>CM059039.1:33888382-36652549 GCA_030279155.1 Forsythia viridissima | reverse complement strand
AGTGACCATATAAAATGGTCAAAAACAACCTGAAGAAACAAGTAACCCTAAATCCAAAATTTCCAATAGCATAAAATCCTGAAAATGAACAGATCATCACAAGTCAAACATGATCGAAAACGAAAAGATGGGATTACAGATCCGTACCTTTTTCCATGGTGCCTCTGTGTAATTTTTCCTTTTTTTTGTACTTATCAATTATTTTCCTTTTTTTTTTCTTTTGCTACTTCTATGTGATTCCTTCAACATTTCATTTCAACCCAAAATTGGCAGAGCATTCAAGAAATTCCATGCTGAAATTTCATTTTGCATGAGATTACTAATAATGGAATCATTCACATCGTTCTTTGATTCGCAATCGACTTCTCAGAACAGTTGGAGTTACGAATCTATCAAGAATTTTTGTTAGATTTCTCCTATTGTGCAGACCCATCTCAAGCAGGTTTACTTTTTTAGTTTCTTGAACTTGTTCTTCTAGATTCATGGAAAAAATTCGATGGTTTGATGTCACAAATTGAATAGTTTTTACCCTTCTATCAGTGTAAATTATTGGAATATTATGGTGTCCTTGTTTTTTTATTGAATTGATTTCCTTAATTTGGTTTATTTTATCTTGTTTCTCCTTTTTTGTAGTTACTATGTTTGTTTTGTGATACCCGATGTTTGGTAATTTCAAAATTATTATTAGTACATGTGATTGGTGAAAATTTTGGTTTACAATTCAAAGGAGCAGTGATGTATTGGATTGTAGGTTTATCTGTTGATATGATGGGCATTACTATCATCAGCACTTAGAGGTTACCTTCACATTCTTTGGAACGTTGGTGGATTCCTGACAACCCTTGGGTGGGTGGGGTTTTGGGGAATATGAACTTATTTTATATTTTATAAAAGTTATGAGACTTCATTTACAATTAATTTTTTTTATATTTTGTTGTTTTTAGTTTTTTTGTAATTTTGTTTATTTAAAGAGGAGGGAAAAATCGTTAAAATATATCAAAAGGACGTGATTTGCAATAAAATGCAAATGTTGGAGATGTCTGGTGCTAAAAAAATTGATTGTGGGTAGATTGGTTATAGATTAAAAAAGATGGGAACCAAAATTGTAAATTACCCTATTACAATACATATGATAACTGAATACGTAAAAAATGAATTGACTGAAGAAATCTTTTATTGTTATCACTTTTCTCCTAAAATGGGAATCTGATTGATTCTTGGCTAAAATAGAAAAAAAAAATTCCTCAGAACACGATATGCAATTTTTCGTGAATAACAACTTTGATCAGATTAATAACATAAGGTAAGATTTGTCTCAATTTAACAATCCGACCCATTGTAATCTAATTTCATTTCAGTTTTTCACTGACGATGCATTTATGGATTTATTTGATGATTACAATCTGTTACATTCTACTGTGTTAAATGCTTTAGCTGATATAAAGTAATTGCACTTGTTGTTATCTGTTAAAAGAATTTTGGTTTGAATAATTATATTACAATAAATTACTAGGATTTATAATTTTTGCATGTATATATTACATTTAGAACAATTGCGTATGTTAAATTCAATATGTTGATGATGAATGAGTAAGTAATAACGATTGTTTATGTTACATTCAATTTTGTAACATAATATTTTATGTTATTATTTTGTAACAAATTACAATGACAAATTATGTTATTATTTTGTAACAAATTATTGCGATGTAATACGGCATTAGTATTGTTGACGTCGGATTCTGCGCTAACCACGTGTCAACAATCTTCTGCCAACCTGTATGTTACATGCACACTAGGACGACTGTTAGACACTAAGATCATTGGAGAAAAAATGTCAGGCAATCACTGGTAATCCAACGATCAAGTCAACTGACAGTTTATGTAAGAAATAATAATATACGGGGAATAATATTTGGATATGGGAGAGACAAGTAGGTATAAATTTGAGTAGAGTTTAAGGGTGAGAATAATGTGTACCTTAGAACAACTGGAGATGTTGTATTTATAGCCTCAGAGTTCTAACTGATTTAGAAAAACAATCAATTAGATATCTGATTGGATCATCATTCCTTATGTGATAAGGATAATTAGTTGTTAATGCAATCTCTCAGATTTTATCTCTTATTCGAGTTGACTCCTATTATCACGTTGCATAATCTTTAGGAGATTGATATTTAGTTTCTTTGTGAGAATCCGTGTACCAATCAAACACAATCTCTCTTTGAATATATCTCCGGTCATTCTAAAATATCACAATGCTCGCAGATCTATGACAGATTTGGTTGTCGGCGAAGTACCCAGGGTCGGTCATGAATGTCGAGGCTCTTCACGGGCTTTGCCTTACTTAATTCGAGGGTACCAATGTGTTGTCGGGCCTTAAATGCATTCATGAGGCCATCGTTCAGTAAATGAGGCTTTTACGAATCTAGAAAGCCCTCACTGGGCTTACGAGGCCTAACTTGGGCCTTCACTGGGCCTTTATGAGACTTTTATGGGGGTCTTTACTGACGTGGAGGCCTTATCGAAATCTGGTGGAAACAATAGTCTTCCAAATCCAATCCTATTATTTATGATAGGCGTGGGACTTTGAAGAGGATATTTTTTTATATATATAACGAAGGTGTCAGATTCTATGGTGTGCCTTCGCCTTGACTGAGATTGTTTGGTAGAGTTCTTCGCTGATGCATGCTTGAATGATTCAAAATAGTACAATCTCCCAAGCCTGAATCCTTTTTATTCATAGCGGATGAGGGCTTTGATTGGTTTGTATTCAGGTGACGTGTCTGGGTAGGTGTGATTTTGACCAAGCCGCCAATCAGTGTTGTCAGGTAAAGAATGATGAAACGAGGTGTTAGCATAATCATTGCTGCAGGCGCGTGGTGGACGTTTGGAAGCACGCGTGGCGCGAGTTATTTCTATTCATTAAATGCCTAGGGTTTTGATTCCTGCATTTTGCCCTGCCCTTGACACGTGCATGGATGGATGGTTGAGATTTCATCTTTTGAATTCCATGGTGGGAATTGAGTGGGGGCTCATCTATATAAACCGTTGTTTACTTCCACTTACTTTTCTTTTACTTCTGCATCTTTCTTGAAACCGATTAAGTATTTTGGTGAAAATTTAAGAAGTTCAAGGGATTTCGGTGACTAAGGAGTTCAACTGTGTTTTCGAGGTAAAAATTACAGAAATTGCTGTGTTTTATATTGTGTATCATCTTTTTTATTTCTCGATTTCTTGGTCTGGCTACTATTTCTATTATCTTTTTCGGTGATTGTGGAGATATATTCTTTTTGAACCAAGAAAAATAGCAATGTCTTCTAAACACGATGATTCTCAGAATCATTTGGCCACCGGTACTGACCCCGAGATTATGGGTAAAGCTTCTTCTTCAACTTTGTCTTCATCTTCGGTCGAAGGTCAAGTAGAAGTTGATCAGGAACCCACTATCGCTTGTCCCCCCAGCATCTATGAGTGGGAGGGAAGAAAACCCAAATGTGTCACCGAGGGCAAAGGCAGGGAAAAGACAACGTAGTGCTGGGGTCCTTGAAATGAGAGGGTTGTTAGATAAAAGGGATGTCCCTGTTGCCCAACGACTTGATGAAGAGCTGAAACGGTCGACCACTAAGGCTTATATGGCTCGCTCGAAGGTTGGGAATGCAGACTTGGAAGATATTAGACTGTCTTATGATATCTCAGCTTCGGTGGTGCTCAGGGCCCCTGAATGGTTCATCGCTATATATGAACCAGCAATGCAACAAGGCTTTCGCCTGGCCATGCATCCTTTCTTTCGCAAGGTTCTGTGAGATTAGAATATGGCCCCATGTCAAATAACGCCGAATGGCTAGGGCCAGATATTGGCTGCATTCCTGATATGGAGGGTTGCCGAGGTTGGTAGAGACTTAACCTCAAGAGAATTCGAATCAATTTACCAGCCTTGCCGGTTCGCGGGTTGGTTTAATATATCTCCTCGATCGGGACAAAAATAAAAGACGACGACCAACAGATCCAACAAAGTACACAATTGAAAGTAGATGTTCTTCTTCACCGGATGGGATTGAGAATTTATGCAGGAGGATTCCCTCCCAAATGTGTTTATTCCTCGCCAATTTGGAAAACTTGGTATATTTTACTGTCTTGTGTGATTTATAATCGTCGTCCCTGAATTAATGTTTCGTTTATCTTTGTAGATTGTGAAAAGCTGCCAATTCCAAAAAGAGATCAGGGCGAGTTGAGGTTGAATTGAATGAAGGTTCACCCGCTCAACAGCAACTTCTGGAACCTAAGCAACTTGCTCATGGATTAGGACTTACTAATTCGTTTTGGACTAATGTGTAAACATCATTAATTGAATTGTATAGGAGTTGTGTTAATAGCCATTCGTAACATTTTGAGCTTTGGCTATCGTTGTAGCATCGTTCAGATTCAAGCACGTATCTACTTTCTGCCTTACTTCAGGTGCGGGTGGGTCAAGTTCTCCAACCCAACTATCTTTGCAAGAGCTGCAAGATGTGGTGCCACTAAGGACGATTCATCCTCCGACCCCCGCTGCCCAAGTTCCAGATCAAACTATTCTCATCCGCTTCCACCTTCGGCCTCTATGTCTCCAAAAAATAAGAGAAAGAGGATCGCAGAGAGTATGGACGAGGTCGATGGTCAGAAGAGAAAAGCTTCTGAGGTTGTGGAGGGGCTTTGCAGGATGCCCGCAAGACCAGGCGGGTTGAGGAAGGTCGCCAGGCCTCGCTGAATCCTACTAAGAGGTTGGAGATGCTCGAAATTGTTCCTCATCTTCCAGTCAAGTGTGTCGCATACAAATTACCTATCACCATGGAGAATTAGATCCCACTTTGATGGATTTGCTCCCCGTGTCTCTTGAGATAATGACGGCAAGCGTTTACAAATATTGGACCCAAACGTGGGAGAAAGCTGCTGAGGACGCTTCCATGAGCGAACTATTGTGACTGGTAGAGATGAACTTAATCCAGGATGTGGTTTTGACCAAGGAGGTATACAACACCCTCGTAGGCTTCGATGGCAAGTTCAACAAGGAAGAAGCCAAGTTGAAGAAATTATCCGAAGATCTGAAGGTGATGAGCCTTGAAAATGCTCAATTGGAATCGAATACGAAGGCTCTTCAATTCAAGTTGGATTTGGTGGTGGCTGAGGAGGCTGATATGAAGGCCAAGTATGAGATTGAGCTGAAGGCCACGAAGGAGAGTTTAAAGCAGGCCCGGGACCATAAAATGACTACCAAGGCCTAATGAAACGAGCCGAAGAAGCCCAAAAATTGGCTGAGGATCGGGCTTTTGCAGTTGAAAATGTCATTGCCACAGCCAACAGCAACTTGAAGGCCTTGGTTGCTGAAAATGATAAACAGCTGGCCGAAGCCAAAGAAGAGGTGGAGAGGGTCAGGGCAAAGCGTGCTGATGCTGAGGCGAGGACAGTTATGGCGTACCAGGATGGATTCAAAAACATGCCTGAGTACATGGAGCTCGCCCATCGCTTTATGACGGCAGGCGGGGAGCAGTTAGTTGAGAGGATTGGAGAAATCCATCCAGAGTGGGACATTTCATTTCTCAGGTATGCTCCTAACGGTCTTCATGCCTCAGAGAATCCTACATCTGCTAGAATTCCTTTGAATGCCAGGGATCAAGATGGGGACGAAGCCCAAACTAATGCTCCTACTATAGGTGAAGGCCCGCAATGTGCCGACTATAAAGAAGCTATGAGGCAGTAGGACTTGCAAATTTTTGTTCTTTGTTCTTGTATTCGTTCTAACATTAGTAATAAAATTTATTTTCTACTGTTTCTCTTGCGTATCATACGTGATGATGTTTACGTTCATTTCCTTTCATTTTGTATTCCAAGACTTTGATAAATAAATAAATAAATAAACAATTTGATTAACCCTGTATGTTGTAGTGTTGAGGTTAAAATGAATTATCTGAACTGTAGTCTAACATGTTCATCCGTCGAAGCTCAGGATATATTCTCGTGCACTCTGCTGAGGCTTTCTAATCTGGAAGCCTTCGCAAACTATGCAAGGCTTTCTGACTTAATCCATTGATGAATAGTGCGAGGCCCTTCGAACAGGATACCTTCGTAAGATGAGCGAAGCTCTTTGATCTGGATACGTTCGCCATCGGTGCGAGGTTCTTTGATCAGGATGCCTTTGCCAGATATGTGAGGCTCTTTGATCAAGATGCCTTCGCCATCGATGCGAAGCTCTTCGATCAGGATGCCTCCACTAGACAAGCGAGACTATTTGATCAGGAGGCCTTCGCAAATATTTTCGTTCGTGATGTAGGATGATTGTGCCATTATTGTGCAAGGAAGGTGCAAGTCCCCATGCACATTTAAGTCATGAAACTTTTACACTTTTCCAGGGTTTTCTAGAGTACATCCCCCCTGCACGTGTCCATTATCTGACGGTTTGTATTCTAGAACTGCATTAACGACTGGGATCATATATATATATATATATATATATATATATATATATATATATATATATATATATATATATACAACTTTTCATTGTTCCCTTCACTTCTCTCTTCTTTACATAACTTTAGAACTCAACCATTGTCATTCATGGCTGGTTTCTACTTTCCAAAATAGTAGTGTTCAATATAGAAGGTGCAAAAGTTGTAGGTGGGAAAAAGACTCTTCTTCCACGACTTCTGATACGAAATACGGCGTCCGTTCCGATGGCCACCATCCTGCTGGTGCTGGAAGCAGCCGGGGGTGTTTTATCATTCCTCTATCCTAAAAAATCCTTACTTTTGTCAAAAAATGTCTGACGACAGGACAAAGGGAAAAGAATTGCCAATGATGAGGGGAATGAAGTTGTGCCAAAAAGGACCATGGAAGATGACGATGAAGATGAAGATGAAGATGAAGATGACGCAGTAGATTCTAGGGGGGGTCAAACGAAGTCGAATGACACTTCCTCAAGAAATTAGAGAAACCATTCTATTTCATCGAGGTGTGACACGGACCTCCATTCCTACTCTCCACGGTTGGACCGAACGCTTCAACATTGGCACTTGTCAAGATGATTTGGATCAAGCCATTTTAGAAAAGTTACCAGTCCCATTTGCCATAGCGGTGACTTCAATTCATAATTATTGGACTTCCGCCTGAGCGAAGACGATGGACAATGTGGACCTATTAGGGTTGTTAAAATTGGCGGAGATGAGCATCGCCCGGAGCCACATACTCAATTGAGAGTTATACAAGGTGCTGACGATGAAAGTCGACGAACTGCGCTTAACAGTTACGGGTATAGAGGACATTGATGAGTTGCGTTCGGAAAACAAGATTCTTCGTTCAAGACTTGCTATTTTTGAATATGCCAGGCCACAAGTCGAGTTCAAAATAATCAAGTCCGAAACGATCCAGAGGCTGTCTGTTAGTGCTAGGAAGCAAGCTGAGTTGAAACTCAAAGTTTGCGAAGACATGGCTTTATGTTAAGCACAAGCTGTTAACCGAAGCCCTGGCAAAGCTTTCAAAGGCCAAAGAATTGTTGACCAAATTAGGGATTTCTGGTTATACCGATCCCAAAGGTTCGACAGAGATGTAGGGACCATAGATTGTAATATATGTTTACGTTGTTTTCATCAAATTCATTAATGAAAAATGTTAATGTTTCGCATTATTTGTGATGAGTGTAGTCATTTGATGCTTTTTTTAGGTGTTTGGATGTATACGCGTTAAATGTTTACCCAGCGAGTTAAAAAAGTTGATCGTGAACCATACTCTCTCGCTATCGTGCTTTATTTACTTGTTTGAATACGCGTTAAATATTTACACAGCGAGTTAAAAAGAGTTGGCTACGAATCACACTCTCTCGTTGCTGTACTTTCTTTATCTGTTTGAATATGCGTTAAATGTTTATCTAGCAAGTTGAAAGAGTTGGCCGCGAACCACTCCCTCACTGCCATGCTTTATTTATTTGTTTGAATATGCATCAAATGTTTACCCAATGAGTTAAAAGAGTTGGTCGTGAACCACACTCCCTCTCTGTCGTGCTTTCTTTACTTATTTGAATACGTTTAAATGATTACCCAGCGAGTTAAAAGAGTTGACCGCGAACCACACTCCTTCGCTGTCGTGCTTTCTTTACTTGTTTGAATACGCGTTAAATGTTTACTCAGCGAGTTAAAAGAGTTAGCCGCGAACCACACTCTCTTCACTTGCCTAACTGAGATGGAAATGTCATAACTTAGAAATTACTGAACTTTATTGATATAATGCAATAGCTGAACAAAGTGAAAGGGAATACTGATATGTGACTTAGCGCTGACAAAAAGGAAATAAAAAACTATTGGTAGTACGGACGAAGATGAGTGATATTCCATGGATGCTTCATCTCATTTCCTTCTGAGTCCTCCAATCTATAGCTCCCATGTCGAACCTCTTCGATGATCTTATAAGGTCATTCCCATGTAGGTCCGAGTGTTCCGAACCCTACTTCTCTATTTGCCAGGAAAACCTTTTTGAGGACGAAGTCGTTGATGTGGAAAGTCATATTCTTGACCTTTGAGTTATAGTACCTAGCCATCTTCTTCTGATAAACCGCTAGGCGAAGTTGTGAGTAGGCATGCCTTTCTTCTTGCAAGTCAAGGTTTGCCTTATGTAGATCCTCATTGACCACCTCGTCAAAATATAAGCATCTTGGGAAAGGTATTCCTACCTCGATGAGAATCATTGCCTCTGTCTCATACACCATTGCGAAACAAGTTTCGCCAGTTGCCGTTAGAGAATTAGTTCGATATGACCACAGAGTCTTGGGCAGTTCTTCAGCCCATCATCATTTAGCGGATTCCAACTTTCTCTTTAGGGTGTGCTTGATAATCTTGTTGACGGCTTTCACGTGGTCGTTGGACTGGGGGTAGTAGGGGGTAGAAAAATCCCTCATAATACCGAGCTCTTCGCAGTTCGAGTTAAATTTCTTCTCGACGAATTGCGTACCGTTGTTGGTCACAAGGGAATGGAGAATCCTGAATCGACAAACGAGGTTCTTCCAAACAAATTTCCATGCGTTCTACTCTGTGATTTTAGCCAGAGGATCTGCCTCGCAACACTTGGTGAAATAGTCCACCGCTACAACTACGAACTTGACCACACCCCTTCCAGTTAGGAGAGGACCTACGAAGTTGATCCCCCATTTGGCAAAAGGCCAGGGATTGGTGACTAGGGTGAGGTTTTGAGTTGGGAGCTTTGGCACAACGGCAAATTTCTAACACTTGTCGCACTTCCTTGCATAAGCATGTGAGTCCTTCTTCATAGTCGGCCAGTAGTATCCTTGTTTCAAATCCTTCTGTGCTAGGGCCATTTCACGTGAATGATTACCGTAGATTCTTTCGTGTATCTCCTTCATTACATAGTCGGCCTCATCCTGAGTAATGCAGCGCATGAGCGAATGGCTGAAACCTCTCTTGTACAAGATCCCATCTTGTAAGACGAACTTCGTTGCACTCCTAGGGCTTGGTACCTCCTGGGACTTGGCTTCAAGCAAACCTTCTGGGATGTGGGTGAATTCAGCCATAAAGTCTGCTAAAGCCTATCCCTTTATAGAGGGCCTTGGCTTGTAGGAAATGTCGAATTGACTGAGCTCGAACGACCACTTCATCACTCTTCTCGAAATATTCAGCTTTTGGAGAATCTATCTCAGAGGGAGATTTGTTAAGACATCAATGATGTGTGACTGAAAGTATGACCAGAGAATGTAAGACCCAATTATCAAAGACAAGACATAGCTGGGTATTTTGTTTATGCGTCTTGCAGTACCTTGCTCACGTAGTAGACGGAGAGTTGCGTTGGACCTTCCTTGCGAATCAATACTGAGCTCATTACCTTCTCAGAAACTTTGAGGTAGATGAGTAATGTTTCTTCGTTCTTTAACTGTCAGTGGGATTTTTCCGATGAGGGTCTTGAGTTCCTAAAAGGTATTCTAGTACTCCTCTATCCATTCAAACTGCTTCCCTCCTTTCATGGTCTAGAAGAAAGGCTGGCAACTATCGATTGTCTTTGATATGAATTGGTTTAGGACGGCCAATCTTTCTGTAAGGCTACCTCCTTGGGAGAGGATGGCAATCGCATATCGATGAGCGCTTTGATTTTCTCGAGGTTAGCCTCTATCCCGCTTTGGTTTACCATATATCCCAAATATTTCTCGGATGCAACCCCAAAGGTGCATTTCAGGAGGTTAAGCTTCATGCAGTACTTGCGGATAATTTTGAACATCTCACTCAAGTGTCTAATGTGGTCTTTGGCATTTATACTCTTCACGAGCATGTCATCAATGTAAACCTCCATTGTGTTTTCGATATGCTCTGAAAACATACGATTTACTAACCACTGGTATGTAGCTTGGGCATTCTTCTGACAGAAGGACATCATCTTGTAACAATAGAGTCCTCGGTCCATGATGAACGATGTGTGTTCTTAGTCTCCTACAAACATTAGGATCTGGTTGTATCTGGAGTAGGCATCTATGAAGCTAAGGAGCTTATGATCGACAGTCGCGTCAACCAGTTGGTCAATACGTTGTAGCGGAAAGCTATCTTTGGGGCACGCCTGGTTCAAGTTTGGAAAGTCTATACATACCTTCCACTATTTGTTATTCTTCTTTACTAACATGGAGATGGATACCCATTGGGGATAGAGTGCCTCTCTGATGAACCCGTTAGCCAGCAGCTTATCAAATTCCTCCTTCAAGGTACCATATCTTTCGATACTCATAGTCTTTCTTTTCTGTATCTTGGGGTGTATTTTGGGATCCACTTTCAAGGCGTGACAAGCCTCCGACAGATCTATCCCCACCATGTCGCTGTGCTTCCATGTGAAGACATCGGTACTTTTCCGCAAAAATTGTTTCAGTTCTTCCTTTATCCCTTTATCTAGTTTCTGTCCTACTTACAGCATCTGGGAAGGGTCTGAAGGAGTTATTGGGAATTTCTCCAACTCTTCTGCTGGTGAGGCAAGTGAATCCGAACCTATGATCCATATACTCCTTTGTCTTTTCGAGATCAATATCCATCAACTCAGTTTGTATTGTCATCACTGCGGGGGGAGCATATACGCGCTTTGCCACTTTTTAAAGTACATTTATACAGTCTGCTCTTGCTTCTGTCTGATTGCCACATACCTTGGCTACCCTACCCTGGAGTTGTGAACTTCATCACTAGGTGATGGATGGAGGTGATTGCTTGTAAGTCCTTAAGTATGGACCTTTCAAGGACTCTATGATAAGCAGAATGAGTATCGACCACCAAGAACTCCATAAATTTCTTCAATTAACACGGGGGCTCTCCAAAATCCACTACAAGGGTGATTCTCTCTCGTGGAATGAGGCTATATCTGGTGAAACTGAATAGTGGCTCCAAAATGGCTGTCGGCTCATGGTCTACATCTATTTGGTCGAAGGTGATGCCAAACAAGATGTTCACGGTGCTACCATCATCGACTAGCATTCGTCCTAGTCCATTCTAGGCTACAACGGCATAAACGACCAAGGCATCACAATGCAGGTAGTGGATACCAACTTCATCTTCCTCTGTGAACATGATCTGTGGCGCCCTGGGCCGATGCCCATGAACCTACCAACTTTCCACTGGCTCTTCCCTTGCTGCCTTCAGGTAGTTTCACCGCGAGTTTATTATATGCCCTCCAATATAGGGCCCTCTATGATAGTGTTGATCTCACAGACCGGGAGAGCTTTCGCGGGTCCGTCTGTCCGTCCTTGGCGGATCTATATTTCTACCGTTTCCTCTGTATCATCTGATGTTGCTGCTCAATCTTTAATTTTTTTTTTCTTTAGTATTGTTAAAAGTTAGATGTTCATTTGTAATTCTATATATCAGAATCTGTAAAGTACGTAACATTTGACGTTATCTGTTACCAAAAATCAAGATTGCATAAGTATGATACACAAAAATGAATTGTTATTTGTTACATATTGTCCATTGATTTTTGAATAATCGTGTTACATTCAATTGGATAATCATGTTACATTCATGTTAACATTATTTTCGTTGGATGTTATTATTCAATATCTCATTGCGTTACTTTTGGTTAAGTTGACATGTTAATTTGACATGCCATCTACGCAATATTTGATGTTATTTGTTAAAGGATTTCAAGTTTAGGTAATTATTGTACATAGAAATGAATTGTTACTTTTTTTCTATTGTGCATTCAACTTTTGGGAATTGGTTGGTTTAAAAATGTCATAGTATCTATGATTGGTTATGCTATATTGAAGTTGCAACATGTAATCTTTTAGTTATATTTGATAATGTGAATTTACGTTTGTTACAATGGATGTTACATTTCAAAATCTTTTGCGGTAGTATTGTTAAATATTACATTCATAACTCAGATTGATGTTGCCTGTTAATGGTTTTAGCTATGGGGATATATGTTATAATTTAAACTGATTATTTGCATTTGTTTTTTATTTGTAGGGATGGATACTATAAATGATTTCATTGACAACAATGGAGAAACATTGGGGATTTTGGTACCACATGACTGTAGCTACGTCAAACTAGTTGACATGGTAATATCTGTATTGAATTTTGATTGAAATAAAATTTTGATAGTGTTACATTATGATGTGAGTGGTGGATTGGCTCCTATAAGGATAATGAATGACAATGCGGTATTGTTCTATTTGTGGTTAAAAAGTAATGAACAGTTATTAACGACTTACCTGCTTCGAGTTACCATTATAAATCCATTGGATAATATTATCTCAGTTGAAAGTTTGAACAATTCGCACGATATTGTTGGGGGTGGACTTGATTTGGAACATATTTCTAATAGTAGTATCATCAATGGTGATACATTTGCTTGTAGTGTTTACCAAACCATCCCAGATGTGGCAGAAGATGAATTTAACGTTGAGAATTGTGTAAGTGACCATCTGGATTTTGACGACATTGATAGCGGGATGATTTTTAGGGATAAAAAAGTTTTGAAGAAAATAATTTCGTTATATGCCATTCCGAACAATTATCAGTACACTATGTATAGATCCGACAAAAAAGAATATGATCTCAATTGTAAAGATGATAACTGCACGTGACAATTTAGATTTTCTAAAATAGGTGACACATAGATGTCTAAGATAAGGTACATTGGATATGGTCATACTTGTTCGATGGATATAATTATGGGAGATCATAGACAGATAACGAGTTCACTTTTGGAAGATTGCATAAAACACAAGTATATGAATGCCAAAACTATATACACTTTAAGAGATATAATAAATGACGCATCAAAAATATATGGTGTAATATTGAGTTATGGAAAAGCTTGGAAGGCACGCGAGTATGCATTGAAAAAGATATTAGGAGATCCAGAGGAATCATACCGTCACATCCCATCTTATTTGTATATGTTAAGAGAGAAGAATACATAAATATTTATACGTGTTGAGACAAGTACGAACAATATATTCAAATACTTGTTCATGGCACTGGGGACTTCGTTGCTAGGATGGAGAAATTACAAACATGTGGTTATGATAAACTGAACATTCTTGACAGGATGTTAAGGTGGTACATTCTTTACTGCTTGCATACAAGATGCAAACTATAACATATTCGTTCTCGCTTTTGGAATTGGTGACGGTGAGAATGAAAATTCATGGGAATGATTCTTATCAATGTTTAAGGAAGCTTACGGAGAGAGTAAAAAGATGTGTATCATCTTTGACATGCATGGGAGCATACATAAGGCAGTCAAACAGGTATATCTAAACATAACACAAGATTTTTGTGCGTATCATTTGTTACAAAATTTAAAGAGAAGGTTTGGGAAGGTTACGAAACACATTACAAAGACATTTAACGCAGCCGCTAGGTCTTATACATTTGGCTAATTGGATTACCATATGAATGTATTAGACAAGATACATGAGGGCATCCGACTCTATCTGGTAAGTCATCTTTTATTGTTCATTCGACCATTATCGTTTGTCTATTTTATGAATTGATTTGGGCGTTTCAATATATTGTGTAGAAGGATAAGGTCGGGTATTATAGGTGGTCAAAAGCTCATATGCCAATTAACAGGTACACTACGATGAGATCGAATATCGTAGAGTCGGTAAACGCTGTGACAAAATTAATAAAGAATTATCTAATTGTGACAATGCTAGAAAGCTTGAAAAACACATTGCAAGAATGGTTTTATAAGAATGGGAATAAGGCACATTCTACTTTTACACGGCTTTCAACCAAGAATGAGAATTTGTTGCGAAAATTTCCAAAAACGCACTCAAATTGAAGGTAACTACATGATTTAAATGGTTGGTATGGTTACATAAAATTAGATTGAATATGTGTTAGGGATTTATTTATGTTGTACTTCTAATGCAAGTTTCGAGTTTAAGCGATGTCCTATTTCAAGTTACCAACGAGAATATACAAAATTTGGTCAACAATGAAAAATGCACGTGCATATATAACATGTTTCAAGTGGACGGTATCCCGTGTCAACATGCATTATTTGTTATCGGTAGGAATGGTATGGAAACATACAAATATTATTCTTGGTACCACACCTAGAAGGCTAACATAGCAGCGTACGAAGATAGCGTTATACCCCTTGGTGAAATTGCTGGTTGGGCAGTGGTAAGGAGTACATATTTGATTATTGTATTGGCTCCAAATCCGTCGAGGAAAACAGGAAGACCTAAGGAGAGAAGGTTCCAATCGGTTTGTGAACGAAACAATGTTACAAAGTGTAGAACATGTGAGAGAAACGGGCACAACAAGAGAACGTGTAAACATCCATTGGGATTGATCAACAAACATAATGATAATTGATGATAATCCAGATTGAAGTAATGTTACATTGTCCTGTTGTCTTTTTTTCTTCATAGAATTGAATACATGTTACAATATCAATCAAGGGGATCTGTTGTTAGAGTTACATAATTGAGATTTGATATAATTCTTTAAAGATAATCAAGGAATCTGTTTTGTTACATAATCAATGAGATCTATTTTGTTACAGTTACATAATTCTTTGAATAATTGATATAGTAATTTTATTGTAGCATGATGCATGTATCTAAAATTTGGCAATTGAATTGTATCATAAACGAATCACAAATTATTTTCATTTACCTCATTGTTGTCGATTTTAATCCTGCAAGTGGACAGATCGTTAACATATAATATATTGATAAGTAAAGTGTCGAACCTACGAGAACTAAATTTTTCATGCCTTGTACTTTAATTAATACCAACTCTAAAGAAAAAAATTGGGGACAAAGCAGTAAGAATTGCATAACTTCCAGTAGACACTTCTACATCAATTCTGGATAAGCAGCCATGGAAAGTTATACATGCCAGAATATTTAACAAATGAGGTGAAGTTAGAGTTAAATGGCTTATATAGTGGGTTAACCAGACCGAAGAGGAAGCTACGTGGGAAGACTCCACCAACATTTAGCAGCAAGATCATATATTTAAACATTGGGAACAAGGTTTAGATAAAGGAGAGGATTGTTATTATGGAACAAATGAGCTACAGTGGCAAGGAAGAAAGAAAATGACCAGTTAGAGAAGAAAGAACAACCAGCAGCTGAAGCTGAGGAAGATGATGAAGAACAGTAGCTGAGAGGAAGAGAATGAAAAAGAAGCCATTTGTTTTAACTCAAATTTGAATTCAAGAAACGACGCCGTTTGCACTTAGTTAATTAACAAATATTATAATAGGTTTTTTTATTTGCATTTTAAGAAACACGTTTTTCATTTTATGCTGATATATGTATTCAGCTGAGGAGAGAGAAATGGGGCGTTTTGATGTAAAAGCTAATTGAATTTTCATTGCTTCCTTCTCCATTTCTGCATTCTGTTCTCTTTAATCTTTTTTTTATTCTACATTTTAATTCTACTCATTCTGTGATTGAACTGATTTCATTAAATAGAAGCTGAGATTACAAATTGAGTTTCAATTTGTTGATTTTGAGTGAACTTTGCCATTATTGAAGTTTCATTGATTACATATTTCTCATCGAAAAGGTATATTTCAACTAAAATTCCTCACGTTCATAAGGATCTTCCATCTCTCTTTCCAGCCATTTGATTTCATCCATGAAATATGCTGAGCCCAGTAACTTAAATAAAAGTTCTAGCCACTTCTTTTTAAACCGAATATCATGTTGCCATTCACCAAATTTCTGAGCAATCTAGCTACACAAAACCCCACGACACACTTTTGTGGATTGAAGCGAAAGGATTTGAATTATAATTTAGTCCAACAGATGCTTTCTAGTTTTCCTCAATAATTTTATTGCCTCTTCTGACAACATGTTCCAAATTGGAATTGAGGATTTTTGTAATGCAAGAGTTTATTGCTAATTGGTATTATTTCAGAAGTTGGAACCAAATTAGCGAATGGTATTAATTCGTAGACTAGTACACAAAAATGAGTTTACTACTAATTGGTATTAATACGTATACCCATCCAGCGTGCGAGTTGTTCGATGTGGTGGTGGTTTCCGGCGTGGGTTCTACTGCTATTTGGTTGGGTAGGGCAGATGAGAAAGGGAGCTGGTTAGGGCAGAAAAAGGGGAGAGTGGGAAGTGTGGGGGAGAGGAGACCCAATTAATTTGTGATATTTTCACCATGTACTACAAAATATAAAATAATTTTTAAAAAATTATTTAACTTTTTTTATTCTAAAAATATTGTTTTTTTATTTTTGTAACACTTGTTATATTTATTATGTTTGTTAATAACAAATGTAACAACAAGTGTTACAAAAATGAAAAAACAGTATTTTTAGAATAAAAAAAATATAACGGTATTTAAGAAAAAATTTATTTGTTGTGGTTATTTCTGAAAAAATCCCCAATTAATTTTGCAAAAGTAATTGTTGACGTGGCATGGGCTGACATAACTTATCTGATATGGCAGAGCCAACTAGGACGGGGTAAGATAAAATTTTCTCACTGTGGGTAGGAAAACGAATGTGTTAACTTATAGTCAAAAGATATATTTAATTTTTATAATACACTTTCATGATTAAATTAAAACGGAAGGCGAAAATCCAATTATTGTGAAATGAAATAAATCGGTTTTCTAAGCAGAACTGTTGAACTGCAAAGTTCCCATCGGCAGTTCCCAAAATAACTGTTGAAATTTCGACAGTTCCCAAAAAGAATTATTTTTTTTTTTTGGAATTGCCAAACTTTTTACTGAAATTCGATAACTCCCAAAAAAAAAAAAAAAAAAAAAAAAAAGAGGAACTACCTCAAAGTTGGCTAGCATTTCTGTTGAGTTTTGTTTACTACCAAATGAGTCACTAATTTGTTTTGGTTCTGTGTCTACGAATTACAAATGTGAAAAATGTTTCATGTACTTGTCCTTTCACCCATTTTTGTGATGGAGAACAAGGGTTCTAAGATGAGATAAATGAATTTCAAATGGAAAGCGGGTATCGGAGCGGCGATAGGTCGACACAAACGATGGAAAAGAAATCATCATACATCTTCAACAATGTCAAATATCAAACCAAATGGGTCGTAACAAATTGATGAAATCCAATATTCAATTGATTGAACATATGAAATGGATAAAATAAATGCACCCACATATAGTTAGAGTGAAATAAAAAATTTAATTGATCCAAAATTCGACAGAGTGACGGTGAGAAAACAACCGATTGAGTGCTTAAGTCAGACGGCAATACGGTGCCTGTTCAAGCGAGCGACAGATGATAGATCTTGCAATGCGTTTGTTTTTTACGGCAAGTCGGCAATAATAGTAGAATTCGGCAAAGAGAATGGGAAGAGGGTAGGGTGGTATGGGTAAAGTTGAAGAGAGAAAATGTAGACGTTGAAATTTTGATTGTTTGTTAATGGTCATTTTTGTCTTTTTTTAGAACAAAAATGATTTTTTTTATAAAAAAAACTTTCAAAATTAGACATTTCAAAATTCTCATTCAAAGGTGGATATTTTATCCAATTTCTTGATATAAATTTTCAGTAAAAATTAATCTAAATTAGATAAAGGCAAAATATATATATATATATATATATATATATATATATATTTCGTGACTTTATTGTAATTTTATTGATATTTAGATTTATAATTTAATACATACAATTTGTTATCTTTTCATCCTCAATAGAGTAGAAACGTTGCATATTTTACATGTACCACGGTACGATCCACAAAGTCGCACGTTTCATTTTTTTCAATAAATATTTTACAGACATGATTGGTAGGCACACATCATGACGTCTGTTTGCACGGAAAGTCAATAACGTATCTCAGTCTGTCAGTGAAATACTTTACTTAAACCACTCTTAAACAACTAACAGTTCATTAAAAAACATTGATCCCATCCGGCGTTAATGTTCACACACCAAACAGTGTTTAATATTTTCTAACTTGATTCTTCCCATATCGTCTTCATATTTGTTTTCCTATTCTTAATTTGTTTATATTATTGTTAAATTTTTCACATAGTATCAAAACACGTTTGATTTGACTTGGTTTAAATTTAAAATCGTTTCCAATCTCCAGCAAGTGGCCTTGTGCCACTCGTTCAATCTAATCTTTTTTTTTTTTTTTTCTTTAGATAATATAATCTGGCTAAGTTTTATTTTTTAGAGTTTTTTGGTAGGTTGATCGAGTTGTTTGGGATATTTATGTCAAACTCAGCTTAGAATTTGAAATTTGGAATTTGTCGAGTTGTTTTGTTCTGAAATTTTGTTGATTTTGCATCTATGTGATAATATAAATTTTTTTTTGTTTTGTTGATTTGGAATTCGGTTTTTGATATTTAGAATTTGCGTTTAGTGATTTGGATTTGGTATTTGCATCCATTAATTTGGATTTGGAATTTGGTCCACTAACCTGGAGTTTGGTTGGTCTTGTTTTCGATCAATCTAGAATTTGGTATTTGATACTTTGATTATTGAATAAAGACTATTTTCTCTCAATTTATTTTTTTCTCTCTCACGGTCTATCTCCCACTTCCTATCTCATTCTTCTATTCTCTTCTTCTCCTTTCCTCTTTTCTTTTCTTTCTATAATTCTTGTTTTTGTACGATCGCTCGTCGTCAATTTGGTATCAAGTTAATCTGAAAATTTAGTTTTCGAAGTTTGTATTCTTTTGATTTGATTACTTTGATATGTTTGGATTGGTATTATGACTTTTGTAATGAAGTTGCTGATCTATGAGTGCATGAAGCATATTAAGATTGATTGTCATCTTATTCGTCACTATTTTCAGTATGGCATTATTTCTTTACTATTTATTTCTTCATCGTTGCAGCTTGCTGACTTTTTCTCAAAGTCACGTCCAGTCCACTGCTTTAGTTTCTTGCTTGACAAATTCTCGCTATTTCTTGTGGTAGTATCGTGAGTTTAAGAAGGGATGTTAGAGTAATATTAGAGTCATAATATATTAGAATATATCAGAAGATTGTTTTAGTTAATATAAATTAGAGTTTGTCTTATTATATAAACTAGTTATATCTAGTATTTTATTTATGTCATTTGCTTAATAAGATTAGTTCTTTTTTCTCCCTCTTTGCTGTCCTCTTCTTAGTTTGATTTATATTATTATTAGAACTTTCACATACTATAATTAATTTCAAATAAAGTATTTAATATTTCATTTTTCTTTTGCATATCTTGGAATTATATGGGTCGTCCATGTAAGTTCACCCAACCCAAGTTATACTAAAATGGATTTGGAGGGAGGAGTTAAGGTTTAAATTTGAATTTTAACTCCTCGCCATATAAATTCCATGCGGCTCCCACAACTCCTCCATATAATTATGAGAAGGAAAGTTAAATTCGGATGTATAGAGGTAGGATAAAATATATGAAGTTAGTGATTTGAAAATATCTCATATTCGATTCTTGGATATTTCCACTTAGTGATCGAGTTTTGACCAAGAACAACGTTTTAATTGAATAGTAAACAAATAAATAAGACAAGTGATTCAACATTCCGATATTAGATTTTCAAATAAGTTCTCCCACCTTTGTAATCGGTAAAAGTAGAGGTGACAAAATTGGGCCGGCCCGCGAACCCGACCTTTTAGGTTGTGCTGGCCCTGGCCCGAATAAAACCGGGCCATTATGGCCTGGGCTAGTTGGGCCAGTCCGATTTTGAATTTTTATTTTTTTTTTTTTTTTTTTTTTTTGCTCTTTAACACTAATCACTCATTTTTTAAATAGCCCCAATATATGATCCAAATAATATCAATCTAAAATTATCTAAGCCCAAGTCACCAAAAAAACATTAGTCCAAAATTCTCAAGATCTAACATAAAATTGTTTAGATTTAATTAAAATTTAAGTTTCAATCCAAAAGATATTTGGTGTGACAAGTAAATTATTTATTTTAAATTTACTTATAAGTAAACTTTTTATTTAAGCCAAACATGCTTATATCTCAAAGCAATAAGACTATCATGCTTTTTATATTTGTATTTTTTTTAAAAAGTGTATACAAATAGTTTACAATTAAAAAAAAATTATTATTTTGAAAGAAAATTGATGTTTATCTATTGACTAATACATGAAAGCCTCAATTTTATAAATTAAACTCTTTAAAAATCTCAAAATATATAGTTTTAATTTATCTAAGATTGTATTTGATGTAATGTAGTTAATTGTATAAAAAATTTATTTAAAAAAAAAATTAAGACCAAGTTGGACCAATGGACTGGAATGGATTAGCATATTTCTGGCCCATACAAAATTGGACTAGGGCCCAATCTAGTTTCATGTGTGACCCTGTTCTGGCGAGCTGGGCTGGCTCAACCCTGCCCATTTACCAACTCTAGGTAGAAGTATGTTATAAAATACTACAGTATAAAAATGAAATGAAGATATATTCTTCTTTAAATAAATTATACAATTAAACTTAAATGAATGTGTTTGTATACGCAGTATTAATGAAAATTAGACAATAGAATTATTTTGTCAATAACGTGCATTGTGCAATGCCATTCTTTCTAAGCATGACATAATTTTGAACTAATTAACAATTAGAATTAAGAATTTGACAAAAATAAATAAATTGTTTTTTAAGAAAAAACAAACTAAAGGCGTGAACCACACTTGCCGTGAGATGATATTATAGATTGAAAGAAACAAAAGAAGTTGCCTTGAAGTCTCCTGTATATTTATTAAAGTCTTATCCAATTTTATCAGTCGTTTACGTGTCAAACATTACTAGCCGGAGTTATTGACTTCTCGAACCACAGTATCTTTCAAACGTTTGACGATTCTACTAAAACTTGTCCATCGTCTTTCTTCAAGTCTCCGATTTGTCTGCTTCTATTTTGTTTTTTCCAATTATTTGAAATGAACCCCTGGAAATTTACCATCCGATCAAATCAAAATCTGATTTTAAACATATTCAAACACGATATTATTCTGAAATAAAACAAAATAGAAAGAATATAATTTTGTGTTCCGAACCCTCCTTTTTGTACGGAATAAATAAAACAAAAATTTATAAACATGTAAATCCACATTAGACCCTGAAAGTTTAACACAATGAATAAAAAAACATCAAGAACGTTATTTTGACAAGAGTACAAAAAAATGGCCACAAACAAATAATCCAAACGCTTGGATTAATTTCCCAGAAAACTGCTGGACTTGTTGCTAGTGATTGTATTTACGTCGGTATTGTTATTGGTAGTGTTACTACTGTCCGGACGCGACCCACCCATGATGGAGGTGATGGCTGCGGCAAGGGCGGCAGTGAAATTGGGATCAGCCGTGATTGCTGCAGTGGCGGCGCTTAGAGTGTCAGCGAAGGACTGGTGGTGCTGCGGTGGCTGAATTTGTTCAATATTCTGAGAACTCTGGAGACCTGAAAATTTGGATTGGTTAACCAGGGCTTGCCCAAATACCTGGGGCATTTGAGGGGTTGGAACTGAAACAAAGTTTTGAGGCGGGACTGGGAATGGGACTTGGTATTGAGTCGGGGGTACTCTTTGGAATTGTAATGGATTTGTTGGACCGTGAGTTAGGTCTAATGTGACTGTAGGAAAAGGAGCTGAGGCAGAAATTGTTGCCATATTTGAGGAATAAGGAAGAATGGTTCTTGCAAGAAAATTGGGATTCATCAAACCATCTGCACTCGGCATAGATCCTGAAAGAAGCATACTGGCAGCCGCAGAGGTGGTTGACGCCATGGCCATGGCGGCTGGTGGCAGTGGATGATTATGGGTTCCTTCATAGGTTGTGGTCAAGATTGTTCGGTCCTCGGCACACCTTTGAACCTGTGATTAACCATAACATAAAATCAGCCTAAATTTACATTGAACTCAGAAAATTAATTTGTCAAGAAGATAAACATACTTGTTTGCGCACTGGACAACCGACTGCCATGGTGCAGCGATAATAAGCTCGTGGACATGGGTTTCCTTTTGCCATCTTTTGTCCATATTTTCTCCATTGGCATCCATCAGAAATCTGTAAGTAATCAGAAATAGGGTTAGAGCCAGGATAGCCAATATTCAAAGAGAGTTTAATATAATAAACACATACTTACCATGGGAGCTTCTGATCGGGCTCGAACAGAAACACGGGCTTTCTTCATGGTAGCCTCCGTGGATTGATCGACAGGCTTGGAAGGATTCAACTTGGAAGTCTTATTAGGAGCCCAACTATCTGATTCTGGGCTCTCCGGCGGGCCAATCTTTTTGAAAGGTGATCCAGAGTGAGTTCTTTCTTCTGATGAAGAATTAGACGGCTCATCAATTTCACTGGCAGGACACAATTCCAGGAATTGTCTTGGGATTGTTGTCCCTCCATTTTCTTGTTTCTGAACCCAATATACAAATATTACTATATTGCCATTTCAGACAAACTGAATTCAGGAATTTGATGTAAATATTGATTGAATTACCTCCTGTTCTTGTGTGCTATCATGCGCCGTCGAATTTTGCTGCTGTTGCATCAATGCCACAAGATGCATCTGCAACGCACTATAACTGCCGTTCACCTGAGTAAGCATCCCTCTTAATCGTTGATTTTCAGCATTCATTGTTTCAAGCTCAACTTTCAACTGTGCTAGCTATATATTACATAAAAAAGAATTAACAATTTAATAAGTCTGTAATTAAGAGTTGTTAACATAAAACTCCAAAATTGAATCTCCTTAATTACCTCATAGTTTGCTCGCTTATCTTCAACCTCTGATGAAATCCCATCGTCCACCGTTGATTGATCACTTCCAGTGTTAGCCGTAACAAGTTGCAAACCGGTCTATACATATAATACAGTGACAAAAAACCCAATTAATACCAATAATAATCTTAAGTGCATGGCATATAGCTTAACAAATTATACTACTTACGTTAACATCCGATTCCATTGCGGTGTGTGAATCTTCCTTTTTGACAGCCGTATCCTTGATAGGCCTGTTCTTATCGGAAAAGAAGTCAACTTCTCCTAAAACCACCCGTTTCGCACCGGCTGGAGATGAAACAGATTGTTCTTCTCTACCATTCAGATTCACCGGAAACATAGTACCGGTACCTTCTTTACCACTTAACCTTTGGTTCAAATTAAATTGGAAATCTGGCTTGCTCGTGAAAAACCCAACAGGCCGATCAGAACTTTCAAGGGTAAGACCCCATCCTTTGTCCATAAATCAAGAAAAAAAGAAGGAAATATCAAGAATACAATCAAATAGAGAAGTTAAAACGAAATGAATATTTGTTTATATTGTTTATCAAGGAAATGAAGAGAGGGGATAGGTCAAGAGTTTGAGAAGTCTTCTACAAGTGCAATGGGCAAGTGTATATAAAAGTGTTGGAGGAAGAGAGAGACAAAGAAAAACTTTCCCGTAGACCGGAAATTTGACGATTTGGTGCGGGCGGCGTGCGTGCGTGTGTAGTAAGAAGGCCAAGGAGGATTTGATAAATTTACGTAAGACAGTGCGTCAGAGTTCTTGCCAGGTGGCATTGGACCTGAGGATTAGACTAGACAAATTTAGAAAGGGACTGTTGAAAATATAAATTTGATGGAACAGAAAGAATTAACCTTTTAAATTAAAAAAAAAAAAAAATTGAGAAAATTGCAGCTCGGGTTCCAAACCTTTTAAAAAAGTGCAGTGAGATCTCAAACTTTTTATATTTACACTGCCATTCCAAACGTTTGCAATAATATATAGCATGAGGAGTTTAGATGTAATTCGTCCAACTTAAAAGTCTGTCGATTGACCGAAAAATCAACGAATCACCTTTATTTAACTATTTTAAAAAATGACAAAATGATTTCTTCACATTTAATTAAAAGAAAAAAATAAGAATAAACAAAAAAGAAAAGAAAATAATTAAAAAGAAAAAAGAAAAGTTGCCATGCACCACCATTACCCAGTCCACTGCAGCCAACAACCGAGGGGGATTTCTTTCTCTTGGAATTCATGACCCACCACCGTGACTTGGGATGAAGCCAGGGTTTTTTGACAAAATATGGGGGGAGGGACGGGGAAAAGAGGTGGGGCTGGTGTTAGTGATGGCAACGGGGTGGATCGGGGCGGATCGGCCTGATCCAAATCCGCTCTGCAATAATTGTAGGAGATCCAAATTCGCCCCGCGATCCACCATTTTTCGGGGCGGATCGGATACGGATCGGGACAGATCAGAGTCTTGATCCATATACTGATCTATGTATATATGTATTTTTTGGCATTCAAAAAATTAAAAATATATTGAAATAAGATTTACTACTATACTATAGAGTTTAAACAAAATTCTAAAATACATTAACTACTTAATTAAATGTCCAAAAGAAAAAAACGACATCAATTACTTAATTAAAAATTGAATACTCTAAAATTGAATCTTTTTTTTTTTTAATTCGGGTCAGGCAGGGTGGGGCGGATCGGGGCAGCCCGGATTCGATCCGTCCCAAGATCCCTGGCGGATCACGGATATCTGCCCCGATCCGCCTCGCCGATTCGCAGATCAGATATTTTTCGCTCCATTCGAATTAGATATCCATCGGATTCAGAACAGATCAGATATTTTTGCTATTTCTAGGTGGTGTCGATGGTGGAGTGACAATGTCATTGAATTTGGGGTGGTAGGAGTTGACTATGGTAGGGAATGGTAGTAGAGGGACGAAGTGGGTGAGAAAGATGAACAAATTTTCATTATTTTCAAAATTAATTTCATTATTCATTTATTTTTTAAATTATTTCTTTCGTTTTCTTCTTTACTTCTCTTTCTTTGTAATTATATTAAGTGGGAAAATATGGAGACAATTTTGTCTTTCTAAAAAATGGGCAAGTACAATTCACACGTAACAATTTTTCGTGTCAAATAAAAATTTTAGGACTTCAATTATAATTTTTCGTGTTAATTAGACACTGTATTATTTCTAATTTTTTTGAAGGACTGATAATATATTTGATAAAAAATTTTGTAAATTATAAATAATAAAATTCATAAAATATATAAAAATAAATAAAAATTATAAAATATATAAGAGTAATGTTAGTTGGACAGCAACTCTAAATGAAAGTTAGACTATTATTAAAAATATATCAAATATGTTATTTGTAAAAACATGATCATAAATAAAAATAAAATTTAATCAATTTATTATTTATAAATATTTATAAGCAATAATTAACATACTTTGAATTTGACTGGCTAAACAAATCCAGCTGCCCCCACGCTATGCGGCGCGTTCCACGTGATGAAAAAGAAAAGGTAACATAAAGAAAGACATTAAGAAAGAGAAAACAAACGGATTTGACAGCCAACCTTTGGGGAATATATTTTTTCAAGTGTGAAATTGGGAAAAAAGTGTGTGCGTGTAATGAACCCACGTTAGTATATATGGTTTGAGGGTGAGAAAGGGCAACACGTTTCAGATCAGGGGCGGGAAGCTAGTTTTGACTCTTATTAATTTGTAGCCATGGGACCTCTTCACTAGATTAGACTTTAATTATTTGTTAGTAAACTCTTCACTAACACGTTTATTCAAAATTTAACATCATTTTCTACAAATAAATATTGTATAATCAATGCACGGTACTCTAATTAATATGTTTAAGTTTACGTCCTTTTTTACAATCTTTAGAATTAAAAAAAATATATATGAGACAACGACTTCTCCTAATTAAAAAAAAAAAATTGATTTGAATTTTGAACAATTAGACTCGACTAAATTTAGACTCATTATTTTCATTATTTGGTAGAAAAGAAAAAGAAAAAAAGCACAAGATAGATGTATTCAAGAAAAGGTTTAAGTTTTGTTTGTTGCAAGAACAAGAATGTTGAAAACGTGGTTCAATCAACCTAGGTTGTCTGTTTTTTCTGGAGAGAAAATAAGAAAAGGTAGCTGCAACTTTTTGCCCAATTTTGTTTAGTGGAAACTTTCACTACGCAAATTGATTCACTTAATCTTCTCACGTCGGCTGAATCAATTCGAGTAATCTTATGGCCAACACAAAAAAGTCATATAATTCTACATATAATATCTATATAAGTTAGACTAGACAATACTCGATAACATCAAAAAAAAAAAAAAAAAAAAAAAAAAAGATTAAAATTTTTTTTATTTAATATTATTCTGTAATTTAGAATCGACATTTTCAAATCGTAATAATTAATAAGTACGAAATTTGACTGTAGGTGTCTCCCATGTCAAATATTAAAGCCATCATTTTATTTTCAAGTTCACGATATATGCATGACCCCATTATTACTATGTATATACACCACACTTTGTTACTCCTTGATTTCTCCAGTTTCTCCATAATTACAAAACCTGGAAAATCTCAAAAGCGAGAAGAAAATTTACATTTTCTGATCCCAAGAAGCAATAATGGACATGTATTAATTTATTATATTATTTTTTCTTTTTTTGAAGAAAATTACTTTGTCATAAATATAGAACTAAGTGTCTAAATTTTAGTTTTTATTCGAGCTTATAGTTCTATTCTTTGTTAGTACAGAGGTGATGCGAGATATATAACACCATGAAGTATGACAAAAATATTGTGGCATGGACGATATTGAACAAGAAAAATATAGTTACAATAGTTAATATGTTGTTGAGGAGCAACAATGTCGCTCTTAAAATCATGGGTTGGTTGAGTTATTCAAATGATGGGGTGGTCGAATGTTATAAAAGATTTAGCATGTTTTCATTAGATACCAATTGGTTTACATATGAAATAGTTAAAACCTGATATTGACAAGTGCTATAAGAGTTAGAGTCAAACCACAAGAACATCATGTTGATATATGGATTGTTGGGGGACAACAATACTGCTCTTAAGTCTATATGTTTGGTCACGAAAACCCGATGTTAACAAGTCTATTTAATTCTATATAATTATGGGTACCAATTTGCATTCAATTTTTATCCCATGTTCCTTCAATAATTCACTTCATCACCACCCAAAACAAGGAAAAAAATATTACGATAAAAAAAAAAAAATATATATATATATATATATATATATATATATAATGAAAATTGAAAAGGAATAGAAATATGAATAAAGTGGTACAATTGTCAAATCAAAGTAAACAAAGAACAAAATCGCGTTGAAGACGAAAGGAGAGTTGACTGAGATTACGTTGACCATTAATCAACACCCATGTGGCTTACATCCACGACGTAGAAAAATTGTGGTAGTGTTAGGTGTGATTGGACCATAAGTCATTAAATAAAAACACAAACTTTTGATAGCCTTTGAATTTGTTACACATTTTCCCTAACAAAATAAATATAGAAGTACATTGTTCCACACGATTCGTGCCCAACACTTATCTTTCACACCGGATCATTAAATCATAGTCTTATTTTGAATTAATTATAAATGAAAACAAAGAATTTTAGTAAGGTTTCACATAATTTAAATAGAAAAGTCATTAATCACATTATCAGCCACTGAGTCGATCATTGTGACTTTTGATTCAAACAATCGAGTGTAGATATTGATGATAGAAAAAATGACAGCTGTTATATGTTATAATGTGACAGCTATTATATGTTACGATGATAGCTGTTATATATTGTTTGCCAATAGTGGCACGTCCTAGCACGTCCGCTTTAACGATTCGCATGCATCACAGACTTGTCTGCGCCCGATGGTCTCATAGCTTGCCTATGATAGGTGGATAACAATAAACAAACTATCGTTGGGTTACCCAGACGCGACCCACAAAATGACAGTTACCACTAGCGATTGGAAAGATGTAACATCCATCATTAACTCTTAGTAATGAAGAAAATGAAGAGACACATGTCATTAAATATCATTAAAGGCCGTAACTGCAGGCCACTCCTATAAATAGATGCTAATTCTCCAGGTAAAAACCAACTCTCATATACTCCATATCATTATTCTTCATATTTGGTTTTAATCATATACTGATTATCACACCGGAGTGGATACGGGAGAAAGAAACCCTGCCACCTTTTACAGTCTCCACCATTGTCGCCGTTGTGCTCGGAGGAGGAGAAAAACGTTTATTATCAATTGCCGTCGTCTGTGGAAAACTGCACAAAAAGTCATGGCTTAAACTAGAAGAGCTAAGAATGTAACTGCCCCTAGCCTTCATCGGAGATGTTGATACAGAGTCTAACGCCACCACCAATCATCAACAGTAAGAATTTGCCCCTGCCGCTCAACTAGCGGCACTGTAAGCCCAGATGGTGACTTTGGCAGCTCAACTCCAGAATCAAAACATTGTGGCGTCTTAACCGTTCCAGGCTCCTAATCTTCCAATGGTAGGATCATTACCTTCAGAGGCTCCGCCCCCATGCTCATAGTCTTCTACCAGTAGGACTATTACCGTTAGAGGCTTTGTCCCATGCTCCTAGTTTTACACCGGTAAGACCATCATCGCCCAGGGCTCTACCCCATGTTCCTATTCTTCCACTGGTGAGAACCTTACCAATACCTACTCTGCTCCAGGCTCCTAACTTTCTAACAATGAAAACATTGCCCCAAGTTCTTTGGTTCCATCATTTGTATCCCATATTCATTCATTGACGTCTAGCCCAAATCTACTCTGAGGGCAACTGTCATAGGTAGCTCCGCCTATGCTAAGTGAGACATCAGTGTTAGACCTCAAGCAACGGTTAGAAGACATGATAGGTCGAAAAATAGCAGAGGCTATGTCTAAAAAAAATAATGAGTAACAATTTATGGTATTTGAAGAAGATATTTTTTCCCTAGAAGTGATGGCTGTTCCTTTGCCACAAGACTTCGAACAACCAAAAATAAAGAAGTATGACAGGTGCTCTGACCCTGTTGACCACCTCAGGGCCTTTATTGATTTGATGAGATTACGTGTCACCCCATATGCAATTATGTGCAGAACCTTCTCACCAACACTTAAGGCGGAAGACAAGGGACTGGGTGGCAATCCTTCTCCTAAAATCCATCTGCACATTTGATAATTTTTCTATGAAGTTTGTTGCATACTTTGCCAGTAACAAGCGGGCTAAGAAGACAGCTATTGGACTAATGCAATTGACCTAGGACAAAGACGAGTTGATGAAAGATTTCATTGCCCAATTTTTAGGGCCATACTAGGAATCAAAGATCTAAAAATGTCTGATGTAGTTACTGTCATGATGAGTGGAACTCGAAGTCGCCTTTCAAGATATCACTCTCCAAAAACCTATCAGATACAATGCATGAGTTACTAAGGAGATGGGATAAGTATGTGAACGTTGAGGAAGCATATTTCATTACCAATGACATGAAAGATCGAAAAGAACCTGAGTCTAACAAAATAAAGACTCAAGACGAGCCCAAATCTCGAGATGACAAATGTAAGCAGAAAATGAACCATCTAAAGCGAATAAATGATGATGGTACCAAGGAAGGATCAGGCTAGCTAAGAAGTCATGATGCACCTACTGGACCCGACTTGCGACAACTTCTTATTTTTGCTACATTCTTTATTAAGTATAAGTCATGTGACACAAACATTCTCAACTACTGCAACAGTCAAATGAGGCTAAAAGCATTGGTTTAAAAAAAAAGAGGCGAGTCAATGAGCCTCAGAAAAAAATAAAATAAAAAAAACAAGACGATGCGATGAACCCCTATCTGAAAAACAAAAAATACGATGAGCTTCTGTTTAAAAATCAAGGCGATGAGCCTCTGTCTAAAAATAAAGAGATGAGCCTTAGTTTAAAAACAAGGGAATGAGCCTTTGTTTAAAAGCAGGACGATGAGCATCAATTTAAAAAACAAGACGATGAACATCTATTTGAAAAACAAGGTAATGAGCCTTTATCTATACTAATTCTAAAAGTCCCTTAAAGTGAGAAATATTTTTGGACGATATTGCCCCTCAAATAACTTATAATTCCTAAAATCATCTTACAATTAATATAATTTATTTTGGCTTTAATTTAAACTATTTAATATTATATAAATATTGTATTTTAATCATTAAAAGTGATTTGTCTCTTTAAATTCCATTATATATTGTAATTAATGAAAATAAATAAATATATACTAATAAATTTTTTAATATATTGAAATTATTGTCTTTAATTGTAAACAATCAAAGAGTCAATCTTATTATGCACGAGAATTTAAGCAAATTCATTCATCAACATAACAAAACAAAATGAATTTGATTTTGCATTTCGACTTTCTTATTATTGATTCATACTTTCTTCCTCTGTTCCAAATATGGAAGAAACATTTATAGACGATATTGCCTCTCAAATAACTTATAATTCCTAAAATTATCTTTCAATTAATATAATTTATTTTGGCTTTAATTTAAACTATTTAATCTATAATAATCTAAAAGGGGTTTAAATGGAGAAATATTTTTGGACCATTATACCCTTACAAACTTTTTAAAATTCCATATTCACCTTTAGTATTCATTAATGTATAATTATTTTTTAATATTTTATTTATTACTCTTTTATTGTTTATTCTTATGTACATTAAATTTTCAACAATTAACTAAATATACAATTAAAAATTTTAAACATTTAATCTATTAAATTAAATATGAAGGTAAAAAGATGATCTCAATTTTTTATTTTTGCATTAAGTAGATAAAAGGAATAAGAAATGAATTTCAATCAAAAAAAGAAATGAATGAGAAAAATTGTAACTCTATTTATCATCGCATTAAAATTCAAATCATAGTTATCAAAACTGAAATGGAGATAAAAATATTATTTTCAATACATTAAATTACAGTGATTACGAGCATGTTTGCTTAATTTTTTTTTTCTCAAATTCATTTTCAAATATTTTGTGGGACCTACAACTTTTATCATCTTTTCAACAACACATTTTACCAATTTTTTTCAAAATCTTTAAACCCCCACCAAACATATACTATAGTTTAGAACTAACGTGTGAAACTTTTTTCATTTTTAATTTAATTTAATTTAATTAATATATATAGAACGTTCTTTTCATTTTACTTCTGTCCGTCAATAATAATCTTAGTATGTCCATCAACGATATTCTTACAACATAGACAAATATTCACACTTCTTTAATTTTTATTTCTTACTCATATTTATGACGTTTCATTTACGTCGTCAAATCAAACAAATCTAATAAAAAGAAAATATACACAAAGAATATTGTTAATAAGGAACTACTACTTCAACAAATGTACAATATTATGTAGTTAATCATTACATTTTCTTACAATAAAATTAGTAAATTTTAATTATATTATTCTTAAAATGCAGCCCTGAAGATCATTAATTAATACTAAAAGATTTGATATTAATTGTTCGTTAATTATCAAAGTTTAAATTACCAAAAGATCTTAACTGGGTTCAAGTTATTGTTAGTATTATCACTATATAAAACTCATATTTAATTGTAATTGTACTTAAATGAATACAATTGTCTTTTAATATTTATTTGTTACTCTTTTATTGTTCATTATTATCGTATATTAAATTTTTAACAATCTATTAAATTTACATTTAAAATTTGTAAATATTTAATATATTAAATTAAATATGAAGGTGAGAAGACGATCTCAATTTTTTTTGCCTTACGTAGATGAAAGAAATGAAAAATGGATTTAAAAAAAAATGAAAAATTGTAACTTTTTTTATTACCGGATTAAAATTCAAATCATGGAGATGAAAATATTGTTTTGAATACATTGGATTACAGTTATTATAGTTGACAACTAATATATGAAGTTTTTTTAATTTTTAATTTAATTATATATATATATGAGAGAGAGAGAGAGAGAGAGAGAGAGAGAATTGTTTTTTAATTTTTGTTTCTTACTTACATTTATGTTGTTATCATTTACATCGTCAAATCAGACGTGCTAAATAAAAAGAGAACATATAGAGAATATTATTTACAAAGAGTCACTACTCCAACAAATACACAATATTATATAGTCAATCATTACATTCTCTCCAATAAAATTAATAATTTTTTTTTTTTTTGTAAAACACAACCCTGAAGATCCATAAATAGTACATCATTAATTCCATATGATTTAATATCAATGGTTCGTCAATTATCAAAGCTCGAATCACCAAAAGCTTTTCACTGAATTCAAGTTACTATTTGTATTACTACTATATAAAACTCATATTTGATTGCAATTGTACTTCTATGAATGTAAATGAAATTTCAACATTGAACAATATAAAATAATATGTTATCAACAACCATATTTTTTTTTTATAGTTATTGCAACTGTAACTTTAATATTTTAATTATTAACAATTAAAAAATAAAAAAAATTGAAAATATTAAAAATTAACAATATGATTACAAAAGCACGTGCAACGCACGCGTTTCCAACTAGTCTAAAAAATAAGGCAATGAGTCTCTATTTAAAAATCAAAGCGATGAACATCTGTCTGAAAAATTTAGAGAGGAGTATGTGCGGTAGATTATTTCTACTTCGTATTAACGACAGTCTATAAAAAGTAGAGAGGCTTATGATGATATGTTACAATGATAGCTGCTATATGTTACAATGACAACTGCTATGATGATAGAAAAATGACAACTGCTATATGTTATGATGATAGCTGATATATGTTACGATGACAGCTGCTATATGTTTTCTGACAATAGTGGCACGTTTTGGCTTGCCCGCCTTAAAGATTTGCCCGCCTCACCGATTTGCTCGCGCTCGATGGTCTCATAACTTGCCTCTAACAGGTAGATAGCAATAAAACAACTATCGTTGGGTTAGCTAGACAGACGATCTATAAAATGACAGTTACTACTGGCGATTGGAGCGATATAATATCCATCATTAACTCTTAATAATGAGGGAGACGAAGGGATATCTGTCATTAAAGATCATTAAAGGCAATAGTGGCTAGCCCCCAAGTAAAAACCAACTCTCATGTACTTTATATTATTATTTTTCATATATGATTTTAATCATATACTGATTATCACACTGAAGTAGACACTGAAAAAAAGAATCTCTGACATTTTTTTCAGGTCTCCACCACTATTACCGCCGTGCTTCAATGAGAAAAAAAATATTTATCATCAGATGCTAAGTCTCCATTATCTTTAAAAATGAGACGTGTAAATTTCACAATTACCAATTGTATCACATGTTACAAATCAACTATATATAGAATAGAAAAGTAGAGTACAAAATAGAATTTTTTTTAATTGGTATAAAAGTGTTTGTTACTTCTTGGACTATTTTTTATTTTTCATATCATACCTATATTAAAAGTGTGGATATTTGGTTTACTATTCATAATGGGCAACCAAAGTTGTTTCCTACCTATTTGGCTTAGAAAATTTGCAAAAAAAAAAAAGATGTAAAAATCCAAAGATGAATTCATTTTAATTAAATATGATATTTGTTCACGTTCTGAAATATTGATATGTAAATTGTAACTTTAAAAATTAGGTTTATGTGAATAAATTCAGTATTTTAATGTTTATTTTTATTTTGATAGAGCCTTAATGGAACGTGAAATATATATGTAATTCTTGAAAATATGGCATGTGAAGTGTTACATTATTTATACGAAGAACTAGGGAATGTTTCGTAAATTTGCACATATAATATTCTCCAAAATAACGTCAACGAATTTAATTTAAAATACATTTTGAAATCCAAACCAACCTATGTAAAATGAAATCCTAGAGGAACTTCATATGCATCGTTCCAAGTATAGGACTTGATCAAAAAGTGTTTCAACTTCTAATGCAAATTTCAAGATAATTGTAGCTTGTTTTGCATACACCGAAAGAAAGTATCTTGTGAGTAATGTAATAAGGTAGAACACATTATAAGGAGAATTAGTAGACCAATATTACTATAGTAATACAATCAAAGTATCTTGAGATTTATGTTCATTGGATATACTTTATAGTTTTATTCAATAATTTTAAATTTAGAAATTTTAGTTTTATTTTATCACTTTGAGACATTGTTTAACTTTGAATTTTATTCTAATTGCTTCTCGTTGAAAATGTATTATCATTTGAGATATTATTTAATTTAGAATTTGGTTTGTTTACTTGTAATTGAATAAAATTATCATTTATTGAACTACATGAGCATGTAATAAAAATTACTTGTTTATATATAGGATTTTGAAATGCAATATTTTAGTAATGTCTCAACTTATTGTCATTTTTCTTTTGATTATTAATGCAACTCTAGGGTATTATTTCTGAAAATGACTTGTTCGTGTGGTTGTGAACAATTTTAATTGTAATTAATATGTTTATTGACTTGTTTATTTTTTTATACTTTTGTAATCCATTTTTCTCACAATCTCTGACTTGTATCAAATACATACAATTTCACCAGCATGCTTAATTGACAACTGTAAAGTGATTTATTTACTTTTAGAAATTATGTTGTTTTAAGAGTTTTAATTCGACTATGAAACGACTTGATCAATTAACTTATTGATTATCTCCAAAACTTAAGCAAGAAAGAAGATTTTTATAAATTTTTTATTCAGCCACTAATCATCGTGATGATCGAATTGGTACTTACCGAATAAGCCTAATTTTTCATTCTTGAAAATTTAAATCTTTAATGATGTAAGCTAAATTCAACCATCTCTTTATCTTTTATTTAAGTTATTAAAAAAAAAATTCAAATTAATGTACAGATTTTGTAGATAATTATGCCCATAGTCTTATTCTAGAGCAAATGTGAAATTTCTTAATACAAATGCATTCAATTTTCTTTACGTGATTATAATATTATAAAGGAATGAACTCATGATTCAAGGAGGAATGAAAATTCGGGGAAAATGATACTTAATAATATATAGTGGCTTTTATGAAATAAATTGAATTCATTTTGATCATATGTTTGAGTTATTTACTGTAATAAATTTTAATAAATTAAGTTTTAAGTTATATACATATTATTTACGTTTCAGTCGCCTAATTTGTTAATATTTAATTTTTTTTTACTTAGATTACTAATATCAAACCAATTCGTAAAAGAAAGATATAATAAATATTATTATATTCTTAATTATCGATATATCACGTGCATCGAACGTGCTCACACTAGTGGTACGTAAATATATGATTCGCTCTTGACTTTAGTCCAACCGACTTTTTAAAATAATGTTAGTTTTTACTAATAAATTCACAATGTTAAATGATTTCTTTAAATTTCAAGTCCCTTTACACCGACTAATCAATCGCATTCAGACCTTCGTAGCCACACTCTGAAACCAAATAGATAAGAAAAAAAGATCCATCAATCATTTTCAACGAACTGGGTAAGTCTTGAACGCATAATGCAGGTAGTCACAATTCTTAATTAATAAGTTTACACTATTATGCAGGTAGTCACAATTCTTAATTAATAAGTTTACACTAAGATGACTACACTAAGAATCTCTAATACTATTCGTCTTTTGTAGTTTTTGTGATAAGTAAAACAAATGGATTTTCAGTTTTTGTGATAAGTAAAACAAATGGATTTTCAGACCATGTAACACTACGTCATTGAATAGACGATTAATTTATAAATTCATCTCTAATAAGTTCCGTCTAAAATTAATATTAACGTTTATGTGACATTATATTTTTTTAAAATTGACAGGTCTTCAATTTATATTTGTTTTGTCTAAAATTTTTAAAAATAAAATACTGTAATTGATTTAAATTTATTAAGTCACTCCATCTAAATTTAGACGAACTTCTAGACAAAATCTATTATTGGTGTACCAAATCTGCTAGACGGAGTTCTCGTCATCATGCATTAAAGAGGATTTTTTATAATCCCGTCTATATGCTTATGTGAAACATTTAAAAAGTAATAGACAGAGTACATTGGAGATGTTCTAATACTTAATTATATATACAAGATTCTGCCGCAAAATTTAATCAAATCAAATCTTTTACAAATGTGCCAAATAATTTACTTTTGGGTTAATTACACTCACTGTTTCTATACTTTCAACTTTGTAACAATATCATCCCATTCAATTTTATTCACAAATATTGTCTCTATCCTTTCATTTTACTCGTACCGATAGTTCTTCAATAATTTTTTATTCATGAATTAAATAAATTAAAGAGAAAATAAAATGAAAAAAAGTTCATTTAAAGTCCCCATCCTTTTTAAAAGTGTAAATAAATTATAAATATTTTATTTTTACAAATTAAAAGAAACAAAAAAGGGTCACCCACCCCACCAGACCAGAGGGATTTCTCCTCACCCCTTGTTGGCCCAAACGAAAACCAGAGAGAAATCCTCCGTGATCGTCGCACAACCAATGGGGATTTCTCCTCCTCGATTGCCACCGGCCCAAACCCTGACAGTTTGGGCAGTAAACGGTGGAGGGGAAAATCCCCCCGGTTGATCTTGGGGGTGGGGGGATATTTGGGGAAGATGATCCTTTTTTTTTTTTTTTTTAACTTTTTTTAAAAAAATTATTTTAAATAATCGAGTGTGAATATATTTTTTTGTCTTTGTTAAATAGGTCAAATTTAAGTCACGAGCTTGATTTGTTGTCAATTAACGGACCACTAAACGAAATCTAATCAGACTCCAAAAGTCTTTTTGGTGAACATAATTAGAAGGTTTTGGACTTGATAATACATTTTTTATTATTTTAAGTGAGAATATCTAAAAAAAATATTTAGAATTTATTTGTACTTTTGAAAAGTTTAGGATTCCAATTGTCATTTTTCTATTGCATTTTTTTTTGTTATTTTAATTTATTTAAGTTAAGGGCAAAATTTTCAAAAAAAAATCATTTGGGAACTATCTGTGCTAGTAAAATGAAAGGATATAGACGATATCTGTGAATACAATTAAATGAAGATGATGTTATTACAAAATTGAAAGAATTAAGAATGTAAGTATAATTAACCCTTTACTTTTCCATTCTATAATCATATGGATTCTTTTAATTCTACATTATAATATGTTAATCCAAGATCATATGTTATCTACTAATTAATAAATTTATGAAATAAATTAAATTTATTTAATTTGAACGATAACAATTATAACAAGAAATTAAACTGGATCAACATTGATTGGCTTTTGAAAACTTATTTAAACTTAAAATTAGTTACCAAACTAAATTCAACTCGTTTAAGTGATAATTATACTTCTATAAACAATAATTCACATGTCAAACCCTAGCCTTAGTTTTGCTTAAAAGTCATTTTTTTTTTTTTTTAAAAGTACAATAAGACTTTATCTTCTGAAGATCAAAATTATGTTTGGTAAAATAGCCTACGGAAACATGCTCGGTGTGTACATGAAGTATAAGACATCGACATCGGCCATTTTTCTTGTCAACTTAAACACCTATGTTCCATGTGAGGACTGCAAGCTCATCACCAAGTGTTTGAAATCAAGTTTTCAACACCTAACTTCTATTTATTGGCAATGGCAGCGAAATTTTGCATGCATTAAATTTAATTAAACCACACTACTAACTACATATTAAAATAAAAATAGATCGACTGGATAATTAATGCCATCTCTGACTTTTTAGTCCCCTAATTACTGCACCTCTCGAGTATACATATGCAACATAAATACGATAAGAAATTAAGTCTTTTTTTATTAATAAATTTGAGAAGGCCATATAAATACATTTTTGCTAACCCATTTCATTTAGTAGTATAATCAAACATTAATTTTAACATTTTGATTTTTTATAAAGTTTATTTTGTGGACGTTTTGTCTTTAAGAGTCCAATACTCAATAACATAAAGTATAACATGTCTACCTAATATCTGTTTGACTAACCTTTTACGTGTTGGAAAAGTTGCCTAATGACAAATTAAGAAAATAATATTATTTATAGTCGCTCATTACTATAGTCATTACTCAATTGGAGAACATAACATTATTTAATAATTATAAATTATAAATTGTATCCATTCTTATAAAGAAAGAAATTAAAGTAGATAATTTAATAATTCTTTGAACAGATCCGAGTCTTCCTAGTGCAAAAGATGCCAAAGTTGATTTTGGTTATCAAATTGGTAATGCATATTTGTTAAGTTTTCAAATTGTGCATCAGGCAGCCGGATCCCTGTAGTAAATTAGGTTAAAGAATTGAATTATTCACTGTATATATGTGTGTGTGATTGCCTTTTTCTCTTTTAGGTATGCACGTGACAGGGAAAAAAATAGGTTTAATCTTGTTGTCTTTGTGGTTTGTATGAATGTTAAGAGATTGTAAGTGTGGTAAAGTCTATGTTATTTTTCTAACGATACTCGTGGGTTTGAATGGTCGAGAGATTGAGTGGAATTTAACAATCTTTGACATTTTGTGATTTTTCTAAATTTTGAAAATTTCCACGTAAATTCTTAGTATCACTTTTGTCCATATATGTTATCATCATGTCTTCATAGTATTTCTCTGGATAACAATACTGTCAATTCCTGTTGGAAATGGACCACTTTGACATAATATTTGAATGGGATCAAGCGTCGACTTGTCAAAATAAATAGTCGATTAAATTCTACGTTTCGAGTAGATGAACGTAGTATATTTAATTGTACTAAACCATTCCATTATGAATGAGAAATTATGGTTGAAAGTTGGACAATAAATGAGGAATAAAATGGGAGATAATTGGAAAGTGGTTGTCCCACATTGCTTGCAAACTAAAAATTGAACCACTTAATATACTCCAATTTTGGAAATGGGTTTGGGCCCCAAGGGGCACCGCAAGTCTTTAGAGGGGAGAGGACGTAGGCATGCTCATAATCGAGCAAAGCCCACACTCGCGCGCGCCGCCGTCCGACCGCCGGCTCGTCACGTGCACGGGTCCGGGGCTTGGGTCGGGTCGGGCCTTGTCAATTATTAATTTTTTGGATAAAAATTGTTTATATTTCTCTCCAAAGAAGACGGTTGTCTGCATGTGGGTGTATCTTGTGGTGAATGGAGAGAGACGTGCGTGGGAAACTACCAACCCACCATCTCCATCATCGTCCAAACTGCCAGACCCACCATCGTCCAAACTGCCAGCCACTTTCCTTCTATTTAACTCTCAGTCTTTCAGTGAAAGAAAAACGCAGAGCAACAGAAATTCATACTATCATTTTCTTCTTCCCGTTTTTTGCATTTCAGAGAGTACTTCACTTCCCGGTTCGTCGTTCTTGCATTTCTTGTGTTAGAATTGCAAAGTGATCGTTGTATCTTGGGAGACTTTAACCACATACCGTAAGCACCGTGTGACGGGGTAAAATCGTTTTAAGGACAGAGAACCGAGTTCTCGCCCCGATCTTTCTTATTTCGGTTTCTTGCCATGTTACTGTTTTCCTGCTTGTTTACAAATGAAAAACATTTACTTGCTTCATGTGTTTATGTAATTTTTTCATTTCAATTAGTTTGTTCTTGCTGCAAATTTTTCTGAAACAAAACAGAACCAGAAAAGAGAACCAACAACTTAAGACGATTTTCTATTCTTTTATGGTTTTAAATTTTGTTTCCGAAAGATTGTTGCCTTGCACGTTCTTTGTGCATTTCCGAGATAATAATGTGCTATTACTGTGAAATTCTAAATCTGTAATGTCGTGCATAACATTTCATGGTATCCCTGTGAATTCCGAAATTCTAATGATGCTATCCCTGTGAATTCCGAAAATATTCATGTTCAATATCGGATTTTCTGTGCCTGTATATGCATCCTATTATATTCCAGTTGTGTTTGTTATTGTCTAAATTCCTGTCCAAGTTGAAAATAGAAACAACATTTGGTTTTCGAAAACAGATACAACACTTTGTTCACTGTTGGGTTTTCCTTTTAATTTAATATTCATTTCATGCAAATTTCATATTCCATGCAAGTTTGCTGTGCATTTTCCATGCAAATTTATGAAATTTTAATCCATGCAAATTTATGAAATTTATTCAGAGGAGGATTCGGGCCCACATGGCATCAAGGTGTCAGTGCTGTTCAGAGATTGAGACCATCCAGCATGTCTTTATTGATAGCCCTGTGGCTCACCAGGTATGGCAGCACTTCTCGGCTATTTTTGGCATTCCCCTCAGGGTTGGAGAGATGCTACAGCATAGATTTCAGACTTGGAGATTCTCAGGCCAGTTTGTCAGGAGTGGCCATATTCGCACTATCATCCCTTTGCTGGTCTTTTGGTACATTTGGACAGCTAGGAATGATGCGAAGCATCGTAGGATTGGCATGGAGCCCAATCGTATCATCTGGCAGGTCTATCACACTATTTCTTTACTGCATATGGGAAGACTCTTTCGATTTGTGCATTGGCGTGGGGACCTTGATCTTGCCCCACATTTTGGTTTTACTCTTACTTCTCCTACCCCCAGCCCCCCTACTTTGGTTTATTGGCGTGCCCCATTGGCTGGATCTACCAAGATCAATACTGATGGATGCGTCAGGGATGGATTTGCCAGTGGCGGGGGTGTTATCAGAGATCACACTGGGCGTTGTATCAGGGCCTTCTCTACCGGCTACAGAGACATACTTATTTTGGAGGCAGAGTTGAGAGCCATTTTACAGGGCATTGAGCTTGCCCGACGGATGGGTCTTGTGGACTTATGGATTGAGACTGACTCTACACTCGCTGTTCATTGCATTTCACGTGGTGGGGGGGCCGTGGGTCATTCAGTCAATACTCAGACGCATCCGACATCTTCTTTCATTCGATTGAGACACAATTTCTCATATTTTTCGAGAAGGAAACCAGGTCGCTGACTCTTTAGCTTCTGAGGGCTGGGACCAACGACATTATCAGGAGTATGGATCTTCAGACTTACCTCGTCGTTCGCGTGGACTACTTCAGACTGACAGATATGGCCTTCCATCAGTTAGAGGTCTTTAGTTTTTTTTGTTAGTTTGGTTTTCATTTGCTTTTGCTTTTGCTTTTCAGAATTATGCACCGGAAGTAATATCTCTTTATTTGCTGTAGTTTGAGGAATTTTTTCATTCGTTGTATGCTTGGAGGTCAAGTTCATATCCCCCTCCTGTGTACTACCATTTTTTATATAAATACAGTGGTAGAAGCATCCAAACCCCCACCAGCCTATCCTGGTAGAGGCCTAAAAACCATACTGGGACTGTGCTGGTGCTTCGAATTAAAAAAAAAAAAAAAAAAGTGTGCTGTGCATGTTTCCAATTATCCAAATGTTCCTTTATAATTCCGAAAGCGTGATGTTCATGTTCCTGAAATTTCTGAATTACTGTGAATGATCCATATAGTATTGCTTTGCATGCTTTCTGTAAAAATTCAAAGAAAAAATATTTCTTTACAAATATGCATGGTTTTTTTTAAGTGCCGAATTTGTATTTTTTCTAACTTTTGCAGATTTTGGTTCGGGTTTCAAAACTGAAAATTATTATTCTAAACTTGTTGATCTTCTATTTTGAAAACAGAAATGACGAACACTATTAGGACTAATGCAATTCTCCCTACTGTGATGCCTACTGTGATACCTACTGTGACGCCTATTGTGGCTGGTCCATCTGCTTCGACTCATGTTCCTCACGAGGAGAAACCTGAAAAATTTAATGGGATGGATTTTAAGAGATGGCAGCAGAAAATGCTGTTTTACTTGACCTCGCTTATTTTGGCAAAGTTTCTCACGGAGGATCCTCATTCGGTTCAACAAGGAGAAAATAATCGAGCTTCGATTATTGCCTTGGATGCATGGAAACATTCTGACTTTCTATGCAAAAACTATGTACTGAATGGACTGAATGATTCATTATATGGTGTATATAGTATAATGAAATGTGCAAAATAATTATGGGAATCTTTAGAGAAAAAATATAAAACAGAAGATGCTGGAACTAAAAAGTTTCTTGTCGGTAAATTTTTGGACTATAAAATGATTGACTCTAAATCTGTTATTTCCCAAGTTCAAGATTTGCAGGTACTCCTCCATGATTTACATGCTGAAAAAATGACTGTAAGTGAGTCATTCCAAGTAACAGCTGTAATTGAGAAACTCCCACCTTCCTGGAGAGATTTCAAAAATTACCTCAAACACAAGCGGAAGGAAATGAACTTGGAGGAGTTGATTGTGCGCTTGAGGATAGAAGAAGACACTAAAAAGTCTGAAAGGAGGAATGGGGGACAAAGCATGGAAGCTAAGGCAAACATTGCTGAATTGAGTTCAAAGAAGAACATGAAAAGGAAGCTCTCAAGTTATGCTCCTAAGAAAATTGAGAACAACCAGAAGAACAAGAAGTTCAAAGGGGATTGCTACAATTGTGGCAAACCTGGACATCGCTCAATTGACTGTCGCAAGCCTAAAAAGCAAAATGATCGTGCACATGTAGTTGAAACTGATAATCTGACTGAGGGTTTTCAAGAAATGCACCTATCTGCTGTAATATCTGAATATAATTCTGTTGGAAATCCCAGGGAATGGTGGGTGGACACTGGTGCTACTCGCCACATATGTGCTGAAAAGAACATGTTCTCTGATTACAAAACTATCAACGGAGAACAACTGTTTATGGAAAATTCCTCAAGCTCAAAGGTTGAAGTACAAGGAAAGGTGACCTTGAAGATGACGTCTGGCAAGGAACTCGTCCTCAACAATGTGCTGTATGTACCAGATATTCGGAAAAATCTCGTTTCTGGTTCTCTTCTTAGCAAGAATGGGTTTAAGTTAGTATTTGTATCTGACAAATTGGTACTAACTAAGAATGGAATGTATGTGGGAAAGGGATATATGACTGGTGGGATGTTCAAGATGAACGTCCTTCCTATTGTACCCAAATTGAACAAGATTAATGAAGCTTCTACTTCTGCGTATATCGTTGAATCTTCTTGTTTATGACACAACAGATTAGGACACGCAAACTTTAAATCTGTGCGCAAATTAATGAACTTAAATTTGCTACCTTCTTTAAGTTTCGATCCTAATCACAAATGCGAAACTTGTGTTGAGGCTAAGTTAGCCAAACGACCGTTTCCTTCTGTTGAAAGAAATACTTCACATTTGGAATTAATTCACAGCGATATATGTGACTTGAAATTTGTACAAACTAAAGGTGGGAAATAGTATTTCATTACCTTCATTGACGATTGCACTCGGTACTGCTATGTTTATTTATTTAGAAGCAAAGATGAGGCTTTGGAAATGTTTAAACATTATAAGAATGAAGTTGAAAATCAACTTAGCAAAACAATAAAAATTGTTTGAAGTGATAGAGGTGGAGAATATGGAGCGCCGTTTGAAGAATTTTGTTCTGAACAAGGCATTATTCATCAAACAACGGCTCCTTACTCACCTCAATCTAATGGTATTACGGAATGTAAGAACCGCACGCTTAAAGAAATGATGAATGCTATGTTGATTAGTTCTGGTCTACCCCAGAATTTGTGGGGAGAAGCTATCCTCTTGGCAAATCACATTCTTAATAAAATACCACACAAAGTAAAGGATGAAACACCTTACGAGTTATGGAAAGGTCACAAACCTTCATATAAGTACTGAAAGTGTGGGGGTGTTTGGCAAAGGTAGAAGTGCCAAAACCTAAACAAATAAAAATAGGACCGATAACTGTAGATTGCATATTTATTGGATATGCTCATAACAGTAGTGCATATCGTTTTCTTGTGCACAAGTCTGAGATCACTGATATACATGAAGATACTATCATTGAATCAAGAAATGCAAGTTTCTTCGAACATGTCTTTCCTCGTAAAGACAAAATTGATGTAAGTGTAACAAAACGAACTTACGATACTGCAAATGATAGTAAAAATGAAGAAGAACCCAGACGCAGTAAAAGGGCTAGAAAATCTACGTCCTTTGGTTCAGAATTTCTAACGTACATGATTGAAAATGAACCTAAGACATTCAGTGAAGCAATGTCAACACCAGAGGCTCATTTTTGGAAAGAAGCTATCAATAGTGAAATTGAGTCAATAATGCAAAATCACACTTGGGAGTTGGTTGATCTCCCACCTGGAAATAAACCTCTAGGTTGCAAGTGGATTTTCAAGAAAAAGTTGAAATCAGATGGATCTATTGATAAATACAAGGCTCGATTGGTAGCAAAAGGATATAGACAAAAGGAAGGTCTTGATTTCTTTGATACTTACTCACCAGTAACGAGGATTACTTCGATAAGAATCCTCATTGCAATTGCTGCGATACACAATCTCGAAATTCATCAAATTGATGTTAAAACAGCATTTCTAAACGGTGTGTTAGAAGAAGAAATATACATGGAGCAACCTGAGGGATTTGTTGCTCATGGACAAGAGAAAAAGGTTTGCAGACTCGTTAAGTCACTATATGGATTAAAACAGGCACCAAAGCAGTGGCACCAAAAGTTTGACAAAACGATGTTGTCAAATGGATTTAAAAAATTAACGAATGTGACAAATGTGTGTACAATAAAAGTATACCCACATCATATGTCTTAGTATGTCTTTATGTGGATGATATGCTAATTCTAGGTAGCAATCATGATATTATCATGTCCACTAAGAAAATGCTAACAAAATATTTTGACATGAAGGACATGGGTGTAGCAGATGTAATTCTTGGAATTAAAATTTCTAAAACACCAGATGGCCTTGTTCTCTCACAATCTCATTATGTTGAGTCTGTGCTAAAGAGGTTTGGAGTCTTTGATGAAAGTCCTGTCAAAACTCCGGTAGACACAAGTCTACACTTAGCCAAAAATAGAGGTGAATCTATACATCAATTAAGATATTCTCAAATTATTGGAAGTCTGATGTATTTAATGAACTGCACACGTCCAGACATTGCGTTCACGGTTAATAAATTGAGTAGGTTCACATGTAATCCAAGCAATGATCACTGCAAGGCATTGAATAGGGTACTTCGATATTTGAAGCATACCTTAACATTTGGATTACATTATATGAGATATCCAGCAGTATTAGAAGGATATTGTGATGTAAATTAGATATCTGATATGAAAGATTCTAAATCCACAAGTGGTTACATTTTTACACTTGGTGGTGCAGCTGTGTCCTGGAAATCCTCAAAGCAAACTTGCATAGCTCGATCAACAATGGAATCCAAGTTTATAGCATTAGATAAAGCTGGAGAAGAGGCAGAATGGCTTCGTAACTTCTTAGAGGATATTCTGTGTTGGACCAAGCCGGTACCTGCAATTAGCATTCACTGCGACAATCAGTCGGCTATTGCAAGGGCACAAAATTGTATGTATAATGGTAAGTCTAGACATATACGTCGTAAACACAATACCATAAGACAGTTGATCTCAAATGGTATTATCTCCATTGATTATGTGAAATCAAAGGAGAATCTCGCGGATCCGCTTACAAAAGGCCTACCAAGAGATCAAGTATATTATCTATCAAAGGGAATGGGATTAAAGTCTAATATGCATGAATCTTAATGATGGTAACCCAACCTTGTTGACTGGAGATCCCAAGATCTTGGTTCAATGGGAAAACTAAGTTATTAAGACTCAGTTAAGCACTTATCCATTCCTTTATAAAAGTGCTGTCTGCAGAATGTAAAAGGTTAAGTTATAACTTTTAATGATTCCTATAGCTTGAACAAACCAAGTGGAGTATAGCAGAATACTCTTCATAGGAGATCACCTATATAAGTGTGAAGTGGGGCCGCTTACATGAGAATTTGAGGCTTAAATTCTCTAGAGCACTTATGAATACCAAGAACTGTTCAGGGCCAAAATGAACACAACTATGAGAACCAAAGAAATGATTGGAAGGTTATTGTGTGGATACTATTGTCTTAGTTTACATTAACAGATGAGCAGTTCAAGACATCAAGTTCACTGAATAGCTAAGTAAACTCGATAGTATTCCACTAAGGCAGGTTCAAGGTCAAAAGCTACCTTGCCTGATGTAATAAGCCTTTCGCTTGTACTCTCTGAATCCAGTCTGCATTGCATTTAGCATATTCGTGAGAATTTCTATTCACGTGGAGGATTGTTGGAAATGGACCACTTTGACATAATATTTGGGTGGGACCCAAGCGTCGATTTGTCAAAATAAATAGTCGATTAAATTCTACGTTTCGAGTAGATGAACGTAGTATATTTAATTGTACTAAACCATTCCATTATGAATGAGAAATTATGGTTGAAAGTTGGACAATAAATGAGGAATAAAATGTGAGATAATTGGAAAGTGGTTGTCCCACATTGGTTGCAAACTAAAAATTGAACCACTTAATATACTCCAATTTTAGAAATGGGTTTGGGCCCCAAGGGGCACCGCAAGTCTTTAGAGGGGAGAGGACGTAGGTATGCTCATAATCGAGCAAAGCCCACACACGCGCGCGCCGCCGTCCGTCCGACCTGCTCGACTCGGCTCGGCTCTGCTCGGCACGTGCACGGGTCCGGGTCTTGGGCTTGGGTCGGGTCGGGCCTTGTCAATTATTAATTTTTTGGATAAAAATTGTTTATATTTCCCTCCAAATAAAACGGTTGTCTGCATGTGGGTGTATCTTGTGGTGAATGGAGAGAGACGTGTGTGGGAAACTACCAACCCACCATCTCCATCATCGTCCAAACTGCCAGACCCACCATCTCCACCATCGTCCAAATTGCCAACCACCTTCCTTCTATTTAACTCTCAGTCTTTCAGTGAAAGAAAAACGTAGAGCAACAGAAATTCATACCATCATTTTCTTCTTCCTGTTTTTTGCATTTCAGAGAGTACTTCACTTCCCGGTTCGTCGTTCTTGCATTTCTTGTGCTAGAATTGCAAAGTGATCGTTGTATCTTGGGAGACTTTTATCACATACCGTAAGCACCGTGTGACAGGGTAAAATTGTTTTAAGGATAGAGAACCGAGTTCTCGCCTCGATCTTTCTTATTTCGGTTTCTTGCCATGTTACTGTTTTCCTGCTTGTTTACAAATGAAAAACATTTACTTGCTTCATGTGTTTATGTAATTTTTTCATTTCAATTAGTTTGTTCTTGCTGCAAATTTTTCTGAAACAAAACAGAACCAGAAAAGAGAACCAACAATTCCTACAGTGGTATCAAAGCGTCATGTCGTTCGGAGTGTTGGAATTCAAAGAAGATATGTTAACTGTCAAATACGACGTGGAGAAATTTGACGGAAGAATCAACTTTTGCTCATGGTATGTATATGTCAAAGATATTTTGATTCAGTTTGGATTGCGCAGAGATTTGGAAAGAAAATCAACCAATGTTTTCATCATGTATGAACAATTTGATCACATTGTGAAAAACTGTCTAAAAGGTAGAAATTATCGACTAACTGCTCAAAGTCATACAATGTTCGGTAGAACATACCGGCTAACTGCTCAAAGTCAGATAGTGTTTACTAACAATGTGTCATCTCTTCACGAGAGACGATGATGTCAGTTAGAATGGATATTTACATTTTGTTGTATGCCACTAGTTGCCAAGATAGATGATATATTACTACTAGCGGGTTTACAATTTACACATAGACATTGATTTCGCATTAATGCAAGGTGTATGGTGGAATTTATATATGTAGATAGCTCATGAACTCCTGGGAAGGCCAAACGTGGGGGTTACACCATAATTTTCAACAAGCTTGTTCATCGTGTATGGATAATTTGGCCACGTTGAAAAAATTGTCTGAAAGGTAGAACAGACTCTCTAATTGCTCAAAGTCGAACAATGTTTGCTAACAGTGTGTCATCTCTGCATGAGAGACGATGATTTCGGTTTAGACAAATATTTATGTCCTCAAGGCACGACGTTAGTTGCCATGATTGATGATGCGTTACTAGTGGGTTAATAAATTTACAAATGGCATTTATGCAAGGTATGCCGTAGAATTTATATATGTCGATATCTGATCAACTCCTGGGAAAGCCAAACGTGGGGTTGCACTATAATTTTCAATAAACTTGTTCGACATAAACTGATAAAATTCTTAAGATCTGTTGACTTTAAATGTATATATTTTTTATGGAATATGTTAATTTTCTATTTTGAAAATTGTGACTCTTAAAGTTTATTAATTTTTATTTTTCAAATATTGTGAGTTTGACTCATTTTTGTCAAGATGGAAATTGTTGAAAAAGTCAACTAAAAGATGCCCAAGTTCAAGTTCTCCTTGTAAAGAAATTAATGTGGAGAATTTCTTTGATGCAGATCCGAGTTCTCCTTGTACAAAAGATGCCCAAGTTGATTTGGTTAACAAATTGATAATGCAAATTTGTTATTAATTATCAATTTTTATGTTTTCAAATTGTGCATCAAGTAGTAGCACTTGTCCAACCCAACCCCCCTCCCACTGGACACGTGTCCAGTGGGAGGGGGTTGGCTAATGATAAAGTGTTTGACAAAAAAGTCAAGCACTTATCCAACCCCCAGTGAACACGTGTCTAATGAGAAAGGGGGGGGGGGGGGGGTTGGCTAATGATAAATTGTTTGACAAAAAAGTCAAGCACTTGTCCAACCTCCACTGGACACGTGTCCAGTGGGAGTTATAACTCCTCCCCACCATGTGGAGGAGATCATTGCCCTATTCACTATATATATGTGATTGCTTTCTTTTCTTTTCGGTACTCCACAAAGATGAAAAATAAGGTCTAGCATCAACAGAAATTCTTTGCTCTCTTTGTTGTTTATACAAAAAAGAAAAAAAAAATGTGGGTGCGAAAAGTCTATATTATTTTTCTTGCGATATTTTAGTTTGAGTGGTCGAGAGATTTTACATTACTAAGCATATGTTTGGAGGTGTTGAAATTATAATTTAAGTGCTTATATTATAAGCAGTTGGTAAATGTGTGGATAAAAAGTAGTTGTAAGTAGTGGGTCCCATGAAATGTGTGGATGAAAATTATGTTTGACTAGTTTGACCAGCTGAAATTATAATTTAAGTCATGCCAAACATATGCTAAGACAATTTTTTCATGGAATGTCTTAGTCTTCGATAATCTGTTGTATAAAGTAAGTCTAAAGTTTCAAACATGCTTCAAAAGCGATTTCACACAGTAATATTTTATTAACTTGTTTAATAGAAGGAATTGTTAAAAAAAAAAACTAAAATTAAAATGTTATTAATGTTATGCTCATGCTCTCATCCCGCCTAATGTTATGTTGTGAACATAGCCTACGCGTTCACGATAATCCATTCACACATAAAGAAGTGCAAATCTAACTCCAAGAATCCCTGAAAATTCCATGTCGGCCCTTAATTTACAAACCCTTATTAGTAAATGAGAAACGTGGGTGTTGATTCGAATTAAAGTTGTGGAAGTTGAAATTTGTAGGCATGGATTGGTGGGTTGAACTTAGATGTCCTGTGTTTGATTACAAGTAGAAAATTTGAGTGGAAAGAAAATAAATTCCATAAAAATGAATTGTCAAGAAATTATGTGTTGGAAAATGTTAACAAATTTTTTATGAAAAATAAATTCTGCTATCCCACAAAAAAATATTTTCTTTGAAAACAAGGAAAATGTTGCAAAAAGTGGAAAAATGAGAAAAAATTTTCCATAGAAAAAAAAAGGTTGCAATTAAACAAAATAAGGAAAATAGGTGAAAAAAATGCATTTTCCATGGAAAATTTTAGACAATCAAACATACAAGTTAAAAAATAGGCAGAAAATCTTCATTTTTCATAAAAAATATTTACCAATCAAACAAAGCTTAAATAGAATAAAAGGATTAGGGTTTATAAAAGATCCTTATAGAGATTTTCAAAAGATTCTTTCATACCATTTACACATGAATAAATCAGATTAGATGCTAACCAAAGTTCTGACTCTGCTTTAGGAAAATTTGGATTTTTTCTAATTCTACTTTGGAAATTCCGACCTCAATAATGCCTTTTACTTTGGAAAATCCGACCTCAATAATGCTTTTTCTAGACAAATTTGTTTACTTTTCAACGTATGTACTATGTACTTTTTTTTAAAAAAAATATATCATAGTCGTTTTGAAATGAAATTAGTAAAATCTATTTTTCAAAGAAGTTAGGATCTGTTCTCTTTGCCATTTTCAATCCATTTTCTGTTTTGTGTTTTTGAAAATAGTGAAAACATGTTCTTTTTTCCATTTTCAAAAATGTATTTTCCAAAACATTAAAAAAATTTACAAACAAAACAAAAAACGGCTATTTCTTTGTTTGGGGCGTTTTGTGCACAAAATGCGGAGGTGACCAAAATGGCCAAAACGTGCGTTTTGGCCGTGGAGGTCAGGGTTTCGATTCCTGGTCTGCCTTTTTCCTTTTTCTTTTTTTTAACACTGGGCAAAAAATTGATAATTTAAGCATTGTTCGCTTTTTTACACAAAACATGGCTCCTTACCCCAATGGTCAGGCACGCGAAATTGAATGTGGAGGTCCAAAGTTCAATTCACAGCTTCTTTCCTTCTTTTATTGAATTGTTTTTAATTGTTTTAATGGTTTTTAAATGTTTTTAATTACATAATTAAATATTTGTAATGGTTTTTAAATGTTTTTAATTGTGTTTAAATATTTTTTATTGTGTTTAAATGTTTTAATTCCATAATTAAACATTTTTAAATGTTTTAAATATTTTTAATTCCATAAATTAATATTTTTAATTATGTTTAAATATTTTTTATTGTGTTTAAATGTTTTAATTCCATAATTAAATATTTTTAATTGTTTTTAAATGTTTTAAATATTTTTAATTCCATCAATTAATGTTTTTAATTCCATATTTAAATGTTTTAATTCCATAATTAAATATTTTTAATTGTTTTTAAATGTTTTAAATGTTTTTAATTCCATAAATTAATGTTTTTTATTGTGTTTAAATGTTTTAATTCCATAATTAAATATTTGTAATTATTTTTAAATATTTTTAAATGTTTTAAATGTTTTTAATTTCATAAATTAATGTTTTTAATTGTGTTTAAATGTTTAAGTTCCATAATTAAATATTTTTAATTTCATAAATTAATGTTTTTAATTGTGTTTAAATGTTTAAGTTCCATAATTAAATATTTTTAATTTCATAAATTAATGTTTTTAATTGTGTTTAAATGTTTTTAATTCTAAGTTTAAATTGTTTTTAATTCCAAATCCAAATTTCTAAAAATTTTCAAGTAAACGTGTTTTCGAGTTTTTTGTTTTAAAAAACAATTTTCAAAAATTTCAAAAAGAACGCATTTTCAAAAATCTCAAAACAAACACTCAAAACACAAAATACAAAATGAATTCAAAACTCAAAACACAAAACTTAAACGCAAAGAGAACATTACCTTATTTTTTTAAAACCATGCACCCTTTTGTATTCCCATGACAAGCACCCCCCACCCACCCACCCACCCAAGGTTTATTGGTTGGTTGTTGTGTGTTGTGTTTCGCATAAGCCATTTAAAAGTCTCTGAGAACTGAGAAGTTCTTAGGGTTTGTTTGATTCATGAATTTTTCATGGAAAATGTCTAATACATGGAAAATAATGTCATATCAGTGGAAAATATTTTCCATCTTTGGCTGTTTGATTGCACCCGAAAAATGAAAATGATTTCTAATGTACAATCACTTAAAGCATAGTTAATAAGGAAAAGTTGGAAAATATTTTCTTACCTATTTGGTGGAATTTCTTTTCCACCTTACATGAAAAATCTTTTCTTTTCCATGGCAATGAATTAATTCCTTTCATTTTCCATGGAAAATGAAAAATTTCCACCCATTTTCCAGCTTTGGTCTGTTTGATTGACAAAATTTTCCATGAAAAATGCATTTTCTCACCTATTTTCCATCTTTCGTTTGATTAGAACTTTTGATTTTCTATGAAAATTTTTTTCCATGTTTTCCACTTTTGGCCATATTTTCCTTGTTTTCAAGGAAAATATTTTCTTGGTGGGATAGGAGAATTTATTTTTCATGAAAAATTTGTTAACCTTTTCCAATCCATTTATTTTCCATGGAAAATTTGTTAACATTTTCCAATCCAAATTTTCTTGGTAATTCATTTCTATGGAGAATATATTTTTTCCACTCAAATTTTCCACTTGCAATTAAACACAACCTTAGAGAATCTTCCATGTAATTGTGGATTGTCAAATTTTTTTTTACTAAATAAGCAAAATAAACAATATCCAATAAAATTTCTGTCCAATACAAGTTATCAAACACTCTGTGAAGTTGACGTGGTAAGAAAAAATTAAACAATATCTCCGTCTAATTTCAGACGCTCTGATAAACATGCTGACTCAGCTATATTTAAATTTTCTATATATATTTAAAATTTTTTATGCATATTTAAATGTAATCTAGTATTTATTTTAATAAAATAAAATTCACCTAGATAACAATTCATAGAATGTATTAGAAACCAAATTTGAACTTGAATATCTATTCACTAGACATCAATGCTACGTAGATCGAAAGTTTTTCAATATTTGTGATACCTATACAACAATCCATAGAATGCATTGAGATTGACCGTCTATTAATTAGACATCAATACTATATAGATTAGAAATCTTTCTATTTATATGCCACGTAGAATGCAATCTAAAGAACCCATTGGAAATGCTCAAAGCAACCGTGGATTGTACTAAAAAGTGTGCCATATCATCTCAAAATGCTTATATGACAAGAAAAAAGTGAAGGATATCTAGTTCAGAACATCTTCAATGCATTCTATGAATTGCTATCTAGGTGGCATAAATATTGAAAGAATTTTGATTTACGTGGCATTAATGTCAAATGAATAGACATTCAAGTTCAAATTTGGTATCCAATACATTTTATGGGTTACTATCTAGGTAGATTTTATTTTATTAAAATAAATACTAGATTATAATTAAATATGCATAGAAAATTAAAAACTACACATGAAATTTAAATTTTGCTGAGTCAGTATATTTAACGGAACGTCTAAAACTAGACGAAGTGTTAGATATTGTCTATTTTTTTGCTGCCACGTCAGTTTGACAGAGTTTGGAAAAGAAATTTTAGACATTGTTTATTTTATTTATGTGGCACAATTTGTTTTTGGCAATCCACGATTGTATTAGAGATGCTCTAACTATGGCTTATTTTTTTTGTCAAAAACTAAGAAGTTGAAATATTACATTCGTTCTACAAAGATATAATTTATTTTACTTTTCATACAAATTAAGAAATTTTAATTATTACAGTTGGAACAATTAATTTTCACACAAATTAAGAAAATTTAATTATGAGTAATTATATTACCACCACAAATTTTAGTTATTACATCACATTATGAGTATGTTTGGTAAAGATTTTTGTAGATTATAAGTAGTGGGTCCTATGAAATGTGTAGATAAAAATTGTGAGTCCTTCCACGGACCACATAAACACCTACAATACAAAACTCCATGGCCAATCCCCCGTAGTAAAGTGTCGGAACTTCCATACCACGCTCACGGGTGATGCGAAGAGGTGGTACAACAAGCTAAGACCCGGGAGCATCCGAAGTTGGCCACAACTCAAGAGGGAGTTCGTCAACGCCTTCATTGGCAATCGAACGATGATCGCCGACATCGCCCAACTTAATGATATCCGGCAAAAGGAGGGAGAAACCGTCAAAAGCTACTTTAAACGATTCAGCAGCATCATCAACAAGATCGAAACGGTGACCGACGAGAAGGCCCTGGATGCGTTGATAACAGGGCTCCACATGCGAACCTCCTTCTGGAGAGACGTCCAAAATAGTCATCCGAAAGTCTACAGCCAGCTGTTGGACATGATACAACGTGAAATCCGATCAGAATAAACGATCGAGAACAGAGAAAGAGCTGAAAGGGAGAGAGGAGATCGATATAGGAGGGAGGGGCGTCGCTCCCCAGAACCTCGGTTCTCCCGCTTTCAGAGAAGGCGTTCTCCAGAACCCACCCACGGCCATTACCGGAGGTTCAATCAAACAGAGGTAGCCCCAGTCCCACGGGCACCAGTAGCGGCCCCCTTTCCCACGGAGGCCCCACCCAAGTTCTGTCGTATACACAGGACCAGGGTGCATAACACGGAAGACTGCCCAGATGTAAGGGAGTTGATCAACCGCGGAAACCACGGGCCAGGCGAGAGGGATCAAGCGGCGCGAGTAAGACGGGGACCGCCCACACAAGGGCGAAGGCCCCCTCCTCAGCGCCACAATGAGGGACCTCGTCGCGAAGGAGAAAGGTTCGAGGGGAATAGGGACCAACCGAGGGCCGAGAGGCCCCAAGGAGCCCCGCCTGTCCGAGAGATAAATACCATCTTTGGAGGACCGTACGTCGGAGGAAGCACGATGAACTCATGGCGTAACTATGCGAAGGCTGCCAGGGGGGAACCCCTGGAGAGTTGGCAGGTACACGGACATCGACCTAGAATACCGCCAATCTCATTCACTGAGGATGACGAATCTGGGATTCATTACCCGCATTGCGATGCTCTGGTGGTACGCGCCATTGTCGCTATTCGGTAATACGTTCGACCAGATGGACGTGGATCACAAGCCGACGGCCATCGCCGAGCCGTTGTTTGGTTTTACCGGGGACAGTCTCGTCCCACGGGGAAGGATTACCCTGGCGGTAGATTTCGGGGAACCACCTAGCCACCTCCGAAAATACATGGAATTCCTAATAGTGGACACCCGCTCGGCCTACCACGGGGTTCTTGGTAGGCCCGCGCTGAAGGATTTCCAGGTAGTTACGTCCATACACCACTTGGCGATGAAATTCCCGACTCCCGGGGGGGTAGCGAAGATCCGCGGTAATCAGACGGAGGCACGGGCATGCTACATGAACGCGTTACGAAAGGCTACCAAGCGCGAGGATATCACCCCAGCCACAACAACTTGAAACCCTGCCAACGGCATTTTTGTTTTGTCTTTTTCCTGCATTGTTTCGATCTCTTTAGAGACTTTTTCCTTTTGCCGGACGACGGGAAACTAGGCGCCGCTCAATAAATATTCGTCTTTTATGCAACCAACGCATTCCCTAAACGGAGAGCAACAACACGGCAGCGAGGGAGTGTGGTTCGCGGCCAACTCCATTAACTCGCTGGGTAAACATTTTACACGTAAGAAAGCAAGTACGAAGTACACGGCAGCGAGAGAGTGTGGTTCACGGCCAGCTCCATTAACTCGATGGGTAAACATTTTACGCGTAAGAAAGCAAGTACGAAAACTCGACAGCGAGAGAGTGTGGTTCGCGGCCAACTCCATTAACTCGCTTGGTAAACATTTTACGCGTAAGAAAGCAAGTACGAAAACTCGGCAGCGAGGGAGTGTGGTTCGTGGCCAACTCCATTAACTCGCTGGGTAAACATTTTATGCGTAAGAAAGCAAGTACGAAAACTCTGCAGCGAGGGAGTGTGGTTTGCGGCCAACTCCATTAACTTGCTGGGTAAACATTTTACGCGTAAGAAAGCAAGTACGAAAACTCGGCAGCGAGGGAGTGTGGTTCGCGGCCAACTCCATTTAACTCACTGGGTAAACATTTTACGTGTAAGAAAGCAAGTACGAAAACTCGGCAGCGAGGGAGTGTGGTTCGCGGCCAACTCCATTAACTCGCTGGGTAAACATCTTACGCGTGAGAAAGCCGGTACGAAAATACGGCAGCGAGGGAGTGTGGTTCGCGGCCAACTCCATTAACTCGATGGGTAAATATTTTACGCGTAAGCAAGCAATTACAAAGTATCCGACAATGAGGGAGTGTGGTTCGCGGCCAGCTCTGTCAACTCGCTGAGTAAACATTTTACGCATATGTATGCAACTATGGTCCATTTGATCACGAGAAAAATTGATCGTGACTCGCGAGCCACCCCGCGCTACTAGAGACGCTATTTGTGACCTCGGATTTGTGCCCATAATTCCGTAAGAAGCACTAAACGCCGACGAGACCCGTAGCAAACATGCAATTTAGGGGCATGATAAGAACACGCACATGCGAACATGAAAATAACTCGGCATCCTATTTATTTCATACGATACACAATACAAGAGAAGGTATAACTACAATATGTTCTGAAAACCCCGCTGCCTCTCCAGGTCAGCACATAAATGGATCTGCTAAACCTATCCCTTGATCCCCGCTGGTCCTGCCCAGGTTGGAGAACCTGACTTCACCATAATAGGAAGTCTCCCAAGCCATGTATGAGTTAATTTGATGGCTTATTAGGTCACTGCTCAAAAATGCTGTTGATGCCTTTTTTTTGGCAGCGAGAGACCCCCCCTCCCCCCCAGTCCTGTCAGCCGTTCAGAGGAAGGTCGGGCTAAGGCTGCTAAGCCTAAACCCCCACCCCGGACGTTTGGTCCCCTGAACGTTGATTGGCACATCCTTTGGTCCTCTGAATGTTGATCCTTAGATTAACGGGCATTTTGGGTGCCGGCCCTCCAGCCGTGTCACCATCACCCGTTTTCTATCTCTGTCTCGATCACACGATAATGACAGGTTGTGTGCAGCAGTTCCACGATAGGAGAGTCTGATTGGGCTCACATTCTATTTATATAGGACTACGTTGGGAAAAGGTGTAAATGCAATGAATAAATACGGTTATAACAAGGAACCTGGAACGACGCACGGACGTTCTACCTCCCCAAGGCATTGAAGACACCAACTCTCTGGGTTCCACCAGATATCTGTGTCATCAATACTAGGGGAATGATTCCCAAAATCTACAGAATCTTCCCCCCTACGCGCACAGAATCGAATCATCGGACAAACAAAAGTTTGAATCCAATTCTGTTTTCCAATTAATTAAGGCATAGAAACTTAAAGAATACAAAATATAAGTGCCCTGCCGCCTCTTCAAGGGTCGGCACATTGCGGGTCTCCCTCCGTTGGAGGAGATATCTGATCGCCTACGGTACCAGGCTCGGCATTAGGGACCTGAGCCTCGACAGTGCCCTGTCGAAGGAAGGAGAGGTCCCATTCTGGGTGAACCTCCATGATGCTCTCTACCAATTGCTCGCCTCCAGCTGTCATCAAACGCTGGGCAAGGTCCTGATACTCAGGCGTCTCCACAAACGCATCCTGGTAAGCCTCCACCGCCTTGGCCCCGGCAACCGCGCATTCGGCCCGGACCCTATCCAGTTCAAGCCTCGTATTCGCCAACAACTTGCCCTCCTCTGCGACGAGGGTCTCCATCCTGTTAGTCGCATGGGCAAGGGCTTCCTCGGCGGCAAGTGCCCGATCCTCTGCCAACTTTTGGGCCTCTTCAGCACGCTTCTGCGCCTCTTCGGCACTTTTTCGAAGCTCCTCGGCTCTCTTCTGAGAGGCCTCGACAGCCCGCTTTTGCTCCCGGGCGTCCTTCAGGCACTCTCTCGAGGCCTTCAATTTGATCTCATATTTCTCCTTGATGACCGCCTCCCTACCTACAGAGGCTTCGAGCTTGAATCGAAGTCCCCCTCTTTCAGACTCCAACTGCGCCTTCTCGAGCTGAACAGCTTTCAGCTCCTCGGACACCTTGGCGGACTTGGCCCCCTCCTCGTGGCACTGGCCGTCATAACTTTCCACAATACTGAACAGCTCTTTGCTCAGCACCAGGCCCCGTATCAGGTTCATCTCCGCCATCTTCAGCCGCTCCCGCACGATGGCCCTCTCGGCAGTCTTCTCCCATTTCTGGGTCCAGTACTTGTGCACTCTGGCCGCCATCATCGCTGGATGGGCTGGGAGCATCTCCAGAACTGAAGTCTCCAGTTCCTCCCGGCGTTGGGTTGTCAGGATTGGGCTCCCTTGGTCGGCCGAGGGGCCAGCTTTCTTTAAACCCTCGGTTCGCCCCGACTTACGGGCATCCTCCATAAACCCCCCTTCAGAGGCGGGGGCCTTCCTCTTTTGCACAGGAGCATCACCCACATCCTCGGCAATGCCCTTCCCTTTGTCCTTGGCTGGGATGCGGCCAGGAGACGGGTCAGTTGCCGAGGGAGAAGGGGGAGGAGGAGGAACGGACTGATTGGGGGCGGGCTCTGGTGGCACATCGGTCGATATACCCTGCGATGGCCCGGGTGCCTCCCGGGCGGGCACTTGTGCAGAGAACCCCTCGCCGATGGCAGGGCGGGCAAGGTGAAGTGTGGGCACGCTTCTGAACCTGAAAGCTGTTAAGAACATGCGTTAGAAAACGGAGCGCCCGGATCATTCCACGCCAGAGTATCAGAACACCGAAGCAAGTGAGACTTACACATTAGTCCACAGCTGGCCAAAAGCTTATCGTCTCTCAAGAGATTCCCAAGGTTCCGGAACTCGCTACTGAGGGATCGAACCTTATCCCACTTCAACCTCAGCTCTCCTTGGCTTCTCTTCGGGATCAGTGGTTTTTCTGCAATCTGCAACAAGAAATAAATGCATCAAGTCAGGAATCATAATCAGAATTTGGTATGACTGTGGGGGGTTATACCAAGATCCCCGAAGTGTCGAGGGATGGACACGTGCGGAAGAGGGTACTCGAGCGTAAATTCTCAATCCCCGCCAACGAAAATGAACCTCTCTTTCCAGTTGTGCACCTTGTTGGGACTGTCAGTGGCCGTCCCCCATTTCTGACCCGGCCGGGGAGATATATTATACCAGCCGGCGGACCGACAGGGTCGATATATGGACTCAAACTCCCTGGGAGACAAGTCTCCTCCAGCTTTGGCAACGCTCCACAAAATATAGGAGGCTACCATCTGCCCCCAGCCATTTGGTGTTATTTGACAGGGAGCCAGATTCCAGTCCCTCAACACTTGGCGAAAGAAAGGGTGCATGGGTAGGCGAAGGCCTTGCTGCATAGCAGGCTCGTAAACCGCCACATACCCTTCGGGCGGATGGTCGGCACGCTCTTCTGGGCTCGGGGCTCGGAGCGTCACGGACGAAGGAATATCGTAGGACAACCGTACGTCCTCCAACTCAGCCTCCGTGATCCTCGACTGAGCCATAGACGCTTCGGTTGCCGACCGTTTCAACTCCTCGTCCAGAGCCCTCGCGGTCGGAGCATCCCTCTTTTCCAGCGATCCCCTCATTTCAGGCACCCCGGCGCCCGACTTCTCCTTCACCACTGCCTCTCCCGCCGGTACGGGGGGACTGAGCTCTCTCTCACTCGTCGACGGAGCCGACGGATTTGCAGCCAGGGGCTCCGAATTCACCCCTCCTGCGGCTCCAGGAGAAGAAGACGACGTGGAGGCCGACGAAGAAAAACTCCCAATGATACTAGGGTTTGTGGGAGCGTCGGACGGATTCTGTGAGTCGTCGCCTTCAGAGGACATTTGGCCGTACCCAAGTAATGAAATCGTATTGTGGCTACGAAAATAAACAATTCAAACAAGTTTCTACCGCTGTCTGAACGTTTACCTCGACTTTACGGCTCGAATGGCACACCAGCATCAAGCGTCCCGGCTATCGGCAGGAAAGCTACAGTAAGCACGGCGGTAGGAGGGAGGTGTAACTCTGGGGTGGAGGCCTGGCTTTATATAGGCGCATTCACTCATCCACCGTTCAAATCCCGAGCGTTCAATCAGGGCATACGGACGGTCGACGCGTGTCTTCAATGGTACAGTTGGCGGGAAAAAGAAACCTACGCATTTAATGATTCGGGGGCGCACGCGCTCCACGCGCGTCCCAATATGCCCCTTTCACGCGACCGCATTTAATGCACGCACCCCCTCACTCATGATTACCTGACCAGAGAGTGACAGACTTGATAGACAGAATCACGCCATCAGAAAGCACGTCAGCATTGGCCTGTCCCCTTTAAGCCCTCACCCGTCATAAATGTTCGGCCTCGGACTTGGGGGACTATACTGAGTAGGACGAATTATTACTCCCTGACGAACCACCTTAAGAACACATTTTTCGCGAGACACATTCCTGCGAGGCACGAGCTCATCCTCAAAAGTCCCACGCCTGTCATAAATAATAGGCTTGGACTTGGGGGACTATTGTTACCACATGATTACGATATGGCCGCCACGTAAGCCAAAGCCCCATCTAAGCCCAGTAAGGGCCCAGTTCGCATTCTGTCAAGAACTCTATTTGGGCCCTGCTGGGGGCCCGTAACGCGCTTGGGCCTTCGGCGGCTAGGAATTCGCAAGTTACATAAAGGGCTTCGGCGCCCTCATGGGAACCATAAGGCCTCGTCAGGCCTCGCGTCATTTACAACCAGTAAGCGACTCGATATGCCAGGACAGCCATAGGAATAATTAAAGGAAGGTCGTGATGATTTGGCGCAAGGATTCTCATAAGGAAACCGAATCGCAATCTTCCAAAATCATGCAATGTGATAAGCTCAAAGAAGGAAGATAATCTCGGATATCTTTATCACATAAGGAAGGAGGATTCGATTGAGTATCAAATTGATTGGTCTCCTAAATCAATTAGATCTCTCGCGCTATAAAAACAACGCCTCCGATTGTTCCAAGGTACGCACTTTTTACGCTTACGAATCCCACCTTAAACTCTGCTCAAATCTCTGCCTGCTTGTCTCTCCCACACCCCTCTTTTGTTCCCGCCCTCGCGTATCCTTCATATACCGGCTGTTGACTTGATCGTCGGAGTGCCAACGATCGCCGGACCCTTTTTCTCCGTAGATCTTGGTGCCTAACGGTCGTCCTAGTGTGCATGTAACATACGAGCTGGCAGAGGAGTGATTGGAGATTTGTTGGCACGTGGACTAGTGCAGGTTCAGACGTCAACATATAGTACAATCCTCTGATCAAGAATGATACCGTCAAGAATAGCCACGAGTTCGGCCTCCAGAATAGGACACTCGCCATATGAAGAGAAGAAGACACGAACACACTGACCTGATAAATCTTTAATAATCTATCATCCACTCGCAAATCCATCTTATAAATGCTTAAAAGCATACACAAACATATTCTATAACCACACTCCAACTAAAATATATTTTTAATAAATACCCCCACAACAATTTTACAATTATAGTCCACGTCCAATAAAAAATTTAAAAAATTAAAAATAAAAATTATAGGTGTTGTACGCCCCATCCCAGTATTACCCCTCTCATTTCCCTTCTCTCTCCCACTACATTCTTCCCTTCAAACTTCGTCATATTCAGTACTAAACCATTTGTATATCATCATATCAAATTCATTGTACAATATTATAATCATAACAATAGAGTTACGTGATATAATCATATAAACATGATCGACATTTTCATATCACGAACTGATATCGCATATAATCATTAACTATATTAACACATAATTCAAATAAACTTACTCCACTCACCTAAGATAGTCGAAGCTTTCTTTAAACTATATTCGAAAAGGACTACTTGTTAGAAGCAGTGGAATAGTCAGACATTTTAAGTTGAGGGATCCTCAAACAGGGGTGATTCGGGAGGGGAACCTCTCTTGGGGGTTTGGGAGTAGCGTCATCGAATTTTTTTTTTTCCTCAAACCACAATTACTGAGCCTATTTTTATAAGAATCTAATATTTTTTTATAAGTTATAATCTTTAAAAAGCTTACAAGAAGATATCGAACATAATCGATTGGTGCAGTTAGACGTATTCGATAATCACTTCGTGTTTGTTCTGATTATTTGAAAAGACTAGTTTCAATACTTTCTTATTGGTCATTGAATGATTCTAACTTAATACGAGCTATGTTATGTGCGCTACTAAATTTTTCAATATGTTTTCTGAGACTATATTTCTTCTTCCAATTTAAGAACCCGCCGACAACAAAAAACTCACGACTTGAACTTGAGCTAGAATTTGATTTGTGAAATTAATGTTCTACCATAGCAAGAAGAAAAAAATCTCCAACTTAAATGAAAAAGGTTGAAGATGAAATAACAATCAATTTTTTTTTTTTTTTTTTTAAGGCTGAAAAAGTGAACATGAACTGTGTCTGTGAAAAAGAAGAAATGATATTAGATAAATCAATTTTGTTGGACTTTTGTTGGGCTTTATTTGTTTAGTTCATTCATTGTTAGGTTTAGATTTTAATATTTTTGTTTTGGTTGGTTATTAAATTAAAAAAATTAAAAAAAAAAAATTCAGAAAGTTAGGAGGTCTTTGTCTCCCCCAAGACCCTCCGCCCACCCCACCACTTTCGGCTCCACCCCTGGTTAGAAGGAGTTATCAATATGAAGAAAATAACTTCAGCTATCGAAACAGCATTTCTGAAGTAGAAATGTTCCTGAAGAAATCGATACCTAGAAAGCAAGTGTTTACACTTTTGGTGTAAATAATGAAAAGTGTTGACAATTGTGCAACACAACCATTAAAATCCTTGAATTCTAACCTCTATTTCAACGGATTCGATTCTCCAAAACTTTATAAAACTTCAAAGGATAATAAAGGAAGAGTTTCTTTAAAAAAAAACAAAGTCTTTGAAACAAGATTATTACATTATGAACACGTGAATTTCAAAATAGTTCTTTTTCTTTTCTTCTTCTATGTTGGTTTTGTGGTTGTTGTGTGTGCGTGTGTAATATGTATTTTATTGCATGTATATGTGCATCTTATACAAAAGGAATTGTGCCATATATCTATACTACTTCTAAAAGTCTAGAAAATAGAAAAACATTTTTGGACGAATACGTCCTCATTAATATTTTGTATTTTCTAAATTGTCCTTCATTTAATATTATAATTAAATTCTTAATTTAATATTTGTAATCACATTTAGTTCTTAAAAGTTGAAATGGCTAAATCACTATTTATTACATTTAATTACTAGATTTAAAAAAAATGTAACGACCAAGATCCCTCTAGTCGGAATCTTACCCCAACTGATATTCATCTATATATACTTTCTGTTTTGGGAAAGTCTGAGCTTTTTTAAACCCTCACGGATTTCTTTCGCATCCCAGTGATTAGAACCCAAGACCTCTACCTTATGAGGCACTTAAGTTGAATACTGATGACCGGGATCCCGGTTGTCACAAAATAAAACGCGTGGTTTTTTTTTTTTTGTGAAAACTGAAAATAATGTTAAATAATGTAAAGTCTATATAACCGATTTAAACTCGTGCTCTGATACCATTTGTGACGACCCGAATCTTTAACAATTCAAGTGTCACTAAAACTTAAAGTAAACTTAAATAAAAGGATTGACTAGCAATACATAAGATTTTCTTTATAAAATAATAAAAAATTCAACAATATTCGTAACACATATATTCAAATAGACTGATTCTACATAACGAAATAAATTGAAAATTAGATAGATATTTCATAAATTTTTATGAAATATCATGCAACTATAACCATCTCCATAACGACTATTTCGAACTGCTAATTTTCTGAAAATGTGAAACAAACATAACGTGAGATAGAATCTTAATAAGTGTGCATAAGTAATATTCTTTTCTTGTATATGTATTTCAATGAAGAAATCATACTTACATAGGAAGACACGAAAATTGGACTGAACTTAGATAGTACCAAATTTTCGTGCGTAGCGTTACTAAACTCCGGTCCATTCTTAACATATCTCGCATAATGTGGACTATAACATAAACATAGCAGTGAAATAACATATAAAAATAATTACTCCTAGTCAACATAACAGCACACTTACCTTATGCTTGAAACTTGAAATAAAGTAAGATCACTTCAAGACTTGAAATTCTTTCCTCTCTTATTCTAAGGAAAAGAAGAAGGTTGTGTGTTCATGTATTTCTTGTTTACACAAAGGGTGAGTATTTTAGGGGAGTAGGGGGATTGAAGTTTGCCATGCATGAAAACTTTAAATTTCATTAGTTACTTTCCTATATTACATGTATGCATTATTAGAAAAATAAAGATTCTTATCTTAAATTATATGCATGATTAAATGCTAATTTAAGCTAATCACATAATCATAAGTAATTATATACATATTAGTATCTAATTACATACATAATTAAATACTAATTTAAGCTAATCACATAATTATATGCAATCATATACATATTAGTATCTAATTACATGTATGATTAAAGACTAATTTAAACTAATCATATAATTATGTGCAATCATATACATATTAGTATCTAATCACTATTTTATCTAACGAGAAAAGCTCTGGACCCCGTCACGGGGTCCATAACTTTTCCCGTCTGTAAGAGACCACCCCCCACTCCCCCAATTGCAAAAACCCCCCTCCCCCTCCCCCTCCCCCTCCCCCTCCCCTCATCATTTATTTATATTTTAACCCCCTCCCCCTCGTTTATTTATACTTTAACCCCTACTTTCTTTAATTTCAACATATTTATTTACCACCAAATTTATATCCACATTATTAATTTAATTAAATTTATTAAATTAAAAATATTTTTTTTATTATTATATTTATTGTATTTGTTTTTTAAAAATATAATAGATGATAATATTTATTGAGTTAAATATTATTTATATCATATAATAAATAATATAATTAACGTTAATTTTATTATTAAGATTAGAGTGAGACTAATTAATTAGTTTATATTTGAGTAACAAATTAAATTTTACTTAAAAAATAAAAATAAATAAAGCGTGCATAATAAATATGATGCATTGTTTACTAACTGTGATCGAGTATTGTGGATCTGTAGTATGATATGGGTACTGTGGGTTCAGCGCATGATATGTGTAGTGTGAGTTCAGTGCATGATATTATTAGTCTGACGGATCCTGCGAGTGTTGTGGTTGATTTGTCTTGTCCAAATTGACAATCAAATTATTACCTATTATAAACCAAATGGACCCACACTAATAAAATAATAAGTAAGGAAATATATAGCATTAATTTACCTATTTTGCAACGTAGGACAAGTTCTTCTATCGTGGCCATGGGTGCCATATCAATTATGCGTGCAAATAAAAAAAAAACATAAAAAACTGTTAACAATATTATAACTAACTTGCAAATTACAAAAAATAAATCTGTACAACTAAACAAAAATAAAAAATAAATTAATAATTTATTACTAACCTTTTAAGAATATGAAAAAAAATAAGTGAGACACAAATTTGGTAAAATAAATTTAGAGAACAAAAGTGATTGGAAACGTTTAATGTTGGCCAAATTTGGATCAGGTAAATAAAGTGATTGTGTTGGCCAAATTTCAAGAAAAAAGTGTATTATGATGAGGAGGAAAAAATATATATTCTGATAAAGATGGAAAAATATGTATTTGATAAGGAAAAATTGTTACGTTGAGTAGTGTATAAATAGGTGGGGAAAGGGAGAAAGAAAATAAATTTGTTGGTGGTGGGGGGGGGGGGGGGGGGGGAGTAAAATTAAATAAAGGCTGTAAAAAGTTAAATGAGGGGGTGGGGGGTTTTTGCGGCGCGCAGGGGGGGTGCTTTTATTTCTTGCAGAGGGGTGGGTGGGGTTTTTTTTTTTTTTTTTTGCAGAGTGGTGGGTAGGGCGGCCTTTTTTTTTTCAATGGCTGCGTGTCAATCTGCGTGATTGACACGCAGCAGACGAGAATTGATCTGGACCCCGTCACGGGGTCCAGATCTTTTCTCTTTATCTAACATATATATTCAACATAGTATTATATATATACCTTAAGTTATATGTATAATTTAAGATACTTACATAATCATATATGTGTACATAAAATCATATAAACATTAACATCTAATCAACTATTTTATCTATTATATATACATGTAATATGATATTAAATATATCTATTTTTAGAAAATTATTGGCAAGCAAGATTACTGTTCATGACACTTTTCATGGGACAAAAATTTGCATATATCTAATAATTGCAGTTATGTCCTTCACTATGAGCGAACATGTAATTTGATTCCTAGACTTTCGTGTTTGTGTGAAATTAAGTGTGAAATTCTAATTGAACTACTACTAATGAAATTTTAGGGTGTTACAAACTACCCCTCTTAAAAAAATTTCATCCTCAAAATTTACCTTTGAATTCTTCCCAGTTGTGTTTTTCTGATTGCCTATGATGTTGCTTGTTTCTCCTCACTTCTTTAAAAATATCGAATTAATGTACCAAACATAATATAAGATTGTTGATTCAATAATTAGGGTAATTAACTCAAAACGTTCATACCTTTTGAAGTCATTGTACAAATCGTTCTTACATTTGAAATTTTAACATTTTTACACTCACCTACACTTTTCTTGCACAAAACATCATTTCCGTCTATTGTCATTCAAAAACTGTTGTTAACTCTCTTCCAAAAAACAACTCGTACCACAAAGGAATGGTAATTTTGTCCACAAAGAATAAATCCTTTTAATTCTCTTCGATTTAATCACACTTTATCATAATCTATACCTAGATATCTCATTTATTCACTGATAATTTGGTTTTAGATCTTTGAAATTCGTTCTAATGACCGTTTCATTTAGAACCCACATTCAAAATTTTATATATTAGTCTATTCTTTACAATCATTTTCACTGTACAACCAGTAGTTTCTCTAAATCCGCCCGAATATTCTCATTCTCTTTCTCCCCAACTACCCGCTAATGACCTCTCTCCATCTCTTACCAGTCCATCGATCTCCCATTCTATACAGGACTCTTCTCCTCCGACACCTTCACAGTTAGATTCGTCCCCTGCACCATCTTCGACACCAAGAAATTCTTCTCCCTAATAAGTTTACTGGTACCGACACCGGCACCAAAGATTGTGAGTGATGTGATCCACATCGAATTGCAGTTATGATGTGAACCACCTCTGATTAACGATTCTTGATAACATGATGCATTGTATTGTTTGACGTTATAATGAATAATGTTGATATTTTATTTATATAGAAGTACAATTGCAGTCGAGATAGGTTTTATATTGTGATAATACCGACAGTAACTTAAACCCAATTAATACTTTTTAGTGATTTGAGCTTCGATGATTGACGAACCCTTGATATTAAATCTTATGGAATTGATGATGTCTTCATGACTGTATTACTAATTTTAGTATAAGAGAATGATAGACATACATCTCATAGTTGACATGTATATTATACTTTCTTTTTAATTTTACCCTTGTTTAGGTAAATTTATTCCTACTAAATCAAAAAAAATTCCAACATATATCTTAAAGACTGAGGAAAAAGTATATTTTTGGATTTGTCTACCCCCTCTCTCCCACGGGAACCAGTAGTCCACTTCACTGTTCTTGAAAAAAATTTAAATGTGAGACATTGATCCAAAATTTCTCTAATCAGTTTTGATCTTAAGTCCTCAACTCATCAACAAAAAAGTTACATTAGTATTCGAAAGTAAACGAGTTAATTCTTTGAATATATTTAAAAAAAATTATTTAACATGGTTGGGCACTATAGGCCCCTTATTAAAGAGAAAAATAGAGAAATTAAATAGAAAATTATGTTAAACTTAAATTAAATGGGTGAGCATGTTATTTTTGGCCTACTATGATTCAACTTAAATTGGAAATAAAATTATTTGGATTAATGGCGTTTTAAATTTTTTGCTACTTTTAGGCTTGGATTGTTATTGGCTTTTAAATTGAGCTTTGATAAAAGTAATATGACATCCTCTAAGTTGTTTCGTAGCCCGAGCTTGGAAGAAGGCTTAAATGTATTAGTATTCTAGGTTTAAATACATAAACTATTCTGATTTATTCAGTAATATTATAAAACTTTAGTTATTTATAGTTAGAAAAAATAGTTGTGTGGGGGTATGTCATTGTTTGTTGCAATTTTAGGTGATATTACTCTAAACACAAATGGTGAAAACAACACATGACTTTTCTCTAGTCATTGATGTGCATAAGACAATTCAGGCAATTGTTCTATCTTGTTATAAGAGATGCTTCTCCAGTTATGTAAATGTTCTATTTAAATATATGATATATTATCTCATAATCTCCAATATACATGAAAAACTTATATACATGGCAAAGTAGAGAATAGTCTATGCATCTCACTATTTTTCAAAAAATAAGTACTTGATAATTCAATTCACTAATTGTTAAAGTAGGATTTTTACTATTGATATGAATCCCAATAGATAAAAATTGAGATAAAAGAGTAAATTTATATTGGATTTATCCTTTGAGCAGCATATTAAAGTAAAGTCAAGAGATAAAATGGTGAATAGTTCGTGCAAACTAGTACAACTCTCATTAATATTATTGTGGAGTAATGATCTCCTACCTACGATGGGTAGGAGATCATTTACCCACTAGTGTTGTCGGCTGATGTGGTCCACATCAACCCACACAACACAACTGTGTGTGTCCACGCAAAGTGGGTAAATAATCTATATGACTGAGTATACCAAATTGGTAGGTAGGAGGTCATTATTCTATGACTGAATATACCAAATTGTTGAGCACTTGCAGATTACCTATCGGATATGTATGCCATAGACAAACCAAAAAATGAGTCCGTAAATTATTTTTCATTGACTTTTTGGTACATATGCAGGATATCATCTTTTAATGCTCATTATCAAGATAATTATGAATTAATGTTGTTCAACCTATAAAACTTTTGTTTTTTCAAATGCTTTTAGTATTTAAATGTGATTTATTGTAGGAATCTAATATGAAAAGTTTATTTTATTGTACTTTTTTGAAAATTGACACTGTATAACAGGAATTAAATATAAAATCTTGATAATTTTTTGTATGATAATTACATATCTTTTGATGGTTTTATTGCTATATAATATTTAGATTATTGGAGTGTGAGATAAGTACTGTAATTATTTTTATTCTATTTGTGGCATGATTATCTACATTTAGTTGATTGTTAGTACTTCTTTGTCGAGTTATTAATTCAAGAAAAATAGAAGAAATTTATATAATGATAACAAATGTATAATCTTTAAAGTACATGTAAATTTTGAGGACAAAACTTCTATAAATATAAGCATTAATGTAATATTGCAATATTTCATATATGTCTACCATTGATGTAGCTGAATAAATACGAATCTGAATAACATTCCAAAAGCTCTTCGATTCATACATAATACCGATAATTTCGACAAAATATGAAGAAATAATCTCATAATATTTTATTATCAATAGAGAGAAAAAATAAACACCAAGAACTTTTGGTTTCTAGCCACGGTTTTTAAAAATACCTAATAGTCGAACATTATAAATATTTAAACAATAGTCCAATTCTCTCCTAAAAATAATTATCACGCTATTATTTAGCAAAAAAAAAAATATAAAATTAACAATAAAAAAGAATAAACCACGAGTTTCAATGCTTAAAAAATTTAATTGTACATTTAATAAATTATTAAAAATTTAATGTAGGATCATTGAAGGTGGTTTTGAGAGGACAATAGACGTTTCATGAATGAATACAATTTTAATTTAATTACGTAAACTTAAAATGTAATAATAAATAAAATATTATAAGATAATTGTACATTGTTGAACACTAAAAGTGAAAATAGAATTTTAAAATTATTGTAAGAATATAATAGTCAAAAAATATTTCTCTATTTTATGACCTTTTAGATGTAGTATTAATAAAAACACCGAATTGTCAAATATTACAAATATTTCAACCATAGTTCCAAATCTCTCGTAAAAATAACTATTATGTTCTCATTTAGTAAAAAAAAAAACCCCATAAAATTAGCAATGAAAAGGAATAAACCACAATTTTAAATGTTCATAATTTTTAATCGTATCTAGAGATACGCTAAGTTCGAAAGAAAACCAAGTATGCCCAATTAACTATCGATAAAGATGGGAAAAAATTCAAAACTCCATAGATACAAGAAAAAAACGTCTGAATTCAAATGCTAACAAACGACTGAAGAAGGATCGTTTACATTTTGTTCAACAAGGACATTCATAAATTCAAGGTTAGATATTAATAAGATTATTGATTCAAAATATTGTACATGATAGTCAATATTTTTGTATATACCTAACTCTAAATTATTTTTTGAAGAGCACCAACACTCAATCATTCAATTTATCCAATAGTTCACGAACTAAAAAATATTTCCTCATGCATTTACTGTCACGCAAAGAAATTTGAGTATGAACCACCATTCTTTTGCTTTTCTTTCAGATCTTTTGGCGTCAACTTGGACAAGGATCTCGCATCCTCTAGGCAAGGAGTATATACATTTCGTGCACAATGTCAAATATATCATGACCTTGCTCTAATACCAGAAGATCGCCCAAGATATTTTCAATTGTACTTTCATGATACAGACAATGAGCTCTAAAATAGAATGAGAATTATAGGAGATGGGCAAATCGATGAAACTACAGTGCAAAGATTGATGATAATTCTAAGAGAAAATCCGTATGCCAAAATCTTACGTTCTTTAAAAGATTTCTCTCCAATTTAAAATCTTCAAATTCGCATATCAAGCAATGTAAAGTTAGATCAACGTGTCTATAACAAACCAATAGCTGACCAGGTTGCTGCAATATGGATTGAAGGAAACAACGAAAACATACAATTCGAACGAGAAATATTAGTATATGCACATTCGAGCAGCTGCCATAGATTAAAACACTATTTCAGTTGTTACGATTCCCTCCAATATTCTTTACTCTTTCCCAATGGTGAAGCAAGTTGGCACCAAGACATAAAAAGGAGGGAAGTTAATAAAACTCAAAGTTCCAGAACAATTGTAGACAACCACATCACACAAGTCGAAATGCACAATTCTATTGAAGAAATGTTTGAGCTCGAATGTCAAGATATTTTTTTTCCAAACCTAAATTTCTTCTGTTATTATTTTTATTTACCATGCAATCATATTTTCACTTTCCATCAATATGAGATTTTTATTTAAATGAAATAAATAATTTGTTTTTTAAAAACATAATTATGTGTTATTCAGTTATTTCTTTAATTTTATAATTTATAATATAATAATGTCTCTAAAACTCAAATAAGTATTTTTCAACGAACAACTGGCAACGTAAGCTGAAGAGAATATTATTGTTACAAAATACAGATTAGAACTTCAAGAAAATTGACAATTCTTTTAGCTAGAAGATTATTTCAACAATTTTTCGTTGATATACATAAAGCTTGAAAATACTAGACTTGACTTTTATCGACAAAAACAAATAAAAGCTGAACTTTACCAAGGAATAGTTGACAGTGCTATTGTTGGAGAAACAAAAGAAAACAAAATTGGAAAGAGAATTGTTCTACCTGGTTCGTTTGTTGGAGGTTCAAGAGATATGCGTTGACGTTTTTTAGATGCAATGGCATTAGTCCAACGATTTGGAAACCAGATTTGTTCATCACTTTCACTTGCAACTCAAATTGGAAAGAAATTAGAAATAAATTGGAAGAAGGACAACGGGCTCAAGATAGATTCCAAAAAATAGGATTGTCCCATGCACATCTGTTGATTATTCTAAAAATTGAAAATAAAATAAACAATCCAAATCAGTATGACAAATATGTGTGCTCAGAAATTCCAGAAAAAGAAGAATCTCTTATTCTTCATGAAGCAGTGGTTAGACATATAATGCACAGACCATGTGGAGAACTTAACAAAAAAAATTCTTGTATGATGAATAAAAAGTGCAAATTTCATTACCCAATATCTTTCTCTTCAAGAACAATGCAAGGCAAAAATGCATATCCAATATATCGGAGAAGAAATGACGGATCACAAGTAAGTTAATCAGTGTTTAACTAATAATAAAATAATAGTAGTAATTTTTTATTAGGAAAATGTTGATACAATTACTATTCTAACAAGATTAATAATATTTTTAAACTTGCATTTATAGTATTATGATATGATTAATTTATATTGACAGGTTAAAGTGCAAAATGCAACTTTAGATAATCAGTGGGTAATTCCATATAATCCTTACTTATTATCAAGATATAACTACCATATGAATGTAGAAATTTTTTCTGGACTAAAAGCAGTTAAATATCTATACAAGTATATTTACAAAGGACATGATAAAGCAGCAGTTCGCATATCGTACGATGACGACGTAAACATTGTAAATGAGATACAAGAATTTCAAGATGCAAGATGGGTCTCTGCACAAGAATCAATGTGGAGGATATTTGAATTTAAACTGAGTGAGATGTACCTAGCAGTAATAAACATACATTTACACTTGCCAAACATGCACTTGATATCTTATTGGAAAGGGCAAAATTTGACAAATGTTATTCATCAAGACCACTTATCCATAACAATGTTGACACAATATTTTACAACATGTCAAAAATGTTAAATTGCCAGAACTCTTTTATACAGGAAATTTTCAGAATATTATGTATGGAATAAACAATCAAGAAAGTGGATACCAAGGAAAAGTTGAGTAGTGATATCAAGAATAAATGGAGTTTCTCCAACTGAAAGAGAAAAATACTATTTACAATTATTACTCAATCATGTCAGAGGTCCAACATCTTTCGAATATCTACTAACATTGAATGGAATACAATATTCAACATTTAAACAGGTTGCACAACAAAGATGATTGCTTAAATCTGATAACAGTATTATGGATTGATTAGACGAAGCATCAACATTTCAAATACCAAAAGCCATTCGAAGGCTATTTGCTACAATATTAGTATATTGTGAAGTAAGAAAGTTGTGGGACACTTACTTTGAAGCATTGTCTGAAGAATTTAAAAATAAGGAATACCCCACTCATACACAAACACAAAACACCTTAAGAGATATAAAAGGCATTTTAGAATCCATGGGAAAGAACATTGACCAGTGTGATTTACCAGCTATAGATTATGGTTCATTTCAACAGAATACAGAGTCAGCAAAAATAAAAGAAATATTCGAAGAAAAAACTATTGAAATATCTATAGAAGATTTAGTTGCAGAATCAAAACTAAATTCAGAGCAAAAGGTGGCTTATGATTCAATAATTGATCGAATCAATGATGGAAAAAGTGGTGTGTTTTTTGTTGAAGGTCTAGGAGGAACATGCAATACTTTCTTGTATCGAGCATTACTTGCAAATGTAAGATCCAAAGGAAACATAGCACTTGCAATAGCAACTTCAAGTGTAGCAGCTGTGATACTACCAGGAGGTCGAACAACATATTCACGATTTGCCATACCACTTCAAACAATAGAGTCAAGCATATGTGGCATATCAAAACAAAGTGGTAAAGCTGAGTTATTAAGAAAAGCAAAGTTAATCATATGGGATAAAGCACCTATGGCTAAGAGTTTTGCAATTAAAACAGTCGACAGATCCTTAAGAGATATAATGGAAAATTGTGAACCATTCGGTGGAAAAGTTTTTGTGTTTGGAGGTGATTTTAGACAAGCACTTCCTATAGTGCCCGAGCTACAAGACAATAGACAGTGAATGTCAGTTTAGTAAAATCATGTCTATGAAAAAAACTAGAGTTACTTAAACTTACAAAAAATATGAGAGCACTGTGTGATCCGAGTTTTGCAGATTTTCTTCTCAGAATAGGTGATGGACAAAAACCCACTATAAATGAAGATCTCATTTCACTCCCTGATCAAATGCTCATTCAGGAATTAGATGGTTGTTCGTCAGAAACGATGTTAATTCATAGAATCTTTCTAGATTTGAGTCAACATTTTAAATCTCCCGAGTATATAACAAATAGAGCAATTTTGGCAACAAAAAATGAGTATGTTGACCATCTAAATGAGGAGCTCACATAAATTTTTCCTTTAGAACCTAAATCCTACACGAGTTTTGATTAAACAGTTGATGACACTAATAATTATTATCAAGAAGAATTTTTAAACACATTATTACCAAATGGCGTTCCACCACACAAATTGGTTCTCAAGAAAAATTGTCCAATTATGTTGTTAAGAAATTTGGATCATGGCCTATGCAATGGGACAAGAATGGTGTGCAAAATATTTGGTAACCACGTAATACATGCAGAAATAACAATGGGACAACATGCTGGAAAGCAAGTCATACTTCCTCAGGATCCCACTTACTCCAGCAAATGATGAAAGATATCCATTCAAGTTTAAAACAATGCAATTTTCAATACGTCTTTGTTTTGCAATGACAATAAATAAAGATCAAGGACAAACTATACCCCATGTTGGAGTATTGTTACCACACGATTACGATATGGCCGCCACTTCATCACAAGCCCCATCTAAGCCCAGTAAGGGCCCAGTTCGTAATCTGTCAAGAACCCTATCTGGGCCCTGCTAAGGCATTGGAGGGGCCCGTCACGCGCTTGGACCTTCGGCAGCTAGAAATCCGCAAGTTACGTGGAGGGCCTCGGCGCCCTCATGCGAACCATAGGGCCTCGTCAGCCTCGCACCATTTATAAGAAGCAAGCAACTCGATACGCCGGGAGAACCAGAGAAGTAATTAAAGAAAGATTGCGTTGGATTGGGCGCACGAATCTCCACAAGGAAACACAATCATGATCTCCTAAAATCATACAATGTGATAAACTCAAGAAAGGTAGGCAATCTCGGGTATCTTTATCACATAAGGAAGGAGGATCCGATTGGGAACCGAATTGATTTGTCTTCCAAATCAATTAGAATTCTTGCGCTATAAATACAACGTCTCCGGTTGTTCCAAGGTACGCACTTTTTACGCTTAACAATCCCACCCTAAACTGTACTCAAACTTCTGCCTGCTTGTCTCTCCCACACCCCTATTTTGTTCCTGCCCCCGCGTATTCCTTATATACCGACTGTTGACTTGATCGTCGGAGTGCCAACGATCGCCGGACCCTTTTTCTCCGAAGATCTTGGTGCCTAACGGTCGTCCTAGTGTGCAGGTAACATACGGGCTGGCAGAGGAGTGACTGGAGATCTGTTGGCACGTGGACTGGTGCAGGTTCAGACGTCAACAGATTAGTGCCGTCTGTGGGAACGAAAAAACCTAAGACGACCAAGTACTTTTGGTAAAACGTGTCTTCTACCCGAAAGAGCATGGCACCCGAATATCGACAGAAGCGGGCAGTGAGACAGGAGAATCAGGACCTGGAGTTGGATGACGCCCGGATGGAGGCCGCGCTTGGGCTGCTGGATGATCAGCCTCTCCAGCAGGGACCCAAGCATAGTCGTACCCGAATAAGCCCATCACAGCCTGGTTCACTGGACTACCACTGCTCCCATGACAGGGACGAACTGCAGATAATGGCCATACACTCAGAGTTAACAGAAGTTGACGGCGAAGGATTGGATGAAGAGTTGGTACTGGACGAAGGTCTAGATCCCCGAATCATAGCCTCGGATTCCCTCGCTTCCCCAGCAGAGGAGCTGGAAACATTCCCGGTGAACTCCTCGGAGCCAACCCAGATGTTGCAGGTGGGAGGAAAGCTCGAGGAGAAGATAAAGAAAGAGCTGAAACAGTTCCTACGAGAGAACGCAGACGTCTTCGCATGGAAACACAGTGACATGGTTGGGATCGACCCGTCGATCGCGTGCCACGTCTTAAAAATGGACCCAAAAGTGCGCCACAGGATTCAAAAAAGGAGGCCTCTAAGTGCCGAGAGGTACCAGGCCTTGAAAGAAGAAGTTGACAAGCTACTGGCCAGCGGGTTCATCAGAGAGGCGACTTACCTCCAGTGGGTATCTAACCCGATGTTGGTCCGGAAAAGTACCAAGAAGTGGAGGGTATGCATCGACTTTCCAGATTTAAACCAGGCGTGCCCTAAAGATAGTTTTCCATTACCACGCATCGACCAGCTCGTCGACGCAACCGTCGACCACAAGTTGCTTAGCTTCATGGATGCGTACTCGGGCTATAACCAGATCCCAATGTTCACAGGGGACGAGGACCACACGTCGTTTATCACGGACCGAGGGCTATACTGCTATAAGATGATGCCATTCGACTTGAAGAACGCGGGAGCCACATATCAACGGCTGGTAAATCGTATGTTCGCCGAGCAAATCGAGAACACGATGGAGGTATACGTCGACGACATGCTGGTAAAGAGCGTCAATGCAGAAGACCATATAAATCACCTGAGGGGAATGTTCGAAACCTTTCGCAAATATCGTATGAAGCTTAACCCCTTAAAGTGCGCGTTCGGGGTCGCGTTCGGGAAGTTACTCGGCTACATGGTCAATCAGCGAGGGATAGAGGCTAATCCCGAAAAGATCAAAGCGCTCATTGAGATGCGGTCACTCTCCTCTCCCAAGGAAGTCCAGAGTCTGACAGGGAGGTTAGCGGCTCTAAATCGGTTTATATCCAAGTCGACCGATCGTTGCCAACCTTTATTTCAAACTATAAAAGCGGGGAAACAGTTCGAATGGATCGACGAGTGCGAAAAAGCCTTACAAGACCTCAAGATCCTCCTCGTAAAATCCCCACTGCTATCCAAACCCAAGGACGGAGAAACGTTACTCATTTACCTCGCCGTCTCAGAAAAGGCAGTTAGCTCGGTGCTCATCCGCGAGGAAGGTCCAGCACAATTCCCAGTCTATTACGTAATCAAACCCCTGCAGGACGCGGAAACGAGATATCCAGACATGGAAAAACTCGCTCTGTCATTAATCGTGGCCTCCAGGAAGCTTCGACCATACTTCCAGTCCCACAGTATAGACGTTCTGACGAACCTCCCCCTACGACAGATACTCCAGAAACCAGATACTTCAGGGCGATTGATGAAATGGTCGGTAGAACTTAGTCAATTTGACATCAGTTACAAACCACGGCATTCGATAAAAGGACAAACTTTAGCCTATTTCGTGGCTGAATTCGCTCACATCCCCGATGGTCTGCTTGAAGCCCGACCCTTGGAAGTACCGACATGGAAGTTATATGTCGATGGATCCTCGGGGGAGGCTGGGGCTAGAGCCGGGATCTTGCTAATCAGCCCAGATGGCCATAATCTCAACTGCGCGCTTCGCTTGGAATTCAAAGCTTCCAACAACGCAGCAGAATACGAGGCCCTGCTGGCGGGCTTGAGGCTAGCGCATGAGATGAAGGCAAGGAAGCTCCGAATCCACAGCGATTCACAGCTTGTCGTAAGTCAGGTTAATGGGACTTTCGCAGCGCGCGAACAATCCATGGTGTCCTACTTAACAAAAGCTAAAGAACAATTGTCCCGCTTTGAGGGATACGAACTCCTCCAGATCCCACGAACAGAAAATGGCTACGCAGACGCCCTCTCTAAACTGGCAAGCAGTAGAGACTCCGACCTAATGAAGGCCATCCCGGTTGAGAAGCTTACCCAACCTTCAACCGATGGCGCTACCGCACCCTCCGTCCTAACCATCCATGATTCTTCGAAATGGATGAAGGAGATTACCGAATATCTAATTAGTCAGGTGGCGACCGAAGACAAACTAGAGGCACAGAAGCTCCGCAGAAGGGCCGCAAAATTCGTAGTACAGGACGGCGTTCTGTATAAAAGGAGATTCAGCCACCCCCTCTTGCGCTACCTAACACAAGAGGAAACAGTATATGTGATGAAGGAAATACACGAGGGGATCTGCGACAATCATTCGGAAGGGATGGCCTTGGCACAGAAAGCCTTGAAACAAGGGTACTATTGGCCGACCATGAAGAAAGATTCCCACAATTTCGCGAAGAGATGCGACAGATGTCAGAAGTTTGCAGCAGTTCCGAAGCTCCCCGCTCAAAACCTTACTCCTGTCACTAGCCCCTGGCCCTTCGCCAAATGGGGAATTGACTTCATTGGTCCCCTCCCGACGAGGAGAGGTGGAGTTAAGTTCGCGATTGTAGCAGTAGATTACTTCACCAAGTGGTGTAAGGCCGAGCCTCTGGCCAAAATCACGGAGGAGAATGCCTGGAAATTTGTATGAAAAAATATTGTCTGCCGCTTCGGCATTCCCCATTCTCTTGTCTCTGACAACGGCACGCAATTCGCTGGAATGAAGTTTAATGCAAACTGTGAGAATCTTGGGATCCGAAGGGATTTCTCCACCCCTTACTACCCACAATCCAACGGCTAGGTAGAAGTCGTGAATAAAATCATTAAACACACCCTTAAGCGGAAACTAGAGTCCGCGAAGGGGGGATGGGCCGAAGAATTACCCGAGACCTTGTGGTCCTACCGAACCACCTCTCGCACGGCCACCGGCGAAATCCCGTTCTCCATGGCATATGGGGCAGAGGCTATGATCTCCGTCGAGATAGGAATACCCTCGCCCAGACACCTACACTTCAACGAAGTGGCCAACGAGGATTTGCAAAGAGCGGGCCTCGACCTACTGGATGAGAAACACACAGAGTCGTAGCTTCGCCTCGCAGTTTACCAACGGAAGATGGCCCGATATTATAACTCCAAGGTCAGGGCAAAAATTTTCGTGTCAATGATTTTGTCCTGAAGAAAATATTCCAAGCTAATAAGGAAGCAGGGGCCGGAACCCTAGGGCCCACCTGGGAAGGGCCTTACAAGGTCATCGCATAAGTCCGTCCCGAAACTTATAGACTAGATGATTCCGAGGGACAAGAGACAAGACATCCTTGGAACATCACCCATCTGAGGCCATATCACCAGTAATACAGTTTTAATAATTTTCTTCTGTTGGTCTCCTTACAATTCTTTGGCGGACGTCATGAAACACGGCGCCATTTAAAAATATTCGTCCTTTATGAATTCAAAGTGTTCTACATACAATGAGTATCGACACGGCAGCGAGGGAGTGTGGTTCGCGGCCAACTCCATTAACTCGCTGGGTAAATATTTTACGCGTAAGAAAGCAAGTACAAAGAACACGGCAGCGAGGGAGTGTGGTTCGCGGCCAACTCCATTAACTCGCTGGGTAAATATTTTACGCGTAAGAAAGCAAGTACAAAGAACACGGCAGCGAGGGAGTATGGTTCGCGGCCAACTCTGATTAACTCGCTGGGTAAACATTTTACGCGTAAGAAAGCAAGTACAAGGAACACGGCAGCGAGGGAGTATGGTTCGCGGCCAACTCTGATTAACTTGCTAGGTAAACATTTTACGCGTAAGAAAGCAAGTACAAAGAACACGACAACGAGGGAGTATGGTTCGCGGCCAACTCTGATTAACTCGATGGGTAAACATTTTACGCGTAAGAAAGTAAGTACAAAGAACACGGCAGCGAGGGAGTATGGTTCGCGGCCAACTTTGATTAACTCGATGGGTAAACATTTTACTCGTAAGAAAGCAAGTACAAAGAACACGGCAGCGAGGGAGTATGGTTCGCGGCCAACTCTGATTAACTCACTGGGTAAACATTTTATGCGTAAGAATACAAGTACAATTAACCCAACAGCGAGGGAATGGGGTACGCGGCCGACCCTATCAGACCGTTGGACAAACAGTCAACGCAAAAGTACACAATTAGGATCTATCCGATTTTACATAAAATTCGAACATGGAGCGCGAACCACTCCGTGCTACCAGAGACGCTATTTGTGACCTCGAACTTGTGCCCATAATTCCGTAAGCAACACTAAACGTCGATGAGGCCCGAAGCAAACATGCAATTCAGGGGCACGATAAAAGCACACGCAAGCAAGTAAAAAAGTACCTCGGCTTCCTTTTATTACATACGATACATAATACAAAAGAAGATACAACGGCAGTATGTTCTAAAAACCCCCGCTGCCTCTCTGGACCAGCACATAAATGGGGTAACTAGATCTGCTAACCCTATCCCCTGATCTACGCTGGCTCTGCCCTGGTTGGGGAACCTGACTTCACCATGATTGGGAATCTCCCAAGCCATATATGAGTTGATTTGGTGGCTTATTAGACCATACTGCTCAAAAAAGGTCATTGATGCCCTTTTTGGCAGTGGGAGACCCCCTAGTCCCGTCAACCGTTCAGGAGAGGGTCGGGCTAAGGCTGCTAAGCCCAAGTCCCCACCCCGTACGTTTGGTCTCTTGAACGTTGATTGGCCAGATTTTTGGTCCTCTGAACGTTGATTCTTAAATTGACAGGCATCTGGACAGATGCCAGCCCTCCAGCCGCACCACCATCACACGTTTTCTATCTCTATCTTGATCACACGAAAATGGCAGGTTATGTGCAACAGTCTCACGATGGAAGAGTCTGGTTGGGCTTACATCCTATTTATAACGGGCTACGTTGGAAAAAGGGGTAATGCAATAAATGCGGTCATAACAGAAAATTCGGAATGTCGCATGTACGTTCTACCTCCCCAAGGCGTTGAAGACGCCAACCTTTCGAATTCCACTAGATATCTGCGTCATCAATGCTAGGGGAATGATTCCCAAATCTAAAACACCCTCCTCTCCACGCGCGCACAGAGTCGAATCGTCGGATAAACAAAGGGTCAAATCCAATCTTGTTTTTGAATTAATTTGGGCAAAATAAAACTTAAAGATTACAAAATATAAGTACCCTGCCGCCTCTTCAAGGGTAGGCACATTGCGGGCCTCTCTCCGTTGGAGGGGTGTCTGATCACCGGCAGTATTAGGCCCAGCGTCAGGGACCTGAGCCTCGGCAGGGCCCTGCCGAAGGAAAGAAAGGTCTCATTCCGGGTGAACCTCCATGATGCTCTCTACCAATTGCTCCCCTCCAGCTGTCATCAAACGATGGGCAAGGTCCTGATACTCGGGCGTCTCCACAAATGCATCCTGGTAAGCCTCCACTGCCTTGGCCCCGACAACCGTACATTCGGCCCAGATCCTCTCCAGTTCCAGCCTCGTGTCCGCCAACAACTTGCCCTCCTTCGCGACGAGGGTCTCCATCCTGCTAGTCGCGTTAGCAAGAGCTTTCTCGGCAGCCAGTGCCCGGTCCTCTGCCAACTTTTGGGCCTCCTCCGCACGCTTCTGCGCCTGTTCGGCACTCTTTAGAAGCTTTTCGACCCTCTTCCGAGAGGCCTCGGTAGCCCGCTTTTGTTCCCGGGCATCCTTCAGGCACTCTTTCGAGGCCTTCAACTCGATCTCATATTTCTCCTTGATGTTCGCCTCCCTAGCTACAGAGACGTCGAGCTTGAATCGAAGTCCTCTTCTTTCGGACTCCAACTGCGCCTTCTCGAGCTGAACAGCTTTAAGCTCCTAGGACAGCTTGGCGAACTTGGCCCCCTCCTCATGGCACTGGCCATCATAACTTTCAACGATATTGAACAGCTCTTTGCTCAGCACCAGGCCCCGTATCAGGTTCATTTCAGCCACTCCCGTACAGTGGTCCCCTCGGCAGTCTTCTCCCATTTCTGGGTCCAGTACTTGTGCACGCTGGCCGCCATCATCGCGGGATGGGTCGGAAGCATTTCCAGGACGGACGTCTCCAGTTCTCCTCGACGTTGGGTTATCTGGACGGGGCATCCCCCATGAACCTCCCTTCAGATGCGGGAGCCTTCCTCTTTCGCGCAGGAGCATCGCCCGCATCCTCGGCAATGCCCTTCCCTTTGTCCTTGGCTGGAATGCGGCCGGGAGACAGGTCAGTTGCCGAAGAAGAAGGGGGATGAGGAACGGCTTGATTGGGGGCAGGCTCTGGTGGCGCAGCAGTCGGGATACCTTGCGATGGCCCGGGCACCTCTCGGGCAGGCGCTTGAGCAGAAGACCCCTCGCCGCTAGCAGGGCGGGCGAGGTAGAGTGTGGGCACGCTTCTGAACTTCAAAGCTGTTAAGAACATACGTCAGTGCGCGGTACGCCCAGATCATTCCTCGGCATAGCATCAAAACACCAAAGCAAGTGAGGGACCGAACCTTATCCCACTTCAACCTCAGCTCTCTTTGGTTTCTTTTCGGGATTGGTGGCTTCCCGCAATCTGCAAAAAGGAATAAAAGCATCAAGTCAGGAGTCATAATCAAAATTTCATATGATTGTGGAGAGTTATACCGAGATCGCCAAAATGTCGAGGGATGGACACGTACGAAAGAGGGTCCTCGGGCATAAATTCCCAATCTCCGCCAACGAAGATGAACCTCTCTTTCCAGTTGTGCACTTTGTTGGGACTATCGGTGGCCGTCTTCCATTTCTGACCCGACCGGGGAGATATGTTATACCAGCCGGTCGGTATATGGACTCAAACTCCCTGGGAGATAAGTCTCCTCCAGACTTGGCAACACTCTACAAAATATAGGAGGCTACCATCTGCCCCCAGCTATTTGGCGTTATTTGACAGGGAGCCAGATTCCAGTCCCTCAACACTTGGCGAAAGAAAGGGTGCATGGGTAGGCGAAGGCCTTGTTGCATCGCAGGCTCGTAGACCGCCACGTACCCTTCAGGCGAATGGTCGACACGCTCTTCTGGGCCCGGGGCTCTGAGCGTCACAGACGAAGGAATATCGTACGACAACCGTATGTCCTCCAACTCTACCTCTGTGATCCTCGACTGAGCCATAGACGCTTCAGTTGCCGACCGTTTCAGCTCCTCGTCCAGAGCCCTCGTAGCCGGAGCATCCCTCTTGTCCAAAGACCCCCTCATTTCAGGCACCCCCAAGCCCGACTTCCCCTTCACTACTGTCTCTCTCGCCGGCACGGGGGGGCTGAGCTCCCTCCCACTCGTCGACGGAGCCGACGTGTTCGCAGCCGGGGGCTCTGGATTCACCCCTCCTGCGGCTCCAGAAGAAGAAGGCGATGTAGAGGCCGACGAAGAAATGCTCCCAATAATACTAGGGTTTGTGGGAGCGTCGGACGGATTCTGTGAGTCGTTGCCTTCAGATGACATTTGGCCGTACCCAAGTAATGAAATCGTACTGTGGCTACAAAAATAAACAATGCAAACAAATTTCAACCGCTGTCTGAACGCTTACCTCGACTGTACTGCTCAAATGGCACACCAGCGTCAAGCGTCTCGGCTACCGGTAGAAAAGCTACAGTAAGCACGGCGGTAGGAAGTAGGTGCAATTTGGGGTGGATGCCTGGTTTTATATAGGCGCGTTCACACATTCACCGTGTAGATCCCAAGCGTCCAATCTGGACATACGGACGGTCGACGTTGTCTTCAATGGTGTAGAAGGCGGGAAAGCAAAACCTACGCATTTAATGATTCGGGGGCGCACGCGTTCCACGCGCGCCCCCATATACCCTTTCACGCGGCCGCATTTAATGCGTACTCCCCCCCCCCCCCCCCCCCCCCTCACTCATGATTGCGTGACCAGAGAGTGACAGTTTTGATAGACAGAATCACGCCATCAGAGAGCACGTCAGCATTGGCCTGGCCCCTTGAAGCCCTCACCCATCATTAATGTTCGACTTTGGACTTGGGGGACTATACTGGGTAGGACGAATTACTCCCTGCCGAACCACCTTAAGAACACATCTTCTGCGAGACACATTACTGCGAGGCACACCGACATTCTGTTTATCCTCAAAAGTCCCATACCTATCATAAATAATAGGCTTGGACTTGGGGGACTATTGTTACTACACGATTACGATATGGCCACCACGTCAGCACAAGCCCCATCTAAGCCCAGTAAGGGCCCAGTTCGTAATCTGTCAAGAACCCTATCTGAGCCCTGCTAAGGCCTTGGAGGGGCCCGTCACGCGCTTGGGCCTTCGGCAGCTAGAAATCCGCAAGTTACGTGGAGGGCCTCGGCGCCCTCATTCGAACCATAGGGCCTCGTCAGGCCTCGCACCATTTATAAGAAGCAAGCAACTCGATACGCCGGGGGAACCAGAGAAGTAATTAAAGAAAGATTGCGTTGGATTGGGCGCACGAATCTCCACAAGGAAACACAATCATGATCTCCTAAAATCATGCAACGTGATAAACTCAAGGAAGGTAGGCAATCTCGGATATCTTTATCACATAAGGAAGGAGGATCCGATTGGGAACCGAATTGATTTGTCTTACAAATCAATTAGAATTCTTGCGCTATAAATACAACGTCTCCGGTTGTTCCAAGGTACGCACCTTCTACGCTTAAGAATCCCACCCTAAACTCTGCTCAAACTTCTGCCTGCTTGTCTCTCCCACACCCCTATTTTGTTCCCGTCCCCGCGTATTCTTTATATACCGGCTGTTGACTTGATCGTCTGAGTGCCAACGATCGCCGGACCCTTTTTCTCCGGAGATCTTGGTGCATAACGATCGTCCTAGTGTGCAGGTAACATACAGGCTGGCAGAGGAATGACTGGAGATCTGTTGACACGTGGACTGGTGCAGGTTCAGATGTCAACAAGTATATCTATGTTGTGAAAATATTTGTGATTGCAAGTGTACAATATCGCAAACAATTAATAAAGTGGACTTATTGAGTCCGGATTATCGTTCCAACGAGGACCATCTTATTTAGATACTAGTTAAATTAACCTTAATGCTAATTTATTTAAAATAAATTGAATTGAGTTGATTTGAAAGGTTTAAACTAGAAATATGAATTTAAAGAAATAATATAAGAACTTATGTAAAAGTAAATAACAAGAATTTAGGAAAGAATGATGGTTAAAGCGTTTGGACAAACGAATTCACCTAGTTGTCATCTTTAATTCCTCATCTCAAGATTTGTTTACTAAAGTTGTATTCGGTCGAATTCACGAATTTAACTTAATTTACCTCTTTCGAGTTCAAATTAGTCCTATCTAATTAAGTCAACTTAGGTAGTTAGAATGATCCTTAATTAGATGCATTAATTCTGCTAAGAATTCAATTCAGACTGCTACAATAATAAAAGTGTATCTCTACCTTTTATCCAATTGTCAGATTTTACTACATGGTCTAAATTAATAATTTACTTCTCAGTTCATTACAATCCACGAGATCAATGAAATAATGGCCAGTTATTCCAAACATTAAGAGAAGAAGTAAAATCAAATACTTAAATAATTTATAAGTCAAAACTTGAGATTCGAAATTAAAGAATTAAACTTAGGCTACATCGTTCATCCCAACTTTAAATCTAGCTACTCATGATTCGGGAGAAAGAAAGCGTTAAAAGAATTGAATACATAACCGGATTTTGAATGAAAGAGAAAAAGATGTTCAATATCTTGCACCAAGATATCTTGATCTTCACGTTTCAATCTTCTTGATCTTGGTCGTTCTTCGTTTCTTTCGCCGTTCTTTTCTCCGTCTTCTCTTGTGTTCTTCCAAGAATTAACTTCCTTCTTTTGACCAAGGTCATGTCTTTATATATTGTTTTACTAAAATTGAAACTCATGTACATGAAAAGACGAAAAAGACCCTGATTAGAATTAAAAATAAGCCAAAAATCACCCAAACACAATTTCCGCGCGTTGCCGCGGTCAACCGCAGTTTGACCGCGGCAAACAGTGAATTGTTGCCAAATTCTGGTCCAATCTCCATATTGCATGCTTAGTCCTCCAAGGTTTGACTTGTAATTTATTTGGTCCTTGGTCATATTTTTGTCAATTCTCCTCTTTAGTTATCTTATTTGCAACCGAGATCCTTCAACTTTGGATTTCATCATCTTTAGTCCTCCAATTTCTTCTTTCATATCAATTTAGTTCTCTTTTATTTGCAACCTAAGTCTTTAAACTTTTGAATGTTTGCAAGTTGATCTCCATATCCAAGTTTTCGTACGCTTTCAGTCTTTTTTGCCTATTTTGCTTTGTTTTTCTCCAATTCCATCCGATCTTGAGTTTTGACCTGAAATAATTAAATAGACACATAATTAAGTAGAAAATCACTTAAGAATACTTATAATTGTCTACTTTTGATGGTCCAGATAAGTGTAAAACCAAACTTATCAAATACCTCCAAACTTGAACATTTGTTCATCCTCGAACATGACTATTTACTTAAACAATCAAACAAATAATATTAAAATATACTATAATAGATAGCTTGCCGTATTTGCCTCATGTTTTTGAAACAATCAAACAATTGATAATAAAACTTCTAAATCATGCTACCAAAATCAATCAGTTTTACTTTCCAATGCTTGACAGATATATGTGTGTACGCATAGTCAATCGAATCACCATAAACCTTTAAATTGGTAATATTCTGCCCCCCAATGGTCAAATATTTCATTTCTCTATCGTAAGAATACAAACTCCCAATTTGATATTCATTCTCTCACCTTGGGTGTAAATTCTAAAGTTGCATTCAAAACACTTATTCTTTTACCGCTCAAAATTTGGTCAGGTCTAGCCAATACAGTTGCTATTTAGATCTGTGATGATTTTCTTTTTATTGAATACTTTGGCCATCAAGCTTCCACTAGGTAAGTCAAACCCACTAGTCATCTAAATCCCCAAGTTATGCGTACAAATGCTCAATCTTGCTTTTACTTTATATATATATATATATATATATATATATATATATATATATATATATATATATATATATATATATATATATAATCATATATAGATATATATCTTATGTGTAAGACCTCACTCCTTTAAGCTTTCTAGATGACCCTTGTAGCGAGCTTTAGGCCGATGGCTCTTAGGTCTGATAGACTTAGGGCACCGAGTTTTGAGAACTCCAACGAGCTTTATCACTCGAGTCAACTAGACTACGAAGAGAGGTATAAGATAATGCAAGTGCAATGACTTTCATTTTTTTTTTACTTTGCAAGATTAATAAGTAGGGATTAGATTCCTAGCATCCGGTCAATTGGTGGTTTTGGTTTTCACAACTTACTTTTACAATTCTTTCACTGTATTGTATTCAATATACCAACCCAGCGTAGTGACAATCATGACTATTTTGCTCACACTTAATCATCTCTCACATGGATAAGTATAGTCTATAAAAAACAACTTAAGTAGCATAACCTAGTCATATTTCATAAATTGATAATAGTTTCAAATAATATCATCATAAGCCGACAAGGCTATCCAACATACACACACACATAACAATTTTTTTTTTTTGGCACACAAAAATAATGAAAGTCATTAAAGTCACCCCAAGCTTAAAGTTCACATTATCCTCAATGTGACAGAAGAAAGTAAAGTAAATAAGAAATAAGTAAAGAGACAACCTGAATCAAAAGGTGTGGAGATAACAATCGGACTTTTAGCTCATCAGTACGCATTAGATTGGAATGACGATGTGCAACCTGAAATATGAAAAACACTAATGATTAAATATACTTAATCACTAAAAAAAATGGAAAATGTGCTCTACTTCCTAATGCAGTCCTAAAATTTTACATGCAATGCAATAAACATGTAAGGGATAGAAAAATGGGTTGCCTCCCATTAAGTACTCGATTTATAGTATAGAGCTCGACTTATTGCAAGTATCATTTATGGAGGCTTGAATTGGGCTTTGGAAGTCTTGCATTGGTTGCTATTACTAGCTTTGCATGATTTATCCTTTGCTCTCTATATTTTAAATCGACCATCTTCATCTTTAATTGGTGCAACTAGTCCACCTGTATCTAGTTTGCAGTTTTCTTGGCTAATTGGTGCCCCTTCATCAACTCTAAAGCACTCTCCGAGGTTGATTGGTTGCTCGGGTATGGTGTACATATTGAATATTGCTCGTTCATCATGTACCCTCAAGATTAGCTCACCCTTTTCAACATCAATAAGGGTCCGACTCGTTGCTAAGAATGGTCGTCCCAAAATGACTGGCATATTGCGATCCTCTTCGATGTCAAGGACAATAAAATCAACTGGAAAGAAAAACTTTTCCACCTTGATGAGCACGTCCTCAACCATACCCCGTGGGTACTTGATCGATCTATCAGCAAGCTGTAGAGATACACATGTTGCTTTTACTTTTCCCAACCTTAATCTCCTGTAGACAGAAAGAGGCATTAAATTTACACTTGCACCTAAATCACATAAAGCATTAAAATTATAAAATTCTCCTATTGTGCAAGGTAATTTAAAACTCCCTGGATCTTTTAACTTCAGAGGCAACTTATTTAGCAAAATAGCACTACATTCCTCAGTTAAAGCCACTGTCTCGTTTTCATCTGGTTTTCTCTTCTTGGACAACATTTTTTTCATAAATTTCAAACACAATGGCATTTGAGCTAATGTGTCGGCAAAAAGAATGTTGATATGTAGTTTCTTGAAAACTTCAAGAAATTTTTCAAACTGCTTGTCGAGCTTGTTCTTATGCAGCCTCTGAGAAAATGGAATTGGTGGCACATAAGCTTTGACAGGAATTTGCGCCCTCACTTTTGATGATTCAGCAGATTCTTTTGAAACTTCTTCTTTTGATTTCTCATGTTGTTGTCCAGTTTTTTTGTAACGCCACATATCCATTTACAAGATTATTATAATTTTATTATGAAGTTCGTATTAATATTACAATTTATTCTTAAATTAATGAATTTACGTTCTTGTAACTAACTATTGTTTTGCAGTGGAATGTACCGTGTACGCCTTAGACGATCAACGTGTCTCATAATTTAATAATAACATGTATATAATCTTATTAATGTTAGATTAAAATTTATAATATCTTTATTTTATTATGTACTTATATCTTTAAGTTGAACTTAACTACCCAGTTGGAAGATTGTTCTATTTTTATTTAAATACATTTTTGTGTAATTTAATATATTAAATCATTGGGCATAATTTTTAAAAATTCAGTTGCTAATAGAATCAATTTAAAAATTAAATAAGTTAATATATGTAAATAAGGAACCTCCTTACTTAATTAGCATATGATATACTTAAATGGACGCCATTAGGTTAGAAGTCATTACTTTTACTTTTATATATTCTTGCAAATTAAATCAAGTCTGCACCACAATCCCCAAACTTGCATCTGCTGTTCCATCGTCACCAGGTAAGTCGAAATAGTATTGTTTTCTTTTGCATGGATGAATGATTTATTTTTATATGGTGGGCTCTTGTTTCAAGGAATTGGTTGGGATTAGATCATGTGTCAGTGAACCTTGCAGGGATTAATTAGTGTTGTCAATTAGGATTAAATGGTGTAAGGGATTGATTTCTTGTTTCAAATATGAGTGATGTGTGTACGGATTTGTAGTTGGTATGTATACCTCTAAAATAATCAATTAAAGTAACATTTTTTGGTTATTAAATTTATCAATTCATAGACTGAGTTCTGGGTCTCTGTTATATGTTCAATTTTTTTTTAAATTTTTGGTTCTTTTATAACAAGCATAATAGGATACTAAATAATTTCTTTTTTTTTTTGAAATAAAGTTGTTTGAATCCTTTTTTTTTCCTCCTTTTAAATGTAGGAATCTCCAATTAATAATTTAAATATCTAAAAGTTGTATATAGTTAAATTTTTATGTTTAAGGTGTTTGATTTGGTTAGTTTATTTTAATATCTTTAATGTAAGATATTCTTTTATATATATATATATATATATATATATATATATATATATATTTAAAGCGTAATGGCTCGGCCTTAGGTGCATCTAAGTGGTTATAATAAAAATAAAGAATGAGTATGTACAAGTTTTTGATTTAAAGATAATGACATAGGACTCTTGGCGCGTTGACTTCTTGGGTGGCCAAGGACAGCTCCACTTGCTATTTCAAAGCAAAATTCTACATATTCGAGATAAGTAAACCTCTCCTAGAATTCATTTTTAGAATGCAATGTTAAATGTCTAGATGTGTTACATTAATAGCCATTATGTGAACATGATATGTTTTGATGTAGTTTTATATGCATTTATATTTCATTAATGTTTCACATGACATATTATTACACGAACATTCATGTTAATGCATCCATAAGCATGCATAAAGTAAAGATTTAAATGATAATGTTTGAAATTTATATTTTACTCAAGAAAGATATGTATCCCAAATTTATAAATGAAATGGTGTTCGCCTATGCCATGAAAGGTGTGAGTGGGAAATGGGGCGTGGGGGACCGGCGCACCCGACAAATGATAATGTTGAATGTTTAATGTTTAACGTTTAACCGCTTTGCGGTGCTACCGGTAGTTGGATCGGGTTCCAAATAATAATGGCCTACTGCATACTGATTGGATAGGCGATACACAAAAGTGAGCTCACAATGTTAAAGTTTTTAGAGGATAAGAAAAGACGGGATACATATTCTATAAAACTACTTGAAACTAATGCATATCATAAGCATACATTATCATGTACATGAGGTTTGCTTACTGGGCGTTAGCTCATTCCATATTCTCCACTTTTCAGATGACGAGAGCTAGATGATTCGAGACGACTACTTTGGGCGAGACGGACTCAGTATTGTTTAAATCCAAGTTTAATGTTTGTTATTATTTCAGAAATAAGACACATTAGGCTGATTAATGTGATTGGAATACTATTCTTTTACTTATTTTAATTAGCCAAACTATGAGATTTTCTGCAATTAGTGTGTTTATTCAATAAGAAATTGGGCATAAAATGTATTATGCAAATTATGGTTTTTAATTAATATTGTTTAAAGCCATTGACATTTATTTCGTATTTTCAAATAAAATAAAATAGAATGAATGTTCTATCCATCTTTCCGCATTTATATCTTGTTCTTTAATGGAAATTAAATGATAACGTTTCTAAATCTAGAGTTTCTAGATTTGGGGTGTTACAGTTTGGTATCAAAGCAGAGAGTTTTAAAATCGATTTTGTAGACTTTTAAAAAAAATTTATAATAAAATAAAAAGTGTAGTACTGAGTCACGCCGCCAAGGAGTCCTCTCGCGATCATCTGGTAAGGTTGAATTTTATATCTTAAATTGTAAATAGTTATTTGATGCATAAATGTTGTAGTTGCAATATTGTATTAATGAAATTTCATTAAAAACGATAATAATAAATGAATAAATAAGTATTTGTATTCCAGTATGGCCCCCGCTACTCGTTCTCAAGCTCACGAAGAAACCTCTGAAGCTCGTCCAGAGGGGTCAGGCAATAGCACAGGGACCCCAATGACAATGGAGGCTTTTATGCAAGCATTGGCTTTACTTGGGCAAAACAATCGACCCATGAGGAATGACCAAACCCACGAACAAGGAAAGATAACAGAGTTTAAGAAGTTATCTCCACCATCATTTGCTGTCACCACTGACCCTCTAGAAGCTGAAAAATGGTTAACTGAAATTCAGAAGGCATTTTCGGTTATGAGCTGCACAGAACAAGAGAAGGTTACATTTGCTGCTTACATGCTTCAAGGAGATACTTATGATTGGTGGTTGATGGTTCAACGCCAACATGAGAAGGATACTAGACCATTAACTTGGAAGATGTTCACTGAGGCCTTCAACAACAAGTATTTTCCAAAGAGTATACGCCAGCACAAAAAGAGGGAATTCATTAAGTTAGAGCAAGGAAGTCGAACAGTTACTGAATATGAGGCTGAATTTGCTCGTCTGACAAAGTTTGCCCCATACCTGGTAGCAACAGAAGAAAGAAGAGCAAGGCGCTTTGAGGAGGGACTTAGGTCTCGTATAAAGCAAGCAGTGATACCATTCGAATTAACAACCTATAGAGAAGTGGTTAGTAAGTCGCTTTTGGTAGAAAGAGCTCAACTCTTGGACAAGGAGGAGATTAAGGCCCAGCCAAGCGGTCACAAATTCAATGGTGGAAATTCTAAAGCACAGTTTTGGAAAAATAATGGCCAAAAAAAGAAGAAACAACCAAGGCAACAACAAGAGTCATTACCAAAACAAGCAGCCGAGGAAGACTTGCTCGAAGTGTGGCAAGGAACATCTTGGCGAATGTCTTATGGGTACGGGTGTGTGCTTTAAATGTGGAAAGCCTGGTCACTTCGCAAATAATTGCAAGGAAAGGTCTTTTGGTAGTAGCAACAATGAGCAAAAGAAAATTCAAGCACGAGTTTTCACGATGTCAAAGAAAGAGTCTGAAGAGGCCTCAACTGTAGTGACAGGTACCTATATATATTTATTTAATTATTTCATTGTTGAGTGTGATTTAACTTTATGAATTGAATTAATGTAGGCACTATGTATGTATGTAATGTACCCGCCAATGTCTTGATTGACTCTGGGGCTACTCATTCATTTCTTAGTACATCTTTTGTTGAGAAATTGGAGAAACCACTTACGCAAACAGATATGCATTTTAGTGTGTCCACACCATCTGGAGCTATAATGAATTCAAATTATATTTTATGTGATTGTTCAATAATAGTAGATGGAAAAGAACTGCCAGCAGATCTTTTAGTGTTGGATGTCCAGGACTTTGATATCATATTAGGGATGGACTGGCTATCAAGGTATCATGCTACGATTGACTGTTATAAGAAAGAAGTGGTATTCGAGCCTCCAAATATGCCTAGTTTTTGCTTTTCGGGAGCAAAGTCAAAGCCCTCTATTCCTATAATCACCGCTATGAAGACTCGCCAATTGTTAAACAAATGTTGTGTAGCTTATCTAGCTTCAATAATGGAGGAATCAAAGATGAATCCTTCCCTTGAACAAGTCCCAGTGGTTCAAGAATATCCAGATGTATTCCCAGATGATCTCATTGTTTTGCCACCAAAAAGGGAGATTGATTTTGTCATCGATTTATTGCCTGGAACAGCTCCAATATCAAAGGCACCATATCGCATACCCCTGATGAACTCAAGGAAATCAAAGACCAACTCCAAGATCTTTTAGATAAAAGATATATCAGACCAAGTTTCTCTCCATGGGGTGTTCCAGTTCTGTTTGTAAAGAAGAAAGATGGCTCGATGAGGATGTGTATGGACTATTGAGAGCTAAACAAGGTGACAATAAAGAACAAGTACCCGTTGCCAAGAATTGAGGACTTATTTGACCAACTCCAAGGTGCTAGTTATTTTTCCAAAATTGATTTGCGGTCGGGATATCATCAACTAAGAATCAGAGAAGAAGACATTCCAAAAACTGCCTTTCACACTAGATATGGGCATTATGAGTTTCCAGTAATGCCTTTTGGTTTGACAAACGCTCCAGCAGCTTTCATGGATCTGATGAATCGAGTTTTTAAAGAATACTTAGATCAGTTTGTCATAGTTTTCATTGATGACATTTTGATCTACTCACGATCTAAACAAGAGCATGAGCGACATCTGCGATTAGTGCTTGAGATACTTCGAGACAACAAACTCTTTGCTAAATTTAAGAAGTGCGAGTTCTGGCTAGATAGAGTACCATTTTTGGGACATATCGTATCAAAGGAAGAGATTGCAGTGGACCCTAGCAAGGTCGAGGCTGTCCAAAACTGGTCGACACCATCAAACGTTGGTGAAGTTCAAAGTTTCCTTGGGTTAGCTGGCTATTATCAAAGGTTTGTCGAGGGATTTTCTAGAATTGCCTCAGCGTTAACCCAATTAACCAAGAAGAACGTAAAGTTTCAATGGACTCCAGACTGTGAAAAAAGTTTCCAAGAGTTAAAGAAACGCTTGATTTCAGCGCCTGTCCTAACGATTCCACAAGATAATGAAGGGTTTGTCATCTACAGTGATGCTTCGGAAAAAGGGCTTGGCTGCGTTCTGATGCAACATGGTAAGGTAATTGCTTACGCCTCAAGACAGTTGAAAGAGTATGAAAAGAAGTACCCAACTCACGATCTCGAGTTGGCAGCTATCGTCTTCGCATTAAAGATTTGGAGACATTATCTATATGGGGCTAAATGTGAGATCTATACTGATCATAAAAGTCTAAAGTACTTTTTCACTCAGAAGGAGCTAAACATGAGACAACGTCGATGGTTGGAACTTGTAAAAGATTATGACTGTGTGATCAACTACCACCCAGGCAAGGCCAATGTTGTGGCAGATGCGTTAAGTAGAAAGACTCATGGATCAATAGCTACATTGCAGGGCATTCAGAAACTATTGTTGGTAGAAATTCAAAAGTTTGAGTTGGAAATTGTACCTCGAGATAATACAGGCTATTTTGCCAATATGACCATCAAACCAACACTACTTGAGAGGATTAAAGCTTTGCAATACGAAGATCCTCGAGTATTGAAGTTTCAGACTGAAGTTGCTGATGGACTGATTTTATTATCACTGCTGATGGTGCACTTCGATATGGCAGTAGGCTCGTAGTTCCTGATGATGAAGGATTGAAACGATGAATCATGAGAGAAGCTTATAATACTCTTTACTCGATTCACCCTGGAAGCACGAAGATGTTTCGAGATTTGAGAGAACATTTTTGGTGGATTGGAATGAGCCGGGATATAGCAGCATATGTTCAACACTGTCTCACCTGTCAACAAGTTAAGGCTGAGCATCAACGACCTTCGGGCTTCTTGCAACCACTTATGATACCAAATGGAAGTGGGAAAGAGTTGGTATGGACTCCGTTGTTGGTTTACCTAAGACCAAGAAGGGCTATAATTCTATTTGGGTAATTGTTGATCGTCTTACTAAGACGGCGCACTTCTTACCGGTCAAGACTACTTATAATATGGAACGATATGCAGAACTATATATGGCAGAGATAGTCAGACTGCATGGAGTTCCATTATCCATTGTATCTGATCGTGACCCTAAGTTCACTTCTTCTTTTTGGAAGAGCCTACACAAGGCCATGGGCACACAGTTAAGATTTAGTACGGCGTTCCACCCGCAAACAGACGGACAGTCGGAAAGAACAATTCAAATTCTTGAAGACATGTTGCGAGCATGTATTATTGACTTCCAAGGCACTTGGGATGAGAATCTTCCATTAGTTGAGTTTGCCTACAATAACAGCTTCCAATCTACCATTGGTATGGCACCTTATGAGGCATTGTATGGAAGAAAATGTCGATCACCTATCCATTGGGATGAGGTTGGAGAAAGAAAGTTATTGGGCCCAAAGATTGTCCAACAAACAGCTGAGGTTGTTGAGAAGATTCAAAAACGGATGAAGACGGCTCAAAGTAGACAGAAAAGCTATGCAGACAAAAGAAGAAAGCCTTTAGAATTTGTTGTTGGCGACAAGGTCTTTTTTAGAGTGGCACCTATGAAGGGTGTAATGAGATTCGTGATGAAAGAGAAGCTGAGTCCTCGTTTTGTGGGACCTTTTGAAATTTCGGAAAGGGTGGGTGAGTTGGCTTATCGGATCGCATTACCACCAACCTTGTCAGGGGTTCACAATGTATTTCATGTTTCTATGCTGAGAAAATATATTTCAGACATCTCTCACATCCTAAGCTATGAATCATTGGATCTCTGCAAGGATTTTACTTAGGAAGAGATGCCAGTAAAAATCTTAGAGAGAGTAGACAAAGAACTTAAAAGAAAGACGATAACGCTGGTCAAAGTACTTTGGAGGAACCATGCTGTGGAAGAGGCGACATGGGAGCGCAAAGATGAGATGCGCGCGAAGTACCCCCACCTATTTGGCAAGTTTTAATTTCGAGGACGAAATTTATTTTTAGGGGGTAAGAAATTGTAACGCCACATATCCATTTACAAGATTATTATAATTTTATTATGAAGTTCGTATTAATATTACGATTTATTCTTAAATTAATGAATTTACGTTCTTGTAACTAACTATTGTTTTGCAGTGGAATGTACCGTGGACGCCTTAGACAATCAACGTGCCTCATAATTTAATAATAACATGCATATAATCTTATTAATGTTAGATTAAAATTTATAATATCTTTATTTTATTATGTACTTATATCTTTAAGTTGAACTTAACTACCGAGTTGGAAGATTGTTCTATTTTTATTTAAATACATTTTTGTGTAATTTAATATATTAAATCATTGGGCATAATTTTTAAAAGTTCAGTTGCTAATAGAATCAATTTAAAAATTAAATAAGTTAATATATATAAATAAGGAATCTCTTTACTTAATTAGCATATGATATACCTAAATGGACGCCATTAGGTTAGAAGTCATTACTTTTACTTTTATATATTCTTGCAAATTAAATCAAGTCTGCACCACAATCTCCGAACTTGCATCTGCTGTTCCACCGTCACCAGGTAAGTCGAAATAGTATTGTTTTCTTTTGCATGGATGAATGATTTATTTTTATATGGTGGGCCCGTGTTTCAAGGAATTGGTTGGGATTAGATCATGTGTGAGTGAGCCTTGCAGGGATTAATTAGTGTTGTCAATTAGGATTAAATGGTGTAAGGGATTGATTTCTTGTTTCAAATATGAGTTATGTGTGTACGGAACTGTAGTTGGTATGTATACATCTAAAATAATCAATTAAAGTAACATTTTTTGGTTATTAAATTTATCAATTCATAGACTGAGTTCTGGGTCTTTGTTATATGTTCAATTTTTTTTTTAAATTTTTGGTTCTTTTATAACAAGCATAATAGGATACTAAATAATTTCTTTTTTTTTTTTTTTTTAAATAAAGTTGTTTGAATCCTTTTTTTTCCTCCTTTTAAATGTAGGAATCTCCAATTATATTTAAAGCGTAATGGCTCGGCCTTAGGTGCATCTAAGTGGTTATAATAAAAATAAAGAATGAGTATGTACAAGTTTTTGATTTAAAGATAATGACATAGGACTCTTGGCGCGTTGACTTCTTGGGTGGCCAAGGACAGCTCCACTTGCTATTTCAAAGCAAAATTCTACATATTCGAGGTAAGTAAACCTCTCCTAGAATTCATTTTTAGAATGCAATGTTAAATGTCTAGATGTGTTACATTAATAGCCATTATGTGAACATGATATGTTTTGATGTAGTTTTATATGCATTTATATTTCATTAATGTTTCACACGACATATTATTACACAAACATTCATGTTAATGCATCCATAAGCATGCATAAAGTAAAGATTTAAATGATAATGTTTGAAATTTATATTTTACTCAAGAAAGATATGTATCCCAAATTTTATAAATGAAATGGTGTTCGCCTATGCCATGAAAGGTGTGAGTGAGAAATGGGACGTGGGGGACCGGCGCACCCGACAAATGATAATGTTGAATGTTTAATGTTTAATGTTTAACCGCTTTGCGGTGCTACAGGTAGATGGATCGAGTTCCAAATAATAATGGCCCACTGCATACTAATTGGATAGGCGATTCACAAAAGTGAGCTCACAATGTTAAAGTTTTTAGAGGATAAGAAAAGACGGGATACATATTCTATAAAACTACTTGAAACTAATGCATATCATAAGCATACATTATCATGTGCATGAGGTTTGCTTACTGGGCGTTAGCTCATTCCATGTTCTCCACTTTTCAGATGACGAGAGCTAGATAATTCGAGACGACTACTTGGGGCGAGACGGACTCAGTATTGTTTAAATCCAAGTTTAATGTTTGTTATTATTTCAGAAATAAGACGCATTAGGCCGATTAATGTGATTGGAATACTATTCTTTTACTTATTTTAATTAGCCAAACTATGAGGTTTTCTGCAATTAGTGTGTTTATTCAATAAGAAATTGGGCATAAAATGTATTATGCAAATTATGGTTTTTAATTAATATTGTTTAAAGCCATTGACATTTAGTTCGTATTTTCAAATAAAATAAAATAGAATATATGTTCTATCCATCTTTCCGCATTTATATCTTGTTCTTTAATGGAAATTAAATGATAACATTTCTAAATCTAGAGTTTCTAAATTTGGGGTGTTACATTTTTCTTCCTTAATCATCAACTGGTCATCATTTTTCTCTGTTCTTTTCACAAGAATTTTTGGCAGTTGTACCCCGCACCTAGTAGTGATGGCATTTACCTATTCGCTTGGATTTGTTTCTGTAGTGCTCTTTAAAGTACCTGGTTTTCTATCTGACAATTGTAGGGCTAACTGACAAATCTGAGTCTCTATTTTTCTGATAGACGCTTGTTGATTTTGACTGTTTGATGTCCAATCGCTCCAACGCTTTATTAGTTTTCTGCATATACTGTTGGAACATCTCTCCTAAACTCGGTCCTCTTTCTTGCTGAGCATTATATGCATTACCACTTTGTTGATTCTCAGACCATCTAAAATTGGGGTGTTGCTTCCAACCTGTATTGTATGTTTGTGAATATAGATTGTACTGCTGATGTGTATTATTCTGTACAAAATTGACCTGTTCTGGAGAGGCCAATAACATACAATCTGATGTCGAATGGTTAGCTCCATAGTTCTCGCACATGATGGTTGCTTGGATTGCATTCACTCCTTGCATTTGTGTTTTGACCAAGAGCTCCACCTACTTTGTCAATGTAGTAAGTTGTGCATTGGTAGCTGACAGATTATCAATCTCATGTATGCCTGCAACTTTTCTTGGAGTGGTACGATCAGATGAAAACATGGTATGTGAGTTTGCAATCAACTCATAGAGATCCCATGCTTCGTTGACATTTTTATTCGCAATGGACCCGTTTGCAGAGAAGTCCACTGTCGATTTAGACTGAGGAGATAGCCCAGAATAAAAATATTGAGCCTGTTAGCCTTTTTTAATGCCATGATTTGGACATTTTCTGAGCAATTCCTTGAATTAGTCCCAAGCTTCATGATACCTTTCACCCTCCAGTTGTTGGAAAGTAGAAATTTCCAACTTCATCTTTGCTACTTTAGCTGGTGAAAAGTATTTAATACAAAATTTTCTGGCTAAATCATCCCAAGTAGTGATACTAGCATGTGGTTCTGAATCTAACCATTCTAGAGCCCCCTCCCTCAATGTATATGGAAATAACCGGAGTCTGATGACATCTTCATTTACTCCTTGAAACTGAAAATTATGGTACATACGTAAGAATCTGGAGAGATGAGTATTAGGATTTTCAGTCGCCTTTCTATAGAACTGCAGGTGATTGCTGAAGAGATTAATCAAATCGGCCCTTAATTGGAAGTCGTTCCGACCAAAAGCTAGATAAATAATGCTTGAACGATCAAGAGCTGCTGCCGGAGTTAGGAACTGAGACATTGGTATGTTTCCATCATCATCTTCTTCCTGTTCTTCATGTTGTTGAATTTGCTGAGCTGCCATTCGGGCTGCTTCTACAGCGGCTGCCCAAAAACTTGTTGTGAAAATATTTGTGATTGCAAGTGTACAATATCGCAAACAAGTAATAAAGTGGACCTATTGAGTTTGGATTATCGTTCCCACGAGAACCATCTTATTTAGATACTAGTTAAATTAATCTTAATGCTAATTTATTTAAAACAAATTGAATTGAGTTGATTTGAAAGGTTTAAACTAGAAATATGAATTTAAAATAATATAATAACTTATGTAAAAGCAAATAACAAGAATTTAGGAAAGAATGATGGTTAAAGCGTTTGTACAAACGAATTCACCTAGTTGTCATCTTTAATTCCTCCTCTCAAGATTTGTTTCCTAAAGTTGTATTCGGTCGAATTCACGAATTTAACATAATTTACCTCTATCGAGTTCAAATTAGTCATATCTAATCAAGTCAACTTAGGCAGTCAGAATGATCCTTAATTAGATGCATTAATTCTCCTAAGAATTCAATTCAGACCGCAATAATAATAAAAGTGTATCTCTACCTTTTATCCAATTGTCGGATTTTACTACGTGGTCTAGATTAATAATTTGCTTCTCAGTTCATTACAATCCACGAGATCAATGAAATAATGGCCAGTTATTCCAAACATTAAGAGAAGAAGTAAAATCAAATACTTAAACAATTTATAAGTCAAAACTTGAGATTTGAAATTAAAGAATTAAACTTAGGCTATATCGTTCATCCAAACATTAAATTTAGCTATTCATGATTCAGGAGAAAGAAAGCGTTAAAAGAATTGAATACATAATCGGATTTTGAATGAAAGAGGAAAAGATGTTGAATATCTTGCACCAAGATATCTTGATCTTCACGTTCCAATCTTCTTGATCTTGGTCGTTCTTCGTTTCTTTCGCCGTTCTTTTCTCCGTCTTCTCTTGTGTTCTTCTAAGAATTAACTTCCTTCTTTTGACCAAGGTCATGTCTTTATATAGTGTTTTACTAAAATTGAAACTCATGTACATGAAAAGACGAAAAAGACCCTGATTGAAATTAAAAATAAGCCAAAAATCACCCAGACGCGATTTCCGTGCGTTGCTGCAGTCAGCCGCAGTTTGCAATCCGCGGTTTGACCGCGGCATACAGTGAATTGTTGCCAAATTCTGGTCCAATCTCCATATTGCATGCTTAGTCATCCAAGGTTTGACTTGTAATTTATTTGGTACTTGGTTATATTTTTGTCCTTTCTCCTCTTTAGTTATCCTATTTGCAACCCAGGTCCTTCAACTTTGGATTTCATCATCTTTAGTCCTCCAATTTCTTCTTTCATATCAATTTAGTTCTCTTTTGTTTGCAACCCAAGTTCTTAAACTTTTGAATGTTTACAAGTTGATCCCCATATCCAAGTTTTCGTACGCTTTCAGTCTTTTTTTGCCTATTTTGCTTTGTTTTTCTCTAATTCCATCCGATCTTGAGTTTTGACCTGAAACAATTAAATAGACACATAATTAAGTAGAAAATCACTTAAGAGTACTTAGAATTGTCCACTTTTGATGGTCCAGATAAGTGTAAAACCACACTTATCAATCTACCACAACATGTCTTCTCTCATAGCCATTTATATGTTGCACTATTAAGAGGCACTTCAATGTCTACCACAAAAGTGTTAATCAAATCAGACACACCAAACAAAAAGAGAACATACACAAAGAATATTATTACAAAGAGCTACTTCAACAAAGTTACAATATTATATAGTCAATCATTACATTCTCTTAAAATACAATTATTAATTATTAATTATATTCTTCGTAAAATGCAGTAATGGAGATCCATGTTAATATATCATCAATTTCATAAGATTTGATATCAAGATTTCGTCAATCATCAAAGCTCAAACTATCAAATTGTATTCACTGAGTTCAAATACTGTTGATATTACTACAATATAAAACTCATCTGTAATTGCAATTTTACTTCTATGAATGTAAATAAAATATCGACATTATTCATTATATAATCAAACATTACAATACAACATGCTAAAATCCACATCTGATTGTAATTGTATTTCCATGAATGCAATTATCTTTAAGTATTTTATTTATTACTCTTTTATTGTTTATTATTACCATACATTAAAGTTTTAACAATTTATTAAATATATAATTAAAATGTATAAATTTTTAATATTTTAAATTAAACATGAATGTGGGCATTACGTAGATGAAAGAAATGAAAAATGGATTTTAAAAAACAAATGAATGGGAAAAATTTGTAACATTTTTTATTACATTATTAAAATTCAAATCATATATAGTTGTCAAACCTGAAATGGAGATGAAAAGATTGTTTTTAATATATTAGATTACAGTGATTATACTTCATAACTAACATTTAAATTTTTTTTAATTTTTAATTTAATTAAATTAAATTACTTACAAACAATAAAATTTAATTTAATTTAATTTTTAATTATAAATTAATTTAATTGAATGTTGTTTTCATCACATTGTCAAATCATACACACTTAACAAAAAGAGAACATACACAAATAATATTCTTTAAAAAGATGTTATATATAGTTAATCATTACAATATTCTCTCACAATAAAATTAGTAATTATTAATTTTATTTTTTTGTAAAATACAGCCTTGAAGATCCCTATTAATATATCATTAATTCTATAAGATTTAATATCAATGGTTTGTCAATCATCTAAGTTCTTCATGGGGTTTAAGTCACTATTTGTATTATCATTATATAAAACTCATCTCCGATTACAATTGTACTCCTATGAATATAAATAAAATATAAACATTAAACAATATAATACAACATGTTGTCAAGAATCGTATTTTTTTAATCTTTATTGCAATTGCTACTTTAACATTTTAATTATTAATAATTAAAAAATAAAAATTTTAAAAATATTAAAATTGACAATATGATTTCAAAAGCATGTGCAATGCACGCGTGTCTAACTAGTCAAATCTTAAAGTAGCATGAAAAGCCATTTTCCTACCAACAACAATGTATTCAACTTATTTCAGGCCTAATTTGAAGTTTAAAGTTGCTTCATTTGAAAGTAATTATGTAGTTTGTGAAGTCTATAAAGACTTCATTTAAAGATTTGTGTTTGTGATTATGATTTTTGTTACTTCATAAAGGTTGTGGTGGTGTTTTTTTTTTAATTATTATATATGCTCGTGAGTGTTTGTATATTATTTATACATCTAATTGACTTGCGGCTTCAATTTTTCTAGACGGAGAACTTTGTGAGTTAACTTAAATAATGGTTTCAATCCACTATTGATATAGATCTCATTTCTATTATTCTTTTTTATATTTTTAATTGAATTATTATCTATTGCTTAAACTAATTTTTATTAACTATTTATTTCCATGTAAGACATTTAAATCGCTAGAATATTTTATTTTGGTAATATTACTTTATTCTTCATTACCATTTGGAATAGTTCACGTGAAGACATATGGGTATTGAATTGTACAAATGAGAATATTTAAGTTTGCCAATTACTGATGTAATTGTTTCTTTTTATATACTGATTCATAAATATATCTACAATTATTAACTTAAGGTGCTACGAGCCCGAATTGCATGTAATATTATTTTGGGTTAAAACATCTTCATAGTTGGAGAGCTATGTTAAATTACAAAGATTTGTTATAAGTCATTTGTCATCTCATAAAGCAAGAAAATTCAATGAGTTTGAGTGCTCGATATATTTAAGAACTTGCGTACACTATATTTGATTTTTTTTATTTGCATTCTTTAATTGACATTTGATCATATTATAGACCTTAAACAATATTGCTTCAACACTCTTACTTGCCACATAAATGTAGAAAGTACTTTATTTGTTGTGTTATGCATATAAATTAAAATGAATGTATTGATTAGTAGTTAAAATAAATATTAATCGAACGTAAATATTGTGACGGTTGATATGACAACAAACAATATATTGTATTGTATTTTTTAATGTTAGATTTTTGTACTTTAATGTAATATTAAATTAAAATATAATTATTAAATATTTAAATATAAATATATTTTACAACATCGTTATTAAATATTACATACTAGTATAGAGAAAGGAGGGTATGATGGAACTGAATTTGAGGGTTTAATGTCATATTTTTGGGTTCAAATTGCATTCCTCCGAGCAGGTATTGTCAAGGCTGGGTCACCAGGGCTATTTAATAGTCTTGGTGACTAAGAAAAGGCTCAATCACGTGTCGTGCCTACTGCACGTCTGCCAAGTGGCCACCATATATAGTTTCTACACCATTTTAGTTGCAATGGTTGCGCTTGCGGGTTTATTACTAGCAATGAATTGAAATTGTTACCTATTGGCATCTTTTCAAAGTATTCACGTCGTACACGGCAACACTTTTTTCAAAATAAAAAACTGAACAGTATGCTAGAAATAGCTTGCCAAAGTTGGCTACTAAAACTATACACACGAATTTTCAATTTGACGTCATCCTTTGCGGCATGTTTTTAGCACACGATTCTAGGTTGCAAATATAATTTCATGATATCGTTTCAAAGAACTCGCAATATACATCACGACTCTTTTCAAATTAAAAACAATTGAAAGATGGAGTTGAAAACGGCTACTCAAAATGGATTCATTAATTCTATTTTGTTGTTGTCACTCTCGACGTCATTATAAGTTATTTCTTATTTGACGTATAAAATAATGTGCATAAATCTTAAAATTATATAAAAAGGGTAGGAATTTTCAGGACATTATATTAAGAAGTGTAATTTACAATTTTGGTCTCTAACTTTTTAAATCTATAACAAATTTACCCTAATTTTTTTTTTAAATATCAGACATCTCCAATCTTTCAATTTGTTACAAATCATGTCTCCATTGACATAGTTTGACGGTTTTATCCTCTTCTTTAAATAATCAAAAATAGAAAAAAACTAAAAATAATAAATAAATAAATAAATAAAATTTGCAAATAAAGTCCTATAATTTTAAAAAAGCACAAAATAACCCCACCCACCCCACAAAATGCTGAACATTTAAAAGTTGAATCTTCTTAATCTTTGCAGGCACTAAGAATGAAAATATCGCAAATATCCTCGTCAGATTAAGTATGGCCTTGCAAAATCTAACAATTACATGAAGAGCTCTGTTGCTGTTCTTAATTTTTTTTTTTTTAATAGAATCATAGATTTCATATTTTCAATTATTTACTTAGCTACCAAAAAATCACTGTCACTCCTCCACAACATTCACCAACTCATACTCAATGAGCGAAAGATTGTTATCTTCTTTATGTAGAAATTTTCCATTATGGAAAACTACCATATATGGTCCAATTCCAATTAGTCACTGATTTTGCATTGATTCTGAATTCCAAATAAAAGTTTGGTCAATTTGGAAGTTGCTGAAATTAATCCATACCATTATGGAATACTTGGTGATGGACCGAGTGTATAAAGAAAGAATCTTTGGGGTTCCTATTGCCATTCCGTTTGTTCCTTCATTTGCACCATCATTCAGAAGCTGGAACAAGGCATTAGAAACTCCCAAAACCAGAAACGCAGTAGCTACGAAAAGCTATCACGTCGTCAATGGCCAGAGGTATTTCGATCATTCAAATTCTGTAATTGATCGTATTTATTGTTATTTAAGCATATAGGATGCTTACAGTTGGTATCAGAGCCATTATTTACCTTTGTCTTGATGCTTTATCAATCTGCAATTTTTTTAAAATTATTATGTGCTGTGATTATTTTAATTTGTATGAATAATTCATTGGTTTCATTATACATACAAATTTGAATAAAATATTTGGAGGGCGAAATTATGAATTTTCTTTATATTTGTTCATATTGCTTATTATTACATGCAATTTTGTATATGAACAATTTTGGAGAATTTTAAATTTCTAGTGATTCATATAGTTTTAAATAATTAGAGATTAGCCACAATATATTTAATTATGCAAAATTATATATTAAGTGGTTTAAGATTACATTTAAGAAAATAGACATTTATTGTAATTAATTGTACATGATATAATAAAGGGTTAATTACACTAATGGTCTCCATTCTTTCAGGTTTGTAACGATTTCATCTCTATTCTTTTTTTTAGCAGATATCATCCATATTCTTCCATTTATTCTCACAGAGGGTTCCCAAATCACTATTTTTCACTATTCTAAGAATTCTATGATAATTTTACCCCTTGACTTAAATAAATTAAAATAATAAGAAAAAAAAATACAATGAAAACATTGCAATTAAGTCCTTAATCTTTTCAAAAGTACAAATAAAACCTAAACAATTTTATTTTATTCAAATAAGTGTTCTTCCCAAACTCAAAAGAAATTATCTTTTCCTACCCACCCTACTCCACCCCACCCCAGTTCAGATCTCGCATCTGCACGTGATCGACGGTTGAGCGCAGTGAAGATCTCAGATCTTCGCGTGGCCACGACTGGGCGCAAGCACAGATATCGGATCTGTGCCACCAAATGATCTGCAAGAGAGATGATGATCAGTCGCACCTGCCGGAGATGCACCAGATGACCAGTCACGCGCGGGGATATTTGTGCCAGTCAGAGATGCACCAAATGACCAGTCATATGCACTGAGATTTGCGCTCGTCGGAGATGCACCAGATGACTAGTCACGTACAGATCAAGCGCTCGCCGGATCTGCGTAGAGATCTAGTGCGTGTGCGCCCGATCTCCGCGCGACAGATCTGCTCGCGCCGAGCAGACGCTACACATGGGTGTCCGGCAACGTACTACTCCATTTTTCGTTGACTTGGTGGCGTGTTGGGACTCCGGCTATGGTGTTTTTTTCATATTGTTGTTTGGACATGAATTTTCAATGAGGAAATCTGGGGGTGGGATGAAATATATATATATATATATATATATATATATATATATATATATATATATATATATATATATTAGAAGAACACCAATCTGTATTAAATAAAATAGTTTAGAATTTATTTGTACTTTTGAAAAGATTAAGGGTCTAATTGCAATGTTTTCATTGTATTTTTTTTATTATTTTAATTTATTTAAGTCAAGGGGTAAAATTATCATAGAATTATTAGAATAGTGAAAAATAGTGATTTGGGGACCCTCTGTGAGAATAAATGGAAGAATGGGGATGATATCTGCAAAAAAAAAAAAAGAATGGGGATAAAATCGTTACAAACATGAAAGAATGGGGACCATTAATGTAATTAACCCTATAATAAAATTTATTCCACGTGAATTTTTTATTGTATTGGTATAATTAATTAGGGTAAAATATCGAATTTTATTTCTTAATTTACCCACATGAATTAAGAAAAGAGACACGACTTGATGGTTTTATCATAAAGATATTAGAATCTAATTGAATTAGGACTTGGACCCAAAGGCAAGTTTTATGTCACTAGATTCTTAATTTTTTTGGAACGTGATTTACATTGGTAAAACACGATATGGATTTATTAGTCTCAAATTAATGTAATATATGCATGTATGTTTGATTTCTATACAGTCATGCAGCCTGCGAATTCTTCTGATATTATGTGTGAAATTCTCGAACTGAAAGGAGACAACTACAAGGTATGGAAGGAGAGAATTCTCCTTCATTTAGGATGCATAGATATTGATTATGCTATCAGGAAAGACAAACCGACTATTACTACTATGACCAGTACTCTAGAAGAAAAGGCTCTTTATGAACAATGGGAGCGATCTAATCGCCTTAGTGTGAAGCTCATAAAGACCAGAATCTCTGCTGGTATTTGGGGTTCTGTTGATAAGCATGACGATGTCAAGGCATTACTAAAGGCTAGTGATGAACAGTTTGTGACTTCAGATAAATCACTTGCTAGCATTCTAATAATGAAGTTTTCATCTTTAAAGCTCACCAGTGTGAGAAGTGTGCATGAGCATATCATGCAAATGAGGGACGTTGCAGCTCAGTTGAAAACTCTTGAGGTTGATATGTCTGATTCTTTCCTTGTGCACTACATACTGAACACTATTCCACAACAATATGGATCTTTCAAAATCTCTTTTTACACACATAAGGACAAATGATCAATCAATGAACTTTTGACCATGTGTGTTCAAGAAGAAGGAATGCTAGTTATGGAAATGGGTTAGAGTGTATTATTGGTAACACATGAAAAAGACCAGTACCAGTGAAAGAATCAGAACCAAGCCAAACAAAAGGGAGAAGGTAAAATACCACCCAAGTTGGAATCAAAAAAGAAAATAAGTGTTTCTTCTGTAAAAAGAAGGGACACATGAAGAAGGATTGCACCAAATATCAGAATTGGTTTGAGAAGAAAGGGTATGCGAAACCTAAGGAAGCCAATAGGAAGTGAGCAAAGCATCTTATCAGGAAACAAGATGGGTTCACATGTGGAGCCTATTGGAATATGCAGTTTAGTTTTAAATAATGACCATGTTTTAAAATTGGAAAAGATCTCTTATATTCCAAGTTTTTCTAAAAATTTGGTTTGAGTTTCAAGACTTGTACCTTTGGGATATTCCTTTAATTTTTCGGATACATTTTTTAGTTTGTTTTATAAATTTGAGCTTGTTGGGAATGATATTTTATGTGATTGTCTTTTCTCTATTAATTTACAACATGGTGTTGCTAATAATGTTATGCATGTTCACATTGGTAATAAACGTTGTATTATGAATGAAGATTCCTCTATATTGTGGCACCGGAGATTATGACATATCTCAATAAATAGAATTAAAAGATTGGTAAATGATAGAGTACTTAGTACTTTGGATTTTGCTAATTTTGAAACTTGTGTAGACTGCATTAAGGGAAAGCAGACTAACAAGTCAAAGAAAGGTGCCAAGAAGAGTACAAATATCTTAGAAATCATACATTCAGACATTTGTTGTCCATAAATGAACACACATGGTCTAAAATACTTCATCTCCTTTATAGATGATTATTCACAATACATGTATCTCTATTTGCTTAATAACAAGAGCGAAGCATTAGATGCCTTTAAAATTTTTAAGGCAGAAGTAGAGAAACAATGTAATAAGCAAATAAAGATCGTGAGAACTGATAGATGTGGAGAATATTATGGTAGAAATATTGAGGATGGACAAGCACCTGGTCCATTTGCGAAGTTTCTTGAAGAGCATGGGATAGTTACACAATACAGTATGCCTGGTTCTTCGTACCAGAATGGTGTGTTAGAAAGAAAAAATCGAACATTATTGGACATGGTGTGGTATATGCTTAGCAGCTCCAAGCTTCCTAAATCCTTGTGGACTAAAGCTTTTAAAACGGCTGTGTATATATTGAACCGAGTTCCAACCAAGGCTATCCCAAGGACACAATTTGAACTATGGAAATGTTGGAAGCCGAGTTTGCGACATATGCGCATTTGGGGATGCCCGTCTAAAGTAAGAGTTTATAATCCACAAGAGAAGAAATTGGACTCAAGGACTATTAGTGGGTATTTCATTGGATATGCCGAAAGGTATAAGGGTTACAAATTTTATTGTCCATCTCATATCACTAGGATTGTGGAATCAAGAAATGCAATGTTTCTTGAAAATGACTTAATTAGTGAGAGTGATCAATTTCAGGATTGTGGAATCAAGAAATGAAAAGTTTCTTGAAAATGACTTAATCAGAAAGAATGATCAATTTTAGAACATAGTCTCCAAAAGGGATCAACCTTCCACATCAAGTGAAAGATTGGTTATTGTTCACAACACTCCTCGAGTCCAAATGGGTGTTGTACAATAAATCAATGAAGTTCCACAACCTGCTAATGATCATTCTATAGATCAAGTTGTTCAGAAAATGCCAAAAATGGTTGAACAACCAGTTGGACAACATGAACTTCAGGAAAATGTTGAACCAATATTAAGAAGATCTACAAGAGAAAGAAGATCAGCAATTTTAGATGACTATGTGGTGTATCTACAAAAATTGGACTATAACATTGGAGCTGAAAATGATCCCCGAAACATTTTCACATTCCATGAGTTGTAAGGAATCCAATTTATGGTATAATGCTATGAAAGATGAGATGAATTCTATGGCATCTAATAGAGTCTGGGATCTTGTCGAAGTGCCTAATGATACAAAGGCCATAGGGTGTAAATGGGTCTTTAAGACAAATAAAGACTCATTAGGAAATATTGAAAGATATAAAGCAAGACTCGTGGCCAAATGATTTACTCAAAATGAAGGAATCGACTACAAGGAGACCTTTTATCCTGTATCGAAGAAAGATTCTTTTCGCATTATTTTAGCAATAGTTGCACATTTTGATTTTGAGTTACAACAAATGGATGTGAAAATTGCTTTCCTCAATGGAGAACTAGAGGAAGAGGTGTACATGAAACAACCGGAAAGATTTTCCTCTATTAACGGTGAGCATTTGGTGTGCAAGTTTAAGAAATCCATATATGGATTGAAACAAGCCTTCCGTCAATGGTATTTAAAATTTCATGATGTTATCTCTTTATTTGGTTTTGTAGAGAACATTATGGATCAATGTATATACCAAAAAGTTAGTGGGAGTAAAATTTGTTTTCTTATTCTATATGTGGATGATATTTTACTTCCAACCAATGATAAAGGTATGCTACATGAGGAGAAACAATATCTCTCTAAAATTTTTGACATGAAAGATATGGGTGATGCATCTTATGTCATTAGCATAAAGATCTTTGAGACAGATATAAGGGTATTTTGGGTCTGTCACAAGAAACCTATATCAATAAAATTTTAGAGAGATTTAGGATGAAAGATTGTTCACCAAGTATAGCTCCCATGGTGAAGGGTGATAAGTTTCATTTGAATTAATGCCCAAGGAATGACCTTGAAAAGGAACAAATGAGAAACATCCCATATGCTTCAATTGTTGGAAGCCTAATGAATGCTCAGGTCTGCACAAGGTCTGACATTGTATTTGTTGTTGGAATGTTGAGGAGATATCAGATTAATCCAGGTATGGACCACTGGAGAGCTGCAAAGAAAGTTTTGAGATACCTTCAAAGGACGAAGGATTACATGCTTATGTATAGACGAACTGATAATTTGGTGGTAGGTTGCTACTCTGATTCAAAATTTGTTGGCTGTGTTGATTTACGAAAATCAACATTTGGATACATTTTCATGTTTGCCGGTGGAGCTGTATCATGCAAAACAGACTCTAACTGCAACTTCCACTATGGAAGTTGAGTTTGTTTTGTGTTTTGAGACTACATCGCATGGTGTATGGATGAAGAGTTTCATTTCTGGGCTTAGAATTGTAGATTCTATTTCTAGGCCATTACGATTATATTGTGACAATTCAGCTGCAGTTTTTATGGTTAAAAACAACAAAAGTGATAGTCGAAGCAAGCATATCGACATTAAGTATTTGGCCATAAGAGAACGTGTTAAAAACGAAATAGTGGTCATTGAGCACATAAATACTAAATTGATGATTGCTAATCCCTTGACAAAAGGCATGCCATCGTTCAAGTTCAAGGATCTTGTAGACTGTATGGGACTTGGTCTTTTAGTTTGATTTTATCGTATGTGACGATGCTATTTTTAATGAAACTCTATTTTAGTTATGATAATTTCTCATATTTGTTTTATGCACATTTATTTATTATTGTTGGAGAAATATCATTTAAGTTTGGACCTAGAATAAACATGAGGTTTATTCATTAAGATTTATGCAATACATTGTGATACTTGGAAGATAATACTCGTTCTAAGATGACCTATCACCACGATCCATGTATTTGTTCTTACAATAGCAAATAATGGAATATATTGGGCCAAGTGAGAGAATGTAGAAATTTTCCATTATGGAAAACTACCATATATGGTCCAATTCCAATTAATCACTGATTTTGCATTGATTCTGAATTCCAAATAAAAGTTTGGCTAATTTGTAAGTTGCTGAAATTAGTTCATACCATTATGGAATACTCGGTGATGGACCCAGTGTATAAAGAAAGAATCTTTGGGGTCCCTATTGCCATTCCGTCTGCTCTTTCATTTGCACCATCATTCAGAGGTTGGAACAAGACATTAGAACCTCCCAAAACCAGAAACGCAGCGGCTACGAAAAGCTATCACGTCGTCAATGGCCGGAGGTATTTCGATCATTCAAATTCTGCAATTTATCGTATTTACTGTTATATAAGCATATATGATGCTTACACTTTAACCACGAGTGTAGAAGGTTCGGTGACCTGATCAATACGACCCCATTTGTCTATAGTCTCATGGATCTCTTGAACATATCAATCTTTGCATTATGAAGGATGACATTAGTACCGGGCTTCACTAAATCAACCTAGTCGTTGTGGGCAGTTGAAGAGTAAAATTGCAAATTACTCTTTAAAAAAAATCCCTAAAGTATATACTAAATAGTCTATATTCAAGTTTAATTTGATTTGGGCAATGTCGTGGGTTAGTTCACCCTAATCCAGGATGGGCTAGATGTAAAAGCACATGCAAATATAGATAGCGAAAAAATTATATATATGTACTCATAGTCATGGCAATGGGCCGAGCCGAGATTCAAAACGAGCTCGGCTCGTCCCCAAAACGTGGGCTCGGTTCGGCCCACAAGCTCGTGGATCGAATGAGCCGAGCCGAGCTACCCACGAGCTCGGCGCGGCTCGGCCCTGATTCTTTTTTTTTCATAATTTTTTTTGAAAAAAGAAAGAAAATATCGGAAATGCTTCAATTGAATTGAGTATATAATAGATTGAGAGATAAAATGTGGTTAAAATGAGTTTAGAATTGAGTATTTATAGGAAAATAATTGATTTTTTTTTTTAAAAAGTAAAAATATGACTGTTAGCATGAGCCACGAGCCTAGCGGCTTGTGGTTCGTGCCTTTTAGCTCGTGGGCATTGGCCACGAGCCTAAAACGAGCTCGGCTCGTAATTATGCCCACGAGCCTAAAACGAGCTCGGCTCGTAATTTGTCGAGTCGAACGAGTTCAGACTTTTTTTTTTGGAGCTCGGTCCTAGACGAGTTCAAGCCCGAGCTGGACCGAGCTTTTATGAGCCGAGTCGACGAGTCGACGAGCCCACGAACTTTTTTGCCACCCATATGTACTCAGACGTTTTGAAAAATATTATATGTTTGAATTTTTAAAAGATACTGCTTTTTTGTACCATGGTGATTTTTCATTTTTCTGAATTATATTTTCTTACAAATAAGCATTTGTTCCCGCAAAAAATGGTAGGAAAATCAATTAACATAATCTCAAAATTCCTTTTTTATTTTTCTCTCACCATTATAATCTCCTACATTTTCTCAATCCTTTCTAGTTAGTTGCTTACTATGGGATTTTGATATAAATGGTTCGTAATCTTTATCTTTCGTGCATTTTGTCCTTGATCTTTAATCTTTGATTAAGATGTTCCGAACTTATATCTTAGGTGCCCAAATAATTCTTCTAGACAAATTTCATTCAAAACTGTCACTAATTTTGCGTGTAGACTTTTCATTCCTTTTAATGTGGGGACAAATTTACCAAACTTAAAATAAAATAAGTAGAAAACAAATTTTCAAAAGAGAAAATAATTAAAAATAAATAATAATAATAATAATCTTCTTACACTAGCCCCACCCACACCACTACACACTGCTACCACTACCACACATTCGCCAATTGCAAGATTTAAGACGTGAAATCTCCCCTGAATCTGCCATTTGAGGGGAGTAAAAATCCCCCCTCAAATCGCATATTCATGATAGATTTCTCTCGACAAAAACCGAATGTAGAAATCCCTCATCAAAATCTACCATTAATGGCAGAAGTGAGGGGAGGAAAAATCTCCCTTTCCGTTCCTTCAAATGGGAAATTTGAAGAGGGATTTGGATTTCTCCCAAATGTTGGCGAGTTTCACGAGTGATTTCTCCCCTTGAATCTTGCTAGTGGCGTGGCGTGGCGTGGCGTTAAGTGGCTGTAGTACGGTGGGTAGGTGGGAGTGATTACTTATTATTATTTTTAAAATTTTTGATTTATTCAATTTTCTTTTTGATTTATTTTATTTAAATTTGACTAATTTATCCATATAATAAAAGAAATGTGAAGTCCATGTACAAAAATAACGGCACTTTTAGACAGAATTGATCTAAAATAACTATTTGGGCACCTAAATGCATATGTTCGGCACCTCTAGCCAATACGAACGACGAAGGTTAAAAACTAATTGCACCGAAATCCTAAATATTAATGTCAAAATGTTGAACGCATTAATTCTACCTTTATTTTTAGGGAATTGGCACATTTTTTCCTCAACCTTTTAAGAAAGTAGCATACATACTCTTACCTTTAATTTTTTTTGCGCAAATCATTCCCAACTTTTAGGAAATTGGGGCAATTCATTTTTTGGGGCATTATATTACAAATTTGTCATCTTCTTTGAAAGAAAGAAAAAAGGAAAAGAAAAGACCACAACAAGAAAAAGTAAAATGAAAAAATTGTAGTAAAAGTCACAAATATTTTCAAAAGTACAAATTGATTAAAAAAAGAAAATAATTCAAAAAATTAAAAACAATTAACGAAAATTAAAATAGAGATAAAAAGAAAAAGAAAAGAATCAGCACCTTACTCTTTCTCCACCACAAAGTCTGTCACCTAGGGTTGGACTTTAAATTTTCTAAACCTGATTCGAATTTTAAAAGTTGGGCGTTCAAATCGTAGTATGTATTCATTTTTTTCCGTAAGAGTTTTTTAGAATTAAATCAATAAACTCAAAACCTAATAATAAAAAGACAAACAAAATTTAACATCCAAAATATTTATATTATAATCAAATAATAAAGTTGAAAATTTCCAAATAATCACTTAAATGCTATTCATTTTGCAGTTTTTGGAGGCAAAAGTATATGATTTATCTAAAGAGCATAGAAATAAAAAATTCAATGATCCAAAAGTTCAAGTTTTTAACATATAAGTCACCATCAATCGAACAACAATTCAATACTATATATTTATATTCAACACCAACACCAACACCAACAATCAACTCAAATCCATAATGATCTAAGTAACAATAATAGTCAAGTCAAAAATATTCTAAGTTTGTGACAATATATAAATATAAATATAATTATAATTATTATTTTAATATTTTAGTCCACTAAAAATTTCGACCCAACCAACCAAAATAATATTTTCAAAATACTAGAAATAAACTTGAATGAAAATAATATTTTCAAAAAATCAGTAATAATTTTGAAATTTATATTGCATCAATTCTATGAGATTGTCGTTACTTCAACCTTCAAGATGATGGGTTTGGAGTTTTGGGATTAGTTTTAATTGGGTAGGTTACTAGAAGCATCCAAGTACAATATTTTAATGGCATTGCAACATTTCTATGGATTGCTTTTGCTTCAACGGATTTGGAGTTTTGAGGGTGAGAGTTTTTAGTTGGCTAAGTTTTTAAAATTGAATGTGGCTTTAGGCTGCTTGGACTAATGTTTTCAAATTAATTTAAAAAAAAAAAAGAGTAAGGGCGTGGGGGTTTGGTGGGGGGGAGGGGAGGGGAGGGGAGGGGGGGGGGGTTGCCATGGGGGAACTTGTCTTTTAAGTCACCTGTATAAGACTTGTTCTAAATTAGGTTCAAATACTTTTTAAAATTGCTTCTAAGTCATACTATTTTAGGCATATTTCAATTAATCATGTAATTACCCTATAACCAAAATTAATTAAAATTAAATCCGATTTAAACTTCAATAGCAAAGTATGTGGCTACCATCTTCTTCCACGCTCCACGCCAGCTTTTACACCTCGTCATCGGCCTTACGCAACTCGCCACCTGCTACCAAAACGGCCAAAAGTTTTTCTACTGTTTTCATGAGTGATAATTGCAAATTCACAATTATTCAATTGTTGTTTTTCTTCTTAATTATGTAAAAGATTAAATTTTGAACTTTAACAGCTTGCTATTGTTATCAGAGAATAACGGTGATTTTGAGAAGTATTAGGGAGTCTCTGAATTGTAAAATTTTGGAAACAATTACTTGCTTGAATGTTATTTTACAAGTGAATTAAGTTTTTATGAAAGGTTTTTTTTATTGTTCTTGAATTAGATTATTTTTGTTGGAAATAATGTTTATCTTAATAAAACAGTATCACAAACAATATATTATTAAAATCAGTATCTCGCAATACAGTATTACAAACAATATAGTATTTCTAAATTTTAATAATAGTATCACAGATAAAAGTATATTAATATTTTAGAATTAGAAGCTCATTATTATTAACAAGCACATTAGTATTAGTATCTTTGAGAACAATGACAATATTACACATACTCAAAATAGAAAATTCCAACTCAACAGAAAAAGAATATCATAATAAAATTATCTTAATAAAATAGTATAATAGAAAAGAGTATTAGAAGTACATTAATATCAGTTTTTTAATAACAGTATCATAGATAACAATATTATATGGATAAAGATATCAAACAAGTTAATATAATGCTATTTATGATATTGTTTTCATAGTTTGTTTGTATGCTGATAAGTATAATTTTGTACTTATCTGGGCTCACAAAAATGGATGATTATGAGTACTCTTAGTTGTTTTCAGTTTAATTGCATGTTGTTTTCTTATTATTTTAGGAAATAATCAAATTTAAGTGTCAATCTGACGAAAAGACGGAAAAGAGCGCAAATAGAAGAAAAGAGAACTAAATTGAACATACAAAGATACTTCAAGGGCTCAGCATACAAATATTAAAGGAAGAAAACCGGATCTGCAGCCAAGTTAACCATGCGATCGCATGGTTAAACAAGGCTACGATCGCAAGGTGGACAAAAAAATAAACAGAATGTAAAACGAGTGTACTATGCGATCGCAGGTAACTACACCATGCGATCGCATGGGCATATCATGGACCCGTTTTGGCAGTTTTCTGATGTGATTAGAACTCTACAACTCCAAGATAAAACGACTACCTAAATCACGTTTTGGAGTCTTTGGAGAGCATTATAAAAGCCAGATGATAGCCATAAGAAAGGGGGAACTGGAGAGACGAATTTGGGGAGGAATTTTGGAAACAAGATACAAGAGGAGAATTGAAGATCAAGGCTCGGGATTGAGGATTCTTCAGCCGGAGTCACGGGTTGTATTTATTTCTTCTTCTTTTTCTTTCGTCGGATCATGGTGAAATCAATTATTGTTATAATTGACGAAATCATGTCCGGCTAGTTTACTTTTTCTAGGATGAACGATGAAACCTCATGATTCTTAATTAATTATAAGTTTTTCCGTTTCAGTAGTTAATTACTTCTTGGGTTGATTATTCTTTATGCAGTTTTTCTATTATTTTAATGCCTGATCACCATTAGAATATATTGTGATTTATATTGAAGTCGAGAGATTCAATATAGATTAAGCACGTGGTATTGAATAACATAGGGTCCAATAATAGATAGAGATTACTATTATGCCTTATGAAATATATTTAGGTGTTCTTGAGATTTTAATGCATGTGTTTATGTTCGAAGCTTAATTAGAGATAATGAAGTTCGCATAACATATAGAATTGATTGACCATCGAGAGATGCTTTTGATTAATTTAGGAACGCCGATTTTCAATCTATGGTAATTAGAAGTTAAAACGGTTAAACGGATATTTGATTAAGGAAAGTGTTGGTGGATTCGCAAATCCTAGAGTTAGTAGATCTTGAATTTGTTCTTAACCTTTTTAAAGTTAATTGTTTGATAATTTAGTTTTAATTAGAATAGTATAGAATCACAAAAGCCAAATTTAAATCTGTGTTTCTTTTTATTGTTAGAATTTAAGTTGTTAAATTAATTAGTTAAATTAATATCTGGTCCTCGTGGGTTCGACACTTTATTTCATCATTATATTACTTGTAAACGATCCGTCCACTTGCGGGATTTATATCGCACAACAAGTTTTTGGCGCCGTTGCCGGGGACTAGTTTATTAATTACTACATTAATTGATAGTTTAGTTTTAACAATTTTTTTTTATTTATTGTTATTTATTTTATTTCTATTTTTATTTATTTATTTTTATTTTTTAGATTAGTTTTATTTTTAGTTTTTTTGTGATACTGCTGAATTGTATATATTTTCTAATTTTTCAGGTGTTAAGTGTGCATGCCACGTACAAAAGATCTTGATCTATTTGATTTAGATCCAGAAATTGAACGAAGCTTTCACCGACGACAACGTGAAAAACGAGAAAAGAAAACACAGCAAGACACAATGGCAGACAATCAAGTACATGATCAGATAAATAATCAAGCACCAATTGCTCGACCAGTTGAAGTTAGTGAACGAGATATTCTTATGGGTGAATATATGATGCCACCGATTGTTGAGAATCGGTCCAGCATAGTCTATCCGCCTTATGGACACGACAACTTCCAGTTGAGGCCAGATGTGATGAATTTATTCTCGAACAACCTGCCGTTTTATGGGTTGACAGATGAAAATCCTCATTACCACATATCTCGCTTCGATGAATTCTGTGGCAATTTCAAATACCAAGGTGTTAATGAAGAGGCACTGAAGATGAGGCTCTTTCCACACACATTGAAGGACAAAGCTAGAGAATGGCTAGATTCTCTACCGCCTGGGAGCATTACTACTTGGACATATCTGATCCATAAATTCACATTGAAATATTATCCTCCAGCTAGAGTGAACAGACTGAAGTATGAAATATCCAACTTCCAACAATCTGAGTTGGAAAATTTTCACGAGGCATGGGAAAGATTCAAGCAACTGCTCAGGAAGTGTCCGAGTCATGGTTTCCCTTTAGCAGCTCAGAATCATTATTTCTACTCTGGACTAGCTCCAACCAGTCGTTCTTCAGTGGATTCTGCAGCAGGTGGCTCTATTCAAAATAGATCCGCCGGTGACCTTTACGATCTATTTGAAACCATGAGTGAACAATTTATTATGTAGCCAGAAAGAGGATTGCAGAAGAAAGCAACGGGGATACACGAAGTGGGCACCAATTCACTTTTATTGGCAAAAATTGATGCATTGGCAAAGCAGATGGAATCAATGAAATATTCTCATTCAGCTAATATGGTTCAGATGCCTTTACCAATCTGTGTAACATGTGGGGCAAACCATCAATCTTCGGAGTGTCCATTGACAAAGGTTGATATGCCTTCTCCTGAGCAAGTTGCATATGCTCAGAATTTTCAGCGTCAGCAGAATAACCCTTATTCACAGACATACAATCCAGGATGGAGAAATCATCCAAACTTCTCCTATGGAAACAACCAGAATATCCAGAATCCGCCAAATCAAGGGAGGCCACAAGAAAAAAAAGAAGGACTGGAAGAAGCTGTCACTGAATTGAAGGAGATGCAGAAAAGACAAGATGTTGCTATCAAGAATATGGAAAATCAAATTGGGCAGTTGGCTAAATTGTTGACTGAGAGACAACCAGGCACATGGCCAAGCAATACCGAAGTCAATCCAAAGGAGCAAGTAAATGCAATTACCACAAGGAGCGGAGTTCAGTTACCAGAGATTCAGGTGACTAGACCAGGTGTAGAAAAGGAAACTGTGTCCAACAAAGAGAGAGAAAACAAATTAGATGTAGAGGTTGCACCAGAACGGGACTCTCCACCAGCTTATATTCCACCACCGGCTTACGTCCCTCCAATTCCATTTCCTCAAAGGTTGCGAAAACATAAGCTAGACCAGCAATTCAAGAAGTTCCTAGATGTTTTCAAAAAGCTGCATATCAATATACCATTCGCCGATGCCTTAGCTCAAATGCCTAGCTATGCCAGATTCATGAAGGACATTCTTGCAAATAAAAGAAAGTTAGAGGAGCATGAAACAGTCGCGCTCACCGAAGAATGTAGTGCCATATTGCAAAACAAGCTACCGCCAAAATTAAAAGATCCATGGAGTTTTAATATTCCTTGCACTATTGGTAGTTTATTTTTTGATAAAGCTTTATGTGATTTGGGTGCTAGTGTGAATTTAATGCCTTACTCTATTTTTAAGCAGCTCGGTTTAGGAGAAGCAAAGCCAACAACAGTAACACTACAGCTTGCAGACAGAACAATCAAACGCCCAAGGGAAATAGTTGAAGACATATTGGTGAAAGTGGGCAAGTTCATATTCCCTGCTGATTTTATTATTCTGGATATGTGTGAAGACAGGGATGTACCACTCATTTTGGGTCGACCTTTCTTAGCTACTGGTCGGGCAGTAATTGATATTCCAAAAGGAGAACTTACGTTAAAAGTGAATGATGAACACATTACATTCAATGTGTTCAAAGCAATTAAATTTCCAAGCTCTTCAGATTCCTGCTTCGAGATTGATGTCATTGACCAGAAAGGAGGGAGCTTAGATGATAAAGTTGTTACCCAACACCAGGAGGCACCACTTCGACAAGAAGAATATGTACAAAAAGAGGAGTTTCATCCGTCTTCTGTGACCAAAGCTGATGATGAGGCTGAAATTTTCTTAGTTGAATTCGAGCAGAGCGGCAAAACAAAATCATATCAGTATGATAAAGGAAAAATCAAGCTTTGGAAGGTAAACAAAAATTGTTCAGAAGTTGATCATAGCAAGAAGAACAGGTCCTCCAAAGATTTATTCAAAGTGTCTTGAGCAATCACCACGACAAAGTCAAGCTAATGACTTTAAAGAAGCGCTCAATGGGAGGCAACCCATTTTTCTACCCTTTTATTTAAATTTCGTATTATTTCAATTTTAGGATTTCAATTGACAATTTGCACGTTTTAGGTTTCTAGCATTTAAAGTAGGGTTTTAATTCTTAGGTTTTGAGGCTACAATCATCGTCATCTTGCATAAGTACGTTTTTCCATTATTTAAAAAAAAAAAAAAAAAATTTCGATTTCTCAAATTTTGTACCATGCGATCGCATGGTATAACCCTCTGCGATCGCATGGCCTGGGCAGAAAGCTCTCTGCCCAGATTTTTTATTCTTCGCGATCGCAGGACATCGTGCCCTTGCGATCGCACAGTTTTCAAAAAAAAAAAAAATTTATTTTATTATTATTAATAAATTTTTTTCTTTTCTTTTTAGGGTTACAACCTAAGGACTGGCTGGATGACATTCAAGCAAAGATTTGTCGACCAACTTGTACAGATTTCTCTACCAGTTGATCATACCATACTTCTTCTTCAGCACCATCCGATCCACATCTGGGTAGTCTCTGATCTTTATATACTCATTTGAATTCTTTTTACATTGGGGACAATGTATCTTTCAAGTTTGGGGGTAGTGGAAAAAAATTTGATCTGATGATAATACTTGATATTGATTGTTAAATAAATTTGAAAAAAAAAATGTTAATTGTTTGCATGTTTGTGTAATATGAATAGCTTTGCCGGCTAATAATGAATTTTGTTAAATTTTGATGTAATCCATGACTTGTAAACATATTATTACTTTTGTTTAAATGTGAGGCTATTTGACCATGTCTGATGTCGTGTTATGTCGGCCAGTTAAGATGATTTTTAGCTATGTTGGTGCACTTATGTTGAAAACAATAGGATACCTCTTTTTGAATATAAGAATCATTGTATCTCAACCAAGTAACCAATAGAATGAGTAAGTGTGGTAGTTAAGCTGTGATAGTGGCTATCTAGGTTATGATTGATTCCATGTGTGTTGAAAAATTGTGTGGAGCACTTTAGACTAGTTAGAAGAAACTAAGTAATGACCGAATGTTAGGAATCTAATCCCCTAGTATGAACTTATTGCACGCAAAGAACAATGTTATTATTATATAACTCTTTTCGTAGCCTTTTTGACTCGAGTGATAAAGTCATTGACCAAAAGCTCGTTACATGGGTCATTTAGAAAGCTTAATGGACTGAGTTTCGCATACTATTAATATCTTATAACTCTTTTCGTAGCCTATTTGACTTGAGTGAAAAGGCCCGTAGGGGTTTCTCAAAACCCGATGCCCTAAAGTTCAAAAGGCTTGGGAGTCATCGACCTAAAGCTCGTTACATGAGTCATCTAGAAAGCTTAAAGAATTGAGTTCTGCACATAAGATTTGATTTAAAAAAAAAAAAATGATGAAATCCTTTGCAAAGTAAACATGAGGATTAGATGACTAATGAGTTTGACTTACTTAGTAGAAAATTTCTGGTCAAGAGTGCTCATAAATTGGAGAATCTTCATAAACCTAGGTTGTCACGATTACTAGCCTTCTCAACCAGTCTCGAGTAAGAAAAGAATGTGAACCATAACCTTAGAACCAGAATCTCGGGAATTGAAAGAAAAAAAAATATATTTTGGGAGAAAGTGTACCTTACGAGAGGGAAAGGAAAATTTGACCAAATGGTTGGGCTACCATCACCATAGAAATTAAGTGAATCAGATAAACTGCTTTCAAACACGTGTCAAATATGGTTTAAATAGGATCATGTTTGCAATATTAATATCTGGATACTCGTCATGAATTATAAGTTGTTACAAAAGGACGGCAAGCTATTTATAGTATGATTATTTTTATTAGTATGTGCATGATTGTTTTTAGCTAGTTTATTCGAGGACGAATAATAGTTCAAGTTTGGGGGTATTTAATAAGTATAATTTTGTACTTATCTGGGCTCACAAAAATGGATGATTATGAGTACTCTTAGTTGTTTTCAGTTTAATTGCATGTTGTTTTCTTATTATTTTAGGAAATAATCAAATTTAAGTGTCAATCTGACGAAAAGACGGAAAAGAGCGCAAATAGAAGAAAAGAGAACTAAATTGAACATACAAAGATACTTCAAGGGCTCAGCATACAAATATTAAAGGAAGAAAACCGGATCTGCAGCCAAGTTAACCATGCGATCGCATGGTTAAACAAGGCTGCGATCGCAAGGTGGACAAAAAATAAACAGAATGTAAAACGAGTGTACTATGCGATCGCAGGTAACTACACCATGCGATCGCATGGGCATATCATGGACCCGTTTTGGCAGTTTTCTGATGTGATTAGAACTCTACAACTCCAAGATAAAACGACTACCTAAATCACGTTTTGGAGTCTTTGGAGAGCATTATAAAAGCCAGATGATAGCCATAAGAAAGGGGGAACTGGAGAGACGAATTTGGGGAGGAATTTTGGAAACAAGATACAAGAGGAGAATTGAAGATCAAGGCTCGGGATTGAGGATTCTTCAGCCGGAGTCACGGGTTGTATTTATTTCTTCTTCTTTTTCTTTCGTCGGATCATGGTGAAATCAATTATTGTTATAATTGACGAAATCATGTCCGGCTAGTTTACTTTTTCTAGGATGAACGATGAAACCTCATGATTCTTAATTAATTATAAGTTTTTCCGTTTCAGTAGTTAATTACTTCTTGGGTTGATTATTCTTTATGCAGTTTTTCTATTATTTTAATACCTGATCACCATTAGAATATATTGTGATTTATATTGAAGTCGAGAGATTCAATATAGATTAAGCACGTGGTATTGAATAACATAGGGTCCAATAATAGATAGAGATTACTATTATGCCTTATGAAATATATTTAGGTGTTCTTGAGATTTTAATGCATGTGTTTATGTTCGAAGCTTAATTAGAGATAATGAAGTTCGCATAACATATAGAATTGATTGACCATCGAGAGAGGCTTTTGATTAATTTAGGAACGCCGATTTTCAATCTATGGTAATTAGAAGTTAAAACGGTTAAACGGATATTTGATTAAGGAAAGTGTTGGTGGATTCGCAAATCCTAGAGTTAGTAGATCTTGAATTTGTTCTTAACCTTTTTAAAGTTAATTGTTTGATAATTTAGTTTTAATTAGAATAGTATAGAATCACAAAAGCCAAATTTAAATCTGTGTTTCTTTTTATTGTTAGAATTTAAGTTGTTAAATTAATTAGTTAAATTAATATCTGGTCATCGTGGGTTCGACACTTTATTTCATCATTATATTACTTGTAAACGATCCGTCCACTTGCGGGATTTATATCGTACAACATATGCGATACTGTTTTATTAAAATATTGTAATGTAAGATACTGTTCTTCTGTTGGGTTGGACTTTTCTATGTTGAATATGTATATATAATACTCTTCTTATTTTCAATGACACTTTTATTAAGATATTGATATTAATGTGTTTCTGATACTATTTGTAGTGATAAGTTTATCACGATACTATTTTTCATATTGGGTTGAAAATTTCTGTTTTGATTGATGTGTAATACTCTTTTAGTTTCCAATAAAACAGTATCATAAAAAATAACATCAAAAGGACATCAATATCAATATCTAAATGACAATATCATATATAATAATATCATATAGTTAAAGATAGAAAATAATTAACTAAGCCAATATAACAGTATGAGAAACATATTATTATCAAGTACATGCTTATGTGGGCACAAATCTTATTTTTAACAAAAAATCATAGCACAATATCTAAATAAAATTGTATATTAATAAAATAGTATCATAGAAAATAATATATTAATATTAAAGGATCATAATAAAACATTTTCGTGTTTAAATTAGTGGTTTTGCAATTACAGGGTACGTTGATCTTTTAACATTGAAATATGACTTTAATTAAAATAAGTTTAGGCAATATGACTTCGAAGTCCATAAGCGCATGGCAAATGACCGTCCAGAATTTTTCCCAAAAAAAAAAAAAAAAATCATAACAATTTATTTTTTTATCTATAGATCCCCAAATATTTTGAGTCTCATATAAAATTCGGGCATGCAGCACCACCCCTCCCTAAAACTAATTGCTGGTAGTTGCTGCTGCCATGTCCAACACTAAAATAATTCGTCGCCACCCATCCACGTGTCACTCATGCCGATCATCCCTCTCTCTCTATGCAAAGTTTGTTTCCTGCCCAACAAATCCCGTTTCAACTCTCTCTCTCTTTCGCATTTATTGAAAAGTTCTCTCTTTTTTTTTTTTCTTTTCTTTTGTAACCTCGTGTTTCTTAGCTATTGTAACATTTGCATAGTGTAAATGTAAATTGTTTGTTTCTTGAAAGAAAATCTTAGTTTCTCAGTAATGTAACGGTAAAAAATGTACAATTTTTGGTAGCATTTTGTTTATTTTTAATGCCCATTTGCTCCAAATTGATTTAAATCACTCCTTTCAGTATTTTAAATTCTGGGTTCTAGCTAATTTATTCGGATTTCATGTTTACTTTGTGTTTTGGACATTTCCATTTTTTGAAATATGGAATATCTTCTTTAGCTTCTTAGATTTTGAACTTTGAAATCCGTTTTATATTCTCTAAAATTTTGGTACTTAAAATTTTACCATGTAATTGATCTTTAGTCTCCAAGTTTCAAATTATTATTTTTTGAACTCATTTGCACTTCTTGAAAAGTTTTAAGACACTTGTTGCAATTTTTACTTTAAATTTTCCTTTTTTGTTGCTCTCTTATTATATTTTTATTTATTTATTTTGTCATATGACGCCAAAAAGATTGAATTACGCTAATTTTCTAAATGTTGGATGTAAACTAATTTTTAGTATTAAGAGCATATTTGTTAGAGTTTGTTTTAAATTAATTTTTTTTTAAATTTATTTTTAACTACATTTTTAATAAGACTCACAATTTTTATGAATTTTTCAATAACAAATTTCATCAACTTTTATAAAAACCTCCTAAAAAAATTACTTTAAACTCTACCATTTATAATAACAAAAATTATATTTACTACTATAAATGTTCACTTTATTTGACCCCACCTCTTAATTTTCATTTAGTCAACACAAATCATTATATTGTTGATATATAGTTTTAAATTAAGCTCTACATTAAGAAGTAGGGAACGCTTTAACTTTTAGGGTGTATTTGATTGACAAGTTTTTCATGAAAAATGTCATATTTGAGGAAAATATTTTCTACTTTGGCTGTTTCATACAAATGTGAAAAATAAAAATGAATTATAAGATACAACTACTTTAAGCTTGTTTTTTGTCAATTCTATAGAAAATATTTTTTATGGATTTGGTGGTTTTTATTTTCCAACTTACATGTAAATTTTTTTCTTTTTCACCCTTGCCAATCAAACATACCCTTAATAGAAATAGACACATTACACTTTCTTGCTTAATTTTCATTTGAAAAGTCACGAGCATTCCAAGTGAGGATTTTGGTCTCACCAAATTCCTTCTAAATTTTCATTTGGGTCCGTTTGGGGTTCGTTTGAATGCTTCTTTTTTCACGGAAAATGTCACGTTCGAGTAATTCAATTCTTGCTTTGACTTTTTGATACAAATATGAAAAAGAAAAATGAATTCTAGGGTACAACTATTTTAAGCTTGTTTTTTTTACCAATTCCATGGAAAATGTTTTCTTATAGGGGATGATGGTTTTTATTTTCTAATTTACATGAAAATTTGTTTCTTTTCTACCTTTACCAATCAAACAGACTCTTTATTGATTGGCAAGTTTTTCATGGAAAATGTCACATCCGAGGTAAATGTTTTTCTATTTTGGCTGTTTGATACAAATGTGAAAAATAAGAATGAATTTTAAAATACAACTACTTTAAGCTTGTTTTTGGCAAATTCCATGGAAAATATTTTCTTATGAGTTTAGTGGTTTTTATTTTCCAACTTACATGTATACGTTTTTCTTTTCCACCTTTGACAATCAAACACACCGGAGATCGTAAATCACTTATTGTGGATATCAATGTTTTGACTTGTAATGTTTTATTAGATATCAATTAATTTTTGGTATGAAATAGTCATAAATAATGATATTTATTTATAATAGAAAATGTCATATTATTTGACATTATATCCCTTGGTAATTTTCATTAACACGTCACAATTAGTTGTTGTGTCGATATATTAATTGTAAATTAAGCTCTACATTAAACAGTCGACAAAGCTCTAATTTTTAGTAGCAATGGTCTTTAAAGAGGTCACGGGTATTTTATGTGATGGTTTTAGTTACGTGCACGTCACCTCCTATTATTTGTGTATGTATATGAATTTGATAATTACGTTTTAGTTGAAAATCATATTTTGTTCAAATATTGTATTCACTAGTCAAGGTTCACAAGAACAATAGTGACAAACGTCACCCGATGCCATTTTATATTAAAAAACCAATCAAATATGCATCTAAAGTGATATCATTCTTGCTCTAAGAGTAAAATATCAACTAATAATAGATCTGCAAAAATCAATGAATATGAAGTGGCGAAATTAATCATATAAATCTGTTGCCAATTATAGAAAACTGGTGAAAGATTATTCATTTTTGGGGTGGGGTGGGGTGGGGTGGGGGTGATTATTTTTTATTTATTTTTATTTTTTTAAAATTATTTTGATTAATAGAATATAATAAACTATTTTGTCATTGTTAAATTAGTCAAATTTAAATTACGAGTATAATTTTTTTGTTAATTAACGGACTACTAGATGAAATCTGTAAAGACTCCAAATGTCTTTTCGGTGAATATAATTAGAAGTTTTAGGACTTGATTACATATTTTCTATTATTTTAAGTGAAAATCTATAAAAAAATAAAAAGGTTTAGGATTTATTTGTAGTTTTAAAAAGGTTAAGATCCCAATTTCAATTTTTTCATTGTATTTTCTTTTTTTCTATCATTTTAATTTATTTAGGTCAGTGGCAAAATTATAAAAAAAAGTCATTTGGAGACCATCTGTACGAATAAATGAAATGATGGAGACGATACCTATAAATAAAATTGAATATGAATGATATTATTACAAATATGAAAAAATGATGACGATTAATATAATTAACCCAAATTTTAAATGTCATGAGAAGAGAACACACAAATCACTAATCTAATGTGGGTCACATTCCCTAACTAAAGGTCACATAAAAGAGGCAAAAAGTGTTACGGCTACTTAATTAGAACCATAATCCATATACTTCAATAAAATTAAACGAAAACTAATAATAATTTGTGCTTTAATCAGAATAGTTTTTCTTGTAAATCCACCAAAACCCTTGTTCATTTCCACTATTTATTACACGATTTCACAGACTAATTCAAGTCTTATGGAAATACAAGAATTCCAACATATAACCAAATAACAAGGGTCACAAACTTGACTCCATTGCGCACTAGTTGATTTATTACACAATTTTTTATTCGACCCTTTTGTCCACTAATAAGTTGCATGGTGGAACCTATTATTTATTGAATTCACAATCTCCAATTTGTTGCTGGGCAAGATTTAAAAGCGAGTTCAGATATGTTCTCTCAAATATGTGTCTTTTTGGTTGATCCACAAATAGAAATTGTACCCATCATCAAATAAATAAAATTATTTAATGTGTTTACATTTATTGTTAAAATTAACTTGTATTTATTTGATACTATGTACATTTTCTATTGATGAGACAGTTAAGGAGATACACATTTGGGACATCATATCTGTCTTTAAAAGCATGCATACACTGGATGAATGCAAAAGTTTGTTAGATCATAGAAGATGGCAACTGCATTGAGCCAAGTTTAGTCCATATCTCTCATTTGCACACATTCATTTTTTAAACTTATTTAGTTAAGCCATCATAACTCATGGCAATTCATCAAGATAAGAACAACAATTTTTTCGCACATGATTTCGAACTAGTACAAAACAACATTGCTTTCAAATATAAAAATATAAAAAACAACATTTTCTCCAAATTTTTAAAGTTGAAAATCGAACTAAAATTCATATTATACACTACTTACCTTCGGAATGTACGAGTTTTCTTCCAAAGTTTGATTAATGACATTTTTTTCCCTTTCTTTAATCTGATTTTTTCTTCAAATACTTCACTTTTTCTCTTCTTTTCTTTTTGACAAAAAGCCTCACACATCAAAATGGAACATCGATCAACACTACAAATAATGGTCATGCTTCGATCAGATGGGTATGCTGAATTTAGGGTTTTGATTCTATCTTGATTTCCTCTAGTTAAAATTTAAAATTACAAAATTGTATGGGTCCCTTATTTGATAAGACACCACTTAATGAAATTGATTACTTCATGAAAACTGTTCCAAGGCTTATTCTTTGCCACAACATGAGAGCATCACCCACCATTACATACATACAGTTGTATTGTTCACTATCAATCTGTTTAATTAAAATATATTAGAGAATAGAGGGTGGCTATTAATCTCTTTCTACACATTCATTCTTTATTTAGTTGTCTTTATATATAACAATATTTATTTGCATATATAAAGACCTAATGTGACCTCAAAACCTAACAGCGTATATTAAAATTAATATGTTGTCTGGCTCCTCTATTTGTGGCTCTTCGGATGTCGTAGGATCAAGGTTTGCAGCTCAAAATAAAAGACTCATTCTTGATTTAGAAAGAATTTGTGGAGTCCTAAAATAATGAACCTGGACATGATAAGAGAAACTAGAATAAATAATTCGGGAAAAAACCCTCAATTCTAAAAGCTATGTAGTGCCAAAACCCTCAATTCTAAAAGCTATGTAGTGCCAGTACATGTACAATTTTTTTTTTCCCTTTTTTTCTTTTTAGCCTTTTGTCTGAAGGATGCAGGTACTTTCATCAGTTTGTTAGGTCTAAAGTATCCAGCACAGATAAAGCCGTCTGAATGTAGGAGGGTTGGTCCACTGACTATTTGGTGTTTTTTTTTTTCTTTTAAATAAGAAATGAGAGAGTAACTTTTTGTCCACCTAAATGACACCATTCTTATCTTGTCGAGCTGAGTTTTGCCACTACGTTAACTTTGCAATCTGCAACACTCACGCCCTGGTGCCTAAATTTATTTTTTTAATCGGCTTCCTCTAATTGCTTTTTGTCCAACTACCTTTCCAATTTGGTTTAATCTTGAGTGGAGTAATCCAAATGTGTTATGCAAATATGTAATATAATAATATATTTAAATTTTTTAAAAAGAACGAACTTAACAACTAAATGGAATAACCAAAATAACAAACCAAATACGGTGTTTTTTAAATAGATTCGCTCTCTTGCCATAGATGCTAGAGATTAATTGAGCATTTGTTTCCAAAGATACAATGACGAAATCAATAGAAAGAAGTGAGCACTGAGCTGGACTTAACAAACCCGTTGATACATGTGTTATCAACCATTAACACCATAATTAACCCGGCTGTTTAAATTCTCCATTAACACAGGCCATTTGGAGTTGTTACAAAAATTGCATCTGGAAATAATAAAGGCAAAATGTTGACCCTACTAAATGAATTATTCATATACGTTGGTCGCGCTCGCACACGTTCAATTGCCTAAGGTGAAAATATAATCCTAGAGATAAGCACTCCTTCTGCGCGTGCACGCAAGAGAGATCATCTATGCTACATAAGATTTCAACTTCATAAAATGAGGCCATATATATACTAGTCATTGCTTTATCATTTTCCAATGTGGGACAACCTTATATTGCTTTCCTTCTAACATCTAAACCACTTCTAATAAGTACACTTTGAGTTTTAATTTCTCATTCACCTAAGCATCATTTTTGACAAGTAAATAGATGAGAAACACGTCCAACTCAAAATTATGCTACAGCCTCACCTGCACACGTAACTATGTAATGTAGTGTTGGTCGCACATTCAACATAGCATTCTGACTCATGTGCCTTCCAGAAATAGGGTTCTTCAAACCTCCTGCATACAATTAGCGAGCCTTACAGTGGCACAAGGATTAGACGTCCCCCTATGCAATTAAGGCGACTTGCTTCTTCTCCAATCACAAAGGTAAGGAAGGCAAGGTTCATGTTGTAGAAGAAAAGAGCCAAAACAGGCTTGGCGTGAAGGCTACGATCCAATCTCATTTGGAAAGGTCTTTGTTGTGGCTGTCGTAGGCCCGTTCTTCAAGGGGCCCATTAATCCTTATTCCTATATATATATTAAAAGAGGGATTTTATAGTGGTACTATTCATAAGAACGCATGCCTAATTGCTATTCAATTTTTTTTTTTTTTAAGTTTCCATACCATTTCTTTCATTTTTATTTTATTTTTTCAGTTGTAGGTATTTTTCAGCTCCAATTTTTTTCCAACATTTCACTATTTTTCTTGTCTTCCTTTAGTTGTCTTAGTCATTTTCCTTCTGACTTTAATAATGTCTTTAAAAAAATCATTCAAAATTTTTACAAATATATTAATTATTTTAGATATTCCATCATGTTTTTTTTTTTTTTTTTTTTTATGTCTTTTTCCAAATAGAAGCTATCCAAATATCTAATAACTTAAACTATTGAAACAACATTCAGCTACACACACACACACACACACACATATTAGGCTCTAGATTCGACCTCTTAGGCTGAGCCACAATAACATATATCAAGTAACCCACTTTGAACTTCAAAATCATTTGCAATCCAAACAACTTTCCTTCAATTAATTACTTATATTAAATTAGCAACACAATTATCAATATTACAAGAAGTATATAGTTTTAAGCCATTTTTTCTAGCAATTACTAAATTAAATTACAATTAAGTCCAATAAGATTTACCCACAAGTTCAAAATCTTGCACTATGAAAAAAAAGAGAAATGGAGCACTACTCTCAAGGTAGAAAGTTACATTAGTAGAGAATAAAAATATATCCATGAGTACAACCATGTCTAATAAACAAAGAAAATAAAATCATTAATTAACAACTTATACTAATTTATAATAAGCATTTTTACTATTTATTACCGCGATTCACAAGAAATCTTATGTATATATCACTACACTCGTGTGATTTAAATTTTTTGAATGTTTGATACATTAGAATGAACAAAATTAAATTGAAAAATTGAAATAATTTACAAAGTCGGATCATAATGAGCAAAAATATAATAAATTTAAACTTTAAAGTAGCAGAATAATCTTGTAAGATGATAATTGAAGTATTCAATTATAGAATTTATAGTAATCAATCATGTTAATGAACTATACATCATTCATCATTTCATATAAAATGAAGAACATTTTTGTTAAAGATCAATTGAAACTATATCGCCCACCTTTAAATAATACGTAATTTTCTTAACAAAATTTAATACATGTTTTACTTAGTCTTTCGTAAGGGAGAAAATAAATAAGAAACTCATTAACAATAACCACACTATTAAATACTTATTTAAACTGCAACACGTGCCTTGCACGTGAGTTTCACTAGTCCCTATATATTAAAAGAGTGAATTGGGTGTGAGCACTATTCATAGGAATGCGTGCCCAATTATTATTCATTTCTTCTTCTTCTTTTTTTTTTTTTTACAATTTTCCATTTCCTATTTTTTGTTTCCTTTCATTTTTTTTTCAATTGTAGAATTTTTTAACCCAATTTGTTTTTCAACATTTCGTCTTGTTCGTCTTTCTTCCAACTTTAGTCATGTTTTTAAAAAAATCGCCCAAATTTTTGTAGATGTTTTTATTATTTTGGATACCCAATCAAATATTATTTTTGTTTTTCTCCAAATAAAAGCTATCTAAATTCCTAATAACTTAAATTATTGAAACAAAATTCAGTTACACACACATACACACACACATATTAGGCTCTAGGTTCAGCCTCTTGGACCGAAACATAGTAACATATATCAAGCAATCCAATTTGAACTTCAAAATTATTTGCAATTGAAACAATTTTCCTTCAATTAATAACTTATATTAAGTTAGTAACACAGTGATCAAGATTATAAGAAATTATTATTATTATTATTATTATAAACAAATAAAAAATTATTATTTCTCAAGCTTTTGATGAAACGTAAAGGGACGTGTTAAATTAAAAACTTAATTTGAAAAAAATCATTTCACATTTTAAATTTGGACGAGTAGGCTCAATATTTAGTCATACACAATTGTGGATTCTAAGAAATATATAGATAAAATTAATTATTCATTTTTTATTACAATTTTTTAATAAATTTTTAAGTTTTACTAAACAAGCTCGTCATTTTTTTAAGGTAATAGGCCTAAAAACTATTACCTTATCTAGAATGAACTTTAATAGGCCTAAAAACTATTACCTTATCTAGAATGAACTTTACGCCACCCCCCCCCCCCCCCCCCCAAAAAAAAAAAATTTATATATGTCAACAAGTATAATTTTTGGGATGCTAGTCCTAATAAAAGGCTCATTGGTTATTTGACTTAAATGTCTTGTATTTGTTCAAATAGTTATTCAATTGGTGCAATTACATAACCGCTTTACATAATACCATGATGTTCCAACAATGTTTTCAAGATTTGATCCATTCCATCGTACAAGATGGGATGCAATTCAATTGTAGCCTAAAAATTATATCTTAAAAATCGAGATGAAATTTGGTTAACTGACTAGTTCAACGCAAACTGGTGAATAAAATCATATGTTGATCGATTTGTTCCAAATATCGCAATTTTCTTAATAATTTAAAACTTTTTTATTTTTAAAACCTTATTTTGTAGTTGTTTATAAACTTTTTTATTTTATATTGTTGGCATTAAATTATTTTTATTATTTCTATTTAATTAATTATTTGTGACGTTTAGTTCAATCAGTTCAACTTTTTGACTCTTGATTATTTAGGTTATCAGAAAGTTTGAGTTGGCACATTCCGGTTGTAAGGCATTGCTCTAATAACGAGAATTATAAGGTAATATGAAAACTTGAAAAGTGAACTTAAAAAGAAAGCAAGAGACACTTTTCAATCGTCACTATAGGATAAAGGATATAGCGACGACATAGTAACACACTCTCGTCGTCACTATAGAATATGGAGAGATATAGCGACGAAACACTGCGCTTTTTTTTTTTTTGCTACGTATAGCGATAACATTTTGTGACGACGATGTTGTCTCTATATGTAACAATTTTATTTATTTATTTGAAAACTAGGGTGTGAGAAATTTGATTTTTCACTAATAATTTATTTTTTACTTTATAAACAATTATTGAAAATACATTTAAAATACATTTAGTTAAAAAATAAAATATTGTTCATCGAACTAATATATATTATGAAAACAAATATAATTACAAGAATTTATTTGTCTTTTATGGTTGGGTTGCAACTTCACAACCCTTAGGTCAAATGTTCAAATCACATTTCAACCATTCTAAAATAAAAATGTTTGTCAAGGCTTGGCGGGCATGGTTTGCCCTTATGTGGGTCGAGTCATGAGTCCTAGGTATAAGGAACTAATATTTTTTAATTACTAAAAATTTTTGACACCTATTGCAGTGGCATTGTCATTACTAAAGAAGTTGAGACTATAGCCACGGCAAAATGTTATCGCAATAAGACTATAACTATTAACATGTAGCGACTTTTTGATCTATAGCAACAATTTTTGTCTTTGCTACAGATTACATTAATTCATATAGTTTAGGTATACTTGGACGTCTAATAAAGTCGACAGCTCTATAGCACCCACCATCTACTAATTCCGACATTTTATTAATAATATAAAAAGATACTACATCGCAATGGAAGCAAAGTAAAAAATCAACAGAAGCATATGAGTTTTTTTAGCTCCGTTCTCCTACCCACACTGGGTAAGAATTATCTTGTCCACTTCCTACGTGGCATGCCCTGTCAGCAAAAATTAGTCACATGAAAATATGACATGTCAGCAAAAAAATGTACAATTCCCCACCCCACCCCACCCCACCCCACCCCACCCCACCCTACCCTACCCCACCCCACCCCACCCCATTACTCACTTTACATCTCTTCTCCCCGTCTCCTTCCATTTTCCTCTTTCCTAACCACAACCATGGCCGAAGATGCATCCATCCACCATCACCCGCGTGGACGCTCTAACGCCACGCTGTCGCCACTACTGCAGCTACTCCAATTGGTTCTCTCTTCCTCTACTTCCCCCTGTACACATCTGCTAATGCTTCCGTCCACCACCACATACGTCGCGCCAATGCCATGCTGTCGCCACCACCACTATGGCTACTCCAACTGGTTCTCTTCTCCTCCACTTCCTCCCACACACATCTGCCAATCTGCCAACTGGTTCTTCCCTCCTCCATTATCGGACTCTAACCAACGTCGGACCATCCCCTACAATTTGAGAGACCACAACCCAACACTACGCCGCCGCTATCACCACTACCACCACCTCCCATTTTTCCTATTTCCTAATTTCTATCATGAACACGGAGTGGTTCAGAGTGGGTTTTCTGAAATGGTTGATGATTTAGGGTTTACTGAAATGGTTGGTGATTTAGGGTAGGAGATGAGAGTGGTGAACGCACGAGATAAGTGTTGTTGAGATCGGAGACGAGAGTAGTGGGTTACGGCGATGGCATTGGTGGGTCCGACGCACCAGAATGTGGTGGTGGTGGTTCTGACGAGGTAGAATGTGGTGGGTGGGTGATTTATGCACCTGATTTGGGAGAGGAGACGGGGAGAGGAGAGGTAAAGTGAGTAATGGGGTGGGACGGGTGGAGAATTGTAAATTTTTTTGCTGACATGTCATAATTTCATGTGGCCAATTTTTGCTGACGGGGCATGCCACGTAAATAGTAGACAAGATAATTCTTGCCCATTGTGGGCAGGAGAATGGGGTTCTCAGTTTTTTTACCTATTCAAAACATAAATATCACACATACCCAATCTTCCTTCCTCTTTTTCCATACAACATGTCTTCCAAGAGACCTGAATATGAACCATTTTATTAATCGAATATGTTAAAATAAGTTTATTTAGCATTGAGTTCCTTCAGAAAGGAAGATATACATGAAATGAGTTCATAAAGGAGTCATGAATCACTGAGTTGATGACACAGAAGCGACCTCCTCCCGAAAAGGTTTAACCCATTGGGGACTGTACTGTTGGTACATCGAAATGCTCTAATATCTTGACTAATACGAGTGGTGGTGGACATTTAGCCGTTAAGATTGAAAATTCGCAGGCTTTTGACTCTGTTACATAGCCATTTATGTTTGAGCTGGTTCTTCGTAGCTTTGGGTTTTCTTACTCATTCATTGGTTGAGTAGCTAGTATTTTTTTATTCTACAAAGATATATGTTCTTCTTGATTCCCTAATGTTATTACTCTTTGTATGTCAGGGTGTTCCTCTTTCTCCTTTTTCATTTTGCCTTGTCGAGGACTTTCTAAATAGCTATCTATCCCATTTAGCGAGTATTTGCTCTTTGAGTTTTATCTCATCTCTACGTGGGTTGTGGTCTCCAACACACTTCTTGTATACGAATGATGTTTTGCTTTTTTCTTGAGATACAAAGGTCGTCGCTATTGTACATCGACCTATAGCGACGACAAAAAAGGTCACCGTTGTAGACTCTTCATATAGTGACATCAAATAAAAGTCTTCGATATATACTATGCCAACGACATTAGTCGATGCTATAGTCACATGTCGTTGCTTTAGTGTAAAAATTTGGCGCGAAATCTTGGCACGTTTTTCACTACCTATAGCGACGACAAATGTTGCCGTTAATGTTCTGACATAAATTTTTGGAGCATTTTTATGCTGCCTAGCTTAACAGCAGCGACTTTTATTCTTTAGCGACGAGATATGTCGTCGCTATAGATGAACACTTCAAAATCATTATTTCTTCTTCTTTTCCATATTTATCCTCTTCTTTTCTGTTCTCTCGACCAGTTGCTTTTAGTTGCTAGTTTTGAAACGTGAATTTTAGTATTTTGGTGAGTAACTTTTACCTATTTTTATTATCATCTTTTACTTTATGTGAATTGTTTTTATTATGTATACTTCATTCCACTTGCGTAAACCATAGAAAACTATTTGAAGATTATTTTGGAAACTACACACGTACCCATCTTGGGCAATTTGTGATTTACAAATTAATCTTTGAATTGTCTCATTTTTTAATAGTTTGTCGTTAATTTGTGAATTATACGAATTGTGTTTTTAATAAATTTTTTTTCTATTATATTGCTTATATTTTCGGGTATAGATTTTGGTAGTATGTCTTTTTTATTCTATGGGTGTGGGCTATATCTAATATAGATCGCGCACTTAGGAGAATATAGGATAAATGCTTCGAAATTTAAATGTGAAATAGAAGCATTAACAGGAAAAATTAACACAATTCATAATTCACAAATCAATGAGGAATGGTTATAGCCCACATCTTTTAATTAGAATTAGAGTGATAAGGCAAAGTTAGGACACCATCACGTCACCTGAATATTTCACTTAATATTTGTTTGTGTTCTTGCAGCATAAAATGAAAATTGATAAGAGTTTGGTCAAGATTAGAAACTGCAGTAAGTCTACCGAGTTTTGGAATAGATTGCAAGTATTTATAAACATGGCAAGACTATTTGCAAATAATATGGGGATAATTAGATGTCCGTGCAAAAGATGTATTTCATCATGGTTTTTTGGAGAGTTATGAGAGAGGGATTTAGTATGGGGTGAACGAGAATGAGCAAGTGAACGTGCGTGTGCAGAATGAAGGCGTAGCTGCGGGAGATTAGTTGATGATGTGTTCTGAACGATATAGTTAGGGATGACTCAATCGCTAGAGCTTCTGATGCATTACGACGAATTGTTTTGATATTTATAGTTTGGAGTTTCGTCTTTCTCGTCCTTAAACTTTTTAGTTAAAATGATGCATCTGAATGTGGTAAAAAAGTTGACAAATAAGTACATCGATGAGTTGTTAAAGTTAGTGTTCTCCAACATCAATCTTGTCGACTCTTATTATGAAGCTAAAAAAATGATGACGAAGTAGGGTTTGGGTTACAAATCTATTCATGTTTGCAAGAATGATTATGCATTGTTCTTAAGCGAGCACGCTTCTACACAAACTTGTCTAGTTTGCTCCAAAAGTCATTGGAGTGAGCACGCTTCTATTTATTTGGATCGTAGTATTTTTTATGCTAGGGTTATGAATTTTATTGTGGACTCGGGAATTATGTGACTACAAAGGGAATTAGGTTTTCACTGATCAAGTGACCCTGATTATGAATTCTCAGTCAAGATTAACAATACATTAGAGGCCTCTTAATATCTATATTTTTTTTTCTTGACAGTCAAAACATGATTTGAGTAATCTTATCTTTAAGTGTGAGATTAGATAATGGGTTCCGAGCTCAAAAGGTTATTTCAAACCGAACTTTCTGATGTCACTCTATTTCTCATTCTACTTTCTCTCTCAAAATCCCTATATAAGTTCTGCAAACACTGATACATGTATATACATACATATATATAAATATATATAAGTAAAGTATAATATTCCGATGGAGGATCAAGAACGGTCTAAATCGTCGATTAAGATTGTTATTGACTCTTCAAATAATCCACAGCAAGGAAATGAAGATATTGCCAAGAAATCACCACCGTCCATTTTAACCAGGCTCCATGCAGGCTATTTCAGAATAAGTCTGTCTTTTGGGGGTCAAGTTTTGCTATGGAAAATCCTAAGTGAACATGTAAACGAAACACAAGCTATTCGTTTCATTTTGCATATTCATACCCTCCCTTCAATGGCTTTTCTTCTACTCTGGTGGCTTTCCCTATGCGTTCTCATTCTTCTCTCTGTTCTCTACAGTTTGAGGTGCATTTTTTACTTTAATCTGGTGAAATCCGAGTTCTTGCATTACGTCGGTGTTAACTATCTTTTCATTCCATGGATTTCCTGGCTTGTTTTGCTCCAAACAGTGCCATTCGTGAATGCAAATGATGTTTCCTATCAAATTATGTGGTGGGTTTTTGTTGTTCCTGTAGTGATTCTTGATATAAAGATTTATGGACAGTGGTTTACAACGGAAAAAAGGTTTTTGTCGATGGAGGCGAATCCTACAAGCCAGATATCAGTTATAGGGAATTTGGTGGGTGCCTGGACTGCAGCGAGAATGGGATGGAAAGAGAGTGCCGTTTGCATATTTACACTTGGTTTGGCTCACTATTTGGTGGTGTTTATCACGCTTTATCAGCGTTTATCAGGTGCTAATCGTCTTCCGGCAATGCTCCGGCCTGTTTTCTTTTTGTTTGTTGCCACACCAAGCATGGGGAGCTTGGCTTGGAGCTCCATTTCCGGGAGCTTTGACATGCCATGCAAAATGCTGTTTTTTCTCTCACTGTTCCTCTTCTCATCATTGGTAAGTCAGCGCTGGTTTGGTTTTACTAAAAATTTTGATAAAAATTTAAGTCAAAATCAACAATTAAATTTAACAACTCATGAAAATCACAATTTTTATCAACATTTGAACCTCTATATTTTATCAATTTTTATCAAAATCTACTTAAAAATCTAATTTTTAACAAAATCAAACATACACTTGTTTCCTAATAGAACCTAAGTTGCACATTACCAAAAAAAAAAACCAAAAGTGTGACATGACATGACTTACAAACACTATTTTTGAAAAAGGTAGGAGATAACTTTTATAACTAACAATGAGCCCACAATTTCAATTATGTCTCCGTAAAGTTTCCTTTTAAGTTTAAGTTTTATTAAAAAACAATAAAATAAACAAATGAACATTTTCTCATGTCTTGGAAACATTTCTTCATAAACTGATTAATCCTTGTGTAATCAGATATGTCGGCCAGCACTTTTCAAGAAATCAATGAAGAGGTTCAATGTAACATGGTGGGCATACTCATTTCCCTTGACATTCCTTGCACTTGCATCTGCAGAATATGCTCAACAGGTTAAAGGTGTTGTAGCACCTGCACTAATGCTCATCATTTCAGCCATCTCAGTCTTGGTTTTCCTTGGAATTTTAGTTATTACTGCTATAAACACTGATACGCTTTTGCGCGAAAACGATCCTTGTCTAGGTTTTACGGACAATACCTACAGATCCTAGTGCAGGTGTATCTACCGGTCGAGGAAGTGGAAATTATTGAAATATAACAAAATGTACAACAAAGAAACATGAGAAACAAAATGTTTATTTAACCAAACTCTTGGGTATTATGAGTTTCATAACAATAAACCCGGCCTCATTGCCATACCAAAAGTGTGCTGAATAATGTACGTAGCTTTCTTTACTTCTAATATGCAATGTAAAACTTGTTAGGGTAAATATTGGAACCATCGGAAATGGTGTTTAAATCAAATTTAATAAGTTGAATCTGACCAATTTTGACCAAGTATTTGAGTGGATTCCGTTCACCAATTGAGGTGGGACCTTGGTTTACCACAATCTACTCCAGAAGTAGATGTTCTTTGTATATTTGGTTGTATAAAACCATTTTCAGGTGAATGAGAAATTATAGTCAAAAGTGGGTATCTTAAATTTGGAATATAAAAGGTAAATTGGAGAGAAAGTGGAAAACTTGTCCCACATAGGAAAATGAATAGGTTTTTATCTATATATATAAACCAAGTTGGATTTGGGCCCCAAAGGTACTACAAGTCTTTAGAAGGTGAGAGAGCCCAAAACCCTATTGGGTTCAATTCAAAGCCCACACGCACGTGCCGCCGAGCTCGGGGTCGTGGGATTGGGCTTGGCCCAATATGAACTCTTTGGACAAATATAAAATAAATAATTATTTTATTTGATTATCCTTTCAATTGACATATGGATAAATATATCTCCTATCAATTGTCAACATGTGGCTCAAATGGAACTATCCTCAGAATACGACACGTCCCGTTTTCTAAAAGATAGCTAAATTCTGGAATCTGTCTTCTCCTTAACAGACACAACAGTTCAAACAATATTTGTCCAGAACTTATATGTCCAAGTGATGTGTCTTTTGGAATTCTATAAATTTGTCTCCACAGATTTCGAATTTAATACATTTCGAACTATCAAACATATAATTTTGCACAATGCACTTCTAAAAAGAACTTGCATCCGTCCTTGCATAAAAGAGAGAGTATAACACATCTTTTCGGTTCACTGTTTCTCGAGGTTTGAATTGCTACTATCACGATAATGGATCATTGAATCTTGGAAGACGTTTGCCATCCAACCGTGAGCACTTGTACGGAAAAATTTCGTCTTAAGGTAAAAGAATTTACCTTTTGCCTCAGTCCACCATTTGTTATTTTAATTTTCTTTACTTTTCCAGTTTTTCAAATAAGTCATTTCTGATTTCTATACATTAATAAATAGAATATAAATTGCACCAATTATTAATTCATCCAACAAGAACAACTCGACGTAGGTTGTTCGATGCTCTAATGAAAGATTGTCTATCAATGCACAGAATGTCATTATATGTACAGAAAACTTGTAAGGATTATACCCTAATTCAAAGAAGATCATATTTTCATTCACACATTTTGTAGAATTTACAATTTTTATTCATACATTTCATAAGACCCACGACTTATAATCTATAAAAAGTTTTACCAAATAGTTCATCCTCTGTGTGAAAGTCACAACACTCTGCACTACCATCCATTCTCACATCATGATGTGAAGGACTAGTTGGTTTGACTGGATTAGCTTATTTTAAAAACAATTCACTTATTTTTACCAACTTCTTTAGTAACTTACTCAACTTTAGCTCATTTTCTCAATAAAATTGCAAGGCCGGGAGGTTTTACCACTGAGTTAATGAGAGATGTTTCGTATTCCCGATAACTGGTGGTAACTGTCATTCTATAGGTCGTCTGCCTGGCTAATCTGATAATAGTTGGTTATTGCAGTTTATCTGTCAGAAGTGTGCTCATGAGACCCACGAGGTGGGTAAGCCGGTGAGGCAGGCGAGTCGTTGAAGCGGGCGTGCCACCATAGCTAAATAACATACAACAACTGTCATTATTTATATCATCATAAGCTCCTCTACTTCCCATAGACTACTTTTCATAGACTGTTGTCAATGGAAAGTAAAAATAATCTACTGTACCTGCTCTTCTCTAATTTTTTCATACAGAGGCTCATCGCCTTGATTTTTAAACATAGGCATCGCCTTGTTTTCTTGACAGAGGCTCATCGCCTTGATTTTTAATCAGAGGATTATCGCCCTTATTTTTAAACATAGGCTCATCGCCTTGTTTTTCGGACAGAGGCTTATCGTCTTGATTTTTAAATATGGGCTCATCGCCTTGATTTTTAATCAAAAGCTCATCGTCTTGATTTTTTAGACAGTGGCAGCTGTCATTGTTATTGGGCATCTGGCTTTGTTTTTCAGTTAATGGCAGCTGATCTTGTTTTTCAGACAGTGGCAGCTGGTCTTATTACAGTAGCAGCTGTCATTATTTTTGGGCAGCTGACCTTGTTTTTCAGATAGTGGCAGCTGGTCTTATTACAGTAGCAGCTGTCACCTTGAATTTTTTTTATCTCGGCTCTTTGGGTGAGCTTGCCTGGTTGACTTGCCTCGACTTGGGCGATTTTGCCTCGTCTTGGGTAAGCTTGCCTCTATTATTTCGAGGTTTGGGCTCGTCCTGAATCCTCATTTTGTTAGACTCATGTTCATTTCAATCTTTCATACTTTTGGTAATGAGATAGACTTCTTCAGTGTCCACATATTTATCTCCTTTATTGAGTAACTCATGCATCGTATTCGACTGGTTTTTGGAAAGTGATATCTTGAAAGGACGACTTCTAGATCCACTCATCATGACAGTGACTACAGCAGACATCTGCGGATCTTTGATTCCCAGCGTTGTTCTATTGAACCGGGCAATAAAATTTTTTAGTAGTTCGTCCTTGTCCTGTGTCAATTACATCAGACTGATGGCAATTTTCTTAACACGTTTGCAACTAGCAAAGTGGGCAGCAAAACTGTAGGAAAAATTGTCAAATGTACGGATCGATTTTGGGGAAAGAGTGGCTACCCAGTCCCTGGCCTTGCGCCTAAGCGTTGGCGAAAAAGCCTTGCACATAATCGCATCTGGGGTGGCTTGCAACCTCATCAAGTCAACAAAAGCCCTGAGGTGATCGACATGATCAGAGGATCCGTCGTACCTCTCCATCTTTGGCTGTTTGAAGTCTCGTGGTAAGGGGACTACCATCACTTCTAGGGAAAAAGGGTCTTCTTCCAATACCATGGATTGTTGCCTACTACTTTTATTGGACATAACCTCAGCTTTTTGGCGACCCATCACTTCTTCTAATAACTGTTCCAGGCTTAACACTGGTGTCTTAACCAGCGTAAGCGTGGGCATCATGACGGTTGCCCCCCGTATTGATTTGGGCTAGATGTCAATGAATAGAAGTGGGGTGCGGAAGGTAGAGCTAAAAAAACTGGAGCCTGCAGTGGAGCTGCCGTTGGCGGTGTTTCCATTGTTGGAAGGTTAGAAGTCCGGGGAGGAGCCCCTAGCGGTGAGGGCCCTATCGGTGAATGGCTAGGAACCTGGGGCAGAGCCCCTGGTAATGAAGATCCTACCGAGAAAGGGTTAGGACCCTGTAGTAGCTGAGAAATCGCAGCGTTCCGATCTTGGAGTAGAGCCGTTAAGGCCGCCACCTGAGCTTGCAGTTCCGCGAGTTGAGCGGCAGAGGCAAATTTTTGTTGTGGGTGGTTAGTGGCAGCGTTGGACTTAGTGCCTACATCCCCGATTGGGGTTGGTGGAGTAGTTACATTTTTAGCTCTTCTAGTTCGAGCCATAATTTCTTATGCGGTTTCCTACAGACGGCGCCAATTGATGATATATGTTTTTTCTCCTCCTCTGAGCATGGCGGCAACAGTGGTGGAGACTTGCAAAAGGTGGCGGAGCTTTTTTTCCCCGTGTCCACTCCGGCGTGAAAATCAGTATGTGATTAAAGTATTTATGCTAAAAAGCAATATGGAGTGTATAAGAGTTGTGTGTTCTATTTTTACCTGGGGGGTTGACCTCTATTTATAGGGATGGCCTGTAGTTATTGATGATGGGTGTCCCTTCATCTCCCTCATTTGATAATGATATCCTTTCATCTTCATTGTTTGATAACTGGTATCCTTTCATCTTCCTTATTATTATGAGTTAATGAGGGATGTTTCGTATTCTCGATAACTGGTGGAAACTGTCATTCCATAGGTCGTCTGCCTGACTAATCTGATGATAGTTGGGTTATTGCAGCCTATCTGTCAGAAGCGTGCTCATGAGACCCACGAGGTGGGCAAGCGAGTGAGACAGGCGATTCGTTGAGGCATGTGTGCCACCATAACTAAATAACATACAACAACTGTCATTAGTTATATCATCAACTACAATTAGAAAGATAGCAGTCCGTAAAAATGCTTTTACTTTTAGCAGTGGAAGATGGAAGATAAAAATAATCTGGAATATTACTGGTTGAGTTGAAGCAAGGATGATAAACTCAACATGAGGACTAAAGTGAAATAATAATTAGCCAATTAATCTAATAATTAAATGATTGATTCAAAGTTGTTAAACTCAACATCAGGGGTAAAGTGAAATAATAATTAGACAATTAATCTAATAATTAAAAGTACTCTAATTATTAATTACAGTTAACTTAATTATTGCTTTCCATATTGCAATATTTATATATACAGTAAAAAAATAACTACCATTCTTAAGTTCTAAGTAATTGTATGGAAAAATTGAACGTAAGGTTCGCAATTTATGACCATTATAACAAATTGGACTTGAATTTTTTTTTTTTTTTTTCACATTTAAACCTTAACTTTTCAAGTTTGTAGCACGTACATTAGCATCTATATATTTAATGGTTAAAAAATATTGTGTGTTGAAAGAACAAGGATAAATAGTACTGAAAGTCCTGAACATTTAAACTAATTTGTGACGATAGAGTCCTGAATTTTCAATTTCTAAAATTTTAAACCTTTCAAACGTCTACGCCTGAAATCTTTTTGTGACAAAAATGTCAGTTTGACCGTTAAATAGCCATATTCTTATCTAAATGACAGTTCTACTCTTATTTGAATTTAAAGTAAATAGCATTAGGAGTCCTAATATTTAAACCTTGTGACAATGAAGTCCCGAATATTTGATTTTTAGGACTCGGGGTCCCAAACCATTCAAACGTATGTGCTAGAAATCTTTTTGTGACGAAAAACGTCAATTTGATCATTAAAAGAAAAAGAAAAAGAATAATAAAAATAACCTCACTTATTCAAACCAATAATTCCATTAACAATTTGAAAATACAAACCACTTATCATGACTTTACACAAATAGTGCCTTTATTTTCCAATCTCAAAACCCAAAAAATCCGCAACCAATCATGATTATAATTTTTTTTCTTATGTTATCCATGAGTAGATTTGAGATTTTGAGTTTGGATTTGAGAGCAGATTTTGACTGGGATTGGTTTTTTTTCTGCAAATGGCATGGGTTTTGGAAGTGTTGGATATGGGTGATGATCGAGGAAGATGAATGAGATTGAGAGGTGTGTGGGTTTTCAAGTGCTACAAATACTACTTAGTTTATATTTTTGGCGAGTTGTGGTAACAGTGCCACTGTCGTTGCGGTTGGGTTGGGGGTGGGTGTTTTGGAGTTAAAAAAGATGATTATTTCTTTTTCGTTTTCCTTTTTTTTTTCTTGGTTTCTCCATTTATTTTTAGTTTTATTTAATTCAAAAATTAAATATTGGTACAATAATCATTGTAGTCAAATTTTGATTTTTTAACGATCAATCTGATGTTTTCCATCACAAAAGAACTTCAAGCATAGAGAGTTGAAAGATTTGTAATCCTGGTGGCTAAATTCAAATATTCGGGACCTCTTTGTCAAAAAATTTAAAGGTTAGGAACCACAGTACTATTTATCCTAAAATTAAAATAAGGGAAGAATTATTATTTCAATAAAAAAATTGTTCATTTAAAGGTGAAACATACGTTTTCCGTCACGAAATCATCTCAAGAGGAATGATCGTGCAAATATGATCCTGCCAAACTAACCCAAGAAATGCCAAGACTGAAAGCATACTGAAAACCCTACATCGGCTGAAGGGTTATATGAAAAATGTCAGAAAAATTGTGCCAAACTTGGTATGCAATACAGCTGTCAATAAATAAATGCTGAATAGTCTCAATAGCCGAACAACACTGACAACAAGAAGCCATATGACTCCCAATCCACCTTTGAATTACAACATCAACTGTGATAAGACCTTGCTATAATCTCCAGCAAAAGAAAAAGACAGTCGTCGAGATAATAGAATATAGCCTGAATAGTATGCCCCGTACGAACTAGCTGCCATGCAGACTTGGTAGCAAATCTACCATGCGAAGTATTCTTCCAAATAATCTAATTGTGCACCTCAGTAGTGATAGGGATGCTCCCTATCTGCTCAGCAATAATATATGGTACTAGCTGAAGAAGTCGGTCAATGTTCCATCCAATATCATCAAATAAGTCTCTAACCTAGATAGAAGAATGTGGCAAGTATGGGTGCTGATCAGCTAATGTAGACTCGTCCATCCAGCAGTCATGCCAAAAGAATATTTGCCCACAAATTTTATTAAATTTTCAACCACACATTTTACCAATATTTTTCAAAATCTCAAAAAAAAAAAAAAAAAAAAAAAAAAAAAATTACTTTTAAACTCCACCAAACAAACACACATTCAAAATTACATATTTTATGGTTAAAGTAATGATACTATTTCAAAATGCTGAATAGTAGTACAAGATCATTTATACTATTTTCATTCAAAATGTTTGATACTGTTTTTCTATCGAATTGTAGTTTGTGTGTGTTTTATTAAGATAATATCATGTATGATACTGATATATTAATATATTTTAATCTATGATACTATTTTATTAAGATATTGTTTTATTAATATACTATTTTATCATCGATTGTAAGAGATGTTTTCACCCCCACCACCAAAAAAAAAAAAAAAAAGTTATATATGTATGTCTTCCAAAAATGATATTTCTCTTCTCAAATCTCTCCTCATTTCTCTTCAACATTTTTCAAATTTCTCCTTTCAACATTAATCTTCCTCATTATTTTTCATCGCGAATAAGTTTCTACGGTTATATTATATCTGTAAGCGGTATACTAGTTTAGATACTGTGCTATACATGGTTTTCTGTTAAAACATAATATTTATGTTCACCTAAGTATGTGATTGATAATAATGTGCTTATGGCACTGTTATATTTGTTACTTTAATTAGTCCGATATTTAAAATTCATTTGAAATACCTATCTTCATTTTGAACGTAATTGTAACAACGTAATTTGACACACCACAAAGATTGGAATTTCATATCTAGTCCGACATCTCATGAAGATTAACCTAGTTTTGTCAACCCAATTCATGTTTCTGTCAGATTCCGAGCATCAATTTGTTTAGACTCGTAAACAAAGTGTATCGTTATCACTAGTTTTATCTTTTATAAGGAAGGAAAAAGTGAGAAAGAGATTGGGCTTGTCAAAAGAAAAAAAAGTGGATGATTAAGGTTTGAGTTTCTTTCATCTCTTGTTGCTGGGTTTTGACGTGGGGGGTGGGTGATGGGGTGGGGGAGCATTTAGTCAAATTCAATGATAGTAAGGTAAGAAACGTGAATGAATGTGGATAGCAACTTTAAAAATATAAATATGAAAACAATTTATTATTAATAAAAAAAGTTTGCCCAAATTTTAGTGGCACCCAGGACTCCATTGACCCCCGCTCCACTCTGTCATCGGAATGTAAACAATCGCCACCTACTTTTTCTAGAATTGTGATTTTTTGCACGCTAACAATTTAGTAGTGTGCAAGTAACATACAAATAAAAATGATAGTAGTAAAAGATTCGTACAATTTTTTGAAGTTAACAGTTTAAAAATATATATTACAAATTAAAAATGGGATACCGACATCAATGTGAACTTGGTACATTCTCTATTTTTATATTGCTTTCTGATCAATTTAAAAATTATAAAAAAAATTAAGCAATTTATTTTGCATGGCAGGTTCCTATTTTCTCATGGAAACATGTTTATTTAACAAACAAATCGACGTTATAAAAAAATAATTAAAATTTTATCTTCTCCCTGTATCTACTTCCATGGAGCCCCACCCTCGCCACCCACATGGTGGTTGGCTTAGTGGGTAGGAATAAATTGAAAATTTTCTCTATTTATGTAAATTTGAGACGTAATAATTTAACAAGTGCGAATTCAGACGAAAGTTAAAAATTTTTTTAGACCAAATTAATATATGAAAAAAATAAAATTTTCATATAAAATTATTTTTTGATTTTTCGTTAAAAAGAAAATTTTGAGCTAAAGCGGACTCCATCACAAGTGAGCCCCCAGATCCGCCCCAACATTTTAATATTTTGGAATTTTCAAATTTTGGATAATATTTTTATACTTGAGGCCTGTTTGGTATATGTCCAATGCATAAAGATAACGAATAAAGTTTGTCTTATTCTGTTTGGGATGGATTAATGTCCGGATATACTTTTATTCAGATAACAATTTAAGTAAAAATTGAGGATAAGTTTTATATTCCAAAAGAGGAGGACAAATTTTATTTATTTATATTTTAGTTTTAATTAGTACACCTGTCATATCTATTTTTTCATTAACTGCCAAAAAAAAAAAAAAAATTGGTGATTATATTCACATTATGATTTTTATTATATACATCACATTTTAATTGTAATGAAAGTTCTCCAACTTTTGACATTTTTGTACTTATATCTCTAACTTTTTTTTTCCATATTTTTATCATTAACTTTCAATTAATTTTCACATCTCCTCTCTTGATGACGATTTTTATCAACATATTCGCTAATGTACATGTTGACGTCTGAACCTGCACTAGTCCACGTGTCAACAGATCTCCAATCACTCATCTGCCAGCTCGTATGTTACCTGCACACTAGGACGACCGTTAGGCACCAAGATCTCCGGAGAAAAAGGGTCCGGCAATCGTTGGCACTCCGACGATCAAGTCAACAACCGGTATATGAAGGATACGCGGGGGCGGGAACAAAAAGGGGTGTGAGAGAGACAAGTAGGCAGAGATTTGAGCAGAGTTTAGGGTGGGATTCGTAAGCGTAAAAAGTGCGTACCTTGGAACAACCGGAGGCGCTGTTTTTATAGCGCGAGAGATCTAATTGATTTAGGAGACAAATCAATTTGATACTCAATCGGATCCTCCTTCCTTATGTGATAAAGATATCCGAGATTATCTTCCTTCTTTGAGCTTATCACGTTGCATGATTTCGGGAGATTGCGATCCGGTTTTCTTATGGGAATCTTTGCGCCAAATCAACGCGATCTTCCTTTAATTATTCCTCCGGCTCCCCTGGCATATCGAGTCACTTGCTGGTTGTGAACAACGCGAGGCCTGATGAGGCCTTATGGTTCGCATGAGGGCGCCGAAGCCCTTTATGTAACTTGCGGATTCCTAGCCACCGAAGGCCCAAGTGCGTTACGGGCCCCCAGCAGGGCCCAAAGCAGGGTTCTTGACAGAATGCGAAATGGGCCCTTACTAGGCTTAGATAGGGCTTGGGCTGACGTGGCGGCCATATCGTAATCGTGCGGTAACAATAGTTCCCCAAGTCCAAGCCTATTATTTATGACTGACGTGGGACTTTTGAGGATAAATGCGCCTCGCAGGAATGTGTCTCGCGAAAAATGTGTTTTTAAGGTGGTTCGGCAGGGAGTAATTCATCCTACTCAGTATAGTCCCCCAAGTCCGAGGCCGAACATTTATGACGGGTGAGGGCTTAAAGGGGACAGGCTAATGCTGACGTACTTTCTGATGGCGTGATTCTGTCTATCAAGTCTGTCACTCTCTGGTCAGGTAATCATGAGTGAGGGATGCGTGCATTAGATGCGGTCGCGTGAAAGGGGCATATTGGGACGTGCGTGGAGCGCGTGCGCCCTCAAATCATTAAATGCGTAGGGTTCGTTTTCCCGCCTACTGCACCATTGAAGACACGCGTCGACCGTTCGTATGCCCTGATTGAACGTTTGGGATCTGCACGGTGGATGAGTGAATGCGCCTATATAAAGCCAGGCCTCCACCCAGAGTTACACCTTCCTCCTACCGCCGTGCTTACTGTAGCTTTCCTGCCGATAGCCGGGACGCTTGATGCTGGTGTGCCATTTGAGCCGTAAAGTCGAGGTAAGCGTTCAGACAGCGGTAGAAACTTGTTTGAATTGTTTATTTTCGTAGCTACAATACGATTTCATTACTTGGGTACGGCCAAATGTCCTCTGAAGGCGATGACTCACAGAATCCGTCCGACGCTCCCACAAACCCTAACATCATTGGGAGCGTTTCTTCGTCGGCCTCCACGTCGTCTTCTTCTTCTGGAGCCGCAGGAGGGGTGAATCCGGAGCCCCTGGCTGCAAATCAGTCGGCTCCGTCGACGAGTGAGAGAGAGCTCAGTCCCCCCGTGCCAGCGGGAGAGGTAGTAGTGAAGGAGAGGTCGGGCGCCGGGGTGCCTGAAATGAGGGGATCGCTGGACAAGAGGGATGCCCCGGCTGCGAGGGCTCTGGACGAGGAGTTTAAACGGTCGGCAACCGAAGCGTCTATGGCTCAGTCGAGGATCACGGAGGCTGAGTTGGAGGACATACGGTTGTCCTACGATATTCCTTCGTCCATGACACTCCGAGCCCTGAGCCCAGAAGAGCGTGCCGACCGTCCGCCCGAAGGATATGTGGCAGTTTACGAGCCTGCTATGCAGCAAGGCCTTCGCCTACCCATGCACCCTTTCTTTCGCCAAGTGTTGAGGGACTGGAATCTGGCTCCCTGTCAAATAACACCAAATGGCTGGGGGCAGATGGTAGCCTCCTATATTTTGTGGAGCGTTGCCAAGCCTGGAGGAGACTTGTCTCCCAAGGAGTTTGAGTCCATATATCGACCCTGTCGGTCCGTCGGTTGGTATAATATATCTCCCCGGCCGGGTCAGAAATGGGGGACGGCCACCGACAGTCCCAACAAGGTGCACAACTGGAAAGAGAGGTTCCTCTTCGTTGGCGGGGATTGGGAATTTACGCCCGAGGACCCTCTTCCGCACGTGTCCATCCCTCGACACTTCGGGGATCTTGGTATAACTCCCCACAGTCATATGAAATCCTGATTATGATTCCTGACTTGATGCATTTATTTCTTGTTGCAGATTGCGGAAAACCACCGATCCCGAAGATAAGCTAAGGAGAGCTGAGGTTGAAGTGGGATAAGGTTCGATCCCTCAGTAGCGAGTTCTAGAGCCTCGGGAATCTCTTGAAAGACGATAAGCTTTTGGCCAGCTGTGGACTAATGTGTAAGTCTCACTTGCTTCGGTGTTCTGATACTCTGGCGTGGAATGATCCAGGCGCTCCGTTTTCTAATGCATGTTCTTAACAGCTTTTAGGTTCAGAAGCGTGCCCACACTTCACCTTGCCCGCCCTGCCAGCGGCGAGGGGTCCTCCGCATAAGTGCCTGCCCGGGAGGCGCCCGGGCCATCGCAGGGTATGCCGACCGCTGCGCCACCAGGGCCTGCTCCCAATCAATCCGTTCCTCCTCCTCCTCCTCCTTCTCCTTCTCCTTCTCCCTCGGCAACTGACCCGTCTCCCGGCCGCATCCCAGCCAAGGACAAAGGGAATGGCATTGCCGAGGATGTGGGTGATGCTCCTGTGCGAAAGAGGAAGGCCCTCGCCTTCGAAGGGGGGTTTATGGGGGATGCCCGTAAGTCGGGACGAACCGAGGGTTTAAAGAAAGCTGGCCCCTCGCCCGACCAAGGGAGCCCAGTCCGGACAACCCAACGTCGGGAGGAACTGGAGACTTCCGTTCTGGAGATGCTCCCGGCCCATCCAGTGACGATGGCGGCCAGCGTGCACAAGTACTGGACCCAGAAATGGGAGAAGACTGCCGAGGGGGCCACCGTACGGGAGTGGCTGAAGATGGCGGAGATGAACCTGATACGGGGCCTGGTGCTGAGCAAAGAGCTGTTCAGTATTGTGGAAAGTTATGACGGCCAGCGCCAGGAGGAGGGGGCCAAGTCCGCCAAGCTGTCCGAGGAGCTGAAAGCTGTTCAGCTCGAGAAGGCACAATTGGAGTCCGAAAGAGGGTGACTTCGATTCAAGCTCGACGCCTCTGTAGGTAGGGAGGCGGCCATCAAGGAGAAATATGAGATCGAATTGAAGGCCTCAAAAGAGTGCCTGAAGGACGCCCAGGAGCAAAAGCGGGCTACCGAGGCCTCTCAGAAGAGAGCCGAGGAGCTTCAGAAGAGTGCCGAGGAGGCGCAGAAGCGTGCTGAGGAGGCCCAAAAGTTGGCAGAGGATCGGGCACTTGCCGCCGAGGAAGCTCTTGCCCATGCGACTAACAAGATGGAGACCCTCGTCGCGGAGGAGGGCAAGTTGTTGGCGGATACGAAGCTGGAACTAGACAGGGTCTGGGCCGAATGCGCGGTCGCCGGGGCCAAGGCGGTGGAGGCTTACCAGGATGCGTTTGTGGAGACGCCTGAGTATCAGGACCTTGCCCAGCGTTTGATGACAGCTGGAGGTGAGCAATTGGTGGAGAGCATCATGGAGGTTCACCCAGAATGGGATCTCTCCTTCCTTCGACAAAGCCCTGATGTCGAGCCTGGTACCGTAGGCGATCAGACATCTCCTCCAACGGAGGAAGGCCCTCAATGTGCCGACCCTTGAAGAGGCGGCAGGGCACTTATATTTTGTATTTTATTATTTTATATATATATATATATATATATTTTTTTTTTAAGTTTCTATGCCTGAATTAATTGAAAAACAAAATTGGATTCGAGTTTTTGCTTGTCCGACGACTCGATTCTGTGCGCGTGGGGGGGAAGACAATGTAGATTTTGGGAATTATTCCCCTAGTATTGATGACGCAGATATCTGGTGGAACCCAGAGAGTTGGTATCTTCAATGCCTTGGAGAGGCAGAACGTCCGTGCGTCGTTCCAGGTTCTTTGTTATGACTGTATTTACTCATTGCATTTACACCTTTTCCCAACGTAGTCCTATATAAATAGGACGTGAGCCCAACCAGACTCTCCTATCGTGGAACTGCTGCACACAACCTGTCATTATCTTGTGATCGAGACAGAGATAGAAAACGTGTGATGGTGACACGGCTGGAGGGCTGGCATCCAAAATGCCCGTTAATCTAAGAATCAACATTCAGAGGACCAAAGGATGTGCCAATCAACGTTCAGGGGACCAAACGTCCGGGGTGGGGGTTTAGGCTTAGCAGCCTTAGCCCGACCTTCCTCTGAACGGTTGACGGGACCGGGGGGGGGAGGGGGGGGAGGAGGGTCTCCCGGTGCGAAAAAAAAAGGCATCAACAGTATTTTTTGAGCAGTGGTCTAATAAGCCATCAAATTAACTCATACATGGCTTGGGAGACTTCCTATTATGGTGAAGTCAGGTTCTCCAACCTGGGCAGGACCAGCGGGGATCGGGGGATAGGTTTAGCAGATCCATTTATGTGCTGACCCGGAGAGGCAGCGGGGTTTTAGAACATATTGTAGTGATACCTTCTCTTGTATTGTGTATCGTATGAAATAGGATGTCGAGTTATTTTCATGTTCGCGTGTGCGTGTCCTTATCATGCCCCTGAATTGCATGTCTGCTACGGGTCTCGTCGGCGTTTAGTGCTTCCTACGGAATTATGGGCACAAATCCAAGGTAACAAATAGCGTCTCTAGTAGCGCGGGGAGGCTCGCGAGTCACGATCAATTTTTCTCGTTATCAAATGGACCATAGTTGCATACATACGCGTAAAATGTTTACCCATCGAGTTGACAAAGCTGGCCGCGAACCACACTCCCTCGCTGTCGGATCGTTTTTATTTGATTAATAACGTGTAAAGTATTTATCCAGCGGGTTGGTAGAGTTGGCCGCGAACCAGATTCTTCCGCTGCCGAGTACTTTGTAATTGCTTGATTACGCGTAAAATATTTACCCAGCGAGTTAATGGAGTTGGCCGCGAACCACACTCCCCCGCTGCCGAGTACTTTGTAATTGCTTGATTACGCGTAAAATATTTACCCAGCGAGTTAATGGAGTTGGCCGCGAACCACACTCCCCCGCTGCCGTGTACTTCGTAATTGCTTTCTTACGCGTAAAATATTTACCCAGCGAGTTAATGGAGTTGGCCGCGAACCACACTCCCCCGCTGCCGTGTACTTCGTAATTGCTTTCTTACGCGTAAAATATTTACCCAGCGAGTTAATGGAGTTGGCCGCGAACCACACTCCCCCGCTGCCGTGTACTTCGTAATTGCTTTCTTACGCGTAAAATATTTACCCAGCGAGTTAATGGAGTTGGCCGCGAACCACACTCCCCCGCTGCCGTGTACTTCGTAATTGCTTTCTTACGGGTAAAATATTTACCCAGCGAGTTAATGGAGTTGGCCGCGAACCACACTCCCCCGCTGCCGTGTACTTCGTAATTGCTTTCTTACGCGTAAAATATTTACCCAGCGAGTTAATGGAGTTGGCCGCGAACCACACTCTCCCGCTGTCGTGTACTTCGTAATTGCTTTCTTACGCGTAAAATATTTACCCAGCGAGTTAATGGAGTTGGCCGCGAACCACACTCCCCCGCTGCCGTGTACTTCGTAATTACTTTCTTACGCGTAAAATATTTACCCAGCGAGTTAATGGAGTTGGCCGCGAACCACACTCCCCCGCTGCCGTGTACTTCGTAATTGTTTTCTTACGCGTAAAATATTTACCCAGCGAGTTAATGGAGTTGGCCGCGAACCACACTCCCCCGCTGCCGTGTATTCGTAATTGCTTTCTTACGCGTAAAATATTTACCCAGCGAGTTAATGGAGTTGGCCGCGAACCACACTCCCCCGCTGCCGTGTACTTCGTAATTGCTTTCTTACGTGTAAAATATTTACCCAGCGAGTTAATGGAGTTGGCCGCGAACCACACTCCCCCGCTGCCGTGTACTTCGTAATTGCTTTCTTACGCGTAAAATATTTACCCAGTGAGTTAATGGAGTTGGCCGCGAACCACACTCCCCCGCTGTCGTGTACTTCGTAATTGCTTTCTTACGCGTAAAATATTTACTCAGCGAGTTAATGGAGTTGGCCGCGAACCACACTCCCCCGCTGCCGTGTACTTCGTAATTGCTTTCTTACGTGTAAAATATTTACCCAGCGAGTTAATGGAGTTGACCGCGAATCACACTCCCCCGCTGCCGTGTACTTCGTAATTGCTTTCTTACGCGTAAAATATTTACCCAGCGAGTTAATGGAGTTGGCCGCGAACCACACTCCCCCGCTGCCGTGTACTTCGTAATTGTTTTCTTACGCGTAAAATATTTACCCAGCGAGTTAATGGAGTTGGCCGCGAACCACACTCCCCCGCTGCCGTGTACTTCGTAATTGCTTTCTTACGCGTAAAATATTTACCCAGGGAGTTAATGGAGTTGGTCGCGAACCACACTCCCCCGCTGCCGTGTACTTCGTAATTGCTTTCTTACGCGTAAAATATTTACCCAGGGAGTTAATGGAGTTGGCCGCGAACCACACTCCCCCGCTGCCGTGTACTTCGTAATTGATTTCTTACGCGTAAAATATTTACCCAGCGAGTTAATGGAGTTGGCCGCGAACCACACTCCTCCGCTGCCGTGTACTTCGTGATTGCTTTCTTACGCGTACAATATTTACCCAGCGAGTTAATGGAGTTGGCCGCGAGTCACACTCCCTCGCTGCCGTTTTGGTGCTCTCTGTTTAGGGAATGTGTTGGTTGCATAAAGGACGAACATTTATTTAGCGACGCCTAGTTTCCCAGTGTCCGACAAAAGGGAAAAGTCTCTAAAGAGAACAAAACAATACAGGAAAAAGACAAAACAGAAATGCCGTTGGCAGGGTTTCAAGTTGTTGTGGCTGGGGTGATATCTTCGCGCTTGGTAGCCTTTCGTAACGCGTTCATGTAGCATGCCCGTGCCTCCATCTGATTACCGTGGACCTTCGCTACCCCCCCGGGGGTCGGGAATTTCATCGCCAAGTGGTGTATGGACGTAACTGCCTGTAAGTCCTTCAGCGCGGGCCTACCAAGAACCCCGTGGTAGGCTGAGCGGGTGTCCACTATTAGGAATTCCATGTATTTCTGGAGGTGGCAAGGTGGCTCCCCGAAATCTACCGCCAGGGTAATCCTTCCCCGCGGGACGAGGCTGTCCCCGGTAAAACCAAACAACGGCTCGGCGATGGCCGTCGGCTTGTGATCCACGTCCATCTGGTCGAACGTATTGCCGAATAGGATGTTCACGGCACTTCCGTCGTTAACCAGCATCCGGCCTAGGCCATTCCTAGCGACAATGGCGCGTACCACTAGAGCATTGCAATGCTGGTAATGAATCCCGGATTCGTCATCTTCAGTGAATGAGATTGGCGGTATTTTCGGTCGATGTCCGTGTACCTGCCAACTCTCCAACGGTTCTCCCCTGGCAGCCTTCGCATAGTTACACCGTGAGTTCATCGTGCTTCCTCCGACGTACGGTCCTCCAAAGATGGTATTTATCTCTCGGACAGGCGGGGCTCCTTGGGGCCTCTCGGCCCTGGGTTGGTCCCTATTCCCCTCGTTCCTTCCTCCTTCGCGACGAGGTCCCTCATTGTGGCGCTGAGGAGGGGCCTTCGCCCTTGTGTGGGCGGTCCTCGTCGTCCTCGCGCCGCTTGATCCCTCTCGTCTGCCCCGTGGTTTCCGCAGTTGATTAACTCCCTTACATCTGGGCAGTCTTCCGTGTTATGCACCCTGGTCCTGTGTATACGACAGAACTTGGGTGGGGCCTCCGCGGGTAAGGGGGCCGCTACTGGTGCCCGTGGGACCGGGGCTACCTCTGTTTGATTGAACCTCCGGTAATGGCTGTGGATGGGTTCTGGAGAACGCCTTCTCTGAAAGCGGAAGAACCGAGGTTCCGGGGAGCGACGCCCCTCCCTCCTATATCGATCTCCTCTCTCCCTTTCAGTTCTTTCTCTGTTCTCGATCGTTTCTTCTGATCGAATTTCACGTTATATCATGTCCACCAGCTGGCTGTAGACTTTCGGCTGACTATTTTGGACGTCTCTCCAGAAGGGGGTTCGCATGTGGAGCCCTGTTATCAACGCATCCAGGGCCTTCTCGTCGGTCACCGTTTTGATCTTGTTGATGATGTTGCTAAATCATTTAAAGTAGCTTTTGACGGTTTCTCCCTCCTTTTGCCGGATATCATTAAGTTGGGCGATGTCGGCAATCATCGTCCAGTTGCCAATGAAGGCGTTGACGAACTCCCTCTTGAGTTGTGGCCAACTTCGGATGCTCCCGAGTCTTAGCTTGTTGTACCACCTCTTCGCATCACCCGTGAGCATGGTATGGAAGTTCTGACACTTTACTACGGGAGATTGGCCCTGGAGTTTTGTCTTGTAGGTGTTTATGTGGTCCGTGGGATCACCTCTCCCATTATACTTGTCCATGATAGGCATTCGGAAGTTGGCCGGTACCTCCATTGCCTTCATGTAGTTGGTGAAGGGTAGATTCTCGTCGTCATCGTCCTCATAACATTCCAGCCTCTCCTTTTCGTCTTCGGTCTTTTCTTGATTCTTCGGTTCCTTCTTCTTCTCCGTACAGGCCTCGCTATGCTCGCTGCGCCTGCTGTGCGAGGGCTGGAGGGACGCGATCGAAGACCCTACTCCCAGCCTGTCAAACACGCTAGCTGCAGGAACAGGATGGCTCTCTCGTACAGGGAAGGGTCTCCCTTTGTGGCCGTCCTGCGGAGGCTTCGGAGCCGGATTCTGAAGGTTCCGGTCGTGAGAAACAGGGAGGTTCCTCTCGAAAACCATGGCTGCCCAGCGAACCAGTGGATGAGGGACTCCTCCTGGCACGGCTGCACTTGGGTCCATGTTGGAGGGATTGATTCTCCAACAGTTCAAGCGTGGCCTTCATCCGGGCGTTGTCTATCTTGAGGTCCTGGTTCTCCTGTTCCATCGTCCGTTTCTTCTGATGTCTTCTCTTTCTACGACAGGTAACGTTCTGTAAGTCCTGAACGCTCTCCTGTCGCAAGTTGGTATGGTGGGACTCCACCTCTTCTTCTGTGGACTGTTCGGACGTCATGCTTCTTTGGGTAGAGGACACGCTTTACCAAAAGCACTCGGTCGTGTAAGGCTTCTCGATTCCCACAGACGGTGCCAATCTGTTGACGTCTGAACCTGCACTAGTCCACGTGCCAACAGATCTCCAATCACTCCTCTGCCAGCTCGTATGTTACCTGCACACTAGGACGACTGTTAGGCACCAAGATCTCCAGAGAAAAAGGGTCCGGCGATCGTTAGCACTCCGACGATCAAGTCAACAGCCGATATATGAAGGATACACGGGGACGGGAACAAAAAGGAGTGTGGGAGAGACAAGCAAGCAGAGATTTGAGCAGAGTTTAGGGTGGGATTCGTAAGCGTAAAAAGTGCGTACCTTGGAACAACCGGAAGCGCTGTTTTTATAGCGCGAGAGATCTAATTGATTTAGGAGACAAATCAATTTGATACTCAATCGGATCCTCCTTCCTTATGTGATAAAGATATCCGAGATTATCTTCCTTCTTTGAGCTTATCACGTTGCATGATTTCGGGAGATTGCGATCCGGTTTCCTTATGGGAATCTTTGCGCCAAATCAACGCGATCTTCCTTTAATTATTCCTCCGGCTCCCCTGGCATATCGAGTCGCTTGCTGGTTGTGAATGACGCGAGGCCTAACGAGGCCTTATGGTTCGCATGAGGGCGCCGAATCCTTTTATGTAACTTGCGGATTCCTAGCCACCGAAGGCCCAGGTACGTTACGGGCCCCCAGCAGGGCCCAAAGCAGGGTTCTTGACAGAATGCGAACTGGGCCCTTACTGGGCTTAGATGGGGCTTGGGCTGACGTGGCGGCCATATCGTAATCGTGCGGTAACAGTACATTGAAATGAGGAAAAAATATTTTGTCAAACTTTTGTATTTATTATTTAATTTGCTTATTTGAAAATATACGAGAGGCACACAATTTTTTTTTTTTTACATCCATCTAAATAATATTTTGGACATAAATCATCATCAAAGACAAAGATGAGATGTACAAATTAATAAGCTGATGATAAGAATGTGATAAAAAAGATTAAGGACCCAAATGCAAAAATGAACAATAGTTGAAAACTTTTATTGCAATTAAAATGTGGTGTGATTAACAAATATTGTGCTATAAATATAATTATCCAAAAGATATGGACTCCTATAACAATTTATAAAATAAAATTTAAAAGAAATTAATGATTTAAATTACATTCACAAAAGTTGGCGATCTTTTATGGAAAGACAACATTAACATAAGAGCAATTTCCTTAAAAAAGAGGTTAAATCCTTCTTGGACAATGATTCAGAATTTCCAAAATAAAATTTAAAAGAAATTAATGATTTAAATACAACAACATTAACATAAGAGCAATTACCTTAAAAGAGGTTTCCTTTTTGGACAATGATTCAGAATTTCCGTTATTACTTTAAGAATCCTAGTCTCAATTTGTTTAGACTTCTAAACAAACTGTATGATATCACAAGCCTTTTTCACCCCTCAATTCTCTATTTATCATATTTTTGGTAGTATTGAAATTATATTTTAAGTGCTTATATTATAAGTAGGGGCAGATGGGTCATATGGCGAGACCCCGTGTCCGCCCGTACTGGAATTTTGCGAAAAAAATGGTGCAAGGAAAGCCGAGTCTGTGACACACGCCTGAAAGTGAAAGCAGAACCCAACCTTGGGCTGAACGGCAGAAGCTGAAGAAAGGTTTTGGAAGCTGTGCGTAGTGCTCCTGATTGTAGAAAGGTTGAAGAAAGGCTGAAGAACCCAACCCGAAGCTGAAGAAAGCAGAACCCAACCTGAAGCTGAAGAAAGTATAAAAGTTTTAATATTTGACTTTTTGAATCTTGTGCATAGTGCTTGATTGTTTAATGTTTTGTAATTTATTTTTAACTTATTATGGTTAATTGATTATATGCTTATATTTTATTAGTCCATTAAGTTAAATGATTAATTAATATTGTAGTTAATAGTTTATGGTTAATTAATATTAGTTAGTTATTAGTTTCTATTCTATTATTTGATTTATTGACTTATATTGATTATTGCTTATAAATTTATAATTTTATGTAAAATTTATAAGTTGCATAAGTTGTGTTGTCTAAATTTTTTTTTTCTATTGAGTGTTTCTTCATGCTTGCTGCCTGTTGGGACTTGGGAATCTGTATCTGGCAAGGGAATGGGATTGAATAATTTGAGTGGTGAATAATTTTATGTTGTGTTTGTGTTAAATGTTTTAGTTGGGATTGAATAATTTGAGTTGGGACTTGGGATTGAATAATTTGATTGGGGAATAATTTTCGTAATTTGATTACTTGAAGTCTTGAACCGTTGAGTAACTAATTTACAGTCTACAGACAAGACATTAGACATAAAAAAGTTTTTTCAACCTCAAAGAAAGCCTGAAGCTAGAGAATGAGGCGATCTTGAAATAGAGAATGAGGCGATCTTGAAACGGTTTCAGACTATGCGACCTTGGAGAATGCAGTTATCTAGTCTCACAAATTGAAATTGGAGTTGTACTAAAAACTTTTTAGCATTATTACGGTTTGTATCGAATTATATTTCACTATTATATGATTTTCTTGTTCCTTGATAAGTTACGTATTTATTAAAAATATTTTCACATTATTTTTTCTTAAGCATCGGCCGTTGACTGGTCAATAGTCAATATTTGACCATTGACCAGTCAATGTCCGCCCTAGCTAAATTTCAACCCTAGATCTGCCACTGATTATAAGTAGTGGGTGAATGTGTGGATAAAAAATAAGTTGTGGTTCCTATAAAATATGTAGATAAAAAGTATGTTTGATTAGTTTGATCAACTGAAATTATAATTTAAGTAATGACAAACATGTGCTTAATATCTTCTTCCTCTCGTTTTTCTTTCAAAAATATTCTTTAATTTAATTTCCGTGTTCTGAATTCTTCATTCTACTTTCTGCGATGGGTGGTGTTGGTTTTGCGGTTAGCGGTAGACGGGGTGATGATCCTACTCAGTACCCCGAAAAACCCACATGGTATGTGGTAATGACATTAATGGCTGCAGCCATTGGATGATTGATTTTCGGATATGATATTGGTATATCAGGTATACATTCCTATTAATTATTTTTCATGGTTTTAATTACTCATGTAAGAAGAATTATGCATGGTTTAAGTTTCTTGATTTTGTTTTTTATAGGTGGAGTTACATCAATGGCTCCTTTTCTGGAGAAGTTTTTTCCATCTGTTTACCACAATCAGATGGGTGATACATCAACTAATCAATACTGCAAGTTTGACAGCCAGATTTTGACGTTGTTTACATCTTCACTCTACTTGGCTGCTCTTGTAGCTTCCTTTTTTGCATCTACAATGACCAAGAAATTTGTCCGGCGAAAGTCTATGATGTTCGGTGGCCTAATTTTCTTGGGGGCGCCATCATCAACGGTACAGCAGTTCACATTAGTATGCTAATCATAAGTCGTGTTTTATTAGGCATTGGGGTTGTCTTTGCTAACCAGGTAATTCTTTTTTTATCATAATTTACGTTTTCTTGAGTTCTTGTTAATTCCATTCGTCTAACTTTGGTTTGATTCTATTAATTATGCAGTCTGTGCCTCTTTATCTATCAGAGATGTCTCCTTACAATTATCGTAAAACTTTTAATGTTTTCTTCCAACTGATGATCACAATTGGAATTCTGGTAGCCAACTTGTTCAATTATTTATTTTGCTAAGATTGAGGGCGGTTGGGGATGGCGGCTCAGTCTTGGATTGGCGAGAGCTCCTACTATGCCATCATCATCATCATCATTTCATCATTTTTCCTCTCGGACACCCCCAACTCCCTTGTGGATAGGGGAAGGGAAGAAGAGGCAAAAACACTGCTCAAGCGTATTCGTGGAGTTGAAAACATTGATGCTGAATTTAATGATATTCTTGCTGCCAGGAATGAAGCAAGGCTAGTGCAGAACCCGTGGCAAAATATCTTTAAGAGTCGGTGCTATCAACTTCAATTGGTTATATCTATCTTGATTCATTTCTTCCAATATCTTATTGGTATCAACGTGATTATGTTATATGCTCTTGTGCTCTTTAAAACGATTGGATTTGGAAGTGATGCTTCTTTCATGTCCGCTATCATTAATGGGGTGATAAATGTTTTGGCGACTTGTGTATCTATTGGATTTGCTGATAGGTGGGGCACAAGATCTCTATTTATTGAGGGAGGTGTACAAATGCTTATTTTCCAGGTAAAATATTAACTGATGTTTGAGCCACGTGAAGTCATACTAAATAAATTTACATAGTTGTTGCTAATGTAATCTCTTGCTTATTCTTCATGATACAGATTGCAGTTGCAGCTCTTATTGGAGTGATATTTGGAGTGACAGGAGATGTGATGGAGCTACCAAAGTGGTTTACCATAGTGGTAGTGATATGTATTTGCTTCTATGTTGGAGGTTTTGCGTGGTCTTGGGGGCCGTCGGGATGGTTGTATCCGAGTGAGATTTTCTCATTAGAGATCTGGTCGGCAGTGAGAGTGTTTGAAAAACTACTACACTTTTTAGTGGTGAGTCGATTATATATATATATATATATATATATATATATATATATATATATATATATATATATATATATATATATATATGCACAGTTACATATTCGTATATGGTAATTACAAGTATGGAAAGAATCAATCAAATAAAACTAGAAGCTACAATTGTGGGTCAAAGAGAATGCAAAGGGAAAGCCTTGAATTAAGGCTGAGGATCCTTATCATGATCCTCGACACCCACCGCAAGCTGAGCGTCGGATTTGAGCGGACGTGAAGCTTGGATTGAAAGAGTTCAAAGAGAGGTTTTGACACATTTTTGATGAAGATGTCGGCAACTTTCAAATGAGAAGGCACATACTGAGTGCAAAGCTTGCCAGTGAGAACAAGTTTACAGAGAAAGTGGTAGTCGAGCGCAACATGCTTAGCCTGTTTGTGAGAAACTGGATTGGAGCTCAAGAAAATGGCACTCTTATTGTCACATATGAGGAGGGGCCAATGTGAAATTGAAACTTTAAGGTCACTGAGGAGATGGGTGAGCCAAAGAAGTTCAGCGGCAGTGAGCGCCAAAGCACGATATTCAGATTCACAACTGGAGCGAGAAATAATGGGTTGCTTCTTGGCACTCTAAGAAAACAAGTTGCCACCAAGATAAATAGAGTAACTAGAGATATATCGTCGAGTTTTAGGGTAGCCTGCCCAATCTGCGTATGAGTAAGCAACTAAAGCACTAGGAGCAGCATATGGATGAAAAGTGAGGCCAAAGTGTAGTGTGCCTTTAACATACTGAAAAATGCGTTTCACAGCAAGAAAGTGGTCTTCAGTTGGGAAGTGGAGAAATTGACTAACAGAGTTGACAACATGAGCAATATCTGGACGGGTGATGGTTAGATACTAGATTGCACCAACAAGAGATTTGTAAAGTGTAGGATCCGAGAACAAAGGACCATCAATAGACAGGTGCTGGGAAACAACTGTGGAGGTGTGAACTGGTTTGCTGTCAAGTAGCTGAGCTCGTGTGACAATATCTCGTACATATTTCAGTTGACTGATGAAAAGGCCATCAGACGTGGTCGTTGCTTCAAGACCAAGAAAGTAACTGAGAGGACCCAACTCCTTAGTGGCAAACTCAGAATTGAGTTTGCAAGTAAAACTGTGAAGAAGAGATGATTTGTTGCCTGTAATAATGATGTCATCAACATAGAGAAGCAGATAGATTATATCAGAGTGGTTATGAAAAAAAATAGTGACGTCTACACGACTGCAATAAAAACCAAGTTGAATGAAAAAAGAGTTGAGGCGCTGGAACCAGGCACGATGAGCTTACTTTAGACCGTAGAGGGCTTTCTGCAACTGACATAAATGATTGGGAAAGCGAGTGTCAATGTATCCAGGGGGTTGCTCCATATAAACATGTTCACTGAGATGGCCATTAATAAACGCATTTTTTACATCAATTTGGCAAATGGGCCATTTGTTGGTCACAGTAAGAGAGAGGACAACACGAACTATAGTAGCCTTGATGACAGGGCTAAAAGTGTTAATGTAGTCAGATTAGGTACCTGTGTGTAGCCATTGGCAACAAGACGGGCTTTGAAGCATTCAATAGATCCGTCGGGCAAATATTTGGTTCGAAACACCCATTTGGAACCCACAATGTTGGTGTTGGTGGGTCAAGGAACGAAAATCTAGGTACGATTGTTTTTGCAAGGCTTGAACTTCTTCATCCATGGCAGCGAGCCAAGCAGGATTCTTAGCAGCATATTTGAATCCTTTAGGCTTAGTGGATGCAAGAAGAGCTGAAAGAAGTCCAGACGAACTCACAAGTCCAGGATGCTGGGTGGCATGTTTTGAAGATGTCGGCTTTGGCTCGTATGAGCATAGGATGAGAACCTAATGGAGCAGCTGCAATGAGAGTGCGATCAACCATGGATAACTCAGTAATGGGCTCCGGAGAAGCCAGTCTGAAGTCTGAGTGAGATGGAGATGGACTTGTATGAGAATTAGTTGTCTGCAAAGACTCATCCACTGGATGAGTACAAATAGTACACGAGGTGGATCCGGATTGATAAATATGTTTGGAGTTTGGTGCGGGGAAAGGCATGAGCATGTCTATGGGAGGGATACTCGGTTCCAAAAAATTTGAGATTTGGAGAGAGGATATGGGTTGGGCTTGGGAAGTATGGTGAGAAGAAAAGTGGTTTTCGTCAAATTGGACATGCCGGGTAATATAGAGTTTGGAGGTGGTAGGGTGAAGACAACGAAAACCTTTATTAGATGAATGATAACCCATAAAAATACAAGGAATGTTACGAGGGGAAAACTTGTTCATGTAATCACGTAAACAAGGATAAACACGGCAACCAAATGGATGAAAGCTTTCATAATTGGGAGATGAACCATATAGGAGTTGAAAATGTGACTTACCTTTGAGAAGTGGTGTGGGCAAATAGTTGATGATGTAAGCCGCAGTGCTAAAAGCATCAACCAAGAAGTGAATGAGAATGTGAGAATGAAAAATGAGAGCCAGACCTGTTTCATTCACATGGCGGTGTTTCCTTTCAGCAGGACCATTTTGTGTAGGTGTATAAGGACGAGATTTGATGATGAATGCCAGAGGTACTAAGGTGTTCTTTAAAGCAATTGCTAGTGAATTCTGCTCCACCGTCATTTTGAAAAAAATTTATACGAGCAGAATGTTGATTTTCAACAAATTTTTGAAATTGAAGAAAAGTAGTAAAGAGGTCAGATTTCAATTTCAATGGATAAAGCCAAGTGAAACGAGAATAATCGTCAATAAATAAAGCATAGTATGTGAAACCCGAATTTGACTTTACATGAGATGGGGCCCATAGATCGCAATGAATAAGATCTAAAACCTTTGAAGATCGATGTTCAGTATGAGAATAGGGCAAACGGTGATTCTTCACAATTTGACATGTACTACATAACGCAGGAGATTGGCAATAAAGAAGTAAGATAAAGCTGTCCTTTTTTATTCTGAAAAGAAATAACATAATGATTTACATGTCCAAGGTGAGCATGCCATAAATCATATGAAGCATGAAGAGATTTATTTTTCAGGACAGAAATAAAAGCTGAATTTTCGCATTCTAGCACATATAGGCCGCCATCCCGTTTACCGGTTACCACCACTCTTCCCGTTTGGCTATTCTAAACAGTGAAAAAATTATTAATAAACGTTACGGATAACGAAAAGTTAGTCGTTAATTTACTAATGGACAAAAGATTTTTATTAATGTGAGGGACAACCAGAACGTCTAATATTTGAAAATCAGGAAAATGGAAAAGTTTACCAGTGTGGGTAATGGGTAAGGACGCACCATTCCCTACAACTACACAATCTTTACCAGTATAAGAAGTTGAGTGGTCCAAGAAGGATTGAGCTGAAGTCATATGGGTCGAGGCCCATGTGTCTAAAAACCAATCCGAGGTCTCATTTCCAGAAATGGAACACGATGCATTTAGGGCTTCGACGAGTTAAGCTTCAGGGGTATGACCATGATGGTTATACTGTTGCCGGCATTGGTCTGCATATTGACCCTCCACGCAGAAGATTTGGTAGCACAGGGGTCGTGTACTAGAGGAGCGTCCCTGTCTTCGTCCGTTGCCACCAGTTCGAGTCGGTTGATTGATGGAAGAAGTGCTTCACTTGTTAGACTTTGCTGGGTTGCGATTGGTGGCTGTGAATGCCACAGGGAATGGTGCAACAGGCTCCAAATATTTTTGAAAGAGCTCAAAGCTCTCTGCTTTTAGCACAAGATCTGCAAAATAGGTCAAAATGGTGAGGGCCATTTGGGCCATGGAGAAGCTCAAGAATTTCGAGCCAAATCAGAAGAATCAGTGCACTTTGTTAATGCTATCGACGGATCAGTTGATTGCATAGAGTTGATCGCAGAGGGCCTTGAAGGAGCGGGAATATTCCAAAACAGATTTGGTGCCTCGTTTTATCAATTTCAAATCATCATTGAGACGGATTTCACGGACTTTGGAGTGGTGGCTGAAGGTGTTTTCCAATGCAACATACACCTCACGTGAAGTGGAGAGCCCCAAAACTTCAGCCATGGCCTCCTCGGTAAGGGATGACAACAGAAGACTAAAGAGGCGTTGATCGGTATATTTCCATGCCACATGTTTGATGTTTGGTGTCTGAGAATTTTCAGAGGTGAAACGGGGTGGTATTTCTATAGTTCCATCCACATAGACGATTAGTTCTTGACTCTCTAAAAGGGGAAACAATTAGCTTTTCCATATGAGGTAGTTGGAAGAGGATAGTTTGATGGTAACCATGTGATGAGGGTATTAAAAGTGAGAAGAGTGGATGAGGGTTTTCGGTAGCCATGGAAAGGGAAAGAGGATCGTGAGAGGGATGTCAATCCGTATGGGCTCTGATACTATGAGAGTGTTTGAAAATCTACCACACTTTTTAGTGGTGAGTAAATTATATATATATATATATATATATATATATATATATATATATATATATATATATACACAGTTACATATTCGTATATGGTAATTACATGTATGGAAAAATTCAATCAAATAAAACCAGAAGCTACAATTGTGGGTCAAAGAGAATGCAAATGGAAAGCCTTGAATTAAGACAGGGGATCTTTTGCATAATCCTCGACAGGCAGGACAAAGTGTTAACGTAGCAGTGAACATGTTCTTCACATTCTTAGTGGCTGAGGTGTTCATTGGGATGCTGTGCTCAATGAAGTTTGGTCTTTATCTTCTTTGGATCCTTGTTGTGCTCATGACCCTCTTTTGCTACTTCTTCACGCCTGAGATGAAAAACATTCATATTGAAGAAATAACACAAATCTTGAGAGATCACTGGTTCTGGAAAAGATTTATGGATGATTCTGTCAATAGAGGAAATAAGATGACTAGGATGGAACAAGTCTGATTTTGCTAATTCAATATTTTTTCCAATTTTTTTTTTTTAATTTTCATTTGATCTTGGTGTTATAGATCTTATCAAAACAATAAATTTTCATAGTTTTGGTTATATTTAGTTTGGTTATATTATTAATTACACACTTTTATTATTCATTGGAGTTTGCTTTACTAAAATTTTGGTGGTATTTACGATAAAAATTCTGAAATTATGCTCCGTCCAAGTAAGATTTTTGATTATATATTAGACTCGGCAATCAAAGTTAGTTTATATTGATATTTTCTTTTTGATACATAATGCTCTAAATGAACTTGTATGATCCAAGAGAAATATAAATTTCATGACATAAATATTTCATTTTTAGTTATACAAGATGGAAAGCTAAGGGGTTATTTCATGTTTTCGTATTGTCTTCTTAGAAAAAGTATAGGGGGAAAATTAGGACGAACCCATCAATTTTCATTAATCAGATATTTATTAATAGTACAAAAACAGGTTGATAGCCTTGCATTAGTATATCCATTCTTGTAAAGCACTATGTACAATCTGAGTTAATTTGAAAAATGATATGGGTGTAGTATATGTACTTCACCATATCGTCGAGATGTACCTCACACTAGGGTCGAGTTGTTGAGTACATTTGAGTATATATATTCAATTAACTGGGCTTGATAGAATTAATTAAGCTAAGTATTCAACAACAAAAAATTAGTGAAATCAGATCTCCCTACCAAGATTGTAAAGTGTAAGGGCGAACTTCAACCTGCCAAGATTAAAAAAAAAAAAAAAAATTATTTCCACCTGAAACAACACAAAAACGTTACTTTCTTGATTGTCCATTCATGGAGGACTAATTTTCTCTCTTATTTCTTTAAACAGTTCAACTTCTACCTCTCATACACACTTCACACATAGAAAGATTGAGAGAAAAATCAAAAAAATTGTGAGAATGTTATAAGCAAGAATGAGTCTTGTGAATCTTATTGTAACGGGATCACAATTGAACAATGTACAAAGAAGTATGTTTAGATTTCTTCCTCACCCACTCAAAAACAAACAGCCCATATCCCATTTTTCTCCATACCACATTCCCAAGACCTTTATTTTTTCTTCAATTTCCATATCAGCAATCCTCACCAAAGAAGAACAAGAAGAGAGCAAAAATATATTCAATTTCAAAGCCTACATGCCTGAAAAGGCTAGTTCTATGAACAAGGCCTTGGAAGAAGCAGTTTTGCTAAGGGAACCGTTCAAGATTCATGAATCCATGATGTACTCTCTTTTTGCTAGTGGCAAAAGGGTCAGGCCCAGGTCCATTCTCTATACTGCATCTTGTGAGCTTGTGGGTGGGAAAAAATCCATTGTAGTGACTGCAGCGTGTGTTGTTGAAATGATCCACACCATGACTCTGAAGCATGACGATCTCCCTTGCATGGATAATGATGATTTGAGGCATGGGAAGCCAACGAGTCATAAGGCGTTTGGTGAGGATGTGGTTGTTTTGGCTGGTGATGGACTTCTTTTATTTTCCTTTGAGCACATGGCCATTGCCACAAAAGGGGTACCTTCTGAGAAGATTGTGAGGGTGATTAGTGAATTGGCTAAGCGTTTTGGCGCTGAAGGATTAATTGGAGGTCAGGTGGTTGATATATGTTCCCAATAGAAAATCCAACGTCGGATTAAACCTTTTGGAGTCCATTCATATACACAAAACTGCTGCTTTATTGAGGGATCAATAGTTTTGGGAGTTATTTTGGGTGGTGCAAATGATCAACAAGTTGCAAAATTGAGAAAAATTGGGAAAATTAAATTTTCAAGTGTATTGGGCTGCTATTTCATGTGGTGGATGATATTCTTGATGTCACAAAATCTTCTAAAGAACTGGAAAAAACTGTAAGGAAAGATAAAAGTACATATCCATAGGTGATTGGACTAGAAAATGTTAGAAATAAAGTCTGTAGTATTTAATTACATACAAATAATTAAAGAATACATATTTATACCATAATTATCAAATACAATTAATTCAGAAGAGTACATGTCTCCATTGGTGTTGAAATCGAGAGGGTTAGATCTTCCACAGTCTAATTGTCTCAATAATGCTCAATCGAATATCTGTTTATAATATTTTGTATACCTAGTCTAATTAGAAGTTCATCAATCCTAATTGGACTAGTATCTCTACACATTACAAAGCACGTACTCAGTTTAGATGTCTCTAAGACCCAATCAACATATCACTTAAAAGCCCTATTAATTAGATATCACATATAATTGTAATTTAATTTGTAGCCCATTATATAGATAAATAATCCAACAATCTCCCACTTGAGTTACATATGTTATCCAAAACAATTATATCTTAAACTTTATGTGTACACTTAAATTGCTATCTTGTATTGAAACTTTTCGTAATTACAATATGGTTCATCTACAATATCAGCATGAGATCAAAGCGGTATTCGTCACATTAATTCGTAACTAAATGGTCATCATACCAACATATTAAATGATATAGATCGAGTATGAATGTGTTGCATGGAAATTACATGTAATGTGATCTTAACACATGTATATTTCCAACTAGTCCTACATTATTCTTTAATCAGATCATACTAGGGTTTTCCAATCTTAATGTCAAACCACATTTGGAATAAAATTCAGAGACTGAAATAAATTATTTAGTATTCAAAATAATCATAAAATGTGTCTATTACATCAAAACAACAAACTCCCACTAAACTAGCACATCATCAAATAATACAACACCCATATGAGCAGTGTGTTTATGAAACACTTTGGGCGGTAAACCCTTGGTGAGCAGATCCGCAATCATGGAGTTTGTACTGATATGCTCTATAGACACTTGACCAATCTAAATTCTTTCTTTAACAACAAGAAACTTGATGTCTATGTGCTTAGACTTCGTAGAGCTTCTATTGTTGTTGAAATACAGTACAACCAATCTATTGTCACAATGTGACTTCAATGGTCTTTCAATACCATCTACAACACACATCCTAGTTATAAAGTTTCACAGCAAATATTACCAAGATTGTTCAAGAAGCGAATCTGGATTATCAAGACAATGTTGAAAAATTTTCTATCCAAAATGAAGTTGTTGTTCCTGATGAGCAAACTCAACAACCTCAAGAACAAATGCCATTGCGAAAATCCACTAGAGAAAGGAGAAAGACAGTTCCGAATGAATATATCTTTTTTCTCCAAGAACATGAATGTGATATAGGAGTGGTGGTAGATGATCCAATCAACTTCCATCAAGCCAATCGAAGTTCTAATTCTCTAAAGTGGATTGATGCTATGAAATGTGAGTTGAAATCTATGAAAACAAATGACGTTTGGGATCTCGTCGAATTACCTATCGGTATGAAGCCTATTGGTTGTAAATGAATATTTAAAACCAAAAAAGATTCAATAGGCAATGTTGAGAGATATAAGGTTCGTTTGGTTGCTGAGGGTTTCACTTAGAAAGAAGGCACTGATTATAAATAGATTTTACCTCCAGTTTTATCGAAAGACTCTTTCAGAATAATAATGACATTAGTAGTTCATTTTGATTTGGAGCTATATCATATGGATGTAAAGACCGCGTTTCTCAATAGTGATATTGAGGAAACGATATATATAGTGTAGCCAGAAAACTTTGTATCAGGTGATCCAAATAGAATGATTTACAAATTGAAGAAATCCATCTATGGTCTCAAGCAAGCTTCCCGTCAATGGTATCACAAATTTCATCAAGTTATTACTTCATTTGGTTTTGAAGTAAATACAGTGGAAGATTGTGTGTACCAAAAGTTCAGGGGAGTAAAGTCTTCATGGTCTTATATGTCGATGATATACTGTTTGCTAGCAGTGATATGAACTTCTAACTAAGAATTTTGAAATGAAATATCTTGAGGACGTCTCTTTTGTATTAGGCATACAGATACATCGAGATCGTTCTCGATGTATCCTTAGGTTATCACAAAAAAACTATATCAAAAGAATTCTCGAGAGATTCAGCATGAATGATTATAAACTGGGATATATACCCATTTCTAATAGAGACAAATCCATATTCAATCAGCGCCCAAAGAACGAGTTTGAAGTAAATGAAATGCAGAAGATCCCTTATGCATCAGCTATATGGAGTTTTATGTATGCCCAAATATGTACGCGTCCAGATATAGCGTTCATAGTGGGATTATTAGGTAGATATTTAAGTAACCCTGGGTTGGATCCTTGGACTGTAGCAAAGAGGGTTATGCGTTAATTTTAGAAAACAAAAGATTACATGCTCACCTATCGAAAATCAGATCATTTGGAGATCATTGGGTATTCTGATTCCGACTTTGGTGGATGCCAATGCAGTAAAAAATCTATGTCGGGCTATATTTATCTGTTGGCTGGAGCGGCTATTTCCTGAAAGAGTGTTAAGAAGACACTCATAGCTCCATCTATCACGATAGCTGAATATGTAGTTTATTATGAGGCATCAAATCATGGGATATGACTGCAAAACTTTGTAATTGGATACCCTGAACGGTCAATGGGTTACAAATTCTATGATCCATCGACTAGTTTGGAGGGAAAGATAAGGTTATGAACATTATCTTTGAAGAGGAACTATCGTTTCTCTTTCTACTGTCGCTATTGATAATTATTAGATTACTGACAATGTTCAAGAAGCGAATTCGGATTATCAAGTACAATTAATTCAGAAGAGTACATGTCTCCATTGGTGTTGAAATCGATGGGTTTGATCTTCCATAGTCTAATCACCATAATAATACCCAATGAAATCTCCGTCTATAATGGTGTAGAAGAGAAGAGAAAAAATTATGATTGACCTAGGGACCATGACCCTTATTTATAATATTCTGTATACCCTAATCCAATTATAAGTCCATCAATCCTAATTAGACTAAGATTCAGTCTTTACACATTACAAAGCATGTACTGAGTTTAGACGTCTCTGACCCAATCAACAAATTACTTAAAAGCCCTATTAATTAGATAGCTCCTATAATTACAATTTAATATATAACTCATTATAGAGATAAATAAACCAACATAATAAAATCATAGGAATTTGCTGACAAATTGAATAGGAAAGCTCAAGAACAGCTTGCTGGATTTGATCCTGAAAATGCTGTTCCATTGATTTTAATTTATATGTTTTTATATATTTTATTTAAACTTATGGACAAATTTGTCTTTTAACACTTTAGAAACTATTATTAGGGCCTTAGGACATAAAAAAAATGAAAGGTTGAGAATATAAGATTGTCAAGAAATAAAAGGTCGGAACATAAATGCAAAAGAATATAAATGTTGAGGAAAAAACAATAATTTTTTCTTAGATTTACTAATTGAGTGACCATTTGTGAAACTATTAATAACTCCAATAAATAATAGAATAAGAAAAATAGTTTAATAACCAAATTAAAATTTTACAAGAATTTCAGTGACAATTATGAAATTAACCCGAACAAAATAATATCTCAATCTTGGTTGTTCCTAAAAAATATGTATTATTAATTGTAGCGTTTTGGTCAGCAAAAGAAGTATTCACAAATGTTAATTTTTCTCAATTGAGACGGAAATTCTCGTTTAAAGTTGAGAGAATTTAAAAAGTGGTCAGCTTGGTTAAAATCCAACATTTGAATAATGTTGAGTGCTACACTTGATATGCTTGACCTGTATTTAGTTGGCAAACTCTAAATTTTTATTTAGGTTGAGAAACTCAATCATGAGTTGGTTAAATAATAGAACCATCAACTTTCCCTTAATTTTTACTTTTCAACTTTCAAATTATTTTGCCACCCACTTTTCGTCCTTGTTTTATAGTTATTCTATAATTATCATGCCACTTTTTTGAAGCATACTATAAGCTATAAAGAGATTTATTAGAAAACTTACATACTTTGCTTTCTTCACCAATTTGTAGGAAAATTTTGGGCCGGTCACTGTTAACGCCATGGTGGGCTGAAAAGTCATATCATATAATCTTAATTCAACTAAAGTCATACTTTATTACTAAAAGACCAATATACCCTCCAATTGTAAAAACTGTAATTTAAACACGTAAAAACCAACAAAATCATTTCAATGCCTGTTTACAAACTCCTTCATTTACTTTTAACAATTTTCATCTTATTCTTGTGTTTGATTCTTCTCACCATAACCTGTAACTGCATACAAACAATTCGAAAGCTGATATTTCAATGGCGAAGATATTGTTTTATTTTTTATTTTTTAATAAAGTAACCATTTTCGGTTAAAAATAATCATTCAAATATTGAGATATTGTTCAAATTGAAACATGTGCAATGCAGTTAATGAATGGAGTTTGGATGAACTGATTCAACTAGTTTTTGATAATGTAGTTGTTGTGAGTTAGGATTTTATGTTAGATCATGTAAAATGCTTGATACTGTTTCAATAGATGTGTTTCAATATATGATACTGTTTCTAATGATAGTGAAATTTATTGATTTTTTTTCTTTGTTTTTAATGATAGTGAGTAATTATTCTTTTTTCATCTTGGCATTGCTCTGGTGAAGTATGTGTTTGCTTTTAAGGGACTCAGATACCTTGGAAGAGCTTTAATTTGCAGCAAAAGAATGTACATTAATCCGTGATACTGTTTTAGAAGATTTGTGATACTGTTTTGAAAAAAAAAATTAAAGATTGTCATTTTAAGCTAAAGAGACGACATCAAACGGGTAAAATCCATCATACGCAGTAGCGAAGCGACTGGTCTTGACCGTCTCGTCGAGACCATTCTGAAAACATATTATAATAAAAATTCTGAACACGTGTGCAAATTCTATGATCATTTCTATTGTAATACTGTTTTTTGTGATACTGTTTTGCAAAATACAGTATCAAACAACACACATGACTATGATATCATGCTTTTATCATTGATACTGTTTAATTAGTCATATGTTTTGTTTGATACTGTATTATGCAAAACAGTATCATAGATTAAAACGTGAATTAAAACAATATCAATTTATATTAATGCACATTACCTAAATAAAACATTATCATGGATTAAAAGTAAGACATTCAAACAATATCATAGAATTAAAACAATATCAAAAGATACTGTTTTATCTATGATACTGTGAATTGGTATACTTATATCATGTTTTTATCTGTGATACTGTTTTATTATGATAATGTTTCAACCTATGATACTGTATTAAAACAGTATCATTACTTCAACCATTAAAATATCTTGTGCTTAGTTTTATGATACTATTTTAGCTGTGATACTGTTTTATTTAGATAATGTGAATTGGTATACTTATATTATATTTTTATTTGTGATACTGTTTTAATATATGATAATGTTATTGAGTGTAAGTAGTATCAATGGTCTTATAATACTAATGGAGTATTTTAAGAACAGTTTAATTACTTCAAACAGTATCAATGGACTTGAACAACATATTTTCATGTATAACATTTATCTGTGATACTGTTTTAGAGGATGTATGATACTGTTTTGACAATAAAATTAAAGATTGTCATTTTAACCTAAAGAGATGACTTCAAACGGGTAAAATCTATCGTACGTAGTGGCAAATGAACTGATCTTGACCGTCTCGTCGAGACAATTTCGAAAACATATTATAATAAAAATTCCGAGTACGTATGCGAATTCTATGCCATTTCTATTATGATAATATTTTGTGATACTGTTTTGGTATGTATGATACTGTTTTGACAAGAAAAAATAAAGATTGACATTTTAAGTTAAAGAGACGACTTCAAATGGCTAAAATCCATCTTATGCAGTGGCAAAGCGACTGGTCTTGACCGGCTCGTCGAGACCATTCCGAAAATATATTATAATAAAAATTCTGAGCACGTGTGCGAATTCTATATTCATTTCTATTGTGATACTGTTTTCTGTGATACTGTTTTATATAATACAGTATCAAGCTACACTCTGATTATGGTATTGAATCAACATATTTCACTTCTCTTTATTTTTCCCAATTCAATCAAATGGTGGAGCATTATCACCTATCTTTGTTCTATATCTTCATTCTTTTTCACATACAATTCAATTCTTTTCAAAATCCAATTACTAACCAAACCACTTGTGTATGTGAAGCAAGTGAATGTGTACAATCCATTGTTGCCCCTCTGCCTCAATATCCACCACCGCCGGCGAGACCAGAATTAAATATTGAATGAATGTAATTTTGAACTTCTATTTCCTTGTTTGCAATTAGAAATTGGAATTCAACCAGAACAAAGTATTCCAACTAATTGATTCACGTAAGAAACATCAGAAAACCAGAATGCATGAAACACCAGAAAACCAGAATGCAGGAAACACCAGAAAACCAGAAACCAGAAACCAGAACCAAGTTTTTTATGGTAGACCCGGACTTCACCATGGGCGAATCACCTTCGATCACCTTCGTCGCACTCATACCCAGCCTCACGCCATCAAATTCAGGCCCCCACGCCAAAAAACAGCACCTAAATCGCAGCTTACCTAGGTTCAGCATCTAAATCGCCGCCGTGACCTCTTCCATCGAACGCGCAACCACCGGACAGTCACCGATCAACTTGCCCATGCCCAAATGACTGATGGAGGTTTGTAGATGTAGAAGAAGACGTCAATGTTTTTGTAGGGTAATTTTGGAATTAATTTAAAATATTGCTTAAAATATGACTTAATTACAATTTTGAAAAATGTCTTGACCTAATTTGAAACAAGTCATGTACAAGTGACTTATAGGCAATTTTCCCTTTGTATAAAGTCTTTAGGTTGGTCCATATATATTTCTTTATCTAGATCACCATTTAAAAGAGTACATTTCCACATCAATTTGATGAATAATAAATCATGAATTACAGCAACCGCAATAAACAATCTAATAGATGTCACTCTAGTAATCAGAGAAAAAGTATCAAAGATAAATCAGCTTTTTGTTTAAACACTTTCGCGACAAGTCTCACTTTATACTTATCTATACTTCCATCAGGTTTTAATTTTTTGCTTAGGGCCCATTTACACTCTATAGTTTTATATCCTGGTGGTAAATCAACTCATTTCCAAGTTTTAATAGAAAGTAGTGATTACATCTCAATATTTACAATCTCTTTTCAAAATATAGCATAAAGTGATGATGAAACTTTTTGTAAATAAATTGAATTTTCTTGAACATTATAAACAAAATAGTTAGGCACAAAATATTTCTCAACTCTAACTCTAGTTTTCAAAGTTCATTTTCTAGATTTCGTAAAATAAAAGTAGAAGAGTTATGTCTAAAAAAAATTATTCATTTCTTTAGCGCACTATTTTTTGATATAAAAGAAAAATTTTCTTCATGAAAATAGGTCCATCTGACTTTAAAAACCAAATTATTTTCAATATATAAAAATCTATAAACTGTACTATTTACCGCATATCTGAGAAAAGCACAAGTACTGATAGCTCTTGATCCTAATTTAGGTCTTTTAGGATGTGTTAACCTCACAAAGGTTAAACAATCTCATATCTTAAGATATCTCAAATTTGGCTTACGCGATTTCCATACCTTAAAAAGTGTAATTTTTGTCTTTTTATGTGGCACTCTATTTAATAGATAACAAACAATCAAAACCGATTCCCCAAAAGATTTGAGGGTGCATCCTAATCTAATAGTATATCATTTGAATGATCAGTTAAAGTCTTATTTTTTCTTTCTGCTACACCATTAAAATAAGTGAATATGGTGGAATAGTTTAATGGATTGTTCATAAAGATTGAACATGAGAATTAAATTCAAAAGATTCATGTTCTCGACCCCTATCATTTCGAAATTTTTTAATCTTTCTATCGAATTCATTTTCAACTTTAAGGAGGAATATTTTGAACTAATCAAATGCATCAATTTTATTTTTCAATAAATAAACACGAGTTTATTTCAAAAAAAATAATTAATAAAAGTGTTAAAATATCTATTTTCACAACGAATTAAAATTCTTTCAAATTTACATAAATATATGTGAATTAACTCCAACAATTCGATATTTCTATCGACACTTTTATGAGGTCTTTTTATAATTTTCACTTTAATACAAATTTTATATTTTTCAAAATCTTTTTTTATGTTAGGAATTAATTCCAAATTACTCACGCGACTTCCACATATTTATTTTTAATATGACATAAACGAACATGCAAAAAAAATCAAAAAATAGAGCATATATATACTAGAAGCATTGTTATTAACATTTTCAATATTGTTCCATCACAAGTATAACCGTTGCCTACGAAAGCATCTTTCTTGATTATCGCATATTAATCATATTCCATAGTTTGTTTAAAACTAGTCTTGTTCAAAAGATAACTTGACATCAAATTCTTTCTCATTGAAGGTTTACTAAAAACATTTGTCAATGTTAAATGTGAGAATCTCCAAGCATAATAGTTTAGGGACCATTCAAAAGAGTGTAAATTGTGAACCAATCTTTATCATAGCAAACGTGTCTATTAGCACCTCAATTTGTCCGCCATCCTTCAATAATTTGAACCATATTGATATCAGTTATCATAACAAATGGCTCCTCAGTAACGTTAGCCTGAGTCACATGTTCACTTTTTCGGTAAATTCGAGTAATATGCCAAATTTTGTCACATACAAAACAAGTCTTCCCCTGTTGATTTTGAGAAGGATGTGTGACTCTTATTTTACTAGCTTAAATTTTTCTTGTCATGTTGATGATATTTTTTCATTTTTTTTCTAGGCTTTATTTTTCGATTTCTTATTAGTAGGCAAATTTTCGTTGACCTTGATGGAATATTCATTACTCTCTTGCATAAGTGCATCTTTTCCTCCAACCTCTTCCTCCACGTAAATGCCTATGAACAACGTTTCTAGCGATGTCTCATTTTGGTTGTCTCATATTATTCTGGAACTTTCTCCATGATGGGGGAAGTTTGTTAAGTAGGCCAACAACAATTAGGTTGTCACCAATCTTGATCCCTTCAGATGTGACTTCAGCAATTAACATTAGAAAATCATGTGCTTGCTCCACCACATATTTTTCATCCCCCATTTGGTAACGAAAAAATCGACTTCCTGTATATTTGTTTATCCCGCTTCTTTAGTATCATATTTACTCTGTAAGTCTATCTATATTTTCTCGGCACAAGTGAAAGTGGTATCAAAATAATTGTAGAAATGGTGAGAAAGACAATTTAAAAGATAGTGACAATAATTATACTTATTTTTTTCGTATTTTTAAACATTTTCTTTATGGTCAAGATATTCATAGTCGTTCATGTCTTTGATACTTTTTTCTAGGATTCTTTTCGCTGAGGATATAAGCTAACTTGAGAAGAGTGAGGTAAAAGATGACTTTACTCTTCCGAATTTTAAAGTTTGCTCCCTTGAAGTGAATGGATTGGTGCGATTTCCAACGTTCTCATTTGACTTTTTAACGGTTTGCTCACTCCTTAAAATTGTTATGTTAAATTAGAATTAGAATTTTAAATAAAAATTTACACCGAAATTGAGAAGTAAATTCGTGACCAATTAAGTTGAGGCGCGGGTATCTCGCTTTCTTTAAGAAGATTCAAAACATATGCAATGTTAGAAGTATTCAATCACTGGTGCAATATTTATCTCATTGACTTGTCTCATCCATGATATACCAATCCAACTCAAACGTTGTTTAGTTCAACTTTTTTTGTACTAGAGGATGATCTCAAAAGTCTATTATAAGAACACATTTTCTTTTGACAAATATATTCTAACTTTTTTTCAAGAAAAATTTGAAAATGTATACTCTATATTATCAAAAGGTAGAAGAAAAAAATAGTATTTATAGGTGTTAAAAAAATCATAAAATTCAATAAAAAAAATTCTAAAACTCACGACCCATTAACTTTAACAATAACAATCTATCTAAAAACTCATGACCTATAAACTTTCACAATAAGAATTCGCAAAATTTTACTATAATAATATCATGTAACTTCCACCCTCCCGTATTCTACAATAAAAACACAGTTAAATAATAGAATGTACAACAAAAGAAAATATATGTTGGAAGGAAGATAGTTATATTGTTAAAAGGAAAATGGATAATGAGTTTTTGTCTAAAAATGGCTGCTCAATTGTTTTACCTGAGTTAAAGAGTTGGACTTTAATTCAATGGAACGAAATCTCGTCATTGGTGATCGTATTTCTATTTACTAATTAGTTAGAACAAAATAAAAATAGTACCAAAACAATTATAAAAATTATAAAAAATAAAATTATATTTTAGTTGAAGATTGATTAAGTTGGTTAAACTAGTCAAACTGGTTAAATGTATTTTTTATCTATACATTTCGTAAAACCTACAACTTAATACCCACACATTCGATAGAACTCATAATTTATAAGCTATTTAATTTTTTTAACCACAACCAAACATGCGCTAACTTAATTATTCACATTTGTAAATATGATTGATTAAGATCTACAATTATACTAAAACGGTACTGTAAATTGGAGAATGTTGACGTTTTCGTATTTTAGACTGTGGACAGTTATTTCAAACATTTTTCATATTTTAGACTGTGGACAGTTATTTTAAACATACAATATCAATTAATTTATATTACATTTAAAAGGCTCTAAAAGGAAAAAATATTTTTGGACCAAAATATCCTCACTCATATTTTAGATTTTCTAATTTTTTCTTGATTAATTTAAGTATTTTTAAAATTGATTCAATTAAATCTTAATTAAGGTCTTTAAAATTCTCCACCTATCTATCTACTCCTACCTCTTCATTTCATAAATTGAATATTATTAATTAGAAACACTAGCCTTCAACTCTAATGATTACTCCTCACTCCCAATGGCAGTGACGGTAGACATGGGTTTTTTGGTGGAAGCATAGTCAAAGGAGGAATTGTCGGAGAGATGGTTTGGTGATATCACGATTTGTTAAATGGAGATGAGTTCTGCAATATTTGTTGATAATGCCATGTCATCAAGGAAAGTTGTCCTGCGAAGATGAAAGTGAAAATAAAGATGAATAATGAATTTTATTGTGAATTTTATCATCGATAAATTTATGATTTTTCTCAATGATGATGAAAATGGTGGGTAAAATTGAAAACTTTTGTACACCTTCTATTGAAGACACATAGCGCTAATAAATAGATAATCCATAGAATAAAGGATATTTAGAAAATCAATATCACCACACAGTGGCAGTGGATCATCTATATTTTTTAGAGGTTGAAGAAGCGTGAATTTTGTTAAAATTGCAATGCTGAAGTCCAAATTTGTAGAGACATGTTGCTTCACTTATGAAAATTTACCAAGTATATAAAGCTGTAAATAGAGATTTTACTTGTGCCTTAACTTTTTATATGCGAAAGATAGATGTAGAAAGCATGGCAAATGTTTTTTTGAGAAGAATAATAATCATTCTTATTAAATTCCAATAGAGATGATTACAAGATATATAGTTGAGGAAGGCCACAAAATTAGCAAATCAAATCAGTAAGAAATAGTAATTTCAGATTTTATTTGCAAAAATAGAATTTCCTAATTTATTCCCTAGAAATCCGAGACCCCCATCCCTTCTCAAGTTGGAGCGTAAATATCTATCATGCCCAACTTTCTCACAAGGAGTTCAAAACTAGGTCTGAAAAATCTTTTGGTGATGATATCAGCTATTTGCTGAGTAGTAGGAACAAAAGGCATACAAACAGCTCCACTATCAATCTTTTCTTTTATGAAGTGTCTGTCAATTTCTACATGCATCGTGTGATCATGTTGTACTGGATTTTGAGCAATACTTATGGGTTATGGCAGCTTTTTTGTCACAATACAACTTCATTAGCATGTTCACCGGCATCTGCAATTCTTCAAGAATTCTCTTTAGCCATAGTATCTCACAAACTCCATTAGTCATAACTCTATATTCTACCTCGGCACTACTCCTTGCAACTACATTTTGTTTCTTGCTTTTCCATGTGATCATATTTCTCCAGACATACGTACAATATCCTATGTGAATCTCCTGTCAATAACTGAGCCGGCCCAATCTGCATTAGTGCATAAACTACCTTACCAAACTCACAACAAAAGCAATATCGGGTCGTGTATATGATAAGTAGATTAACTTTCTCACCAACTTTTGATACCAAGTTGTATTTACTGGATCACCTTCATTGTCATCTCCAAGTTTCTGATTAGGATCGATTGGAGTATCTGTTGGCCTACAACTGCTCATCCTAGTCTCCTTAAGGAGGTCAAGGACACATTTCCATTGGTAAACAACAATACCTTTCTTTGACTGAGCAATATCCATTCCAAGAAAATACCTAAGAGATCCTAAGTCTTTGATCTCAAATGTTGATGAGATTGAAGTATTCAATCAGTTCATCTCAAGTAGGTCATCTCCATAATTATATTGTCTACATACACAATCGGTATCGCTATCTTCCCATCTTGTGAATGTCTTATAAACATTGTATGTTCACCTTGCCTTTGAGTATACCCCTGCCTTTTAACAAACTGAGTAAATTTATCAAACCAGGCTCTTGGTGACTGTTTTAACCCATATAAAGACTTCTTCAGTTTACACACCTTTGTGCCAAACTTTTCGCTAAATCCTGGTGGTGCATCCATGTACATTTATTCCTCCAGGTCTCCATTGAGAAATACCTTTTTTTAATTGTAGAAGCCAGTCACGATTAGCTGCAAGTGATAAAAGAACTCTTACAGAGTTTAGCTTTGCGACTGGGGGTGAATGTTTCCAAGTAATCAATGTCATAGGTCTGAGCGAATCCCTTAGCAAACAATCGAGCTTTATACCATTCTAGAGAGCCATCAGATTTTTACTTGACTTTAAATACCCATTTGCATCCTATAGTTGTCTTTCCTCTTGGTAGATCAACTAACTCCCACATGCCATTTTTTCAAGTGCTTTCTTCTCCTCGAAGACATCCTACTTCCACTCAGGGAATTTCATAACATCCTGCACAGTATTAGGAACATCCATACAAGACAATTGTGAAGTAAAATTACGAAAAACATGTGAGAGATTTTCATATGACAAATAATTGGACAATGGATGCTGGGTGCAAGACCTCACACCCTTCCAAAAAGAAATAAGAAGTTCAGAATCATCAAACTCAGGATTTGGACTAGACTCGGGTTCAAAACTCGAGGATAACATTGGCTTGACATGAGCTAAAGGCTCAGTGAAGACATTACTTGGAGGGTTTACGGATTCTGGGTAGTGAAAAAAATTGGAAGACCATTTTTTTCAAATTGTTTTCTGTTGCGAGTAGACAATGTCAAATGGTACCAACGCTGTGGTTTTTGTTTTTGTTTCTCCTTTGTTAGTCGTTATAGGGTCATGAACATCATGAGATGGCATTGTAGGAAGACTTGCCTTTGCAATATCTAAAACACTTGACTCACTTTCTCCTGGTTTAATAAGGCTTGGGTTTTTAGGTTGAATAATCAAGGTTGGAGAATGCAAGTACCTAGTTTGGAAAAAATCATGAAAAACAGCCGAATCTTTGTTTTGGTTTTCCCCTTGAAGATGAGGCGTGAAATAAGGATGTAATTCAAAAAATGTAACATCCATGGTAACGAACATTTGTTTGGCAATGGGTTCAAAACATTTATACCCCTTTTGAGTGGGAGCATAAGCAACAAACACACATTTTGTGGCTCGGGGTTCAAGTTTTCCTCAATTATGACTATGAATACGAACAAAAACGGTACAACCAAATATCTTTAGTGGTAAAGAAGAAGAAAGTTGATTTGTTGGATAAAACTTATCAAAAACCTCAAAATGTGTTTCAAAGCTTGAAATTTTATAATGTGTTATATTTATTATATATGTAGCAATAAGAATGGCTTCACTCTAAAAATATTTAGGTACATGGTTGAAAAAAAACACTTCTCGAGCAACTTCAAATAAGTGTTTTTTTTTTTTTTTGAGCCAAACTATTCTGTTGTAGAGTGTCAACACAAGAGCTTTGATGAACAATTCCTTTGTCAAGAAAAAATTGACTAAAAATGTTTTTGAAATATTCTCAACCATTATCACTTTGCAATATTTGAATATTTCTTTGAAATTGTGTTTGTACCATGGTGTAAAATTTTTTAAAATTGTTTCCACTTTAGATTTTTCCTTCATCAAATAAACCCAACTTAATCTCGTATGATCATCAATAAAGGTCACAAACCATTTTTTGCCAGAATACGTAGATGTAGTACATGGGCCTCAGAAATCACTATGAATCACAGTAAATGATGTAGTTGGTTTGTAGGGTTGGGTGGAAAAGGATTCACGATGATGTTTACCAAACTGACAAACTTTACATTGAAAAGAAGATGGACTTTTATTCCGAAATAAATCGGTAAACAAGTATTTTGATGGCCTAACCTATATTCCATAACATAATACCATTATCTTTGGAAACAAACATAGAATTTAAGCAGGTACTTTTGACATCGTCTGCTCGAGTTAGGTCCATTGTCAAAATAATATAGTCCATCTTTTTCCTTAGCACTGCCAATCATCCTCTCCGTGGTCAATTACTGAAATTCGCAATAAGAATAGTAGAAATTAGCTTGACATTGATGATCAGAGGTAATTTTACTAATGGACAAAAAATTACAAGACAAATTGGGAACGTAGAGCACATCATGGATGCTTAACAATGAAGTGAGTTTGATAGTTCTTATCCCAGAAATTACCGATAGTGAACCATCTACCATTTTGACCCTTTTATTGCCTGCACACTGGCTATTTGATGAGTATTTTTGTGCAACCAGTCGTATGATTAGTTGCGCCATAATTAATTATCCAAAAATGAACAGAGTTAGGAATAACACATAAAAAAGCAGTAGCAAGAGAGTTACCCTTCTGTACCAAAGAACAGGATGGAGTTAAGGACAGTTTTGGAGATTGGAATAATTTGTACATGTACTCTAATTGTTTCTTGGTAAAAGGGATTGCATCCAAGTTGGTAGAAGGCTTTTGAGTCTCTTCAACAATGGCTTGGTATGCGCGACCGTTGCGTTTGGATTTTGGCTTCCAATTTGCTGGTTTACGATGGAGCTTCCAACACGTCTCCTTCCTATGCCACAGTTTTTTGCAATGCTCACACCATGGTTTGTTATGCCCGTCCTTGTTAGAATCAACACCCCTTGACACGAGCAGAACTCTCGAGTTCCAGGTTATAACTACCAGGTTCAGTGTAGCGCAGCATGATTTTTCTCCTTGACTCATCATGTCTAACTTCAAGAAAAAACTTCCCGAATAGAGGGCAATGGTATTCTGCTGAGAATACGGCCTCGAACCTCGTCCAAACTCCGATTAAAGCTGGCTAAAAACATGTAAACCCTGCCATTTTCCTCTATCTTCTTGTGGCAAGCGTAGTCGTTCGAATTCTCCCAAACATCCTCATAACACTGATCAAGTTCATGCCACAACGTTACCAATTCATTGTAACAAGTAGTAACATCGCGATCATTCTTCTTCGATTTCCAGAGTCGAGTTTTCAATTCAACAATTTGAGAAGAATTCTTCATGTCTCAATAAAAATCTCGAACAACCTTCCAAACATGTTGAGCAGTGGGAAGAAATAGTTGAGGTTTTCCAATGATAGGTTCATGGAATTGATGAGACAAGCAATAACAAGATAATTTTTGGACTGCCATTTTTTTAGATTAGGGTCACCCGTAGCAAGTTTCAATATTTCGTTGATCAAATGCCCAATTTTTCCTAAGCCATCAATCGCCAATTTTACGAACTGAGCCCACTCGAGATAGTTGTGCCCATTGAGTTTTATAACCATGAGATAAAGGGCTGATTTCTGGGAAAAATAATCGGTCGATACAGACATGGGAGGAATAGTGGGATTGGGTGAAATGGTTTCAGAAGTATCTGAAGAGTCGGAAGAGACCGTCGGATTTCTTTGGGCACGGGTCATCACCAACTTATATGACATTATAAAAAGAAATAAGGAAATAGAAAAAGAGCAAGAGGCTCTGATACCATAAATGTTTTTTGATAAAAAGAATAATCGTTCTTATTAAATTTCAAGAGAGATGGTTACAAGATATATAGTGGAGAAAAGCCACAAAATTAGCAAATCAAATTAGTGATAAATAGTAATCAAAAATAGAATTTTCTAATTTAATCCCTAGAAATATGAGACATGTATATGGGTTATCAATTATTATTGGCTTATCAACGTGTCCCCTTATGTGGAAATGTTAATTTTAGTTTTTTTTTTTATGCTTGAACTTTCATTATAAAAGTTTAAAATGATATATTTGGACTATTATTTTTAAATTGAAATGATTTCTTTACACTGTGTTAATTTTAAAATGTGATGCTACTTGAAGTTTTTAAAGTTTTTACAAGAATTTTATATAAAACTGACATCTAATATATCAAGTGTACCCATATTAATGAAAATCAACTTCAAGCGCAAAAAAAAAAATAAAAAAAAGGTAACCAATTACTGATTTCAAGTTGAAATGGCTAGCAATCAAGCAGAATATAAATTCAAAATTTTGAATTCTTGAAAAACTATAATTTACTTGCTTGTTGCTGTCTCGACTCTCTTTTTATAAATTCATGATGAATACTCCAATTTTTTTTTCTGAATTTCCAAGCAAATTGACAATTTTTGTAATCTTTTAATTCAAGTGACCCCAGGTAGTTGTTGAGGATTCGATAGATAAAATAAAAAAATAACTATCGAACATTTATTATTTAAAAATTTTAACAAACAAAAGTAAATATATGATGTTATTACAAAATTATGTGCAAAGCACGTATTCTTAACTCCTTGCCAACTCATAAAATCCTTTATTTCCTTTACCCTTTACCTTACATACGACTTTTTTATTCGTTTTTCATTAAACTAACATATATATATATATATATATATATATATATATATATATATATATTTTAAAGAATATAGAAATTCAACGTCTTTACATTTAATAATGGACCTGTTCGGATATTTAAAGATAAACATATACTTAAAAGACATAAATTATGAGATTTTATTATCATTCTTAGCTCGACTCTTGTGACTTTTGTTGTTTTTCTTAAAAATATACTAATAGTACAAAAACCTTGATCACATGAATAAATGCGAGAGATTTTAAATATATTCAAACTTTGACGTCCCACGTGTGGTGTCATGCCATTTCAACTAATTTAAGTTGATAAGGTCACCAAATTATAATTTTAGTATAAAAGACATCAATTAAGATATATTTGTGACTCTTATGTCGTTTTTATACAAATATAGTAACGATAATAATAATAAAATTAATAAAACACAATCTATGAATATATGGAGATTTGAAAAATATATTCAAACTTTGACTCGACATTCTTTACAACTAATTAATCCTATTTTGCATGGCCTTATGTATTTGTCGTCATTACTATTTCGACTAATTTAAGTCAATAATTTCAGCAAATTATAATTTTACATGCAATTAGTTGGTAATCTTGAATAGTTTAACTTGTCAGATGTATTATAGAATTGTCAAGACACAAGAGAATTAAAAATTGGGGGGGCAAAACAGGCAAGGTCTTAATTTACTTCTCTGCCCCTTTGGCTGTTTCAAAATTTTGTGTTCCCTGAGTTGAAAGTCAAATTGTAGCAGTCTTGTCTTGCCATGAACCAATTCAAACGCTGAAAAATATAATTTATTTTCAGTCAATGATATCAAGTTAGCCACTCAATTCTATAAATATATGCAGCAAATATGTAATCTCTTCATTCAAATCCTACTCAATTCTTCATCAGAATACATCTCACAGAAAAGCTAGAAAAATCCCAAGAATAGGATTAACATTACCATTTACCCATATATCAAAGCTCAAGAAAATATTATATATTGTTATAAAAGAAGAAAAAATGGCAACCCTCCAGACTTCAGTCATCACGTGTTCATCCAGTTCATCTTCTACTTCTTCATCTTCCCATGATCGCAGAGGAGGAGTTATCCGGGCGACCTTAAATGTTCCCAGGAGAATGACAAATATTTCTCTTCCGGGGCTACAAACAAAGGGAATTGTGGAGGAACTGGAGTTACACAATTGCACTGACAAAAAACTCAGCCCTATCAATGTTAACACGTTTATAAGAAATAATAGTAATGGTCCTGATCCATTGGTAATGGCCAAACTCTATGCAATTCTTGAGGCAGTTGCAGATAGGGTGGAGATGCACAAAAACATTGGAGAGCAAAGAAGCAATTGGAACAGCCTGCTTTTGACGTCAATCAATGCACTCACTCTTGCTGCGGCAACTATGACAGGAATCGCAGCCACGAGTGTTATCAGTGGTGGTGCTCCGGTGGCGGCCATAAAGCTTTCGTCCACCGTCATGTATCTTTCAGCAACTGGGATGCTGTCGATAATGAATAAGATTCAGCCATCTCAGCTTGCAGAGGAACAAAGAAATGCAACAAGGTTGTTCAAGCAGCTTCATAATCAGATTCAAACAATTATAGCAATCGGTAATCCTACAACTAGCGATGTTAAGGAAATGATGGAAAAAGTGTTGGCCCTTGACAAGGCCTACCCGCTTCCTCTTCTCGGTGCAATGCTCGAGAAATTCCCGACTAACATAGAGCCTGCAGTGTGGTGGCCGGAGCAGCACCGAAGACAGGCAAAAGGGCTCGACAGGAAGAAAAGTTGGAATGGTTGGAATGCGAAGTTGGAGGAGGAAATGACAGAAATATTTGGTGTTATAAGAAAGAAAGACAAAGCAGACTACTTGAGGTTGGGTGGAAAAGCCTTGAAATTGAACAAATTTCTAGCAATTAGTGGTCCTGTGTTAACAGGACTAGCAGCACTTGGCTCCGCCTTTGTGGGTTCTCCTGATCACGGCTCTTGGGCGGTGATGCTCGGAGTGGTGGCGGGTGCATTGGCGAGTGTAGTAAACACATTTGAGCACGGCTCGCAAGTCGGGATGGTGTTCGAGATGTATCGGAGCAATGCCGGGTTCTTCAAGCTCATGGAAGAATCCATAGAATCAAACTTGACAGAAAATGATATGGAAAGAAGAGAAAATGGGGAATTGTTTGAGATGAAGGTGGCTTTGCAGTTGGGAAGGAGCCTGTCGCAGCTCAGAGATCTCGCGGCCTCTTCTTCCGGCAAAGGAGAGGAGGATATTGAGGAGTTTGCAAGCAAGCTTTTCTAAAGATTATTCAATTTTGCGTGGACATATACGTATGTGTAAAGCTAATATATTTTTGTAAATTTCTGAACATATCATTAACCAAATTTAATTATTTTATAAGTTTTATATCAATTCAATTGATTCATCAACCAAATTTAATTATTTTATTTGTTTTATGTCAGTTCAATTGATTCATTAACCAAAATTGAAAGTCCATTTTTGAGAATTTTGTTGTGCTAGATTAATTACTGCATTACTGCCTAAAAAACAAAACCCCTTTTATATTTACATTGAGAAATTGAACATCCCACTATAAGTGACTAGCGTTTTAATATATATTTTCATTATAATAATCAATATATTCATTTCAATTTATATGTATAACAAAACAAACAAAGTACTTTCTACAATTATGTGGCCAACAAGAGTGTTGAAACTCTATTGTTTAAGGTATGTAATATAGTCAAATAATGTCAATTAAAGAACTCAAAAAAAAAAAAAAAAAAAAAAATCAAAGATAGTGTATGTAAGTTCTTAAATATATCAAGCACTCAAAACTATTGAATTTTCTTGCTTTGTGAGATGACAAATGACTTATAACAAATTTTTGTAATTTAACATAACTCTACAACTATGAAATAACCCAAAATATCACATGCGTTGGGCTCATATGATACAACCTCAAATCAACAATTTCACGTAGATTTATCAATTATGAAACAAAATAACATTTAAATCAGAAATTAGCAAAATTAAACATTCTTATTTGCATAATGCACTGCCCACATGTCGGCACGTGAACTTTTTCAAAAGGTAATGAAGAAATAAAGTAATATTATCAAAACTAAATATTCTATTGATTTAAGTTTCTTATTCACGTGGGAGCATAATTAATTAAGAAAAATTAGTTTAAACAATAGATAATGATTCAATTCAAAAACATAAAAACGAATAATAGAAATGTGATCTATATTAATATTGGGTTGAAACCATTATTGAAGTTAACCCATGAAGTTCTTCGTCAATAAAATCTGAAGTCGCAAGTCAATTATATATAAACAATATACAAACACGCACGACATGATACAAAATAATTAAAAAAAAAAAATACACAGCAACCTTATTGCAAAAGGTTCAACACAAATTAGATTTAAAGGGGGAAAAAAATAGCACTGAAAGAAGATTATTTACAAGAAGTAACAAAAACCATAATCACAAATACAAATCTTCAAATGAAGTCTTTATGAACTCACAAACTACATAATTATTTTCAAATGAAGCAATTTTAAACTTCAAATTAGGCCTGAAATAAGTTAAATACATTATTGGTGGAAGGTAAATGACTATTCATCTTGTAATTGATCAAATACGTTGTCACAATTCGATAGAAATATTTTCAAAATCCAGTAACTAGATGTAATAAATGGTTATTTTGTTGTTTCAACTTCTACTGACTAAATATGATTACAAAATATTAAATTGGGAGTTCAATTTAGAAAATATAAAATATTAATGAGGACGTATTCTTTCAAAAAAATTATCCATTTTCTAGACTTTTAGATGTAGTATAAATATAGATAGATATAGATTTTCTCATATTCTCCCTTGAGTTAGCTAATAGAGTATTGAAAACATGTAAAATAAAATAATGTATACATATACGAGATAACTATACAACAATTTTTCTCTCTCACATCATATAAAATAAAATAATTTATATCTATATGAGATAAATATACAACAACTTTTCTCTTTTTCCCATCATGTTAATATCTGTTTCTGATCACACTAATAATTTTCAATAGATTTTTTTTATTTTATTTCCCTAAATAGCTATATCTACCGAATTTTTAATTATTGATTCTTCAACTTGTTAAGGCTTTCAATAGTAAAAAATTAGCGATAACAACATTTATGGTGCTTTTCTTTTGTAGTGGGTCGATAGAACATGTTTAAAAGAAGGTGTGATTTTAATGCACATAGTTAGGGACTACCATGATCAATTTATGTGGTAATTATGTAACAGTAATCGATGTGTCATTTTAGATAAGACCCCAAACTCTACATTTAAGACGGTATATCAATTAATGCTACATAATTGTCACATAAACTGACTATAAATAGCATTATTCGATAATATTACGTCAATTTTCTTTATAGAAACATACTATAAGAATACTTCTTTTCACTGAAAGAGTAAGCTCAATTCGTCCAAAAATTGTTTGAATTAAATTTTACAATCTGTCCAATTGTAGAGAGATTGTCAAAATATAACATGACAATTGATGCACAAGAAGCCTAGATGACACTTACTGTAGTTTAATGAACATGGATAAAATACCAATAAAAAGACATAACAAAATAACTCATGCAACAAAATAAAGTAGGAACAACAATCATGCTTAAAACACATTGAATGATAGTAGTTGAAATTTAAGAGGTCAAACAGAAAACTCTCAAAATATTTATTCAATAATCAAAAGTCATCCAAAACAATTAACCACAGTAGTCTTTTAAATAAAATCCTACAATTCTAATGTTGACTTAAAAATTTGCCATCTCCTCATTCAGAGATGTATGTTACTTGTACATTTTGACATCATTAGTTTACAAAGGCAACACCTCCAAGAGGTGGTGGTACATTGGCCATTTGTACTCCAACAGTCGAGTTAGTTGACAGAAAAAATAAATACAAAGTAATTGAGTTAGGGAGAGATAAATGAGTAGATATTTGGCTAGGGTTTGATTTGATACCTTCTCTTTGTGTAGCATGGAATATTGATAGGATAAATAAGGTTAAGGGTATTTCAGACATTTTTGGGTTCTTTGGACTCATGGTACCTCGTCATTAGTTCCATCGTTTTTGCTAGTTGATTCTTGTTTGATTTCATTTCACAACTTTAATGATTTATGCACACGTGATAGTGGACTCCTCACCACATGGAAGAAATAGTAATATGTTGTTCCCTCATCTTTTGTGGCAAAGAATGTGGGGTCATATGAATTGTACTTCGTCGGCCTTCCTTCAGGCCGAATTGAGAAATAATTAACGGAGGGATTCCTTCAAATTAAGCAAGTTCGCCACCGACTGTTTCGCCCTTAGGAAGGATGAGGTTAGGGTTCACGTTCTCTCTCCTAACCTGGAGGTTCGCTTGATAACCAACCAACTCGGTGAACTCTCAGCACAACTGTGAAATTTCGGTCCAATCGAAATGACGATAGCGAGGTACATTATAGTTCGTCGAAGTATTAGGGTGATTCACAATGACATGACCATTGTGTGACACATGGCCTTTTGACCCCACAAAGACGTATAGCTTAACTTATTGAAATTGTAAACAAGACCCTTGGTGTACTACATAATAAAGGAAAATTGGTGTAAATGGTCCCTAATCTTTGCCCTCAGTGTGTAAATGGTCTCTAATCTTTATTTTTTGGCACAGAAATCTCTAATCTATGTATTTTGGTATGCAATTGATCTTATTTAGTAAAAAAGACAAATATGCCCTAATTTTTAATTAGAAAAATTTTCAATTGAATTTTTAACATTTGCAAAAAGTGCAAATATGTCCGATATTTTTATTTTTTGTAAAAAATTAAAAGAAACTAACGAATTGATAATATACTAAATTATTTTGTATATTTTACGAACTATTATAAAATAACTAAAATTTAAACTCATAATTATTAACAAACATGTTAATTAAAAATTATTTTATTATTATTAAGTAATTATATTATTTATAATTTAAAATTTAAAATTTAAAATTTAATTTTATCGTTACAACATAAAAAGAAAAATAACTTGTCACGAACTTTATACTTAAATATTTTTATTTAATTGAACTATTCTTTTATTAACTACAAATATTAGAGCTCTAACTATATTATTCATATTTTAATTTATCCTTAAAAAATAAAGAACACATAATGTGTAAATTAATTTTTGCTAGTATTTTTATGTTAAAAAAAACATAATAAGATTAGTTCAATGTCATAAAATTATATACGTCATTTTTTTATTTATTAACTTAATTTTTATTCAAGTTTTTTTACATTACATATCAATTACATATACCTATAGTGCAACAATTTTATATATTTTTTTTAATAAAAAATTTAATTGATACGATGATAGTGATATTTAATATACTAAATTAAATATAATTTAATAAATGTATCATATCTATTTAAACATTTTACAAATGTTAGAAATCAAAATTGCAATTTTCTTTAATTAAAACTAGGGTATTTTTGTCTTTTTCATTAAATAAGGACCAATTGTATACCAAAACACATAGATTAGGAATTGTTGTGCTAATAAATAAAGGTCAGGGACTATTTTTGCACTAAGGATATAAAAATTATAGACCATTTACGCCAATTTCCCTATAATAAAAGATATCTTACTTAATAAAATAATAGAATAAGCATCGATAATAAAACAACTAAAATCAGCAATACTAAAAAATAAAAACATGTGACTTTCTTGTCCATGCAACCTTGTGTTTTATCATTGGAATTGTTATATAAAAGATATCTTACTTAGCAAAATAATAGAACAACCATCGATAATAAAACAAAATAAAATCAGTAATGCTTAAAATAAAAAACCCGTGACTTTCTCCTCCAACCTTGTGTTGTGTTTTATCATTAGAATTAGTATATTGAGTTGTGGGTAATGAGAGTGATATATAAAAGTTTTGTGTAATTGGAATTTTGATTAGTCTTTGGTTGAACTACATTTAAATTCGTCGAACTACAGAAATTTATTTTTTCTTTGTTGGAATATAAATAAAATTTAGGTATGTGTTCATGTGTTTAAAAAAATTAATGATCATTTATATATCTGAAAAATTAGACATGCAATTAAGTTGATTCATGTACTAACATACAAGTGAGAAGAATCTAGTAATTCTTGCTCTAGATTTGATACATGTGTTGGAGAATCTATAAACACTAATGTAATGTTACACTTTTTGGAAGAAGTGAATCCAAGAAATAAAGTAAAATTTTGTGTTGAATTCTTCTTGCTCTCTAAAAGTTAATATCCAAATTCCTTAAAAGTGATATAGTTGTCGTTAACACTCTCATCTACTTGTTTTTTATTTTCTGTGTCATTACATTTGCTAGGAGTGATTGTAGATTTTTTTCTAAACAAAATAATATCTTAACATCGATTGTTTCTGAAGAATGTGTGTTATTAATTGTAGTGTTTTGATCAATAAAATAAGCGTACACACGTGTTAATTTTTTTTTATTCAACACAATACTATCACATTTCTAATGTGATTATTAGGCCTCCATCACGAAAAGATGTGGGGGTTCGAATACCCCAATTATATATAAATAACTCATAAAAAATACATGGGATGGGGCATAAAACCTGACCTCCAATCATAAAAGCTAAAGCAAACAAATAAATCAATAAATAATGAGTACTACTTTCTAAAGAAATAATCCTATTGAATTTTATAGACCCCTAACTGTAGAAAAGCAATGTCTATCAATCTGAACTAAGTTGTAGTAACGTCATGGTAAATCCTGAGCGCTATACTCGAAATAGCAACGATGATCTCAACTCTCTGAAGCAAGTAAGTCAGCTACCTGGTTGCTCTCGCGATAAATATGATAAATAGTATCATGGTCGAAGACAATGAGATGTCTGATGTGGCGAAGAGTGGCTTGAATAGACTAATGTTCTTCACCTCTGGTGATGCAGTGAATGACCAAAGTAGAGTCGAATTCAATCCATAAATCTGAGAGAACAATCATCTGAGCAAGAATGATAATGTCAAGAATAGTCCTGAGCTCGGCCTCCAGAATAGGGCATTCGCCATATGAAGAGAAGAATGCGCGAACAGACTGACCTTATGAATCTCTAATAATCCCCTATCAACTCGCAAATCCATCATTGACGCATCCATCAGTGTTGACCTTGTAAGATCCAACTGGTGGAGTACACCAATAAACCAAAACATGAGGAATGAGGGATGAAGTAGTAAAAGAGATACCAAAAAGATGAGTAATATTCATATTCCCTTGCCAATGAATAACCCAAAATAAACGCATGTATATAGAGATATTCTGGTACTTCCCATTATTCTTCGCAGTTCAAATAAACCAGAGAATCAAAAGATGAATGATCGTGCGAATATGACCATGCTTGACAAACTGACCTGAGAAACGCCAAGACTGAATGTGATTCTGAAAACCCTCCATCGGCCGAAGGTTTATATGAAAAATGTTAGAAAATTGGCGCCGAACCTTGTCGGCAATACAATTGTCAATAAATAAATGCTGAATAGTCTCAATAGCTGAGCAACATTGACAACAAGAAGCCATATGACTTCTAATCCACCTCTGAATCACAACATCAAGTGGGATAAGACACTGCCTTAGTCTCTAGCAGAAGAAAGAGACAAGTCGTAATAGAACTCCAAATCATGCTGTATACAGTCTGAATAGTATGCCCTATGCGAACTAGCTACCATGCATACTTGGTAGCAAATCTACCATCCGAAGTATCCATTCACATTGTCTGATTGTGTACATCAGCAATGATAGGGATGCTCTTTATCTGCTCAACAATAATATATGGTACTAGCTGAAAAAGTCAGTCAATGTTCTATCTAATATCATCAAATAAGTCTCTAACTTAGATAGAAGAATGTGGCAAGTGTGGGTGCTAATGTAGACTCGCCCATCTAGCAGTCATGTCAAAAGAATATCTACACATGCCCTATCTACCAAGCAATGTGTATCTCTGCCTGTGGGCCTATGTGCTTCAACTTTTTCTATACAGATGAAGCATAGTAAGGAATAGTAGCTAGTAATAGATGGGTACCCTGACAATACTTACTCGGTAAAAACTGAGCCCATAATGACCGATGAGATCTAAATAACCACCATAGCTTTTATGGAGAATGTATTAACAAGATCCTACAGTCTCCTAAAGCCCAGTCCACCTTCCTCAGTAAGAATACAAAGATCCTTCCATCTCATCCAATGTAATATGTGTGCATGGTCTCTAGAGTCCAAATGAACCTAGCAAATATGTCCTCTAACTTCTTTAAGTTAGCCTTGGGAAGCTTCATAATCTGAGAGATAAATAGAAGATAGTACTGATCGTATCAAAGTAACCTGTTATCCAAATGATATGAGTCTCGAGGCCCAGCCAGAAATCTTACTCCGGACTTTCTGGATTAAGTCATCATACAAGAAGATCTTCCTGACACCTTTAAATAAAGGAACACCAAGATAAGTGAATGACGAAACCCTGTCAGATGCTCCAGCCTGTGTATCTGACTAGTAGAAAATCTCCTATGTAAGATAATCTCACTCTTATCTCTGTTCACCAACTGCCCAGAAGCCCCTCATAGTGCTAAATACATTGTAAAACTCGTCTGATAGACTACTTCTGGCCATTGACGAAAATAATCATATCATCTGCAAAGTAAAAATGAGAGATGGGAGCGTCAATCCCATGTCTGTGTGCCATCGAAAGAATATGTTGATACTGCTGAGAGAGTAGTCGTGAAAAGTAATCTGCAGCAATAATAAACAGCGATGGAGATATGGGATCACCCTGTATGAGCCCCTGAGATGATGAGAAAAAACTACATGGCCTGCCATTAAATAGGACCAAGAATTGGCACTCTAAAATACACATTCGTATCTGATCAATCCAAATAGCATCGAACCTAAAGCCCTCTTAAATAGATATCAAGAAGTCTCAATCCATGCGGTCATTGGCCTTAGCCATATCAAGCTTGAGGATAACATTACCCCCTTGCACTTTCGTATCAAGTGTATGTATTAACACTTGCGCAAGGATGACATTATTCCCAATTAGCCGGCCCGAGATAAATCCACTCTAAGGAGCTGAGATGATCTGAAGTAGTAAAGTACTCAGTCGTGAATTCATCAGTTTTGTAATCAACTTGTTAAACACTTTACATAAGCTGATATGACGAAACTGACCACTTACAGGCATTGTCCCGCTTTAGAAGCAAGATAATAGAAATAACTGCAAAATCCCTAGGTAGGTACCCTCAGGCAAAGAAGTCCAAAACTGTCTGAAACACACCATCTAATACTATGTCCCAGCAAACCTGAAAAAAGTGAGATGAACACCCATTTGGCCGGGCAACACTGTCTAGATCAGCACTAAAAATAACATCTCTCACCTTAGTCAAAGTAGAAGTCCGATTAAGCTGCAAATTGTCCTCATCGAACACCAATCTAGGTATAAAACTAGGTCGAATAGGGTCAACAAACTGAGGAGGAGCCGACAGAAGCTCCTGGGAAGAAATATACTGCTGAATGCTGAATAGTCTCAGGAGACTCAAACACCTCACTCGAAGCTGAAGTAATAAACTAGATCTTGTCTCGAATACATTGTCCCTGAACTATAGAATAGAAGTATCAGGTGTTATGATCACCCTCACAAGTCCAACGTGCCCCTGTATTTTATTTCCAAAAGGCCTCCTCAATAGATAAAGTATGGTTTAGAACTATCTGAGGCTAATGCAAAATATCACGATGAGAAAGAGAATGATCTATGTCATGGTCTAACTCTGCCTCGTCTACTCTACACTCTGCATCCCTAACCCTCTGAAAAATATCACCAAATACATGTTGATTCCACCAACGAAACCCCTGTTTGAGCCTAAAAATCTTCTCCTAGAGAACAGCCATTCATGTAAGATGGGTGGAAAATGACCACTTCTGAGATACAAAGCCTAGAAAATCGTGATGCATAGACCAAACATTGAAGAATAAAAAAGAACGAGGCCCCAAATCATCGTCAAAAGACCACTGAATCAGAAGAGGTGGGTGATCAGAAGTGCTTCAGTTCAGATGATGAACTGAAAACCGTGAACAAAATGAGGCAACCAGTGAGTTAATCAAAACTATGTCCAGAAGCTTCCAAACTCTCCTATTTTTCCATGTGTACTGACTTCCAGAATACGTTGCATCTGTCAAACCACAATCCATCATCATATATGTAAAGTCTAAAGTGCCCCTATCACGAGTATTCCTACTAGTACGCTCACCATTGTGAGCGATCACATTAAAGTCTCTCCCAATTAGCCACGGCCCATCCACAGAAAGGGATATTTGGTGAAGATCCGCCCATAAATCCATACGTCGAACCGGCGAGCAAGAAGCATAGACTGGAGTAATAAACAACAGTCTGGCTAATCTAGGATCCTCAAATTTAATGTGAAGGAATAGGGAATGATCAACAATCGAAGTAACAGTAGTCCCCAAATTTTAAAAACACCAAATCTTATCCGACTCGTTCTATAATCCCACATTAAAAGAGAGAAATCGTCGGATAAAGTCAAAGTTCTTTCTCAAAACAAACGGCTCCAACACTACCAAAAAATACACCTAATGAAGCCGAACCAATTTCTTAAGTCGTCTACGAGTATCAATACTGTGTAAACCTTTCAGATTCTAGATGGTAACACTCATCAAAAAGACTGGCTACGTGACGAAGCACTTGTCTGACTACAAGTCACCCGTTTGATCTGGCGCTGGATATCATTAACTTTCATATTTTTCTTCTTCTGAACTGCAGTAAAATCATCGGCCTCCTCCCGTTCATCTAAACCAACCAATTCATCAAAATGATTCCTTCAAAAATGTCCATGTTGATGAACCTCTAACTAAATAGAACTAGAAGCATCGAAAGGAATAGATGCCTCTACATTCTCATTACTACTGAGGCGTGGACTGACATGTGGATCAATATCAAAAACTGTCTGCATTGGTTCTAACAAAATAAGATACTCACAAAGAACAGACATCGTGTGATCTAATAGTGAATTTGAAAAAATAGCATCATGTAAGGGCTTTGAAGCCATAATAGTGGAAATAGTAAGAGTAAGCTGAATGGTGGGTCCCACATGAACTGGAGGTGGTATAGCAACAACTAAAGAAGAACTAGCAACTGGGACCCACTGTCTAGGAACCTCAACAACAACCTCCTTCTCCTTACCCTTCCCAGTCCTATCAACAATAGGCACCAGAGCATCAAAAGACTTATTAGCTAGAACAACAACAGGCTTAGAAGTCGGAGCAACAACAGGCTTAGGAGCTGGAGTAACAAAAAGCTTAGAGGTCTGGTTAACAACAGTATCCACTAGTAGAGCCCCCACCCTACAATGATTAATAATATGGCCTATATGACGGCACTTGGCACAAAAATGTGGAAACCTCTCATAAACAATAGGCTGCCAAAAGCTACGGGATGCACCTCTATCAATCCAAATCATATCTGGGAGCTTATGCTCCATATTCACCTCAACACATACCCTGGTTTCACTAGGCCTTAACAGATCAGCAGTCGCCCCATCAATCATCAACGACACCCTAACAATTTTAGATAAAGCAAATAAAAATTTCTTTACACGTAAATGAACATGCAATAGAAGAAAAGATATCCAGACAGAGGCAGTGGGGGTCTCAGCATTGGGATGAAAATTACAATTCCACTTAAGGGCAGCCATTATTAAACCATAGTGGTTTTGAAAAAAATGACTATAATCATCATCATGTGTCTAGTAAATAAGTATATGCTTGTAATCTATAAGCCCAAGTTTAAAATCACTGCAAAATCCAAACTTTTGAAAACTAGAGCGTACCTCCACCATTTTGGGCTTGCGATGAAAAAACTTGTCAACAAGTGTAAACTTGAATGGCTTGGCAAGAGAAGCCTTCTCATCAGAAGAAATAACCAAGGCGGGCTCACCACGATCTAAGTAAGACTCCTTAGCCACAAACTGGCGACAAGTAGAATTAGGAGAAGACTAAATGACAGAAGCTAATGACTTTTTCATACTATGCTCGGTTGAAGAAATATTCTGTCGGTCAGTGACAATTGGGGCACAAGTCAATTTTCCAGAATTCAGTGCAGAATAGCTTCTTGGGGCAGAACAGGTGGTCGGGGGTAATCGAGAGCAGTATAAGTAACACGTGGTGGGCTTGGAGCAGACGCGTGGCCCACACGTGCACATGTGTCATGTGCTTCATGAGCGGGCTGATGTGAACGCGCGTAGTGGGTTGGGTCAGCATGCCCAACCATCTGGTTGGTCGGGTTGGCCAAAGACTTGCTGCTAGCTGGATTTGAAGCAATTGGCCGGCCACTTGAGGTCGAAATGGTGTCACCGCCATTTGTGCATAGGTCCCGAGGTTGATTTGAGCCATCTGTGGCCTTGGGCTCGACCCCTAAGCTATGGTTGGGGTCGTCCAAGGCTGGTGAACACATTGGTGGTGGTTTACCGACGTGTTGGTGGTCAAATGCGTGAAAGTGGGATCACCCATTTGCGTGAATGTGTGAAAAACTTTCAGTGGCTTGATTTTCAAATAGCTTGGAGACGATAGGGTATAATTTTCCTCTAGCTTTAATTGATTGCACCTCTGTCTCCGTATTGGAAATTTTGAGGACAATGAACACAAATTGGCAATGATTCAATGATTATCTATCCAGTAATCCGATTCTCTTCTTTCTTTCCTTCTTTAGTGATCCAAGTCTCACTTTATACTAGTCTATACGTGTATCCAATTTTAATTTTTTCCTTGGTACCCATTTATATTCTATGGTTTTACATCATGATGGTAAATCAACTAATTTTCAAGTTTTATTAGAAAGTAGTGATTAGATCTCATCATTTACAACCTCTTTTCAAAATATAACATAAGGTGATGATAAAGCTTCTTTTAAATAAATTGAATTTTCTTGAACATTTTAAAAAATAGTAAGAAACAAAATATTTCTCAATTTTAACTCTAGTTTTCAAAGTTTATTTTGAGAATTTTCTAGACTTTGTAAAATAAGAGTATAAGAGTTATGTTTAAAAAAAACTTGTTCATTTCTTTAGCCCATTATTTTTTGATTTAAAAGGAAATTTTTCTTCATAAAAATAGCATCATCTGACTTTAAAAACCACATTATTTTCAATGTAAAAAATATATATAGACTGTACTATTTACTGCATATCCATGAAAAGTACAAATGGTAGCTCTTGATCCTAATTTAGATGTTTTAGGATGCATTAACCTCACAAAGGTTAAGTAGCTTCATATCTTAAGATATTTCAAATTTGGCTTATGCCCTTTCCACTCTTCAAAAATTGTAATTTTTGTCTATTTATGTGGCACTCTATTTCACATATAACAAACAATCAAAACCGCTTCCCCAAAGATTTGAGAGTGCACCCTAATCTAACAGCATAGCATTTTAATGATTAGTTAAAATCTTATTTTTTCTTTCTGCTCACCATTAAAAATAAGTTAATATGGTAGAATAGTTTAATGGATTTTTCATAGGGATTGAATATAAGAACTAAAATCAAAAGATTCATGTTCTCGACCTCTATCACTTTGAAATTTTTTAAACTTTCTATCGAATTTATTTTCAACTTTAAGATAAATCTTTTAAACTAATCAATTGCATCACTTTTATTTTGCAATAAATAAACACGAGTATATTTCGAACAATAGTCAATAAAAAAGTGTTCAAATATTTATTTTCACAATGAACTAAAATTCTTTCAAATTCACATAAATATATGTGAATTAACTCCAACAATTTGGTATTTCTATCGATATTTTTATGAGGTCTTTTTGTAATTTTCACTTTACTACAAATTTTATATTTTTCAAAATCTTTTTCCATATTAGGAATTAATTCCAAACTACTCACGACTCCCACATATTTATTATTAATATGACATAAACGAGCATGCAAAAAATTCATAGAAGAAAGCATACTAGAGCATTATTATTAACATTCTCAATATTCAATTTAAACATTCTATCACAAGTATAACCGTTGCTTCCTTTTTGATTATCGCATATTAATCATATTTCGTAGTCAATTTAAAATCAGTCTTGTTCAAAAGATAACTTGACATCAAATTCTTTGTCATTGATGATGTATGCAACACATTTATCAATGTAAAAATTCTTCAAGAAGAGAATTTGAGATCAACCTCACATGTTCCAAGAACTTGAGTAAATGTGGGAATCTCCAAGCATAATAGTTTTGGAACTATTTAAAAGAAATGTAAATTTTGAACCAATCTTTATCATAGAAAACATTTTTATTGGCACCTTAATCTATCCTTTACCCTTCAACACTTTGAACCATATTGATATCATTTATCATAGCCACAAATGGCTCATCGATAACGTTAGTCTGAGGCATATGTTCACTTCTTCCGTATCTGCAAATTTGAGCAATATGCCAAATTTTACCACATACAAAACAAGTTTTCCCTTGTTGATTTTGAGAATGATGGGATTGGCTTTTATTCTACTGGCTTGAATTTCTCTTGTCATATATTTTTTTCATGTTTTTTTTTTCTAAGCTTTGACACATTATTTTTTGAATTCTGATTAGTAGGCAAATTTTGACTGATAGAAATTCAATTTACCTTGATGGAATGTTCATTGTTATGTTGCATAAAAGTATATTGTTCTTCAGCCTCTTCCTCCACGTGAATGCGTTTGATCAACATTCCTAGCGACATCTCATTTTGGTTGTGTCTCATATTTTTCTAGAACTCTCTCCATGATGGGGGAAGTTTGTTAATTAGGCCAACAACAATCAGGTTGTCACCAATTTTGATCCGATCGGACGTGACTTCAGCAATTATCATTTGAAAATCACATGCTTGCTCTACCAAAGATTTTTCATCCATCATTTGATGATGAAAAAAATCGACTTCATGTATATTTGCTTACGCCCGCCTCTTTAGTATCATATTTACTCTGTAAGTCTTTCTATATTTTATTGACAGACGTGAAAGTAATATCATAATAATTATAAAAATCATTAGAAGATAATTTAAAAGATAGTAACGCCAGTTATACTCATCTTTTTTATCTTTTTCGACATTTTCTTCATGGTGAAGATATTCATCGTCGTTCATGTCTTCGATACTTTTTTCTTAGGATTCTTTTCGCTGAAAACATAAGTTACCTTGAGAATTGTGAGGCAAAAGATGACTTTACCCTTCAACATTTTAAAGTTTGCTCCCATGAAACAAAATGTATTGTTGAATATTTCCAACGTTCTTATTTGACTTTTCAACGTTTTGCTCCATTGAATGTCCTTAAAATTGTTAAGTTAAATTAGAATTGTATAAAAATTTACGCCAAAATTAAGAAGCAAATTCGTAACCAATTAAGTTGAGGCGCATGTATCTCGCTCTCTTTAAGAAGATTCAAGTCCTATTCAGTGTTGGAAATCCTCAATCACTAGTGCAACAATTATCTTCTTGACTTATCTCATTCACGATATACTAGTTCAACTCAAATGTTGTTTAGTTCAACATTTTTTGTGCTAGAGGATTATCTCAAAACTCTATTATAATTAGAACACATTTTCTTTTGACAAATATATTCTAACTTTTTTTTTGGAGAAAAATATATGAAAATATATACTATATATTATCGAAAGGTGGAATTCAAAAATGGTATGTGTAGGTGTTAAAAAATTATAAAAGAAATTTTAAAACTCGTGACTCATTAAGGTTTGGTTCTATATTGATGTGCGTTTAAGAGAATCGGTTTTTGATGTGCTACAGAAAGAATAAACTGTGGAAAAAATTAGATAAGTGTTTTGTAAATTCTTGTTTCATAATTGATGTATGTTTCAAAATCAGTATTTAATTGTTTGGTAGACAAAAGTGATTTATTACCGTGATTGTATAAAATTACTAAAATAGACATTAATTATAATAATGTTATTTTGTATTATTAATATCATGAATAGTAACAATAAATAATATTATCAAATATTTTTTCAAAACAATACATTTATCATAATTATTTAAAATTAAAAATAAGATACATCTATTAAATCTCAAAATTTATAAAAATTAAAAAATAAAAGTATAGTAATATTGTACAAAAATCAATTAAATTTAAATTTAAATTATTTATGGTGATGCATTATAATTAGAATACTAATAAATCTGTGATAGAAAAAGAATTATTTTAATTAATAATGGTCAAAATTGGTATTTAAATAATAGATATGTCGAAAAGTAAAAGTAGAATTTAAAAAGGTACTATTTTGCTGTTTATCAAAATCTATCATACATATTCTTTTATAATCAATTTTTAAAAATTATCAAATGCGTAAAATAATTTATGATTATTTAACAATCAGAAGTTGGACTCCAAAATCAATTTCAAACGGATCCTAACTTCTAAAATAACAATCCATCTAGAAATTCATGACCCATAGACTTTCATAAAAAGAATGTGCATAATTTTACCATAATAATGTCATATAACTTCCACCATCCCGTGTTTTGTAATAAAAATACATTTAAATAATAGAATGTACAACAAAAGAAAATATATGTTGAAAGGAAGATAGTTATACTGTTAAAAGGAAAATGGGTAATGAGTTTTTGTCCAAAATGGCTGCTCAATTGTTTTACCTGAGTTAAAGAGTTGGACTTTAATTCAGTGCAATTGGGTTGGGCTAGTCGAGTTAGTCAAAGTAGGGTCACACATAAAATTGGATTAGGCTGGCTCAACCCAGTTTTATATGAGCCAAAAATATATTAGCTCAATTCAACCTATTGGTCCAACTTGGTCTTAATTTTCTTTTCTTTCTTTTTTATTTTAAATAAATTTTTTATACAATCTAATATATTACATCAAATACAATCTTAGATAAATTTAAATTATATATTTTGAGATTTTTAAAGAAATTAATTTATAAAATTGGGACTCTCATGTATTAGTCAATAGATAAACGCCAATTTTCTTTCAAAATAGTAATTTTTTTTTGTTAATTGTAAAATATTTGTAGACAAATTATTTTTTTTAAGAAAATACAAATATTAAAAGCATTCTAGTCTTATTTCTTTGAGATATAAGCATGTTTGGCTTAAATTAAAAAAAATTACTTATAAATAAATTTAAAATAAATAATTTACTTGTCACACCAAATATATTTTGGATCTTAGGATTTTTTTGGTGACTTAGGCTTAGATCATTTTATATTGATATTATTTGGATTATGTATTGGGGCTATTCACAAAATGAGTGATTAGTGTTAAATAGCAAAAAAAAAAAATCAAAATCAAAATCAAAATTAGGTCGGCTCAATTAGCCCGCAGGCTAGATAGGCCGGGTCATATTGACTCGCTTTTATATAGGCCAGGCCAATCCAACCCAAAAAGGCGGGTTATATGGGCTGGCCTACGGGCCAAGCCGATTTTACCACCTCTAAGTCAGTGGAACGAAATCTCGTCATGAGTGATCGTATTTATATTTACTAATTAATTAGAACAAAATACTAATAGTACCAAAACTATTATAAAAATTATAAAAAATGGAATTATATTTTAGTTGAAAATTGATAAAGTTGGTCAAATTGGTCTAATATACTTTTTGTCTATATATTTTGTAGGATCTACAACTTAATACTCACAAATTTAATAAGACACGTAATTTATAAGCACAATTTTTTTTTTTAGTATTACTAAACATGTGCTAAACTTAATTATTCACATTTGTACCTAGGATTAATTAAGATCCACAATTAAAGTAAAACGGTGTAAATTGGAGAATGTTGACGTTTTCTCATTTTAGAATGTGGATCCATTTTGACAATTATTTCAAACATAAAACATCAATAATTAAAAATATAATTAATAAATATGCTACAAATAGTACAAAAACCTTGATCAAATGAATAAACTCCAGAGATTTTAAATATATTCAAACTTTGGTGTCTCATGCTCATGCATATCAATATCATTCATAATTAATTAAATTAGTGTGCCTAATTATCGCATTTTTCATGATCATATGTACTTGTCTTAGTACCATTTCAACTTATTTAAATTGATAAGGTCACAAAATTATAATTTTCATATAAAAAAGACATATGTTTGTGACTCGTAAAATTTTTGTCGTTTTTGATAAAAATATATTAACGATAATAATAAGAAAACTAATAAAATTTTAATATATAATTATATGGAGATTTGAAAAATATATTCAAACTTTGACTCACGTGAATTATGAATTATGAATTATGAATGACATTCATAATTAATTAAATTGACAATTTGAAGGGCCATATATATCTTTATAACTAATTAATCCTATTTTGCATGGCCATGTGTTATTTGTCGCCAATTTATAATTTTACATGCAATTAGTTTATACTATCTAATGGTCAAGACTTAAGACAAAAGAGAATTAAAAATTGAAGTTGGCAACAGGCAAGGTCCTAATTTACTTATCTGCCCTTTGGCTGTTTCAAAATTGTGTGTTCCCTGAGTTGAAAGTCAAATTGTATCAGTCTTGTTTTGCCATGAACCAATTCAAACGCTGAAAAATATAATTTATTTTCAGTCAATGATTTCAAGTTAGCCACTCAATTCTATAAATATATGCAGCAAATATGTAATCTCTTCATTCAAATCCTACTCAATTCTTCATCAGAATACATCTCACAGAAAAGCTTGAAAAATCCCAAGAATAGGATTAACATTACCATTTACCCACATATCAAAGCTCAAGAAAAAGATTATATATTGTTAAAAAAGAAGAAAAAATGGCAACCCTCCAGACTTCAGTCATCACGTGTTCATCCAGTTCATCTTCTACTTCTTCATCTTCCCATGATCGCAGAGGAGGAATTATCCGGGCGACCTTAAATGTTCCTAGGAGAATGACAAATATTTCACTTCCGGGGCTACAAACAAAGAGAATTGTGGAGGAACTGGAGTCACACAATTGCACTGACAAAAAACTCAGCCCTATCAATGTTAACACGTTTATAAGAAATAATAGTAATGGTCCTGATCCATTGGTAATGGCCAAACTCTATGCAATTCTTGAGGCAGTTGCTGATAGGGTGGAGATGCACAAGAATATTGGAGAGCAAAGAAGTAATTGGAACAGCCTGCTTTTGACGTCAATCAATGCACTCACTCTTGCTGCAGCAACTATGACAGGAATCGCCGCCACGAGTGTTATCAGTGGTGGTGCTCCTGTGGCGGCCTTAAAGCTTTCGTCCACCATTATGTATCTTTCAGCAACTGGGATGCTGTCGATAATGAACAAGATTCAGCCATCTCAGCTTGCAGAGGAACAAAGAAATGCAACAAGGTTGTTCAAGCAGCTTCATAATCAGATTCAAACAATTATAGCAATCGGTAATCCTACAACTAGCGATGTTAAGGAAATGATGGAAAAAGTGTTGGCTCTTGACAAGGCCTACCCGCTTCCTCTTCTCGGTGCAATGCTCGAGAAATTCCCGACTAACATAGAGCCTGCAGTGTGGTGGCCGGAGCAGCGCCGAAGACAGGCAAAAGGGCTCGACAGGAAGAAAAGTTGGAATGGTTGGAATGGGAAGTTGGAGGAGGAAATGACAGAAATATTTGGTGTAATAAGAAAGAAAGACAAAGCTGACTACTTGAGGTTGGGTGGAAAAGCCTTGAAATTGAACAAATTTCTAGCCATTAGTGGTCCTGTGCTAACAGGATTAGCAGCACTTGGCTCCGCCTTTGTGGGTTCTCCTGATCAAGGCTCTTGGGCGGTGATGCTCGGAGTTGTGGCCGGTGCATTGGCGAGTGTAGTAAACACATTCGAGCACGGCGGGCAAGTCGGGATGGTGTTCGAGATGTACCGGAGCAATGCCGGGTTCTTCAAGCTCATGGAAGAATCCATAGAATCAAATTTGACAGAAAATGATATGGAAAGAAGAGAAAATGGGGAATTGTTTGAGATGAAGGTGGCTTTGCAGTTGGGAAGGAGCCTGTCGCAGCTCAGAGATCTCGCGGCCTCTTCTTCCGGCAAAAGAAAGGAGGATATTGAGGAGTTTGCAAGCAAGCTTTTCTAAAGATTATTCAATTTTGCGTGGACATATACCTATGTGTAAAGCTAATATATTTTTGTAAATTTCTGAACATATCATTAACCAAAATTAATTATTTTATTCGTTTTATATCAGTTTAATTGATTCATTGTAAATTTTTGAGAATTTTGTTGTTCTAGATTAGTTAGGGCCCAAAAAACAAAACCCTAGATTAATTACTTGTGAATTATATTTTCTCATTTTTCCATATGAATACTTCTTCTCTAAAAGAATAAACTCGATTCTTGCTAAAGTTGTTAATTATCATATATAGTCACTCAATTCACAAGAAACCCAGATAATATTTACCGAAGTTTAATGAACATGGATAAAATGCCAATTAAAAGACAGCAAAATAACTCATGCATCAGAATAAGTGCTTGTTTTCTTTAGCTTAAATTATAATTTAAGTTGATTAGATTGGTCAAACATATTTTTTATCCTCGTATTTTGTACGACCCACAATTTATTACTCACTTATTATCCACACATTCTATATGATCGACAACTTATAAATAATTACAATATAATTTTAGCACCACCAAACATGCGGTAAAGTAAGAACAAATAAACACGCTTAAAACACGTTGAATATGACAGTAGTTAGAATTTAAGAAATCAAACATGGACTAGACATTGAGAAACCTCTCAAAATATTTTTATTCAATAATCAAAAGCGAACCAAAACAATTAACCATATCCGTTTTTGAATAAATCCTGCAACCCTAATGTTGACTTCAAAATTAGGGATGGCAAAAACCCCGTCCCCGCCCCGCCCCGACCCGACCCGACCCGACCCTAATGGGGCGGGGAATCCCCGCCCCGATTACTAAACGGGGCGGATCCCCGCCCCGCCTTATCCGAACTAGGGATGGCAACGGGGCGGGTTCGGGGCAGGGCGGCCATTCCCATACCCGCCCCGTCGGGTATTTTTGGAAAACGGGGCGGGGATCGGAGCGGGTGCGGGGCGGGGCGGGTATAGAAAAATCCCCATTTATCGCCCCGTTTAATTAATTAATTAATTAATTATATTATTTTTTATTTTTTTTACATATAATTTAAATTTTAAAATATAAAAATAAAATAAACGGGGCGGGTTCGGGTAATGCGGGGCGGGGACCATGATCCCCGCCCCCGCCCCGTTTAGTAATCGGGGCGGGGCATGGCGGGGCGGGTCGGGGACGGGGTTTTTTGCCATCCCTAATCCGAACCCGCCCCGAATGGTTTATTTTATTTTATTTTTATATTTTAAAATTTAAATTGTATGTAAAAAAAATAAAAAATAATATAATTAATTAATTAAACGGGGCGATAAATGGGGATTTTTCTATACCCGCCCCGATCCCCGCCCCGCTTTCCAAAAATCCCCGACGGGGCGGGTATGGGAATGGCCGCCCCGTTACTATCCCTATTCAAAATCCAGTACGACTAAGTTGTCAACATATTATTCCTACCTCTGTGCTCGCATATACATTATATCTTTACACTTTGACACTATTAGCTTGCAAAAACAACTGTTCCAATGGGTGGTTTGGCGGCCGATTGCACTCCGATAGTCAAGACAATTGACGAAAAGAAGAGGGGGAGACAAATGAGGTGAGATTTGGGTAGGGGTTTGATTTGATAATTTTTCTCTTCTTATTGCATGGAATATTCATAGGAGAAATAAGGTTAAAGGTGTTCCAGACCTTTGGGGTTCTTTGGACATATGCTACCTCATTATTGGTTTGATCATTGTTGCTAATCGTTTCTTTATATATATATGTTTTACCTTTTTAACGGTTTATATGCATGTGATAGCGGGATCATCTCCACATGGTAGAAAGAATGATATGTTGTTTCTGATATTTTCCAGCAAGAAATGTGGGGTTGTATGAATTGCACCTCGTCAATCTCTTTTCCATTCTAAGTGAGAAATAAATGAAGAGATTACTTCAAATTAAGTGGGTTCCCCACCAAGTACTTCGCCCTTAGGGATGACGAGGTTAGGATTCGATCACCTTCTCTCTTCTAGCTTGGAGCTTCACTTGATAGCCAACCACCTAGTGAACTTTCCTTTGTTGGTTACGCGAGCGTTGAGCTTCGGTCATGTCAAAGTTGTTGAACATAAAAATATCTCTAGCTTACATGATGCCATAGCGCAAAAAGAACATGTGACATGAAGTTAGAGGCCTGCCGGACAATCTTAAGCTTAATATTTAAGCCTCGTCTGACACAAAACAAATCCAATATTTGGAAATAATTAAACAATGAATGATACTTATGAAGCCCCTTGGATTTGGACAAAGCTTCGTAGTACAAATTTGACAACTCCACTACAAAATTAATGTGTAATATCTATGCGTGAACAACTCATCCCTACTCATACATGTCCAATCCAATTCCTAGAGTTTCTAAAATTGGTAAAATTGTGGAACTTTGAAAATTTAAATGGAAGATTGTTCTTAAATCAAATGGTTAAAAATATCTGAAAAATTACATAAATACCTCCGACTGTTCACCTATAAATACAAGGTTTAATTATGATTTGAAGTTACAAAAATTCCATGCAAAATATGTACACAAGTAAATAAGATTATATATGTACTAAATTCTCAATTTCAAATTCATCACACACAAATTTTTCAGTGCCTAACTTAATTGTTAGATTGTCTACAACTATTATACCACCCCATATAATTGGCCGACGGCGGTCTAACTTGTGCTCACGTGTGCATTATACAAACCGTGATGTGGAGAGTTTCTGTTGGCTTCAGTTCTAGTCGGATTTTGATGTCAAGCAACGCTAAAGAAGTACATTATAGTTCTTCGAAGTGTTAGAGTTGTTCACATTGACATGGCCAGTGTGTGACATGCGCATGATCTTTTGGCCTCACGCAGCCCACCTTATGATATCCACGTGGAACGAAGACTTATAACTTAATGTATTGAAATTGTAAACAAGATCCTAAGCGTATGAAAGATATCCTACTTAATAAAATAATAGAACAACTATCAATAATAAAATAAAATAAAATCAGCAATTCTTCAAATAAAAACCTGTGACTTTCTTGTCCAACATTGTGTTTTATCATTGGAATTGGTATATTGAGTTTTGGGTAATGAGGGTGACAAGAGTTTTTTTGTAATTGGAATTTTAATTAGTCTTTGATTGAACTACATGCAAATTTGTCGAACGACTTGATTTTATTTTTACTTTGTTGGAATATAAATAAAATTTAGAATTTGCTTAGTTTTGCTTAAAAAATTGATCAAAATTAAGGTCAAAGTCAATAATTAATTTTAATTGCATATTTCATGGAATTCACAACTTTTATCAACTTTCTAACCACACATTTCATCGATTTTTTTTTAAATCTGCTACAAAACTGAATTTTAACAAAACTAAATAGATACTTAATTATGTGTTCATGTATTTAAAAATTATAATGCTCATTTATATATTTGAGTAATTAGACATACGCAATTAAGTTGTTTCATGTACTAACTATATATACCCACGAAGCATCCTAGCGAGAAGAATCTAGTAATTCTTAGATGCATGCTCTAGATTATATACATGTGTTGGAGAATTTATAAATAGTAATGTAATATTATACATTTTCGAAGAAATAAAGTAAAGTTTTGTGTTGAATTATTCTTTCCCTCTAAAATTAATATCCAAATTTCTTCAAAGTAATATTTTCCCTTTCAATGCATTTGCTACGAGTGATGGAAGAATTATTATTCAACAAAATATTATCTCAATCTCGGTTATTCCTAAAAAATATGTATTATTAATTTTAGTGTTTTGGTCAGCAAAATAAGCAATCAAAATTTCTAATTCTTCTCAATTGAGGTGGAGATTTTCGCTTATAGTTGAGTGTATTTTAAAAAGATGTCATATTGGTTAAAATCTAACATTTGAAGTTATTGCCACAAATTTCAAATTGATCATTAAAGTATTTTCTTAGATTTAAGAAAAATTGTAGTTGCCACCTCAATCTTTACCCACTTTTGCACCATTATCTCTAAACCTTTATTTTTTGACACCATTATCTAAACCTTTATTTTTTTGACAATTTTATACGTTCAACATTTAATTTATTAGTGCCATGAGTTCTTATTGACAGTAATGTCAACAAATTCTAAATGAGTGTTTAAAAGACAAACCTATCCTAAAGAAGAGATATATTAATAAAAGAAGAACAATTAAAAAATATAAGAAAAAAGAAATTAATTCACATTTCCTTCTCACAAAACCACAAAACACCAATTTCTCTTCTCCAACAAACCTGTCTAAGCACCCCCAGTACTTGCCAACGTACACATATACACCAACACTCATGATAAGTGTAATTTATATAGTTATATCGAATCATTAATGAAGAATTTTCGTTTAGCTCCAAGTGTTTTAGAGTGTACAACTATTGAATTATAGTTATTTTTGTGATTGTAGGACGAAATCCCCGAACTCAAGTCACATTGGTGAAATTGATGAGAAAATGAAAAGAAATTGACATTTTGAAGTGAAGATCAAGATCCAAACAATGCAGGACGATAAAGAAGATAAAATCAATAAGTTTAAAGTTTGTTGGAGTGACAATTAATAGTTGAGTGGAGGATCAAATACACAGAAGCCGAAGAAACGAATTGAAAAACTTACAACCGAAGCTTGTTGGGATATTAGAGCACAAATTTTGGTAAACAAATCTCCACAAGGCAAATATTTTACCGTTGATTGAATTAGGGTTCCAACTCTTTTTATGGATTGCAATTCGGAGTTTCCTACAAGAAGTTATGGCCATTTGAATATTAGTGGCCCAAGTGGCCAGGGCGTAACAATCTTTGTCCTCTCGAGCGGGCCGTCAACCAAAAAATGCAAACATTTCAGTCCGCTTGAGTGGCCATGGTACCAGCTACTTGAGTAGATAGCCTTGCTGTTAGATCATTAGTTAGGTTTAAATTCTATTTTTGGGAGGTTTTTCAGCACAAAATTCAATAATAATTCGAGTTATAAATTGTATAACTCTTAGAATGAATTGAAGTTGAATTTTGGGAGAGAACAAGGAAGCAAAACACAAGATTTTCACAAAAAAAATCATTCTTCTGGACAAGATTATTAAGATTTCAAGAAAGGGAAAGTTGGGATTCTTGGGTAATCTATCAAAGACATTCAAGGGGGCAAAATTAATCTTCAAATTTCTTCTCGCAGTCAAATTTTTTGGGTGATGAATTCTCATTTTATTGTATGTTTTGTAATTCAATCATGATAGGCTAAATTCTTTGTGCTATGGATGATGATGTAAACCATATGTTGAAGTTTTAATTCAATGATTCCCTTTTCTAATATTAATTTGTGTTTGTTTGATTTATGCGATGGTTTTAATATCTGTTTGAATGATTAATCTCAGTTTCAACGTGTTTGTGAGTTATTTTCGTTTCTAAAAGATTCAAAATAAATTAGCTTATTATAGTTTTAAACACTAAGTCCTATATAAATTAGGAATAATTTCATATGCTTGGTGCAATGAAATTGGATAATCTTGTGGTTGAAAGCCTTTTTTTATATTCGAATTCAAAATAGAATTATTTTGGGGCGTATAAGAAAATAGGTTTAATTCTTCTCGAAAGAGATTATTGACTAACTTAGGATTATCAATTGTCAACTTGAACATAATTAGATTAGAACGTGGCATTTTAAAAATTAAAATATATATTAATGGTGGAGACGGATTCTTAATATAACTAATTTACTTGATTTTTCTCAAAAAATCATAGCACTTAGTTAATTCGTAATTATAGTTTAGAAAATTTCACCATCGCTCGATTAAAATATTGATTGTGTGTATTCAGATTAAGCTCGAATTAGTCTAAATTAAGCTAAATTCTAAATCCTCGTGGGAACGATACTCTTTTACTCAATTTTACTATTACTTGTCAATGATTCCGTATACTTGTGGGATTTTACCGAACAAGTTTTTGGTGCCATTGCTGGGGACTAAGATATTTAGCTTAAGTTTTAATAATTTTAGCTTGAATTCAAATTTTTCTATTTATTTATTTATTTCTTTTTTGTTGCTCTTTTTAGGCAGTTGCAATCATTGTATGCAAGATTTGGAAGATCTTAACCTTTTATCATTTAATCCCGAGATCGAAAGAACCTTTCGTCATCAAAGAAGAAGACAGAGAGAAATACACAAAAAACAACAACACAAAATGTTAGACCATGAGATTGATGAGGACGACACATGTGACATGCTTTATGGAGATTTCATCGCAACGCACAGGCTAATATAGCAAGATGTGATGCGCCTTCTGAAATTGATGAGGATGACTTGCTCTTAGGAGATTTACCAGTCACATTTTTTTTTTTTTGGTCTTTACTCCTATACCTAATCTCAGGATTGGAAAAATCACTCAAACTTCTCTTGATACAACAACCAAGGTCAAACAGGAAGACCACAAGAGAGGAAAGGTTGATAAGAAGAGGCTCTCGCTTAGTTGGAAAATAACCTACATCAAGACGAACTAATGGATCAATAAAAGAATTAGGCCAAAGACAAAATGCAGCTTTGAAAAATATAAAGAATCAACTTGGGCAAATGATAAAAATGCTGACAGAGAGTCCACAAGACACATTTCTAAGTGAAGCTGAAGTCAACCCCATGTAACACATGCCAAGTATTACAACAAGGAATGGAGAGCAACTACTCGAAATTTTAGTTAATAGATATGTCATCCAATATAAGGAATCACCAATTGAAGAATAAAATCATGTGGAGAATGAGAAGTTGATCCTAAATGGGCAAAATGAAAAAAGTGACATTTAATGATGTTGCATATATCAAGAAATTCTCTTATTTTCATCTTTCATCTAAAATTGATTTTGTGATCAAGGTCGATGAGGAAATTGAAGTTTTCATAGTTGAGTTTGATCAGGGTGGTAAACTAAAATCATACTTTTATGAAGAGTGCAAAGTCAAATTTTGGATGATAAACAAAAAATGGTGCAAAGTCAATCAATTCAAGTAGAACAAGTCCTCCAAAGCCCTATTTAAAATTTCGTGAAACGATTGTTGTAAAAAGTCAAGTTAATGACTTTAAAAAAGCACTGATTGGGAGGCTACCCAATTTGTAACCATTTTATTTACCTAATTTTTACGTACTAGTTTTAGGTAGAATTTTGCATCTAGGTTGTTGTCATCTTTTTGTATGAAATTTCTTGAGTATCATGTAATATATCTCTTGATTTTGTAGGTCATCCACAAAGTGTTCGATGAAATATTTCAAATTGAAAATTGCTACAAATCACTTTGAGGATTCATTACAAGTTTGATGGAGATATCATGACCAATTCAAGGTGCTCAAAGACTCCATCTACAAATGAGAATATTAGGAGAGTATCGTGACCCTTCTCTGTACTTACTTTTCTATCAATTAATCTAACTATAAAAAGATATTGCAATAGCAATATGCAGTAGCAAAATATAGTAGTAAATGAAGTTTCAAAAAATAAGACAACTTGCTTTCTAAAATTTGGACAACAATAAATTATAGTAACAAATGACTAGAATTTTTTTTTTTCAAATTATCGTTAACAAGTAACAATACGCAGTAATCACAATAATAAAGTGCAATAACAAACAAACAGTGTTTGACGCCATCTGCATCGAAGCCTCTAACACCACTGTAGTAACAAACATCATTTTAAAAAATAAAAACATTGGTTATTTGTTTTCATTTCTGGAAATTTAAAGTTGAGATTCATTTGGAGAAATTATGCAACCTGGTAGTAGAGAATTGGAAGCCATGAACATCAATTCCTCGCTAAACCAAGAACAATCACTCAAGAAAGCCATAATCATCAATAAAGTGCAATAACAAACAGTGTTTGACGCCATCTGCATCGCCGCATCTAACACCAATGTAGTAACAAACATCATTCCAAAAACTACCATGTGTCATCATTGCACAAACATCAATTCCTCGCGAAACCAAGAACAATCACTCAAGAAAGCCATAATCATCAAAATGGTCAACCCCATTTGTCATCCCACTATGATATGACGTCGTCTTATGGTGATTTCCTCGAAAAAATGTTGTCATCTATTCTATAAGCCAAATCTACTTTTACCTGGGATATGTCCTCTATCGTAGTTTGAGTTGAAAACTATGCGTTGCCTTCGAGTCTGCTTAGCCAATTTGATGACCAGCCGGCCCTGTTGGTTTCCAACATGAATAAAAGCAACATCTTTTACCGAGGTAGAACCAGGCTTAAATATTTAGGATTATAAAAGAAAAAGAAAAAAGAGTAGCCTCTTTGATCGAAGCATACTGAAATGATGCCTAAATATTTTGGACAAAAAAATGAACAACCTATTTGAATGTAGCACAACAACAGTTGATGCTGTCTCATCAGAAATGGGCTCCAGTCTCTAGCTAGGGCCTCCTATCATGGCGAACGTGGGCTCCGACAATGCCTTTAAATCTTAATAATGATCACCAAAACAACGTCCTTGACAGCTTCTTCCAATATGCTAATCTGGTCAAAGTTTTGCTTATAATTTTTTTACTTCAATGCTTGGAAATTATATGGCGACAAATTTAGGTGAAATGGAGAAGTGGCGATAGATTGTAGGGTGCTTGTATTTTTATTTACTAATTAGTTAGAACAAAATATAAATAGTACCCAAAAAATTATAAAAATATTTAAGCTTAAGTTAAACAATGTAGGATTAACTAGTATACCGCTTATCGGTAGAATTCGACCGTAGAAAAATAAATAGAGATTGATAGGAGAAACAAGTTGAGATTTAGAATGAAATATTTGGAGAAGAATGGTGAAGAAAAAGAGAATTCAGAATGAGAGAATTGAAAAAATGGAATAAAAAATTTGAAGATGATGAAGACAAACGTATAGTAGATTTTGGACCAATAGATGAGAAAACTCCATACGGTCGTAATTAACATTCACAATTTAACTAAAATTGTTTAAATTGGAGAAATATTGGCGTCTTCACATTTTAGAGTGTTGGATCCATTTTGACAGTTATTATCGATTAATATATACAAAAGACAACAATTTGGAAAATTTTGTGATTATTCTTAGTTCCTTACAACTCATAAAATCCTTTGTTTTCCTTAGCCTTTACCTTTATGATGATAGAAATAATGACAGCTGATATATGTTACAATGACAGCTGCTACATGTTGTCTGACAATAGTGGCACGTCCTGGCACGCCCGCCTCAACGATTCTCTCGGCTCGCCTGCGCCCGATGGTATCATTGCTTGCTTCTGATGGGTGGATATGCTTGCTTCTGATGGGTGGATAGCAATAAACTAACTTTCGTTGGGTTAGCCAAACATGCGATCCAAAGAATGACAGTTACCACTAACAATTGGAAAGATGTAACGTCTCTTGTTAACTCCTAGTAATGAGGGAGATGAAGAGACACGTGTCACTAAAAACCATTAAAGGCAATAACTGCAGGTCATCCCTATAAATAGAGGCTAACCCCAGGTAAAAACTAACACACATACTCAATATTGTTATTCTGCATATCTGAGTTTAATCACGTACTGATTATCACAACGGAGTGGACACGGGAGAAAGAAGTCCCGCCACTTTTTGCAGGTCTCCACCACTACTGCTGCTGCATTCGAATGAGGAAAAAACGTTTTATCATCAATTGGCGCTGTCTGTGAGAACTCGGCACAAAAATTCATGACTTGAACTAGAAGAGCGAATGCAACCGCCCCCCAGCCCCATCGGGGATGTTGACACAGAGTCCAACCCCGCTACTAACCACCCACAGCAAAAATTTGCCCCTACCACTCAACTAGTGGCAATGTAAACACAGGTAGAGGGGCTTTGGCGACTCAACTCCAGGATCAAAACATTGTGGCGTCTCAACTGTCCCTGGTTCCTGGTCTTCCACCGGTAGAACCATTACTGTCAAGGGCTCCGTCCAAGGCTCTAAGTCTTCCACTCGGTAGAACCATCACCGCCAGGGACTCTACCCCTAGGCTCCTAGTCTTCTACCGGTGAGACTGTCACTGATAGGTGCTCCGTCCATGGCTCCTAACTTTCTAACAACGAAAACACTGCCAACAGTGGCTCCACCACTGGCCCCAGATTATTTGGCTCCATCATTTGCACCCCACATTCATTTATTGACGTCTTGCTCAAATCCACTTTGGTGGGTAATCGTCATAGGTAGCTCCGCCTACGCTAGGTGAAACACAGTGTTAGGCCTCATGCAATGGTTAGAAGATATAATGAGTCAGAAAATAACAAGACGATGAGCCTCTGCTAAAAATCAAAGCAGTGAGCCCCTACTACTAAAAATCAAGGTAATGAGTCCCTGTCTGAAAAATTTAGAGAGGATTGTGCGATAGATTATTTCTACTTCCCATTGACAACAATCTATGAAAAGTAAAAGGATTTATGATGATAGAAACAATGACAGCTGTTATATGTTGTCTGTCAATAGTGGCACGTCCTGGCACGCCCGCCTCAACGATTCTCCCACCCTGCCAGCTTGCCCGCCTCGATGGTATCACACAGCTTGCCTTTGACAGGTAGATAGCAATAAACCAACTGTCATTGGGTTAGCTAGACAAGTGACTCACAGAATGACAGTTACCACTACAGATTGGAAAAGATGTAATGTTCCTCGTTAACTCCTAGTAATGAGGGAGATGAAGAGACACGTGTCATTGAAGACCATTAAAGATCGTAACTGTAGGCCAACCCCTAGATAAAAACCAACACACATATTCAATATTTTTATTCTGCATATTTGAGTTTAATCACACACTGATTATCACACCGGAGTGGACACGGGGAAAGAAGCTCCGCCACCTTTTCCAGGTCTCCACCATTGCTGTCGCTGCGCTCGAAAGAGAAGAAAACGTTTTATCATCACTTTACATAAGGCTTTTTTATTTGTTTTTCATTAACTAACATATATAAATATATTTTAACTTGTGTAAATATTGAGAGAATATAAAATTTCGACGTTTTCACATTTAACTATGAATCTATTCCGATTTTTAACAATGAACATATGCATAAAAACATAAATTAGGAGATGTTATTATCATTCTTAACTCCTCATGACTCGTGATTTTTTTTTTGTTTTTTTTATAAATACCACTAATAGTACAAAAACCTTAATCACATGAATAAATACGAGAGATTTTAAATATATTCCAATTTTTGCGTCCACACGTTGTGTCCACCATTCGTAATTAATTAGATTAGTGTGACTAATTATGGTAATTTTCATGGCCATATGTTATTGTCTTAGTACCATTTCAACTAATTTAAGTTGATAATGTCAAAAAATTATAATTTTCATATAGAAGACATCAATTAAGATATGTTCGTGATTTAGTGAGATATTTGTTATTTTTTATAAAAATATAGTACAGATAATAATATTAAATTTAATAGAACTCAATCTATGAATTTTTGAAATATATATTCAAACTTTGACTAAGACGTTCCACACGGGTATGGTGCATACGATTGGTAATTAATTAAATTAACAATTGAGTCAAGGTCTAATTTACTTTTCTGCCCCTTTGGGTGTTTCAAAATTTTGTTTTACCTAAGTTGGAAGTCAAATTCTAGCAGCCAAAATTATGAGAGTGAGACTGAAGAAATGAAGAAACAGTCTTGCCATTAACCAATTCAAATGCTGAAAAATAATTTATTTTGCATCGCCATATCTTCTTGTGGTTACTACTATTTCGACTAATTTAAGTTGATAATATCAAAAAATTATTGATGATAAAAAAAAAAAAATTTCCTCCTCCGAATACGGTGGTGGTAGTGATGGAGACCTGTAAAAGGTGACAGAGCTTCTGTCCCCCCGTGTCAACTCCAGTGTAATAATCAGTAAATGATGAAGAAGGTATCCAAAAAGGGAACTGTACAAGGTAGCAGTGCTTAAAAATGTAAGAGTTGTCTTACCTGAGGGATTTGCCTCTATTTATATGGGTTATCATGAGGGACTGGTGTCACTATCTTTAATGATGGGTGTGCCCTTTTACGGTTTTACATCTCCCATTACTCGGAGTTAATGATGGACGTTACATCTCCTCAATCGACAGTAGTAACCGTCACTTCGTAGATCGTGGGTCTGACTGATTCAACGACAGTTAGATTACCATTATCCGGATCCAAGAGGCGAACTATGATACCATCATGGCGGGCTAGTCGATAAAGTGGGCAAATCATTGAGGTGGGTGTGCCACCACGTGCCACCATCATCTGACATATATAGCAACTATTGTTGTTTCTATCATGATAATCCTCCCTGCGTGGATCTCCTATTTCATTTTGTGTTCTTGTTCCATTGGAATTTTGTTTATTTTAAACTAAGGCTTATTGCCTTATTTTTAAATTAAGGTTTGTCAGTTTGTTTTCAAACTAAGGCTCGTCGCCTTAGTTTTAAATTAAGGCTCATTTCCTTGTTTTTAAATTAAGGGTCGTCGTCTTTTTTTTTTTAAAAAAAATTAAGGTTCATCGCCTTTTTTTTTTAAACTAAGGCTTGTCGCAAATTCTTTTTTCGGATACCTCCTTCATCATTTACTAATTATCACACCGAAGTAGTCACATGGGACATAATTCCCACTATTTTTTGCAAGTCTTCACCACTACCACCACCACACTCAGAGAAGGAGAAAATCTTTTATCATCAATTATAACTTTCATACATCAATTAGAAATGTTTGACTCAATGAGATTTTTGTCATTTTTTTATAAAAATATATTACTACTAATAATAATAAATCTAATAAAACACAATCCATGAAGATTTGAAAAATATATTCAAACTTTGACAACTACAATTCCATAAATTAGGAGATTTTATTATCATTCTTAGCTCTTGTGACTCATGTGGTTTTTGTGGTGTTTCTTAAAAAATTGCGAGAGATTTTAAATATATATATTCAAACTTTGTTTTCCAATGCGTGGTGGCATGCATATCAATACCATTCATAATTAAATAATTAGTGAGACTAATTATTATCGCATTTTTCATGACCATATGTTCTTGTTTTAGTACCATTTCAACTTATTTAAGTTGATATGGTCACAAAATTATAATTTTCATATAAAAGACATCAATTAAGAATGTATAATAAAACTAATAAAATTCAATATATAATTATATGGAGATTTGAAAAATATATTCAAACTTTGACTCACGTGAATTATGAATTATGAATGACATTCATAATTAATTAAATTGACAATTTGAAGGGTCATATCTTTATAACTTATTAATCCTATTTTGCATGGCAATGTGTTCTTGTCGCCAAATTATAATTTTACATGCAATTAGTTTAACCTGTCAGATATATTATAGAATGGTCAAGACTCAAGACAAGAGAGTTAAAAATTGAAGTTGGCAACAGGCAAGGTCCTAATTTACTTATCTACCCCTCTTGCTGTTTCAAAATTTTGTGTTCCTTGAGTTGAAAGTCAAATTGTAGCACTCTTGTCTTGCCATGAACCAATTCAAACGCTGAAAAATATAATTTATTTTCAGTCAATGATTTCAAGTTAGCCACTCAATTCTATAAATATATGCAGCAAATATGTAATCTCTTCATTCAAATCCTACTCAATTCTTCATCAGAATATATCTCACAGAAAAGCTAGAAAAATCCCAAGAATAGGATTAACATTACCATTTACCCATATATCAAAGCTCAAGAAAATATTATATAAAAGAAGAAAAAATGGCAACCCTCCAGACTTCAGTCATCACGTGTTCATCCAGTTCATCTTCTACTTCTTCTTCTTCCCATGATCGCAGAGGAGGAATTATCCGGGCGACCTTAAATGTTCCTAGGAGAATGACAAATATTTCTCTTCCGGGGCTACAAACAAAGGGAATTGTAGAGGAACTGGAGTCACACAATTGCACTGACAAAAAACTCAGCCCTATCAATGTTAACACGTTTATAAGAAATAATAGTAATGGTCCTGATCCATTGGTAATGGCCAAACTCTATGCAATTGTTGAGGCAGTTGCAGATAGGGTGGAGATGCACAAAAATATTGGAGAGCAAAGAAGCAATTGGAACAGCCTGCTTTTGACGTCAATCAATGCACTCACTCTTGCTGCAGCAACTATGACAGGAATCGCCGCCACGAGTGTTATCAGTGGTGGTGCTCCGGTGGCGGCCTTAAAGCTTCCGTCCACCATTATGTATCTTTCAGCAACTGGGATGCTGTCGATAATGAACAAGATTCAGCCATCTCAGCTTGCAGAGGAACAAAGAAATGCAACAAGGTTGTTCAAGCAGCTTCATAATCAGATTCAAACAATTATAGCAATCGGTAATCCTACAACTAGCGATGTTAAGGAAATGATGGAAAAAGTGTTGGCTCTTGACAAGGCCTACCCGCTTCCTCTTCTCGGTGCAATGCTCGAGAAATTCCCGACTAACATAGAGCCTGCAGTGTGGTGGCCGGAGCAGCGCCGAAGACAGGCAAAAGGGCTCGACAGGAAGAAAAGTTGGAATGGTTGGAATGGGAAGTTGGAGGAGGAAATGACAAAAATATTTGGTGTAATAGGAAAGAAAGACAAAGCAGACTACTTGAGGTTGGGTGGAAAAGCCTTGAAATTGAACAAATTTCTAGCCATTAGTGGTCCTGTGCTAACAGGACTAGCAGCACTTGGCTCCGCCTTTGTGGGTTCTCCTGATCACGGCTCTTGGGCGGTGATGCTCGGAGTTGTGGCGGGTGCATTGGCGAGTGTAGTAAACACATTCGAGCACGGCGGGCAAGTCGGGATGGTGTTCGAGATGTACCGGAGCAATGCCGGGTTCTTCAAGCTCATGGAAGAATCCATAGAATCAAACTTGACAGAAAATGATATGGAAAGAAGAGAAAATGGAGAATTGTTTGAGATGAAGGTGGCTTTGCAGTTGGGAAGGAGCCTGTCGCAGCTCAGAGATCTCGCGGCCTCTTCTTCCGGCAAAAGAAAGGAGGATATTGAGGAGTTTGCAAGCAAGCTTTTCTAAAGATTATTCAATTTTGCGTGGACATAGACCTATGTGTAAAGCTAATATATTTTTGTAAATTTCTGAACATATCATTAACCAAATTTAATTATTTTATTCGTTTTATATCAGTTTAGAGTGCGTTTGATAGAGATTATAAACAATTTATAAACCAAAAGTAGTTTATTTGAGTTGAAATTGTTGACTTTTCATGTTAAAAATGGGTTGAAAAGTCAAAAATTACGATTGAAAAAAACCAAAAACGGTTTTTAATCTAAACCAAACACAAGCTTAATTGATTCATTGTAAATTGAAGTCCATTTTTGAGAGAATTTTGTTGTGCTTGATTAATTGGTGCCCAAATAAAACCCTAGATTAATTACTTCTTGTGAATTTTCTCATTTTTCCATGTGAATACTTCCTCACTGAAAGAATAAACTCGATTCTTGCTAAAGTTGTTAATTATCATATATAGTCACTCAATTCACAAGAAACCCATATGATATTTACTGAAATTTAATGAAAATGCCAATTAAAAGACACCAAAATAACTCATGCATCAGAATAAGTGCTTGTTTTCTTTAGCTTAAATTATAATTTAAGTTGATTAGATTGGTCAAACATATTTTTTGTCCTCGTATTTTGTACGACCCACAATTTATTATTCACTTATTATCCATAACTTATAAACAATTACAATATAATTTCAGCACCACCAAACATGCGGTAAAGTAGGAACAGATAAACACGCTTAAAACACGTTGAATATGACACTAGTTAGAATTTAAGAAATCAAACATGGACTAGACATTGAGAAACCTCTCAAAATATTTTTATTCAATAATCAAAAGTGAACCAAAACCATTAACCACATCCGTTTTTGAATAAAGTCATGCAACTCTAATATTGACTTCAAAATCTAGTACGACTAAGTTGTCAACATATTATTCCTACCTCTGTGCTCGCATATACATTATACCTTTATACTTTGACACCATTAGCTTGCAAAAACAATTGTTCCAATGGGTGGTTTGGCACTCCGATAGTCAAGACAATTGACAGAACGAGGGGGAGACAAATGAGGTGACATTTGGGTAGGTGTTTGATTTGCTAACTTTTCTCTTCTTATTACGAGGAATATTTATAGGAGAAATAAGATTAAGGGTGTTCCAGACCTTTGGGGTTCTTCGGACATATGTCACCTCATTATTGGTTTGATCATTGTTGCTAATCGTAATTTCTTTATATATATATATATATATATATATATATATATATATATATATATATATTATTTTTTTTAGTTGACCTTTTTAACGGTTTATGTGCATGTGATAGTGGGCTCATCTCCACGTGGTAGAAAGAATGATATGTTGTTCCTGATCTTTTCCAGGGTTATATGAATTGCACCTTGTCAATCTCTTTTCAATTCTAAGTAAGAAATAAGGGAAGAGATTACTTCAAGTTAAGTGGGTTTCCCACCAAGTACTTCACCCTTAGGGATTATGAGGTTAATTAGGATTCGATCACCTTCTCTCTTCTAGCCTGGAGCTTCACTTGATAGCCAACCACCTAGTGAACTTTCCTTTGTTGGTTATGCGAGCATTGAGCTTCGGTCATGTCAAAGTTGTTGAACATGAAAATATCTCTAGCTTACATGATGCCACAGCGCAAAAGGAACATGTGGCATGAAGTTAGAGGCCTGCCAGATGATCTTGAGCTTGATATTTAAGCCTCGTCCGAAACACAACAAATCCAAAATTTGAAAATAATTGGAAACAATGAATGATACTTATGAAGCCCCTCGAATTTGGACAAAGCTTCGTAGTACAAAATCTGACAACTCCAATACAAATTTATTGTGTCATATCTATGCATGAACAACTCATCCCTACTCATACATGTCAAATCCAATTCCTAGAATTTCCAAAATTGGTAAAATTGAGGAACTTTGAAATTTTAAATGGAAGATTGTTCTTAAATCAAATGATTATAAATATCTGAAAAATGACATAAATAACCCCAACCATTTACCTATAAATATGAGGTTTCCTTATCATTTGAAGGTACAAAATTTCCATACAAAATATGTACACAAGTAAATGAGATTATATATGTACTAAATTCTCAATTTCAAATTCATTATACATATATTTTTCGTTGCCTACCTTCTACAACCATTATAGCACCCCATGTAATTGGCCGTCGGGGGTCTAACTTTTGCTCACGTGTGCATTGTACAAACCGTGATGTGGAGAGTTTTTGTTGGCTTCTGGTTCAAGCGACGCTAAAGAAGTACATTATAATTCGTCGAAGTGTTAAAGATGTTCACAATGACATGGCCAGTGTGTGACATGCGTATGGCCTTTTGGCCTCACGCAGCCCAACATATGATATCCACGTGGTACGAAGACTTATAACTTAACATATTGAAATTGTAAACAAGAACCTAAGTGAACCATAAATAATAAAAGATATCCTACTTAATAAAATAATAGAACAACCATCAATAATAAAACAAATTAAAATCAGCAATACTTAAAATAAAAACCCGTGACTTTTTCTTGTCCAACATTGTGTTTTATAATTGGAATTGGTATATTGAGTTTTGGGTAATGAGAGTGATAAAAGTTGTGTAATTGAAATTTTGATTAGTCTTCAATTGAAGTACATGTAAATTTGTCGAACTACTTAATTTTATTTTTACTTTGTTGGAATATAAATAAAATTTAGCATTTGTTTGGTTTTGTTTAAAAATTTGATCAAAATTTGGATCAAAGTCAACAATTAGTTGTAATCGCATATTTCACAGGACTCACAACTTTTATTAATTTTCCAACCACACGTTTCATCAATTTTTCTTTAAATACAAAACTGAATTTTAACAAAACTAAACATGTACTTAATTATGTGTTCATGTATTTAAAAAATTTAATGCTCATTTATAATTCTTAGAATCATGCTCTAGATTATATACATTTTGGAAGAATTTATAAATAGTAATGTAATATTATACGTTTTGGAAGAAGTCAATACAAGAAATAAAGTAAAGTTTTGCGATGAATTATTCTCTCTCTAAAATTAATATCCATAAACTTCTTCAAAGTAATATTGTGCCCGTTCTCTCATTGACTAGTTTTTCCCTTTCAATGCATTTGCTACCACCAAGCATGGGGTGAAGTAAGAACAAATAAACACGCTTAAAACACGTTGAATATGACAGTAGTTAGAATTTAAGAAATCAAACATGGACTAGACATTGGGAAACCTCTCAAAATATTTTTATTCAATAATCAAAAGCGAACCAAAACAATTAACCACATCCGTTTTTGAATAAATCCTGCAACTCTAATGTTGACTTCAAAATCCAGTACGACTAAGTTGTCAACATATTATTCCTACCTCTGTGCTCGCATATACATTATATCTTTACACTTTGACACTATTAGCTTGCAAAAACAACTGTTCCAATGGGTGGTTTGGCGGCCGATTGCACTCCGATAGTCAAGACAATTGACGAAAAGAAGAGGGGGAGACAAATGAGGTGAGATTTGGGTAGGGGTTTGATTTGATAATTATTCTCTTCTTATTGCATGGAATATTCATAGGAGAAATAAGGTTAAGGGTGTTCCAGACCTTTGGGGTTCTTCGGACATATGTCACCTCATTACTGGTTTGATCGTTGTTGCTAATTGTTTCTTTATATATATATATATATATATATATATATATATATATATATATATATATATATATGTTTTACCTTTTTAATGGTTTATATGCATGTGGTAGCGGGATCATCTCCATGTGGTAGAAAGAATGATATGTTGTTCCTGATATTTTCCAGCAAGAAATGTGGGGTTGTATGAATTGCACCTCGTCAATCTCTTTTCCATTCTAAGTGAGAAATAAAGGAAGAGATTACTTCAAGTTAAGTGGGTTCCCCACCAAGTACTTCGCCCTTAGGGATGACGAGGTTAGGATTCGATCACCTTCTCTCTTCTAGCCTGGAGCTTCACTTGATAGCCAACCACCTAGTGAACTTGTTGGCGGAATTCTGTGGAAGTGACCCAAAGCAATAAAAACAAGAACCGAAAATCTGGAAATGAAGAAGGAAAAACTGAGGCAAGAGTTGCACTCTTTGTCCTTAAGTCAAAATTGCCCCGCAAGGTGCTTTCGGTCTTTGGCAAATGACTCCCAAGATACAACGGTTTCGCTTGAGTTTTGTAGCACAACAAAGACTCAAGTACAGCGAACCAAGGATGGCTTTTGTACTCCAAAGGATGAATGAAATGGAAAACCAGATTTTATGCAACTTTAATGCAATAAAAAATGGTTCAAGGATGAAATGTATGAGAGATTTATGTTTGCAATCGTTTCTGTATCAATATATGCAGAATGGATGTCCATGGCCCTTTTTAACGTTGGAGAGTTGGTTGGAAACGAAAAGGAATGAACCAAATCGTGCAACTCTTCAAAAGGACATGTATGTTCACGCAAACCCATGCGATCGCATGGTTTAACCAAGCTGCGATCGCAAGGCTTTGCCTCCTGCGATCGCATGGAAGGACCAAAATACATTCTGCTAAAATTTTAGCCATATTGCGATCGCAGGTTTACATACCTGTGCGATCGCATGGTCAAACATTTGACCCGATTTTGTCCTTTTTCGTAATTTCTCATTCATTCGTTTTGTCCCACGAGGGGCGCTGCCCCCTCGACCCCCGCGACCTGACTGGGCAGGTCGAACCCCGCGACCTGACCGGGCAGGTCGATCCCCGTTCCGGGGGCGTTGCCCCCGAAGCGTGCGTCGAAGTGGCAAACAAATTTGCCTAAACGGATTGGGTCGGGACTTGTATATTTGGCTAAGTTGACACGAAGTCACTTAGTTAATTTATCAACATTTTAAACCAATTTCCAACAATCTCCCACATGAATGGAAATTCCTTGATACGCAAACACGATGCAAATGAAATGCAATGATATGCAGACTCTAACAATGGAGTACAAACGACAAGTTATAGCATCAAGATAGGTAGCTTGTGGCTTTGAACCTTCTTTAGTTGAATACAATCGGATTTACTAGGCTAGTTGGTGAACACGATGTTTTTGAACCATCCAGCCGTTCGTGTAAACCCAAACAATTGTACCAACACCATAACTCATCTAACCAATTCGGTTCTCATAGTTGTGTCCATTTTGGCCCTGGACAACTCTTGGTTTCATAAGTGCTCTAAGAGAATTAAGCCTCGAATTCTCGTAGAAGCGGCCCCACTTCACACTTATATAGGTGATCTCTTACCTTTCCACTTCAAGGTTTTGAATCATTAAAAGTATGTATACTTATCCTAATACATATTTGACATAGCACTTTAAAAGTTAGGAATGGGAATAAGTGCTTTATTCCGAATATTTTATAACTTAGTTGTCCCATTGAACCAAGATCTTGGGATCTCCAATCTACAAGGTTGGGTTTCCGTTATAATAATTCTATTCAATAGGCTTTAGGCCCATTCCCCTCGAAAGATGGTATACTTGATCTCTTGCAAGTCCTTTCGTCAAAGGATCAGCCAAGTTCTCTTTTGACTTCACATAGTTAATAGAGATTATACCATTCGATATTAACTGTTTAATGGTGTTATGTCTCCGACGGATATGTCGAGACTTACCATTATACATACTGTTTTGTGCCCTTGCTATTGCCGACTGATTATCGCAATGTATATTAATTGCAGAAACCGGCTTTTCCCAACATGGAATTTCTTCAAAGAAATTACGAAGCCATTCTGCTTCTTCTCCGGCTTTGTCTAAAGCAATAAACTCAGATTCCATTGTGGATCGAGCTATACATGTTTGCTTAGACGATTTCCAAGACACGACTCTACCTCCAATGGTAAATACATAACCACTTGTGGATTTTGAATCCTTAGTGTCAGATATCCAATTTGCATCGGCATATCCTTCTAACACCGCGGGATATCTTGAGTAGTGTAATCCATATTCAACCGTGTGTCTTAAGTATCTAAGAACTCGGTTTAATGCCTTCCAATGTTCAACATTTGGATTACTAGTGAATCTACTCAACTTGTTGACTATGTATGCTATATCCGGTCTTGTGCAGTTGGTAATGTACATCAAACTGCCTATGACCCGTGAATATTCCAATTGAGATACGGGCTCACCAGTATTCTTAGCTAAGTGTATACTTAGGTCAACTGGTGACTTAACTGGTTTATCGTCATACACCTTAAATTTCTTAAGTATAGTCTCAACATAATGAGATTGAGATAATGACAAACCATCGGATGTCTTAGAGATTTTAATCCCTAATATCACATCCGCCACTCCCATATCCTTCATGTCAAAATATTTTGTTAACATTTTCTTAGTCGAGGAAATGACTTTTGGGTTATTTCCCATAATTAGCATATCGTCAACGTATAGGCATACGATCACATATTCATCGGGTGTGTTTTTAATGTAGACACACTTGTCACATTCATTGATTTTGAAGCCATTTGACAACATAGTTTTATCAAACTTTTCATGCCATTGCTTCGGTGCTTGTTTTAATCCATACAAGGATTTTACAAGTTTACACACCTTCTTTTCATTTCCCGGTGCAACAAACCCTTCGGGTTGTTCCATATAGATTTCTTCTTCTAATTCACCGTTTAGAAACGCAGTTTTAACATCCATTTGATGTATTTCAAGATTATGCAATGCTGCGATTGCAATCAAGACACGTATAGACGTAATTCTAGTCACCGGTGAATAAGTATCAAAGAAATCAAATCCTTCCTTTTGTCTATACCCTTTGGCTACTAATCTAGCCTTGTATTTATCAATTGATCCATCCGATTTCAATTTCTTTTTGAATATCCATTTACAGCCTAAAGCTTTGTTTTCCAGAGGGAGTTGAACCAATTCCCAAGTATGGTTGTTCATGATGGATTCAATTTCGTTACGTACAGCTTCTTTCCAAAAAGGAGCTTCGGGAGTGGACATTGCTTCATCAAATGTCCTCGGATCATTTTCAAGTAAATTGGTTACGAATTCTAGACCGAATGTCTTAAGAATTCGTTGCCTTTTACTACGTCTCGGTTCTTCATTTATTTGAAGATTATCGTCATTTCTATGTAAATTATCATAAGTTCGTTTAACTGAACTTGCTTCCTTTTCTTTACACGGAAATTTGTCTTCAAAGAAGACCGCATTTCTTGATTCAATAATCGTGCCTTCATGTACATCAAGTACTTCAGATTTATGAACCAAGAATCGATATGCACTACTATTGATTGCATATCCAATAAAGACACAATCAATTGTCTTTGGTCCAATCCTAACTTGTTTAGGCTTGGGTATTTGTACTTTTGCTAAGCACCCCCACACTTTGAGATATTTGTAGGAAGGTTTCCGACCTTTCCATAGCTTATAAGGTGATTCAACCTTATTCTTGTGTGGTATCTTATTTAGGATATGATTTGCAGAAAGTATGGCTTCCCCCCACAAGTTTTGAAGTAAGCCCGAACTTATTAGCATTGCATTCATCATTTCCTTTAGAGTTCGATTCTTACGTTCAGCTATCCCGTTCGATTGAGGTGAATATGGTGCAGTAGTTTGATGAATGATTCCAAATTCTGCACAAAATTCCTCAAATGGTGCAACGTATTCTCCACCTCTATCACTACGAATCATTTTTATTCGTTTTCCAAGTTGATTTTCAACTTCGGTTTTGTAGTGGTTGAACACTTTCAAAGCTTCATCTTTGCTTTTCAACAAGTATACGTAACAGTACCTTGTACAATCATCTATGAACGTGATGAAATACTTTTTACCACCTCTTGTTTGTACGAACTTTAAATCACACACATCTGTGTGAATTAGTTCTAAAGGTGTTGTGGTTCGTTCAACCGAATGAAAAGGTGCTTTGGCCGCTTTTGCCTCTACACATGTTTCGCATTTTCCATTATTAAAATGCATATTCGGAATTAAACTTAAATTCATCAACTTACGTATTGAATTAAAGTTTGCATGTCCTAATCTATGATGCCATAAATTAGATGACTCAATAATATAAACGGAAGATGGCGTTTTATTCATAACTTTCGGTACAATAGTTAGGACATTCATTTTGAATAGTCCATCTTTTACATAGCCTTTGCCAACATACATATTGTTCTTGGTAAGTACAAACTTATCCGACACAAAGACTAATTTGAAGCCATTCTTGCTCAACAAAGAACCTGACACAAGGTTCTTGCGAATATCCGGTACATGAAGAACATTGTTGAGGCTAAGTTCCTTTCCCGATGTCATCTTCAATATCACTTTGCCTTGTCCTTCAACCTTGGATGATGAGGAGTTCCCCATGAATAGCTTTTCTCTCTCGGTTGGAATGTAGGATGTGAACATATCCTTATCAGCACATATGTGACGGGTTGCACCCGTATCAACCCACCATTCCATGGGATTTCTAACGTTGTTGCATTCTGAAACAACCGCCGATAAATTCATATCAGATATTCCATTTGATATGGAATCAGATTCGGCTATGTTCGCTTGGGCTTGCTTCTTTGGTTTGCGACAATCAACGGATCGATGTCCAGCCTTTCCACAATTATAGCAGTTGCCCTTGAACTTCTTTGCATTCTTCTTAGAAGGTTCAACAGAATGCTTCCTCTTCTTTCATTTGTTGTTGTTGTTGGATTCCACAACATTAGCCCTTGATTGTGGTATGCTATTTCCAACACGCCTGTCCGAACTTCGATTATCTTCCTCAATCCTTAGTCGGACCACAAGTTCTTCAATATTCATCTCCTTCCGCTTATGCTTGAGATAATTCTTGAAGTCCTTCCACATGGGTGGAAGTTTCTCAATGATTGCAGCCACTTGAAATGATTCACTTAGAGACATGTTCTCCGCGTGAATGTCATGAAGTATGATCTGCAACTCCTGCACTTGACTGAATACCGGCTTTGAATCTACCATCTTGTAGTCCAAAAACCTTCCCATGATGAACTTCTTTGTTCCCGCATCTTCAGTCTTGTATTTCTTTTCCAAAGAATCCCACAAATCCTTTGCCGATTGCTTGGAACAATACACATTGTACAAAGTATTGTCCAAGCCATTCAGAATATAATTCTTGCACAAGAAATCTGAATGTTTCCAAGCATCCAATGCAATCAACGATGCCCGATTATTTTCACCTTCTTGAATGGCGGGAGGATCCTCATTCAAGAATTTCGCTAAATTGAGGGTCGTGAGATAGAAGAGCATTTTCTGATGCCATCTCTTAAACTCAACCCCAATGAACTTCTCCAGTTTTTCCCCATGTGGAACGGAGCTTGAATGAACAGTAGTAGGGATAGCCACAACCGGAGTCACAACCGGATGAATCACATCGGTAGGGATACTTCCTTTAGAAGTTCCCTCATTCGAATTATCATTCGAATTCATTTCTGTTTACATAAAACAGAAGATCAACCAACCAAGACTTTTCACTTACCACAAAATACTGCAACGAAGATTTTGACTTAAGATTGTTGGCGGAATTCTGTGGAAGTGACCCAAAGCAATAAAAACAAGAACCGAAAATCTGGAAATGAAGAAGGAAAAACCGAGGCAAGAGTTGCACTCTTTGTCCTTAAGTCAAAATTGCCCCGCAAGGTGCTTTCGGTCTTTGGCAAATGACTCCCAAGATACAACGGTTTCGCTTGAGTTTTGTAGCACAACAAAGACTCAAGTACAGCGAACCAAGGATGGCTTTTGTACTCCAAAGGATGAATGAAATGGAAAACTAGATTTTATGCAACTTTAATGCAATAAAAAATGGTTCAAGGATGAAATGTATGAGAGATTTATGTTTGCAATCGTTTCTGTATCAATATATGCAGAATGGACGTCCATGGCCCTTTTTAACGTTGGAGAGTTGGTTGGAAACGAAAAGGAATGAACCAAATCGTGCAACTCTTCAAAAGGACATGTCTGTTCACGCAAACCCATGCGATCGCATGGTTTAACCAAGCTGCGATCGCAAGGTACAAAAAATGGAACAGAACTTCATCCAGATTAACCATGCGATCGCATGGAAGGACCAAAATACATTATGCTAAAATTTTAGCCATATTGCGATCGCAGGTTTACATACCTGTGCGATCGCATGGTCAAACATTTGACCCGATTTTGTCCTTTTTCGTAATTTCTCATTCATTCGTTTTGTCCCACGAGGGGCGCTGCCCCCTCGACCCCCGCGACCTGACCGGGCAGGTCGATCCCCGTTCCGGGGGCGTTGCCCCCGAAGCGTGCATCGAAGTGGCAAACAAATTTGCCTAAACGGATTGGGTCGGGACTTATATATTTGGCTAAGTTGACACGAAGTCACTTAGTTAATTTATCAACATTTTAAACCAATTTCCAACAGAACTTTCCTTTGTTGGTTACGGGAGCGTTGAGCTTCGGTCATGTCAAAGTTGTTGAACATGAAAATATCTCTAGCTTACATGATGCCACAGCGCAAAAAGAACATGTGACATGAAGTTAGAGGCCTGCCGGACGATCTTAATCTTAATATTTAAGCCTCATCTGACACAAAACAAATCCAATATTTGGAAATAATTGGAAACAATGAATGATACAGCCCCTCGGATTTGGACAAAGCTTCGTAGTACAAATCTGACAACTCCACTACAAAATTAATGTGTAATATCTATGCGTGAACAACTCATCCCTACTCATACATGTCCAATCCAATTCCTAGAATTTCTTAAATTTGTAAAATTGTGGAACTTTGAAAATTTAAATGGAAGACTGTTATTAAATCAAATGATTAAAAATATCTGAAAAATTACATAAATACCTCCGACCGTTCACCTATAAATACAAGGTTTAATTATGATTTGAAGTTACAAAAATTCCATGCAAAATATGTACACAAGTAAATAAGATTATATATGTACTAAATTCTCAATTTCAAATTCATCATACATATATTTTTCAGTGCCTAACTTAATTGTTAGATTGTCTACGACCTTTGTACCACACCATATAATTGGCCGTCGGCTGTCTAACTTGTGCTCACGTGTGCATTATACAAACCGTGATGTGGAGAGTTTCTGTTGGCTTCAGTTCTAGTCGGATTTTGATGTCAAGCAACGCTAAAGAAGTACATTATAATTCTTCGAAGTGTTAGAGTTGTTCACATTGACATGGCCAGTGTGTGACATACGCATGACCTTTTGGCCTCACGCAGCCCACCTTATGATATCCACGTGGAACGAAGACTTATAACTTAACGTATTGAAATTGTAAACAAGAACCTAAGTGTATAAAAGATATCCTACTTAATAAAATAATAGAACAACCATCAATAATAAAACAAAATAAAATCAGCAATTCTTCAAATGAAAACCCGTGACTTTCTTGTCCAACCTTGTGTTTTATCATTGGAATTGGTATATTGAGTTTTGGGTAATGAGAGTGATAAGAGTTTTTTTTTTTTTTTTTTTTTTTTTTTGTGATTGGAATTTTAATTATTCTTTGATTGAACTACATGTAAATTTGTCGAACTACTTGATTTTATTTTTACTTCGTTGGAATATAAATAAAATTTAGAGTTTGCTTAATTTTGCTTAAAAAATTGATCAAAATTAAGGTCAAAGTCAATAATTAATTTTAATTGCCAATTTCATGGGACTCACAACTTTTATCAACTTTCCAACTACATATTTCATCATTTTTTCTTTAAATCTGCTAGAAAACTGAATTTTAACAAAACCAAACAAGTACTTAATTATGTGTTCATGTATTTAAAAATTTTAATGCTCATTTATATATTGGAATAATTAGACATACGCAATTAAGTTGTTTCATGTACTAACTATATATACCCACGAAGCATCCTAGCGAGAAGAATCTAGTAAATCTTAGATGCATGCTCTAGATTATATACATGTGTTGGAGAATTTATAAATAGTAATGTAATATTATACATTTTCAAAGAAGTCAATTCAAGAAATAAAGTAAAGTTTTGTGTTGAATTATTCTTTCCCTCTAAAATTAATATCCAAATTTCTTCAAAGTAATATTTTCCCTTTCAATGCATTTGCTACGAGTGACGGAAGAATTTTTATTCAACAAAATAATATCTCAATCTCGGTTATTCCTAAAAAATATGTATTATTAATTTTAGTGTTTTGGTCAGCAAAATAAGCAATCAAAATTTCTAATTCTTCTCAATTGAGGTGGAGATTCTCGCTTATAGTTGAGAGAGTTTTAAAAAGAGGTCATATTGGTTAAAATCTAACATTTGTCACTAATTTTAAATTGATCATTAAAGTATTTTCTTAAATTTAAGAAAAATTGCAGTTGCCACCCCAATCTTTACCCATTTTTGCACCATTATCTAAACCTTTATTTCTTGTCACAATCTTATATGTCCAACATTTAATTTATTAGTGCAATGAGTTCTTATTGACAGCAATGTCAACAAATTATAAATGAGTGTTTAAAAGACAAACCTACCCTAAAGAAGATATATATTAATAAAAGAAGAATAACTAAAAAATATAAGAAAAAAGAAATTAATTCACATTTCCTTCTCACAAAACCACAAAACACCAATTTGTGTTCTCCAAACCCCTCAACCCCCCCCCCCTCACCCACCCACCCACCCACCCACCCACCCATCCATCCCAAAACACTTTCCAACGTACACATATATCGAATTATTAATGAAGAGTTTTCGTTTATCTCCAAGTGTTTTAGAGTCTATAATAATTGAATTATAGTCATTTTTGTGATTGTAGAACGAAATCCCCTAACTCGAGTCACATTGGTGAAATTGATGAGAAAATGAAAAGAAATTGACATTTCAAAGTGAAGATCAAGAGCCAAACAATAGAGGATGATAAAGAAAATAAAATTAATAAGTTTAAAGTTTGTTGGAGTGACAATGAAGAGTTGAGTAGATGATCAAATACACAGAAGCAGAAGAAACGAATTGAAAAACCAACAACCAAAGCATGTTGGGATATTAGAGCACAAATTTTGGTAAACAAATCTCCACAAGGAAAATAGTATACCATTGATTGAATTAGGGTTATAACTCTTTTTACGGATTGCAATTCGGAATTTCCTACAAGAAGTTATGGCCATTTGAATATTAGTGGCCCGGGCATAACAGTCTTTGTCCGCTTGAGCGGGCCGTCGCCCAAAAAAATGCAAACATTCAGTCTGCTTGAGCGGCCATGTAGATAGCGTCGCTGTTAGATCATTAGTTAGGTTAAAATTCTATGTTTGGGAGGTTTTTCAGCACAAAATTCAACCATAATTCGACCCTTATAAAAAGTGGAACTCTTAGAATGAATTGAAGTTGAATTTTGAGAGAGAACAATGAGGCAAAATACAAGATTTTCACAAAAAAATCATTCTTCTGGGCAAGATTATTGGGATTTCAAGAAAGAGAAATTAAGTTGAGATTCTTGGGCAATCTATTAAAGACATTCAAGGGGGCAAAATTAATCTTCAAATTTCTTCTCACAATCAAATTTTTTGGGTGATGAATTCTCATTTTATTATATGTTTTTGTAATTCAATCATGATAGGCTAAATTCTTTGTGCTATGGATAATGATGTAAACCATATTTTGAAGTTTTAATTCAAAGATTCTTATTTCAAATCTTAATTTGTGTTTGTTTGATTTATGCGATGGTTTTAATATCTGTTTAAATGATTGATCTCAATTTCAACGTGTTTGTGAGTTATTTTTTCGTTTCTGGAAGGTTCAAAATAAATTAGCTCTTATGGTTTTCAACACTAAGTCCTGTTGAAATTAGAAAAAATTTCATATGCTTGGTGCAATGAAATTGAATAATCTTGTTGTTGAAAGCATTTTTTTATATTTGAATTCAAAATAGGAATATTTTTGGGCGTATATGAAAATATGTTTAATTCTTCTCGAAATAGATTATTAGCTAACTTATGATTATCAATTGTCAACTTGAACATAATTAGATTAGAACATAGAATTTTGAAGATTAAAATAGATACTAATGATGGAGACGGATTCTTAGTATAATTCATTTACTTGATTTTTCTCCAAAAATCATAGTACTTAGTTAATTCGTAGTTATAGTTTAGAAAATTTCACCATCGCTTGATTATAATATTGATTGTGTGTATTCGGATTAAGCTCGAATTAGTCTAAATTAAGCTAAAATCTAAATCATCGTGGGAACGATACTCTTTTACTCAATTTTACTATTACTTGTCAACGATCTCGTACGCTTGTGGGATTTCACCGAACAAGTTTTTGGTGCCATTGCTAGGGCCTAAGATATTTAGCTTAAGTTTTAATAATTTTAGCTCGACTTCAATTTTTTCTTTTTTTCTTTTTTGTACCCTTGTTGCTCTTTTCAGGTAGTTGCAGTCATTGTATGTAAGATTTGGAAGATCTCGACCTTTTGCCATTTAATTCCGAGATCAAAAAAACCTTTCGTCATCGAAGAAAAAGACAGAGAGAAATACACAAAAAAACAACAACACAAGATGTCAGACCATGAGATTGATGAGGAAGACACATGTGACATACTTTATGGTGATTTCATCGCAATGTACCAAGATAATATAGCAAGATATGATACACCTTCGGAAATTGATGAGATTGACTTGCTCTTGGGAGATTTATGAAAACTACCGATCACATAATTTTTTTGTCTCTACTCCTATACCTAATCTCAGGATTGAAAAAATCACTCAAACTTCTTTTGGTACAACAACCAAGGTCAAACAGAAAGACCACAAGAGAGGCAATGTTGATCGGAAGAGGCTCTCGCTCAGTTGAAAAATAACCTACATCAAGAACGAACTAATGGATCTATAAAAGAATTAGGCCAAAGACAAGATGCGGTTTTGAAAAATATAAAGAATCAACTTGGGCAGATGATAAAAATGATGACAGAGAGTCCACAAGCCACATTCCTAAGCGAAGCTGAAGTCAACCCCATAGAACACATGCCAAGCATTACAACAAGGAATGTAGAGCAACTGTCTGAGATTTTGGTTAATACATCTGTCATCCAATCTGAGGAATCACCAACTAAACAAGAAAATTATGTGGATAAGGAGAAGTTGATCCTAAATGGGAAAAATGACAAAAAAAAAAAAAAAAAAGTGAATGATGTTGTACATATGCAATTCTCTTATTTTCATCTTTCGTCTAAAATTGATTTTGTGATCAAGGTCAATGAAGAAGTTGAAGTTTTCATAGTTGAGTTCGATCAGGGTGGTAAACTAAAATCATACTTTTATGAGGAGTGCAAAGTCAAATTTTGGATGATAAACAAAAAATTGTGCAAAGTCAATCGATTCAAGCAAAGCAAGTCCTCCAAAGCCCTATTTAAAGTTCCATGAAACGATTGTTGTAAAAAGTCATGTCAATGATTTTAAAAAAGTGCTAATTGGGAGGCAACCCAATTTGTAACCATTTTATATACCTACTTTTTACGTAGTAGTTTTAGTTAGAATTTTGCATCTAGGTTGTCGTCATCCTTTTGTATGAAATTTCTCGGATATCATGTACTATATTTTTTTATTTTGTAGGTCACCCACAAAGTGTTCGATGAAATATTTCCAACTGAAAATTGCTACAAATCACTTTGAGGATTCATTAAAAGTTTGATGGAAATATCATGATCGATTCAAAGTGCTCAAAGACTCTATCTACAAATGAGAATATTAGGAGAGTATCATGACCCTTCTCTTTACTTACTTTTCTATCAATTAATCTGGCTATAAAAAGATATTGTAGTAACAATATGCAGTAGAAAAATGTAGTAGTAAATGAAGTTTAAAAAAATAAGACAACTTGCTTTTTAAAAATTGGACAACAATAAATTATAGTAATAAATTACTTGATTTTTTTTCAAATTATCATTAACAAGTAACAATATGCAGTAATCACAGTAATAAAGTGCAGTAACAAACAGTGTTTGACGCCATCTGAATCGCAACCTCTAATACTATCGTAGTAACAAACATCATTGCAAAAACTAAAAACATCGGTTATTTGTTTTCATTTTGGGAAATTTAAAGTTGAGATTCATTTGGAGAAATTATGCAACCTGGTAGTAGAGAATTGGAAGCCATAAACATCAATTCCTCGCTAAACCAAGAACAATCACTCAAGAAAGCCATAATCATTAATAAAATGCATTAACAAACACTCAATAAAGTGCAATAACAAACAGTGTTCGCTGCCATATACAACGCCGCCTCTAACACCACTGTAGTAACAAACATCATTGCAAAAACAACAATTTGTCATCATTGCATAAACATCAATTCCTCGCTAATTCAAGAGCAATCATTCAAAAAAGCCAAAATCATCAAAATAGTCAACCCCATTTGTCAGCCCACTATGATGCGACGTCGTCTTATGACAATTTCCTCGACGAAATGTTGTTATCTATTCTTTCTGCCAACTCTACTATTATATGGGATGTGTCTTCTATCGTAGGTCGAGCTGAAAACTATGTGTTGCCTTCGAGTCTGCTTAGCCAATTTGATAACCAGCCGACCCTGTTGGTTTCCAATATGAATAAAAGCAACATCGTATAGCCAGGTAGAACCAGGATTAAATATTTAGGATTAGAAAAGAAAAAGAAAAAAGAGTAGCCTCTTTGAATGAAGCATACTGAAATGATGCCTAAATATTTTTGGACAAAAAAATGAACAACCTATTTGAATGTAGCACAACAAAAGTTGATGCTGTCTCATCAGAAATGGGCTCCAGTCTCCAACTAAGGCCTTCTATCATGGCGAAAGTGGGCTCCTGCAATGTCTTTAAATCTTAATAATGATCACCACAACAACGTCCTTGACAGCTTCTTCCAATATGCTAATCCGGTCAAAGTTTTGCATATAATGTTTTTACTTTAATGCTTGGAAATTATATGGCGAGAGATTTAGGTGAAATGGAGAAGTGGTGATAGATTGTAGGGTGATTGTATTTTTATTTACTAATTAGTTAGAACAAAATAGAAATAGTACCCAAAAAATTATAAAAATATTTAAGCTTAAGTTAAACAATGTAGGATTAACTAGTATACCGTTTATCGGTGGAATTCGACCGTAGAAAAATAAATGAAGATTGATAGGAGGAACAAGTTGAGGTTGAGAATGAAAGATTTGGAGAATAATGGTGAAGAAAAAGAGAATTGAGAATGAGAGAATTGAAAAAATTGAAAAAAAAAATTTGGAGAGGATGAAGACAGACATATAGTCGATTTTGGGCTAATAGATAAGAAAACTCCCTACAGTCGTGATTAACATTCACAATTAAACTAAAATTGTTTAAATTGGAGAAATATTGACGTCTTCACATTTTAGAGTGTTGGATCCATTTTGACAGTTATTTCAAACATATAACATCGATTAATATACATAAAAGACAACAATTTAGACAATCTTATGATTATTCTTAGCCCCTTACAACTCATAAAATCCTTTGTTTTCCTTAGCCTTTACCTTTATGATAATAGAAATAATGATAGTTGCTATATGTTACAATGACAGTTGATATATGTTGTCAGCCAATAATGGCATGTCCTGGCACGCCCGCCTCAAAGATTCGCTCGCCTCGCCTGCTCGTCCGCGTCCGATGGTATCATTGCTCGCCTCTGACGGGTAGATAGTAATAAACTAACTTCCGTTGGGTTAGCCAGATAGACGACCTACAAAATGACAGTTACCACTAGTGATTAGAAAGATATTACGTCCCTCATTAACTTCTAGTAGGGATGGCAACGGAGCAGGTCGGGACCCGAACGGCCCTCCTTCTCACCGTCCCCGTCCCCGTCCCCGTCCTCGTCCTCGGCCCTGCCCCGCCAGAAAACTTTCACCCCTATACCTGTCCCATTCCCCGCTTAATGCAGGTTGGGTTGGGGTCGGGTCGGGTCGGGTCGGGTCAGGTCGGGTCGGGGCGGGGCGAGGCGGGGTGGGATAGCCTACTGCCCCGTTTTAAATTTTTTGTGTAACCGTGATTTTCATCTATGAAGCGCGGACACGTCATTGGCAAAGACGTGTTGTTGTCCGACACGTATCGAACACGTCACCAGGGGCTTTAGTATAAGTCGTTTAAAAAAACGAAAAATTAACTTTTTTGAAGCCTGATGTAACTAGGTTTTCATTAAATTTCATTTTTATGCGCTTCTACAACGTCAATTTGTTCTTTTTCTGGCAAGATAAGCAGCTGCATATTTTTTTTGGTCTGAAACCTTATTTTGGGGAAAAATGACTGCAAACGGGCAGAACAGGAAGAAACTGCAAATTGGGCTGAAATGTCTGCCGGTATATTAATTTAAATGAAAAGTACAATTTGACTACTGACAAAGTACAAGCCACTTGGATACCCATTGTTAAAGTACAATTTTACCCCTCAATTAATGGCTTATACAACAAGTTTCGCCTTTTTAACAATTCATTTATCCCATTCTCAACACATCCATTTTTTTTGTTTATGTGAAACAACAACAAAAAAAACACAGAACGTGCTGCGGAACCATCAACCAAAAAAAATAAAACAAAGGAAAACCTTCAACTTCTTCATTTGCAATGTATGAATTATTAACAAATATTTACTTACCTTATTCTTTACATTATTAATAGAATTCTATTTGTAGTAGAATACCATATATGTAATATTTCTATTCTAGGTAGAATTCTTTTTCTTATTAGATTTCTATTAGTCATCTATTAGTATATATATTTATATATCTTGTAACCTTATTCATAATACACATTATATCAATACAAAGAGTTATTTCTCTACATATATTTTCTCTTATAATTTACAGAAATTAATGTTGAGTTTGATTCATATTTGAGTACTCACAAATTTGAAATTTTTATTTGCTTAATATAAAAAATAAATTTGAATCAATATTCACACTCCGAGTTTGACTCCTTCAACACCCATTTTATCAAAATAATTTTTAAACTTTTAAAAATTAAAAAAAAATTCGGGGCACGCTCCGGCCTCGCCCCAGGGCAATTCTCACCGCTCTGAACCTGTCTCGAATACCCAATTATCCGAGGCAAGAAAATTTAAACGGGGCAGGGGACGGGATGGGTGGTGGGGACGGGGAAAATTGCCATCCCTAACTCCTAGTAATGAAGGAGTTGAAGAGACACTTGTTATTAAAGACTATTAAAGGCCGTAACTGCAGGCCACCCCTTATAATAGATGTTAACCCCTAGGTAAAAGCCAACACACATACACAATATTGTTATTCTGCATATCTGAGTTTAATCACATACTGATTATCATAACGGAGTGGACACGGGAGAAATAAGTCCCGCCACCTTTTGCAGGTCTCGACCACTGCTGCCGCTGCATTCGGATGAGGAGAAATTTTTTTATCATCAATTGGCGCCGTCTGTGGGAACTTGGCACAAATATTCATGGCTCGAACTAGAAAAGCGAAGAATGCAATCGCCCTCCAACCCCCATCGGGGATGTTGACACTGAGTCCAACACCGCCACTAACCACCCACAGCAAGAGTTTTCCCTTGCCGCTCAACTAGTGACACTGCAAGCGCAGGTGGAAGGGCTTTGGCGGCTCATCTCCAGGATCGAAATACTATGGCGTCTCAACCGTCCCAGGTTCCTGATATTCCACCAGTAGAACCATTACCTCCAGGGGCTCCATCCCAAGCTCTTAGTCTTCCACCGGTAGAACCATCACCGCCAGGGGCTCTATCCCAAGCTCCTAGTCTTCCACCGGTGGGACTGTCACCAATAAGTGCTCCGTCTCAAGCTCCTAACTTTCTAACAACAAAAACACTGCCAACAGTGGCTCCGCCATTGGCCCAGATTATTTGGCTCCATCATTTCCACCCTACATTCATTCATTGACGTCTGGTTCAAATCCACTTTGGGGGGTAATCGTCATGGGTGGCTCTGCCTACACTAGGTGAGACACAGTGTTAGGCCTCAAGTAATGGTTATAAGATATAATGAGTCAAAAAATAACAAGACGATGAGATTATGCTAAAAATCATAGCGATGAGCCCCTGCTGCTAAAAATCAAGGTGATGAGTCACTGTCTGAAAAATTTAGAGAGGGACAGGTGCGGTAGATTATTTCTACTTTCCATTAACGACAGTCTATGAAAAGTAGAAGGGTTTATGATGATAGAAATAATGACAGTTGTTATATGTTACAATGAAAGCTGCTATATGTTGTTTGCCAATAGTGGCACGTCCTGACACGCTCGCCCCAACGATTCTCCTGCCTCGCTTGCTCGCTCGTCCCGATGGTATCATGGCTTGCCTTTGACGGGTGGATAGCAATAAACCAACTGTCGTTGTGTTAGTCAGACAGCGCGACTCACAGAATAAAAGTTACCACTAGGGATTGGAAAGATGTATAGTTTCTCGTTAACTCCTAGTAATAAGAGAGATGAAAAGACACCTGTCATCAAAGACCATATATCGTAATTGCAGGTCACCCTTATAAATAGAGCCAAACCCCCAAATAAAAACCAACACAAATACTCAATATTGTTATTCTGCATATCTGAGTTTAATCACGTACTGATTATCATACCAGAGTGGACACGAGAGAAAGAAACCCTGCCACCTTTTACAAGTCTTCACAATTAATGTCGCTACGCTCGAAAGAAGAGAAAACGTTTTATCATCACTTTACATAAGACTTTTTTATTTGTTTTTCATTAGCATATATATATATATATATATTTTAACAATGTAAATGAGAGAATATAAAATTTCGACGTTTTCACATTTAACTATGAATCTGTTCCGATTTTTAACAATGAACATATGCATAAAGACATAAATTAGGAGATGTTATTATCATTCTTAACTTCTCGTGACTCATGTGATTTTTGTTTTGTTTTGTTTTTTTTTAAATATACCACGAATAGTACAAAAACCTTAATCACATGAATAAATATGAGAGATTTTAAATATATTCCAATTTTTGCGTCCACACGTTGTGTCCACCATACGTAATTAATTAGAATAGTGTGACTAATTATCGTATTTTTCATGGCCATATGATCTTGTCTTAGTACCATTTCAACTAATTTAAGTTGATAATGTAAAAAAATTATAATTTTCATATAGAAGGCATCAATTAAGATATGTTTGTTTTTTTGTTTTTATAAAAATATAGTACAGATAATAATATTAAAATTAATATTTTGAAATAGGGTAAATAGCACAAAACGTCCCTACCTATTGAGGGTATTGTGGAAAACGTCCATACCTTCTAAATTTTGGCAATTTTACCCTTACCTACTGGATTTCTTGCGCAAAAGGTCCTTCAGTCCAAAATCGTAAGGGTAAATTAGTCCAACCACTTTTTTTACATATATATTACTTCTTTTAAAATTGGGGGGCTTTCCATGCAATTTTCAAAATTGCACAGCAGGCCCCGTCCCCAAATAATTATTCAATTATGTTTATGCAAGTATATGGGGCAGATCATTTTTCTCATATCTATGCATCATTATGTATAGTACATGAACTTAATTCATACCGGTAGAACATAACCTATATCCTCATGAATGATGATATACTTTGAAGTAATATTTTGGTGCGTGTAATGGTTAGCATATACATACCAACAGTATATTCAAACATGATCGCAACAGTGAGGATGGACCAGATAATGTTGGTGTCGAGATTCTATCCAGGAACTCAATCTGTCTGAAGCTGCTGTAAATAGATTACAGACCGTAGGATTGAGATTCTGTGGAACTGCAGATCACGCACTTCCCAGATTAAGAGGTGCCCTCCCTGCAGGTATGTTGTCTGTGATTTTTTACTTGTTATTTTACATATTATTTATTTGTAACTTGGGAAGAGAGAATTTATTTGTGGTAGATAATGCAGATAAATCCACACACAAGGCACTTGATGAGTTGTCAGAGCTTTTAAACTATTTAAGAGCTTGGGGGATTGATAAACACGTATATGTTGATAATTATTTGGAGACGGGGGCTGCCGTGCAATTTTGGAAATTACATGGGAAGCCCCCCAATTTTAAAAAAATGGGTAAATAGTACAAAACGTCCCTACTTATTGAGGGTATTGTGGAAAACGTCCCTACCTTATAAATTTTGGCAATTTTAACCTTACCTACTGGATTTCTTGCGCAAAAAGTCCTTCAGTCCAAAATCATAAGGGTAAATTAGTCCAACCACTTTTTTCACATATATATTACTTTTTTTAAAATTGGGGGGCTTCCTATGCAATTTCCAAAATTGCACGGCAGCCCCCGTCTCCAAATAATTATCAACATATATGTGTTTATCAATCCCCCAAGCTCTTAAATAGTTTAAAAGCTCTGACAACTCATCAAGTGCCTTGTGTGTGGATTTATCTGCATTATCTACCACAAATAAATTCTCTCTTCCCAAGTTACAAATAAATAATATGTAAAATAACAAGTAAAAAATCACAGACAACATACCTGCAGGGAGGGCACCTCTTAATCTGGGAAGTGCGTGATCTGCAGTTCCACAGAATCTCAATCCTACGGTCTGTAATCTATTTACAGCAGCTTCAGATAGATTGAGTTCCTGGATAGAATCTCGGCACCAACATTATCTGGTCCATCCTCACTGTTGCGATCATGTTTGAATATACTGTTGGTATGTATATGCTAACCATTACACGCACCAAAATATTACTTCAAAGAATATCATCATTCATGAGGATATAGGTTATGTTCTACCGGTATGAATTAAGTTCATGTACTATACATAATGATGCATAGATATGAGAAAAATGATCTGCCCCATATACTTGCATAAACATAATTGAATAATTATTTGGGGACGGGGCCTGCTGTGCAATTTTAGAAATTGCATGGAAAGTCCCCCAATTTTAAAAGAAGTAATATATATGTAAAAAAAGTGGTTGGACTAATTTACCCTTACGATTTTGGACTGAAGGACCTTTTGCGCAAGAAATCCAGTAGGTAAGGGTAAAATTGCCAAAATTTAGAAGGTAAGGACGTTTTCTACAATACCCTCAATAGGTAGGGACGTTTTGTGCTATTTACCCTTTGAAATATATATTCAAACTTTGACTAAGACGTTCCACACGGGTATGGTGCATAAGATTGGTAATTAATTAAATTAACAATTGAGTCAAGGTCTAATTTACTTATCTGCCCTTTTGGGTGTTTCAAAATTTTGTTTTACCTAAGTTGGAAGTCAAATTCTGGCATCCAAAATTATGAGAGTGAGACTGAAGAAATGAAGAAACAGTCTTGCCATTAACCAATTCAAATGCTGAAAAATAATTTATTTTGCATCGCCATATGTTCTTGTGGTTAGCACTATTTCGACTAATTTCAGTTGATAATATCACAAAATTATTGATGATGAAAAAAAAAAAAATTCCTCCTCTGAATGTGGTGGTGGTAGTGTTGGAGACCTGCAAAAGGTGACAGAGCTTCTGTCCCCCCCGTGTCCACTTCAATGTAATAATCAATAAATGATGAAGGAGGTATCCAAAAAAGGAACTGTGCAGGGTAGCAGTGCTTAAAAATGTAAGAGTTGTCTTACCTGAGGGATTTTGTCTCTATTTATATAGGTTATCATGAGGGACAGGTGTCACTGTCTTAATGATATATACCTTTTTGCGGTTTTACCTCCCCCATTACTTAGAGTTAATAATGGACGTTACAGCTTCTCAATTGACAGTAGTAATCGTCACTTCGTGGATTGTGGGTCTGACTGATTCAACGACGGTTAGATTGCCACTATCCAGATCCAGGAGCCGAACTATGATACCATCATGGCGGACTAGTCGATAAAGTGGGCTAATCATTGAGGCGGGCGTGTCACCACGCGCCACCATCATCTTACAAATATAGTAACTGTTGTTGTTTCTATCATCATAATCTCATCTGCATGGATCTCCCATTTTATTTTGTGTTCTCGTTCCATTAGAATTTTGTTTATTTTAAACTAAGGCTCATCGCCTTATTTTTAAATTAAAGCTTGTCACCTTGTTTTCAAGCTAAGCCTCGTCGTCTTGTTTTTAAATTAAGGCTCATTTCCTTGTTTTTAAACTAAGGGTCGTCGTCTTTTTAAAAAATATATATATTAAGGCTCGTCGCCTTTTTTTTTAAACTAAGGCTTGTCGCAAAGTTCTTTTTTTGGATACCTGCTTCATCATTTACTGATTATCACACCGAAGTGAGCACATGGGACATAATCCCCGCTATTTTTTGCAAGTCTCCACCACTACTACTACCACCACCACACTCAAACATACCTTTTGTCCATATGTTTCGTAGAATCTACAATTTAATACTCACAAATTCAATAGGATCCACAACTTATAATTACAAATTTTTTTAGCATAAGAAAATATGTGCTAAACATAATTATTAACATTTGTACCTAGGATTAATTAAGATCCACAATTAAACTAAAACGGTGTAAATTGGAGAATGTTGACGTTTTCGCATTTTAGACTGTTGATCCATTTTGACTGTTATTTCAAACATAAAACATCAATTAATTATTAATATATATAAAATAAAACAATTTTTTTTTTTAATGATTATTCTTAACTCCTTGCGACTTGTGAAATCCTTTATTTCTTTTACCCTTTACCTTTACATACGGCTTTTTTATTTGTTTTTTTTTTTTAATTAAACTAACATATATAAATAAATTTTAACAGTGTAAATGAGAGTATAGACTCTCGACATCTTTACATTTAAAAATGGACCTTTTTCGATATTTAACGATAAACATATAGTTAAAAGCCATAAATTAGGAGATTTTATTATCATTCTTAGCTCTTGTGACTCATGTGGTTTTTGTTGTGTTTCTTAAAAAATTGCGAGAGATTTTAAATATATATATTCAAACTTTGTTTTCCAATGCGTGGTGGCATGCATATCAATACCATTCATAATTAAATAATTAGTGAGACTAATTATTATCGCATTTTTCATGACCATATGTTCTTGTTTTAGTACCATTTCAACTTATTTAAGTTGATATGGTCACAAAATTATAATTTTCATATAAAAGACATCAATTAAGAATGTATAATAAAACTAATAAAATTCAATATATAATTATATGGAGATTTGAAAAATATATTCAAACTTTGACTCACGTGAATTATGAATTATGAATGACATTCATAATTAATTAAATTGACAATTTGAAGGGTCATATCTTTATAACTTATTAATCCTATTTTGCATGGCAATGTGTTCTTGTCGCCAAATTATAATTTTACATGCAATTAGTTTAACCTGTCAGATATATTATAGAATGGTCAAGACTCAAGACAAGAGAGTTAAAAATTGAAGTTGGCAACAGGCAAGGTCCTAATTTACTTATCTACCCCTCTTGCTGTTTCAAAATTTTGTGTTCCTTGAGTTGAAAGTCAAATTGTAGCACTCTTGTCTTGCCATGAACCAATTCAAACGCTGAAAAATATAATTTATTTTCAGTCAATGATTTCAAGTTAGCCACTCAATTCTATAAATATATGCAGCAAATATGTAATCTCTTCATTCAAATCCTACTCAATTCTTCATCAGAATATATCTCACAGAAAAGCTAGAAAAATCCCAAGAATAGGATTAACATTACCATTTACCCATATATCAAAGCTCAAGAAAATATTATATAAAAGAAGAAAAAATGGCAACCCTCCAGACTTCAGTCATCACGTGTTCATCCAGTTCATCTTCTACTTCTTCTTCTTCCCATGATCGCAGAGGAGGAATTATCCTGGCGACCTTAAATGTTCCTAGGAGAATGACAAATATTTCTCTTCCGGGGCTACAAACAAAGGGAATTGTAGAGGAACTGGAGTCACACAATTGCACTGACAAAAAACTCAGCCCTATCAATGTTAACACGTTTATAAGAAATAATAGAAATGTTCCTGATCCATTGGTAATGGCCAAACTCTATGCAATTGTTGAGGCAGTTGCAGATAGGGTGGAGATGCACAAAAATATTGGAGAGCAAAGAAGCAATTGGAACAGCCTGCTTTTGACGTCAATCAATGCACTCACTCTTGCTGCAGCAACTATGACAGGAATCGCCGCCACGAGTGTTATCAGTGGTGGTGCTCCGGTGGCGGCCTTAAAGCTTCCGTCCACCATTATGTATCTTTCAGCAACTGGGATGCTGTCGATAATGAACAAGATTCAGCCATCTCAGCTTGCAGAGGAACAAAGAAATGCAACAAGGTTGTTCAAGCAGCTTCATAATCAGATTCAAACAATTATAGCAATCGGTAATCCTACAACTAGCGATGTTAAGGAAATGATGGAAAAAGTGTTGGCTCTTGACAAGGCCTACCCGCTTCCTCTTCTCGGTGCAATGCTCGAGAAATTCCCGACTAACATAGAGCCTGCAGTGTGGTGGCCGGAGCAGCGCCGAAGACAGGCAAAAGGGCTCGACAGGAAGAAAAGTTGGAATGGTTGGAATGGGAAGTTGGAGGAGGAAATGACAAAAATATTTGGTGTAATAGGAAAGAAAGACAAAGCAGACTACTTGAGGTTGGGTGGAAAAGCCTTGAAATTGAACAAATTTCTAGCCATTAGTGGTCCTGTGCTAACAGGACTAGCAGCACTTGGCTCCGCCTTTGTGGGTTCTCCTGATCACGGCTCTTGGGCGGTGATGCTCGGAGTTGTGGCGGGTGCATTGGCGAGTGTAGTAAACACATTCGAGCACGGCGGGCAAGTCGGGATGGTGTTCGAGATGTACCGGAGCAATGCCGGGTTCTTCAAGCTCATGGAAGAATCCATAGAATCAAACTTGACAGAAAATGATATGGAAAGAAGAGAAAATGGAGAATTGTTTGAGATGAAGGTGGCTTTGCAGTTGGGAAGGAGCCTGTCGCAGCTCAGAGATCTCGCGGCCTCTTCTTCCGGCAAAAGAGAGGAGGATATTGAGGAGTTTGCAAGCAAGCTTTTCTAAAGATTATTCAATTTTGCGTGGACATAGACCTATGTGTAAAGCTAATATATTTTTGTAAATTTCTGAACATATCATTAACCAAATTTAATTATTTTATTCGTTTTATATCAGTTTAGAGTGCGTTTGATAGAGATTATAAACAATTTATAAACCAAAAGTAGTTTATTTGAGTTGAAATTGTTGACTTTTCATGTTAAAAATGGGTTGAAAAGTCAAAAATTACGGTTGAAAAAAACCAAAAACGGTTTTTAATCTAAACCAAACACAAGCTTAATTGATTCATTGTAAATTGAAGTCCATTTTTGAGAGAATTTTGTTGTGCTTGATTAATTGGTGCCCAAATAAAACCCTAGATTAATTACTTCTTGTGAATTTTCTCATTTTTCCATGTGAATACTTCCTCACTGAAAGAATAAACTCGATTCTTGCTAAAGTTGTTAATTATCATATATAGTCACTCAATTCACAAGAAACCCATATGATATTTACTGAAATTTAATGAAAATGCCAATTAAAAGACACCAAAATAACTCATGCATCAGAATAAGTGCTTGTTTTCTTTAGCTTAAATTATAATTTAAGTTGATTAGATTGGTCAAACATATTTTTTGTCCTCGTATTTTGTACGACCCACAATTTATTACTCACTTATTATCCATAACTTATAAACAATTACAATATAATTTCAGCACCACCAAACATGCGGTAAAGTAGGAACAGATAAACACGCTTAAAACACGTTGAATATGACACTAGTTAGAATTTAAGAAATCAAACATGGACTAGACATTGAGAAACCTCTCAAAATATTTTTATTCAATAATCAAAAATGAACCAAAACCATTAACCACATCCGTTTTTGAATAAAGTCATGCAACTCTAATATTGACTTCAAAATCTAGTACGACTAAGTTGTCAACATATTATTCCTACCTCTGTGCTCGCATATACATTATACCTTTATACTTTGACACCATTAGCTTGCAAAAACAATTGTTCCAATGGGTGGTTTGGCACTCCGATAGTCAAGACAATTGACAGAACGAGGGGGAGACAAATGAGGTGACATTTGGGTAGGTGTTTGATTTGCTAACTTTTCTCTTCTTATTACGAGGAATATTTATAGGAGAAATAAGATTAAGGGTGTTCCAGACCTTTGGGGTTCTTCGGACATATGTCACCTCATTATTGGTTTGATCATTGTTGCTAATCGTAATTTCTTTATATATATATATATATTATTTTTTTTATTTTACCTTTTTAACGGTTTATGTGCATGTGATAGTGGGCTCATCTCCACGTGGTAGAAAGAATGATATGTTGTTCCTGATCTTTTCCAGGGTTATATGAATTGCACCTTGTCAATCTCTTTTCAATTCTAAGTAAGAAATAAGGGAAGAGATTACTTCAAGTTAAGTGGGTTTCCCACCAAGTACTTCACCCTTAGGGATTATGAGGTTAATTAGGATTCGATCACCTTCTCTCTTCTAGCCTGGAGCTTCACTTGATAGCCAACCACCTAGTGAACTTTCCTTTGTTGGTTATGCGAGCATTGAGCTTCGGTCATGTCAAAGTTGTTGAACATGAAAATATCTCTAGCTTACATGATGCCACAGCGCAAAAGGAACATGTGGCATGAAGTTAGAGGCCTGCCAGATGATCTTGAGCTTGATATTTAAGCCTCGTCCGAAACACAACAAATCCAAAATTTGAAAATAATTGGAAACAATGAATGATACTTATGAAGCCCCTCGAATTTGGACAAAGCTTCGTAGTACAAAATCTGACAACTCCAATACAAATTTATTGTGTCATATCTATGCATGAACAACTCATCCCTACTCATACATGTCAAATCCAATTCCTAGAATTTCCAAAATTGGTAAAATTGAGGAACTTTGAAATTTTAAATGGAAGATTGTTCTTAAATCAAATGATTATAAATATCTGAAAAATGACATAAATAACCCCAACCATTTACCTATAAATATGAGGTTTCCTTATCATTTGAAGGTACAAAATTTCCATACAAAATATGTACACAAGTAAATGAGATTATATATGTACTAAATTCTCAATTTCAAATTCATTATACATATATTTTTCGTTGCCTACCTTCTACAACCATTATAGCACCCCATGTAATTGGCCGTCGGGGGTCTAACTTTTGCTCACGTGTGCATTGTACAAACCGTGATGTGGAGAGTTTTTGTTGGCTTCTGGTTCAAGCGACGCTAAAGAAGTACATTATAATTCGTCGAAGTGTTAAAGATGTTCACAATGACATGGCCAGTGTGTGACATGCGTATGGCCTTTTGGCCTCACGCAGCCCAACATATGATATCCACGTGGTACGAAGACTTATAACTTAACATATTGAAATTGTAAACAAGAACCTAAGTGAACCATAAATAATAAAAGATATCCTACTTAATAAAATAATAGAACAACCATCAATAATAAAACAAATTAAAATCAGCAATACTTAAAATAAAAACCCGTGACTTTTTCTTGTCCAACATTGTGTTTTATAATTGGAATTGGTATATTGAGTTTTGGGTAATGAGAGTGATAAAAGTTGTGTAATTGAAATTTTGATTAGTCTTCAATTGAAGTACATGTAAATTTGTCGAACTACTTAATTTTATTTTTACTTTGTTGGAATATAAATAAAATTTAGCATTTGTTTGGTTTTGTTTAAAAATTTGATCAAAATTTGGATCAAAGTCAACAATTAGTTGTAATCGCATATTTCACAGGACTCACAACTTTTATTAATTTTCCAACCACACGTTTCATCAATTTTTCTTTAAATACAAAACTGAATTTTAACAAAACTAAACATGTACTTAATTATGTGTTCATGTATTTAAAAAATTTAATGCTCATTTATAATTCTTAGAATCATGCTCTAGATTATATACATTTTGGAAGAATTTATAAATAGTAATGTAATATTATACGTTTTGGAAGAAGTCAATACAAGAAATAAAGTAAAGTTTTGCGATGAATTATTCTCTCTCTAAAATTAATATCCATAAACTTCTTCAAAGTAATATTGTGCCCGTTCTCTCATTGACTACTTTTTCCCTTTCAATGCATTTGCTACCACCAAGCATGGGGTGAAGTAAGAACAAATAAACACGCTTAAAACACGTTGAATATGACAGTAGTTAGAATTTAAGAAATCAAACATGGACTAGACATTGGGAAACCTCTCAAAATATTTTTATTCAATAATCAAAAGCGAACCAAAACAATTAACCACATCCGTTTTTGAATAAATCCTGCAACTCTAATGTTGACTTCAAAATCCAGTACGACTAAGTTGTCAACATATTATTCCTACCTCTGTGCTCGCATATACATTATATCTTTACACTTTGACACTATTAGCTTGCAAAAACAACTGTTCCAATGGGTGGTTTGGCGGCCGATTGCACTCCGATAGTCAAGACAATTGACGAAAAGAAGAGGGGGAGACAAATGAGGTGAGATTTGGGTAGGGGTTTGATTTGATAATTATTCTCTTCTTATTGCATGGAATATTCATAGGAGAAATAAGGTTAAGGGTGTTCCAGACCTTTGGGGTTCTTCGGACATATGTCACCTCATTACTGGTTTGATCGTTGTTGCTAATTGTTTCTTTATATATATATATATATATATATATATATATATATATATATATATATATATATATGTTTTACCTTTTTAATGGTTTATATGCATGTGGTAGCGGGATCATCTCCATGTGGTAGAAAGAATGATATGTTGTTCCTGATATTTTCCAGCAAGAAATGTGGGGTTGTATGAATTGCACCTCGTCAATCTCTTTTCCATTCTAAGTGAGAAATAAAGGAAGAGATTACTTCAAGTTAAGTGGGTTCCCCACCAAGTACTTCGCCCTTAGGGATGACGAGGTTAGGATTCGATCACCTTATCTCTTCTAGCCTGGAGCTTCACTTGATAGCCAACCACCTAGTGAACTTGTTGGCGGAATTCTGTGGAAGTGACCCAAAGCAATAAAAACAAGAACCGAAAATCTGGAAATGAAGAAGGAAAAACTGAGGCAAGAGTTGCACTCTTTGTCCTTAAGTCAAAATTGCCCCGCAAGGTGCTTTCGGTCTTTGGCAAATGACTCCCAAGATACAACGGTTTCGCTTGAGTTTTGTAGCACAACAAAGACTCAAGTACAGCGAACCAATGATGGCTTTTGTACTCCAAAGGATGAATGAAATGGAAAACCAGATTTTATGCAACTTTAATGCAATAAAAAATGGTTCAAGGATGAAATGTATGAGAGATTTATGTTTGCAATCGTTTCTGTATCAATATATGCAGAATGGACGTCCATGGCCCTTTTTAACGTTGGAGAGTTGGTTGGAAACGAAAAGGAATGAACCAAATCGTGCAACTCTTCAAAAGGACATGTATGTTCACGCAAACCCATGCGATCGCATGGTTTAACCAAGCTGCGATCGCAAGGCTTTGCCTCCTGCGATCGCATGGAAGGACCAAAATACATTCTGCTAAAATTTTAGCCATATTGCGATCGCAGGTTTACATACCTGTGCGATCGCATGGTCAAACATTTGACCCGATTTTGTCCTTTTTCGTAATTTCTCATTCATTCGTTTTGTCCCACGAGGGGTGCTGCCCCCTCGACCCCCGCGACCTGACTGGGCAGGTCGAACCCCGCGACCTGACCGGGCAGGTCGATCCCCGTTCCGGGGGCGTTGCCCCCGAAGCGTGCGTCGAAGTGGCAAACAAATTTGCCTAAACGGATTGGGTCGGGACTTGTATATTTGGCTAAGTTGACACGAAGTCACTTAGTTAATTTATCAACATTTTAAACCAATTTCCAACAATCTCCCACATGAATGGAAATTCCTTGATACGCAAACACGATGCAAATGAAATGCAATGATATGCAGACTCTAACAATGGAGTACAAACGACAAGTTATAGCATCAAGATAGGTAGCTTGTGGCTTTGAACCTTCTTTAGTTGAATACAATCGGATTTACTAGGCTAGTTGGTGAACACGATGTTTTTGAACCATCCAGCCGTTCGTGTAAACCCAAACAATTGTACCAACACCATAACTCATCTAACCAATTCGGTTCTCATAGTTGTGTCCATTTTGGCCCTGGACAACTCTTGGTTTCATAAGTGCTCTAAGAGAATTAAGCCTCGAATTCTCGTAGAAGCGGCCCCACTTCACACTTATATAGGTGATCTCTTACCTTTCCACTTCAAGGTTTTGAATCATTAAAAGTATGTATACTTATCCTAATACATATTTGACATAGCACTTTAAAAGTTAGGAATGGGAATAAGTGCTTTATTCCGAATATTTTATAACTTAGTTGTCCCATTGAACCAAGATCTTGGGATCTCCAATCTACAAGGTTGGGTTTCCGTTATAATAATTCTATTCAATAGGCTTTAGGCCCATTCCCCTCGAAAGATGGTATACTTGATCTCTTGCAAGTCCTTTCGTCAAAGGATCAGCCAAGTTCTCTTTTGACTTCACATAGTTAATAGAGATTATACCATTCGATATTAACTGTTTAATGGTGTTATGTCTCCGACGGATATGTCGAGACTTACCATTATACATACTGTTTTGTGCCCTTGCTATTGCCGACTGATTATCGCAATGTATATTAATTGCAGAAACCGGCTTTTCCCAACATGGAATTTCTTCAAAGAAATTACGAAGCCATTCTGCTTCTTCTCCGGCTTTGTCTAAAGCAATAAACTCAGATTCCATTGTGGATCGAGCTATACATGTTTGCTTAGACGATTTCCAAGACACGACTCTACCTCCAATGGTAAATACATAACCACTTGTGGATTTTGAATCCTTAGTGTCAGATATCCAATTTGCATCGGCATATCCTTCTAACACCGCGGGATATCTTGAGTAGTGTAATCCATATTCAACCGTGTGTCTTAAGTATCTAAGAACTCGGTTTAATGCCTTCCAATGTTCAACATTTGGATTACTAGTGAATCTACTCAACTTGTTGACTATGTATGCTATATCCGGTCTTGTGCAGTTGGTAATGTACATCAAACTGCCTATGACCCGTGAATATTCCAATTGAGATACGGGCTCACCAGTATTCTTAGCTAAGTGTATACTTAGGTCAACTGGTGACTTAACTGGTTTATCGTCATACACCTTAAATTTCTTAAGTATAGTCTCAACATAATGAGATTGAGATAATGACAAACCATCGGATGTCTTAGAGATTTTAATCCCTAATATCACATCCGCCACTCCCATATCCTTCATGTCAAAATATTTTGTTAACATTTTCTTAGTCGAGGAAATGACTTTTGGGTTATTTCCCATAATTAGCATATCGTCAACGTATAGGCATACGATCACATATTCATCGGGTGTGTTTTTAATGTAGACACACTTGTCACATTCATTGATTTTGAAGCCATTTGACAACATAGTTTTATCAAACTTTTCATGCCATTGCTTCGGTGCTTGTTTTAATCCATACAAGGATTTTACAAGTTTACACACCTTCTTTTCATTTCCCGGTGCAACAAACCCTTCGGGTTGTTCCATATAGATTTCTTCTTCTAATTCACCGTTTAGAAACGCAGTTTTAACATCCATTTGATGTATTTCAAGATTATGCAATGCTGCGATTGCAATCAAGACACGTATAGACGTAATTCTAGTCACCGGTGAATAAGTATCAAAGAAATCAAATCCTTCCTTTTGTCTATACCCTTTGGCTACTAATCTAGCCTTGTATTTATCAATTGATCCATCCGATTTCAATTTCTTTTTGAATATCCATTTACAGCCTAAAGCTTTGTTTCCCGGAGGGAGTTGAACCAATTCCCAAGTATGGTTGTTCATGATGGATTCAATTTCGTTACGTACAGCTTCTTTCCAAAAAGGAGCTTCGGGAGTGGACATTGCTTCATCAAATGTCCTCGGATCATTTTCAAGTAAATTGGTTACGAATTCTAGACCGAATGTCTTAAGAATTCGTTGCCTTTTACTACGTCTCGGTTCTTCATTTATTTGAAGATTATCGTCATTTCTATGTAAATTATCATAAGTTCGTTTAACTGAACTTGCTTCCTTTTCTTTACACGGAAATTTGTCTTCAAAGAAGACCGCATTTCTTGATTCAATAATCGTGCCTTCATGTACATCAAGTACTTCAGATTTATGAACCAAGAATCGATATGCACTACTATTGATTGCATATCCAATAAAGACACAATCAATTGTCTTTGGTCCAATCCTAACTTGTTTAGGCTTGGGTATTTGTACTTTTGCTAAGCACCCCCACACTTTGAGATATTTGTAGGAAGGTTTCCGACCTTTCCATAGCTCATAAGGTGATTCAACCTTATTCTTGTGTGGTATCTTATTTAGGATATGATTTGCAGAAAGTATGGCTTCCCCCCACAAGTTTTGAAGTAAGCCCGAACTTATTAGCATTGCATTCATCATTTCCTTTAGAGTTCGATTCTTACGTTCAGCTATCCCGTTCGATTGAGGTGAATATGGTGCAGTAGTTTGATGAATGATTCCAAATTCTGCACAAAATTCCTCAAATGGTGCAACGTATTCTCCACCTCTATCACTACGAATCATTTTTATTCGTTTTCCAAGTTGATTTTCAACTTCGGTTTTGTAGTGGTTGAACACTTTCAAAGCTTCATCTTTGCTTTTCAACAAGTATACGTAACAGTACCTTGTACAATCATCTATGAACGTGATGAAATACTTTTTACCACCTCTTGTTTGTACGAACTTTAAATCACACACATCTGTGTGAATTAGTTCTAAAGGTGTTGTGGTTCGTTCAACCGAATGAAAAGGTGCTTTGGCCGCTTTTGCCTCTACACATGTTTCGCATTTTCCATTATTAAAATGCATATTCGGAATTAAACTTAAATTCATCAACTTACGTATTGAATTAAAGTTTGCATGTCCTAATCTATGATGCCATAAATTAGATGACTCAATAATATAAACGGAAGATGGCGTTTTATTCATAACTTTCGGTACAATAGTTAGGACATTCATTTTGAATAGTCCATCTTTTACATAGCCTTTGCCAACATACATATTGTTCTTGGTAAGTACAAACTTATCCGACACAAAGACTAATTTGAAGCCATTCTTGCTCAACAAAGAACCTGACACAAGGTTCTTGCGAATATCCGGTACATGAAGAACATTGTTGAGGCTAAGTTCCTTTCCCGATGTCATCTTCAATATCACTTTGCCTTGTCCTTCAACCTTGGATGATGAGGAGTTCCCCATGAATAGCTTTTCTCTCTCGGTTGGAATGTAGGATGTGAACATATCCTTATCAGCACATATGTGACGGGTTGCACCCGTATCAACCCACCATTCCATGGGATTTCTAACGTTGTTGCATTCTGAAACAACCGCCGATAAATTCATATCAGATATTCCATTTGATATGGAATCAGATTCGGCTATGTTCGCTTGGGCTTGCTTCTTTGGTTTGCGACAATCAACGGATCGATGTCCAGCCTTTCCACAATTATAGCAGTTGCCCTTGAACTTCTTTGCATTCTTCTTAGAAGGTTCAACAGAATGCTTCCTCTTCTTTCATTTGTTGTTGTTGTTGGATTCCACAACATTAGCCCTTGATTGTGGTATGCTATTTCCAACACGCCTGTCCGAACTTCGATTATCTTCCTCAATCCTTAGTCGGACCACAAGTTCTTCAATATTCATCTCCTTCCGCTTATGCTTGAGATAATTCTTGAAGTCCTTCCACATGGGTGGAAGTTTCTCAATGATTGCAGCCACTTGAAATGATTCACTTAGAGACATGTTCTCCGCGTGAATGTCATGAAGTATGATCTGCAACTCCTGCACTTGACTGAATACCGACTTTGAATCTACCATCTTGTAGTCCAAAAACCTTCCCATGATGAACTTCTTTGTTCCCGCATCTTCAGTCTTGTATTTCTTTTCCAAAGAATCCCACAAATCCTTTGCCGATTGCTTGGAACAATACACATTGTACAAAGTATTGTCCAAGCCATTCAGAATATAATTCTTGCACAAGAAATCTGAATGTTTCCAAGCATCCAATGCAATCAACGATGCCCGATTATTTTCACCTTCTTGAATGGCGGGAGGATCCTCATTCAAGAATTTCGCTAAATTGAGGGTCGTGAGATAGAAGAGCATTTTCTGATGCCATCTCTTAAACTCAACCCCAATGAACTTCTCCAGTTTTTCCCCATGTGGAACGGAGCTTGAATGAACAGTAGTAGGGATAGCCACAACCGGAGTCACAACCGGATGAATCACATCGGTAGGGATACTTCCTTTAGAAGTTCCCTCATTCGAATTATCATTCGAATTCATTTCTGTTTACATAAAACAGAAGATCAACCAACCAAGACTTTTCACTTACCACAAAATACTGCAACGAAGATTTTGACTTAAGATTGTTGGCGGAATTCTGTGGAAGTGACCCAAAGCAATAAAAACAAGAACCGAAAATCTGGAAATGAAGAAGGAAAAACCGAGGCAAGAGTTGCACTCTTTGTCCTTAAGTCAAAATTGCCCCGCAAGGTGCTTTCGGTCTTTGGCAAATGACTCCCAAGATACAACGGTTTCGCTTGAGTTTTGTAGCACAACAAAGACTCAAGTACAGCGAACCAAGGATGGCTTTTGTACTCCAAAGGATGAATGAAATGGAAAACCAGATTTTATGCAACTTTAATGCAATAAAAAATGGTTCAAGGATGAAATGTATGAGAGATTTATGTTTGCAATCGTTTCTGTATCAATATATGCAGAATGGACGTCCATGGCCCTTTTTAACGTTGGAGAGTTGGTTGGAAACGAAAAGGAATGAACCAAATCGTGCAACTCTTCAAAAGGACATGTCTGTTCACGCAAACCCATGCGATCGCATGGTTTAACCAAGCTGCGATCGCAAGGTACAAAAAATGGAACAGAACTTCATCCAGATTAACCATGCGATCGCAAGGCTTTGCCTCCTGCGATCGCATGGAAGGACCAAAATACATTATGCTAAAATTTTAGCCATATTGCGATCGCAGGTTTACATACCTGTGCGATCGCATGGTCAAACATTTGACCCGATTTTGTCCTTTTTCGTAATTTCTCATTCATTCGTTTTGTCCCACGAGGGGCGCTGCCCCCTCGACCCCTGCGACCTGACCGGGCAGGTCGATCCCCGTTCCGGGGGCGTTGCCCCCGAAGCGTGCGTCGAAGTGGCAAACAAATTTGCCTAAACGGATTGGGTCGGGACTTATATATTTGGCTAAGTTGACACGAAGTCACTTAGTTAATTTATCAACATTTTAAACCAATTTCCAACAGAACTTTCCTTTGTTGGTTACGGGAGCGTTGAGCTTCGGTCATGTCAAAGTTGTTGAACATGAAAATATCTCTAGCTTACATGATGCCACAGCGCAAAAAGAACATGTGACATGAAGTTAGAGGCCTGCCGGACGATCTTAATCTTAATATTTAAGCCTCGTCTGACACAAAACAAATCCAATATTTGGAAATAATTGGAAACAATGAATGATACAGCCCCTCGGATTTGGACAAAGCTTCGTAGTACAAATCTGACAACTCCACTACAAAATTAATGTGTAATATCTATGCGTGAACAACTCATCCCTACTCATACATGTCCAATCCAATTCCTAGAATTTCTTAAATTTGTAAAATTGTGTAACTTTGAAAATTTAAATGGAAGACTGTTATTAAATCAAATGATTAAAAATATCTGAAAAATTACATAAATACCTCCGACCGTTCACCTATAAATACAAGGTTTAATTATGATTTGAAGTTACAAAAATTCCATGCAAAATATGTACACAAGTAAATAAGATTATATATGTACTAAATTCTCAATTTCAAATTCATCATACATATATTTTTCAGTGCCTAACTTAATTGTTAGATTGTCTACGACCTTTGTACCACACCATATAATTGGCCGTCGGCTGTCTAACTTGTGCTCACGTGTGCATTATACAAACCGTGATGTGGAGAGTTTCTGTTGGCTTCAGTTCTAGTCGGATTTTGATGTCAAGCAACGCTAAAGAAGTACATTATAATTCTTCGAAGTGTTAGAGTTGTTCACATTGACATGGCCAGTGTGTGACATACGCATGACCTTTTGGCCTCACGCAGCCCACCTTATGATATCCACGTGGAACGAAGACTTATAACTTAACGTATTGAAATTGTAAACAAGAACCTAAGTGTATAAAAGATATCCTACTTAATAAAATAATAGAACAACCATCAATAATAAAACAAAATAAAATCAGCAATTCTTCAAATGAAAACCCGTGACTTTCTTGTCCAACCTTGTGTTTTATCATTGGAATTGGTATATTGAGTTTTGGGTAATGAGAGTGATAAGAGTTTTTTTTTTTTTTTTTTTTTTTGTAATTGGAATTTTAATTATTCTTTGATTGAACTACATGTAAATTTGTCGAACTACTTGATTTTATTTTTACTTCGTTGGAATATAAATAAAATTTAGAGTTTGCTTAATTTTGCTTAAAAAATTGATCAAAATTAAGGTCAAAGTCAATAATTAATTTTAATTGCCAATTTCATGGGACTCACAACTTTTATCAACTTTCCAACTACATATTTCATCATTTTTTCTTTAAATCTGCTAGAAAACTGAATTTTAACAAAACCAAACAAGTACTTAATTATGTGTTCATGTATTTAAAAATTTTAATGCTCATTTATATATTGGAATAATTAGACATACGCAATTAAGTTGTTTCATGTACTAACTATATATACCCACGAAGCATCCTAGCGAGAAGAATCTAGTAAATCTTAGATGCATGCTCTAGATTATATACATGTGTTGGAGAATTTATAAATAGTAATGTAATATTATACATTTTCAAAGAAGTCAATTCAAGAAATAAAGTAAAGTTTTGTGTTGAATTATTCTTTCCCTCTAAAATTAATATCCAAATTTCTTCAAAGTAATATTTTCCCTTTCAATGCATTTGCTACGAGTGATGGAAGAATTTTTATTCAACAAAATAATATCTCAATCTCGGTTATTCCTAAAAAATATGTATTATTAATTTTAGTGTTTTGGTCAGCAAAATAAGCAATCAAAATTTCTAATTCTTCTCAATTGAGGTGGAGATTCTCGCTTATAGTTGAGAGAGTTTTAAAAAGAGGTCATATTGGTTAAAATCTAACATTTGTCACTAATTTTAAATTGATCATTAAAGTATTTTCTTAAATTTAAGAAAAATTGCAGTTGCCACCCCAATCTTTACCCATTTTTGCACCATTATCTAAACCTTTATTTCTTGTCACAATCTTATATGTCCAACATTTAATTTATTAGTGCAATGAGTTCTTATTGACAGCAATGTCAACAAATTATAAATGAGTGTTTAAAAGACAAACCTACCCTAAAGAAGATATATATTAATAAAAGAAGAATAACTAAAAAATATAAGAAAAAAGAAATTAATTCACATTTCCTTCTCACAAAACCACAAAACACCAATTTGTGTTCTCCAAACCCCTCAACCCCCCCCCCCTCACCCACCCACCCACCCACCCACCCATCCATCCCAAAACACTTTCCAACGTACACATATATCGAATTATTAATGAAGAGTTTTCGTTTATCTCCAAGTGTTTTAGAGTCTATAATAATTGAATTATAGTCATTTTTGTGATTGTAGAACGAAATCCCCTAACTCGAGTCACATTGGTGAAATTGATGAGAAAATGAAAAGAAATTGACATTTCAAAGTGAAGATCAAGAGCCAAACAATAGAGGATGATAAAGAAAATAAAATTAATAAGTTTAAAGTTTGTTGGAGTGACAATGAAGAGTTGAGTAGATGATCAAATACACAGAAGCAGAAGAAACGAATTGAAAAACCAACAACCAAAGCATGTTGGGATATTAGAGCACAAATTTTGGTAAACAAATCTCCACAAGGAAAATAGTATACCATTGATTGAATTAGGGTTATAACTCTTTTTACGGATTGCAATTCGGAATTTCCTACAAGAAGTTATGGCCATTTGAATATTAGTGGCCCGGGCATAACAGTCTTTGTCCGCTTGAGCGGGCCGTCGCCCAAAAAAATGCAAACATTCAGTCTGCTTGAGCGGCCATGTAGATAGCGTCGCTGTTAGATCATTAGTTAGGTTAAAATTCTATGTTTGGGAGGTTTTTCAGCACAAAATTCAACCATAATTCGACCCTTATAAAAAGTGGAACTCTTAGAATGAATTGAAGTTGAATTTTGAGAGAGAACAATGAGGCAAAATACAAGATTTTCACAAAAAAATCATTCTTCTGGGCAAGATTATTGGGATTTCAAGAAAGAGAAATTAAGTTGAGATTCTTGGGCAATCTATTAAAGACATTCAAGGGGGCAAAATTAATCTTCAAATTTCTTCTCACAATCAAATTTTTTGGGTGATGAATTCTCATTTTATTATATGTTTTTGTAATTCAATCATGATAGGCTAAATTCTTTGTGCTATGGATAATGATGTAAACCATATTTTGAAGTTTTAATTCAAAGATTCTTATTTCAAATCTTAATTTGTGTTTGTTTGATTTATGCGATGGTTTTAATATCTGTTTAAATGATTGATCTCAATTTCAACGTGTTTGTGAGTTATTTTTTCGTTTCTGGAAGGTTCAAAATAAATTAGCTCTTATGGTTTTCAACACTAAGTCCTGTTGAAATTAGAAAAAATTTCATATGCTTGGTGCAATGAAATTGAATAATCTTGTTGTTGAAAGCATTTTTTTATATTTGAATTCAAAATAGGAATATTTTTGGGCGTATATGAAAATATGTTTAATTCTTCTCGAAATAGATTATTAGCTAACTTATGATTATCAATTGTCAACTTGAACATAATTAGATTAGAACATAGAATTTTGAAGATTAAAATAGATACTAATGATGGAGACGGATTCTTAGTATAATTCATTTACTTGATTTTTCTCCAAAAATCATAGTACTTAGTTAATTCGTAGTTATAGTTTAGAAAATTTCACCATCGCTTGATTATAATATTGATTGTGTGTATTCGGATTAAGCTCGAATTAGTCTAAATTAAGCTAAAATCTAAATCATCGTGGGAACGATACTCTTTTACTCAATTTTACTATTACTTGTCAACGATCTCGTACGCTTGTGGGATTTCACCGAACAAGTTTTTGGTGCCATTGCTAGGGCCTAAGATATTTAGCTTAAGTTTTAATAATTTTAGCTCGACTTCAATTTTTTCTTTTTTTCTTTTTTGTACCCTTGTTGCTCTTTTCAGGTAGTTGCAGTCATTGTATGTAAGATTTGGAAGATCTCGACCTTTTGCCATTTAATTCCGAGATCAAAAAAACCTTTCGTCATCGAAGAAAAAGACAGAGAGAAATACACAAAAAAACAACAACACAAGATGTCAGACCATGAGATTGATGAGGAAGACACATGTGACATACTTTATGGTGATTTCATCGCAATGTACCAAGATAATATAGCAAGATATGATACACCTTCGGAAATTGATGAGATTGACTTGCTCTTGGGAGATTTATGAAAACTACCGATCACATAATTTTTTTGTCTCTACTCCTATACCTAATCTCAGGATTGAAAAAATCACTCAAACTTCTTTTGGTACAACAACCAAGGTCAAACAGAAAGACCACAAGAGAGGCAATGTTGATCGGAAGAGGCTCTCGCTCAGTTGAAAAATAACCTACATCAAGAACGAACTAATGGATCTATAAAAGAATTAGGCCAAAGACAAGATGCGGTTTTGAAAAATATAAAGAATCAACTTGGGCAGATGATAAAAATGATGACAGAGAGTCCACAAGCCACATTCCTAAGCGAAGCTGAAGTCAACCCCATAGAACACATGCCAAGCATTACAACAAGGAATGTAGAGCAACTGTCTGAGATTTTGGTTAATACATCTGTCATCCAATCTGAGGAATCACCAACTAAACAAGAAAATTACGTGGATAAGGAGAAGTTGATCCTAAATGGGAAAAATGACAAAAAAAAAAAAAAAAGTGAATGATGTTGTACATATGCAATTCTCTTATTTTCATCTTTCGTCTAAAATTGATTTTGTGATCAAGGTCAATGAAGAAGTTGAAGTTTTCATAGTTGAGTTCGATCAGGGTGGTAAACTAAAATCATACTTTTATGAGGAGTGCAAAGTCAAATTTTGGATGATAAACAAAAAATTGTGCAAAGTCAATCGATTCAAGCAAAGCAAGTCCTCCAAAGCCCTATTTAAAGTTCCATGAAACGATTGTTGTAAAAAGTGATGTCAATGATTTTAAAAAAGTGCTAATTGGGAGGCAACCCAATTTGTAACCATTTTATATACCTACTTTTTACGTAGTAGTTTTAGTTAGAATTTTGCATCTAGGTTGTCGTCATCCTTTTGTATGAAATTTCTCGGATATCATGTACTATATTTTTTTATTTTGTAGGTCACCCACAAAGTGTTCGATGAAATATTTCCAACTGAAAATTGCTACAAATCACTTTGAGGATTCATTAAAAGTTTGATGGAAATATCATGATCGATTCAAAGTGCTCAAAGACTCTATCTACAAATGAGAATATTAGGAGAGTATCATGACCCTTCTCTTTACTTACTTTTCTATCAATTAATCTGGCTATAAAAAGATATTGTAGTAACAATATGCAGTAGAAAAATGTAGTAGTAAATGAAGTTTAAAAAAATAAGACAACTTGCTTTTTAAAAATTGGACAACAATAAATTATAGTAATAAATTACTTGATTTTTTTTCAAATTATCATTAACAAGTAACAATATGCAGTAATCACAGTAATAAAGTGCAGTAACAAACAGTGTTTGACGCCATCTGAATCGCAACCTCTAATACTATCGTAGTAACAAACATCATTGCAAAAACTAAAAACATCGGTTATTTGTTTTCATTTTGCGAAATTTAAAGTTGAGATTCATTTGGAGAAATTATGCAACCTGGTAGTAGAGAATTGGAAGCCATAAACATCAATTCCTCGCTAAACCAAGAACAATCACTCAAGAAAGCCATAATCATTAATAAAATGCATTAACAAACACTCAATAAAGTGCAATAACAAACAGTGTTCGCTGCCATATACAACGCCGCCTCTAACACCACTGTAGTAACAAACATCATTGCAAAAACAACAATTTGTCATCATTGCATAAACATCAATTCCTCGCTAATTCAAGAGCAATCATTCAAAAAAGCCAAAATCATCAAAATAGTCAACCCCATTTGTCAGCCCACTATGATGCGACGTCGTCTTATGACAATTTCCTCGACGAAATGTTGTTATCTATTCTTTCTGCCAACTCTACTATTATATGGGATGTGTCTTCTATCGTAGGTCGAGCTGAAAACTATGTGTTGCCTTCGAGTCTGCTTAGCCAATTTGATAACCAGCCGACCCTGTTGGTTTCCAATATGAATAAAAGCAACATCGTATAGCCAGGTAGAACCAGGATTAAATATTTAGGATTAGAAAAGAAAAAGAAAAAAGAGTAGCCTCTTTGAATGAAGCATACTGAAATGATGCCTAAATATTTTTGGACAAAAAAATGAACAACCTATTTGAATGTAGCACAACAAAAGTTGATGCTGTCTCATCAGAAATGGGCTCCAGTCTCCAACTAAGGCCTTCTATCATGGCGAAAGTGGGCTCCTGCAATGTCTTTAAATCTTAATAATGATCACCACAACAACGTCCTTGACAGCTTCTTCCAATATGCTAATCCGGTCAAAGTTTTGCATATAATGTTTTTACTTTAATGCTTGGAAATTATATGGCGAGAGATTTAGGTGAAATGGAGAAGTGGTGATAGATTGTAGGGTGATTGTATTTTTATTTACTAATTAGTTAGAACAAAATAGAAATAGTACCCAAAAAATTATAAAAATATTTAAGCTTAAGTTAAACAATGTAGGATTAACTAGTATACCGTTTATCGGTGGAATTCGACCGTAGAAAAATAAATGAAGATTGATAGGAGGAACAAGTTGAGGTTGAGAATGAAAGATTTGGAGAATAATGGTGAAGAAAAAGAGAATTGAGAATGAGAGAATTGAAAAAATTGAAAAAAAAAATTTGGAGAGGATGAAGACAGACATATAGTCGATTTTGGGCTAATAGATAAGAAAACTCCCTACAGTCGTGATTAACATTCACAATTAAACTAAAATTGTTTAAATTGGAGAAATATTGACGTCTTCACATTTTAGAGTGTTGGATCCATTTTGACAGTTATTTCAAACATATAACATCGATTAATATACATAAAAGACAACAATTTAGACAATCTTATGATTATTCTTAGCCCCTTACAACTCATAAAATCCTTTGTTTTCCTTAGCCTTTACCTTTATGATAATAGAAATAATGATAGTTGCTATATGTTACAATGACAGTTGATATATGTTGTCAGCCAATAATGGCATGTCCTGGCACGCCCGCCTCAAAGATTCGCTCGCCTCGCCTGCTCGTCCGCGTCCGATGGTATCATTGCTCGCCTCTGACGGGTAGATAGCAATAAACTAACTTCCGTTGGGTTAGCCAGATAGGCGACCTACAGAATGACAGTTACCACTAGTGATTAGAAAGATATTACGTCCCTCATTAACTTCTAGTAGGGATGGCAACGGAGCAGGTCGGGACCCGAACGGCCCTCCTTCTCACCGTCCCCGTCCCCGTCCCCGTCCCCGTCCCCGTCCTCGGCCCTGCCCCGCCAGAAAACTTTCACCCCTATACCTGTCCCATTCCCCGCTTAATGCAGGTTGGGTTGGGGTCGGGTCGGGTCGGGTCGGGTCAGGTCGGGTCGGGGCGGGGCGGGGCTGGGCGGGGTGGGATAGCCTACTGTCCCGTTTTAAATTTTTTGTGTAACCGTGATTTTCATCTATGAAGCGCGGACACGTCATTGGCAAAGACGTGTTGTTGTCCGACACGTATCGAACACGTCACCAGGGGCTTTAGTATAAGTCGTTTAAAAAAATGAAAAATTAACTTTTTTGAAGCCTGATGTAACTAGGTTTTCATTAAATTTCATTTTTATGCGCTTCTACAACGTCAATTTGTTCTTTTTCTGGCAAGATAAGCAGCTGCATATTTTTTTTGGTCTGAAACCTTATTTTGGGGAAAAATGACTGCAAACGGGCAGAACAGGAAGAAACTGCAAATTGGGCTGAAATGTCTGCCGGTATATTAATTTAAATGAAAAGTACAATTTGACTACTGACAAAGTACAAGCCACTTGGATACCCATTGTTAAAGTACAATTTTACCCCTCAATTAATGGCTTATACAACAAGTTTCGCCTTTTTAACAATTCATTTATCCCATTCTCAACACATCCATTTTTTTTGTTTATGTGAAACAACAACAAAAAAAACACAGAACGTGCTGCGGAACCATCAACCAAAAAAAATAAAACAAAGGAAAACCTTCAACTTCTTCATTTGCAATGTATGAATTATTAACAAATATTTACTTACCTTATTCTTTACATTATTAATAGAATTCTATTTGTAGTAGAATACCATATATGTAATATTTCTATTCTAGGTAGAATTCTTTTTCTTATTAGATTTCTATTAGTCATCTATTAGTATATATATTTATATATCTTGTAACCTTATTCATAATACACATTATATCAATACAAAGAGTTATTTCTCTACATATATTTTCTCTTATAATTTACAGAAATTAATGTTGAGTTTGATTCATATTTGAGTACTCACAAATTTGAAATTTTTATTTGCTTAATATAAAAAATAAATTTGAATCAATATTCACACTCCGAGTTCGACTCCTTCAACACCCATTTTATCAAAATAATTTTTAAACTTTTAAAAATTAAAAAAAAATTCGGGGCACGCTCCGGCCTCGCCCCAGGGCAATTCTCACCGCTCTGAACCTGTCTCGAATACCCAATTGTCCGAGGCAAGAAAATTTAAACGGGGCAGGGGACGGGATGGGTGGTGGGGACGGGGAAAATTGCCATCCCTAACTCCTAGTAATGAAGGAGTTGAAGAGACACTTGTTATTGAAGACTATTAAAGGCCGTAACTGCAGGCCACCCCTTATAATAGATGTTAACCCCTAGGTAAAAGCCAACACACATACACAATATTGTTATTCTGCATATCTGAGTTTAATCACATACTGATTATCATAACGGAGTGGACACGGGAGAAATAAGTCCCGCCACCTTTTGCAGGTCTCGACCACTGCTGCCGCTGCATTCGGATGAGGAGAAATTTTTTTATCATCAATTGGCGCCGTCTGTGGGAACTTGGCACAAATATTCATGGCTCGAACTAGAAAAGCGAAGAATGCAATCGCCCTCCAACCCCCATCGGGGATGTTGACACTGAGTCCAACACCGCCACTAACCACCCACAGCAAGAGTTTTCCCTTGCCGCTCAACTAGTGACACTGCAAGCGCAGGTGGAAGGGCTTTGGCGGCTCATCTCCAGGATCGAAATACTATGGCGTCTCAACCGTCCCAGGTTCCTGATATTCCACCAGTAGAACCATTACCTCCAGGGGCTCCATCCCAAGCTCTTAGTCTTCCACCGGTAGAACCATCACCGCCAGGGGCTCTATCCCAAGCTCCTAGTCTTCCACCGGTGGGACTGTCACCAATAAGTGCTCCGTCTCAAGCTCCTAACTTTCTAACAACAAAAACACTGCCAACAGTGGCTCCGCCATTGGCCCAGATTATTTGGCTCCATCATTTCCACCCTACATTCATTCATTGACGTCTGGTTCAAATCCACTTTGGGGGGTAATCGTCATGGGTGGCTCTGCCTACACTAGGTGAGACACAGTGTTAGGCCTCAAGTAATGGTTATAAGATATAATGAGTCAAAAAATAACAAGACGATGAGATTATGCTAAAAATCATAGCGATGAGCCCCTGCTGCTAAAAATCAAGGTGATGAGTCACTGTCTGAAAAATTTAGAGAGGGACAGGTGCGGTAGATTATTTCTACTTTCCATTAACGACAGTCTATGAAAAGTAGAAAGGTTTATGATGATAGAAATAATGACAGTTGTTATATGTTACAATGAAAGCTGATATATGTTGTTTGCCAATAGTGGCACGTCCTGACACGCTCGCCCCAACGATTCTCCTGCCTCGCTTGCTCGCTCGTCCCGATGGTATCATGGCTTGCCTTTGACGGGTGGATAGCAATAAACCAACTGTCGTTGTGTTAGTCAGACAGCGCGACTCACAGAATAAAAGTTACCACTAGGGATTGGAAAGATGTATAGTTTCTCGTTAACTCCTAGTAATAAGAGAGATGAAAAGACACCTGTCATCAAAGACCATATATCGTAATTGCAGGTCACCCTTATAAATAGAGCCAAACCCCCAAATAAAAACCAACACAAATACTCAATATTGTTATTCTGCATATCTGAGTTTAATCACGTACTGATTATCATACCAGAGTGGACACGAGAGAAAGAAACCCTGCCACCTTTTACAAGTCTTCACAATTAATGTCGCTACGCTCGAAAGAAGAGAAAACGTTTTATCATCACTTTACATAAGACTTTTTTATTTGTTTTTCCTTAGCATATATATATATATATATATATTTTAACAATGTAAATGAGAGAATATAAAATTTCGACGTTTTCACATTTAACTATGAATCTGTTCCGATTTTTAACAATGAACATATGCATAAAGACATAAATTAGGAGATGTTATTATCATTCTTAACTTCTCGTGACTCATGTGATTTTTGTTTTGTTTTGTTTTTTTTTAAATATACCACGAATAGTACAAAAACCTTAATCACATGAATAAATATGAGAGATTTTAAATATATTCCAATTTTTGCGTCCACACGTTGTGTCCACCATACGTAATTAATTAGATTAGTGTGACTAATTATCGTATTTTTCATGGCCATATGATCTTGTCTTAGTACCATTTCAACTAATTTAAGTTGATAATGTAAAAAAATTATAATTTTCATATAGAAGACATCAATTAAGATATGTTTGTTTTTTTGTTTTTATAAAAATATAGTACAGATAATAATATTAAAATTAATATTTTGAAATAGGGTAAATAGCACAAAACGTCCCTACCTATTGAGGGTATTGTGGAAAACGTCCATACCTTCTAAATTTTGGCAATTTTACCCTTACCTACTGGATTTCTTGCGCAAAAGGTCCTTCAGTCCAAAATCGTAAGGGTAAATTAGTCCAACCACTTTTTTTACATATATATTACTTCTTTTAAAATTGGGGGGCTTTCCATGCAATTTTCAAAATTGCACAGCAGGCCCCGTCCCCAAATAATTATTCAATTATGTTTATGCAAGTATATGGGGCAGATCATTTTTCTCATATCTATGCATCATTATGTATAGTACATGAACTTAATTCATACCGGTAGAACATAACCTATATCCTCATGAATGATGATATACTTTGAAGTAATATTTTGGTGCGTGTAATGGTTAGCATATACATACCAACAGTATATTCAAACATGATCGCAACAGTGAGGATGGACCAGATAATGTTGGTGTCGAGATTCTATCCAGGAACTCAATCTGTCTGAAGCTGCTGTAAATAGATTACAGACCGTAGGATTGAGATTCTGTGGAACTGCAGATCACGCACTTCCCAGATTAAGAGGTGCCCTCCCTGCAGGTATGTTGTCTGTGATTTTTTACTTGTTATTTTACATATTATTTATTTGTAACTTGGGAAGAGAGAATTTATTTGTGGTAGATAATGCAGATAAATCCACACACAAGGCACTTGATGAGTTGTCAGAGCTTTTAAACTATTTAAGAGCTTGGGGGATTGATAAACACGTATATGTTGATAATTATTTGGAGACGGGGGCTGCCGTGCAATTTTGGAAATTACATGGGAAGCCCCCCAATTTTAAAAAAATGGGTAAATAGTACAAAACGTCCCTACTTATTGAGGGTATTGTGGAAAACGTCCCTACCTTATAAATTTTGGCAATTTTAACCTTACCTACTGGATTTCTTGCGCAAAAAGTCCTTCAGTCCAAAATCATAAGGGTAAATTAGTCCAACCACTTTTTTCACATATATATTACTTTTTTTAAAATTGGGGGGCTTCCTATGCAATTTCCAAAATTGCACGGCAGCCCCCGTCTCCAAATAATTATCAACATATATGTGTTTATCAATCCCCCAAGCTCTTAAATAGTTTAAAAGCTCTGACAACTCATCAAGTGCCTTGTGTGTGGATTTATCTGCATTATCTACCACAAATAAATTCTCTCTTCCCAAGTTACAAATAAATAATATGTAAAATAACAAGTAAAAAATCACAGACAACATACCTGCAGGGAGGGCACCTCTTAATCTGGGAAGTGCGTGATCTGCAGTTCCACAGAATCTCAATCCTACGGTCTGTAATCTATTTACAGCAGCTTCAGATAGATTGAGTTCCTGGATAGAATCTCGGCACCAACATTATCTGGTCCATCCTCACTGTTGCGATCATGTTTGAATATACTGTTGGTATGTATATGCTAACCATTACACGCACCAAAATATTACTTCAAAGAATATCATCATTCATGAGGATATAGGTTATGTTCTACCGGTATGAATTAAGTTCATGTACTATACATAATGATGCATAGATATGAGAAAAATGATCTGCCCCATATACTTGCATAAACATAATTGAATAATTATTTGGGGACGGGGCCTGCTGTGCAATTTTAGAAATTGTATGGAAAGTCCCCCAATTTTAAAAGAAGTAATATATATGTAAAAAAAGTGGTTGGACTAATTTACCCTTACGATTTTGGACTGAAGGACCTTTTGCGCAAGAAATCCAGTAGGTAAGGGTAAAATTGCCAAAATTTAGAAGGTAAGGACGTTTTCTACAATACCCTCAATAGGTAGGGACGTTTTGTGCTATTTACCCTTTGAAATATATATTCAAACTTTGACTAAGACGTTCCACACGGGTATGGTGCATAAGATTGGTAATTAATTAAATTAACAATTGAGTCAAGGTCTAATTTACTTATCTGCCCTTTTGGGTGTTTCAAAATTTTGTTTTACCTAAGTTGGAAGTCAAATTCTGGCATCCAAAATTATGAGAGTGAGACTGAAGAAATGAAGAAACAGTCTTGCCATTAACCAATTCAAATGCTGAAAAATAATTTATTTTGCATCGCCATATGTTCTTGTGGTTAGCACTATTTCGACTAATTTCAGTTGATAATATCACAAAATTATTGATGATGAAAAAAAAAAAATTCCTCCTCTGAATGTGGTGGTGGTAGTGTTGGAGACCTGCAAAAGGTGACAGAGCTTCTGTCCCCCCCGTGTCCACTTCAATGTAATAATCAATAAATGATGAAGGAGGTATCCAAAAAAGGAACTGTGCAGGGTAGCAGTGCTTAAAAATGTAAGAGTTGTCTTACCTGAGGGATTTTGTCTCTATTTATATAGGTTATCATGAGGGACAGGTGTCACTGTCTTAATGATATATACCTTTTTGCGGTTTTACCTCCCCCATTACTTAGAGTTAATAATGGACGTTACAGCTTCTCAATCGACAGTAGTAATCGTCACTTCGTGGATTGTGGGTCTGACTGATTCAACGACGGTTAGATTGCCACTATCCAGATCCAGGAGCCGAACTATGATACCATCATGGCGGACTAGTCGATAAAGTGGGCTAATCATTGAGGCGGGCGTGTCACCACGCGCCACCATCATCTTACAAATATAGTAACTGTTGTTGTTTCTATCATCATAATCTCATCTGCATGGATCTCCCATTTTATTTTGTGTTCTCGTTCCATTAGAATTTTGTTTATTTTAAACTAAGGCTCATCGCCTTATTTTTAAATTAAAGCTTGTCACCTTGTTTTCAAGCTAAGCCTCGTCGTCTTGTTTTTAAATTAAGGCTCATTTCCTTGTTTTTAAACTAAGGGTCGTCGTCTTTTTAAAAAATATATATATTAAGGCTCGTCGCCTTTTTTTTTAAACTAAGGCTTGTCGCAAAGTTCTTTTTTTGGATACCTGCTTCATCATTTACTGATTATCACACCGAAGTGAGCACATGGGACATAATCCCCGCTATTTTTTGCAAGTCTCCACCACTACTACTACCACCACCACACTCAAACATACCTTTTGTCCACATGTTTCGTAGAATCTACAATTTAATACTCACAAATTCAATAGGATCCACAACTTATAATTACAAATTTTTTTAGCATAAGAAAATATGTGCTAAACATAATTATTAACATTTGTACCTAGGATTAATTAAGATCCACAATTAAACTAAAACGGTGTAAATTGGAGAATGTTGACGTTTTCGCATTTTAGACTGTTGATCCATTTTGACTGTTATTTCAAACATAAAACATCAATTAATTATTAATATATATAAAATAAAACAATTTTTTTTTTTAATGATTATTCTTAACTCCTTGCGACTTGTGAAATCCTTTATTTCTTTTACCCTTTACCTTTACATACGACTTTTTTATTTGTTTTTTTTTTTTAATTAAACTAACATATATAAATAAATTTTAACAGTGTAAATGAGAGTATAGACTCTCGACATCTTTACATTTAAAAATGGACCTTTTTCGATATTTAACGATAAACATATAGTTAAAAGCCATAAATTAGGAGATTTTATTATCATTCTTAGCTCTTGTGACTCATGTGGTTTTTGTTGTGTTTCTTAAAAAATTGCGAGAGATTTTAAATATATATATTCAAACTTTGTTTTCCAATGCGTGGTGGCATGCATATCAATACCATTCATAATTAAATAATTAGTGAGACTAATTATTATCGCATTTTTCATGACCATATGTTCTTGTTTTAGTACCATTTCAACTTATTTAAGTTGATATGGTCACAAAATTATAATTTTCATATAAAAGACATCAATTAAGAATGTATAATAAAACTAATAAAATTCAATATATAATTATATGGAGATTTGAAAAATATATTCAAACTTTGACTCACGTGAATTATGAATTATGAATGACATTCATAATTAATTAAATTGACAATTTGAAGGGTCATATCTTTATAACTTATTAATCCTATTTTGCATGGCAATGTGTTCTTGTCGCCAAATTATAATTTTACATGCAATTAGTTTAACCTGTCAGATATATTATAGAATGGTCAAGACTCAAGACAAGAGAGTTAAAAATTGAAGTTGGCAACAGGCAAGGTCCTAATTTACTTATCTACCCCTCTTGCTGTTTCAAAATTTTGTGTTCCTTGAGTTGAAAGTCAAATTGTAGCACTCTTGTCTTGCCATGAACCAATTCAAACGCTGAAAAATATAATTTATTTTCAGTCAATGATTTCAAGTTAGCCACTCAATTCTATAAATATATGCAGCAAATATGTAATCTCTTCATTCAAATCCTACTCAATTCTTCATCAGAATATATCTCACAGAAAAGCTAGAAAAATCCCAAGAATAGGATTAACATTACCATTTACCCATATATCAAAGCTCAAGAAAATATTATATAAAAGAAGAAAAAATGGCAACCCTCCAGACTTCAGTCATCACGTGTTCATCCAGTTCATCTTCTACTTCTTCTTCTTCCCATGATCGCAGAGGAGGAATTATCCGGGCGACCTTAAATGTTCCTAGGAGAATGACAAATATTTCTCTTCCGGGGCTACAAACAAAGGGAATTGTAGAGGAACTGGAGTCACACAATTGCACTGACAAAAAACTCAGCCCTATCAATGTTAACACGTTTATAAGAAATAATAGTAATGGTCCTGATCCATTGGTAATGGCCAAACTCTATGCAATTGTTGAGGCAGTTGCAGATAGGGTGGAGATGCACAAAAATATTGGAGAGCAAAGAAGCAATTGGAACAGCCTGCTTTTGACGTCAATCAATGCACTCACTCTTGCTGCAGCAACTATGACAGGAATCGCCGCCACGAGTGTTATCAGTGGTGGTGCTCCGGTGGCGGCCTTAAAGCTTCCGTCCACCATTATGTATCTTTCAGCAACTGGGATGCTGTCGATAATGAACAAGATTCAGCCATCTCAGCTTGCAGAGGAACAAAGAAATGCAACAAGGTTGTTCAAGCAGCTTCATAATCAGATTCAAACAATTATAGCAATCGGTAATCCTACAACTAGCGATGTTAAGGAAATGATGGAAAAAGTGTTGGCTCTTGACAAGGCCTACCCGCTTCCTCTTCTCGGTGCAATGCTCGAGAAATTCCCGACTAACATAGAGCCTGCAGTGTGGTGGCCGGAGCAGCGCCGAAGACAGGCAAAAGGGCTCGACAGGAAGAAAAGTTGGAATGGTTGGAATGGGAAGTTGGAGGAGGAAATGACAAAAATATTTGGTGTAATAGGAAAGAAAGACAAAGCAGACTACTTGAGGTTGGGTGGAAAAGCCTTGAAATTGAACAAATTTCTAGCCATTAGTGGTCCTGTGCTAACAGGACTAGCAGCACTTGGCTCCGCCTTTGTGGGTTCTCCTGATCACGGCTCTTGGGCGGTGATGCTCGGAGTTGTGGCGGGTGCATTGGCGAGTGTAGTAAACACATTCGAGCACGGCGGGCAAGTCGGGATGGTGTTCGAGATGTACCGGAGCAATGCCGGGTTCTTCAAGCTCATGGAAGAATCCATAGAATCAAACTTGACAGAAAATGATATGGAAAGAAGAGAAAATGGAGAATTGTTTGAGATGAAGGTGGCTTTGCAGTTGGGAAGGAGCCTGTCGCAGCTCAGAGATCTCGCGGCCTCTTCTTCCGGCAAAAGAGAGGAGGATAATGAGGAGTTTGCAAGCAAGCTTTTCTGAAGATTATTCAATTTTGCGTGGACATAGACCTATGTGTAAAGCTAATATATTTTTGTAAATTTCTGAACATATCATTAACCAAATTTAATTATTTTATTCGTTTTATATCAGTTTAATTGATTCATTGTAAATTGAAGTCCATTTTTGAGAGAATTTTGTTGTGCTAGATTAATTAGTGCCCAAATAAAACCCTAGATTAATTACTTCTTGTGAATTTTCTCATTTTTCCATGTGAATACTTCTTCACTAAAAGAATAAACTCGATTCTTGCTAAAGTTGTTAATTATCATATATAGTCACTCAATTCACAAGAAACCCATATGATATTTACTGAAGTTTAATGAACATGGATAAAATGCCAATTAAAAGATGGCAAAATAACTCATGCATCAGAATAAGTGCTTGTTTGCTTTAGCTTAAATTATAATTTAATTTGATTAGATTGGTCAAACATATTTTCTATACTCGTATTTTGTACGATCTACAATTTATTACTCAATTATTATCCACACATTTTTTATGACTCACAACTTATAAACAATTATAATATAATTTCATCACCACCAAACATGCACTAAAGTAGGAACAATAAACATGCTTATAACACGTTGATTATGACAGTAGTTGGAATTTAAGAAATCAAACATCGACTAGACATTGAGAAACCTCTCAAAATATTTTTATTCAATAATCAAAAGCACACCAAAACAATTAACCACATCCGTTTTTGAATAAAATCCAGCAACTCTAATATTGACATCAAAATCTAGTACGACTAAGTTGTCAACATATTATTCCTACCTCTGTGCTCACATGTACATTATACATTTACACTTTAACACCATTAACTTGCAAAAACAACTGTTCCAATGGGTGGTTTGGCGGCCGATTGCACTCTGATAGTCAAGACAATTGACAGAAAGAAGAAATGGAGACAAATGAGGTGAGATTTAGGTAGGGGTTTGATTTGATAACTTTTCTCTTCTTATTGCATGGAATATTCATAGGAGAAATAAGGTTAATGGTGTTCCAAACCTTTGGAGTTCTTCGGACATATGTCTCCTCATTATTGGTTTGATCATTGTTGCTAATCGTTTCTTTTTTTATATATATTTGTTTCACCTTTTTAACGGTTTATGTGCATGTGGTAGTAGGCTCATCTCCACGTGGTAGAAAAAATGATATGTTGTTCCTAATGTTTTGCAGCAAGAAATGTGGGGTTATATGATTTGCACTTCGTCAATCTCTTTTCAATTCTAAGTGAGAAATAAGGGAAGAGATTACTTCAAATTAAGTGGGTTCGCCACCAAGTACTTCGTCCTTGGGGATGACGAGGTTAGGATTCACCCTCTCTCTTCTAGCCTGGAGCTTCACTTGATAGCCAACCACCTAGTGAACTTTCCTTTGTCGGTTACGCGAGCGTTGAGCTTCGATCATGTCAAAGTTGTTGAACATGAAAATATCTCTAGCTTACATGATGCCACAGCGCAAAAGGAACATGTGGCATGAAGTTAGAGGCCTATCGGACGATCTTAAGCTTAATATTTAAGCCTGGTCCGACATAGAACAAATCCAATATTTGGAAATAATTGGAAACAAAGAATGATACTTATGAAGCCCCTCGAATTTGGACAAAGCTTCGTAGTACAAAATCTGACAACCCCACTATAAACTAAAAGTGTCATATCTATGCATGAACAACTCATCCCTATTCATACATGTCAAATCCAATTCCTAGAATTTCCAAAATTGGTAAAATTGAAGAACTTCGAAAATTTAAATGGAAGATTGTTCTTAAATCAAATGATTATAAATATCTGAAAAATAACATAAATACCCCCGACCGTTTACCTATAAATACGAGATTTTCTTATCATTTGAAGGTACAAGAATGCCATGCAAAATATGTACACAAGTAAATGAGATTATATATGTACTAAATTCTCAATTTCAAATTCATCATACATATATTTTTCATTGCGTACCTTAATTGTTAGATTGTCTACAAAACCATCATACCACCCCATGTAATTGGCCGTCGGTGGCCTAACTTGTGCTCACATGTGCATTATACAAACCGTGATGTGGAGAGTTTTTGTTGGCTTCAGGTCTAGTCGGATTTTGATGTCAAGCGACACTAAAGAAGTACATTATAGTTCATCGAAGTGTTAGAGTTGTTCACAAAATGACATGGCTAGTGTGTGACATGCGCATGGCCTTTTGGCCTGACGCAGCCCAACATATGATATCCACATCGAATGAAGACTTATAACTTAATATATTGTAATTGTAAACAAGATCCTAAGTGAACCATAAATAATAAAAGATATCCTACTTAATAAAATAATAGAACCATCAATAATAAAACAAATTAAAATCAGCAATACTTAAAATAAAAAACCCGTGACTTTCTTGTCCAACATTGTGTTTTATCATTGGAATTGGTATATTGAGTTTTGGGTAATGAGAGTGATAAAAGTTTTGTGTAATTGGAATTTTGATTAGTCTTCGATCTTCACATGTAAATTTGTTGAACTACTTAATTTTATTTTTATTTTGTTGGAATATAAATAAAATTCAGCATTTGTTTGGATTTGCTTAAAAAATTAATCAAAATTTGGGTCAAAGTCAACAATTAATTGTAATCACATAATTTACGGGACTCACAATTTTTCTTAAAATCTGCTACAAAACTAAATTTTAACAAAATCAAACAGGTACTTAATTATGTGTTCATGTATTTAAAAATTTTAATGGTCATTTATATATTTGGATAATTAGACATACGCAATTAAGTTGATTCATGTACTAACTATACACACAAAGCATCCTAGTGAAAAGAATCTTGTAATTCTTAGATGCATGCTCTAGGTTATATGCATGCGTTGGAGAATTTATAAATAGTAGGGTTAATTACACTAATGGTCTCCATTCTTTCAGATTTGTAACGATTTCATCCTCATTCTTTCATTTATTCTCACATATAGTTCCCAAATCACTATTTTTTACAATTCTGACAATTCTATTACAATTTTACTCATTTACTTAAATAAATTAAAATGATGAAAAAAAAAGTACAATGAAAATATTGCAATTGAACCCTTAACCTTTTCAAAAGTATAAATAAATTCTAAACAATTTTATTTTATTCAAATAAATGTTCTTCCCCAACTCAAAGGAACCATCTTTTTCCACCCCACCCTACATATACAAACACCACCATATCTCTATTTCATATCTCTATTTGTCCTCCATTAACTTTGATTTTTGATAAAACCTGTAGAAGAATCAACTGACAATTGAATATCCCAATCGGAAAATATGCCCACATACCAAAATGCAAAGAATATCCACACAAAGAATTGCTGATATTTCTCTTCTTAGAATGTAATTAACCTGAGTCATTTGACCCCATAAGTGGGACCAAGATCGTTGTTCTCAGATGCACAACCCATTTTTACCATCTCACATTGAGATCAATAATGCGCAAATTAGGGCAACTTCAAAGCAAGCAAACAACAATAGAAATCTGATCCAAATCTGTAATATCCAAGCCATCGAGTGTAAGATGTTCATGGCACTCCACTGTTATTGGAAGCAAAGTTGGTGCAGTACATGTTGCCAAAATTGATAATATACTAAATTATTTTATATATTATTTTGTATATTTTATTAACTATTATAAAATAACTAAAATTTAAAATCATAATTATTAACAAATGTGCTAATTAAAATTCTTTTAATATTAATAAGTAATCATATTATTTAAAATTCAAATTTTAATTTTATGATTACAACATAAAAAAAAATTAAATTTGTCAAAAATAAAAATTTTAATTATGCTCAACCCAGCCCGATTTTATATGGTCTTATATTTACTGGTCCAACACAGCCCGCTTTTGAGCCACAGGATTACTGAGCAGCCCAATTTTTAATTTTAATTTATTTTTCTATTTAAAAAAAAAGAAAAAAAAAAAAGCAAACATCTGAAGCCAATTTTAAATTTTAATTTTTTTTCTTTTTTTTTTTTTAAAGAAAAAGGAAACATTTCACCATCTTCAGCATCCACCCACCGTAAGTCAACCAGATGGACTATTTGCGCACCTAAATGAATGGTTTTTTACGAATTTTTAACGAAATCCGTCAAAAAAGACCAATTGCGCACCTAAATTAATAGGTTAGAAACATTCTACCAAAAATGAAAAGTTATGGACCATTTGCACACTAAGATCATATGTTAGGGACCATTTACGCCAATTTCCCTAGTTTTGAACTGTTCAAAAGGAGCTATGTAAACTTTGAATCAATCTTAATCATACAAAACAAGTATTCCTCTGTTGATTTTGAGAAGAATTTGATTTGTTCTCATTCTATATATTGAATTCTGATTAGTAGGCAAATTTTCAGTCGTGTGATTTTTGTTGTTTTTCTTAAAAATATGCTACTAGTAGTACAAAAATCTTAATCACTTGAATAAATATGAGAGATTTTAAATATATTCAAACTTTGGCTTCCCACGCGTGGTAATTTGTGTCGAACCTTCTGCTATAAAGGTTGTTGTATATATATTTTTTTAAGTATTTTGCATCATCATCGTGCGTGTTTGTATATTATTTACATATCTAATTAACTTACGGCTTCAGATTTTGTTGACGAAAAACTTCGTGCGTTAACTTCAATAATGGTTTCAACCCACTATTGATACATATCTCATTTCTTTTCTTTTTTTATGTTTTTGAATTGAATTATTAATTATTGTTTAAACTAATTTTTCTTAATGATTTATGCTCCCACGTGAATAAGAAGCTTAAATCGATAGAATATTTAGTTTTAATAATATTACTTTATTTCTTCATTCCCATTTGGAAAAGTTCACGTGTCAACATGTGGGCAATGAATTGTGCAAATGAGAATGTTTAATTTTGCTAATTTCTGATGTAAATGTTATTTTGTTTCATGATTGATAAATCTATCTAAAATTGTTGACTTGAGGTTCTACGAGCCTAATGCATGTAATATTTTGGGTTAAAACCTCTTCATGGTTGAAAAGTTATATTAAATTACAAAAATTTGTTATAAGTCATTTGCCATCTCATAAAGTAAGAAAATTCAATAGTTTTGAATATTGATATATTTAAGAATTTACATACACTTTCTTTGATTTGTTTTTGTTTGTGTTCTTTAATTGACATTATTTGACTATATTACATACCTTAAACAATAGAGCTTCAACACTCTCACTAGTCACATAATTATAGAAAGTACTTTGTTTGTTTTGTTATGCATATAAATTGAAATGAATATATTGATTAGTAGTTAAAATAAATATTAATTATTATTACCTATAAACATAGCTACTGTGACAGTTGAATACAACAACAATAAAAATAGAATTATTTAATTATTTAAATAAAAATATATCTTACAATATCGTTATTAAATCACGTACAATACCGCACGAATTAATTACATACTAGTCACAGTAAGTAGGAAGTTCAATTTCTCAATGTAAATATAAAAGGGTTTTGTTTTTTAGGCAGTAATGAATCAATTGAACTGACATAAAACAAATAAAATAATTAATTTTTTTTAATGAATCAATTGAATTGATATAAAACGAATAAAATAATTAATTTTGGTTAATGATATGTTCAGAAATTTACAAAAATATATTAGCTTCACACATAAGGTATATGTCCATCCAAAATTGAATAATCATTAGAAAAGCTTGCTTGCAAACTCCTCAATATCCTCCTCTCTTTTGCCGGAAGAAAAGGCCGCGAGATCTCTGAGCTGCGACAGGCTCCTTCCCAACTGCAAAGCCACCTTCATCTCAAACAATTCCCCATTTTCTCTTCTTTCCATATCATTTTCTGTCAAGTTTGTTTCTATGGATTCTTCCATGAGCTTGAAGAACCCGGCATTGCTCCGGTACATCTCGAACACCATCCCGACTTGCGTGCCGTGCTCGAATGTGTTTACTACACTCGCCAAAGCACCCGCCACAACTCCGAGCATCACCGCCCAAGAGCCTTGATCAGGAGAACCCACAAAGGCGGAGCCAAGTGCTGCTAATCCTGTTAGCACAGGACCACTAATGGCTAGAAATTTGTTCAATTTCAAGGCTTTTCCACCCAACCTCAAGTAGTCTGCTTTGTCTTTCTTTCTTATTACACCAAATATTTCTGTCATTTCCTCCTCCAACTTCTCATTCCAACCATTCCAACTTTTCTTCCTGTCGAGCCCTTTTGCCTGTCTTCGGCGCTGCTCCGGCCACCACACTGCAGGCTCTATGTTAGTCGGGAATTTCTCGAGCATTGCACCGAGAAGAGGAAGCGGGTAGGCCTTGTCAAGAGCCAACACTTTTTCCATCATTTCCTTAACATCGCTAGTTGTAGGATTACCGATTGCTATAATTGTTTGAATCTGATTATGAAGCTGCTTGAACAACCTTGTTGCATTTCTTTGTTCCTCTGCAAGCTGAGATGGCTGAATCTTATTCATTATCGACAGCATCCCAGCTGCTGAAAGATACATGACGGTGGACGAAAGCTTTAAGGCCGCCACCGGAGCACCACCACTGATAACACTCGTGGCGGCGATTCCTGTCATAGTTGCCGCAGCAAGAGTGAGTGCATTGATTGACGTCAAAAGCAGGCTGTTCCAATTGCTTCTTTGCTCTCCAATATTTTTGTGCATCTCCACCCTATCTGCAACTGCCTCAAGAATTGCATAGAGTTTGGCCATTACCAAAGGATCAGGACCATTACTATTATTTCTTATAAACGTGTTGACATTGATAGGGCTGAGTTTTTTGTCAGTGCAATTGTGTAACTCCAGTTCCTCCACAATTCCCTTTGTTTGTAGCCCCGGAAGAGAAATATTTGTCATTCTCCTAGGAACATTTAAGGTCGCCCGGATAACTCCTCCTCTGCGATCATGGGAAGATGAAGAAGTAGAAGATGTACTGGATGAACACGTGATGACTGAAGTCTGGAGGGTTGCCATTTTTTTTTCTTTTATAACAATATATAATCTTTTCTTGAGCTTTGATATATGGGTAAATGGTAATGTTAATCCTATTCTTGGGATTTTTCTAGCTTTTCTGTGAGATGTATTCTGATGAAGAATTGAGTAGGATTTGAATGAAGAGATTACATATTTGCTGCATATATTTATAGAATGGCTTATTTGCACAAATGGTTCCTGACTTTTGCATTTACTGTGGGTTGAGGACCTATTTTTTTATTTTTGGCAGTTTAGCCCCTATTTCAAATGTTTTTGGCGTCAATGGTCCTTTACATGAATTTCCATCCAAATCACCGTGAAATTTGACGGTAGAAATTTTTTTATTTAAAAAGGGCTTATTTGCACAAATGGTCCTAGACTTTTTTGTAAAGAAAAATTTGCAGCAAAAGTCCCTAATCTTTCAAAAAGTATTGAAAAGTCCCATAACATTTTAATCCTAACACATATGGCCCCAAATTGTTTTGACAATTTTACCCTTAACTTAAATAAATTAAAAATAACTCATAAACCTTTTCAAAAATACAAATAAATCCTAAATATTTTTATTTTTTTTACAGATTTACACTTAAAATAATAAAAAGTGTGTCATCAAGTCCCAAAATTTTTTATTTTGTTCACCAAAATGACATTTAAAATGTGTTTGATTAAAATCAGATTTTTTTAGTAAAAATTGTTGAAATGTGTGGTTGAAAAGTTGTAGGACCATAAAATGTGTTGTTAAAATTAATTATTGACTTTGACTTTAGCTTTTTAGCAAAATCAAAATTGAAAACAAACGGGCTCTTAGAGTCTCTACAGATTTTGTCCAGTTGTCCATTAATTAACAAAAAAATTATATCCATGATCAAGATTTGACCAATTTAAAATTTTAATTTATTTTTCATATCAATTACTAGAGGTTGCAAAATGGGCTAGCCCAAATAGCCCGGTCTCTGGGCTGGGCTGGTCCAATAAAAAATTGATCAAGTAAAAATTAGGTCAATTTAACCCGGTACAACTAGCCAACCGGACTGGCTTGATAAATTGTTTTGCCCAAGTCCCTACCCCACACTTCAAACACTTCAAAAATTGATCAAATAAAAACTAGACGAGCTTTTATTTTGTTTTTTTTTAACAAAAATATAAGTAATTATTTTGAAAAAATAAGTTAAAAATGTAATTTGGACTGGCCCAAAATCGGGATGGGTTGGCCCAACAAATACCAGCCCATGTAAAATTGGGTCAGGATTAACCCAATCCAATCTTTTATGTGACCTGTCTAATTTCGGGTTGTGCCAGTCCATCTAGCCCATTTCCAGCTCTACAAATTACTAAATAATAATTTTAAAAAAAATTATTCACAATCTTCAGCCCACCACCACCTTTTTTTTAAAATTGGTATGAAAAATAAATTAAAATTTTAAATTAGTCAAATTTTGATTATGGGTATAATTTTTTTGTTAATTAATGGATCACTGGACAAAATATGTAGAGACTCTAAGAGCCCGTTTGTTTTCATTTTTGATTTTGCTAAAAAAACTAAAGTCAAAGTCAACGATTAATTTTAACCACACATTTTATGGTCCCATAACTTTTCAACCACACATTTCAACAACTTTTACTAAAAAAATCTGATTTTAATCAAACATATTTTAAATGTCATTTTGGTGAACAAAATTAAAAGTTTTGGGACTTGATGACATACTTTTTATTATTTTAAGTGTAAATCTGTAAAAAAAAAAAGAAAGATTTAAGATTTATTTGTATTTTTGAAAAGGTTTATGAGTTATTTTTAATTTATTTAGGTTAGGAGTAAAATTGTCAAAAAATTTTAGGGTCATATGTGTTAAGATTATAAGGTTATGGGACTTTTCAACACTTTCTGAAAGATTAGGGACTTTTGCTGCAAATTTTTCTTTACAAAATTCAGGGACCATTTGTGCAAATAAGCCCTTTTTAAATTAAAAAATTTTTACCGTCAAATTTCACGGTGATTTGGATGGAAATTCATGAAAAGGACCATTGACGCCAAAAACATTTGAAATAAGGGCTAAACTGTCAAATATAAAAAGATAGGTCCTCAACCCGCAATAAGTGCAAAAGTCAGGGACCATTTGTGCAAATAAGCCTTTATAGAATTGAGTGGCTAACTTGAAATCATTGACTGAAAATAAATTATATTTTTCAGCGTTTGAATTGGTTCATGGCAAGACAAGACTGCTACAATTTGACTTTCAACTCAGAAAACACAAAAATTTTGAAACAGCCAAAGGGGCAGATAAGTAAATTAGGACCTTGCCTGTTGCCCACCTCAATTTTTAATTCTCTTGTTGTTTTGAGTCTTGACAATTCTATAATAATACTATTCAAGAGATTACCAGCTAATTGAATGTAAAATTATAATTTGGTGAAATTATTGACTTAAATTAGTCGAAATAGTACTAACGACAAGAACATATGGACTTGCAAAATAGGATTAATATAGTTATAAACATCTGACCCAGTAAATTGTCAATTTAATTAATTACGAATGTCATCCACTATACATGTGTGAGACGTAGTTGTCGAAATTTGAATATATTTTTTCAAATCTTCATATATTAATGGATTGTGTTTTATTAGTTTTATTATTATTATTAGTTCGTTTATATATGTATAATGGATTGTCTTATATATATATATATATATATATATATATATATATATATATATATATATATATATATATGTTTATGTTTGAAATAACTTTCAAAATGGACAGAGTCTAAAATGCGAAAACGTTATTCTCTAATTTACACAATTTTAGTTTAATTGTGATTTATTGTACCTATTGTGAAGACACTGTCAATAAGAATATAGCGTACATGGTTTGACCTAGGCGTTCATATCATAAATAGATAGCTCGTAGCTATCCAAGCAATATGCTCTCATGAATATGATATAAATAATAATCATCATCTCGTGGCCTATGTTTAGGAGATTATTATGAATAGTGAACACAGGTAGGCTCGACTATCACTTATAATAATATCTCTTGAGCCCTGAGTTTTTTTTAGTAGCTACTCTATTCTATGCCTCTTGTCCTGTTTTTTACTATGCACATTTTCCTCTTCAACACATACCCAGAGAGTGTGGCTACATCAAATATTCCCAATCCAACCCAACCAAACCCAATATTCGACAAAGCCATGCGAGCTGCTTTTTTATTTTAGAAAAGAGCGTGCAAGACTACTTAGCAAGCCTTCCTATGACTCAGTACTCCAGGTTGTTGTGCACTTTGAAATGAGAAAGGCGCAGCGATTGATTGAAGCAATTTTGAAAAAATTAGGCTCAGAATTATTTGAAGACTTTTTTACATCAGAAGAAGATCTTTTTTTGACCATCCCAAAATCTTCTTCTACTTTGCGAGGAGTACATAGAAGTCGGATTTGGTATTTGGATATTATTTGTATCAATAATCTCTGACGGACCAACCTAGTGATAAGAAGAGAATGAGCAAATCGCAACTCACAATGGCAAGTGATCTATTGTCTCTCTGTTAGAGGAACCCAAAAGACGATAATTCTATCCATATCTGGTGTGGGTATTAGAGCATTGAGAGGACATTTTCCAAGTATGAGTGGCTCGAGAACGACGCAGTATACCAGTTATGTTGCCCACAGTAAACGTTGGGTAGCTATATGCAGACGTCATTGATATGATTCCCAAAAAAGTGGAATATTGGACTTACAAACGGATTTCTGCTTGTAAACTTCAACCCATCATTGTTCAATATTCAGCGCTATTATCTACTTGAGTAACATTTTGATTTTTCTTCGCGGTCCGCACTTAAACAATGCTTTATTCTTAGACATTCAGTCAACTACTACACCTCAACGCATTTCATGGAAAACCAACTAGCTTTGAGTTCAAGTGGCATTTCACTCTCAAAGAAAAAAAAATCTACACAACAAGAAGGCAATGGACCTACATACCCCCATTTATACCACCACTCAAAAGGCCAATTCATTAGCTAAATAGCAATACCAAACTAATTATGACGAGTAGGAAATCTTAATGTCATAATGCATTACAAATCTTCCAAGCCATTATCCTACTGCAATACCGCACCCATTAGGGGGTGATTTACTGACACATCGTGTCATTCCACTCTGCTTCTATTGGGAGAGATACTTTGTTCTACTCTCTTTGGAGTGGTTTTGTGGTTACCTGGGTTTATTATAAAAGATTCAGAAGTCACATTTAGTCTAACAAGGGGGGTTATAAATCTCTTATACTAATATCAATCGACAAAGCAGATTGATCAAAAAAAGAATTTGAGTTAGAAAGTCGTATGATAGGTGGTAACCGTGTTGATCATTAGAACTACGGGTCTTAGAACCAGAAATAAACAGACTTATTATTTATTCACTTGAATTAGAATCTATACGTGTCTGGCTCACGGCCATTCATCCGCAATTAACTTATAAAACATAAGAAATGCCCTAAGTCATAACAGGGGAGACCGGAGACTTCGCTCAAATGGGGAGCAACTTTCTCCTCAATAAAATGAAAAGGATTCCTCATTTCGCTCTCGTCCCATGGGGTATTGACAGTCGCTTCCAGTTGTTGTTCCCCACCCAAGAACACGTTCTTTGGTGTTTCATTGTTTAATACAAATGTGAATAATCAAGTTAATTAATCTTTAGCTAAAATATAGTTCTATTTTTTTTATAATTTTTGGATTTGTTTTGGTACTAACTGATTAGTGACAAGATTTTGTTCCATGTAATTAAAGTCAAACGCTTTATCACAGGTGAAACTATTGAGCTGCCATTTTTAGGCAAGAACTCACTATCCATTTCTTCTTGGGAAATTGGCTAAAAATGTCCCTAATGTATGGATCTGGTGCGCAAATCATCCTTGTCTTTCAAATTTTGGCAATTACATCCCTTACATATCAATGTAATGTCCAAATCATCCTTTTGAACGGAATCCATCCAATATTCCATTAAACCTTTGGGATTTTGGTGCAAATGGTCTCTAATTTTTGTCTTTATGATGGAATTGGTTCCTAACGTTTATATTTTGGCAAACAAGTCCCTAACCTATATGTTTTTGTGCGAAATTGGTCCTTATGGAATGAAAAAGACAAATATATTCTTAATTTAATTAGAAAAAATTGTATGTGGATTTCTAATCATTACAAAATGTGCAAATAAGTTCAATATTTTTATTTTTTATAAAAAAAATATAAAAAAAACTAATGACTATTTTTTTTTTTTTGTATTAACACTTTAGTAATAAATATGTCAAATAAATTTATTATTTTTATTATTAAGTAATAAAGAGAAATTACTGTGAGAAATCATTTTTCTCCCTCTTTACTTACAAATTTTTTTCTCCCTCTTTACTTTTAAAATTAAATTAAATAAATAACAAAATGACGTATATAATTTTATGACATTGAACTAATCTTATTACATTTTTATATAACATAAAAATACTAATAAAAATTAATTTACACATTATGTGTTTTATTTTTAAATGAAAATAAAACGATAAATTAAAATATAAATAATATAGTTGGATTTCTAATATTTTTAGTTAATAAACATATAACTCAATTAAATAAAAATATTTGAACATCAAATTTGTGACAAAGTTATTTTTTTTATATAACAATAAAATAAAAGTTTTAATTTTAAATAATATATTTATTACTTCATAATAAAAATAATAATTTTATTTGACATTTTTATTACTAAAGTGTAAATTAAAAAAATCATTAGTTTTCTTTAATTTTTTTGTAAAAAATAAAAATATTGGACTTATTTGCACATTTTGTAATGATTAGGAATCCACATACAATTTCTTTTAATTAATACTAAGGGTATATTTGTCTTTTTCATCCCATAAGGACCAATTTCGCACTAAAACACATAAGTTAGGGACTTGTTTGTCAAAACATAAATATTAGGAACCAATTCCACACTAAGAACAAAGATTAGAGACCATTTGCGCCAAAATTCCAAAGGATTAACAGAATATTGGATGGATTCCGTTCAAAAGGATGATTTGAACACTACATGGATAGGTAAGGGATGTAATTGCCAAAATTTGAAATGTAAGGATGATTTGCGTACCGGGTCCATACGTTAGGGACGTTTTTAGCCAATTTCCCTTTTTTCTTTCAAGAATATAACTATATTCGAATTTAAACTTGATATATATTCCTATTTAAATTAAAAAAAGGAAAATTGGTCAAAAACGTCTCTAACGTATGAACTCAGTGTCCAAATCATCCTTACCTTTCAGATTTTGGCAATTACATCCCTCACATATCCATGTAGTGCCCAAATCATCATTTTGAACAGAATTCATCCAAAATTCCGTTAAACCTTTGAAACTTTGACGCAAATGGTCCCTAACTTTTGTCCTTATGGTGAAATTGGTTCCTAACGTTTATGTTTTGGCAAACAAGTCTCTAACCTATGTGTTTTGATGCGAAATTGGTCTTTATGGAATGAAAAAGACAAATATACCCTTATTTTAATTAGAAGAAATTGTATGTAAATTCTTAATCATTACAAAATGTGCAAATAAGTCCAATACTTTTATTTTTTATAAAAAAAATTTTAAAAAACTAATGAGTATTTTTTTTTTTTTTTGAATTAACACTTTAGTAATAAACATGTCAAATAAATTTATTATTTTTATTATTAAGTAATAAAGAGAAATCATTCTGAGAAATCATTTTTCTCCCTCTTTACTTATAAATTTTTTTCTCCCTCTTTACTTTAAAAATTAAGTTAAATAAATAACAAAATGACATATATAATTTTATGACATTGAACTAATCTTATTACATTTTTATTTAACATAAAAATACTAATAAAAATTAATTTACACATTAAGTGTTTTATTTTTGAATGAAAATAAAACGATAAATTAAAATATAAAGAATATAGTTGGATTTCTAATATTTGTAGTTAATAAACATATAACTCAATTAAATAAAAGTATTTGAACATCAGGTTTGAAACAAAGTTATTTTTTTCATATAACAATAAAATAAAAGTTTTAATTTTAAATAATATATTTATTATTTCATAATAAAAATAATAAAATTATTTGACATGTTTATTACTAAAGTGTTATTTAAAAAAAATACTCATTAGTTTTTTTAAATTTTTTTTATAAAAAATAAAAGTATTGGACTTATTTGCACATTTTGTAATGATTAAGAATCCACATACAATTTTTTCTAATTAAACTAAGGGTAAGGACCAATTTCGCACCAAAACACAAAGGTTAGGGACTTGTTTGCCAAAACATAAACATTAGGGACCAATTCCACCATAAGGACAAAAGTTAGGGACCATTTGCGCCAAAATCTCAAAAGTTTAATGGAATTTTGGATGGATTCCGTTCAAAAGAATGATTTGGGCACTACATGGATATGTAAGAGATGTAATTGCCAAAATTTGAAAGGTATGGATGATTTGGGCACTGGGTCCATACGTTAGGAACGTTTTTGGCCAATTTCCCTTAAAAAAATAAATCCTTGTTTAAGAGAGAAGATCGCTTCGTTTCAAGATTGTGAAAGAAGTGAATGTTAGGGTCATGACCCGAGATCCATATAAATGTAAGGCTGTGTTCGATTGTCAAAAATTTTCCATGGAAAATGCTTTTTTTCCACCAATTTTTCAACTGATATGTTTGATAGATATTATTTTCCATGGAAAAAACATTTTCGTACCTATTTTCCAACTATACGTTTGATTACAACCTTTTTTTTTCCAGGTAAAACATTTTCTCATTTTCAAATAAATAGTCACATTTTTCTTGTTTTCAAATAAAACATTTTCTTGAGAAAGAAGACGTTTTATTTTCCAGATAAAATTTATCTTATAAATTAACCTTTTCCAATTAACAATTTCCTGACAATTCAAATTCTTAAAATTCATTTTCTTTCCACCCAAATTTTTTCCTTGCAATCAAACACTAAGGCTGTGTTTGATGAGAAATGCTACATAAACCAACACTTAGACCAAAAGTTAGACAACCATAAGTAAAATATCTATAGTGTCATTTGAAAAGACAAATTTGAAAATTTGAATTGTGTCTTTTCAAAAGACATTTTTGATATTTTATCCATGGTTGTCTAACTTTTGGTCCAAGTTTTGGTTCATATAGCATTTTCCGTGTTTGATTGCCAATGGTGAAAAAGGCAAAAAAAATTATGTAAATATTGGGGGAAAAAAAAATCCACCAAACCCATAAAAAAATGTTTTCCATAAAAGTGGCCAAATTCATACTTAAAATGGTTGTACCTTAAAATTCATTTTCCTTTTCCATCTTGTATCATACAAAATATGAAAATATTTTTTAATGATGTGATATTATTTTCTTTAGTTGTGACATTTTTCATGAAAAATGTATCAAACAAAGCCTAAAAGAACTTTTGTAGAAAACAGACTAGTAGCACAATAAATAGTTTGGCATAATAAATGGTCTTTACAGTGATGCAATATAATAGACGTTCAGAGTTCACACGTCTAATTTCTAAACTGTTCCAAGAGACCAAGAATAATACAAGTGAAGAGGCAGAGAAACACTCTTGTCAAATGTCTATAGACAACATGAACGTAATTGTTGCACATTCATCCTCTCACGAGCTTCCTTAACCTTTTGTTAAGGCCATAGACCTTGCTCGTAGATTCAAAAATATTCCCCTGGAAGATCAATGAAAGAAACAAAGCGAAATAAAAACTGATATTACAAATCCTAAGTTATTGTAGTAAATAATAGAAGTGAAATCGAGGATAAATGTATTCTCTAAAGTGTAACAAGAAATTTTAAGGGGGAGAAAGCAACGTACCAGAGACATGCAACGACACTATGGACTATAACCCGGAACTGAAGTGGTACGTACTGGTGATTTACCCATCCAACAACTGGCCAGAACTGCATATTATTCGTCCAATTTAATACAAAGTCACCTTTTGCCCTTCTTACTCACTAATACAGCGACAATTTTTAAGCAAGAAACAGAAAATAAGGAAGTGTCACATACTGTCCATGCCGTATACTGCACAGTTGGATATTCCTTCTTAACTTTAGATTTCACATGGATCCAGGGTCTTCCTGTACATATTGTAATATTAGAGTAAGCAAAATCCTTTTGTCTAATCATTTCTTTAGCTCAGAATTTAACTCAAAACAGTAAAGTGAAGAAATTCATATGCTTAAACAAAATTCAATAAGAATTCAAGGGAGAACTAATAATGACAAAGCTTCATTGACAGTTACGGAACTAAATATGTCATTGATCATGATACACGCTATCTATTTTTAGCCAATTATATTTGATTCTCGAACAATATAATTTTCAAGGAAGTAGAAACTATGACTAAAGTTAGTCTAGAGAAGAACCTATTTTTCTCTATTTTTGTTTATTCTACATGATTAGCAGTAATAATTTACAAGTTCGGAAGGTGCAAGACAGACTCACCCTCAACAACAAAACCATAGTAAATCATGAAAAGCATATTGTTCCAAGGCGAAGATGTCAGTTGCTCCAGCACCACCTGAAATGATATAATTTGGAGTTTGAAGTCTGTGATTATTCTAGCTTTTTCTCTTTGTAATTTTTTTTACCCGTGTTCAAATGCAGGACCTTCCTTCTATAGACAAAGGAGACGTTAAAATATGAAAATATTAAAGCTGCAAGTGATGACAGAAAGTATCAGAGAACAGGAGTGCGAGGTGTACCTTCTTGGCAACAGTTTTTTTATCCTTCTTCCCTTTAAAAATTTTGTCCAGGAAAATGTGAAAAAAATGCCCAAATGGTCCTAGATAGGCAGCACCAAAAATCTGCATTTAAGTAAAAGATAGAGATAACAAGTATGTGTAAAACTCACATTCATAGTGTTAAAGACAAATTTTAAATGCATAATTTTGTCCTCTCTAAAATCTTGAGCATTTAGATGAAATTGTTTAATATGGTATCAGAAAAAAGAAAGGTCCTAAATTCAAGTTTTGTTGTCACTCATTTATGAAACTAGTGCATGTGTAAGACCCTTAATGGAGAAATGAATCTCGACAGCACATGAAGTGGTGTGCTGAAGATGAATTTAAATCTTGTTCCCTTTCTAAAGGCTTAAACTTTTAGATGAGGTCGTTCACTTCATAGAAGGACGGCAAAGCAGATAGTAGACAAGTGCAGAAACTGATCTCAAATATTGGCATAGTTTTTGTGGGGGGGTTTATGCGACAGCAGCTTCAGATTGGTGCAGTGAATAATTGAAGAAAATCATATCAAGTGTGTGGCTGACACAGCCCAAAGGCATACTTATGAGTAGTGAGTACAAAGATTAAACTCAGTATAATTCTCAAACATTCTTAGAGATACCAATGCTATTTTGTCAAGTGAAAGATGGAAAGGAAAAAAGTGGGAAATAAAATCTAGAAAAAAGCATCTACCTATTTCTTTCTTTTGGTAGGAAGAATAAGGAATTGAAAGCTAAGATGCAGTTAAAAGATGTTTTCCCCTTAGTTCCTCCCACATTTTAGTGTTTCTAATTCCACATGTTTTGCCGATGTGGCCAAAAGATGAATATGCTGCTTTTCATTTTTCCAACGGAACAAAGTCAGTGAACTTCCTAGTTCGTTTGTGTTTCCAAGAGATTTCAATGAAAGAAAAAAGAGTTATACATCAACTTTACAAACTGAGAATTGATCTAATATGACTCTTGAAAATTGATAGCATATCTACAATGATAACAGGCTTCTTCTCTTCTAGAAATTACTTAGGCTCTCCTTAACGTGATATTAGAGACCTTACCTTATCATGAATAAATTCCCCTAAAAGATCTATCAACCTATAAGTCTATAACCCCCTAGATATAGGTTACGCTAACCCCCACCTTTCACACAACAATTATGGTGTGCTTGATAAAGAGGATTTATACAGGACTTAACTGTATTAAAGAACAAAAATAAGTTCAAATATACTCTACTGTCCAGTCTTTCTCTGTCCAACACTACAAGCATCCCATCCTTAGGTTGATGTTAACCTTTTGATTACTTAATTAATCAAGCCTTTCAATCTATGTCAAGACAGAAAATTAATCATATATAAAACTACACAATGGGAAAACAATTACAGTGTCAATTTCAGGATAGACGCTAGCGAGAGCTGGATGAAATCAAGAATTGTTGAACGTATTCGGTTGAGGAGTATTTACAGTAGAAATCATGGAGTCAACCCTCAGTAAAGTAGAAATTCATCTCTTATATATGTCCACAATTTAATTAAACACATATAAAGAAAGAAGAAAACGTATAACAGTACCACTTTCAGAAGAAGGCGTCTGAGTTGAAGTTTTTGAAAGCCTGAGAGCTTCTGCGCCACTATATCACTGATCGCTGACAGCGTTCCTGCAGTTATCATCTGCAAAATCCCAATTCAAAATTTATTGAATAATCAAAATTAGTACATACCCAGACATAGTCAAGCTCAGGAATACAAAATTTAAAAAAAATGAAAAATAAAAAAATGAAATTATAAGAAAGTTAAACCTTGGTTCTTAAAGGGTGGTGTTGGAGTTGTATCAAGTACTGTTGCAATCCCTTCTTTGCGACTGACCCCATTTTTCTTCGTTGTGTTCACTTTTTTCTTTCTAAGATACGCTGAAAGAGATTGAGAAAAAGGGCTTCTACTACAACTTCAGTTATGGTCTACAATCTGATTCTTGAATGAATTAGAATGGGGAGTTTTCGACGAAAATATCTGTTCATAGACTTTATGTAGGGCTCGTCTGGTCCTACTCCTTCCAATTGTAGAGCGGATGGCCCGATAGTTCGTGCAAATTAATTTGATTAGATTAATGGAGGATTAATTTGCAAAGAGTATATTCCGTTTATTCTTCTTGTTCCCTTTTAGGGCTTGCTTTTGAGTTTTTTTTTTTTTTTTTTTTTTTTCTTTTTTGCTTTGATCTGTTTTGTTTGGCTGGTACCGTTTAAAGATTGAAAAATTCGTTGCTTGTTAATTTTTTGGATTACTAATTTTGAGTAATTTTTAAACTATTTAAAATCGCTGTAGTGTAATTTAGAGTGTATCTCTCAACTTTCGAAATTGATATACCGTTCTTCAATCTTCTAATTTTACTCTTTTTCCGACACATTTTTAAAACTATTTTAAACTTAATATTTGTGAAAAAAAAAATCCTATGCAAAAGAAAAAAAAAACATATCCAAGAAGATAAATTCAATTTTATATTTTCAATAATTGGTGGATATATAAAAATTTATGAATAATTGCATATTTGGTCTCTCCAACCTTCCAAAAATGTTAGGGATATACCCCTAAGCTTAAAAAATAGCACCAGACATCATCAACATTTGGAAAACTTGACATGGTAGATCGTTTATGACGAAATTGCCCTTCTTTTTTAATAAATAAAAAACAAGAAAAAATAAAAAAAAATGATTGAAAAATAATCAAATTTACCACAAAAAATAAAAAGTGGCAAAGTGGCCCTATTTTTTTTTTTTTTTTTTTTTTTATCAAACTTCAAAAAAAATGAGAGGTTGATTTACCACCACTACTACTGTGCAGAACCAATACTACCACCACCATTACTACTATGCACCGCCACCAACGTCGTCGCCGTCGCCGTCGCCGTCACCACTACCACCACTACTGTACAAAAATAGCACAAAATAATAAAGACTCAGAATCATATTTCATAGCAAATTCAACCAAAATTTTCAAAAATTATACCTCTAGCATTTTAATAGCAAAAAACTTGATATATCATAGAGTGAACCTTAAAGCAACTCACTTTCAATGAGACGTCCAAGTTATCATCAAGATTGCACATTAATTACACTAATCAAATGTCTAATAATGTCTAATGTCTTCCCATCCAATGCAAATGCACACACAATTGACTATAAACATCCCCAAATTCAACTAACACCACAAAATTACCCAATTTATGGACCCAAAAATAAAGAATAAAAGTGCTTGAAGATAAAGAAATAAAGAATTAGAAATGGAATCTTCTCTACAAGACCAGCTGACGAGCTTAAGAACAAGATAATGATTATGATTATGGTGGGTTTGAGTGGCTTTCAAGGATGGAAATAGTGGGGCCACCGACTTACGCACATCAGCAATAGAGAGAAGTAGTTCCACAATAGCAACCACTGCAGTTGGCGGAGGCGGAGATCTCACAGCCATTTTCACTGTTTTGTTGTCCTTCATCGCTATTTTCTCCATGGTAAGGAAAAAATTTGTATATATTGGTTATTAATGGGATTTTATAAAAAAGTGAGGCCACTTTGTTACTTTTTATTTTTTTGGTAAATTTAGTTATTTTTTCAATCATTTTTGTCTTTTTTTTTTTTGTTTTTTGTTTTTTGAGAAGGGCAATTTCATCATAAAAGACCTACAATGCCATATTTTTCAAACGTTGGGGATGTTTGGTGTTATTTTTTAAGGTTAGAGACATATCTTTAACGTTTTTAAAAGATTGGGGGACCAAATATACAATTATCTTTGTTTTAATATATGAGTATATATGTAATTTGATTCTTTAAAAAAAATTAGAACCGCTGGATAATAAATTCTTAAGTATAGGTTGGATCATTTAAAAAACGCTACTAAAATCACCCAAAAACGCTCTCATCATAAAGGTTCAAAACCGATACTTTAAAAAAACTCTCATAACCGGTATTCCAAAACTTTCAAGCTGGTTTAGGACTCGTTTGAGATTGATTTTGGAGCTCAACTTCTGATTCTCAAATAATCAGAAGTTGTTTTAGGCGTTTGATAAATTTTTAAAAAGTGATTATAAGAGAATCTGTATTATCTGACAGCAGATTTTAAAAAACAGCAAAAGTATAGTTTTTCATATTCTGCTTTTATTTTTTCTATCTATCTATTATTAAAATACCAATTTTGACATTAATTAATTAATGTAATTCTTTCTATGCCACAGATTTATTAGTATTCTAATTATAATGCATCTCCACAAATAATTTAAATTTAAATTTAATTGATTTTTGTACAATATTAGTATGCTTTTATTTTTTAATGTTTTAAAATTTTAAGATTTAATAGATATATATTATTATTATTTTAAAATAATTATGATAAATGAATTATCTTGAAAAAATATTTGATAATATTACATATTGTTATAGAATTAAAAATAAAATTTACAATACTACTCATGATAATAATAATACAAAATAATACTATTATAGTCAATGTCTATTTTAGTAATTTTATACAATCACATCAATAAATCACTTTTGTTACCAAATACTTAAATACTGATCTTGAAACATACAGCAATTATAAAATAAGAGTTTATCAAACACTTATCTAATTATTTTCATAGCTGATTTTTAGTGTAGCACAACAAAAACTGATTCTCTTAAAAGTATAGCAATACCATACTAATTGTTAGGGATAATCGACAGCTCAAAAACTAGACGAATGTGTCCGAATCCAAATGAATCTATTGACATCGGGACACTATTTTCCTTAAATATAGTATTTTACTTATTTATCACAAGAAAATACATTCAAATACTGAAGATTTGAATTACAAATAGAAGAGAAAATAATATTAAAAATCCAAACTTTTTCACATGTAATACTGAAGATTTAAATTACAAGCAAAGTTTGTTTTCGTAACATTTTGGTCTAATCTAACCCATGTTATGGTTGCGAAGGTGACTGAAATTAAAGACCATAATAATGTAAGGATCTAAAATGTTCTGAAATTCACTCTAATTCTTATTTTTTTAATTTTAATTTTAAATTATATTTAAAAAATAAGAAAGTAATATTAATAAAATACATAAGTAAGTAAACAAGATGGAAAATTGGAATATTCGCCTTCCTATTAGAATTGCTAAAATGTCCTGAAGGCTGAAACCCGCCTTAATAGTTAATTCTTATTTTTTATTTTTAAATTTAAATTATATTTAAAAATTAAGAAACTAATATTAATAAAATACATAAATAAATAAATAAACAAGATGGAAATTTTGAATATTCGCCTCCCAAAAAATTCTAATAAGGTGGGAACGGGCATAAGCACATTGCCATCCCTATAATAATGATATTCAAAGTCTAATTATACACTAGTTTTTATTATTTACAATACATTTTAATTGTAATGAACATTTTTCGATTTTTGATATTTTGATAATTATACACTAGTTTTTATTATTTACAATACATTTTAATTGTAATGAACGTTTTTCAATTTTTGATATTTTGATAATTATATCACCAATTTTTTTTTTATCGTATTTTGATCATTAATTTTTACATTTTGGCTTTGATAACAGTTTTTTTCTAAATATTCTTCTAATATGCATTGAAATGAATGATAAATATTTTGTCAAACTTTTGTATTTATTATTATTTTTTTTACTCATTAAAATATACGACAGGAAAAAAAAAATTATGCACTCCTAATTAATTTTTTTTTTGGACAAAAATCATTATCAAAGACAAATAAGATGTGCAAATTAATGCCCCCATGAGCATAGGCGAGTTGGTAAGGTTTGAAGTGACGTGGAGAGAAATTTTCTGACAACGCATGTTCGATTTCCGTATGGGACAGATTTTCACTGAAATATTGTGAGTCTGTCATAGGAGTTGGCATGTTGCTTTCTCCTTCAGGTCCCTGTCACTCGTGCACATCCCTCGATTTATAACCCGTCTGGTCAAAGGGCCTCTGACACAAGTAGAAGGGGGGTTTCGCCTTCGGGACTTTTCCCTTATCAGAAGATGTGCAAATTAATATGTTGATCATAAGAATATAATAAAACGTAGTTTGGGACATAAATATGAAATTGAGCAATAGTTATAGACTTTCATTACAATTAAAATATAGTGTAATTAAAAAAAAAAAAATTGTGGTGCAAATATAATTAGTTATTCAAATTATAATTTTACCCACAAAATTCATATTTATTAGTCGCACGTTTGACACTTATAAGTGGCATAAGACTAAATTATCCAAAATTTTAAAAGGAAAATTGGCGCAAATGGTCCCTAACGTATGTTATTAGTATGTAAATGCTCTCTAACCTTTCATTTTTGACAAAATGGTCCATAACTTATCCATTTAGGTGCACAGTTAGTCCTTTTTTACGGATTCCGTTAAAAATCCATTACACGACCTTTCATTTAGGTGCAGAAATGGTCCCTCTCATTTTTATTTATTTTTTTGTCTTTATTAGTATGGGTAAAATTGTCAAGTTACATTTTTTTTCAACCTTTCAATTGGCGCAAACGATCCCTAACCTTACTTTTAACTAAAAAATTTGCAATCAAATGCCTAACCTTTAAAAAAGTGAAAATGAGTTCGATACTTTAATTTTTTTATTAAAAATTAAAAGAAAAATAACAAATTGATAATATACTAAATTATTTTGTATATTTTATGAACTATTATAAAATAACAAATATTTATTATCATAATTATTAATAAATGAGCTAATTAAAATTATTTTATTATTATTAAGTAATCATATTATTTAAAATTAAAACTTTAATTTTATCATTACAACATAAAAAGAAAAATAAATTTGTCACAAATAAAAATTTTAATTATGCTCAATCCAACTCGATTTTATACAGTTTTATATTTACTTGGGCAACCCAGCCCGCTTTTGACAGACTACTGGACTAGCTCAATTTTAAATTTAAAGTATTGAACTCATTTTCACTTTTTTTAAAGGTTAGGCATCTAATTGTAATTTTTTTTTTTTTTGTTAAAAGTAAAGTTATGGACTATTTGCGCCAATTGAAAGGTTAAAAAAATGTAACTTGACAATTTTACCCCTACTAATAACGACAAAAAAATAAGAGGGACCATTGGCGCACCTAAATAAAAGATTGTGTAACGAATTTTTAACGGAATCAGTCAAAAAGGATCAACTGCGCACTTAAATAGATAGGTTATGGACCATTCTGCCAAAAATGAAAGGTTATGGATCATTTGCACACTAATGCCATACGTTAGGGACCATTTGTACCAATTTCCCTTTTTAAAATTATATTTTGGTTGATGGAAAATTTAGATTTTGATAAGATCAAAATATCACGTGCTATTTTGACTCGACACATTAAGTGCATCTTTAGTAATACTGAAATTATTTTTTAAGTGTTTATAAATTGTGAGTCTTATAGAATTTATAGATACTAAGTTATATAACAATCCACATTGTTGCATTGGAGATGCTCTTAAATCTAAAATTGATCTCCAATTAATTCTATCTACAACTAATTAATAATGATGCGTGTCTTTTATTTCTTTAAATAAAATCAAATCGTATATAAATACGCAATAAAAAAATAAAATTTTTGATAAGTCGGCATGTCTTCTGAATCGAGAGGGAGCTCGAGACAATGTCTATGTCTAAAGCATTATTGGGTTGTAGATTGAATATATTAGAGATTAATTTTGGACTTTTAGTTATATTCCATGTATGAAATATTATAAGTTAATTAGAGAAAGTTAATCAGATTATAAGTTAATAATAATTACTTAATCATGTATGAAATATTCAAATAATTAGCAAAATGGCTGCCCAATGTTTATAATTACGTAACCGGATGCAAAGTTTTGACAGAAGAAAAAATCAAGACCCATTAAAATGAATTTTTGACTTAATTATATATAAATAAAGTAATAAACTAATGCCTGGTTGAAGAAAAATACGACGCCGTAGCGAAGTCATTGATTTACTGCGTCCAAAGCACCTGGGAGAGAAATTAAAGAAATTCAGAATTCAGAATGGGTCAATCCCAAGCCTACGAGTCCAGTCAACAAAAATTCTAGTCAAAATCATAAAAGGAAAAATTCAACATATCTGAATTATGTACTATCCTCGTATTGTAACCTATGTATACGCTATAAATATAGACCATATTTGGTACCTCTTACCAAATACCAAAAAAAGACAAGAAGAAACAAAAACAATCTGAATTAGTGCCAAGAACAAATGTCTTTACAAATGGCATCCATTTCTTGTTCATCCAAGAAAATTAATGCTGTCATCGATGTCCCTAAGCTTCAAACTCGTTTTTCCATTCCAAAAGATTTCAAATTTTCCATGCAAAATATACGTAAAAATGCAGTATCACTCATTGTAAATGCCCAAAATTCGGCCGGTAAAGACATGTACCAACAAAAATATTCCATTGAGAATTCGGTGTGTAAAATCTTAGTAGGTGAAAATCAGCAACAGATGCAAACTATCGAACCATATGGGCACGATGATGATATTGCCATCGATAAACTTCATGCAATATTAGAGGTGGTCGCAGATCGAGTGGAAATGCACACAAATATGGGCGAGCAGCGTGATAACTGGAATTCACTTCTCTTGAACTCTACTAACATGATCATCCTCACCGCCACAACCATGGCTGGACTCGGGGCAACCAGTGGGGTGGCGATGCCAGTTTTCACGCTAAAATTGTCGTCCTGTCTGTTGTTTTCTGCAGCCACAGGTATGTTGATGGTGATGAACAAGCTTCAGCCATCACAACTTGTCGAAGAACAGCGCAATGCTTCAAGATTGTTCAAGCAATTACGCAAAGAAATCGAAACTCTACTGGCTGTTGATCATCATCATGTGAATCAAACTGATGTGAATTATATGATGGAAAGAGTTTTAGCTCTTGATAAAGCATATCCACTTCCTTTGATAGGAGTTATGCTTGAAAAATTTCCAGCCAAATTAAAGCCTACAGTATGGTGGCCGCCTCTAAATGATCAACTTCAAAGGGAAAGAAGATTACAAGATCAAGAAAGAGACTGTAATGGATGGACCGACGAAATGGAAAATGAAATGAGAGAAATTATTGATGTTTTGAAGAGAAAAGACAAAGAAGATTACATGAGATTAGGCAACATAGCCCTGAAGTTGAACAAATTTTTTGCTATTTTGGGGCCTATGCTTACTGGCATAGCCGCTATCGGATCAGCTTTTGCGGGTTCTTCTTCTCCGGCCATCTATACAGCAGTCGGGGCAGGGGCGTTGGCTACCATTGTGAATTCTCTTGAGCATGGTGGACAAGTAGGGATGGTTTTTGAAATGTACAGAAACTGTGCAGGTTTCTATCAACTTTTGGAGGAATCAATTGAATCCACCCTTGAAGAAGGAGAATTGGAAAGAAGAGAAAACGGGGAGTTACATGAAATGAAGGTGGCTTTACAATTGGGAAGAAGCTTAAACCAGCTTAAAGAACTAGCCATGGCGTCAGCTTCCTCGCGTAAAAATGGAGATACCATTCAAGAATTTGCCAGCAAGCTCTTTTGAGCATTGAATTTGGAAACATTCTTCATTAATCACTATTCATTCCTTAGTTCTTTCACCATATTGTCTTAATTCAAAGAGTTAATGTTTGTATGCATGAATTTGGGTTGTGAAAACCCCAAAATCTTGTCCTATTCTGTCGTGTATAGAAGAAAATCTCCCTTCATCGTCTGTTGTTTAAGTCCTTGTGCATGTAATGTTGGAAAATAAATATGGTGAATCAAAATTAAAGCTCACTTTTTTAATTTTTCAATTCTCAATCCTTTTATATTTTGTAACTTTTGTAACTCACTTTTTAATGGTGGATTTGGAATTGGAAGGTCACTCTAAGACCTATATAAGCATATCCATTTTTCTCATTCTTCACACAACAATTCAACATTTCTTCCTTAGGTTCTTTAGCATTCGTTTTTCTCTTTAGCATTCGAATTTCTTCTCGGTGATATTGTTCGGACAGTAGGTCGGTTCGCTGGTACAACCAGTTCTACCGTTGTATCCTGGGAAACAAACGTTCATAACCTACGGTATATGACGAATCTGTTTTAAGAAAACTGTACTTGTATAGGCCTCGGTTTGCTTTCTTCTTCAGTTTTAATTCTGCAGTTTCTTTTTATATTGTAACGTTAAAATTAAAGTTTGAATTTTAAATAATATGATTACTTAATAATAATAAAATAATTTTAATTAGCACATTCGTTAATAATTATGAGCTTAAATTTTAGTTATTTTATAATAGTTCGTAAAATATATAAAATAATTTAGTATATTGTCAATTTGTTAGTTTTTTTTTATTTTTTTTTAATAAAAAAATTAAAGTATTGGACTCATTTTCACTTTTTTTAAAAGTTAAGAATCCAATTGCAAATTTCTTTAATTAAAAGTAAGGATATTTTTATCTTTTTCATCAAATAATGATTAATTGTGCACCAAAATATAATTATAGGTTAGGGACTATTTGCGCCAAAAAATGTAAAGGTTAGGGATCATTTGTGCCAATTGAAAGAAAAATGTAACTTGACAATTTTATCCCTACTAATAAAGACAAAAACAATGAGATGGACCATTTGCGCACCTAAATGAAAGGTTGTGTAACAGATTTTTAACGGAATCCGTCCACAAGAACCATTTCTGCACCTAAATGGATAGGTTAGGGACTATTGCGCCAAAAATGAAAGGTTATGGACCATTTGCGCACTAACATGATATGTTAGGGACCATTTGTGCCAATTTTCCTGTCTGTAATGAACCTCGCTGCAGTCATTTCTGAAGTGAATCCGGTGGGATCAAATTCAAGAGAATGGTGGATCGACACTAATGCTACACGTCATGTTTGTTCAGATAAAGAGATGTTCAGTTCTTTTAAAACAACTGAGAATGGAGAGAAACTGTTTATGGAAAATTCAGCTACATCTGAAATCAAAGGTCAAGACAAAGTGGTTTTGAAGATGACTTCTGGAAAAGAGCTGACTCTTAACAATGTGCTTTTTGTGCCTGAAATCCGTAAGAACCTGGTGTCCGAGTCATTGCTAAACAAGCATGGTTTTCGTATAGTGTTTGAGTCAGATAAAGTCATTTTGTCTAAGAGTGGAATGTTTGTTGAAAAATGTTATGTATCTAATGTGCTTTTTAAGCTCAATGTAATGACGGTTAAGCCAAAAATTAATAAAGTGATTAATTCTTCTACTTACTTGCTTGAGTCTTACAATTTATGGCATGGTAGACTAGGATATGTTAATTATGATACTTTGCGTAGATTAATTAACTTGAATTCTATACTTGCATTTTATATTGATTTTAAACATAAGTGTGAAACGTGTGTTGAAGCAAAATTGATAAGGTCATCATTTTAAACTATTGAAAAGAAAACTGAACCACTTGATCTAATTCACACTGACGTTTGTGATTTAAAATATGTACAAACAAGGGGTGGCAATAAATACTACATTACTTTTGTTATGATAGCTTAAAATATTGTTATATCTATCTACTCAAAAGTAAGGACGAAGCTATAGAGAAATTTGTTCTTTATAAGAATGAAGTTGAGAATCAACTCAAAAAGAAAATTAAGTTGTTGAGAAGTGACAGAGATGGTGAATATGAATCACCATTTGTTGAATTATGTGCACAAAGTAGAATCACACATGAAACCACAACACCTTATTCACCTCAATAAAATGGTGTTGCTGAACGGAAAATTCGTACCATAAAAGAGATGATGACTGTAATGCTATTAAGTTCTAGGTTACCTCAGAACATGTGGGAAAAAGCTGTTTTATCAGCTAATTACCTTAAATAAGGTGTCCTGAAAGAAAGAAGAGAAGACCTCATACGAGTTATAGAAAGGAAGGAAACCTTCCTATAAATACTTGCGAGTGTGGGGATGTCTTGCCAAAGTAGCTCTACCTACACCGAAAAAGGTGAAAATAGTTTCAAAAACTGTTGATTGTATTTTTATTGGCTATGCACATAACATCAGTGCTTATCGATTTCTTGTGCATGAATCTAAAATTTCAGACATACACAAAAATACGATAATAGAATCGAGAAATGCTTCATTTTTTGAACATATATTTTCTTACAGATCCATAGAGGAAGCAAGCTCCTCTAAACGAACACATGAAGCAACAGATCAAAAAGAACAATCAGAAGAAGATGATGAGGTTGAATCAAGACGTAGCAAAAGAGCTAAAACTGAAAAATCGTTTGGTCCAGATTTTCTGACTTATATACTAGAAAGTGAACCTCAAAGCTTTAAAGAAGTTGTGAACTCTTCTGAAGGATCTCAATGGAAAGAGGCAATTAAAAGTGAGATAGATTCTATTATGCAAAACCATACATGGGAGCTAGTGGATTTTTCTCCAGGATGCAAACCACTAGGCTACAAATGAATTTTCAAGAAGAAAATAAAAGCAGATGGAACAATCGAAAAGTATAAGGCATGGCTTGTTATAAAAGGATACAGACAACGAAAAGGCCTTGATTACTTTGATACATATTCTCCAGTAACGAGAATAACATCCATCAGGATGATACTTGCAATTGCAGCTTTGCGAAATCTCGAAGTACATCAAATGGATGAGAAAACTATCTTTCTAAATAGAGATTTAGATGAAGAAATCTACATGGAACAACCTGAGGGTTTTTCTGCTTCAGGGCAAGAAAACAAAGTCTGTAAATTGGTGAAGTTATTATATGGCTTGAAACAAGTTCCAAAACAATGGCATAAAAAATTGATTATGTCATGATGGAATGTGGATTTAAAATCAACGAGTGCGATAAATGCGTTTATATCAAAGACGCTGAAAATGGCTATGTCATTTTATGTTTTTACGTTGATGACATGCTTATTGTTGGAAACAATGATAAGATGATTAAATCTACTAAAGACATGTTAAATTCAAGATTTGACATGAAGGATATGGGCTTAGCAGATGTGAGATACTTGGAATTAAAATTTCAAGAACATCAGAGGGAATTGTTCTAAGTCAATCACACTATGTGGACAAAATTCTTGACAAATTTAACAAGGATGATTCTGGAATAGTTAGAACACCGATAGATTTCAGTCATCATCTATCAAAGAACAGAGGCGAGAGTATTTCTCAAGTAGAATACTTTAGAATTATCGGAAGTCTGATGTACTTGATGAGTTGTACAAGACCAGATACAGCCTATACAGTTAGCAAATTGAGTAGATACACGAGTAATTCAGGAGCTGAACACTGGAAAGGAGTAATAAGAATACTAATGTATTTGAGATATACTAGTGATTATGGGCTGCACTATACCAGATATCTAGTAGTTATTGAAGGATACAGTGACGCTAATTGGATATCTGATATAAAAGACTCAAAGTCTACAAGTAGATTTGTGTTCACACTGGGATGTGCAGTTATATCATGGAAATCTTCTAAACAGACGGTTATAGCCAGATCTACTATGGAATCTGAGTTTATAGCCTTGGACAAGTGTGGTGAAGAGGCTGAGTGGTTACGTCACTTCCTAAAGGATACTCCTAGATGGTCAAAGCATGTGCCAGCAATTTGCATATATTGTGATAGTCAATTTGCAATTGGTAGGGCACAGAGTAACATGTGTAATGGTAAGTCTAGATATATACATCGTAGACATAATACCATAAGACAACTATTCTCAACTGGAATTATCTCTATTGACTATGTAAAGTCAAAGGATAATATTGCAGATCCACTAACTAAAAGTTTGAATAGAGAATTAGTTGAAATTTCGTCGAAAAGAATGGGACTTAAGCATTTGGAAGAATAAGTTAATACAATGGAAATCCAACCTAGTTGACTGGAATTGGTAGGGCACATTGTGATAGTCAATCTGCAATTGGTAGGGCACAGAGTAACATGTATAATGGTAAGTCTAGATATATACGTCGTAGACATAATACCATAAGACAACTATTCTCAACTAGAGTTATCTCTATTGACTATGTAAAGTCAAATAATAATATTGCAGATCCACTAACTAAAAGTTTGAATATAGAGTTAGTTGAAATTTCGTCGAAAAAAATGGGACTTAAGCATTTGGAAGAATAAGTTAATACAATGGAAACCCAACCTAGTTGACTGGAGATCCCAAGATCTGGGTTCAAAAGGACAACCTAATTGTAAATATTTAATTAGATCACTGTGATGGTTCTCTCCTAACCATTTCTATGATGAAATAGTTATACCCGTAGAGGAAAGGGTAAGTAATAAGCTTTTAATGATTCTTACGAGTGGAGTAGAGCATGCTACTCTTAATAAGAAATCACTATGTGAGAGAGAAGTGGGGCCGCTTCTAAGAGAATTGTGTAAGACGCAATTCTTGAAACCTCTCGCAGAACCAAACATATGTTTACGGCCATAAATGAACATAACAATGAGAACTGAGAACTGAACTACGTCAGAAAGAATTCTGTGTGATGTATATTATCATTTACACAAATGATAGAATAGTTCAAGAATATCGCGTCTACTGGTCAGTTAGTAAAGTAAATATACTTTCATAAGGGAATGTTCAAAAGATAATACCTACCTATCATATGCAAGATTCGGACGTTGAACTTTATCAATAAGTCTTCCGTGTCTCTTTCAATTTTTCATACATGTGGGAGATTGTTAGAATATAAGTATGGTGAATGAAAATTAAAGCTCAACTTTCCAACTTCTCAACTCTCAACCCTTTCATATTTTGTAACTTTTGGAACTCACTTTTTAATGGTGGATTTGGAATTGAAATGTCACTCTAAGGCCTATATAAGCATATCCATTTTCCTCATTCTTCACACAGCAATTCAACATTTCCTCCTTAGGTTCTTTAGCATTCGTTTTCCTCTTTGGCATTCGAATTTCCTCTCGATGATATTGTTCGGGCAGTAGGTCGGTTAGCTGGTACAACCAATTCTACTGTTGTATCCTGAAAAACAGTCATTCATAATCTACGGTAGGTGACGAATCTGTTTTAAAGAAACTGTACTTGTACAGGCCTTGGTTTGTTTTTTTTCTTCAGTTTTAATTCTGCAGTTTCCTTAATTTTGTTTCATGTTCATGTTCATGTTCATGTAATATGAAGTTTCTCGTTTTTATTTGATAAGTGTTTAACATGTAAAACAGTAACAGTTTGTTTGTAGGGTGTAATGGATAGTAGGTCAAACACGGAAAAAAAAGTTAAAATAGTGTCTATTGTACTTCAATTCAATAAAGAGTACCAAACATGAAATACAAGTTCAATTTCCCGTTCACGTAAAACACAATGATCCATTTAACTTGGGAAACTCTGAAAATTAACGAAGATAAGAACTAATTGCAGCATTTTTAGTTTACCGAAAAACATTTCAGAGGCTACGGGTAGAAATTTAGAAAATTTCGAGAGCCAACAAACAATTAAGATGGCTTGTAGTACTTTGTGGGTACAAAAGGCATTTTTGTAACAGATCCATCGTAGGACTTACCCCTAATGACAATCTTTACATTGGTGCCTGCCTTGTGGAGTCCAGATTTCACATATCCCATAGCTATGTTTTTCTTCAGACAGGGGCTAAATCCTCCACTCGTGACTTCCCCAATGTTTTGTCCCTTCTCATCCTGAATTTCACTGTGACTTCTGGGAGGTGGACCTGAGGAGAATAAACCAACTCGCCTAATCGAAGGTCCCTGTTCGATTTGTTTGAGTATTACTTCAGCACCGAGGAATCCTCCTTCAGCCCGTCTTCTCTTCCCTATGGCCCACGTAAGTCCTGCCTCAACTGGTGTGGTGTGCTGTTCCATGTCATTGCCATACAAGCACAACCCGGCTTCCAGTCGAAGACTGTCTCGAGCACCCAACCCTGTCAACCGTACTTTGCCTTCGGATTTCTCCAGTATAGATTTTGCGAGATCAACTGCGTGCTCTGAAGGAACTGAAATTTCAAACCCGTCTTCACCTGTATACCTGAAAGATTATAGACTTAAACAAATCATATTCTGAAGAACTCCTGTTTTTATTCCACCCAAAGGGTAAGATTTCTAAAACTCAAAGAAAGAATGACATCGGTGCAAAAACAGGAAGGGGTGAGGGGAAGTTTACTTCTGATAATTGCAGAACAATCTCGAAGCAAGATTAAATAACAAAGTAACATAATCAGCTCTGCCATTGCATTTCACTGGAACTATACATTGATTAGCATAAGTTCCTTAATATTTAAAAGATTAGGGAACTGTTGGCATAACTCCCAAGAAAAAAAATTCTCATTATGCCCTCTCTTCACATAAAGACTGGTTAATTACAGAAACGTCGTCCAGAAAGCAACATACCCTGTTCGTGTAAGGTAGCAGGGCACCCCATTGATATCCAAGATCCGAAAGTCGCTAAAGTATAGCTTGCTCAAATCTTCCTTTGTCAGGTGCTGTAGAACTGGGGCAGCAAGGGGGCCCTGCACAAGAGACGTCAAGAGAAATCATCAGTGTTAGAGCACATTCTGACATGAAGTAGAATATTATATCAGAAGCTAAAAATCTGAGTGTCTCCCTCCAATTATCATTATCAGAAACACGCGTCTTCCAGAGCATACAGGGAGAATAAAGAACCAATAAAGAAAAACATAACATTACAGTAAAGAAAACAGACAACTGCCTCAGAGAAAATCCAAGAACACAATATATCTCTTCATTTACAACAACAGGGCGAGGGAATAAATTTAGCACTAAGAAGTGAAAATAGAGTACAGACCAGAAGTAGACTCAGTGTTCTATACTAGTGTTCCCCCGTGACCTACCAATGCATTCAAGAAGAAAGCACCCATGGAAAGACAAGCTACATTACATCACAACGACTGCAATGGTGTTTGTGATGCCTATGTTAGCAGAGGCAAAACCTTTAGGGTACAGAGTTTTACTGCATTCTTCAATATACATTGCATTACCAAAATCGGAAGCAAGGGCGTAGGCAAACATCTGAGAATAAGGCAGGAGGATGATAAAATTTATATGTTTGAGTTATGGTAAAGAGGCAACAAATATCATGAGTGATCTCAACACTTCAGCCAGCTAAATTACTTGAATACTATGATGTTATAATAAAGCAATCACTTTTAGAAATGAATTTGAGCTTTTTGAAGGATAGGCCCCAATTCATGAATTCCATTCATGTTCTATAGCTATAGCCTATAAGACTAAGGTTAAAATTTTATATCATAAAACATACAGATAAACACCAAAGAAATGTGATAACTCACTTGGAGAGCCAGAAGAGACCGCTCATCGTGGATGTGCCAAGAGACATCCCCACCTCTTGACGTGAATGCCTTCATATGTTCCTCAATATGAGCAAGATCTTTGTCTCTGCATCCAGCATTAACGACCAGGTAGATGTGTTCATCTGTAACCTTGGTGATCACTGAATCATCAATTGCCCCTCCCTTCTCATTAGTGAAGACTGTCAAAGTCCCTGTCCCAGGTGCAAGACCAGCAACATCGGCAACCACCAGCTTTTCAAGAAAAGGAATACAATCCTTTCCTTTGAGGCTTAGACCACACATATGGGAAACGTCAAATAGACTGCCATTCTCTCTGCAATTTAAAGTAGAGTCCATAATTGAGTCCTTGTACTGGATTGGCATGCTCCAACCAGCAAATGGGACCATCTTCCCCCCATTGGCAACATGGAAATTATAGAGAACTGTCTTCTTGAGCTCAGCTTCTGATGCAAAGCATCGACGAACTATAGTTTTCTTATCCTGAGCCAGACGACGAGTAACTGATTGACCAAGTTGCCACAACCCCCCTCCCCTCATCTTTGCAAATATCTGACAAAAATAATATTGGCATTATTAGTTATAAAGCTAAAGGGGATCTGGAATCAAGTTTTGATCGCTATCCATTGTATTTAAACGAAAAATAATCAAGTAAACCGAGGAGAATCATTACCTCTTTGAAGATAAAAGAATGTACTACTATAATACTAGTCAGCATTGAGTTACAGTCAATCTGATCGAATCCAGATAATCAAAAATCAAATCTCTTTCTTGGGTTCAGGTTAGAACTCACTTATCTTCAACACACATCAATTCACAACCCACAAATTAAATAACAAATAGATACCAATTAAACGGTTGTCATCCCAGATCTCTGTGTTTCAGAAAAATAGAATCTTTCCTACCCAGAAAAACATTGATGAAAAACATACCAATAAACAAAAGAGAGACAGTCATTGTGACTTGTGAGCATTCAAAAGTAAGAAAACGAAAGAATTGAGATTCAACAAGAAATACAGAACGCTTACTATTTGAACACACTAAAAGGGATTCTTCTTTTTCTTGAAAATGGCTATATTTTTTTTTTTTTCTCGAAAAAGGTTATCTGGAGTTACCTCTGGCTCTGGAGAGAGCAAGAACTAGCGTCTTTATCTAAGAATATGGAACGTATTATTTATATGTATAGAAATGCACAAAGGCAATAGTTCCCTCCCAATCGAGACCAATCCTCATTGAGTGGTGCTACGATTTTCAATCACCCAATTTCTCCTGTCTGCTTGTATGGTACGGGGCGGGACTTCGGAGCTTAATGAGATGATATTTTTGTTGTTCATTTTAGTTCTTTTTTAAGGTGCTAACGCTGCTTTTGATTGCAATCAATGAATTTGAATGGAAAGAAAATAAATTTTGTAGACTTGAATTACTAAGAAATTGTTAATTAAAAAATATCAATTTAGAAAATAAATCTTACCAGAAAAATAAAAAATACTCCTTCCTAAGAAAATGTTTTCTTTATTTTCAAAGAAAATGTAATCATTTATGTAAAAATGATAAAACGTTTTACTTTGAAAAAAATGAACATCAATCAAGCGTGTAGTTAGAAAATAGGTGGAAAAAGATATTTCCATAGAAAAATGTGACTACCAAACGTATTAGTTAAAAAATAGGTGGGGAAAAAAAAATTTACATGAAAAAGAGATTGCAATTAAACGCACTAAATGTAAATCAAGCCGAACTAGTTCAGTTTTTATTGGCCGACTCAACACGGACCATATATATTTCGACCATTTCAAACTTCACATTTTTTAAAAAAATGTCCATTATATAACAGGCTGTCCAAAATGCATGGTGAGTTGGTTTGTATTATACCAGCTCTAAAGCAAAATATAGCAGAAGAAATGGTATAATATTCTCTGTATCATATTAATCAATTTCCTTGACACTGTCAAAACAAACAAAGAATAACTAGTGCTAAGATTTTATTAGGGTTTAAAATTGAAAACAAAATCTTATTACATTCAAATTTGTTTGAAAATTAATTCAGGCCCCAACTATCAAACAATTGATCACCATTCAGAAAAAATAAAAATAAAAATTTTAAAAAAAATGTCCCATGACATGCTCAAAACACGAGTTAGACCATAGCGTCAAACTGCTTTACACCTCTAAAATCTAACTACATTGTAATAGAATCGATAATCCAAGTTTTCGAAAGGCAGTCTTGAACAATGGCTGCACAAGGTAGTTAACGGTAACCTGTTTGAAAAATATATAATCTATCATTAAAGAAAAATGGGCAAAATAAGTAATTACAGAGATTTAAAGTTCATGTATAATATCAATTACTACTACTTTCTCCACCCCCCAGTCTGGGTTCATTGGAAGCATTAGGACCTGAAAAACATTTTAAATTCAGACGGGAGAGAATTTGCAATCTGAGTATATACATACAATATCGAGGCGAGGCCAGATGCAGATCAACTTTATGCAAGAGATTAAATGATTGAATTGCGACTCATTCAATAGAGTTTAATGGGATGATCACAAGGACAAAATTTCCCACAGGAAAATTAGTTCACATTACTTGCTCTCTGTGTATTCCTAGTAATACAACAAATAAACTAAAACGGGGATTATAAAAAAAAAAATGTACAGGTTCAAACGTGATTGGCATAAATCCATCACATGGTTGTCGAAGGAAGAAGAGAGTCACTGTTTTTGAGCACTTTCCTTGCACGCCAATGGACGGCTGCAGCTGTTTCAGACGTCCCCATCTGAAAAACAGTCGAAATGAATAATGAGTATGAAAGAGCATTTTATAAACTAGAAATTAGAACAGAGTGGTATCTCTATGCAGCAGAAAGTAGAATTCTAGAAATTCAACAAAAGAGTTCATCACCGAGCTAATGAAAGACAAGTTTCTTGGATTGTGCACAGTTCGATGAAATTTAGTCCCAGGACAAAATAGAAGTAACATGATTTTGGTAGGGCATCTAATGCCGGTCTCTCTCTTTTGCTAATTCCTTCTCCGTCTATATGGTTTGTATCTATGTATCTAAGATGAGAGAGAACAAGATTTACCTTGACCTCCATCGAATAATAGTCTCGCCACAAGCTTGCATCTTGACTGTAAGTTGCAAGTGCAGATTCGAACAATTTCCGAACATTTTGAAGACAACTCTTGTCCCCAGCAGATGCAAGGTTAACTTCCAGCTCAATGCAATTTCTATATATAGCAAGTCCTGGATGAGGTAAAGTAAGAAATCTGCACTTGCACGAGGATAGAATGTTAGATAACCCCGAAAATGATTGTTTTGTGCATGTCACAACATATGACACTTAAAAATTTACAAATCAGAAACCCACCGTTTATAAATTTCTCTTGCAGGCTTTACTCCGTCACTTTGAAGAACAAATTTTACAATGGCTGATGAGAGAGAAAATCCACTATCGCTTCCACCGTCTTTGGCCAATAATACCAAAGAAGTCTCCACCAGCTTGTCAAAATGATGTCTTTGATTCGCAAAATATTTCAGCCCCTGCAAATGGAAAAATGTAAATGGACTCCACAAGTAACCCCTCAAATGAAAGAACTCACTTCACCAGAACGTTTTCCATAATTTATACCATTGGTTCGTGCAACATTCATATCTAAGTTGAAGATCTTTCAGAAACATTGTTATACAAGCAATAAAAGAAAAGCGCAATTTCAAAAGCACAATTGGCAGACGCCTCAATGTTGATAAAACAAAATCCAGAAAAAAGGGTTGAAAGAACCAGTTAAACAACCTCGCCAATCCCCTCAACCCTAATCCAAATCCATATGAAATAAAATCGATAAATAACTTTAAATATAAATAAAGATGATGAAATCAGCCACGCAAGTATTCGCAAGCTAGAGCCTGAGGCTGAGTGCATAAACTGGATAGATCACCGTGAATCAATTATTTGTAATCATATGAACGTAACTTAGACAGAATAAAGCAATGAAAATTTCTCCATACCATTAGCCACAGATTTTCAGCTTCTGAAATGGTAACTTTCTTCAGAACATCGATTAGGAGTTTAAAGATAGATGATAGATCAGCCTTGCTAGGAGAAGGGGATTTGTTTTGAATAAGTCTCATTTCCATTGAGAGCCACAAAGTCCACAAATGCACTGCATTTGAAAATTTTCCGGTACAAAGCTGTTGTATCAGCATTTTAGCTTCATCTGATTTCCCCAGTTGCATTAAATATGAAACATGTTGACAAGCAAGATCTTCAGTAATGCAGCCCAGGCTTTCAGCCTTCTCAAATACTATTAGAAGATGCGAAATAGGATCAACAGTATGACCAGAAGTGGTGAATTGAACTGCAGACTTTTCATCACCGATTTCATTTTTAATTGCATCCATGAGAAACTTTACATAAAGATTGAACATTGTAGCTGATGGTACAATTTTCAAACTCTCCTCATAAACCTGTATGATCAAGTATGCAAGTGAGTTTCATATGTTGCTACAGTAGGGAAGATATCGAATTTAAAATTTATAAGGAGACAATCCCTCGTGCCAAATTAGCATTATTTCCTATGAAGTTGAGGTAAATGCTATGACCGTCTAAAGGCCGTGCACTAAACATCTCTAGCTTAAGATAACCAAAAGAAAACCGACAGTCAATGAATGTAACAAATCCTAACAGGACACATTAAACCTATTGAAACCCACAACCAAAGGAAACTGACAGTCAATGACTGTAACAAGTCCTAACAGGACACATTAAAGCTATTCAAACCCACAACCACAAGGAAACATTCTCACACAAGAAGATTCATCTTTCACCCAATTTGGGCCCCTGCTAGTCTTAGTTGTAAATATATGAGATTTTATGCCTAACCTCGAGATCAGATAAGACGCCAAGGTGGAATAAATCAACTAGCAGAAATTGTGAAACCATAAATTGAAAAAAAAATGGCATATCTTGAATAATGAGAAAATAGAACAATAAGTCAGATGCAATCACTACTTATCCTTAATACTTCACTTCTCTTTTATTTCTTTCCTTTATTTTATTTTATTTTTGGGGGAGGCAGGGCACGTGGTATACTTCACACTCTGAAAACCAAAAAATAGTAGGAAATAATCAAGTTTTAAGAGTCTCTCATTTCAATAGGATTTGCATGAAGCGGGATACAAATTTTCATTTAATCCTGTTTGGTACCAGATTCATATTTCTTTTATTAATCAATAGTTACAGAAGATCATATGCAAGAATAAGTTGTGCGAATAAAATATTGAAGGCCTCAAGACTTAAAAGTTAAAACAAATAAGAACATGCAATTCTCAATATAGATATAAAAGGATTCTCAAGTCTGAGTTTGGAATAGAAATTTTGAACATGTGACACAAACTTTCCTGTCACACGATCTATATCAGTATGTCATCAGTCACCATCCACCAAATAATCCACTAAAAATAAAATGTCCATATAAGGTTGTTACACACAATGATGAATAACAAAAGTAATAAAGTTTCTGCTAGTTTACAAGTTATACCTGAATTGCATTGCTTAACTGCTTGTGGTTAATTTCTTTAAAGTCAGTTGTTTCAAGTCTTGCAAGCCAATCCCAGTATTTTGGTTCCTTTGAAAAGTCCTTTTTCATGTCATTAAGTATCTCATTTCGCATATCTTCTGAATGAGCCAAGTTTGTTGCTTCTAGTATCTCAAGGATCTTCGTTCTGAGGCGGAAACTAGTAGGTAGGGCTTCAATTGCACTATTATAAACAGTACGAAGAACATTCAAGCCATGTTCCCTAAACACGTCCACTTTCCCCTCAGACTCGCCATCTTGGACACCAGATGTCTTATTATCATCTTTTCTCTCATCAAGGGCTATAAATAATTCTTTGTTTGCATCTCCCCACTGTTCCTCATCAGTACCACGACCATCACCAGTCAGGGTTCCTTCATCCTCACCTAAGGCAACCTTTCGAGCTTTTAATTTGTTAAGGTACGTGAGTTCCATACGAAGGTACTCTACCCAAAGATCCTCAGAAGTTGGGCATGCTCTCAAACCACTTTGCATAAGAGCGCGAGCAGATGTGACATTCAGGTTGTGGTCAAATTCCCAAGCAGCCGCATAAATCCATACGCCAGATACTTTTGGATGAAACCTAACTAATTGAGCTAAAGCCTACATAAAAATAACATCAAAATATAAGGAATCTATATATAATGTCGGACAGACAAAACAAAAATATTGTACTAGTTTAAGCAGAATCCAGATTAAGTACAGCACCCATTTCCAGAGCAAGGTACTGCTCTAATGCGACATTGATTCACTGTACCTCATCATTCTAAGATTACATTCATATTATTCAGTCATTATAATTCCCAGTAATCAACCTAATTCTACAAAACAAAAGGCAATGAAACAAGAATAATTTCACTTCTTCCACAAAACAAAGTGAATCAAAATGAGAGACCACAGCAACCTTGCATATAGATTGCTTGATATATATAGATTTATAATGTAAAGATTACCTTTTTCATCCTACCGTGCCCCCGTAATCTACAGAATTCCAAGTACTGGAACCAGAGCTCAATATCACTTTTGAACCGGGTCGTCGCGAGTCGATAAATTTCCAGAATCCTAGAAACGCCAGCGTAATCGGAGACGGATTTTTTCGAATTTTTGTTGCCGGAATTCTTTGAAAGGGCTTTTTTACGAAGGAGGCGGAGAGCGTCGAGTTGTTTCTCATAGTCAATGTAGGCTAAGAAATCCGGCTTCAGTGGGCTCGGCCGCTTGAGCCTATACTCAAACTTTCGACGCTGCTTGACTATCTCTGCTATCTCACGGCGGCTGAACAAGCCGCGTCGCTCCAAGTCATCTAGCTCGTTGAGCATACGCTCTAGCTTGAACTGCACCACGTCCGCCATTGTCAGCTAACAGTATATTGTACACCGGCGTGGTGTATGTGTGAGAGAGAGGGGTTTAGCAGGAGGAAGAAGAAGAAAAAGGTGGTGGTGTGGTGGACAGTGGGCCCAGGGAGGAGCAAATCTAGGGTTTGAAAGAAAATACAGTCGGAGAAATTTGGAGTTGGGCTCTTCATTTGGGCTTGGAAAGTGGCCCAGATACAGTAGCTAAATTGATAGGGATGTTTAAATATATGAACTACACTTAGGGCTTCCTCAACTCAGATTTAAATGAATTTGAAAAATTCACATAAATTTAGGTGTCCTCAACTCAAATTTTAATAGAATTCATTGAAATTTAGGTGTCCCCAACTCAGATTTAAATAGATTCTTTAGAAATCTAGGTGTCCTCAATAACTAGTGAATTTCTAAAAATTTCATTAATTAATAGATTTCGACATATTTCAATAGATTTGGAACTATAATTATAACTACTAAAAATTTTAACAATTCTTGTTCCAAACCTCAAAATTTCAATTGATTTCTTTCTCTCTCTCTCTCTCTCTCTCTCTCTCTCTCTCTAACATCTCACTTTTCACATACGATTTTGCTAAAACTATTTTGTATCAATTGACTTTTTTTTTCTTTCTTTCTCTCACAAACCTCTCACCTTTCACATAAAATTTTACTGAAACTCTTTTATACCAATTTGTAATTATTCACGTCTTTATTCCGTTTTTCTCAAAACGATGCCCATATTTCCAACTTCATGAATTTTTTGTTTAAAATGATAAAGTTAGAAATTTATTTTAACGTACGATAATGTTATGAATTTTATTTTTAATCACAATGTTATTTTTTTTAGTGATCTAGTCAGACATTATACTATTTTCTTAGCTTTTTTTAAAAAATAATAATAATCCGTTTATGCACAATGAGTGGTTATGGTTAAAAAAAATCACAAATACGAACTCTATTAACCTCTATAATTTATAATTCTTTAAAAGTTAAAACGTTTCGATACTCATTTTTAATATTTAAAATGTAAATTATATGTATTAATATATCATGAATTAGTTGGGTTTTTTTTTTTTTTTTTGCTATTAGTCTATTTTTTAAAAAATAAAAAAATAAATTGTGCTTTTATGGTGAGTTTACTTGTCAACATTAATTTTAGAGCAAGTTTCTCGTCAAGACATAATTTGGTTTAAAAAAAAGACTTGAAATGTTATGATGAAATTTTAATTTTTTTTCAAAATTTACAATTGACACAATTGAGGAGATGAAAATATAATTTTTAATAAAAAGACCACAAATTTAATGAAATCTATGATATAGAAATCTATTAAAATCTTATCAAATATGTCAAATTCTATTAAATTCCATGAAATTTATAAAAATTTATAAATATTAAGAAATCTATTAAAATCTGAGTTGAGGACACCCCCCTTAGTTAACATTGTAATATTTACTGGACTAAAATGATAACTTCATAAATATTGGAATGAGACTTGAAATTGGTTATTTATACTAGATATCATCACAACCATACTGGACTTCATCAAAGGCCCAATAACAGATAACAGATTGGGTATTATCTCTTTCCATAATTAACGATTTGTTACTGTTGAAAATTAAGCTTATCTGATACACTTAAAAGCGAGGAAGGCATGAAGAACGATAAAGACAGGATATTCAAAAATTAAAATTGAAAGATGATTAAATCTGTAACAGATCGAATAATCAATAATGCTACTCAGTAAGGCATTGATTCAAATTCGGAGAAGAGTTTGTGTACTATCAAATTGGGACGATTTTGGTATTATTGAAGATTCATCAAAAACTTGAAAAAATCGGAAGATTCATAACTAATATCATTAGAAAAATTGTTGAGGTAAGTTTTGATTTATGATTTATGGCATCATTCAGATTACAAACGAAAGAAATGAAATGTTGTTTAAATTGACTTATATTCCAAAACTTTTTTTTATGGATTAACAGAAACACAGATTTTTTTTTATAATGCCCGCTTGAAGTTGATAAGTTTTTAAAATTAGTGTTAATATTATTTGTTGAATAAATTATTCACAGATATCGTCAACATTCTTTCGCATCGGACAACTTTAACTGATTTCAGACATATAATTAGTAACATTCAAAATTGAATAAAAGATAAATGTAATAATCAAAATAATCATTCATAATTATCATAGACGATTAGCATGATATCAACACTGATTAATAAAGCATGTATCAACATTCATTAACAATGAAGTTGTACTTAATAATGAAACAAAGCCTGCAACATCTTGAAGACTTAATTTATCGGTAGCATATGGAGTGTTGCTTTGTGGGGTTATAGATTCAAACACTATAACTTACCAAATCTAGTATGCCTCTTGGAAATTTAAATTTCTTTGAATGTAAGACAAAATGTCATAATATGATTTATATTACATATATGGGGAAATCATGGTAAAGATGCACAAATATCATAGTGAATGTTTGAAATTCATTGCCATTTCCAAAATTGGCAATTCTTTTAATACAATGGAGGGAAAAGTGACTTAAATTTCAAATTGATGAATGCAAATGGAGAAAACATAAAAAACAGAAACCCATTTGATATAGAACTTAGATTAAATAATGCAAAAAGAATGTGGTGGTCAACACATCAATTTGTAAGAAAATAATCGAATACTCCACTGAATAAAACCTATTTATTATTTAACACGCATGATAGAGTAAAAATTCGGATAAATTTTAACTACACGGACATAAATCGGCCATTATAATAATTTCGCCTAATTTTTTCAATACTCATTCAAAAATACAAGTTCTTGTATAAAATATAGAAGTATAAATATCTTCAGCATAATAATTTCTGCATCACGTATATTAAGCCAAATATTCGAAAACTTTACATTTTCTCTTTCTAGGATATGAATAGTGAATTTCTTCTTCTCCGGTTTTAGAACATCTTTATTTTGACCCCAACTTTTCTTCAATGCAGAATTTTTGTGCCTTCTTTTGATTTGACGTCTAGATTTTGACCCCGACTTGCTCCTTGTTGAAGTCATTGAATGTTTTACGAACGGTTTCTAATACTCTGGCAAAAACGGATGATAATGCTATGTGAATATGGAGATGTGGTACAATTTTACAACCAAATTTCTCAAGCAGCGAAGTAATGGAGATTGTGTCGAGCAAAGTAATGGAGATTGTGTCGAATTTTGGATAAAGGAATGTAGGGTTTCTATCCTGTGAAAAAGGTAAGAAATAATGGATGATTTTCAGATTAGGGATTCTAGGATTTTGTATTGTGAAATTGTTTATTAGTGTAAGAAAGAGACGTATATAATATAAATATTGTGGTTTGTAAAATTAGAATAATCTCGATTAACTCTTTGATTTTAGTTGTGATAAGATTATGTTACAGTATATTAGTTTTAACAATTTTAAATTGATATTTGAATAGGTATAGCTCCTAATTTTCACAATATGAAACACTCTGATTTGTAGGCCCATATGCAGAAATCTATATATGATTATTGTGAAAGAATGTGGGTAGATTTCCTAGTACTACAACATAGGGCTGAACATCAAAATTGTCAAACCGTAAAATCGAATCGAAATTGCTTTTTTAAAACATTGGTTTGGATTCACATGGATCCATCAACGTTTTGGTTTTGAAGCGAACCAAACCGCTTCGAAGTGGTTTGGTTTAAGTTTCAATTTTTCCAAACCGTTTAAAATAAAAAAAATAAAAAATAAATTAATTTAAATTTTATTCAACTTTATTAAAACTAAATCCATCAATTATCTCTATTAGATCCAACCGAATTAAACCAAATATCCAAACCAATTAAAATCCATCAATCATCCATATTTCTGTGTCAATCTATAGTTTTTTCTCGATCCTGACCGCTACTCCCTAAACTATTGATTTGTCTTTGCCTAAACAACCACCATACTCTAATTTTCTTTCACCAAACTTCATATGGGTTTTGAGAATTGATTCGATATGTAATTCAAACAAGTTCTCTATTTTCTTTATAGCGATTTAATTTATTTTCTCCCATATTTGTGAATGTTATAAGGAAATGGTGACTCCATCATTAGCTCCATCAAAAAATGCTACTCAATCTGGTAGCCCAAATCCTTCACAAACTCTTTCGGGTATTTCCAAACTCGTTCCATCAATTTTAAAGTTAGACTTGTTCGAAAAGCTCAAGCTGAGAATAATGATTTAGTGGATTATTTAAATGATCGTTGTGAAGATTTGAACAACAAGCCTTTCAACATATTACTTTAGTGGAAACAGAATGCAAATAAGTAAGAGACTGTCTCATAAATTGTCAAATATGTGTTAGTCATTCAAATATCAACAGTTGCTTCTTCTCTACTAGTGGTCAGATTCTTGATTCCTTTAGGAGTTCGTTGAATATAAAAATGGTTGAGGCAGTGATTTACACTAAAAATTGGTTGTATAGTAACAATGAACCTAGAGTGATTCATCAATATTTGGATGAAGTAGGTGCACTAGATGATTCAGAAAAAGTTACAGTATGTATAATCGTATGTGATATTTCTATTAATTTTTTTATTACTAGATTTATATCATTTAATTATAATTAATGAATACATTTGCTATATTTTTATATTTATGCAAAGAATGAATCATGTGTTACAACTATAGATGTTGTGCCAATTATAATCAACTAAGAGGTTACTCTAAACTATTGATATCATGTTGTATTATAGTGATTAAATTTGAAAGTGTTGAACTCTAGTACATTTTTTATCTTTTATTAATACTAATATTTATGATTTAACTTGTTTGATATATATATTTTTTGTTTGCTAAACCGTGATTTTAAATCGAACCAAACCGTAAAAAGTGGTTTGGTTTCGAAAAATTTCAAACCGCTTTAAATGGTTTGGTTTGAAAATTTACCACAAATCGAACTGTGTTTACCCCTACGTACAACAATTAATTAGCACTTTCATACCTTGCTATTTAATATCCTGTCAATCCATTTACGATTGAACCGACTCTTCCTATTTAATCAATGGGTTGATTGAATTTTATCTTGATTTTTGTTGCAAGTTAAACTCAAACTTATTCTTAAATTAATTTTGAATTTTTTGAGTGACACCAAAATTATTACTTTCCTCTGGAAATTTTTTTGCTTCCGTGGAAACTTGGATCCACAACCACATCCCAAATTATCACATTGCAGACTCCCGCTGCATCACGTATACAGACTTGATGGATCAAAGATAATGAAATTTTTCTTGGATCCCAAAATAAAGAACGAAGTTGGTGCATTTTTTAAGACTCCAACTTAGTTTCAGTGTCTTATTTACTAAATTCACTTTATATTTGTATTTAGTAAGTGACTTTTTAAGTTTTGATACATAATTATTTTTTTATTCAATATGTTTGTTTTGAGCTGACAATTTCTGCAAAGTCATTTGGTTGTTAAAAAAACTGGTGTTTTGTTAAGTTACATATGTTGCACAGAAAAAAATGAGTGAAAAAAATATTGATTCATATAAAATAAAATCATTTATTGTTCAGTCAGATAGTATATTCAATGTAGGAATCATACTCACCAAATCCAATTATGACGTTTGCAGTGACGGAGTCTGACAATTCGAGTTGAGGCTCCCCAAATAACATACAAAATAAATTAAAACAACATAATTGTGATGAAATTTTTTTGATACCCCATTACAAGCGTTCCTTACAAGTTCTCATATTCTGATAATGTTGTATAATTACATCATCATCAATCTTGTCAAATATATCATTCTCAATATACACAATCAAGCTATCATTCAACCATTTATCACACATTCAGTTGTATAATAGATTCTTCATATAATTCATTGTAGAAAATATCTTATCTACTGTAGCAGTAGCAACTGAAAAAATTAATGTCAATGTCAAAAGCTTGTATACCAACAAATATACTTCATTTTTTTGTTTCAACCAACTTTTGTGCAAGTTCACCAAAATCCTATAATCCTCTAAAATTTTCATCAGTGCGCATATCAATGATGTATGTGTCAATTTGATCATTAAGTTGCAAAATATCTGATCTTTGAAAATCTTTCGGATAAAACTTACACATTTGAATTAATTTGTTCTTGTTAAAAGCAAAAAATGAATTATCTAGACACAAACATGCTATACAAATAAGTAAGTCATTGTTCACCTCAGAAAACCGATCATTCAACTTTTGAAGTTGTATATCAATTACTGCATAAAATAAATCCACATGGAAATGATATAAATTTATCACAATGATATGTCGTGAACGACCCAAAGGTGTATACATATCGTCCATGTTAGGGACACTAATGTTGTGCTCTCCACATAAGACATTAATCGTTACCAAAAAAGAATTTCATTCATCATCCTTGAACTCTTGGAGCCATTGTTTACTTATTTTTACCAATCTCATAGCATTAACAATATCCTGATCTTTCCTTTGTAATGCCTTTGATAATTTATTTGAAATTTCTAACACATTTTTCATGAAATGTAGACCAAATACAAACTCAAATGTAAGAATTTTTGCAAACAAAACACACGATTCATCTTTCTTTTCGTAATTTGTACTATCATTAGCAATTGTATCACTAACATCAATTGTACTTGAAAACATGCGCATCAAATTACATAAACAACCATAATGAGAGCCTCAATGTGTATCACTGGAATGCTTGATAGCAGTTTCATGATAAAGGCCTCATCCACTTGATATTTTCACAAGCATTGAGCGCATCAAGAATTTTGAATCTTTGTTTCTCACGAATAAGAATACACCGCTTTGCCGATCCTCCAACAACATTCACCACACTATCAGCTAAATAATAGAAAGATTAGCACTTACTATATTCTTTTGAATATCTAGTGAGGTCAATTTGAAATTTGTATGAGCATTCTTCAAACACACAGCCTTAATCTTAGGATTATGATTATACAACCATTTTAGTAGTTCAAAAAAATTTCCTTGATTGCTTGAATCTTCAGACTCATCACTTCCACAAAAAGCAAGCCCTTATCTCGGAAGATATCAAACACAATAGATTGATACAGTCAGACGTATTCGATACTCACTTCATATTTATTTTGATTGCTTGAAAAGACTAGCCTCAATAATTTTTTCTTGATTATTGAATGGTTCAAACTTAATCCGAGTTAGGTTGTGTGCACAACTAAATTTTTCAATATGTTTTCTGAGACTATGTTTCTTCTTCCAATTTGAGAACCCGCCGACAACAAAAGAATTACGACTTGAACTAAAAAGATAGTAATACAAGAAAAATACGGCATTTTTTTTCTATACTATATTCTAACCAACATGTATACTCATCATACCACTTAGTACTAAATCGTTTGTCCTTGTTTTCTTTTTTGGTCGACAAAAACTAGTGACTTCAAGGTTGACAATGACCTATTTGTACATATTCTTTTTGAATTACAACTCGAACATTGACATCATATTTATTGATTGGTGTTCTTAATTAATCCAAGATTTGAAGGCAATTGTTCAACATTAATTTCATCCATATCTTCTCCAATATCAACGTCATTTATTTCATCACAATCATCCCCGACATCAATTTCTTCTATTTCATCACTTTCATACAAAATATCAATCTCATTCATTTCATCACTGTCATCCCCCATATCAATTTCATCTCTAACATCCCGATCATCATTTCGAACATTTTTTTCATCAATAGTTTGTTGACTCGAAAAATGACGAGATTTACATAATCTTTTAAAGTACTTTTTCATTATTGTTAAACATTTAATTCAATAGTCAACATACAAAAAGAAAAAAAAAGGCCGACAAGGCCACAATCATACAAGCCGACAATGCCACAATCATACTAGCCGACAATGCCGCAATCATTTCCAATACTTCAATAAATAAGCAAGGGCAAGCCATTGCTTACCTTGATGTGGACTTGAGCAAACCAGATCGCAGGCAGATAGTCTGAGAAGTGAAAAGATTTGCGGTACTTATTCTTTTCTTCAAGGAATGGCATAGTCACGCACTATCTAAATACCAAAAATCATATTAACTACATTATTCAATATTCTTTCTAGGGTAAATTATGATGCAAAAAGGAATCCACCTCTTTAATTTTCAATATCTCATAAAATTTCCATTCTAAAATTTTCAGAATTAAATTTTCTTAATTAGTCAAAAATAACACATATTTACTATTGCTTAAATTATAATTTCAGTTAGTCAAATTGGTCAAACATACTTTTTATCTACATATTTTATAGGATCCACAACTTACTACTCACTTTTTATCCACACATTTACTCATAACTTATAATATAAGTACTTAAAATTATAATTTCAGCATTACCAAACATATGCTTAGACTTTGTTTCGTGGAATTAATGTTCTACCATAGCAAGAAGAAAAAAAAAACTCCAGCTTAAGTGAAAAAAATCTCCAGCCATTCCACACGACCAAAACTGTAAAAATAAAATATACAATTCTTAAACTATAAATATTTTGTAATTTTCATGCAAACAAATATCTTTAAATAAACGAGCTTCAAAATTATAGCTTAAGTGCTAAACTTAAAAGAAAGAAACGCAAGATTTTAACAGAAAGAGGGACCTCATTGTTGATGTCGTGATTCGAAATCAGATTCCTGATTTTTGAAGTCTAGAAGTAAAGTGAATTCTGAACTCTGAAGGTGAAATCGTAATCAATTTTTTTTGTCAAAGACTGAAGACATGAACGTGAACGTGAACTGTGTTTGTGAAGAAGAAGAAGAAGAAGTGGTCTTAGATGAATCAATTTTGTTGGACTTTATTTGTTCAGTTTATTCATTGACCAGGACCCCCCTCTACCCCTAGATGTTTGATCACAACTAATGGAGATACATATTGCCGAATGGGAAAAAATTTCCTACATTCGAGGTAAGACAAAGCCACCCCCACAGAGTCAGAAGATGGATATGAAAAATGGTATGCTGAAAATCAAAAGGTGAAGAGATAGTTATTAATGTCCATGAGTCCAAAAATTATGAAGCGTTACTTAAACTTACCCACTGTTCAAGAAATATGGAGTGCGTCATCAAATGCTTTCTATGTTGGAAGTGATGAATTGCAAGTTTTCACCTTGAATCAAAAGGCTTTTAATGCCATGCAAAGTGGCAAGTCTCTCTTTGAAAATTGTAGAGAGTTGACTTATATTTTTTTGCGAATTGGATCATCGAGATAAGGTAGTCATGAAGAACCCAGACGATTGAAAATCCATTAAATGACTACTGATGCACATCTTTCTTGTTGGACTAGATGGTGACTTTGAACAAGTTCAAGGAGAGATTCTACGCAAAGATCCAATTTTTTATTCGGAAGAATGTTATGCGTTGGTTCGACGAGAAGCACTACGTCGTGCTACTTTGAAAGAAGAATCTGACAATTCTGACACCTCAACCATGGTAGCTTGACAACGATCAACTCAAAATTGGCAGGACCGGTCCAAGAACAACCATCCTAAGATAACCTCTAATGTTGATAAGTCAACCTCCAAATGCACTCATTGCAATAAGACTAGTCATATCAAGGATCGCTGCTTTGAACTTGTGGGATATCCAGAATGGTGGGATCATAATCGCGATCAATGGAAAAAGAATTCCAATAAAACATCGACTACAGCCATTGTCAGAATAAAAACGAAGGATAATATTGCTGAAAATGCTCTGCATTGGTAGCCGGTGCGGATAATGGCGGTAAGGTTTTAAATATTTCTGCACATATTGATATTTAATTCTGGTGCTACAGATCATATAACTTTTGATTCTAGATAGGTCTCATGCCTTAGACCTTCCTCACAAAAATTTATATCCATAGCCAATGGTATCATGACCCATTTATTGGGAAATGAACCTTAACCATTTCTGATATTGTGAATTTAGATTGTGTATTAGTCGTTCCATCTTTATATTACAATTTTTTGTTAGTTTCTCAAATTATTGCAGCCTTATCTTGTATTGTCATTTTTGGCCTGAATTTTGTGTATTTAAGGACTTTCAAACAAGACAGACAATTGGTTATGGTATTAAGCAAAGAAAGTTGTATTACTTCGACCTGCTGTCAAAGGATTCCAACAAGCTGCGACAAGCCTTGATAACAAATGGGTGTGAATGAGAGAAGAAGAAATTTGAAATTTGGTTGTGAATGCCTAGGACATGCTTCCTTTGGTTATTTGAAAAATATATTTCCTTGTTTGTTTACAAAGTGTAATGTTTCTAGTTTCTGCTGCGATGTTTGTGAATTTGCAAAAAGCCATCGTACTTCGTTTCTATTAATTTAAATAAAAGTCAACTTTTTTTTTGTGGCCATACATTCTAATGTTTGAGGTCTATCTAAAGTTATGGGTAGATCATGTTGGTTTGTTACTTTTATTGATGATTGTACCAGAATGACATTGTTATGCCTGATGAAATCCAAAGACAAAGTGAACTTGTTATTTCAAAAATTTCCTAAAATGATTAGAACCCAGTACAATGCAAAGGTTCAGGTCCTATATAACTTGTGTAGCGACAATGGTGTAGAATATCAAAGTTCCGATCTTCAGCGGTATTTAGAAGCACGTGGAACCATTAATCAAACCATTTGTTCCAATACACCCCAGCAGAATCAAGTCGCTAAACGAAAAAATCAACACTTGTTGGAGGTTGTTAAACATTCGTTGATAGCAGCAAATATGTCGATATCTTATAGGGGAGAAGCAACTACCTCTACCACATACTTAATCAATCGTGTACCTTTTAGCTCAATTGATTTCCGGACACCTCTCCAAGTTCTCATTGACTTTGTAGTTGCCCCTAACTGTCCCAAATCTACCTCATCACGTCTTTGGTGGTGTTACATTGTGCGCCTCTACAAGCACAAACTCAACACGTTAACTCCACGTGCATTGCTATGTGTGTGTTGTTGGATATGCCTTGTACAAAAAAGGATATTGATGTTATCATCCTCCAACTCAACGAATGTTTATTACAATGGATGTGGTTTCATGAAGACACGAAGTATTTTTCCTCTGAGTCTGAACTTTAGGAGGAGTACCATTAGGAAATTCAGACTCTCAATTATGACTATCACATCTTTAAGGAAGGTAAATATGAACAATTTGAACCAGTGAATCAGGAAGTGGGTGAATTGGATTTGAATAATACAACTTTGGAACTAAGTAGTGATGAGCACCCAAAAACTCAAGAAATGATAGAAGAATAAATAGACAGTATAACTCAACATTCACCACCATCTGAACAATTTGGGTTCGAGGGCGCCTTCACTGATATACCAAAACAATCGTCGTCTGCTAGAGATGTTTTTAATTTAGAGTCTGAGGCATCCAAAAATTAGTTACCACATCATCACACTAGCTAAGTCAGATATCCTATGAATAGTTATATGTCTAACCATTGTTTGTCTGAATCAAATAAGTCATTTGTAAATCAATTATCTAATGTAGCTATTCCTAACAGTGTGTAGGAAGCCTTAGCTTATGGAAAGCAGCCATGAATGAGGAGATGAAATTATTGCAAAAGAATGAGACGTGGGAATTTGTAGAGTGTCCACTAGGAAAGAAGCTGGTTTGTGTCGTTGGATTTATATTGTGAAGTACAAAGTAGATGATAATTTTGAATGCTTTAAAGCAAGATTGGTAGCAAAAGGGTACGCTTAAACTTATGGGATCGATTACACAGATACATTTGCACCTGTAGCTAAGATCAATACGGTTCAAGTATTACTGCCTTTAGCTACAAGCTTGGATTGGCTGTTACAATAGTTGTTACAATAGTTCAAAGTGAAGAATGCAATTCTGCATGGCTAGTTGTCTGAACAAGTATACATGAAACTTCCACTTAGATGCATGGCGTAAGAAAAGCAGAGTTAAAAGGTGTGTAGATTGAAGAATTTATTATATATGCTACGAGAGCATGGTTTAGAAGGTTCACAAAGTCAATGAGAGCTTTTGGCTACCGTCAAAGATATTCAGATCAAACTTTCTTCCTAAAGAAGCAACATGGTTAGATCAAGAAATGATCCCGAGGAAAGAAAGCTACACAGAATTATATGTCTAGAGAATTCAAGATGAAAGATCTAGGTACTCTAAAATACTTTCTTGGGAAGTTTCTCTATCAAGTAAAGGAATTTTTCTATCTCAAAGAAAGTGTGCCTTATACCTTTTACAAGTGGAATGTGAAGAAGGCCATATCTTACTTATGCATTAAGTGTGGTGTGTCAATATATGCATACTAATAGAGAACAACATATGAATGCAGTCATGCGTATTTTGAGGAAACAAACATTGAAAGTCTTATATACTAATTAAAATACAATTTTTGAAACATAATACATATTGTTCAAAAGAAACTAAATAACAAACTACAATCTAAAGAAGAAACAAACGACAATAAAAATAAAACTAGTTTTGTTTGAAACATGAGAGAGGTCTGTGCAAGTCCAGCAGGTTGGAGAAAGCTCTCTCGCTCTCTTTTAGTTCAAATTAAAACAAAGATCTACACACAATTATTTTCCTTGCCTTTTGAGATGCAAAATTAATTATTAGATCATTATATTTAAGTTTATCTAAGAAATCATGTTCAATCGACAAGAGAGCTAATTCGTTCAATCTTTTTTTCGAAATAGTTGATCTCAACTATAACTTTATCAACTTTAATTTTGAAAAACTCATCTCCACTGAAGCAACTAGTGAACTTAGAATTGTTAACAATATTCTATAAGCAGTGAATGTATTTGAAAAACAATCGACTATTTTTATGTAATGAACGACTATTTCTTTTCATTTTGAAAACTTTTCCTCAACACTTTTAATTCTGAAAATAAATCTAAACCATCTATATTTGAGAGCACGTCATGTTTTAAAATATTTTCGAATTTCAAACAATACTTTTCTAAAATATTTTCATCCAATGATTTAGGGTTTTATTGGACTATGTTGTTGTAGGTTGATTGGATTTTATTTTTAGTTTGTTTAACAAAAAAAATATTACATATTGAAAAAAAGTAAAAAGTAATTTTAAAAATCGAGGCCTTAGGCGGCCGCCTAAGTTGCCTAATACTTTAACCCAACTCTATTATGACACGAGAATAAGTTTCCAAGGAGACGATATTCACCATTTTTAACAAGTTCTCTGAGGTGCAGACAACATAATAATGTTCTATTCAAATTTAGGCACATTATATAAAAGATCTAAATGGTCCTTTCAAGTAAATACTTCCTGCATGAAAACCCAAATTATATAGGTCTAAAAAAGGTTTTCAAATTAATTAGTTATCTTCATCATACAGATTAACCAAGGGTTAGCTCAAGCGAAACATCATTGGCACCGTAAGTGGAGACCGATGATTCTAAAGCTTTGGACTGATCAAATGTCAAGGAATTAGGAAGCCACTTGAAATTGTTCCCATCCTGCACACCCTGAAAATATATAGCATAATTAGAGCCACTGAATTTCCTCATTGGGACACTCTTAATGAGCTAGTGAAAGAGAGGTGCGTTTAATTATTACTTGAGAATTGGAGCTGCTCAGAAAGTCCTTGAACATGATAGACGTCGAAACATTTAATCGATCTTCATGTCCTTGTGTTGTTACATCAGAGTATGATAATCGCTGAAAATCGTTCTGCCTACAAATTAAGTTCAGTCAAACAATCGAGAAATATAATGCTACTAATAATTGTACTAGACGGAACCTTGTGGTGATATGGAGGTTTGACTAACCATTTTTCTGGCCTAGTGGTGGCTCTTGGGGCTATCTCCAAACCATAACAAGTCCCACGATTTTCATTGTGGATCATGTTGTTCCTATTGAATCCCTGACGGTAATATTGTTGATAGTTCAATTGCTGGGAATAGAACGAATCTGAACTCTCTAAACAATTTGAACCAGTGGATTGCACATTCATGTTCTTACTCGCAGCTTCTGCTTCTACAACAAAAAAACCTACGTTATGCACTAAAATTTCAATTGCCTCTTCAATATGTATTGACGTGTTTGATATATTTATGAAAAAAAAAATTTTAATTCATATACACACACACACACACTAATATTAACTAGTATACCGCTTCTTTGTGGTTGGATCCAACCGACTCTATTATGATGATAAATTGAAGTGGTGAAAAATTTTTGGAGGAGATGATTTTGTGAATAGAGAAACTGAAGACGTAATGACACACGAACGTTTAAGTACTTTTTTCTTCCCGTAACGGAGAAAACTCCTTACAGTCGTGATTAACAGTTTTGCTAAAAAATAAAAATTGCTGAAGAGGTGGGAAAGAGGAAAAAATAATTTTTTTTTTTCCCTTTTAAGTTATTTTTTGTAGAACATTATATGAATAAGGGTTTCAGTGGCAGTGGTCATCCGCCGGTTACAAGTGGATTGAATACAAAATCAGTTGACCACAATTGTCCTTACATACCTCATCACATTAAGCATGCCACAGTGATGAGTTGGCAAAGAAAGATTAATCAGTATCACTTTAATTATCTAATACTAATTAAAATACATTTATATAAACAAAAATACTTACATTTTTCGATATTGCTTTGTTAAATATGTGATTAACTAACAAAATTATGTCGTCATTAAATATAAACATTTCACGATACATTCTTTGACGGGACTTTTAATTTATGACGAGCCAACGGTGAAATAGTGATTTTCGAGACAATTGGAGTGGTCTGAAAATTCTTAATAATATAGAATAGATTCTATCAGATATGTTAGATACATACATTATACATATATATATATGTATGTATGTATATGCATACCTTGTAACATCTGCTCATGCTTGGTGCTCCTGTACATCTGTCCATGATCAGAGATTAATGAGATATTAGATGACATCCATGAAAATGATTACGTCACGATACTAAAATTCTTCCATGGGGATATATCAGAAGGGTTTTTGTCATCAACCTGAAGGTGACTCTTTACGTGAGTTATTGTTAATCCCTTCACATTCATCAACTCCAGTACCATTTTTGGAGTTGCTCCTGAGAACGTACAGATTAAGAAAATTAATTATAATTAATTAAACTAATTCCATGCACATGCAAAAACCATTGAAATTAAAGCTTACTGTCTTCTCCACCAAGGCGCTCAACGGCGTGCACGAAGCATTGGTGAAGATCATGTGTCCATCTCAACCGAGGGATTTTCGACCGGACATAAGGCCGAATACTGGCGGGTCGAACCGCGGTGGTTGGTGGCGGTGTACTGTTTTCCATCTGCCACCGGGAAAGCCGCCTAAGGGAATATTGTTCTGTATCTTTGATGGAGAGGGAAGGAGAATCCATTAGAGAATTCTTCAGCATTTGAGGTCACTACAAAAGAGAATAAATATAGTGATGACTGTTGTAAGATTTTGTCTATTTGTGCAGCTTTTTAGAGGCTCTCAGGGTCAGTTTAGTCTTTTGAAATTTGATTGTAAAGCAGAAAAAATTCTCTACGGAATTCCGGACCCTTGGATAAGTTCAAATATGCATTCATGATTGGGTGAAATTTGTGCAGTGAAAACTTTAACTGAAAATTGGGTGATTTTACTTTTTAGGACATCTCCATCCATTTCCTTGTCAAAACATTCTTGTGTGCATATTTTGAATAACGTCACCCATCACGTCATAAACATGGTATTTCATCACTTTCCCCCTTCTGAAAATCCACTGAATTTATACTGCAATACAACCCTCACTAGCCTCAAGTTTCGCATCGATCTTTGCTACGAGCCAGTAATATATCGATTTTAACTAATTATGATCAGTAATATTAAATCCAACATACCGCACGTAACGAATATTATTTAAAGGTTTGTTTAATCATATGATAAGATGAAGGAGCGAAGTCAGGATTTTTTGAAAATGAGACACATGGTTAAAAAAAAAAAAAAAAAAAAAAAAAAAAAAAATTGAACTTCAAATATTTCTTTTATCTAGAGCTGGACCGGACTACAGTCCGGTCTCGCCACCTATATCCGCCTCTGGTAAGACAAACACGTTTAATATTTTGTATTGAATTAGACGCGGGTTGGGTTAATTAATAATATTTTTTTCACCATAAATATGAATAATATTCCCTCTGGTGCAGTTCAACCACTGTATTAATTATGAACAACTGATTGTTACAACAACAAATGCAATTACTTGTAAAAGGCCAACGCAGAATTTATTGAATTGGGAATTTTATTCATTTTAGTAAATATTTGGTACTTTAATTGGCCTTACTAGCCTCGGTCTATCCGTTGGGGAACACAGCCATATTTTGATTTTTAGGGCTTTTTTTTTATTTCAATTAAAATCTTTGTTAAAAATTTGAAATCAAAGCCAACAATTAATCTGATTTTAAACAAAATCATACACACCATTGGTACAAAAATATGAATATATGAAATTCTTTTAATAATTCCGAGCCTACAGGTTACCAAATTGTACGATATGTGGTACTTTTGAACAGTTGTTCAACATCGAGTAGGTCTTCGTGATTCGACAAAATTTAAATAAATAAATGTGTGTTGTCTCTAGTAGACACACGGATTGAAGACCGTTTAAATAAATAAATATAACATATCTCTAATGTTTTAAATTTTTAAATTAAGTGATTAAGCACCCTTGATATTTTTCTCGAACTTTACTCTAGATTGCCAAATTAATGTTGGTATTATTTGACTTTCATTTTTATACCTGATAGACAATTGTAAGTCCTTATTTGGTAATAAAATGGTGACAAATTAAATAATAAATTATTTCTCAAGATGAATAAAAAATAAATACATAGTAAAGGACAAGATAAAGAGATGAGGTGTGACATAATCGTATAGCCAAATGCAACTCCTTAGGGAAACATACCAAAAATCCTAAATTGCAAAGTCTTGATTGTAGAGAGCATTCCTCCCTCTAATCAGGCTCGAATTTAAAGCAACGTCGATGAATCACTAAATTGACAAAATCTACGTTTATCGCACCAACATCACCAATCACAAAATGACACATTTAACGCGTCAACTACACGCCATTTTCTCGAATGGTGACACATCGACCGCTAGACGTCACAGCCGTCGTAAGACGGTGTCAACGATGGTGAAATTCTATGGTTCTTACGTTTGCAATTTTTATAGTTTTCTGAATAACAAGGGCCAGAATTAATGGCCGGAACCAATTTGCATGTCGGGACGTGGAATAAAATGCAGACGCGGTTTCAAAATTTTGGGGTGGAGTGGAAATATTCGCTGCGATGGACTGCGAGAAGCATAGACAGGTGTTGTTTGATGGTTCCATGCATAGCTGTAATAAACTAATAATTACTTTATTTAAATATTTATTATTTGTTCAACGAATTTTAAAATTGAATAAATTTTTTTTTTTTTTGAATTATTAATTACTGATGAATTTCAATTGAGCAGAATATGATTCAAGTTCGAGCACCTTGTTATTTACTTTATGATCTTTTATTTATAATTTTATTGATTTGAATTTCACCTAAGCATCGTCTTGAATTATATAAGAATTTAAACTATTAAAGAATGAATAAATTTATTTATTTTATTTTTTATAATGTCAAATACACAATTTTTGTAAATGAGTTATGACAAAACTTGAACTAAGAAAATTTGAACGAATTATAAAATTTGAAAATATTTTTTTAGTTATTATTTATAATTACTTTTACTCGAGCCAAATACGAGTTTAAATTTGATACACTTTTCTTTCTTTAAGTTTTCTGTTTATTAATTTGTCGATTTGAATTTAACATAAGTATTAAGTACAATATTAAATTATTTTATCCATTTTATCCAAAACTTTAAATAATTAAAGTGACAATAAATTTATTTATTTACATTTTTTCTTCAATATTATAATAAATTAAAAGACATAAAAAGTGTGTTGATTTTAATTTTTATAATTGAATAATACTATGCTGATCCATGGTGATTAACACCAATTTAGGCAGCAACGGGACGATAGTCATATAGCAACGGGACGATAGTCATATAGTTGAATGAAAAATGTATCACAACTTCATGAGAAAAGTTTTACTAAGACGATCTTATTTATTTATGAGGTATGTTCATCTACTCAAATAACGACATGTGATCATTTGTATCGTATTTAATTTTTATTCTATTTCTCTTTCTTACTTTTCCAAATTACCACTCAAATGACGGCACATGTCTCGTGTCAAACATAATTTTTCTCTATTTTGTCTCTCAATTTTTACCAAATTTAATTTTTAATCTTTGGAGCATCTCCAATGCAACTGTGGATTGCTAAAAAAAATTGTCACAAGTAAAATGAACAATACTTAGAAAAATTTATCACTAATCCAATCTGACAGAGACTATCCTAATATGGCAAAAGAAAAGATAGACATTGTGTAGACTTTCGTCTAGATTCAGAAGCTCTATTAGAGATGATCAGAAATTGATATTTCTCATGCATATATTTATATTTTCCATACAAATTTAGAGGTGATTTTGTCTATTTCAAAAAAATAGAAGATATATAATGCCCAAGCTCATAAAAGTAAGAATAATATTTCTTGCATAGCGGAGATATTATAATAATTTAATAAACACCAAAAATATTACCAAGACGGTCCAACTTATCTCAATCATATCATTTGTGTGTGTTTCAGCATCATTACATATCTTAGGCCATAAACCTCTCTATTGTGTATTGTAGTTCTACACATAATTGGCCAATCGTATATAAACATCACATATGATTATTTACAATATCTACAAAGGATACGTCGATCACATATAACCATCACATCGGATCATATATGATACGCGTGAATCACTATACAGGCATAGTTCATACATGCTTTACATAGAATACAATTTGGTCATTAAATACGTAATACCATATACTATAGAGTGTTCCACAACTCAATGCATGACATATAATCTCATGATGCATAGTATGACATATAATATATAGCGAACACTACGCTTCCATGGTCACCAAGTGACATGCCACACAGGCGCAAGCATAATACAGTATCTAGTATCACACAATTTTCCATTAGCGCACACATATCAAATAATACCACATATGTATCAAATAATAGATGCCACATTGTAACAAGTATAAATCACGTAGACATAGACCTAGATACTCTACATTGATGTTGAAACAATGATACTCACCTATTTCTCTCACATGTCTAAGAATTCAATGTCCTGCTCATTAACATCCATTAGAAGTCCAAAGTGATGAAGAATCATCCTATATATTACATTAAGGGTTAGATATCATAAACAAATGGGGTTCTAGGAGAAATAGGTGAAGGAGTCGACTCCAATGCCTCTTGGCTCAACCGACACCTTGAATTTTGTGTTTTGTATGTGTCTCGTGTTGCAAGTATTAGAATTCTATTTACAGTAGAATACCATGTAGTATGATACCATACATGTAATATTCCTATTCTAGGTAGAACTCTTTTTCTTATATTTCTTTTCTTATTAGGTTTCTATTAGTCATCAATTAGTGTGTATATATATATATATATCTTGTACCCCATTCATTATTTACATTACATCAATATTCTCTCTAATTTCTCCACATATATTTTCTCTCATACTTTACATGGTATCAAAGCGACGATTCTGAGCGACGATGCTTCGCACAAACGATGATAGAAAAATCATAGAAGCGACGATTGCCCAATCGGATCCCATGGCTCTACAGCAATCTGATCATGAAATGCAACATTCAATCAATTGGAGATCGAACTGGAAAATAACGATCGGCCGAACCGGTCGACCGTTTCACCATTCCGGTCGACCGTTTCGACGAAATTTGGACAGAAACGGTACACCTACTGTAGGATGATTGGCCACATCATTGATACCTGATATTTCATCCATGGCTTCCCTGCAGGGCACAAGTTTCATGAAAAAGACGTGAAACCACGAAACAAACACTTCACAAACACTACTACCGCTTCTACACTTGACCCAAAGGAAGGCAAAACGCTCACAACCAAGGAATATGAACAGATCATGACACTTCTAAACAAGAAGTCGAGTAATGACAAGCCTTGTGTTAACACCTCAGGTATCAATCTCTCTACTACCCCTTTGAGTAATTCTTGGATTATTGATAGTGGGGCCACTGATCATGTGATGAAAGATGGAATTCTTGAGAATAAATTTATGCCAATGCACAAAACTGTGCAATTACCGAATGGGGGTCATGCTCTTATTAAATTCATTGGTACAGTTAACTTTGAAAATAATACGACTATTGATAATGTGCTTCATGTTTCCAAATTCAAAGTTAATCTATTATCGATCAGTAAACTTACTAGAGAGTTAGGTTGCTATGTGACATTTTTTTCTGATTTTTGTGTCATGAAGGATCTGACTACGAAGAAAACGATTGGCTTGGGAAGGCATAGTAACGGCCTATATTATCTTTCATAAAAACCACAAATATATCATACTACCAGTGGATCAACCAACCTATGGCATAAACGTCTTGGACACCCTTCAACCTCACCTCTTCAATTCCTAGCACAAAGTATCTTAGGTATTAGTTTTGATTCCCACGATATTTGTGATATTTTTCATCTGGCAAAACAATCTAGACTACCATTTAAAGTCAGTCAAATATCTAGCAATAAATCCTTTGATTTGATTCATTGTGATATTTGTCGACCTCATAGGATTTATTCTTATTCTGGTGCTAGATATTTTCTTACAATTGTTGATGACTTTTCTCATTATACTTAAGTACACCTCATGCGTCACAAATCTGAAAGTCAAAGCATAATTAAAAATTTCTTTGCTTGGGTTAAAACTCAACACAACCTGACTATAAAAATCTTGAGATCTGACAATGGCCAAGAGTTCTTATCCTTGCAAACGTTCTTAGATGAAAATGATACTATTTTTCATAGATCATGTCCTTATACCCCTCAACAAAATGGAGTGGTAGAAAGAAAACACCGCCACCTCCTTAATGTGGTTCGTGCCATTAAATTTCAAGTCAATCTTCCGTTAAAATTTTGGGGAGAACATATCGAAACAGCTTGTTACCTTATCAACCGGATACCTTCACCATTGCTCTCACACAAAACACCCTACGAAAGATTGCACAAGAAACCACCACCTTATTTCTATTTACGTGTCTATGGTTGTCTATGTTTTGCCACCAACTTTAGACCCAGCCATAAATTTGACACACGACCCAAACGGTGTGTGTACCTTGGATACTCCTCAGGACAAAAAGCATACACCTTATATGACCTAACTGACAAAAAGCTAGTAGTATCCCGAGACGTTGTGTTCCATGAAAATATATTTCCATACACTTCCCAACAATATGATGAAACCAACTCCATCCCATTGCCACAATCTTTGCCTCTAGATGTTGAAACACCACATTTTACAAACCCTGAGGACCAACACATAACAAAAACGGATAACTTGCCTGAAAATTTCGAACCATCATCCGGACCAACCGGTCGACCGGTTCACTCATCTGTTTCAACAGAGAGTCCAGCCGGTCAATCCACCCGTCGACCGGCTCCCTCTTCCGATTCAACAGAGAGCTTAAACGGTTGATCGTTTTCACTTACCAGTCGACCGGTTGAGCAGCATCCATCCACCACTGATCCACCTACCTCTTCTCATCCTCCAGATGATCAACTTCGACGATCCACAAGATCAATTCAAACCCCATTTCACCTAAAAGATTACTATATCAATCATACTCTGCCTACTCAAGCTGGGTCTTTTCCAGTCAAATCCAGCACTCGACATCCTATATTAAGGTATGTATCATATAGTAACCTTTCTTCTATTCATCGTGCTTTTACATATAATATTTCTCATATCATTGAGCCAGCTACATATGAGGCAGAGAGGCAGCATGTCAGGATCCCAAATGGGTCGCTACTATGAATAATGAAATTCGTGCCTTGGAAGAAAACAATACTTGGTCACTTGTACCACTTCCTCCAAGTTCTCATCCTATTGGTTGTAAGTGGGTGTTCAAAATTAAATTTCATACTGACGGTACAGTTGAACGTTACAAAGCACGGTTAGTGGCAAAGGGGTTTACATAACGAGAAGGGATTGATTATAATGAAACTTTCGCTCCAGTTGCAAAGTTAACTATAGTCAGATGCTTGCTTGCTATCGCCTCTATTTGTGACTGGACGCTTCATCAGATAGATGTACACAATACCTTTCTTCATGGTGATCTTAATGAAGAAGTCTATATGACTCCCCTCCTGGATTTCGTCGACACGGGAAGACACCAGTTGTATGTCGACTTCATAAATCTTTATATAGATTGAAACAGGCATCTCGTTCTTGGTTTCAAAAATTTGTATCTGCTATTATTCAGTTTGGGTTCAAACAGTCACATGCAGATTACTCACTCTTTACAAAGGTCAATGGTAATTCATTTACAGCAGTTCTGTTATATGTGGATGATATGATTATCACAGGAAACAATAGAGAAGCAATCTCTACTACAAAAACATTCCTTGCATCCCAATTCAAGTTGAAGGACCTTGGCAAATTAAAATACTTTCTTGGAATAGAAATTGCTCGCTCAAGATCGGGGATTTCAATAAACCAAAGGAAGTATACTCTTGACATTCTTCAAGAAGCTGGATTACTTGGATCAAAACCTGTAGCATTTCCTATGGAGCAGTCATTGAAATTTAATTTGACTGATGGAAAATTATTGAAAGATCCCATATACTATCGACGGTTGGTAGGAAAGCTCATTTATCTCACCATTACCAGACCAGAAATCTTATATTCAGTCAATACACTCAGTCAGTTTATGCAGACACCTAGACAACCCCATCTTGATGCAGTTCACAGATTACTCCGGTACTTGAAAGGGGCACCAGGACGAGGATTATATTTCCCATCAAGTGGAAAATTACAGCTAGTAGGATTTTGTGATGCAGATTGGGCCGGAGATATTACTACACGACGGTCATTTACAGGATATTGTGTATTCTTGGGAAAGGCACTTATATCATGAAAAAGCAAGAAACAAACGACTGTGTCCAAATCTTCAGCAGAAGCTGAGTATAGGGCAGTGGCTTCTATTACATGTGAGCTTATATGGTTGAGATAATTACTGACAGATTTATGTGTAGATCACTCACAAGCAACAATATTATATTGTGATAATCAAGCAGCAATGCATATTGCTGCTAATCCAGTATATCATGAAAGAACAAAACACATTGAAATAAATTGTCATATTGTTCGTGAACGAATTGATAAGGGAGAAATCAAGACTGCCTATGTTCCAACCAACAATGAGATTGCGGATTTATTTACTAAAGCATTGGACAAGAAGGCAATTCACAATTTCACTCACAAGTTGGGCACTTTTGACATACATGCTCCAACTTGAGGAGGAGTATTAGAATTCTATTTACAGTAGAATACCATGTAGTAGGATACCATACGTGTAATATTCATATTCTAGATAGAACTCTTTTTCTTATATTCCTTTTCTTATTAGGTTTCTATTAGTCATCCATTAGTGTGTATATATATATATATATATATATATATATATATATACTAGTTTTAAAGCCGTGCGTTGCACGTAAGTGACAAATATAGGAAAAAATTTTAAGTTTTAAATGTAATTGAAATGACCAAAAAAACATATGAAATTCAAATTTTTAAACAAATTTGAAAAATGTAACAAATTTAGAGCGAATTGTGTACAATTTGCTCATACACACCAAAAAAATAAATAATTAACAAATAATAAAGAAATGTCAAAATTTCTTCAAATGTTTTGTCTAATTTTCGGCCATTTATTTAAAATATATTGATATTTTTTTCTTGAGTACACTTGATATAAAAATTGTAGAATAATGGCATATTTCTTGATTTTTTTATTCCTTTTCATATATGAAATAGAGGATTATGAAAATGTTAATAATTCTTTGAATTGTTACCTTGGGTTTACTCGAAGACTTACACATTAATCACATACCCCACACGTAAATCACTAAAAGAAAAATTAATTACACTATTAACAACAAAACCTGGGTCAAATGCAAGAAAAATATCTGTAAAATGAGGGAGGACCCCAACAGTGAAAAAGACAAACGAATTCAAATTTGAGTGTACTAAAGCTCAAAACTCCAGAAGTATCCTCATCGAACGGAACGTTCAATAAATAAAAAAATTGGAACGGATTTACCGAAAATTTCATGATGAAACAAACAACTATAAACAAAATTACAATTTACAATTCCTAATGGACTGATAACAAACAAAGCAAGTGTGTGTAAGAGATTTGAACATGACAAACTTCATTTTATAGGTTTTCATAGTCCCATAAAATGTCTTTTGGGTCATTAACCAGGGCACTGTTTATTTCGCAGCAAATCAACAATTTTGGTTTACTCGTATGATTTGTAAATTGTAAGGAGAAGAGTATGGTCTTTGTTTTGGTGGAAGAAAAATTAACACAGAAATGGCGGCGGCGACAAAAGTGGATGACATGAGTATTCTATGTTCTCTAAAAATTTCATATTTTTCGGTGATCGTTTTCTATGTCAAATGAATTTTGTTAATCTATGACTAAGTGAAATTTTGAAATTTTTGTTTTTTCCTTTTTTTCCCACTTTGTCTCATAACTCGACAAAGTTAGTATTAAAAAAAAAAAATATTCTCCAAATGAATTTCTCGAGTTACTCGAGAAACCCAAAAAAAAAAAAAAAAATTATTTTTTTGACTTTCTCGACTAACTCGGGAAAGTTAAAAAAAAAAAAAACAAAACAAAACAAAAAAAAAACTTTCAGGAGTCAATCCGAGAAAAAAGTTTGCCTTGAATTGTTTTTGCCATTTTAAAGTAAATCTCAAATTTCTTATAAATTGACATTCTTCCGAAATTATCGAATATTAAAGAAAAAGTGAAAAAATATACAGGGAAAGAGGGTCATAATATAATTAATTTTTGTTTACACCTACTCTAATCAAATTTTAATTTATAACATTATTAGTAAGAGTGTTATAATTAAAAGTTATAAAAAATAAAATATGTTGTTGATTTTTTTCATTGAAAAAAAAAATTAGGAATGTAAAAGCTCACCATAAAAAAAAAAAAAAAAAAATTTGCATGAACAGTAACTTTTTCGAGTTAAATAGTAACTCGAAAAAGTTACTGTTCAAATTATATATATATATATATTTGGTATGTGGACTTTTTCATTTTGAATAATTAATGACCATTTATATATTTTAATAATTAGACACATGAAATTAAAATTTCGTGTACTCGCTACATACATGAATTATTTCAAGAGATAAATGTTGTAATTGATAGATATTAAGATACATGTATTGTGATAAATGTGTTCATTGAAAATTCTATAATAAGCCATGTAACGTTCACATAAAATTAAGTGATTTAATAAACTTGCTACATGTATTATTTAAGTAGATGAATGTAGTAATTGATAGATGCATATATTAGAATAAACATATTCATTGAACATCGTATAAAAAGGCACACAATCTGACAATGCTACACATTTTGTAAGAGGAGTCAATCCAAGAATAAAGTTTATCTTGAATTGTTTTTACCATTTTAAAGTAGATCTCAAATTTTCTATAAATTGACATTCTTCTGAAATTATCGAATATTAAATAAAAAATGAAAAAATATACAGAAAAGAGGGTCATAATATAATTAATTTTTGTTTACACCTACTCTAATCAAATTTTAATTTATAACATTATTTGTAAGAATGTTATAATTAAAAGTTATAAAAAATAAAATATGTTGTTGATTTTTTTCATTGAAAAAAAAATTAGAAATGTAAAAGCTCACCATAAAAAAAAAAAAAAAAAAAAAAAAAAAAAAAAAAAAAACTTGCATGAACAGTAACTTTTTCGAGTTACTATTCACCCCGAAAAACTTTGTCGAGTTGAATAGTAACTCGACAAACTTTTTCGAATTTAAAAAAAAAAAAAAAAAAATTTTTTTCCATGAACAGTAACTTTTTCGAGTTACTATTCACCCCGAAAAAGTTTGTCGAGTTGAATAGTAACTCGACAAACTTTTTCGAATTTTTTAAAAAAAAAAAAAAAAAAAATTTCATGAACAGTAACTTTTTCGAGTTACTATTCATCTCGAAAAAGTTTGTCGAGTTGAATAGTAACTCGACAAACTTTTTCGAATTTAAAAAAAAAAAAAAAAAAAAAACAAACTTTTAAAATTTTTGTCGAGTTACTCGACAAAAAAAATTTTTATTTTTTTATTTTTTTTAAAAAGTCGAGTAACTCGACAAAAGTAAAAAAAAAAAAAAAATTTTTTTTTTTTTTTTTTTAAAATCGAGTTACTCGACAAAAGTAAAAAAAAAAATTTTTTTTTTTTTTTTTAAAATCGAGTTACTCGACAAAAGAAAAAAAAAATTTTTTTTTTTTTTTTTTAAAATCAAGTTACTCGACAAAAGTATTTTTTTTTTCTTTAAAATTCGAGTTACTCAACAAAAGTAAAATTTTTTTTTTTTGTTTTTTTTAAATTCGAGGTACTCCACAAAAGTAAAAAAAAAAATTTTTTTTTTTTAAAATTCGATTAACTCGACACAAGTTAAGAAAAAAAAATTTTTTTTAAAAATTCGAGTAACTCGACAAAAGTTAAAATTTTTTTTTTTTTTTAAAAATTCGAGTAACTCGACCAAAGTTAAAAAATATATTTTTTTTTTTATTTTTTTAAAAATTCGAGTAACTCGACAAAAGTTAAAAAAAATATATATTTTTTTTAAAATTCGAGTAACTTGACAAGATTTAAATATATATATATATATATATATATATATATATATATATATATATATATATACACTCGACAAAAAATCACGTTTTATAATTTTTGATTTCGTGGCACATTTTCATCGAGTTACTCGATAAACTCAGATTTCAGTTTATCGAGATCCTCGAATAACTCATAACATACATATTTCATTTTCTTTAGTTTTATTTTTCTGTTTAAATTATACATCATATCTTATAATAAATACATAAAAATAATTTTTTTACATTAATGAACACATGTATTTATAGTTGTTGTAAATCAATTGTACAACATAAAATCTAAAATTACTTATTCAATGTATTTGACACAAAAAAATCCCATTTCATGATTTTTGCTTGTCTGTCACCTTGTTCATCGAGTAACTCGACAAACTCATATTTGAGTTTTTCGAGTTACTCGACTGACTCATGAAATGCAAAATTTTCAATTTTTATTCAAATTATACATCTTTTAACTTTTATCTAATTTTCCTTTTATTTTATATTTTCCTATACAAAAACTTATTTTATGTATATCTTAATATAAAATACGTTAAAGCATTTTTTTTATATATTAATAGAATTACTTAATGTATTAGTAAATATAACATGCTAAATAAGATCACATATTAAATGTTCCATTTATTTTACACTTAAAATAAAAAATACACAAATACAAAAATTATTAATTATAAAACTCACAATTATTTTCATCATATAATTTAACATAATTATTCTAATAAATATATATAATTGTTATAATATATTTATTTCAAAATGTATTTTCATCATATATTTGCTTTGTCAGGTAACTCGACAAACTAAAAAATAAGAATGTCGAGCTACTTGAACACGTCAATCCCATAAACAATTAGGAAATATATTTCATGCTTATAATAATAACCATGGAAAATTATATTTAATAACCCAAAAAATTAAAAATTTCTAAACAAATATAATAACAAATCATTGGTTTTTATTTAACAAAAAACAAATCATTAAAGAAAACAATATTTTACAATTCATTCATCCATTAACTCGAAAAAAAATTCATGTTTTATAATTTTTTATTTCATGGCACATTTTCATCGAGTTACTCGATAAACTCACATTTCAGTTTATCGAGATCCTCGAATAACTCATGACATACATATTTCCTTTTCTTTAGTTTTATTTTTCTGTTTAAATTATACATGATATCTTATAATAAATACATAAAAACATTTTTTTAACATAAATTAACACGTGTATTTATAGTTGTTACAAATCAATTGTACAACATAAAATCTAAAATTACTTATTCAATGTATTTGACACAAAATAATCCAATTTTATGATTTTTGCTTGTCTATCACATTTTTCATAAAGTAACTCGACAAACTCATATTTGAGTTTTTCGAGTTACTCAACTGACTCATGAAATGCAAATTATGCAATTTTTTCTTCTTCATTTTTATTCAAATTATACATCTTTTGACTTTTATCTAATTTTCCTTTTATTTTATATTTTCCTATACAAACTTATTTTATTTACATCTTAATATAATACAAATATGTTACATATGTTTGCTTTGTCAAGTAACTCGACAATATTTGGTTGTTTGATTTATTTATTTATTTATTTATTTTAATGTTGTCTAGCAACTCGACAATATTTGGTTGCTTGAAATTATTTTATTTTATTTTTTTTGTTAGTGTTGACACTAAGTCATTGGAAATGTTTTTTTTTTTTTTTTTTTAGTGTTGTCGAGCATCTCGACAACACTAAGACATTAGATTTTTTTTTTTTTTGTTAGTGTTGTCGAGCAACTCGACAACACTAACAATGAAGTCATTGAAAATGGGCTTTGGCCCAATTTCACTTTTGTTAGTAGTTTTTTTTTTTTTTAATGGTGCCTTTCACTTTTTTAATTTTTAATTTTGTATTCATTTGTTGTAGGGTGTGCAAATTAGTCCATTTTGACAACAAATTTTTTTTTTAATTTTTTTTCTTTTACACCTAATTTTTATTCAATGTTTTACTTTTTTTTATATTAACGTTTAAATCTACAAATTATTCTAAATAAATGCTATTAATTTTTTTTTTTACTATTCACACACATTCGTCAAGATTAAAAGTTGTAGGACTTCATTTGTAATGTTATTTTATTTTATTGTTTTTTTTATGCTGCATTTATTTAGAATAATATGTAAAAAAAAAATTTGAAAAATATAAAAAATTTACCTTACAATTCAAATGGTAAATTGAATTAAAATCGAAATTAAAAAAAAAATGTCGCGTTATCTGTCAAATTTTTGTATTTTTTTCTTTATTGTATTTTTTTTAGAGTTACTCAAAAAACCAAGAGCAAATCTTAAAAAAAAAAAATAGAAAAGTTAACAAAAGCTGATTTTATAAAAATTTAATAAAAAAATGTAGGACAAAAAGGTGATAGTTGGATGGCTAATGTCCAAAAAAAAAAAGTTGGGGTAGATTAGTTACAAATTTGAATGGTTTGGACAAAAAGTGCAAATTAAAAAAATGAAAAAATGTCAAAATCAAAATGGGATACTTTTTAAAAGTTGTAGTACTTTATTTACATTTTTATTTTATTTTGTTGTTATTAGTTTTTTTTTATTTAAAAAAGAGAACAAAATAAAATTTGCAACAAAATTCAAAGGTCGGGGATGACCAATGTAAAAAAAAAGGTTAGGGGTAAATTTGTTATAAATGATAAGGTTGTGGACTAAAAGTGAAAATTACTAAAAAAAAAAAAAAATACACATATTCAAACAAGCAAAGTGAAAAAAATAAAGAAAAAAAAAAAACAAAATTTTCATTTTTGCTTTCTCGAGGACTAAAAGTGCAAATTACTAAAAAAAAAAAAAATACACATATTCAAACAGGCAAAGTGAAAAAAAAAAAGAAAAAAAAAAAACAAAACAAAATTTTCATTATTGCTTTCTCGAGTAACTCGAGAAAGCAAAATTGACTCGAGAAAGCATTAATGAAATTTTGGTTTTTTTTTTTTCATTTTTTTTCTTTTTTTCTCGCGTAACTCGAGAAAGGTTTTTTTTGTTTTTTTTTTTTTTCTAGTTACTCTAGAAAGTTAATTTTTTTTTTTTTTTTTTTTTTTAAATACTAACTTTGCCGAGTTATTAGGGAAAGTGGGAAAAAAGGAAAAAAAAAACAAATTTCAAAACTTCACTTAGCTATGGATTAAAAAAAATTCATTTGACATAGAAAATGATCACCGAAAAATATGAAATTTTCAGGGAATATAGAATACTCATGTAGCTACCACATATCAAAATTTGATAGTCCGACGGCATGTTTCGGCTTACTAAAATACTAATCGAAACATTCTAGTTAGTTTTTCAGATTCATGATGTCACAGTTTACAAAATTATCCATAAATTGAGTTATATAACATGAAATTATGTAAAACTAAAGCCAATGGTTAGGTAACCCATAAGGCTATCGTCTCCAACTGGAATTATGTAAAAATACTTAATATATAAGGTGAAATAAATTTTTGAGTTGGACAACAGAAACTGGATCTTAGAAAAACATGAAGTTTAGCAAAACCTTTCACGTTCACATCATTAACGTGTAATCAAAACATGTGAATCCACTAAAACTACCACAAAACCAAGGTCCACAAAAGTTTAAGAAGATATTTACACTACTTAAAGTTTTTTGATTGGTTTAAAATATCGATTCCGGCACGCCGACGGCATAAATCCGAAAAACAGCCTATGAGGTTTCGCGATGAGTATTTTAGTATGCCTAAACATGCCGTCGGACTACCAATTTTTGATATGTGGTAGCTACCCGAGTATTCTATGTCCCCTGAAAATTTTGTATTGTTCGGTGATCGTTTTCTATGTCAAAGAATTTTTTGTTATTCCATAACCAGGTGAATAAAATTTTCAAAATAAGGGAAGTGTAACTAAAATTTCTTTACCCGGTCATGAAGTAAAAAAAATTTGTTTGACATAGAAAACGATAACCGAAAAATATGAAATTTTCAAGAAACATAGAATACTCATTTAACTACCACATATCAAAATTTGATAGTCCGACGGCATGTTTCGACTTACTAAAATACTCACCGAAACACCCTAGGCAGTTTCTCGGATTCATGCGGTCGCAGTTTACAAAATTGTCCATAACTTGAGTTATATACCATGAAATTATGTGAAACCAAATCCAATGGTTAGGTAACCCATAGAGCTATCGTCTCCAACTATAATTATAAAAAAATACTTAATATATAAGGTGCATTATATTTTTGAGTTGGTCAACAGAAAGTGCAGTTTGGAGAAACAATTCACCTAGTCATGGAGCAAAAAAAATTTCTTTGACACAGAAAACGATCACCGAACAATATGAAATTTTCACGGAACGTAGAATACCCATATCGCTACCACATATAAAAATTTGATAATCCGACGGTATGTTTTGACACACTAAAATGCTCACCGAAATATCCAAGACAGTTTCTCGGATTCATGCTGTCGCAATTTACAAAATTGTCCATAACTTGAGTTATACAACATGAAATTATGTGAAACCAAAGCCAATGGTTAGGTAACCCATAGGGATATTGTCTCCAACTGGAATTATATAAAAATAATTAATGTATAAGCTGCAGCAAATATTTAAGTTGGACAACAAAAACTACAATTTAGAGAAAATGCAGTAATCATAAAAATTTATGAAAAAGAAAACAAATAAAGACAAAATATAAATTAACTTTTGTTTATATAAATCAATGAGTTTTTTTTTTTTTTAATAATGTTGTCGAGTTACACATTTGATTAATGTTTTTTTTATAGTGCTGTTGAGCAACTCGACAATATTTGGTTGTTTGATTTATTTATTTATTTATTTTAATGTTGTCTAGCAACTCGACAATATTTGGTTGGTTGAAATTATTTTATTTTATTTTTTTTGTTAGTGTTGATACTAAGCCATTGTCGAGTTATCTGACAAATTTTTGTATTTTTTTCTTTATTGTATTTTTTTTAGAGTTACTCAAAAAACCAAGACCAAATCTTAAAAAAAAAAAAATAGCAAAGTTAACAAAAGCTGACTTTATAAAAATTTAATGCAAATATGTAGGACAAAAGGGTGATAGTTGGATGGCCAATGTCCAAAAAAAAAAAGTTATGGTAGATTAGTTACAAATTTGAAAGGTTTGGACCAAAAGTGCAAATTAAAAAAATGAAAAAATGTCAAAATCAAAATGGGATACTTTTTAAAAGTTGTAGAACTTCATTTACATTTTTATTTTATTTTGTTGTTATTAGTTTTTTTTTATTTAAAAAAGAGGACAAAATAAAATTTACAACAAAATTCAAAGGTTGAGGATGGCCAACGTAAAAAAAAAAAAATTAAGGGTAAATTTGTTATAAATGATAAGGTTGTGGACTAAAGTACAAATTACTAAAAAAAAAAAATTACACATATTTAAACAGGCAAAGTGAAAAAAAGAAAGAAAAAAAAAATTCATTTTTGCTTTCTCGAGGACTAAAATTGAAAATTACTAAAAAAAAAAAAAAAAAATACACATATTCAAACAGGCAAAGTGAAAAAAAAAAAAAAGAAAAAAAAAAAAACAAAATTTTCATTATTGCTTTCTCGAGTTACTCGAGAAAGCAATAATGAAATTTTGGTTTTGTTTTTTTTTTTTCCTTTTCTTTTTTTCTCGCGTAACTCGAGAAAGGGTTTTTTTGTTTTTTTTTTTTTTTTTCTAGTTACTCGAGAAAGTTAAATTTTTTTTTTTTTTTTAAAATACTAACTTTGCCGAGTTATTTGGCAAAGTGGGAAAAAAGGAAAAAAAAAAACAAATTTAAAAACTTCACTTAGCTATGGATTAAAAAAAATTCATTTGACATAGAAAACGATCACCGAAAAATATGAAATTTTCAGGGAATATAAAATACTCATGTAGCTACCACATATCAAAATTTGATAGTCCGACGGCATGTTTTGGCTTACTAAAATGCTAATCGAAACATTCTAGTTAGTTTTTCGGATTCATGTTGTCACAGTTTACACAATTGTCCATAAATTGAGTTATATAACATGAAATTATGTAAAACCAAAGTCAATGGTTAGGTAACCCATAAGGCTATCGTCTTCAACTGGAATTATATAAAAATACTTAATATATAAGGTGCAATAAATTTTTGAGTTAGACAACAAAAACTGCATCTTAGAAAAACATGAAATTTAGCAAAACTTTTCACGTTCACATCATTAACGTGTAACCAAAACATGGGAATCCACTAAAACTACCACAAAACCAAGGTCCACAAAAGTTTAAGAAGATATTTACACTACTTAAAATTTTTTGATTGGTTTATAATATCGATTCCGGCACGCCGACGGCATAAATCCGAAAAACAGCCTAGGAGGTTTCGCGATAAGTATTTTAGTATGCCTAAACATGCCGTCGAACTACCAATTTTTGATATGTGGTAGCTACCTGAGTATTCTATGTCCCCTGAAAATTTCGTATTATTCGTTGATTGTTTTCTATGTCAAAGAATTTTTTGTTACTCCATGACCAGGTGAATAAAATTTTCAAAATAAGGGAAGTGTAATTAAAATTTCTTCACCCGATTATGTAGTAACAAAAATTTGTTTGACATAGAAAACGATAACCGAAAAATATTAAATTTTCAGGGAACATAGAATACTCATTTAACTACCACATATCAAAATTTGATAGTCCGACGGCATGTTTCGGCTTACTAAAATGCTCACCGAAACACCCTAGGCAGTTTCTCGGATTCATACGGTCGCAGTTTACAAAATTGTCCATAACTTGAGTTATATAGCATGAAATTATGTGAAACCAAAGCCAATGGTTAGGTAACCCATAGACCTATAGTCTCCAACTCGAATTATATAAAAATACTTAATATATAAGGTGCAGCATATTTTTGAGTTGGTCAACAGAAAGTGCAGTTTGGAGAAACAATTCACCCAATCATGGAGCAAAAAAAAATTCTTTGACATAGAAAACGATTAACGAAAAATATGAAATTTTCACGGAACTTAGAATACCCAATTAGCTACCACATATAAAAATTTGATAATCCGACGGCATGTTTTGACACACTAAAATGCTTACCGAAACATCCAAGGCAGTTTCTCGAATTCATGCTGTCGCAATTTACAAAATTGTCAATAACTTGAGTTATACAACATGAAATTATGTGAAACCAAAGCCAATGGTTAGGTAAACCATAGGGATATTGTCTCCAACTGGAATTATATAAAAATACTTAATGTATAAGCTGCAGCAAATATTTAAGTTGGACAACAAAAACTGCAATTTAGAGAAAATGCAGTAATCACAAAAATTTATGAAAAAGAAAACAAATAAAAACAAAATATAAATTAACTTTTGTTTATATAAATCAATGAGTTTTTTTTTTAATAATGCTGTCGAGTTACACATTTGATTAATGTTTTTTTTATAGTGCTGTTGAGCAACTCGACAATATTTGGTTGTTTGATTTATTTATTTATTTATTTTAATGTTGTCTAGCAACTCGACAATATTTGGCTGCTTGAAATTATTTTATTTTATTTTATTTTATTTTTTGTTAGTGTTGACACTAAGCCATTGTCGAGTTATCTGACAAATTTTTGTATTTTTTTTTTATTGTATTTTTTTTAGATTTACTCAAAAAATCAAGACCAAATCTTAAAAAAAAAAAATAGCAAAGTTAACAAAAGCTGATTTTATAAAAATTTAATGCTCTATGTACGACAAAAGGGTGATAGTTGGATGGCCAATGTCCAAAAATAAAAGTTAGGATAGATTAGTTACAAATTTGAAAGGTTTGGACCAAAAGTGCAAATTAAAAAAATGAAAAAATGTCAAAATCAAAATGGGATACTTTTTAAAAGTTGTAGGACTTCATTTACATTTTTATTTTATTTTGTTGTTATTAGTTTTTTTTTTATTTAAAAAAGAGGACAAAATAAAATTTACAACAAAATTCAAAGTTCGGGGATGACCAATGTAAAAAAAAAGGTTAGAGGTAAATTTGTTATAAATGATAAGGTTGTGGACTAAAAGTGCAAATTACTAAAAAAAAAATACATATATTCAAACAGGCAAAGTGAAAAAAAGAAAGAAAAAAAAAAAAAAAAACAAAATTTTCATTTTTGCTTTCTCGAGGACTAAAAGTGCAAATTACAAACAAAAAAAAAAAAAAAAACACATATTCAAACAGGCAAAGTGAAAAAAAAAAAAAACAAAATTTTCATTATTGCTTTCTCGAGTAACTCGAGAAAGCAAAAATGAAAATTTTGCTTTCTCGAGAAAGCTTTAATGAAATTTGGGTTTTTTTTTTTTTTTTTTTTTTTTCTTTTTTTCTCGCGTAACTCGAGAAAGGTTTTTTTTTGTTTTTTTTGTTTTTTTTTTTCTAGTTACTCGAGAAAGTAAAAAAAAAATTTTTTTTTTTTTTTAAATACTAACTTTGTCGAGTTATTAGGCAAAGTGGGAAAAAAAGGAAAAAAACAAAAAACAAATTTCAAAACTTCACTTAGCTATGGATTAAAAAAAATTCATTTGACATAGAAAACGATCACTGAAAAATATGAAATTTTCAGGGAATATAGAATACTCATGTAGCTACCACATATCAAAATTTGATAGTCCGACGGCATGTTTCGGCTTACTAAAATGCTAATCAAAACATTCTAGTTAGTTTTTCGGATTCATGCTGTCACAGTTTACAAAATTGTCCATAAATTGAGTTATATAACATGAAATTATGTAAAACCAAAGTCAATGGTTAGGTAACCCATAAGGCTATCGTCTCCAACTGGAATTATATAAAAATACTTAATATATAAGGTGCAATAAATTTTTGAGTTGGACAACAAAAACTGCATCTTATAAAAACATGAAGTTTAGCAAAACCTTTCACGTTCACATCATTAACGTGTAACCAAAACATGGAAATCCACTAAAACTACCACAAAACCAAGGTCCACAAAAGTTTAAGAAGATATTTACACTACTTAAAGTTTTTTGATTGGTTTATAATATCGATTCCGGCACGCCGACGGCATAAATCCGAAAAACAGCCTATGAGGTTTCGCGATAAGTATTTTAGTATGCCTAAACATGCCGTCGGACTACCAATTTTGGATATGTGGTAGCTACCTGAGTATTCTATATCCCCTGAAAATTTCGTATTGTTCGGTGATCGTTTTCTATGTCAAAGAATTTTTTGTCACTCCATGACCAGGTGAATAAAATTTTCAAAATAAGGGAAGTGTAACTAAAATTTCTTCACCCGGTCATGCAGTAAAAAAAATTTGTTTGACATAGAAAACGATAATCGAAAAATATTAAATTTTCAGGGAACATAGAATACTCATTTAACTACCACATATCAAAATTTGATATTCCGACGGCATGTTTCGGCTTACTAAAATACTCACCGAAACACCCTAGGCAGTTTCTCGGATTCATGCGGTCGCAGTTTACAAAATTGTCCATAACTTGAGTTATATACCATGAAATTATGTGAAACCAAAGCCAATGGTTAGGTAACCCTTAGAGCTATTGTCTCCAACTGGAATTATATAAAAATACTTAATATATAAGGTGCAGCATATTTTTGAGTTGGTCAACAGAAAGTGCAGTTTGGAGAAACAATTCACCCAGTAATGGAGCAAAAAAAATTTCTTTGACATAGAAAACGATTACCGAACAATATGAAATTTTCACGGAACGTAGAATACCCAAGTAGCTACCACATATAAAAATTTGATAATCCGACGGCATGTTTTGACACACTAAAATGCTCAACGAAACATCCAATGCAGTTTTCGGATTCATACTGTCGCAATTTACAAAATTGTCCATAACTTGAGTTATACAACATGAAATTATGTGAAACCAAAGCCAATGGTTAGGTAACCCATAGGGATATTGTCTCCAACTGGAATTATATAAAAATACTTAATGTATAAGCTGTAGCAAATATTTAAGTTGGACAACAAAAACTGCAGTTTAGTTTTTTTATTGAAATTATTTAATACATTGACTATTTTGTTTAATTTGAATGTTGTAATATTATTATTCGAGGAACGTGTTGACATGAAATTTGGATTTGTTAACTTATTTGATAAATCAAAGACATACATATTTGTATTTAATTGATTATTTATTAGGAGATATCAAAATAAAATATATATCATATAAATTTAATATATATCATAATCAATTAATACAATATATTATATATTGTTTTATTATGACTAATTTATCTAGTAACTTGACAAATCCAAATTTGAGATTCATGAGTTGGTTTAAAAATAACATGAAAAAACTAAAAAATAAAAAAATTTAAGTGTAGTACATAATTTAAATAAAAAAACTAAACTAAAAAATGAACAATATGCATTGTTGAAGTTACTCGAGTAACTCGATAAACCCAAAATAAAGTTTGTCGAGTTACTCGATTAAAAATGTGATACGAAATCAATCTATTCAATAGCTCAAGTAGCTCGACAAACTGAAAATCAAGTTGCCGGAGTTACTCGATGAACGAACGAAATTTAAAATTTTCATTATTTTGTTTCCCTTTTTTATTTAAATGATGTCATACATTTAAATAATTTTTTATTCTTATTTAGTGCTGTTATTTTTCAAGAAACACGTGAGTCTTAAATTTGGATTTGTCAAGTAACTTGATAAATAAACCATATACAAAATTTTATTTAATGTTTCATTTATTAGAATATAGTAAAATAGAATATATATCATAATCAATTAATACAATATATTTTATTTTATTTTATTTTAGCAATTAGTATAAAAAAATATTTGTAACATTATTGGTAAAAATGTTATAATTAATAGTTACAAAAAATAAAATATGTTGTTGATTTTTTTCATTGAAAAAAAAATTACAAATGTAAAGGCTCACCATAAAAAAAAAAAAAAATAAATAAAATAATTTCATGAACAGTAACTTTTTCGAGTTACTATTCACCTCGTAAAAGTTTGTCGAGTTGAATAGTAACTCGACAAACTTTTTCGAATTTAAAAAAAAAAGAAATTTTTTTTTTTCATGAACAGTAACTTTTTCGAGTTACTATTCACCTCGAAAAAGTTTGTCGAGTTGAATAGTAACTCGACAAACTTTTTCGAATTTAAAAAAAAAAAAAAAAAAAAAAATTTCCATGAACAGTAACTTTTTCGAGTTACTATTCACCCCGAAAAACTTTGTCGAGTTGAATAGTAAATCGACAAACTTTTTCGAATTTTTTTTAAAAAAAAAAAAAAAATTTTTTTTTCCATGAACAGTAACTTTTTCGAGTTACTATTCACCCCGAAAAAGTTTGTCAAGTTGAATAGTAACTCGACAAACTTTTTCGAATTTTTTTAAAAAGAAAAAAAAAAATTTCATGAATAGTAACTTTTTCGAGTTACTATTCATCTCGAAAAAGTTTGTCGAGTTGAATAGTAACTCGACAAACTTTTTCGAATTTTAAAAATAAAAAAAAAAAAAATGTTTAAAATTTTTGTCGAGTTACTCGACAAAAAAATTTTTTTTTTTTTTTTTTTTATTTTTAAAATCGAGTTACTCGACAAAAGAAAAAAAAAATTTTTTTTTTTTTTTTAAAATCGAGTTACTCGACAAAAGTAAAAAAAAAATTTTTTATTTTTTATTTTTTAAATCGAGTTACTCGACAAAAGTGAAATTTTTTTTTTTTTTTTTTTTTTTTTTTTAAAATCGAGTTACTCGACAAAAGTAAAAAAAAAAATTTTTTTTTCTTTAAAATTCGAGTTACTCGACAAAAGTAAAAAAAAAATTTTTTTTTTCTTTAAAATTCGAGTTACTCGACAAAAGTAAATTTTTTTTTTTTTTTTAATTTTTAAATTTGAGTAATTTGACAAAAGTTAAAATTTTCTTTTGTTTTTTTTTTTAAATTCGAGGTACTCCACAAAAGTAAAAAAAAAAAAAATTTTTTTTTTTTAAATTCGATTAACTCGACACAAGTTAAGAAAAAAATTTTTTTTTTTAAAATTCGAGTAACTCGACAAAAGTTAAAATTTTATTATTATTATTTTTTTTTAAAATTCGAGTAACTCGACCAAAGTTAAAAAATATATATATTTTTTTATTTTTTTAAAAATTCGAGTAACTCGACAAAAGTTAAAAAAAAATATATTTTTTTTTTAAAATTCGAGTAACTCGACAACATTTTAAAAAAATTTTTTTTTTTTTTTAAAATTCGAGTAACTCGATAAAAATTTTTATTTTAAATTCGAGTAACTCGACATAATTTAAAAAAAAAAATTTTTTTTTTTGTTTTTTTAAATTCGAGTAACTTGACAAGATTTAAAAATATATATATATATTTAAAAAATTCGAGTAACTCTACAAAATTTTAAAAAAAAATGTTTTTATTTTTTTTTGGCTAGTAACTCAACAAATTTAAAAAAAAAAATTTTTTTTATTTTTATTTTTTTGTCAAGTAACTCAACAAATTTAAATATATATATATATATATATATATATATATATATATTTTAAATTCGAGGAACTCGACAAAATGTTTAAAAAAAAAAAATGTCGAATAACTCGAGAAATTTAAAAAAAATTTTTTTTTAAAAAATGTCAAAATAAAATTGGGCTACTTTTTAAAAGTTGTAGGACTTTATATACATTTTTATTTTATTTTGTTGTTATTTTTTTTTTTTTTATTATTTAAAGTGGTGGACAAAATAAAATTTGTAACGAAATTTCAAAGTCGGGGATGGCTAAAGCCAACAAAAAAAGTTATGGGTAAATTTGTTATAAAATGAAAAGAATGTGGATTAAAAGTGCAAATTACAAAAAAAAAAAAAAAAATTTAATGTTTCCCACTTTGCCGAGTAACTCGGCAAAGTGGGAAAATTAAAAACATTTTAATTTTCTCACTTTGCCGAGTTACTCGGCAAAGTGGGATAAATTTAAAAAAAAATTTCCCCCACTTTGCCTACTCGGCAAAGTGGGGAAAATGTTTTTTTTTTTTTTTTTTTTTTTTTTTGTTTTTATATTTGTCATGAAAAAGTCCACCTACAAAAAAAAAAAAAAAAAAATTCTTAAATAGTCACTTTTCCATTGCACGTACATGGGAAAAAAAACTTCAAAACTTCATTTAGTCATGGATTAACAAAAATTCATTTCACATAGAAAACGATCACCGAAAAATATGAAATTTTCAGGGAACATAGAATACTCATGTTGCTACCACATATCAAAATTTGACAGTCCGACGGCATATTTCGACTTACTAAAATGCTAATCGAAACATCCTAGTTAGTTTTTCAGATTTATGCTGTCACAGTTTACAAAATTGTCTATAAATTGAGTTATATAACATGAAATTATGTAAAACCAATGCCAATGGTTAGGTAACCCATAGGGCCATCGTCTCCAACTGGAATTATGTAAAAATATTTAATATATAAAATGAAGTAAATGTTTGAGTTGGACAACAGAAACTGTATCTTAGAAAAACATGAAGTTTAGCAAAACCTTTCAAGTTCACATCATTAACGTGTAACCAAAACATAGGAATCCACTAAAACTACCACAAAACCAAGGTCCAAAAATTTTTAAGAAGATATTTACACTACTTAAAGTTTTTTGACTGGTTTATAATAGCGAATCCGGCACGCCGATGGCATAAATCCGAAAAACAGCCTAGGAGGTTTCGCGGTAAGTATTTTAGTATGCCTAAACATGCCGTCGGACTACTAATTTTTGGTATGTGGTAGCTACCTGAGTATTCTATGTCCCTTGAAAATTTCGTATTGTTCGGTGATCGTTTTCTATGTCAAAAAATTTTTTGTTACTCCATGACCAGGTGAATAAAAATTTCAAAATAAGGGCACTGTTACAAAATTTTCTTCACCCGGTCATGGAGTAAAAAAAAATTTGTTTGACATAGAAAACGATAACCGAAAAATATGAAATTTTCAGGGAACATAGAATACTCATTTAGCTACCACATATCAAAATTTGATAGTCCGACGGCATGTTTCGGCTTACTAAAATACTCACCGAAATACCCTAGGCAGTTTCTCGGATTTATACGGTCGTAGTTTACAAAATTGTCCATAACTTGAGTTATATACCATGAAATTATGTGAAATCAAATCCAATGGTTAGGTAACCCATAGAGCTATCGTCTCCCACTGGAATTATGTAAAAATACTTAATATATAAGGTGCAGCATATTTTTGAGTTGGTCAACAGAAAGTGCAGTTTCGAGAAACAATTCACCCAGTCATGGAGCAAAAAATATTTATTTGACATAGAAAACGATTACCGAACAATATAAAATTTTCACGGAACGTAGAATACCCATGTAGCTAACACATATAAAAATTTGATAATCCGACGGCATGTTTTGACACACTAAAATGCTCACCGAAACATCACAGACAGTTTCTCGGATTTATGCTATCGCAATTTAAAAAATTGTCCATAACTTGAGTTATATAACATGAAATCATGTGAAACCAAAGCCAATGGTTAGGTAACCCATAGAGCTATCGTCTCCAACTGGAATTATGTAAAAATACTTAATATATAAGGTACAACATATTTTTGAGTTGGTGAACAGAAAGACAATTTAGAGAAACAATTCACCGGGTCATGGAGTAAAAAAAATTTATTTGACATAGAAAACGATCACCGAACAATATGAAATTTTCAAGGAACGTAGAATACCCATGTAGCTACCACATATAAAAATTTTATAGTCCGACGGCATATTTCGGCATACTAAAATGATCACCAAAACATCTAAGTCAGTTTCTCGGATTCATACTGTCGCAGTTTACAAAAATATCCATACCTTGAGTTATACTACATGAAATTATGTGAAACCAAATCCAATGGTTAGGTAACCCATAGGGATATCGTCTCCAACTGGAATTATGTAAAAATACTTAATGTATAAAGTGCAGCAAATATTTATGTTGGACAAAAAAAAACTGCAGTTTAGAGAAAATGAAATTTAGCAAAACCTTTAAGAATCGATTGTATTTCGTCATTTGTTCTCCATAGCAACTGGGGATAAAAAAAGCACCAAATTTGATGACTTAATAAGGAACAAATGAATATATATTGACTATAATATATAAGAAGTCAATAATTACGGCTAAAAGACACTAATATATGTATATTAAAACAAATAAAAGAAAAGAAAAGATGAAGAAGTCAAAAAATGCGGCCATATATATTAATTTAATATACAAAAAGTGTCAAAATATTAGGACAAAATGGTGAGATTTGGACAAAATTAAGACTAATAATACATGAAACGACGTCGCGTTGGTTGAAGGGTGAATAGTAAACATGTCATAGACACTTATATTATATATACTAGTTTTGGCCACGTGCGTTGCACGTTTGTAAAAAATGTAGTGAAAAGTTTTAGGTTGAAACGATACGAACCTTTTATATAAGTAGCTTGCTCAAAAGTAAAATTTAAAAATGAAACACTTGCATGCTTGATGGCATATTCCAACTATTTTAAAACAATAGAGACATTTGTGCAATTATTCTTTTAAAAACCAAAACAAAAAAAAAACAAAAAAAACAAAAAAAAAAAAAAATTAACTATTCATTTTGGCAATCAATTGATTGCCAATTGGGCTGCCGAGCTAGGCACATTTTTTTTTTTTTTTTTTTTTTTTTTTTTTTGTAAATTGTGTCAAAGAAAATGGATTTAAAAAGATACTCATTAGGTTAAGTGGATACTGCATGAAATGACAAGAAAAAAGACTGTATTATTAAAATGTTTTGTAGATATTATTGGAGAGATAAATTTTATTGATGATTTAGTTGAGAAAATTAATTACTTTAATTAATATGCCTCATATTTTTGAAACGTGTGTGTTAATCTCAATAATAGTACTTAAAGTGATAAGTAGTTTATATTACTATTAGGTCTATGCTATATTATTCAATTAATAAAAATGTATTCCAATTTCATTGAATATATATAATATGGCATTGCTCATACTGCACAATAATGTTTCTCTAATTAAGCGTAATTTGGTGAACATACATTTAGGATAATATATGGAAATCATTAAACATGTAAACAAAATAAGTAACATGCATGTTTATTATCAAATTATTTATATTAAAATCTAGTTATTTATTTTAATGTAAGTAGCTTGCTCAAAAGGAAAATTAAAAAATGAAACACTTGCATGCTTGATGGCATATTCCAACTATTTTAAAACAATAGAGACCTTTTGTGCAATTATTCTTTTAAAAACAAAAAAAAAAAAAAAAAAAAATATCATTTGGCAATCAATTGATTGCCAATTGGGCTCAATTTGAGGGGCTCAAATTGAGCCCAATTGGCAATCAATTGATTGCCGAGATGGCTCGGCAATCAATTTGATTGTCGAGCCAGGCACTTATTTTTTTTTTTTTCTTTTTTTTTTTTAATTGTGCCATCTCGGCAATCAATTGATTGTCGAGATTTTGATAAGCAAATGTTGGGCACCAAGTGTTCCATTAAATGAAAGATGTGTAACTATAATGCAAGTTATTAGAAATGCATCTAATACAATATATTTGAGAATCATTATACTTATAGACCATAGAAGTGAGGAGTTCTATTCACTGGTTTAAGATGTAAACAATTTATGGTGCATGTTTATGACACAATAGGGACTTTTGTGCAATTATTCCTTATTTATAAAAAAAAAATAAAATAAAATAATTTACATGGCAATCAATTGATTGCCCAGCCATGGGCAATCAATTGGCAAATTGATTGCGCTCGGCAATCAATTTGCCAATTGATTGCCGAGCCATCTCGGCAATCAATTGCCGAGATGGCTCGGCAACTATTAAATATAATTTTTTTTTTTTTAAAATGTGTCAAAGAAAAAGGATTTAAAAAAAAAAAACCTTAAGAACAGTAAAATACAATATTTAAATCAGAATTCAAAAAATTAAACACCCAAAATTTTAATCAAAAGTTAAAAAAATTAAAAAAGGGATAGTCGAGATGGCTCGACAATCCCATTTGATTACCGAGCCACCTCGACAATCAAATCTTTAGATTGTAGCATAGAAAGCTTTTGTCCTGTACGTTTAGATTTCATTATCTGGATTTATTCATGGAAAAATGGCCTTAAAGCTTTAAATGTACAGAACACATTACAGTATCATGCAAAAAATAGCAAGGTATTGATTTGAGTCAAAACTTTTCCATAACAAGTATTTCTGGACTGTATATAAACATTTGATAACTCAGCAATCAAAAGTAAAAAAAAAAAAAAAAAAAAAAAAAAAAACTATTTTTTCCACTGGATTGCCGAGATGGCTCGGCAACCAAAATTGCTTGGCAACCAGGTCTGGTTGCCGAGGAACCTCGGCAACCAAAGATGGTTGCCGAGCAATCTCGGCAACCAGTTGTAGTAAAAAAATTTTTTTTTTTTTTCCTTAGAGCAATCTCGTCAACCATGTAGTAAATTGAATAAACACTCATTTTGTATACTGGTGGCTAAGGAATATATATTTGGCTCAGCTTCCCGTATGATTTTCATATCCTTTGAGAGTTATTACAATTTTTAGATCCAGTTCTTTGATCTTAAAATTGCTGTTCAAGTTTAGAAAATATGAAACATGTTAACAACCAATGATGGTTGCCAAAATTATCCAAGAGCATGAAGCAGACACAACAAGGACAAGAGGAAAGGAACATTTCGATTTACAAAAATCCAACTGAAATAGGTAAAAAATCAATGATAATTGTAAAAGGTAAACAACAACTGCACCTTAAAAATTATTGTAATAATACTTCCAATTAACACTAAAAATTAAAACTGCTGTAATAATACCTACAAATCTTAACTGTAAGATATCTTTCACAAAACTCAGCTCCCAGCTCCAAAAGTAATAGAGAATAAAACAAATTAGGATTGAAGTTGTAAAAAAAGACAAAACTCCTCCTTGAATGAATCTGAATTTCAACTGAATTTAATGTAATTCCAATTGTAATCCTAGTCAATAAAAGTGTGCTAAACTTCAAAAGCAACTTAAAAAATATTACAAAATGACGGTGTAAAAAGAAGTTGAAAAACGACGTCGTGTAGGACGAAAATGTGAACAGTAAAAAATTTAAGACTCTTATATTATTGTAAGGATATATATCTATCCTTACAATAATATAAGAGCCTTAAACTTTTTACTGTTCACATTTTCGTCCTACACGCCGTCGTTTTACAACTTCTTTTTACAACTTTAATTTATTTTATTTTCGACTACTTTTGAGGCTTAGCAGACTTTTATTGACTATTGGAATTAGAATTCAAATTCAGGTTCAGATACTGGATACTGGAGTTCCGTCCTTTTACAACTTTAATTTTAATTTGTTTTATTCTCTATTACTCTTCAAGCTTTGGAGCAGATTTTATTCACCATTAGAATTAGAATTCTAGAATTCAGAGTGGAGCTGAGTTTTGAAAGATTGGATCCTACAGTTAAGATTTTTAGACACTGTAAGTATTATTACAACAGTTAGAGATTCATTTGCCAACACCAGTTTACAAAATGAGTGCGCATTCACGTATGGAATACTTCATTTGAGTACAATTTATCTATTGCTTTTAATAAGAGAAAAAACGAAATTTTTTTTTTTTTTACCAATTCTAGGCAACCAAGTTGGTTGCCAAGGTTGCTCGGCAACCAAAACTGGTTGCCGAGCAATCTCGGCAACCAAATTTGGTTGCCGAGCAATCTCGGCAACCAACTTGGTTGCCGAGTAATATATCAACACAGCCAGATATCAAAATCAGATAACTAACATAATTAGGCACTACATTTAAACCAAAAGAGGCCCTCAACATTTTAATAAACAACGTCAAACCCACATAAAGATCCCTCCTTTTAACATACCCAGATATCTTCTATCCAACAGAACATCGGCATAATTCATTAAATTAACAGAACCCATGTAAAAACTCACAAGACTGTTCAATATATTCACATTACAATCCATGCCAAGCTTCACAGCATAACAGTGTATTGGCTTACCCTCAACAAAAGCCTGAACGTTGTTACAAGCTTTAATCAAAGAAGCATAAATAAAAGGATCATTGTGAAATTGTAAATGGGATTTCTCATTGGAATTTTTTGCACGGGTTAATAGCATTTCTTGGAATAAAGATAGTGCCTTTAACGGGTTGGTATTTGAGGTGTGTCTGATCATGTGATTCCATTTGAGAGAGTCTTTTTGATCTTGTAAAATACCATTTGATTTACTATAGAGGTTACCCTTGTAAAATAATTTGAAATTCTTTCTTGTTCTTGCATTTCAAGTGTCTTAAACTCAAACAGCAAGGACTGTAATGGTACATTTTTTCACATTTTCTTTTCCTTGATGCATTGTTTGTAAAATGTATTAAGCTTGCTTTGAAGTTTATGCACACTATTTTTTCAATTGCATGTTAAACATAAAAAAGAGTTTAAAAAAAAAAAAAAATACAGTGCTCAGAATTTGATTGCCGAGCCATCTCGGCAATCAAATTGATTGCCGAGATGGCTCGGCAATCGTTTTGGTTGCCGAGCAACCTTGGCAACCAAATTTGGTTGCCGAGCAATCTCGGCAACCAAATTTGGTTGCCGAATAATGTTGCCGAGTAATATATCAACACAGCCAGATATCAAAATCAGATAACTAACATAATTAGGCACTACATTCAAACCAAAAGAGGCCCTCAACATTTTAATAAACAACGTCAAACCCACATCAAGATCCCTCCTTTTAACATACCCAGATATCTTCTATCCAACAGAACATCGGCATAATTCATTAAATTAACAGAACCCATGTAAAAACTCACAAGACTGTTCAATATATTCACATTACAATCCATGCCAAGCTTCACAGCATAACAGTGTATTGACTTACCCTCAACAAAAGCCTGAGCGTTGTTACAAGCTTTAATCAAAGAAGCATAAATAAAAAGATCATTGTGAAATTGTAAATGGGATTTCTCATTGGAATTTTTTGCACGGGTTAATAGCATTTCTTGGAATAAAGATAGTGCCTTTAACGGGTTGGTATTTGAGGTGTGTCTGATCATGTGATTCCATTTGAGAGTCTTTTTGATCTTGTAAAATACCATTTGATTTACTATAGAGGTTACCCTTGTAAAATAATTTGAAATTCTTTCTTGTTCTTGCATTTCAAGTGTCTTTGACTGTAATGGTACATTTTTCACATTTTCTTTTCCTTGATGCATTGTTTGTAAAATGTCTTAAGCTTGCTTTGAAGTTTATGCACACTATTTTTTCAATTGCATGTTAAACATAAAAAAGAATTAAAAAAAAAAAAAAAAAAATTACAGTGCTCAGAAATTGATTGCCGAGCCATCTCGGCAATCAAGCATTTAACATTTTTTTTTTTTGATTTTTTGATTTTTAAAGGAATAATTGCACAAAAGGTCCCTATTGTTTTAAAATCGTTGGGATATGCCAACAACTTAAAAAAAAAATCTTTAATTTCTTTTTCTTATTTTTTTTTCTTTTACACTTAATTTTCATTCAATTTTTTACTAATCTTGTTTTTTTATTTGACCTTTTCCAAATTATTCTAAATTAATGCTAAAAAATGCCATTCAACAATTTCAAAATTGTGAAATCTTGGTGGCAAATTGAATGTTTTTATTTTTTTTACACCTTTTCATTCAATTTTTTTATTAATATTTTTTTTTATCTTAAGCAAATAAGCAAATTGAATGTTTTTATTTTTTATAATGTTGTCACATTAAAAAAAAAAATTCGTCAACAGTACAATTCTCGGCAATGATCCAAATCCGACATCTTTAAATCTGGGTTCCTAATTTATAGAGATTTTGAATTTTACCATCTTGTTTTTCTGGTTGACTCCGTGATCATTGATTCACTTTTGTCCATTATTAGTGACAATAATATTGTTAAAAAATGCCATTCAAATGTATAAATCCAATGTTTTTATTTTTTTTACATTATAATGCATTTATGAATGTTCTTTGCAAAAAAGTCTGTATGAGGAAATTAGCAAATTGTTAGTTGATATGGTAAGAAGATGTTTCAGTCCTACTGCAGAACTTTCTCAATATATTAATAGACAGTGTGCTGAGGATCAATGAAGGGAAAAGTGTATAAAAAAAATAAAATCATTTCATTTGCCACTTGACAGCGTGGATTTTGTAATTCTTCAATAACAATTGATTGCCGAGAATTTTACTGTTGACGAATTTTTTTTTTTTTTTAATGTGACAACATTATAAAAAATAAAAACATTCAATTTGCTTATTTGCTTAAGATTAAAAAAAAATATTAATAAAAAAATTGAATGAAAAAGTGTAAAAAAAATAAAAACATTCAATTTGCCACCAAGATTTCACGATTTTGAAATTGTTGAATGGCATTTTTTAGCATTTATTTAGAATAATTTGGAAAAGGTAAAATAAAAAAACAAGATTAGTAAAAAATTGAATGAAAATTAAGTGTAAAAGGAAAAAAAATAAATTAAAGATTTTTTTTAAAGTTGTTGGCATATTCCAACGATTTTAAAACAATAGGGACCTTTTGTGCAATTATTCCTTTAAAAATCAAAAAAAAAAAAAATTAAATACTTGATTGCCGAGCCATCTCGGTAATCAATTTGATTGCCGAGATGGCTCGGCAATCAAGCATTTAACATTTTTTTTTTAAGGAATAATTGCACAAAAGGTCCCTATTGTTTTAAAATCGTTGGGATATGCCAACAATTTTAAAAAAAAATCTTTAATTTCTTTTTCTTATTTTTTTTTTCTTTTACACTTAATTTTCATTCAATTTTTTACTAATCTTGTTTTTTTATTTTACCTTTTCCAAATTATTCTAAATAAATGGTAAAAAATGCCATTCAACAATTTCAAAATCGTGAAATCTTGGTGGCAAATTGAATGTTTTTATTTTTTTTACATATTTTCATTCAATTTTTTTATTAATCTTTTTTATTTTATCTTAAGCAAATAAGCAAATTGAATGTTTTTATTTTTTATAATGTTGTCACATTAAAAAAAAATTCGTCAACAGTAAAATTCTCGGCAATGAATTGTTCATTGTCGACAACTCGGCAATGATCCAAATCCGACATCTTCAAATCTGGGTTCCTAATTTATAGAGATTTTGAATTTTACCATCTTGTTTTTCTGGTTGACTCCGTGATCATTGATTCACTTTTGTCCATTATTAGTGACAATAATATTGTTAAAAAATGCCATTCAAATGTATAAATCCAATGTTTTTATTTTTTTTACATTATAATGCATTTATGAATGTTCTTTGCAAAAAAGTCTGTATGAGGAAATTAGCAAATTGTTAGTTGATATGGTAAGAAGATGTTTCAGTCCTACTGCAGAACTTTCTCAATATATTAATAGACAGTGTGCTGAAGATCAATGAAGGGAAAAGTGTATAAAAAAAATAAAATCATTTCATTTGCCACTTGACAGCGTGGATTTTGTAATTCTTCAATAACAATTGATTGCCGAGAATTTTACTGTTGACGAATTTTTTTTTTTTTTAATGTGACAACATTATAAAAAATAAAAACATTCAATTTGCTTATTTGCTTAAGATTAAAAAAAAAATATTAATAAAAAAATTGAATGAAAAAGTGTAAAAAAAATAAAAACATTCAATTTGCCACCAAGATTTCACGATTTTGAAATTGTTGAATGGCATTTTTTAGCATTTATTTAGAATAATTTGGAAAAGGTAAAATAAAAAAACAAGATTAGTAAAAAATTGAATGAAAATTAAGTGTAAAAGGAAAAAAAATAAATTAAAGATTTTTTTTTAAAGTTGTTGGCATATTCCAACGATTTTAAAACAATAGGGACCTTTTGTGCAATTATTCCTTTAAAAATAAAAAAAAAATAAAAAATTAAATACTTGATTGCCGAGATGGCTCGGCAATCAAGCATTTAACATTTTTTTTTTTTTTTAAGGAATAATTGCACAAAAGGTTCCTATTGTTTTAAAATCGTTGGGATATGCCAACAATTTTAAAAAAAAAAATCTTTAATTTCTTTTTCTTATTTTTTTTTCTTTTACACTTAATTTTCATTCAATTTTTTACTAATCTTGTTTTTTTATTTTACCTTTTCCAAATTATTCTAAATAAATGGTAAAAAATGCCATTCAACAATTTCAAAATCGTGAAATCTTGGTGGCAAATTGAATGTTTTTATTTTTTTTACACATTTTCATTCAATTTTTTTATTAATCTTTTTTATTTTATCTTAAGCAAATAAGCAAATTGAATGTTTTTATTTTTTATAATGTTGTCACATTAAAAAAAAAAAATTCGTCAACAGTAAAATTCTCGGCAATGAATTGTTCATTGCCGACAACTCGGCAATGATCCAAATCCGACATCTTCAAATCTGGGTTCCTAATTTATAGAGATTTTGAATTTTACCATCTTGTTTTTCTGGTTGACTCCGTGATCATTGATTCACTTTTGTCCATTATTAGTGACAATAATATTGTTAAAAAATGCCATTCAAATGTATAAATCCAATGTTTTTATTTTTTTTTACATTATAGTGCATTTATGAATGTTCTTTGCAAAAAAGTCTGTATGAGGAAATTAGCAAATTGTTAGTTGATATGGTAAGAAGAGGTTTCAGTCCTACTGCAGAACTTTCTCAATATATTAATAGACAGTATGCTGAAGATCAATGAGGAGAAGCAGAAGAGCTCGTGAATGTAATGCTTGATAAAGGGCGTTCTCAGGATTTATTTTCATGTGGTTCTTTAGAAACGTTCAAATATTAGTTTTTCATATAGTTCAAAAGCCAACCTTGGAAGTTAACATTTTTTTCTAAAGTTTGGACAAGAAAAAAAATCTTGTTGAGTAAAAAAAACTGAAAAAAATTTATCTGATTTTTGTAACATATGTTGTATTTCATTTTCAGTATCATAAAAGTACAATTGTAAAAATAAAGGATTGTTATCAATAGGTATAATTGAATTTATATAATGATAAACTTGTCATTGAATTCTAAATGTATCTATACCTTTGTATGGTTGACCAAATTTTTTTTTAAAGCCCATTTGACACAATTAACCACATATTAAATTAATTCATCTCTAATAAAACAAGAAAAAATCAAAATAAACATACCTGATAGATTAGTTAAACTGCAAGATCAAGATAAAGATGAAGAAGATATACATTTACAACAATATCTACCAAACGTAATAAATATAGGATGAATAGTGAGGTAGGTGAAGAAAATATAACTTTTGAGTTTTGAGAGTTAAGTGAACAAGTAGTAGGTAAATGTATACAATAAATGTTATTAATTCAAATAAAAACATCTTTCTTAAACAAACTAAAATCAACCTCAACTCTTTTTTTTTTTTTTTTTCCTTTTTTAATAAGATTTTTTTCAATTGCATACAAAGTTCTACATAAAAAAATTCAAACTCAATTTCAATAGACTGACAATAAGTTACAAATTAGTTGAATTTTTATTTCAAACTATTCTTAAATTCTATTACATCCAATTATTGCATCAGTTTGATGAAATTTCCATCCTCCTTATAAATATATACACAACTCATATACTTTACAATGTATTCAAAAAGACAAAAATCTAATGATAACCTATTTTGTTTTTATTTTACAAATAGTGCTATAAAACGTTCATATCAACCTACAACTTTTCACTACATTTTTCACAAACGTGCAACGCACGGGCCAAAACTAGTATATATATATATATATATATATATATATATATATATTGTACTCCATTCATTATTTACATTACATCAATATACAGAGAGAGAATAATTTCTCAACATATATTTTCTCTCATACTTTACAGCAAGCAACACTTCTACTATCTTTTTACTATTTTTGCTAACTTGTATGTATTTAAAATCATGTTTTTAACTCTCTTTTTACTAAATTCTTTTTCAACCACGTATTTTATTGGACCACAACTTTTACAACTTTTCCACCACACATTTTAACATTTTTTTATCAAAAACTCTTAAAAAAAACTCCTTTTAAACTGCACCAGGCACTAAAACTAATTTTAGAAAAATTTCCCACGAGGTCACCTATCATGAAATTTTTCAAACCCAGGCACGCTTAACTTTAATGTTCTATTAAAATCTCACGTGTTTGTATATGATCTCATCCAAAGCTCATAATTCATGCTTCATGGGATTCTCGTGCCCCGTACAATATTTATATTGTTTTTACTTATCTATATATAATTAAAATCAACTGTAAAATCGTTTATAACTTTATTATATTCAATAGTCTGCTTGCTTATATTTAGCAGTTAGATTATTATTCGTCAGGTACTAACTTATTCTTCGCAAACTGCTAGCTTATTCAAGGGCTTTTAAGAGCATTTTGTGATTTACAAATAAAATAGAAATCCTTGTTTATAGGGGTGGGGCTTGAGGCATAAATGTTATTTTGAAATATTTAAAAATTATATGTGACCTTAAGTAGCTTACGGTACCTAAACAACTGCCAGTGACAATTCCTTCTCATCTCCTTAATTCCTTTCACTGATTTCGTTTAAGCTTAAGCTAAATCGTAGCTTGGCCACATTCTATTGAACCTAATTACTTAAATTTATCCACGTTATTGTATAATAATTGCACAACTAATTCTCAATTTCAACGACTTAACTTTTTTATTATTCTAAGTCCCACCACTCCCAATATTTTTATATTTTGGCACTAATTAACATATTTTCAATTATAGCACCAAGCCGCTAGAAAATAAATAAATTCAAAAAAAATAATCCTAGGATATTACAAGATACCTAAATAGTATTATAGAGTTTTAGATAGATTTTATTAGAGACCAATTTTGGACTTGATTATCTAATTATTACACATCAATATCATGTAGACCAGAAGTCCTTCAACTCGCATGTCATCTACATAGCAATCCATAGAATGCATTGAAGATGTTCTTATCTCCGATCTTTAATGGATTGCTAAAAACAATTGTCACATAAGCAAATGAACAATATTTAAAAATATCAATCTCCAATACAACTTGTCACATGACAAAGAAATAACATATAAGGTCTAGTGCTCCGTATATATTCCGAAGTTGTGTTAAACCTGATTCAGTAACATTTATATTATCTATACATAATTAGATATGGTTTTATTTTTATTTTAAGAATAAAAAAGACACCTAAGCATCATTTTGTAGATAAAATTAATTGAAGATCAATCTTGGACTTGACTGTCTAGATGTTTTATATTTTCTTTAAAAAAAATTACATCTAAATCTACACAAGAAATATAATTTTGTTGAGTCATGAGTATGTCTAACATATTTTCTAAGAGCATATTTGGCTTCTCTATTTTAAACTTATAAATTGGTCATATATTATTTTATACATACATTTTATAGGACTCGTAACTTTTATCCATACATTTTGAAGGACACATTACTTATATTTTATAACAAAAAAATATCAAACAAGCACTAGATCTAGATGGAATCCTAGAAAATATCTGTTTTATTTTTTTATTTTTTGGCACATTAGCTTAACAGAATCCTATCAGATTACATAGGAAATGATTTTCTTCATTTTGCATGTGGCAATTTTTTTTAAACAATTCATTGAAGCGTTGGAGACGCTCTTATTTTTCACCCGAAACTCTAAAATCTTATTTTTAATTTTTATCTTTCTTATTTTTATTCGTAAACTCCTTATTCTTTTACGTGGTCATTTGTGGTATGATTTTAATTAAATAAAATATATTTCAAAAGGTTATTAATGTTAGTATTTTGCTACTTGTACATTTTCACTTACACATTCACTTATACTTACTTATGTGGCAGAATAAAATAATAAAAAAAAATTAAAAATAATGTTTTGATCAAATATTTCAACTTTAAATTCTACTGCTACATAAGTAAATGTAAATGAGAGTGTAAGTGGAGATGTACAAGTAGCAAATCCTACTATGATTTCTTATACGTTAATATATTATGTTGTATAATGATTTAAAAAATCAATATAGAACACTTATATTAAAGACGATAAAAAAAAAAAAATTAATTAGATAAGGAGGATTTTTAAACCTCTAATCTCTAAAAAAATCTTATAGACCCACCATTCATTTGTATAAAATTAATAACCTCATCAAATATATTTTATTTAATTAAGAATTATACTAAATAAATGAGCAAGCATTAAGAAAATATGAGTTTTCACATAAAGCGGGAGAGATTAAAAAAAAAAAAAATCAGAGTTTTAATATTTAAAATTAAAAACTAAACCTGGCAAAAGTGAAAAAGACACACAGAATAAAAGTTAAATTTGACACAATAAACGTATAGTTATTTGAGTGGGTGATTTGAAAAAAAATAGAGTAAATATTAAATGTGACACAAACATTTTGCCATTTGAGTAGATAGATGTACCAAGTAAATATACAAAATGTGGCATTAGCTAATTGAAAAATAAAGAAAAACGAGCATATTTGGTCTTCAACTGTTCAAAAACATTAGAAATATATTCTATAACTTTTAAAAATAGTATCAAACATCTCCAACATTTGAAGAAATAGATATAGTAAGCATTGATGATAAAATCTGTCAATTTTCTCCATTAAGTAGCTCAAGTGGACTACATACGATTTTTTTTTCTCAAAATTAAGCGATTGAATGGACGGGCAAAAAATTGGTAGACCACTAGAACCTTCCCTCTATTTTTTCTCTATATTCTTGTTTATTACTTTTGTTTTGACATCCACTTTATTGCAATATATATGCATGTGTAGTCTAACTTGCTCTCTTTTCTTCGCCTCTCATGTCCTACTGCAAATATGACAGGGAGGGTATGTCGCCGTTAAAATCACATGGATCTAAAAATTTCTTGGACTGACGCGAACTTGGCTAGGAGATTCTACGTTTGTAAGATGAGTTCATTAATTCATAAGATGTTATTGTTGACGACAATAATGAAACATTTTAAACCCTAATTTTTGTGTCACGGGACAATTGATGTAGTTGTTTCGCGTGGTTTGATCCACCAATTTGTGACCGGACAAAGTAAGTGATTCCAGGATTTCTGAAGTCAAAGCAAAACAAAGAACAAAGTATTGTTAGCAATAGTTGAGAATGTGCAACCCAAAAATGAAAATCATCAGTGAAATCTCGTATGAATTTTGTCGTTTGTATTTGAGTTGTTCCTCATGTGGATCTTCTTGTAATCAGAGCTTGTTTGTAATTTCATTATTTGTGATAATCAGAGCTTGCATTATTAATGTAACTTATCCTTTTAATTTAGGATGTTGATTCATAAACATTGTAATTTTCTGTTGCCTTCGCTTCATATCTCTATTATATGCGAAAAATATAAATTAATATGTGAACCGTATGTGCAAAGGACATTAAAGGTTGGGGACCTATTATGCTACGTCAATTAATACTTTAGCATGAATGACCCTACATATGTGAAAGGTTGGGGATGAAATGTGCTATTTCATTTAAAGGTTAGGGATGTCACATGCTACCGAAATCAAACGTTAATGGCGAAGATTCTGCCTATATTCATAACTCAACCCTGCTTAAAGCAGCTACAAATCATTAATCTAGCAACCCAATACATAATACACGATATTTCAATACAGACCCAAAACATGATATTTCAATACAGATATTCAATTAGCAACCCAAAACATCATCCTTGGTTAGTTGTTCATGAACCCATTGGAAACTAAATACATGACAGAAAATGACTTCTTCCATAAAGACGAATATTGAAATGAAAGATCTAAATTCATTTTTTCTGCTTCCTGGTGATTGGTATTTTCCCTTACGGAAGTGCATTGTCACTTGTGGTGCCCAATCTTCCCATATATGTTGTATTTATCTCCATCCATTGTCTGTCTCTTTTTGTTGCTTTATTTGGTGCTTCATCTAGTTTCATCCTTCTAACCTTCTTCGACCTACCAGGTCTTGTTTGATGAGATGGTGGAACAACTGTATTTTTTCCTTTACCTATCCAACAATGTGGCATATCCATTGGGTGGATAACTAGATTGTAAGCCTCCAAACATTGCTCTGTTATAGCACTCATCTACATATTGTTCAATAGCCATGTGTCTATCCACTACGCATCTCATTACATAGCTACATGGAATACCACTCAACTAGTAGCTTCTGCAAGTACACCACTACGAATGGAAGTCAACTGCATAAGCATTGCCTGAAATAAAGTTCTCAACCTTAAAATAATCATCACCAGCCCATGTTGGCTTGAAATATCTAGCTCTCTCCTTGTTATTTTCAATGATTTTTCCAGATTTGTTGGATAATTCTATTGTGCCATTTGTGAATAGATTCTCTCTTCTTTGCCATGCACGTCAGGAGATAAAACCTCAACTTTTCTAGCAAGAAAATAAATGGTTTGTCTCTGGCTTGCACTATTTCAGCGTCGACAGACTCGCACAAGTTGTTCATTAATATGCCATAGTTTGTTGTACTCCTAAAGTGCAACCTCCTTTATTCTCCTGTTGGCTTTTTTGCCAACCATTAGTGAGCCTCAACATCTTCAACTTTCATTATTTCTATCCATTTTCCTCATTTAGCCTCAATTGTTGCCCTGGCTGCTCCCTACAATATGTTCTTCAGATTTAAACCTCGATGGTAATATTTGAAAGTATTGTGTAACTACCTAACACAAAAACGATGATCCGCCTCTTTACACAACCTATCCAATGCATTTACCAAACCCTTCTGCTTATCATTGTTGAAAGTCCAATTGTTTGCATCAACAACACCCAAATCGTCAACCAACAACTGCATGAACCAACTCCAACTACTCTTGTTTCTAACTCCACCACAGCATACGCAATATGGTACATTGCATTCTCCCCGTCAATACTTACAGCGGAAAAAATGTGGCACCCAAAATCACCTTTCAAGAAATATCTATCAAGTCCTATTACCCTTCTATACCCTGCTCTATACCTTGTTTGCACGCACCCAAGCAAATACAAACCCTCCTTAACTCCTACAACTCTCCAGCCACCATAGTCTTTAAGATAATTGTGATGCTAGGATTACCCATCCTCAGATGTTCACAATAATCACACAATATTGTGTATTGTTGTTGACTTATACCTCTAATTACTTCTAGACATTTAGTTCTAGTTCTATATATAATTTCCACTTTGAGGTAATCGAAGCACAATCATTTGTCGATGTATCTATGAAACCATTCAATCGCCACTTTAGATTATTATGTTTAAATGTGTCCATGTACTTTTCGGCCAAGAAGTTTGCATCAACGTGGCTACTACGAAATATCAATATATCATCGCACAAGCGTGGGTCCAATGTCATGGTGCAAACAATGAATGTCTTGGTCATCTTGTGAAACTTTACATATAACACCCGATGGCAGCCATCATGTACGCACACAACTCATAGACAAAGCTTGTTATCTTTCTTATACTTCACTTCTCTAGCTCACTTCACATTATGCTTTAGGATTGCCTTCTTTTGTCATCTTTTTGTTCATAAATTTAAGATCTGCACAATAGAATATACAAGAAATATGAATTCAAATGTTGGGGGCCTGGTAAGCTATAACATGTGCAACATATATGAATACAAAGATTGGAGACTTGGTATGCAACATGTTATACATTACCAATTTTAAGGTGGGGTCATCAATATCATCATTCTCCACGTACACATTGTGAGACATCTTGTTTTTAACTTTCATGCCGTCGTCATCACTGGCCAAACTCTGTAATTCATCAGACATTTTATCATTCGTGCTTTCACACTCTATTTGCATCATTTGTGAAATGACTCCAGTTGTAGTTTATATTAAAGTTGGCATCATCGTTTAAGATGGAACCTCTTGCTCTTAATCAGAATCCATCAATTGTTTTCCCCATCTACTTTGCCTCCACTAGTATTACCACCATTATGTTCACTCCCAACATCACTTGCTTTACCTTTACAACGTCCACAACCAAACACACCGCCCTCAACACCAGTAGTAGAATTTTGTACACCCTTATCTTCACCAAGCACTCCACGTGCATTAGTAGCTAATCCCTCAGCATGATGCACAAATAAATCCTCGAATTGATTGGCAAAGGAATAGTCACTGCCATTTCTTAGTATGTCCTTCCCTTGCTACTTCATCGTATTGAATTTTCTTAAAATGGCCATCTTGAGATTCAATTGGTGGTTGTAAATCAATTAATGGTTGGATTTTTTGCTCAACCTTACCTACAACATCATCCACTTCATATGAACAACTAGAATTTTTTTCAATATAGCACAATCTTTGATCCTTCACCTATTACAAACCATTCTTCTAACTCTATAATTCAATGCCAATATATCTGTGGCATACATCAAACTCATCAACCTATTAGTCAAATTATTTCTAGGTTTCCTATATATGAAGGCCAAAGAATAAGAATAACCCAAAAGTTCACCAATGTTAGTTAACTCAAAGTACGATAAGAGTTCGCCCAATCAATATAGTATAAATGCTCATGCAAGTAGATCACGTTGTCTATTCTTGTGAAAATTTTCCAACCATGAATGCATTTTATGGTAAAAAAAAATATTGAATTTTCTTCAGCAATAAAGTCTCCCCAAAATTAGAACAAAAAATTCATCAGTGGCTCTACAGTTTGAAAAAGGAAAAATCTTTAAAAATTTTGGACAATTTGGGGGGAAAAAAAAGGACAGTTTTCTACCACTTTATCGCATGTTGGAGTTTTTCCTTCTCCTTCTTCGTGATAGTCCTAGTGCTACTTTATTGTACTTCACAAGTATGGATATTTTCAAATTCTCAGAACAAATAGAAGATAAGATGGGTGATGACGTGGTCTTACCAGTGACGTCCTCAACAATGAACAATGATTCGTCTTGAAACTCTACCGTGGAGAATAAATTGTGGTTTTGGAAGGAACATGAAAATCCACGTCTCAATTACATAAATGAATAAAGAACATTCCAATATAGTGGTCTGACAATTTTACCCCTGTCCATTCAATCATTTAATTTTTCGAGAGAAAAAATTGTGTTCAATCCACTTGAGCTAATTCACGATCTACCATGCCTATTTCTTTAAATGTTGGAGATGTCCGGTGCTATTTTTAAAAGTTAAAGATATATTTTGAACATTTTTAAAAGATTGAAGACCAAATATGTATTTTCTCAAAAATAAAATATGGATGGAGACACCAAACTGGGCTGAATGCGTATAATTTGGCCTTCCCAACGTCGATTTATACTAGGTTTGAAACATAGAGAAAATGAAATTCACCTCGATCTACTTATTATAAAAATTGAAGGTTGGGAATAGAGGTGGCAAAATTGGGCCGGCCCGCGCCTTCTTGGATTGGGTTGGCCCTAGCCCAAATAAAACTGGGCTAAGATGGCCCGGCCCATCTAGCCCGTGGGCTAGTTGGGCCGGCCCAATTTTGATTTTGATTTGTTTTTTTTTTTTTTTTGGGCTCCTTAACACTAATTAACTCATTTTGTGAATAGCCCCAATACATAATTCAAATAATATCAAGGGATTTTTTCATAAATAAACCACTTTTTAAAAATAATTTTAATTTTATCAACTTAACAAATTTATTCTAAAAATACTATATTCTTAAAATTATATTAATTAATAAATAATAAATTACAATCAAATCTATACTACAAAATATATATTTTCACGTGAATTCACTTAAATTTGTATTTGAGTCCTTGATTATTTGCACAATAAGTCCTTCATCTTTATAAAAGTTTCACTTTAGTCCCTATACTTCCTCTTTCATTGTAATTTCGTCCTCTTTTATTTGCAACCTAAGTCCTTCAACTTTTAAATTTTTGCAATTTGATTCTCATAATCATACTTTTATATCAATTTAATCATTTATAGTATTACTATTTGATACATATGTTACAAATGATATTGTGTATCAATGTCTGATACAAATGTTACAAATGATATTTTTAAAAAGTGTACAAATAGTTTGCAATTAACAAAAAAAATTATTATTTTGAAAGAAAATTGACGTTTATCTATTAACTAATACATGAGAGCCCCAATTTTATAAATTAATCTTTTTAAAAATATCTATATAGTCTAAATTTATCTAAGATTGTATTTGATGTAATGTATTAGATTAAGAGTGCGTTTGGTAGGGATTAAAAATCCATTTTGATTTTTTTCAGCCGTAATTTTTGACTTTTCAACCCATTTTTAACATTGAAAGTCAACAATTTCAACTCAAATAAACCAATATTGATTTATAAACTGTTTATAATCTCTATCAAACACACTCTGTATAAAAAATTTATTTAAAAAAAAGAAAATTAAGATAAGTTGGGCCAATGAGCTAGACTGGGCTAGCATATTTCTGGCCCATACAAAACTGGACTGGACCAGCCCAGTCCAGTTTCATGTGTGGCCCTGTTCTGCATTTGCCAGCTCTAGTTGGGAACGTATTTACCATAAACTCAAATGCACATTTGAATAGTCAAAAATTCACATTTATGTAGTAGATTGAGAATCCAAATTGAAGGTCGGGGACTTATGTCTCGAATACATGGAACACATTGTTTTCGGTGTTCTCATGATTTAAAGCGTTGGAGATTGAATTGAAGGGAAAATAATCGTGGTAAAAAGATGCACAAGAAATGCACTCGATAAAATTAGTGTTATTTTTCATAGTAACTAGACGGTACAATTTGGTCCGTGTAACATCAGGGCTCATTTGCTAAATTAATCATCACATTATTCCAATAATTCATACAAAATCAATTCAGAAAATTGATACAAGTGATAAATTCTCTAATAGAGATCAATATAACTCAGCTCGAGTGGAGCTACTTAAGAGTTATCCTTGTGCATTCCCCTCCCTGTCAATCCGGTCACCCTCTCGTGACAGATTTTAGGCCATCAGAGGGGTCTAGTGCGGCGCCCTCCTGCTCGGCCACAAAGGAGAGCATTCCTTGGAATAGGATATTCGTCCCTCCATGAAGTCGACGGGGTGTAAACCCTTAAGTATAATTGCTGACCCAAGTACTGCCTTGCCCAGTTCTCAGATCTTATGTTCCACATTCCCACATTGTCCAAAGCTATGTATATTGCAGTCCAAGATTTTGGATACACCTATAATTACAACGCCATTCTTAGTAAAACAAAAACATGACAACCTAGGTTGGTTTGCCTTTTGGCAAGTCTCGTATTAACGAGTAAAGCCATTTCCACTAACCTGAGTAGTGTAACGAGCAACTGTGTCTCTCAAATTGTATCTTGACCTACTTGAAGGAGTCCACTGTCCACCATCCATTCTGTTCATTCACAGCATTAGCACACTAATATAACATCATGAAAGAATGATTACCTCAACTTCTCCAAAACCAGAGAGTAACTCACCCAACAACAAAGAAAGAATATCCATCAATGTGCCATGACTGGACAGTGTCCTCCCAATTTTGGAACACAATCTCAGCAAAAGATCGGTAATCAGCATGCATAACAGAGGTTGCTAGATATCCTCCATTTCCCCAGGAAGGGTTGTCGGGGATGCTTCCAACGCTGAAGACTCCTCCAATCTTGAAGTAGTCGGCCAACTTTAAGGGAGTGTCTGGGGAAACATATGATACACCGTTGACAGCATATCTCAGTTTGCCATTTATATATGGAGCAGAGTTAGCAAGAATAATGGTCTTAGAGGGCTTGATCATTCCATAGTGGTACGAGCCTTGAGGATTAGGTCTAGGTCCACTAGCTGTCAGATTCCAACTGATTTCAGAATCAACAAAAGTAAAATTAGAAATGATCCTTGTATTATGAGTATGCATTCATCCATTAAAATAATTAACAGGAAAATTTCAATTACCGTATTGATCTGGCCTGGTTCAAAGATGAATCAATCGCAGTCGTGGGTCCACCAGGGGGAGGACCGGAAACTTTGGTAAATGAGTTACTGTAATGGAGAACAGCAGTGGTGGTGAGCACTCTAGTGGTGAAGCGCGAGGAAACTACAATGTAATAGTCCTTTGCTGGCTGGTTGGCTGTGACCAAGACTGAATAAGACTGCCCTAAATGGATGTCGAGGGAAGAGTATGTATTCTGGATTGTGTGAGATCCTTCTACCTCAACTAGTTTCATTGTATGTCCCTGGATTCTGAAGTTAATGGAAGTTGTAAGTCCGACATTCGATATCCTGAACCTGTAGGTTTTTCCTGCAGAAAGAATGTTGAATGGATGAGGAAAGGAAAGCAATCTGGAAACACAAGCATAGAATAATAATAATTTTAACTAGATCTCTTGATTAAGAAGTTCGGGTCACCTTGATCAACTGTAAATGTGTATCCATTCCACCCACGACCATTGATTAGAAGGCCATCGGGGAAGGGAAGATTGTGACCGGTATCCAAGAAATACTTCAGTTGCTGCAAGAACAACCAGCACATAACAAATTATATGACATGTTTATGAGATCAAATTGCTGTGAAATCTTCATGACACATTTGGTAATGAGGATTGGAGAGCATGGGACAAAATTAAAGAAGAAAAATAAGCTAATTTTTTTTTTTTTATTATACAATCTATCGTACTCAATATGACATACCAAACATGCACATGTTTCATTGGCCCCATAGATGTGATACTCAGTTATAAGTATGCTTACCCTTTGACTTCTCTTGAACCAATCCCCAGCAAGGATGGCATAATCCCCAGAAGGAGGAGGGAAAGGTACTGGAATTCGAGGACGGCTGGAAATTTTGATGCTACCGAAACCTCCCGCAGCCTTATGGAGTGAAAGCGATGGAAAGTAGAAATAGGTGCCTATCTGATCCTTTGTTTGAAGAACATAAGTGAAGTTTTTCCTTGGTGGAATTGGACAGGTGGTACCATAAACTCCATCCTGCCATGAGTTCCTCCTCTGCTGTAAGCCATTCCTGAAAAACAATAGTGAAATTCAGGATAATAATAAAAATAAAAAAATAAAAAGGGACTTCTCAATAGTGAGAACATGGACTACATATAGCCAGAAGCCTCAACATGATATAAACACTGATTATTACATCCTTCCATGTTCATTGCTCCGCGACCAGTTCTTTAACATATGACCAAACTACATCCAAACCGTATACTACTTCCTATAATATAGTCCAGGATTTGTAACACATCAAGATACTACAGTTTGCAATTGCATCATTACACAATTAATAGATTTGTTTTTGTTGTACAATACAATAAGAATCGAGCTCAAGTCCACGGAGTAGTAAGAAGAAAACAAGTTAAAGTGGTGTACGCTCACAACTCTTTTGGGCACTTTCGACTGGAGAAAACAAGTTAAAAATGTACATTATGGATAACTAATTAGATTATTGTTTGTAGAAAGATTCAAGTAAACTTTGAATTCTCAAGTGTAATGGCACCATAAATACTGAACTGCCATTGATATCTCGCACATTGAACTCAAGGGCTATGAATTTCACCTCATTAAAAAGAAAAGTCTATTTTTCCTAAATAATGCAACTAAAGAATTGAACCAATAAATGATACATAACTATATATGTCCCTACATAAGCTTGGCACTTCATCTGTCTCACATATATTAATTTACATATAAGCTTAATGACAAATATAAAAACCCAATATGTGGTGGATGTCAGAGATCTATCATGTGCATAGTGAGATTCCTCATTCCTTACACCTAATGTATGTGCCCTAACATTAGAGCAGACATGGAAAGCATGTTTGGCTAAGCCTAAAAGAGTAAAACTACTTTTTTGTGGAAATTAAGTAAAAATGTAGCTTTAATTTAAACACTAAAATAACTTCTTCAAAAGTTAAAAGTTACTTAAAAAGTAAATTAACTTTTTCTTAGGCTTAGCCAATATCCCAAAGAATGGCACAAATTTGCATCTCTTTCTAACTATGTTTGGTGATATTCTTGAGAAAAATTTCCTACCAAAAAGAACCCTTTTAATCTGTCGAATGACATTGATATTCTGAGCTAAATCTCAAATATAAATACAAACTCAACTCTTTTTTCATTAAGCTCACCGGTGCCATTACAAAAACATAAAGGAACTTGAATAGATCTGCCACATTCTAATGCAACAGGGGAAAAAAAAGCAATGTTTAAATGTGAAAATGGCTTACCAAGAAAGGAGAAACGGCTCATTCAAGTAGTTGTAAACACTGATAATCAAGTTATCATTGGTGACACAGTCAATCTGTGGCCCCGGAAACTGCCCATTTATCAAAATTCCCTAACACCACAACCATTTCTTATCTTCAGTATTCAAGAAAATCCAAGAAACAACACAAAGAGTACGTTGTGAAGGGCAGTAGAAGAAGAAAATTATAAGAAAAATACCGTTTGTTTGACACCCAGAGGATAAATGTCGCCATAAGTGATTTTCCAAGTGTAAAATCTATAAGGGTCTTCACCATTTACACTGTTTAAAAGAATAAGCAGTATGAAAACATTAATGAGAGAATACAAACTGCCGTACTCTCTCATTCTCTTCTTCTTTCTTTCAAAACTTTCTTTCTTTTTCTGTTCCTCAAAACAGAGGTTTTGTTGGCAATGAAAGATAGACAGAGTGAAGAGGGAAAGAAATGGTGTTCCACACCGCGTATAATGAGAAAGATTGTACTGTCGTTGTATGCTTCTGTTTTCCACGATCACGTGCTGCAAACTACTGCTATCGCCTGACAGCTCTTGTTTTTGTTTGCCTTTCTTTTTTTTTTTTTTAAACTCAATTAAATTTGACTAAAAATAATTATACGTAAAATTGAAGACATTTTTTTTTTGGATACATATGTATGATTGGCATACATTTTAATTCACAGTGGCCAGTGGGGTAACACTTGGATCTAAGCTCTTAAATTTGTCCGTGCTGATTTGATGCGTATGGTACCCACTGCACTAAAAATTGCACATGCAGTCCAAGGGTTTTAAGTGCAAGACGTTATGTTTTAACTTTTCTTTTTAGAAAATTATATCGTAAATAGGACTGGAGTTTCGAACATTTGAAATTTATGATAATAGTCTTGAACTTTCAATTTGTGGCACTTCGAATTCCTAACCTTTAAAAAATGTACAATCATGGTCTTATGTTAAAAACCGTTAATTTGACTGTTAAATGGCCAAATTTTTTTTAAAGTGACCAATCTACTCTTTTCAAATTAAAATAAGAAACAAAAGAAAAAGAAATAAAGGAAAAATTGCAATCAACCCCTTCCCCCACTTCTTATTCTCCAATCAATCCCCTCCCCTATTTTTTATTTACCAATCAACCACCAACCAACAAAATACAAAATTACTTCGATAAAAAAAAAAAAAAACAAAATTACAACACATTCAACCACTTCTTTTTTTCCAAAATCACTGCTTCCAATCACCACTTACCAAAAAACAACAACACCAACCAGAAGCTTCTGAAAAATTGCAATCAACCCCCACATTGTAATGATTGCTAACAATGGAAAACCCACTGCCAGAAGCTTCCGTTTCAAATCATCATTCCCTAGAGAGCAAACCATAGCTGCTGTCGCCGTTGCTGCTATTTCACTCTCTGCCTCCTACTACTTCTCATTGTCTCCGCCGCAATGGCCGCGGGTATGCTCTACTTCATCTTCCGTCAAGAAGCGCCCAAGTACGCCATAGATGCTGCCGCCATGTCGGATGCTTTATCACCTCCGTCAACTTCCATCCTCTCCCATATGTGACACTTCCCCTCCTCTCAAAAGCACCCACATCATTTTTTACCCTAGTAATTAAACATTCTTCAACAGCCATTTTGCTAATTAATTTCAATTTAGGGTGCATTTGATTGCAAGTATCGAATTTAGGTGAAAAGAAAACGAATTCCAGATAATTGAATTGTCAAGAAAATAAACGCAATCTTAGAAGACAAAATTTTCCCCCCCTAATAAAACGTTTTTCTGCTTTTCAAAGAAAATGCGATCATATATGTAGAAATGAGAAAATGTTTTACCTAGAAAAAATAACCATCAAACACCCTTATAATTGAAAAATATGTGAAAAAAATACTTTTTCCATGGAAAAATGCTTGCAATCAAACGCACCCTTATTGATTTTTTTTCATTTTTTCCTGTTTGAGCGGTGTCAATGATGGCTGTGTTGTTGTTTTCCAGTGGGTGGTGATTGGTGGCGGTGATTTTGGAGAAGAAAAAGTGGTTATATGGGTTGTAATTTTGTATTTTATTGGTTGGGGTTGATCACTATTCTAAAAAAAACTCACATAGTTAGCGTCTAGATTCCGTCTAAGCTTAATGCATAGTCTCCACATTTAGCCACGTCTCACGCTTCGCCTCATCTCGCCTAGACCCGAAAAGATTGAAGTTGGACCTCCACGTCTAGCCATACATTACGATTTTTAGAACACTGTGATTGATTGGTGGAGAAAAAATAGGAGAGGGTGTTGATTGCAATTTTTTTCCTTCTATTTTTTCTGTTTCCTATTTTAATTTGAAAAGGATAGATTAGTCATTTTAAGAAATTTTTTATCATTTAATAGTTAAATTAATAGTTTTTATAACAGAAAAACTATGATTGTACATTTTTTAAATGTTATGTTAAAAGACTCAGAGTACCACAAATTAAAAATTTAAAAGCTCATCATCACGAAATTCAAAATTTTGAAACCCAATATACCCAAAATTGTAAACTATTAGAGCATCTCCAATGCAACAATGTCAATCACTATGTTTAGTACTTTTTTTGACAAATGGCAAAAAATTGCTTATGTGGCACAATTAATGCTAGAAAGTGTCTAGCACAATGTCTAGTTCTAGACATTGTCAAAGACAATGTCTACCATTAATTTAAAATTTTATATCCAATCAATAGATTTCTCTCTTTTCTTTTTCCAAAAAGTTAATTATAATTTGCCACATTTTCATAATGAACATTGTTGCATTGGAGAAGTTTTTTGATATAATGTCAGTCTTTTGCCACATATACATATTAGACATTGTTGCATTGGAGATGCTCTTACATCTCCACACATTGCCCAAATAGCTAGTCTTCGTAAGAGAGTGGCGGCTGTCACAAGGAGCCCTTAATTGCACTTCAAGCTAGTGGATACATGTTAAAATGAGTAATTGTCGAGTTTTGGTTATAACTGCACAATTACTCTTGAACGACATAAATAATTCAAATCTATATTAAATTATGATATAATTTTTATAAAGTCAGATTTTGCTCTCTATTTTTAGTCGGTGTTCAAGAATTTGAAGTGATGTATCTTTCTAAAAAAGTCACATTACGATTTAATAGAAATTTGAATTCTTTAAATTGACGAGTACTGTGAGTTTTGATTGTGCATAAATCAATGTTGCAATATTCCTTTTTAATATTTGTGCATTTTCATTTTAAAAGATTGGAAGTCGATATATTAAAATAAGAAATTGAGAATTGTCTATGCAATTTCTCCTTTAAATATTATATTAAGAGATTATATTATTAATTTTAAACAAGACTTTGCATCCTTCATAATTGCGTGCACATGCATGCATACATGTTATGAAAGTCTGACATCACTATTATTGTTGATATTTTTTTAAATTCATGTATTTAAGCCACGGTCCATGTTAATTAGAGCTTGTTTGGTAGAAATTTTACACTAAAAGAAATTTATTTTTGAAAATGATAAAATTAATTTTTCAAAAGATTTTGAAATGAAATAACAAAATTGTTCTTAATCAATAAAATGCCACTTCAAAGTTAAAAATACAGTTTTGTCATTTCATCTCAAAAATCTTTTGAAAAGTCGATTTTGTCATGCTCAAAAATAGAGCTTTTGGCGGTAAATTCTGTATCGAACAAGCGCTTAATAAATTTGACCCGAAAACTTTGGAAACTTGGAGGAAAAATGTAAAATTCTCAAAATTATTTATATTTTTATAAATTAATTAAATATTATTTTTATTAACGTATTTCATAAAATAAACAACTTTAGGGGGTGTCCTCAACTCAGATTTTAATAAATTTCTTAATATTTATAAATTTTTATAAATTTCATGGAATTTAATAGAATTTAACATATTTGATAAGATTTTAATAGATTTCTATATCATAGATTTTAATAGATTCTCATGGATTTCATTGAATTTGTGTTCTTTTTATTAAAAATTATATTTTCATCTCCTCAATTGTGTCAACTGTAAATTTTGAAAAAAATTTAAAATTTCATCATAACATTTCAAGTCTTTTTTTTTTTAAAACCAAATTATGTATTGACGAGAAATCTATTTTTTAAAAATAGACTAATAAAAAAAAGACAACTAATTCATGATATATTGATACATATAATTTACATTTTAAATATTAAAAATGAGTATCGAAACGTTTTAGCTTTTAAAGAATTCTAAATTATAGAGATTAATAGAGTTCGTATTTGTGATTTTTTTAACCATAACCACTCATTGTGCATAAGCAGATTATTATTATTTTTTTTAAAGCTAAGAAAATAGTATAATGTCTGACTAGATCACTAAAAAAAATAACATTATGATTAAAAAATAAAATTCATAACATTATCGTACGTTAAAAGAAATTTCTAACTTTATCATTTTAAACAAAAAATTCATGAAGTTGGAAATATGAGCATCGTTTTGAGAAAAACGGAATAAAGACGTGAATAATTACAAATTGGTATAAAAGAGTTTCAGTAAAATTTTATGTAAAAGGTGAGGGGTTTGTGAGAGAAAGAAAGAAAAAAAGTCAATTGATACAAAATAGTTTCAACAAAATCGTATGTGAAAAGTGAGATGTTAGAGAGAGAGAGAGAGAGTGAAAGACATAGAGAAATCAATTGAAATTTTAAAGTTTGGAACAAGAATTGTTAGAATTTTTAGTAGTTATAATTATAGTTCCAAATCTATTGAAATCTGTCAAAATCTATTAATTAATGAAATCTTTAGAAATTCACTAGTTATTGAGGACACCTAGATTTCTAAAGAATCTATTTAAATTCGAGTTGGGGACACCTAAATTTCAATGAATTCTATTAAAATTTGAGTTGAGAACACCTAAATTTATGTAAATTTTTCAAATTCATTCAAATCTGAGTTGAGGACACCCCCTTAATCTACTTTCATAAAATTTACCAAACAAACACTCCATAATGACACCAGCTGTACAAGAGTTAATTGGTCAAAGACTGTAAACAGAGAATGAGACGTGGACCCGATTGAAATGCAAACCGGGCCAAAAAGGAATCACCGAGTCACCGACAAAGGCATCTTGGTTAGCCCTATTATTTTATTAAAACCAAGAAACAACTGAACACAATCTGGTGTATGGGATTTTGTATTTGAATTGTAAGTCTGGCAAGGCACGGGAGTTTCATTCTGTTTGTTTCCCGCCATTGCTTTTAATTTGTTATTTTAGGAGGCAAACCTCAAGAGCTTAGCCAAATTTCAAATTCTCTCGAACTCAACTACAACAAGCATGTTAAAAGTAAAATACTATATCAATTAAATATCAAAATAATAAACAATATATAAATATTTGAGTTACTTGTTGATCTTTTAAAATAAATTTCCAAGATCCAATTAAACATGACAGGCACCCTCTCCAGATGCTAAGCATTATGCCGGTTTTATGCCATTACGGTATTTAAGAAATAGGAAAAAGTGAAAGCTTGTTTGGGGCCATGCCAGGCCCATATAATTTTAGCACCCGACATGCCTTAAAAGAGGGTCCTGCCAGACCAATGATGGGCACCTCGGAATCAAGCTGTTACAGCTCAACAAGGCTAGATTGACACACACTATCTTACACTATCTTTTTCTATCACAACAACTTGTTTATACATTTCGTCAGTGAGACAGATATATGAGCTCGTCAACAAATACTTGTTTACTCAAGTGTGAACGACTTCTTGCGACTGTGAGAGGAAGAAGCAGTCATGAATTATGTGCTCTCAATCGACTATACTAAACAAGTCCATGCTCAAGATGGACTTTGGCTAAAGGAAAATGGGTGTATTAGAAAGTGATGTCGTGCACACACAAACTCCACAATCCAATGATAGCTCGACTCAGCATTTTACTCAATCTTTATCAGCGCACACAGCAATATGCGTGCATGTTTTAGAATAACAGTAATGATATGGTTCAGGGGATACAAGAGAAAAAAAAACATAGCAAAAGACGGCAACTCAACAATGTGCATATTCAAATATTGAATTGATCTCCAAAAGCATTTCATTGCAGAGAAGCAATTTCTCAAAAAAAGGTCCAGCCATGCCCAATAGAGTTTTGAGGCCCTTAATATCACTTAGATGTACATAACTGCACCGCAAGCACGACAGCAGTTGGGAACACAAAAGAACAATATAAGTGATAGAAGTCTCTGCACAGACGCCAGCATTAAGTTGTCTTGTTGGGAGAGATTGTTAAGAGTAGTCCATAGTGGTCACTAGGTAAAACAGGAAGCACCATATTTTGGACCTGTTTTTTCATTTTCTTTTCCTTGATATGTGATAGACCGGGAATCGCATCCATCCCAATCATTTCAATTTCACTTATCTTGAAATCTCTCAACTTGCACACAAATCGATCCAGCCGTTTTTGCAGAGTTCGGTTACCACTCAACATCTTGTTTGATTTGGTGTCGTATGTCCATCCAACTTCTCCGGGTCTTAGCTCCATCCAAGCATCAATCCATCCATCAGATAAAGGAAATTGACCGTCCAACTTATCATCCCAGTTCATATCACCACAAAAAATCACATTCTGATTTTTGTCAAGAAACTTTACAGCCTCCCTTGCTTGAACTACACGTTCCTTGCTAAACATCTGATCCCATGTTGGTGGGCCTGGACAGGGACTTTCCAGATGGCTTGTGGCAACAACCAATGTAATACCTGTGTGCACTTCAACTTCGGCAATACAAAGTTCTCTTCCCATTATAGAGTTGTTAAAAGGTTTGGAGCTGTAGCATTTTATTGGAAGATTACTTAACTGCAAAATTATATAACAGCAAATAATGCGTTAGGTTTGCGAGACAAATGTAAAAGAATTTTACGAAATATGAAATGTGGTTATTTCTTGTTCCAATATGTGCTAAAAAATGAGATAGATGCATAGCTTTATGTGAATGGGTTATTAGCTGCCATCTAGCAAGTACAGCAATATCGAAGCATGTATCAGATATTAAGTTTGAGCACACTGATAGAGCATGAGCCAAATAATTTTGAGCCATAATACATTTAAGTTGAACCAAGCAAACAATAAGAATTAGATCTAGGTGCAACAATGCAACACAAGGCACCATAACTCAAAAAGATTTTGGAATACTGATGAGACCTTTACAAGTAAAGGGATTAAAAATTGCCTGCATGCAGAAATATGGCCCTGGAAATGTCATGTCACTTGACACTGAACAGCAGTAGTCCTTCCACCAACTTGATTGCTGAAATATTTTGTAAATATTTGGAGTGACCTCCTGCAGAATTAAGCAAATGTAGTTGTGGAACAACCAAATGCGGGACTGAGTTTTAAGGCATGTGGAGTTCAAAAATAAAGTGTAAATAAAGAAAACCTGAAAACATATAACATCTGGCAAATGCAGTTGAATAAGGTCTCCAAGAGATTTCATCCTCTTTTGCACCTCAAGATCTTCTCGAAACCAAACATTGTAACTCAAAATCTTCGTACATTCAGGTTTTGTGCCTAGATGAGTATCACTTACAGCTGCACCTAGTGTATGGTTAACGACAACAAGATTTCATATTTTAGTACGACACTAAAAAGTGTAAGAGAAAAAGATAGATGGAAACAAGCAACAATTCGATTGACAAACAAACTGAACTCATCCACAAAGACGCATAACCCTTGGTATTAATAAGAAACCTGCATTCACCTTTTAGCTTAACTGAGAATTAAGCAGAATTCTTGTTCCTGAAATCTTCTATCGAACATGTAGATTAATCAAGGAAGATTTCTATCAGAAGCAAACATAACTGTTTACCTTCTAAGAGAAACAGCTTACCACAAGTTTGCTTATCTAGCACAAATTCACTGCGCCATCCCATAAAGGAATTCATAGACATCCATTAAAACCATTTTCAATTACAATGGATGCATATATAAAAATGTTTCAGCTTGGGGAATCGCATAGTTTAGTGCTACATTAAATGTTTAGAATCACATATATGATTCCATTTGCAATATACTGTTCAATCTGTGTTCCTGTAAAAGTTCAATCTATAAATAAATTCTCCAAGGATGAATCTCACACATTGGAAACTGCAAAACAAAATAGCAAGTGTTCCATGATTCATTCTATGGAGAAAAGCAAGGTGGCATTAATTCAATGCCTTTCAACATTGTAAAATAGAAGTGACCGGGATAGAAGACTTCTATACCAAGTCGGACTGGAATCCACCAGCAAAAGAATTAAATTTGCTAAGAAACTTTGGGGTTCAGATTTTATCTTCCCTGGTCTGAAATCCTATTTAAACTCAAGTAAAAATTCCAAATAATCAAGGCTATACAAGTTACTAGAAATCTTACTCAACAACTAATTTTATTAAGATAAGGCATGCTACTAGAAATTCAATTCACTTGACCGCCTTTCTTTTGAAGTCCTATTTAAACACAATTAAACATTCCAAATAATTAATTAAGGTAGTACAAGTTACTAGAAACCTAACTCAACAGCTGAATTTACTAAGACAACATAATACTAGGAATTCAATCCAGTTGACTATCCTTTCATGTCTTGTGTCGAAAACATAGAAAGGGATGGGAGTTTCCCGGTTAAACTTACATAACAAATCTCCTGAAATCGGAGAAAACGTTGCTAGTTTCAAATCAAAACTTCAAAATAGAAAAAAGGTAACAGAAACAAAATAAGACTTCTCCTCCACCTCCCAATTAACCAATAAAATTTTCAACTAATTCTAACAGTTAAGTAAGACAACCGCAGAGATATTGCATTATTTTATTAAAAATCACAACTCTCACAAATTAAAATAAGAAATATTTTGAAGAAATTGAAGCATACCCAGTGATTCAACTTCAACAGCCTTATTTCCAGCCTTTACAGCCCTAAACCCAATAGAATCAACTGCATTACCATCACCACCCATATCTGGGTGGTCCATATTTTTCCTCTTATTGCTACAAGGCCGCAAAGGCAATAAAAAACCCTTTAACCCACGAGAAGTACAAGCCACACTGTCACCACCAGTAGTCACATTAGGGCTCTCCCTATTTTTCTTCTTATTATTGCTAGGCTGTAAATCCAAAAAACCACCATTTAAGCCACAAGAAGAATCATCCAAATCACCACCACCGTTCGTCAAAACTCGATTTTCTCCATTTTCCCTCTTCGTATTATTACAAGACTTCAAAGGATAGAAAACGCTGCCAATAGAGGAACCCAAATTCGCTTCACCAATATCGTCATCGTCAACTTCAAGAATGGAAAGTAAAGAAGCAGAAGCCCTAGCGCCACAGATTTCACAGCTTGTGCTTTGATATGGGTTTAAGTAAGTGCAGTCTTTGCATGCCCACTTAGGTTTTACAGGTGATGATGATGATGGTGATGATTGCGGTGGTTGTGCGGAGAGGCAGATTTGGCAGGATGATTTCTGAAACGGCGGATTGATGAAAGTGCACTTTGAGCATGTCCAGGACGTTGTGATCAAATGAAGGGTTTTCTTGGGGAGATGAAAAAAGATAAATCTTGGGCTTTTTATTATGCGAAACGAAGTGGGGGAATGCCATTTTGAAATTGGAGTCACGTCATGTTGCAAGTGCATGTTGTTGTTCATTTTTCTTTATTGTGTTTGTTTGATGGAGCTTTTTAGAATATAAGCCTCTGTTTGGTATAGATTATAAACTGATTTATTTGACCAAAAGAATTTATTTGACCAAAAATAGTTTATTTGACCAAAATTTTTGTGTGTATAGCATGACATTTTTGACCAAAAAATAGTCAAATAAACCATAAACCAGTTTATAATCTATACCAAACGGAGGCTAAATATGCTTAGTAAATAAGTGATTCTTATGTAAATTTTGAATCTTTAAAAATGTATAGATAAAAATGATGTTTTATCAATTTATAAATACTTATAAGTACTAACAAAAATATTCATAATAAATTTTGATAAAATATTAACAAAATACTTATAAGTACTTATAATATGTTTGACCGTGTTTATAAATTACAGTTTTAAAAAACTCGTATTCGCAGTGCCTAGACTTTAAATTCGATCTCGACGTCTAACAACACCTTACGTCTTGCCCTCACATCGCCCTTGTCTCTCCATCACGTAGGCCTCGCTTAAGTTTGAAAAGCTTAAAACTCGACCTTTACGCTTAACATCGTTTTACGTTTTTTAGAACATTGTTATAAATACTTATAAATTGGTCAAACGTTATTTTTATTCAATTAAAATTCACACTTTTTATCCACCACTACTTAAAATATACCAAAAGAACTCTACTAAACAAGCACTTAATACTATACATTTACCAAACAAGCACTTAATAGTTAATACTATACATTTACTTTATAAACAAAACAAATTCTAAAGAAAAAGTTTCACTCAAGATTCATATTGCCAAATATATTTATATTGAATATTAAAAAACTAACTTTTGTTCCTCCCATTTTCATGCCATTTTGAAAAACAACTTTTGAGGACAATTGATTACCTCTCGATTCTGTTTGACAAGCTTTAGGCAGAGCAATTACTTCTTTTCGATGTTTTCTTTAGAATATTATGCTACCAGCATCAAACAATCATTAGACACAACAATTTTCACAAAGAGAGTCAAAAATTGAGTTGTATCCCCCCTAAAATATAAAAAAAGTGACAAAATAGTATGTGATTGTACCGAGTCAAAATAGTGATGTTGTAGGGAAGAATTCGGCCTAAACAAAAGCTTTAATATTTATTTGGACATTTACATTTAATCATGGAACGAATGAATAATAAAACAAACAAAAAGAGGCACCAGAGAGCAGGTATAAACCCGCATTGAATACGCTCATTCTAGTGCCATGGAAGCCGATCAATCTCTTTGTGCCTGCACTACTTGCATCCGTTGAGTTCACTACCTGGCTTGTCTTGTTATTGCCAGCCTTCTTACTGCATCAATCATCAAATGTTTGATGTATGTTGTAAGAACAGATTCACAAAGCAAGTGTGTTTTATATATATTATTAAGGTAAAAGCACAGAAATTAAGCCTACCTTCCAGGAAATACACAACTGCTATAACCTGCAAATTTCCCAAGAACAGGACTTATTTCAGATGACATTTTAAAGAACTGCAGCATGAATACAAAATAATTGGAGCCAAAGATGGCTAGACTACTAAACAATTATAATTTCTTATTATATCCAATCTGCAAAACAAATTGCTAGTGTTCTTCCCACCATCCAATTTGAAATGAGACAATGTGTTTCTATAGTTCTGCCCATATGGACACCTCTGTCTCCAGATTTTGAATTTGCCACCCCACGAGTTGTTGCCTAGTGTGGCATGGTACAGCACTAAATAGATATATCGAATTTTGCATTGCCATATTGTGTCCTCAACATAGCAATATACCTACGGCATGTTTGATACGTAATAGTAGACAAGATTGGCAATGCAATCCTCTAGAACAGGATTTAATTATATCCAATCCACCTTACAAAACATAAAATGATAGGAAGCTTTTCTTGTCATAGAACTCCCTTATTGCTTGAAATCAAGTAACCAATTGATCATGTAACATTATAGCTTAATACTCAACATTTCAATATCTAACAGTATACATCAACAACCAAACATAAATATTGCAGTTTCTCCAGTGTCTTTTCACTGGAAATTAAAATGTAAAATCAATGTGTTGGGGCTGGAATGCATTATTGTTAAGTGAATTACTTACTTGGATCAGTAGTGGTGATCATGGCCGCGCCTTTGAAATCACAAGAACCGGGAGAATTCCCTTCCTTCTGGTAATAACTATCAAATGCATAAGAGGCGTGGTTCTTCACATTATTAGGCTGGTAACAACTCTCCCCTGGTTGAATCTCCGAGCAATTTGCCCTCCCTGGTCCACACGCCCAATCCAAAGCAGCCTGCAATGTTTTTGCATCAATGCCATCCATGGCTATGCAATATGTTTGGTTTGTTGTGTCATTGGCCAAAAAAGTACCACTCCCTGACACGTGAAGCAAGTAAACAGGTGTTGAATTCCCATAAAATAGTCCCCAGTGCGCCTCAGACACAGGTGAAGACCTCAAATCCTCATTAAACAACTCATATACATACACACTAGAAGTAATTTCCGGATGCAATGGCGTTCCACTACGATCAAAAACATGCTTAATCAAATTTGAATTGTACGTGTCCGCATTGTCAATCGTAGCATAAGGTTCCTTCGAATCCCCTTTCGAAGGCCAGCCCGTTTCAGTAACAAGAACTACCACATCAGTAACATTAAGATTCTTCATAGAAAAATACACTGAATCAATCATGGCATCAAGAACATTAGTATAGTGCAGCAAAGTATTAGGATCAACCATTTCTTTAGAGGGTGTCAAGGGTTTAAACAAAGAATTGTCCAAGGGCACAACACCCTTATTCTCCATAAACACGTAGTAAGGATATAAATTCATCATCAAAGGTGACTGGGTCCTAGACAAAAATTGCAATAGTTGGGAAATGACAGGGCTCAAAGTCTGATTAAAAAAGGCTTGGGAGGGTGGGAAAGGGTCAAGAACAATGGAAGCAGCATTTGGAGTCGAAATCTTGATTTGGTTATGCAAATTTGCAGCCACAAGAGCACTGTAGAGTGACTCAATTGCTGGCATGAGCAAAGGAGCTGAGCTTGGAATGGTGGTCAACACTTCATCACCCACGGCCACGGCAGTGATGAGCGTATATGGGTAGTACGCCGCCACGTTGCGACCAATCCAGGTGGCGGCGGTGACATTGGAGGACCCAATAGCAAGAAGCTGGTTATTGGGCACACTAACAATGACCCTAATCTTAGTTTTTGCAAGTGCTTTAAGAATCCCAGCATCAGCATCGTACAATCTAACATGGGTTATCTTTTGTAACTGCAAAAAAGCAACCAAATCTGCTGGTGAAAGCAAATTAGACACGTCTGTGCCAATGTTCACTCCCACATAAGGCTCGTCTTTGCTCTGTTGAACCTTAATATCTGCAAAGAGAAAATACACAAACTAACTACATTTGGCATGACTTGACAACACATTAATGATTGAAATGAGTTTCAAGAAGTAGGTTATTGGAATCATAATTACCTGTGGAGAGTGATGATGGCAGGAGAGAAATGATTAGGAAAATCAGAGTGAAGAAAAAGGTAAATTTAAGATTATCCATTAAAGAGAAGCTTGATTTTTTCTTGAATCATCTTCTGGTTCTGGATCGGGCAAGTTTTAGTGAATTGTTAGGTGGTTTTGACTTGCAAGATCTGGTAATGGTAGAAGGGAAAAAGGAGGAAACATTGATGAACTGCTGAATTGAAAGTAACTTTGGTTCAGTGTTTGCTAGATTTCTTCTATGTTGGATTCTGATTGGTATACCAAATTACTATAATGGCCTTGTGGACCGACAGTGAATTTCTTCATTATCAAGAATCAAACTGGATGGTTGGTGCAAAAAGTTTGAACAAACTCAGTGAGTGTAAAATTAGGGATACTTTTTCCAGAGTTAAATGGGACTCGGTCTGGGGATGCTTCTTAAATTCCAGGCTGGATCCTTGAGGTAAATTTTGTCTTAACGGAAATGACAAAGATGCCCCACAGTGTCCACTTTCCGTCAGTACTTTTATTATAAAAAAAGCACTGTGCATTTTATTTTATATAACGTTAAAGCATAAAACCCTGTCTAAGATTCTGAATTACGAGGGTGATCTCCAACCCAACAATTGTTATCCTTTTTTTTTTTTTTTTGGTGTTTGTATTCTAACGGTCCGATTTTGAGTGGTTTTTAGTAGCGATTTTAGAAACAGTCCAACTCATACTTAAAAATTTATTATCCAGCAGTTCTGAAAGTGTTTTAAAACAATCAAATTACATATATACCCATATATAGATAACAAAGAAGACCTATGTAATAATATGGTATTGTGAAATTTTTCTCTCCATTTTTTTTTTTCTATCTTATTTTTTTCTCATAATCAAAATTCTATTAATAAATTTATATTATTGAATCAAGTTAATAAAATTCCTTCTGATCATGAACCAACTTCTCAAATTTTTTCATCTTTAATTCATGACCCAATTATTATACATTAACTAAAAACTATAATCCTTGTTTATTTCATTGTTGGAGCAACGATAATTTAACTAAAATAATATATAAATCAATTCAAACTTTTAACAAATATAATTGTTTAGTCCCACAATGAAAAACACAAAATAAAAATTCATGCAGTAATGGATCATCGCTCATAAGTATCAAATATTCACCTAGTAAGTGCAATAAATAAAGGGGAGTTGAAATGTCTTTTTTTTTTTTGTAGAAGAGTCTGTGTCTAGTTTGTTGGTGGGGGAGTTGAAATGTCTTTTTTTTTCATTGCAGATTTAAATTGTTTAAGGAGGGTAAAGTTGGAACAAATTTTAAAGAACGGCCAAAAACCGCTGATTTGAGGGGTTGAGAAGTATACCTAAAATTACACTACAGGGTTTTTGGGTGGTTTTTAAACCTTCCAAAACCGGTGCTCTAAAAAACTAACAATCACGGATTGTCCCAACCCCTCATAAACGGTGCCATTCAAAACCAGTCAAAACCGGTGGAAAAAAAACTCCCAAGCAGAGCCTAAGTGTTTCAACTTTATCATACTAAATCTTGAACCTTCAAAATCTTTGTTCCTAGAACCTTGAAGGAAGTAAATCGCGAGTTATGTCTCAACTGGCTCCTAAGTTCTCCTTATCCGACTGTACACTTTTGCGCACAATAAGTCGCCCCCAAAGTGATTGCTCTATACCGAATAAAATCCAGCCGCAGGTTCTTACCAGGATTCGAACTCTCACCCTACCGCTGGAAGCAAGCATTATGTTAATTATTCCACCAGTTGAACTATGCCCCAACAATTGTTATCTTGTCCACAACTCCACATTCAACTTGGTACTTGCCTATTGGATGAATTGTCCACATAAATAAATAATCTATCCAATAAACAAGTGCCACATTAAATGTGAGCAATATAACACTTGTCAACTGGGATAGGAGATCACTCTAGTCTGAATTATATTTACATCTTTTACTAAATACATGACTTTGATGAATTATGTTTGTAATGTTTCTATTTTTTGGTCCTCGGTGTTATACAAGTAACTACATATTTGAGGTTGCCTCTAATGTCTCTCTCTATCTCAAAGTAAATTCTAATGCATAGTTTTCAAATCCGACACATAGATTGATATGAATAAAGATGTGGTTCAATGGGTTAGTCGTTGAGACAAATCAACTTCTGTCAAATATAATAGAATTATATTTATTAAATAATAAAATTGTGATAGAAATTATTGTTCATTAAATTAATCATACACTATTTTTCAATCTTTATTCCAAAATTCAAGAAGATAGAAGATTTTCAAGATGTGGTCAAAAAATCATGTTAAAAAAAATTATTAGCAATTAAAAAAAGTGGAAGCTACATGCCAAAGTGGTAAGGGATTATTTAAATCCTAAATAAAATTTGAAAAATTTCAATCAACAATGACTCGTCGGATTAATGGGTTTGGGTTATCCTTTTTTTTTTTTTATGAAAACTCGTCGAGGTTTTGGTTTGCTCTCAGGTCGATTGCATATCAGTCTAATTGAGCAACTCGGACCATATTATTGATTGGGTCACGAGATTTTCAATTTAACCGCTAGGTCCGTCTAAGTTTTAAAAATTTGGCTCTATGTACAATTGTTAAGTTGAATTCAACATCTTTTTATAAAAGGAAAATTAGGGTCGGGATCTTTAGACTTTTACATGGTGTGGTGTGGGTCCTACTTTCAAAGTGAGGTTCTGGATCCCTAACTTATTTAAATCTATGGCATTGGCTCGGCCCACGAACAACTATGGTTCGTTTTAAAATGGACCAAGAACGGAGTCGGGCTCCAATCTTGACAAACAAGCCCGCTCAGCTTGTTAAAAGCGACTCGTGGGCCAACGGTCATATTTCAAAATGTGACCGTACGTTTTTAAATATTTTATGACCACGTGAAACGATCATTTTTTTTTTCTCTATAAACATCAATTTCAATTTTTATTTTCCACAAATCTCTACATTCTCAATCTGAAATTGTTATAATCTCCACATTAGCTCTTTTATTGTATAATCTAAAATTTTCTTGCCTCTAAATTTGTTTATTTTTGTATAATTCTAATATAAACTCTCTTATTTTACCTCTTTCTTTCATATATTATTTCAAATGGATTGCAAAGATTTTTGGAAACTGGTAGTCCGCCATTAGCCATGTTTTCATGAATGATGTTCAAATTCTTGATGATTTGGGTAGTGGGAATATGAATCCTCCAATTGATATGGATGATGATCTTGAAGAAGAAGAAACGATGGTAATAGGATCAAGTAAAAAGCGACGAACTACAAAAGCAAAAAAGTCTAAGTGTTGGGAACACTTCAAATTAGTGTAGAATGGTGTTGTAGTAAACGGACAATAAGACTATAAAGCAATATGTAATTAATGCACAAAGAAAATAGATTGACGAAGGGGCATTATAGCGACTCATCTAAACCACACTACAAAAGATGTACAATCAAACACGGAGGTCTGAAAAATAATCAGTCGTAACTTTAGTTTGGTTCTCCTAGTCCGAGTTGTTCTAGTACTGGTATTATCAATTGGCTCTATCTAGTCACAAGAGAACATGCGCGAAAGTATAACGATGTTCGTAGGTGGTGAGTTTTTACTTAACATAGTGGAAAGCGTTCACACGACCAACTTCATAAAAAAATATCTTCAACCCATGACCAAACATTTTTTTAGAAAACACTATTTGTTCGAATGCTATTAATTTATACAATAAAAAAAGCCCTGCATAATAAGTTATATAAATAAATATACTGATATTTTATCTTTTATGTATGACTTGTAGACTGGTAATAACCATAAATATTACATATCTACTGTCTCACACTATATAAATAAACAATAGATTATGCATAAAAAAATTGTTGCATTTAAAGTAATTGAATATCCTCTTAATAAACTAAATATTTTTAATATTTTAATGAATATTATTAGAGATTTTAGTTGCGAAACTAAAATCCGTAGTTTTATAATTGATAATGACAATAGTCATGAAAAATTAACTTTACAACTTAACCTCGATTTCGGCGGCATAATATTTCATTTACGTTATGTTTGTCATATTTTTTGTGAAAGATGGACTACAAATCATAAAACGACATCTAAAAAAATTAGATACACTATAAACTTTATTACGGTGTCTCCTGCTCAAAAACAAGTTCTCAATAGTTGACATACCTAAGTGGTGGAGAATGAACGAATGAAAATTTTCAATAGTATCAATGATAGTACGTGATCCACTAACACCTCCAATATCTAGTGTAGCATTATAATTTGCTTTTAGTTGCAGGGTTTTATTTAATTACATATCAAGGCTTAAAGAAGACATATTATAAAGTTTAATGTGTTTTGGAAGACTGAGAAAACGAAGAGTATCGGTTCAAAGATAAAGTGGACACAATGATAGTTGAAGATTTCCAAAATCTTACGTCATAATTTGTAAGAAATGTTTATATTCATTTTCTTTAAATTTTCTTACATTTATTTCTTAGAAAAAATTGTACATGTAGTAACTTGTTCGCGTATAATCACTACAAGAAATATATACTTTCTCTACAAAATTTCCACAGACAAATTGATATTTGTCTGCGAAATTAACTTTTCCCCACAAACTCGTTTTCTTGTAGGGTCATGGTTTGTTCTGAAATTTTCAAAAATGTAATAACTTGTATCCACAAACATAAACATTTATCCCGACAAAAAAATTAGTCGGGCAAAATATATCTTTTGCCGACAAAAAATGGACTAATTTGTAGGGTAATATTTAGCAAAAAAAATTCCTAGTTTTTTTTTTAAATATTTTTAGTCCACAACATCTATTTTGAAAGAAAAAATATAATAAATAGAAATATAATATAATATAATTAAAATTAAAAATAAGAAAGCGTCAAAATTACCTTCATAGAAAATCTTCCCTCTCCCCTTTTCCATTCTTCTCCCGCGCGCCTATGACTCTCACAATTCACCTCATCGAATCAGCCGCCGTAGCCACCAACCCATCACGCCGTTCACCATCAACCAGTCTTGCATTCGTCGTCTCTTTCACACAGGTTCGTCTTTAAGACAATAAATTTCTTTTTTCACATTTATTCAATGAAATTAGGATTTGATGAAGAAATGAGGGGGTTTTTAATTGTGAAATTAGAAGTAGAGTTGTATTGTTTTGTTTTTGGTTTTGGTGATTAAAATTGAAATGTGTATCCGGTTGTTCCTTTATCTTGATTAATTGTTTTGGATTAAATTTTGCGACTTGCTATTTATTGATTAAATAGTTATGTGTGCTATAAATGGTGGATTTTCTATTATTTGTGCTTTTTTGTTCAGATATGTTCTTATATTTTTATGTTCTGGGTTCCTCAATTATATTGCACACTAATATGAGCTTTGCTATCTTATTCTAGAATTGTGAAAGTGTCCACAAGATCAAGAATCATTGACATTAATCAACCTTAATAAGTTTGGCTTAGTGAATGGTTTTTATTTGTGTTTTGATACTATTTTGAGTTTAATGTTATATTGATTGACACTAATAAGGTCTTAGTTTATTTTTTTGTTTTTTTTGCATTTTTATATTATTTTGAAGAAGGTAAAATTAATTAACATATTATAAAAATATTTAATTTTTCCCTACAAATTCTATCATTGTTGTTAAAAATAATTTACTTAGTTCACAAATACACTTTTTCTACAAAATATCATTTGTAGAAAAAAGTAGAACATAACCTACAAATTTTTTCAACACAAAAATTTATTTGCAGGGAAAAGTACGATTTAGCCCACAAAATAATTTTTGCCTTGTGCCTACAAAACTTATTTCGTAGGCCAAAGTAATCTTAGCCAACGAATAATTTTGTCGAAAAAGAACTTAGACGACAAATTGTATCGTTTCTAAAAGATTTGTAGGGAGAGACTTTAGCCCACAAATTTCCACCATTTGTCTTCTAAAACCTTTCCCCACGATGTTTGCGTCACAAACGCTCCTACAAAAAAATTTCGTCGAGAAAGGTTTTTCCCCACAAAAAATAACATTTTCCTACAAATTTATTTTGTATGCGGAACATAAATTTCTTGTAGTGAATTTTAACTCTGCATACGTTAAAAGTAACCCTTTCCAAACTCAGAAAAAGTATGAGGGTTTACCGTATTTATTTTTGAATTTTTAAATTTCTTTTACTAATTTACTTTTTAAAATGAAAAAAACAAACAAACAAACAAACAAGTCAAGCCCATGGACTCATGGACGACTTGGCTCGACGCATGAGGCACATGAGCCCAAGGACCGAATTGAGCCACGTTCGTGAAACGGGCTCGGCTCATCCATAAGGTCGAAGCAGTAACTTACTAGGGCCTAGTCTGCTCGGTTCGACTTATTTCCACCTCTAGATGTGTCCAAAACGGTCAACTTGGATGATAAAATTGAACACAACTTTAACGCGAGTTTAAGTTGAAGGGGAAAAATGTCAAATTACTTGACATTTCTCTTCAATTCAATTGAAAGTCGCATACAATTTTAACGTCTACATTAATAGTTTTAATCACCTGATAACCCAAAATCACATATTTAAATAGGTTGGAGAACCCACAACCACACTAATAACCACGCCACACGAAAAGATTGAAAAACTCAACCCTAATTTTCGCTTTCATAACCACATAGCTTTCATGGAATGTCTTTGTAGCGTGATCTTTTTTCATTAAGTAACAAATTTGACGTATCAACACACCTACTCTGAGACTCCCTTAGGACAATATTATTTTGGTGAGTGGGCTATCTATAATTGGAAAATGCAACCAAAGTTTGAATCATTCATTCTTTTGCTTTGCTTTTGCTTTTGGGTTTGCTTTTGCTTTTATGAGGTTTACAAGCATAGAAAGGCACTTTTACCATCTTAGTTGAAGTGCATGGCCAAGTTCTACTGATTAAATAAAAAGGTAGTACTTAATCTCCAAAAGGAAAGATGTTGATCAATCGGCAAAATGTCTATTGGGGTTTTATATATATTGTATTCATGGTTAAAATAAACAAAAACAAAGTTTTGTTTCTAATAAACTTAAGACTAAGTACATGATGAAATCAAATAATTTGTAATTATTTTATTAATGTTAGATTTGATTTAGTATTGCCGTCATTTTTTTAAAAAAATCAATTTTTGTTGTGTTGGAGAAAGAATCAGTTAAGTATTTGATAAACATTTGTTTCAAAATTGTTGAATTTTTCAAAATTGGCATTTTAACGTTTGGTAAACAAAAATAATTTATTATTGTCTGTATACAATCACTAAAATAGACATTGATTATAATAATATCATTTTGTATTATTATTAATATTGGTAGTATTGAAAAATTTATTTTATTTTTATAACAGCATATAATATTATCAAATATTTTTCTAAGATATATTCACTAAGGCTAATCTAATAATTATTAAATCTAAAATCTATAAAATTACAAAATAAAAGCATAGTCCATATAATAGAAATTGAATTAATTTAATTAATTAGAAATAAAATTAGTATTTTGATTATAGATAATTGGAGAAACTAAAAGCAGAATTTGAAAAGTTACTATTTTATTGTTTTTTAGAATATGTTGTCAAGTGATATATATTTTTCTATAATCAGTTTTTCTTAAATTTACCAAACACTTAAAACAACTTCTAATTGTATGACAATTAGAAATTAAGATTTAAAATTAATCCCAAATGAAACCTTAATCATGTTTTATTTACTTATCCTTCTACATCCCTACTAATATATAAGAGTGAATGAAATATTTTACTATTCATCTTTTTGTCCAAAAGACATTGTTTTGGATCCTTTTTTTTTTTTACATAGTTAAACGGCGTCATTTTTCTTGCCCGATAAAAGAAACCGTCCCACTTTTTTCTTCTCATTTCGAAAGGGTACGTTTGATTGTACGTCTTTGAACTTATTCTTTTCCCCATTTATATTTTTCTATTTTTTTTAAAAAAAAAAATTGTGGTGATTTTTTCTCATGTACTGCAGAGTTGGAGCTCGAAGATTGTTATTTTGTTGACGAAGAGATTTAAAACGGTTGTGTGGGCAGCCAAAAAAAAATAGATTCTTCATTGTCAATTTGTTTATTTATGTTGTTATGTTCTGTTTGGGTTTTACTATTTCTTTTTTTTTGGTTTATTTCAACTCTTGTGTTTGTTGCTGAAGTAGATAAAATTATGGTTGTTCTTCTTACAATATTTATTGAGGCTGGTTCAGAAATATTTGTATTGTATTCTGTGTTTTTGAATTCTAAGACTGCATTTGGTCCAAAATTGTTTATCTGTCACTTTTGTTTATAGTTTTTAGCCCCTTTCAGTTCATTTCTTTTTCTTCATACTTTTGGAATTTTGTTTTTTGTAGGTTTGAAGTGTGTTTTGATTTCAAATTTTCTTTTTGTTCCGTTTTTTATTCCTTCTCTGAATTTGTTAGGGTTTTGTTAATTGTTTGAGTGCAGTGATTCAAATGAATGAGTATTCATTAAGTGACAAAGATATTTGACTTGCTGGGCTCTCTAGAACTTGTTCGGTAGAGATTTTGGAAAAAAAAATAGATTTTTTCAAGCATGAGATTTTTGACTTTTCAAAAATTTTGAAAGTGAAATGACAAAATTGTCCTTAATCAATACAATTCCATTTCAGAGTATGAAAATCAATTTTGTCATTTCACCTTTAAAACTTTTAAATAATTAACAATCTCATGCCAGAAAAACATATTTTTTGCCTAAAACAACTAGAAAAATTAGTGGCATGTTTTCACCTGAACTAACTTTTGTTGCCTTTGGTTTCAAAAATTTCATAACTTTAAATGCATGTTTCTAATCTAAATCATCTATATGAAATTAATTCTACTTCGAATTAACGAATGCATTAATAGCATTGTTATAGCTAACACACGATTTTAACATAAGAAATGTTGAGTTCCATCTATTTGGAATATCATCAACAAATTTTCTTCTTTTCAATCCAAAATTTTTACAAATTTTTGCAAATTTTTGTTGTCTAGAATCTTAGGATCTGAAGAAGAAAAATAATTAATAGCTTCTCTAATTATACGTATTTATGGGCTTATTAATTTCAAACCATCTTAGAGCATCTCCAACAGGCTCTTTAAACATAAGATTCTCTCTATTTTAAAGAGCCAAACTTTAAAATTATACTTCAATTGACTCTCTAAATTAACTTTTTATGGAGAATCAAACCCACTCTTTATAATTAAATGCATTCAAAGAATTTCAATTTTCAATACTCCATATAATGATTGAATTAAATAGTGTATACAAAATAAAATAAATGAAAAAATAATAAATACTTATTGGAATAAGTAAAATAAAGTGTTAAAAATAAAGAGATTGTTGGAGCACTTAAAAAATATTACTCTCTAAATTTATAGATACTCTCTAAAATGTCAAAGATGTTCTTTATAAATAGAGAGTCTATTGGAGATGCTCTTATACAACTAAATTATATATATGAGTTTAACTGTTCTAATTAAACCATTTTCTCTAATTACAATGCACATGAAATAATTTATAATCAAATAAGGGTTTAACTGTTCTAATTAAAAGGTCAATGCATGCACTATTCGGACTTGCATTATCAAAAGTAATACTAAATAATTTGTTTAACACACCAAACTCATTAAATACTTGTAATAATTTTTCACACAAATTTACTCCATTATGTGGATATTCAAGTAAATGAAACGGCAATTATTCTTTTATGCAATAACTAATTACTATCGATTAAATGTGCTATAACACAAGCATATTCATTGTGATTGCGTCCAGACCAATAATTTGACCTGAAACACATAATTCCTTCAATATTTGTAAGTTCATTTTTTTAATTTTTCAGCATTTGTATTAAATAATTTCAGACAATCAGAACGAGCAGTATTTCTACTTACACTCATGTAAGAGTGTTGAACATACTTTTGCATGAACTCCTCAAAATATACATCTTCTTCTGCAAAAGTGAATGACATCTTGCTTGCTGAAATAAATTTTAATAATGCAGCTCTCATTCGTTTATGCGAATAAGTAAAATTAGAAAAAGTTATAGAACCACTAGCATTAGTAAATGAAGTAATTTGAGCTTGTCTCGGATCTAAATGTCCTATTTCATATAAATGTTTGACTTTATGTCTCCGTAGCGTGCCTGTGCCTTGACCACTTCTCTACGCATAGGGAGTTCTGCAAATATTGTATATTGCTTTGCCTTTTTTTTTTTTTTATCTATTGTAAACAATTGTCACACCTCTGATTTTTTTTCTTAGATTTTTAGATGATCCAACATCTACAACATAATCATCTTGTACATTTATTGAAGAACAACTATCATGTAAATTAATATTTTCAGAAGAAAAATCGTGGGAATCTATAGCACAGTAGTACAAACTTCAGAAAATATACATAATTAATGAAAGAAGTGAAAATGAAGTAATTGAAAATTTGTGGTTGATAAAAAATATACTACAGTAAAAATAATGATTATCTACGACTAAGAGGCAAAGAGGAGCTTCAAAAAATTTCGAAGTAATCTGAAAATATTAATATGTAAACCAAAATACCAAATCACGGAGAGAGTGAACGAATGATATAAAGAAATTTTTGTAGTTTACATTTGTTGTTTCGTTGAAATTTATAGAACAAAAAAAAAAATTATAACGTTAGAGTTAGATACACTCATACACAGATACAATTTATCCGGCCAAATTTTCAAATTTTGAACGTGTGTGTGTAAGTATAATCTGACAACAAACTTACACACTTTTTTTTATTAAGTTTTTTATTCATTTTGTATTTTTTTTTCTTTTTACAGCTACATGCCTGCAAAGTTTTTTTACCATTTGAATGACGATCGCTGCTTTAATTAGCAGCTGTCATGTCACTTACGATAGAGAGCCGTTGTATTTTTTTTATTTATTATTATTTTTTAATATCAAACGGGCCAACGGGCCATTTGATGCTGAACCACCTAGGCCGGCAGTTTAGCATCATCCGACCCGTGAATCGCCTATCTGGTTCACGGGCCGGCCCGCAGTTACGGGCTGATGCGGGTTTGGTTGGCCAGCACGTCATGACACCTCTAGACACAAGTAGTGCATATGTTGTTGGAAATATTGTTCAAAATACAATAAAAAAATTTTGTAAGACAAGAAAAAAAAAATGGCAGGACAGTGGTTGAACCGCGGTAAGCATACCGCAATCAACTGCGGAAAACAAGGGCTTTTTGCCCCTTGTTGTCTTGGCCACGGTGGGACATTGGCCAACATAGTTTTTATTTAGAGGCACCAAAAGGTGCCTCTTCGGCCCAAGTGTTGTATCACTCGATTTTGGGTGTCTTTACACTATAAAATCAAGTTGAATTTGATGGAAAAAACCTAGAAATCATTTCCAAACAATATCAAAATGTTTAAACATAAAATTCATTTCATAATTCTCAGATTTCTCAAACATTCATAGTTCTTTTTCTATATTTCATTAGTACTAGTGCAATCCAGTTTAAGACTTAAAATCCGCTAAAGTTATTTGAATGAATGCCCTATAACATCTCATTCTACCGATGTGGTTCAAATATCACTTTTAGGACTGCGTTCTACGCGTTTCAAATCTCGTTCATATTAATATCATTTGTTCTTCAAAGGTAAAGTTGAAGCAGATTTTTGGCATTTGTGTTTCATTCTCCATCTTTGAAGTAAGTAATTCAACAATCTAAAAGTGATTATTCATGGCATCCGGGAATGAAACCATGATGTCTAAAATCAAATTGATGAATCAATACTTGATGAGGCTCGACCGGTTCGATTGGACAACCTTCACTCGTTGGCAAGAGAAGTTGAAGTTCCTTCTCACTACTTTGAAAATATTCAATGTTCTTGACCCAAATTTGATGGCATTTATAAATCTAGCAGACACTAATACAGATGCAATAAAGGCAGAACGGAAGAAGCGTCAAGAAGATGAGTTGATTTGTCGAGGCCACATTTTAAATGCTCTTTCGGATCATCTATATGATCTATACACAAATACATCTTCGGCACGATAAATTTGAGAAGCACTTAAAAATAAATACAAAGTCGAGGAGGAAAGTACCAAAAAAAATTTAATTTCTAAGTATTTTTTATTTTAAATTTCTTGATAATATACTGATATTACCACAAGTGCATGAACTGCAAGTGATTGTTAACAAGATGAAAGCTGTGAAAATTGAACTTCCCAAATCCTTCTAAGTTGGAGCTATAATTGCTAAATTAACAATGACTTGGAGATGATATATGAAGAAAATTCTCCATAATTGTGAAGACTTTTCAATGGAACAAGTTCAAAAACATATCCAAATTGAGGAATAGTCGATGCCACGAGATGGGAATGAAAATTCTCATATTAGCACTTCAAAAGTCAATGCCATGAAGAACACTAACAAATCCAACAAATCATTCAAGAGGAAATCTTCTACCAAGGACAACAAGAAGGTCAAAAAGAAGCATAAGGGAGATTGCTTAGTGTATGGAAAATCCGGTCAATTTGCAAATGATTGTCGACATCGAAAACAAAGCAAAACCAAGGGCAAAGTGAATTTCGTTGACATCGAAGACATTGTTGCTACTGTGAACAAAATCAATGTTGTCAAAGAAGAAGTTACGGGATGGTGGTATGAATCATGTGCTACCGTTCAAATTTTTTATGATAGGTCTCTCTTCAAAACATATCAAGAGATCGGTGATGGACAACAAGTCCAAATAGAGAATGAAGGTCGTTCAAGCATCATTGGCATTCGCAATATTGAATTGTATTTCACATTCGGAAAGAAAATAATTCTATCAAATATACTACATGTACTGGATATGAAATAGGAACATTGTTAGTGAAGATCTCTTGGGAAAACCAGGTGTCAAGTCTGTATTTGAGTTGGAAAAACTTGTACTATCCCGTAATAATATTTTTGTTGGAAAAAACTATTTTACTGAGAGAATGGTCAATCTTTGTACTATTAACAATAATATCAATAAAACTATATATTTTGATTACTTGCTTGTTTCTTCTAAATTATGGCATGATATATTAGGTCATATAGGCTATTCTACTTTAAATAGAATGATGTAAAGTGGCACGATTTCTTGCGAATTAGACAAGCATAATAAATGTGAACTGTGTTAAATAAAAAATAGTTAAGAAAAGTTTTAATAATGTTGATAAATCTTCTAGTTTACTTGGATTAATTCATTTAGACACTTGTGAATTAAATGACATGTTAACTAGAGGGGGTAGTAAATGCTTCATAATCTTTATAAATAAATTTTTCTAGGTTTTATTATGTTTACTTAATGAAACATAAAGATGGGACATTTAACATGTTTAAAGTTTTCAAAACCGAAGTAGAAAATCAACTAGGGAAAAATGTAAAAATTCTTAGAAGCGATAAAGGTAGATAATACTTCTCTAATAAATTTAATAGCTTTTGTGAAGAACATGGCATAATAAATCAATCTAGTACTTCTCTAACTCCTGAACAAAATGGTTTGACAGAAATAAAGAATATGACTAGGGTTGAAATAGTTAATACTACGTTATTACATGCTAAATTATCTCATAATTTACGTGTTCATCAAATGGATGTTAAAAGTGTGTTTTTAAATAGAGATTTAGATGAAGAGGTTTACATAGAACAACCTAAAGATTTTTTATACTACCCAGCAATGAACATAAAGTATATTTCTATATGGTTTAAAATAATCACCTAAAAAGTGGCATGAAAAATTTGACAATGCTATCATATCTTTTGATTTTGTGCACAACACGGTAGATAAATGTTTGTATACTAAAACTTGTGACATATATGTTTTTTTGTCTTTTTGTATGTAGATGACATGTTGATTATAAGTAATCACATGATTGGTGTTATAGAAAGAATTTTCTAAATTCAAAATAAAAGATCTTAGTCAAGTGGATACCATATTAGATTTTAAAGTGATTAAGAACAGTGGGGGTTATACATTAACACAATCAGATTATATTGAGAATGTGATAATTAAGTTTAAATAATTGAACATAAAAGAAGTGAATACCCCGTTTGATCATAATATCAAACTTGTGAAGAATATTGGGAGGGACATTGCACAACTTGAATATGCAAGTGCAATTGGTAGTCTCACGTACGAGGTACAGTGTACAAGACCGGATATTACATTTGCAATAAGTAAACTTACAAGTAACCCACGTGCCGAACATTAAAAGGCTATTGGTAGGGTTCTTGATTACTTAATAATGATAAAAAATCTTGGACTCCAATATTCTAATTTTTTGACTATTTTAAAATAATATACCGACACTAGTTGGATATCAAATACGGGTGAAAGTATACTTCGGGTTGGGTGTTTACTCTTGGAAGAGGTGCTGTTTCTTGGATATCTAAGAAACAAACATGTATAACACACTCAACTATGGAATCAGAGTTTGCTGCATAAGCAGAAACAAGAAAATAAGCTGAGTGATTCTGGGATCATCTATATGAAGTTCCATTGGATACAAAAAATGAGTCTTCTATTTTAATACTATATGATAGTCAAGTCACATTATCTAGAGCATATAGTACTATCATATAGTGATGTTTATAATGGAAAGTCCTAGACATATCAGTCTTAGACATGATTATGTAAGGAAATTTAAAAAAAAAAAAAAATCTCTTACATTTGTGAGCTCGAGCGAGAATTTTGCAAAACCACTTACTAAAGAGTTAGTAAGATCAACATCGAGTAGGATAGAGTGAAACTCCTAAATTAAACTCACCAATAACGGCAACCCTACTTATTATTATGAAACGAGTAATTCACAAGTTCAAATGGTAACAACAAGTTTTACAAACCGTAGTTTTGACAAATATACAAATCATAGTTTGATAATTTTTTGAACTAAACTTTAGGAAGTTTATAAGTAATTCATGAAAAAATAAAAACGAATCAAAAAGAGAAAAACTCGAATTAAATGTAGTTTGACAAATCGTCATCGACTACTGGAGAAATAGATTTTATTAACTTAAAAAATCTTACAATACAATATTTTTCTCACTCTTTCAATTTTTGCCTACCCAAAGAAAAACGTTCAATGTACGTGTGCGTGCCATTTATTCTTCTAATTCTCTCCCTTCCCTAATCTGCCATATATGTGCTCTCTATTCCGTTTTTGGCTGTGTGCACCATTAAATCAAAGAATTGGCTAAACTTTTTTCTCTCCCATAATTTGATTTTGCCTGTTTTCTTAGAGGTTCCACTCGAATTGTCATCCAGCTCGGCATTTTCGTGGATGATATGGGATATCGCATAATATGATTTATTAAAAATAGGAAGATAGAATATGAACAAGAAAATTTTGAAAGTAGGCTTTGCTTTATTAATTTAAAACAAAATAAATATTAAAGTCAAAAATTCACTAGAAAGTGTAACATAGTAAAAACTAAAACGCACCAAGTCACTGAAAAGAGATAGTCAAGTACGAGTTTCTAAAAATGTTAAGCCAATGTTATACATTTTTTTATTTTCGCAGACATGTCATGCAACAAATCGTTGTCGTGCTTATATTTACATTCCCTTCTCTTCATGTCCATTGGGCACCGTAATTTCTATTTTTGTGTATTGGTCTCAGGGGTAGAGCCATAATATGGCAAATTGGTAGGCCCCGGGGGAACCCACCTAACGAAGATGATGTCCCCGAATTTTTTTTGAGTCCATTATTATGAGAATCTAATGTTTTCAAATATGTCATAATCTATAAAAAGCTTACAAGAAGTCATTGCACAAAAATATTCAAGATTTAAAATTAGCTAAAGAAAGTTGTGCACGACGATCTTTTACAGCTGCAAATTCTTCTATAATAAAATCTATATCTATTTTATTAACAAACTCACTCTCAACAAAAATTGTCATACGATCAGCAAGAAACTCGTCACCCATTTTGCTACGAATTACCGTCTTCACATGTTTCATTGGTGAAAATGCTCTCTCAGTAGTTGCAGTAGAAACATGTAATGTCCACACAAAGCGAATCAATCTAGTTATCATCTTGTAATCCTCCAACCTTCCCGTTTCAACCAACTTCTAGCATAATTTGAAAGCGTAGGTACTTGAGGATCATGAACCACATCCTCATGATAATATTTCAATTCAGTCAACAAGGCATTCATCTCTTGGCATTCAAAATCCCCAAAATAAAACTCCACTGTAAGCTCATAAATATCATTTGCACTAAATGATTCGAATGAATTTTTAGGACCCAAAGCCACACTAAGTTTAAGGATTCGAACTGATGTCTCATTAAATCTTGTATCCAACTTTGTCAACTGAAAATGTATGGCTTCATTGAAAACATCAAAGTGATAATGATGGTCAACAGTAATTTTTTTACGACCACGACCAATATTGTTGTCTAGGTCGGGTAAATCAATGTCATATCTTGAGCAAAAATCTTTCACTTCCTGAAGCAGTTTCTCCCAACCTAATTGTCTTAATTCTCGAAGAATATTTTTTGCAATAGAGACATATCTCATAGCAACCAGAATGTCAACATATTCTTTTTGAAAGGCTTGACAAAGAAAATCAGCAATTCTCATAATTGAACTCATTAAATGCAAGCCAAATACTAAATCAACACTTTTGATGTTTTTGCAAGCACCACGAATATCCACCCGAGCTCTTTGGACACCTTGTAGCTCAGTATTGCGCTTAGCAGAATATTTAACAATATTAATAACATTGTCTAATAGAGAAAAGAAGTCCCAAATAGGATCACGTTGCTTGGCTGCAGCAATCATTGTCAATTGCAATCGATGAGCAAAATGATAGACATAGTACACATATGGACAATCATTAAGAAACAATGCCTGAAGTCCATTCCATTGGCCACGTATATTACTAGCACCATCATACCCTTTACCTCTCAATTTATGAACGTGGATGTTGTGCCGAACAAGAACATCATATATCTCTTTTTTTAGTATCTCTGAAGAAATTTCACTAACACATTTTATAGCAAGTAAGCGTTCTGTTAGAATACCCGCAGTGTTCACAAACCTTAAGATAATGGTCATTTGCTCTCAATGAGATTCATCTTATGCTTCATCAACAAGAAGAGAAAAATAAGCATATCCAATTTCCTCGCGAATCATCCGACGAACTCTGTTGGCCATAATTTCCAAAATCTCCTTTTGGATATCCCCACTAGAGTATTTGACATTTTTTTATGCATTGCCCAACACAATGTTTCTAACATCTACATTCATTTCTCCAAATACATCAATCAATTTGATTACATTTCCACGATTCAATGACTCTTTAGATTCATCATGACTTTGAAAGAACACCCTTGCACTGCTAGCCATCGAACACTTACAATTGACGTCTTCAACGACAATCGATTTTTCATAACTTTCTATTTGCTTGCCCTATAAATGACCTTATCAATATGTTGAGCAGGTCTCATTAAATTTTGAACATTTTGTCATACACCTATTATGAGATGATGAAGTTGAAGAACCAACATGTAAAAGAAATGCACACTCCTTTCTCTAAACTCTTTTCTAATTATCAAATCCATTAGTTACTAATGCTGAAAGAGATGCCTGATGTCTATCATTTTCAAAAGAAAACAAGAAAAACAATAAGCCTTATGAGTTGAAGGCGAATACTCCAACCAAAAAAATTGATTAAACCAATTATATTAGAAAAGACGAGCTTTATCTTTATAATTTCTTGCTTTATATTCTCGGAGTTTAGGTTGATAAGGTCCCGCTATCAAATATGCCCGTCTAATATCATCATTTTTATCAAGAGGATAGTCATATATGTTATTCATTTTTCCAAGATCCTGCTCAATTTCGGAAGATGGAGTTGGAAGAGATTGTTGATTCTAAGTTAGAGGAATATGTTGATGTTGATTTGAATTTTTAGTTGGTATAACTATTCTTGGTTTAAAGAAAGAATGCAATGTCGTTTTTACTTTCTTCATAAGAGATTGTTGTGCGGCCATTGTATATTCCAAAAAGTCAAGAAATTCCACAAAATTGATTTTACAAGTAAATTTTAAATGAAATAAAATCTTAAACAAGAAATAAATGCAAAAAAATTGAAAATAGACACAACAAACTAAGATTGCAAGTTTTAACTACAGAGCCAATTCTGAAAACATATTATAATAAAAAATCTGAGTGTGTATGCAAATTCTATGCCCGTTTATTTGAACAAAATCCAAAATCATCAATAATTCAGTAGAAAAATCACAAAATAGGGCAAAAAAATCATTAGAGCATAAAATTAAAGAGCAATGGAAGGACCGGGCCATGGCAAATTTTTTTTTTTAAACCTTCAGCTTCTGTTCCAGGACAGGACTAGGCTGTGGCTCAGTAAGGTCCAGCCCTGTCTCTGCCTCTAGTTGGTCCTCTCTCGAGATTTTTAGGGTGGTTTCAACATCATTTTGGTGTTTATTCATCACAATTAAAGACATTCATAATATGTTACAAATAGGAAAATAAAATATGAACAAGAAAATATTAAAAGTCAGCTCTGACGTATTCATTTCAAATAAAATGAAAACCTATATGGGTGAAATTGGCTAGAAAGTGCAACATCTTATCTTATCTTATTAATATATTAAAGGAGAATAGCCGCCAAAATATTTGCAACGTTTTTCCCTCCAAAATTCCCTCCAAAGCAATTACATTAAATAATCTTATTAATTAAGTTTCTCAAAAACGAAAGAAAAATATGTATTGTACTAGGAATGCACGTATATTATTACACACATATTGTATTAGGAATGCATGTATATTATTATTACATATATTATTGAATGTACTATGAATGCACGTATTGTCTGATAATTTATTGTTGTATTGAATGCGCGTATAATATTAATATGGTAGGAAATTATTATCTAATTATTAATAATAGTGATATTGATCGCATATGAAAGATATTAGTGATTAGTATTAGTAATATGATTAAATTAAACTCTTAACTAAAATTTAAGATATTAGTGAATAGTAATTAGTAATACAATTAAATTTTTTTGATATATAAATATGACTTTTCGTTTTGCAATTAACATTAAAGTAAGAAAAATATGCATTCAACCTAACAAAATGTCATGCACATATAAAATGACGATTCATATTTCCAATGCATCATGATGCTTTCCAATATGCATTAGTTCACGTTTGAAACAGTAAAATACGCTATGCACTTTTTTTGCCTTTGGCATGATTGGAAATCGTGCTTTGGTATATATATATATATATATCAGTAAGTTTAGTATTAAAAAACTACAACAAAATACGATATTAGTGATTTGTATTAGTAATTAGTAATACGATTAAATTAAATTCTTAGTTAATTTTTTTGATATATGAATGTGACTGTTCGTTTTTTTATTGACATTAAAGTAAGAAAATTATGCATTCAACCTAACAAAAAGTCATGCACTATCAAATGACGATTCATAATCCTAATGCATCATGATGCTTTCCAACATGCATTAGTTTTAAACAGTAAACACGCACTCCTACTTTTTTTTGCCTTTGGCATGATTGGAAATCATGCTTTGGTATATATATCAATAAGTTTGGTATTAAAAAACTACGAAAAAATACGTGATTTGTCTGCATGTATGTTTTGGTTCATACAAGTCTCCATTTTTATTTCGAAATTGTGTACAAAAAGAAGTTAAAATTTTTGCCTCTAATTTTTTCTTTCATTTACATTGGCAGTATCCTCATCTAAAGAAATGGCGCTGATTTTTAATTTAGTCGAAGAAATCAATTCAACAAAAACACATTGGGATGTGAAAGTTCAGATTGTGCGCATTTGGGAGATACCCAATTATGGAAACAATGAAGAGACGTACAGTCTTGAGATGATATTCATTGATAGAGAGGTATTTTGTCATATTTTTTAAACTCTTTTAATATTGTGCATATCATTGGTAGACATTTTTTTTTCTTTTTGTTTTTTTGTTTTTATCCTATCTACATTGAAAAACTATGTAGAACCAAAAAAATGATAAAAACCCATACATGATTATGTCTTCATCATCATTTAAATTTTAAAGTGTATTTCCTATTCAAGCATAGAAAAAAAAATATTGGTTCAAACTCGACAATATATTTACAATTCGAGACGAAAAATAGAGCAATTTATAAATTAACTGTTGGTCAGAATGTAGAAACGTTATATCTGATTAGGCGTCAATTTCTTCTTCAGATCGGCCTAAAAATGGGTAAATAAAATATTAATACTATACTAGAAATATAAAAATGTATCAAGATCTTGAATAATTCTTTTTGTAGAATGATTCTTATTGTAACTTTTGAATTTAGAAAGAAGTTTAAAATATGTTGTCACTATGTGTTTTACATTGGTAGATAATTTTTTTTTCTGTTCTACTACTAATTAGCATTTAAAATTATTGTAAAAGCACTTTCGTTGTGAAGAAGTAATCACAACTTCTTACACAAAATACTTTTAAAATCTTTATTAGGGTGGAAGAATTCATGCAAGTGTGAAACACAGTTTGGTTAAGACATTTAAGCCTTTGATCTGCGATGGACTGCTATATATGATGAGAAATTTTGTGATTGGGTACAACAGTATGAAATTCAAGGCCACAACCCACAAGTATAAGCTCTACTGAAAACGTAAGTTATAGAAATTGGGGGTGATAGTTTTCCATCGCAAATTTATGTATTCAAGCCTTTCGATGAATTATTGTCGGCACCAAACGTTGATGAGACTGAGTTGTTTGATAATAATTGAATAATATTTCGTGTTTATATATATTTTTTAATTTTATCGAATAATTGATAACGTACGGTCCATGGTTTTTGCCTTTTCTTTTGTTAAAATTTTTGTTCAGATATAATTGGTGAGGTCGTTGTCAAGGACAGCGCTCGATATAAAGACATGTCCAGAAGAACTACCAAACTGATTTACTTTGTGCTCGAGTACTTTGCATATTAATTATAATATTTATTATGTGTAGAATTAAAATATAATTTATTAGTGTATATTTAATAAAGATGTGATAGTTCAATTTTTTTTATATGCAAAATTTAAACAGGAAAAATCGATTGTCTTGTACTTTGTGGGGGTGATTATGCTAATGAAATTAATAATATTTTGGAATCTGATAATCCGAAACCAATAATTATGTTACTTCAGATGTGTCGTGCATCAGATGTCGGTTTGAGGCGTTATTTGTTTTATGTAATAGTTGATTATTTCGACATAGCTAGTTAATATATAGTTTCATGAATTTCAGGTGAAGTCAAAATTTATAATACATACTATGTTTTGAAAGTTATAATCAATGCTCAAATAGATAAAGTTAAAGAATTTCGTGACAAATACGACTAATAATATTTTTTTTTAATATCTACATTTATTTTTTTGTTTTTTTTCACTATTTTCATTAATATTTTTCATATATTTTTTAATGACTCTATAAATTCATTGTAAGGCTATTAACTGGAAAAAAATATCTCTCTCAAGGGATAAGTCAGATATCTTCCGCTTCTATTTACTCTATTTCTGACGACCTTACAAGTGGGGCCAATGAGGTGAAAACAATTGAGCAGTTATTTGACTCTTTAGAGGTAAATATGTTATCCGCATGAAAATCATGTTATTATGTGATTAATTTAGTTAGCTAAAGACTTTGTCGTTTTTTTTTAGATGGGCAGTTTTGGGTTTTTGCTACTATTATAGCTATCGAAAGTGATCAAGATTGGTGGTATCTATTGTGTAAAAAGTGTCCGAAAAAAGTAAATATTGTAGGTACAAAATTTTATTGTGAAAAGAGCGGCTGTTTTGACATCGATGGAAATCCTAGGTAAAACAATCTTTCATTATTTAACTAGACTATTTATTATTATTTATCGTTGGACATAAAGTGTTCATTCCAAGAATCATTTTAACTCAATCACATCCAAGATTACCTTTTAAATTTCAAAGAAAGCAATATATTTTGATTGTCTCATATGTTATGACTATTAACAAGTGTCAAGGTCAATTACTATTACATGTAGGACTTTATCTGAAAAGACCAATTTTTAGTCATGAACAACTTTATGTTGCAGTCTCTAGAATTACAAACCGAATAGAATTGAAGATACTAATTTGAGATATAGATGGAGCATAATCCAATTCAACCACAAATATTGTTTCAAAGAAGTTGTCTAGAGTTTGAATTAGCTATGTTGAATTCTAAACTTTCATTGAAATAACATTATGTAATATTTTGTTATTTAAATGATGCTTTTGCATTTGATCTGATTATAACCAATTCACTTTAATATTATTTTATCGATATGATCATCACACAATACAAATTCGTGCATCGCGCGGGTGAAAAATAGTAGTAATAAAAACTACAAAGTGTGTGTTACGCTTTAGAAAAAGGGAAAATACACAATTAATTTTATATTATTATTTTTGCCAACATGTCAAGCTACGGAAGTCAATCATGCTTATGAGTTTGTTTGGTCAAACATAATTTTTATCTACGCATTTAGTACGATCCACAATTTATTATACACATATTATCTACACATTCCATAGGACTCACAATTTATATACATCTAAAAAATAATTTCGACAATATCAAACATATACTATATATATCTTTCCAGCGGAACCACCCCTTCCTTTTCACCTGGCACTGTAATTTCGAATTTATGCATATTGGTCCTCAAATTTTAAGATGCGTTATTTTCACTTTTCCTCTATCAAAATTTCTCCTTTTGTTTTGCCAAATATATTTTTGTTCTTTTTGGCCGGTTGACGATAAGTTATATCTTGAATTTATTGAAAAGAGTAGTTTCAGTTTTTCAGGATTTGTATTATTAGAACGTCTTCAAAATTAAGATTGATTCTTCCTCAGTAGAATCAGGATGGAAACGAAGATTGTACATGACTTTTAAAACAAGAGGGAGCGAGCATAGCACGATTGAAAAATCGTAGTAGTAAGCAATGCATAGCTCGCTAGAGCAAGTTGGGAAAAGCAGTGAGCATTTACTCACTGCATGGCATGTGTGACCGCCTGGTGCAGCGTGCGTTTCATTGCTCACTGCACGACTTCGCGTGCGCAAAGTCAAAAAAGTGTCTTCAGGCACCTAACACCTCTTCACGCATTTTTTATTGTTCGGTAAGCTTTTTATAGTTTGAACACACTATGAAAGTATTTAAATTCAAGTCTAAAAGCCACATATGAAAGATTGTATTTCTACGTGATGAGATGCATGAAAATCTATAAATAGACTTCACTAACTGCATATGAGATAGTCGATTTTGATACTAAATTTTATGTTCTTACTTTTCCTCTCATTTGCATCATTTCTCTACAGTGTATACTTTGTCATTCAGCAGAGCCTGGAATATAAATTTATTTGTTCTTCCGTGTTTGAGTTGTCTTCGTATTTGTATAACTCATAAAGCTTTATAAGTTTCATTGTATCTTGGCACATTTTCCGCAGAGTCGGTGGAAACAAATAACATCTTAAACAAAGCAACGTTATAACATGCCTCGAAGCCAATTTTGCATCATTTCTCTACGGCTAATCATATGGTTTAACATCAACCGAAGACATGGTCGGAACATAGTACATATTGCAGCTCATTATTTCCCAGAGATTAGAAAATAGCACGAGATAAATGAGACATTTATCGTTCCATTTCTTCTTCTAGTCGAGAAACGAAAAGAATGGCCTCAAATACTAATTTTACACGATCATGTAACTTACAACATTGAGGCCCTCAAAAGGCTTGAACGACAGCCAAAAAAAAACCCAATGAAAAGGCAAAATCAAAACAGCAAAAATACTATTTTCTACACTCAACTATAGTTACAGGAAGGCCATAATCAGGCAGTAACATAGGTGCTAGAATGTCCCAGTGAACTTTCCACATTTCCTTTTCTCCATTTATATAATTCCAGGACCCCCTTTCCTTGTTTTTCTTGAAAATATTACAGCCACAGATACTAATCAAAACCGATCCTCATGTCTTATCTGAGGGCATTAACAAAAGTCATCAACGAATCCACGTCTCTCTTCTCAGAGGGATATTTTACAGGCCTTGAAGAATGTTTGGGGAAGAAAAGTATTGTAGGGAAGCTCCCCAACTGCAGTTCTTGCTGAGCAAATGCCTTCTCCTCTGCATCTGCCCTGAACTTTCCCACCTTAACACCGGACCCTGCCAACTTCTCTGCCAATTCCACATATGACCCTTCCATTGCCTGTTAGGATAAAAAAGATAAGATTTTAGACTGAAACTCATGTTGATAAACAGCAGTACAATTAGCGTCAAGATAAACATTTACCTGGCAAAAGCGGCACCAAGGTGCGTAAAGCACAACAAGCCAAGCCTCCTTTCTATTTTCCAATTTCAGCAAGTTCTCGATTCCTGGCCTACTCAAGTTAACAACATGATGCGTGCTGAAAAGATCAGCATGAGTGGCGGTGCCATTTGCGTGAACGGATCCATTGGCATTGGCATTGCCATTTAAACTTCCTTCCTTGATGTTGCCTTTGTGCAGGCCACACTCCTTGGCCTTGGCATCCTCCCACCACCACCTTCCTTCTCTCTCATGTTGCCCGGGTAGGACAGGTCTGGTGCATGGCTCACATCCAATGGATATGTACCCTTGAGAGTGCAACGAGTTCACCGGCACATTCATAGCCCGGAGGAAATTCCAAACATCATCACCCTTCACATTTGCCACTGGATTCCACTTCACCAAGCTGCCAACCCCACCATCCATTCCCTCAAAAACGGGGTCAACCTGAACAACTGGAATTTCTGAGCGAGTGCCAGGAGACTGATCCTTCCGCTGCCCAGTTATCCAGGCGCGAAGCCCCTTAAGGGCCCTCCTCAGGGGCCTAACCTTTCTGACACGGCAACACTCCTGGTGCCCATCTTCGTAAAAAGAGAAAAGTCCCTTGCTCCTAACCAAAGCCTGGACTTCCACAGCATCAGGAAACATGTATTCTATGCGAATCCCATAGTGTTTCTCGACTTCGTCAAAGAATCTGTATGTCTCAGGGTTCAACCTCCCAGTGTCCAAGCTAAAAACTCTAAATGGTCGTCCCGTTAAATGTGCATATTCGATTAAGGCAACATCTTCAGCGCCACTGCATGATAATTTTTCCCAGTAAGTACATCCCGATTCAGTACATTTTCAATTAAAGCACTTGTTCAGATAATAAAAGCAAAGTTCCACAGTAGGATCAGGTGGCTAACATATTCGAATGCCCCAATTTCTATATAAAAATTTTCATCAAAATAAAAGGCTTCTGTGTACTGAATCCTCAATTAGTTAAAGATCCATACATGCAATGGCACAGCCCTAAGTTGGTTCACAGATTATGCACTTCTATATGCAGCAAATTTTCAAATGTCCTATGATTACAAAATAAATCTCATTTTTCAACCAACAAATAACAATTAGTTCTTTCCAAAAGTAACCATACAAATCGAAGTTAAATTTATAATCCTAAAAAGATCGTACATTGATGACTTGACAACACTTAGCAAAACAATTTGTACAGATTCGTCAATTTGATGAGTTAAATCATGATTGTCAAAATTACCTAAAAGCAATGGCAATATCATTTCCGAATTTCTCAAGGGCTTTGTCCATAATCTCAAGAGGAGAAGCATTTTGAAGATCCTTGGCCAATTTTTCGTAGTCCTCTACCTCGACCTTTTCAACCACCTCTGCTGAATTCCACAATAAAATCAATGGCAACCCGTCATTTCAGATTGGCCAAAATTAACAATAAATTAAACAACTTATGTCTTAAAGAATTTTTTTCGCACCAGGAGCAACGATGGTTGCTGCTGAAGGGACAATTGAAGCGTTCCTCTTTGGCTCGGCGTTCAACGGCTTAACATCAGAATACCGCCTGGAAAAACTCAACGCCATTGATGGGAGACTCGGCCTGTCCAAAGGCTGAAAGGAACCAAATTGGGCAGCTGCAGAGAGAAAGGATATTAACCCAAACGTTAAACACAAAAATCAGAAACAATAAACACCCAGAAAAAAATTCATAAACACAATTCGAAAAACTAAAAGCAAAAGGAAAATGAAATATTTAAAAAAAAAAAAATGTTACCTTTGGATTGATCTAAGGAAGGAGATAAAGAAGAGCCATGAACTACGGATGAAGAAGTGAAAGCTAAAGCCATAATATATAATTCTTTCCTGTATCTAACTACAAAAACCTGAGAATTTCAACAGGAAGAACAAGAGTTTGGGCAGATAATGGGTTTTGAGAATTATAGTGTGTTGATTCAATTGCACTTTGCACAAGAGAAATATTGGTATATAAGGAGTGGTGGCCTGGTGGGGGAAATGAAGGGAGGGGGCGCCCTTCTCGGGTTCATTGAACCTGGACATATTTTGAGGCAATTGTGAAATCTGACGTGGCCGATGAATGTTGTTTGAATCAGCACTTTCGTCACGTGCCAATACAAACAAAAACAGAGGATTCAGAGACCAGAGAGAAGAGAGAAGAGAGAAGAGATTCTCGATTTATTTTTCTTATTTATTTTCTTTTCTTCCATTTATTTATTTATCAGTTAATTTCACAAATGGTCACTGAAGTTTTAAAAAATTTATAAAACAATCACTAAAGTTACAAAATTTTAGTGCCGTCACTGAAGTATACTAATGTGTTCACCAATGGCCACTTCGCTAAATTTCTAGAGTAAATTGATGATGTGTCAACGTTAAGTATTCATGTTGCACATAATTTATCGATATTTGGCAAAAATTGACACCACGTGGACTTTATGTACTAATTACAATAAATTTGAAACATAAATAATGCACCTAAAATATGAAAACCTAGTTGTAATTTTTAGACAATATCTAAATCAGATCTCCAAACTATTTACACAATTCGATTTAACCAATTGGGGTTGGGGTTGGGATCCTTTTTGGAAAAATTTTGAGTTGTGCAAATGGTTTGGAGATCTGATTTAGATATTATTTAGAAATTGTAGCTATGTTCTCATATTTTATGTGCATCTATTGTGGTCTAAATTTATTATAATTAATACATTAAGTCCACATAGCATCAATTTTTGTCAAATATTAACCGATTGTGTGCCACGTGGACACATAAAGGTGACACGTCATCAATTTACGTTGAGAATTTAACAGAGTGACCATTGATGAACTCATTAATATAATTTCAGTGACCAGCACTAAAACTTTTTAACTTCAATAACTATTTCGTAATTTTACTAAAACTTCAATAACCGCTAGTGAAATTAATCCATTTATTTATCTTATTTTTGTTGTTATTGCCAACTTCTTTTTGTAATTCAGATTTTAATTTTATTCTATAATTTTAACAATACATTTCATAGATTTACAATTTTTTATAATTTTTTAACTACACATTTTATCATGGTTTACAAAAAATCTAATTTTAATTAAAATCAAACACACCGTAACAACTCTTGATATTCAATAATGAAGACGAAGAAGTTTGAAAATGAGAAATCTTAACCGTACATATGTTGTCATATGTTTCGTAGGATTAGAAGAAACTACAGCCCCGATTGTCTGACCATCATTTTTATTATCATTTTTTTTTTTTTTTGAATTTCAAGATATAATTTGAGTAAATTTTAAAATGTCATATTCAAATCATTTGGGTTTTATTTCATATTCAACTTCGATCCTCTATGGTTAATTTTAATCATCTGTACAAACAACAAATAATCAAAACTCAAATTCTTGGTCTTTAGACATAGATAAAAATTAAATTTTTAAGAAATTTTAATAAAAGTTAATGAAATATATGATTGAAAAATTGATAAAAATTGTGAACTCTGTAAAATATTTAGTTGAAAATGAATTTTAAAAAATAAAGACTAAACATGCTCTTAATCTTCGAATATTATGAGACGCCAAATTTAGAGAAAATATAAGCCAAGTAAGAGTAATGCCTCAATGAAATAAATGATCAATTACCTTAAATTAACTAGTATATGATGATGGAATATTGCATATTCTTGTTTCATTTTCAAAGTGACCCTAAAAAATAATGTTCTAAAAATTGTAAAATGTAATTAGGTGTGGAGACAAATTTTAAATTTTTTAAGTCTAGGCGAAACTTAGGCGAGAGCGAGATAAGGACAAAATGAAGGCGATGCGTGAAGTATAGAGGTCGAGTCTTACGTTTAGATGATACTTAAGTGGATTTTTTAGAACAGTACTGAAAAATCTTTTGAAAATATTGTTAATTATTAAATAACAAGATGTTTACTGGTAATTTCCCCGCAAATTAGATGTAATGATCATGAAATAGCACATTCTTTGTCGGTTCCTATCTTTATTGACCCTTTGACGGGATATTGTAGTTTAGTGATAATCAAATATTATTGAACTCTAGTGACTAATCAACGCAGCATCCCATTGTAATCACTAATTATATATTATTACATGCACAAATTAATCTTAAAAGTGGAGAATTCTGTTTGAAAAAAAAATTTGAAAAAGGAAAAGTTTATTTCTAAAAGTAAATGGGTAGCAGGGATTGTTGATCATCCCCAGTTTCTTCATCTAATGATCGAGGATCCGAGATTGGCTAGACCTATATTTTTATCGCCGGTGTATGCTTCATGTTCTGTTGTAGGACGCAGGGATTTATTTGAGGGACTTCACCATGTTTCCCAGACTGTGGATGGCCCTTGGCTTGTGGGTGGTGACTTCAACGTCATTGCTCATGATGGTGAACGGACGGGAGTCAGTACTCGTGATAGGGGGAAGACTGATTTTTGTGATATGATGATGGAGTGTGGATTGACTGATGCTGGATTTTCTGGTAGTCCTTATACTTGGCATAATAGGAGGGTGTGGAAGAGACTTGACAGGGTTTTGATGAATCATGAGGCTGCATCCTTCTTTCGACAGTTTACAGTGAGGCATCTCAATCGGTCTACGTCTGATCATTCGCCTTTGTTATTGAGTTGGGTTGAGGCTGATGATGGGGGTGGGCCTAGGCCTTTTCGGTTCCTCAATGTTTGGTCCCGTCATCATGACTTTTTATCCTTTGTCTCTCAAAAGTGGTCATACCCGACTCAGTTTACAGAGATGGCTGCTCTTTGGGAGAAGTGCTTTAGGATGAAGCAGGGACTTCGTTGGTGGAGTAGAAATGTGTTTGGGGATATATTTCAGAGAATTAGAGATGCTGAGAGCAGGGTGGATGAGGCTGAGATGGAATATGATTTGGATCCATCACCTGCACATAGAGAACACTTACATCAGGTTCAGGCCCTACTGAACCGTGCTTTGTCTATTGAGGAAGGCTTTTGGAAACAGAAGGCTGGGACTCGTTGGATGTGCGAGGAAGAGCACAACACGAGGTATTTTCATTCAGTGGTGCAGGGACGCCGCATGCGGGCCCGTATACATTCTATTAGATCTCAGACGGGAGAGACTTTGTCTGCACACGAGGAGATTCAGGGTTCAGCTGTTTCCTTTTTCCAGGACCTCCTTTCTGCTCCCGCCCAGGCAACTGACCAAATTTTACCAGATATTATCCCCTCTTTGGTTACTCAGGAGGATAATCAGGAGCTGAACCGACTTCCATCATTGGCTGAGATTAGAGATGTAGTGTTCAGTATTGATGCAGATAGTGTGGCGGGTCCAGATGGGTTTACCTCTCATTTTTTTCAGCAGTGTTGGGAGATTGTCAAGGATGATGTTTTTCGTGTGGTTTTGGACTTCTTTGATGGTGGGCATCTGCCTAGGGGATTCTCTGCTACTTCTATAATCTTGCTTCCCAAGCGAGACAACGCCTGTCGATGGACAGAGTATCGACCGATTAGTCTTTGCACGGTGTTCAACAAGATTGTCACCAAGCTCCTGAACTCTTGCTTAAGTTTTGTTTTGCCTCGTATCATCTCTCCACAGCAGAGTGGCTTTATTCAGGGGAGGCTGATTGGTGATAATGTCTTGTTGGCACAGGAGATGCTCCATACATTGGATACCCAGGCCCGTGGGGGCAATGTCATCCTTAAGCTAGATATGGCTAAGGCATATGACAGATTAGACTGGGACTTCTTGATGACTGTGATGGAGAGATTTGGATTCGATTGGATGTGGAGGGATAGGATCAGGCGTTGTATTTCTGAGTGCCATTTTTCTGTCTTGGTGAATGGCAGGCCTTGTGGTTTCTTTCCTTCCTCTCGTGGGCTGAGACAGGGAGATCCCATATCTCCTTCGTTGTTTATCATTGCAGCAGACTACTTCTCTCGGGGTCTTACTCAAGTTTTCCAGCAGTATCCATCGATGGCATATATTCATAGAGGTGACACTCTTGTCTCACATCTTTGTTTTGCTGATGATATGATCATATTTGCTAATGGCCAAAGACAGTCAGTAAAGAGAGTACTGCATTGTTTGGAGCACTATGAGAGGGTCTCTGGCCAGTTGGTGAATAGAGACAAGAGTGGTCTTATTGTGCCTAAGAGGGCACCTCCTTCTAGGATTCAGATACTTGAGCACATTACTGGCTTTCGTCGTCAGCAGCAGCCTATCACATACTTGGGCATACCCTTGTTTAAGGGGGCCCGAAAGACCTTCTTATATGATGATCTATTTCAAAAGGTCAAGAGCAAGATCTCTGGATGGGCCTTTAGGCTACTATCTTTTGGTGGCAGGATTACTTTACTGAGGTCTGTCCTTTCTTCCTTGCCTCTCTATCTTCTTCAGATTATGCAGCCTCCCAAAACAGTGTTGAAGAAGTTAGAGAGTACATTTGCTAGATTCTTGTGGGACTCTAAGGATCAGTCTCACCGTATGCATTGGAAGAGATTGAAGGATATTTGCCTTCCCACTAATGAGGGTGGTTTGGGCTTCAGAAGATTAGAGGACATGGTCCATGCTTTCTCTTTGAAGCTCTGGTGGTTATTCAGATCACAGCAGTCGCTTTGGGCTCAGTTTTTACTGGGCAAGTATTGCAGGGGCACCCATCCCCTTCTAGCACCCATACCACATTCTGCTTCTGCGGTTTGGAGGAGGCTAAAGGGGGTGGGACTCACAGCGGAGCCCCACATCGCGTGGCAGTTGGGTCATGGGCGCATATTCTTTTGGCACGACTGTTGGATGGGTGACATAACTTTAGCTCAAATGTTTCCTCATAGGGAGCATACCTCCGTCCAGGTAGTTGAGTTTTTTGATGATACTGGATGGGATATCGATAGACTCTTGTTGGTCCTTCCACATGATATTGCAATCCAGGTTGGAAGTCTACCCCTTTGTCCCGATGTTCTTGATAGACCTATGTGGAAAGACACCCCAGATGGTAGGTTTTCTACCAAGTCGGCATGGCAGCTTGTTCGCACTGGGAGTACTCTTCAGGCCTTTTGTCGCATGATTTGGAGCCCGATCATCCCGCAGACTATCTCTTTCTTTTGTTGGCGATTGTGGCAGGGTTTAGTGCCAGTGGATGTGATTATTCAGAGGAGGATTCGGGCCCACATGGCATCAAGGTGTCAGTGCTGTTTAGAGATTGAGACCATCCAGCATGTCTTTATTGATAGCCCTGTGGCTCACCAGGTATGACAGCACTTCTCGGCTATTTTTGGCATTCCCCTCAGGGTTGGAGAGATGCTACAGCATAGATTTCAGACTTGGAGATTCTCAGGCTAGTTTGTCAGGAGTGGCCATATTCGCACTATCATCCCTTTGCTGGTCTTTTGGTATATTTGGACAGCTAGGAATGATGCGAAGCATCGTAGGATTGGCATGGAGCCCAATCGTATCATCTGGCGGGTCTATCACACTATTTCTTTACTGCATATGGGAAGACTCTTTCAATTTGTGCATTGGCGTGGGGACCTTGATCTTGCCCCACATTTTGGTTTTACTCTTACTTCTCCTACCCCCAGCCCTCCTACTTTGGTTTATTGGCGTGCCCCATTGGCTGGATCTACCAAGATCAATACTGATGGATGCGTCAGGGATGGATTTGCGAGTGGCGGGGGTGTTATCAGAGATCACACTGGGCGTTGTATCAGGGCCTTCTCTACCGGCTACGGAGACATACTTATTTTGGAGGCAGAGTTGAGAGCCATTTTACAGGGCATTGAGCTTGCCCGACGGATGGGTCTTGTGGACTTATGGATTGAGACTGACTCTACACTCGCTGTTCATTGCATTTCACGTGGTGGGGGGCCGTGGGTCATTCAGTCAATACTCAGACGCATCCGACATCTTCTTTCATTCGATCGAGACACAATTTCCCATATTTTTCGAGAAGGAAACCAGGTCGCTGACTCTTTAGCTTCTGAGGGCTGGGACCAACGACATTATCAGGAGTATGGATCTTCAGACTTGCCTTGTCGTTCGCGTGGACTACTTCAGACTGACAGATATGGCCTTCCATCAGTTAGAGGTCTTTAGTTTTTTTGTTAGTTTGGTTTTCATTTGCTTTTGCTTTTCAGAATTATGCACCGGAAGTAGTATCTCTTTATTTGCTGTAGTTTGAGGAATTTTTTCATTCGTTGTATACTTGGAGGTCAGGTTCATATCCCCCTCCTGTGTACTACCATTTTTATATAAATACAGTGGTAGGGGCATCCAAACCCCCACCAGCCTATCCTGGTAGAGGCCTAAAAACCATACTGGGACTATGCTGGTGCTTCGAATAAAAAAAAAAAAAAAAAAAAGTAAATGGGTAGCAGCAAGGGGCGGATCTAGAAGAGACTCTCCTTCGCTCGACTCCTTCCTAAGTCCAATTTTTTTTTTTCTAGTATAGAAAAAAAGAAATTAGAAATTTTATTCTTCTCATATTTTAGTTCGATCTAAATTGTTTTTTACTCTCCTTCTAGATCCGCCTAGTACAAGAAAAGTTGAACAATGCAATGAATAAATTTAGCTTTATGTAATTTACTTCATCAAACTCAGTCAAACAATAATATATGTGTGTGTGATTTGGTGAATTAGAGAGCTAAATACTGATGAATTAAATGTGACTAACTGATATTATTTTTGTACGATTGCAGGTTTGGAGAAGGTGAAGAGATTTTGAGGAGATGGAAAAATTTTGGATGCTAAAGAATTGTTAGCGAAGTGTTTGACGGAAAATTAAAAAGAGCAAATTAGTCATTTTTTTTACAGTAAAACTCGGTTTCGTGATGTGGAGGTGCAAATCTACATAGTTAAATATGTTGGAGGTCTATAACTTTGTTTTTGAATGTTGGAGGATCATATCCACGCTGCCTAAAAAGTTGAGGACCCAATCTTAATTTTCCATTTTTTATTTAGGGGATATTTAAGTTTTGATATAAAAAAAAAAAAAAAAGTGAAAGTACAAGGAAATAGTGCCACGAATTACTTGTGGAACTAGGAATCTATAAAAGCTGATCCTGAAAGTAAAGTCTAAGCAAAGTACTACAAAGTATTTTTGGGTGCCAAATAGTAAACGTACAAAATTAATATTAAAATCCTTCCATCAATTCGTAATAGCCTAGCAATGCAATGAGGTTAGAACATCTAACCGCAAATTGTTAAAAAAAAAAAAAAAAAAATTACCACGTAAATAAAATATCCAATGTTTCAAAAATTCATTTTAAATACTAGTTGATATAGACTCTATTAAGTTAATGTGCTAGAAAAAAATATTATCTAGAACTCTGACTATATTCAAAAACTTTGTTAGATATTTTGACTCCGTAAAATTAATATTTCTTATATAGATTTAGATAACACCTAGACAACATTATTGGATTGTAAATAGAACCTATTAAAAATTAATTTTGGACTTAAATGTCTATTCTTTATACTTCCGATTCTCTTCAACTCCACATTTATTTGATATGATTAGTTGAAGGGAAATATCCAAATACTTCGAGAGTCATCATGACTCTCGGAGTCATGTGCGGTAGCAATGCCAAACCAAATACGACGAGTAGTGGGGTCCTGAGCTAAGCCTTGGCTAAACCTTGGAAATCTTAATGCCATACAACTAGAATCTCTCTTTTATCCGATCCAGTTCCTCCACCACTGCGAACTCCAGTTAGATTCAGACATGCTACACTTTTTAGTTACTACTATGTAATGCGTGCTTTGCACGTGATTTAATAATTGTATTGTGAGATATATTTTTATTCAAAATTTCAAATATATAGATAATCATATTCAATTTAATACTGCATTAAAATATAAAAATCTGACATTAAAAATACGGTGCAATATAATATTTGTTGTTGTATTCAATTGCCACAATAGCTACGTTTGTATGTAATAATAATTAGTATTTATTAATCAATACATTTATTTCAATTTAGATGCATAACAAAAAAAAAAAAAAAAACACACAAAGTACTTTCTACAATTATGTGACCAGCAAGAGTGTTAAAGCTCTATTGTTAAAGTTTTGTAATATAGTCAAATAATGTCAATTAAAGAATGCAAACAAAAAGAATCAAAGATAGTGTACGTGAATTCTTAAATATATCAAGCACTCAAACTCATTGAATTTTCTTGTTTTATGAGATGGCAAATAACTTATAACAAATCTTTGTAATTTAATATAGATCACCAACTATGAAGATGTTTTAATCCAAAATAATATCACACACAATTTGGACTCGTAGCAACTCAAGTTAACAATTGTATGCAGATTTATCAATCAGCATATAAAAATAAGTAATTACATCAGCAATTGGCAAAATTAAACATTCTCATTTGCACAATTCAGTGCCCATATATCTTACTATTCCAAATGATAATGGAGAAATAAAGTAATATTACTAAAACTAAATATTCTAGCGATATAAGTGTCTTACATGGGAAAGAAATAGTTAATAAAAATTAGTTTAAACAATAAATAATAATTCAATTCAAAAACATAAAAAAATAATAGAAATTAGATCCATATGAGTAGTGGATTGAAACCACTATTGAAGAACGAAGTTCTTCGTCTAGAAAATTTAAAGCCGCAAGTCAATTAGATATATAAACAATATACAAACACGCACGAACATGAACAATAATTAAAAAATACACCGCAACCTTTATGAAGTAACAAAAACTATAATCACAAACACTAATCTTTAAATGAAGTTTTTATAGACTTCACAAATTACATAATTACTTTCAAATAAAGTAACTTTAAATTTTAAATTAGGCCTGAAATAAGTTAAATACAATGTTGGTGGCAGGTAAATGACTATTCATCATCTTGTCGTTGTCACAATTCGATGAAAATATTTTTAAAATGCAGTAATTAAATGTAATGAATGGTGATTTAGTTCTTTCAATGTGGTTACAAATATTAAATTGGAAATTTAATTATAATACTAAATGAAGGACAATTTAGGAAATAAAAATATTAATGAGGGCGTATTCGTCCAAAAATGTTTCTCCATTTTCTAGACTTTTAAATGTAGTATAGATTGGGAGAACCCAAATACAACCCAATTGCAAGAGCGGAGTTCTACCAACTGAGCTATATCTCCCGAGCCAAGTGGAGCATGCATGAAGTAGTCAGATCATTCTTCTATTCTTAGAACTATAATGAAATATACGATCAACCAACATTTATCGAATTTGAAAAAGAGTCAATTCGATCATCTTATCTTGATTTCTCGGTTATTGAATTTGAAAAAAAGTCAGTTCAATCATCTTATCTTGATTTCTCGAACCGAGAAATCCATGAATCGGGATCCTGATGCATATAGATACAAGTGGTTCCAAGAATTCGAACAGGATTTTGTATCGATCCGATAAAAATGAAATAGACTCAGAACTCTCCATTAATACGACATGCTATTTTTTCCAAGGTGATTTCACTATATTTCTGACCAGGCACATGCCCTATCACAAGAATATTTTTTTTATTGGGGCGATAGCTTTGAAAAGATAAATTGCATAGGGTTGTTGTTTCCATTATTATTATAAAATTTCAAAACCCCAATGGATCCCAATGAGAGCAAGAATTTCCAGGAACATTTGGAACATTTCGTTTCTGAATAGAAGAGCCGTTTGCAAGTAGTGTTCGATCGATTCGTGAAGATACTCCTAATGGGTTGAAAACCATATCAACAGGTCTTCCATCTTCCAGATAAGACGTATCTTGTCTAGGCAAAATTTTGGAAATGATACCTAAAGACTTTAATGCTACGTAAATTGGAAGTTTTTCAACTTGCATGTTACCTTTATGACAATTCATATAATGCAATTGAGATGTTCTTAGTATGTTTCACAAAGAGATTTTTGCCCTTCTTATTGTCAAGAAAAAGAGGTGTGTGCATAAAATTTAGGGAAATTTAGTTTGGAGTCCCGAATCTTTTAGCTAGTTTGGATATAAGTCTTCAATCTTAAAAAAACAAGGTTATTGATCCCTGACCTATATAACATTGTGATTTTGGATCCCTAATAGACAGAAACCTAAGTTTGATGGTTAAAAAGTCAATTTTTTTATTAAAATTACTAGAATGCCCTTTATCTAAAGTAAATAAAAATAGGAGAACAAAAACAAAAACAAAAAGATAAATTTTCCTCTTTATTTATTTAAATTTCAATGGATGTCGGATATTGTTTTTGTATATGTCGATGATATTTTTGTCACAGGTAGTTATGGGATTGATAACTTCGTTGCTCAACTTGGTTGTCGGTTCTTTATTAAAGAATTGTGTGCGCTATTGCTCATGGATTATTTATGTCTCAACATCAAAATCCAATTGAAGTTCTTTGTAGAACCAACATGCATCAAACAAAAATAGTTCAAACACCCATGTGCAGTATCACTAATCACATGCTCACATATGACACCACTCTACATAACAACATCGAATATCGCCAAGTCATTGACAGCTACGTTTTTAACAAAATATCACAATTTATGCACCAACTTACATCTCAGTACTAGATGTCAGTCAACGCCTAGAGCACTATTCATTTTAGTCTATGTCTTTGCTGCCAATCTCTACTTGCTCTACAAGCATTTTCTGACTCAGATTGAGCCAGTAATGCTGATGATCAAACCTCCACAAGTGCACAAATTGGCAACAGTGGCTCGTTCATCTACTGAGGCAGAGTACCGGGCTGTTAACATTCTTTGGATCAACTAAGTTTGGTGAACCAATACGATCTACACGTACTATATATTGTGACAATATCAGTTATACCTATCTGTGCTCCAATATAGTTTTCTACTGCCGAATGAATAATGTTGAGGTTATGTCCACTCCGTCTGAGATAAGGTCCAATATGATGACATTCGTGCTTCTCATGTCACATCACATTATCTAACCATATTGCTCTTTACTACACGATTCCATCTTCTACGCTCTAAGATATAAGTCTCTAACAAGACTAGCATCTTGCCGGGACATATTAGAGATGTGAATCACACTGTAGATAAGTAATGTCAATAACATTGTAGATACATTAAAATTGTAGTTCTAGTATTCATGTAACTGTTCTCTATAAGTTGAATACTAATAAGTCTATCTATATGTAACACCTAGGAGCGGTCATAATCTTTAAAAAGCTTACAAGAAGTCATTGTACAAAAATATTCAAGATCTAAAATTAGTAAAAGAAAGTATTGGCGAAGCTACTAGTTTTAACCAGCTCGTTGAGACGATTCCAAAAATATATTATAATAAAAAATCTGAGCCCGTATGCAAATTCTAGCAAAATTTCAACAAAACAAATTTATCCATCAACATTTCAGCACTTTGCCTCAAAATCTAAGGTTGCGTTTGATTGCAAGTGGAAAATTTGGGTGGAAAGAAAATATTTTCCATGGAAATGAATGACCAAGAAAATTTGGATTGGAAAATGTTAACAAATTTTCCATGGAAAATAATTGGGTTGGAAAAGGTTAACAAATTTTCCATGGAAAATAAATTCTCCTATCCCACCAAGAAAATATTTTCCTTGAAAACAAGGAAAATATGGCCAAAAGTGGAAAACATGGAAAATATTTTCCATGGAAAATCAAAAATTTCAATCAAACAAAAGATGGAAAATAAGTGGGAAAATACATTTTCCATGGAAAATTTTGCCAATCAAACATACCAAAGATGGAAAATAGGTGGAAAACTTTTATTTTCCATGGAAAATGAGGGATATCAAACACACCCTAAGTACATTTCAGGAAGGAAAATTAATCCATCAAAAAACACATTTCAACAACAAAAGAAAATTTCACCAGCAAAATTAATCCATCATAGGCAAAATGAAAATTTCAGAAACATCATCAGCAGCAAAATAAAATTTTCAACAGCAAAAATAATCAATGAACAACACCAAAATAAAATCGATTAACAGCAGCATTTCAAAAATTTCAGTAGCAAAATTAAAATTTCAGCGGCAACATTTCAGTAGCAATTAAAACATCAGAAGCAAAATTTCAGCAGCAATTAAACTTACTAGAATGCCTTAATGCTGATGAAGTGATGATTTCAAATAGATGCTGCGATTTACGAAATTAGGGAAGGACCAGAAGATGTCTATTGCAAAAAAATTTGCAGCCAGCAATGGCGGATTTAACAGAAGCAAAATTTCATCACGTAATGGATTGCTGCGTTTTGCAAAGACTTCGAACAAATTAGGGCAGGACCAGGAGATATTGATGATGATTTCAAATTGGATATTTGGTTTAAAAGTGAAAATAGCTGATTTTGAATGTGAAAAAGGGATGTTGGTTCATATCAAGTATTTATTGAGCTAGGTCGCTGGTTTTCATGATTCGGCCTTAAAATTTTTTTTTTGTTTTTAAACATACATAACTTCTGGTCTAGAATATGGTTGGACTCGGCCTAGTACAGCATAACCCTAAATCCACCCCTAATAACACCCCAACACCAACACAATCTTCGCAATCCGCATACATAAAAATGTACGCCACGTATATGAGCCAGCCTTCCCCTCCACCACTAATCAGAATCTAAAGGAGACAATCCATTTTTACTTTAGATTTTTCAAGATTTTCCTCTTCAGTTTCATCATTTTGGATTTACTGGTGATTGGCCGTTTGTGGGTTGGGGGTGAGGGTTAGTAGAGCCGGTGGTGATGGGGAAGAATTTCTTTTTTCCTTTACTTTTTCTTCTTGGGCAGGTTTTATTCTTTTTCTTTATTCTTTATATATTCTTTTAATTATGGGATGGGTATAACAGTCCTTTTGAACTATATTTGAGTTTTGAAGTGTTAACTAACGGTTTTCGTGAACTATAGGAGCCCAAAACCACATTATAATTTAGATTCGAGACTTATAACTTCATATTTAAAGATTAAAAAAGTCAAGAATTTCATTTCTAATATTTCGTAAAATTTAACAATAAGATAAAATTATTTACCGAGCAGTAATACAGCTAGCCCCAACCACTTCCCGGACAACTTTTTCGTATATCTTTTTTAAAGTACTTCATTTTCTCAAATGTGACATTATAGAAAATACAATTTTAACTTTTTTCTTTTGTATGTTGAACATGCCTCTCTGTACCATAGTAACTGGTCTATTAGTTTTCCACTAAACATCTGCATCAAACTGTACCAAATTCTCAAAAGTGAATACCTTTCTAATTTGTTAACCACAACTTTTTGGGTGCACCAAATGTTGAGTTGCCCATCACTGAAAAAGTAGGAATCGGCCCACTCTACTATTATCAATTGCTTCATTTTAATATTTCATTCTTACAATTTAACCCTTTTTCCTTGGCGTGACCAGTTGATAAGTTGTTTGCTAAAATTATATTTTAAGTACTTATATTATAAGTAGATGATGAATATGTGGATAAAAATGAGTTGTAAGTTGTAGATCATATAAAATATGTGAATAAAAAATATGTTTGACCAGTTTGATTAACTGAAATTATAATTTAAACAATAATAAACATGTGCTAAAGCTGTAAGAATAAAAATGAAGAATGTAATAAAGTTAATTATATCCCAATAGAATCTGATTGGTACTCTTAACTATTAGGCGAAACAATGTTCAGATACAATCAAAATTAAGATGTAAATGATCATTTCTTGTTTATTAATTTCAAAATGATTCACAATTTTTTCACTTGTATTTTAGTGTATGTTTATCGGTGCTTATAAATATTTATAAATTGATCAAACATTATTTTTATCTACATATTTTATAGAATTCACAGTTTTTACTTATTTTTTATCCACACATTCTGTAGGTTACACTGCTTATAGTTTACAAAAATCTTTACCAAACATACACTAAACTATAAAAGGTAGGATATTGTTAAAATATCGGATTAATATTGCATTAGTGCCTGTTTAGTGTAGTTTAAAAGTAGTTTTTTAGAAGTTTTTGATAAAAAAAAAGTTGATAAAATATGTGGTTGAAAAATTAATAAAAGTTGTAGGTCCCATAACATATGTGTTTGAAAATGAGTGAGAAAAAATAGTTTAAAAATAATTCAACCAAACATACTTTAGATTATCAATACAAACTAAGAATCGAATTTTATATGAGTTCTAGAAAACTCTAAGAGATACAAAATTAGCTTGATTGACACGAAAAAAATAAATAATTTTTATTTTTGGTTAAGTGTTCGTTTAATGGAGTTTAAAAGTAGATTTTTAGAAGATTTTGAAATAAGTTAATGAAATGTATAGTTGAAAAATGTTAAATCAAAGTTTGCGTGCAATGGCTTGAATCCCATAAACCAAATCCAAAACCCGAACTTGCAAAATGATTTCAAGGCACGTAAAATATGCTTTCCTTAAGACAAAATTTGTCCCACTCAAAAAAATGCACACGAGATCCAATGTTGCCTCTAGGATATAATGGAATTATACTTAGGTGCTTACTTGCGTCTATGCACTAACGAAAGTAAACCAAAGACTCAAAAAAATTGTAGAGAATTTATATGAAAGAATTTTATATCCGGTTCTGCAGTATTCTGGATATAAAACAAGATATTAAAAACAAACTTTATTTAGAAAGCAAGAGTACAAGAAAATGATCAAGAATTATATATTCTTTTTAGAAGAAACAATCTATATTTATAGATTGTTAAAAGACACTTCTCAAATGTTATAATCATTAAAAAGAGTCACAACTATTTATTAATGTATACAAAAATCGATTTCTTTATGAAATGAGGCCAAAAAATCAATTGGGAGGCGAATAGGTGCAAACTCGGTTTGCCGCGGCCACCTTCTTGCCTCTCGATTTTACTTATTATTAACCCCGAATGCTCGATCTACCCAATGTGTTATCAAACACTAGTTCGGATTCATTCAATTTTGCACCAAATAAACAGTATAAATTCTATTTCCTTATTTTTTAATTCTTAGCAATTAATTTATTTCAAAAATTATTTGATTATATATTGTACTTATATTAAATGCATAAATTAAAAATTATTATTCATTTACCTACATTTATTCAGTAGTTGTTATTTATTATCCAATTAATACAATTTATTATGTTAATAAAAATAACAATCAAATTAAAAGAAACATAAATAACTTGATATCACTAAAGTAATGAACTGATAATAAACAAAGATATAAGGGGAAAAACAAAATTTTGAATTGTAATATGAGGGTAGAATAGGATATTTTTTTTTTTGGATTGGAGCATTTCCATACTCTACTTTGGAGTTTCATGCCATTTTAAAGTGAGTAATGCTATTCATAGTCGCTCACTACTGGTAGTCATCCTACGTAATATTATTCAATTGGATGAATGATTCATAATTAATTACTATAAATGCATTACTCAATTGTATTAAATAATTCATCTAATTAAGTAATGCTACGTAGGATGATTACGGGTAGTGAACAATTATAAATATCATTATTCAATTTTTAATCATTGAGGTTTTATTGACCAATGAAATTTAATATAATGATAAATGTCCTTTAATAGATAGATAGCAATGAGAAACGTTGAGCTTGTAATTACACTCAAAACAAAATGTTATAGATCATGTAGAGGGATTTCGAGTAAAGGATTGATTTGCATTTGTATATGGGTTTTAAATGTTACATTTAATTATTTTAAACAATTAAAAAAAAAAAAACCATTTTCTTCTCCTCCAAACCAACCCACCCCCAAGCTATATTTCTTAACTGAAACCAACACAAATGGGAAATTATTCAGAACTTCCATCATGACAACATTTTCAAGAACAAGTCATTTTGCAGTACCAATGGCAATGGACTATATAATATAAAGGCATTCAAAAATAACAAAGTTCATTCTTTCTTTCCACCGTGTAAAGAAAGTGATTGACTCTGTGTTAGAGAAATACAATTTTCACAGTGGTGTGTTCTCTTCCCCAATAACAAGATTTTGAGCGGTAGACTTGACAAAAATAGTCGGAAAGAAAAAAAAAATTAGTTGATAGAGACAAGGGGAGAGGAGAAGAATAATACTTCACGGTGTTTCCTGTTTCGAAGGATTCCTACAGACTTAAATGAATACCTTCATGGACAAAATTATGGGTAATTAGCACAAAAAGTCCATACCTATTGAAATAATTGTGCAAAACGTCCCTACCTTCTAAATTTTGGCAATTTTATCCTTACCTACTGGATTTCTTGCGCAAAAGGTCCTTCAGTCCAAAAATCAACCATTAACATAGGGGTAAATTAGTCCAATCACTTTTTTCACATATATATTACTTCTTTTAAAATTGGGGGGCTTCCCATGCAATTTTCAAAATTGTACGACAGGCCCCCGTTCCCAAATCTGCCAAAACGATGCAGAAACCTTAAAGGGTTTCTGCAATTTCTGCAAGGCGGCGTTGTTTGTTATGGCGCCGCCAACAAATCTACTGGCGGTGGTCGCACCGGTGTAAGACACCGGCGGCCACCGCCTTTCGTCGTCGAACAACAACAAGATCACTTTTTCAAATTCAAAATTTCTACGTCATACCAACTGTGATGCATTTCCCTCTGCCCCAACCGATATCGGGCAGCTGCCCGTACACCCACCTCACCTCACCTCACCTCACCCTAACCCCAACCACATCAAGTTTTAATTGATTTTTGATGATCTGCTCGTGTACAAAAAGCTTCATTTGTCTGGGGCTTCTCTTCATATTTTCGTACCTCTGTGTTGATTTTGTTCTCTCTCTTTTTTTCTTTATTTATCAGATTTTCTTAACCAAAGGCTTCATTGTTTTCATCAAACGTTTTGATAGTAAACTAAAGACTTCTTTGATTAATTTGGGGGATTCTTCAAAATAATTTCATGGCAGGTATGTGCTATGGGTTGAATATTGGTGAGACAGGAACAACTGCTCCGGTTGAGCCAAGTTCAAAATCCGCCCGGAGGAGGAGGATGGAACTTCACCAATTTAAATTTATACCCAACGATGCGGCGGTGGCTCCGCCACTAGAAAACGGCAGAAGGAAGCGGCGGAAGCTGCAGGCTGTTGTTCCAGTTTTGCCACCCCGGGAATGCACGAACGCCGTCGACAATTATTTTGGAATAAATGAAACTGGACAGGGAAATTAGCTGTCAGGGAAGAAGGATCCCGAAGCCAAGTCTTTAAGTTTATCAGCATCACCATCCTCGTCTAGGATTGAGGCTGAGGCTGAGGTTGATGTGGTTTGGGAGAGCCCGAAATTCGGCATGACATCTGTTTGCGGTCGAAGAAGAGATATGGAAGATGCTGTCGCAATTTACCCATCTTTTTGCGGCCAAAACGATAACTTTCCAAGTGGGCTATATTTCTTCGGGCTCTACGACGGCCATGGCTGCTCACATGTAAATATTTTTTTTACCGCTGCTTTGTTCTCAAAGAATTGTTTGTAAGTCTTTAATGTTGTTCTGAAGGAATAATTTTGATTTCGGTGTTTGTAGGTGGCCACAAAGTGCAAGGACTGAATGCATGAAATAGTGAAAGATGAAGTGGAAACGGCAGAGGCCTCGTGGAAGGAGATGATGGTTAGGAGTTTTTCAAAAATGGACAGGGAGGTTACGGAATGGAGTAGTGGCGCAGCTGGAGTCTCAGCCGCCACTTGCCGCTGCGAACTTCAGACTCCTCAGTGCGACGCCGTTGGATCCGGGGGCTTGCCGTGCAATTTTGAAAATTGCATGGGAAGCTCCCCAATTTTAAAAGAAGTAATATATATGTGAAAAAAGTGGTTGGTCTAATTTACCCCTATGTTAATGGCTGATTTTTGGACTGAATGACATTTTGCGCAAGAAATCCAGTTGGTAAGGGTAAAATTGTCAAAATTTAGAAGGTAGGGACGTTTTGTACAATTACTTCAATAGGTAGGGACGTTTTGTGCTAATTACCCCAAAATTATTGTCCTCATCTGTGTGCTTGAGAAGTCGTGGGGTTGTAGATGTGAATCCTACATTAAACTTCTCTCCAGTTTTTCGTGAAATCAGGGGGGATGATTTCTTCTTCCCGGTTTGTGACTCAAACTCAAACGAGTTAGAGTTCGAAATCTAGAGGGAAAAATCCCATTGTTTGAAGTAATTAAATGTAACGAGATTATTTTGTACTTTTTAAAAAGTTAGGGACTCAATTGCTATTTTTCTATTTATTTTCTATTTTTTGCTATTTTAATTTATTTATGCTATGGATAAAATTGTCGAAAGGGACTATTTGGGGACTATTCGTGCGAATTAATGAAAGGATGAAAACGATAGTTACAAATAAAATTAAATTGAAATGATACACTGAAACAAGGGGCAGGTCTTTACCAACTTCAAAATATTCGATTTTAGGGAAGCCAAAAAAGGTGAGCGCCGCCACGAGCGCAGCCCAAACCTTTCAACAATATAAAATCAGACTTTGGGATGGGGCTCAGAAGCTCGGGCTTCGTCAAGCCCCCAAGGGTCTAACTCGTACTCGTCACCAACTCGAGAACTTCATGTTATCATAAGAGTCTCAAGATATACCCTACAATGGGAGGCTTTCTTCGGTCACGGTAAAAGTCGCAAACAAAACACTGATTAATTGAACTGTTAGCAAATCTGTACTCATAGCGGCCTATTTTTTAGTAGCTGATTCTAGACTAGCCGATTCAATTGTAACTACTTCAAAAAATAGCGATTTCGCTATCTATTGGGAAACTAACAACAAATAAGCTAAGTTACACATATATGTAACAATAGAAAATGTGAGCATATTTACTTCTTTAGTATAATAGGCTTGGGATTCTATATCTTAAGTGCAATTTTTGATTAAATTATTTAAATAAAGATAGTCCACGTGTACTAGTTATCTTGAAAGAGAATTTCCTTTTTCACAAAATTGTTATTTAGGGAAAATATACTATCCACGTTTCAGTTTGTCATGTCCAACTGTGAGACACCTGTTGATTAAACTGTGATAGAATAACGTGAAACTCCGTCACTCTAGCTAGACCTTCTCAAACGTTACGCTCTATAAATGTAGAAGATCTTTTCTAGTACATTCACCTTGCTTCTTCCTAATCAGTGATCAAGCTCTCTCTATCTCTGGTAAGCTTTTTCTTGCTCCATCGTTTTCTCGATTCCGTGGCGTCTTTTGTAAATTTTGATACCCTTTGGGTCTCTAATTTGTGGTTTTCTGTTCTGATTTTTCTTACCATTATTTGCATGCTGGATTCTAGAAATTAAATTAATTTTTCTGGAAATGATTTGGATTGCAGCCTTAAATTTGCATTTATAACTTGAAATTTTAATTCATAGATACGAATTGGTGATAACGTAGTTGGTAGGGTTTTGTAGATTTTGTATTTCCGCGCTAGAGAATTCATCTTTGAAACCATGTAATTTCTGTTAGTTAGGGAAAACTGAAATTTCCCCTGTCTAAATTAAATTTCTGTATTAGCACTTGTTTGCATTGCTTAAATTATAATTTCTTGTCAAACATTTTTTTTTTTTATCTATGGTATGTACACATTTCCTAAGAGCGACAACTTAATACCCACTTATTATTCACACTATGAACTACAACTTATAAGCAAAGTAATTTCAGCATTAGTAACTTTGTATGAAATGTCAAATAAATACTTTTTATTTTTTTTGAAATATCACTCGGAAGAAAAAAATATACATACGTCCATATGTTTTGAATCTCTCTCAAACAAAATTCTCCTACAAACGATGTTCTTCTTACTCTGTTCATTGCGCTTCTTACTCTATTCACTGCGCCAATCTTAAAAGCCATAATTATCGCAATTCAAATCATCATTTTTGCCCAGACTCCATCATGAACAAATGACTCATTCTCATAGATCCTACAGTCGACCCTGCTCAGAAGCGGTATACTAGTATATTTTCTTTTCTTTTCTATTCTTTTTTGTTTTAATTGTATACTATTCTGGAAGTTTTGGACTCTCATGTGAATAACAAGTCAAAATAAAGGAAATACCAAGACTAGGGAAAGAAATGGTAAATTAAGTATATTATTTGCTTTCTTGGTTTTATCCAAATTTTGGTATTCTAAACTTCTAATTGAAGCTGGAGAAAAAGTGGGGTGGACATGATTTGCTTTTGTATTCTTTTGTTTTTTTATAATCTCATTACTGAAATATAGGCAATATAGGAATTAATGTTCTTTGGGTGTACCGTTTCTTTTTCAAACTATATTTAGTTAGGGTGGATTATTCAAGTTATTATCTGGCTTATATGCTTTGGTCCGTGATCTGTAGTTAGTGTATTTTCCCTTTCCTTCCCATAATTATTAAAAAAAAAAAAAAGAACTTTTCTAAATCTTAAGATTTTTATTCTGGTTGTTTCCAAGTTTTGAAGTGTTCTATTTTCACTATTGCAATTCTTACAGAAAAAAGGTTCAATAGTTGAATGGAAGAGCGGTTAATCTTAGTTGTTACTCATATCACTTTGTGTATATCTACCACAAAAGTAACAAAAGAATTTATTTCAGAAACACAACGATGGCTGAGGCTGCAGCTCCAGTTGTACCAAGTGTTGAGTTGCTGGAATGGCCAAAGAAGGATAAGCACCGATTCTTGCATGCTGTGTATCGAGTGGGCGACCTCGATCGCACCATCAAGTTTGAATCCCCCTTAAGAGAAATATTACTCTTTTTTGTTTGCGCTAAGATGTGGTATTCTTATTTTTCTAGAGTTCAAGTTACTTACCTTTTCTTTTATGTCTTAGGTTTTACACTGAATGTCTTGGGATGAAGCTATTGAGGAAGAGGGACATTCCAGAAGAAAAATATTCAAATGCTTTTCTTGGGTTTGGCCCCGAAGACTCTCACTTTGCGGTGGAATTGACATACAGTATGTTGAGAATTTCCAATTTCGATTTATGCATTATTAATCTCTATTTAACTTTTGAAGTTCTCAATTTTACATTGTTGTTTGGTTGTGGGTTCATTACGTACACCTCAATTGCGCACTTCAGCATTAGCAGTTAATAAAGTGCTTGTGATATAGTCAACAAACATTGCTTTTATACTTACAAGTTGCACATTACACGTCAAGAGCCAATTGACAAGTGTAAACTTTATACTCCCCGTCCCTCCTCCCTCTTCTCACAAATGCGCACACACAGCTGCACAAAACACTTGCTCATTCAATCAATCAGAAATTTATGTATTCCTGTCCAAACGAAGGAGGTTATCCAATAAATGACATTCATAATTTATATTCAAGGGGAATGGACAACTCTACGAATTGCAAATGTATTTGATTCAACAAACTGGAAATAATCTAAAGAATTGTTTCTTTTATATTGATTAATCATAATTCATTGTTGGTTCTCTCTGATGCTATTCCCACAGACTATGGAGTTGATAAATATGACATTGGAACTGGATTTGGACATTTCGCCATTGCAACTCAAGATGTAAGTGTTTTTCCTTTTTGCCTTTCTTTGGCCAGTGGTGCATGTGCTCATCTGTTGTCTATATTATGATGCCTATTGCTTAATTTAGTTTGTCCGACATTTTGTGTTTCTATCTGTTAGGTTTACAAACTGGTTGAAAACATAAAGTCCAAGGGCGGAACTGTCACTCGAGAGCCAGGTCCAGTTAAAGGTGGATCATCTGTCATTGCATTTGTTAAGGACCCTGATGGCTACCTTTTTGAACTTATTCAACGCGGTCCAACTCCTGAACCACTCTGTCAAGTGATGCTTCGCGTGGGTGACCTAGATCGTTCTATCAAATTTTATGAGAAGGTGGAACTCTTCTTCCTTTCTAATTTGTATAAGTTTGGTTTATTTTTTGAAGCTACCCCTTCAATTGATCTATTTCTGGAGGTCCTATCTATACTCTTCCTGTGAGTCCATGTGCATAAATATATGAGATCCCTGTTATGCGCGTCTCCAAAAATTAGTATGTGTATCAGTATGTGTATCGGAGATAAGGGGGGAAACAAAAACAGAGTTTGTGAAACATTTTGTTTTTTTAATTACCAGAAGCATGCATGTAATTAGAAAGTTTCATTTTCATCCTTCAAGAATAATGGTATCAACATTCTCTCTTCTGTATGCCTTCAGACTTCCATATAGATATACTGCAGTGTAATATGTATGTGCAGTCTGGAGTGACTGGCTGCCCACAGACAGACCCAGCCCTTATCTGAAAATATGCTGATGTTTATCACTCTTTATTCATGCAGGCATTGGGGATGAAACTCTTGAAGAAAACTGACAGACCAGAACAAAAGGTATCACCGAACGAAATCCAGTTGTCCTTTGGATTCACCTTTCTTGATATGCTAACACAGTGACAACAAATGTTGTTATACTGTGCAGTACACCATAGCAATGATGGGATATGCTGATGAATATGAGACAACTGTCCTTGAGTTGACATACAATTACGGGGTGACTGAATATACCAAAGGAAATGCATATGCACAGGTTTGTTTAATGCTTGTGAAAATTCTTCGTTTTGTTATCATTCGTCTTCTGGCCTCATGGTGGATGTAATAATATTTCTAGGTTGCAATCAGTACTGAGGATGTATATAAAAGTGCCGAGGCTGTGAATCTTGTAACCCAAGAGCTTGGAGGAAAGATAGCTCGGCAACCAGGACCAATTCCTGGGCTCAACACTAAGATCACTTCTTTGCTGGATCCAGATGGGTGGAAAACAGTAAGTTCTCAGAGAACCAGATTGTACCATGGATTTTGATATTAAATTATTAATATTAGTGTTGCGTTATCAGTTGTTTAGGCTTTTCCACTGCAATTAATAGTGCACTCTAAGCACCTTTCCTCCACCTCCACCCCACGCATGCGTGTGCACGTGCGCTCAGAGTTAATACCATATTCTTCAGTTTTTTGTAAGCTACATATAAGATGACAAAATAGATCCTTACTGGTTGCACGATGACTTGTTCTGAACATTGGTTAGCTCATTGTGATAGCTTCGTCTTGATGTAAGCTCATATCACCTTTTCTGTTGTGTTTAGGTTCTGGTTGATAACGCAGATTTTCTGAAGGAATTGGAGAGCACTAAGTAACAAGCAAGTGATCAAGGATGGTCATTTGCTGAAGGCATTTATTTTCGTTTCTGGGGTTAATAGTTTGGCTATGATAAATAAATTACCCCCTGGCCTTGTAGTAGCTCTCTGTTGAGTTGTAATCCAGTCAGAATGCAGTATTAGCTTATGTCTTGAGTACTAAGCGAGCTTAACTTTTCTATGAGATATAATCAAGTCAGATTGCTGTATTGGGTTTTAATTCAGTCAGCTTGTTTTTACTATAATTTTTTTATGGCATAGAATAACTGTCAACAGTTCCACATTCCATCGTATGGCCTCCAAATTCGTTCTTGAAGAATTCATAATGAAAATGAATTCTTAGACTTGTTTAGAGTAGAATTTTAGAACTCGTTTGTACAAAAAACCTACCCATTTACGTGCATTGGAATACAAATTTTGGTCGTCAAACTAGCAAAGACCAGTGTTTCTATTGCCAACACGACCATTTTGTGTACGTAGCTTGTAGCCAAATCGTTGGTCCTAACTTGCCTGGGAGTTTTTTAATCCACTGATTTTGAGTGGTATTGTTTATAAATAGTTGGAAAAATTGGTGTTTGTTAGTTTTTTGGGGGCATTAGTCCAATGTTATGTAATTTGAGTATTTTTCAACATTTAGTTGTTGATTTTAGACTTTTTTTTTTTTTTTGAATTTAAACCTCTCTAAAGTAATTATTTTCAAAACTACTATAAACTTAAAATTCATATTCCTTTATTCCTTCCCTCTAAACACATTTTGCACCTTCGAGGCCATTGTATTCTCCTCTGATCAAAAATTCATTTTCTATTATACTTAAATAATTATTAAATTATTTTTAATTTTTTTACAGTCGAATATATATTTTCATTTTCAGATATTGATAAAAGTACATTTTAAATAGATTTTAGTGTATGAGCAAAATAGGATAAAAAGAAAAAAGAAAAAAAAAATAATTCAAAGATTAGTCCATAAACAATAGAAAATAATTGAATAAACTATCAAAGCCGTATTGAATCGTAAGAAGTAATCCATATTGTTTATACATACTTACTTTTTTTTAAATATATGAATATTTATATAATTTTATTCTTTTAAATTTTTTTTAGAATCACTGAATAATAAATTCCAAAGCGTGGGTTTATTTGTTTTAAAAACCGTCCAACCACAACATTCGTAAATGTCCAAAACATGTACTTTAATTACAAAAAAAAAAAAAAAAAAGTAATTAGCACAAAACGTTCCTACCTTTTGAAGTCATTGTACAAATCGTCTCTGTTTTTAAAATTTTGGCATTTTTACTCTCACCTACACAATTTCTTGCGCTAAACGTCTTTTTCATCCGTTGTCATCTATTTTTTGCCGTTATCTCACTTCTACAACACGAGTAGTAACAAGAATGAAGGGAAATTTTGTCCCAAACATATTTCACTTGTCATATTTCTTTTAGTGAAGTGGGCTCGGATTAAAGAACGAGAAAATGGGGATTTGGGTACTGACAAACTGGAGTTGATGAGATCCTTCCATTTAGGAGAAGAAACATTGGGAGGTCCAGACACATGGAATGCATATGGATGTTGCAATTCTGTTTTTCCCTTTTGATTTTGATCCGTTCCTTCACTTTCCACCACATTCAAAGCCTCATTTTTCATCTCCTCTGCACCCCTTCTCTTCCACATTCCCCAGACATGAAACTCTTCCGATTTCTTAGACCTTAGCTCACTGATAATTGCTATGTAAACAAGAACCCAGGTAGAGAAAAAGAGAGCAAGGATAGTACGGTTTGTCAAGGAATGGGTGTGTGGTATCGGATTCGAATGAATAAATGCGGATTTCAACTTTCAGGGATGTTGGATTTACTATAATCTAATGCTAATTTTTACTAATTTTGAATCTGGTATAAAATGGAAATGGGTATTTAAATGATTTAATTTACTCTTCATTCCTCACTGGATTTGTATATCCAGTAGTTTCCCATTCGACCACAGCGGCCGTGCCGTGACTTGTCCTTAGTTCTTACCCGATGTACCGGGGGGAGTTATTAAGGACAGTGGAGTGCCTTCGGTTGAACGGCTGTCACAACCACCTTAGCTGGCTGCACCGCCGAAATGCAGAAGAAAATGGGCAAAACTACCTTTGTTTTCCTCATGACTGTTTATGTTCTATGCTTTGAGGACAAGTGAAATATGTTTGTGGACAAAATTACCTTTCATTTGTGTTACTACTCGTGTTGTGGAAGTAAAATAACGGCAGAAAATAGATGACAATGAATGGAAATGACGTTTTGCACAAGAAATAGTGTAAGTGAAAATGAAAATGCCAAAATTTCAAAAGTAGAGACGATTTGCTCAATGACTTCAAAAGATAGGGACATTTTATGCTAATTACCCAAAAAAATATCCCAATACCCAAAAACTCCCAGGCCCTAAGATTTTTTTGGCCAACAATAAACTTCAACAAGAAACAGGCCATTTGGATGACTAAAAAACTTGATGAAAATAGGTTTCTATGGCCACTGGAAGATTCTGAGAACGTCTCTTTAATTCAGTGCAAAGATATTTGTTCAAATTCTCTGTGGTTACTAAACATCATCTCTGATAGCCTTGGCGAATAAACTTCTAGGGAGATAGTTACAAGTTTCTGGGAATACAGGCCTCCATTTGTATACAAGTAAATAAAGCCTCCAAAATGAAGGTAAAACAAATTGTAAAAGAAACGGAAGATAACAACACCCTCTTGGAGAAAGATGTCCATTGTTGAACTGTTTCGACCAAATCCACAAAAATTGTTTCGCCTAAAGAAGATTGTGTATAGGTCGAGTCTGAATCATTCCCTTCTTGTTGGTTGATAATTGAATAAATACAGGACAACCAATTCCAGGGGCGGCAATTAAACTGTATCCATAGGATAGCAACCAAGAACTCGAAGAAACCTTGCAAATTCCTGTAGAATGAAGAGTTAAACGAGTATATAATATAACCCACATGAGTTGTAACCTGAATATACACAAAATAGTTAGCAGAGGCAAATTTATACACCCGGAGTGGGGACTCACGGGGGAATCAGTCTTAAGACCATCTTGCTTAAGAGTAAAGACTACTACATCTGAGATTGTCACCGGTCTGCATAAATCTAATCATGACATTAATTATCAAAGGTCTACTGCCATTACAATCATCCTAGAGTCGTATCTATTTTGTGTTTCTTTGATTTACAATGAATTTAATTCACAAGCATAAGCCCCCTTGAAGGGGGGGGGGGGGGGGGGGGGGGGGGGGGGAGAGGAAAGCTGACCTGAAGATGTCCCAGCGCATACTGGGCACGAGGCTCTGCCATAGATGCTTCAAAGTCAATGTAAAAGAGATAGTCGAAGTACCTGCAATTGGGATGTAATCACTTCTACACATTCAACAACATGCATGTTGATTTATGTTCACTTGAGCAACAAAAAAATATCAACTCCTTGAAGTGTACATATTGGAGTACTTTTTGTTCCTGTACTTTGTCCTCTAGGCTATGCACATGTTTGGAGTAAATCTATTTATGGCTATTTGGAAAGCAAGGAGATCTTTCCCTGATCCTCCATCTGCTTCTTGCTCTGCTCAAATGGTATTTCACATCTTCTATTACTGCCCATTCGTTATTCTTCCTGTTCAACACTATTGCGAAAAAGGCAGATGGAATAATGTTCCTAACTACACGGTCTTACTCTCCTTTTGAATGGAGCAGGTAACGGCGTATTGAAGTTAACAAGTAGCAGTATAGCACTATGTGGATCAAACAAAACCATCCTTTTCGGATCACATGTTTTTGCCTGGCATATTCTTCAATGTATTTTCTAGAGAGGCACTTTTTTGAAGAAAAGATGGTTTCACCAATGGTCACTGAAGTTACCTTAAAATTTCAAAACGGTCACTAAAGTTCAAAAGTTGCAGTTATGGTCACTAAAATATATATTCATTTCACAAACGGTCACTCCCTTAAATTTTTAACTTGAAATGGTGATGTGGCATACAATAAACATTTATTTATTGCATGGTAGTTCATATACTTTATATAATATTTATTTTAGTCCCACTATTTTTCAATTATCTTTCAATTAAGTCTTCCAAAAATTGCATATTAAGTCATTAATCTTTTTACATCTTTTTGGTCTTCAAATTTTCAATTATCTTTCAGTTAAGTCTTCCAAAAATTGCATATTAAGTCCTTTAACTTTATACATCTTTAAACTTTGGTCCCCCAAATCCTTAATTTTAGTGACCAAAATAAAGGCAATTTTAGTGGTCAAAATAAATGCACTTTCAATTAAATCCTTGACTTTACACTCGAATTTTCACCTAAACGAACAAAATAACATAATTAAAACTACTTGATAAAACTCACAAATTATCACTTAGAGTTTACAAAAATATATTTCATTGACAACTCCAAGTAATAAATGCGAGTTTTGCACTTATTTTGACCACTAAAAGTGGATATTTGTGAGTTTTGTCAAGTAATTTATTATTTAATTATGTTATTTTGTTCGTTTAGATGAAAACCCGAATATAAAGTCAAGAAATTAATTGAAAGTATACTTGTTTTGACTACTAAAATTGCACATATTTTGGCCATTAAAATCAAGGATTTGGGGGACCAAAGTTTGAAGATGTATAAAGTTGAAGGACCTAAGATGCAATTTTTGGAGGACTTCATTGAAAGATAGTTGAAATTTTGGGGACCAAAGTCTAAAGATATAAAAATATTAAGGACCTAATATGTAATTTTTGGAGGACTTAATTGAAAGAAAATTGAAAATATAGAGACTAAAATAAATATTAAGTATATGGACTATCATGCAATAAACAAATGTCTATTGTATGCCATATCACTATTTCAAGTTAGAAATTTAAGAGAGTGACCGTTTGTAAAAGAAATATATACTTTAGTGACTATCGCTGCAACTTTTGAACTTCAGTGACCGTTTTGAAATTTTAAGATAAGTTTAGTGACCGTTGGTGAAATTAACCCAAGAAAAGAGCGCGTGTAGGACCCTACCTACCAAGCAACAATTGCAGGAAGGAAAAGAAGAATACTAAAATCACCTAAAAGAGTCGGATAAACAAGTCGAAGTTGTTAATCAAAGCATATAGCACAGATAATACCAATTAATAAATAAAATGACACTCACGTGGCTCTCCCCTTGTTAGAGTCATCAACAACCCTAAGTGGGCGTCTTTTCTGCGGCCGACTCTCAATCTGTAGTTATGTTGTACAGCAAACAAACAGCCTTGAAAGCCATTATAAACATTGAGAAATGGAATTGTTGTTAAAATAATTCACATAATTACCTTTGATAAATTAATGCCCCTCAGAGCAAACACTGCTAAGGCCTTGAAAAGAACTCCAGATCCTTCTTCCAGAGTGAATACAATGCTAGTCTGGAAAAGAAAACAAGAAGACAGAGAATTACTTCTATCTTCACATAAATGATCAAATGGGCCTGAATAAAGAATGATACCTTAAAAGGTTTATCTGTTCCTGGGATAATAGGTTCCCTTGCAAGTATCAGAAAACGGGTAATGTTGTCGGAGTCATCCTGTTTGGTGCATCACAGAACTAAAAAAAATTAAAGGATTGTAACATTATATCAACACCATGGCTATACGAGGAAAAGAATAATATTCCCAAAAAGGAAAATATCATAAATGGTAAACTGAGTTGAAGCTTTTTCACTATCCAAAGAGGAATTGACGTGGAATTCAGCGGGTGAGATTTCAGTATTATTCCTACTGAAACATGTTAGCTAGGTGAAAGTGGAAGAGAAGTGTATTAGAAATGTATGGAGAAAGAGATGGGATCTGAAATCCTTTGTTCCGTAAAAGTCAAAAAAGGCAAGAGGTGTAAGGTCGGGAAGTAGAAACAATTTAAAATCCTCCCAAACTAGGAATAATCGGAGACAAGTATTAAGCAAGACATGCAACCAATTTAACATTTCATTCTCACATACTTTTGAGTACAACCCCTATGTGCATAGGCATGGATATTTTGAAATAGTAAACTGCATAAAAATGGGCATCTTTGTCCTAGATTTTTGAAACATAAAAAAAAGGCTCCCCGTCTTTTTGACGAACCTACAGAGACCAGAAAGCTATATTTTCCTTCACAGGAAGACTTTACATCTGCCACAATCACCTCCCTCTTCCTTTTCCTTTTCTCCACTAAAAATGTAGTGTTAGTGACAACATTGCTTCTGTTCCTCAGACAGGTACCAAATTACAGCTATATTTTATATTTTATAAAATAAGGAACCTACCTATTCTGCTGTCCATGTTTGAAACCAACCCACAACTATCCAGGAAAAGAATGGAAAATCAACAAGTGAAATGTTTACATGCTTCCATTCGTATAATAGTGAAGGGGGAGGCTGTTGATTTTGATTCCTCAATTTAAATATATAGAAAGACAGCAAACAGTTATAAACTCTTTTCTAACTGTAGTTGTTTTTTTCTTTTATTTGCATGCAAGACCTATCTCATAGGAATGTCAAGAAAGTAAATAGGAGAATCATTCACTAGGGTTATTGGAAAAGTTTTAATAGCTACAGAAAGTTCTGTTGGGAATTTCATTCCTAGAATCCCTAGAAGACACTACAAGAAAATGATAGGGAAAATGATGATAATCATACCTAAAAACAAATATCCAATGAGTTCTTTAACACCCTAAAATTTCGTTACTAGCCATTAAAATTAAAATTTAAGACTTATCTGCACAAACACGAAAGTCTAGGGGACCAAATTACAGGTTTGCTCATAGTTGAGGACTTAACTGCAATTATTAGATATATGCATATTTTTGTTCAATGAATAGTGTCGTGAATAGTAATCTTGCATGCCAATAATTTGCTAAAAATAGATATATTTAATGTCATATTAAATATATATTGTAGATAAAATAGTTGATTATATGTTAATGTGTATATGATTGTATGGAGACACATATGATTATGTGATTATCTTAAATTATTCATGTAATTTAAGGTATGAATATATATATTTAATGCTCTGTTGAATATATATATGGTAGATGAAATAGTGATTAGATACTAATATGTATATAATTGTATATGATTATGTGATTAGCTTAAATTAGTCTTTAATCATGCATGTAATTAGATACTAATATGTATATAATTGCATATGATTATGTGATTAGCTTAAATTAGTCTTTAATCATGCATATAATTTAAGGTAAGAACCTATATTTTTCTAATAATGTATACATGTAATATAGGAAAGTAATTAATGAAATTTAAAATTTCCATGCACGACAAACCTCAACTCCCCTTATAAATACTCACCCATTGTGTAAAGAAGAAATACACAAACATACAATCTTCTTCTTTTCCTTAGAATAAGAGAGAAAAGAGAAGAACTTCAAGTTCTTAAAATGATCTTACTTTATTTCAAATTTCAAGCATAAAGGTAAGTGTGCTGCTATGTTGATCTATGAGTAATTCTCCATACTATGCAAGATATGTTAAGAACGGACCAGAGTTTAGTAGCGATATGCACGAAAATTTGGTATCATCTAAGTTCGGTCCAATTTTCGTGTCTTCCTATGCAAGTAGCATGATTTTTCCTTTGAAATACATATACAAGAAAAGAATATTACTCACGCACACTTATTGAGATTTTATCTCATGTTATGTTTGTTACACCTTTTTCAAAAAATTAGCAATTCGAAGTGGTCGGTATAGAGATTGCTTATAGTTGCAGAAGTTCTTGATAATAAATTATATTTATGGAGCCAATGTTATTTTTTTTAGATTTAAGTATTAAAGGTATTTAAGTTAAATTTATTGAATTAATTAAGATATTTGAAATATTGGTTTGTTATGATAAATACTTTTATTATTAGTTTATTGTATTAATTATTCTATTTATACTTTTAAGTCCATTCAAAATAGTTTTAATTTACGAATTAGTGGCACTCGCATCGTTAAGAATTAGGGTTGTCTCAAATGGTATCAAAGCATGAGTCTAAATTGGTTATGTAGACTTTACAAAATAATTGATATTATTTAAGTTTTAAAAAAATCTTTTTTAAAACTGTCATTGTTCACATCGTGAACAGTGACTCGGTCACTGTTCACCAATAGCCTCTCAAAAAAATATTTTTGTTTTTTTGAACAATACCACAATTACTATTTACATGAACTTTGCAGTTATGGGACATTTTCTTTTAAAATAGTCTATAAGTTGGATTTTTTTTTTCTTTGAAGTTATTAGAATAAAAATTATGTAGTATTCGGATTGGATATATATATATATATATAGAATAATTTTTAGATATGAATCATTTAAATAAAGCCACCACCCGCTACGCCATTCTCCATGTCGATTCCTCAAATCAGGTATAGTGTATGCTTTATAATTGTTTATAGTAGCCATCTTAATGCCATGTTATTTATGTGAAACAACAATCATAAATTTTTGTAACGTTGTAGAAATAGCGATGTAGCAAGATATGGATGTCACCTATGATTCTAAGAATGCATGTTAAATTATAAAAAATTTGTTATAGAGATTGCAAGTTATATAAATTATATGTTTACTTATTGTACATTATATTACTTGGTTATGGACTAGTCTTCAATTTTGGTAGGAATGACTACATTAGAGAACACATTTCTTCAATTTTGGTAGGAATGACTACATTAGAGAACACATTGCTTATAAGAACAGTCCACCTTAGAGAATCTCTAGTTTAGATGATAAGGTCTAATTAGGAGAACTTGTACTTTTAGACGTTTTCATTTTCACTTATGGTTTGAGTTTTCTTGATTTGCTTACTCGCAAGACTGAAAGGCTTTGTCAAAAGAACCTAAATTATCTAAGGAGAGCTTGAGATTTAAGTGGTCCACTTGTGACCTCCCTTCTCACCTGGAAGTCTTTTAGTTGCATGTTATTCAAATCAATAAGGCAAAAAGAAATATTACAAACTCACTCAAAATTTAAGAAAAATTCTCATATTTAGAAATTCTATTTCCAAAAACTTTTAAGAAAATTCTAATTTTGGAAATGTTTAAGAAACTTCTTTTTCAAGAAATCTCTATTCTACGAAACTTCTATTTTATAGAAACCTCTATTACATAAACAAATTTTCATTAGTGAGCAGAACAAGTAACATCATAGGCAGTCACAAAAACACAAGTGGGAAGAGTTCCAAGCTAAATTTTGAGGGCGAAATTTTTTTTTAAGAGGGGTAGTTTGTAACACCCTAAAATTTCGTTACTAGTCATTAAAATTAGAATTTAAGACTTAAGTGCACAAACACAAAAGTCCAGGAACCAAATTATATGTTTGTTCATAGTTGAGGACCTAATTGCAATTATTAGATATATGCAAAAATTTGTCCCATGAATAGTGTCGTGAATAGTAATATTGAATGTCAATAATTTGCTAAAAATAGATATATTTAATGTCATATTAAATATATATGGAACATTAAATATATATGGTAGATAAAATAGTTGATTATATGTTAATGTGTATATGATTGTATGTACACATATATGATTATGTGATTATCTTAAATTATGCATGTAATTTAAGGTATGAATATATATATTTAATGCTCTGTTGAATATATATGGTAGATGAAATAGTGATTAGATACTAATATGAATATGATTCCATATGATTATGTGATTAGCTTAAATTAGTTTTTAATCATGCATGTAATTAGTTACTAATATGTATATAATTGCACATGATTATGTGATTAGCTTAAATTAGCATTTAATCATGCATATAATTTAAGGTAAATAATATATATTTTCCTAATAATACGTACATATAATATAGGAAAGTAATTAATGAAATTTAAAGTTTCCATACATGGCAAACCTCAACCTCCTCCATAAATACTCACCCATTGTGCAAAGAAGAAATACACAAACACACAATCTTCTTCTTTTTCTTAGAATAAGAGAGAAACGAGAAAAGAATTTCAAGTTCTTAAAGTGATCTTACTTTATTTCAAGTTTCAAGCATAAAGTAAGTGTGCTGCTATGTTGATCTATGAATAATTCTTTTTATATGTTATTTCATGGCTATGTTTATGTTATGGTCCACGTTATGCAAGATATGTTAAAAACAGACCAGAGTTTAGTAACGCTACGCACGAAAATTTGGTACCATCTAAGTTTGATCCAATTTTCGTGTCTTCTTATGCAAGTATGATTTTTCCGTTGAAATACATATACAATAAAAGAATATTACTCACGCACACTTATTAAGATTTTATCTCACGTTATGTTTGTTTCACCTTTTTCAGAAAATTAACTGTTCGAGGTAGTCGGTATGAAGATTGCTTATGGTTGCAAGAGTTCTTAATATTAAATTATATTTATGGAGCCAATGTTATTTTTTTTTAGATTTAAGTATTAAAGATATTTAAATTAAATTTATTGAATTAATTAAGCTATTTGAAAGATTGGTCTATTATGATAAATGCTTTTATTATTAGTTTATTGTATTAATAATTCTATTTAAACTTTAAATCCCTTCAAAGTAGTTTTAATTTACGAATTAGTGACACTCGAATAGTTAAGGATTTAGGTCGTCTCAAATGGTGTCAAAGAACGAGTCTAAATTGGTTCTGTAGACTTCACAAAATAATTGATATTATTTCAGTTAAAAAAAAAATGCACATTTTTTGTAACGACCGGGATTCCTCTAGTCGGGATCTTACCCCCAGTCGATACTCATCCATACTGTCCGTTTTAGAAGGGCCCGAGCCCTCTTAACCCCTCAAAGATTTCTTTCACACCCCCAGTGATTCGAATCCAAAACTTCTATATATGAGACACTTAAGTTGAATACTGGTATCAATTAGGCGAGTCGTCCAATTGATACCTCGTCCAATTGGTACCAGTATTCAACTTAAGTACCTCATAATTAGAGGTCTTGAATTCGAATCACTGGAGATGCGAAAGAAATCTGTGAAGGGTTAAGAAGGCTCGGGCCCTCCCAAACGGAAGGTAAGATCCTGACTAGAGGGATCCCGGTCGTTACAAGTTCATTATCCTGTCTAATTCCTTTCCAGCTTTAAAGAAAATGACATACATCTTACAGGGCAGGTACATGCTTGTATCGAATGATGCACATACTGAATCCTATAAACACAACATCCTTAATAATGCTGAGCATGTAATATAGCTTAAAAGTCAAGCTAGCATAAAACCCTTAACTAATTATCACACAAGTACATAGGTAAGGCTGACGCTATAGCTTCTTTTTTATCTTTAATATTGTCCAGTCATGCCTACTACTACGCAACAAGCATGCATTGAATCCCTAAGCAACATATTTGACAGGCGAATCAGCCAAAACCCTCACCTGAATTCTTTGTTCGAGAATATCAAGCCCATAGATTTCTGCAGCTCGAGCACTTGCAACTGCCCCAGTGTCTCTGAACCCTTCGGAGGCTACAATCTGTCCTAGTGTTAAATTGACTTACAATTTACAAAAGTTGAAAAGTTCCAAAGCACTCAAAATTTTACCTGTGCAGCACCAGCAGAATCCTCGGCACTGACTCTGGTAACACCCAACTTGTTTAATGTGATCTCACATTGATCAAGGGCCTGAAAACCCCAGAATCAATGTGCTTCTTATGTTCAAGGACACCAAAAGTATGGAATGTTTAATCAGGCAAAAGAGAAAAATTATTGCATAGTAAACAGGGCCATACTTTCTTTCCATGCTTCTTAAGAAACTATATTTGTTGGGAGACTTTAGATTCTGCATTTTGTCATCTTGCCACCTCTAGATTTTCCCTTCCACCAAAATTTTACATGCTAATATTTCTTCTACCATGGACCTCAAATAGTTTCTTCATTGCCAATACATACAATCCAATATCCATTACCTTATCGCCACATTTGTGTTGGGAAAAACTCCCCAACAATTTGAACCCCATAGATTTTCAATTTTCTCGACATAGATAAAGCATGTTATGTATTATTTTCATTTGTAATTTTCTCAGTGAAAAAATGTAGAGAGAAAAAAAAGTGTTACAATGTGCGCGTGTAGAAAGAGAGATGTAGGGAAAATGATCACCTGTGGATGGCTCAACACACGCTTCAGCTCCTCCTTTCTAACACCAGGCAGTCCCAGAAGGCAGTGATTCACTTTTAACTTAACTTCTCCTACTATGTGAAGCCTATGACGGAGTAGCAAGTCGTAGTTACGGTGGATGCTCCCACCAACAGAATTCTCAATGGGAAGTACTGCTTTGTCCACCAACCACAATTCAACTGCCTGAGAAATGGGAATTAATAGAATAGAGGTTTCAGAAAAGTTAAGATGATTGAGAAAAGCTAAATGTGCACTTTGACAAATAACTACACCTTGAACGCAGCCTCAAACTGGTCGCAAGGGACGGTTTCGCACTCTGGATAAGCTTTTACTGCAGCAGCCTCACTATAAGCACCTGGAACCCCCTAATGCGGGGAAACAAAAAATTCTAAGAAAATTGTTATTAGAAATCTATGCATGTTTTCTTAGAATAACAAAAATATCGTCTACCTGGTATGCAACCCGAACCTTTGAACCATTACTGAGAGAAGCATCAAGATCCGCTGCAGACAGGGGTTCTGCATATAAAAGTGCACATAGGCAAAGAAGTAAGATAATTAGATCACTATTGTTAAGCAACCTCAGACTTGAGAAATTCTTATGGTATCCCTGGTCCGTGGACACAGTGGATACGGCTTATTATTTATTAGAGGGAAAGCTAGGGAAGTCATTAACTAGTGATAAACCATTAGCTATAAAAAACTGGTTTCGACTTAGTAAAGACAAGATCTTGTTTATATTTTAGAAAAATGACGAGTTTGCAGAGTCTTTTTGACCAATTATATCACAAATGCATGTACACGAATGAAAACTAGAAGCTAGGCTCAAGAAAAGGTTTTAATTTTGATGACCATCCCGGCCGGTCCATAAAATGATTATCAGTCATTTTCTTTGTAGTGTAGAAAGATTCCAAACTAAGGAGAAACACCAATCCACGAGTAGAAAATGGCAACCATAAGCAACCAGAAATGTTCCTCAGAACCCCTGCCAAATACTAACAACCAAATACCATCCAAACAGAAACACATCATCAAAGAAATGTCTTAATCATTAGATAACTCCGCATGGCATAAACAATACACTTAGATCAGTAAGACTCCAACAACATACCAATAAACATAATAAAATTAAAGCACAGATCAATCACAACCATCACCAAATAATTAACGACTATCAAGGATCAAATCTGAGGCTAAATTTTGAATAATTCACAATCCCAAAGTTTACACAATCTACATTCCGCAATTCAATTTTACAAATAAATAAAATGGAAACATGTAATGCCAGCACAGAAAATAAAACAACAATCAAACTCACCCGATAATACAGAAAATGTTGCCACCAATTATATAATTCTGAACAATTAATAGTTACTTGATCCAAAGTAAGACCAACCCGCACAAAAGTTACAACAAAAGTTCCAACTGCTTTTAAGAAATCATGTGGTGGCCGGCATGCTAGAGCTCAAATCTTTCAATTGCAATCTAATGTAGAAGCACTTAATCTAAAAGCTTTAAGCTTTTAGAGAGGACTACATGTATTATGTATATTATTTAAAAATTATCTTCAACGTGCAGGATGGATTCATTAAGCCTAACACGTGCACAATTTCATGGTCACGGTGACACTTGAATCTAAGACCTCCAAGACCGTGTACACGTTGAACCACTTGATAAAATCCACTATTTAAAGACAAACCAAGAAATGATTATTTGAATTTGACATAGACTCACTTGGAAGAGAGTTTAAATCCTTATGAAACCCCCTGCCCTCAGTGATCCGAGTGGCCTCTTCAATTCCACCAGGACTGGCAACCCCGGGTGTCAAAGGGATCTCATCTTCTACGGGTGTGGTCGCCCTGTGAGAGAACACACTCAAACACTCCCAATTTCTTCGAAGCCTCAAATTCAAGAAAGCAGGACTCCCTTCGTTTGTACATACAAAATCTGAAAAGCCCAATTCAGAAAATGGGAAGTTTTTTCTATCATTGGTGCTATAAACCCAGATGGGCGCAACCTTCAAAGCCATATCTTTCTATGCCAACCCCAATGTGAAGTGTAGTACTCGCACAAACTTAGGTTCATGAGAAAGAATTTGGCTTTGTGTGCCACACACACACACACAGAGAGAGAGAGAGAGAGAGAGAGAGAGAGACAGCTAATTGTTCAGAAATTTCTTCTGATTTTGTTTGTTAGGTAAATTTTGATTGACAGCGGAAGAGAAACTCAGAATGGGGTTTGTGTAACGTGTGCGCGACGGTTTTCCACAACCCTTCAACAGCAATGTAGGAGGATTATAGAAAAATGTTGAAAAGCAGGAGAGAAGGAAGGAGAGGTAGGTGAGCAAACTGTTTGCTTACACGTTTTCACCTCTTTGTGTGTGCGCGCGCGCGGCGGAGAGAGAGTGTCGGTGGAAGAGTTTTGTAGCGGCGGAATACGGCGGAGGGGAGGGGAATGCGATAGAGATGAAGCCAAATTTTATATGCATGACAACAAATTCAAATTACCCTTTTCATGTTGACATTTTTTTTTTTTTTGGGGCGTGTTTATCGAATTATTTGTTTAAATCATATTTACTAGTATATCGCTTTTCTTTGTAGTTGAATCCAATTGTAGTATAAGATTTTAATGAATTAAGTGGTTGAGAAGAATCTATTGAAAAAATATAGATAGAAATATGAATTTTAGTTTGAGAGAATAAAAGAGGTAGTAACATACATATTATTTTTTTTGTCTAGAGTGGAGAAAACTTACATAGGGTCGATGATTAGTACTTATTATAAGTGTTTATTAGTATACTGTTTTTTTTTGCTGTGGAATCTGACTGTAGAAGATTTTAATGGATTGAAGAGTTGAGAAAAATGAGAGAGAGAGAGAGAGAGTTTTGTTTGAGAAGAGTTTGATTTTGATGAATATGGAGAAATTGAGGAATTGAAAGAGAGATATGGGTTTTAGTTTGATAGGATGAAAATGTAGTGATGGACAAAGAAGTACTTTTTTTGTGCTTATAGCGGAGTAAACCTTCATACGGTTGGTGCTAAACTAGTATACCGCTTTTCTTTGCTATGAAATTAGACCGTAGTAGAAGATTTTAATGGATCGATGGATTAAGAAGAATCAGTTGAAGATTGAGAGGTAGAGAGTTTTGTTTGAGGGGTTTTGATTTTGAAGGATATAGAGAAAAATATGTAGAAATTGAGAAAGAGATATGAGTTTTGGTTTGAGAGTATGAAGACGTAGTGACATACATAATATTTTTTTTGCCCATGGTAAAGAAAACTTTTTTACGGTCGTTGATTAGTTAAATATTATTTTTATTTATATATTTCATAAAATCCATAATTTTTATCCATAAATTTTGTAGAAGTTAAAGAAAACTTTAAGGTGTGTTTGATTGGTGTGCATGGAAAATGGTGGAAAATAAAAATATTTTTTATCTAAGGTGGAAAATAAAATCTACTAAATAGGTGAGAAAATGTTTTCCAAGAAAGTAGGAAAAAATGTGCTTTAAGTGACTATAAATTGAAAATCAATTTTTTTTCCAGGTGCAATCAAACAACCAAAGGTGGAAAAGAAAATTCATGAATGTGACAATATTTTTCATGGATGTGACATTTTCCATGGAAAATATGTCAATCAAACACACCCTTAACAAATATACAATTAATCGACCAATTGGAAGATGTTTTTTTTTTTAGTTTGATCATGTTAAAAGAAATTTAACAAAATTATTAATAAAAATTAACTTTAAAATATCATATTTGATGAATAAGTAGTTACAGCCAAATATATGGTAATATGGAAAGAAATAAAGAAACAAATTATCTGCTTGGAAATTTATTTTGGTAAATATTTTTTGAATATATATTACTAGTAATTATTTTATTGCGGTTCGCAATTAGCATAAAAAATTGTTGGCAAATAGCTGTCTTGAAATGTTTTTTTATAAGAAAAAAATTATAAGTTTATAAAACGAAATGTTTTTATAAAGAGATAAAATTCGTGATTAAGGGGATGTTGATGTAGGTGACGTGGTAAAGGATGTTCGGAATGGTAGCAAACAATAGAAATGACATGGTCAGAGGCAAAATTAGAAATTTTTAGAGATCGGACTACTACTAAAAAAAAAAAAAATTATACTTCAAGATCAGACTGTTACTAAATTTTTTTTTTACACTATAAAAAACAATTTTCTTTCGGATTCCGTCCCATGGTGTCGCTGATGATTGGAGAATGTGTTGAAAAAAAAATCAGCTAATTTAATTGAAAAAAAATGAAGAATTGGTCTGAATATAGCCCAAACCCGAATATTTAGACCCGTCAAAAATCATTGAAGAAATAATTAATTCAGGACAAAAACTGATTAGATGTTCAACTAAAATTTTGTTTTTATATTTATTTATATTACTTTTTTCATCGGTTTGACATTTAGACATTTAATCTTTTACCTTATTTTATTTTATTTTCAGACTTGATTTTTTAAAAACATTGGTATTCGTATCTCTAGTGGTTTTCTATTTTAAATAAATTAGTTGAGTCATTCATTTAGTCCAATAATTTTGACAAAAATAATAAATGGATTTATTTACACATAGTGAGAGTGTGGATTCATGGGAGGGTTAATGGATTCTAAATATATCAAAAATTTGTATGAATATATCGGGTTTAGGACAAAATAAATTTTTTTAAAATGATTCGTGAAAAATATAAAAAATTCAAATTATGAACTTATCAATTACGTCACGTTCAGTGCACATAATTAATTAAATAGAATGAACAAATGATGTATAAATTTCGTGAAATGATTTTGTGTTTTATATAATGTAGTTTAATTGTAAGATGAATTGAATATTCTAAAATAGTATTTAAAAAAAAATTAAAATTTTATTCATTATAATATTCAACGTCATATGAATGGACATATCAGTCTATGTATATCAATCTGCTAGATTATGACAATCTATCACCCAAATGTGATCAGTTAAATGTAAACAAATAATGAAAAATAAAAAATAATAAAAATTAGTGCAATAATTTCCAGTGTTTGCTGAGAATTAAGATTTCAATTCCAGTGTAGTTGGTCCGACCACAACCACACTAACGACAAGTCTTGTCATATAACAGATCACAAGAAAGTTTAGCAACATAGTTTAATTTAGATTATTTTTTTAAGATATATTAAAAAAAAAAATTTAAATTTCACCGAATAGACACTAAGTAAAAATATAAACAACAAACCACATTAATCATGAATAAGAGAGAATTTATTCTGATGAAAGTGATTAGAGATAGTAAAATCGGTCTGACCTGCAAGCCGACCCATATAACTCGGATTATTGGGTTGGGTTTGGCTGGCCCTAGCCCAAAATTTTTTTTTCCTTTACACTAATCACTCATTTTGTAAATAGCCCCAATACATAATCCAAATAATATCAATTTAAAATGATCTAAGCCCAAGTCTCCAATTTAAATTTTTTTTTTTTAAACATTAGTTCAATAATCTCAAGCTCCAACATAAAATTGTTTAGATTTAGTTAAAATTTAGTTTAACTAAAGTTTCAATCCAAATTATATTTGGTGTGACAAGTAAATTATTTATTTTAAATTTACTTATAAGTAATTTTTTTAATTTAAGCAAAATATACTTATATCTCAAAATAATAAGACTAGCATGCCTTTACTATTTATATTTAAAAAAAAGTGTCAACAAATAGTATACAATTAGCCAAAACAATATTATTATTTTAAAAGAAAGTTAATTTAAATATATTGACTAATACATGAAAGTCCCAATTTTATAAATTAATCTCTTTAAAAATTTCAAAATATATATTGTCTAAATATATCTAAGATTGTATTTGATGCAATGTATTAGATTGTATAAATATTTACTTAAAAAAAAGAAAAGAAAATAAAATTAAGATCGATTTGGCCCAATGAGTTGGACAGGGCCAGCATGTTTCTGGCCCACACAAAATTGGGCTGGGCCGGTTCGGCCCAGTTTCAAGTGTGGCCATACTCTGATGGGTTGGGTCGGTCCAATCCAACCAATTTGTCAACTCTAAATATGTTGCAGTGTGAAGAAATAATAACATAAATTAATTTAGAAATTCATTGATTCTGTAAATACTCATGAGTTCAATAACACAAAAAAAATTATTGATTTCAGAGAATGTCGAAAAATTAACATAGTTTTGAGAAGATTCTCAATTTTAAATTAATTAATAGTCTACTTATTGAAAACAATCATATTTGGTAATACTTATAAGTATCCAAAAAAAAAAAAAAAGACTACATTTTAACGTGTTTATAAACACATCTAAACATACTCTTTAAAGTTCTCAATCATGCTTTACTTAGGCACATTTTGTGATTTACATTTTCTACTGAGGCTCCATGGTAGGGGTAATAGGGGCTCTCAAAATTGGAGTTCAACTTTTTTTTTTTAAAGTGCATGAAATAATACATAATAATAAGAATAAAACTAAGCTAACAATCAAGACTTGATATATTTTGTAGGGTGAATTAGACACTTGATAAATTTTCTCAAATACATTGAACACAAATGCACTTAAAAATTAATGTGACCAAGGGCAGATTTAGGGGTGTCGTCCGAAAAAAATATTTTTTTATAGTGTAGGAAAAAAATTTATTTTTAGTAACAATTTGATCTTGAAGTCCAAAATTTTTTTTGTTTTTTTCAAATAACTTTTCGAACTCCAAAAATTACTAAATCGGCCCATGAATGTGACATAATGTTAGCATCCATAACTATGGCCCAGTTGTTCTGTGGGAATTCATAATTTGGACCTCTAAACATTAAAGAGATTAGGTCTTGACAGAACGCAAATCTAACGCCGGTTGTTGAGGCTTTGATACCACAAAGAATAAAAATGCTGCGATTATAAGACTTTAATGCAACTACACACCTAGGCCTTAGGTTGCAGTTGGCAAAAGGACGACCCTATGCCTAAAATTATGACTACATGCTCGGATAATCTCTCTCCATTAAATCACTACAACAAATTCTTAAATTATCTCCAATTAATTATTACATGATTAGTAGTTCTAAAATTATTTTTTAAATAATTATATTATAAGTTATTAGTAAATATGTAAATAAAAAGTAAATTGTAAGTTACGAGTTCTATAAAATATGTAGATAAAAATAATAATTAACCAATTTAATTTACTGAAATTAGAATTTGAGTATTTACAAAAAACAAAGAACTATCTAGATTATGCTATGAAATATATAGCATAAGTTGTTTTTAGATCTTAATTATATTAAGCACACATTTGTTATTATTTAAATTATAATTTCAATTGGTCAAATTATTTTATCACATTTCACAATACATCTTTAATTATAACGTGTCATATTTCTCTTTAATGTATTATATTAAAGTTTATTTTTCTTTCTATTAATTCTTGATAGAATTAGTGATACTTTTAACACTATATTTGAAATTTATTATTTGTCATATTTTCTATGTAATTTATACTTATCAAAATTGACAACCAATCATTTCACCTAATGAAAGAGAAAAAGTTGACGATCGCGTCTTGTGCATGTTCCAACATTGTAAAAGTTCTTGCATTTTCTTCGCTTATAATTGAAAGAGTAAAATAAATATTTTAACGATGGCAATGGATGTGTTTAATAAATGTTATTGCATTAACTAGAAAAAAAAATTCTAGGCGTTACTTATAAAGTTTGTTTTGAATTAATTCTTCAATTTTTATTGTCTTTGTACATCAGTGTTAAGTCTCATACTCATTTTGCAAGTAAATTGTTAGATTGTAAACTTTACATCTTATACTCGTGCAAATAAATATGGAATCGCGAAGTTTTAAAAAAATGTAACTTTAGTGTTTATCAGGTTCGAAATTTGTAATTTAACTTTTGTGTTTTGTTATTGTTACAATAACTATTGTTTTGAAGGATAGATGCTACGTAAGGAAACCATTAAATTATAAATTAATTTCAACTTTAAATATGCTCAACATGAACTGTAGATACATTCTCAATTTTAGAAAAGAGAAATATGAACTGTAATATTTAGTAATTGATTGACGCCATATGGAAAACGAAGAAGTCGATAGAGGTCAAAATTTAATGAGTTTTAAAGAAAAAGATTTATTCAATAAGCGATAGCGAGAACAATGGACTCTATCAAAAAATTATCGAAACAAGTGTCGTAGAGAGCTTCGCTTGAAGAAATCAGATAATCAACAATACGATAACTATACTGGGTATTGACAACAATTAAACTCTAGAAGAAGCAAATGGATTATTTGTAATCATAATGAAGTCGGTAAGTAATTTTGTAAACAAAATATATATATTAGCTTATTTGTTATTTTGTTAGTGGTATTAAATGTGTAGTTAGTTTAGTAGACCATGGACATTTTGTTTTCTACACATGAGTTCCTAAATTGGTTTTTATGAATTAAATATTTTATATATAATGTAGGCAATTTATTGGATACCAATTTATCTGAAATCCTCGACAATATGGAGACAAATATCGTTGGCACAGGTAATAACCAAAATTATCTCAATGTATTTAATATTTATACTTTATTATTTCTAGAGTTGTGTTCGCATTTTGTTTCATGAAATTATGTTATGTGTAATATAATACATATTAAGGTTAGAGTTTCGGTGTTTATTTTTTTATATAAATTGTTATTAATTTGAATTATGTATAATAAATTTCAAAAAAAAATTATATTTCACTATTCTATAAATAATTTTGGTTCTAGTCATGTAAATAATAATAAACATGTAACATGTGAAAATATTTGTTTATATTGTGACTCTTATGGTTTCGTTATTTTATGTATTTATATACCTAGTCGATTATTTTAATGTTCTTGTATGTAAAGACATTATTTTCATATGTGTGCTTGCAAAATGTAATAATGTTGGGTATAATGGTTGTACAAGTTATCTACCATGTTTATTGAATTTGTATTTACCGTTTTACTATTTAATAGGTCATTCAACCATGCATGTAAGGGTGGTCAATTATCTCTCCATGTGGACGAATCTTTCTCGTCTATGCAAAATACTTTTGAACCTGCTTCATTTGACGCTAATATTGTTTCCCAAAATATTCCAATTGAACCTTATATATTACCAACACCAACAATATGTTTTAATTGTAAAGCTGTCAAGTTTTATAAAGAAAGTAATGGATTTTGTTGTTTTGATGGACTATCAAATTGAAAACAAATAATGTACCTAAAGAATTATACAAATTATTTACATCAAATTCTACCGAGTCAATAGATTTTAAAAAAATTATTCGAATTTACAATAACAATTTCTCTTTAACATCATTTGGTATTCGCTACAATAAAAAATTCTATAAAAGAAACAAAGGTATATACATATTTAGAGTTCAAGGCCAAGTATATCATTATATAAATGAAGTATTGCCATCAAATAACCGTCCTTCGTATTTGCAACTATATTTTTTTGATACTGAAAACAAAGTACAAAATCATTTACAGATTTCATAAATGTTAGCTGAATCAGTTGTTTTCAAATTAATAGACATTATGAAAGTAAATCCATACACATATTTTTTGAAGCCTAAGTGACGTTTCGCACTTAAGGACATGTACATTCAAAATAAGATGTGACCCTTGGCTTGATCAAAGAATGTATAATGCACTGACTACATCGCAGGTTGCTAGGATTTGGGTAGATGATGATGACTCAGCAGACATTACAATGCGTGAAATTATTGTTCACTATAATTCTGGTGAAACACATCGAGTGCAATATTATTTTGGGTGTTACGATCCTCTTCAGTACCCACTTTTATTTCCTCATGGTGAAAGTAGGTAGTGCCAAGGTATTGGAAGAATGAAAAAAAATAATGGTCAACAATATCATTGCACAAATGAAGATTTACTTAATGTACGAGTTTCTTTCACATGAAGAATTTATTGCAAGAGAAAATGCAGGTTATGGGAGTAAATATTGTTGTGCAGTGAAATTATTGAACATAAGTTAATAATTTTATACCTATGTTTATTAAATTTGTATCAATTATTTTTACAGTTTTGGAAAACAAGAAGAATAGAGCTCAAGTCTCTTGTCGAGAATAGTACTGCTATAAATTGCAAGTCAGATCTCATGGTAATTCATTTTTGTTACATGTTGGTAGATTGTTACAATAGTATATAGTTGATATGTATGTCAAATTGAGACATCTATATTAGATTATTTTTGCATCACTCAAACTGAACTAAGAGCTGAACTTTATCAGGGGATAGTTGATAGTATTGAAATTGGTGAAAATAGAGGAAACAAAGTTGGTCGTAGGCTTGTTTTACATTCGTCTTTTATTGGGGGACCCAGGGACATGAAAAGGAGATATATGGATGCAATATCATTGGTTCAAAAGTTGGAAAACCTGATATATTTTTTACGATTACTTGTAATTTGAATTGGTGTAAAATAAATGAACAATTAAAATACAATGATGAGTCACATAATAGACCTGATCTAATAACACGCATTTTTAAAGCTAAATTAGAGGGCTTCCACATGTTCATTTATTGATAATTTTAAAAGTTCATGCAAAAATCATTTCTTTTGATTTAGTAGATGATATTGTTGTGCTGAGATTCCTGACGAAGATACTAATCCTTACTTGCACTCAGTTGTTGTTAAACATATGATGTACGGTCTGATAAGTGCATTTTGTGCACTTATTATGACCTTTAAACTAAGCTTTTATTCCGTCATTTTATTGAATTATTACTTAATTTTGTGTTTTAATCTTCATATTTCAGTTTTGGACCTGTTTATAAGCAATTGGAGAAGAATGGACAGAAAGATCAACAACTTGGTGAAATCGACAAGTAAATGGAGTTTTTGAAGTGAATATCAAGAGCCAAACATTGGAACATGAGGAAGAAGATAAAATCAATAAGTTTAAGGTGTTTTGGAGTGACAATGAAGAGTTGAATCAATGGATCAAACACCAGAAAGCTAAAGAACCGAATCGAGAAACTACCTACAGCAGCATGTGGGGAAATTCAAGTACAAATTTTGATATAGAAATCTCCAAAAGTCAAATTATATACCATTGGAAAGATAATTGAATTACGAGTCTAACACTTTTACGGATCTCAATTTGGAGTTTCCTACAAGAAGTTATGACCATTTGAAAAACAGCCGCCGCAGAGGAAACAGCATAAGCTGGGCGATCGCCCAGGCTTAAATCTGGGCGATCGCCCGACCTTATTTTTCAACCGCAGAATGGTTTCCCCTTGACCTGGGCGACCGCCCGGGTTTGCACTGGGCGATCGCCCAGTGTATTTTCGGCAGAGAAGGAATTTTATTTCCTTTTTGAGTTCAACTTCACTTATGAAACCTTTGGGACACGATTTTAATGAATTTTTGGGATCTTCTAGGGCACAATTAGGTAAGTATATATATGAGTTATTAACTCATACCAGGGGGTTCGGTTTTTGTTGAGTTTTGGGAGAAGAGAACATTACAAGACACACAACACGGAAGATCAAGATTCATCTATCCAAGAACGAAGATCAAGATCAAGATCAAGATTTCTTCTCGCTCAAGATTTCTTCGTTCCGGGTTATGAATTCCATAGTTTCTTCTTCTCCTTCTTTTCTTATTATTAGTATGTTAGGCTAGTTTATTTTGTGCTAGGATTACGATGAAGTTTGTAATCTAAATTCTTCCATCTTGAGACTTGATTTTTGGCAATTTATTTCATGATAGTTTTGAATAATTAATTTTGATTTATATGAATCTACAATTACTTGATCAATAATTGTATGATTGTTGTGGTGTGTTTTACTGTCGAAAGATCGAAAGCATGCTAGACGCTATTTTAATTATCTTAAAGTCCGATAGGGGATAGAAATATACCGCTATGCTTTAGGTGATCTTTAATTATCCATAGAAATTTAATGCTTTCATTTGTATTCGCATTCGTCATAGAAATATAGTCGAGTCATGCATATGAATAGGTTTAGCATTATTCGAAAGAAACTGTTGAACAATCTAGGGATATTGATCTTCATAACTGATGTAATTTGTCAAGACCAAGAATCAAGATAGAGGAATTAACGATTATAAATGGATTCGGGATCCTAGTACTCTTCTTTCTCAATTTTAAAGTAAACTTTATTGATCTAATTTTTAGTTATTTGATTTATAATTAGTTCATTGTTTTTAGTTCAAATTCTTTTTAGTTCTTAAACACCAAACATCAAAAGTTCAATAGATTCGGTTAAGGTTAATATAATTGAACTGAATTATCTAAATCCTCGTGGGATCGATACTTGGACTCAACATCCATTTTACTACTTGAGCGATCCGTGCACTTGCGGAATTTTTAAAGATACAAAATCGCTATCAAGTTTTTGGCGCCGTTGCCGGGGATTTAGTTTTAGTTCTTTTCAGTTATATTAGCACTAATTCGAACTTTATTTAATTAATTTTTTTTATTATTTTATTTTAATTTTTTTAGTTTATTTTAGTTTTCAACTTGTCTTTTTTCAGACCACAACACAAGATGGAAGACTAGGAGATTGATGAAGACAATATGCTAGTTGGAGACTTTTTTACTCCACAGACCATCCAAAGACAATCTAGCATTGATGAGGACAACATGCTGTTTGGAGATTTTCTTGCAATGCAGCATGCCAATATAACGAGATATGAGGCTAATTACGAAGTTGATGAGGACAATATGCTGTTTGGAGATTTTCTTGCAATGCAGCATGCCAATATAGCGAGATATGAGGCTAATTCTGAAATTAATGAGGACAATATGCTTTTTGGAGATTTTCTTGCAATGCAGCATGCCAATATAGCGAGATATGGGGCCACTTCTGATATTGATGAGGACAACATGCTTGTTGGAGAATTTATCACAGATCATCCAAATTTCTCTTGGAATGATAATTACAATAATATCAGATTACAAGGTCCTCAGTTTCAAGAGCCAGAAAAGAGAAATTCACTAGAAGACGTATTTAATAAATTCATGGAGACAGTTGACCGGTGCCTAGGATCTAATAATCAATACATGAACAAGACGGATATCTCTTTTCAAAATCAAGGCGCTTCAATAAAGCATCTCGAGACACAAGTGGATCAGATAGCAATTGCTTTATCACCCAGAGTACCAGATACATTGCCAATTAATGCAGAAGTGAATCCCAATGAAAGTGTTACAGCTGTTACTATCAGACGTGATGTTCAATTACCAGAAATTCATGTGAAGATGCCAGTTGCAAATAAAAAAAATGAACCATCAACTGATGAGGAGCACGTGGAACAGACTGAACAGACAACAGATATTAAAGAGAGTTCATGTACACTACAGGTTATGGAAACCGTTCCTATCAAACCATATGAGCCTCTGATCCCACTTCCTCAGAGATTACATAAGCACGAGTCAGACAAGCAATTCTCCTACTCTTTTATCTCTTCTAAAATTGATTTTGTGATCAAAGTCGACGAAGAAGTTGAAATTTTCGTGGTTGTGTTCGAGCAATGTGCTACACTAAAATCTTATGTTTATGAGGAGCACAAATTCAAAATTTGGAGGATAAACGAAAAATGGTATAAAGTCAATAGATGCAAGCAAAGCAAGTCATCCAAAGCTCTATTCAAAGTGCCATAAAGCAACTAGACAATAAGTCAAGCTAATGACTATAAATAAGCGCTTAATGGGAGGCAACCCATTTTCTAACCCTTTTATTTACTTGCTTTATATGTAGTAGTTTTAATTAGTTTAATTAATTTATTAGTTTTTTTTTATTTATTAATTAATGCCCTTATCAAGCCTTCCTATGTCAATTGCAGGATGTCCCCTTTGCAAGGCACATGAGTCCTATCCCACTTCAGTCCACTTCAACCGGACCTTCAACCAGCCAGATCCATCGTCTCCACATCTATCTCCGGAGAGTACCTGACTTTTTCCTTCCTCTATTTGCTTTATTTTGCTATTACATTGGGGACAATGTAATGTTTTAGTTTGGGGGTGGGTTAAGTATCAGGATACTTAAGTATTTTGAGTTTGCTTATTTTTTCGGGTTCCAAAAAAAAAAAAAAAAAAAAAAAAAAATTTCTTTCATAGTTATTGTTGAATATCTTGCTGCCAATGATGAAATTTGTTTGAAGTTAAGTACATTCTTAGTTAGAATATTAGACAACACTTTAATTCATGCTTCTACCTGAACACTTATCCATGTTAGACTAGATTTGAAGCACGTAGCCACTGTTGACTTATCATTTATTGAAAACATGACTTGAGTGTATGTGTTGATATTATTGACTTAGATCATTGTGAAAAATTTCGTTCCTAAATTTTTAGACTAGTAACCAAACTGTTTGAGAACAGTTTGGGGGTGTTAAAGTACTACTTGTGTTTTGAGAATTTTGATGGTTTTGACTTTCTGAGTCTCATCTTTGGTTGAATAGGTTATAGTAAAGGAATCTAAACCGAGCACTACTTACTGCTGAATAAATAAAATAAAATATCTGACTCGAGCAATTAAGCCTGTTAGGGTATTTTAAAACCTGGTGCCCTAAAGTCATCTGACTTGGGAGTCATCGGCCCAAATCTCGTTACATGAGTCCAAAAAAAAAAAAAAAAAAAAAAAAAAAAAAAAAAAAATTTGTACATCTTTACGTCTCTTATAGCCTGTGGGACTCGAGCAATTAAGCATGTTAAGGTATTTCAAAACCTGGTGCCCTATGGTCATCTGACTTGGGAGTCATCGGCCCAAAGCTCGCTACAAGGGTCACATAGAAAGCTAGTATGAGAGAAGTATTGCACAAGATGTAAGATCATTTATATGAGTAAAATAAATAAAAAGTGCTAAAGGTGCTCGGTAAGGATTGCTAGATTAAAACCTAAGAGACTGAAGATGAGAATTTAGAAATCATTCACCACCCTAGTTCTGAGAATACAAGTTCTAATTTTACCACTTTATTTGAAAAAAGCTTTGTGTTGATCAATAGGAACCAAATGTGCTAGAACACCTCGGGATTGGAGAGAAAAACATAAGAAGTGTGTAATTTACGAGAGGTGTAAGGAATAAATGACTACAAAGGGTTCGGGATTGTAAAAGTATCAACAACACAATATTGGTCGTGGTATAATACATGTGTAAGTTCAATTTTTGGTTAATCACACACTCACCAAAAGTCAAGCATTGGATAAGTGAAAATTTCTTTGTGTTGTTTGATCTCTTTCTAAACGTGTACTTTATTTTTCAAACTTGAGGCATATGGTAAGAAATTTAGCATTAATTCATTTCATGTTAATTCTTTTAGCTTAGTTTAAAGCTCTACTTTATTTTATTTTTGTTCGAGGACGAACAAATGTTTAGTTTGGGGGTGTTTGATAAGTGCATTTTGTGCACTTATTATGACCTTTAAACTAAGCTTTTATTCCGTCATTTTATTGAATTATTACTTAATTTTGTGTTTTAATCTTCATATTTCAGTTTTGGACCTGTTTATAAGCAATTGGAGAAGAATGGACAGAAAGATCAACAACTTGGTGAAATCGACAAGTAAATGGAGTTTTTGAAGTGAATATCAAGAGCCAAACATTGGAACATGAGGAAGAAGATAAAATCAATAAGTTTAAGGTGTTTTGGAGTGACAATGAAGAGTTGAATCAATGGATCAAACACCAGAAAGCTAAAGAACCGAATCGAGAAACTACCTACAGCAGCATGTGGGGAAATTCAAGTACAACTTTTGATATAGAAATCTCCAAAAGTCAAATTATATACCATTGGAAAGATAATTGAATTACGAGTCTAACACTTTTTACGGATCTCAATTTGGAGTTTCCTACAAGAAGTTATGACCATTTGAAAAACAGCCGCCGCAGAGGAAACAGCATAAGCTGGGCGATCGCCCAGGCTTAAATCTGGGCGATCGCCCGACCTTATTTTTCAACCGCAGAATGGTTTCCCCTTGACCTGGGCGACCGCCCGGGTTTGCACTGGGCGATCGCTCAGTGTATTTTCGGCAGAGAAGGAATTTTATTTCCTTTTTGAGTTCAACTTCACTTAGGAAACCTTTGGGACACGATTTTAATGAATTTTTGGGATCTTCTAGGGCACAATTAGGTAAGTATATATATGAGTTATTAACTCATACCAGGGGGTTCGGTTTTTGTTGAGTTTTGGGAGAAGAGAACATTACAAGACACACAACACGGAAGATCAAGATTCATCTATCCAAGAACGAAGATCAAGATCAAGATCAAGATTTCTTCTCGCTCAAGATTTCTTCGTTCCGGGTTATGAATTCCATAGTTTCTTCTTCTCCTTCTTTTCTTATTATTAGTATGTTAGGCTAGTTTATTTTGTGCTAGGATTACGATGAAGTTTGTAATCTAAATTCTTCCATCTTGAGACTTGATTTTTGGCAATTTATTTCATGATAGTTTTGAATAATTAATTTTGATTTATATGAATCTACAATTACTTGATCAATAATTGTATGATTGTTGTGGTGTGTTTTACTGTCGAAAGATCGAAAGCATGCTAGACGCTATTTTAATTATCTTAAAGTCCGATTGTTATGATCAGTCAATACAGCTACCAACCTGGGGCAAGAGAAGGAAGAGTAACAGAAATTCAAAATAGTGAAGGAAGAAGAACAACAGTGTCGTTTCCTTTAAATTAGAACGGCGTCGTATGAGTGTGTAGTTAATTACCATTTTATTTCACGTTTTTAAAAGTGTGTTTTGCTTTTCTACGTTTTATACAATTGGATATATATATTCAGTTTAGGAGAGAGAGGGAGGGGTAATTTTTGAGATCAGAAACCTGTAATCCGAATTCATTTTCTTCTTCTTCAAGTTTAATTCCACTTATTTCTATTCTAAATCCTCTTCCTATTTTCTTTTTTTTGCTGCTTGATTTATTAAAATTGAGCTGAATTCTGGAACCCAGTTCATTTCGCTTATAGGTAGTGATTTGAGCTCATCTTCTTAGCTCCAATCATTACAAATGGTATCAGAGAATTAAGATCCTAAAACCAGATGGAAACCAGAGAGAAATCTAACGAAGAAGGCTGGAAATGGCGTGAGAAAGAAATCAACAATCTATGGGCTGCGTACTCTGCTATTGCTGGTAAGGCAGATTCTTCTGAAAAAATCCTTAAATCATTGTGCAATAGACAAGAAAAAATAGAACACTATATGCAGGAGATGAATGAGAAATATGACTCCATAGTAGCTATGCTAGCTAAAATGAGTATGTCTAAGGATAAACAGGTGGAAGGGCATAATACTGGATTTGCTTCAGAGGGTAGTATGTTAGCTGGGAGGTCTGGTGGTGACAACAGATCAGGGGAGAATGGAAATGATATCAGGTTAAACCACAAACTTCCTAAAATTGATTTTCTTCAATTTGGGGGTGAAAATCCAAGAGAGTGGGTGAGGAAAGCCAATAAATATTTCCAATTACACCTAATACCTGAAGAATTAAAATTGGGCGTGGCCGAAATGTACTTGAAAGGGAAGGCATATGTTTGGTTTTATGGATTTTTGTCTAGTCACTCAAATGCTGATTGGGGACTTCTTTCCACTGAGGTGTGCATGAGATTTGATTTAGTGGCCGAGGAGGAAGAAGAGGAGGCAGTAGAGGAGGTGTTAGCTGTGGAGGAGCAGATTTCTCTTGATGCATTAAGGGGGAGTATGAAGCATAAAACTATTAGAATACCAGGGAGGATCAAAGGCACAAATATATCCATCCTTATAGATAGTAGGAGTACCCACAGCTTTATTGATGAAAAGCTAGTCAAGTCCTTAGGTTATATAAATGATCTTACCAAGCCCTTGACAGTGACTGTGGCTAATGGTCAGAAGCTAGAAAGTGGATCAGTTTACCCCCCGTTGATTTGGCAGATGCAGGGGATGGAGTTTCAATACAAACTTAGATCATTGAAGCTTGGTGGAAGTGATATGGTATTGGGTGTTAACTGGCTGAGTCAATTTGGGCCAATAACTTTTGATTTTAGCCAAGGACATATCAGTTTTGTTAGTGAAGGAAAAAGAGTGACCCTCTGTAGTGAATCCACCATCAGTGACTTTGAAATGATCACTGGTCCACAAATGAGGTCATTACTATCTAAGCAAACTTATGGAGTAATGGGTCAGCTTTGTGCAATTGCAGAACAAGAAGTGATGAATATATATGAGGGAGATAGTATGGCAGCAGAAAAGATTCAATCCCTGATAATTGATCCAACATCTGACCAAGCATACCAATATTATAATGGGGTACTTAGAGATAAGGATAAATTGTTCATTGGTAGTGGAGGAGATATTAGAAAGAAGATGATTCAATGCATTCATTCATCACAAGAAGGGGGTCATTCTGGGATACAGGCTAGCATCATGAGAGCTAAGCAACACTTCTATTGGCCAGGCATGTCTAAGGATATTAAGATGGATGAACAATTAAAAGAAGGCTTAGCTCAAACAAATGCCAGAATGAAGCAATATGCAGATAAAAATAGAACTAGAAGGCAGTTTATAGTTGGTGATTGGGTGTATTTAAAATTGCATCCCTACCAGCAACAATCAGTGGTAAAGAGGGTGAACCAGAAATTAAGACCCAAGTGTTATGGCCCCCTATCAGGTAGAGAAGAAGATTGGAACAGTAACTTACAAGTTCAATCTCCCAGTGGACTCAAGCATTCAACCTTTCACGTGTCTTTGCTCAAGAAGAAAATAGGAGACAAAGTAGTGGTAGTTCAACTTTTACCTCCTGTTGTGTCAAGTGATGAAACCAAGCAACCACAGGAAATTCTGCAAACAAAAGTATTCAAGAAAGGGGATAGTGCTGGCACCCATTGGCTAATCAAATGGAAAGGACAACTGGCAGAGGAAGCTATATGGGAAGATTCTAACCAGATTTTCAAGGACTACTATGATTGTAAACCTTGGGGACAAGGTTTATTTAAGAGTGGGGGTTGTTATGATCAGTCAATACAGCTACCAACCTGGGGCAAGAGAAGGAAGAGTAACAGAAATTCAAAATAGTGAAGGAAGAAGAACAAGTGCACGGATCGCTCAAGTGCACGGATCGCTCAAGTAGTAAAATGGATGTTGAGTCCAAGTATCGATCCCACGAGGATTTAGATAATTCAGTTCAATTATATTAACCTTAACCGAATCTATTGAACTTTTGATGTTTGGTGTTTAAGAACTAATAAGAATTTGAACTAAAAACAATGAACTAATTATAAATCAAATAACTAAAAATTAGATCAATAAAGTTTACTTTAAAATTGAGAAAGAAGAGTACTAGGATCCCGAATCCATTTATAATCGTTAATTCCTCTATCTTGATTCTTGGTCTTGACAAATTACATCAGTTATGAAGATCAATATCCCTAGATTGTTCAACAGTTTCTTTCGAATAATGCTAAACCTATTCATATGCATGACTCGACTATATTTCTATGACGAATGCGAATACAAATGAAAGCATTAAATTTCTATGGATAATTAAAGATCACCTAAAGCATAGCGGTATATTTCTATCCCCTATCGGACTTTAAGATAATTAAAATAGCGTCTAGCATGCTTTCGATCTTTCGACAGTAAAACACACCACAACAATCATACAATTATTGATCAAGTAATTGTAGATTCATATAAATCAAAATTAATTATTCAAAACTATCATGAAATAAATTGCCAAAAATCAAGTCTCAAGATGGAAGAATTTAGATTACAAACTTCATCGTAATCCTAGCACAAAATAAACTAGCCTAACATACTAATAATAAGAAAAGAAGGAGAAGAAGAAACTATGGAATTCATAACCCGGAACGAAGAAATCTTGAGCGAGAAGAAATCTTGATCTTGATCTTGATCTTCGTTCTTGGATAGATGAATCTTGATCTTCCGTGTTGTGTGTCTTGTAATGTTCTCTTCTCCCAAAACTCAACAAAAACCGAACCCCCTGGTATGAGTTAATAACTCATATATATACTTACCTAATTGTGCCCTAGAAGATCCCAAAAATTCATTAAAATCGTGTCCCAAAGGTTTCCTAAGTGAAGTTGAACTCAAAAAGGAAATAAAATTCCTTCTCTGTCGAAAATACACTGGGCGATCGCCCAGTGCAAACCCGGGCGGTCGCCCAGGTCAAGGGGAAACCATTCTGCGGTTGAAAAATAAGGTCGGGCGATCGCCCAGATTTAAGCCTGGGTGATCGCCCAGCTTATGCTGTTTCCTCTGCGGCGGCTGTTTTTCAAATGGTCATAACTTCTTGTAGGAAACTCCAAATTGAGATCCGTAAAAAGTGTTAGACTCGTAATTCAATTATCTTTCCAATGGTATATAATTTGATTTTTGGAGATTTCTATATCAAAAGTTGTACTTGAATTTCCCCACATGCTGCTGTAGGTAGTTTCTCGATTCGGTTCTTTAGCTTTCTGGTGTTTGATCCATTGATTCAACTCTTCATTGTCACTCCAAAACACCTTAAACTTATTGATTTTATCTTCTTCCTCATGTTCCAATGTTTGGCTCTTGATATTCACTTCAAAAACTCCATTTACTTGTCGATTTCACCAAGTTGTTGATCTTTCTGTCCATTCTTCTCCAATTGCTTATAAACAGGTCCAAAACTGAAATATGAAGATTAAAACACAAAATTAAGTAATAATTCAATAAAATGACGGAATAAAAGCTTAGTTTAAAGGTCATAATAAGTGCACAAAATGCACTTATCAAACACCCCCAAACTAAACCTTTGTTCATCCTCGAACAAAAATAAAATAAAGTAGAGCTTTAAACTAAGCTAAAAGAATTAACATGAAATGAATTAATGCTAAATTTCTTACCATATGCCTCAAGTTTGAAAAATAAAGTACACGTTTAGAAAGAGATCAAACAACACAAAGAAATTTTCACTTATCCAATGCTTGACTTTTGGTGAGTGTGTGATTAACCAAAAATTGAACTTACACATGTATTATACCACGACCAATATTGTGTTGTTGATACTTTTACAATCCCGAACCCTTTGTAGTCATTTATTCCTTACACCTCTCGTAAATTACACACTTCTTATGTTTTTCTCTCCAATCCCGAGGTGTTCTAGCACATTTGGTTCCTATTGATCAACACAAAGCTTTTTTCAAATAAAGTGGTAAAATTAGAACTTGTATTCTCAGAACTAGGGTGGTGAATGATTTCTAAATTCTCATCTTCAGTCTCTTAGGTTTTAATCTAGCAATCCTTACCGAGCACCTTTAGCACTTTTTATTTATTTTACTCATATAAATGATCTTACATCTTGTGCAATACTTCTCTCATACTAGCTTTCTATGTGACCCTTGTAGCGAGCTTTGGGCCGATGACTCCCAAGTCAGATGACCATAGGGCACCAGGTTTTGAAATACCTTAACAGGCTTAATTGCTCGAGTCCCACAGGCTATAAGAGACGTAAAGATGTACAAATTTTTTTTTTTTTTTTTTTTTGGACTCATGTAACGAGCTTTGGGCCGATGACTCCCAAGTTAGATGACTTTAGGGCACCAGGTTTTAAAATACCCTAACAGGCTTAATTGCTCGAGTCAGATATTTTATTTTATTTATTCAGCAGTAAGTAGTGCTCGGTTTAGATTCCTTTACTATAACCTATTCAACCAAAGATGAGACTCAGAAAGTCAAAACCATCAAAATTCTCAAAACACAAGTAGTACTTTAACACCCCCAAACTGTTCTCAAACAGTTTGATTACTAGTCTAAAAATTTAGGAACGAAATTTTTCACAATGATCTAAGTCAATAATATCAACACATACACTCAAGTCATGTTTTCAATAAATGATAAGTCAACAGTGGCTACGTGCTTCAAATCTAGTCTAACATGGATAAGTGTTCAGGTAGAAGCATGAATTAAAGTGTTGTCTAATATTCTAACTAAGAATGTACTTAACTTCAAACAAATTTCATCATTGGCAGCAAGATATTCAACAATAACTATGAAAGAAATTTTTTTTTTTTTTTTTTTTTTTTGGAACCCGAAAAAATAAGCAAACTCAAAATACTTAAGTATCCTGATACTTAACCCACCCCCAAACTAAAACATTACATTGTCCCCAATGTAATAGCAAAATAAAGCAAATAGAGGAAGGAAAAAGTCAGGTACTCTCCGGAGATAGATGTGGAGACGATGGATCTGGCTGGTTGAAGGTCCGGTTGAAGTGGACTGAAGTGGGATAGGACTCATGTGCCTTGCAAAGGGGACATCCTGCAATTGACATAGGAAGGCTTGATAAGGGCATTAATTAATAAATAAAAAAAAACTAATAAATTAATTAAACTAATTAAAACTACTACATATAAAGCAAGTAAATAAAAGGGTTAGAAAATGGGTTGCCTCCCATTAAGCGCTTATTTATAGTCATTAGCTTGACTTATTGTCTAGTTGCTTTATGGCACTTTGAATAGAGCTTTGGATGACTTGCTTTGCTTGCATCTATTGACTTTATACCATTTTTCGTTTATCCTCCAAATTTTGAATTTGTGCTCCTCATAAACATAAGATTTTAGTGTAGCACATTGCTCGAACACAACCACGAAAACTTCAACTTCTTCGTCGACTTTGATCACAAAATCAATTTTAGAAGAGATAAAAGAGTAGGAGAATTGCTTGTCTGACTCGTGCTTATGTAATCTCTGAGGAAGTGGGATCAGAGGCTCATATGGTTTGATAGGAACGGTTTCCATAACCTGTAGTGTACATGAACTCTCTTTAATATCTGTTGTCTGTTCAGTCTGTTCCACGTACTCCTCATCAGTTGATGGTTCATTTTTTTTATTTGCAACTGGCATCTTCACATGAATTTCTGGTAATTGAACATCACGTCTGATAGTAACAACTGTAACACTTTCATTGGGATTCACTTCTGCATTAATTGGCAATGTATCTGGTACTCTGGGTGATAAAGCAATTGCTATCTGATCCACTTGTGTCTCGAGATGCTTTATTGAAGCGCCTTGATTTTGAAAAGAGATATCCGTCTTGTTCATGTATTGATTATTAGATCCTAGGCACCGGTCAACTGTCTCCATGAATTTATTAAATACGTCTTCTAGTGAATTTCTCTTTTCTGGCTCTTGAAACTGAGGACCTTGTAATCTGATATTATTGTAATTATCATTCCAAGAGAAATTTGGATGATCTGTGATAAATTCTCCAACAAGCATGTTGTCCTCATCAATATCAGAAGTGGCCCCATATCTCGCTATATTGGCATGCTGCATTGCAAGAAAATCTCCAAAAAGCATATTGTCCTCATTAATTTCAGAATTAGCCTCATATCTCGCTATATTGGCATGCTGCATTGCAAGAAAATCTCCAAACAGCATATTGTCCTCATCAACTTCGTAATTAGCCTCATATCTCGTTATATTGGCATGCTGCATTGCAAGAAAATCTCCAAACAGCATGTTGTCCTCATCAATGCTAGATTGTCTTTGGATGGTCTGTGGAGTAAAAAAGTCTCCAACTAGCATATTGTCTTCATCAATCTCCTAGTCTTCCATCTTGTGTTGTGGTCTGAAAAAAGACAAGTTGAAAACTAAAATAAACTAAAAAAATTAAAATAAAATAATAAAAAAAATTAATTAAATAAAGTTCGAATTAGTGCTAATATAACTGAAAAGAACTAAAACTAAATCCCCGGCAACGGCGCCAAAAACTTGATAGGGATTTTGTATCTTTAAAAATTCCGCAAGTGCACGGATCGCTCAAGTAGTAAAATGGATGTTGAGTCCAAGTATCGATCCCACGAGGATTTAAATAATTCAGTTCAATTATATTAACCTTAACCGAATCTATTGAACTTTTGATGTTTGGTGTTTAAGAACTAATAAGAATTTGAACTAAAAACAATGAACTAATTATAAATCAAATAACTAAAAATTAGATCAATAAAGTTTACTTTAAAATTGAGAAAGAAGAGTACTAGGATCCCGAATCCATTTATAATCGTTAATTCCTCTATCTTGATTCTTGGTCTTGACAAATTACATCAGTTATGAAGATCAATATCCCTAGATTGTTCAACAGTTTCTTTCGAATAATGCTAAACCTATTCATATGCATGACTCGACTATATTTCTATGACGAATGCGAATACAAATGAAAGCATTAAATTTCTATGGATAATTAAAGATCACCTAAAGCATAGCGGTATATTTCTATCCCCTATCGGACTTTAAGATAATTAAAATAGCGTCTAGCATGCTTTCGATTTTTCGACAGTAAAACACACCACAACAATCATACAATTATTGATCAAGTAATTGTAGATTCATATAAATCAAAATTAATTATTCAAAACTATCATGAAATAAATTGCCAAAAATCAAGTCTCAAGATGGAAGAATTTAGATTACAAACTTCATCGTAATCCTAGCACAAAATAAACTAGCCTAACATACTAATAATAAGAAAAGAAGGAGAAGAAGAAACTATGGAATTCATAACCCGGAACGAAGAAATCTTGAGCGAGAAGAAATCTTGATCTTGATCTTGATCTTCGTTCTTGGATAGATGAATCTTGATCTTCCGTATTGTGTGTCTTGTAATGTTCTCTTCCCCCAAAACTCAACAAAAACCGAACCCCCTGATATGAGTTAATAACTCATATATATACTTACCTAATTGTGCCCTAGAAGATCCCAAAAATTCATTAAAATCGTGTCCCAAAGGTTTCCTAAGTGAAGTTGAACTCAAAAAGGAAATAAAATTCCTTCTCTGCCGAAAATACACTGGGCGATCGCCCAGTGCAAACCCGGGCGGTCGCCCAGGTCAAGGGGAAACCATTCTGCGGTTGAAAAATAGGGTCGGGCGATTGCCCAGATTTAAGCCTGGGCGATCGCCCAGCTTATGCTGTTTCCTCTGCGGCGGCTGTTTTTCAAATGGTCATAACTTCTTGTAGGAAACTCCAAATTGAGATCCGTAAAAAGTGTTAGACTTGTAATTCAATTATCTTTCCAATGGTATATAATTTGACTTTTGGAGATTTCTATATCAAAAGTTGTACTTGAATTTCCCCACATGCTGCTGTAGGTAGTTTCTCGATTCGGTTCTTTAGCTTTCTGGTGTTTGATCAATTGATTCAACTCTTCATTGTCACTCCAAAACACCTTAAACTTATTGATTTTATCTTCTTCCTCATGTTCCAATGTTTGGCTCTTGATATTCACTTCAAAAACTCCATTTACTTGTCGATTTCACCAAGTTGTTGATCTTTCTGTCCATTCTTCTCCAATTGCTTATAAACAGGTCCAAAACTGAAATATGAAGATTAAAACACAAAATTAAGTAATAATTCAATAAAATGACGGAATAAAAGCTTAGTTTAAAGGTCATAATAAGTGCACAAAATGCACTTATCACGGTCCTTGTGGTTTTTTGAATGCTAATAATGTTTGTATGGACCAAAATAGAACGTGTCAAAGTGATTTTCCCAAAGATTATAATGAGGAGACATCATTAGGCGAATGTTCTTACCCAAAATATCGTAGACGCAATAATAAAAGAAGAGTAAAAGTTAGAAAACACTGGTTGGACAATAGATGGATAGTAGTACCTTATAACCCATATTTATTAGCCAATTTTGATTGTCATATGAATGTTGAGATTAGTTCCACGATTAAAGTTGTTAAGTATTTATACAAATATGTTTACAAAGAACATGATATGGTTAATTTTTCTGTAAATCCCTAAGATCCTCCAACTGTTATAGATGAGATTGAGATGTTTCAGACAGCTAGGTGGATTTCTTCACCTGAAGCTGCCTGGAGAATTTATGAATTTATCTTGTATGAAATTAATCTGTGTATAATTTCCCTCCAATTACATCTTGAAAACAATCATTCGGTAACATATAGACAATTTGATGATCTTCGGATAATTGCTAGAACGTATTTTTTCAAGAGAACAATACTAACTGAGTATTTTCGCACACATATTACTAATAAAAGGGCAAAAACATTATTATACAAACAATTTCCAGAATATTACGTTTGGGATTCAAAAGGTAAAATATGGTGTGATAGAAAAAGAGGTATTGCAACTGGTAGAATAGTTACAGCTAATTTGAGAGAAGGAGAAATATATTATCTAAGAATATTATTGAATCATATTAAAGGAGCAACATTGTTTGAAAATCTTAAACTTGTTAACGACGTTTCTACGTCTTCATTTCGAGAAGCTGGCCTTTTACATGGTCTGCTTAATGAAGATACTAATTGTAAATTATGTCTACAAGAAGCTTTTCAATATCAAATGCTCAATACATTACGCAGATTGTTTGCTACAATTTTGACCTTATATGCTCTTGATGATCCTAAAAAATTATGGAATAAGTTTAAAGAATTTATGATCAAAGATTATATACACAGTGGTATATCAGTTGAATGTGCAATAATGAAAACAATACAAGATATTGATATCATATTGGAACCATTAGGTAAAGCAGTGAATGAGTGTAATTTTGTCTCATACAATGTGAATTTACAAGAACAAAATCGATTTACTAGAACAATTGATGATGAGTTAGGAATAGTAGTCTATGATGCAGATACATTGTGTGCAAACCAACTAAATGTAGAGCAAAAAGCTGCTTATGATTTAATACTTGAAACAATATGCGATAACCTCAGTGGTATGTTTTTCATTGATGGCCCTGGTGGAACAGGGAAAACCTTTTTGTATCGTGCGTTGCTAACAACTGTAAGATCTAAAGGTATGATTGCACGGGCAATATCATCTTCAGGAGTAGCTGCTGGATTATTACCCGATGGTAGGACAGTTCATTCTAGATTTAAAATATCTCTTCAAATTAGCAATGATTATGTCTATTCCATTAGTAAACAATCTGGTTTAGCCAAACTTTTTAGAATGACACGATTGATAATATGGGATGAAGCACCAATGGTGAATCGATAAGTTATTGAATCTTTAGACAAACTGTTACAAGATGTTAATGATTGTGACATACATTTTGGTGGTAAAATAGTTGTTTTAGGATGTGATTTTCGTCAGGTTCTACATGTAGTCCAGAGAGGGAAAAAAGATGATATAATGAGAGCAAATTTTGTTAAGTCATATCTATGGTCTTCTTTCAAAAAAATATAATTAGTTCAAAATATTAGAGCCTGATTAGATCTGATATGTTGTCAATACTTGCTTGAAATTGGGAATGGAACAGAAAGACTACATGCATGGAATTGATAAAGCTTTGGCCAGAGATTACTATTTATTATGAAAATGACATTGTTTCGTTACAACACTTGACAGAAATTGTCTTTCCACATCTAGACAACTATATTGAACATCTTGAGTACACAATTAATAGAGTTATATTAACACTAAAGAATGAATGTGTAAACTAGATTAACAATATATTAATAGAAAAAATTTCAGGTCAAGCTTACAAATATTTTAGCTTTGATAAAGCTTTAGATAAAACTGAACAAACTTTCCATGAAAATTTCTTAAATACATTAACTTCAAATGATATACCACCACATGAGATAATATTAAAGTTAAATTGTCCAATAATATTACTCCGAAATATTAACCCATCCGAATGACTATGTAATGGAACTAGACTTATATGTAGAAGATTTAAACGAAATGTTATTGTTGCAGAAATTGCTATTGGAGAATATCGTGGGAAAATAGTATTCTACCTAGAATCCCTTTCGTGCCAGTATAAAATGATAAAACTCCATTTCAATTTAAAAAAACACAATTTCCTTGTTCGTACATGTTTTGTTAAGACAATAAATAAATCTGAAGGACAAACTTCAGATTTTGTTGGATTATACTTACTGGAACTTGTGTTTTCGCATGGACAATTATACGTTGTTTTATCTAGAGCAAAAACAAGTAAATCAATTAAAGTTCTTGTTAAACCAAATGCATATAGAAATACCATAAAGGCTGCACGAAAAATATTGTTTATCCAGAAATTGTGTCTTCGGTTAATAGTTCATAAATTTTATGTATTTTCAAACTCTATAAATCTACATCAATCCAAATCTTGGTTAGTTTAGAATCAAAAAAATTGTTTACGATCTTGCTTTATGATTTGTCAGTTCATGTGTTTAATGTATAAATCTTTGAGCTTAAATCAATTTGTGTTGTCCAATGAAATTCTATTTTTATCAATAAATATGGTTCCAAATTATAATAATCTTATTTTGTTTTATTCAAGCATTCCTCCTTACAGATATTAAATGAGACCGTCAGGTTAATGTAAAGCAAGGTAAACATATGATACAAAAATATGGAGAAATTTCATTTTAGGCAATTTTTTACTTCCATAGACGATATACACATGTAATAAATAACCTTATGGTAAATCTCATGAGAGTAGACTTTATTGAAAGATTTAGCTTTACTGGAGAAAATTTGTATGTGTGTGCCATTGTTAATCTACGCCTATGGCTTTATCAAAATACATAAAGTTAAAATCAGGGATCTATACTTTTTCCTTTCTTATCTCACCTTCTGATAAACCTAATCATTTTTTAAAAAGTATAAGACTACAAGGATTCCTATATCTTGTTATCTTGTTCTTGCTGGAGTTTCTTGAAATAGTTATTACACTAATTAATTCACGTTATTTATAGATTCAACCATTGTGGAGGTACTACTTCCAAAACACGCAGGACCTCATATTTGTGGTGGCAAGAGATGAGTTGCATAGGATGTTGAATGAGATAACATCTTTTTTTTTTTTACTTACGTTAATTCGTTTGCTTTTTGACTCCCGTGAATTTCTAATAAATACAATCTATGGCATACAATGCTTCAGATGCATATAATTTGTATGCTTTTTGGTCGAATTCACCATGCTTTGTAAATTGCTTCAATTTTGACATATTCATGTGTAAATATTAAGACTCGAATAGTTTTAACTGACTTATGTTTTGTACAATCAGTACGTCAAACTAAGAATTTAAGTGCACATGAATTTTTATAGAATCATCAGTTCTATCTTATCTTTGAGCGACATTGACACTCAATTGTTAATTTTGTTAGAACTGTTTCCTCCCAAAATCAACTTTCTTTTGCACTGAAGCTAGATACTGAAGAGTATCATTTCCTTCACATGTCTTTAGAAGTCTCACTTTGCCTTTGGTTGTTCAAAATCATCCATCAGCACTTGCGATTTACCAAAAGAAACTTTTAGAATCTGGTCAGGCTACAAAAAAAGACGTTGAAAAAATACACAACAAGGTCCTTTCAATTCTTAAGGAAGAATTTTAGGCCATCAAAGATTATGTCCCTAAAAGAAGGGACTGGCTTTTAGCTTATTGGTTTGGTTTCAAGTCTCCTAAACAGCTTTCTCGTATTCGAAACATTGGGTAATATTATGTTCATCAATTTTTTTTTATATTGTTCCTTTTGAACTTAAGGAGTTTAGGGGTTGTAAACTTCTTCTATCTCGCAGTGTCAAACCAGAGATCTTGAAGAATGTTGGCAAGGCTATTACTACCTTTCCTGAAAATTTTAAACCTCATAGAGCATTAAAGAGGATTATTGACGAACGTGCAAAGATGATAGAGACAGGATAAGGTATTGACTGGGCAGTGGAAGAAGCACTTACTTTTGCAACATTGCTCGTACAGGGAAATCATGTGAGGTTGAGTGGGCAGGATGTGGAGCGAGGCACTTTCAGTCTCAGACATGCCGTTGTTCATGACCAGGAAACATGGGACCAGTTTTGTCCCTTGGATCATGTTGTGATGAACCAAAATTAAGAGATGTTTACTATAAGCAACAACGGGTATGTTGTGGTACCACATAAGCTTTCTTTATATATAATTTGGCCATATTGCTTTCCTTTTACGTCTTGGTTGACCTTTTCGTGTCAACTTGACAAGTTTTCTGAATAGGTTTTACATTGGTAATATAAGTTTGGCAAGTTGGAAAACCTTTCTATATCCACACATTAATAAGTTATCCTGATAATTTAAATTTGAAAGTTTTTCCAGGTGGCCGTAATAAAAGTCAAACATGACATTCTCTTTGAAATAGAGGGAATTTTAATTAAGTTTTGCATTATTTCTGGATTTTTTTTGGATGTGTATATAAGTATCCCCTCTACAATATAACAAGTTTCGTGGTGGAGACAACCGGCCAACATTTTGTCGTATTGATGCAAATTTTATATTATTCTCCTTTCTGTTCACCATTTCAACGCTTTGTGGAAGGATCTATGTTTGCATTTAAATTCTTTTCTCAAATTTTAACACCATCTCCAAGAACGAGGAAGTGTTAATGGTACTCATTTCAAAGCAACAAGGCCTTTAGTGTATAATTGAAGTCTCCAAGAAGTGGATAATTTTATAGGATACCTATAGTAATCAGAAAGGGGAATAATATGAAATTTGCATCATCGTTCCATATGTTTTATATATGTGCTTCTTCACCACATGATCAAGCAGCCTTGAACGAACCTTTCAACATTTTCAAAAGGAGGGTTAAATGAAGAAATTCATGTTTATATCTTTCTTTGTCCTTCTAGGTTTCAATTGTTTACTTTTGGACTTCCGATACATTTATTAGAATTATGCCCATTGGGATCATCATATTTTCAGCCACATCTCAAGTTTGTTGTTTCTGACTTTAGTTCACTTCGACTGGTTGCTTGTTCAAGAAATTGTAATTAGCCTGTCACATTATAAATTTTAATTTCAGATGAATGAAGATAATCCTTATATTATCTCTGAGATGGATCCTACCCTTGGGAAACGAATACAGGATTGCAATTGGCAGGTGGTGAATGTCACGACTCCTACAAATTATTTCCATGTTTTGCGGCGCCAAGTAAGTAGAACTAACTGGACAAATATTTGTGCTCTTATATCGGTCGTCTTGATTTTCTCATGTTTCACATCTTTATGCTCCAGATACTTAGAGAGTTCCGCAAACCTCTCATTGTGATGTTACCAAAAACGTTGCTACGTCACAAGGACTGGAAGTCAAATTTATCCGAGTTTGATGACGTTCAAGGCCATCCAGGATTTGACAAGCAAGGGAACCGATTTAAACGCCTAATAAAGGACCAAAATAATCACTCAGATCTTGAAGAGGGCATTATACAATTCTTTGCTCATAAAAGGTATGAAAAACTATTCTTCTTGCTTTTCCCGTGTCCATCCCTTTCATTTTTCTCATTAATCCATTACTATTTCTTTTTCCCCTTTTAGGGTACATTATCGCACAAATTTTTATGTACATAAGCATTTTTACTTGTTCTGCAGATTTATTACGAGCTTGATGAAGATAGGAAAAAGGCCAATGGAAAGGACATTGCAATTTGTAGGGTGGAGCAGCTTTGCCCCTTCCCTTATGACCTCATCCAGCGGGAACTTAAGAGATATCCAAGTATGTCTTTTAAATTGACAATTATATTATCTTGTTTGAAGTATATCAATCCTTTTTTTTTTCTCCCATTTTTTCTATACTTGTAACGTATAAGCCAACCCATGCTTGTTGGGTTAGGGAAAGTTATGAAGATATTTCAACTACTTAATTTTTTATTTACGCACAAGAAAAATTGATTCAAGATTAACGAAATTGCATATTCAAAGAAATTTTTTCTAGGCACCAGGACTAAATAGACTTATTTAGGAAACTCATTTTGGTTTTATTTTTTTGTGTAATTCTTTCAGGTGCGGAGATCGTTTGGTGTCAGGAAGAGCCAATGAACTTGGGAGCATACAATTACATTGCACCTCGTCTATGTATCGCGATGAAAGCATTGGGAAGGGATAATATGGATGACATCAAGTATGCGGGCCGTGCTCTATATGCTGCCACGACTACCAGTTTCCTCACAGTTCATTTCAAAGAGCAGACCAAGTTATTCCAGAAAGCTATACAATCGAATCATTTTCATTGTGTTATTCTTTTACTCAAGTAGTGACCATTTCAATTAAATTTTATTATCAAATTATTGAACATATTGTATACTAATGAGTACCATTTTGACACTATTACACACACAATTACGGCCATAACACGTGCAACACACGTGACCCCGCTAGTATTTTCAAAAAGGAGTGTTGTGTTTTGTTAGGTTTGGTGTTTATTACAAGTTTCATATTTCCGTGTTCTTCTAAATAGCTATAAAATAGAGTTGTGTCTTTTTCAGTGGGGGGTCTGTTTAACAGACTCTACTAATTTCTACCGAAAGGTATTGCCTTGATTGTGATTGGTGTGTATTACTATTTTTGGAGCTTTGTCTTCTTTCAAAAAGGTAGACTGTCGTTATATGATGTATATGCATTTTTTTGTTTTAGATTTTACTTTTTGGTACTGTTCTAAAAAAAGTCTATTTAAGTTTCGTTTAGGCGAAGTCTAGGAATGAAGCGCAACTTCCACGTTTAGCTACGCTTCACGTTTCGACCTCACATTGTCTTTGTCTTGCTCTTACCTAGGCTTTGTCTAGGCTCGAAAAGCTTTGAGCTCGACCTCCACACCTAGCCACACTTTATGCTTTTTAGAACATTAATTTTTGGTTGTTTAATATTGTGGGTTTATTTAATTTTTAGGTTACGAGATAAAAAAAATAAAAATTTCAGTGATGTTTGTGCTTTAGTATTTTGTTTTGCAGTTGAATGCTCCCATTGTATGTGTCTTTTGTTGGCTAACTTTTATTTTTTTCTGTGGGTAACTTGTGATCAGCATTGTACTATTTCATCTAAATTTGTTAGTGTTAACCTTGGGGTAAAATTTTTGATGATTTGCTATTTACTTTTTTGATATCTCTGTACTTTGAAATGTACATTTATATTTAGTTTGTTTTCTCTAGAGAAGAGAGTTGGTATGTTTTACAGTGCACTGCATATTGAGAATTGAGATTAATTCTTCGTTTTACCCACAAGATCTTTGTTTAGAAAGAAATAACATATAGAAAAAAATATAAAAAGATGAAAAATTTACAAACTATCAAAACTTTCTACTATATAAAAAATTGTTACAATCATATAGAATTTTCTACTACCCAAATTCCCAAGTGTCGTAGAAAAAATACCATAAACTTTACCACTATCCCCCAATTTATAATCTTTATACAAATCACAAATAGAACAAGAAAAGCCTAGGATATTAGGCTTATAATTTTTTCCCTAAAAAACTCTCAATTCACGTTCTGTAAAAGATTGAAAAACATCATCTATTTATAAGAAACAATAACTGGCCGAAGAATACAATTTTGACTCAATGAAAATAAAGAAACCATTCTAATTTGTTATCAATTAATATATATTTTTTCTCTTCCATCAATAAAGGACACTAAATGAATTGATGATGCCAATTTGTTTTTTATTTGTAATAGAAGTCCTTTTATTTTGGAACTTTTGTAGCAACAATCCCAACAATCTTCACCTTGCTGAAAAACGAACCAAAATTTCGTCTCTTTGGCAGTTTTTTTATAATAATACATAAGATAAATCGGTAAACTTTGATAGTCTCAATTCTCAAAACAGAGAATTAATACACTCCACTATAAAATTATAATCACTTAGAATTGACAAAATCTAAGAATTAAATTGGCTCATGTCGAACAAACTTGTTGGAAAAAAATTTATGGTACAACCTCCTGCTTGATTCCATAGGAGTTCATCATCCATTGACATCAATTCTACTACACACTTTGCATTAATGTCAAGTCAATGCTCGTGTGCAAATATGTGAACCCGCTAGTAGTTACACATCTTCTATCATAACAACTAACGATATGCCATAAAGATGTAAATATCTTACTCAAAGGACATCGTTGTCTCTCATAAAGACACATTGTTCGTATCTGACTTCGAGTAGTTAGCCGATACTACTCTACCTTTTGGATAGTTTTGCTTGACATGACCAGTTTGTCCACAATTTCAACAAATTACTTTTCTCTTCAAGGAGTTATTCTTCTTCTATTTTTTAGCGACAAGTAATGAGTTGTCGATGAAATATTACTTCCACCGCTTAACTTTCTTTATTCAGAAATATATTTACTTGTAACTTCTGCAAAATTCACAATTTCTTTCCCATAGATCAAAATTAGTTTGATGTGTTCATATGAGGATGTAATAGGTCAGATGAGTCTTAACGTTTTATCTCCGTCATCAGTTTTAACTCCAATTGCCTCTAGTTCAAAAGGATCCAATTGAGAATACTTAGGTGATATGAGATTTTCATAACTGCACAAATAATGAAATTATACCTTCAAGTACAACTGATTTTAAACTCTTTATTCCATGAATATCATACTAGGGGTTCATTTTCCTTTCAAAGTCTGTGCAATTCAGGTTGAATAAGAACATCTTTGACTTGTACTTAGCACAAGCCAAAATTGATTTTCTCGTCAAACTTCTTCACTTCATATTTAATAAATATATCTTCTATGTGATCCAACTCTTCGAACTACCGAACATTCTGATACAACTGTTGGAAATTGAGACCAATTCCTTGTTTTGCCTACAAGATCTTTGTTCACAAAAAATAGCAGACTGAAAAAGTATAAAAAAATGAAAAATCTAGAGACTTTTAAAACTTTCTATTATATAAAAATTTTTTATTATCATATAGATTTTTCAACTACCCAAATCTCCAAGTATCGTAGGAAAAATAATATAAGCTTTACCACATCCCCAATTTATACTCTCCGTACAAATCACACAGAAAATAAGAAAAATCTAAAATATTGGATTTACAAATTTTCCTCTAAAAAACCCTAAGTCACATTTTGCAAATGATTGAAAAACATCATCTATTTATAGAAAAGAATAACTGCCAAAAGAATCTAATTTTGACTCAACTAAGATAGAGAAACTATGCTAATTAACAATTCTAGTTTATTATCCGTTAATATATATTTTTCTCTCCCATCAATAAAAGGAGACCAAATCAATTGATCATGCCAATTTATTTTATATTTGCAGTAGAAATCCTTTAATTTTGGAACTTTTGAAGCAGCAATCCCAACATTGCGAATGCTATAGGTGTTGTTTGTTTGACAACTCCTTTTTATTCTCGGGTTCATTGTAAATTTTATGGTTGTTAATGAAAAAAATATTATATTATGATTTATTCTATATGGTTGATTGCGTCGTGCATGTGTTTAATTTTTATTGTTGATTATTTGGTTAGGGTGTATTCAGGGGCGGAGCCAGAACACAGCACAGGACTGGGCCGTGGTTTAAAATGGACTGGGCCACAACATAAAAAAATTTTTTTTTTTTAATTTAACTGTACTTTCAGGAAAAATTTTAGGACAGGGCTGGGCCTGGGCCCAGACAGGCCCAGCCCTGTCTCCGCCTCTGGGTGTATTGCTTTTGGTTTGTGTATTTTGAGTTTTTTTAATCTTGTTGTGTTGTAAAATTATGGGATAATTATTGATGACTAATTAGACTGATCTGAATATTTAGTCTTATCAGTATATTTAGATAAACATTGATTGATTGTATCCAAATCACTTTGTAACCTAGTTTAGAATCTTATAAATATAGGTCCATAACTATAATAAAGTACACACAATTCATTTCGCATCTCTTTTATTCTTTTGCTTTATTTCTCTAGTTTCATAACACGTTATCAGCACGAGATTCTAATCAATAAATTAGCAAATAGGTATTATTTTCTATTAAAAAAAAGGGAGAGGGAAGCAAAACATTCGACCAAGACGTGACATTAAAGAAAAAAGAAGCAGTTTGTAGCCCAAATTCCATTTTCCAAAGCAGCAGGTACTAAAAATCCATGCTCTAAATTCATCTCTCCAAATTCATGTTGTAAAGTGTTTTTCCATGAAAATATAAGATATATATGAACAATAAAGCATTATTGCATCTATTACTTTAACGTGTTTTTTTATGTTATACGTGAAAATTCATATATTTCTGTATTTATTGTGGTATTACTGCATTAAAGTAATTAAGGTATATTCAAATTTGTTAACCAATAAATTTATGTTGAACATATAACTGCATTAAAGTCAGATTTGTAAATTTACTTTACCCTAAAATAATATCATAACTGCATTAATTTATTATTGTTGTGATTATTCTGTCTTGAAATTGAATAATTTTTTTCTGATATTCTTGTATAAATTTTAAATTGATATATATCATACTATTGCTCCTGAAGAGCATATATTAATAATGATATGTTGTAGTTTCAGAAGAAACACAATGTTAATATTTTGACAAAACATATGACTTTGTCTTATGTCACAACCTAACATATAAATAATTTTAGAAGAATATTTTATTGTTGCTTCAGAATAAGTAAAGATTTATATTACATTAATATTAATTGCTTCCGAAGAGCCTAATTTTATAAGATATAATATTCTATCAGAATATTATAATATTGCTCATGAAAAACAAATATTTACTTCACAATAATGATTTGTTGTTGTTCTTGAAGAAGCACAATGTTATAATATTCTAACAAAATATTATTTGCTCCTGAAGAGCATAACATTACAATTTAAATATTCTAAAACAATATTAATTGCTCTTGAAAAGTATGACGTTGTAATTTTTATATTCCAGAAGAATATTGAGCAGTAAACGAAAAAATATTTTATTGTGCTCTAAAAGACGCACATGTCTCGAAGAATATAATATCACATAATTAAATTATGATATAAATGAGTAATTAATCAACTAATGATCATCCCTGAAGGAAATTATATAAATCATGTTATGTTGATATTGATTAATATTAATTATATAATTATACAATGTCTAATAGAAAATTAATTATATTTTCTTATTCATTGTGTAGTTACTTAAATGGCGAATATTTCAAAACTTGAGTTTGTTGCACTTGATCTATCTGGTAAAAACTACTTGTCATGGATCCTCGATACTGAGATTCATCTTATCTCAAAAGGTCTGGGAGAGACAATAAAAGAATGAAACGTAGCATCCCTGCAGGATCGCACAAAAGCATTCATTTTCCTTCATCACCATCTCCACGATGGATTGAAAATTGAGTACCTTACCGTAAAAGATCCAAAAATACTTTGAAAACACTTGACTGAAAGGTTTGACAATTAGAGGACTATAGTCCTCCCCAAAGCCCAGTATGAATAGATGCACGACTTTAAAATAGTTAGTGAGTACAATTCTGAACTATTTAGAATAACCTCAAAACTAACTCTGTGTGGAGAAAAAATCACTGATGAAGATACTTTGAAAACACTAATTCTGAACTATTATAATATTCTATCAGAATATTATAATATTGCTCCTGAAAAACAAATATTTACTTCACAATAATGATTTGTTGCTGTCCTTGAAGAAGTACAATGTTATAATATTCTGACAAAATATTAGTTGCTCCTGAAGAGCATAACATTACAATTTAAATATTCTAAAACAATATTAATTGCTCTTGAAAAGTATGACGTTGTAATTTTTATATTTCAGAAGAATATTGAGCAGTAGACGAAAAAATATTTTATTGTGCTCTAGAAGACGCACATGTATCGAAGAATATCATATCACATAATTAAATTATGATATAAATGAATAATTAATCAACTAATGCTCATCCCTAAAGGAAATTATATAAATCATGTTATGTTGACATTGATTAATATTAATTATATAATTATACAATGTCTAATAGAAAATTAATTATATTTTCTTATTCATTGTGTAGTTACTTAAATGGCGAATATTACAAAACTTGAGTTTGTTGCACTTGATCTATCTGTAAAAACTACTTGTCATGGATCCTCAATGCTGATATTCATCTTATCTCAAAGGGTCTAGGAGAGACAATAAAAGAAAGAAACGTAGCATCCCTGCAGGATCACACAAAAGCATTCATTTTCCTTCATCATCATCTGCACGATGGATTGAAAATTGAGTACCTTACCGTAAAAGATCCAAAAATACTTTGAAAACACTTGACTAAAAGGTTTGACAATTAGAGGACTATAGTCCTCCCCAAAGCCCGATATGAATAGATGGACGACTTTAAAATAGTTAGTGAGTACAATTCTGAACTATTCAAAATAACCTCAAAACTAACTCTGTGTGAAGAAAAAATCACTGATGAAGATACTTTGAAAACACTAATTCTGAACTATTATAATATTGCTCCTGAAAAACAAATATTTACTTCACAATAATGATTTGTTGTTGTCCTTGAAGAAGCACAATGTTATAATATTCTGACAAAATATTAGATGCTCCTAAAGAGCATAACATTACAATTTAAATATTTTAAAACAATATTAATTGCTCTTGAAAAGTATGACGTTGTAATTTTTATATTCCAGAAGAATATTGAGTAGTAGACGAAAAAATATTTTATTGTGCTCTAGAAGACGCACATGTCTCGAAGAATATCATATCACATAATTAAATTATGATATAAATGAGTGATTAATCAATTAATGCTCATCCCTGAAGGAAATTATATAAATCATGTTATGTTGACATTGATTAATATGAATTATATAATTATAAAATGTCTAATAGAAAATTAATTATATTTTCTTATTCATTGTGTAGTTACTTAAATGGCGAATATTACAAAACTTGAGTTTGTTGCACTTGATCTATCTGTAAAAACTACTTGTCATGGATCCTCAATACTGAGATTCATCTTATCTCAAAGGGTATGGGAGAGACAATAAAAGAAGAAAACGTAGCATCCCTGCAGGATCGTACAAAAGCATTCATTTTCCTTCATCACCATCTCCACGATGGATTGAAAATTGAGTACCTTACCGTAAAAGATCCAAAAATACTTTGAAAACACTTGACTAAAAGGTTTGACAATTAGAGGACTATAGTCCTCCCCAAAGCCCGATATGAATAGATGCACGACTTTAAAATAGTTAGTGAGTACAATTCTGAACTATTCAAAATAACATCAAAACTAACTCTGTGTGGAAAAAAAATCACTGATGAAGATACTTTGAAAACACTAATTCTGAACTATTATAATATTCTATCAGAATATTATAATATTGCTCCTGAAAAACAAATATTTACTTCACAATAATGATTTGTTGCTGTCCTTGAAGAAGCACAATGTTATAATATTCTGACAAAATATTAGTTGCTCCTGAAGAGCATAACATTATAATTTAAATATTCTAAAACAATATTAATTGCTCTTGAAAAGTATGACGTTGTAATTTTTATATTCCAGAAGAATATTGAGCAGTAGACGAAAAAATATTTTATTGTGCTCTAGAAGACGCACATATCTCGAAGAATATCATATCACATAATTAAATTATGATATAAATGTGTAATTAATCAACTAATGCTCATCCCTGAAGGAAATTATATAAATCATGTTATGTTGACATTGATTAATATGAATTATATAATTATACAATGTCTAATAGAAAATTAATTATATTTTCTTATTCATTGTGTAGTTACTTAAATGGCGAATATTACAAAACTTGAGTTTGTTGTACTTGATCTATCTGGTAAAAACTATGTCATGGATTCTCGATGCTGAGATTCATCTCATCTCAAAGGGTCTGGGAGAGACAATAAAAGAAGGAAACGTAGCATCCCTACAGGATCGCACAAAAGCATTCATTTTCCTTCATCACCATCTCCACGATGGATTGAAAATTGAGTACCTTATCGTAAAAGATCCAAAAATACTTTGAAAACACTTGACTGAAATGTTTGACAATTAGAGGACTATAGTCCTTCCCAAAACCCGGTATGAATATATGAACGACTTTAAAATAGTTAGTGAGTACAATTCTGAACTATTCAGAATAACCTCAAAACTAACTCTGTGTGGAGAAAAAATCACTGATGAAGATATGTTGGAAAAGACCTTCTCCACCTTCCATGCATCCAATGTGATCCTTCAATAGCAATATCGTGAGCATGGTTTTAAAAAATACTCAGAATTCATATCCTGCCTACTAGTTGCTGAACAAAATAATGAACTGTTGATAAAAAATCATGGGTTACGTCTAATTGGTTCAACATCATTGCGTGAAGCAAATGCAATATCAAGTCATGGATGTGGACGAGAATGGGGACGTGGATTTTGACAAAATAGTGGACATTATGAACCACTAGGTAACAGATTTAAAAAGTATAAAATAAATTAAATAACTCGTCCAAAAAGGAGCACGAAGAAAATTGCTTTAGATGTGGAATAAAAGGACATTGGTCGCGTACCTGTCGTACAGCAAAACATTTTGTGGATCTCTACAAAAGATCAATCAAGGGAAAAGAAAAAGTGGAAACAAATTTTGCTGACTTTGATGGTCCAATTGATGTGACTCATCTAGAAGTCTCTGATTGTTTTGCTGATCAAAGTGAAAATATCAATCATTTGATCGAGGGATGTGTGATAGAAAATATAGACTAGTTTACTTTCAATATAGTAGTATTTACTTTAATTCAAAATTTTAGATTGAAATAGGTTTCTTTAAAGTTTGAAACTTTAATTTGCATTGTTAAACTAGTTCTTAGTTGATTGAAATGTTTCTTTATATTTAATTTTATTTTTTGTTTTAAACCAATTTTTTAAAAGGTATCTATTTGGTCATGTGTATAGATTCATGGTGAATTGTTAAGATATCCGTTTAGCTGATAGTGCAACTATCCATATAATTCTTCAAGATAAAAAATATTTTTTGGACTTAACATTAGCAGAAAATAATGTTAACACGATATCCGATACACTAAATATCGTTGAAGTCTCAGGAATAGCTAGTATTATCTTACCAAATAATACAAAATTATATATAAAAGATACACTTTATTCTAGCAAATTCAGAAGAAATTTCCTTAGTTTTAAAGATATCTACAGCAATGGATACCACATTGAGACGATGTAAGAAAATAATTATGAATATATTTGCATAATTTCTTTTGCATCTAGCCAGAAGAAGATAAAAAAAAACTTATGGCACTCCCATCTGGAATGTATTATACATTCATAAAAACATTTGAATCAAACAATGTTACGAACTCAAAGTTCATTGAACTAGAAAGCTTTATGGTTTGGCATAATCGACTTGGACACTCAGGAGCAATAATGATGCGTCGAATAATTAATAACTCACATGGGCATCCTCTAAAGAACCATAAGATTCTTTTATCTAATGATTATCCATGTGCTGTTTGTTCACAAGGCAAGTTAGTCATTAGACCTTCTATTACGAATGTTCGTATTGAATCTCTAACTTTCTTAGAAAGAATTCATTGAGATATATGTAGGCCAATACACCCATCATGTGGACCATTTCTTTATTTTATGGTATTAATTGATTATTCTACTAGATGGTCACATGTCTGTTTACTTTCTAGTAGAAATATAGCTTTTGCTAGACTACTTGCTCAAATTATAAAACTACGAGCTCAATTTCTCGATTACTCAATCAAGACAATCCGTCTTGATAATATTGGTGAATTTAGATTACAAGCATTCAATGGTTATTGTATGTCAATCGAGATGGTCATTGAACATTCAGTTGCTCATGTCCATACACAAAATAGTTTAACAGAATTGTTTATCAAACTTCTTCAATTGATTGCTAGACATTTACTTATGAAAACAAAACTCCCAACATCTATTTGGGGTCATGCTATATTACATCTTGCATTATTAGTTCGTATAAGACTAAATGCTTATCATGAATACTCACCTTTACGACTTGTATTTGGTCATGAACCTAATTTTTCTCATCTACGAGTTTTTGGTTGTGCTGTCCAAGTTCCAATTTCATCCCCACAACGTACAAATGTGGGTCTCCAACGAAGACTTGAAATTTATATTGGGTTTGACTTACCATCTATTATTAGGTATCTTGAACCTTTAACGGGTGATTTATTTACTACATGTTTTACAAATTGTCATTTTGATGAAATGACTTTCCCAACTTTGGGAGGGGAAAAACTACATCTTGAAAAATAAGGTAAAATTTCTTGGAATGAAACAACTCTATCTCATTCTGATCCCCGCATTAATCAATGTGAGCACGAAGTTGAGAAAATCATTCACTTGCAAATAATTGCAAACCAATTGGCTGATGTATTCATTGATACAAGAAAAGTGACAAAGTCATATGTTTCAGTAGAAAACACTCCTGCAAAAATTGATGTCCTTGTAGGACAATCTGCCATAGCAAATGAATATCAAATGCGCCAGAAGCGTGATTGACCAGTTGGTGCCAAAGACTTTGTACTTCAAAAGAAAAATGTACAAGAGAAAAATCAACTAAAAACTTTTAATGAAACAATGGTAGAAACGACTGATCAATCAAATACTAATAATGTGATTCCTGAAGAACTACAAGTGTCTGAAAACAATGAGATTTCAATAAATTATTTATGATCTCATAAATAATGGAAACGAAATAATATTGTCATAGACAATATCTTCGCCTTTAATGTGGCACTAAATATCATGCAAAATGAGAATTTTGAACCATAATCTATTAAAGAGTGTCAAAATAGTAATTATTGGCCAAAATGGAAAGAAGCAATACAGGTGGAATTGAATTCCTTAAAAAAAACGCAAAGTATATGGACATGTAGTTTGAACCCTTGAAAATGTAATCCCTGTAGGATACAAATGGGTCTTTGTAAGAAAAATAAATGAAAATAATGAAATTACAAGATATAAAGCCCGACTCGTTGCCCAAGGCTTCTCACAAAGACCTGGAATTGATTACAAGGAAATATATTCTTCCGTAATGGACACCATCACATTTAGATTTTTAATAAGTTTGACTTTGTCACAAAGGCTCGATATGCGCCTTATGGATGTAGTAACTACATATCTGTATGATTCACTTGATAGTGACATACACATGAAAATCACTGAAGGATTTAAAGTACCAGAAGCAAATGATTCATTCTCCAGAACAATGTTCTCAATTAAATTACAAAAATCGATGTATGGATTAAAACAATCCGGTTGAATATGGTATAATCGCCTTAACGAATATTTGTTGTAAGAAGGTTAGAAAAACGACAATATATGTCATTGTGTTTTCATAAAGAAAACAAACATTAGATTTGCAATTGTGGCAGTTTATGTTGATGATTTAAACCTTATAGAAACTCCTGAAGAGCCGAACAAAACTGCAGATTATTTAAAAAATGAATTTGAGATGAAAGATTTGGGAAAAATCAAATTCTGTCTTGGATTACAAATTGAACATTTCTCAGAATGATTATTTTTTCATCAATCTTCTTATACAGAAAAAGTCTTAAAGCGTTTTTATATGGATAAATCACATCCATTGACATCGCCCATGATCATTCGATCACTTGAAGTGAAAAAAGATCCATTTCGCCCATTTGAAGATAGAAAAATAACTCTTGGACCTGAAGTATCATACTTAAGTACAATTGGTGCATTAACATATCTTGCAAATTACACTCGACCGGACATAGCTTTTTCTGTAAATATCCTTGTAATATATAGCTTTGCACCCACTCAAAGACATTGGAATAGTGTTAAACATATTCTTCGTTACCTAAAAGGTACTGTTGACATGATATTATTTTATTCACGGAAATTAATATCGTATTTAGTGGAATATGCAGATGCGAATTATCTCTCCGATCTATATAAAGCTAAATCACAAACAAGATGCATGTTTACACATGGAGGAACAGTTATATCATGGAGATCTGTAAAGCAAACATTGACAGCAACATCTTCAAATCATTCTGAAAATTGCAATGCACGAAGCAAGTTGAGAATGTGCATGGTTGAGAAACATGACACATCATATCCAAGCATCATGCGAATTAACTTCAACAAATGATAGTCCAACAATATTATATGAAGACAACGCATCTTGTATTACACAACTCAAAGGAGGCTACATCAAAGGAGACATGACAAAGCATATTTCTCCAAATTTATTCTGTACACACAAGCTTCAAAAGAATGGTGACATCGATGTTCAACAAATTCGCTCAAGTGACAATTTGGCTTTCTTATTCACAAAAGCATTGCCAATATCCACGTACAAGAAATTGGTGCATGAGATTGGGATGCGTCGACTTAAAGATCTTCAGTGATTAATATTAGGAGAGTAGATGTACTCTTTTTTCTTAGTCCAGGTTTTGTCCCATGGATTTTCTTAGTAAGGTTTTAATGAGGCAGCATTTTCTTAATACTTCAAAACTTTAACAATTAAATGTACTCTTTTTTCTTTTCGTTTGATATTTTGTCCCACTAGATTTTTATCAAACAAAATTTTTAAAGAGGAAGTTATTGTAAAAATAGTCATCAAATGGGGAGTGTTGTAAAATTATGGGATAATTATTGATGACTATTAGATTTATCTAGATACTTAGTCTTATCAGTTTATTTAGATAAGCCTTGTTTGATTGTATCCAAATCACTTTGTAACCTAGTTTGAAATCCTATAAATATAGGTCCATTGTTATAATACAGTACACACAATTCATTTCGCATCTCTTTTATTCTTCTACTTTTTTTCTCTAGTTTCATAACATGTTGTACTATATGAGTTTTTTTGTTATCTTATGAATTTTTCGAAGTAACAGAAGGCATTTTCTATTGGCAAATGTTGGAAGAAGAAAATTTCACTGCTCTTAACCAACAACAAACATGTGATAAGTGAGGGTTCAATAAGCTTAGCAAAAAAAGATTCATTGAATAGGAAATGATTGAAAGAGGGTTTTCTCACGATCAGAGGCGGAATTGAGAGGGGACTGGGACTAGGCTATGCTATAGCCCAGTCCAACCACAACCCAGATCTAATAAGAAGAAGTATTTTTTTAAAGTTGTAGTCCAGCCCAATTGATGTTGTAGCCTGGTCCAAAATACCAGTGTTCTAAAAAGCGCGCTTAGGCGCGAAGCGTGACCTCCACGCCTCGCTTAGACCCTAAGCGCGCGCATTTTTGGTCAACTATTTTTTTAATTAAAAAGCTTGCGCCTAGTTGCGCTTAGGCTCGCATAGTCACGCTTAGGTGCACTTAATTATGTCTAAGCTTGCTTAGTCTCGCTTAGGCGTGCAGTTTTTAGTTAAAAAATTTATTTTTATCTTTTTTTAAAAAAATATTTAAAATAATATTAAAAATAAAAAAACGCTTTTTCACGCTTCGCTATCGCCTCGCCCTCGCTTAAGCCTCGCCTAAGCCTAAAATGTTTGAAGCTTGGCCTCCACGCTTAGCAACGCTTTACGTTTTTTAGAACCTTGCAAAATAAGAGCCCATTGAGAAGGGTATGTCCGTCCAGAAAGAGGGTGAAATTGGGGTTGTTATAATCCATTAACCTATTTTCCTCAAATTGAAAATTGACCAAAAACGCTGAAGCGACCAACCGAAAAGAAGTGAAGAATTGAAGAAGAACCAGAGCCGTTACCACTTACCACCTACGAACGACTGAAGAAGAAGTGCTGCTGTGGCGCTGTGCTGCTGCCTGTTGTGACTCACGATCGGGAAGGGGATGGGACTGCCTGAGCCGGACTGAAGTCCTGATTTGCTGTGGGTTGTAGGCTGTAGGTTGTGGTCTGTGGCGCAGTGGACTTACCATTGAAATTTGAACCAAGCTTCACTACTTGAGGCTATATTCATATGATAATTAAAAACAAGATTAAAAGTAATTGGTCAAAGAACATTTTGATGTTTAACGGGAGTTTCCAATGACTTCATAAACCAACCAATTACAATTTTTTGACCATTTTTTTAGGGGACGGGCACTTTGACTGTATTTAAATCTTTTAGATTACACGTAAATTAATATGACAATACAGATGAACTTCATAATATTGGACGATAAACTTGTGAAAATAATTAACACAAAAGATGATGCTGAGCTGAATCACTGGGTATGGCGAGACCAAGAAAAAAATTAAATTTGATAGTGTAAAAAAAAAATTCAGTAGTAGCCCGGTCTTAAAATAATCCTGGTTCCGCCCCTGCTCACGATAATAGAAGGAGGATTTTCCTACGTTTCAATGTAGTGGGAGTTTTTTGATTTTTTTTTTTTTCTTTCAAAATTCTCAGATCATTACTAGGTAATGTGAATATATGCAAAGTAAAAGAAAAAATGAAAAAAATGTAAGTAGACCAATTTAACTATGCAGGTAAATACAAATTAAAAGAGATTTGAGACCACGCACCAAACTAACTTAAATTTGGACGGAATCCTTCCATATGGACCAGTTTTGCACCCAATGGCATAGGTTAGGGACCTCCTAGCAAAAAATGAAAGGTTGGAGACCAAAAACATACTAAGAAAATACGTCAGGGACCATTTGCGCCAAAATCCCTAAAAAAATTTAAAAATACACACGAATCATGGTATCATTAAGATTTCTATTTTGAAGGAAACTATATTTAAGATTTCTATTTTGAAGGAAAGTTTCCTTACGTGAATCATTGGAACCATTTCTTAAGCACAATCCTAATCCAACAAATCCTCTCAATTTCAAGTTCAAAATTTTAAGTTTCAAGAACCCAAACCACATAAGCAATTCACAATTACGAGTTTCAGAAACCAGAAAACATTTGCACTATGATTCCAACATTGAATATACAATTTCAAGTATCTTATGCTGTTTTAAGCATTGGTGTGACATTGATACGAAATAAATTGCAGAAATTGATTGTTGTAGTTGTTGTCGGATTACCAATTAGAAGTTTTGGCAACAAACAAGAATCTTGACGGGTCTTCAGGGCATCTGTCACCAAACCGTAATCAAACATAGCTCACCAATGAGTTACCAAAACGAGCTAAATGGACTAGGTAATATTTATTAATAAGATGCAGTAACCTCCAAGAACATAATAAGATGCAATAACAATCTGTCATGAGACTTGGAAGAGTCAGTCTACAAAAGCTAGCTAATGTGGTTAAAGAACCCAAGTTCATATAAACTACATAAAGGACGCCCACATATCCGATGTGGGATTCAAGTTCCCATAAACTCCACTGAAAATCATGACACAATCTGTATCGACATATGCTATTCACTAAGTATAACAGTCACATATGCGTAATAAATTGCAATTACTTAGCCTTGGGACATACGATTACGCCAATTCTTCTTCGGCGTGGAAAATGGAAGCCTAACGCCACTTTTTGAACGAGATTTTCTCCCACTAGGCATGACCTCTATCTCCAACACAATATGAGGAAGTACTGTCTAATACATTATGAGCAGAAATAGAAATCAAGACCTTGAAATAAGACCTGAATGGAGTTCTAATTTCAGCAAATTATTTGTAAACTATAAAATTTCTAATTTTGAGGAGGAAAATTGGGTAACAACAATGTAGAAAACTCACCTTCTTGATTTGAAGACATACGGAATAATATCTTTGTTAATCTTTAGATTACGTGTTAAAACTGGTCGAAATCCGTTTGGAATCTACAGTTGATTGTGGTCTAATTTCACAAGCCTTTTTAACAAAAGTTTATATTCACGTCAATAAATTTATGGGATTTATCAACTAATAGAAGCAAAAGAATAAGGGATTGAAATGGAAGGTAATAGGGAAAAAAAAAATCTTATTATACTGTAAAATCATTAGATTTTGTAAATGGTTAACTTTTATCAATAATTCCAAAGAGGGGTATATTTCAATTTTAAAAAAAAAAAAAAAAAAAAAAAAAACCTGGTATGGCCCTAATTATCACATTTTTTTGTTGCTTAATTGGGCTTTTTGATCTTGGGGTTGAAAGTAGAGGAAGCTGTATATGGATTAGGAAGGTTAGAACTTAGGATTAGGGAAAATATAACTATGGGAGACATGATTAAAGTGGACTAAGATGTATTGTTTTAAGGGAAAATTATACATATAATCTATTTTGAAATTAAAAATTGAAATTTACTAGTGATTATTATTATTATTTTTAATTATACCATTACATAATAACATAAATTGAATATTGCTGAAATGTACTGCATTGTTATCTTAATTAATAGCAGAATTTTATTATTATCGAAAAATATTTTATCTTATAAATTTCTCATTTTCGAATTTCAAATTCAGAATCCATCCATATTAATTCACTGTGTAAAGTTTTATTAGGAAGTCATAATTTTTAGTGGCACCATGATTATACTTTGAATTTAATTCATAATCTAATGACTTATAAACATCCAACTACTAATGATGGATATTTGATTAAAATGAAATAGTCCCCTAATTTTTTACAACTATTTCCTCCACTCAATCTAAAAAATATATATTATTTCATAGTTTTCTGTTTACAATCTCTAACATATGATTAATAATTAGAAGGAAGGAGAAATATTATAATATACAAAATCAAATAGTAACAAAATGAAGTAAATTCTAGGAAGATCATTAATACTCGTTGTAACTTTATAGGTCAGTTTAATAAAAATGTATGTGTTAACATCATGTGATAACCAACATATTTTGATGAAGTAACAAATCTTGTTAAAAAAATATTAATTATAAGAAGCAGGTAGATGTTAACACCACGTTGTAACCAACATGGTTTCATGAAGTAACAAAACTTGTTAACAAATATTAAAAAGTTATTATATTTTGGAATGCAATTATCATATCTTGAAATCTTCTAGAACGCAATTCAAATGGCCTTGATTTTTTTTTTTTCTTCTGAATGACGATTATAGAATAATATGATATCAATTTGATTGATGAGGGAGGAATGATATGTGATTTTCTCTAGAAAGATTTTCAGATGCGGACAAATCCTTGAGAATAAGAAATTTCAGTTATAGCATATGGGTTTGAGAAAATTCATATATATTTAAAATATTGCAATAAAATGTATTTATATAAATTTAATTATACATATGAAAAAATTAATATGTATATGTATATTTCAAAATTTGAAATGACAAGGGGTCTATGCTCTAATATTCACTTGTTTTAATATAGTGTTTAGTACTATACCATATTAAAAGACCGTATAAGTAATGAAAAATAAAAAATATTATGACAATATTTTTACTAATATGTAATTTCTTTTACTATAATTAAATATACTTATAAGTGATTTTTTACTTTATAAATAAATTTGTTACTTATATGTAAATTTTCAACAAAGAAATTTTTTTTTGTTTTACAAGTGATTTATTTTACTTATAAGTAATTTTTCAATTATAAGTGAATTGATTTGTAAGTATACTAATACTTATTTACTTATAAGTAAATTTGCCTCTTTTATTTTAATCCAATTCACTTTTTCCCCAATTACAATGAACAAGTAATACATTCTAAACATACCTCGTTGGAAGAGTTAATTCAATAAAGTGTAGCTATGTCAATGTGAATGTTAACTATCAAATAAAAATAATCCATGTATAGAAATAATTTTTTTTTATATATCAAATGCACCCTTGTAGCATCTTCAATATAGTTGTGAATTGCACTAAAAAATATGTCATGTTATCATAAATTACAAAAAAAAAGTGGAGGATATCGAGCACATCGTCTATAATATAGACAGTATGTTAGACATCCTCCATTTATTTTTTTTACAATAAATATCTATCGAAAGTGATAATTTCACCCTATACTACAAAATATAAAATAATTTAAAAAATATTATTTAACTTTTTTTATTCTAAAAATACTATTTTTTATTTTCATAACACTTGTTACATTTGTTATGTTTGTTTATAACAAATGTAACACATTTATTATAACTAACATAACAATCTAACAACAAGTGTTACAAAAATAAAAAAACAGTATTTTTAGAATAAAAAAAAACATGATAGTATTTTAAGAAATAATTTATTTATTGTGATTATTTTTGAAAAAACCCCCAATCGAAATGTGTATTAAGCACTGTTCTAAAAAGCCCACTTAAATTTCGCCTAGGCGTGAGGCGCAACCTCCACACCTAGCCCTCGCCATCTCTCTATCTCACTCTTACTTAGGCTTTGTCGTAGCCTGAAAAGCTTGAAGTTCGACCTAATTGCCTAGCTACGCTTTACGCTTTTTAGAACATTGGTATTAAGCCTTTTTTATTTTTATTTTTTTTTATAATTTATCTTAATCGGAATGTGTGCTAATCATTTTTTATTTAATTTTTTATAATTTATCTACATTTTCTTTCTTCTATAATTGGACAATAATTATTTCAATCTACAATCTCATCGTAGACGTTTTCTTATCGTCTTTATTTTATTTGTCACGTGTACAACAATCTACATTATTGCATTGGAGATGCGTGTATTATCGTATTCATTAATCTGCACCATTTGCAGATTAAGCTGAGATACTAAAAACTATAACTGTCAGTAATAACTAGTTTATTTATTAACAATTTAAACATAACTGAAATATTAAAAACTCTTTTCACCAATAAAACTTTTTGTTTGAATTTCAATCGACGCTTTAAATGTATAAAAATACTGTGATGATAATTTATGAAATTAGACGTTGCATAAATGTCTAATATTTTGTATAGCAATAAAACACGAATTTGTATCTTCTGCAATTGTCTCCAAAATAAAAAATAAAATAAAAAAATAAAAAGAAAAACAAGAAAAAGACGAAAGAGAAGCGCAGGCACAACTAACTGAAAAAGTACTGGAAACGGAAACCAAATATCACGCACCAAAAGACGTGCGATTGGAACATTGCCTGCACAAACGCAGCAGATATTTCAAAATTACTAATTTGCCCCCGACCTTTCCCTTTTCAACCTTGATGCTCCCATGTTAACATTTTATTTCAATTTTTTTAAATTAATATATTCAAACTACATTTTTTATTTATTACATTAAAATTCAATTATACTTAAAAATTTCAATCTTTAATCATTATATCACTCGTATCGCTATAATTTTTGTATCATATTCTTGAACCTAATTTTTTATTAATTAGCACATCTTGTATCTAATAACAATTTTCGTCCAAATAATATATTAAAACGACTAACTCATGTTTGTCATTGCTTAAATTATAATTTCAGTTGGTCAAACTGGTCAAACATACTTTTTTTCCATACGTTTCTTAGAACCCACAATTTACAATTCAATTTTTATACATATATATTTTTTGGGTTGATAATCCAAGAATTCAACTTTTAAGTATAGCTAGCTAGATGAAGCAAAGAATTCCTTTGTAAAGTTTGAAAGGCTACAAACATAATGTAATTGTATTAAAACTTTTTGGGGGTAAAGTTTGAAAGGCTACCAACATAATATAATTTGTGCAAATTCTCAACTAAATTATTTTTTATTATTAATCACGATTCCTCCACTAATTTCCAATCAAAATACAATTAGTCCTTTTGTTCCTTAATAAAAAAATATATATATTCAGGAATTTAATTCTATTTTGGTGAAATTTAAAAAGGGTCACCAACATCAATTTAGTAATTAATTCAAAACAAAAAATAAAATAGAGAAACAAAAAGAAAAAGAAAAAGAAAAGGGGAAATCAAAAGACGAATTTATCCCTATTCTTTCTCCTTGTTCAATAACATTCCATTCCCAATTCTCACTCCAGTCTCTACCCAACCCTTGAATTCAGGCAATACAAGGCGAAGAACCGGAACCCTGAAAGAGGAAAAGGGGCAAGAAAATATATAGAAAATGTCCAAGTCATCGTCGTCGACGGCGGTGGTACGGCCAGAAGATTATGCTCACAGCCCGGTCCACTACGCCGTGGCAGTGGGTGATCACACTACTCTTAATAAACTGCTTTCCTCTTTACCCCGACTCGTCGACCCCAACCGGATACGGACAGAGTCTGACTCCCAAGCCCAAGAACGCCTCGCCGAACAAATATCCGCCGCCGTTGACCGCCGCGACAACAGTCTAAGGGAAACCCCCATCCATCTTGCCGTCCGCCTCAATGACGCCGCCACCGCCCGCTGTCTTGCTGCTGCGGGCGCCGATATTTCCCTCCAGAACGCCGCAGGATGGAACCCACTTCAGGAAGCCCTACTTCGCCGCTGCCCGGAGATTGTATCTACCCTCGTCCAGCATCATCACCTTTCCTCCTGGTCCAAGTGGCGGCGCCGCCTTCCTCGTCTGGTTGCTGCCCTCCGGCGCATGCGCGACTTCTACATGGAGATCTCCTTCCATTTCGAGAGCTCCATCGTGCCATTCGTCGGAAAGATTGCCCCCTCCGATACTTACAAAATCTGGAAGCGCGATGGCAACCTCCGGGCAGACACCTCTCTCGCCGGCTACGACGGCCTCAAAATCCAACGCGCCAACCAAAGTTTCCTCTTCCTCAATGACATTGATCCCGCTCTTGAGGTCTCCCCAGGCTCCCTTCTCATCCTTAACCACGATGACAAAAAAATCTTTGACGCATTCGAGAACGCGGGAAGCCCATTATCTGATTCCGACATTTCAAGCTTCTGTAACCAGACCAGCGTTTACAGGCCTGGCATGGACGTCACCAAAGCAGAACTAGTGGGCCGTACGAATTGGAGACGTCAGGAAAAAACAGAAAGTGTAGGGGAGTGGAAAGCGAAGGTTTACGAAATGCACAATGTTATCTTTAGTTTCCGGTCACGTAAAATCAATGCCGGAGAGAATAGAGAAGACCCGTTTGGGCCCACCTACGTTTTGCCGTTGGAGATTGATGAAGAATCTGACGAAGGGTTTATAGTGGCGGAGAATCCAAGATTTAGCGTGTCTAATGACAGGCAACGGAGGCACAGCAGTTTTGTGAGGGAGGATAGGGAGTTCGTGACGGTGTCTAGGAAGAGTGTGGATATAATTCCGGTAGATGGGAGGAGAAGGCAACCGCCGTGTGCAGCGGAGAGACTAGTTGCGCCGCCGCAGACGAAAGAGAAGGAATACGTGAAGAGCCTGCGACCGATGGTTTGGTTGACGGAACAGTTTCCATTAAAAACGGAAGAGTTACTGCCGTTACTTGATATCTTGGCAAATAAAGTCAAAGCCGTTAGACGCATGAGGGAGCTGTTAACGACGACGTTTCCACCCGGTACATTTCCCATAAAGGTAAAGGGCAAATTTGTCACTAACTACCTATAGGTCCCACTGTTTCTGATTCAGTGAAAGCTTTACTTTGAATTTGATTTGCTTTGCTTTAATTCCTTCTTTTGATGCATAACCAATGTTCTCGCTTTTAGTAACTAAGACCAGATGATTTGACGTGGAAGCATCCTATTGGCCCTTTTGTGGGCCCCAAATAATCACAAGTTTTAGCGACACAAACTTCATGTAGGACCCATTTTTAATTATTTGCATAAAGCCTTGATTAAAAATTTTTAATCACTTCACATGAATTCTATCGCGTCTCCAATTGATGTAGATTGATTTAGAGGCTTAAAACTAGACTTATATAAATTATTTTGATTTGATATTTAATCAGACGGTTGAATTTTGATTCAGGTGGCAATCCCTGTGGTTCCTACAGTGAGGGTGGTAATAACTTTTACAAAGTTTGTTGAGTTGCAGCCAATTGAAAATTTTTACACTCCACTGTCAAGTCCTAGGCAATTTAGCAATGGTGGTGCAAGAGTAGGCAATGAAGAGGAAAGTACGAGTAAGGAAAGCAGTTACTTCTCATTTTCATCGTCTTGGTTGTCGAGCAGCCGGTCGAGCAAGCAGGGTTGCAATGGTGGTGGGCTGCAATCGGATCCATTCGCGATACCAAGTGGATATAGTTGGAGTAGTTTTGATGAGAAGAATAGGAAAGTGAAGAAAACCAAGTCTACCAGAAAAACTAAGTGAAATTATGTTCTTTTTTACAGATTATAAATGAATGTTTGATTGATTGCTTGTGGTAGTTTTGTTATACTTGGGTAGATAACAATCTTCAATTTTGAAGCAAATCTCCAAGTGGAGATTAAAAAGAATTTTTTTTTCCTTGTTTTAAAATATGGTTAATTATTTTATTTGAAAATTCTTTGCATCCATTTACATTCCTTTAATTTTTTGAAGTGACGTGTGAATGTTATAATCGTTGTAGCGTTAGACAAGTAGGACATGTCTTGTATACTGGATAGTATAATTGATAAGATTTTAAATTTTGTTTTTGTTAATATTATCAATTTTTAGTTTGATTGTATAGAGGTTGGTGTGATAAGATTGGGATGAATGTATTTTGAAAGAAGTGGTAGAGAAGCCTTCCAATATGGTGGCCAGTGGGGTTGTGGATTCTAATTTGGTGGATGTTTTATTGCTGACAATGATTAATGAGTAGACAGACAGACATTATAAGAAGTAGAAGAAGGCTGTGGCTGTGGCTGTGGCTGTGGTCGAAGCAATTATTTGAATCGTGACGAGGTTCTTCATTAATGTGGAGTAGAGATCTCTCGAAATATATATAGTGAGTGGTGATATAGCATCCACAGTGAACACTAATTATGATATCAACTGTCCACGTGGCACATTGGTTATTTTTTAAAAAATAACTAATGTGGCAATGACAAGTTTATAGTGAGCACCATAATTAGTACTGGATGCTATATCACGTCTCTATATTTAGTACTCTTCATTATCTTTGTTAGGCCGAGCGAAGTATTTTTTCAAGGTCATTCCGTCATTGTCTTTTCTATTAATACAATGCTACAGGTGATAGGACTGTTCGATCAAGTAGAAAATGAAAGAAAAAACAGGCAGGAAAATTGTGGTATCACTTGACAAAAATTGAAGTTAGATATTCAATCTCACGTTTTACCATACTTGGAGCATGTTTAATTATAGTCCTAGGGGAAAAAAGGTCATAATTTAATCACTCAACTATCTCAAAATCATAGTCATAGCCTTGCATGGTGGTCCTTGTTGATTTACACGGCCACACGGGATTCCACGTGTTCTATGCTACTTGGATCAGAGCGTAAGCTAGTGATGTTTTCAGCTATTAGACTTTCGCTATCTACAGTGCAGCATTTGTGTTACTTCGTCTAGCAGTACGACGCTTGTATTGTTCTTTCACAATCCCATTTTCACGGGAAAAAAGGCATGTTGGTTTCTTTAATCAAACGAGGATTAATTTTGCACAAAAATGTATAGGTTAGGAACGTTCGTACCAAAAAATAAACGTTAGGGATTATTCCACATTGAAAGCAAAGTTAAAGACAGTTTACGCCAAATTCCCTATATTCCTACATTAATATAAGAAGATTTGTTACTTTATTAAAATTAGATGAACATAAAATATTTAACTATTCTTAGAACTAATCATTTTTTAATGCAAGGCTCAAGGCAATTAATGTTAAAAAGTTGGCTAACATGGATAAAAAAAAATGAAATTGCCAAACCTGGCAACCATAAAAAATTCTCTAAGAGAAGGTACGTGCTTGTATGAGTGTTTTATTGTTCCAACTACAATTGAATAATAATAATTTATATTTATTGATAATAATACACATTAAACAAATGTTTATCAAAAAAATTAAGAAATCAATTATAATATTAACAAGAAAATCGAACTATAATTTATAATATATGAATAGTGAAAGTAAACATATTTTTGTGGGATTAATGAAATATAATTTTTAAATTACTTTTTTTTTTATTTAACTAAATGAATTACTTTTGTATAAAATTAAGAGAATAATACAAGAAAATTAAGAGAGAAAATTCAAATATGTAAATTTATTGAGAAATAGGTGCAAATGGTCCCTAACTTTTGCCTTCAGTATGGAAATGGTCTTTAACGTTTATTTTATTATCATTCAAAAATAAAGAACACATAATATGTAAATTAATTTTTATTAGTATTTTTATAATATATAATAAGAATGGTTCAATTTCATAAAATTATATACGCAATTTTGTTATTTATTTAACTTAATTTGTATTTAATTTTTTCATATCACATAGAATTTACATATACTTAAAGCACAAAATTTTTATATTTTTCTCTTATAAAAAATTTAATTAACACGACTACAGTGATATATTTAATATGCTAAATTAAATATTATTTAATAATTATACAAGACTCATTTGCACTTTTTGTAAAGGTTGATAATCAATTGTAATTTTCTATAATTAAAATTAAGGGCATATTTGTCTTTTTCATCAAATAAGATTGTGCACCAAAACACATAAGTTAAGGACTTTTGTGCCAAAAAAATAAATATTAGAGACTATTTTCTCACTAAAGACAAATATTAGGGACTATTTGCGCCAATTTCTCAAATTTATTACTCCCACCGTCCCAAATATATAGGCTGATTGTGTTTTTCACACGGATTAAGAATATTATTGAAAAAGTAAATTTTACCAATAGTTTTCCGAATTTAACATTATTTAATGAGTATTATTTAAAAATAATAATTATTAAAATGTTGTTAGTTATGTGTGGAAACCAGAACCAAAGCTTGTAATGTGTGGGAAATCATTAAATATTTGAAGTTATCTCCACTAAATTTCCAAATTTCCAAGTTTCCAAGCATTGAATAATAAATATAGGTAAATTATGAATATACAATTTCAAGATTAAGATAAGAAAATTGATTATAAATAAGAAAATTAAATAATGGTATTTTAGTAAATGAAAAAAAAAAAACATTTCAAAATAGAAACAAGCCTATATATTTGGAACAAGAGAAAAATGAAAAGTATCTTATATATTTGGGACGGATAGAGTATAACATTGTCGCTCACACTCTCTCACTCACACACACACATTATATATATATAGGAGATGTGAATAGAATACACCAGTATTATTAAATATGGATCTGTCCGATCGATTCGACCTAAAATCGGTGACCCGGTCCTCCAACTGGTCTTGTCCTCTTAATTTGACCGCTCAGCAATTGAACTGTTTACGACTCAAAAAACTTTCGATTTATAAGTAATTCGGTGACCTGTCCAAGTTATTATATAATGAAATTTTTTATTTTTTTTATTACCTTATTCTATCCAAAATATGCACCAACTACTTCTCCACTCTATTAATGAGAATCTCTTCGGGTTGGTTTTGGGCATGAATTTTTCCAACTTCAAGTCGATTGCCAAATCGAATTTTCGTCGGTTTGGGTCGAAAACCGACCCTACCCGACCCAGGGGCGGAGCCAGGATGTACCCAAAGGGTGGGCTGGAGAAGGGGGAGTTTTTTTTTTTTTTTTTTTTAAACCACAATTATTTAGTCCATTTTTATGAGAATCTAATGTTTTTTATAAGTCACAATCTTTAAAAAAGTTACAAGAAGTCATTAAACAAAAATATTTAAGATCTAAACTAGCTAAAGAAAGTTATGCCCAACGATCTTTTACAATTACAAATTCTTCTATAATAGAATCTATATTTATTTTATTAACAAGGTATTTCTCAACAAAAATTGTTATGTAGTCGATGCACAAAAATTGTTTTATAATATATTATATATATATATTTGATTTAAAACTAAGTTATGTAGTCGATGCACAAAATATTTATACTCTTTAGTAGTGTTATATACAATTATATTGTAATCCTATATTTAATGAAACGACATATAAGTAAGTCATACACAACGAAATTATTACAATCAAGTTAGAAAATAAAATGATATTTCAACACTAAATAGTAGAAGGTGCAACATATTAAAAAATTCAAATCCACGTTCGAATTTTGAAATTTCTAAAGTTTGAATTTCAATTTTGAACTTTCTAATACTTACCTGAAATACAAATAATTGTTTGTTTAATTAAATTTGGATGCACAATTGAGAGTAAAACAAATTTTTTCTGTGTTTGGTGAAATTTGGGCTTTATTTCTTTCCTTTTTTTAATATTTTGGGCCAAAATTTTGGGAAGCCCTGGGCTCAAATTTGGGCTTTATTTCTTTTTTGTTTTTTTCTTTATTTATTTTTTTAACCTTTTGGGCCAAATTTTGGGCAGCCCTGGACTTGAGCCCAGGGCTGCCCCTGATTCCGCCCCTGACCCGACCCACGCTCACTCCTAAATGAGATGTTAATATAATGAAGTGCAATAATTTATATTATTTAGTCACAAAATTAATATAATGTTAATTTATTGGAGTGTAATAATTCACGATTTTATTTAATATTTAACAAAAATAGACTCTTGGAGTATAATAATTCACGATTTTATGTTATACTTAACAAAAATAGACTCATCGGTTCGTCATGACTGATCTTGTTGTTCCAATGTAGTCAACATGACTGATCTTGTTGTTCCTCCTATCTTCAAGAATCTCGTATGCAATTTCTAATATACAAGAATGAAATCATAGAGTTATGTTGATGGTAAATAGTTTTAGGTTATGGACATCCATAATTATTGGAAATATTTGAATATTTGAGAGTAGAAATGAAGAACAAAACAAGAAACACGAACAAGAAAAATCTTGGTCAATGAAGGCTTGATTCTTGAAACACCTAGGAATACATTTTTATTAAAAGCGATATTTGCTCTATCTTGGTTTGAGGTTGCTTCCAAGACCCTCCGACAAATAGCTTTCGAGAAAATACGACATAAAGCAAAAGTAAAAACTTATCGAACCTGAGCACATTTATTTTCTAAAATTTTTTATTTCTTGGGAAAGAAAAAGATACATATACATGTTCTTGGCCCTTCAAAAATGATCCACAATCACTTATTTATAATTTAATGGCACCAATTCAAGACAATAATTCGGAAAAGAGGTGACACTTCACAAAGGGACACAAAAAACCTCAAAACAGAATTTTGAAATATCATGGCGATTAGACCCGCTCCCTCGAATCCTGGTTTCTGCTTCTGATACCCCGCGGGACTGATAATGCAGAATTTCTGCATATTGGTCCCCTTATTTTAATCAAATTAATGAAATTACAATTTAAGATATAAGCTTTCTGACTTTCTCGTCACTTCCAAAATTATTTTTCAAGCCCCAAACTCTTTTCTAAGTTTGCTTGTGAGCCCAAAACTTATTCCAAATTTTTATAGTGAGCCATTAAACTTTTAAACCTCATTTTTTATTTGAACAAATTTCCAACAATCCCCACTTGTTCAGAAAGAAATGATATTTAGGCATAAAGAAAGATATCTATTGATTTGAACAATACCTTTGTGTAAACATCACAAAGCAATTGTAGAAATCCAAAGTAGCTAGAAGTTTTGAACCAATTATTCATTTAGACAATACAGGTGACACCACTTGCAAAAATACTCTAATATTATTATCTTCCACTTAATTTTTGCTAAGTGCTTTCATGACTTTGCACTAATCCGTTTTCATTAACTTTTTAGAAAGTAACTCCAATCTCTTTTAAGGTGTCACTACCTCGAAGTTTATAAAAACAAAGTTCTTCTAATATCTTTGTTACATTTGAGATACTTGTACATTGTACTAAACTTCATTAAGAGTTTAATAAACTCAACCCTCCACCTCTAACAATCAACACTTAATCATATAGGATAGTGCATTTTAAAGAAAGTGCTACAAACTATCTACTTATCAAATGATTTGTCTTTACCATTTAAACCTAAAATTACATATTTCGTAATGTTAGGTAGAGTTGCAATCATTGACGAAAATTTTAATCAGTAGTTTCATCCCCATCCTTTCGATCTTGTTCTTATGTACTTATAAATTTTGTATGAAGACTTTCTCTTACAATATAATACTACCCTTACAGCTTCGGGAATATGTTTTAGTTGTCAATGTTACTCCACATAGGCCTGAACATCGGTTAGGTTGGTCCAGTATTTCAATACTTGGAACCATTCATTACACTTCAAATATTTCGTAAATAAAACCATTCGGGTCTACGTAATTACTAGAATCGAACCCGAACCGTTGGTTCTGGTTCTATCCATAACATTTTTTTAAAAAAAAAAATCGAGAGCTGACAATATATTTTAGAAAACAATTAAAAATTACAAACCCATTAATATCAAAAGTTATTAGAAATTCAAACAATTTCTGAAACATAAAACATTAACTGGAATAATATACATACAAAATGTAAATCCATAAATTAGTTAGGAAATGAAAATTACCTCTCAAAATAGAGGACTTGTCACGATTACAGAAGATCTTCGTCTTATTTGGTTCTTTTTACGAACTTGATGTTGATAAATCCGTGAGTCTAGAAATTCATTTCAAAGGTTCAAACACCATGCCAAATGTGTCTGAAGAAGAATATCAAAGCAAACGAAGTATGCTCAAAAGTAAACCATTCCTTTGGATTGCTACGAAAAACAACATCGAATTTCAAAGTAGCACAATCTAATTCAAAATTTTCACCCAATTGAGCGTGTCTAGCAAATTTTTTTGACAGTAGCAGGATCATTATAAATATAACTGACTCCATTGAATTTGTCACTGTAAAACTCAATAGTTACACCTACTTGTTCAACACTTTACTGAACATCAGCTCTAACAATTATGTTGCCGTCTACCAATCAAAAAAGTAGACATACGACGTACAAAAAGTTCACACACTTCTTTATCTCTAAAGATAGGGTGTCCTAACCATCCTACCGCTATTCCATCTCCGTTATCCATTGAGCCTACCTTGAATAATCATTCTTTTGCCGGATTATTTCGAATATAATCATAAAAAGCTAATTTTCCAGGAATTTTAGGACAAGCTTCTGATAAATTTTGATTTTCTGCTAGCCAGCACTAACTCTTCAGTATTTTTCCTGCTGAAAGTAACTCTGATCTAATTGATAACGAGTGGGCCTAAATAATACAATGGGGGTAGTTGTTGAACCATACCACATAGTTCGAGCAACAACACAAGCTGCAAAAAAGACAGCCGCATTACTATTGGAAATTACACTTTCAATATTCCCATAAGTAATCCTTTATATGGACGTTGTGGCAGGCGGACACTAAGATGGAATAGACTCGCTAATATGCTCAATGTCCATGTTGCAATATGATGAGAATATATTCCTCTCGGAACAAAATGATCAAAACCTTCCACGCTCCACGCCAAATTTACATGTTGTACTTTTTGCGTTAGTCCATAAGGATCGAACACCCATATTCCATGACCATACAAGCTTATTAAATGAAATGCACCAAAACCAAAGTAAGCTACCTCTTATAGAAATAAATGAATTCCAAAGATCCTGGCAAATCCAAAAAGATTTTCATTTACGTTCATCACAAAATATTTCTATATTCCTATAGACCAAATGTCAGATAGTTGCCAAAAAGCATAATCTCGAAAACACAATATGTGCCTCGGCTACACTGTCGTAACTCCAAATCTACGTATTCGTTACAGTCCCTCTGTGATATTCCATCCTCTCCATGAATTGATTATTCTTAAATGAGTCATGAAAGGTACAACAAACATCTGCGCAAATTACTTAAATATTGAGGATGATTTGTACGAATAGATAGCTTAGAGGTTGAGGATGATAATGTGCCCCAGATATTTGGACGAATGTGATTAGAAATGGCAAAATATAAAATTGAGTAAGAAAAAAATTGCTATAAACATAAATGATAAACTCTGAGTATAATTTACCCTATATTTAAACCATAAAAAATATAAATATGTTTCATTTTGAAAATTTTATTTAAAATTTCAAAGACAACATGTGTATGATTGGTTCAAACAATACAATTAACAATATCTTTTTTTTTTTTTTAATTATGGAGTCATTTTTACCGAAGATACAATAAAAAGTTAGATTCCAAATATATATAATAACGGAACCTTTTGGTTGCGTGCAAACCAAAGAAGCAACTTGGTGGATTCCAAACAAAAGTAGGTTGGCTACACTAAGAATGTAATTAGCATTCAAAAGAAGCTGGAAAAAAGTGGCCTACGAAGTTTGCTTGTAGAGACAGTTACTTATGAGTTGGCATGTCTTTTAAAAATAACAAGGGATTAGTTAAAGTGACAGCCTATCCACATGCAAACTCTTCTTGTTTAATCACATTATTACATAAACTGACACCATTTCTTCCAAATCTAAGACTCTCTCTCTCTCTCCTGTAAGCTCCTGTTTTTCTACTTTTGGTTTTAAGGTATCTATAATTAACATAATTAATTCTTTGTTTTCTTTCTGTCATATAATCATAGGGGTCTCTGTCTCTATGTTTTTTTACTTGTGTGTTTCCCTAGTTTCTTCAACTTTGATTCAATTTTTATTTCTCAAACCATACTAGATGACCAAGAAATTTGGATATATTTTGAGATAAAAGCTGATGTTACACTTTTCCTCTCGATCGCAGATCGATCTGTGCGTGGTAAATTTGAGAGGGGCAGTAGGCCCTTTCTAGTGAAAATTCAGTGTGTCTGATTTTACTTTGTTTATTATTGCTTTCAGAATTAGGAATCGGAACAGTTATGGGTACGGAGGCGCCAAGCTGGGCAGATCAATGGGGGGCAGGAGGAATTGGTGCCATGGAAGATGGGAATGCTAAAAGTAACAAAGAAGAAGGCAATAACAAGAATGGAGGCTCCTCTGCAGGATTTGGTAAAGCCAAAGCAGTGGCCATTTTAGGTGCACAAAAGGTCAAGAATGGCACATCAATGGGTATCAAGTGGGTTAAAACCAAATGCCAGAAGAATCCATCTTCAACATCAACAACATAGATAATCTCACACAACGTTCAATTTTCTGATTCGAGATTTTGTTCCATCTGTATTTTGTCATGTGTTAAAAAACTCAAATCAAATTATGTTTCGCATGTGTTCGTAGAGTTTAAAATAAATTTTTTTTTTTAAAATTTATTTTCAACTACGTATTTTACAAGATCCACAATTTTTATCAACTTTTCAAGCATACATTTCATCAATTTTTATCAAAATCTCCTAAAAAAATACTTTTAAACTCCACCACAAACAGACACTTCATCTGTCAATTCCTTTGTTGAAAAATAAAATAAAAAATCTTTATATTCAGCCAAGATTTGATGGGCTGACCCTGACCCATGGGTGTAAAAACGGCTGTACCGGGCTAGGGATTTTGTGCCATGATTAATTAAAAGGATACTTTTACTGTACACTACAAAATATAAAATAATATCTAATTTTTTTTAATTCTGATAATACTGTTTTTATTTTTGTAACACTTGTTTTATTTTTCTTATAAAAAATGTGTATTATATTTGTTACATATTTTAGAATTTAAAATGTTAAAAAATAATTGTGAAATTTTAATAAAAAATCAAGTATATAGCAAACTTATCAATCAATTAAAAAATCTCTTCATTTATTTTTTTTAAGAAAATAAAAGACTCGTACAGCACGGCCTAGCCTTTTATGTATTGGACTTGGTGGGCCTAGCCACCCAACCCATTTTTAGCAAAATTACAAATATGAGGTAAAACTATTTGTAGAGCTTAGAAATATATTTTTTTATCTACATATTTCGTAATATTCACAACTTTCTACTCACTTATTATTCACACATTTAATATGAATGACAACTTTATAATCACTTAAAATTATTTCAACATTGCCCACAACAAACAAGCACTAAATGCAGTAAAGAAGAAGTTGGCACCAAGAGATAGAAACATGGAAAGTGTTAATATAAGGTCACAGAAGTACTGGACCATGTTCTTTAATTAGGTAGCTTCACTCCATGAATTCCACCCAAGAAAATAATACCTTGCTCTGTACTAAGGTCCCAAGAACTGCTTGACAATTATAGGGCACTCAATTCAATTCACACCAATAACTCAGTTTTACTTCTCTGTACCATCATCATCAACATCAAGCACAAGAAAATGATACCTTGCCATTGGCAAAATAGTATAAGCATGTTCGACACGCAGTATTAGACGGGACAGTATATATTTTCTTTTTGAATACAGTCTAGCATGGTACAAACATGTCATAAATGCTTCCTTAAGTTCAGGGTTAAATGCGTCGAGGAATTAAAGGTGGAAGGTGAGAGGGCAAAGGGGGTTCAGCATCTTCACGTGAAAACAGTCAGTGGCAATTTTATTGTGATGTGGTGTGCAACCAAACCAGGTCGTGGGTAGGGCTACTACTTACAGATAGATGCCTGAGGAATTTCCTTCAATTGCCACACCCCCACCCCAAGAAAAAAAAATGTTTTTGATACATGTATAAATGTTGGTTTCTGGTGGCTATTTTTGTTTTAGTTGTCTTGTGCAAAAGGGCATTGAGCTTTATATACGTACATATCACAATCAACTAGATATGATTAAGAAACAACATTACCAAAAGAAGGCAACGGCTGAATCATTTACTGCATATTTAGTTCGTTGAAGTGGACTAGATGACCAATAAATTTATCGTTTTTCCATCAAAAGTTAGACATGTAACATATCACACGTATCTATTTCGGGAAATATTGTCTACTATTTTGACCAAATGATTAGACACAAATAGTATAAATTAAGCTAAGGAGCGTCCAACTGCAAGATACACACGAAGAAGATGTGAAAAACGCGCCTTCTCTATAATCCCACAAAACATCGAAATATAGATCTTGAAAAATGGAATTTATCTCATTTCATAGGGTGAAAGCAGAAAATCAGGGCATAAACTTGAAAATGAATATATTGACCAAGAATTTTTCCAGTTTGAAATTTAAATGCAGGTGAGATGGTATTAACACGCCTTTTCCCCAACCTCATAAATGCATATTGAAAGCTCCAGATTTGCTCCAGTAAGCTTTTTCATCGTTTCTTAGCTTTTGAGTAAATATAGCCCTCTTTTTGTAGTTGGGTTGTTGGCAAATTCAATGCTTGGTTCTCTCAATCACACCACCCATACCTCATTCCTACCCCCCAAACCTCCCAAGTTCTGTTTCTTCATCTCCCTATATATATACATTGCTTTCATGGAGAGATAAATCTTTATAGTCATATTCTTCACCTCAGTTTTTATTCATCACTTTGAACATCTTTCATTCACCTTCATTCATATAAAGAAAACCAAGTCCTTTTCTGGATTCTTTGACAAGGGATATATCCCGTTTGGGATCCAATCTTTTTCAAAACCAAACGGAGATAACGGAGTGATGGATGTCTGTCAGTTTTAGCAATACGGGATGTTAGTGCGGTTCAATTAGAAAGCTGTGCTCTTTATGGTTAGAGCTCAGTTATTTGATTGAGCCGTGCCAATATCACGTATGTATACTACTAATGATGCTCACAGTTCCCTATCACTCTCTTCCTCTCCATGCAGTCCAGAACAAGGTATGTTATTAATTTACAGATTGTTTTACATGAAAAATGGGACATTATATTATTTGAAGCATCCCACTTTCCATGTAAACTAGCTTCTCACTAATCTTTGGCAAAATATTAACTAGCATGTTTGGCTAAGTTTAAAAATGAGAAAAAGTTGTTTCTAATCATTCTTGGGTAGTTTCCACCAAGCCAATCAAATCTGCCTCTTGATTGACAACAGAGTAAATTATCCTTGGCATCTACTTGACTTTTCTCTTACTTTTATGTAAAAAATTATTTATTTTGAAAGTAACTTTTACCTTCGTGTTAAAGCAACTTACTTATTTACAATTTTGAGTAATAAAAATTATTTATTTTAGAACTTACTTATTTACTTTAAGGTAAAACTTTTAAGCTTAGCCAAACATGCTCTAAAGTTCATACCAATAGCATCTCACAATCAGAGAAATCACAGAGAAAGAGAACATCTTATGATCAGATCAGATGGCATATAGAGTTGCCCCACAGATGGTTTAGGTAATTGTCCTTCATCCAACTACAACCTTGTTCTCAACAAATTTGGGGTCGGCTACCTAAATCATTTTCCTTCCATCCGACCCCAATTATATATAATCATTATGGTTTAAACTTATACTTTTTCTACATTTACATGAAATATTTTATTAATTATGCTTTTCTCTATTATAGCACATAATATGTTATTCTGATTTTATAGTGCAGCTCCTACAATCTTTTCAGGCTCTTGATACAATACATAACGATAATAATGATCTTAAATAAGGAACTAGTTTAAATGGATGAAAATATTGATACAATAAAGTCTTTAACAATTGCATTTAAGAAAGTAAAGGCTGTCTACTTTCTTTGACAAAGCGGTGTGGTAGGTGTAAGATTCCATCCTTTTGGTCTCAGCATTAAAGCTATTTCAAAAAAGAGTACCAGAAGTTTCCAAGTTCGAAAAAAAAAAAAAAAAAAACCAAGTCTTGTTCCCAATAAATTTGGGGTTAGCTACTCATATCCCTTATCCAATTTCAAATACCATTTGTGATGATTTTCTTCCTAAATAAATCAGAAGTAAATTAATAGGATAAATATCTTTGACAAGTTCCCTAGAATCAGTAAATGAGGTAATGGAGCATTCGTATGCAAATTGCCAAACTCTTATTTTCTCTACGATCTTATGGTGCATAGAATGATAAAACAAGAAATTCCAAGCAGTTTCAATCTCGTTTTATCCTCAGATAAACAGAATCTTAGCATACATCAGATTATATTTATTTATTTTTTTTAAAAAAAAAGCAAATTTGAAAAAAATGAGGATGCAGAAAATAACCTTATGGACACATGGGATGCGTGAACTTGAGGCTCCAGCACATATTGTTGTCATTGTCCCAACAAACCCTGTAATCCCAATATTGCTGCACAATGAACTCTTCATCATTCCAATATTGTTGCGTAGCTGAGTCTGCAGTAATTCTCAGTAAGTAGAATATATATATGTGCACCCTGTTCAAGTGCAAATGTTTTATCCAAGTTCCTCTTTTAAGGAATTGCCAATTAAATAAACCTAAGTGCATGGGTACATTCATCTGAACTTGTTAATTTCTCATCATATGTTCTTTTATATATTTAAAGTAGACAACTTGAACTTTCAAAAGCAACCCAACATGCTTTGATTAAAGACATCGTCACCAGCAGATATTTTAGCTAAATGGAAATAATGATCTGATATAGATATTCAATAGCATAAGGGGTTTCAAGCGTTGTCATCTAAAGATTACAAAATATGCTCCTCCTTCCACGGAAGTAAAGATTGTATATTTTTTATAGACATGTATAAAAACCCTAATTCTCAAACAAGAACGTTTTAAATCAAAAATTGTTGATACTTGCGGTGAGGTGCTACAAAATAATCTTCTATCGTCCATAAGCTCCACGAAAATCAGGTACACCAAGCTCCCAATTTAACATCTTCTTCGGCATACTAATGTAGCATGTCCTTGAGACAGAAATTAAAATATCAAATGAGAAGAGGGATTGATGTCAATAATGAGCTCCAAAACTATGTTTAAAATATAACAATTTGGAAAAGAGAATTAATGTCGTTCTATATGAAATGTATGTGAAACAAAAATTGAACAGTCCTCTAGAACATTCTGTTAATCTATCACATGGAAGTTAACGCAATCACGTTATGTAAAAATTATGAGAGTCAATTAAGTGAACATATTGTTTTGCTATATGTCAGCCATTTGCATATATTTTTTCCCCTAAGATGATGGAAGAAACTGTTTACTTGACCACCAAATTTCAAAATCATGATAACCACTCTGAAATTGCATAAAATAAGTCGAGGACCTTTATAAAAAGAGGTCCGTTTCAAGGGGAAAAAACTAAAGAAAGCAAATTACCAAATTGATAAGTACTTATCTGCTTAAAAGATTCTCTGCTTACTCTTGATAATGTACAGGACCAGACTTCAAGCAGTCAGCATAAACCAGAGGGATGCAGGGAAGATTTTGCAATTACTGTGGAGGAGTTTGTTGTTTATACTTATCAACTCCGAGGAACTTAAACTTGAATTTAGCATACATGATACAAGAAGTAACATTTCACCATTAATTCGTGTAGATATCCTTATCTTGTTATACTTCTTTGCTTTATTGCAAATGTAAGTTACTCGTGTTTGGAAATTATTGCTATCTCACTGGTACAATTATCATCAAATTAGGGCACAGTGTACTTCACATTCAGGGAAAAAAAGGAAAAATAAACGAAGTGTAGAAGTTTTTTAACCTACATTTACATGAAGATTGTCCTCTACTTTGACATAGAAATTTGAGCTGACATAAGGCAACAAAACAGGTAAAATATGCCCTGGTTTTGGCTGATAGCTATTAGTCCTAATAGCTATCAACACTTTCATGACCATGGTGATCTTCAGTTACTTATCCGACAGCTAAAGGTTATTTTTATGAATAATGCTGTCTGACTGAGATATCAATGAGATAAACTTTCACACGACACTACCAGCCTCAAGAAGCCTCTGAACGTTCTGTCTGCTTCTTCTATAGCTCTATTTAGAACACAATCAGATGTTGAACTACTTGCATAAAGAAAGAGAAAAACTGTTTTCCCGGCAGAGGTAGGAACACTCATTGGTTACATTTGCCTTACTAAAAGATAGGATAGAGATGACTGATGGATATATGCCAGAAATATAAATGAATTGGTCTAGCCAATAAAAGATCAAAATGAAACCATTATATTATCTTGGCATATAAACCGGGTTCAAATAAATGAATAGATTGTGTTGGTTCAAGACATCAATTGCACTCTCAGAAACTTATATTCTATATTATCTTTGCACGAGGGAACATATCAGAGATATTTAACGTTTTAGGCACATGAAAATGCAAGCCAAATCAAGGCATTTCATATTTCAAGCCGAATGAAAAGAAAATGAACTGAATGATGAATACAAACCTGTGACCCATGACAAAGCAAATGACCATATCCTTCTCTTTCTCCAGCTTCTTTTATTTCCTGATTCGTAGTCTAGCACATTCAGAGTCATTCATATTTTTATTAGTAAACAACTGACATTTCATAAACAATAATCATAGAGAACTGAAACTGAAAGGAAAAGTTTAACCACCTTGTGGCATCCAAAGATTCCAGGACAGAAGCTTGTAACTCTTTGCCATTAAAACATGTATCAATCCCCATAACTGTTAGATAGTCCTAATGCTGTTGAATGAAGGAATTCTGCGACTCATTGATATTCATATTATTAGGCTGTACAAAATTATTTTTTGCACTGACTTCATCTATCCTTTTTAAGAATTTCTAATGCTTTATCTAGTGTTCTGCATTACATTAAAAAGGAAAAGTAAGCATTTAGGTTGACAATTGATTCGCCACAAATTAAGTGAAAGTCATCTCAAGTAAACATCTAACTACAGGATTATATGACGAGCCTCAAAAGCTTCTAAATTGTTAATGATCTATGAATGACAACTTTATCAATTAGACTGGAATAGCAAGAGTACCATAATAGCAAGCAAACTAAACCGAAAAATAGGAGAAGATTGGACTTGAGTACCAAAAAAGAAAGAAAGATGCCCAGAAGTCGTGAGAATTTATTGTGCAATCTATTAGGCACATCCTCGGTAATTTTATAGACACCAGTATTAGAGTAAGAGGTTGAATGCATTATATTGATGACAAGTAACAGTGCTAAAACAAGTTAAACTTCAGATTGGAAAATCATTGTTTCCTAAGGACATTATAAATAAAGATATGGTCCATAAATATTTTTTTGGAAGGTCAAGAATATATTATGAAGCCTAAATTCATTCCTATAAATCAGAATATTGAACTTTTGATGAAAATAGCCGACTGAAGTATTTAAAAATGAGCACGGTAGTCAATGGTAAGCAAAAGTTTAGGCAAGGCAAGTATTGGAGGCTGCTTTGTCTTCGCTTGAAAAACTTCAAATAAAAAAATAGAAAATGCCAATGAACTCATAAGACCTAGCATGTAAAGAAACTTGCCAATTACAATAGTTCCATTCCTTTTACTGACGAAGTAGTTATTAAAGGATGTGGACATGGGCATATCAAGAAAATGTGCACTAAATAGGATTTTGCAGGAATTCTAGTGGCTGCGTTCCTATTCTTCATCAACTGTTGGCTCAAAATCCATATCAACACTATCTTTACTGAAACAGGTATATAAAGGTTTACTCACAAACTTCGAATTGCGAGATTCGGTTACTCTTCATGGCACTATATGTTCCACATCCTGAAACCAGTGCAGAAGAAAATTAAGTTGAAATTTTTCATATTCAAGAGTCTAAGATCCATCTGGAGAAATGCTGAATGCAGAAACACCACAAGATGAATCAAGAATATGTCAGAACTAGGATAATGTGATTCGAGAATACAAATCAATAAAACAACCAGAAATTAGTCAAATTAATTAAATACATCGGCAGAAATAAAGAGGGAGGTATCAACATCAAGATCAGGATTAATACTAGGAAATAGATCGTGCAATATTACCAAAATTGTGGCACCATATTTTTACCACACATATTAAATAAATAGCAGAGATGTATGTAACTTTTTAATTTCTCATCAGATGATCTTTTATCTGTTTAACGAAATCATTCATCAAGCTTTCAGACAAAAGCCACCAGACACACATTGATTAAAGACACCATCACACGTAGACATTTTTGCTAAATGGAAAGAATGACTGATCTAGATATACAATGCTTTAAGTGCCACGTACAAGGGTTATTAAGAGTTGTCATCTAAGACACAAAATATGCTCCTTCCTGAGGAACAATTGTAGGTTTTACATAGACATAAAAAAACAAATACAAAATAACTCGAACTCTCAAACAAAAATATTTTAAAGCAAAGATCTCAATACTTATAGTGAAGTGCTATGAAGTAATCTTCTATCATCTACATGCATTTTGGTTGACATTTGATTCACTTCAAATTAAGTGAAAGACATCACAAGTAAGCATATAACTACGGGATTATATGATGAGTCTTCAAAAGTTCTTCTAAATTGTTAATGATTCATGATTGACAACTTTATGAATTAGACTAAAGCATCAAGAGTACCATAATAGCGAGTAAACTAAACACTAAAACCCAGAGAATCTTTGATTCTGAATACATAAAGAAGATAGATGTCCAGAAGTTGAGAGAAATTATTATGCAATCTATTCGGTACCAGGGTGACTATTGATTAATGCTCAATAATTTTACATACGCCAGTACTAGAGTAATAGGTTGAAGGCATTATCTTGATGCCAAGTAACAAACTTCTATCTACAACTATGAGATTTGGAGCCAATCAGGTCTTACCGCTGTCAAACTATGTCAGGCCCGAAACAGAGGGAATATTCAGCAGATTTCTTTCCAATGAGAGCTAGACACGCTGTAGATATCAAGTGCCTGGGCCTCTGTTGGTAACAATCTACAGTCAACGGTTGATCTGATTCAGAAGGTAAAGGATTTGAGTTTCATTCGTAATTGTCTTGGGACTCATAGATCGAGTTTCAATATCACATCACTTCAGACAGGAAAACCATTGTTTCCAAAAGACATCAAATAAAAACAAGGTTCATTAATATGTTCGTGGAAGACTAAAAATATATTATCAAGTCATTTCTACGAATCAGACATATAAATTTTTTTGACAAACATACCCGGCTGAAGTTCATTAGTACGATAACTGTAGTCCGCCCAAAGGTATTCAAAAGGTTAGGGGAGGCAAGTGTTGGAGGCTGCTTTGTCTTGATTTAAGAAACTTCAGATAAAGAACAGAAATTGCAAAATGATCTCACAAGACCTAGCATCTGAAGAAACCTTCCAATTAAGACAAAGTAGTTATTAAAAAAAGTGGACACAAGAAAAGCAAAAAAATATGCACTAACTAGGATTTTTCAGGCATTACCCCATTCTTCCCCAAGTGTTGCTCAAAGCTTTACTCAGGCACTAAAATCATATCAATGCCATCTCACTTAGAGTATGTTTGGTAAAACATTTTGTAGATTATAAGTATTATATCCTACGGAATGTGTGGATAAAAAGTAGATAAAAGTTGTGGGTCCTACGAAATGTGTGAATAACAATAATATTTGACTAATTTATAAGTACTTATAAGTACTAACAAATATGCTCTTAAACAGGTATTCAAAGCTTTACTCGGAAACTTCAGATCACAAGATTCTGTTACCCTTGCATTATAAGTTTCATGAACCAATCACCTCCTGAAACCAGTGCTCAACGTAAATGAACACCCAAATAAGAATTTTGGAAGAAAATAAGTTTCTTGAAACCATTATTCAGAGTCTAAGATCCACCTAGAGAAATATTGCATGCAGAAACACCATAAGATGAATCAAGAATATATCAGAACTAGGGGACACGTAGCTTGATAACACTAATCAATAGAAAACGAGAAATAAATTCAAATTAATCAAAAAAAATCTGCAGAAATAAAGAGGGAGGTATATCAACATCAAGATCAGGATTAATATATGGAAATTGATGCAGTTTTACGAAAATGGAAAATTTGTTGTAGCATCAAATTTTACCACACATTACAAGTAAATAGCAGAGATGTTAAAAAAAGTAACCTTTGAATTTAAAGATTGGGGTAAACTATAGAACTGAAGTTGTATAACCTAAAAATCAGAGGAAAGTTGTGAATAGTCCCAATATATGAAATGGCAAAATTTTACCTAATGTATTAATCATTATGTCATGATGAAACAACACAGCAGAATGCCTGGGGAACGAAGAAGAGAATGAGCAACCGAATTAACATAAGTTTAAACCAATTGAATGAAGAAACCACGCCATTGGAGGACTAAAAAAGCAAGAATCGAACGAATTAGAGTTAGTTCTCTTTGCTATTTGTTATTTTCAGCTTTCAGTTTTTGCAAAATACCAAAAACTCGTTTAGTACTTTGTTTTAATGTTTTTTAAAAAATTCATTTTCAAAATCAAATTAAATTTATAACATAAAACCCAATACACATTTTGACGTCTTGAGTGTTTTGAGTGAAACAATGGAAACACTCAAAACAAGAAAAATAAATTTTATTTAAAAAAAAATTTATATAAACAAAAATTCTAAAAAAATAAAATTCTAAAAACTTTCAAGTCGTTCAGAATATCTATGTTTATTTGATCAAAAATATCTTTGATTAACCATCCCGGATGGGCAAGCGTTATAGTGGAAGTGACCCTGTTTGTTACAGGCCAGGAAATAGAAGAATCTGGGTCTAGTGGCTCCTTGTAGAGTATAGCTCACATCCAAACATCTGTGGGAGAATGGGGCAACACCCCATGAAGCTCATGCAAAAAGGGAAGGTCTGCCAAGCCGTATGCCCATGGGTGCAGGATTCTTCAAAAAGGCGCGGGTTGAATATGGCGCCCTTGGAGCTTTCTATTTGATTGTATCGAAAAGTCCAATAAATTGAGATTTTTCTATTGGTCCAGGTCATTGCAGATTAAGCGAATCATTTATGATGAAGATGATGAGCTTCAAAAGAATGATTCGGAGTTCTTGCAGAATGGAACCATGCAGTACTAGACACGAGATAAATCTTCCAAAAAACAAGACCTTAAATAAAAAATTAATTTAAATGAAAATTGATTAAAATTCTCAGTCCACATCATTAATTTTTATTTTTTTATTTCCTATTTTGTTAATTTATTATTTATTTGTATTTTATTTTTGTAAAAAATATATTGTAAGATCCACTGAATGTATATATTATTTTATCATATATTAGCATAAAATTGTTCTATAATCAAATAAATTCGTTGAATAAAATAATATAAAACAGTTTCTTCAACGTGTTTTCCAATTTTGTATTTTCAAAATAGTTTTTTAAAATGACAAATTAGACGCATTTTCATCGATCTTAAAATAGAATCACAAAACAAAAAATTGAAAATAAATTCAAAACACAAAACTCAAACGCGAAGAGAAGAGGCTCTTGCCTCTTAGTAACTGCAACTCGTTTTACAGCCACAGAATTGTTATACGTGTTATTAAGTAGCTATTTGTAAGAAACACAAATTTGTATAACCACCTATAATTAGTAGGCATGAGAGGAGAGAGAAAAGTGTGAAATGTTGATGAATTTCTAAATCTTCCTTCCTTCGTTCTTCAATTTAGTTTATTTTTATCATCTTATTCTTCTTCCATGTTGACATGCAGAAATGAAGCCCAATTAAGAACCCAAAGAAGGGGCCCAGTTGAACCTATAAGCTCAAAAAATCGCCCAGGCTTAGTAAATGCCCAAAATTTGGGTGAATGAAACGTCTCATCACCGCATAAAGTCGCGGTTACTAGACAGTTGCTAGTCATCTTATCGCACATCCACATGTCAAAATTCGAGAAGTTATAAACGGTTGAACTATGAAATAATAGCAGCAGTTAAGACAGTGTTTTCCGATAAATTAGCCATCATGGAGAAAATGGTTGGTTATTGAGCGTCGATCAGTTTTAGAAACCGTTTAAGAAAGTATAAAAATAAAAAGAGATTGAAGAAATAGGCCTAATCAATCATTCTAAAAAAACAGAGAAATATGTAATTTCATTTTCTTTCAATTATAAGCTTTATCTACATTGTATTTCCTGTGTGCTTGTGCCCCTTGGAGGCATTTTGTTTTTTTTTTCTTTTCTCAAAATTGTAATCTTCATAAATAAAACACCCATTGTTGGGCCTTTGTCTCAAAAAGTTGTTGTCCCTTACACATCGTCTGAATCCTTTTAATTTTAAGCGGGAGTTCATTATTGTGCGAAACAATTTGGCATGCCCAGTGGGACGGATTTTGGTGTTAGAGGATACAAGAAGTGAAACAATATGCCTCATAAAATTTTGGATAAGGAGCTAGCAAGCCAACGAGTAGTCCAGTTTGTGGTCGAGCAGTATGAGGAACAACAAAGTACTCCGTGAATAGATGAACTGAATCAAAGTCGTTATGAACCGATGACTGAATTGAGTCCTCGAACCATGCCCGCGCTGCTTGGTGAACTCACATAGGATGTTGTTGGACACGTAAGTATGCAAAATGTTCATAATATGGAAAAGTTTACCCAAAATGAAAATGTGCACTATGATAACATGGCCAAACAGTTAGGCACTTTAAATGAACTTATGAATAAGTTAGTAGGCCAGATATGTCAACCAAATTTGCCAAGTATAGGAAATCACTTCCAAGCCAGAATGATTGTGAGGCATAACTCCCCAATCTTGAATCCAAATCAGGGAATAGAATCACCTTTTATGCCATCAACGTCAAACTCAGGGGGAATTGGAATGGCAATAAAGCATCTAACTTGGGGGTAGCTCGAATGCAAGATAAAATATTCAAAATATTGGACAAAATTTGACACGAGTTAATGATGGAGGAAACACACCCAAGTTAATGGTAATAATGCCTTAAATAATGGCAATTTTGCCACAAATCCAAGGCCAAATAATAGGCCTCAAATGATACCACCAGTAAACCAACCTATAAGTGTCCCATATGATCTCAATGTGTTGTTAAGAAACCAAATCATAGAGATAATGCAAGATCAAATGGCTTTCGGGATGCGTCCTTTTATTAGGCCGACCTATAGGAAGCCATATCCTGATTGGGTAGATCGAGCATACCCATGGCCTAGAGGATATAAAGTGCCCGAATTCTCATTATTCACTAGCCTAGGTGAAGTTTCTACGTTGGAACATATAGGGCGATTCACATTACAATGTGGTGAAGTGACTGATTATCACAAAATGAGATTGTTTCTTAGTTCATTAACAGGAGTAACTTTCTCATGGTTCATTAACTTGCCCGCAAATTCTGTTCAGAACTGGCCACAATTGGAACAATATTTCCACTCTCAGTTTTATAAAACTGAATCTGAAGTTACCTTAGCCGATTTGGCGAATTTACGCCAAATGCCGATTGAATGGGCAGAAGTTTTTCTTCAGAGGTTTAAAACAGCTAGGAGTAAATGTTTTGTACCTTTACCAGAGAAGGAATTTGTTAAAATCGCTCAAAGTTGTTTAAGCTTTGACTTAAAAAAGAAGTTTCAGGACATGGAATTTTCTGTCCTTTTTCAGTTGACGGCCAATGTGATTAGGTATGAACGTTTAATAAGAGAAGAAGAACAAATGAAAAATTCTAGTAAAGGGACTTATTGGTGACCCAAACTTTGACATTCATATCGTTGATAGTAGACGATGGACAGGAGGACCCTGAGCCACATCCTAGTGTTTTTGACTGTCTTAAAGGAAATGAAGTTAAAAGAGACGAAAGAATCTTGTATGCTAGATGTAGAAGAAAAGTAAATGAGAATGTAGAAACAACATGAGCATGGGGACATCATCATCGTCCTAGTATGGTTCCAAACTTCCAGCCTGTGGAAGGACGAAATATGCCATTTTGTGGAAAACTACCTTTTGAGAGGCCATTTAGACCAATGAACGATAGTAGAACGTTCAGACCGCAGCTTCGTCAATCAAATGTATGGCATTCGTTCCAATATAGTGCAGAAAGGGTGGTACCATTTAATGAAATGACTAGGACGCACCAAAGGCGTTATCAGGAGAATTATGGATTAATGATAAGGCAACTAGAGGTGTCAATACGGACAGGCCGGCCGAACCTGCATCGGCCCACCCGTCTCGACCCGAAACTGCAGGCCGGCCCGTGAACTGGGTGGGTCGTTCACGGGTCGAAGAGGCCGACCCGCGGGCCGTTCACGGGCCGATGAGGTCGAACCGTCGGCCGGACCGTGAACCCGTGTACCAGGCGAGCTGTTCAGCCTTTAACCACTGGCCAATTTTAATTTTTTTAAATAAATGGCAGATAGCCGTTTAAAGTGAAAGATGTGACAGTTGCGTACTGTTTTAGTCTTTAAATATATAAAAAAAAATAGAAATTGAATTAATAAATTAATAAATGTGAATTTATCATTATTATTTATTTTTTATTTAGTAATTTAACATATTTTTTGCTATATATGTAAACATTTTTTTTTAAAATTACAATAGGTAACTAATTTTTTTTAGTAATTTTAAAAAAACTAATTTTTTATTCATACGGGCCGAATTGGGTTAAACCGCGACCCATATGGGCTCAACCCGGATGGGTCGACGGGTGGGCCGAACTCGTGTTTAATTTTTGTGGACTGAGTTAACCCAACCCGCAACCCGCCATGGTTCGGACTTTTTTTAATGCAGGCTGTCACCGGGCTTCATCGGAGGCGGGCCGACCCGGCCCGCTTAACTCGGATTGACACCTCTAGAGGCAACAACAAGGGATAGCACGTCCTAAAATGCCTAATTTACTCAAGGAAACTAATAAAGATGGTCTATAAGATAAGAAGGAAGACAATATGGGCGATTCAATTGAGGAATTACTAGAAAGTTCTTCTGGGAAGTCGAAATTTGAACGAAGCAAAAAAGATAAAAATGAGGACGATCTAGGGCAATCTATTACTATTCAATTTGGTATTTTACCTCAAGTTTTGGCTAATCATTACTTACTAGCCAATGAGTTCAAAAGTAAAAAAAACGAAGAGATAGAAAGGAGAAACAATGTGGAAGAAACATGCACATTGAAATGCGGAGAAGAAATTGGTCAAACATCTCGAGACGATTATGAGGAAGAAGAAGATGATGGTACGACTAATATTGTAGAAGAAATTGATTTAGAGACGGAAAGAAGAAGAATGGGAGTCTCATATAATAATCTCTTGAAATAGCTGTATCAAGAAGGTGTCCGAAAGGTAGATTTGTTAGGTGAACCATTTGGGCGATCTTTTGATTACTACGTATTGTACGGTACACCTAAGAGGAAAGTGAGAGTATCACGCTATGAAAAATACGGATCACCTCCAAGGATATTGCCACTCCTTACAGGATGGGCAACCGAAGAGGAAGTGCAAGAAGAAAGTGATAGAGAGGTTCAAAAAACAGAAGGTTAGTGCGAAATATTGCATGTCAACTTGGTGCAAGAATTTGATTCCATAGAAGACAAGCAAGAAGTGGAGATAGAGGCAATTGAAAAGGTCATTTTTAGGAAACCGACGGTAAAATTGACCAAACATCTAAGGCCATTATATGTGAAAGCTTTAATCAATGGCATTCCGGTAGCCAAAGTTCTCATTGACAATGGAGCAGCCATAAATACTATTCCATCCAGGATGATGAGAAAATTTGCAAAGTCAGAGAGCGTTATGATCCCAACTGAAGTCATCATCACGTGCTTCAATGGAAGAGCAACTTCAGCCAAAGGTGTGATACCATTAGGTATAATGGTGGGAACTACTACTAGAACTACGGGTTTCTTTCTAACAAATGGCCCTACTAGCTACAATGTATTATTAGGGAGAGATTGGATTCACAGAAGTCGTTGTATACCTTCGTCGCTCCATCAGTGCTTGGTTTTCTGGAATGATAAAGGTGAAACATATGTGATGCAGGCAGATCATAGGCCTTTTGTTGCCGAAGCAAACTCAGTAGAAAGATTCATGTATGAAGGAGATTATGGACCTATTAGAGTAGTACAAAATGGGGAAGAAACTCAGATCGTCACACAGAGCGAAGAATCAGTTTCAATAGATGCACTTATTGATGTGTTTGATCAAATGAGCCAAATATAGTGGCCCTTGTAGGGATGGCAAAAAAACTCACCGACCCGAACCGCCCCGCGCCCCGCCCTGCCAAGAGCCGCCCCGCCCCGCCCCGCCCCACGAAGCAATAGGGGCGGGTTTGGGGCAGAAAAATCTGCCCCGGGCCGGGTCCGGGGCGACCCCGCCCCGCCCCGCCGCCCGCCCCTAAAATTTTTTTTTTTTGAAAAATCATAAAATATAGTAGAAATTATGATTTTCACTAAAAATAAACTAAAGAAGAATCAAATTCGGGTTAAAACTTATAAATTACTAACATTAACCACTATACGGCTATACCACAACTCAAATCTTATAATTTTTTTTTATTTTGCTTGGTATAAATATTTAAAAAAAATTGTATATATATATTTTTAATTATTTTTCAGTTTAACAAAAAAAAAAAAAGTTCGCGGGGCGGTTGGTGGGTCCAACAGCCGACCCGCCCCGCCCCGCGACCCGCCCCGCCCGACGGGGCGGGCCAAAAAGTTCGCGGGGCGGGGCGTGGCGGACCCGCCCCATTGCCATCCCTAGGCCCTTGAGGAGCCGGTAATTGGCAAAAAGATGATCAAAAGATGTTAAAGCAATGGCCAGTTTTCAGGCCTTCAAAGCTATATTAGTGGCTTTTAATAAAGAATGCAAAGAAAAAATGAACGAAAAGCGGCATTAAGGACGCTAAAGAACAAATTAGCAGTGTTCAAGTTAGAACAAAATATTAGCTGAGAGATTAATAAGGTGGATTGTTTGGAAGAAGAAGTGGTGACGACAAAGAACCTGGACGACGAGGTAATGGGGATCACAAAACCCTGGGCACGCCCAAGCACAAGATCTTTTGGTGAAGGTGAATATTGGAGATGGACGAGAAGATCGCCCAACATTTATCAGCCAGATGCTTAGCAAAGAAGGCGAACAAAAGCTTTTTCGCCTATTTTGAAGTTGAAAAACCAGGACGAATTCGTCTGGAATGAAGAAAATCAAAAGGCTTTTGCTAGCCTGAAGACATACTTGTCAAATCTACCAGTATTAGTTTCACCTATCCAAGGACGACCAATGAAGGTATACATATCGGCTGAACAAGAGTCAATAGCTGGATTAGTCGCTCAAGAAGACCAGAAACTTAGGGCGATGGAAAAAAGTACGGGATTGTAAAGTGGGGGACGAGTAGCAATTTCTAAAAGGTCAGAAATCCTAGCACGATCAAATCTGGCTTTAGTGGGGCTGTGTTTCATCATGCGTGCATGCCAAAGGCGAAAAGTAGTATCAGCTATGGGCCAGGTACAAATGCTTCTATCACAAATTGGCTTTAATGGAAAAGAGTCCAAAAAAGGAGGTTCTTGAGTACAAGGGAAAAGCTGGGCCACAGTTGCTCGCCCAACAAAGTCTGCATCATTGAACGACGAACCCAGATAAAACTCATTCAATTCAGGTTTGAATGGTAAAAGACACGATGGGTTTACGTAAGGTCTAGTCAGAAGTTCTTGGAAGTCTTCGAAGCTAATAATATTATCTGAAGTATCCTTTGAAGTCACCATTTATCGCGAATGCAAATTTCAAAAGATGGTAGAGATATGAATGCTTGAATAAGAAATGAGGAGATGAACATTGTTTCTTTTATAGGAGAAATAAGATGCAGCGACGTGATGGGGGCAGAACGTGGATATAGTGGTAAAATGTAGTAGCGTGCTTTTGTGTTGATAAACGGTTACGTGGAATTGTACCTTTTGGGATGCAGAAGATGAAACATCACTGAATATGGTTAAAATTAATAATTGATATTAATTTAGCCATATTGGGAGAGGGGGGAGGGGGGGGGGGTAATTGTTGACGTGCAGAAATGAAGCCCAATTAAGAAACCTAAAGAAGGGGCCCAGTTGAACCTATAGGAACAAAAAATTGCCCAGACTTAGTAAACGCCCAAATTTGGGCGAATGAAACGTCTCACCGCATAAAGTCGCAGTTACTAGACAGTTGTTAGTCATCTTATCGCACATCCACATGTCAAAATTTGATAAGTTATAAACGGTTGAACCATGAATTAATGGCATCAGTTAAGAAAATGTTTTCCAATAAATTAGCCATCATGGATAAAGTGGTTGGTTATTGAGCGACGATCAGTTTTAGAAACCGTTTAAGAAAGTATAAAAAGGAAAAGAGATTGAAGAAATAGGCCTGATCAATCATTCTCAAAAAACAGAGAAATATATAATTTCATTTTCTTTCAATTATAAGCTTTATTTACATTGTATTTCCTGTGTGCTTGTGCCCCTTGGAGGCATTTTGTTTTTTTTTCTTTTCTCATAATTGTAATTTTCATAAATAAAACACCTCTTGTTGGGATTTTGTCTCAAAAGGTTGTTGTCCTTTACACATTGTCTAAATCCATTTAATTGTTAGCTGGAGTTCATTACTGCGCGAAACATTCCCATTTCTATCTTAATTATCATATAGTTAAATTGAGCTAAAATTCAAGCTCTCGTAGCTCAGTTCTTTCCATTGGTACTGGTTTGAGGAAAATTCAGCAGTGGATTGAGCTCCAACCATTACATTATTCCATTATCTCTCTAAATAGAATATAGTTATCCTAATGAGAAAATAATGGTCAGAAAAAACATCCTTACATAGAAATTGAATAAGATTCATACCCAACAACCCGAAATAAAGAAGTTCAGTGAGTAAAATGTATTCGATCGCATAGTCTAAACCCTATTTGATTGTCATTAAGGCAACCCTATTTGGTTCGGGAGAAAGAATACATGTTGCTGTCAACCGGGTGTCTAGAAGGAAAAACTCCCCACTTCCTAGAGCTCAATTTCTTGAAACTCTTAAACCTTTACCCTCCAAGAAACACTCAATTATATAGAAAAATCAGAAATTTCCAAAAAGAATTCGTCTCCTTTACATGCTTATATTTTTTTGTAGAGCTAAACTATCAAAAATAGCTAAAAAGGGCCAAACATTTTTTAGCAATAACGAAAGCCAATCATGCTGTTAATCGGAAGACAAAGAAATTCGACGTTCTATCATACCTACAGTTAAATTCATTGAATTAATTTTCGAATTAGTGAGAACTGTAGTTTTAGGATGTGTTAGCACGAGTGTTTACAATTGTTTGAATTTGGAACAAAAAAAAAGGGTAATTAGCACGTTTCGTCCCTATTTTTTAGGTCTATTGTGAAAATCGTCTTGATCGTTTGAACTTTGCCATTTGGGTCTTTAAATCATCCATTCTTTGTGCAAATCGTCCATACCGTCCAAATATGTCAATTTTGCCGTTAAATCAGCACGTACAATGCACTCTCTCAATTTCTGAAGGGTAATTTCGTCAAATCATAAATTCTACTGTTACCCACCATACCACCAAAAAAACCCACTGTTACTCACCATACCACAAAAAAAACCCATACTTTTAGCACCTTAACCAGCCACCACAATCACCCAAACCAGAACTTGGTGTTCGATGAAGCCGCTGACAAGGATGATGTAGTCAAGTCGGCGCCATCCAAGAGATCCAATGAGGACAGCTCGCAAGACTCACCGTTGGATGACTGCTCACTCCGTTTGGATCCATCACGACTGACAATGAAAGTGGAGGAAGATGGGGCATGTTTTTTGGAGGTGGTGGGGATAGGAGGCTGAGGCTGCAACACCACCCGAACAACCAAGTTTTGAAGTGCCCATAGTGTGATTCTTCGAACACCAAGTTCTATTACTACAATAAGTACAATCTTTCTCAGCCGCGCCACTTCTGCAAGAGCTTCCGGAGATACTAGACTAAAGACGGTGTTCTCCACAACATCCCAATTGGCGGTGGCTGCCAAAAAACGAAGCGGTCCAAGCCGAAAACATACACTAGTTCAATTGCAGATGCTCCCAGTGAAAGGAAATCGAGTTCACATTCGAGTAGTGAGAATTCAAGCCTAACCGCCTCCACCACGGAAGCCACTTTTACTTCCACCACCGCCACCACTACCACTGGCACCTTCGGTGCCAACACCGAAGTTGGTTCGTCCCCGCCTAGTGGTTTGTCAAATTCCGCTACGAATATATTGTACAATTTTTTAGATACAAGGTTTTTCAACCTGAATCCTCAAGACACAAACAAAAATCCTGGGTTTGATCATCAACCTTTGGTGAATCAACCAACGGCCGATCAGATCATCAACCTTTGACATTCTTGAACTGTTTCTTGGTCAACATTTGTTTCTTGGTTTGCATTTGATTCTTGAATTGTTTTTTTGGTGAATCAACCAACGGCGGTGATAGTGGTGGCTGGTTAGGGTGCTAGAAGTGTGGGTTTTTTGGTGGTAGTGGTGGATAACCGTAGAATTTATTATTTGACGAAATTGCCCTTAAGAAATTGAGAGAGTGTACTATACGCGCTGATTTAACGGCAAAAATTGACAGATTTGAACGGTACGGACGATTTGCGCAAAGAATTGGTGATTTAAAGACCCAAATGCCAAAGTTCAAACGATAGGGACGATTTGTGCAATAGACCCAAAGGATAGGGACGAAACGTGCTAATTACCCCAACAAAACTTATTTTATTATATAACTTATTTATACAAATTGGACACACCACTATTATTTTACAACATCTTATTTTACTTAATCTCACTCATCACTCATTACACTTTCTCACACTACACTCAAGTACAATACGCCAATACCCTATTTATACTTGGTTATAACATTTCTAAAAATATCCATTAATGGAGGTTAACAAAAAAAATAGAAAGTTCTAGTGCTAATTCTCCATGAATATTCTAGATCTTTCTTAATATACATGTCATAAGGAGAATATTTTAGAGAAACATTTTAAAGAAAAACAAGGAGAATAATCTAGAACCTTTAAATAAGCTAGTGATAACCTTCAATTCTCTCCTTTAGCACCAACGACTTGATTTAACTATTTTCATCTCATCATTCCCATTGTACTTTTCTATTGACGCATCAAGTCGCCTCTTTAGCTTGTATACTCATTTGTAGGATATAGGCTTTACTCCGTCAGATATTGGCGTCAAGTCCCAAGTCTCTTTTTCTTTTAGAGCCACGATCTCTTCTTCCATTGCTTTTCTCCACTCCTTGTGTTGGACTGCCTCTTCAAAGGTCTCTGGCTCTTTGATTCTTTCATATTCTTTTACTATTGCATTAGCGTACTTGAGATTTGGCCTTCGTTGTCTAGTTGATTTTCTTTGTTGTGGTTAAGGACTCGTTGGTACCTCAATCACTTTTGTTGGCTCTGCCTATTCTCTTCTGGTGTTGGTTGATACACACCAGTTTGCCATGGACCTTGCATTGCCCTCGTAGGTTCTTGTCCGTTGTTTGACTCCTGTGAATTTTCAATTTCTTCAAGGCTTTGTTGTATTTCTGCGATTTTTTCTTGCAACTTATCTTCGATTTTTATTGAATCTGACAGTTCCACCCTATGCGATGTCCACCAAAAAGATGCTTTGTCAAACACCACATTGCCCGATGTGTAGCAATGGTCGTTTATAGGATTGCATCATCTCAATCCTTTCATTTGGTTGTCATATCACACAAATATACATCTAATAGTCTTTTTGTCGAACTTGCTCCTCAAGTGACTAGGCACAAACACATAACAAACACAGCCAAAGACACGAAAGTGACTAACTGTGGGCTTAATTTTCCACAGTTTTTCAAATGGTGACACGAACCCTAGCTTCAGGGTCGGAAGCCTGTTTATCACATGTGATGCTGTCCTCATACACTATGCCCAAAACTTTTTTGGGTGTATTCTTTGTGTGTAGCATACTTTGACATGTTTCATCAAGATGTCGATTCTTCTTTTCTGCTACACCATTCTGCTGTGGAGTGTTTGGACATGTCAACTAATGATGTATATTTTGTTCTTGTAGATATTGGGAGAATTCTCCTTATGTGTACTCTCATCAATTATTCGTACGTAAATACTGAATCTTATCCCCCGACTTCTATTTTTACTTTTTCTTTAAATTTTGTAAACGTCTCAGATTTTTCTTTCAAGAAGAAAACCCAAACGTACCTTGAGAAGTCGTCGATGAATGTCACCATGTAGCGCATGCATCGTTGCTTGAGATGTCCAAACACATCAGAGTGTATCAACTTCAATGGTTACTTTGCTCTATAGTTTGACTCCTGATATGGTAGCTGATGTGCTTTACCATGTTGACAGCCAGCACGCACTATGTCGTCTCTCGTCTCTAGTTGAGGAAGGCCCTTGAGCATCGACTTCTTCATCATCACCTTCAACTTGTGATAGCTCACGTGTCCTAGTCTCGCATGCCATAAATCTACTATCTCATTCTTTCAAGTTTAATCTACGTATGCAGACTCTACTGACATTACATAGATGGACTCTAGTCTTCGTCCTTCCATTACTGGTGTACCTGAAATTTTGACATTTTGATATACATTAACATATTTTGGACCAAACTATTACTTGAAGATGTCAGTTGTGCCATTGATTGGGGATTTTTTTTTCAATCATGGCACGTGATAGACGTCTTGTAGCTGCACCTAACTAGGACTAAAATGAGGCGTGATAATTTTCTTACCGATATAGGTTATTGGCAATCTCGAGTTGTTGGCAGTTACCACCATCCGGCCTCCTTTATACTCAGTTGTGTTTTGCAGCTTTTCATTGTCGCATGTCATGTGATTAGAACATCCTGAGTCAACAATCCAATTATTTTCATAATCTATTCGTCTAGGCACGACCACCACTAGTGTCGATTCTTCATCAAAGCTTGAATTGCACACCTTCTTATGCGTTTGCTCAGTTACTGCGAGCGACGCTTCCGCATCCCACTCTTCTTTACTATTATATTTTTTTCACACGTTGGAAGTTTCCATATTACCTTCCGCTGGCTTTTTCCTTGATCGACAATCTCTGGTGTAATGACCTCGTTTGCCACATACAAAGCATGAGCTATTAAGTCGCCTATATCTCTTCGACAACTGACCTCACTCATCACGATTTTCTTGAGCTCTCCTTGTTTGAGTACCTTTTATGGATTTTTCTTCTTTTTCTTCTTTATTATTTTGTCGAGAGGATCAACATTTTCTCTTATAGCTAAACAATGATTCATCTTCTTTCTTTAGTGAGACCCCTAACATTTGCTTAGTCAACTCTTTTTGGTCGGCTGGCAAATTTTCTAGGTTGACCAGTGAAGGTTGCTCTGGCCAACCTTGTATTGCGGCAATAAAGCCTCTAAATTAGGTTTTCAATCCATGTATGATTATTCTTCTCAACCTAGACTCTGAAATTTTACTTGAAGAATCTAATTCAGAGATTTTACGATAGAGATATTTTACGTTGTTGAAGTATTGGTTTATCGTCATCTCATCCTGAGTGATGGACAGTAGCTCGTTCTCCAGAAGCTGCAACCTTATATCGTTTTTCTTTGAAAACAATGCTGCAAATGTGTCCACGGCGTATTATTGTCCTTCATATTCTCCAATAATTCCTCATCAATTGTTGTCTTTATCGCAAACATGGCCTTACGTGCTTTAATCTTCCATTTCTCAGAGCCTCGACGTCCTCCGATGGTGTCACTTCACTACCGCCAACTACGTTCCACAAGTCTTGGCCTTGAAGATAAGACTCCATGCATGTCTTCCATGTGGTTTAGTTTTGGTTGTTGAGTTTCTTCACTCCGCTTATCATTTGTAGGTCGCCCATCGTGACTTGAATAACCTCCTCGTTACCAAACAAGCTTTATTAAAGCTTCAAAATCTCAATTTGTGCACGATCTACAGAAGCTCGAAAATAATCTCCACTCGACTACCTTGCTCTGGAAACATGTGTCCCTCAATCGACTCGCTCTGATACCACTTATTGAATTTGGAACATAAATAAAACTTATTTTATTATATAACTTACTTAGACAATTTGGACACATCACAATTATTTTATAGCACCTCACTTTAGTTGATCTCACTTATCACTCATTATACTTTTTCACACTACACTCAAGTACAATACACCAATACCCTATTTATACTTGGTTATAACATTTCTAGAAAGGTCCATTAATGGAGGTTAACAAAAAAACTAGAAAGTTCTAGTGCTAATTCTCTATGATTATTCTAGATCTTTCTTGATATATACGACATAAGGAAAGATTCTAGAGAAATCATTTTAAAGGAACCAAGGAGAAAAATCCACAACCTTCAAATAAGTTGGTGATAACATTACTTTATATGCGGGTTAAATATTATTTTTATCAAATAAAAATTATAAAAATTATTTTTATCAGATAAAAATTATAAAATTTCTATTTATTTTTTACTCACATTTTGTATTATTTATGTTTTATAATTTATAAAAAACTTAACCAAACAAGCGCTCAAAGTTTATATTTGTTTATTTGAAGAGAATTACCTTTAAAAAATCAGATTTTTTTTAAAATTTCTGGAATAGTAAGAATATATATATATTTTTTAAATTTTATTATTGCTTTTAATTATAAGCTTAATAGGATATGAAAAAATTACTCAATCAAGATATCTCGATTCCACGGAAACCGCTCTTAACGGGTCGGAAAATCCCTGACTAATCGGGGAACTAGAGCAAGGTTGGGGCAAAAGTCCCTATTCAGGGTCAGGGTCAGGGTCAGGGTCAAGGTCAGGGTCAGGAACGTGGTGGGGAACATGGTCCCCATCCCGCTACACCCACCCAAGTTCTAACACACACACACACACACACACACCATATATATATATATATATATATATATATATATATATATATATATATATATATATTTTTAATTATTATTATAATAATCATATTATAAAAATATAAATATAAAAAAGTACTAATTGGTTAAATCCTAACTATATTAAAAGAGTCAATGTATAATGATACTATTCATAAGATTTGGTCCTCCTATGATCCATAGACTTAGACTATAATAAAAGAGGCATTGGCTTGAATACTATTCATAGTTCCTATTTCACATCTAATCTAAACTATATTATAAATGGTTACTGTTCCTTATTTTGGTCCCCAGACTGACGAATACGACATAGTTTGTGATCTTTCATTTTTTTTTTCAATTTTATTCAGTCTAACACGGCTTATTTATCTCTCCTCCATATGATACACACAACTCCCCTCCTCCATTTACCTTTCTATTTCATCTTCTCTCATTTTCTCTCTCTTTCTGCAGAGACACACCAACACCTCCCTTCACCTTTCACATTCTCTCATTTTTTCTCTCTTCTCTCTTTTTTGCACAGATTAGGATTTTTTCGGTTAATTTTGGACTTGCATTTTTTGGGGCTTTTGGTGTATCAAATCATTTGAGCTTCTACGGTTAAATCAAATGATTTGTAGGTATGTTTTTCATTTGTTTTTGCACATATTAGGTTTTTTCGGTTGAGTTTTTATTTGATTTTTGTTAGGATTCGTTTCAGTTTCTTTTGTTTTTTTGAGCTTTGGTTATTATGTTGTAGTAAAAGACGATTGCACATTCATTTTGTCTCAAATGATTGCAAACCCTTCTCTTTTATTAACCATCAATTCACCCCAAATTTCATCCTTTAGCGAAATTCACTCTCAACAATTGCAAACCTTAGATTGTATGATTTGGGTTTCCTTCTCCAGCGATTGGAATTTATTGGGTTCATAGGATTCTTTTGTTTTTGCAATTTTCATCTATTTCCTTTGGCGAACATTTGATTTAATTTCTTATTTTCTTGTTTTGTTCTTTATTCGCTTCTGATGTTGTCCAAAGATTATAATTGGTCGAATTTGTATGTTTCTCTTTTTGTGATTTTCTGCTATTTCATTTAATTTATTATTTCTGTTCCTTAATCAGTCATTGTTGTACTGTATTGTAGTTCTGATTTGGGTCTACATAGTTTTTCTTGATGAAAAAAATGAACTTCGATGTTTAGGCATTGTTCACTGGTTGCTAAGGTATGGTGTTTAGACATGTTATCTAGGTTTTGTTCTTTAGTGTTGTTAGAAAACATTTGCTATTTTCTTAAGATGTTTAGTTGTGTCTAAAATTTCATCAGGGGAAAGGGAATGAGAAGGAAAGAGGAGGGGAGATGAATTCTACCAGGTAAATAGCCAGCATGATTTTTCCGTAATGTCATTCCCGTCACCCTTATTTCCTTAAGTTTCAGATCACATGTGATAAAGAATAATTTGTATATGCCAATTCTTTTTATATATGTTAACTTAATTATTTTCATATGGGTGGATAGTATGTTTCCTCTAAAATGAACATTCAAAACAATTAACCAGTTATTATCAGTTGGTGAAGGTGCTTTGATAACTTCTCCTTGTTTGCAACCTTCCAGCTTGGCAAGATTGGATGTGCAAAAAGTAGTCCACCATAAATAGATCAGCCAATATTATCTAGCCAGCAGCATCAAATATTATAACTTGAACTAACCCACTACTGTATTCCATATTTGGGTACTAATCAGTAGCTACTTTACTGCTACAAAATATGATGTTCTCAAATCTAGATTAATTTGAACATTTCAGTAAATGAAACTAATGAGAATATCAATATCATAATTGAGTAAAAAATAAGTAATGTTTCAAGTGCTTTCATTCTCCTATCATGAACAAAAGAGAAAGAAAAGAAAAGTGTTGTCCAGATTTAGCATTCTAATACTAGCGAGAATAAAAAAGTACTTGTGAGTTTCTAGATAAAGGAGCTCTGCATTTCATAAAATAAAATATGTAATCTTATTGGTATGGATTCAATCTCAGAAGGCAATCCAATAGAATCTCCCAATATTTAGGTTCAACAAAAAGAGGATTCTAACTTTAGCTTAGCTAAATGGCATTATGAGCTTACTTATTTCAAATATAGGATGTCCCTATATTTTTCAAAAGGTTGGTCATAAATAGCGGTAGTTAAATCACTTTTGAGCTGAAGGGTTTTATATATTCAATATCAAGGATTGCTGAAAAAATTATTGGATATAATTCTTCGGCTAGAGTTTATGGTTATTCAAATGTTGATGATTATATTATTTTGTGCGCATAATTCAACACTCTAGATTACGACTATTAAGTATGGCGCAATCTTCTTCATTTAGATTCATTTTTTTCGAAATTCTACCATGTATAGTGTGTACTTGTCTTCATCTTTTTTTTTTTTTTTTTTGGTGTATCCTAATTTTGTGGTTTGTGTTTAATTTTCTACTTCGTGATTTCATTTTTCATTTAAGTCAGCGCATTGAGTTCAAGCTAGGCAATAGTAAGAATAAGTAAGAAAATGAGCTAGGGAATTAAGTAGTATACATTTATCAAGTCAACAAATACTTTTTTGTTGCTAGAAAATGATTTAATGGCATCAGATTTATCCAAACTCATCTCATGATTAGAAAGAAAGCTTGATGCACCTCAAGTCAAATTCTATCCACCACTTCATAATACAATTTCAATTTATTTTTATAAGATTACTGTTATTAAAATTCACAAAAGAAAAAGTTAACATATGTCGAGAAGACTTGACGTTTTTATTGATTTGATAGATATTATAACAACAGCAAAGTAAGCCTTATATTCAAATTATATGGGATTTGTTACATTATTCTTCTGTTCACATTCTGCTTGGTTAATTGCGATATGATTTGTTTCAATAGGTATTAAGTCCATGATTTGTTTCAATAGATATTAACTCCATTTGGTTTAAAGTTTCCAGTTTTAAATGATAGGAACAAATAGAGCTTGCTAGAAAGAAAAACCTTCAAGTCATCGCACAGCTTGAAGAAATACATGCAATATCACTACAACAGAGTTCCCTTTTTACGGCATGCAATATGTGCCGTAAAATAATATTTACGGCGTATACCTGAACGCCGTATAAAGCATTGCCGTAAAAACTTACCTCTATTTACGGCATACATTGAATGCCGTAATAATAATAAAAGTGCGCCGTTAATTTACTTATTACGACATTCTTGTGCACGCCGTAAATACATCTTTATATATGGCACACAATACCTGCCGTAAATGCTTTATCATATGACAAATGAATACTTTTTATGGCTAGCAGTTGTATGCCGTAAAAAAAAAAAATTTCATAGCATACATTAGATGCCATAAATCTGAGCTTATCATTTTCTTTTATAGCTAAGAATGGTACACCGATATATGGAAAAAAAACATATGCTAAAATTAACAAAATTATATAAATCAACCCATATATTTATATATATATATATATATATATATAATCGTGTTTTCCGAATCCGAATAAACATAAATATTGAGTAGAGCTCAATACAACTATATGAAATAGTAAAATTTATCTAACTAACTAAGAATATCATTGGCCGAATAAAAAGTTGATACCAACATTCCAAAAGTATATCACTTCCATTCCAAAATAACTAATTAACCTATTACAAAATAATCGATCCATATATCTGCAAGTTTTCTTCTTTGGTAAGTAGTTTAGCTATCCAAAAATAATCAACTTCCTGCAAATCACAAAAATAAATAAAATAATCAAACTCATTATTGAATAGTACTTAGCAAAATTTGAAAAAATAAAAAATAAAAAACATTGGTTGAAAGAGGGGCAGATCAAACCAAATTAAACGATTAAGACTAAAATGATTCCTAATTAAATAAGCATGAGTCCATGTTCCTTGATTGAGTGAACCAAGGTCAGCAGAAGCATTAATTAAATCCACTAGATTAATAGTTAAAATGTAAGACTAGATGGAAAGTTTTAAATCTGGGAGTTCTAAAGCCTGTATGCATATTTTCCATTGTGAGAAACCGATCTTGGGCCATTAATTTATAACAATTATAAATTGACTTCACTCATTGATAACCAAGGCTAACTTTGAAAAAATAAGTATACAACTAGCAATTAAAGTTTTTTTATAACAATTATACATTGCAGATTCCCATACAACATTTGATTCACCCTTAACTAACTTTGGGTACTGATCCACACGAGAATCTTCTTGAACTAATTCCTCAACCTATAAACAGGAAAACAATATAAAACTCTTGCATTGGTTATCTAATTAAAGAGCATTGCAACTTATGCAAGTCATATGCATCTAGAACAGAAGCTTAATGGACAAGATGGCTTGGAAAATGAGAAGATGAAAACTATCAGGGGGAAAATCACTTACTGGAATACTACTTGACCAAAACCATCAAAAATTCCATGAAGAGTATCCAAGTTCATATTTGGATCAGATTCATCCATATTTTTATCCATTCAATGCAAGCAATTAAAGTGCTCGACCATGTTTCAACAATTGATGGGACCCAAAATCCTTGAAGAGAGAGGGGTAAGTATAGTTGTTTGGCTTAAGGGTAAGAAGAGTGAAAATGGACCTGATAGTCTGTTACCAGAAAGAACATACAATCTGCTCAAATCAACAAAGGACATAAAGAATACACAATCTGCTCAAATCAACAAATGACTGAGGAATGTGGCCTAATAGTCTGTTACCAGAAAGAACCACTACTTTCATAATTCAACATAACTATTAAAACTTCCTTTAACTAGATTTGGTTAGCATATATATGTTTTACCCCATTTAGATTCTGCTAGTTTAGTACTACTAGAAAATACAGATATATTACATTCTTCTTCTATTGGTATCAATGGCCTCTCATTAGCAATTTCATGCATCAAATATCATGAAAGAAAAACATTTTCATGGTTGACCAGTACTTATCAATTTCACTTCATTTGCTGCGCCTATGATGCAATTTTCTTATCTAAAACAGAACATACTTTTCAAAAGTCCCAGTACATAATGATTCAATGTAAAAATAATACGTATGATGATGGAAATTATATAAAATAGATGTAAAGCATACCTTAGTTGTGATTAAAACTAATCCACTTTGATATACTTAAGTGGCCATGCAATTGTACTTCCTAATGCATCTTCAAGAAGAAAATGCTCACGCGTGGGTCGGTATAAGGTGACATTATCAACCACTTCAGTAACCCAAACTCTCCAACATTCATTACCAAGGGGTACATGATGCACTAGATCAGTTGGATTTGTTGATGCGATTTCACCATTTGCAACGACATCATCTTTCCCAAACCAACGTAACAATTTACACTTCTTACTTTGAAGGTTATCTGAACCATTTAGGCCTTTGTCTCTATGCTGTCAAATTTATATCACATTGTAGAATTTATTATTTTGAATATGGTAAATAAGATGTAATATAATATAACATTAACTAATATTAGGTTTCCACTTACATTATCTTCTTCTTCAATACTTTTATTCTTCATTTGAAACAAAGCTTGTAATCCATTAATTTTTTCCATATTGATATGCCTTTGTAACTCTATAAAAAAGAAATACTGCATAAATTATTGATAATACATTTAAGATCATATTTTAAAATTTTGTATATTTAAGGGGTTAAAATAACCTTGATAAGTGCACCCAATCTTTATCCATGATAATAGACCAACAATATGAACATAATAACCTGTTATTTCAAAAATGAAAAAATTAAGTCCAAAATATGATTATTTGATTTTCAACAATAATCACTTCCTATATTTGAATTATTTGACCTTTTACCTTTTACCAATTCACAGAGATTATTTGAATTATTATTTTTATCGCATTAGTGACACAAGATTCCATTGCAATTAGTAACCGAAATCATTTTTGGCTAAATCCATGCAAATTAGCAATGAAATTACATTTAGCGTCGTTGAGCATCAACGATTAAATTAACTACGAGATTATCAGGAACACACTTTTCAAATGAAAAAGCCAGCTCGTTCATTCTCTAATACGTTATGGATTTTTACAGTGAAATTTAGATTAATAGTAAATGTATTGCACATATTTCAATTACTTATGTGTGACTGTGCGTTTTCATATATATTGATTTTTCTAAATCAGACTAATGCAGGAATTTTATTAAGTCTATGACGTGTAATTTCATACGAGTTGTTTGTATATTAAATTTATATAATAGGTTTAGGCAAAGCTATTTTGAAATAAATTGATCAAACAACTTAGACTATACATTGTCTTTGGTAGAAATATAAGTTTAGCTTAAATACATACATATATTTAGCACCGTGGAGTATCAAAGGCTGAATCAACTAAATTGATGATAATTATGATGAACCTACATAATTTATGGCTAGGTGGATAACTAAAGACCACTTAGCATGCATGGCTCGTAATTTTGCTTCAAGACCATTACCTGCCCATAAAATTCATACAAGGCTCGGATACATTGACCTTTACCATCCCTAATTATACCTCCACCAGCCATAATACCCAATTCACGCTTACAGCAGCCATCAATATTAAGCTTAGCCCCATCCATGTGTTGGTTTGGTTTTTCCCATTTGACAGCTAGAGGAGGCCTTTTGGGAACTGGCTTTCTTATAGAAAACCGAAAATTGTGAGCTATGTCAATGTCTCCTTTCCATTTTGAATACTTTAAAAAGCCGCCCATAGATAACAATTGAACCTTATTGTAAACTCTTCATATGATTGAGATTATATTCATTTTAATATTGTTATACTTGTGATCATTTCTCTCTGCCCATATTAATGTCAAATGAGATTATAGTTCTCTCTGCTACATGTCAAATTCAAAGTTCTACCAATACTTTAATTTAAAGTAACAGAGGCATACCCCTAACATAAATTTGGAATCAAACTTTGATTTCAACAAAGATACATGGGATGGGAGAAAGAAGACACATAAATAAACAAGTAACCACCAGGAATGACTTGCTGTTTTTTAAGCATATCCCTTACCAGACAATCAGTTTTGAAACATAAGCCTATTCAACAAGACTAAAAGCCCGATTTGTGTTTTCTCTAGACTTCTCCTTGTATTTTTCATTAATACTTTTCCATTGATATGGTTACGCATCTATTACGTCTTTTTAAGCATGTGTTCCTCACAAGCAACCAAGTCCACATGCTTTGTGTAGATGGTCAAACTAGTTTGAAGGATCCAATACCACCCCTACAATAAACAGAACTCATGCAATTTGATTTTAATTCCTAAGGGACTGATTGCCATCTATCAAAATGAATTTTCTTTTATAAGAAAAAGTGACTTACACTTTAAAAAAAAAAGAAAAGAACAGAGAGAATGAAACTGATTCATCTCTCACCAAGCTCTCTGTAAAAAATGTGATACAGGTTTATATCTTTCAACTTATGTCCTGGATTTATGCTCAATATTGGATAACTTATGGATGAATAATTCTATTCTTGCGGCATCATTTCCACAAAAAGTAACCAAATAATATTGCAAAATCTGGGAAACAAAATTATGACCAATGATAAGAGCCTCACCTCAGTAGTTTGGCTAATGATTTGGGTATTGATTTGTTCAAGTATTGTTATCACCCTCACCTCAGAAACCTACATATGAAACAACACAAAAAATAAAAAAAATTATTAAAAAATTTCCCGTCCAAAATCAAACGAAAGCAGAGAAACTTCGAACAAAAAAAAAAGAAGCTAACATTCGACCTAGATCTACAACAAAAATACCTCTTTAATTCATTTCTCTTGTATCAAATTCCACAAAGACAAGCGGTTCTCATAATCTTGAAATCACAAATAGAAGATTATTTATGAGAGAAAGGGATTTGGTGATTTTTGTTGGATGGGTTGGCAAATACGATTCTGCTAGAAGGAATTTGGTCCCTGGTGAAATCTATTGGAACGGTTGGGAAGAGCTTGGGGAAGAGATGAAAATGGGGATGAAATTTTGGGATTTTCTCAGGAAGATGAAATTTGGGGTTTTCTCAGGAAAATGAAATTTGGGATTTTCTTAGGAAGTAGAAAAGAGATGGACTCTTGGAGCTGAGGTAAAAGCTACGCGGGAAACAAATATAAACGCGGGTATTTTTTTCCTTCCCCAAAATACACGGCACGCTTTCCGTATGCCGTAAAATGAAATGTTTTAAGGCATTCTAACTATACATGCCGTGAACTTCGGACTAAAAGATTTCGCTCTTTTTTTTCCCCTCAAAATACACGGCATGCATATTTACATATGCCGTAAAATGATATTTATTACGGCGTGCAGAATATGTATGCCGTGAATATTATATGATATTGGTGATTTACGGCACGTATTTAATGTATGCCATAAAATAATACATGTTAACGGCATTTTATAAATGTACGCCGTAAACTAATGCCATTATATGCTATATATGTTGTAGTGAATGGAACTCGAATTTGAGAGCACAAATGATCTTCATCAATTAATGAGACAAGTGAAAAATTTAGTGTCCAGTGGATGAAGAAGACAGTGAATAGAGGTAAGTTTAAATGGAACAAATAGAGGCTTCTTTGCAATCAATTATGTTCAAACATTCAAATTTGCCTTAAATCTTACAACAGTTTTGTTTTGTTAGTGAAGTAACGAACAATTTGTACTCTTATTCAATGCTGGAAGTATTGGAGTAGTTGCGGTGTTATCTTGTCTTGAATCTTGATACAAACTTCTGATATCGGTTATTTGATTTAAAAACTGCAAATTGATTTTTTTTAACCTGAATACTAGAGTAACTATTGACTAATAGCCTCAAAATGTTTACTACTAGAAAGAATCGACCATTATAGAAGTCATCAAGGTGAAAAGAGAAGAATGAATGAAATCCTAAAGTGTTTGCTTTCTTCTTTCTCTAGATTTCGTTCAACTTCGATTATTACCAAGGCATGTTGCAAAATAGAAGACTTCACTTTTGGATATTATTCTTTTCAATTGAATATATCCGACTTTTTTTGTGAGAGAAAAATAGAGAATATCAATGAAACACTACAAAAAATGACAGCAAATAATTCAAAAGAGACTTGTATATATGACTCTTCCTTTTCACAATCCAGGTAGAACCATTGAATATGACTTTTTGATTTTGCATTTGATTCACCTAAAAGCAAATTGAAAGAGAATGCAAAAGAAACTTACAATTTTTCTTCTCATATTTGAATTGCATTTGCATTTAATAGATTTTGGTTAATGTTAAACAAAATATCCTTATTCAAAGAGTGAATGCTTTCAATCTTTTGCTACACAATGTTAAGCTCTTTTATTTTTTGTACTATTATGTCTAATCAGACAACATATTTATAGGCAAGTGAGGGTATGGTTTGCAAATGGTAAGTCTATATTGATTTGCTATTATCATCTCCTAAATTCATTGTACGAAATGAGTCTCCCTCTGATCTGTATGAAATGGTAGTAAGAATCACTTTACTAATCATATGTGTTACTTCATTTTGATAAATTAATATGGTAACATCATTTGTTTAGGAATGGTGTAATTGTCATGTCATATTATCTATTGATAAAAATTCTTAAAAAGATATGGTAACACTTATAAATTATAACAAGTACTCTAATAATTAAATAAAAAGGTGCAAATGATTGTACTAATTAGTTCACTTAAGTTACTTCCCTATAGTATAGCACATATATAAGTTTGATATGAATGTCTTTCCTTCTACACACACACACACACACATGTTGGACTTTGGCTCATAGTTCAATTAATATTTGGTAGAGATATGCACTTAAGGATAATACTAGATTATCTTTCAATGGGGACATTGACATCCATTCTACTTTTGCTGCTTCCTTGCCTGCCTCATAGCCCAGTTTTGCTCTTCAGAGATATCTCGATTTGTCTAACAGATGGAAGGCTCCACCTATTCCAAATGGGTCCATTGAACCGTTTGTTGGTAATCTTTAGCAGGTAACCACTTTTCTGAAAGAATGGCCGTGACGAAATCTTCCATGCAGCATATACTAATCAAATCTTCCAATGTTGTTGCTTGTTTCTTTGTAGCACTGGTAAGTGAACTAAATGGTTGCATATTAAAATGCAATATTGTTACTAAAAAAATTATTGATTAGAAGAATATTGAGATCAACTTTGGTACTAAATCTATCAACGACATGCAAGAAAAGAATTGAACAAGAAATTAAAAAACAAAGCTTAGTTCTTTCAAGACATTGTCATATTACCATACATGGACACCTTTGACCTTGTCATATTTGAAAACTATTGCCATCCTGCAAATGTGAGGTGAGTAGTGATTTAATTGGCAAAATTGAGGATTGAGATTGTAGCTGCACTAGTGGTGATTTTGTTAATTTATGGATTTTTCTTGGTTTGGTTGTACAATCTTGAAACATTAATTTAAGAGAAAGGTAATTTAGCTTATGTTGGTTTTTCATATTTCATTCTCTCTTTTGTATTGCTAACAGCCTAAACAGAAAATTCGAGTAATTTCATATTTCATTTCTCTTCTTTGTAAGGTGGGATTGGCTGCTATAGCTATTGTTAACAGCATAAACTATGAGTATAACGTTGTTCTCTTTTCCACCCATTACTGTAATTCTTTTTTTTATTATTAAATTTTCAATTAACAAATGTTGTCTATCAAAGTGGTAACAAAAAAATTGGCCCAACTATAAGGAGCAATATAGTATTGCGTAGATCATTTAGAAGAGATCAACAAGCTTTCAAAGATAAGCTCATGTTTCAAAAGGTTAATGATGGAATTACCAAATATTTAATAATATATGCTAATGGTTATACTTTAAAAGACGCAACATCATTACTTCAAAGTTCTAGCCAAAATTAATACAAGAAGAAAATCTAATTTTCATGTTTTTGTTATACTGTCTTTCTTTGGTCAATTTTGAACATCAATTCTCTGCAAATTTGACGTGATCTTATTAAAATCACCTAATTTTAAAAATAAATTATCTTTTTGTAAAAACAAAACAGGATGTCGTTTTTATTAACAAGTAATGAGTGTATATGTGAGGATGTAACAACATCAATGGTAGCCTTCTCCCTGTTGTTGATGCCACTGGCACTGCAAACTCTCATCTTTCTTCAATAATTGCTTCTTAGATTTCTCTAATTTATTCATCAATGTTAGCCTTTAATATGGTTTTCCATCCATATCACTATTAAAAAAGTACGAGACTCTCATGTATCTAACAATTATGAAAGGTAAAACAAAGAGAAATACTCAATTTTAATGAAATAGTAAATTAAAAGAAAAACGAAAATTAAGAGAATCTCATTGCACGTCCTATTCAACCCTCATGCACCCTTTTTCCAAACTCTTGCCACTCGCCAGCCCTCCCGGTTCGGTTCTTTTGTCCCTACAAATCAAACACCCCGGCTTCGCCACCTATCCTATTCTAGTTTGATTCTTCCCACCTTAGTCCACTTCTCTCATCTCTCTCTCCAATGCAACATGTAGATGTTTTAACCCACTTTTCAAAAATCGTAGAAGTTGACTATGTCGGTGTTTGAATTTGACACTTTTTGACTCTAAGTTATTACAAGCAAGTAGTACTCATAAAAGCTATTACTCTAACTCGAATGTCACGTGTCGATCAATAACTACTTATTCAAGATTTTGTTCTATTTGAGTTATCCACATGTCAAAAATATACACGCCAACATCGTGTTTTCATTCTGGTGCAACGCATAAATTTTAACTTGAATTTTTGTCGATAGCTATTTATCCAGAATTGTCAACTTATGAATTTTAAAGTGGTTTTTTGACGATAAGTACTAACTACTTATCCAATATTATGCAACATGTATCTTTTTGTCGGTAACTACTTATCCAAGATTACACACTTAGAAGTGTACATTCCAAATTAACATACAAACACGAATGTCATGTGTCGATCAATAACTACTAACTGCTTATCCAATATAGTACTCATAAAAACTATTAGTCTAACTGAATGCCACGCGTTAAACAATAGTTGGAGTTATCGCACATTCCAAAAATGTACTTGCCAACATCGTTTTTCAATTCTAGCGCAACGTGTAAATTATAACTTTGCCGATAGCTATTTATCTAGAATTGTAATGTGAATTTTAACATGTCGTTATTTTGCATACTTAGAAGTGTACATTCCAAACATACAAACACAATATCTCTTATTCTCACATAATTAACATGGGAGTTTTTATCCCATTCTCATGCAACAACATTACGGTTTTATAGGGTAATAACACATGGAAACCATTTCTTATTGTTTTTTGATGCTCATTTAAAGATCACCATGTTTAACTTCATAATCCATATTTCTAATTGAAACTAAATATTGATATTTTATCTTGAGTATTTATTTTTTAAACAATAATCATATCTTCTTTCAATAATTAAGTCACATATAGCTGCTCAACATTAATAATGCTTACATCATTCGTAAAATTACTAGGTAGATTTGCTGTTTTTTTATTCAACTAAATATAACAAATTAAATAGAGACAAAAGAGGTCACCTAAATCAAATTGTTGTTTTATTACATTCATCCTCAAGCATGAAAAAATGGTTTAATGTTTCAAAAAACAGAAATTTTAGAGATCAAATACATTAATCATTTATACTAAAAGATTTAACAAGACTAGAAGAAGATAAGTAAACTTAAAAATAAGTAGAAAAGCATAAGCAAATTAACTAGTTAATTTCAATAGTTTATAGAGATCCTGAAACAGACTACTTGCCCAGAACACGATTCTTCCATACAAAATTTTCAGACGTTCTTAATTACAGAAACCTAAGCACATGCCCACAAAAGGGCCACCTCTGACAAACAAGATCTTGCTCTGGATCAAGTTATTCAGGATCACTGACACTGAGGACACACATACTAAACAAACAAACATTAAACAACATTAAAATCGAACCCTCCCCACAAAACATTAAGAAAAATAAATGGGACCCTTGTGATGAGATGACGATGAAGATGACAGACGGGGATTTTAATTTATATATGCAGACATGGACGATGGTGGTGGAGAAAATGAAGGATTTTATTAAGCTTCGATGTAGCCAGTTATTCTCAAAATGGCATTCCTCATTCTTGTGAGATCTCTTCCCTTGAGAGTCCTTCCAATTCCTTCACACATGGAGTGGGCAATACACCGATTCCCGGCTTCCCTCCTGGCCAGAATTTCATGGGGTGGGATAAATTCACCACCATCATCAGGTTCAACAAAATCAAATATTTTAGTATGTATTTTGATGCCAATAAGAGCATTCACTAAATCACATTCATCATCCCACAATTCCTTCCTGGGTTTTATCTGATAAATCTTGGACCAATCTGGAATGCGCATAGGGGCTGACCGGCGGCACGCAACCACCTTGGTGGGTGTCGGCACCTGACGGTCACCGCCACCGCCACCTCTATTTGCAGTCAGGATGGCTTTTGAGGCTGTAGGAATGGCCCATGCAAAAGGAGTTGATAAACCAGAACCAAAAGAGTACTTGATCTGATTCTCCTTTGGCTTTGAGTTCGAGCTGTTATACCATACATCCTCTTCTTGAAGCTCACCAATATCATCTTCAACTTCCGCCTTGCTGTGGCTGAGGCTGAAGTAGCGGCTGAGACCACCACGCATAGCTTCCATTTCTTCTTCTGCTGGAACTGAAACGAAGTTGCAAAATCTTGAGATACCGGAGGCCCCCCCTCCCCCAAATTTATAGAGATAAGAAGAAAGGAGTGTTTGTTGGCGTGATTAAGGTTCTAGAGAATCAATGAGGTGATAAATGGTGCGTAAGAGGCATGAATCTACATTGCTGTGGTTAAATACAGCCAAAAAAAAAAAAAAAAAACGAGCCCTGGTAAATAAATCACAAGCCCAAGCGTAACACCACCCCCACGCTCACGCACATAAAGCAACCTACGGTATAACCTCACAAACTTCATGAGAAATTAATCCCTGCACAAACTGATTATGCAAACGTCTAAAGAATTATACAGATGTCAAGTATAGAGAAACGAGTCTCTTGCTGGTGAGAAAAAGACAAACGCCAGAACGATTTGCATGACATGGGATTCAAACTCTCTTGGCCCCTCACGTCAGAAAAAAAACTGAGTAGTAAAAATGAAAGAAACGGGTAGAATCTCACTTTCAAATATGTTCACTTCAAATTTAACGTGAGAAGACGAGATTTGAAGTTTAATTGGGCTTACCTAGGAGGCTCCGAAAGAACCCAAAATAACAAACGGTCAAGAATCAAGAAGGTTTTTTTTTTTTTTAATTTCTTTCACAGCTCTCAAAAGTCTGGTTTTTGACTGGGAAAAGGTGCCCTAATTATCCATTCACTGCAACGCTTCATTCTTCAAAATGCCTTTAGATGGATAGGGACTTTGCTTTTAATTACTTTGTTCTTTTCCTCAATACTTTTAGGATTAAACTTTCTGTATTTGGACGGTATTTAAGGTTTAATTCCCCTATTAACTTACCAAATATATAGTTTATCCTATAAATTAAATTCTGTACAGCAGAGATTCTATTTCAAATCTTGTACTTTGAAATTAATTTTTCTTAAGAAACAATTTACTTGATTATTGGTAATGCTGATGATGCTACATTAAGTGCATGTTCGGCAGAGTTTTTTCTCCAAAAAATTTATTTTTTTGCCTACAATTTTTGACTTTTCAACCTTTTTTACATTACAAAAAAAGTCAAAAAGTAACCAAAAAAATCCATTTTTTCCCACAAAACACTCTACCGAACAAGCCCTAAATGTTACGAGCAAATATTTAGTGCCCGTTTGATTTTTAACAGCAGTTTTTTTTTTTTTTTTTAAGTTGATGAATGTGAAGTAAAAAGTTGATAAAAGTTGTGGGTCCCATTAAATATGTGGTTAAAATTAATTGTTGATTTTAGCATTTTAACAAAATTTTAAACAAAATCAAACAAAACCTTAGTATAGATTTCATGTGATTTAAATTTCCTTTAGTAAATCAAATCATTTATACATTATGGTATATTTGTGTGATGAAGTAATTTATATATTTGATAAACATACTATTTTAAAATAATAAATTACATAGTTGTCATTGGTTTTTCATATTGAAATACTTAGTACTTGTTGGAAAAAAATTTGTTAGATTATAAGCAGTTGGTCCTACAAAATGTGTGGATAAAAATGATATTTGACCAACTTATAAGTGTTTATGAAATTTAAATAAAACAAACGATACATTTATGAGAATTGAGGAGGTTTAATTTCTACAAGTCATAATAAGCAGTTTATAAAAGCCGTGGATCCTACGAATTGTGTGAATAAAAATAATATTTGACCAACTTATAGTGCTTATGAAATTTAAATAAAACAAACGATACATTTATGAGAATTAAGGAGGTTTAACATCTACTAGTCAATTATGTAAATCGCTTATAGTCGAAATGAGGATGACATTATTGTGGTGCTTAAGGTGTTATTTTGTTCGCGCTGAGTTAAGCTTCACTATTTATAGTACTTAAGATAGCTTTTGTGGTTAATTATGGAGATTTTCAGTATCCAAATGTTTATTCGTGTTATCCAAAATCGATTATCGTATAATGAAGTGGGGTCTACACGAAGTCAAATACTTGTGTCACGATGCTGTCTGAGACAAATGTTTATTTATTTATATTTAAATCGTCGTTATATATTTTGTACAATCTAAACTCGTTGTCAATGTTTATCTCGAGCTCTAATCAACATGGTAGCCCAATCAAATGTTTAGGTGGAAGAGTTGTGTAAGGCACGCATTGGCTAAATCATATAATTATCCTTTGCGATTATCTGAAGAGAAAATTACCATCAAGGTCAAGTAGGATCTAATTTTTGGTGCACGTGTGACAATCATGTACAAAAACATGTCAAACACATTTATTCATCTCCCGATATTGTGTCTTCACAAATAAAAATTCTAAATGTGATGCAAATTGAAACAGATAAAAAGTATGTCTGATTAAGTTTAAAAAGTTTACTCATAACTAAATTTACTTAAAATTAAATAAATAATTTTTTTTAGATAAATGTTGAAAAAAATAAAAATAAGTTACTTATTTTTTGTTCATGGTACACGTTTCTTGTTTTTCATTCATTGTTGATGAGTCGGTGTCCCCTTGGAATTTTAGCCCATCAGCCTTTTTGTTTTTTGTTTTTTTTTTTTAATAAATGATACATGCGTTACCAAAAGGAATACTTCTTTAAAATTGACGCAAGTCTTAAATCATTTTCGACTGTACTTGCCGTCATTTTTTTACTTGCTTGTGGGCTGTGGATGCATCAGGACCCAATGTTGGGCAGGTTTGAGAGGTTTAAAAAGCCCAAAAACCCCAGGTAGCAGATTTTTCAACCAATTTTTATTTAGGGTAATTAGCACGTTTTTTCTCTATCCTTTGGATCTATTGTGCAAATCATCTATATCGTTTGAATTTTGGCATTTAGGTCCTTAAATCACCCATTTTTTGCACAAAAGATCCCTACAGTGCACTCTCTCAATTTTTTAAGAACAATTTCGTCAAATTATAAATTTTACTGTTCATCCACCATTACCATTAAGAAACTATCGCTCCTTTTCAGTACCAAATGTGGTACATACCATAAGCGCATATTCAGGGCCAGAACCAGAGTCCTTTTGGAAGCTGAGGAGGCGGACAAAGGCTTCACCCTCAGCTCCTCCAACTACTCTTCGTTCATAGACAACACTCCTTGCCCATCGGCATCTGTCAAAACCAAGCTCTTCAGCGTCTTGTGCTCCGCTATTATGCCTACCAAGGCCGCAATCAAGGAGCTTATTGTCCACACTACACGTAATTTCAAGCCCCCATTCATGTAAAATGATTCGGGTATGCTCCCACTATCATTCTCGGCTCCAGTATTATTCCCATTATTATCATTATTAACATTACAAGCACCAGAAAATTCGTTACTTTTTGCAATCTGACTTACATTGGAGGCTCCAAGTATGACACAGTTATCTAGTGTGGACCCAAAATCCGCCTTCCACTTGAGCAAAATACCTTCATCAATCTCGAGCTCCCTGCTCGACAATTCAATTCTGAGAAGCTTAATTTCGTTAAAATTCCTCAAGACCTGCGTAGGGAAATGGTGAGTCACACTATTCTGGTCAGAATCAAAGTTCAAATCTTCCAAATTGGACGAAAGAGAGTGGCAGCGAGGGGAAGAAGTAATAAGCTGGGTCAATGATTGAAGCGGCTTACAGAGACCAGAGAAGACGAAACGAAAAAGAGAGGAGAGCAGAGCCAGACGAGGTTGCGGTGAAAGAGGCAGAATCATCGTTTGATATGACGCAATCAACCCAGACGATGACATTATCCACCTGAGGAACGAGTGAGTTGAATTGCCTAGAAACGACTCCGCATCGGCCCAAAGCCTTGACATCTTCTATTCTGTTGAAGATCAAGATAACAAGAGAATCCGGCAACCTGTCGAAGTGATCGAACTGTTCTGTACAAATCTTGCCGCTCAGATCTAACCTCATCGAACCCATCCTCACAACACTCCTGTCTATATATCCGCATGTATATACGTATATACACACACCTACATGTGGATAATTAGCAGTGGATACTGTGAGAAATTATGGATCTGAGAAAAACAAAGGTGATGAGAGATTATTGATTTTATAGGTAAAGATCTCAGCTTTGAACAATAGAAACAAAATTCTTGATTATGTTGGAAGTGTGGGTTTCTTAATGGTAGTGGTGGATGAACAGTAAAATTTATGATTTGACGAAATTGCCCTTAAAAAATTGAGAGAGTGCACTGTAGGGACCTTTTGCGCAAACATTTAACGGCAAAAATTAACAGAATTAAATGGTAAGGACCTTTTGCACAAAAAATGGGTGATTTAAGGACCCAAATGCCAAAATTCACACGATAGGGACAATTTGCACAATAGACCCAAAGATAGGGACGAAACGTGCTAATTACCCTTTTATTTATTAAGAATACAATATGTTCATTTAGATAGATTTGGACGTTAGGTGAGTCAGTTCAAATATTTCAATATTCAGAACTATTCATTACACTTTGAGTATTTTATAAAACTATTTAGGTCTATGTAATTTTTAGAACCGAAACCAAGACCGAACTCGAACCATTGGTTAATGATTCGATTCTACCCATAACATTTAAATAAAAACCATGAGATGACAACATGTTTTGAAAAAAATTAAATATTGCAAACCCTTAAACAGAGTTGGGAAGTAGAAAATTACCTCTTAAAATTGAGGACTCGTCAATGTTATAGAGAAGCTTTGCCTTTGTCGTCGCATTGTATGTTGAGCGACAGATATGAGGGGCAAAGAGATGAGAAGAGTGCAAGATGACAATATTTGTATTGTGTATCTTAACGAATATCGATTGGAAATTTGGGATTTGTGTATTTAGAATTGGGTCAATTGAATTTGGATTTAGGATGGAGAGTTTTAGGCTTTTGGTTTGAGTTTTGAAAATTTGGATTTTTGTTTTTGGTAATGTGATGTTGGGCTGGGTCATTGGTCATGGCTGATAAATATTTGAAAAAATTCAGGGTCGATCACTGATCATGCGCTTATGGGCTCTTAAGTCATATAACCTAAACTTAATTCAATTAAAGTTAGCTGAAAGACCAATGTGCCCCTATAATTGCAAAAAGTGATAATTCAAACATGATACTGTTTTATTATGATACTGTTTTATGAAAAATAATTGATATTGTTTTACTTTTAATATTGTACACTAGCTTTCGTTACATTATAACATGTTTGGCAAGGTTTATTAACTAATTTTTTCAAACTTATTTTCAACCACATATTTCATGGGACCCACAAATTTTATCAATTTTTCAACCACACATTTTACAAACTTTTTTAAAAATCTCTAAAAAAACTACCTTTAAACTCTACCAAACAAACACATTCAAAATTAAATATTTTATGGTTGAAATAATGATATTGTTTCAAGATCATTAATATTGTTTCCATTTAAAATATTTGATACTGTTTCAATATATAATAGTGTTAATCTATTGGGTTGTAATTTGTGTATGCGATACTGATATATTAAGATATTTTCATGTATGATTCTGATATATTAAGATACTTTTATCTATAGTACTGTTATATTTAGATACTGTGATATAGTTTCTGTTAAAACATAACATTTGTACTCACCTAAGTATGTGCTTAATAATAATGTGCTTTTAATATTGTTATATTTGCTATCTTTAACCATATGGTAATGTTATCTACGATACTGTTATTATGATATTGATACAAATGTGCTTTTAATATTGTTTTCTATAATACTGTTTTGTGATATTGTTTTATATGATACAATATCAAACAACACACATGAATGTGTGATAGTAACATCCCAAAATACATAAAAAAATTTATGTATGTGAAACAAATGTTGTTTTCTTTTATTTAACCAAAAAATAGTTACAAAACAATTGTGTTTCTATATATCAAAAAAATAATATTTCCAACAAAAACAACCTAATTCAAGAAAAATAAGAAAAAAATCATTCATAAAAACTGAATCCACTTAAAAAATAACATTCAAGAAGCAACTGTTTCAGAATTTTGTAATCCAAGAACTGCCAACACTTTTCAGAATCATCGTCATTTTTAGATAACAATAGCATATTGTTAAAGTTTAAAATTTTATCTTTTACATAATTGGGAAGAAGTAGAAGAGAAAAAAAATTGTGAATCCACTATTATCGCTTACAAAAAATAGTGGAAAATATTTGGTTGACCTGCGGCGAGTTGTGAAACGCCGGCGACAAGGTGCAATAGCCGGCAGAGAGGCACTGGAGAAGATAGTGGCCACGTGCGTTGCTGATTTGAAGTTTAAATATGAATCACATGGATAATTTTGAGATTAATATGAAATATGACCTAATTTAGAACAAGTCACCTACATGTTAGAACAAGTCACCTACATGTGACTTATATGCAATTTTTCCTAAATTAAATAAAGAGTTTGCCACTTGAGCCCAAACTCTAAAAAATGGGCATCGTATTTTTTATTAGAAGTTTTGGCCCAAACTCAAAGCCCACTTAAATGTTGCACTGTAGAGATAAACGCATATTACAAACACGCTTTTATGTCCAATCTTGATCTGGCTTGTGATGGTGACATGTGGGTAAATGTGAGCCGTTGATTTTGTTTCTGGAGTCTTCCAAGGATAAAAGTGGCGTATCCACTCCACTTCTTAGATGTGTGACACAAAAATCCAAAAACTCTATATCTCTCTCTTTAAAGGCTAGTTCTTCTTTGATTCATCTTTATTTCCTTCTCCTTTTTTATTATGAGTGAAATCTCTAAAGGGGAAGGTTTATGGCTTTGTTGACGGACAATAATCTTCTCTTAGCAAATATTTTTGAGAACTTTATATGATTGAGAAGAGATTAGCGTTTCTTGGTTCTTGTGTGGGAACTCATGTAATCTATAGATTCTTTCCTGTTTTGGGATGTGCTAGTGGATTTGAGTGTAATCCTTAACGGATGGTCAATGGGAGACTAAGTGTAGAAGCGGTCAACAAACCTCCAGAGCTTAGGCTAAAAAATATTGTGTTCTTACTTTTAGTTTTTAATTCGTATGTCTGGTGAGAACATATTTAGACCTAATTTGGGCGATCTAATCTTTACAGTGGCATCAGAGCATATGGTAAAGGCTATTATTGGTCAAATCTGTTCATATATTACGAATCTCTTTCATAAAACTCTATATCTACAATTTCTCTGAAAAGATGTGTTAAGAAAGTGCCACATTTGAAGAAACTAGTATTCTTGTATATTTCTCTTATGGAATACGCAATTGGTAACATTTTATCTCTACCTTATACTTCAAATAATCAGTATTAAATATGTTTCTAAAGACTCTCCTCTGGATTGCCCTAAATTTACCTTTGTGGAGGATTCCTCGAGAGAATCCTAGAATATGAGGGAATTTGGGTTCGAAAAAGGAAGAGTAAAAATTTTTTGATTATGAAATTGTGTTGTGTGAGAAATTGTTGTTGGTTTTTTTTTTTTTTTTTTTTAACATATTATGTACACAAATAACAAATGTGCTCTGCATGCTACTTAGTGTAGTATTGTTTTACTATATCTACATCCAAATATCTTGAAACTTAATATTCATAAATATTCTATTTACTAAGTGTAAACAACTTCCTTTTTGTTTCTAAATTTTGCCTCTTGTTGAGTAATAACTGTTGGTTTGTGTTATTTGAATTTACTGTTTTTGATAATCCGTGATTAGTTCATAACTAGTGATCTTTGCAATACTTGTAAGCACACACGATTTGAATCTTTGTCCATCCTTAAGAAAATGTATGGTTATAAAGTAGACCTAGAAATTTGGAATAGTAAAGAAGACTTTAGTCTCTAGCATCAGAAAATAAAGATTCTTATACTTCAACAAAAGTGTGCAAAGGTCATTGGCGATTCTTGGTATGAAGGAACTGAAGTTGCCAAGAAATTAGAGCATGATGAAATGGCTTGGAGTACTTTGTTTCTTCACTTATGTGATGGAGTCGTAAAAAAAAAGTCGACAAAACTGAAAAGGCCTCTGAACTTGGCAAAACTTGGAGAACATTATCTCAATAACACTTTACTAAACAAATGTTACCTGTGGAAACAGTTCTTTAGTTTCAAATTTGATCTTGCTTTTGATTTTGAAGAAAATGTGGATAAATTTAACAAAATAACTCAAGATCTTACAAATTGTGATCAAAAGATTTTTAGTGATCAAAAGGTGGTAGGTCTGTTAAATGCCTTGGATGAAAAGTATAAATACATTAAAAATTCTTTAAAGTATGGGAGAAATGACTTAAAAGTTGAAAAAATTCATAATTCTTTAAAAAAAATAGAGAATTAGAGTTTAAAACTGAGCAAAATGAGGCTATAGTTGCAAAGAATTTAATAATAAAAACAAATGGCTTAGTAAAATGAAACAATAACTATAACAGTAATAATCATGGAAAGGAGAACAACTGCAATAAGAAGAAAAATTAAAATAAGGGAAAAGAAAGGAAACCAAATAATAAGACAAAATCAAAGAATAGAAAATGTTATTAATGTGGGAAGTTAGGTCATCTAATCAAATATTGCTTCAAAAGGATAGTAGATCTGAAAAATAACCCTATAGTGGGGGAGAGGCTACTATACTGCCTGTGATTAGGCATGAGCTAACACTGTTGTGGCTATCCACAGTCAATGATTAGAATCAAGAATGGATTCTTGATTCAGGGTGCTCATTTCTTATGAGCTCAAATGAGGATTGGTTTTCTAATTTTAGTAGCTCAAGTGAGAAAGTGGTAAGATTGAGAAATGATGTCAGTTGTGAAATAAAAGGAATTGAGAAGATTATATTAAAGCTTAAAAACAACCATATAATCATATTAGAAGGAAGATATTCATAGTCGTTTACTACCGGTAGTCATTCTACGTGGCATTACTCAATTGAATGAATTATTTATTCTAATTGAGTAATGTATTTATATTTATTAATTATGAATAATTTATCCAACTAAGTAATGCCACATAGAATGACTATCAGTAGTGAGCGATTATGAATAGCATTACTCAGAAGAAAAGGCTAGATATGTTCCAGAATTAAGGAGAAACTTAATCTATTTGGGAATTTTAGATGGTAAATGTTATTATACCCAAAGTAATAATGGTATTACTAAAATTTGTAGGGAAGCAGTTTTAGTGGCTCGTGTATAAAAAAATGAGATATGTGTTAAAGGCTATTCCTTGTGCTTTAAAGTTTGAGGTAAACTATGTTGTGCAATCTGATAAGTCAGATCTGTGGCATCAAAGACTTGGCCATCTTAGTGAAAAGGGTCTTCAACCTCTCAAAAGAGAAGGTGTCTTTGGAAGTGATAATGTTCAAAAATTGCCTTTTGTGAACATTGTATTCTAGGAAAGCAAAGCAAGCTGCCATTTAAAACTGGAATCTATAAATCAATAAGTATTCTTGAATATGTTCACTGTGACATATGGGGGCCACCTCCCATGAGTACTGTGTCTGATTATTAGTATTTTTACTAGTAATTGATGATTTTTTTAGAAAAGTTTGGACCTTCATGTTGAAATCAAAATTATACACCTTTATTACATTTAAAGAGTGGAAAATTCTTATAGGAAATCAATCAAATAAGAAAATAAAAATCTTAAGGTTTGATAATGGGTTAGAATTATGTAACACTGAATTTGATCAGTACTGTAAGTACAATGTATTCTTCCATGCAGAACAATCACCTACACCCCCAACAAAATGGTGCAGCAGAAAGAATAAATAAAATATCATTAAAAGAATAAGATGTATGTCAATTGGCTCTGGCTCACCCAAGCTATATTGGGATGAAGTAGTGAAAACAACTTGCTATCTAATAAATAGTTGTCCATCAAATGCTTTGAACTATAAAATTCCAGAACATGTTTGGACAAGTGAAACTCTTAGTTATGCCCACCTAAGAACATTTGGGTATGCAACTTATGCACATCAAACATATAGTAAATTTGATCCAAGATCTATTAAGTTTTTTTTTTTTTTTTTTTTTTTTTTTTTTTTTTTTTTTTTTGGGGGGGGGGGGGGGGGGGGGGGGGACATGGAGAAGGGGCGAAGGGATATAGGCTGGGGAAAAAAGAATCAAGATGGTATAAGTGATAATAAGTAGGCTAGTATTCTTTAATGAAGCAATTTTCCCTTATCTAAGTGACAAAACAATAGATAAAATAAGTGAAGAAAACTTTGTGGTTACTGAAATAACCTTTAAAAATCCAAGCAATCTTAATCATCAAATTGAGGTGGAGCAGCCTCAAGAAGATGATGTTACTGAACCTTAAATTATCATAAAAAACAAGGAAAATAATCAAGAACAAGATTTTTGTATTGAAAATGTCTGACATTTTTCATCTATTAAGTGAAAGAACAAGAAGGGAAACCAAGCCTCCTCTAAGATACCAAATAATTGATTTTATTTTAGCCTACTCTATCAGATCCTTGAAGTACAGAATCTAACACCTATGAAGTAGCAATGACAAGTAAAGACTCCAAAAATAGAAATGAACTCTTTATTAAAGAATCAAACCTGGACTTTAGTGAAAATCCAGTAATACTAAAACTCATTGATTGCAAATGGTTTTATAAAATAAAATAAGGTGAATTAAAAAATGGAGACATTAGATATAAAGCTAGACTAATGACAAAAGACTTTATTCAAATGGAATGCATAGATTACAAAGGAATATTTTCTCTAGTTGTAAGTATACTTCAACTAGGATTTTGATTGCTTTAGTGACTGAGGTTGATCTTGAATTAGAGCAATTAGATGTCAAAATTGCATTCTTGTATATAACTTTAGATTAAACAATTTATATGATTCAACCTAAGGGATTTGAAAATAAAAGAAATAAGAACCTAGTATGCCTATTAAATAGGTCCATGTATAGGCTAAAACAGGCTCATATACAAAATTATAAAAGATTTGACTCTTATATTCAGACCATTAACTTCAAAAAGAATGATTATGATCATTGTTTCTATTTTAGTGCAGATGAAAATTCAGAATTTTTCTATCTTTTATTATATGTGGATGATATGCTTTTAGCTAGGGCTGAACAATGAAACCGTCAAACCGTAAAACCAAACCGAAACGCTTTTTCAAAATCGTTGGTTTGGGTCCATGTGGATCCGTCAATGTTTTGGTTAAAACCGAATCAAACTTTTTCGAAGTGGTTTGGTTTATGTTTCAATTTTTTCAAACCGCCAAACCATTTAAAATTAAAAAAATAAATCAAAATAAAAAATAAATTAATTTAAATTTTATTCAACTCAATTAAAACTAAATCCATCCATTATACATATTATACTCAACCCAATTAAACCAAATACTCAACCCAATTAAAATACATCTATCATCCATGTTACCATTTTTTTCTACAGTTTCTTCTCGATCCCGACCACCGTTCTCGAAACCCTTGATTCGCCTTCGCCTAAACAACCACAATACTTTAATTTTCTTTCGCCAAACTTCCTATAGGTTTTGAATAGTGATTCAATCTGTAATTCAAGCAACTTCTCTGTTTTCTTTGCTATATATCATGTTGTTGTATTATAATGACTAGATTTGAAAGTGTATAACTCTGATTTGGAAAATCTTGTTTTAGTTGGCAATGATGCTAATAATTTTTTTGTCTTTTATTGACACTAATGTTTATATTTTATCGTGATATTGTACACTAATATTTATGATTTAACTTGTTCGATATATATATATATATATTCATTTGCTAAACCGTGGTTTTAAACTGAACCAAACTGCAAAAAGTGCTTTGGTTTGGTTTCGAAAGTGAAGTGGTTTGGTTTGGTTTGGTTTGGAAAAATTTCCAACCACTTTAAGTGGTTTGGTTTCAAAATTTATCACAAACCTCCAAATCAAAGTGTGTTCACCCCTACTTTTAGCTAGTCACAATGTTAAGAAAATCCAGTCAATTAAATAAAAGATAAAAGTTGAATTTAAAATGAAAGAACTTGGACCTACTAGAAAGATTTTAGGGATGGAAATTAAAAGAAACATGACTGAAGGTAATTTTTTTTTTGTTCCAAGAGTCATATATTACAAAAATAATTAGAAAATTTTCTTTAAGTGATGCAAAATCTGTTAGTTTACCTTTAGTCAATTATTATAAATTGTCTTTAGATCAATCACATAAGAACGAAAAAAACAAATTCAAAAGAATGATAAATGTGCTTTGTGCTAATGTTGTAGGTTCTGTCATGTATGTAATGGTGTGTACTAAATGTGATATTGTATTTGATGTTAGTGTGCTAAACAGATTTATGAGTAATTCTAAAGAATTGCATTGAGATGCTTTAAAATGATTGATTAGATACTTAAAAGGAACTCATAATTATTGTCTAATATTTAAAATGAGTTGACTCTGTCTTTGCTGGTAACTTTGATAACAATAAATCTACTACAACACACATGTTTATTATAAATGGGATTTGTATCAGTTGGAAATCTCAGTTATAAAAACTTGTTGCCCTTTCTTCAATTGAAGTAGAATATATAGCTGTCACTGAGGCAGTTAAAGAAGGAATGTGGCTTAAGGACCCATTGGGAGAACTTGGTTTTACGTAAAATGAGAAGGAGCTTTGCATTGATAATCAAAGTGCTATATATTTAAGCAAAAATCATATATTTCATGGTAGAACAAAACATATAGATTTAAAGTTTCACTTCATCTCTAATTGAGAAATGTATTATTAAGTTGACTAAAATTCCAACTAAATACAATCCAGCTGATGCAAATACAAAAATGATTCTCCTGAATAAGTTCAAGGACTCATTGAGTCACTTGAACTAAGAAAATTACTCATAAATTCCTTTTTCTCCTTTTACAAGTAAGTGAGCGTGTGATGATTAAGATGGTTTGTCTCAAATCCACTTGGTATGACCTCAAATTCAGCAAATGTGGAGATTGTGAAGAGTTGCTTGCCACTTGAGCCCTTACTATAAAGAAATGCGTATTCTTTACTGGAAGTTTTGGCCCAACTCAAAGCCCACTTAAATGTTGCATCGTAGAGTTAAACGTGTATTACAAACATACTTTTATGTCTAATCTTGATCTAGCTTGTGATGGCGTGGATAAATGTGGGCTGTTGATTTTGTTTCTAGAGAAATGAGGGTTTTTTGGGGGCAAGAGAGTTAGACGTGCAAGAATGGAAAATTGTGGACCCATTTCATTTTTGTTCATTTTGTTTGACAATCTTTGCTTCCACCTCAGCAAAGTAATCAGCCTCCACTTCAGCAGTTTGTGGTTTTTATCCTGTCCATCATGTGCAGGAGAACACCACTCATAGACTGACTATTGTAATCACTTACTATGAATAACATTAATCCATTAAATACCATTTATAATAATGTTTCTCAATAGAGGCATACAATTGAATGAAGATCTTTATAGTAAAGTTTCTTATGATATACTGATTCAAAAACTATCAATTTGATTTTATGGTTGAATCATTAATAGCATCATAGTATTTGTACACAATTTAGAAGTTTGTTCAGAATTCAATCTTCAAAAATAATCGTCAAAGAGTCAAAACATTCATCTCAAGCCAATTTTGACTTAATCACGATCCATGAACTCCCATACTAGGAAGAATAGGCGTCACTAATTTTTAAATTTTATGTTGTGGTCAAAGTTCGACCAATATTTTCATATGCGTTTTAGAAAACTGTGTGTACAAATAGACAAGCAAATCATTGATGAATCTCAACAATCATAATTTTCCAAGTCACAAGCATGTCAGCATTGTTCCAAATAATTCAAATTGAACAATACAATGTAAATGGACATTTCATTTGATTATTACAAAAGTTATCAGATAGAAACAACTTTTTACAATCTACTGACAGTAATTGTCATCTTTTAAGAGGATATATCCCCAGTGAGAGTCGGGCATATGCCCGACTCGGACAACATATAATACTCCTATTTTTTAAACGTAAAGAGCTCTTTATTATTCAAATTTAGATTTAAGTTTCTATTTTAAAAAGTCAATTTTATTAAGATGAGTAGTCCGAACTTTTATATGTTGTTAGTTTACTTCATTTTTAAAATATATGTGAAATTTATCTCTTAATATGTTGTCGCAAGATTGTGGCTTATTTGAGAACACTAATATTGGAATTCAATTGCTCGTTTGATCTTAATGAGCTCTGATACCATATTAAGACTTGAAGTTCCATCTTAAAATACCAACCTTGTTAAAGAATAGCTCAAACCCTTGTATGTTATTAATTTATTTCATCTTCAATCGATATGAGATTTATGCATTAAGACTTACTACCACACACAGATTTATTTCCATAGAGTAGGAAAGAGGATGAGGAAAATTTTCCTTTTAAATACTTTTTCCCATCAAAACCTCACCCCACTCCACCACTGTCTATATTCACATAATTAAGGGTAGAAATAATGATGGAATTCAAAACCCTATCCCATACTCCATTGTTTCTATTATTATTGTCCATTTTTTTTCCTAAACACCATCACCATCGTCTTGTTGAATTTTTTCTTGATATTCCTTCATCTCTATTTGGATGTAAAATTTTAGACCTAGAAAGGTTGAAATGAAATTTTTATGGCAGCTGTTGTCGACCAGTCCGATTTGGCCACCCCCAAGTATTCAATCATTCAATAGGGAATACAGAGGAAGCCGAATTGAAGATATAAGTTCAGTTCGGACTTCGGAACTATCAGATCTACCACGTTGAATTGAGTTCGGACTTCGGACAGAGTCCCAGTTCGGACCTCGCCCGATATCGTCATACGAACATCAGCATCTCAGTTGTCTGACAGGAGTCACTTCGCATTAAATGCCCATAAAGGGAATGTCTTATAAGCATTAAATGCATAGGATGGCCATTTAATGCCTAGGTTAGCATCAAAAGAATACATAATCATTACATATCCTCCTATAAATAGGAGGAATAAATGTCATTAAGGGGGATTCTCACAGATATATACATTCACATCTTCCCACTTATATCGACCCATCTGCCACTCGCTACGGTCGCAACCGACCTCAATACTTTTTTATCTTTCAAGTTGGCTGGGAATCAGCGCAAACCGTTTTCCAACGTCAACAGTTTGGCGCTAGAAGGAAGGGGCTCATTTTCTAAAAAGGCTCTCCATTTTCCACAACTACCATACACCACACCAAAACACTCAAAAATTATCCAAACATGAGTCGTAGTCATGACTCGAGGACTCGTAGCCACGGAAGAACTGGGAGTCAGTAGGTCAACCTTCCCCAGGTCTTCCGTCGTAGACAACAGGGAGAAACCTCGGCTCGAACACATGTGCCCGAGGGAGATGCAGTCCTACAGAAGCTTGAATACCTAACTCGAGCTATTGAACGGCTCGAGAGAAATCAAGCCACTACCAAACGAATTTCTGACTCAGAAGCTGAGTCACCGGCACACGATGAGTCTAAAAGCCGTCGAGTAAAACGAAGACTAGACTTCGAAGCGAAAAGCCCATCAGAAAGTAAGGGAGGAAAAAGTGTGCGCTCCAGTCCCCACAGGAAAGCTTCCACGCAACGGTCAGTTAGCGTATTTGACCGTCTAGGTCATTCTTCTCAAGTCCCTCACGAACAAGAGGCACAAAGAAAGAAGAAAGCTCCGTCCATGGCAGCCTCGAGTGTACAGGACACTCCGGATGAGCTTGAACTCATGAAGCAACGACTGGCTGAACTGGAAGCAAAGCAAAAGAATACCTCGGAAGAAATCACCACGGACAGGCGTTCCCCATTCATGGAGGACATCTTGGCAAAACCTCTGCCGGAGAAGCTGAAAATGCCGCAGTTAGCTAGCTATGAGGATGACAATGATCCTGTGGGCCACCTCGACAGGTATACCTCTTGGATGGAACTCCAAGGAGCCAGTGACGCTATCATGTGCAGAGCATTCCCCCTCACCTTCGGGAATAGAGCGATGAGGTGGTTCAAAAAATTACCACCGCGCTCCATTCGAAGCTGGAATGACCTCTCAGGTCAGTTCGTCTCCACCTTCATGGGGGCAAGAACTCGATCCACCCCGAAAGAGCGCCTTATCAGCATTAAACAAGGCCGAACTGAAACACTGAGGTCCTACATGGATCGATTTAGCAAGAGGATAGTGGAGGTGGACAAAATATCAGATGATGCCGCCCTGATGGCAGTCCTGTCAGGACTAAGAACACGGACTCGGTTCTGGTGGTCCGTTCACGAAGACGGACATGCTACTTACCAAGACTTCCTGGCTAGAGCTGAAAAACACATCGGCGCTGAGGAAGCCACCTCGGACCAGGAGAATGACCGCCCTGATCGTAAGGACAGCATGAAGGGTAAAGAGAAAGACCTGAAAACAGAGAAGAAGGAGAGTCCTAAGAAAGCACCGAATTTTCAGCATGCAGGGCGTCCAAGGCCTACCACGCCGAGGTACCAGGGGTACCATATCCTAAACACTTCGCTTGAGAATGTCCTAATGAAAACCAAAGGCAAGGGCATCCTCAAAAGTCCAGCTCCTATGAAGGCGAACTCGTCAGGGCTAAACCAAAGAAGATACTGCAGGTACTATCGATCGGCTGGGCACGACACGGATGATTGCCGTGATTTAAAAGGAGAAATTGAAAGCCTCATTAGACGAGGCCACCTGAAGGAGTTCCTAGCACGGCCATCTGGCGGAACTGAGCCTTCCCAGGCCCATGACCGAGCTGAACTACCACCTCCACCTCCACCTCAACCTCAACCCGGACGAGGTGAAATTCACATGATAGTCGGTGGGAGTCAGTACCTGGAAGGATCAAGGAGACAGCGCCGTAAGTCCTCCAGGGAAGCTCACAATAGCTACCAAGTGTTAGCAGGTACAACAGCCAACCCTGATGCGGAAAAATTCTCTTTTTCCGAGGAAGACGCATCCCACGTATTGCAACCACACTCGGATGCACTCGTCATTACTATGCCAGTCTCCGGCGTCAACATCCATCGAACATTGGTAGATGACGGGAGCTCCATAAATATCCTATATCTCAGAACATTCAATCAGATGGATCTCGACATTCGACACGTTAGGCCTTTCCCAAAGCTCCTGCAGGGGTTCACTGGGGATTGTGTAAATCCCAAGGGCCAGATCGCCTTGGTGGTTGAGCTCGGATTGCCTCCCTGTCACAGGAGGATCATTGCGGATTTTGTAATTGTAGATCTCCCATCTAACTACAATGCCATCCTAGGGCGGCCAATCCTGCATGAGCTAAAAGCAACCGCGTCCATCTATCACTACACCATCAAATTCTCCACTCCACATGGGGTAGGAGTAGTACGGGGAAGCCAACTGGTAGCAAGGAGCTGCAACATCAACTTCGCCCGAGCAGGGGTAAACACAATCCGGACTGACGCTGAGCTTGCAGCTGGGAAGTCCGAGGATGAGCTGGATGGGAACACAGTGGGAGATTTGGGTCACCTCGACCCCAGGTCGGCACAAGTGCTACGGAAGGCTGAACCGGTTGAAGACCTGGAGCAAGTAGAGGTCGACCCCAGCCGACCTAAAAAGGTCCTCCACATCGGAAAGGAACTCAAACAACCAGTAAGGTCCCAACTTACAACCTTCCTGAAAAGCAACACTGACGTCTTCGCATGGGAACATGCGGACATGGAAGGAATTGATCCCAAACTCTCGTGCCACAGACTGAATACCAGTCCGGACGTCAAACCAAAACAGCAACGCCGACGTCCTCTCAATCCAGAGAGGTACGAGACCCTAGCTGAGGAAGTCGATAAACTACTCAATTGCGGCTTCATTAGGGAATCACTTTATCCCCGGTGGGTAGCCAACCCTGTTCTCGTAAAAAAGAGCAGCGGAGCTTGGAGGGTGTGCATAGATTTTACTGATCTGAACAAAGCTTGCCCTAAAGACAGCTTTCCACTCCCTCGGATAGACCAAATGGTGGATGCCACCGCTGGGCACGAGCTCCTGAGCTTCATGGATGCGTACTCCGGCTACAATCAAATTGCAATGCATGAGGATGATCAAGAGCACACCTCCTTCATCACTGATCGAGGTTTGTACTGCTATCGAGTTATGCCCTTCGGGTTGAAGAACGCCGGAGCCACTTACCAACGGCTGGTGAACTCAATGTTCTCCGAACTCATTGGAAAAACTATGGAGGTGTACGTTGACGACATGCTTGTCAAAAGCACCAAGGAAATGGACTACGTGGAGCACCTCTCCGAGATGTTCTCCATACTGAGGAGATATAAAATGAAGCTCAATCCTAACAAATGCTCCTTCGGTGTAAAGTCAGGGAAGTTCTTGGGATACATGGTCCACCGAAGAGGAATCGAGGCCAACCCGGAAAAGATCAGAGCTCTCCAAGAGATGAGGCCCCCCACTAAGATCAAAGAGGTACAGAGTCTTACTGGGCGTATAGCAGCGCTTAGTCGTTTTGTTTCAAAATCGACCGATAAATGCAAACCCTTCTTCGACGCTTTACGCGGAGGAAAGGAGTTTAAGTGGGGCGAGGAATGTCGGCTAGCATTCGAAGAGCTGAAGAGGCAACTGGCACGACCTCCACTACTCTCCAAACCTCTAGTGAAGGAGGTCCTCACTCTCTACTTAGCAGTCTCAAAGCACTCAATTAGTTCCGTACTCATAAGGATGGACGAGGGCATCCAACACCCAGTGTACTATGTCAGCCAGGCGTTACACGATGCCGAACTGAACTACACCCCGATGGAAAAATTGACGTATGCCCTTATCATGTCTGCAAGAAAGCTCAGACCCTACTTCTTGCAACATCCAATACAGGTCCTGTCAAACTATCCTCTGAGACAGGTCCTGTAGAAACCAGACACCTCCGGGAGACTTATGAAGTGGGCAGTTGAGCTCGGCCAGTTTGAGCTCCACTACAAACCACGGACTGCAATCAAGGGTCAAGCTCTCGCAGACTTCATCGCTGAGTTCAGCCCGGAGCACGAGCCCAGTGCCAGAAAGGAGGAAGTCTGGACTCTCTTTGTGGATGGCTCATCGACCGAGACTCGGGCTGGAGCTGGAGTAGTCCTGATGAGCCCGGACCTAGAGCCACTGTGCCAATCTCTACGATTTAATTTCCGTGCCTCAAACAACGAAGCTGAGTATGAGGCCCTAATTGCCGGCCTAAGGTTTGCGAAAGGTATGGGTGCACTCAAACTGCTCGTGTACAGCGATTCTCAGCTGGTGGTCAACCAAATCAACAAGTTCTACCAAACCAAAGACGATAGGATGGCGTCTTACTCACTCATTGTGGAGCAGGAACTGAAATCATTCGCCACCGTCGAGGTTAGCCAGATTCCAAGGACACAGAATGGCCTCGCTGATGCACTAGCAAGACTTTCTACCAGCGAGGGCATAGAAGAGCTGGAGAGCATCCCGATTGGAAGATTCAGTAGCCCAACTATATCTTAGCCTGAGCAAATTAGCAACACGTCCGAACTGAGCTCCAGCTGGACTGACGAGATCATCCAATTCCTGAAGGATGGGAAGGTACCCCCAAATAGCGGGGAAACTAGAAAGTTAAGAATCAGGGCAGCAAGGTACACTATAATCGATAACATCCTGTTCAAAAAAGGCTTTTCGCTCCCTCTACTGCGGTGCCTAAAGGAAAACTAAGCTAAATACGCCCTCAGTAAAGTCCACGAAGGAGTATGCGGCAACCACACTGGGGGGCACTCCCTCGCACTCAAGATCTTGAGGTAGGGGTATTTCTGGCCATCGATGAAGAAGGACTCCATCGATTTCGCGAGGAAATGCGACAAATGTCAGAAATTTGGTCCCTCCATCAAAGCACACCCGGAAAAGCTGACCTCAATCCTCAGTCCGTGGCCCTTCTCCAAATGGGGAATTGACCTCATCGGTCCCATGCCAGTAGGAAGAGGTGGAACTAAGTATGCCATAGTTGCCGTAGATTACTTCACCAAATGGGCAGAGGCAGAACCGCTTGCCAAAATAACTGAACAGAAAACTACCGGTTTTATATGGAAATCGATTGTCTGCAGGTTTGGAGTCCCACATTCGATCATTACAGACAACGGAAAGCAATTCGACAATGCTAGACTCAGGTCATTCTGCGAAGACCTCAATATCAGAAAGCACTTCTCCACTCCAAACCACCCCCAGTCAAATGGACAAGTTGAGGCAATAAATAAAATTATTAAGCATACACTAAAGACACGCTTGGATGAGCTGAAAGGAGCTTGGGCGGAAGAGCTCTCCAGTGTGCTATGGTCTTATCGAACAACATGCTGGTCAAGCACGGGAGAGACACCTTTCTCACTAGCCTTCGGCACAGAAGCCGTCATACCGGTCGAACTCGAGCTCCCGTCTTATAGAGTTCGGACGTTTGACGAAAATCAAAACGACGAAGGCTTGAGATCCGAGCTCGACCTGCTGGAGAAAAGAAGGCTGGGGGCAGAACTGAAAACTGCCATCTACAAGCAAAGAAGTGCAAGGTATTACAATGGCAAAGTCAAGGAGCGAAAATTCAAAGCTGGGGACCTGGTCCTGAGAAAGGTATCCCTAGCAACGAAAGAAAGTCAAGCAGGCACGCTCGCCCCAAATTGGGAAGGACCTTACAAGATCACTGATGTTCTAAGAAATGGAGCTTACGAGCTCCAGAATGCAGAAGGACTATCACTCGCGCATCCATGGAATGCCGAGCATCTAAAGAAGTACTACCAATGAAGACTATCCACCTATGCCCAAGGGCGTAAGCTACTTTTGTCAAAAGAAGCCACGGCTTCCACCTTGTAATCGTTTCTCAAATTTATGAAATGAAGAAAATTTTACAAGATAAAGGGCTCACATTGAAATCTGAAAGCCTAGAAAGGCTCCGACCTAACAAGGGATGACTAAGGTCGCAATCCTCTTGAACACATGAACGTGTGACCCGGCTGGGTGGCGTAAGTGCTGCGTCACCAACGCCAAAACTAAAGCTTATTCATCTTAGACATACTATGTCTGAGGAATATAGTTCGTCCAAGAGACCGAACTAGTCCGAGGAATAGAGTTCGTCCGTGAGACCGAACTACTTTCCCAAATATGTGAAATAATTCAAATTTCAGGTCGGCCCACACGCCGTCCTTAACAGTAATGTACTATGCCGATCTGGAAACTTGGGGGGCCTCCACCCATCCAACCTGGCATTGACTACAGGTCGGGCCTCGTTCTTAAAGTTCCAGATCGCCCACGTACTGAAATCAGAATTCAGAAGTTAATTGAAGTTCAAAGCATTTGAGCTCGGGCTAAGTTCGTCCTCGTCGAAGTAAACACTTGAAGTTTGAAGTTATTTAACTATTGGCAGTTCGGTTTAAGTTCCTTCTCGCACTATTGAGCTCGGGCTAAGTTCGTCCTCGCCGAAGTAAACACTTTATGTTTGAAGTTATTTAACTATTGGAAGTTCGGTTTAAGTTCCTTTTCGCACTATTGAGCTCGGGCTAAGTTCGTCCTCGCCGAAGTAAACACTTGAAGTTTGAAGTTATTTAACTATTGGCAGTTCGGTTTAAGTTCCTTCTCGCACTCAGGGTTCCAGAAGTCAAAGTTAGAAGTCAAGTTACAAATCAGAATGAGAATTTTCATTGATAATTTAGTCCAGTACATTGCTACATTCAGTTCGACACATTAAAAAGTTTACAAACAGCTCGGTAGTCATTCGTCAGTGCCGGACTGACCCAGATCTGCCTCTTCTGGCGACGGTGGGTTGAGTGTGGACTTTTCCTTCAGCTTGGCCAACTCGTCCCTGAGAAATTGCACGTCCCAGTCCGGACGTTTCTCCACCGTCGCATCAATCAGCTCCTCCATGGTCAAGAAATAGACCATCTCCTGATCGGCCATGTAGGCGGTAGAGGACTTGAACTCAGCCACGACCTGGTCTTTCATTTCAGCATGGCCCTTTCGCTCGGCCTCAAGCTCCTGAAGCAGTGCCACTCTACCGCGCTTCTCCTCCTCTAGCTCAGCCCTCAGCACCTCCAACTCCGCATCTCTGGCCTTCAGCTCCTCCTCCCTTCTCATGAGGACGTCCTCGGAGGTAGCCCGGTTTTTCTTCTCCTCCTCGAGCTCGGCCACGACCTTAAGCCCCTCCTCTCTCATAACTTGAACGTCCGCTACAAGCCTGGCCATCTTCTCGGAGGCTGCTGTAAGCTGAATGGCCGCCCTCGAAGTATTCACTGAAGCCGCCATCACGGAGTCCACCACTCCCATCGTGTCCAGATATTTCTGCTGGGCTGGAGTCCAGCATTTCGCAACCGTTCTGATTGCCCTTCGGGTGGATAGGGGGAGCCCAACTATCTCCTCCCTAGTCGGAGAGTTCGACCGGATGAACTCTCGAAGTGGCTTCGGGAGAGCACCACGGAGCCTTAGAAATTCCGCGTCCTTTTCTGGAGTGGAGCCCAAGTAGTTGGGCGGCACCTGAGGTGACAACGGAGGAGATCGGGCGTGCTGGGAGGAGGAGGGCCCTGCACGAACCGGAAGTGAAGCCACAACCTCCACACTCCGAGCTGGGCTGGGATCGCGCCGAGGGGGGACCTCTGGTTGAACCCTTTGTCGAACTACGGGCTCGTGGTCCCCAGCAGGGGCTTTCCTTTTCCCATTTCCGGTTTGGGCCTTCTTCTTCAGCAGGGCGGATAAGTCCCTCATTTCTCCTCCGGATTGTCCTGCAACAAACCAATGTCAGAATCGACAAGTAGCAAGTTCGGAATAACTAGGACGAGATCGGAATAACTCACTTGCGCTTGGACGACTTGAACTTGCTGGCGAAAGTCAAGCTGATGCCAAATTCTCCTCGGTTATTAATACGCCGCTGGACCGAAGAGCCTCACTAATACATCTAGCCCTTCGAGCTCGTTCTGAGAACTCCGGGGTTGGATCCTGAGACGTGTATCCTGAAAGACAAATAAAACGAAGCTAGCTCAGTACCACGAATACAGGTCGGTCTAACTATATCCGTACTAAACTAGTAAAGAAACACGCTTACTCAGGGCGTGATATCGAACTGGAATACTCAGATCGGGTCTAGTGTCATTCACCGAGAATTGCCAAGGACCTCGGACAAAAAACCAAAACTTCTTCCAATTCTTAATGGAATCTGGGGTCTGAGTGATGACACTACCCCCGGTCTTCGCCTTGACCGAAGCGTACCACCAGCCCGACTTCTTCTCGTCCGATTTAAAGGAGTACAGGCTGTTGAACTCCCTGACTGAAGGACGGGGGTAACCGAGCTGGTCCCACAGAATGAAGAAGCCTATCATTATCCTCCACCCGTTGGGACATAGCTGGGTCGGAGCTATTCCCCACTCCCTCAAAAATTTCCTAACTATTCTCGAGAAGGGTAGGCGGAGTCCGGCTGCCAGCACGGCCTGGTTCAAGGCCACACAACCCAGAGGAGGATCGTCAGCCCGGTCATCAGAACCAGGGACGAAGAACTCGATGTCACCTGGAATCCCGTAAGCCTGGTGCCAATCCCTAAGCTGCCTCTCATTCACCTCGGATGGGAACGACCTACATTTCCATACAGGGACCGACCTATGGCCCTACTCAACAGCAGCCTCCCTCCGACCTAAACTCCCAGGCCCGACTTCCCTTTCACCACTCGTCCCGGCCTGTGGAGACGATCTAATTTGGGGAGAAACGGCGATTATCAGGGCTGGACTAAGAACCTCGTCCTCATCTACTCCCTCCACAATTCTACCCGAACCAGACTCCTCCTCCTCCTCCTGACCTCTACCCCAGGACATGGCCTCTCCCCCGCTGTCACTACCGAACTCGCTCGACATCCTACTCGATCTACTTTAAGAAGAAAAAACGAAGGAAAGAAAAGAGTAACGTGAAAGAGAAAGAGGCGGGTACTGACCGTTTTATAACCGCAGTGACTCTCAGTTCGGCCCAAATCCTACCGTCCTGACACTCAGCACAGACGGTATGACTCAGAGAAATGAAAATATCAGAAGGCAGCAACTCCAAATGACCCTAATCCCCCCTATTTATAGAGAAGGAAGACCAAGGAGCAATACCATCAATGCAGTAATGATGACGCCCCATTAAAAGCGCCTTCTCGAGCCACGCAAAAATCTGACAAACCCGCTGGATTCGTCCCATGTGTCCGTCCCATGTGTCAATCAAGAAGATGAACTGTCAGATGCGCCGCACCAGGCGTTGGAAGCCAAATCAAACCGCGCTCGATCTCAAATAAGAATTAAAACCCGCCCTTGATTAATTCCAAGGTGGATCTTGGGGGCAATTGTTGTCGACCAGTCCGATTTGGCCACCCCCAAGTATTCAATCATTCAATAAGGAATACGGAGGAAGCCGAATTGAAGATATAAGTTCAGTTCGGACTTCGGAACTATCAGATCTACCACGTTGAACTGAGTTCGGACTTCGGACAGAGTCCCAGTTCGGACCTCGCCCGATATCGTCATACGAACATCAGCATCTCAGTTGTCTGATAGGAATCACTTCGCATTAAATGCCCATAAAGGGAATGTCTTATAAGCATTAAATGCATAGGATGGCCATTTAATGCCTAGGTTAGCATCAAAAGAATACATAATTGTTGACGTTGGAAAACGGTTTGCGCTGATTCCCAGCCAACTTGAAAGATAAAAAAGTATTGAGGTCGGTTGCGACCGTAGTGAGTGGCAGATGGGTCGATATAAGTGGGAAGATGTGAATGTATATATCTGTGAGAATCTCCCTTAATGACATTTATTCCTCCTATTTATAGGAGGATATGTAATGATTATGTATTCTTTTGATGCTAACCTAGGCATTAAATGGCCATCCTATGCATTTAATGCTTATAAGACATTTCCTTTATGGGCATTTAATGCGAAGTGACTCCTGTCAGACAACTGAGATGCTGATGTTCGTATGACTATATCGGGCGAGGTCCGAACTGGGACTCTGTCCGAAGGCCGAACTCAGTTCAACGTGGTAGATCTGATAGTTCTGAAGTCCGAACTGAACTTATATCTTCAATTCGGCTTCCTCCGTATTCCCTATTGAATGATTGAATACTTGGGGGTGGCCAAATCGGACTGGTCGACAACAATAATCATTACATATCCTCCTATAAATAGGAGGAATAAATGTCATTAAGGGGGATTCTCACAGATATATTCATTCACATGTTCCCACTTATATCGACCCATCTGCCACTCACTACGGTCGCAACCGACCTCAATACTTTTTTATCTTTCAAGTTGGCTGGGAATCAGCGCAAACCGTTTCCCAACGTCAACAGCAGCGATTCGGCAAGCCGGCCTTGTTTGGGAACTTGTCAAGTTAGAGTGTTGGGCTTGTATTTGTTTTGAGTCTTGGAGATGGTAAACTGACTGAATATGGTTGAGATAGTGGTGAAATCAAATCGGATCTTGTGGTAGCTGTGCAGATCTAGTGATTTTGAGGTGGCGGTGGTTACGTTCTTCCTATCATGGTGGTGAATACTTTCCCCGGTGACTATGGCGATGCAGATTTGGTGGTGGTAACAGCTGCGTAACACGATGGTGGTGTAACACAATTTTTATTACAAGAGTTACATAAGTGATACAAAAGAATCAGATATTGGTGCAAATTGATAAATAAATAAAATATTGGTGTAAAAAAAATGAAGGGGGGGTGTCCTCAACTCAGATTTGAATGAATTTGAAAAATTCACATAAATTTAGGTGTACTCAACTCAAATTTTAATAGAATTCATTAAAATTTAGGTGTCCCCAACTCAGATTTAAATAGATTCTTTAGAAATCTAGGTGTTGTCAATAATTAGTGAATTTCTAAAGATTTCATTAATTAATGGATTTTGACAGATTTCAATAGATTTGGAACTATAATTATAACTACTAAAAATTCTAACAATTCTTGTTACAAACCTCAAAATTTCAATTGATTTCTCTATCTCTCTCTCTCTCCAACATCTCACTTTTCATATACGATTTTGCTGAAACTATTTTGTATCAATTGACTTTTTTTTTTCTTTCTCTCACAAACCTCTCACCTTTCACATAAAATTTTATTGAAACTCTTTTATACTAATTTGTAATTATTCACGTCTTTATTCCTTTTTTCTCAAAATGATGCCCATATTTCCAACTTCATGAATTTTTTTGTTTAAAATGATAAAGTTAGGAATTTCATTTAACGTACAATAATGTTATGAATTTTATTTTTTAATCACAATGTTATTTTTTTTAGTGATCTAGTCAGACATTATACTATTTTCTTAGCTTTTTAAATAATAATAATAATAATCCGTTTATGTACAATGAGTGGTTATGGTTAAAAAAAATTACAAATACGAACTCTATTAACCTCTATAATTTAGAATTCTTTAAAAGTTAAAACGTTTCGATATTCATTTTTAATATTTAAAATGTAAATTATATGTATCAATATATCATGAATTAGTTGTCTTTTTTTTTTTTTTTTTTTTTTTGCTATTAGTCTATTTTTAAAAAATAAAAAAATAAATTGTGATTTTATGGTGAGTTTACTTGTCAACATTAATTTTAGAGCAAGTTTCTCGTCAAGACATAATTTGGTTTAAAAAAAAAATAGACTTGAAATGTTATGATGAAATTTTAAAAAATTTTCAAAATTTACAGTTGACACAATTGAGGAGATGAAAATATAATTTTTAATAAAAGACCACAAATTCAATGAAATCCATGAGAATCTATTAAAATCTATGATATAGAAATCTATTAAAATCTTATCAAATATGTCAAATTCTATTAAATTCCATGAAATTTATAAAAATTTATAAATATTAAGAAATTATTAAAATCTGAGTTGAGGACACCCCCGAAATAGTATTTTGGTAGAAAATATTTTGAGAATTAATTTAATTTTTTAGTTTATTTATAAAAACTTCACTATAAGCAAAGACAAGAAGTCCATAGGCCATGGGCTACAAGGTCCCTCGGCAGGGCAGCCCAAACACCGTCACTATAGATTACATGTATGGTTCGACCTGTGATTGGCCCATTAACTCTGGAGAGAGCAGATGAGTGTCAAAATTAAGAGTGGAAGTAGGTCGGGTGGGTTGGATCAGTTTTCGACCCAATCCAACCCAAACAAACAAAAATTCGGTTTGACAAAAATTAAACTGAATCGACCTAAAGTTGGAAATTTCGGACCCAAAACCTACCCGAACCGATTTATATCGGTTGGGGTTTTTGGTTTCGGGCCCAACTAAAGAAAAAAAATTTACAAAAAAAAAAAAAAACCGACCCGAAGTAGGAAAACCGACCCGAGTCGATTCGATTCGATTCGGTTCGGTTCGGTTTGATTTGGCAGTTAATTTGCTCAGTCCTACTCAAAATGAGCAGGCTAGTCTAGATTGAAGTCCAAAACTTGTTTACTTTACGAGTGCTTGTTTGATTCAGAGTTTTATCGGCTAAAAAGTTGTTGTCAAAAATTAACAAGTAATATTAACTACACATTTTCATGTGATCCAAAATTTTTATTAACTTTTCAACTATACATTTCATCAATTTTTTTATCAAAATTTGCTAAAAAAATTCTATCAAACAAACTCTCATTTTGCTATCTCACCAACAAATTATATATATATCTCATTCTATAAAATTATAAGAATTTATAAGATGATCAAAGATTATTTTTATCTATATATTACGTAGGATTCACAATTTTTAACTATTTTTTATTCACATATTTTATAAAATCTAATACTTATAATCTGAAAAAAAAAAAAAAAATACCAAACGAACACTTTAATGGCGTTACAGAGTATCGAATATGCAGAGACGTAACAGAGGAAAGGAGTAGTTTCTCTTACAGAACTTTTCTGTCCTCTTGCTATAACTCGTGACTGAAAACTGAATCTTCAGTGGGTTGAGGCGAATAAATTTTTTTTTTTTTTTCTTTTTTCTAGATCTCTGTTTATTTGGGTTTCCTGAGATTTGTCTGTTCAGACTTTCGGCTTTCCTTGAGATTTTACAAAGACCAACAATTGGAGATATGATGTTTGAGTTAATGGTGTTTATGGCTCCCATTGGATTCTGAAACCAAAGTGACCTAATCTGAATGTGGATTCTTTTGAGTGTAATTAAGCAACTCAGCAACTCTTCTTTAGGGTCAGGGATGGTCTTTTACCAATTTGCTTGAATTCAATGAAACTTCAAATGCCCAGCTGTATTTTGTTGATCTCAATTCCTTGTGAGCAGTTCATCAAGTTATCTATATTGAGAATGATGTATTATTGATAATGTAAAAACAAACTTATGGGATTGATTTAAAAAATAAGAAGAGTTCAATTATTCACAATTGTATTATCATCCTCTGGGCTAGCTGGTCGGCCTATAGTCGGCTCGGGCTCTTTTATGTACGAGCATACTTAATTTACGAGCCAAACAAGTTCAACTCGTAAATAAAACGAATCAATTTGTGGGCCAAATGGTTACAAAAGCGATTGTTTTGATCCTGTATTTTTTCTAAACAATTATAAAATAGGACCTAGGCTCGTAGGCGGCTAGGCTAAGCCCATGACCCATGGGCAAACTGAGCTGCCTAGTGGGACATGAGTTGGGCCCGGGCAGTTCGACTCGTTGCCACCCCTACCTCTGACCACCATCACTATCACGATCGAAGAATCTACTCAAACCACCATAAAAAATCCAATCGCTATCACCCAATAAGGCACCCTACCCAAAACCTATTGCCGACCATCCTCAAAAAACACCACAAAGTCTAGATCTAAAATTTCATTTTTGATCGAACTGTTATTGCAACATACCACAACAACTGCGATCACCATCGTCGTCACTGCCAGAATGAAATCGTGACATACCACCATCATGTTTGTGGGGCAAAAAAAGAAGAACGTTTCATTAGCTCTTCAGGTTAGTAACCACTTGCTACTTTAATTTAATGACAAGTCCTTGTCTATAACTTGATTTACTGTTTATGGAAGATTTTTTTTTCCTCCCTATATGGATAAGAAACAAATTAATGAAATATAATATTTCACATTCTATCCTAGTTTTTGGATAAAGGAAAAAATATCAGGTTGGGAGAAACATTAGATAAGGAAGATTGCGTGGCAGACAAGGAACTGCATTTAAGATGATCTTTACAATTTGTATGCTGTGATTGTTTGATTGTATGCTTTCAGGTTTTTTTTTTTTTTTTTTTGTTCTTTTTCTCGGACATAAACATCTAAGGACCAATCAAAATTTGAAAACTGTCTGTACCTTTCAACATCAAATAGTTAATTCAAATATTTATATATATAGAAACATAGTCAGCTAGCAATGTATATCTTTCAATTATATATCTGTAGGGTTATATATTATTGCAAGGAAATGGGGGATTTGGATTTGAATACCTTAGACCACCATGGTGGAACTGAAACCAAAAAAGGTGTGTTGAATTTTTATATAAGAACCTGTTTTTTTTTTTTTTCTTGTTAAAGTAATTTCTTTTATTGATCTTGTTTCAGAAGTAGCTGAGACTAAGGATTCGAACATAGAATTTTCCGAAGATGAAGAGATGCTCATGGCAAGAATGTTCAGACTACTTGGTCCAAGGTTTGTCATCACTACTCTCCGGTGTATATGTGTGTGCTCGGATTTTGTGTTTGATATGATGTGTTTGTTTGGAGCAGGTGGACATTAATTGCTGGAAGAATACCTGGAAGAACAGCAGAAGAGATTGAGAAGTACTGGAATTCAAAGAAGAATTTGGATCTCAAGTTTCAAGAGTCTACAAATGATAAATAGTTATTATGAAACTATTTTAATTAATTATTATTATGTGTAAGTTAATGATAGTTATCAGTATTCAGTAGTAGTATGCTTCTTCTATGTATTAATTTTCTTTTGTTTTGTTTTGGATTAGTAGTAACTTAAGTCTAAGCTGCTTGTATTAAATATTAATGCTTATCCAAAAAGCAGTCCCACATGCATTATTAGATTAGATTCCTTAAGTCGCCAAATTATTGATAGAATACGCAGTGGTGAGTGGCCACCATGCTATTTTTTAATGTAGTTTTTGTCTGTAAATGAACAATATTTGGTCTAATACAGATGAAATTACTTGTATACAATTAAAGGGTTGAAAAAATCAACAAATGTTCTCATTATTATTTGTAATATTTGTTTATGCTTAAATTATAATTTATATTGATCAAATTGATTAAACGTATTTTTTATTCATACATCTCGTAAGACTCATAATTTACAATTCACTTATTATCTACACATTCCATAAAACACACAACTGATAAATATTTAAAAAATAATTTCAACACTGTTGTAAAATTATAGATAATGATGAATGACTATTTAGTTGTATCTAGATGTCTATGTAGTTATCTACTTACTCCAGAATAATGTATTCTAATTAGGTTGTAACGTCCATTAGAACCCTATAAATAAGGGTCATTGTTATAATAAATTCACAGACTTGAATTTTGACTCTCTCTATTCTCTTCTTTTTTTCTCTCTACTTTTCTAGTTTCATAACACGTTATCAGCACGATAGAACTCATCCAAAATAGAGAGAAAACCCGAGAGTTAGTTTAGAAAATTCGCAGAATTTGGACAGCATATGTAGTTGTGATCAAATATTGATATCTCAAGATTTCGTGGTCCGATCATTGAGAAATTTGGACAGTAACTTCAAAACTCATTTTTTCTTAAAATCCATCGGTTATGATTAGGATTAAACGGTTCATGTTTGAGAAATCGTTGCGTGAACAGTAACTATTTTTGAATTCGTTGGAAGAATTTGGGCAGTCTGCGCAATTGAGATCAAATGTTGATATTTCAATGCTCCACGGTCAAATCGTCATGAAATATGGACAAAAAGTTCAAACCTCATTTTTCTTGAAATCCAACGGCTGTAATTAAGATTCAACGGTTCATTCGTGAGAAATCACTACATAAACAGAGGTAAATTTAAATTTTGTATATGGAGATGAAGCCAATTGAATTAACAAATATTAGTATTCTCTTTACTATCGTGTTTGATTATATATTTTCTGTATTGATAAATAGTAGATAAATATTTATTATATATTGTTAATTACTAATATCAATATTTAAAATAATATTGTGTTCGTATTCCTGAAAAATATTAATTTATACAAATTAATATTCCAGAAGAATATTTCGTTAGTCTTCAGAAGAAGTACAACTTTATATTATATTAATATTTCAACAGAATACATTTGCACCCGAAGAGCGTAAATAAGTTATTACTCCTGAAGAGCATAATTTTATAAATCGAATATCTTATAAAAATATTATGTTAGTTCTGAAGATTAACTTTATACAAGTCTAAGTTTGATAAATATGTTAATACTCTCGAATAACATAATATAATATTAATATTCTAGAAGAATGTCATTTGTCCTTAAATAGCGTGACATCATTAATTTAATATTCCAGATTTCACGACCTAACGTATAAATATTATATAAGAATTTTTGTTACTCCAGAAGTAGCACAATTTTATATTATATTAATATTCCAGTATAATATTAATTACTTTTGAAGAGCCTAATTTAAAAGATATAATATTATGCTATTGTACCTGAAGAACAAATTTTGTTAAATTTTATTATTATAAAAATATATGTTGTTGTTCTTGAAGAAGCACAACGTTATATTCATATTCTGGCAGAATATGACTTGCTCTCGAAAAGCATAATTTATGTAATTTAATATTAAAATATTTCTTTTTGAAGAACAAATTTTTATAAAATTTCATATTTCAAACTAATTTGTTGTTGCTCTTGAAGAAGCACAACGTTACTTTAATATTCTAGCATAATATAAGAGCGTAATTTATAAGATCTAATATTAAGCCATTATTCCCAAAGAGCAAATTTTTATAAAGTTTCATACTTAAAAATAATTTATTGTCGCTCCTAAAAAATCACAACATTATATTAATATTTTGGCAGAATATAACTTGCTCTCGAATAGCATAATTATATAAGATCTAAACATTTATTAAATTTTTGCTTCTGATTATTAAATTCTTACATAATCTAATATTTCTATATAACAATTTATTGTTGTTCTTGAAGTAGCACAATATTATATTAATATTCCAGTAGAATATTACTTGTTCTCGAAGAGCGTAATTGTGTAAAGATTTAATATTAAGTTATTGCTCTTGATGAGCATTTTAATATTTTATAGAAATATTATTTTATTGTTTCATAGAAACATAAAATTTATACATGTCAATATTTTAGAAAAAAAAATATTGAGTTCATCCTGAAGAAGAACAATTATTTGTATATTAATATTTATACAAATATTTTATTAATACTCATGAAGAAGTATAACTTTATGAATATTAATATTGTAAAAGAAAATAATATTGTTTTTCCTGAAGAAACAAAAAATATAGAATATTTTAGAAAAATATTGTGTTGTTGTTCATAGAGAAGCACAATTCAATTAAACCAGTATTATGTTGAACTAGAAGTTCAATGTCCTAAAATTTTTATTTTTTGACATGTTGTTTAGATCATTTATATTTCAAATATGGCGACAATAGTAACGTACCTATTGTACATACATGTATCATGAAACCCTGAAGGAAAAAAGACAAGAATGATAAAACAAATATTATGTTATTTATTTCTTTTAATTTGTACTACACAAATATTGATACAATTAAACAAGTATTATGTTGAACCAGAAGTTCAATGTCCTAAAAATTTATTGATTGACATTACCGGTTAGACTATCATAGATCAATACGATGTGAATTATTAATTAATGAGAATATCTATAAAAAATCAGAAGATTTTTCAATATAATAAATTCTCACATGATGCTTGTTCTCATAGTATATAAACCAATAGACCTTCACTAGCTAAAATCGGGACTGAATTCCTTACATTTCTTAAAATTATTTAGAGTGATTTATGTAGCCCCATTACCCTCCATGTTGACCATCTATATATTTTTTGTATCTAATAGATACATCTACTAGATAATTGTATGATGTTATTATTCGCAACTTAAAGTTTACGAGATTACTTGCTCAAATTTTAAATTATGCGCATAATTTTTAAATTATGCAACCAAAACGGTAATGTGTCTTGTCAATACTAGTGAGTCTAAATCTCAAACTTTTAATAAATATTAATTGAGATGATGTTAAATGGTTTAGCAATATTGTTTTTCAACGCCTCCAATTAAATTCTAAACCATTACTATTGAGAACAAAGCGCTTCTCATTTTTGTCTAGGGAATGCTATTTTATATGCAGAAACACTTATACGTATCATGCCAACATCAAAGTTACCCCGCTATAGTTGGCTTATGGTCAGAGCCTAATATTATCCATCTAATGATTTTTGATAGTGCAATATATGTACAATCGATCCACCATAGTCCACTGAGATAAGCTTTGAAAAATGTTGAGAATATATGTTTAGTATGGAACATTATAAAATATCTTAAATCCTAACAGGTGATATTTTATAATACAATTTTTTGAATGTCATTTTGATAAGACAATTTTCTCAACATTAGGGGAGAGAAATTAAGTAGCTGGAAATAATACATAAAAATGCAGTATATTATATTTTCTAGATCTTTGCACAAGACAATATGAACTAGAAGTTCGACAAATAACTTATTTGTAAGTTATACAATTGACAGATGCATTTAATGACCAAAAAGACTAAATCAAATCTCATATACCATCTCTAAATGCTCCAATTTATATTAGCGTCATTGAAGGACAATCTATTAACAATATATCAGGTAAATTAATGACACACCTGAAGCGTGGTGACATTTGATTCCAAAAAATTCTCAAATTAAAATGGAGCCAATTATAAATATGGTCCTATTGAGGAGATGTATACTCTCCAAGAGTATATAGACATAACTAATTATAATACCCCAGAAGAGGTACAGCTAGCTGAAATAATAAAATGAAAAGATCTCGTTAAATTATTTCGTTATAAAAAAGAAATGGATTCAAAAATAAATGTTGTTGACAACACTTTTGTATATAAAGAAGCGCTTCATATTATGAAAGGTAGCGATGATATTGAAAGAAATCTATCAAATAATAAATTGAGCAAATAAAAGGATGCAATCCAAGTAAATTGAACTGACTAGAGAAATCTGAAGTTTCTGGACCTATAGTTCGAGCACCTAAAGGTGTATATTTATGCGAAAAGAAAATGAGAAAATGAAGTCGTAACATGTAATGCACGACTTTTAACATTATAAATTTCGCAAAGGCTTATGTAAAATAATCACAAGTTGATATCTTGTTAGTTTGTCAACGCATGACATATATGCATACAATAAATATTGTTATAACAATTCATCTTGCATAACTAATAAAACTATGTAATAAATCCCTAGATGATTTAATATGCATGAAGTATATAGTTCAACTTTTCAAGAACTTAATCGATCAAAGTACAGATCTAAAGTGATATTACAATGAGGGGGGAAAAATACGCGTTGTACTCTTTTCCTTGACCAAGATTTTGTCCTATTAGGTTTTCCTTATGTACTCTTTTTCCTTCACTAGAATTTTTGCCCACCAGGATTTTTCTAGTAAGGTTTTAACGAGGCATATTCTTTCTGTAAATAACATACAATTGGAAGTTGTATAAATATTATAGTTATGAATGTCCATAACCTATAAAATATTTTACCCTCATCATAACTCTATGGTTATGCTCCCGTGTGTTATAAATTGTATATGAGACTCTTGAAGAAAACAACAACGAGATCTATTTTTACATCAAACCATCATGCTAACTACAATCAATCAGAGATAATGTATGAAGATGATATTGCTTGGAAGTTATAACATGGAACACATTTCACCAGAATTGTTTTATACAAATTTTAAGAAGATGGCGACATTGAAGATATTGACACACAATATACAAATAGTTCGATACAAGCTTTTTTTATTGATTGAAATCAGTGGGAGTAGCTGTACTATTTTTTCTTCGCTCAGGTTTTGTCCCACTGGGTTTTCCTGACAAGGTTTTAATGAGGCATCATTTGATTACTCAAAATTTTTGATATTTTTTTTATTTGATTGGTATTTTTGTTCTATTGGGTTTTTACCAAACAAATTTTTTTAACGAACCAGTTACTGTGTAATAAGTCATTCAAGTGAGAGTATTGTAAAATTAAAAATAATGATGAATGACTATTTAGTTGTATCTAAATGTCTATGTAGTTATCTACTTACTCTAGAAGTGTATATTCTAATCAGGTTGTAACTCTCATTGGAATAAGGGTCATTATTATAATAAATTTACAGACTTAAATTTTGACTCTCTCTATTCTCTTCTCTTTTTTTCTCTACTTTTCTACTTTCATAACAGACACTACCAAACATGGGTTAATCATTTGAAAGAATTATAATCTCAAATAAAGAAGAAGACATTTATAATTCAAACTCATATTCTACAGATTGCCCAGCCCGTGGCAGGCCAGGTCTGAAGGACTCTCATTAGACATGTCCAGTACTTATCTACCCGGTTGCCATTTGAGGGTTTCTTGCAAACTTGTAGTGGGTTAGCTAAGTGAGAGGGGAGACTAACGTGTTTAATGTGTTTGACTAAATTACCAATATGATCCAAGTTGCGCCAAGGGTCCGATTGAGAGTTTTTTTTTTTACCAGTTTTGACTGATTTTGGATAGTATCATTTATGAGAGGTTGGAAAATTCGATTTTTGTTAGTTTTTTGAGACAATAGTTTTTAGTAGTTTAAAAACTACCAAAAAAACAGCGTAGTATAATTTGAGTTTGATTGTTTTAAAAATTGCTATTAAAACCACTCAAAATCGGACATTTCATAAACGCTCAAAATTAGTACTTTAAAAAACACTCATAATCAATACTCTAAAACTCCCAAACAGACCTAAAGGTCATAAAAACATTTTTGCATTCTTTACTTTAATCTTACTGTCAGTTTCTGTAGATAATATCATAAACCAAAGCTATATATGCTTATTAGAAGATCCTAGCATATGTGTTTTGGTCACTATTCTAAAAAGATAGCATAGGCGGCGCCTAGGCTCCACCTAGACTTGAAACTCGGCCTCTATGCCTAGTCACGTCTCACGCTTCACCCTCGCATCGCCTAAATTCGAAAAACTTGAATTTCGGCCTCCACGTCTAACCACGCTTTACGCTTTTTAGAACATTGGTTTTGGTGCACTCTAGCGTATGTGTTTTGATGAAAAAGACAAATATGCCCTTAATTTTAATTAGAAAAAATTGTAATTGGATTCCTAATCTTTGCAAAAGGTGTAAATGGGTTCGATAATTTTATTTTTTATAAAAAAAAAAATTAAAGAAAACTAACGGGTTCTTTTTTTTTTTTTTTTTTTTTTTTTTTTTGAATTAACACTTTATTGACCAAATCGATAATGTACTAAATTGTTTTGTATATTTTACGAACTATTATAAAATAACTAAAATTTAATTTCATAATTATTAATAAATATGTTAAATAAAATTATTTTATTATTATTAAGTAATTATATTATTTAAATTTTAAATTTTTATTTGATCATTATAACATAAAAAGAAAAATAATTTTATCACAAACTTCATGCTCAGATACTTTTATTTAATTGAGTCATTTGTTTATTAACTACAAATATTAGAGCTCCAATTGTATTGTTTATATTTTAATTTATCATTCAAAAATAAAGAATATATAATGTGTACATTAATTTTTCTTAGTATTCTTATGTTAAAAAAATATAATAAGATTGATTTAATATCATAAAATTATATATGCTATTTTTTTATTTTAGCCATTTACTAAATAAAATAATTTATTTCAAACTTACTTTTTTGGCTTTAATTTTACTGGATTTAAAAAAAATGAAATTAGTTTAAATTCAAACACCATTAAAAACAGAATTGCTAATTTTCAGGCTTTGATCCATATCACATTCAACCGGTCGGACCGCCTTATGTTGGCAATTAAAAAGCTAGCTAAAAAATGAGAGCAATCACAAAATTAATTTGATGATCCATTCCAAAAAAATCCATTAGTGAAATACCGAGCACCGCATCGCCTTATGTATATACATAATCACAAATTGTGTAGAGAAGAGGGCGAAACAGCCATGGAAGACAGTTTCAGAGTTCACGTAGACAAGGTATTCGGGTCTCTGGGTAATACATCGTCATCTGTGAGCGTAAACCCTTCATTGTGGTGCCTCATAGATGATAAAATCAATAGACAAGAATGGAATCGGAACAAAGAAGAAGATGAAGATTGAGAATCCAAACCCTTCGATTACCCATCGTTAAACCACAATGATTCGGGGCCACAGCTGAACAAACCCAAAACCAATGCCGGGGAAACGAATCTTCAAGAGTTGAGTGACTACAAAAAAGAGGATAAAATTAATGGAGAGACGAAAAATCATAGTGCCAAAGGGCATCTTTGTCGTTAATAGGGGCATAAATGATGATTACTATCAAAAGAAAACAAGTATTAAGCACATATATAACATCTTTTTAGTTTATTAATCTTTTAATAATCTCAAAGTTTTTATTTGTGCTTTCGTACTATTTTATGTACTATTTTATATTACAACATTGCCATCTGAGCAGTTGTGAGATTTGAAAAAACAGTAGAATCAGTTTCAGCATCATGGCTCCCTTAAATGAAGGAAGAAAAGTCCAATTCTTTAGCACTTTATGCTTTTTATTTTTGGGAAAATTGCACAATTAGGTCCATAACCTATTATCTTAGGAGCAAATTAGTCTCCAACTTATAAAAAGAAACAAATTGGTCATCTACCTTCTATGCACAATCAAACCTCACTAACAAATATGCTTTTTTCAAATTTGCTTACACTAACTCAAGTTGGAAGGCAAAATGAAGCTTCATAACATTAGAAATATGAATGCCTAGTGACAATTTTACAAAGATTCAAACTGTTCCATTGTTAAGTACTAATTGTAAAATTGTAATATAATTTTACAATCAATTTTTTATTTTGTATTTTTAATGATAGGAGACTAACTTGTACGGGGGAGAATAGGGTTGGAACCAGAAGTGCAATTTTTCCTCTTTTTACTTATTTGGTAAAAAAAATTAGATTATCACGACTGTAGGGAGTTTTCTTCGCTAAGGAAAGAAAAAAATACTTAAACGTTTGTGTGTAACTGTGTCTTTAATTTTTCCCCTCACAAAATCATCGCTTCCAAAATATGTTCACCTCCTCAATCTATATCCTTGATTCGATCATCTCTCTCAACAACTAATCATCTCCAAAATCTGCTTACCTCTATAATCGATCATCTCCTTCTACCGATCATCTTCAAAATCTTTTCACCATCTCAATTTATCATCATAATAGAGCCTACAGTCGGATTCCATCGCAAGGAAGCGATATACTAGTAAGTAACATATTCTACGGAATGTTTAGATAAAAGTAAATAAAAATTGTGATTCTTACAAAATGTGTAAATAAAAATGATGTTTGACCAACTTATAAGCTTGAAAGTTTACCCAAACATGCTCTAATCTCTCTTCATTATTTAAGTAGTAAGGAAGTGATCCAAGGTCAGTGACCTTAATTTTGTGTAGAGAGAGAAACAATGGCTTCCAAAGCTCTCTTCTTCCTTGGCCTCCTCTCCTTTTCAGCCCTATCTGCCTTTGCAGAATACAATGAGCCTGGCCTTGTTATGAACTACTACAAAGACACGTGTCCTCAAGCAGAAGACATCATCAGAGAACAAGTCAAGCTTCTTTACAAACGCCACAAGAACACTGCATTTTCTTGGCTCAGAAACATCTTCCATGACTGCTTTGTTGAGGTAAACACATTACGCACACTTATTAAGTTTTGTTTTGTTTTTTTAACCAGTTTGTATCTATATATTCCCATTTGTGTTGTTTACAGTCATGTGATGCATCACTGTTGCTGGACTCAACAAGGAGAGTTCTGTCTGAGAAAGAGACAGACAGAAGCTTTGGAATGAGAAACTTCAGATATCTTGAGACCATTAAAGAAGCTTTAGAAAGGGAGTGCCCTGGAGTTGTCTCCTGTGCAGATATTCTTGTCTTGTCTGCTAGAGATGGCATTGTTGCGGTAACATTAATTCTTGACAACTCTCTGGGTTTTCTTTTTAATTTTACCCTACTCTTTCTGTCAAATCTTTAACAGACAAAACAGATCTGATAATTGCATGTTTGGATAGTATAACGGAAGAAAAAAAAGGTTAAAATCTTGTTCGCTCATTCAATCATTTTGCTTTCTAGTTGCGTTTAGTACTATATATCAAACCCACACTAATAACATGTTTGGTGGGGGAATTTGGACAGTACTCTTCATCATTATTAAGGAAGAAAAAGAGAGTCAAAATCTCTTCCACTATAGTGTACAATCTTACTCGATTGTGCATCCAAAGAGTAAACGTTACAGAAGTTTGTTGTAACTTCTTCCTTTTGAATCATAAAGTAGGCCTGATTTTAAGTGTTTGTTTGTGGGTTCTTATTAAAATAAGGTAGATTCCCATAATAAGTTAGTACCATAAATTTTTGGCTTATTTGCACAAATAGTCCCTGACTTTTGCATTTACTGCGGGTTGAGGACCTATCTTTTTATTTTTGGCAGTTTAACCCCTATTTCAAATGTTTTTGGCAGCAATGGTCCTTTTCAACAATTTCCATCCAAATACCGTGAAATTTGACGGTGGAAGTTTTTTTTATTTATAAAAGGCTTATTTGCACAAATGGTCCCTGACTTTTGTAAAGAAAAATTTGCAGCAAAAGTCCCTAATATTTTAGAAAGTGTTGAAAAGTCCCATAACATTCTAATCCTAACACATATGACCCTAAACTTTTTGACAATTTTACCCCTAACTTAAATAAATTAAAAATAACTCACAAACCTTTTTAAAAATACAAATAAGTCCTAAATCTTTTTATTTTTTTACAGATTTACACTTAAAATAATAAAAAGTGTGTCATCAAGTCCCAAAACTTTTAATTTTGTTCACCAAAATGATATTTAAAATGTGTTTGATTAAAATCAGATATTTTAGTAAAAGTGATTGAAAAATTGTGGGACCATAAAATGCGTGGTTAAAATTAATTGTTGACTTTGATTTTAAATTTTTAACAAAATCAAAATTGAAAACAAACGGGCTCTTAGAGTCTCTACAGATTTTGTCCAGTGGTCTATTAATTAACAAAAAAATTATACTCATAATCAAAATTTGACCAATTTAAAATTTTAATTTATTTTTCATATCAATTACTAGAGGTGGTAAAATGGGCCAACCCAGATAGCCCGGTCTCTGGGCTGGGCTGGGCTGGTCTAATAAAAAATTGATTAAATAAAAATTAGGTCAATTTAGTCCGATACAACTAGTCAACCGGGCTGGTCTGATAATTTTTTTTTTGTCCAAGTCCCTACCCCACACTTCAAACACCCCACCCATCCCCACCTCGTGAAATGTGGCTGCCAGGGGTGGGGTGTTTGAAGTGTGGGGTAGGGAGTTGGGCAAAAAAAATTATCAGGCCAGCCTGATTGGCTAGTTGTACCGGACTAAATTGACCTAATTTTTATTGAATCAACTTTTTATTGGACCAGCCCAGCCTAGAGACCAGACTATCTGGGCTGACCCATTTTGCCACCTCTAGTAATTGATATGAAAAATAAATTAAAATTTTAAATTGGTCAAATTTTGATCATGTGTATAGTTTTTTTGTTAATTAATAGACCATTGGACAAAATCTGCAGAGACTCTAAGAGCCTGTTTTTTTTCAATTTTGATTTTGTTAAAAAGCTAAAGTCAAAGTCAATAATTAATTCTAACCACACATTTTATAGTCCCACAATTTTTCAATCACTTTTACTAAAAAATCTAATTTTAGTCAAACGCATTTTAAATATCATTTTGATGAACAAAATTAAAAAATTTGGGACTTGATGACACACTTTTTATTATTTTAAGTGTAAATCTGTAAAAAAAAATAAAAAGATTTAGGACTTATTTGTATTTTTGAAAAGGTTTGTGAGTTATTTTTAATTTATTTAAGTTAGGGGTAAAATTGTCAAAAAAGTTTAGGGTCATATGTGTTAGGATTAGAAGGTTATGGGACTTTTCAATACTTTCTAAAATATTAGGGACTTTTACTGCAAATTTTTCTTTACAAAAGTCAGGGACCATTTGTGCAAATAAGCCTTTTATAAATAAAAAAAAACTTCCACCGTCAAATTTCACGGTATTTGGATGGAAATTGTTGAAAAAGACCATTGCTGCCAAAAACATTTGAAATAGGGGTTAAACTGCCAAAAATAAAAAGATAGGTCCTCAACCCGCATTAAGTGCAAAAGTCAGGGACTATTTGTGCAAATAAGCCTAAATTTTTATTGGAACTTGTTTGCAGCTTGGAGGACCCCACATCCCTCTTAAAACTGGAAGAAGAGATGGCAGAAAAAGCAGAGCTGATATACTTGAGCAAGAGGGGATATATGTTGCACGAATTCGTGCAACATATATCTTCCCGAATGCCACGTGTCCAAATAATGTTTCTCCCAACTTTTCAATCTTCTCCCCCACCACCACCGCCCCCACCCCACCACCCCTATTTTGGGTCAAAAATTACGGCAAAGCTGAAACTCCCCACCCCCACCAAATGTAACCACCCCATCTTTTCAGTAATGATAATAAATATTAATTTATTCTCTAATATTTATTCAACATAAATATATGTGAATAAAATTAAATAGTATTGTACGATATTTCGAGTACTGGTTGTTGAAAAATTCAGAAATATCGTATGAATACTATGGGTTTGGCACATTGTACGGGTAGTGTGAGTCCCAGACAAGTTCTTATTAAAATAATCAATCAAATAACACATGTAATTAATTTATCCCAGACAAGTTCTTTTATTGTGTCCACTGGTACTATAGGCGCGACACGTTTATTGGCAGGTTGGACAACACATTTTCAACCCGTACGATGCGCCAAACCCACAGTATCCATACGATGTGCCAGACCCACGGTACTCATATAATGCGTAGGACGATAGATTTACGAATATTGACAGTAGCAACTTCGAAACTGTCTCTGAATTTTTCAACAATCAGTACTCGTTTCTTTAGATTAAGTTTGTTTTGTAATTTATGATTTAAGATTACGTGTATTATTATTTTGTATAAATTTAATGTATTCGAAATATCGTACAATACTATTTAATTTTATTCACGTATATTTATGTTGAATAAATATTAGAGAATAAATTAATATTTATTATCATTACTGAAAAGGTGGGGTGGTTACATTTGGTGGGGGTGGAGAGTTTCAGCTTTAGCCGTAATTTTTGACCCAAAATAGGGGTGGTGGGGTGGTGGCGCATAAGGGTGGTGGGGGAGAAGATTGAAAAGTTGGGGGAAACATTATTTGGACACGTGGCATTCGGGAAGATATATGTTGCACGAATTCGTGCAACATATATCCCCTCACTTGAGCAATACCTCCCAGACCACAATGAGAGCAATTCGTGCAACATATATCCCCTCACTTGAGCAATACCTCCCAGACCACAATGAGAGCATGAGTGTTGTTCTTGAGAGGTTCTCTAACACTGGAATTGACACCCCTGGAGTTGTTGCTTTACTAGGTATGTATACACATGTTTGGACACGACAACATTTTTTGGGTATAATTTCCCACATTAATTTATATTTGCATAAAACTTAGTGATCTTCGGAGAATTTTACATAACATTGTGATATTTGATGTTTACAGGTGCTCACAGTGTGGGTCGAACCCACTGTGTAAAGCTGGTTCACCGTTTATATCCAGATGTGGATCCTGAACTCAACCAAGACCATGTTGAGCACATGCTCCACAAGTGCCCTGATGCAATCCCTGACCCTAAGGCTGTGCAGTATGTGAGGAACGACCGTGGCACACCCATGAAACTCGACAACAATTACTACCGGAACATAGTGGCTGACAAGGGCTTGTTGATCGTTGATCACCAACTCGCTACAGACAAAAGAACCAAGCCATATGTAAAGAAAATGGCGAAAAGCCAAGATTATTTCTTCAAGGAGTTCTCTCGAGCCATCGCCATTCTCTCTGAGAACAACCCTCTCACAGGCACAAAAGGTGAAATCAGAAAGCAGTGCAATCTTGCCAACAAGCTCCATTAGAAGCTTTTGCTGCAATTGTAACTGTGAGGGAGAATTAGAGTGACTGACAAAAATAAGATGGTTATGACTAGTTCTTGAGTGTGACAAGTTTCTATTGCAGATTTCTCTCTTTTCTTAGGCAGAGTGGTTGATGTGTGTAAAGGGTATTGAGGAATGCTGGTGTAAGGATTGAAGGTGGTGGTGGTGTATGTATGCATGCACTGTATTGATGATGGTTGAATGCTGAAGCATGATTCATCCATATAATGCTCTCTCCTCTGTATAATGTAGCACAATGGAAGCATTTCGAGATTAGAATTCCGTGAAAACAAACTACTAGATAGGATTAGACACTACATATTAGATTTTAACTTATGTGGCGTACAATCTACTTTACCAAAATTGGCCATGACATGCTTCCAGCGGGGAGGGATGTTACAGTACTCAACAATTTAACTGCGTCTTCTGAAATAAAGTAATTAGAAGGATGCATTCAATGGCTTGCATTAAAATCTAGTTGATTGAATTAAACAGTTAGAAGCCCCAAGCATATAAAGCTAAACGATAATTAACAGATATTTTAACCTTCAAATAAGTTGTAACAATGACAAGAAAGAGATCGAATTCTGCGGCCTATAAATCCAGGGAGAACGGTGTGCAAATTTAAGTAAATCCCAATCGTTTATCAATCACACAGGAAACCACTTACAAGAATAAACAACGTTGTACATATAAAATTAGATGGATATCGAGTGCATTATAGATAAATCACATATTACTAATGGAACAGAGTATGCACAAGTACAACACCATCTAAAAGCCTCACAAACTCTAACCGTACTCCCTTCAATGCCATGAAAACAGTTAAACTATCCCACGACAAATCAAGATCATGTCACTTCACACCTCATCCCCAGCATCTCGTCATTCTTGCAGAACTCTCTCGTGAATCCAAAAAACGTGCTGTTCAAAAACTTGTTTGCCTCGACACTAGAAGAGCTTCGCCTGCTGTGTTGTTCCGCTTCTCATCATTTCACAGAACTCGTCATAGTTGATCCTTCCATCCTATAAAAATGCAACAATATAATGCAGGTCTACATCTGAATTGGCAAGAAGGTGAATATCTCATATCTTGAATCAGGCATACTTACATTATCTGTATCGACTTCCGAAATTATTTCCTTGATTGTCGCCTCATCACCCATACCGTACTCCTTCATAGCACTTTCCAGTTCATCTATTGTAATATAGCTGAAATGACACAATGGGAAATTAAGTGATGTCAAATGTCTGGGATAATGCAAGGAAAGCAAGAAAACCCCCATAAGGTAGCACTAATTTCACTCATAATAAGATCAATATAGCATTCAGAATTAAGCAGAATTCTCTGCATTACTCCTCTTCCAATCTTGGTGAGAATGATATGGTTTCTAAAACTTGATCCTTAAGGAAGTACACCGAATATATAGAAGGGACACTATTATGGACAATATTTTGGCTTCTTTTTCTTCGTTAAACTGTTTAGTATTGTTCAATACACCGTACCAAACATCCATAAATGCATACAAGATAAATGCAACAGCTGTTAGACCATTATCATGGCTTACCCACTGTTATCCTTGTCAAAATACTGAAATGCTTTATAGAGATGCTCGTCTCTTTCGAGCTTATGTCTATGCATAGTAGCAGTAATAAATTCAATGTAATCAATTGTCCCGTTACCATCCACATCAGCCTGAAATATAAAGAATAAATGGTTAAATCCAAGGAAGCAGCCATGGCAAATAAAGGTTAAATAAGATTTGTTAACATATGTGAATGAAACTTACAGCTTCCATGAGTTGTTTTACTTCTGCTTCTGACAATTTTGACCCAAGGCGAGCCAATCCAGATTTCAATTCTTCATATGTGATTGCGCCACTCTTGTCTGTGTCCATATTTGTGAACGTTGCTTTGAGACCTTTAATTTCTTCTTCAGATAAACTTTGTGCAATGACCTACAGGAGTTTCCATATGCAACAGCACATAGTAAGAGGAAAATAACATCTCCATCTGAGTTGAGCAATATTGCACATATTACCAGTTGCGAAAATGATTAAGATTCATGACCAGAGGAAAAGTACTCTCTTGAATTTACCATATAGTAAATTCTCTAAAGTACTCCGTCAAAGCCATGTCGAATAACCTTTACTTTCTGCTTGAGGTTGTTTCGTAATAACGTTTATTATTCCCTATACAAGAAAATGTTCCAATATTCCATGTGCAACCTACTTATCTACTGTTTACCACATAAAAGCAGTTTATGAACACCACTTTCGGCCTCTAGATTAATTATACACCACATGTTTTCCACTCTTACCTAAATAATCATACCAAGATATTGATATTGACACAAAGGGATTGCTATAATTTGAAAGTGGCCCCTTATCTATGTTTTATGTACCAGTTCTAGTACTATGTGACAATGTAAATGATGATTAGGAAACAATATGTGTTTATGTGATTATTGAGTATGTTCTGATTTTAATCCAGCTAGATCAATTAAAGGTTTTAAGTACTGAAGAAAATTGATCATATTGTATTTTCAAATGGATGGATGATGGCAGAACAAATTGAAGAAGTAGATGAATTATCAGACACGATCAGCAGGTCTAATAGATAGTGGCTCTACTAGAAGTTTATTATCATTTAAAAGTATCATATGTCTGGCCCGATAAACATAACAAAACTTGAAGAAACAATCACAATTTCAACTTTCCAATTGAATTCATATAAAACGAACACACGAGATAATAATTTACCTTTAGTGCAAGTTTCTTGAGCTTATTCATTGCTCTGAACTGCTTCATTCTAGAGAGCACAGCACTATCTATTGGCTTATCAGGAGCTTGTCCTTTAATCCAAGGGTGTTCTATACAAACAATAATAGAAGATGTTAGACTTTAGCCATAATATGCTATGCAGAGCGTAGAAATGCTAGTTTGAGAAAGAAAATATATAAATCCTAGCATCTTTATTAATTAATTATGCAAGTAATATGCTTTTCAAGGAGAAATCCACAACTTAAGGGTAAACAAGACTAACTAAACAATTTAAAGAACACAAGTTTTCAAAATGATACTTATTTGAATAGAAACAAGAGGCGTCAATATACAGGAGTCACAATAAGCACCTTATATCTTTTGTATGCCAGTTGGCCCTTGACACGAATCAACTTATATTGACCCCAATTTCTCATCTAGTCCTTGGGTAATCACTTGTTTTATATAAGTTTTGGTCTGAATATATATATGAGCCTCAAACTTAAACCAAAATTCAACTGCTCACTGGGATGTTGAGGATAACTCATAAATAACAATATCATTCTATAGATTCAGTTACTTTTTCTAGTTACCAGCTCCTATATCATCACTCAACCCAGCCAATTTCTAAGTTTTGATAAACTAAGTGCATGTTGGTCGAGCTTAAATTATAATTTAAGCTAGTGGAACATACTTTTATCCGTAAGACCCACAACTTACTATCCACTTATTATCCACACATTTTATAAGACCACAATTTATAAGTACTTAAAAAATTATTTCAGTACTACCAAAAATGCACTAATATCAACAAAGACAATGGTAATTGTAAGGAAATTCACATCTCTATGTCACTGGAAAAGTTGACAAAGTATGCATAATATAAGTCAGAAAGAAAATCTATCTTTGGGTTCAAAAGGCACGCATTAAGAAGTGAGGAATTGACGATGAGATGCTATACAGACGTGACTCAAAGTTCTATGAAAGGAAGAAGAGGACTTTACCCAGTACTTGTACAGAAGTAATTCTCTTCTTTGGATCCTTTGTCAGCATTCTGCTAACAAGATCTTTCGCACTGTTTGAAATTGAGGGCCATGGCTGGCTTTCAAAGTCAACTTCTTCTTTTAATATAGCATCAAATATCCCTTTTTCAGTTTCTGCAGCAAAATTACATGAAACATGTTGAAGAATTTTACTTTTTTCCTTCTTCTAAGAGCATGTTCAGCTACTCTTGAAAAAGGTAAAAGTACTTTCTTGGAAGTAAGCGAGGACGTACTTCTAGAAAGTAAGTTTTTGACTAAAAAGTTCAAAAAAAGAATGAGTAACGTAAAAAAGCTCATTATGGAACTGTTAAATTTATCTTACCGGCCCAAAATGGAGGCACGCCGCTGAGAAGGATGTACAAAATAACACCTGCACTCCATATATCTATTTCCTTCCCATAACTTCGACGTAGAACTTCAGGAGCGACATAGTATGCACTACCAACTACATCACGATACACCTTCCCTGTGATTTTAATAAATAACGGATGTTATTTTTTATGCAAATTACAAGAAAAATTGGTGCATAAGTGAAACGAACATGAAAATATAAAATGTCAGAGAAACAAATTGGTTAAATTGCAAAAGTGCATACATACAAGGACTGAAGGACATCATAATGTAGACACAATATGGTAAAATGGTGGCCACACTTTTCAATGATCTTAGATATGGAAACTGCTATTTGCACTTCTTTAACGATCAATTAGTTAACATTCTTTAAAAACGTGACTGTCATTCTCAGTTTTTGGCACTAGCATGTCTATTTCACAAACAACATTTCCAAGAGGAACTTCCACCAGAATCTGCAAATACTTTAAATCAATGACCAGCTGTCAAATATCCACACTTACACCAATTTGAGCAAAACAATTATGTGAGTTGAACAAGTACTTATTTCCTATTAACTAATACAAACTCAGAAGACACAGTATGTCTTTAAAGTGAATGAGAAAACATCTCGACCTTTTTAAATCAGCTGCCAAATGAGTTAAAATATTGAGGTTTTAATGGCATTATATTTTCTTGTACTACTTACGTGAATCATTTCATATTTGCAAGGCAGTTGCAGGAGAACCTTGAAGCATCTTCCATACTTTTGTCATTTTCGAAGTGGAGTAAATTTCCAATGGAGTGGTGAAAATGTGTATAGCTATGGTAGAAGAACTATTTACAATATTAGAATTCTAGTCAACCCAAACAATATGTTATCGCTGGATCTTCGATCACAAAACATTGAAAGAATTATAACACATGCTAACAAAAAAGTTTTATCTATGTGAAAATACATGTAAACTTAGCTGAATTGTAATACTTAAATGAAATAACATTAGATTCTTGAACTATAAAATTTAACTGAATAAATGGGAACACTAGAAGCCAGAAACAGACCTTCTTCAATAAAGACAGAGAGCCCAAAATCAGTTGCCTTTAACATTGCTTTCTCATCCTTACTTGCAAGCAAGAAATTCTCCGGCTTGAGATCCCTATGCATCACCCCCATAAAATGGCAATGGTGAACAACATTCACAATCTGTCTACAGAGGTCAGCAGCAGCTCTCTCGGAATAATGCCCCTGAGCAATAATCCTGTCAAAGAGCTCCCCACCGGCACAAAGCTCCATCAAAACGTGCACAGACTGCCTGTCCTCATAAGCACCCTTAAATTCCACGATGTTCAGCTGCCCACTCAAGTGCTGCATGATATGAACTTCTCTCTTCATATCCTCCTTATCATTCTTACTCACAAGCTTCCTCTTCAGTATTGACTTGCAGGCATAGGTGTGTCCGGTTGCAATCTCAGTACAAAGGTAAGTTACCCCAAACTGACCCTTTCCCAATTCTTTGCCAAGTTTGTATTTTGACCTTATATCCTCAAAGGGTTTCCCTAAAATGTTATTGGGTTCTAATCTTTGAACAGGGCTATGGTGTTGCGGAGCAGGTTTCACAGGAGCTGGAATTGGTGCCTGAGGTCGAGGTTGCGGCTGCGGCCGTGGCATTGGAGGAGGCTGGTGGTGCCTTTCGGGCTGAGACGGCTGGGGCGTGTACTGAGATGATGGTTTTTGATAATTTTGGTGGCTTTGATACCCTGTGTCGCCCGTTCTTCCTGATCTATAGCCATTGGCATCTGGGGTTGTGTACTTATTCTTGCTGAAACACCCACCCATCTTTCTCTTAACAAATTACGAATATAAAATCAAGGTTGAAACTTTATGACTGAATTTATGGGAAAACACTGAAATTTGTGATCTTGTGAATAAAATTGATTTTTCTAGAACAAAGATTCCGTAGATTATTAGGATAAAAGCAAATCCATATCATATTTTGCTGTAATTAAACCTAATTTTGAGAGAGATGTGTAGCCATTACGATTGTGAAGATCAGGAAGACACAGAAATTTATGTGTGTTGACTTGTGAAGGTCGACAAAAGTGTTCTGCACACGGTTTCACTTTTCTTCTCTTTATGGAAAAATAAGCACGCGCTTTTTTGCAATTTTTTTTTTTGTTTAATGAATAATGATTGATTCCATAAAAAGGGTGTGGAATCAGGGACGGAGCTTAGTGACACCCAGTGCAGGCAAATGCCTGCACTGGGCTTTTGAATTTTAACTGGGCCGCCTCAAGTCCACTCATTCATTGAACTAAAAAAAAAAAAAAAACCTATCCACTTCAAATGGGCCATTAAAATGGCCCAAAAAAGAAAAGAAATGGGCATTAAGGTGGACCAGTGACAGTGATATACATTACACATACACCAATTAATATCCATCACAAATTATCATTCCATTTGCTCTCTGCTGCCGCTGTCTCCTGTTTGTTGCTGTGAAGACTAAAGTTGGAGTAAAATAGAAAGTGAAACCCTGAGTTACAATGTTTTATATAATTAAATTTATTAATTTCCGCCCGCACTGACTTAATTTCCTGGCTCCATCCCTGGTGTGGATCAATAAATAAGAAAAGGTATTTTAATCATTATCTCTAATATATCAATTATTGATATTCGATGAAAAATTATATTATTGTTTTTCTATATTTGCAATTGAGTCATCACATTAGAATTCATGAGTACTCAAATTACAATTAAAATCGTAATGAAGGTGTGCATTTTTTGTTTTTTGTTTTTGGGTAAATAGCATTGGAGGTCCTCAACCTTTGAACTATGTAACGATGGGATCCCAAACCTTCAATGTCTAACACTTCGAGTCTTTAATCTTTAAAAAACGCGCGAGCAAAATCCCTCTATTAAAAATACTGTTAGTTTGACCGTTAAATAATTAAAATTTTCATAAATTACAAGACTACCCTTTTTTGAATTGAACCAACTAAAAAAAATTACAATCAACCCTCATCCTAAAACTTGTTCTACTCCAAAACTGTCGTCGGCCAATACCCACTAACCCACCAGAAACCGTATACTACCGCAAAAAAAACCATGCTTGCGCATTTTCCAAATTCAATAACTATTCTCACTATTTTCTCTCTCCTCTCTCTACAATATTGTTCTCTTTATGTTTCTTCTCATTCATTATTCAAACCAAGTCCAAAGGAAATAAACAAAAGTTTTGAAGGTTCATTCGAGATTGTTTTTGGGTTTTGTTTTTTTGATTATTATATGAAGTTTTATGTTTTGAGAAATGGGTGTTGGGTATTTGTTACCAAATAACCTTAAACGGACAATAATGATTAAGATTAATTTTATAGGCGTTAGTCAATTATTGAAATTAAGGAAAAATGACACCATTTAGCGAATTCAATTAAATCTCGACTCAAAACTTAACGGATCATTTAGAGTGACTTATCTTGTACTTGTTCAATGGTCCACTCTATTACTTAGGCCCAAATTAAGTTTTGGTGGTTTTGTTGTTGTTGGGCTTGTGACCTAATTATTTGGTTCATTAGTTGACCTAATTAAAAGTTGTTGCCTTTCATTTGTTTTCCCATACCAGCATTCAACTTTTGGTTTTGCCTTGTGATAGGAAACGGCTGCTCCTTCCTTATTCTTCATTGTGGCTGCTGCCATTATTGGTTTTGGTTTCTCTCTTGAGTGAGATAAATTGAGTAAGTACAAAATTACAAATCGAACAAATAAGATAGAAAAAGTGATCACGTTTAATAATTAAAATTCTCTCTCTCTCTAAAAGATGCTAAAAACTATTATAAATGGATGGAAAGTGTATGGTAAAACTATTTTTAATTCCAATTAGTGTTATTTGTGTCAACTTCCCTTTTTGCATACTGGTAATTAAGCAGGATAATTACACAAATATACTATATTATGTATAGAATTTAAGATTTACTAGACAAAAATAAAAAATTATAAGAATATTAAATATAAAGAATACCATTTGAATTATACTAGACTATTAAAGAATCTTTAAATTATGCATTGTTACTATTTAAGATATCATTTAATTAGTTTCAATTAAAGTATCTTATCTCATAATATCATTTCAAATTTAAAATTCAAAAAATGAAGTCTCTATATCATCAACATATTAAAGTAGCACTCGTTGGATGTATAAAATATACATTCCTGCAACAACAAAAAAATGGAACACACTGGATTAGCATGTGAAATGATCTAAGGATTCACTATTAATCTCAAATTAAATAAACAATGTTTAAATAAACTGAAATAATTTCATGTCAATCAAACGGTTATTTCAAATAGAAGGGTACATAATTTACAAATTTCACGTCGTATAAAAAAAATATTCTTATCATTAAATTATCCTATGTATGTGATCTGACAAAATAGCAATTTAAAGTCACAACAACATTAAACAATGTACATTAGGCAAAATGGTAACAAAGAATAATAATATTATAAATTACTTGGAATAACAATATGTAAATCGTAATAAGATAAATTAACAAGCATGAAAATATATGTTGTTTGAGATTTGAAAAAATAATGAATTGGTTTGATCTATTTACATCCATTATATCGAAATGTCTCTTATTTTATCACATTAGCATTAAGTAAAACACCAACAATTATCATATTGCTGACATGTTCAATAGTAACAAAATTTAGTGTCTGTTTGGTAGAGCTTATAAACTAGTTTATTTGACCAAAATAGTTTATTTACAAAAAAAATTTACCTTAGTAGCCTGACATTTTTTTTATCATTCTTGGTCAAATAAACTATTTTAGACAAATAAACTAGTTTATAAACTCTACCAAATGGGCTCTTATTAAAAAAAAATTAACAACTAATGTTTGACAAAAACGTGCAAATGATGACAAAAACAAAACATGAATGTTTTTCAGATGACTACAAAACTAAAATTTGATTTCTTTTGTTAAAGACCAAAAAAATATTCAATAGATATTAAATAACTCAAAATTTATCGTATTTTACGTGAAATGAACTTCATTCACAAAATAATCCTAATTATTTTAAAAAATGACACAAAAAATTTGTTACTTTTTTAGGATCGAAAAAGATAACATGTATAGTATAAAAAAAAATTACATTTTCTCCTACGGAAACCGACATGGTAAACTTCTTCTTCACTGTCTGGAAAAACGTTTTCTTCTTCATGGCTGAATTATTTCGTTTTTTCTTACTTTTACATCAGAATTTTTTATTGTTACAAGTAGAGGTCATTGACTTCAAGCTATTGTAGAGATTTCTCCTTCTAAGATTATAGACCTAGAGAGAAGTTTGGAAATAGTGGATTGTGTGTTGGAAGAGAGATAATTTAGTAATTATTTTTAATCACTCTACTATTTATAGAATGATAAGATTTGATTCTTGAATATTAAGTTAAATCGGTATAAATTAAAATGTTTGAATTATATTTAAATAATAATTTTTTTATTATCCAGTATAATTAGTATATTTATAGTATTGTTACAAAAATAAAAATTGATATAGTATAATTCAATTTTTTAAAAAAATATAGGTGAAGGATATAATTTTCTCTAATTAAGCTACTGGTTTTAGGTAAATAAAAGCTACGATAAATGACGAGTTTAACATGGGCCGAAATATTAAGCTTTGTTTATAATGGGTCGAAGATTCAATTGGATTTTGGCCCGTTCCAAAATGTAATATGTTTGAAAATTATTCTTGTATTCATAATGAAACACACAGAAATTTGTTATTGCTTCACTATGCAAGGTGAGAGGATACAATCGGACGTTTCATGGATTTCTCAACATGGGCTCGGTGAGGACCATGCATCCCAGGCAGAAATCATGCGAACTTCAAAATCACAATTCTGAGCACAATATAAGTATAAGGCTCATAGTAATATATGTTCGCATGAGACGAGACATTACCAGAAGTTAAGCAAAAATTGATATCTTAAGCCCAATATAAAATATTAGCCTCAGACTCAGTTGACTATTGTTACTATCTCGTCTCACATAGGGTGCTATGTATGAGCCACATAGAATTAAGAAGTCAGGTATCGCCCACTGACATTGTCATCAAGAACAACTCAAAGGTTCTACGAACTTCAATATGCTTTGCCAGATTCACTACGATGAGGCAAAGCTACATACCCCATATTGTCGATGAGGAGATGTTCATCAAGGCGGTTTAAGGCAAAACGAACCGCCTAGATAGGTGAAAGAAGACAAACCTTAACATCGCTACCTTTAGAGGCAAGGTAAATGACGATTCTATTTATCTTAGAGAAATTCTTTAAATCTCCAACAAAACTAATAAAAGGCTGACAAAGCAAATGGCATGCGACCCCACATGTACAGAAATTCTCTCTGCCACGTGTACAGAAACCGTTAAAAAGGTAAAACAGAATTAAGTCAGTTATTGACAATAATCTTACTAATGACCAAATAACACGTCAAAAATATCTAAAAGGTCTCAAATACCATTGATCTTAGTTTTTCTATAAATACTTCATACATTGCGAAGAAAAAAGGTATGAAAAATCAAACTCCTAACCAAATTTCTATCAATTTTCTTTCTCCAACACTCTTTGGAACAATACTTTTGTAAGCTAATGGCGTCTAAGTATACAGGTAACATATATGTGAACGTGGAGGTAGCAAAGTTACTGTTGACAACTTAGCCCTACCGAGTTTTACAGTCAACAAAATTCAAAGAGATCCCTTTCTTTTTTTTTCATTTTTGATTATCGAATCAAACCTACGTAGATCTCATACAAATACACATAGCACTTTTTATCTTTGACGATAAAATTTGAAGTTTCTAACAAAATAAAATTCAAATCAATAATTCATGATCATTTGAATTGAATGATTCTGAACTCGAGACTTGGAAATTTAGTTTGATCAAGTTTTAATGTCTCTTGTTCCACTAAAATTTGATCTATCCATTAATTTACAGTTAGCCGATTTAAGTTTTCATCAATTTTCCAAATAATACAAATACTTGTGCAAATTTTAGTATTCAAATAAAAAATTTCCAATTAATTAAAAAATAAAAAATTGATGTATCGAAAAATGAATCAATTCAAATAAAATAATATGCACCAATATTATTAAAATATCGAACAAATGAATAGAAATGCCAGAGAGTGGGAGGCAAAGAATTCGTCAATATATACATGACACCATATATTAATTGACTTCAGGAATACTGTGTAGACGGGGCCTCCATGGCTGGTGACATTGAACATCGGAAAGATCATAGGCGCCGGCGTTGACTAGCCGGCACAAAGCTTGTTCCACAGTCAAGTCCTGCATGTCAACTCTTTTCATCAATTCCTCCAGCTGCCTCTTTGTGATCTTGATCTTCAGCTCCTCTCTAAAAGGAGGAGAAGAAGAAGAAATGGCTCTGTTATCACTCAGAAGACTTTCTTTTTCCATGGCAGGTTTCTTTGGTGTTGCAGACTGATTCCACTCATCATCTCCAGATTCATGTCTACAACAGTTTCCCATTGTGTCTGGGTTGGGATGGAGAACTATCTCGTTTTAAAGCTTTTAATACTTAAGGTCGAGTTCAACTGTTGCCTATTTATAACTATGTGTAGTATGCATATGAGAAAGCTTATTGAAAGTAAAATTTATTTTTTAACAATTTTAGACGGGTGGTGTGTATTAAAAGTTAAAGAATTGGCATGCATGACATTTCGTGGCATTAAGAGATGGGGATGGTTGGTTTGACCTTCAATTTGCTAAGTCCAGAAAGACACAGATTTTGGCTTGAGCTGGAGAGTTAAGATTGGTTGCCAGCTTCTTTTACTGGTTCAAGCTCCTGGAAGGAAATTGAGGAATATCTCGAAGCTTGGAATTGTCAATGAAATCCAATAGAGTTTAATGATGTTACGATATTAAATATTATAATTAAAATTATTACAATTTATGTTTAACTGTTAAAAAACAAGAAGAAGAAATTAAAATCATTTATTTGTGTTCTTGTCTTGGCTAAACTTGAGTTGTTGGCACAAATTTATGCCACACATAAAACACCGCAATGTAACTTGAGAGAACGACAATCGAATTCGATCAAGAAACCCGTCAAAGATGACCAAGATTTTGTAACACTTAGTCCAACCTTATATGAAAGAAAAAACATAAAGGGAATGTATTTAATTGTCAAATAACATGCTCTCCGGTGAAATATCACCGGCATTTGCAGAGCTGAAAAATCTAACCCTCTTAAATCTTGCTAGGAATCAGCTCACCGGTTGGGTGGGTGGGTTTGGCTTTTTATTTTAATAATATTTTGAATATTATAAATAAAAACGTTTATAATTTATTTGTACTTTTGAAAGTTAGAGTATCAATTGCAATTTTTCCATTGTTTTTTTTTTCTCTATCATTTTAGTTTATTTAAGTCAGGGACAGAATTGTCAAAATAGTCATTTGGGGACAATTTGTGTGAATAAATAAAATAGTCAATTAGTTAGTTTCTTTTAATTTTTAATAAAAAAAAATTAAAGTATCAGACCCATTTTCACTTTTTGCAAAGGTTAGGAATCCAATTACAAATTTCTTTAATTAAAACTAAGGATATTTTTATCTTTTTCATCAAATAAAAACCAACTGTGCACCAAAACATATAGATTATAGACTATTTGCGCTAAAAAATAAAGGTAAAGGATAGGGACCATTTGCGCCAATTGAAAGAAAGAAAGAAAGAAAAATATAATTTGACAATTTTACCCCACTAATAAAGACAAAAAAATAAAAAAAAAATAAGAGGGACATTTGTGCACCTAAATGAATAGGTTTTAACGGATTTTGAACGAAATCTGTCAAAAATGACCAGTTGCGCACTTAAATGGATAGGTTAGGGACCATTCCGCCAAAAATGAAAGGTTATAGACCATTTTACGCACTAATGTCATACGTTAGGGGCCATTTGTGCCAATTTCCCCAAAATATCCTCAAGTTGATATCAAAGTTTTGAATACTGCAAATTCTAAATACAATTGTATATAAATTAATTGATACTGCAAGATTTTACTTGAATGGAAAAGATACAAGAAAATCCTAGAAGAATAGGCTTTTTTTTTTTTTTTTGGAGTTCTGAAGTCTTTGCAAATCTCACGGTAGTCGGAATATTTTTTTTAGATTTGCTATTTATACTTTCCACCAAAAAGTCTCCACGAGTGTCTAGAAGTCTAGTAAGTAGAGAATCCTAAAAGTCCTTATAAATTTGAATACCACATGACTTATAGAGACTCTTAAAAATTTTTAATTGAGTACCCCGTGACTTTTAAAGAATTTTTTAAAATTTTTATTAAATACACCAATACTTTTAGAGAGTCTTAAAAAATCTACATTGAGTATTCCTAAACTTTTAAATCTTTAAAAGTTCTTAAAAGTTCCAATTTGAATGCACTCCCCTAAGTCTTGTATATATTTTCCCATCATAACTCGTCAAACCCAAGAAAGAGGGAAAAAAAAACTTTCTTTTATTCAAAATTCAAGTGAATGAATCTAAAAGATCCAATGGTCTACATTAATTCCAAACAATCACAAATCTTTGACAAACCACTTTGTCCAATAAATTGGTGTCATATGAATTGGTGAGCCACATTCACAAATCTTTGCATTGGATGATAAATCCACTACCAAGTTCTTGTTTATATGTGTTATCATTTTTGTGGTCTCATTTCATCATCGCCACCCACTCCAACACAGTACCTACTTCACTAATCATCTGCATCGGTAAGTATTTGTCACACCAGTTAACCAGTATCAATATTCAAAATTGATAAGCACTTGTTAAATTTACCATTAATAATATTTTATTCCCAACATCTGGAGGGTTATCATCAGTTAAAATTTTAAACATTTTAAATTCTCCAGAAGCTAACTTCTCCATAATGAAATGGTACTTCACCTCAATATGCTTAGATATTTCATGATACACGGAATTTTTACACAACATCATAGTACTTTGACTATATAGTAAATATCATGATATTTTCATTCAAGAAGTTTAATTCATATATGAAGCCTTTTTATCCACATGCATTTTTTAAAAGTTTCAGTCAATGCAACATATTCTGCTTCAATGCTAAAAAAGTATAACTAAATGTTACAACTGAGATTTCCAAGTGATATAATTATCACCTACGTGAAGAAGTATAAAGTAGTAGATTTTATTTGATCTTAGTCCCCTACAAAGTCATAATCTACATAACCCTTAAGCTCAAACTTATTACTTTTTTTTTCGAACACTGACCCCAGTTTAACTATTCCAGCTAGGTACCTCATCAGTCATTTAAGAGCAGCCCAATGAAGTTTATCTTAGTTATATATAAACATATTCAAGAAACTAATTGCATAAGCTATGTCAGGTATAGTGGTAATCATTGAATACATTGCAAAACCAATAGTATTAGCAAACATTACTTATTTTTTTGTTTTTCTTCTTCAGTTTTATGACATTGAGCAGATGACAAAATCATGTGTGCAGCTCGTACATTGACAGACTTAGCAAATTTCATATTAAATTTGGTTATTACCTTTTGCAAATAGGATTTTTGATTAATGGTCAATCTATTTTCAACCATATTCTTTTTAATAACCATACCAAGAGATTTTTCATTTTTATGATTTCAGCTTTACTACTACTAGCAAACAACATATGATCAATATATAATATCAAGTAAACTTCACAACCTGTCTTGTGTCATTCTAATACAAACATGTATCAAATTCACTCTTTTTGAAACTAATTTTCAGCACATAAACATCAAATCTTTTATACAATTGCCTAAGCCTCTACTTTAGACGATACAAGAACTTGTTAATCAAGCACACAAGTTCATACTTCTCATTCATCTCAAAGCCTTGTAAATGACCTCATCTAACTTCTCGTGAAAAAAATCAGTCTTAACATCTAGTTGCTCCAATTTCCAATTAAATTGGACAACTAAAGACAATACTAACTTGATAGTTTTATACTTAATCACTGTAAAAAAATATTTTATTATAATCAATCATCTCTCTTTGAGTAAATTTTTTAACTATCAACCTAACTTTGTTTCTTAAAAGGGTTATTGAAAGCTTGTTTGGTGTAGTGTATAAACCAAATTTTCAACAAAAAATAGTTTATTTGATCAAGAATGATAAAAAATATCATGCTATAAAGACAATTTTTTTGGTCAAATAAACTAGTTTATAAACTACGTCAAACAGGTTCTAAGTTCTACTACTCCATGCAACTTGTAGATCCATTTACAATGGATTGCCTTTTGATTCTTTAGTCTCTCAACCAATTTCTATTATCATTCTTGTCTAAGGACTGGCTCTCCTATCTCATATCCTTCTTTCAATTTTCAGAACTTTTAAAGTTAACGACTTCTTCATAAGAAAATGGTTCAACTAACTCCAAGACTTCACCTGAAACTAGGAAAACTCCATTAAATTTAATGGAATATACTTTAAATTTTGCCTTACTTGTATTATCTCCACATCTCTCACTAATTGGTAGTCTCCAAAATTAGTATCTTCAAGTTTTTCTTGATTAGGGACAACAATTTCATAAATTTCTAGTTCATGTTGTTTTAAGACTTATTCTTGTTCAGTTTCTACGTGAGGATCAATCTATTATGGTTCACTAGCCTCTTGATTAGCATCTAATTTCTTCACCTCAATATGAATCTTCTTCCTAATAGAAGATTCACTCTCCTCGCTCTGTACCTGATTGTAAGGGATTTTTAGACAAGGCATATCAAGTTTATTGAACTTCACATTTCTACTGTTAATTATCTTAAAACCTACAATCTATACCCATTAACTCCATTTGACATCCTAATATGACACACTTAGTATAGAAATTGGTGTGCTACTTAGCGCATGTTTGATCTTCATTATGATGTTGCTTCTGTTTTTTCTTCAAGTCATATAAATCTTTTTCAAAATGCCCCAACTTTTCCATAATGGTAGCATTTCTTATTTCCTTTATCCTTGGACTTCGACCTAACCTTCTTACCTTGGTAATTGTTCTCTCTCATTTCATTTCTCCATCTAAAGAACAAACTCTCGTGTCTAATGTTTTTCCTAAACTCTTTCTTGACCTCTAACTCATTTTGATCTCAAGACATCTATCACAATAGCTTGAGTCAAGTTATCCCATACTTAATCACATTCCTAACACTTCTATAAGACCAGGAAGAGAATTAAAAAGTATAACAAGTAGGTCTTCATCACCAAATTTCTTATCATTGTGAGCCAAGCTTTTAACAATTTTGCTAAAATCACTCAGATTGGATTCAAAATCCTTCACTGAGTTCATTTTAATTCTAAAAAGTTTTTCAATAAAATAAATCATATTTGACAATGTTTTTGTCAAAAATAACTGGTCAAGAGCTTCCCACAATTTTTTAGTAGTCTTAACGCCATCAACTTGTCTTACAACAGTGCTAGATACATGCAAAATGATAGAAACAATATGCATTCTATTCATCTCAGCAATTTGATTAGGTTTAGCTTTTAATGCATCATAAAAAAATTTGGATCATCAAGGGTCTTTATAGAAACCCTTTGTTGTACCAGAATAGTCCTAATTTTTTGCTTCCAAATTGAATAGTCATCATTTTTATCGAATTGTGATAATCCAGCCATCAAACCCAATGCTGAATAATTACTCATGACGAAAAAATGGTTTTTAAAAAAGTTTATATAAAAACTTTACTCACAGATGCAACACACAAAACCAATTTATGCAAATTACTTTTCAAGATGATGCAATCACAACTTATCAACACTTAAGACAATATTACCAATCCAAACACCAAGTTTTAGATTGCAGATAATATCAATATCACAGTATAAGTGAGAAGTAACACCATTAGTGATCATATGCAAGACAATTCAAAGAGAACAATAAATATCTAACCAAGTCATAAAGTACACTAAGGGGTTGTACACAAGAGCCAACTAGTTTGTTTTCTACCTCAAATAATATCAACACAATATCAATTTGAGAAAGAGGGTTCAAGAAAACATAAATCGAACGAAAAAATATGATGTCCGTATTTTATCGAAGAGAAGCGAAATTTTTCTACGCTCTAGGCATTCACCCTAGAACTTCAAATACTGTTGCACCGTTGCTCTGCCACCAAAGCACCACCACTAGAAGGTCATAAATTAGCCACAAGTTATTTAGTCCAAGAAGCACTGCCAAAAAATCCATTGAGCGCACCCTTACGTGCCATTTGAAGTTGCTCCACGCTTATCACTAGACCACTAGAATGTAAGGCACAACATCATGAATTTGTTGTCGTCAACCATGTAAAGAAAGAGGCCCTCACGCGCCGACAAAAGGAGATCCATGACCTTTCTCATGCGCCCACGCGCCGTCTCATTGGAGCAATCACGCACTGGACTGGTGGCTTCTCCTTTTCATCGTAAACCCAAATATGGGTCCCACTTGCCCTCAATATGTTTGGTTTGGCCGAAATCTTCGTTTGAAGTTTCGAGTTTTTTCATTCATCTCGGTTCCGAACTTCAGCTTTTGTAGTTTATTTCACACTCCTAGATCTATAATCTAAGCTCTAATACCAGTTGTAGAGTTTAATGATGTTGCAATATCAAATATTCCAATCAAAATCATTACAACTCTTGTTTAAATGTAAAAAACAACAAGAAGAAAATCATCCCTTTGTGTTCTTGTCTTACATCAAGCTTGAGTTATGGGCTCAGATTTATGCCAGACATGGAGCACCATAATGCAACCCGGGAGAATGGCTATCAGATTCGACAAAGAAACCCCTCGGAGATTACCAAGAATTTGAAGCACTTAGTCCAACCTCACACGAACGAGAAGAGATAAAGTCTTGTATACATTTTTCCTTCCTAGTTTCTCAAACCAAGATAGAGAAGAAAACACATGTCTTTTATTTAAAATTCAAGTAAGTCATATCCTTTCAAAAGATCTAATGGTCCACAATAATTTCAAACAAGCACAAATCTTTAACAAATTATTGATGTCAAGTGGAATAGTGAGCCAATCGTAGATCCCAAATGCTTATTTGAGCTTTAGACGTAATGAATTGTTCGCTTGAATTTAATGGGCTCTGATATCATATTAAAGCTTGGGTTCAATCTTAAAATGTCAACCTTATTAAAAAAAAGTAGTTCAAGTCATTATAAATTAGTTAAGTATTTCAATATATAATTGATGTCGGAATTTATCTCTTAACATAATGACCACACAAACCATCAAATCTAATATTTAATTATTTTTTATTTTTTAGTAATTCTCAAAAAAAGAATTAAAAAGGCTTATGGGAACCATTGGTCTCAACTCTCAAACCCACCTCTCTAGGATACATTGACTTGAATAAGAGCCGAATCACTCAAGTTTTTTTTATATTTTTTTAAGCATTTTAAAAGATAGTTTAATTCCAATCCAGTTGTGACTACCGGTTGTTGGGTAATGAAAATGAGTAGGAGTGGAGTTTAATTGCACCAAATGGTTTGTCGCTCCTATTCTAGCACATGCAGGCCATAATTTTTATCATTACAAAGTACAATTTTTGCACAATCCAAAAAGGGAAAATATTTACACCAAAATCTAATGTAAAATTGGTTGGGGTGGGGGTTTTCAAACCCCACTCCTAATAAATTGGTGAGTCAAGTTACCTATTTTAGGACTTGTGTAATATAGAAATAAGAGTCATTTTAGGGCTTTTTTGTTTGAGGGTTGCTCGTCTTTTGAATAGAAAGAAGTGAGAGAGTAGAGATGATTTCGAAAAACCGATGCATGAACTGTTTTACGACTTAACTTTTTAGGATGCAATTGCACAATCGAAAGAAAGGAAACATGCTTTGTTGAAAAAAATATCGTGCAAACAAAATAAACAATTATTAAAAAAAATTTCTCTTAGATTTACACTAAGGTCTCCTAATTATATAGGGGGGCGGGTCGGACTATAGTCCAATCCTACCTTGAAAAAAATTATTTTTTATAGTGTAAAAAAAATTTAGTACAAAAAATTTTTCTTTTTAGTAATAGACCAGTCTTGAAGTGCAAAAAAAATTTTTTTTTTTTTCAATAGCAACCCGATCTCCAAAAATTTTTAATTCCTTCCCTGATTATAAAGACGCTTGGTTTACACTCTCACACCATTATCTATTGTAAAACCATATGTATCATTATAAGAAAATTTATCGCGTTTGGAGAAATATTGAAGTAGGTCGCAAAATTAATGGTATCATATTAAAAACCGTTTAAATTGATACACATTTTTGTAAAGGTGGACAAGAAAACAATGCTATCAATTTTGTGAGCATGTATCATAAATATTAATTTAATTAATGGAGAAACTTGAAGAAATTAAACTAGTAAAAGTGAGAGATTGATGATAAGTTGAAATAAAAGAAATTTAGTGATCAAAGTAAACATATATCGTAAGTTTGGTGGCTCGAAAAGCAAATTTGTGACAGCAGTGAACCTAAGATTGTGCATGAAATTTTGTGTACATACTACATAAGAAAACATATGAAAAGCACCTGTCTCGCACAAGCAACACTGTCATCCATGTACTCGGCTTTATTGTGTTCTGAGCATTAACAAACAAAATCACCTCGACATATTACCCGGATCTCCAAAACAAATCGCACACAACACATCTTTACGTGTTTTTGTGTATATATCTATACACAACTCAAATTCAAATACGCTAAGTACCTTCATTTTACAGATAGTAATGGAAACCCAGATTTTTGGTGGAGAATGAAGGTTTCAGATGGCACTGAGTCGATTCTATCTCCAAATTCAAGGTCGGGTGAGGGTAAGGTGACAGGTGATCGGAGTCTACACCGCCGGAGGACGGTAAACAGGGAAGCTGGCCGGAGGAGGAGGAGAAGGGTTGGAAGTGGGCTCGTAGCCACTCCTCTTCGGCAATGGAAATTCCATGACAGAGTTCCCACCAGAGATTTCATCCCGGCGCCGGTGGTTTCAGTTTCCGCCAGGAAAATTGCGGCCGGACTCTGGCAAATTGCTTCGACGGCAGGTGACGCACGGTGGCGATATGGGCTATTTCATCGGTTAGGATTGAAGGTATTTTTGAATAAGTATTGTTTTCTTTTCCTTTAAATTTTATTTAAATTCTTCTTATATTGTTCAAGTTTTTGAATTTTTTAATATATTTTTACCGAATTTTACCTTACATTTGTGAATGAAAAAACATATAAATGAATTTGTTCGAATAGCACAAGTTTATGAAATCAAATTTAGTACACTGTCACAGATGAATGATGAATCTTCTCTTTTATATTGTTAGGTCCTAGGTTGTAATGTATTTATGTGAATAATGTTAGATCTTTTCCCTCAAGTTCAAATCACCAAGCCTGAAGTTTATAATCTTATGCTCTGTGATTCTTTCCAGTTCAATTCTTTGGAAACTCCTAAATACGTAGCAATGGAAGGAGCTACAAAGTGGGAATGTGGCTACTTGAAAGTACACACTGCAACTTTCTCAGTTGCTGCTACTTTGCAAGTTGAATTAGTTGAAGCTCGAAATCGAATAAAAGAGCTTGAAGCTGAGCGACGGTTTTCTAGGATGAAACTCGAAAGCATCACAAGGAAGCTCGATGAAGGAAGGGCTTTGTGGATTAGACGAGAGCGTCAAAAGATGAGTGTGATAGTCGATCACTTAAAACAACACATAATAAGGGAAAAGAGAAAATTTCGAAAGATGGATATTCTTAACTCCAAACTTCTTAGCAATCTTGCTTATTCCAAAAAATTGGCCAAGCAATTCATGCAAAATTACGAGAAAGAGAAGAGAGGAAGGGAGTTTTTGAAGGAAGTTTGTAATGATCTAGCTAAAGAAATTGATAAAGAAAAAGCTGAAATTGGAGCATTGAAGAGTGAACACGGACGAGTCCTAGAGAAGGTGGAAGAAGAGAGGAAAATGCTGCAATTGGTCGAGGCTTGGCACGAAGAACATGTCCAGATGAAGTTAGTCAATGCAAAGCTGATTTTCGAGGAGAAGTATTCTGAGATGAGTAATATTATAGCAGATATTGAGACATTCCTGAGATTGTCAAATGTAAATACGGATATGACCAAGAAGAGCCAGGTCGAAATTCAAGGAATAAACAAATTCTCAAGTATGCCCCCAAAACCAGATTACATACACACAATCATTGAGGATTCAAAAGTTAATGAAGCGAAAGGAAGGGGAGTGGACTGTTGCATTAGGCGTAGTCCTACCAGTCATTCGTCGTGTATTACAAGAAGCACCACCAATATGTATTCCAGTGAGAAAAAGTCAGTGATCCAAGTTGAAGACCAGAATCTTGAGGAGTTCGAGCAATCAGTGAATGATACTAATGGATGTAAGTACACTTCCAGTGGCAAACCAGAAGATGACCATAGTGAACATCATGAATCTAGGAAGTCCGAATTTAGTGACACTTCCTTGGTTTTATCAAAGAAACCGAAGAAAAAAGGTTCGTCCACTCGCAAGCTTTGGAGAACCTCTAATGATGGGAATGCAAAGCTTTTAAATGGATCATCGTCCAATGTATCTTCTAGAAATCCACACATAGTTCGAGCTATGCAAGGTCGAATTGAATGGAGACAAGGAATCCAAAGGCATGGTTTGAGAGCAGAGGGCTTGGAAGCCAGGTTAGTAAATCAGAAAATGCAGTTGCGCAGTGTACTTAAACAGAGGAGTCAAGTGAATGAATAGAGGATATTGGTATTCTTTTCGAATATTCTTTCTTCTTTATCGTAATATCATGGCTTGTTCAGTAAGAGTTGGACCAGACAATACTTGACCGTACATACAAGAAAAGACTTAAAATTTTATCTATTATACTATCGAGTCGTGTCTAGTACTACATAACGAATATTACCTAAGCGTACTGGTACATAATAATTGTGCTAGTATGCTATTGTATTGGAGGAAATATCTTTCTAAAGCAAATGAATAATGAATGGGGCAAGAGAAGAGTGGGATCCCTTGTATAACTAGTTTGGGAATTTCTTTTAGAAATAGGAAGACAACAAAATCATGGCAGGCGTGGTTTCCTAAATCATTCACAAGCATACATGTCTAGAGGTTGATTGTCTTTTATCATCTTTTGAATCATGCATTGGGGAATGGGGACCCCCCATGGCCACTTCCTCAACTTCATGTCTATAAACCGAATCATTCATATTATTATTTATCCAAGATTGTAAAATCTTATTTGTTGTATTGTTGAATATAGCCTGTCTAACGTTGCTCTCGTTGACGGGTTCTACCTAAATGAGTTTCAATATTCACATTTAGTTTGGCAATTGTGTTTAGCTACTTATTAGTAGGGTTCTAATTTCATCTCCCAAGGCCAGTTTGTTTTGTGGATAAAAGTGTTTATTTGAATAAAAGTTATACGTATAATAGTTATCCAGATAACATGTTTACTATTATCACGTTTGGTTCTGCTAAGTATAGGAATGGAAAAAGTCTCAGTTAAAAGTCAGTTTTTTTTAAAGAAAAAAAGAGAGAGAATTCTACCATTAATCTTATTTAAATGAAAAAAGAACTAAAAGAGAAACAAATGGGTAGTGATGTAGGGTGGCGGCGGATGGCGATAGTTGTGATGGCGGCGGAGGACTTTGGCGGAGACAGCGGCGGGGGTTGGAGGCGATGGCGGGTAGTAGCGATTATTTAAGGTATGAATGTTCAAAAATAAGGTATGTTCATCTTTTAAAAAATTGAGTGAAATATTATCCGAATAAATTTTTTTGTCATCTTTCCAATGACAAAATTTATCCTTATGTTTGAATTAAATTGTTATATGGATAAAAGTGTATCCGGATATTAATTCTATCCAAACATGATAAGACAGAATTTACCTATTATTTTTAACTATTGTCCATATAACAAACGAGTTCCGTAAGATGAATTTGTCTTTGACCAATCAAATGACAATTACTTGGATCCATTTTATATTATTTATGAAGTATTGCTGACCAAAAATATAGAAAAAAAAAAAAAAAAAAAAAAAAAGAAAAAACTGGACATAATTAATTAATAATAAAATAATCCTAATCCAAGATTTGGTGGCAGCCCTGCAAAACATGAGATGACACTTGGCGGAATTAGGTTTGCTATTAGCCTATTTTATATAAAGAAACATGGCCCAAAAAGGAAGGGACCACAATTGGAAGGAGCAGAAAATCAGGCTTCATCCATTTATCTACGGCCCATAACCCAAATTACTTTACAGAAATGGGCTTCGCATTTGACATCTTTAGCGTTAGTGGAAATTGCACCTTGTACTTTACAATACATATATATTACCAATAATACTTTTCATATTATTTTATTCTAATAATACTGTGTAATATATTACTATTTTAATATAATATTAATGTTAATAAAATAACAAAATCTATTCAAAAGTTCCTTCACCGTCATTCTCGCAAAGAAAATTGCCCAAAATCCCTATAATAGTGGAATTGATTTAGAACCCAAATTCGAAAACTCATGATTCTTTACAGTTTTTGTACGAGGCAACCAATTGACGAAAAACCCATACATCATCGTCACTGTCTATCTCGGTGTCCAGCACCACCATTGAAACCTTAACTTTTGATTTTTTAGGTTTTGGAGTTCGCAACCAGTACTTATTGTTATTGGGGCATAAACATTACTCATGGATACTCCAACACGCAGATTCACTCGATCATTGACAAAAAGGGAGACGTCGAAAAATGTGTCGTCAATAGTAGTACGGAAGCAACAAAATTTAATATGCCTCGACACACCAACACCCACGAAAGATTCGAAGAATGAGCGAGGTAGGTTGGGTCTTAGCAATGGAACTCGACAGCGTATGAGTTTTGGAAAAGAGTCACTAGAAAATAAAAAATTCCAGAAAACAACTTCAGAACACATACACAATAAATCTGTTCCGAAGAAAAACAAAGAATCTCATGGGTACGAACCCAATGTACATATCCCATTCATTTTATGGTATGTAATATGACATTTATGTTGGGTCTAAAATTAATTGAGACAATAGTATAAATGTATTCACGTTTTTCAATTTTATTTCCGTCTTGAAAATTACTTTCTGTTTTAGAATAACAATGAAAATTATTTGCTACAAAATTTTTTGTTTAATGTAACATAATGGATTGTTAATAGAAATTGCATCAGATTAACTTTTATTTTTTGGATTGTTTATATTATAAGCAAAGTATTTCACTACTGGCATTTTTTTTCTTGTGTCATGCGAGTTTAATTTTTCATAATTGGAATCTTAATAATACTACTTAGTTGACATTTTATTAGATGTATTTTTCCTTCTCTCTGTATTTGAGCAGCCAATTGTTTTCCAGTGAATGGATGGTGTTTGCTTTTCCTAATTCTGTGAAAGTAAATAGTGTAATAATTAGTTAGGTAAAACCTGTTTGAATTAGCAGGTTAAGCCAAATTTTGTAGACAAAATCTCTAAAGGGTTAGGACCCTTCACGTGTATTTTTCAGTTTGTTTACTGATATTTATAACATTAGGATTATTTTTGAACCCTAGTTGCACAACCATTGCTTCTAAATTATGAGATATAAAAAGATAGAATGTTGAAGAATAACAAATGGTCGAGTTAATTTAGTTGTACAAACTGATATTTTACAAATAATACTATTGTTTATACAATTTATTGTCGGGTTTTGATGCTAAGATAGTATGAAATTGGAATGTAAAACTATTTCTCCAAGTGATTTTGTCATATCTCAATTTCTGCAATGGAATTGCATTTTGAATAATAAGACTTTCTTGATTGAAGAGTGGAGAGGAAAAATCAAACAATTTAAAATGATGTTATTTCATGGTTTTTGGGTGGATTCATCTTTTGCATGTTCTCAAAAATGCATCATGAATGAGATAATGTGCACGGGATGCAACATGTAACCCATTTGTTTTTATTTTCATTTCAGGAGTGGGAATATTACATACAACCTAATGACAGACTTGGTGCAAAGATAATGTTGTCTGCACCACACGACGTCATTCTTATTGTGTTGCAGTTCGATTTAATCATCTACATTATCACCCAAAGGATGCAAACTATTTATCGACAGAATAGATCCCAATAAATTTGTGTTGTCGACATGTAGTGGGTAGCTTGTTAAAAACTAATCCTTTCTTTTTAGCTCCAAAGAGAACAACAAAGTGTTATCATTCGTTATCTTAATTGGTGATAGGCAGCCAGGCACTTCATATTGTTTTGATATTACAACCATACTCTTATTAAGCTTTAATACAAACATTATCAAATTAAGAAGGTGGATATAAGTACAACCTACTGGTACAAGAATTCCCGTTGTTTCTCCATTATAATTGATGAATATATTTATGTTTTCCATACCTACAAATATCAAGAAAACAAATCAATGAAACGTGCAGATGCAATTAATTAGACATAATCTCAATTAATATATTTTTTACTAATTATGTAAGAGCGAGCGTTACATATTGGCAAGATATAACATAATTGTTCAAATTCTAAAATATGTTCATTTTATGTATGATACTAAACATTCCGCGCAACAAATGATATGTAACATAGATAATTTGTAACAAATAGATTTTGGCACTAATCAAGTTAATACATAAATCTTCCAATGTTATGTAACACAATCAAAATTTATCAACACCATATGTCATTATTAACAATTGCACAATTGTATTAAACGTGTTCAATTCTATGTATCATAGTTAACATCCCACGCAACAACTGAATTGTAAATTGTAACATGTAACAATTTGTAACGCATGTAACATTTTTCCAACTTCATGAATCAATAACATATGTCGATTGTAACATATGTAACAATATTTCAATAATCAAGATGATACATAAATCTTCCAATGTCATGTAACACAATCGAAACATATCAACACAATATTTAGTCTTTTTAACATATGTAACATGCGTAACTATTGAAGATGATTCAAATAGGTAACACATACGATTTCTAACATTGCTTTTACAAAAATCGAACAATTTAACTGTGAGACAATGTTACATGTTAATCTCCTTGTACACATATTTTTACAAATTGTCAAAGAAAACACAAAAAACAAACAAATAGCAACTGAAAAATGCATACTGGATTTTCAGATTCCTTCTATTAAACAACCCTTTACATGTACTCTTAATTTTTGGTTTGGGGATGATTATATTCAATATGGATTTCCGCAGAATGCATGTTTCATGAGAGAGAAAATTGGGAGTTATCTTACTATGATTTTGATAGTTACAAATATATTTATATTGGTTATGGTAAATAACATAATTTAAGGAGTCTGTTGCTATTTTTAATATATTTGGACTATTAAATTATTTAATTAATAAAAAGAACTCATACAGTAATATTGGAATTTAAATCATGTAACAGGATTTTTATAAATTTTAACATAAATTGGCCTATTTGTAAAATTTTCCCTTAGCGTTATTACAAGAGATAAATTAAAATTACGCAATCTTCAGTTCAATTTTTACGAACTATAGATTCATTGTTCATCCTTTTTTTTTTAATTTAGAAAAAGAAAGAAAAAACTCTGTAAAACCCTCCAATACAAGTTTATGATGGATAAACACCAATGAGTCATGAATGCAAGGAGAAGTCTGGCACATTTTTATGGTGACAATGGTAGTGAGCGACTCTCGGTAGTCATCCACCAGATCTAGTGGTGGTAGGTCGTGAAGGAGGCCGGTTCTTCGATCATGGTTGTGATGGTAGCCTGTAGGTTGCAAAGGATTGGATTCCTTGATCGTCGTGGTAGTAATGCGTAGTATTGCTAGGGTATGAGACCAGCAATCAGGAGCGGATCCAAAAATTTATTCGGGGGCTGACATATATAAAATTCAATATAATAAAATTTACATATAACATATAAAGTCACTAAAATGATATTATTTATTGAAGTTGTTCCCAACGAGGTTTTGAAATATAAAATTCATCTATCAACAATCTACAAATACGCCGACAAGGCACAACAATTTAATCGTATTCCAATAAGGCACAACAATTCAATAATAAACCTACAAGGCAACAAAATAGGCCGATAAGGCAAAATCAAAAATTAATGACACAGTTGCAATCAAAATACATGTAAGGGTGTAAGCTTATTTTTCCTCAATTTTCTTCTCCTACACAATAAAATCTGGCACTTAATGGGTTAATTTCACTGATGGTCACTGAAGTTTCATTGAAATTACAAAATCGTCACTGAAGTTACAAAGTTTCAGCGGTGGTCACTGAAGTTTATTAAAGCTTGCACCAAAGGTCACTCTGTGAAATTCTCAACTTAAGTTGATGATGTGTCACTGATAAATGTCCTAGTGGCACACAATAGGATGACACGTGTCAAACATTATTGCCATGTAGACTTTCCCCACAAAGTATAATAGATTTGGACCTCAATAAACACTTCTAAAATATAAGGACATATATGAAAATACTTAACAATAAAATCAGATTTCCCTTCCATTTCCATCCCATTTCAGTCACTTTCTTCATTTCATTTCCCGCAACCATTTTCTTAATCGATTAAAACCCTAATCCCAAAACAACGCAATTAATCCCCAAATACCCGAAATAATACAACAACCATAGCACCAAATACTCTCAACAATCGAAATTTTAACATTAAGTGCCTCGGTTTCTACTAACAAAGAAGGTCGTGGTGGACCATTTTGAAGAAATTATTTAACAATGTCGGATGTGGAGAGACATGAGAAAGGTATGTCAGTGTACTAGATGGTTTATTATTGTTTGTTGTTGCCATAAAGCATTGAATAACAATGATGGTGGGGCCAAATTTTGGTTGAAGGCGTTTGTCATATTATTTAGTGCTTGGAACCCAGTATGGTCCCCACCCACATTGCGGTTTTGGTTAACCCATTTGCTGAATTTTCATTATTTTTTTTTTTTGTCATTCTCAGTTCAAGAAAACAGTGGTTCGGATGGAGAATATCTCACTTTCAATGAATCGGATTTCAGCCTGGGAAAAGAAGATGACGTGTTATTTGAGGAAAATGTTACTGAAAATATTGAACTTCATCCGAGTACAGACATGTTATCTTTGGTAGATAGAACTGATTCTAACACTTCAAAATATGATTCCTCGGATGAGCTTCGAAGTGTTAATTCTGATAGTGAAGAGGAAGTGATACGGTATCCAGAATTTAATGGTGAAAAAAACATGATGGATCCTGTGCTAGAGATAGGATTGAACTTTCGGTCGAAAGAAGAACTCATGGCTGTGATTAAAAACTTTAGTATTAGTAACAGGTTTGAGGTAGTGTTTCCACGTAATGATAAATCGAGAGTAGAAGCTCGTTGCAGAGAATATAAATGTCCATGGAGAGTGTGGGCTTCGCTTTTGAGGGACGAATTAGCATGGCAAATTAAATCTTTTGAGTGGAACCACAAATGTTGTAGAGCTTTGAAGAATAAAAATGTGTCCGCCAGGTGGTTAGCACATAGGTACATTGAGACTTTTAGTATTGCACCAAAATGGGACGTCAAATTATTCAAAGCCACACTCTTGAAGGATTATGGTGTTGAAATTAGTAACACAAAGGCATGAAGAGGTCGGAGAATTTCTAAGGAGTTGCTAAGAGAGTCTTTAGTTGGGCAATTCGGTTTATTAGGTTCGTACGCTGCTGAAGTTAGAAGAACAAATCCAGGATCAACTATAATCCTAACTTTAGACGAGCTTGTGTTTAAGGGGATATATGTTTGCTTTGAGGCTTGCAAGAAGGGATTTTTGGCCAGATGTAGACCTGTAATTTGCATAGATGGGTGCTTCTTGAAAGGGGATTTTGGTGGACAGTTACTAGCTGCAGTGGGTATTGATGGGAATGATTGTATATTCCCAATCACCCATGCTGTTGTTGAAGTCGAAAACAATGATAGTTGGTCTTGGTTTCTAAAACTACTAGGGGAAGATTTGAGTATTGAAAATATATATGGCCTAACATTTATGTCCGATAGACAAAAGGGATTAGAAAATATTGTATCACATTTGTTTCCTCTTGCCGAACATCGGTTTTGTGTTAGGCATATGTATACGAATTTCTTCCGAAAGGATTTTAAATCCTTAAAACTTCAGGATCTTTTGTGGAGAGCTGCTAAGTCCACCTATTTGGCTGAATTCAAGTGTTGGATGGAAAAATTAAAGAATGAAGATAAAGCAGTCTGGGAGTGGTTAAGTGCTAAACCGGCGGAGCAATGGTCGAAATCTCATTTTCAGACAATTTCGAAATGTGATATGTTGCTAAACAACTTATGTGAATGTTTCAACAACTACATAAAAGAAGATAGAGAGAAAGACATTTTAAATTTGCTCCAAGGCATTCAAAACAAAAGAATGGTTCGGATGTACAAACGGAAAGATTTGGTTGCAAACATTGTTGGTGATATTTGTCCAAAAATTCTTAAGAAGTTAGAAGCCAACACAAAAGAATCATTTTCTTGGAGATCACTATATAATGGGGATATGCAATATCAAGTGTCTGGTCCTTATTCTGATGGTCAATTCATTGTTGATATAGGATCAAGGACATGTGCTTGTAGGAAGTGGGATTTGAGTGGTGTGCCTTGTCCACACGCAATAGCGAGCATTCGTGAATGGGGCAAGGATCCTTTTCAATTCGTAGACGAGTGCTACAAAGTTACAACGTACTTGAGAGCTTACGAAAACCCCATTTACCCGATAAATGGAAAAAAGATGTGGCCTCCGAGTGGATTTGAACCAGTCAAACCTCCAAATTGGTTTACCAAAAAAAGGGGTAGAAAACAAATGAAGCGCCGTATAGGCATAGAGGAAGCTTCTATGGCCAAAACCAAGACCAAGAAACTAGATCGAAGAGGAAATGGAAGCAAGAAAATGAAATGCACTCTTTGTGGACAATTGGGACATAATAAAAGATTTCATTCAAGTTCCAAAACTCATGAGGTATTTAATTTGATAAGAATTATTTTTTATGTTATTTTGCCACTCAAATGATTTAATACCAGTTACTATTTTACTAATTCATTTGATAAGAACTCTACTTCTTTAAGTTTCATCAATTTTACTTTCTCAATTGCGTAGGATGAAAACCAACATGGAGATGGATTTGGATTAGCTGCGAGCTCAAGAGCACATGTTGAAAAACATGTTGCTTATTCCCAGCCGGCTTCTTCTCTAAGTGGGATCAGGCAACAGGAAATACCAGCTTCTTTTTCACAGCCTTGTGGCAGCACTGGACCAAGAACAAGGGAAAATTTCACGTCTCGACAAAGATTAAAGTCCACTGGAAATTCAGTTTTAACGCCAACGCTAGAGGATGCGTGGAACAATCTGATGAACAAATGACTGAGGTTCGAGCTTGAAGTAACCTTTTTTGTCTTAGTTTTTTTATGGAAACTGGTAGATCATTTCGTGCATTTTGGGGCTAGCATATGATACTTTTTGTATGATGTGAATCTTTTTATCTTTGGAGCTAGCAGCTGAAACTTTTTTGTATTTTTTTGTCAAAAGTTTGGAGCCAGCTGAAGTGGAAATGTTTATTACTGTAATCAGATATGAGTTAAAGTTTGATACAAATGAAAGGTCATGCTGTGAATTCACCATGCAGGTTATCTATTTGTAATTTTAATCCTCACATCAATTTATGTTCAACCTGTTATATGGTTTGATTTGGCAAAAATTTACATTTGTAACCAGCAATTACCAGCATAGAGTTCCACGATGCTTAGGCTGACCAAAGTTTAAGTGGCTGTCTAGGCTTAAGGGTACTATTTTTCTCACCCTTCTGCGTATTACTACTGCAAGGTAACATCCAGCCTAAAGCATTAGTATTGGCTTTTTTCTTATAACTAAGACAGCAATTAATTTGGAGCAAAATTGTATAACTATTAGAATCTATATCAATGCAGCACCAACCTGAGCGTAGCCAAATAGCAGGCATGCAAGTTTTATTTTGGTGGCAAAAGGCTAGTTTAGGAATTGGCACAATCTTGATTAAGGAAGAAAAATGAAGGTTTCTTCAAGTTGATAAGCAACTGTCCTCTGCCATACCAATTTGATCATCATTATACCCTCACAACATTGTCAATTACTCAGTTACAAAAGTGCTTAATTTCAAATTTCTTTTAAACGTGAATAAAATGCCAATAGAGAGACATAGAAAAGGAAATTGAGAGAATATAAGAAATCATGAAATGTATACATATACATAATTTCTGCAAATATACAAACATTGGCTGGATACAATGCTTAATGCCAGGAACCCACATTAATTACTTCTCCAATGAAAGCTAAACGAGTCTCTTAGCAACCAACATTTTAACTCCTAGCTAACAATTGATCTCCCAACACTATAACACACTACCGCAATCAACACATACACTACGAACTTGTATTTTTGCTCTAGAGTTCGTAAGTTCTCTTCAAGGCTCTGGCGTTCCACTTCAAGCCTATCGACGTCCACACAAAACATATGCATTTCTCCCTTAACAAACTCCAATTTGTTCTCTATTCTATGTTGCCTCACTTCGGACGACTCGTTCCTTCTAAGCAAGCTGAGAAATGTAGATTTCTTTCTATTCGAAATTGGCGGATCAATCCAATCAAAGTAATTGCACCCGCCACCATCCTGCAAATCATTAGAAACGAAGAATGTTAAAAACCACCATGGATATTTATCCATCCGAAGAATCTACAATCCAAGTGGAAACATGGAATATTAGAACCACTGGCATACCTGATAATTGGGACATCCCAAGAACCTCCGACCCGGATTTTCATCAGTCCATGACGTCTTCAATACACAATGGACCCCGCAATAGCATCTACAATCACCGTCAAATTCTTTTTCCATTTCAATGTCAGCCAGAATAAGTAAATAATAAACTGAAAATCTCAACAAAGCACGTAAACCTACTAGCCAGAGATGGTAATGTCTTTAAAATAGATTGCAATTTCATTTGATGAGGATTAATTGCGAATTCTACCAAATGGGGGAGAAATTAGGGCTTTCAATGGTTGCGGAAAATGAATGAAGAAAGTGACTGAAATCAGATTTCCCTTCCATTTCCATCCCATTTCAGTCAGCCAGAATAAGTAAATAATAAACTGAAAATCTCAACAAAGCACGCAAACCGACTAGCCAGAGATGGTAATGTCTTCAAAATAGATTGCAATTTCATTTGGTGAGGATTAATTGTGAATTCTACCAAATGGGGAAGAAATTAGGGCTTTCAATGGTTGTGGGAAATGAATGAAGAAAGTGACTGAAATGGGATGGAAATGGGATGGAAATCTGATTTTATTGTTAAGTATTTTCATATATGTCCTTATATTTTAGAAGTGTTTATTGAGGTCCAAATCTATTATACTTTGTGGGGAAAGTCTACATGGCAATAATGTTTGACACGTGTGATCCTATTGTGTGCCACTAGGACATTTATCAGCGACACATCATCAACTTAAGTTGGGAATTTCACAGAGTGACCTTTGGTGCAAGCTTTAATAAACTTCAGTGACCACCGCTGAAACTTTGTAACTTCAGTGACGGTTTTGTAATTTCAATGAAACTTCAGTGACCATCAGTGAAATTAACCCGGCACTTAATAGTTAATAATGTCTCTCGTTTCATTTCAATTCTACCTTATTGAATTCATTCATGAAAATTTAATTATGTTCGTTTTGCTTTTGTAGTCATATTTCAATTTTCCCAATAGTTGAAAAAATGAAAATAATATACAATCAGTCAATTAAAAATCTAGCATAAAATCAAAAATCAAATATACAAAATAATATAAACATTACACAAATGTTAAAAAAAGAAAAATACTTTCTTCAGTGTGGGAAATGTAGCACTGTTGTCGATAGAAAACAATAAATTTCTAACTAATTTAAGGCTGGGTAACGAATCCACCAAGTTGGGTTAACAGATTTACGGTTGATTTTGAGTGATTGGAGGTTTAATTTGAGAAAAATGAGAGAAAAAAATGATCAAGGAGCTTCCGCTTTCTCGCTCACACTTCTCTGTGATTTGGGAATGAAGGCACTGAATGTCTTTTGTTTGGACAATTGGACTAATATACACCAAGGTCCAAGAAGATGTTGAATGGATAATCAGGTGAAGGCACTCTATTTGTTTGGGCAATTGAACTTGAAAATTAATTAAAAAATTTTGTTTTAAGAACTGGGCTTGGTCTTTTGTTTGAGCTAATTTTGGTTTTGGGTTGGATCTTCATTGAATTTGCTGGTTTGAAAAAATAAATTAAAAAAATACTAAATAAAAAATTAGAATAACATATTTACTAGATAATAAATGTAGTTATTATTACTCATCCATTCCATTTTAGTTTCAGCCGTTACTTTTTAAAGGGATCACTATTATCCCTTAATCATCTCCAAAATTTGAAATTCAAACATCACATTACCAGTCGTCTTCTACATTGGCAGTTTACACAATCGCATATCTTTGTAGTCCCATGTGTTTCAGAAGATTTTGACGAAACTACATTCAAAAGATCATATATGATCCATTTCTAGGTATTTATATTGATTTACAGTCTGATACTTGGTTTAATATATGAGATCGATGTGAACAATGGTGATGTTAATTATCGTTGCTACTATATAGCATGAAAATTTTTATAATTTGCTGTATTTTTACCGTTCACCATCGACGATATTTTTTTGATTTTGTTTACTGCTTATTGAACAATTATAAAATATCATTAAGTTATTGATTATGGATTGTGGTTATTGAGTATCTGAATTTGTTGATGAGAATTGGTAAATTGATATAGCAAAATGAACTATTGAGTACTCCAAATGATACTTCACACTAAACTGTAATAGTGACAATGAATTATATAAGTGTGTTGATAATTACAATTAATAACGTAAAAATATATAAATTAACGGATAACATTATTATACAAAATGCTTTTATAATTGTAGACCATGATTTTAGTATCATCAATTTCAATTTTTTTCAATTGTTGGAAACAAGAATATAGAATTGTTATTGAATTAACCTAATTTTTAATGAATTAACGTAATTTTTACTAATTGTTACTGAATTAAAGTAATTGGAACACCTCTATGAGATAAAACGTTGAGAATGGTGAAACTTGGAAGATTTTGAAAAAGATGCGTTAATTACTCATTTAATAAATGGTGATAAAGATTATGTACCAAAAATTTAGAAAATTAGTTATTAATTGTATTTGAATTTAAACTTGTTAAACTTGTTTATATATATATATATAGTAAAATTAAAACGAAAATAGTAATATTGAAAGAAATTATTTTATCAAGTAAATGTCTAAATTTTGAGAGAAAAAAAAAAAGGTATGCCTCCTAATTATCCCTTACATTTTTGCATGGACTACTTCAAATAAAATACAAAATTGGCTTTCAATATTGGATTTGGGCTGGGCCTGACACCAGCTGTAGTCAGGTGCAGCCCTTCTTTCCATCTGCCCCTGCCAGCAAGGAATGTGATAGATGACGGATGAGTATAACATAGTATGTTACATGTAACAACGTGTAACACAACACATGTTGCATGTGACAAAAAGTTTAATATGATTTGTTACATTCTGTAAGAAATTTTGTTAGATAGGATGTTGTGAAAAATGTAACACACTACTTTTGTAAAAATTTTGGTACTACATTATCTTCGAAATTCTTATTTTAAAGCAAGGTATCTGTGAAAAAATGCCTAATTGAATTTGGCAAAAATATCCTGGGACAATAATTTTCAACAATGTAAACACTTAATAAATGAAAATATACATGGCGTTTAATGGGTGCATTGTTCTATTAACACCGAAAGTTTTCATAAATGATTGACATCACGTTGTTTTAAAAGTTAATTAGTTACATGTTATTGAAAATACAAAAGGGTGTGGCGGCTTTTCTAGATTAGTGTATGTTGAAAATATATTGTAATATATTACTTTCTTTCTTTGTAATATATTGTCAAATTAGTAACAAATTTTTAGGATTTAATTGAGAAGATGTGAGCTATATATACTTGTACATTGTATACAAATATTTATTAAAATTATTCATTCTTTTAATTTTACATGGTATTAGAGCATTATGTTAACCCCTTTTCAGCCACGATTCTGTTTTCAAGCCTTTCTCCGTTTTTTCAGAAAAAGTGGTCGCAGTGTCCCTTTTTGGAGGTTTTATAGTGTTTTTTGGGTGGAAACTGCGTTGCTATGATGTTTGACGTTTTCGGCCAATCTATTGTTTAGACCTCCAAAATCGCGGATTTCAATCATTTTGACTTGTTTTTCTTATTTTTCATTCATGGAGAAAATTCTGAACAAAACCTAACTAATAACATTACTAACCCTTTTTTTATTCATTATTCTGATCACCCAGAGATGATGATTGTTTCCACTAAACTTACAGGTGAAAATTATGGCACTTGGTATTGTTTCATGTCAATTGCACTCAGTGCGAAGAACAAGTTTGGATTTGTTGATGGGAGTGTTGAGCACCCATCTGCAAATAAGCCCACAGAGTTTTCTCTTTGGCAATGGTTCAATGATATGATTCTTATGTGGATTCTCACTATGCTATCTGACGATCTCTCCACCAGTGTATTATATATGAAGATGACCAAAGAGGTTTGGGATGATCTCCGATAACGTTTTTTCCAACAAAATGTGTCTCGTCTCTTTGAAATCCAATGTGATCTTGCACGCCTTACACAAAATCAATAACTCATCAATGTGTATTTTACCAAACTTAAGAGTTTGTATGATGAGGTGGATTCTTACCAAACTGTCACATCGTGTTCCTGCGGTGCTATGATGTCCAACCATGAACAAGCGAAGAGAAACAAGGTATTGCATATTCTAATGGGTTTAGATGATTCTTATTCTGCTGTTCATGGAAATATATTATTGATTTCAGCCGTTGCATCCTATTCGGTCCATATATTCTATGTTGACACAAGAAAAGTAACAGAGAGTCATGGTTGCTAGGACTAGCATCATCGAACCCGCAACCATGGTTGTTCGAACAGGCTATGAAACAGCAACAACGAGAGAAAAGGTCAGTCGACTGAGAAGAAACCACCACATTGTTCACACTATTGATACATGTTGGAAGCTACCGCCTTCATGGAAAGTTCCTTGTTGCTTCTGGTGGTTCTAGTGGTTCCAGTGGATATGAAAAGAAGGAGAGTAGAATATCACCAGTCAACAACATGACAACATTCTTTTTCGCCCAATCTTATGGAAGACTAGTTTCAGCAACTTTTGTCCATGATGAGCCAAAATTCGGGCATTGATTCTAAGGCCAACATGGCAAGTGGAGTTCACTCTCTTCAAGGGTTATAGTTAGTGGTGCCACTGACCACGTATCTAGTCTCTTATTAATTAATACTACTACAAATCCGTCTCTACCTCCAGTGGCATTACCTAATAGGACTCGAGTTCCTATCAATTTTGTTGATACTTATCATTTTGGCTCCAAATTGTCTCTTTACAATGTTCTTGGGATAGCTTCTTTTTTGACCAATTTGATTTATGCCAGTCGAATTACTTGATCATTAGGATGTTCGGTAACATTTTATCCTAATTTTTATATTTTACAGGACTTAGAGACGAGACGATGATTGGTTGGGGGCAACAACGTAATGGACTCTATTAGTTGGTGGACTCCACGCAACAAACATCACATACAACTACTTCATCTCCTAAGACCTAATTTATTACATGGCACCACCGTCTTGGTCACCCTTCACTTTTGCGCTTGCAACTGTTAACTATGAATTTTCCTAAATTTTCTTATTCTTTAAATAAAGCTTGTGACATTTGTCCTTTAGCAAAATAAACTCATTTGTCTTTTGGATTAAGTCTTATTAATACTAAGCATGCTTTTGAACTTATATATTGTGATATTTAGAGACCCCGTGGAATACCATCTCATTTTGGTGCTCATTATTTCCTTACTATTGTTAATGATTTTACCTGCTGCACTTGGGTTTATCTCATGCACCATAAAGCTGACATACAAACATTGCTTAAGTCATTTATTGTCTATGCTGAAACATAATTCCATCAAAAAGTTAAAACAATTAGAACAGATAATGTGAGTGAATTTGTTTCTATGCATATTTTTTTAGTGACCATGAAATTATTTTTCAGCGTTCTTGTGTTCCACTCCCAACAAAATAAGGTAGTAGAATGTAAACATAGAGATATCATTCAAACTACGTGAGCTTTACATTTTCAATCTCAAATGCCATTGAATTTTTAGGACGAATGTGTTCTAACATCTTTCTATCTCATTAACCGCATCCCTACTCCACTCTTATCGAGCCTCACACCTTATGAAAAAATATTTGGTCACAGCTCTGCATATACACATCTACGTACCTTTGGATGTTTAGCCTATGCCACTAATCTTTATCCACGACACAAATTTAATGTTCTGGCCAAAAAATGTGTTTTTATTGGTTATACTTTTAGACAAAAAGCATACAAGTTATACAACCTTAATTCAAAACAAATTTTTACGAGTCGAGATGTCACATTTCATGAAAATCATTTTCACTTACCAAAAGAAGCAACCTAGCCTTGATCATACACATGTCACTCAAATAGATCACCCAGGCCTTGATATTGGGACAGGGCCAATGCAAAGGCAACCCAACCTCACATAGTGACAAATGAACCTGAGCCAGCCATTCTTAATAGCCTTGAGCTGGAACCAGTCATTCTAGATAGTGCTATCAATCCAGAACAACACACTAAATTGTCTGGCTTGATGAACTAGTTGCTTCTCCAGCACCTTTACGATGCTCCAGTCACATTTGAGTCCCACCGATTAGGCACCATAATTATGTTTGCCCCACTATTACGTTGCCCCTGCACATTCCTCGATCTCTGGTCCAAATACAAGATATCCTCTTTCCAATTTCTTGTCATATCGGGGACTATCTCACCCATATCAATCATTTATTGCACAATTGTTTTCTACTTTAGAACCTAACAGTTATGCAGAGGCCTCGAAAAATTCTGCATGGCGCCAGCCATGGATAAGGAACTTCATGCTCTTGAAGCCAATGACACGTGGACATTTTATCTTTTTTCAGTTGGCAAGGTACCCATTGGATGTCGATGGATTTACAAAATTAAATAAAAATCTGATAGGAGTATCAAGTGTTACAAAGTTCGTTTGGTTACTAAGGGCTATACTCAACTGGAAGGTATTGACTACAATGAAACATTTTCTCCAACTGCTAAACTCGTTACTTTTTACTGTTTACTTGCTCTCGTTGTCGATCACTCATGGTCCATTTATCAACTTGATATTTATAACGCTTTCCTTCATGGTGATCTCATAGATAAAATCTTTATACTTCCACCGTCTGATCTTTGGCGATAGGGAGAGAATTTTGTGTGTCACCTCAACAAATCACTTTATAGGTTGAAGTAAGCCTCTCGTCAATAGTTCTTCAAATTCTCACAAAACATCCAATATGCCGGTTATGTTCAATCCAAAGCAAACTACTCTCTTTTTACTAAGAGAAATGGAGAATCGATAACTATGCTACTCATTTATGTCGACGACGTACTGATAATAGGGAATGATTTGACAGCAATAAGTGAACTCAAAAAGTATTTAAATACCAAGTTTCGTATCAAAGACCTTGGTGATTTAATTTTTTTTTTTGAAATTGAGGTGGCACGCTTATAACAATGTATTTTCATTCCACAAAGAAAATATATGTTGGATATTCTGAATGATGTTGGGTTTCTAGGATCGCGAACTACAAATTTTCATATAGAGCAAAATCTTAAATTGCTTCCTAATGATGGTGATCCATTAATGATCTGGCCAAGTATAGAAGATTGGTTGGTCGATTGATATATCTCACTATTATACGGCCAGAGATTACATATTCTGTTCATTTATTGAGCATATTCATGCAGTTACCTCGAAAGCCTCATTATGAAGTTGCACTATGAACCTTAAAAAATCTAAAAGAAACATTGGAACAAGGCATGATGTTCTCTTCCCAAAATACATTGAAGTTAAAAGCATATTGTGACTTTGACTGGACAGGATGTCCAAGTACTCAACGTTCAACAACTGGTTATTGTGTTTTCCTTGGAAATTGTCTTATTTCATGGAAAAGAAACTACAAAAAATTGTATCCTCATCCTCTATCGAAGCCGAGTACAAATTCATAACAACAACATGTTGTGAGCTTACATGATTGAAAAACCTTTTTCGAGACCTTCGAATTCGAGTTCAAGGGCCAACTACTTTGTTCTGCGACAATCAAGATGCTATTCGCATTGCAGCAAATCCAGTATTTAACGAACGAACAAGGCACGTCTAGATTGATTGTCGTTTTGTTCGAGATAAAATTATGGGAAAAAAAATCATGACGAAGTTTGTTCCATCCATATCACAACTTACTGACATATTCACTAAAGCTCTCGGGAATGAAAGATTTCATTATTTGTTGGTCAAGTTAGAGTTCATAACATTTACACACCAACTTAAGGGTGAATATTAAAAATATATTATAATATCAAATATTGATCTTATTAGGAAACAAATATATTGTAATATATTACTTTCATTCTTTGTAATATACCGTCAAATTAGTAACAGATTTGTAAGAGTCAATTGAAAAAAATGTGAACTATATATATTTGTACATTACAGATATTTATTGAATAAAAATTATTCATTCTTTCAATTTTATCGTATAATTATTGAGAAAAGTGAGTAAATGACATTATATTCAATTGATGAAAAATTAGTGAGAAAAATAATTGTCGAACAGTAGCTTTCATACAATAAATGATTGTTTGTTTGTAATAGATGAGTTGAAAAGGCTAGTCATTAAAGAAGATAAGCTATAATATGTTCTATTTTATTATAGTTTAACCTTTGAAAGGGACTTGTTATGCCAATTTTTTCAAATGTTTAGATGCCAAACATATCAAATTATCAATCAATATTTGTTGTTACAAGACAGTGCTTCCCCTGATGATAGAATAATTTACATTATAAGTTAATCTAAGTCTAACTATTCATATTTGACTAATTATTTCTGATATCAAATCAAACCCAATTTGATAAGCTAATTAAACATTGTTTAGTGGTCTTAATTTCTGCCTTAGTTGCAGTAACATAATTAGAAGTCCAAAATAGATTGACTGACATTGCCTATTTTTTATGTGCTAGGTCGAATCCACGTATTAGTTTTTCTGTTCTAAAAAGTTCGTATAGGCGATTCTTAGGCTCTGCCTATACTTGAAGCTCAGCCTTAACGTCTAGCCACTCTTCAAACATCGCCTTCACATCGTCCTTGTCTCGCTATTCTTTAAGTCCAAAAAACTTGAAACTCGACCTCTACACCTAATTACGCTTTGCGCTTTTTAGAATACTGATTTTTTTTATGTATATTTTATATCGCACGGAATTATTAATGTATTTTTTACTTTTTGGTAGTACTAAAATTATTTTTTAAGTACTTATATTATAAGTTGTGGATGAATGTATAGATAAAAAGTGGATTGTAAGTTGTAGGTCTTATAAAATGTACGGATAAAGAGTATGTTGATCAATTTGACCAGTTGAAATTATAATTTAATCACTACCAAATATGTGTTTAATCATATGACTTAAAATGAAGACTTTTTAAACTATATGATTTTGGAGTTCATAAGAGCAATTAAGATGACCGATCCTAACTTTTCTTTTAAATGATGGAGCTTACAAGATTGCAGATTAACGATTAATGGTTGTCGATGGAGGCAGGCTGGATCTGAGTGGCCCATTGAGGGATTCCTTTTCATTTTTGAAGGGTCAAGATTCCTATGAAATTACTTTTGTTTCAAATATTTGTTGAGGTGGAGATTTGTCGTACGAACTAGGAAGAATGATTTCAAAAGAATCTCAGGATTTACATAATTGTAAAACATTAATTTTAATACAATGATTAAGTACTAGAAAAATGGATTAATCAATATGTAATGTCAACGACTAACAAGAGAGTATATTTAAACCATTAGAATGGAATCTTGATCATTATTGTTCACTAAATAAGAATGACAGTATAACTGGCCGACCAGAATCCGCCCCCCATCCTAATTATTTGGATAATAGGGGTGGATTTGGGGCGCCCGCCCCCCACCCCTCAAATTTTGTTTTTTCAAAAATCATATCATTTTTAATAGAAATAAGTTGAATGTGATTTGAATCCGAGTTGAAACTATGAAATTATAAATCCTAACTACTAAATTACAACTTCAATATTGCATTTTGTTTGCTACCAATATTATAATAATTTCTTATTTTTAACTATAACATTTTACATTCATAATCTTTCCTATATTAATTCTTCCACCCAAATTTATTTAAACATTTGTTTTAATTTTATAAAATAAAAATTAACAAGACAGTTGACTATCCCGCCCCTGTGAATTAGCAGGTCGTGGAACGAGACGGAGCAAGTTAGGGCTGGGCAGAGCAAATTTTTGGCCGCCTCATTGCCATCCCCCTCTCTAAATCGCAACTCATGTAATATTCTATTGTATAATTATAATATTATATTTTATGTATTTATTGATTTTAATACAATATTATTAAATCTAATAATAAATATACATAAAATAATTAAATATTAGAGTAAAAAGCACTAGAGGTCCCGAACTTTTGAACATTGTGATGATGGAGTTTCGAACTTTCAATCACTAGCACCCCGAGTCTCTAACCTTTAAAAAACGTACGAGCAAAATCCTTTTGTTTAAAAAAAAAAAATTGTTACTTTGAATGTTAAATGGTCTAAAATTGCTTAAAATGACTACATTATCCTTTTTTAAAATAAAAATAATTGCAATTAACCCCCTCTCTCACTTCTTCTTCTCCAATCAAACCCTCTCCCCAATTTTTACTTCACCAATCAACCCCCAACCAACAAAATACGAAATCACAATCCATCCAGCCACTTATTCTTCTCCAAAATCACAGCCGCCAACCACCAAAAAATGATGGAGGAGCAAATGTTGACTGTGGCGGAGGATGGAATGGCCTGTACGAAGCCATGGCAGAAATCTGTGTACAACTCCGCTAGCACAAGGTACAACTTAAACTCAGCTATAATTTATACTTCAAATCCTATAGAGAGAGAAATTAAACCCCCAAAACACAAAATTAGTTTACAATTGAAGCGTAACAATCACTTAATTTATGATATGCAATACCCTAAGCGTAGAAAAAGATGGAAGTCAAATCATGCGGTGAAGCAAAAAATGGCTATGTGAGTTTCAAGAATATTAAAGAATGTTGAAACCATGGGATCAAAATTAAAACCTAAACCTAATTGGAAAGAATCACATTTCATGCTGTGTATTTGAGCCTATGGAGCTTTTAGCACTGGAGAAGGTGAACATGAAGTGAATATATATATACTCAGATGCAATTTGGAAATGGGTCATGTTTTTATTGAATATATATATAAGCAATTTGGAAATGAAAAATCACTTGTTTGTTTGATTAGTGAAGAAAAAATAAGGTTTGATTGAAGAAGAAGAAGTGGGGGAGGGTAATCTAGTCATTTCAAGTAATTTTTGGCTATTTAACGGTTAAACTAACAGTTTTTTTTACATAAGGACTTTGCTCGTGCATTTTTTAAAGGTTAGAAACTCGAAGTGCTAGTAATTGAAGGTTTGAAACCTTATCGTCACAAGTTTTAAAGGTTCGGGACCTCCAGTACTATTTACCCTAAATATTATTACATGTATCATCTATCCGGGAAGCTGGTGGCACGCCACATCGACGCGCGTACTTTGAGCTTTGTATTTAGCTGCACTCGTGCAAGATTCTTATGCATTGGCTGATTCTGACATTCTGACAACCTTCCAAAAAATAACATAAGAGTTATCCAACCATAATTCCAATGTACAATCATTCTACAATCCCATTTAATGGGATTAGTTGAAAGAATTAATTATTTCATTCAATGCTCACTTATATAAAAAATTAAAAATAATTACTTTTTTTGTTCCATTTATATAAAATAAATTTTTTTTATTTATATGTTTTAAATTATAATCCACTTACATTATTAAAAGTGTATTTAATTCTTTTTATTTGTTAATATACATCTGTTGTTGAATGTACTTTGTTACTCAAATAAATTTGTACTATTTCAAATATAGTAGAAATTAATAATACTTAAATGAGAGTAAAATAAGAAAATTCTTTGTAAAAATTATTTTTTTAATAATATTAATTAAAATTTTTTAATTTATGTGAAAAATAAAATCGACTTATATAAATGGGACAGGGAGTATAAATTATTATCATCATAATATAATAAATTTGAGGGACCTCGGAGTTAATGTTAACGCACGCGTCCACATAACAAATGATGAGTGCGAGAAGGTACCAATAATACAATTAGTAGATGAATTAAGCATAATAACGAATAAATATTCAACGTCTTTTAATTATATATATAATATATCATACACACTATAGGGTGATTAGTATATAATAGCTTCTTTTAAGTCAGTAATTTACGGTATGAGATAATTAATATCAATATGCATTTATTTATTTAGGGAATTTGGCAATAATTGGCACATAAATCTCAAAACTATTTGTTTTAGTACGTAATTGGTCTTTATTTAATAAAAAATACAAATATGTCTTAATTTTAATTAGAGAAAATTTATTTAGAATTCCAAACCTTTACAAAATGTACAATTAAAATTTTTATAAGAGAAAAATATAATATTATTGAGTTTTAAGTATATGTAATTGCTATGTGATGTAAAAAATTGAATAAAAATTAAGTTAAATAAATAAATTACGTATATAATTTTATGATATTGAGCGAATCTTATTATATTTTTATTTAACAGAAAAGTACTAATAAAAATTAATTTATTCATTATGTATTGTTTATTTTGAATGATAATACAAAGATAATTAAATTGTGAACAATACAGTTGGATATCTAATATTTATAGTTAAGAAAAATGTTCTCTTCTCCCACTGCCTACATGGCAATTTTCTATTGGCCAAGTGAAACTCATTTAATATTAGTACAATAGAAACTAGCAAATAAAAAACTGTAAGGAGGGGAACATTTCCCGTGTAGTTAATAAACGAATATTTTGATTAATTAAATAAAAGTATTAGTGCATCAAGTTTGTGAGAAAGGGTTTTTTTTTTTTTTTTTTTAACGATAGAATAAAAATTTTAATTTTAAATAATGTAATTACTTAATAATTATAATAGTTCGTAAAATATACAAAACAATTTAGTATATTATCAATTTGATCAATAAAAGTGTGAATTCAAAAAAGAAAAGAATTTTCTTTAATTTTTTTTTTATAACAAATGAAAGTATTGGAACTATTTGCACTTTTTGTAAAAGTTAGCAACCCAACAACAATTTTTTCTTATTAAAATTAAGGGTATAATAGTTTTTTTTCCATCAAATAAGAACTAATTATGTACTAAAACAAATATTAGAGACTTTTGTGCTAAAAAAAACAAACATTATGGACCATTTTTACATTGGAAGTAAAGGTTATGGACTATTTGCGCCAAAATCTCATTTATTTATGATATCTTCAATTGTAACTTAAAATTGTTGATATATTGTCTCAAAATCGAGTTGTTAATAAGTTGATGGAAGATCAATTTGGGGTATTGACGTCTCAATTCATTTGCTAAAGCTTAACTCATTTCAACTGCTTAAATGTATCTAATTAAATTTAAAATTTACATATTTTTTCTCTCTTACTTATAGGTACAATATCAAAACATTAAAAATTAAATTTACACCACCAAATAGCATGGTTGTGTTGCAAAAAAAAATAAAAATATAGCCACACCTATCAATACATATATATCAATAAATTCTAAATTAAATAAATAAAAGAATCATCGAGTTCACCAACAATACAAATGATGCAATAATAGAAAATTAATTAATCTGTACATGGGAATCATCGAAGGTATAGTAGGTAAGATTCTGATTCTAATTTCTAAACAAATCGTGCCCTGAAAATCTTGTTTCCAAACCCAAAAATAAAAGAATTACGAGGAATATTGTAGCATTGATTCCTAACCTACAGACCTTGTCACAACTTCGCTTCAACCTAATTTTGTCGGCCGCGTCCTCCCCTAATGATTTGTGGATGACGGTGTCAAGAAAATTAGGTTGGGGATCAAGTTGCAACAAATCTATAGCTTGAGGATCAATGCTGCAATATTCCGGAAAATATTTGTATATACACAACCATTGAATATTATAATTTTATAACTCACCGCCTGGTGATGAAATCACCTACCCAATAATACGTATTATTTTCATGTTTTGACTATGACAGTCTCAATATACGTTTTGTTAATTATAATTTTCAATTTTATTTAATTCAGTATGTAATTTGATTCGAGTTTTATGGGTATGCTTTTTTATTTAATTATAAAGGAGAATAATTTAAAATCGTAATATATTGAGAGTTTGAACATGAATCTTGGATCTTGTCAGATTTAAGAGATTTGTAGGGGGCAGTATGTAAATAGTTAGGTATTCTAGAGGACTCAAATAGTCATAGAATAAAATTTTGTTGCCAACCTTTGCATTTTGCAACCCATAAAGAAAAGAAAAATATTTATAGGTTTAATTTACTTAATTTAATTATATTCACAACATTTTGATCTTTAAATAGAGTTTGGACACCTCAAGAAAATATGCCCAAAAAGTAAAACAAGTATAATTGCTCGTAGTCAGTAAATAGAGATGTTATGTCTTTTTTTCTTTATGAGAGAATGATATTATTTGAAAAGAATATGTTCATCTTTATGATATGTTGTCATGATAGAAGTTGTGTTATTGCTAGCGAGTCCATAAGTTTGCTCATGATTATTGTTTGCTATTGTATATTGATGCAGAGTGCGTGGTAGAATTTATGTCGATAGTTGAGAAATGTCTAAGAAAGTCAAGCGAGAGGATTGCACCAATTGTGATCCTTTGTAGTTCCTCCGGTACGTACTAAGTAGGTTCTTGGGTGTATTTAGAGGTTCGGGATGCGTGAGATAAATATTGTATGATTGTAACAATTTTTCATATAATAAAATTTCTTTTACAGCTTATAGATTTTTTTTTCAGTTTAGAATTTTCCATGTAATTCTTTTTGTTATTTTTCTCCATTTTTTTAATTTTTTGTCTCCTTAAATTTTTTTTGAAAAAATAACAAAGATTATGTGACGAATCAAAGAATTAGTCTCAATTCACAACAGTGAAATCAAAGCTAGGTAATTGGTTCGTCACAAAAACGTCTTGTTGATGGATGGCTTGTCGGAGAGTTACAATGCCCTATAGATTGAGTTACTCAAATTAAAATAGTCAAATGTCATAAATAGTTTATAGAGTCCAATACATCAAATATGCTGAAAAGTCACACATATTCATTCCACATCAATAAGAATAACTATTCAAAATACCGTTTCAATCTATCAAAGATCATCCACTCTAGATACAATAAATCCAAAAATATTATTACAACCCAATCAATATATGTAGGAGCGGATTCAGGAATTTTTGGAGTTCAGAGGGAAAAAAAAAAAAAAAACCATTTCACACTTCAAAACCGAACTGTTAATAAAAAAAAATTACACTAAATTTTTTTTTTTTTTATACTATAAAAAACGATTTTTTCTAGAGCAAAATCGGACCCTAAATTCGCCCTTGAATATATATGTTCTAAACGAGAAATATGAAATTGACTTAACAAATTGTGACTCGACACAGTTTGCTCACAAACACACTGTGAAGGTTATAGTTTGCTCCAATGATTAAGGGTTTTAAATTCAAGGGACCTCTTAATTTGGCGGGTAAGTGTCACCTTGACGTTGAAATCATGATAGGTTAATTTGAAGACCCATGAAATGTCCCACCAATGAATTATCAGCCGTCCAATATGCCCACTCAAAGTCATTCTACTTTTTAATAAACCCCTTCCACCATTAGATTTTATTTTACTTGTGATCAAGCCTTAATTAAGGAAAATTATTGGTACTTACAATTTGAATTAGTGCGTGCCACATTTGACTAGATCATGATGCTTTGGTCAAACAACGTATGCATAGTTAGCATCGAACTTTTTATTTTTTATTTTGTGTCAAACAAGAACAATATTTACAAAGAAATTATCATAAGAAAGTAGAGATTTATTGCATTTGATTTCGATATGGTTATGTTGTAATTCAGTAACAAAAACAAGTGAATTACAAATTATAATCATGAGATAATAATCTATTATGATTGAAAGAAGACAACGCTGAATTTATTTCGTTTTCGTCCTTTCTAGAGGAAGTTTCGATACAACAGTCTTAAATACTAATGTGGTGCGTCTACTCATTTAAATGACTATTCGTTTCATTTGTCGTGCATTGAAATTTGAAAAAAATTCAATGACATTTGCAGTTTAAATCAATCAGTGGCCACCAAATTTTAACTAGATTTCTACCTAACCACGGAATTTTAAAAGGTATTTCAACGCGCACCTAACTTTCAACTAAATTTTCTATTCATCACCTATTATTCATTCGCTTACAATACCTGACAGAATATCTTACGTAGCAAACGATCTTTCAACATAGTAAAATAACGTGTTAAATCTTTCCTAGACAACAAAAGTACACTAACCAAACACACCCATCCACAAAGAAATTGAAAACACTTTCAATTCAAGTTGTGGAAAACTGTGTTTTCAATCTCTTTGAGGAAGGGTACTTTTGGATATTACGCTTTTGTTGATTGAAAGAGATATAACGTTGTTACTATACTTATTATTTGCCATGTATAATATTCCGTCACGTATTACAAGTGAATGGGTAAAGGGTGATTGATGAGTAATTTAGTTGAAAATTAGGTAGACATTGATATACCTTTTAAATTTTGATAATTAAATAGAAACCTGATGAAAACCCGGTAACCACTAGTTGATTTTACCCGACATTTGCAGAATTCTTGGTCCAGTACTAAGCTTATCGTTAATGGAGATTTTGGAAGATTGCAACAGGCTAGAGTAGGGGGAGAGAAACGCAAGAGAGTGACAGGTTTTAAAAGGAGGTGGGTCCAACTGATTTTTTCTTTTTTTTTATAAAAGGGCCCAACTAAATGAGTAAGTGGGTGTACCACGTAAGCGTATAGAATCATTTATCGAAACTTTTCTCCCTCTAGAAAATTCATAAAACAACAGAAGTCGACAGTCACAAAAATAGATAGTTTTGATTCATTTACGAACGAATCTAGTTACTTACCTTCCATATGACTAAGGAAAAACCTTCATAAAGCTTGATTATAAACAAAACAGGATTAAATGAAGACTAATTACAAGATTGGACAAAGAATAACTCAAAAAATGTTGTAAATCAAGGAATAACTATAGATAACTAATTTGTCCTTTTAATTTTAATTCTATTACGTAAAGAGTAGATCTTTGTTTTCAATATTACGTACTTGAGTTTAACTCTCTATTATACTCTGTCTTGTTATTATCAATACGACTATTCTTCTTTTATCGTGTATTTAAGATCGTCTAAACATTATGAAAGATTCATGGAATAGACATAATTTACATAAGAGCATCTCCAATGCATTCCGTCTATTGCAGTCTACGTAGCAAGTAAAATAGACATACTTCTAGTACATGTGGCACTACGTCTATAGAATAGACGGTCAAATTAAAATTCATCTCCAATAGGTTTCGTCTAAAACAAATACTATCGCTTATGTGGCATTAATTATTTTATAAAATACTAATAAAAAAAGCCCACATAACAGTGGAGATTTAAATTTGTTGACTCACTCCGTCTAGAAGTTCATCTAAATTTAGACGAAATCTATTTTTTGGTGTGCCACATCAGCTAGATGGAGTTCTCGTCAGTATATATTGGAGAGAATTTTTTATAACTTCGTCTATATATATTTATATAGTACGTCTAAAAAACTATAGAAGGAGTAAATTAGAGATACTCTAAGAATACAAAACATTGAAAGTTAAACCGCATTATCGATGTCTATATATGGCTTAATGACAAAGATCACATTCAGGCTTCAGTCATTCTGTGCATCACTCCATCGTATACAAGTATCCAGCTATTCACCTTCTGTTTTTGGTCGGTTTTGGATTTTTTAGCTATCTTTTTTTGAGTACCTACCTGAAATTTTCCAAACCTATCTAATGTGAGTTTTAGTTTCATCCAATTGTTAATAGATTCATAGTCTTCTAGATCTGCTAAATCCAAGTAAGTTCGGTATTTAAAAATATTTTTATTATATTTTATATTAATTTTTGTAATAATACATATATGTTAGAGCCCAACTTAAAAAATTTGTGGTGCGATATATGTAGTGAAATTAAAATTATGAGGCAAAAAAAAAATAGAAGTCTGTGGTAGTAGAGGAGGGATCGGGCCGAGTATGGACATGTTTTATCATAACTATAATTACTTCTCGCACGAGTCTATATCATGTATTCTAGGATTAACAAATTAGCTCCTCTTTGTTACCATATTTGATATAGTGAATTATTCTTTCTTCTGTCCATAGAGTTTTCTCCTTGTTCTAAGGTTTTCCACATAAATACGCGTGTCCTTGTTTCTTTGTTGCCTATTTTTCGTTCATATTATAATAAACATATATATTACGATTTATGATAATATTCGACGACATTGAAAACTTTATATTTATCAATATTTTTGAAGAATATTTTGTAGTTGTTCTTGCACAACTACAACTTTATATATATCAAAATTGATATGTATGTTAAAATCTTTTAATTTTAAATTTGACGAGCATAATTTTATATTATATTAATTTTGTAACCGAATTTTGTATTGTTACTTTTGAAATGGTACAATTTTATAAATATCAATATTATATTGTTACTTTTGAAAAAGTACAATATTATATATTAATATTATGTGGTTGCTACTAAAGAAAAAATATTATATATTTGACAATAAAATAAAAATAATTATATATATATCTATACGTCTTGTAGTATGTATATAATTTTGTGACCTTAAAAAGAATATAAATTGAAGTGTGATTCTTGGTGCGAAATCCTAGTAGTATGGTATATTATTGCGTCATAATGTCATTAAAAATATAAAATATATTTATATGTGTTTCTTTTTTCTTTTTTTCTTTTTTTTGAATCAACTCTTACAATTCTATACCATTAATTAATAAATGTAAATATATAATATGTGAATGAAATATTTAAATAAATTATTATTAATTCTCTAATTGTCTGTCCACCGTGCACACATTCCAAACTTTTGGTAACATAGCCCGTCAGTATCCAGCCACGTGGCACGGACTGTGACCTGACGATTTGGCCCTTTGTTATCATCCATGATTTGAGCCACGAAAGGACTTGTGAGCAGGTGGTGCGGAGCCCATCTCCACGTGGGTTATGGGACCATACTTGGATTTTGATATTGTAAAACGCCATTATTAACAACTAAATTATGTGATATAACGTTGATTTCAAGTTTATTATATATTTATATTACTTAAAAATAGTATATTTCGTACCTAGTTGAATAATTTTCTTTTTCTTTAATGTTATTTAATTTAATAATATTCACTTCTACGAATTAAATATTTAAGTATTAAATATGTTGTAAAATATTAAAAAAAAAAAAAGTAAAATAATAATTGATGATGGTTAAACTTGACGTCTATTTTTAGTTTTGCCAATAAGATTTGGCTATACGTTCCTATATATGCTTATGACACATGCAAAAAATATTGACAACATGTTTTGCACAGTTTATTTTAAATATTTTTCTTTCTAAAATTTATTTTCAATTACATATTTTATGGGACCCACAATTTTTATTAAATTTTTTTAAAATTTTATAAAAAATTAGTTTTAAACTCTATCAAACAGGTACTGAGAGAAGCATCTCTAATAAGTTTTCGATACGTTAGTGTATTCAGAGTTCGAAGGACGAATAAAGCAAATATATCTGGGAGGAAACTAGATTTTAAGTAAACAAATAATAATAATAATAAACTTCAAAAATCATATACAACTTCACGTTTATGAAACGCGCTTCCAAATGCGCGTAGTCACATCAATCGCCACCGCTTGGGCACTCAAATTTGTTTTTTATTTTACAGTGTCGTGCTCATCTTCCCTTGCCATTGCCATACACCCTTGTCCTTATTAATGTAACATTAATGAAATGTATACAAAATGAAACCCAAATTCACATGAAATGCATGCAATGCAATGCAATCAAACATTATATATACAACTGCAGCCTCAGAAGCTCAGTCTACGTATATATGCATGAAACTTACGTAAATACACTTGTATTCTTACTTGGGTCGCCGGAGAAACAATAATCCGGTAACCTGAGATATAACCGGTTACCACAATTTTTTTGTGTCACCCGAAATTCAATAAGTTGGTGCTGTGTTTTGGCGATTAATGGCAAAAGGTCGAAAATTGACCACCAGTCAGAGCGAAAGGTTTTTAGGGAGTTTTGGTTACAATCGGGAGCAAGAAACAGTCGCCGGCGCATCTGAATTTGGAGAAGATGAAGTTTGGTCAACTTTTGATAACACGATCAACGCCGATAATCATCTGGGCAATGGCGAGTGGACTTCAGTTGCTAGTTCCGAGAGTAATGGAAGCTTCCACGGTAACAGGAGCCGCCGTCATGCTCCACGCGCCAACAGCCACGAGCACAACCCCCACCGCCACGTTGGAGGCTTGTCATCGGCTTTTGATGATTCGAGTTCTCCTAGGATCGTGCACCAGTTTCGCAGCCAGGACAACGTGATGGAATCTCCAAGTGGACGCCACATGGCTACCTCTGCCCCAATGAATGTTCCTGATTGGTCGAAGATTTACCGAATTAACTCAGTTGAGTCACTTCACAACTCAGATGACGGCTTTGAGAATGGTGAGTCGGAGTTAGTCCCGCCACACGAGTACTTGGCACGAGAGTATGCACGCAGCCGAGACATGGCTTCAAACTCGGTGTTTGAGGGAGTGGGTCGAACCCTTAAGGGACGGGACATGAGCCGAGTTCGTGATGCTGTGTGGAGCCAGACTGGATTCTACGGCTAATTATGACTATAATAGAGTTTAATTACCAAATATCTTCTTGTTTAGAGAATGGGGATCATTGGTTAATCATTGTTAGTGGCTTAGTTAAAGTGCCGCAAGTGTGTAATGTTGTGACTAGTGCATTATTTTTTATTTTACCCTTTACAATGAGTCAACCCAAGTGAGTTCACTCGGTAGGTATTGAACCCAAAATATTTAGATTAGAAGTTCTCTTTTTTCAAGCTTTCAGATATATTGTATTTATCTATATTGTAATTGGTACTAGAATTGGGGTCAAAAGTATCATTTTCTATGAAATATAACAGGTTTAAATCGAAGTGCCACCACATTTTTTTTTTTTTTTTGTTAACCACAATATATTTTAATTGTAATAAAAATTTCAAAATACTACTACTTTTGTATTTATATTCTCAATTATTTTTTATCACATTTTTATCATCCACCTATTAATTTTCACATCTTATTTTTATCTTTAATGATAGTTTTGTCTAAAAAATTAATTAGAGGACGTATAAAGATATTTTTGCTTCTCGTACTTTTTAAATAAGAAAAATAAATAATAAATTCAAATATTTGACAATATTTTTGTCCTTCATTTCAATGCATATTATTAAAATATTTAGACAAAAATCATTATCAGAGACAAGATGTAAAAATTATTGAAAGTCAATGATAAAAATGTGACCAAAAAAGTTGAAGACATAAGTGTCAAAATGTCAAAATTGGAAGACTTTTATTACAATTAAAACGTTGTGTAAATAATAATAAATATTGAGAGTATAGTTGATTTTTTAATTCATTAATATACTTTAGAGCATATCCAATACATTCCATCTATTGCTTTTTAGACGTAGCACATAAACACAGATAGACGGTATTATAAAAAAATAAAAATAAATAAAAAAACTATCTTCAATGCATGCTAACGAAGACTTCGTATAGCTGATGTGGCAAACTAAAAAATAGATTCTGTCTAGAAATTCGTCTAAATTTAGACAGACATCTAGGCGGAGTGACTCAGCATTTTATTTTTTAAAAAAAAAAGTCAGACGAGTGAAATAAAAACTAAAGACCATCAATTTAAAAAAAAAATGCCATATAAATGATAATATTAGTTTTAAACGGAACTCATTAAAGATAAATTTTTAATTTGACTGTCTACTCAATAGACGTAGTGCCACAAAGACTGGAAGTCCGTTTATTTTACCTGCTACGTAAACTATGATAGACGGAGTTCATTGAAGATGTTCTTATACTCCCTTCGTCCCATTTACATAAGTTGATTTCGTGTTTCACACAGATTAAGAAATTTTAATTAATTTTATTGAAAAAGTTAATTTTGCAAAGAAGTTTCTAGTTTACCTTTATTTAAGTACTTGTTGATGCATAAAATATTCTCAACATGAAGGCCTAAAACAAAGGCCCAAAACAAGAGGCACGAGCATGGAGTTTGAGTGAATTATCAAGACGATGCCCAAAAATGTCCAAGCATGTAAAAACCTGAACGATAGTGTGAAATAAGGCAAGGATTTGGCAAATAAAGCAATAACTGCATTGCGTAGCTAATGGAGCAGTTTTACATGTGACCCATAATCCAATGTAACCGTGAGTTAATGGAAAAGATATTATGACAATTATAAGAAGTTATTTTAGAAGAAATGCTATGAAGTAGTGGTCAGTTATGGGGGAAAATTGCGCAGATGGCGATCAACGTATAAATGAGGTAAAACAATTGAAAAGAGAAAAAAGAACAACTTTCTCACAAAGAAATATATGAATTTACTTTTGAAGTTTTTTACGTTTTATTTACGAACTTTGTAACTTCGTGTGCTTGTGCCCATTCGAAGCAAGTTGCATAATATAGTCTTTCAATTCAAATACCCCTTGTTAGAACATTGTCTAAAAATGTCTCGTTTCTTACAAATCGTCTGAGTAACCTTTTAATTGTTAGCATGAATCAAAATCGTGCAAAACAACTATCAATTCCCACTACATCAAAAAGAGTACAAGTTTATTTATGCTATGTTGATAACAAAGTACATTGAATAGGGGTATATTAGGAAATGAAAAAAATCAAGTACACATTCAACAAGGTACTACATCTAAAAGAGTACAAGTTTATTTATGTTATGTTGATAACAAAGTAAGTACATTCAATAGGAGTATATTTAGAAATGAAAAAATCAAATACACCTTCAACAAGGTAAGTGGACTATTATTTAGGATGGACAAATAAGAAAAATTAGCCTATATAGATGGGATAGAGGAAGTATTAATTATAGGGGTATATTAAAAAATGTAAATAAAATTTATTATTTCAACTATAATAACTATTTTTTTTTAATTTGTGTAAAAAAAACAATTCTATCTTTTTAAAACAAATAGAGTAATAATTTTGACATTAATTTTGCACCCTATGATAAATATCATCCTAAAATTGGAAGTACCTTCTATATATGGGAAAGTGACTATTCCCTACTTAAGGACTGACAAGTGACAATAGTTTGGCCTTTGGTGTTTGCTGAGTGCTGCCACAACTTTTTAGTCCACAATTTTCTTTTATATCAATTAAGAAAGTATAAGTTCGTTCCTCGTAAGAGAGAAATGGTAACATGATGAGAGGTAAGTGGACAGCAAAAGTAATATGAAGAGATGATTGAAAGTATATAGAGGAGGTTGGGTGGGGTGGGGTAGAGGGGCGCAAGTTGAGAGATGAAGAAAAGAGGTGTATTTAAAGCTGGTACCAACATATTGAAGGGTTGATACCTTCTGCCTTACCTTTTTCAAGAAAGGTATATCAGTCTATTGATTGGGGTCACATTTGTTGTGACTTTGTGAACTTGCGGTTCTATTTCTTCTCAAGTTGTGTACCAAAACATTTTGGATATCTATTGGGCTCCACATATATCTGGAAATTAAAATAATTCAAAAAGTTATTGAAAAATACTAAGAAAATTTATGAAAATTTCTACATCCACCCTTTTTCTCTCTTCTTATCATAAAAATATTAAATTTTTATTCGCAACCACTTTTTACTTTCATAGCTACTTATCCATCCACACAATAGGGACACCCAACTGCCTTTGTCACATAGGCTTTGGGACAGGTGCGGGTGTTTGAGGAGGTGGGGGACCAGGAAAGTAGTGTTAGAAGCTGACACGAAAATTGAAAATGTCAATTTTAACGTGTCTGGACAACTCAAGCATGTAGTCGAACGTAATAAAATTAAAAAATTATTTGGCATTATTTTCCCCAAAGTTATTTACGTGAGTACAAAATTAAAGTAGCTAGCATTAAACGAGGCTAAAAAAATAAAATAAAAATATTTACAACGTGTTCTTGTGGCTGAACTGAACGTTAGCCGGAAACGATCAGGATCAAAGTGTTCCACACAATATTCAACTGTGTACGAAATTCATAATTAGGTTTGAACAGATTGTCCGGATTTTGTGACAACATACATAGTTGGAAAGCTGTACAGACGAGTGTAACATGGGTAAAGTGGAATCCAACATAAATAGTGGGCTATGCTTACGTAAATTTATGAGTAATGTTAATGATCATTTCTATGTAGTATTAAATGATTACAACATCTAATTAAATAATTGCAATAAACATGACAATACTTTATTCTAAGAATTAATATAATTTTCAGATCTTATTTGCATAATGCGAAAAGACGTTGTTATCAGAAGAGAATTTTAAAGTATGTTAACTTAGAAGACATGGTTGAAGAAGCACAATGAAGCCATGGAGATAAAAATGTCATGCCATTAAGTCCATTGGGGAGAAATTTTATGTTCTACATCCATGAAGGGAATTTAAATATGGAGGACACTTAACTTCTATTACATTGGTGTGGGAATAATTAATCTGGGCGTTACAGAATTGGCCCGTGTTGAATGTACTGTAAGAACTGTCGTAGACGGACAGGAGAAACCGTAGTAGCATACAATTGTTTGTTACTTGGTTCGAATTAGCACACTATTCTATCTAAAAAGAAAAAAAAAAACAAAAACAAAAAATCAAAAATGGAGAGCACTTACGAGTTTCGTGTGAGAATGTGAGAATGAGAGCTTGCAGCGAGTACTCAAAGCATTATATCCAAATTAATCCTGCAGTGATTGATCTAGCTGTTTCTTGAACTCCAGCTCTTTTAGTATCATAATCTTGATAGAATGCACATTAATCAACTTTCATATCATCCCTTTTATCTCTCGTCTCCGATTCTCTGTGGTCCTCTGGTTTTGCAGACGAAGACTTGGATTCCAAGGTACATCTGCAAATCCTGAAATAAATTTTGTGAAATCAAATAGCATTCACTGGGAAAAAGCTATAACAGAAATATAGAACCTCAGTAAACCACTTGACACATTTCATAGTACTCAACCATGAGGAGAAATTTATAGGTTAACAATCCCACAGGTATGTTCATAAATTTGACAGAACAATCCTAATCAGTTTTGGCTGGTTCAAATACATATAAACTGAAAGGTTGTAAAGTAATTGACTATGATCCATAAATCATAATACAATTATGTGTATCTATAAGTTCCGAGACATACGCCTCCAGAGCCTCAGCTTTTCTCTTGATATCACTTGACAAGAGTACCGGATCTGCATTTTTGGGTAATGAATCCTGCTGTTGGGTTTTTTCACGAAGCCACTGCTCTGCTTTATTGCATTCACCAACGACCTGCAAAATAAAAGTCAACATAATCATTTACTCTTTCAGCCTAATGATATTAAAAAAAAAAAAAAAATCATTCAAGAAGGGATCGTACCACATCTCTTTCGCTGGGTGGAAGTGATTCTACAGCCATCCGATACTCCACTATGCAGTTTAGTAGACTTCTGGTTGTATGCGCCCTGGCCTCTTCCTCTTTGTATCGATGTTCAACAGGATCCACAATCTAATGAACAATTTTATTTATTTAATTTTTTTGGGGGGTGTCAATTTTATAAATCACAAAAATAAAGTTGAGGAGTCAAATAAGGAAGTTAAAAGAACCTTTTTCAGGTCCTCTAATTTCTCTATATAAACACATTCAGTCTCATCATCTCCATCTTCATAGAGCCATTCCTCAGTTTGTTGTAAATTACTAGATATCCCTTCCCTCTCTGAATCAGTTGCAAAGCTTCGATATGTATTCAAAAGCTGTTCAAACACTTTGTCATTCTTAAAGAAGCGTGAAACATTAACAGCAATGAACTGAACTACAATTCACTGGCCACATTAGAGAATGCCATACTCACGAGATATCTGGCTGAAAGACAAGGACGTAGTTTTGTGAATCTTGAAAATGTTTTACATAAATGATTTCAAAAGTTAAACAAAGAAACATAGGCATCTAAAAAACCCAGAACTTGAATTACCAAAATAATCAGAATTCGTCAAAATCTACAAGGAAGTATGACCGCAATTATAACTATAAGAACAGAGTTCCCAATGTTACAGAAAGGTGAAAAGGCTTCTCTAACAAATATGCCAGATACTGCATGCTTCAAATGTAAGCAGCACCCGAATTAATAGAAGAAAGGTTTACACATACCAACCCATTCTATTGGTTAATTGACCCTCCCTTTTTTTGTACTTCAGAACCAGCTATTTTCCCGCAAATAGTGCACCATGGGGTTTTTTGGAAGAAACATGCACCAAATATGCTGAAGTTACTATGGCATTGCTGGTGATAATTTTATATGACGCAAAACCATATGAAGTTTCCTACTTATAATGTCAGTATGACACTGACATTTTTTTCTGCAGCTTAAGATGTTATACCATAAAATAATAAAATCAGATTAAATTTAACTACCCCAGCTAAAGCATAAAGTTGTACCTTATTTCGCGCTTCATATACATATGACTCCAGTGCATTTTTCTTATCTTTGGTCCTCTCCATCACTATATCTTGCTGGGCCAACTGAAGTTCTTTTTCTTGGGCTTGGGAGAGCTCATGTGGCGTCATTCCGCCATATATATTCTCATCAATGGTTATATCATGCCGTCTGACAGCCTGCACACAGGGATACCGGTGCTTGGATTACCAGCATACATTTGGTAAAGGTAACTAAGAATATGAAACACCGCATGGAAATTTTAGATTTGATGCTTAGAATGTATAAGGCACCACTGTTCCATACTTTATGATGGCTTATGATTTTATACCAGTGGAGTAGGACGCAGCGAACAAAAACCAGAATTCTAGAAGAAGGGGAAAGGAGAGAGACGAGAGAAGCAGAAATTAGAGGGAGAAAATATTTTAGCATTCAATATTCAAGTCTAACTAGTACAATGCAAAGATCCTCTTTATATAGAGTTTAAACAAACCTAATTTAGGAGGAAGTTAAAGAAAATAAAACCTAATTTAAGTCAAACTACAAAACCAAAAAAATAAACCCTAATTGTTTTTGCCTAAACTAAGTATTTAAACTTGGCAACTAGTATATTGAATATATTTATTGATTCCCATCATTTATCCCCAACTGAGAGAACTTGACTCTTGCGAGATAGATTGCAAATTCGGTGCCAACGGGAAAGATCTTTCATTCGGATCAAATATCAACATTGATCTCCTTATAGCAACAAACTATGCAACTCCTATAACAAAACATCATCAGGATCCATATAATGAGTACAAGGACTGGCACGATAGACTGGACTGCAGAAACAAATCATTGCAACCTCGGTGGCTCGAATGTGCCGGAAAAGGAAACAATTTTGCTATATTGGAAACAAAACTTTCATTCGAGTGTAATAGCTAGTCAAACAAACAAATTAATTTCAAGTGATTAATCAATAAATTTTTTCTTAACATGTTTTAAGATACTGTGCCAAAGAAACGCAAAGCAAAACATAGTAATCTCCGTTCAACAATCTATGCCTACCATATGCATCATTAAGCCCATAATTTTCATTATTTAAAATAATTTTGCATTTAAACTCAGCACGAAAACTATGAATAGGATTGACAAAGGTCGAAGCTGGCACAATGTGATGATAATTAGTACGCAATAGTCTAATATCAATAGGAAAATTATGCAAGCAGAGAATCGCCTCAGAAAACACTAAAGCGACATGGGGAGTATCAAACGTAGTATGAAGCTCTAGGACAAAGGCAATTTGAAGTGGGCACAAAAGGTTAAGCGGTAATGGAGGTTTTGGTGTACCCGTTTATGAAGGTTTTTTAAAGTACAAGTTTTGGGACGTTCATGAAAAGTCCAATTTTTGAGTGTATTTAGTATCGATTTTTTAAAACAGTCCAACCAATGCTTGAGAGTTTATTATCCAGCGATTCTGAAAATTTTTTAAACGAAAAAAATTACATATATACTCATATATAAAAAAAAATTGGTGTGTAAACAATATGGAGTAAATGTGTATGTCACTCTTTACAATTTAAAGCCAATTCAATATGGCTTTAAATAATTTACCCAATCATATGTTTGGACGAACCTTTGGGGAGAAAGATTTATTTGAAGGGAGATTTCTTTTCTTTTTGCAACCCAAATGATGTGAAAAATGAAGTATCGTATTTTAGGTTTAGAGTAGATTTGGAAATAATTGATTTAGAGAGGGTACAATTGGAAGAAAATTTTGAAAAGAGCCAAAAACCACCAATTTGATAGGTTGAGAAATTCATCCAAAATTACACTACACTAGTCCAGTGTCTCAAAAAACTAACAAGCATTGGTTTTCTCAACCTCTCATAAACAGATAGTCAAAACCAATGGGGGAAAAAAAAAACTCTCAAGCAGGCCCTAAAATAAAAGAAAATGGTAATGATGGCAATAATTAGTTTGGTTCGCTCGGATCACAATTTTTGTTGAGCCCTTCTAAAATGGATCGACCACTGTGAATCACCAGTGAACTAGTTTGATGTATATGCTGAAATATTAAGCAAGGAATAGGAGTGTAATAGAATTCTGCCAACTAACAAGACCATGGAGAGTATTCGCCAATCTTGCTCAACATGCAGAGTTAATGGATTTTCAAATGAAGTTTATTTTTTTTGCTTAAAGTTGCAATAAACACAAAAATGTTAGTTATCTCAGTTGTTTGTAATTCAAATTGAGGAAAGTTACAATCTTGCAGTTCTTCAAAAGTCATGCAGGGTGGTCTTGCGAAGAGGATAAATAGCAGAAATGCAGTGTACCTCAAATGAAGAATTTTTTTTGTGGGCAATTCCAAAGGGTCAAAGCATGTTAATTAGTACTACATCTAATATAAAGCATGCCAACATCTTCTCTTTCAGATGTAGTGGTGAATTTTTAAATAAAAACCAAATTGACAATCAATTAAAAATTTGAAAGATCATTTGCTTTAACTGAACTTACAGCAGGACCATTTGCTTTACTTGAAGATTCTAGATCGTTTGGCTCCATCTTGTCTGAGAGCTTATCACCATTCTTCATAGTAGAATCATCCAAACTATCCTCCATCAGCTGCCAAGACAGTACAGCTTATACTAAAAACAGGCATCTCATCTTCCAAAGCCCCTGTCTTGATAAATTTCAAAGAATTACAAATCAAATTTATACGTACTGAGGCAGACTGTATGGTAACAATTCCATGGAGGTTTAAGTTGACTCTAACTTTAATCTTCGCTTTTTCCGCATGAGGACCTTCGAATGGGCCAATCTGAAAATGGCAAAATGAAAATTGTTTCAAAATAAAAGTTAAGCCAAAAAAGGAAAGGAAAAAAAAGGTCTCACAATAATTCAAAGAAATTTATGCAAGACAGGTAAAATGGAAAACTCAAGCTTTGCCAGGAGATACAAAAAGATACCTCCGAACCTTTCCACCAAAGCATCTTCAAATCTTTTAGGAGATAAACATGCATAAGAAAGAAAGAGTACCTATTCTGAGTTGCAAAAGACTCTAAAACTAATTGTGTCTAAAGAATCAACCAAATAAGGACTCCCTTTTCCAAACACAAGCTCCCCTGAAGCTACACAAGTGCATATAAATACCAATATGCGCTTTATTTGGATATAAACTGCCTGTTTTCCCTTTGCTACTAGCTTCATGTCTAATAAGAAGTCATTTGTGAAAAAGAGTTGCGAGAGTAGCATTTAGTAATGTCACTCGATACATTTATATCCCTAACACATAATACATTCTTGACTAAGAACAATGACAAACTAAGCCTCATTCTCAATAAATTTAGGTCAGCTACAAAATCCTTCTTCTCCATTACATTTGATCTGCAATTCCAATCTCTGGCTGGAGGTACATCCACCGAGAAGTCCGATGAGATCAAATCCTTTGCACAACCACATCTTGGTCTATTCTTTATCTTCTAACTTCTTTTACTAGGATCACATGCACTCATGAACCAGACTTATATAGGTCTATACAAGGCATGATCCAATCACATAAGTCATCCCACCCTTAACTTATCCTCAATGGTGTCACCTCATGTTGACGTATATTCTCATTTCTTATTATTATCATTCTAGTATGTCTACATATCCATCTTAACATCCCATTTTGCTACATTAATGTTATGGGGATTTTGTTGTCCTCTAACATCCCAACACTTAGGATATGTTTGATATTGATTAAAATCAGATTTTTTTATTAAAGTTGATGAAATGTGTAGTTAAAAAGTTGTAGGTCCCATAAAGTGTGTGGTTAAAATTAATTGTTGACTTTGACTTTAGTTTTTTATTAAAATCAAAATTGAAATCAAACGGACCCTTACTACCATTTAGCATAGCTACTAATGACTTACCTTTAATTTTATAAGAACCTTCCAATCACATAAAATTCCCGGTAGTACTACTCCATTTCACTTAACCATTCTAACCAAGTGAATCAAATCCCCATAAGTCTCATTCTTTATCGAACTAAATACCTAAATGCACTTTAGGGCAATCTGATTTGTACTAATTCCGCAAACATTTTTATTTTTCCATTGACATAAACGATATTTCATGTATCCAAAGTGCTTTATGATTTATCCTCCTTGCCCCTTCAACTAAACTATATCATCAATGAATCACATACACGAATGGAATTTATCTCAATCATTTCTTATATGCCGTAAGAACTCAATCTCTGAAGTAGGTAAATGGCTTTCGGAATAGATCTCCTCGGCATAAAACCAAATTGGTTCTCTAAGATTATTGAATCACAACACCTTTCGTCATTTTGAAAATCGAACATACCACAAACTTCAGTTGGCGATGACATGCTTAAGGTGAAAATAAAATTCTCATGATTTAGCGAACCATATACCTTGCGTCTATGATATTAAAACTATTAGACAGATAATCACCTTTATTATGACGAATAGGACTATAACACTCTTCATTTATTTGGTATCGTTTTGTTCCCTCTCCGTTCATATGGCATTTCATAGAATAATTTTATCAACCATGAATAATAATCTCACCCAAACACTTCGATAGGAATTCTATACGAACCAATTTTTTCTCAACTTCACCTTCTTCAAAGGTGCTCTCGCTTATGAGACCCAGATTACTGTAGTAACATTTCTATCCACATTAGAAGGATAAATCCCCAAACATCCATAGTGCCTTCTAATAAGTAATTTATTAAAACAACTCCTCAGTTTTTCGGGGATCTCATTGTTACGAAACAAAATTATTTGATTTTCATATTTAATACAATTGGTTTACATCTCTATTTTCTTGAATGACAGTGTATCGTGACAATATGTTATTTGTTAGTTTAATGATCCCGAATAAAGACATACCTTATAAAGGTTTTTTTCAAATGTGTGATGTTTCTGAGCAATTATCTTTTACAAAATAAAGCCACAACCACATGGTGAATTAACTGAGGTTTGAAATCCAGGGAAGGAAAATTAATTTTTCCTCTTATAAGTGCATATCAAGCTTGCACATTGGTCAACTCTAGGTGAAGAAACCATAGATGAAAACTACACAAGGTAATCCGTATATACCGTAAAAGAACTGATTCCTGTAGATACATCTGAAGGCAATTCATTCTGGTTTATATAAAAGGCTTCCATGTGAAATGTGCCACTTCGGTGCAATGTGAGCATCTTCAGACTTGGAAAAGGATGCAACTTAGGAAACAACATGCCATTTGTCACTGTGCAGATCGGCCCTTCATCTGATGCAAATCCAATAGAAAATGGAAATGAATCTTGCACCTGCAAATAAAAGATGCAAACTATCAATGTAAGGGAAAAATAATTCAGCAATATCCCTACAAATGCATTCAAGAACATTTGATTTGCGAAGAATTTTACTTTTCCGTTTTCAATATAAAGGGTCTCGAGGTGCTGCAGAACAACATGATTAAGCTACTTCTCTCTCAAATGAGACTTTTTTCTTGGATTTACAGATTGAAACAATGGCTAAAGTAGTCCCATCCATGGTCTTATCATCTCATTTTTTTTTTCAAAAGGAGCTACAGCTCATGGATCAAGGAAGAAACTAGTTAATATCACATTTAACCAAATAATGCCACATAGACTTTTATTTCCCCTTCTCGATGCTTAGGGTTTTCTGTGGGCAAGTGAATGTGGCAAGTGGGTGTTGGGGTGTTGATGCAGGGGTATTTTGGGAAGCTAATCCAGATTATTGTCTCCTTAGTTTTTTTGCCCAGCGAAACCATTCTCTAAGGAAGACAACTGAGGCAAACAGGCTTTCTGAATGGGTTAAACTAAATGGATAGGACTCTAACCAGGCAAACAACATATGTCAATACGAAAACATGACAAATGGCACAAACTAGAAGTTAAGGCCATAATTATAATAAACCACGATGGCACAGGCAAAGAGACGGAAATGATGTTTATAAGCAGTTTCTTTGATAAAAATTAAAAAGTGCAAGTTTATATAATTGACGAGCATTTTTCACCAAAGGTGGTTGTTTCATCTATGGATTGAATTATTATAAAATTTCAAAATATCATCAAACTTCATTTTTTACCAAACAAGAATTTGACTTAAAAGTGAACAAATAAAATCTAGACCAATATATAATACTAAAACTATGTATACATTCATGACATTTCATCACATGAATTTCCTCTGCTCGCAACATGAGAACCAGCACTTAATGCTCCATCAGTTTCTTAAACAAATTTCCATATAAATATGTTTGCAGGCATTTACAATAACAGAAAAGATCATCTTATCCCAAGAAATCATACATCTCAAATATATATCTTAGGAAATATGTACTATTTTGCTGCATTTTAAATGGATTATTAGTTTTAAGCATGTGCTATGGCAGATAAAGTATATGGCACTTGACTGTTACAAGCACCATAGTATAGCGTATCTCGCATGAAGTTACTATTAGAACTTGAAAGAGAACTTAGAGGGCTAGTCAGATATTGAATGATGACAATTTATCTTAAATGTTGTTTGGACTCGCACACAAAAGTAGTTCGTCTGGGAGCTGGATTTTTTCAGTACATGGTAGCCAATGGCTGACATAGTTTTGGATTTGCTAATCTAGTTTGCTGCCCAAGTTCTTTTTCCCCTAAATTGCATTGTAGGAGTACTAGATGTAATGCTTAATTGAGTTATATCTTCACAGGACATATTAGAAAAACAACCAACTTATTGACCGGCGTCGGAGCTAAAGGATTAAAAACTTTCTGCTGCTTCGCAATGAAAACTAACGAAAAGTTTTCGGGGAAACATGGGATATTCATGAAAAAGCCGTGTTGTAAAAACAAGATTATACTGAAGGAAACAATTAGACTTTGAGTTAATAACTGAAACACAGACCTCATACTCTCTCACACGGAATATGGGACTAAGCATTGCACATTGAAGGGCACAACCACGAGCCACGCACTCACTTGCATTTACAGTGCGGCTAGGTTCTTTCCCAAATAGTGAGTTCAATATCTTCACAACGGCTGGCATTCGAGAACCTGATCCAACAAGCTCAACTGTATGGATCTTCTCCAGAGTCAGACCGGAGTCGAGCAAAGCCTTGCGACATGGAATGCTAATCCTTTCCAGTAATTCTGACGACAGCTTCTCAAAATCCTCTCTCTTAATGAATCCCTTGACATCTTTCTCTTCCATCAAGCACTCAATATTAAGCGGTGCCTCGGGATTAGCACTCAAGACTTTCTTCAATTTCTCACATGACGCTCTCAGCCTTAAAGATGCTCGAGCATTAGAATAAACGTTAATGTTGTACCGTTCCTCAAATTGTGCAGCAAAATACCTGAACAGGACCTCATCGAAGTCTCTTCCCCCTAAGTTGCTATCAAAAGCATGAGATAACATTTTCATACGCCCAGGTTCAAATGATGCGACAGCAACCTGCATATCACAATGACCAATATCCACAAACACAATATTTGCTGGACCTCCACTTGGGAAGTCTGTCCTGTATATACCGTAGCCCAGAGCAGTAGCAGTACAGTCGTGCATCAACCTCAGTGGCTTCAAACCAGCTATCTCCGCAGCATTCAAATATGCACGTCTCTGCAAGTCCGTTAAGTACGATGGCACTCCAATCACACAATCTGAAATGGGTGTCTCAAGATTCTTCTCCGCAATCTGCTTTAAATGGGCAAGCAGCATTGCTAGAATCTGAACCGGTGTAAGAGTCAGTTTCTCGTTCAAATAATTTAAATGTATCACTATGCCCCCATCAGGACCCTCGGAAGTCTCGAAAGGGAACAGTTTAAGGTCATCCTGCACTCTGGGTTCACTAAATTTCCGTCCTATCAATCTTTTGACCTGAGAAATAGTGGATTTTGGATTCATGGTAGCAGAGGCTGCCCCAGCCGAGCCGATAAACCTCTGCTTTTCACCAAATGAAACCACAGATGGAGTTTCGCGGTTTGATTCATCATTTAACAATACATCAATTCCATTATGCTTCGCCGCTCCTATTACGCAGTTCTCATTTCCAATATCAAACCCCAGTGCACTCATCTCTAGCTAAACCGGATACGGAAACCTAAAATTTTCAACTTTACATGCAATATTCAATGCTAAACAGCAGAATTTGGGCCTGCATAGAATCAATTGTGGGTAACAATTAGCTCATTATTTCTACAAAATAATAGAAAACGGAGATCGATATCCAAACTCACCGATATAAAAGAACAATCAGATTATAATAAGAAAAAAAAATGCAAGATGATCAGCTGCCGGATTCGATAAAATTAAAATATATAAACACAATTAGTAAAACAAGGGCTTCGAATTTGCAGCGTTGGCCTAATAAAATCCATTACCTGATTAACCAATGTGAAAAAAATATTGTGAAAGTAATTATGTACGTTAGCTTTGGGAGGAAGGAAAAAAAAACTGCAGACAGTATATTCAAATTGAAAATATTGAAACATACCTCTGGTCTGAGAGAACAGAGAGAGAAAGGAAACCCTAAAAATGAGGAAAAGGAAGAAGCAGGGTGGATGAGATTTAAATCTCTAAATATTTTGTGAATTCAGAGCGGACAATTTCCGAAGATCTCTCTCCATATACACCTCATACTGCTGTATGTATATACAATAGGCTTGTACATACATTCCTGTATTCGTATTGGGAGGAGATTGTTAAAGAAAACGCTATTTTTCACTTTTTCACTTTAAAAAACACAATTGTTTTTGTTTTCCACTTTTCTTTTCAGTGTAAATGATTGTTGTTGTTTTGGCAACGTGTTAAAAATTGGTCCGTAATATATTCAAAAAAAGTGAGTGGTTAAAAGTTGTACCAGGAATAAACTTAGGCTATGTTTGATTGTCTAAATTTTTCATAAAAATTCAAAATTTTCCATCTATTTTCCAATTTTTACTCTGTTTGATTGCCTAAATTTTCTAGGTAAAAAATTTTCCATTTTCCATGCACGTGATGGTTTTTCCATGAAAATGATGAAAACATTTTCTTGCCAAATGAGTAGAATCAATTTTCCATGGAAAATGAAAATTGGCAAGAATACAAATTAAGAAGCTTTTATTAATTTTTAAGCAAATTATATAAAATACTCTAAATCATTAAGTTGCTCTAATTTTTAAGCAAATTAATAATTTTGCTTAAAATAATAATTTTTAAGTTGGCAAAATAATGTCTTGGCAAAATTATTAATTTTTAAGCAAATTATATAAAATGCTCTAAATCATTAAGTTGCTCTAATTTTTAAGCAAATTATTAATTTTGCTTAAAATTAATAATTTTAAGCAAAATTATTAATTTTTAAGTTGGCAAAATTATTAATTTTTAAGCAAATTTAAGTTGCTCTAAATCATTAAGTAAATTTAATGTAGTTAACTAAATTAGTCTATTTTTTAAGCAAAGTTGAAAAATACTACATTTTCCATGGAAAATAAAGACAATCAAACACCAAAAAATAGAAAATTACAACATTTTCTAGGATGAATTTTCATCCAATCAAACGCACTACATTTACAATTCCCTGGAAAATATTTTCTTGGCAAATCATTTCCCTGGAAAACATTTTCTTTCCACCCATTTTCCATGCTTCCAATCAAACACAGCCTTAGGGTATGTTTGATTGGTACGCATGGAAACAAGTGTAAAATGAAAATATTTTTCATGTAATGTTGAAAATAAATTTTACTATGTAGGTGAGAAAATATTTTTCTTGAAAGTGAGCAAAAATGTGCTTTAAATGCTTGTACTTAGAAAATCCATTTTTTTTTTCATACGCAATCAAACAACAAAAGTGGGAAAAAAAAATTTTGGATTTGACAACATTTTCCATGGAAAATGTGCCAATCAAACACACCCTTAAGTCGAACGCAAGTGTACGAACAAAACAACTCTTGACAAGATTGTTTTATTTTTTTGAGTTCTTTAATGACCTTGAATTTAAGGACTTGTTTGGTAGTGGTTTTTTGGAGAAAAAATAGATTTTTTTGTTACTTTTTAACTTTTCAAAGTTTTTTGTAGTGTAAAAAGGGTTGAAAAGTTAAAAATTGTAGATAAAAAAATAGATTTTTTGGAGAAAAAACTCTACCGAACATACTCTAAATAAGTCCACATTCTTTTGTGTAAATTTAACAAAAATCATTTAAAATTGTTATGAAACTAAGAAAAAATAGAAGAAAATATAAGAGAATTAAGAGAGCACTAATGACCCTTATTTGTAAGGTTTCAATATGAGTTACAATCTAAGTAGAATATACTCTTCTAGAGTAAGTAAATAAATATATAGACATTTAGATAAAATCAAATAATCATTCTTCTTGAATGTTTTATTTACACTATAACTGTTTCGTTAAAAATTTTATTTGTCAAAAATTCAATGGGACAAAAATATCAATCGCAAAAATTTGGAGTTATCAAATACTGATTCATTAAAACCTTGTCAAGAAAATCAGTGGGACAAAACAAAAAAGAGTACATTACTCCCCTTGATTTCAATCAATGAAAAAAGTTTGTATCGAGCTATTCATATCTTGTGCGTCAATGTTTTCAATGCCGACGTCTTTTTAAAACATGAATAAAACAATTATGGTGAAATGTGTTCTATATTATAACTTCCAAGCAATATCATCTTCATGCACTATCTCTAGTTGACTGTAGTAAGCATGATAGTATGATGCAATTATATTAAAAACAGATATTGTTGTTGTTCCCTTCGTGAGTTTCATATACAATTTATAATATACGAGAGTATAACCATAGAGTTATGATGAAGGTAAATGTTTTGTAGGTTATGGACATCCATAAATATAATATTTATAATACTTCTAATTGGATGTCATTTACACAAAGAATATGCCTCGTTAAACTCTACTAGAAAAAACTATGTGGGAAAAATCTCAGTGAATGAAAAAGAGTACATAATTCTTTTAATATATTATGAAAATTGCCTCATTAAAAACTTTGCCAAGAAAACCTAATAGGACAAAACTTCGGTCAAGAAAAAGAGTACAACGCATATTTATTTCCCCTCATTATAATATCACTTCAGATATATACTTTGATCGATTAAGTTCTCGAAAAGTTGAACTATATGTTTCAAGCATATTAAATCATCTATGAATTTAAATACATAGTTTTATTAGTCATACCATATGAGTTGGTTATAATAATATCCATTACATGCATATATGTCATGTATTAACATACTAACAAGATATCGACTTGTAATTTATTTACATAAGCATTTGCGAAAATTCATAATATTAAAAGTCATGTATTACATATTACGACTTCATTTTTCCCATTTCCTTTTCGCATAAGTATACACCTTTAGGTGTTCGGACTGTATGTCTAGAAATTTCAGATTTCTTTTATATGTTTAATTTACTTGGATTGCATCATTTTATTTAGTCAATTAATTATTTGACAGATTTTCCTCAATATACTTGCTATCTTTCATAATATGAACCGCTACATTATGTTTTCTTTTTTTATTTCATTTCTTTTCCATAATGACATAACTTATCGAGATTTCTTCACTTTATTATTTCAACTAGCTGAACCTCTTTTGAAGTTTTATAATTAGTTATGTATATATACTCTCCAAGAGTATACACCTCCTCAATATGACCATCTTTACTATTTCTCTATTTTTCTTTTGGGGATTTTTTTTCTTTTTTGGAATTAAATGTCACCACACTTCAGACACACAGTTAAATTTATCAGATATAATGTTAACAAATTATCCTTCCAAGACGTTAATATGAATCGAAGTATTTATAGCTGGTATACGAGACTTGGTTAATTTCTTTGGTCAGTAAATACATCTCTCAGTTATATAATTTACAAATGAGTTATCTGTCGAACTTCTGGTTCGTATTGTCTTGTGCAATGATCTAGAAAAACATAATATGTTACATTTTCATGTATTCTTTCCAACTACTTAATTTCTTTCCCCTGATGTTCAGAAAACTATCTTATCAAAATGACATTTGAAAAATCATGTTATAAAATATCACCCGTTATAACTTAAGATATTTTATAAGATTTCAAACTAAACATGTATTCTCAATATTCTTTAATACCCATCACAGTGTATTGTGGTAGATCGATTGTACATATATTGTACTTTTAAAAATCATTAGATGGTTAATATTAGACTCTGATCATAAGCCAATTATAGCGGAAATAACTTTGATATTGGCATAATGCGTATAAGTGTTGCTATATATAAAACAGCATTCTCTAAATAAAAATAGGAAGCACTTTGTTCTAAATAGTTATAGTTTAGAATTTAATTGAAGACGTGACAAACAATATTGCTAAATTATTTATCATCATCACAACTAATATTTATTAAAAGTTTGAGATTTAGACTCACTAGGATTAACAAAAAATATGACTTGATTGTATAATCTGAAAATTATGTTTATAATTTAAAATTTGAGCAAGTAATCTCGCAAACTTCAAGTTGTGAATAGTAATACCTTACAATCATCTAATAGATATATCTATTAAATACAAATAATATATAGATGGTCAACATGGAGGATGACTGGCCCGTATATCAACATAAATAATTTTCAGAAATGCAAGGAATTCAATCCCAATTATATCTAGTGAAGGTCTACTGATTTATATAACATAAGAACAAGCAATACATGAGAATTCATTATATTGAAAACTCTTTCGATTTTTAATAGATATTCTCATTAATAATTTGGATCATATTGATCTGGAATGATCTAATTGATAATGTCAATCAATAAAATTTTTATGACATTGAACTTCTGGTTCAATGTAGTACTTGTTTAATTGTACTAATATATATGTAGTACAAATTAATAGAAAATAAATTACATAATAAATATTTCAAAATTCTTGTATTTCTCTTTCAGAGATTCATGAGATACATGTATGAACAATAACTATGTGACTATTGTCGCCATAACTAAAATCTAAATGATCTAAATAACTTGTTAAAGCAAAAAATTTATTGGATTAACGAACTCCAATGATCCTATAATATTATGTTTTCGGAAGCAAGTAATATTCTACAACAGTAGAATATGAACATAATATACAGTTGTATTTTTTCAGGTGCAATAACAAAATATTCTTTTAGAATATTTATATCCTTAGGTTGTTTTTTTTTTCCTCAAAAACAACAACATAATATTCTTCTGAAATATTAATAGAATTGTAAAATTGTGTTTCTTAAAAAAAAAAAAAAAGTATAATTAAAAACAAATCTTATAATATACGCTCATTAGGAGCAATAACACAATATTCTTATAGAATATTGATATATAAAAAATTTATGATTCTTCAAGAATAACAATATGATATTCTTCAAGAGTATAACACAATATTTGTTCAAAAATATATTATTCAATAACAAAACAATATTTTCCAATAGCATTGGTATATATAAGAAAAAATATTCTTCTTGAACACTAACCAACTATCTAACCAACTATTCTTCTAGAATATTGATGTATATACATTTGTATCTTCTAATAGAAAATATCATAATATTCTACAAAAACATTAATTTATGTAAAGTTACACTTCTCAAAATAAACAAAACAATATTATTCTAGAATATTGATATGTACAAATTTATGTTTCTTCAAGAACAATCATATATTATTCGTTTAATTAAGTTGTATTTCTTCAAGAGTTTTTCATGAACAATAATATCATTTTCTTTTAGAATATTAATATCCATGACTTTATACTTCTTTAGGAATATTAATACAATATTTTTTTTATAAAATATTAAAAAAACCAATAATTGTTCTTCTTGAGGACGAACACAATATTTTTTTTAAAAACATTGACATGTATAAATTTTACGATTCAACGGAACAATGACATAATATTTATACAAAATATTAGATTTTATAAAATTACGCTCTTCGAAAGCAATAATTTAATATTACGTCTTATAAAATTATGCTATTTGGGAGCAAGTAATATGGATAGCAATGGACCGAGCTGAGTCGGCTCGACCCATGAAAAATGAGCTTGGCTCATTTGGGGACGAGCCTAGCCCAAATAAGCTACTCGGTTCGGCCCACGAGCTCAGCTCGGCCCTTAATTTTTTTAAAAAAATTTGAAAATGAAAATGAAAAAAAATATCGGGAATCCTTTTATATTAAAAATTAAATGTTAAAAATCTTCCTTCTTTTTTCGAGCTTGGGACCGGCTACTTTGAAAGTAGGCAGAGTTAAAATTATACACGAATAAAATGTCATGTGTACAATTTTTAATTAAAATAAAATAAAATAATATAATATACTAATGTAAAATAATACTTACTACAAATTTGAATAATCCATATTTAAATCTTCAAGTTCTTCAGTCATTATTCTGTCTACTTTGTCTTGGATTCGAAGTTCGGCATCATCCCAATCCTTTAAATACAATAAGCTTTCTAAAATATTGGCTTTGAATCTTGACCTAAAATCAGGAGCTTGTTTGGTGTAGTTTATAAACTAATTTTTCAACCAAAAATTGTAAAAAATATCATACTATAAAGACAAATTTTTTAGTCAAATAAACTACTTTTGGTCGAATAAACCATTTTAGCCAAATAAACTAGTTTATAAACTACACCAAACAGGCTTCAGATAGAACCCTGCCACTTATACTAAATGCAGCATCCGACACTACAGTTGATACTAGAAATGTTAGTAGATCACATGCCATTTTTTAAAGAATTGGGTAACTACGTTGATGTTGTCTCCACCATCGTAGTATATTAAAAAAATTTATCTTTTCGTCATCTAAAATACTAAGCACGTCATGCGCAAAATATCTAACTAACTCTATAGGTGTATCACTAGAACAGGGCAGAGAAGAAGTAGAAGAAGAACCAACTGATTATTGACCTTGACAACTCCTATGTGTACTTAGAGGTGTCAATTCGGATCAAGCGGACAGGGTCGACTAGCATCCGATGAAACCCGGTAATGACCTGCATTAAAAAAAAAATCCACACCACGGAAGATTGCAGACCGGGTCAACCCAATCCACAAAAAATTTTCACGAGCCCGACCCACCCGTCTATCCATCCGGGTCGAGCCCATATAGGCTGCGGTTCAGCCCGTATGAATAAAAAATTAATTTTTTTTTAAATTACTAAAAAAAATGGTAACTTGTTGTAATTCAAAAAAATGTTTACATTTATAGCAAAAAATGTGTGAAATTACAAAAAAAAAAAAAAAAAAAAAAAACTTATTATCTCCTCGCTCTGGCCGCACAATATTTTTTTGTCATTTTTAATTTTTTATTTATTTATGATTTGTTAGCAGCAGGCTGCTTTTGTAAAAGCAGTCTCTGCTGCTGCGGCTACCTGCAATTCTATAAGTAGCAGGCTTGTGACAGCCGCATCAACGGCTATCACATTGGCATTTATATTGCTCTCTGCCATTTGAATTTGAATTTTTAATTTTTTTATTATGAGCTAGCGGCTGGAGCTTGAACTGCCCAGGCCAGCGGTTCAAGCCTCCACGGCCTGTGAACCGTCTGCCAAGTTCACGGGCCGGCCCGTGGTTCTTGGTCGATGTAGGTAGGCCTATGCGGGTTTGGTCAGTCCACCCATCTTGATACCTCTATGTGTACTCACGTAGCTCCATAAGTCAATGTCATCAGTTGATGACGAAGTACATATTGTAATAGGAGGTTGTACAACATTCGTACTGGCCTTTTCAGCATAGACATTATACATTTTATATAAAGTTTGTTTTAAATTACCACACGTTACTGGATTTCTGTAAGTTAATTTTTGTAAAATTGTCATTATTATTACTTTCATACCCTCTAAGTTAAATATAGGATCTATAATACATACTAATGAGAATAACATAGGCAATTGTTCTCAATATTTTCTAAATTTAACTTCCATGACAGATATAATATCAGAAAATAGAACAAAATTCTTATACCTAGTAAAATTGTTAGCAATATAATAGAAATTATTTAAAACAAGTGGAATAGTTGGATAATATATACCAGAACATGCAGTTGTTGCGTTATAAAAAACTTTCAATTTTTTTTTAACATGAGCACATATTTTCTAGTCATATGATTCCAAATCATATTCTGAGCCGTATGAGTGTTGACCATTATAATATACAGTAATGTAATTTTTGTAACCTTTACAAGATTCAAGTATGAGATATGTAGAATTTCATCTATGACCAACATCAGTACAAAAATATTTTGATTGCATTCTATTTTTCAGACATAGAGTAACAAAAACTTGTTTTCTTTTTGGTGAGACCGTAATATAATTCATAGGGTATCTATTTTTTTGTAATTGGGGTTGTAAAAATTCTAATCCATATTGCACAATTAAATTAAACACATGACATATACAACGAATATGAAATAAAATACCATCAAATTTTAAACTACAATATTGAATTAATTTCTCAATTACTATGTTGTTGGGACCTGCATTATCAAATGTAAAACTATGAGCCTTAGAATCATAATTAAATTCACGTAACACGCCCAATAAAACAGTAAAAATATTATTTCCATTATGATGATAATCTATTTGTTTAAACGCTATTACTTTTTTATACATTATCTAATTACTATCAATATAGTGTGCAGTTGCAACCATATATCCTTTTTTGTTTCTTACATATTCATAAGTTTGACGTAAAAGATAAAACACCGTTAATTTCTTTATGTTATGCTCGTTCCTGAAGTAGGAACCGGTCCCGGTCCTCTCGTACTAAGGAAAGGTCCTCTCAATGTTCTTTCATGATAGTCTCTAAGAGAGAATGTGAGGGTTCCGCCTGAGTGGATTGAGGACATTTCTTCATTATTGTTTGTTGCTTGTGACTGATAATTATTAATATCATTTACAATATCTTCTTTTTTTGTATTATATCTAACAATAGTGTCTTTACGAAAAGTATTTCTAGAAATATTAACGTACCTTGGTTGGAGATATTTTTGGATGAAATTCATGAAATGAGGATTTTCCACCAAGTTCAGTGGAAACTCGATATTTGCCACAAATTCCGGCAGTCATTCGCGGCGCATGAGTTCTTCTGAATATATTCAAGTGTTTTAATTGGGATTACTGACCTAGCTCTTGGAGATCCGAACTGGAGTTGCGCTTGATTTGTTTTCAAACCTCCATGTTTGAATTGACACTTTTTGAAGTGAATGTTTAGATGGGTCGTGCATATCCTTTTTTGCCAAGATAACTTCTCTTGACTGTGTCTACACTGTGCTTTGTACTCAGGAAGTCTGCCCACTAGTTTACCAGTCGGCACCAACTCAAAATACTACCAGCACTTAGCTTTTTGTTTGGTGACTTTTTGTTTAGTACTAGTACCGAAGGTTATATGTGTATCGGCATCTTCTTGAACGTCTTCCAAATTAATTGGATCAGTGCTACCACCAAACTGATCAATAATATCGTTTGGAGTTGGAATGTCATTCAGACAACTGAAATCATCATCACTTCGATTGTAGGCCATTTGGAATAATATAATAAAGAGAATAGGAGAAGATGAATATGTAGTAGAAAACATAAACGTAGAGAATTAGAAAATTAAAACTTCAAATTATAAAGTAATATCTAGATAATGAGATATTAGATACTAATTATAACACTAATATTGAGACTTGAGAGAATGAAATTTGAGAATTGTTAATGGATTGAGTATATAATAGAATGAGAGATTGAATTGTGAAAAAAATGAGTTTAAAATAGGAGTATTTATAGGAAAATAATGAAATTAGAAAAAAAAAAATAGCCCACAGTCACAGATGTAACAGTTGCACAAGCCACGAGCCGATTACACGACAACACTTAAAAAAAAATTCAAATTCAATGTTGTGGAGTAACTTGACAACATTATAAAAAATAAAAAATAAATAAAAAATGTTTATAAGATAAAATAAAAAAAATTAATGAAAAAATTGAATGAAAATGTATAAAATAAAAACAAATAAGGAAAAATAAACTAAAGAAAAAAAATTTGTGAAAAAAATTAGAAAAAGACAAAGGAAATGGAAGAGCCCACATATAAAATAAAAATAAAAAAAATAGTAAACAGTAACTTCACCCAAAAAAAAAATTTTTTTTATGCCTGAATATCTCTTAATTTCTCGAACAGATGCTAGTTGGTTGTTGAGCGAACTCGGCGCTAGTTGAGCAAGGAGTTTCAAGCGCTAAGTCCTTTCCTTCAGTAGTAAGTCATTGGAACCGCCTGATGCAAAATTGAAGAAGCATGTTAAAAATTAGAAAATAGAGAAATGATCAGCTTTTTTGGAAACAAGAACTGAGTTTCTCATATGTTCAATGGAACTTCTCGTTTCACAACTTGAGTTAAGATATTTGAGATTTGATATACTCATGGGAAGCAACTTAAAAACTTGACACGAACTGCCTGTTCTTCATGATAAAATAGTTTTCAACATAATGGGGATGATAACATTAATAGTTCCAGTAACTCTGCTTGTCACTTTAATGATGCATGTGAATCCTGGGATGTATCTGTAATGTAAAAATTCTTTCATTTTGCCAAAGTTTTGTGCTTGATATAATCCTGTAACTATTAAAGGTTAAAGGCAATACAGACTTACACATGTCTCTCAAATCTGTTTCAATATTACTATCAATTTTGAATTGAATCAATCTCAATTTATAGGCCTAATAATTTTATTTATATTTCTTAATATTTACAATTTTTTGTTATCTGGGGAGGAAGGTTTGATATGCCAAAAGAAATGGCTCATTCCCATTTAGGTATGGTAACAGATGGGAGATATATTTAGACTATATTGCCCTCAATTATTCTTAAAACATGTGTAAAAAAACAAAAAATAAAATCCTAAAATGAAAAAAAAAATGAAAATGGGCCAATGCCCAAATTACATAATGTTGTCGAGTTACTCGACAACATTCTTAAAAAGAAAAAAGAAAAATATCAATTTACAGAATGTTACTCGACAACATTCTAAAAAAAAAAAAATCAATTTACAGAATGCAATCTAAAAAAAAAATCAAATTACAATGTTATTTGACAACATTCTAAAAAAAAAAATCAAATCCAATGTTGCCGAGTTACTCGACAACACAAAAAAAAATTCAAATTCAATGTTACTCGACAACCATGATGTCAAAAGATGATTTTAGATCCCAACCTACAGATAACCATGGCAGAGATAAGCATTTTTTTGAATAATATGTAATAAATAATTCAGTAAAAATAAATTATAATTTGCTTGTAAGATAAAATAAAAAAGATAAAATAACTAAAAAAATGAATGAAAATGTGTAAAATAAAAACAAAAATAAACTAAAGAAAAAAAATTGTGAAAAAAATGAGAAAAAGACAAAGAAATTTAGCCCAAAAAAAAAAAACACTTTCATTGCCGAGTTAATGAACAGTAATTGTACTGTTTGTTTTTTTGTTTTTTTTTTTTTTTTGGGTATGTATGTGGACTTTTAGCCAATTTCCTTTGTCATTTTACTCGACAATAATTTTTTGTCCTTTTTTTGGAATCCATTCTTCCATCATACTTGGCGACAACTGCATCCTGAATATATGTTCTTTGACGGACTTCTCATACATTCAATGAATCGACAGACTTGAATTTGGCAATCAATAGCTTGCTTTTGCCTGCTTGTAGTTGTGCTAGTTTGAAAGCTAAATTTTGAGTAGCCAAAATTTGATTTGATCAATCGTGGTTGCTGAGTAGCTCGGCAACCACGCTGGTTTTGAACCTTAGGGTTTGTTAGATAACTTAGTTCAGGCTTGGGTTTGATTTTTGGCAAAACTTGGCATGGTCTTTAATAAGCTCATATTATGCTGGTTTAGAAACGCTATTAAAGATTAATACTTGCTTGTGAGTTGTACAATAATATTTTGGCCTTCAAAGTTTGTGTGCCTTTCTGTATTGTTTCCCTTTCTTTTGCACAGTGCTAACCAACATGAAAGATCACACATGGAATTGTTCTTCTCAATGCGTATCACGTGTTTTTATAATTAATTGTTTTCGGCCAAGTGTATGTTTCTCTGCAACTGATTTGCTATTTCTGTCTTGATATATTCAAGTTTTGCCTAACAACTATCTTTCTACTGAACTTAATATCTAACAGGCCGTCAGAAAGGACAACAAACAGAGGTTTAGCCTATTGGAAGAAAATGGAGAGGTTCTCATACGTGCAAACCAAGGCCACACCATAACAGTAATGCATAGTCTAAAGATTGCAATTAGGACTGCATTTCAGGCTGTCAATCATCTAAAGATTGCAATTAGGACTGCATTTTCAGGCTGTCAAGCTGAAGTATTTGAATATTGAGATGAAACTAATAATTGAAATTTGCCTGTCATTTCTGTTATCTAAAATATTATTGCCCCCTTTCATGTTTTTCTTGGTTAAATGAATGAATTGAGATTTTTAATTGAAGTTGGAATGCGAAATTCTTTAACAAATTTTAGTAGTATAATACTGAAGTTTTAATTCTCAGAATTGGTGAAAGTTGAACCAGCTTTGATGGAACTTCAAATTCTGAAAATTTCTATAAAAAGTGTCTCAGTGCTGCATTTGTTATGGTTCATCACCTCAATATAATCTTTAAATATACGTTTATGAGCTTATCAGAAGCTACTAATGTTGATGTTGATTCAACTCTGAAAAATGCATTAGTAATGAGTAATGGATGCGTTATTTATCCAAATGGAAACAGTGGCTTCAGAAAAGGTGGAGAGAAGACTGAAGTAGGTAATAAAACAAATGATAGTTGTAAAACGACGGCGTGTTGGACGAAAAAATGAACAGTAAAAAATTTAAGACTCTTATATTATTGTAAGGATATATATATATAAAACAAATATAGACTAGATACTTTGGACCTAATTTAAGTCTGATATGGGCTTAAATACCAACCCCATTTAGGAGGAATTTTTTTCCTATATAAGAGAGGTAGAGGGAATAGTATTTGCAGTACTCTCACATTTCCTCGCTTGACCGGAATTCTTTTCAGACTAATCTCTTATTTTCTTTCTGATTTATAGAGATTTTTTCTTCTTTCATCGTCTAAGGTAATCTTTCCACTCTTATTTTTCTTTAAATTTTTTGGCCTTCTTCTTTTTTCTTCTTAGATATATAAGACAGTGGTCACTTCTAGTAGTAGCAGAAGATGGAGCCAATGAAATTGGAACCAACAGTGCAGCTGTTATTGGTAGTGTTTCCATCGCTGGAAAATTATGAGCTAGGAGATGAGCCCCCGGCAGTGCTTCCATTGTCGACAAATTATGAGCCTGGGGAGGAGCCTCTGGTGGTGAGGACCCTAAAGGCGGAGGGTTAGGACCCTAGGATGGAACATCCAGTGGTGAAGGTCCTGCCTGCGAAGGGCTGGGACCTTATGGTGGTTGAGAAACCATAGTGTTACGATCCTGGAGCAGAGCTGTTAAGGCAGCCACTTGAGCTTGCAATGCAGTAAGTTGAGCAGCAGAAGCAAACTCTTGTTATGGGTGATTAGTGGCGGCATTAGATTCGGTGTCTGCATCCCTGACGGGGGGCTGGGGGATAGTCGCATTCTGAGCTATTCTGGTTTGAGCCAAGACTTTTTGTTTGGTTTTCCACAGACGGTGCCAATTGATGATTATATGTTTTCTTCTACTCTAAGCGCGGCGGCAGCGGTGGTGGAGACCTGCAAAATGTGGTGGGGCTTTTTGATGATCATATGTTTTCCTCTACTCCGAGCGCAGTGCAGCGGTGGTAGAGACCTATAAAATGTGATGGAGCTTTTTCTCCCGTTTCCACTCCAGCGTGATAATCAGTATGAGATTAACTTAAAAATATAGAGTAACAATATTGAGTATGAGTGTTCTGTATTTACCTGGAGGGTTGATCTCCTATTTATAGGAATGACCAGCAGCTGTAGCCTTCAATGGTCATTAATAGCGGGTGCCTTTTCGTCTCCTTCGTTATTATGAATTAATGAGGGACGTTTCGTCTTTCTCAACTGCTGGCGTTTCATATTCTCAATGGACGTGGGTAACTGTTGTTCTATAGATCGCCTGTCTGATTAATTTGATGGCAGCTGGATTATGGTTGTCTATCTGCTGGAGGCGGGCATATGAGAACTGTGAGGCAGGCGGACCAATGAGGCGGGCAGACACTTAAGGCATGCGTCCCAAGGAAAGCAGCAGTCATCTACCAAAGTGTAATTATTTTTATCATCACAATTTATAAACAACACACTCAGCATGTAGTACTAAACTCAATTTACTACACAGTTTGATTTCCAATGGCACATAAGAGATAAACAATCATGTACAAGAAATATTTATCATGGTTTCACCTAAACATGCTCCTAATGAAAGTAAAGAGATTTTACCCAACACTGTTAACCAACAGTGTATTAATCTTCAGTACTTGACGGTTAACAGAAAATCGAGCCTAAAAAATAGAGAACTCAATCAGCAACTTCAGGAATCGGCCTAGAACAATAACTTCAAAACATAAATGCACAACCCACTGCTATGCAACACTGTCACGTGCCACCGTCGGACTTCCTATAAGGCCGAAATCACCAGCAAAAGCTGTTTGGACCAACCACGCGCAGCAAAGACCTTCACACACGCCAACTGAGGCCATAACACGTGCCTTACGCACCGTCTTAAACTGACACCCATGCGCAACACACACGCCGTTGGAGTTTCATCTGGTTGTCGTGAACCTGGATTTGGTCTCCGTTCGTCCTAATTCATTCTAGTTTAGCCTGAAGCGTGGCTTGAAGGTTCGACCTTTTGTCTTCTCCATATATCCGAAAATGCTCTACTTTTTTTTTCAGATTTCCAGATGATTTTCCAGCCCTAGATCTTTCTTCATAGGCTCTGAACTACTTGTAGAGTTTTCTTATGGATTATAGAAGATTACAAGCCATAAGATTGCAAATTACCAACTGAAAAATGGAAACATTAGATTTTGGTCTTTAACACATAGTAGCCCCTTCTTGAGTTCTTTGTATGAACATAGAGATGAAACATTTTGTAGGCTCAAATCATGCCACACCCGAAACAAAGCACAACAGCCAAAGTGAACAAGACACCAAGATTAGACCAAGGATTTTTTAGGGAACCTAAGACAAGTTCATCGTAAGGAAGACAATGAGAAGAGCCCTCTTAATAAAGACCAATCTTCCGACAAGGAGTTGTACCAGTCTCCTGAAAACATTGAAGCAAGGAGCCAAAGCCGAAGACGGAAGAGGAAAACAGTGAAGCTAGGAAGAAAAACACAGCAAAGTGTTTGTCACACTCTAATTCCGAGCACACGTCCCATAATCATTTTTATTTTTATTTTTGAATATATAATCAACTTTTTAGCTCATATAAATATTTTTTACTAAAGTCAATAATAAAATTTAATCTAAACAACGAAATCAAAATGTAATGTCCAATGCCCTGTCAAAAAGATTTTTCTTTACAACTAGTATTGACATCGCCAAGTATTTACAATCTAAAAAAGAATAAAATAATATATGTCAATCCCAAAGAATTGACGAGACAATCGGTGGTAGTGGTGTGGCAACCAGACCATTTTTAAATCCATTCTATACATACATTTACACATCGATACTATATACAGACTAAAACTATAAACAAAAGGAAAATCATTCGACCTCTCTCATTATATGGATGAAGTGGCAGGTAAAAGAGTCATATACTTCTATTATCATGTAAGTGTAGTCCAAGACATTTATGTACGTTTCCAACTCTTCTTATTCGTCCAACAGTGTATAGAATTTGGTGTAGTACCGCTTAGTCCAAATTACGCATAGTCGTACCATCTGTAGAAATCTTGGCACGCTTAGTCGTACGCATCTCTTTGGTATATTTCATTGGCTTTTATAGTATAAAATACGATATATGAACAATAACGTAAATATGATGATATGATAATGTCTAATAGAATGTCAATCACACATGAGTCTATATCCTACATTATATTGTATCGTATGAGCTCAATAACAATATGACTAATAATAAGCACGCACCATCTACCAATGTCTATGCATCCGTCATTGTCTCATGCACGACTCAAGAGGCTACACTGATATGAATATCATAATTAGGCTTACTTACTGTATACGGTGCTCGACAAATCACTACGCAGTCCCTGACCCATTAAGGGACCTATGACACCGCTCATATATCTCAGTTCTGGACCTCCAAAACCCTTTCCTCAGCAGCCCTTAGTGACCGTCAAGGAACTCCAGCAACTGTATATATTTGGAGTGAAGTTAAGTACGCTATGCTATAACGAGATTCACACTTATCACAATATCAATGTGCTTAATATGAATGCCAAAGCATATAACTTAAGTTAGGAAAATCGACCGACTCCCATCAATGCTCATAAAAGATCACCAAGTTTCACAATAATAACATATAATTGCCACATATCATCATTAACAAATATCTTGCATATGGTATTTTGCATTGTAGTTGAAATCATCATACTTACTTTGATTGTTGGTTATGATATATGGATCTGCTTTAAAGAAAATATTTCTTTGTTAGTTAATCTCAACAACATAACTTATTTCGATTCATAAACCTCAACTAGAGCCCACTGGGGTTTAATAACTTAACAACTAGTCCTAAGAGATAAACAAAGATTGGAGTCAGCCCAAAAAGGATAAAGGTGAGGGAGACTCGACCAAAAATTGTTGGAAAAGAGGGGTCGACCCGGTTAACCCCCTATTTAGAGGGGGTCGAGGTCAAAAAAGTGTTTCGGGGGTCATCCAACTCGGTAATTTGTGCACGAGTGGTATTTTACTGCTTGAGGACCATTTTCTACTATTTTCTAAAATTAAAAATGTTTAAAAATGATAAAAATGTTTTTTCTGAAGAAGGAGCTAGCTTATAACTTTCTCAAAATGAACTAACCCATATCCTATTTATATGAAAGACAAGAGGCTTGACCTCAATAATTAATTTTTAGTAAATATATTTTTAACTTGGGGTAAAAGTTACAATTACTAAAATCTTATTTCTTCTTAATTAAGTACATCTAAAAATCAATATTTCCAATAAAATCCCTAAAATTTTCCAGAATACTTCTAAAAATTCGAGAAAAATTCGAGACGTTACAGTATTTTTCTTGGTCAAGTAATAATCTTCCAAAATAATCACAATCATTCGATACTCATTTAACACTCATCCAATGGTCCAGATTAATAGGAACAAAACATCATCCTCTGGCTGATAGGAATTTGCCACGTGGATTATGATCTACATCACCACATGTTATCATTTCCCTATAACATATTAGAGCCTAAATGAAGGCACTGTGGCACCATCCATGGGTCAACACTACCTTTCGTTCGTCGTTCGTTTTCAGCTTTGTTGTTGTGTTGCAAAAACGACATCGTATCATGTGTGTTTTTCCAAACCATGTCGTATTGTTAATAGTTTTTCTCCATTCCAATATCTATCTATCTTTTTCTCTCTCTAAAGACTGGACACTCTTTCTCCAAAACCTTCAATCGTGAGAATACAATCTTCCACCAGTTCTTGCATTTTATTTGACACCATTTTCATATCTTCCTCATTTTTTTCTCAAATTTTCCAAATTAATTTGTTGAAATTCTTGAATCCATCTTGAATATTCACTTTCCTCTAGCCCAGACTCATCAATGACAATTTTTGGCTACCCAACGTCCATCGAAAGTTCACCAAAAAGTGAAACTGTAACATCAATTACATTTCTAATTATTTTTGCAAAGATAACATCAAAATTATCACAAACCCAAATTTAGATTCCAAAATCATTAACAAGTTGAGGAGAGAAACCAATGGAATACCATTCTATTAATTTCCACGAATGCAAAAACAAAAATACAATCCCTTCCAATAGGTCATTTTCAAATCTAAGATGAATGACAAGCACTGAATCCTATTTCCCGTACTACAGCCAGAGAGCTCTACCCTCCGAAGATGGCTACCCCTATGATCTCATCTTCGAGGTGGCTTTTTCCAATCTTCCCACAATGCGCTACCACCTATTAAAAATTATATTTTCATTGTATTTGAAATTAGCCATTTTCCCTCTTTTTAATTTTAAACGATAGAAAGTCGCATGAGCGCACATGCATAGGCATAGATCCAAGATATTTGTAATCAAAATTGTGTCTTTTCCTTTTTTATCTTGACTATCTCTTCCCTTAACTTCTTCGTTGAAGTCCTTTTTATCTTGACTATCTCTTCCCTTAACTTCTCCATTGCTTCAACTATAAAGTTTATCAATGTCATAAGTGATTAAATGATTTTGTTCTTGTATTGTGCGGCTATGGAGATTATAAAACATTACTCTTTATGAAACATGGCAAAAATTAAACAAAATATAATCAAAATTAGTCTGTTAGAAAAAGATAAAGTTGAATTTATCGAAAGCTGAAAATGACTCAATTAGATCTAAACACATCAAATAAATAAGCAATATATTAATTTTTAAAAAAAAAAAAATTGAGCAGAGGCTTGAGCAACCTCTGGACCCTATGTAAGTCTACTTAGTAGCCAACTATCGGCGTTAATATTATTCAAATATTAATAACATTAACTCAACGCTATTAAATACTTTCTTACAAATACATCGCGTGCAGCTCACATGCTCATACCTAGTCTATCATATAAGTAAGTAATTCTTTTGCTTTCGAAAGATCGAATTATACATGTAATGTCTAAATTAAAAGAAATTAACTAATTTGAAATAATAATAATAATAATATTAGTGACTAAAGTGAAACAATGTTACAATTCCTGTGGAAAAAATAATTTTATAAATTATATTTATTAACCACGGAAAAAATATTAATTGGATCAATGAAAAAATATTTCGTATTTTCCTATGTGGAAAAAATATTTAGATAAGCATTGTTTGATTGTATCCAAATCTCTTTTTAAACTAATTTGGAATCCTATAAATATAGGTCTATAGTTATAATAAATTAGACAATTTATTTCACATATCTTTTATTCTTCTACTTTATTTCTCTAGTTTCATAACATGTTATAAATTAGCAAATATGTATTATTTTCTATTCAAAAATAAAATAAAATAAAAGAAAAGGGAGAGGAAACAAAACATTGCTGCAGAGACATGATTTCAGTAACCCAAATTCCATTTTTCCAAAGTAACAGGTATGCACGTGTCATGCCGTAAATCTATTATGTAAATTTATATCCTCCAAATCCATGATGTAAATTCACATCCTCCAAATCCATGTTGTAAAGTGTGCATGCACATGTCACGTTTTTCCTTGAAAATATAAGATATATATGAACAATTAAGCATTATTGCATTTATTACTGTATACGTGAATTTTTATATTATACGTGAAAATTCATATATTAGTGCATTTATTTTGGTATTACTGCATTAAAGTAATTAAAATACATTCAGATTTGTTAACCAATAAATTTATGTTGAACATATAATTACATTAAAGACAGATTTGTAAATTTACTTTTACCTTAAAATAATATCATAATTGCATTAATTTATTATTGTTGTGATTATTCTGTCTTTAATTTGAATAATTATATTTCAATATTCTTGTATGAATTTTAAATTGATATATATCATACTATTACTCCTGAAAATCATATATTCATAATGATATGTTGTTGTTCCTAAAAAAACAAACGTTAATATTTTGACAGAACATATGACTTTGCCATATATCACAACCTAACATATAAATATTATAGATGAATATTTTATTGTTACTTAAGAATAAGCTAAGATTTATATTACATTAATATTTCAGTAGAATTTTAATTGCTCCTAAAGAGTCTAATTTTATAAGATATAATATTCTATTAGAATATTATAATATTGCTCATGAAAAGTAAATTTTTACTTCAGAATAATAATTTGTTGTTACCCTTGAAGAAACACAACGTATAATATTCTGACAAAATATTAGATGCTCTTGAAGAGCATAACATTACAATTTAAATATTCCAGAAAAATATTAATTGCTCCTGAAAAGTATGACGTTATAATTTTTATATTTTAAAAGAATATTGATCAATAGTTGAAATAATATTTTATTGTGTTCTAGAAGAAGCACATATCTCGAAGAATATCATATCACATAATTAAATTGTGATATAAATAAGTAATTAATCTACTAATGTTTATCCCTGAAGGAAAGTATATAAATCATGTTATGTTGACATTGATTAATATGAATTATATAATTATACAATGTCTAATAAAAAATTAATTATATTTTCTTGTTCATTGTGTAGTTACTCAAATGGTGAATATCACAAAACTTAAGTTTGTTACACTTGATCTATCTGGCAAAAACTACTTGTCATGGATTATCGATGCTAAGATTCATCTAATCTCAAAGGGTCTGGGAGAGACAATAAAAGAAGAAAACGTAGCATCCCTGTAGGATCGCATAAAAGAACTTATTTTCCTACGTCACCATCTCTAAGATAGATTGAAAATTAAATACTTTACCGTAAAAGATCCAAAAATACTTTGGAAAAACTTGACTAAAAAGGTTTGACCATCAGAGGACTATAGTCTTCCCGAAAGCCCAATATGAATAGATACACATTCGCATGTAATACTTTAAAACAGTTAGTGAGTATAATTCTGAACTATTCAGAATAACTTCAAAACTAATTCTATGTAGAAAAAAAAATCACTGATGAAGATATGTTGGAAAAGACCTTCTCCATCTTCCATGCCTTCAATGTGATCCTTCAACAGCAATATTGTGAGCGTGGTTTTAAAAAATACTCAGAACTCATATCATGTCTGCTAGTTGTTGAACAAAAAACGAACTGTTGATAAAAAATCATGGGCTACGTCCAACTGGTTCCACAGCATTTTTTGAAGCAAATGGTACTACATTGCCTGAAATAAATGCAATATTAAGCCATGGACGCGAACGTGAACGTAGACGTAGACGTGGACGCAGAAGCAAACACGAAAATGGATGCAGACGTGGACGAGCACAAGGACGCGGATTTAGACGAAATAATGGACATTATCAATTACAAGGTAACAGCTTTAAAAAGCACAAAATAAATGAAAATAAATTGTCCAAAAAAGAGCACGAAGAAAATTGCTTTAGATGTGGAATGAAATGACATTGGTCGCGTACCTGTCATACGGTAAAACATCTTGTGGATCTCTACCAAAGATCAATCAAGGGAAAAGAAAAAGTGGAGACAAATTTTTATGACTTTGATGGTCCAATTGATGTGACTCATCTAGACGTCTCTGATTTTTTTACTGATCAAAGTGGAATTATCAATTATTTGATCGAAGGAGGTGTGATAGAAAATATAGACTAGTTTACTTTCGATATAATAGTATTTACTTTGATTCAAAATTTTAGTCTGAAATAGATTCCTTTAAAGTTTGAAACTTTAATTTGCATTGTTAAACTAGTCCTTAGTTGATTGAAATGTTTCTTTATATTTAAACTTCTTTTTAGTTTTAAATTTATTTTTTTTAAAAAGTATCTATTTGGTCATGTTTATAGATTCATGATGAATTGTCAAAATATCTACTTAGCTGATAGTAAAACTACTCATACAATTCTTCAAGATAAAAAATATTTTTTTGACTTAACATTAGCAGAAAATAATGTTAATACGATATTCGGTACATCAAATATCGTTTAAGGCTTCAGAAGAGCTAGTATTATCTTACCAAATAATACGAAATTGCATATAAACAATGCACTTTATTCTAGCAAATCTAGAAAAAATTTGCGAAATTTTAAAGATATCCACAGCAATGGATACTACATTTAGACAATGTAAGAAAATAATTATGAATATATTTGCATAATTTTTTTTTGTATCTGGCCAGAAGCAGATAAAAGAAAAACTCATGGCACTCCCATCTGACATGTATTATACATCATAAAAATATTTGAATCAAGCAATATCAGGAACTCGAAGTTCGTTGAACCAAAAAGCTCTATACTTTGGCATTATCGACTTGGACACCCAGGAGCAATAATAATGCGCCGAATAATTAATAACTCACATGAACATCCTCTAAAGAACCAGAAGATTCTTTTACCTAATGATTATCCATGTGCTACTTATTCACAAGGCAAATTAGTCATTAGACAATCTATTTCGAAGGTTCGTGTTGAATCTCCAACTTTCTTAGAAAGAATTCATAGAGATATATGTGGGCCGATATACCCACTATGTAGACCATTTCGTTATTTTATGGTATTAATTGATTCTTCTACTAGATGGTCACATATCTGCTTACTCTCTACTAGAAATGTAGCTTTTGCTAGACTACTTGCTCAAATTATAAAACTACGAGCACAATTATCCGATTACTCGATCAAGACAATTCGCCTTGATAATGCTGGTGAATTTAGATCACAAGCATTCAATGAGTATTGTATGTCAATCAGGATTGTCATTGAACATTCAGTTGCTCATGTCCATACACAAAATAGTTTAGCAGAGTCGTTTATCAAAGGTCTTCGATTGATTGCTAGGCCTTTACTTATGAAAACAATACTCTCAACATTTGTTTGGGGTCATGTTATATTATATGCTGCATTATTAGTTCGTATAAGACCAACTGCTTATCATGAATTCTCACATTTATAACTTGCATTTGGTCATGAACCTAATATTTCTCATCTACGAGTTTTTGGTTGTGATGTTCAAGTCCCAATTTTACCCTCACAACATACAAAGATGGTCCCCAACGAAAACTTAGAATTTATGTTGGGTATGACTCACTATCCATTATTAGGTATCTTGAACCTTTAACTGGTGATTTATTTACTGCACATTTTACAGATTGTCATTTTGATGAAATGACTTTCCCAACTTTGGAAGGGAAAAAACTATATCCTGAAAAACAAGATAAAATTTCTTGGAATGAAACAACTCTATGTCATTTTGATCATCGCAGTAATCAATGTGAGCAAAAAGTTGAGAAAATCATTCACTTGCAAATAGTTGCAAGCTAATTACCTAATGTATCCGTTGATACAAATAAAGTGACAAAGTCATATATTCCAGCAGAAAATACTCCTACAAAAATTGATGTCCCTGTAGGACAATCTGCCATAGCAAATGAATCTCAAATACGCTAGAAGCGTGGTCGACCAGTTGGTGCCAAAGACTCTGTACCTCGAAAGAAAAATGTAGAAGAGAAAATTCAACTAAAAACGTTTAATGAAACAATGGTAGAAACGATTGATCAATGAAACATTGATAATGTGATTCCTGAAGAACCACAAGTGTCTAAAAACAATGAGATTTCAATAAATTATAAGAACGAAATAATATTGTCGTGGACAATATCTTCGCCTTTAATGTGGCACTAGATATCATGCAAAATGAGGATCATGAACCACAATCTATTAAAGATTGTCAAAATAGAAATGATTGGTCAAAATGGAAAGAAGCCATACAAGCGAAGTTGAATTCTTTAGAAAAACGAAAAGTGTTTGAACATGTAGTTCGAACCCCTAAAAATATAATCCATGTAGGATACAAATAGATTTTTGTAAGAAAAATGAATGAAATCACAAGATACAAAGCCTGACTCGTAGCCCAAGGCTTCTCACAAAGACCTGTGATTGATTATAAGGAAACATATTTTCCCGTAATGGACACCATCACATTTAGATATTTAATAAGTTTGACTGTGTCACAAAAGCTCGATATGCACCTTATGGATGTAGTAACTACATATCTGTATGGTTCACTTGATAGTGACATACACAAGAAAATCCCTGAAGGATTTAAAGTGCCAAAAGTAAATGATTCATTACAAATTGAACATTTTCCAGAATGATTATTTTTTCATCAATCTTCTTATACAAAAAAAGTCTTAAAGCGTTTTTATATGGATAAAACACATCAATTCTCATCGCCTATGGTCGTTCGAAAAAAATCCATTTCGCCCACTTGAATATAGGGAAATAACTCTTTGATATAAAGTATCATACTTAAGTGCAATTAGTACATTAATGTATATTGAAAATTGCACTCTACCCGACATAGCTTTTTCTGTAAATCTCTTTGTAAGATATAGCTCTTCACCCACTCAAAGACATTGGAATGGTGTTAAACACATTCTTCGTTACTTAAAAGGTACTGTTGACACGTGATTATTTTATTCACGAAAATTAGGATCGTCTTTATTGGGATATGCATATACAGGTTATCTCTCCAATTCACGTAAAGCTAAATCACAAACAAGATATGTGTTTACACATGGAGAAAAAGTTATATCATGGAGATCTGTGAAGCAAACATTGACATCAACATCTTCAAATCATTCTGAAATTATTGCAATGCACGAAGCAAATCGAGAATGTGTATGGTTGAGAAACATGACGCATCATATCCAAGCATCATGTGAATTACCTTTAACAAAGGATAGTCCAACAATATTGTATGAAGACAATGCAGCTTGTATTGCACAACTCAAATGAGACTACATCAAACGGGACAGGACAAAGCATATTTCTCCAAAATTCTTCTATATACACGAGTTTTAAAAGAATTGTGACATCGATGTTCAACAAATTTGCTCAAGTGACAATTTGGTTGACTTATTCACAAAAGCATTGCCGACATACACATTCAAAAAATTGGTGCACGAGATTGGGATACGTCAACTTAAAGATCTTCAATGATTAATATTAGGGGAGTACCTGTACTTTTTTTCCTTAGTCTAGGTTTTTTCCCACTGAATTTTCCTAACAATGTTTTAATGAGACATCATTTTCTTAATACTCCAAAACTTTAACAATTACTGTACTCTTTTTTCTTTTCATTTGATATTTTGTCCCACTGAATTTTTATCAAACAAAATTTTTAGCGAGACAGTTATTGTAGAAATAGTCATCAAATGGAGAGTGTTGTAAAATTATGAAATAATTATTGATGACTATTTAGACTTATCAGAATACTTAGTCCTATCAGCATATTTAGATAAGTCTTGTTTGATTGTATCTAAATCTCTTTGTAACCTACTTTGAAATCCTATACATATACGTCCATAATTAATAAAATAGACAATTCATTTCACATTTTTTTGTTTCTTCTGTTTTATTTCTCTAGTTTTATAACATTTTTTAAATTATATTTATTAACCTAGATAATAAATAATTTTAATTGGATCATTGAAAAACTCTATTCGTATTTATTTATTTTTTGACCCGTCGGGATTGACGATGGACATCACGCAGTCGTGATCAAATAAATAAAATCAAGCCCTAATATAGCGGGAGAATGAACCCTAACCCTAATTTCGATAATAACGCTCAGTGATCTCTGCCAGATTGTTGAATTTTGGGGCGAGGTAAGTGGTATCTAGGTCTCTTTTTCTTTTTACTCAATTTAATGCTCCAAATAATATAAATATCATTTTGTAACTGAAGTTTCAAACTTTTCTTTTATATACTTACTATTTTCTCGATTCCGTTTTCCCCTAATTCCATTTTACCTGTCACTCATCATCTCCTTTACCCATTTACTTACTTAAGAGAAATGAAAGAAACTACGATTAAAAAAAAAAAAAAAAGAAATGAAAGAAACTAATTTACTTTAATGTAATGTGTCCAGTGTCCTTGACTGCTCAAATGGTTAGTGGAATTTTTGAGTTTTTTCTGGTTGCCAGATGGACATAATATCCCAACTACAAGAACAACTGAATGCAATAGCATCTCTTGCATTCAATACCTTTGGGACACTTCAAAGGGATGCCCCTCCTGTTCGGCTGTCACCTAATTATCCAGAGCCTCCTACTACTTTGGCTGCGGAAGACGACGCTGCTGATCTTGCAGAGCAACCCAAGCTCGTGAGTGCCGAATTAGTGAAAGCTGCCAAGCAGGTTTTCTGATCGAGTGATTGATTAGCAGTCCAATGTAGCTGTGTCCTAAATTAATTTTTCTGTAATTGCTCTGTTTTAATCATTTTTGTGAAAAGATGGAAGATAAGCTCCACAAGTCTGTTTGACTTTTAAAAGAGGGTTATGTTTTTTCTAGTTTCTTTCGCTGAGTGTTCTCTAGAAAATCTATGGTGGCTTGTTTCAAGAATTATCTTTGAACTCACCGATATTTGTGCAGTTTGATGCATTGGTAGCTGCACTTCCATTATCTGAAGGAGGCGAAGAAGCTCAATTGAAAAGAATAGCAGAACTCCAGGTACAACTTATGAGTTCTTTGTCTTTGTTGCTAATTACACGATTTATAACAGAGTGAGCATCTTGATGGGTTATTTTGTACACTCACTCAATTAGCTCCTATATTTGGAAGGGAAAAAAACATTTGTGAAAAACAGTGGCTGCTAGGTAGAGGTGGCAAAATTGGTCCGGCCATATAAACCGGATTTTTGGGTAAGGCTGGCCTGGCCCAAATAAAACTGGGCCAATATGGCCCGGCCCGACCGGCCCGATTTTTTATTTATTTTTTGTTCCTTAACACTAATCACTCATTTTGTAAATAGCCCCAATACATAATCCAAATAATATCAATTTAAAATTGTTTAGATTTAGTTAAAATTTGGTTTAACTAAAGTTTCAATCCAAATTATGTTTGGTGTGACAAGTAAATTATTTATTTTAAATTTACTTATAAGTAAACTTTTTAATTTAAGCAAAACATGTTTATATCTCAAAACAATAAAACTAGCACGCCTTTACTATTTATATTTTTTTTAAAAAGTGTCAACAAATATTTTACAATTAACTAAAAAAATATTATTATTTTGAAATAAAATTAATTTAAATCTATTGACTAATACATGAAAGTCCCAATTTTATAAATTAATCTCTTTAAAAATCTCAAAATATATATTATCTAAGTTTATCTAAGATTGTATTTGATGCAATATATTAAATTGTATAAAAAATTTACTTAAAAAAAAAGAAAAATAATAAAATTAAGACCGATTTGGCCCAATGGACTAGGCTAGACCAGAATATTTCTGACCCACACAAAACTGGGCTGGGCACCCAGTTTCAAGTATGGCCCTGCTTTGACAGGTTGGGCCAACCCAATCCATTTGCCAGCTCTACTGTTAGGTGTTGGCATTGGTGTTTCCTGGATGAGAATTGAGAACTATTAGTTGAATATTGTCGATTATCTAGTGTGTCAAAAGTTTGGAGGCATAACCGGTTAGTGCCAAGGTGGCTGATATTATCCCTAGTTTCACAATGTTTACCTTCATGCAAATGGATTGCATTGAAGGCTGAAGATTAACAATCTCCTGATAATCGTTTTTCGGTTTTGTCAATCTCGGGTAATATACATTTCATATATATGGCTGAAACTCTCTTTTGGTCATGGAATTGGTACATGTTATAAAGCTCTACTAATCGAAAAAAGAATCACTGGGCAGGCTGAAAATGATGCAATAGGCCAAGAACTTCAAAAGCAACTAGAAACTGCAGGTAAGATCTTCAATCTTAGTGCTCACACAGTGTGGCTACAGAATTACAAGGAGAGTGAACATCATCAAATTTAGCCAGGATAAGATTCTACTGAATAGTGTGAGAACTTCTACATATTTGCATGACATCAGGCATTTTGTAAATTTTAGTTATCCTAAAACGTGAAACTTGATGCTGCATGTAATGGACTGTTGTTTTGTCAAAGAATTAATATCTACTTGTAGAGTTGCATGTCTATGCTGAAACTAGGGGTGAGCAAACGATTTATCACGACCGTAGGGAGTTTTCTCCGCTACGAAAGAAAAAAGTATTTAAATGTCTGCGTGTCACTACATTTTCAATTTCTTCTTTCACAAAATCATCCCATCCAAAATTTGCTGACCGCTTCAGTCCATCTCCTTAATTCGATCATCTCTCTCAATTGATTATTTCCAATATCTGTTCATTTCCTTAATTCATCATCTCCCTCCACCGATCATCTCTAAAATTTGTTCGCCGCCTCAGTCTATTATCATAATAGAGCTTACGGTCGAATCCCACCGCAATGAAGTGGTATACTAGTACAATACGTTTCATATTGGTTTGGATCTTGGGTTTTCTAGGATGCCATACGAGCTGAATTTTGTTACTTAAACGAATGAACGTAACTGAACTGAAAAGATGGCCTAGTTCGGTTCTTTGCAATATTCTCCTGTTTTTCCTCAAAGAAAGTAATTTTTTTAACCCTCCAATTTGACAATTCCAAACCCCCCAGTACCCTCTTTCCCCTGCCCCCCGAACCTCGAACAGCCCCCAACTTGCAATCCCCACCTGTTCGTCACCTCTTACTGCATAAATTGGGATAATTTTGTAATTTATCGCTATTGTTTGATCACTTGGTTTGGATCACAATACTGAACCATAATTAAGTTTGTTTATTTGGTTCAAATAAAGGAAACCATAATCTGTAAAAACCAAAAGAAAAAAAAGTACTCAGTTTGGTGGTTCAGATTTGAGTTGTACTCAACCCTAACTGAAACTAAGAATCTCAAATGTTGCTGATGTGTCAGAAAAGGAACTAAAGCAGGTCCAGGAGATATTCAGCCAAGCTGCAGATAACTGCTTGAACTTGAAGAAACCAGACTGATGCAAAGGATTGAAGTATTCCTTTGAAACAACATCCCAACTTGGAAAGATCAAGAAAATTGAGCAGCTGTTTCACTCCTCGCACTATAGTTGTATATATTCTTGGTCAATTTCATGATCATATTGTGAAACCGTCCTAATTCATCAGCATAAATATATGTACATACAAGGCAGCCTGTATCGTCATGGTTCATAATTTGATTGAAAATCCTTCAACCAAATGATGAAGTCGCTACTAACTTGGAACTTTCAGATTTTGTTATTATGCTGAACCTAGATTGAGACTCTGGCGATCCTTCTGCCCTCAAGAGACAGGAGTCTGGATTAGTAGAGTCTATGATTAGTAAATGCATATCAGTGATTGTTGTAATGACTTCTCTATTCTCAGTAATTGGATGTATTTCTGTATCCCGGCTTATATGGTACTACATATATAATTTGCCGTTTCTGCACCAAGAGGTTGCATCAAATCCCCAGCAATATTGTATAAAGGAATAGGAAAGGGACAATTTTCAACCCAATAGCAGTTCACATTTATCTGCATCCACTGCTGAGTGGAATGCTTATTCCTTCTTTCTTTGCTTAATTTAAATGCCCGAGAAGTTGGAATGAGGAGTTGGAATTGTGTGACTAAATTCTTGATTGTTGCTTCTTTAGTTGTGTACAAGACCAACTTGTTTCCCAAGTTGATTGTTTTTTTCTCAATCATCCAGCATATACTTTCCTGGTAGATATCCAAGTCGCGCAACACGTAGAAAAATTGGAGTGGTTTATATACAAGTATTGTAGCAAATGTGTCAAAAGCTTCAGTTCTTGGCATTTAAATCTCGAATCTTACATTTTTACACCACATTTGTCTCAATGGACTGTTTTCATCCGAGTTGTCATAAAAAGTCCATTTTTTGTTGAAAACATGGGGGTACATTTTTCGTGTTAAAATAGAAAATAATATAAATTGATTCAAAGAAAAAAAAAAAAAAATTGCTCCCGGCGGCCCGCTCCCACACCACCACTCAACCCCAATCAACCTCACTTAGAGCAACCACTTGTGCATTTGACAAGAGCAGGAGCTCAAGACTTCAAAAACTAGCTCGAAAAAGTTTGCTTAGCGTTCAGAAATTCATCTTGCTATCTTTTATTCTCTCTCCATTTCTAGTGTACATTCTCATTTTGAATTGAAGAACTTGGACGGGCAAGGGGCTGTTGTCAATCTTATTCTTGAGTTTTTACTTTATTTAGAAATTTTAAACTGAAAACGGGGAAAATTTCAGGAACCGGAACTCGGTTGGGTTAGTTGTAGGGGAAGGGAACATTCTCATTGAAATTAAGTTTACCCGTTTTACCCCTCAAAAGTCAGACAAGTGAGTCACGTACTAATTAACAGCAACTCGGCAAGAAACTCGCCACTGGAGATCAATGTGTTACAAAAGCACAAGTGTTTGAAATTCAAATGTCAAGAACTAAAGGCTATAGACTTTATTGCACAAATTTAATAGGTTAGAACTTCCAGTGCATTTTCCCCTAGAAAAATTACCCACTCGTAAATTGCATCCCACCCATTCAACTGCATTACACAGCTCAATGACAGTTAATGGGTAAAACCTGCTGAATAATAATTCCATAAATGAAGGATAACTAAAAATCAGCACATCACGGTGAGCAAAAAGCAAACCACAAGAGATCCGAAATTTATAGTGTATGAACGAACACGTGCAATATAAGAGCAAGCGATAAAGTGTGTTTTTAACAACACGAAAAAGAACCAAGCCAAATTCAGTTCCAACAGAAGTCGAATCTAAAACAACTATCTAGCCAATACATAGTTTCGAAGACCAAGCAACAGCCAGTACTGCACTGGAATAACTGACAGCTCCTCTGTTCTTCACTACAACATTCACCAGCTATATATTGCCATTTGATGCTTGGCAGATTACTGCACAACAAATTATTATGTTGTTACTTTATATATCCCATACAAATACATATAAATCAAAATAGCAGGAAGACTCCAGGACAAGTAGAAAATAAAATGAAGTTGCACAGAACAGTGACTGAAAATGTCTGTCATGCATCATATGCAAATATCCACCACCTAAGGGAAAAATGCAACAGACAAGATCCAAGAAATGGAAAGACTAGTCAATAATCAGCGTTGCATAAACCAAATGTACAGTAGTCAACGAAATCTTCCATCCTTGCAAAATGACTTGATAGGGGAAGCAATATGTAAAAAAGACTTGGAAGGGAAAGCAATATGTGAAAATAATGATTCATAAGTACAAAGATTTTTGCCATCAAATCTGTAGGCATATCTACCTGAGGCTGTTGAGGGGGCTGTGGGTAGTTTCCATATCCTTGGTAGCCAGCATAGTACAAATTTGGATCCTGCGCCGCTTGAGCATATCCATAGGTTTCATATCCAGGTGCATATCCATAATATCCACCATTCGACTGGTTTTGATCAACCTGAAGCTCGAAAGTTGAATAGATGAATATCGTAACAATCAGCATAACTGAGGACCAATAACCCAGTGTTAAACGTAAAAACTAAATAAAAATGAGTTGAAATAGACCTGTTTGTTTGAAGGACTACGACCCCATGAGAGTCTAATGCTTTGTCCTCCCAACAGGGTTCCATTTAACATTCGTAGAGCTTCCTCAGCACAGCTCCTGTTACAACAGATATGGAGAGCATAAAAATCCTTCACATTGATTATTTGGTGTTTAAATTGTGCATGTTGAGGGGAGGGGGAACAAAAAATTCGAAACCACAAAACTGAACCGAAGCCACTTCCAAATCGTTGGTTTAAGTCCACGTGGACCCATCAACGTTTTGGTTTTGAACCGAACCTAACCTTTTAGAAATGGTTCGGTATAAGTTTCGATAGTTAAAAACCACTTGAAACCAAACCGAACTATTCACCCAACTAGAAAAAAATTACTTGTACCCAAAATATATGATTTATTAGTTCAATAGTTCAATTTATGCTTCAACAAACTTAATTGTTGGTCGGCTTTTATTGGTTCTTTAGGGATGATTAATGATTTATGATAATATTTTCCTTTTTTATTTCCCAAAGAACAAATTTGAAGGCTTCGATTTAAGGTTGAACTTTGTATTATTTCATTGCTTTAATATTATATTGAGACTAATATATTGTAATGTTTATGTTAATAAAGTTTCAATTTATGCGTTGTATTAGACCAATATTTTTCATTTTTACTTGTTTGAAAGATATTATTTTTAAGAAAAAAATGGTTTGGATTGTTTGAAAAATGAAATGGTTTGATTTGGTTTGGAATTTTAAAACTGTTTTTAAAAGGTTTGGTATGAAATAGGCCAAAACCGTCCGAATCGAAACGTGTTCACCCCTAGAAGAATGTTCAAGTTACCTGTCAGCAAATTGAACAAATCCACATCGCTTGCCTACGGGTATTTTTACATGAAGTAGCTGACCATATTGACCAAAAACCTGCCTTAGATGCTCATCTGTGATATTAGAGTCCAAATTACCAACAAATATCTGCAATCAAAAACTAAATTAGTCGCCAAATACTAGAAAGAGAGAAAAAAAAAAGCATACAAAATTATTGTAATAAATTTACTCACAGTTGTGTTGCTTGGGTCATCCTCACTCTGAGTTCCTTGAGAAGTCTGGTATGAAGCTGCAAATACCAATAAGTATTGGTGAGGGGAATGCTAATGAAAAGGGAGGGGAAGAGGAGGAGCCGATAGGTGCTGATATTAGTTTGACATAAAAGAAGAGAAGATATCGAAACCACGCACTACTTCATGACATAAAATTTCGGAAACACCAACATACAAATATTGAAGGTCATCAAATCCATAGTTTCACACCAACAGAAGTCAATCCAGAAACTGTCAAACAATTGAGGTTATAACCAATCTCGCAAGGATTATGGCAGTTACAACAAAATCTGAGATACTGCCTTGAATCTATCTCAAATGAAAGGTAAAGCAAAACTGAAACTGGGAGTTGCCCATTCAATCAATTTAGTGAGAATAAAAATTGTATGAGGATGAGCATCAACATCAACATGTTTGGGTAACTGTAAGACATTAAATTCCAAGCCCTCTTTCTTGTGTTGTGTTTATAGTTCCTTTTTTTTTGTGTGTGATATTATCCCATGTTATGACACTGCTAGATAATGCAACTTTCAAAAGCATTTTAATAATGTAGTGCAAAATCCATGGCCTCTTTCTCGTGCTGTGTTTATATTCCTACGTTTGGTGCTATGATCCCACATAATGGCACTGTTAGATCAATAGGATTTTAATTAAAGGATTCTGTTATAGCGCAACACCACATGTAACAAACCACAACCAATGCTCTCTAGAGTTCAGATACACATATGTACACACGCATCATCTGACACGGTAAAGAAGCACACTTGTAGCTGATAGAGGCTCTTGCTTGCCAGTTTCAACAACGTTGTACGAAATGCAAAAAAAATAATAATAATATCCTGCTATGTTTGGTCTTCATACACAAAACAGAGCAAACCCATATGTGTACCCATGAAGCTGATATGCACAAATGTCAACAAAACCACTGTTGGTCCTAATGACGATAAAGGAAAAACAACAAGATGTGACATTACAAAAGATAATGAAAATGAACCAGGAAAGACAACCTGAAGAACACATTACAAATTGGTTACATAAACAACTGAAACCTGCACGCTATAAGCAGTTTCAACTTTCAACTAACCTTTGATCATCGCCCACTGTCCATGGTGAGCTTTCTTTAACAAGAGTAAATTCGATGGTAAGTGTAGGAGAATAATAAGAGATGGGAATAAAGCAATTTTAATTAAAATGTTAATGGCAGAATCGAAGTAGTGCACCGAGATATTGAGTTATTCTAGTGGCTGAAATTTAACTATGAAAATGAAAAAATGGCTGGAACTAAATTTAGTTTGACCGAAAGCTGAGAAAGTAAAGGAACTGGCTGAGGAAAAAAATACTGAAAATAGTAGCATAATTAACGCCACGGGGAGCCAAAAGTAAGAAACATTAAATTAAAACTGACCTACACAAAACCAGGCACTAAAAGGGTTATCATTTCAGCCGAAATTAGCTCCAGGCCCCTATATGATAGAACCTCCTGACATCCTGCTTTGAGACAACCGGAGTTTTATGAGATTATGCAAGTTTTAAAACTTCAAAACCGAAAATTTTTAAAGTACTTGAAGGAAATGACGCCGTAAGCTGTGGTTATCTTCAAGAATTCAAGAGCATAACTGAAAGGAAGCAAACTTAACAGCATTGCTCAACAGACATCGACCCTCGAATATATTTCTAAAACAAAAGGCCAACCAATGCATTTAAACTGCCAGATTCAGGAATCAGATCACATCATATAAAAAACAAGACCAAATTTAGCACGTGTAAGTCAGTTTGATGCTCTAATGGACATCAAATATGCTAACAAAGATACCACAAGGATGAAGGGAAAAGCATACCTTTAGTCTGACCACCAACTTTTTGTTTGCTAGCAGCTGGGCCAATTCGCATGGGCCTGGTCGAACAAAATCTTCCATTCATCTCAGTCATGGCACGTAGTTGTTCGCTTTCATCACCAAACCTCACAAATCCATAGCCCTTTGTGCGTCCAGTTATCTTATCCGTTACAACCTTTGCACCCTTGACTGAAGAGTAATTGGCCCTAAAAGTTTCTTGAAGCATGTAATCAGTTACATCAGCTGCCAAGTCTCCAACAAAAATTGTGTATTCAGGAGTGTCATCATGCTTTTCACCCGCTCCCATAGATGCCCAGTTCAACCTGAATGTTTGCTCAGAATTTGGCATCTGAGTGCCATTATATGTCAGCAGATTTCTTTCTGCAGCAGCATGACTAACAAACTCGATAAAGCCATAACCTTCTGATTGACCAGTTTGCTTGTTGCGGATGACTTTAGCAGAGGCCACCTGAAGAAACATAATTGAAATTAGGTTAAAAAAACCATGAGCAAGAGCTCAATAATAAGAACTGATGGGGGGCCAAATAGTCTAGAAAGTAAAACATGACAACTCTTGAGCATCACCACCACTCAAATTCCCTTTTTCAGTTTGCTATTCCAGCGACACACACGGATTGACCCCAGTTATTCATTGAACAACCCCCACCCCCCCAAACCACCCACCGGCTCTTAAAAAGGGTTGGTTAGGGGGGAAGTTACGCGTGGGCCAATTCACAGTAGCACACAGTGCACTCATAGCATACACACAAAAAATTGGAGAAAGTATTCACCAATGCAATTGACTGGTAACACACAAGCAGCATTACAAACAAAATCATTTTTAATTTAAACCAGCATATTACTAGCTACTTGGATATTCAAGAATACAAAGAGCTCACCAAATAAAGAATAAGACAACACTATTAACAATTACTGATTAATTATTAAAATGGAAATTGAAACACTCAAAAAAATGCAGAATCTCATGCTTCCACCCTCCATAAAACAGAATCTAAATCATATTGCAAGAGTGAAAAAGCTGTTATTTCAGAATAAACAGCCTGCACAATTGTCTTCATCATCACTATAGAAAGCATGAAATATCAAGCATCCAAATGATGGAATGGTCAATGCAGTAACAATAACTCATCCGGAAGTTTCACTTAGTTAACAAATTTTTCTAATACATGCAAAATCCTTTAGACTCTCGATGGAAGGCTGTAAAAGGAAGGAATGATTGACACAGTCAAAGTGCAAGAGTGAATAGAAGAGATGAACTTGGAGGGTCAGCTGAAGAATGCTTGATTGTTAATTTCTTATCTGAAAACAGATGGGTAAATTTAATAAATAGCCACCGAACTAATTTGAGTTTACTACTTGAGTGAAAAAAATTTCAATTGCTCACACAACTTCCCAAATGATTTACCAATGGGATAACATTAGGCTGAACAAACGGAAATTGCCACATTGCGAACGAAAAGCTAACGTGGCATAATTAAATCGTTAAAATCTTCTACGTAACTAAATCGCAACAACCAAATACGCCTTTAGGTTGCTTTAAAAAAACATTTCTCCAAGCTAAAGGTATTTTTTCAAAGTTGGAGATTCATTTTTTAAAGAGCCTAACGTTTCGTGGTGGACGTAAACCATTTAGAAAACTGGGTGAGCAATACCTTCTAAAATTGAATGAGTAAGTAGTAATCCCAAATTAGTTTGGTGGCCATTTATTAAATTTACCCGAAAACATACTATTATTTGATGGATAGAAATACAATGCCATCAAGAAAATACACCGCTTCTTCTATTCTCTGAAATGATAAAATGAAAATTAAATATATTGCGTACAACAAATATATGCAACAATTCCAGCAGAAAAATCTGAATTGAACATATCTATTACAAAATCGAAAACCAAATAAAAGCGAGAAAATCAGATAATTAATCATTAATAGTAGGTATGTTTAACTATTATAAATACCTCGCCAGTCAAAGCAAAACAACTGTATATGTACTGCTCGTCCATCCAGTACTGCAGATCTCCAATCCACAGGCTCCGGATGCCGTCGTCAGCTGGAGCCTGAGCCGCAGGCGCGACGCCGTACTGCTGAGGCTGTGGCTGTAGCTGTTGCGTCGGCGCAGCCTGGGGTGGTTGCTGGTAGTAGTACCCAGCCGCTGCCGCCGCCGCTGGCTGTTGCGGTGGGGGAACCTGGTACTGCGTTTGCTGCGACTGCTGTGGCATCCACTGCTGGGGTCGGTACTGGGGAGGCGGAGCCATGGGTGATGGAATCATAGAGTTTGATGGCTGCATCGTCGTCGGAACCCTAGGTTTCGAGAGAGGAGAGACGCGGGCTTAAAGCGGAAACCTAGATGATGATGAGAGAGTGGGAGATTTTATTGCGTTTTCGCAGATTCTTGCACGTTTGGCTCAATTTCAAGGGAAATTGGCGCAAATGGTCCCTCACCTTTCTCTGCAGTGCAAAACAAATCCCTAATGTTTGTTTTTAGCACAGAAGACCCTAACTTATGTGCTTTGGTGCACAATTGATCATTATTTGATAAAAAAAAAACACAAATATGTTGTTAGTTTTAATTAGAGACAATTGTAATTGGATTCCTAATCTTTGCAAAAGGTGCAAATTGGTCATATTAACCTTAATAGAATTCAAAGATTAGCAATGGAAGGTCCTTTAAATGAATTAAAAGTGGAGTCCTTGTCGGTTTGTAAATCCTATTTATTTGGAAGGTAAGATGACCAAGAGATCCTTTAAATCTAAAGAACATAATGCAAATGAAGTCTTGGAATTAGTGCACTCTGATATTTGTGGACCAATTAGTGTCCAAGTTAGAGGTGGGTATGAATATTTCATCACTTTCACAGATAATTACTATACGGCTATACATAATGGCTTACAAGTCAGAAACCTTTGAGAAATTCAATATAGAAGTGGAAAAACAATTGGGTAAGAACATTAAGACACTTCGATCAATTCGAGATGGAGAGTGTCTATCCCCACGACTTTAGAACATACCTTTCAAATAATGAGATTCTATCCCAACTGAGCGCATCAGGTACACCCCAACAGAATTGTGTCTCAGAAAGAAAAAAAAAAGACCTTGTTGGACATGGTCAGGTCTATGCCAAGCTTCTCAATCCTAACCATATGAGCTACAAACTGCCATATACTTATTGAATATGGTACATTCTAAGTCTGTCCCTGAGACACCCCTGGAATAATGGAATGAGTATAAACCTAATCTAAGACATATCTGGATATAGAGATGTCCGACACACATGTTTAAAGAAAATATAGATAAGATGGAATCAATTTCAGAAGTATGCATCTCTGTATGATATCCTAAAAGAACAAGAAGATATTACTTCTATAGATCTTAGGACAAGAAAGTGTTTGTAAGTACAAATGCAACTTTCTTAGAGGACATGTATTCAAGAGTAAGGTTCTTTTGGAAGAAATAAGGAGAAATATTCTGTATTGAACCTACACAAAAGGAATTCATGCCACTTTCACCAGTAGTGTTTGGACGCAATGAGAGACAAATGAAGGTTTTACCTGTCATGTCCACTAACTTGTTACCACCAAAGATGACAGAGAACTAGCTCTCAACTGTTGAATCACCATATAGTATTGAGAATGAAGTTGAGAGAGACAATGCAAGGGAAGCAGTGAGATAACAATTATATTTCCAAACAACCAAGAACCTCCACAGCTTAGACGTAGTGGGAGAACCATTCGATTACCCTCCAAATACTTGCTTCATGGAGAGTCTTTTGATGTAGTCTCTACCGAGCAAGAGGATGATCCTACTTCGTATAAAGAAGTTGTAGGGGACTTGGACGCAAACTATTGGAGAAAGGCCATGCATTTAGAAATGAAATCTATGTATAATAACTCAATCTTTTGTATGTATGCCTAATGAGGTTAAACCCGTAGGGGGCAAGTGGTCTACAAGAGGAAGAAAGTAGCGGACAGAAAAATGGAAACCTTTAAAGCTAAACTGGTCGCTAAGGTTTTACCCAACGAGAATGCATCGATTACGAGAAAGCCTTCTCACCTACGACCATGCTTAAGTCCATAAGAATCCTTCTATCCATTGTAGCTCATTTTGACTATAAGGTGTAGCAAATGGACGTCAAGATAACATTCTTTAACGAGAATCTTGGTGAACTCATCTATATGGTGCAACTAGACGATTATATCCAAAAGGGTCAAGAGCATAAAGTATCTAAGCTGAAGAAATCCATTTATGGACTCAAACATGCATCTAAGTCTTGGAATATCATATTTGATCAGACTATTAAAACTTGTGGTTTTGATCAAAATCTTGATGAGCCTTGTGTTTATAAGCGTATTAAAGACAACAAGGTAATTTTATTTGTATTGTATGTCAATGACATCCTTCTAATTGAGAATGATGAAAGGGCATTGACATCGCTCAAAAGTTGGTTGGCACAACAGTTTGATATGAAGGATTTTGGAAATGTCAATTATGTTATAGGAATCCAAATCCTTCGGGATAGGAAGAACAAAATAATTGTTTATTTCACATGCTTTATATATAGACAAAATACTGGTGAAGTTTGCTATGCAAAATTCTAAGAAATTTCAAATGCCTTTCAGACATGTAATTCGTTTGTCATGAGAGAATTGCCTTAAGACTCATAGTAAAATAGAATACATGAAGCAGGTTCCTTATGCCTCAGTTGTACGAAGCCTCATGTATGGGATGCTATGCACACGACCAAATATTTGTTATGTTGTTGGGATTATTATTAGATATGAGTCGAACTCAGGACATGAACACTGGACTGCTGTTAAGCATATACTCAAGTATATTCGTAGAACTAGAGCTTATATGATGGTTTATTCAGCGTCATACTTGGTCCTATGGGTTATAATGATTATGATTTTCAAGCTGATAGAGATTCTCGAAAGTCCACATCAGGATCAATGTTTACATTGGGTGGCAGTGCCATAGTTTGGAAGAGTATGAAGCAATCTTGTATTGATGATTCTACCATGGATGCGGAGTATGTGGCAGCTTGTGAAACAACCAAAGAGGTAGTATGGCTTAGAAAGTTTTTGCTAGACCTCGAGGTGGTTCATTATGTATCTCATCCCATCACTATGTATTGTAATAACAATTGAACAGTGGTAAATGCAAAAGAACTAAGAAGCCATCAATGTAGAAAACACTTTGAACGAAAAATATCACATGGTTAGAAAAATCGTTCAAAGAGAAGACGTGACAGTTTGCAAGATAACATCTGCAGAAAATCTTGCCGACCATTTTACCAAGAGCTTGCCTGCTAGGAGTTTTGAGGGGAATATTGAAAATATGGGTGTACTTAACATGTCTCATTTACTCTAGGACAAGTAGGAGATTTGTTAGATTGTATTTGTCCGTCGAATAAATAATTTTTATTTGTGATATTTTGAAATAAAATATTATTTGATTGTATTATCTTGAGCTAGCATTTGTTCTTAAAATCATTTTGATATTATAAATCGAGTGCTTAAGTTATTAAGTACGAAAATATTCGATTTATAATTTGATCTAAATTTTATAGTACACGATCGGTAAATAAAGACAGACACTTTATTTTAATAAAATCATCTCAATTTTATTAAAGTCTATCTTTGGCTTTTAGAATAAAATTGAAAGTGCATTTGGAATGTATTAGACTGGACCACGAAAAATTTAATTTGTGATATTAACCACACAAATTTAATTTCATTTGATTGTCATACGTAGTACCATAATCCAGAGCGAATAATGGCTTCGACTACTAACTTGAAGTTATTTGAAGTATGAATGCGTGAGATCAATTATTGGTCAATACATCGGTGCCTTGTGAATTAAAGTAAAATAACGGAGAACATATATTTGCAATATGCAATCTGTCGCCCATTTAATAGGCACGATTATGACTTCAAATGATTTTTTTGTGGACAGTTAAATTTGAACTCAGTAATTCGACATCAATCACTAAATTAATATTGTGATGTGATCACATAGAACTGTCAAAAGAAAAATAAAATTTGAGGATTAACATATATTTGGAAAAGGGCGTTTTGATCATTTCAACCATATTCCAAATATTCTAAATGATCGACAAGGTAATATGTAATAACGACAAGTCAGAGGATAACTATTGACTATACGATCTTGAGTAATTTTTATTAAACTAAGAGTGCACTTTCGTTCCTTTTAGTAGAATATGACAAGATTAATAGGTTATATTGATTGAACAAGAGTTGATCGGGTCAAGAATAATTTATTGAAACTTAGTTTAATTGAGTCCGACCTGGTCTATTTGGTGGCTTTTGAGATAAATTATAAGAGTCATAATTTATTATGAATTGTAAAGGAGATTTAATTAGACATAGTGCCACATGTACTAGACATGTAGCAATGGCATGTGCCATACACATGCTAGGCGTACGCCAAGCGTGTGACCTACGTGTGATATTATGTGTCACTTATTTATGGGATTGTGATAATTAATAATAGGAAAATATTGATTTTCTTTTTTTTATTATGGAACTCTCTCATAATTGATTTTATTCACACACGCACATGTGTGTTTGACCAATTAATTGATTAATTCCATACACTTATGACCACACAAAAGAATAGAATCTAGACGATTCTTGGATTTTTGAAGAACACTGGAGAAGACCAATAATGTTTGAAGGTGGAACAAAGGAGTGTAAAGAGAAATCAATCATATGGATTATTTCATAAAAGCACACTACGGATGTAATCCAATAAACACATATGTGTTTAGCTCCATCTATAATAACAATTTTTTTATACTCTAGACAATACATGAAACAATCAAATCATATGCAATTTTTAATTAATTTTTCCAACACCTACAACAGACACACCATTGTTTTTCAAGGAAAAAATTATTGCCTTAGCATCTTTGCTCCTTTTTTCTCAGTTATGAGCATTTTACCATGATTCTTGATCAAATCCAGGTTTATCGGGGTGCATATAAATCACCATAGAAGAAATCAGGAGTGAGTACTAAGAATCCACAAGCTGTAACTTTGTCTGGAAGCTTCTTTAAGTTTGGAATTTTATACCCATAGGCTTCATGAATTAGAAGAATGGTAGCTTTGGAATCTTGGGGTGTAACGACATATGATTTGAGGCCTTCAACCTCTTGTATACTCCATGCTCCACATGTTAGCCGAGGGTTGTGGATTTGCATTGGAATTGTAGCCTGACATTTGCAATTATATCCAACAGTAAAGCATAATTTTAGGGATGACTATAAGTTATTATTTGAGGTGTAGAAGAATTATTGCAAGTTTTGGAAGTTTGGGAACCAGGTTGCAATTTTGGTAAATTTCAATTACTAAAGTGAAATTTAGGGGAAAAATGTTGTCATGTGATGATTTTCGAGCCAATTAGTGTTTCTACGTCTGGAACAAAGTGAAAAAAGGTATTTGGTTGAGTGTTTCTACAGAATGTTTAGGATTTTCAACCCTGTCTAAGATAGTCCGAGTCAACCAAACTTTTTGAGCATAAAGTTATTACATATGATGGAGAAAATTTTAAAGATTTTAACAGTTCTAATTTCATAATTTTTCGATCACTGGAAGTTGTTTGAATGGTCGGTTACTAACAAAGTGGAATCTTTGTATCGCAATCAAATTTTACGAGTTATATACTATTTGGAATCTAAATCCAATATCTTTTTCAACTCAATATGAAAATTTATTTATGACATTATAATCCATATTATCTATAATTATTTTATAGTTAAGTTTTGCTATTATATTTTAGGCATTACAAAGATTTTCATGTACATTTTTATGATAATTAATAATCACATGCACCATATTCAAGACCTCATGTAGACTGTCACTATCCTCACAAGTTGGCCTTTTATTTTGTCATTTTATCTTCTTTACATTAGCAAGTCTATGAAAGTTTAGAACAATTTTATTTCAAAATTTATAGTTTAAGATATGTCAGAAAAGTTAGAAAAGAAACATTATTTTTGCAATAAGAATTCATAAGTTCTAAGTTCAAGTAAGTATTTTATAATTGAGTTTGTTCTTCAAGTTTCAAATGTTTTACAAGTCAAGAAAATCAACAAAAATTTAAAGTAAGACGCATTACAAATTTTTAAAATTGATTTTATACTTTTAATCTTATTATAGCATGATAAAGGACCCCTAATTTGAGATTGAGATGGGTCAAGTTACCCTAATTTTTAGATTGGGATGGGTTTAATATTCTAAATTTGAGATTGAGATGAACTAAAATTATTTTTATTGGAGTATGTGGCTCATATCGAGTAGAACACGTGTATAATAAAAGGTAGGCCGATGTTGGAGTAGAGCGAAGTGAAGTGAGATAAGCGTGCATCGAATGAAACAGAGCAGAACGACTATGATGAGACTTTTCAGGGGTTGACTAACGTACAATTGGAATAAATGGATGTAAAGACAGCTTTTCTTCATGGTAATTTGAACGAGCAAATTTACATGGAACATTCAGAAGGATTCAGTCAGTCTGGACAGAAACACTTGGTCTGTAAATTGAAAAAAATCACTTTTTGTGCTAAAACAGTCACTGAGGTAGTGGTACAAGTGATTTCACTCCTACGTGATTCAAATTGGTTATAGAAAATTTGAGTATGATTGTTGCATTTATGTTAAGAGCTTTGGTGATGACTCATTTACTTTTCTGTTACTTTATGTGGATGATATGTTGATTACTATGAAAAGTATGAACAAGGTTAATAAGTTGAAGACTTTGTTGAGTAGAAAATTTGACATGAAGAATTTGAGTATGGCTAGAATATTCTTGGGAATGGAAATTTGCAAGGACATATATTCCAGAAAAAATATGGTTATCTTAGGGTGTAAAAAAGGCTCAACATGGGTAATGCAAAATCAGTGAGTACACATCATAGTCAACCCCTGAAAAGTCTACTTGGCGAATCACTTTAGATTGTCTACTGCTCAGTGCCCAAAGACAAATGTTGAAACTGAAGACATGTCAAAAGTTCCATATGCTAGTGCAATGGAATACTTAATGTATGCTATGGTTTGTACAAAACCGGATTTGGCACAAGCTTTTAGTGTGGTGAGCAAGTTTTTGGCAAGATCAGAACGATAACATTGGGATGCAATCAAGCTGATTTTTAGATACTTAAGGGGTACCACAGACTATGACATCATGTTTAGCAGACAACAAGATGGCCTTCGATTATGGGATATATGGTTGCAGATTATGCAGGGGACTTGGATGACAGGAGGTCGACTACATGTTACGTATTCACTCTTGTAGGGGGCATATTTGTTGGAGGTTCAAGATTCAATCTATGGTTGCACTATTTACGACTGAGGCAAAGTATATTACAGTGGTTGATGCTGCCAAAGAAGCTTTTTGGCTTACAAGGTTGGTCAAGGAACTGGGTGTTCAGTAAGGTGGAGTTCAGTTGTAGTGTTATAGTAAGAGTGTCATCTACTTGGCAAAGAACCAAGTGTATCATGTAAGGACCAAGCACATAAATGTGAGGTTTCACAAGAACTGGTTTCTTGTGGTGAATTATGGCTTAAGAAGGTTCATACTTCTGAGAATGTAACAAAACATGTGACCACAGACAAGTTCAAGCCTTATTTGGACTTGATTAATGTTTCCAGAGGAGGCATCCGAAACCTATTACTACCAGGTTATACTATCTTTCTTTTTTTCTCCTAAGAGGTGGATATTCGTCAAGGTAGAGATTGTTGGAGTATGTGGCTCATATCGAGTGGAACACATGGCATTGTCCCTGCTGTATGGTACGTGTATATTTTTGGGATTTTCCTAATATCCTAAATGGGCTAGGTTAGTATATTTATATATATGCGTTATAATCCTACTTTTTCATATGGAAAAATATATAGTCACTTCGCTCTCTTGGAATAGACTTACTGCTGAATCATGTAAACATGTGTGTTTCCCTTTCTTGCTTTTATTCCGTACAATCCATTAGTATTATCGCACGTAACACAACAATTTTGTTGTAATACAATGATCATTGATCTAACTGAGATTGAAATGATCGATCGATGATGTTATGTAAGTATGTCATATCATTAAATTCTAGTTCTAGTTCTAACTAATGGAATAGACTTACTGCTGAATCATGTAAACATGTGTGTTTCCCTTTCTTGCTTTTATTCCGTACAATCCATTAGTATTATCGCACGTAACACAACAATTTTGTTGTAATACAATGATCATTGATCTAACTGAGATTGAAATGATCGATCGATGATGTTATGTAAGTATGTCATATCATTAAATTCTAGTTCTAAATATAAAATCTTATTTATGTCTTGCAATGTATTTTTATATTCATTCAAGTTTATTTTAAAATCTTTCATGTGTGTGGTCGATGGAGGACGAGGTTGGTCGAGGCACCCGAAGCCAAAGATGTGATTGTGTTATGTAAGACCAACATACAATGTTTTAAAATTTAGCAACTTTTAGAATAAGATTATGAATTTTACTATGTTCCATTACGTTGTTGCAACATACTACTTTAAGTTCTGTAATATAAGTTTATGTTTTGTCTCGCGTTGAAACATGAAATGACAAGCTATTAATTTTAAACTATCTTATCAATTACAATAAAAGGAATACCAGAATGTTAAAATAGCATTGTTGCAACATAGCATATACAACGTGGAGTAGAATATAACTTTACTCCATCATGTAACAATTTACAACGTAGGGTAGAACCGTGTTGTGCTTGAATAATTTGTTTAAATTACTTGAATTTTCATTTTACGCCAATATATTCCTTGTTTTAACTCTTTACTAAAGTGCATTTTCATTAAGTAATTCCATTTCAAAACCATATTTCGTGTTGCAATAATTGAAGTTCATATATGTCTAAATTTTTAGAAGTTGAATTATCATTCTGGATGTCATGTATCAATTTGTAAACTTTTGTCCAACTCTTTGAAATCAAAATTTATTTAAAGGTTGCAAATGTAATTATTAGGGAAATTGGTGTAAATGGACCCTAACATTTGCCTTTATTGCACAAATGGTCCATAATCTTTATTTTTTGGCACAACAGTCCCTAACCTATGTATTTTAGTGCGCAATTGGTTCTTATTTGATAAAAAAGACAAATATACCTTTATTTTTAAATAGAAAAATTTTCAATTAAATTCCTAATTTCTGAAAAAAGTACAAATAGGTCTAATACTTTTATTTCTTTATAAAAAATTAAAAGAAACTAACAAATTAATAATATACTAAATAATTTTGTATATTTTACGAACTATTATAAAATAACTAAAATTTAAGCTCATAATTATTAACAAATGTGTTAATTAAAATTATTTTTTTATTATTAAGTAATCATTAAAATTTAAAGTTCAATTTTATAATTACAACATAAAAAAATAACTTTGTTTCAAATTTGATGCTCAAATAGTATTATTTAATTGAGCTATTCGTTTATTAACTACAAACATTAGAACTCAAATTGTATTCTTCATATTTTAATTTATCGTTTTATTATCGTTCAAAAATAAAGAACACAAAATGTGTAAATTAATTTTTGTTAATATTTTATGTTAAAAAAATAATAAAATTGATTCAATGTCATAAAATTATACACCATTTTGTTATTTATTTAACTCAATTTTTATTCAAATTTTTCACATCACATAACAATTACATGTACCTAAAGCGCAATAATTTTATATTTTTCTCTTATAAAATATTTAATTGACATGAATATAGTGATATATTTAATATGCTAAATTAAATATTAATTAATAAATGTCTCGGAGTTATCTGCACATTTTGCAAATGTTAGAAATCTAATTACAATTTTTAAAACTAAAACTAAGAGTATTTTTGTCTTTTTATCAAATAATGATTAATTGCGCACCAAAATACATAGGTTAAGGACTGCTACATAAAAAAAAAAAGTTATGGAATATTTGCACAATAAAAGCAAAAGTTAGGGACCAGTTGCACCAATTTTTTTAATTATTATTACAACTCAACGTCTATACTATATGAACTTTTAAAAGTACGTTTCCGCATCAAATTTATGATTTGAGGTATTGTTGTCAACTCTAAAAACCTCTATGTTAGTAAGTATGTAAACCTCGGAATTGAGATCTCAGAGTGTTACATGAATATCAAAAGAATAAATAAAAAATTGAAAGTATGAGTTCAATTGTGCGTGCGTTGTTTTGATTTCTGGGGAAAAAAGAAAAATTGTGGAACTGGTAAAGCAAAAAAGAAGCCACTCAAAGAGGTTGGGGTGTCACACGTTACGAATGGAAATGGTGGTGATGGGGTGGGGCTGAATTGGCGTGAGGTTGAAAGTGGATGATGTATGTGCAGGCCAAGACAATATTTTCATATTTTTTTATATTTTATTTGTTTATTTTCTATTATATTCGCATTTTTGATTCATTTGATCTTTAATAATTTAAGGACAATATTATTCTTGCTTCTATTAATCACGTGAGATGCACATGTAAACTAGAGGATATTTTTGGAAGGAAAGTTGGAAATAGTCTATAAGAACTAATAATGTACAAAACTATTAGGGTAGAGATGACAATGGCAGGCCCGGTTCGACCCGTCAAAGAAATTGTGGCTCAGATCGGCCCGTGGTCCGCAGGTTACACGTAAACTTCTATTTTTTTTGTTTTTTGTTTTTTTTTTTTAAAAGTTAAAAAAATTAAGTTATGATAAAATTGACATTTCAACTATAAATTATAGACATGTAGAAAATTTGATAGTTAAAATGTATAAATTCAACTATAAATTGCACAATAAAAAGATCTAATATTGACAATATATTATTATATTTTTTTCGGATTGTATAGGTTCAGAAAATTGTGAATTTGTGAAGAATATGGAAACTTTAAAGAATATTTATAAAGAAAAAAAATAGTCGTTTGAAGGAAAAAAATAAAAAAAAATAAAGGATCAAACCACGGGCTGGCCAAGGACTGGGCTTTCACAGACCGGGTCGAGCCAATGAGCGGCCCGATCCGTATGTTAAAGATTATTTGTGTCAATTTATCTTTTTTCTTTCAGATAAAAGTATATATTTCATTGTGCACTTGGGCCATATGTTAAGGATTATTTGTGTCAATTTACCTTTTTTCTTTCAGATAAAAGTATATATTTTTTCTTACTTATAATAATACAATTGGTTTTTTATTTTGCATTCTAATTTCTTGACATTTCACCGTAAAATAAGAAAACTTTTAATATTAATTTTAGATTTATGTATTTTAAATATCTTTATTTAAATGGTGAATCTTCTATCTTAAATAACTATTCTCATTAAAACTTAATTTAGAAGTGTTCCTTACTTTATTGCATAAAATATATGTGAACTTAGCGCAAATAGTTCATAACATTTGTTCTCGGTATGAAAATGGTTCATAACGTTCATTTTTTAGCACGAACGTAGAACCTACGTATTTTAATGCTCAATTAGTCATTATTTGGTGAAAAAGAGCAAGATGACCTTTTTTTAATTAAAAAAATTGGAGTTGTGTTCTTAACCTTTGTAAAAATTGCAAATGATCTAGTATCTTTAGTTAATAATATTTAATTTAGCGTAATAAAAATATATCATTGTAACTGTATCAATAAAAATTTCAATAAGACAAAAAAATATTAAATTATTGTGCTTTAAGTGTATGTAATTATTATGTGATGTGAAAACTTGAAAAAAATTAGGAATTTTGGCACAAATGGTCCATAACATTTGCTCTCAGTGCGAAAATAGTCCCTAATGTTTATTTTTGACACAAAAATTTCCATTCTATGTGTTTTGGTGTGTAATTGGTCATTATTTGATGAAAAAGACTAATATACCCTAATTTTAATGATGGAAATTGCAGTTAGATTGCTAACATTTGCAAAAAGTACAAATAGTACTTTTATTTTTTATAAAAAATTAAAGAAAACTAACAAGTTTTTTTTAATTAAAACTTTATTGACCAAATCGATAATATACTAAATAGTTTTGTATATTTTACGAACTATTATAAAATAACTAAAATTTAAACTCATAATTATTAATAAACACGTCAAATATTTTTTTTTAGCAATTACATTATTTAAATTTAAAATTTTATTTTATCGTTATAACCAAAAAAAAAATTGTCACAAAGTTGATGCTCAAATACTTTTATTTAATTGAACTATACATTTATTAACTACAAATATTAGAGATTCAATTGTATTCTTTATATTTCAATTTATCATTTTATTATCGTTCAAAAATTAACAACACATAATGTGTAAATTGATTTTTATTTTAAATAAAAATATAATAAGATTGGTTAAATGTCATAAAATTATATACGTCATTTTGTTATTTATTTAACTAAATTTTTATTCAAGTTTTTCACATAACAGCAATTAAATATACTTAAAGCACATTAATTTTATATATTTCCTTTATGAAAAATTTAATTGACATGATTATGATGATATATTTAGGGCTTGTTCGGTAGAGTTTTTTTTGGGAAAGAATGAATTTTTTTTAGATATTTTTTGACTTTTCAAATTTTTTTGTAGTGTAAAAAGGATTGAAAAATGAAAAATTGTAGGCAGAAAAATAAATTTTTTAGAAAAAAACTCTATCGAACATGACCTTAGTAAGTAAAATTAAATATTATTTAATAATTGTACGAGACCCATTTGCACATTTTGCAAATGTTAGAAATTCAAATTCAATTTTTTCCTATTAAAACTACGTGTATATTTGTCATTTTCATCAAATAAGGACTAATTGCGTATCAAAATACATAAATTAGGTACTTTTGTGCTAAAAAATAAAAGTTATAGATCATTTCTGCACTGAGGATAAAGGTTAATGACCATTTTCACCAAATTCCCTAAAAATTAAGATAAATTAATAACAGAATAACGTAAATAATTGTATGGGATTGAACCAATATCTTAGTACGTTTTTAGTTAAAATAAAACTACTAATAAATTTTATGGCATTGAACCAATGTTAGTACGTTTTTAGTAAATATAAAACTACTAATAAAAATAAATTCACAAATTACTTATTCTTTATTTTTTTTTTATTTTCGAATGATAATAAAACGATAAATTAAAATATAAACAATACAGGTGGAACTCTATTATTTGTAGTTAAACGAATAGCTTAAATATATAAAAGTATTTGGGGATCAAGTTTGTGATAAAATTATTATTTTTTTGTTATAATAATAAAATAAAAGTTTGCATTTTAAATAAAGTAATTATTTAATAATAAAATTAATAATTTTATTTGACACGTTTGTTAATAATTATTAGCTTAAATTTTAGTTCATTAATAAATGTTCGTAAAATTTAAAAACAATTTACTTATATATCAATTTGGTTAATAAAGTTTTAATCCAAAAATATATATTAAGGTTAAAAATCGTGCAATTTTTTCTAATTAAAATTAGGAAATTTACAATTTTCGTCTCCAATCTTAATTGTTTTTTACTAATCTACCCTTAACAATTTTTTTAACACCACACATCTCCAACACTTAACTTAATTGTAAATCACGTCTTTATTGACAGATAATGATAGATTTGCCATCCTCTTTAAATAAACAAAAATAAAATAAAGTTAAAAATAACAAAAAATAAGACAAAATTGCTAAAAGATTCCATAAATTTTCAAAAAATTCAAAGTATCTTCATTCCCACCCATTCACCCACACCCCCAAAAATTGCTCCACATCAACCTCTCCAAAAATCTCATCTACGAGGTTATCTCCTCGTACAAAGCATCGAAAAACCCTGAGGCCATGCAGGTGGTTCTTCATTTGATTGCGATATCGAAGGTGCCCTTCTTTTTTAAAGATTGTGAATGCTTGAAATAAGCTTGAGGAGGCTTATTCTAGAGATCTTTTTGGATTTAGGCCCTTGGTTATGGGTAGGTGGAGTAATGGTGCTATGGTTTTGCTTTTGAGACTTGTGTCTTCGTGTCAGGGCCCGCAGCTATCCTTAGCCCCCTGACAGCATTTGCAGCCGCAGTTGCCCAACTTCGACCGCACCTTTGTAAATATTACTTTCAGTTATTACTTCCGTTAGTTTGTAATAGGTTATTTTCCGTTATGATTCTTCAACCCTTTTAATGTCTACTCATGTAACTTAGGTTTTTGTTACTTAAGCTATTATAGGGGGTAGTTGGTATTCGAAGTCTTGTCAAGCTTACTGGTGTTGACCCCCTGCACCATCAATTGTAATTTACTGCTTTCGTCAATCAATGATCAAGCTATTTTCAACGCATTCAAATCTTCTGTTGTTAAGCTTTCTTTAATTTGTTGAATCGATCGAGAAAAGGCGGAAGGTAGTCGAGAGGAGTCGACTACTGCCGCACGGTGCCCCTTTTGTGCTAGAAAGAAAGGCGCCCCGTGAAAGTTGGTATCAGAGCTGCGGCTCAAGACACACGAGTAGAAAGCGATGGAACCGAATGCATCACACATCACTGAGGTGGTGGATCACAAAAAGAGTACTAAGCAGCGCTTGGATGCACTCGATGGGCAAAGTACTAGGTTATGTGACACTGTCGAGACCCTTGAGGAAAAGGTCGAGACAGCAGAGGCAGACATCCGCGAACTGAACATCCAACTGGATGAGAGTCGGATGATGTGCGCAGCGATGACTGATGCTGTTGCAATGCTTCCCGATCTGCGGGAAGAAATGGAAGCCATGAGACTTCAGTTGCGAATACTTCAACGTGTGGTTGGCAATGGGCAAGCCCCTGCACAAGAGTATGCTCCTAAGCTCAGAATTCCAGAACCGCGTACCTATGGTGGGGCGTGCGACGCGAAAGAAGTTGAGAACTTCTTGTTTGACATGGAACAATACTTTCTTGCTGCCAATATTGAAGACGGGGCAAGAAGGGTGTCGACAGCTACCATGTATCTGGGTGGAGATGCAAAACTATGGTGGCGGACAAAATATGCTGATATTCAGGCCAACAGGGCCCAGATAGACACATGGGAACTTCTTAAGGAAGCGATCAGAACACAGTTTTTTCCAAAAAATGTGGAATACCAGGCCCGACGGGCACTACGAGAACTGAAACATACTGGTTCCATTCGGGACTATGTGAAAAGCTTTTCAGGGCATATGCTGGACATCCGAGACATGTCTGAAAAGGACAAGCTCTTCACTTTCATGGAAGGGCTGAAACCATGGGCGAGAACTGAACTACAAAGACAGAAGGTGGCTGATGTGAGCACGGCTATGGGAGCTGCCGAGTGCTTGATGGACTATCAATCAGAACCCAGAAAAGAGCGGCTACAAGTTAATAGCCAATCCCGAGGGGGAGAAAATAGATCCTTCAGGCCCACATCAAACTCAAATGGGAGAGAACGCTATTCTCACCATAAAAGAGGCCATCAGGGTGGCTATCAAGGTAACCATCAGGGTAGCTATCAGGGTAACCATCAGGGCAACAACTGGAACAAAGGAAAGGCTCCGGAGAGCAAATCTAGTACGACCCCTAGAAAGGATGGATGTTTCTTATGCGGTGGTCCTCACAGGGTGAAGGATTGCCCACAGAAACAGTTTGTGAATGCTTTGAGCCAACTGACAAGTGGAACATCAGGTTCGAAGCAACAAGTCCCGCAGGTTAGCAGTCATTGCGAAGCCGATTCTGAAGAGGATGAGGATGTCGTTGGGGCATTCTCACACCGATGCAGCACAATATCTCATCGGGTGATTGAAAAGGGTGATGTATCCCAGAAAAAGGTGGAACAAGAAGCACCGAAGCCTCGTGTTTGTAAGGCTAAAGACTTGATGTACATTGATGTGAAGATCAATGGAAAACCAATCAAGGCCATGGTAGATACCGGAGCTACGCATAACTACCTTGCAAGTCCCGAAGTAGAGCGCCTCGGGCTTGTGCTGGAGAAAGGTAGTGGAAAGGTGAAGGCAATCAACTCAGTTGCTCAACCAATCGCTGGAGTAGCCAAATCGTGCTTATTAAAATTGGTCCTTTTAAAGGGAGGACTAATTTGTCTGCAGTTCAGATGGATGACTTCAAGCTGATTTTAGGGTTGGAGTTCCTTCGGGATACGAAGACGGCAGTGTTACCGTTTTCTGATTCTTTGATGATGATGGGGAACAAGCCCTGTGTCATCCCCACGCTAGTTGGGAAAATGGGTGAGAAGAGCATCTCAGTCATGCAGTTCAGTAAGGGCTTCGAGCGAAATGAACCTTCGTTTCTGTGTACTCTTTATCTGGAAGAGATTGAAGAAGCAACTGGCCCTATCCCAAAACCTGTTAGAAGACTTTTGCAGGAATTTGAGGATATTATGTCGGAGGAATTGCCAAGGAGATTACCGCCAAGGAGGACTATTGATCACGAAATTGAGCTTATACCGGGTGCCAAGCCTCCTGCCAGGGCGCCCTATCGAATGGCTCAACCTGAGCTAGAAGAGCTTAGGAAACAATTGGCTGAAATGCTGGATAGTGGGATTATCGTGCCTGCGAAATTGCCATATGGAGCTCCAGTGCTATTTCAGAAAAAGTCTGACGGTTCTTTTCGGATGTGCTGTGACTATCGTGCCTTGAACAAAATTACGGTGAAAAACAGTTATCCGATTCCGCTAGTGGCAGATTGCTTCGACCATTTGAGCAGGGCGAAATACTACACAAAAATTGATCTAAGGTCTGGATACTGGCATGTCCGGATCAAAGAAGGAGACGAAACGAAGACTACAGTGGTAACTAGATATTGGGCATTTGAATTCAAAGTTATGCCTTTTGGATTGACAAATGCTCTCGCAACCTTCTGCACGATGATGAATCAGGTACTTCACGGGTTTCTAGATGATTTCGTGGTGGTGTACTTGGATGACATCGTAATTTATAGCGAGACTCTGGAGGAGCATGTTCAGCATGTGAGGAGAGTTCTTATTCGTCTACGGGAGAATGAACTTTACGCAAAACCATCCAAATGCTCATTTGCCCAGACCTCTATCAGCTTTTTGGGCCACATTATTGAGCAAGAAAAAGTCCACATGGATAGTAAAAAGGTTAAGGCTATTAAAGATTGGCAACCGCCAAAGCATGTACATGATGTACGTTCGTTCCTTGGGTTGGCCAACTACTATCGAAGATTTGTGAAAGGGTATTCAGAAATTGCTCTGCCGTTAACTGAATTAACCAAGAAGGAGAAGGCTTGGGAGTGGTCGGCATCATGCCAAGCCGCCTTTGAGAAATTGAAGGAATCTATGTGGACAGATCCAATTTTGGCCTTACCAGATATGGCTAAAGCTTTTGAAGTGCAGACCGATGCTTCAGATTTTGCTCTAGGAGGAGTCCTAATGCAAGAAGGGCATCCGGTGGCATATGAAAGTCGAAAGCTGAATAATGCAGAGCGCCGTTACTCAGCGCATGAAAATGAGTTATTTGCAGTGGTCCACTGCCTCAGGGTATGGCGTCATTATTTGCTTGGGTCTCTTTTCATTGTGAAGACAGACAACACTGCTGTGAGTCACTTCATGTCTCAACCGAAACTTTCAAGCAAGCAGGCTCGTTGGCAAGAACTTCTTTCAGAGTTCAACTTTGTATTGGAGTATCGGACTGGATCTAGCAATCATGTAGCAGATGCACTCAGTCGGCGGGCTGACTTGGCTTCTATCTGCTCAATGGCAGCTCTTTCAGGGAGCAATGTTACTACAACCACAAGGGACCAAATACGGGCACTTTTGGAGAAGGACCCCGCAACAATCTATTTGGTCGACCTCGTCAAACAGGGAAAAACTCGATAGTTCTGGTTGGATGAGGGTCTACTGAAGACGAAAGGAAACCGCTTCTATGTTCCAAAGGGTGGAGATTTGAGGAGATCCTTAATCACGGAATGCCACGACACGCTTTGGGCTGGACATCAGGGAGAGGAACGCACTTCTGCTCTATTGCAGCGTGCTTACTATTGGCCGCAAATGAGAGATGACATTGCGACTTATGTGAAAACTTGTTTGGTTTGTCAACAGGATAAGCCAGATCATCAGAAGAAGGCGGGCTTACTGGAGCCCCTTCCCGTCCCAACTAGACCATTCGAGAGCGTATCGATGGACTACATTGTCAGCTTGCCAAAGGTTGGAGATCTTGGCACTATCATTGTCGTGGTGAACCGTTTATCAAAATATGTGACATTTATCGCAGCACCTAAGTATGTATCCGCTGAAGAGACCGCTCGCCTCTTCTTCAAGCACATTGTCAAATACTGGGGGTTGCCTAAAGATATAGTCAGTGATCGAGATCCTCGATTCACCGGCACATTTTGGACCGAGTTATTCAAACTCATTGGTTCAACTTTGAGCATGAGTTCTTGTTTTCACCCACAATCTGACGGACAAACTGAGCGGTTCAATTCGATGCTGGAAGAATATCTTCGGCACTTTATCTCTACTTCGCAGAAAAACTGGGTGAAACTCTTGGATGCAGCTCAGATTTGCTTCAATGCCCAAAAGAGCTCTTTCACCAATAAGAGCCCTTTTGAGATTGTTACTGGCCAGCAACCGTTACTCCCTCATACTGTGAACATTGATCAAAGTACCAAGTCTCCTCAAGCTAAGGGCTTCTCTCAAGAGTGGAAACGAAATATTGAAATTGCTCGGAGTTATCTTGAGAAAGCACAAAAATGACACAAAAAGGCTGCTGATCAGAAACGTCGTTTTCTAGAATTCAACGTGGGAGATCTGGTGATGGTGAAACTCCCTGACAAACGCCAGTATAAGGTAATAAGAGGGATAGATTCCCGATTGATGCCAAAATATATCGGGCCATTACCTATCATGAAGCGGATTGGAAGAGTTGCTTACAGAATTGAACTTCCTTCATGGTGCAAAACCCACAATGTCCTCCATGTTAGTGCACTTAAGCCATATTTTGCAGATAAGGAGGATGCATCCAGAAATAAGCCAAAGCGATCTATATTTGAAGTGAAGAAAACAGGTAAGAGGATTGCTGAAGCTATTATTGATCACAGAGTTACTCGAGCTTCCAAGAAAGATCACCAGGAGTACTTAATCAAATGGAGCGGATGCAGTAGCAAGGAGAATACTTGGGAAAGAGTTAAAGACATTGGAGCCTTCAAACCTCTACTTGAAGAATATCATGCAAAGATGGCACCGAGGACGTCGCCAAATCAAATGGGGGAGAATGTCAAGGCCCGCAGCTATCCTTAGCCCCCTGACAGCATTTGCAGCCGCAGTAGCCCAACTTCGGCCGTACCTTTGTAAATATTACTTTCAGTTATTACTTCCGTTAGTTTGTAATAGGTTATTTTCCGTTATGATTCTTCAACCCTTTTAATGTCTACTCATGTAACTTAGGTTTTGTTACTTAAGCTATTATAGGGGGTAGTTGGTATTCGAAGTCTTTTCAAGCTTACTGGTGTTGACTCCCTGCACCATCAATTGTAATTTACTGCTTTCGTCAATCAATGATCAAGCTATTTTCAACGCATTCAAATCTTCTGTTGTTAAGCTTTCTTTAATTTGTTGAATCGATCGAGAAAAGGCGGAAGGTAGTCGAGAGGAGTCGACTACTGCCGCACGGTGCCCCTTTTGTGCTAGAAAGAAAGGCGCCCCGTGAAACTTCGACTTAATTGTAGCTACATATGAGAGAGATGTTTATTCGAGTAAAGTTCTTGTGGTGGATAAAGATAGGGGTTATGTCCCTTTGTTTGATGTCTCTCCCTGAGCCTAAATCGTGTATTGAATTATGTGGGCCAACAATTCAACTGTCGGTCCAACAGTAATTGTCGGGCCACAGTTCATTTTTTTTTCTTCTCTTCTTTTTCCAAACAATTCAAATGACAATTACTCAACTAGATATTAATCCATGAACCCAATTTTTTTTCTTTCACATTTTTCTTCTTCAACCAGATATTAATCTATGAACTCAATCTCTTTCAACAATTTTTGAGCAATTATATTCAACATATTTTCAGATCTAAAAACAACCAAACTAATTTAGCACTAAACCTATTGAATTTTTGTAATTGTCGGGCGACAGTTACAGGTGGATGACAATTGAATTTTTTTCTTTCTTTTACACGCGACACGACAATTGAATGTCCAAAAAAAAAAAAACAAACAATAGTTGAATTATATTCCGATAATTCAACTGTCTTTTGACAAAAGTGTATATATGACTATTTGCACTAAAAAGTTGCCATTTTTGTAAATGATTCCATGCATATGTCGTTTTAAAATTTGAGGATGAAATATGACACAAGCAAATAAATTAAGGGTCCTCTGCTGCTATTTTCTTTATAAAAATTGAACTGGGGCGGGTTAATTTCACCAACTGTCACTGAAGTTATCTTAAAATTTCAAAACGATCACTAAAGTTCAAAAGTTACAGCGGTGGTCACTAAAATATATATTCATTTCACAAACGGTCACTCCCTTACATTTTTAATTTGAAATGGTGATGTGGCATACACTAGACATTTATTTATTGCATGGTTGTTTATATACTTTATATAATATTTATTTTAGTCCCTAAATTTTCAATTATCTTTCAATTAAGTCCTCCAAAATTACATCTTAGGTCCTTAATTTTTTTACATCTTTACACTTTGGTCCCCAAATTTTCAATTATCTTTCAGTTAAGTCTTCTAAAAATTGCATCTTAGGTCCTTCAACTTTATACATCTTTAAATTTTAGTCCCTCAAATCCTTAATTTTTGTAGCCAAAATAAATACAATTTTAGTGGTCAAAATAAGTGCACTTTCAATTAAAGCCTTGACTTTACACTCGAATTTTCACCTAAACGAACAAAATAACATAATTAAAAACTAAATTACTTGATAGAAATGACAAATTATCACTTAGAGTTGACAAAAAGAGATAAAAATATATTTTATTGACAACTCCAGGTAATAAGTGCGGGTTTTGCACTTATTTTGACCACTAAAAGTAGATATTTGTGAGTTTTGTCAAGTATTTTATTATTTAATTATGTTATTTTGTTCGTTTAGGTGAAAACTCGAATGTAAAGTTAAGAATTTAATTGAAAGTGTACTTATTTTGACTACTCAAATTGCACTTATTTTGGCGATTAAAATCAAGGATTTGAGGGACCAACGTTTGAAGATGTATAAAGTTGAAGGACATAAGGTGTAATTTTTGAAGGACATAATTGAAAGATAATTGAAAATATAGAGATTAAAATAAATATTATATAAAATATATAAACTACCTTGCAATAAATAAATGTCTATTATATGCCACATCACTATTTCAAGTTAGAAATTTAAAAGAGTGACCGTTTGTAAAAGAAATATATACTTTAATGACTAACGTTGCAACTTTTAAACTTCAGTGACTGTTTTAAAATTTTAAGATAACTCAGTGAACGTTAGTGAAATTAACCCAACTGGGGCGGTAATTTTGGTAAAGAGTGGTAAAATTCGAATGCTGTTTGTTTAATTTGGTTGTAATAGACGGTCTTACCCATTCTTACCAGTAGATCTCGACTCAGTTTGACCACTGCTTTCTTTCAGACAGCAGAAATGCATTTGCTCATCCCGACAGACCCAGTATGAAATTGCGATCACTCGCACACATAATTACATGCAGACTTTTTTTTAATTCATAATTTACTGGTAAATAATTCTCTTCCTCTTGTTATTATGCCCTTGAGAATTCAACTGTCAGCTTTTTAGTTTTTACTTCAGATGGTTGTGTTTTTATTTTTATTGGAAAGCAAGATAGGGAAGAAGATCAAATAAACAATCTGATAGGGAAGAAGATCAAATAAACAATCTTTGAGTGCTGTAAATCTTACATATAAGTGAATATGGATGTGCATTTAAAGAATTTGTTCTCTAGATTTGAAGAACAATTCGGGTCTGGCCCAGGACTTGGTCCTGGATCCGGAGCATGCCTTATGAAGGTGGATGGCATTGCCCCACCTTTCATTAAGTCACTTTATAAATCTGCGGCAGCTCTGTATAGGACTGATCCGTGGAGGCGCTTGCGCCCGGGGCATCTTTTTGGTGTTAGAATAGGAAAGGATTCAGATTGGTATGGTAGGAAACAGCCATTTCCGTGCATTCAATTTATTGGGGGAGATGGTGGAGATTTGGGGTTTCACATGTTTAGGTCTGAAATTGATGCGAAGAAAATGACTGGCTCGAGGGAGACGATTAGGGTTCCGAATGTAGAGCTTCTGAGAGTGACTTATGAGGTGGAGTCTATGATGTTTCCTTCGAACAAGAGAATGATCAAATCGTTGTCCTTGGAGGTATCTGGTGAAAATCGGTTTCCGGTTTTTGATGTTGCTCGATGTACAGAGTCTGATGAGATTCAGTTTAGAAATCCTACACTTGAAGAGCTTAGATTTGTGTATGCCGTAATGAGGGCGATTTCCTTAGTGCACCCTCTACTTCAACAAGATTTCGATACAGGTCCAAAGTGGTCTAGATTGATGTACTTTCAGCCATTTATTGAAACGGTTGATGTTCAATGGCCTGCTGAAATGGCCAGAGGGAACGATCTTGTTGCAGTTACTGTCTCACACCCTCCTGGTCAAGGATACGAGGAAAAGCATAATTCAAGAGGCTCAACTCCCACAAAGCATTCAGAACCACCGACAGAGGAGACATTTTCTGAAGTAGAAGTAAATTCAATGAATAGTTTGAGGCGATGCTCAATGTGCGAAAAAGAGATTGAACAGGAGCAATCACTTTGTTGTGGCCGTTGTCGTGCAGCAATTTACTGCACTTCTCTCTGCAGGCAGCAGCACTGGAAGGTAGCACATGAGGACACGTGTGGACTTTACAAGGCAATGATGGAAAGAGAAGAGGAGTTGGCAATGAAGATCTTCACGTTTGATTGTTCAGTCGAGCAACCCTGCAAATGGCTCGAATCACTGGGAATCCACCGAAAAGGCATGTGGAGAAGGAAATGCTGTTGTGATTCTCACTGTCAATATGGCCTACTTCCCGTTAAAGGTGGACTTTGGGATTCATGGGGTAGCCTAGATGATGGCGAATATCCTCGTGATTCACCTTTCAATAATAATCTAAGGGAGGGACAGTCGAGCCCAATTCTTCTTTCTGGTTGGTTTGAGTACTATAACCTTCGCTCGCTGCCACTTTCGAGCCCTGTGGCTGACATTCTTTCTCACCCCCTGACATTATATTATATACTGACTGCACTTAACGTCAGTTCTAAGAATCTTTTACTCAAAGGCAAAGAGGTGATTCTTCATTACCTTGGACCCGAAGGGGAATTGGATTGGATGCCGACATTTGCTGAAATCGGTCATTTACTCAATGGTGTTGGCAATATACAGATAGTTATGGTGGGGCCTGGGGTCCCAACAAATTTGTCTGGAACAACATCCGGAATAAGTAGCCGAGTGAGGGTAAATCTAATACAAGGTGTTTATCAGGAGGAGGCCACCTACCTGCCTACTCCCCATCTGATTGTGGCTTTGAATTGTGGGTTAGAGACCTATTCAAGTTGGGGTGGAGCCCTTGACTTGATAAAGTCCCTGAATATTCCGGCCTTTTTCACCGATCAGTCTGAAATCTCATGCTCTAATGCAAAGCAAGTGCTTCGGGCTGCTGGGCTTTATATTAGCTATCCCATCACTCCAAATCCTTTCCGTTCTCCGGTAAGGAATTATGGGCCGTGCAACAATCTTCCATCATACAGCAATGGTTTCATGTTAGGAGTTAATACGTAATCTACAAGTTTCCAAGGACCAAATGGAAGTTTCGTTTTGTATTTTCCATTGAAATCTAGTTCAGACAATGGCAATGAATTTCTATCGGAAAATATAATATCTGTATTCTGTATCTTACATTCTGGATTTTGGTCATTATCAAGTCTTATTTTCCAAGTATTATGATGAAATATCATAATGTTGAATTGGGTATCCAATTCTTAAGCAGTTTGCGTTCATGTGGTGAATCAAACTCTGTTTACTTGTATTAGTCAGTGTTTAGGTACGCAGGAGAAATCCGCTAAAGACCCAACAATTAACCTTATTTTGGATAATCCTCACACTTTATCAAATTTAGTAAGACCTCCGTCAGGCAACTTCAGCATGGCCTTAGACGTATTGTTTTGTGACTCTCTTACTCACCGAAGTCACAAAACAATATTATGAGATTCCCATGCAATTACAATGTTAATCAGTTTTTAAGTTTAAAAAATCTTATGACGTAAAAATTTTCTTGTACCAAACATATTTAGTTGGTGGTTGATATTTACGGCCTTGGGAATCAATTCCTCTAGGAATTGGGTTTAAGCTTTCTCAGTCCCTTCTCATTAATGAACTCTTGAAGTATATAAAGGAGTGCGGTTCGTTCGAAAAATTCTAACCTCTTTATCTATATCGGATATTTTTGGATTTTCAAAACTCCACGGACATGTAAACAAGAAATGCTATCCTCATTCATACTAAGACAAAACTTTTATTTCTTCAAATAACAATTAAGGTGAAGCATCTTAGGAAAATTTGCGCAAATAATTCATATGTCTATCATGCGTTTTTTTTATTTCTAATCTTTTATTTTTGACAGAAATGTCTCGAATCTATGCCTTTAGGAGCGCAAATGGTCATTTTGGACGGAATCTATCCAAAATATCCACTACTCTCCTTCAATAGCAGAAGCAAATTTGTTAGTTCTAAAATAAATAATAGAAACCAAAAAAAAAAATTAAAAAGAATCATTTTCTTCAACCTACCCACCCACACTGTCGCCGCCACAAGAAGGGGGACTTCTCCCCTTTCTTTTTGCTATTAGTGGTAGACTTAAGAGGGAGAGAGGGGCAGGCAAAAAGAATGGGGTGAAGTCCCTAGGTGGAAGATAAGAGATTTTCAAAGAGAATTTGTCAATGGTGGCAATGGGCCGAGTCGAATCAGCTCGGCTCGACCTATTACCAAATGAGCTTGGTTTGGCTTGTGTGGATCCAAGCCGAGCTCTAGGACCATGGCTTGTGGGTTTCATGGGCCAAGTCGAGCCGCCCACGAACAGACTTGTTTTTTTAAACAACTTCGAAATTTAAAAAAAAAAAATCTAAACAGGAGTCGACTTGTGTAGGGGTGGCAATGAACCTAGCTAAGCTGGCTCGTCTCGGCTCGTCTCCCACTAGACTGTTTGGTTCGACCAATGGCTTGCTGGCCTCATAGATCGAGCCAAGCTGTCCATGAGGTCGACTCAGATTGTTTTTTAATGCAAAAATTTTCTGAGATTTTAAACATTCAAAATGAAATAGTGTATGGAAAATTTTGACAATTGAAATCATTCTCCTTTTCTGGGTTTGGAACCGACTATTTTTAACGTATGCAGAATTAAAATTGTACACGAATAAATTGTTACGTGTACAATTTTTTATAAAAGTAAGAAAAATAAAGAAATTTACGTAAAAGAAACAAGGACCATGCTATTTGTACACTCTCAATTACACCATCACTTACACCATGTGATGTGTCAAAAACTAGTTGGGTGAAATCATTATTTATTTGGCCAAATAAATAAAGTGATCCAATCATTATTTGACACATCCACATGGTGTAACTGATGGTGTACATTTTGCATGTACAACTAGCATTTTCCAAGAAAAAATACTTACAAATTATGTAGACATTCTATTATTTTGTTCACTTTATCTTGGATCCGAAGCTTTGCCTCATCCCAGTCTTTTAGAGACATTAAGCTCTATAATATATTTTCTTCAAGTTTTGATCTGTAATCAGACAAACTCTGCCACATGTAACTCTGATACTACAGTAAATACCATAGCTATTATTAGATCACGTGCTATAATAAAAATAATTAAATATTGACGTTTGTTATAAAACTAGAAAAATAGAGAGAAAAAAGGAGGAGAATAGAGATAGTCAAAACTCAAGTCTGTTAATTTACTATAACAATTACCCTTATTTATAGGGTTCCAAAGGGAGTTACAACTTGATTAGAATACACTCTTCTGGAGTTAGTAGATAACTACATAGACATCTAGATATAACTAAATAGTCATTCATCATTATCTATAATTTTACAACACTCCCCCTTGAATGACTTATTACACAATAACTGGTTCGTTATTTGACAAAAAAACCCAATGGGACAAAAATACGAATAGAAAAAAAAAATTATCAAAAATTGGAGTACTCAAATGCTGCCTCGTTAAAACCTTGTCAAGAAAATTCAGTGGGACAAAACCTGAGCGAAGGAAAAAAAGTACAGCTACTCCTCCTGATTTCACTCAATGAAAAAAGTTTGTATCAAGCTATCTATATCTTGTACGCCAATGTCTTTAATATCGCTATCTTCTTAGAATTTGTATATAACAATTCTGGTGAAATGTGCTCTATGTTATAACCTCCAGCAATATCATCTTCATACACTATCTCTGGTTGACTGTAATCAGCATGATGGTCTGATGCTATTATATTAAAAATAGATCTTGTTGTTGTTCCCTTCAGGGGTCTCATATACAATTTATAATACACGGGAGTATAACCATAGGGTTATGATGAAAGTAAATATTTTATAGGTTATAGACATCCATAACTATAAGAATTATAACACTTCTAATTGGATATCATTTACACAAAGAATATGCCTCATTAAAACCTTACTAGGAAAAACCCTGTGGGAAAAAATCATAGTAAAGGAAAAAGAGTACATAATTATTTTAATACGCCATGCAAATTGCCTCATTAAAAACCTTGCCAGGAAAACCCAATGGGACAAAACCTCAGTCAAGGAAAAGAGTACAATGTGTATTTACTCCCCCTCATTATAATATTAGTTCAGATCTGTACTTTGTTTGATTGAGTTCTCAAAAAGTTGAACTATATGCTTCAGGCATATTAAATCCTCCAGGGATTTATATACATTGTTTTATTAGTCATGCCAGATGAGTTTGTTATAACAATATTCATTATATGCATATATGTCATGCATTGACAGACTAACAAGATATCAACTTATGATTACTTTACATAAGTTTTTGCGAAATTCATAATGTTAAAAGTCGTGCATTACATGTTACGACTTCATTTTTCCATTTCCTTTTCGCAAACATATACACCTTTAGGTGCTCCGACTATACGTCCAGAAACTTCAGGTTTCTATAGTCAGTTCAATTTATTTGGATTGCATCCTTTTATTTGGTCAATTTATTCTTTGACATATTTCTTTCAATATACTCGCTACCTTTCATAATATGAAGCGCTTCATGATGTGCAACAATGTTGTCAACACAATTTATTTTTGAATCCATTTCTTTCTCATAACGACATAACTTAACGAGATCATTTCATTTTATTATTTCAGCTAGTTGAACCTCTTCTGGAGTTTTATAATTAGTTATGTCTATATACTATTCAAGAGTATACACCTCCTCAATAGGACCATCTTTATAATCGGCTCCATTTTTTATTTGAGAATTTTTTGGAATCAAATGTCACCACGCTTCATGCGTGTCATTAATTTACCTGATATAATGTTAATGGATTGTCCTTCAAGGACGCTGATATAAATTGGAGCATTTAGAGCTGGTATATGAGATTTGATTTAATCTCTTTGGTTAGTAAATGCATATGTCAATTGTATAACTTATAAATGAGTTATTTGTCGAACTTCTGGTTCATATTGTCTTGTGCAAGGATCTAGAAAATATAATATACAGTATTTTCATGTATTCTTCCCAGCTCCTTAATTTCTCTCTCCTAATATTGAGAAAACTGTCTTATCAAAATGACATTCGAAAAATCGTATTATAAAATATCTCATGTTATGACTTAAGATATTTTATAATGTTTCATACTAAACATGTATACTCAACATTTTTCAAAATCCATCTCAGTGCACTATGGTGGACCGATTATACATATATTGCACTATAAAAAAAATTCATTAGATGGATAATATTAGGCTCTGACCATAAGCCAACTATAGTAGGAGTAACTTTGATGTTGGCATGATGCGTATAAGTGTTTCTGCATATAAAATAGCATTCCCTAGACAAAAATGGGAAGCGCTTTGTTCTCAATAGTAATTGTTTAGAATTTAATTGGAGGCGTTGAAAAACAATATTGCTAAACCATTTAAAATCATCTCAAACTGATATTTATTAAAAGTTTGAAATTTAAACTCACTAGTATTGACAAGACACATCACTGTCTTGGTTGTATAATCTGAAAATTATGCTCATAATTTAATATTTGAGCAAGTAATCTTGCAAACTTCAAGTTGCCAATAATAACACCATACAATCATCTAATAGATGTAACTGTCAGATACAAATAATATATAGATGGTCAACATGGAAGGTGATGGGGCCCCATAAATCACCCTAAATAATTTTCAAAAATGTAGAGAATTCAGTCCCGATTTTATCTAGTAAAGGTCTACTGGTTTACATATCATGAGAACAAGCATCACGTGAGAATTCATTATATTGAAAAATCTTCTGGTTTTTAATAGATATCCTCATTAATAAGTCACATCATATTGATCCAGGATGGTCTAACCGGTATTGCCAATCAATAAAATTTTGAAGTATTAAACTTCTGGTTCCATACAATTTAGCAAATATATTTTTCGTTTATTTGAGTAACTACACAATGAACAAGAAAATATAATTAATTTTCTATTAGACATTGTATAATCATTTAATTCACACTAATCAATGTCAACATAACATGATTTATATGCTTTTCTTCAGAAATAAGCATTAGTTGATTAATTACTCATTTATATCACAATTTAATTTTGTGATATGATATTCTTCAAGACATGTGCTTCTTCTAGAGCACAATAAAATATTATTTCTAATATTGTTCAATATTTTTCTGGAATATAAAAATTATAACGTCATAAAAATTAATATTCTTCTGGAATATTTAAATTGTAACGTTATGCTCTTCAAGAGCAACTAATATTTTGTCAAAATATTATAATGTTGTGCATTTTCAAGGACAACAACAAATCATTATTTTGAAGTAAAGATTTATTATTTATAGGTAATTTTATAATATTCTATAAGAATATTATATCTTATAAAATTAAATTTTTCGGGAGCAATTAATATTCTACTGTAATATTAATATAATATAAAATTTTGCTTATTTGAAGCAACAATAAAATATTCTTCTAGAATATTTATATGTTAAGTTGTGACATACAATACAATATTCTTCAGGAATATTGATATTATTGTAAAATTGTGTTTCTTCAAGGAAAGCACAATTAAAACAAATCATTATAAATCATTATTCCTGAATATTATAAAGTTGTGCTTATTCAGGAGCTACAACAAATCATTATTTTGATGTAAATATGTGCTCTCCAGGAGCAATATTATAATATTCTTATAAAATATTATATCTTATTGAATTGAGTTATTCAAGAGCAATTAATATTCTATTGGAATATTAATATATAAAAAAAATTGTGCTTCTTAAGGAGCAACAATATGATATTGATATATGTAAACTATTAGAGCAATAGTTCATATTCTTCTAGAACAATAAAATATTCTTCTAGAATATTTATATGTTTAGGTTATGAAATATAACATAATATTCTTTTGGAATATTGATAGAATTATAATTTTTCAGGAAAATAAAAAATAAACAAATCTTGTTCAAGAATATTTTAGAACAATAAACATACTGATTTGTTGTCCTTTGCCGTTGAATAAAAGTTAAAGCATTGTTATATCTAATTAAAGCATGAATATTTCTTTTAATTGATTCTTATAAAAATATCATAACAAAAAGTATAATATAAGTTGGACTCGTAAATCAAAGCAAGGATAGAGATATGAACACTAACCAGTTAGTGCCGTTTGAATTTCTTTTGAGATATTAACGCATGAAAAGTGGACTTTGGGCCACTAAGCTTTTGTTTGTTCTTTATGGTGTTTTGATATCACCGTTTGGCTGCCTAGTTTTGCTTCTCCTTTTTTTTTTTGAATAAAAGAAAATAATATCTAATTGTTAACTCAGTTGGCTAGAATCTCATGCTGATAACGTGTTATAAAACTAGAAAAATAGAGAGAAAAAAGAAGGAGAATAGAGATAGTCAAAACTCAAATCTGTTAATTTACTATAACAATGACCCTTATTTATAGGGTTCCAAAGGGAGTTACAACTTAATTAGAATACACTCTTCTGGAGTTAGTAGATAACTACATAGACATCTAGATACAACTAGATAGTCATTCATCATTATCTATAATTTTACAACAACGTTCATTTTATCTCCACCATATTAGTATATTAAAATTTGTTATCTCTTCCTCATCTAATACACTAAGTATTTAGTGAGTAAAATACTTAGCTAACTCTAATGATATATCTTTCGTACACTCCTACATTCGTAGCATGGAAAAGGGAAAAAGAAGAATTATTAGAATGTTGACTTCTATATAAATCATTATCGTTATTTGACGAGGAAAAAGTAATTGGTATAGGGAGTCGTCTGACGTTCCTACCGGTGTTTTCTGTATCTATCTCGCACATCTCATATAAATTTTTTTCTAGATTACTATACATTAGTGGATTCTCACAAGTTAATTTATTTGAAATTGTCGACACTATATGTTTTGTACCCGTTAAATTTAATTTAGGATATATTATAGACACTAACAAAAACAACATATGCAATTCCTCCTAATATTTCTTAAACGCAGCCTCCATCGACACTATAATATTAGAAAAAATAAAAATTCTTTATAGTTATTAAAATTATTAGCAATGTAATAAAAATGGTTTAGAACGATGGACTGGTCCAACTATATAATTGCAAATCATACTCTAGATTGTGCGAATGTCGACCGTTTTAACATGCAACGTTGCAATGTTGTTAACTTTCACATGATTGAAGCATAAGATAAGTAGATTTTCATCTATAGCATACATTTATAATGAATGTTTTTACTGCAAGTGGACTTTAACACACAAACCATCGAATACTTGTTTACGAGTGGGTGAGATTGTAATAAAAATTATAGCATACCTTTTTTTTCCTAACTGTTGATCTATGAATTTTAGTCATCTTTGAAAATTAAATTAAAAATATGATATACACAACGAACATGAAATAATATGCCAACATTATCGAGATATAATTGATTTACTAATTTTTCTATTACTATATTGTTGGGTGCAACATTATCAAAAGTAAAACTGCGAATTATATTTTCGCAATTAAATTCTCGAATAATACTCATAAAATATTAAAAATATTATTTCCATTGCGAGAGTAATCAATTACTCTTAAGGCAATAATCTTTGTATGCATGATTCATTATTTATCTATATAATGTGTAGTGACAGCTATATATCATTTATGGTTTTAATGGGCCATAAATCCGAAGTAAAAGAAAAGATTAGAATGTTTATTTGAATAATCTATTAAGCAATCTTTCTTTTTACTGTATAATCTAATATTGTTAAAATGAAGAGTGTTTTTAGAATATGATTTGTATATGGGTTGGAGATATATTTGTATAAAGTTGGTGAAGTGAACATTTTCACTAAGCTAAGCGGAAACTTATCACTTGCCACAAATATCATCATGCTTTCGCGTTGCATGTTGTCTTGTCAATATACCCAGTTGTTTAGATTCAGACTAGAACTAAAAGTTGCATCAGGAAATCCAAAATAGAGTTGCGCCTGATTAGTAGCCAAACCTCCATGTTTGAGCAAACATTTTGTATAGTATCTGCTAAGAGGGTCTTGATCTCCTACTCATTTATAATGTCTACGTTGAGGTGACATCACATGATTGGTAGTTCATGGTCCACACTCATGATTTTTACCAATCATGTTTAGCCACATCATCGATGTGCATTAAATATCCTACCCACTATAAGTACGAGATCAGGCTCCTCTGTTAAGTTGAGCCGTACCCCCACCATTTTGCAACAAAAACTTCTTTTTGTAGTATTAAGTTACACACTGCTTTGTACTATGACAGTTTGTCTAATATTGTACCACTTAGCACTAAATTGAAATGTTCTCAACACCTAGCATTTTATTTTTTGACTCGTCATTTAGTGTTCAAACCAGTTGTTGTATTGGTGACTGTTTCAAAATCATGTTGAATATTTTCCAAATTATTTAGATTCGTGGTCCTATAATTATCACCAATATCGACAGGAATTGGAATATCATTCAGACTATGAAAATCATCTTCTATTTGGCGACCAGTTTCTAGAGTGTAATCCATTTGGAATAAAAAAAGGTAATAGAAATATAGAATAAAGACAATATTGTATAATAGAATTAGATAAAAATAACTCAAATAAGCAAATTTCAAGACAATAAATTATAAATTCCACAATAAAGGAGCTAATATGGATATTATAATCTGAGATTGAATGTTGTGAAATTTTTTTAAGTAGGGCGGGGTTTATATAAGAGTAAAAATATGACAATTTTCTTTTTTAAACAAAAAAAAAAAGGATTGCGGGACCAAAGTGTGATCGTTGGGCTTCAAAAGGTCACATATTAAAACTGTGACTGTGACTGTTGGACTTGGACCCTTGGTACCTACGCGCCACGAGCCTGCTCGTCTAATGTACGAGTAGAGAATGCTCGATTAGTCTAATATACGAGTAGAAAATACTCAATTTATTATAGACTGATACAACGAGTTCACAAGCCACCGACCCATTTGCCACCCCTATGATGGTTGCACCTCTCTGTTAAGTCAATAATTTCCCCTATAATTTGACAACAAAAACCAACAGCTCTTGTGAAACAAGAAACAACCATTGTTATCTGATGAAATTGAAAATTAAGCTCCCTATTCTGCATAAAATCAATCCCTACACATTTCTTTGTTTCTCTCTCTTTACTCCTACGGAATCGATCCAAGCATATATACACAACCCTTGTGTGTTGATGGTGTGGTTGGGCATAGAATGAGTTGAAGAAGATGATATTTTTTATTTTTTTATTCTTCTTAATTTTTTTTATTATTTATTTTAGAATTAACAAATTTGTTATTGCTATTAAAGGGGAGTGAAAATTTTGCACAAAACTCACTAACATTTTGAACATATTATGTCCAAAACAACTATTTGCATCTAAAGGCATAGGTCGATGTTTCTGAAGGACAAATTTCCATTGATAAGTATTTTCTGTGGTAGGCAGCTTTATTTAACTGCCTACAAAAAGTTAGTAATAGCATGACATACACATTAGCAGTACCAACTTACCAAACTAATCATATTATCATTTGCAAATGATGTTGCAACTTGCAAATGAAATACATTACATTACAAGTAGAGTGTCGCTATGCGGGCTTACATGCATTTCCATTCAACTGAACATCTATTTGCCAGCAGCAAATATATGTTCCCAAACACACTCAAGAAAAATCCCTTCATTACACATGGACGAGGACACACGCACGCACGTGCACTAACTCACTGCCAAACACACTCAAGCACCTTAAAAGGAAAATCCCTTCATTACACATTGACGAGGAGATGCACAAGCACCATCAAATTAATCTTCAGTTTCTCTGTCCGCCGGAATTTGTAATCAGTTCCAGGAGCTCAGCAGCTACTCTTAATCTTCTCTCTGCTTGCTCTTTTGTCACCAAGTTCCGAGTATAACTACATCGAGACAAAACCAAATAAATTTACCATTTCATACGGGAATGTTGATATTAGTGTTGCAAACAGAATGCAATATTGATGACACTGTCGTCATGTTATGTTGGATTGGATAGTACAGGTTATGAATAAGGAAGAAAAACAAGATAAAAATCTTGTTTGTTATCCTATGCAATATGATGTCAAGTACTATGTAGCATCAGGGCTTTTTTTATTCACACGACTAACCTTTTATCATTTCCAGCCTTCCTTCCAAGTTCTACCACAAGGTTATGTAACCTCCTCAAAAGAGCTGGTAAGTTATGTACAGCTTCTACACCTTTTTGGTTCTGACATATTTTCTTCAAAAGATCAGATGCAATGAAATATGCTTCCTCTTTGTTCCTACAAAAGATTTCAAAAATAATAATGACTCAAAATAATTAAATGAAACGGTTACATTCAAAAACTTCCAATAAAATCACACACACACCTTAGAAACTCCCACAGAATTGTTTCTACTGATCCCCGATTCTCAATTATGAGTTCGGTGAGGTGTGGATATCGTGCAAGGTTTCTTAGAGTAGAGAGTGCATGCTTCAGTACTTGTTGATCTGGGATACTGCGGCTGACAGAGCGGATCAGCTTCAAAAGTGTGCCTACAGCACCCACAGCAACAAGTTCTTCACAACATTTCTGTGAATGTTCTGTAGCCATATCTGTAAAACATAAGAAAAAAAATCGAAGACTTTATCATCTTCACCTAGATTCAAGGTCTCGAGGCTTAAAGATATGCATCTAATTCCAGCAACTATATAGGACACTCCAAAGTTGCACCAATATGACTAAAATGGCTAATTTAAAGTAAGTATGAGTAGAAAATTGCTAATATAAACTTCATGGACAGAAATGAAATGCTCACCCAAAGTTGCACAGGTATGGAGAATACCACTGACACTTCTCATACTCAGAAGTTCAGAAAGTGCTGCAACAAGTCTGTTTATTAACCGCATACTATCATCTACATTAGCAGCTGATCGTTGAACTCTCAACCGCAAGTCCAGCAATTGAGCTCTTGAATCTTTCCTAGCAAGGTAACCTTTCCAATACGACTGCCAAAGAGAAATCCAAGAAAAATAATTACGTGGAGAAATGAATACCATCACTTGCACAAAAAAATGCATCCATGAAACCATCATTACATGTATCCACATAAAACATTAAACCCAAAAGTTGAGAAACAGAAGGAAATAATTGTGTGGAATTTCTCCTTTTCTTTAAAAACTACTTTAAAAAGAAGATAAGCATCATTACTTGCTCTTTTTAAAAAGACAAGCTTGGGCGATATCTGAATATAAACAGGAATTGACAAAGTAAAGATTCTGACCACATGATTCATTCATTCCCATTTTACTAGGCATATAGCAGTGTAAAAAGAAAAATGGCTCACCTGAATTACAACAATACGCTGCCTCTCTCTTGCAGCAATTCGTCTTGCTATCCATCTTCGAAATTGTGATTGAATAACAATTACTGATTTTATTTTGACTCTGAGTAGTAGAAAATTCCTCCACCATCTTTGTAACTTCAAAACTGATTGCAGAAATATCTTCAGTTCATGGCCATGGAAGCTATCTCTTACGGTCTTACAATAGCAAGAAGCTCCTGGATTGACAAAAGGTCTAGGTAGTTACAGTTCAATAAAAGCATATAAAATAAGAGAGACTCAGGGTTTGGTTGGTTTTGCTTAAAAATTTGATAGAAGCTAAAGTTAAAGTCAAGAATTAATTTTAACTACACATTTCATGGGACTCACAACTTTTATAAACTTTTCAACTACAAATTTCATCAATTTTTAATCAAAATCTGCTCAAAACTGATTTTTAACAAAATCAAACGGGCACTTAATTGAAAAACAACTAACCTAGAAGCCTCTTCCTAGTATTCTCTCCCCTGACAAACCGCTGGATATCTATAGCAGCACTCTTGAGAGAAAGAAATCTCGTACAACAATTGAAGCACCGGAAAGCACTTTGGATCCTCCTAGCAGCATCCTTTTGACACAAAAATTCACTCCTTTGCAACCACCCACGGCAACAGCTCTAAATTCATTTAAAAGAGAGAATGCTTTTATAAATACAAGGAATGCACATTATTATGACACCAAATTTTATAAGAGTATAAACATATTGGATAGTTCACAAAGGTAATCGTACAAATTTAACTTATTCATTTATCTTTGTATGGTACTTAGCTGATTAATTGAAGGACAAGATTTAGGAGATGAAGGCCAAAAAGAGCATACACAATCCCAACCTGACAGCAGCTCTAAATTCATTTAAAAATTTTAGCACTAGTAATGCAAGGCATGCATACTATAGGGAAACAAGTTTCTATGAGAATAAAATTTAGTGGATGATTCCCAAAGATAATCATACAATGTATAGTATTGTATACTCAGTCATTTATGTTCATATGCTACTTTGCAAACCAAGTGAAGGACAAGACAGAGAGCCAAAAAGAGCATAAACAATCCCCGATGTCTAATCATTCCCAAGAGGAGAAAAATACTAGTTCAAAAAGTTAGCTTAGTCCAATAAAAGGCAAATAACCTCCAGTTAAGTACTAGATTCAGAAATTAATGTTAAATCCTTTCTTTTTGAGCAGAAAGAAAATGGATAACATTACACTCTTCAAAAGATATTCCTACATATTTGAGAGCAACTCACCTGCATCATAACAATGAGAGACTTTTGCCTGTAACATTTTTTCCGCGCCATCCATCCGCGAGCATGAGATTGAATAATAATTGCCGACGAATTTTCCTTTCTGTGAAGATAGAAATCCCTTCTAAACTTTAAACACTTGAAAATGTTTTGAATTGTTATAATTGCTTGCTTCTTATTCGCAAAGCGCTTTCTCATCAACCAACCACGATAATAACTCTGGATTTTAGTCGCAGCAGAGTTCTGACTTTGGATAAATTTATGGCGGATGAAGTTTTGCCATGCATGCTGAATAGTGAATGCTGCTATAATACGAAGATCAGTCACTCCATTTTCTTTGGAAATACCTGAAGCATTTCTCATCTCGTTAACCCTTTGATCACCCACATACCTTGCATTCCATCCACGAATGCATCTCTGTATAACAGTGACAGCATTAACGTGACCCAGATTGGATAAATCCTTACACATTTCACCTTCACTGCAGCGCCTCCCTGAAATCCAGGCCCTTGTTGCACGCTGAATGATTATGATTGACCTTTTCAGGGTAACAAAATAATTCCTGTCTCCATTGCAGTGCCTCCGAGAAATCCAGGCCCTTGTGGCACGCTGAATGACTATGATAGACTTTCTCAAGTTTACAAAATAATGTCTGTCAACCATAAAGGTGTGATATGCTCCAAAGTTTTCTGCATGCTCCGTGCTAACTGTATGGTTTAGTTAAACATTAGACTTCTGAAACATCAACAACAGAAAAGAGAACAAATTTGTATTTGCTCAGTGTAATAATACGCACAGATTGATGATCCTTGGGTGGTCCTTGCATTGGGCTTCTTAACGAATAATTTCTTCTTCACTGACAGCCAAGACCATATGACATTTTGCAAAACCAGAGCTGCGTCCCTTTTTCTCAAATAATTTCGATGTTGCACTGATCGCCTGAAGTGAGACTGTATTATAGTTGCAGCATTTTCTGAAACAAAACAACAAATATTATCAAGAAAGCATGCTACTCCGAATCACTAAACCAAGGAGAAAAAAACTCAAAGGAGACTTTCCTAGTTTTATCAGAGTAGGGATGACTTTGGTGCACCATTCACCAAGGCATGTAAAAGAGAAGAATATAGAATGTTCAAATTTTCTCATTGGAAACCAAACAGGGAATTGCATTACCAAAAGTATTCACAATTGGAAAAAGGAGGATCTTTATATTTCCTTTTAAATATGTAATTTCAAAGTACCTTTAGAACTAGATTGCGTGCACCAGTTAAGGAAGGATGGCACAATGCATCGGAATTCACTATGCAACTTGTTATGTGTAGAATCAGATTGCAAGAAGTACAACCATTAGAGGTATAATGCACAATTATATCATATCAATATTAGAAATTTGATAATGAGACAATTTTCAGCTCTGCTAACAGTATAATCGAGAAAACTATATTTCTGTTAAACCAGCAACATCTCGTGATCACTACCTCTTTGCACATTGTTGTCCCATCTGCCAGTCAAGTGGCATTGTGGAGAAAGAGCAGCTGGCTTTAAATAGCACTTATTGTTCTGCCGAGCCATGTCTTGCCACCAATTCATTATAGCCTTAAAATTCCTAGTGTTATCTGCACTACTAGCGAGATAATACATCAGTAAGCAATAAATGTAGAAGAATCTCTTTAAATATTAATTTTAGCTGATTGGAAGGATATATAACAAAAATGCTGAATGAAAGATGGAGCCAGTATACACTTCTCTCATACGAGTATCATATATCATCAAAATGATTTTAAGTGAGCTATATTCACTTGTAACTCCAATACAAATTTTATTGCTAAGACAGTAATAATATTCAAAAGTTATTATCTAGCTAAAGCAGACATAATGAGAGAGAGTGTAAAAGGTTGAAATGGTTTCTATCCACTACCATTACCCTCAGTTTTAGGGTAGATAACCTTGTCTGAGGATGAGATCCAATAGAGCACCACATGTTTTAGTCAGGTTTTTGCCTAAATTAATGCCATTAGAATAAGACGAAAATTGTATAAACGATATAATTTTGTCCAACATTGAGGTTGAAAATGTTGGATTGTTCAAATAATATATATAATTTGCACTATTTTCATGACTTAAGTGAAAATGGCCATTAAAGTTGGGAGGATTTTGGAATCAATGAGATTGCATGGCTTAAATTGGCAAATCTTGATTCCTTGATGGACTTAGGACTCATGCGCGCGATTTCATACAGAAACCAATTTAGTTTCTGAAAATTGAAGCTCAAGGCAAAAATCTGGCTTGCCAGATTCGAATTTTTGGTGCGAAATTTCACACCTTTTTGCAATCCATTGCCCCCTTCCAAATTGTTGACATTATAGGATGCCATTTCATTAGATTTATGAGTGTAGAGGGATCAATTTTGAAGTACAAAATCAATATTATCTTTAAAATTTCTCTCTAGAATTCCTATTTTTCAGGAATTATCAAAGTGTTCTTGTTCCTTGTAGAGTTTCCATCTTTTAAGGCTTGATTAATCCTCTAACTATTAGCCGGTGATTCCCACAAGCAATCTCAAATCCAAGAGGGGACAAATATTGTTTTGAGGACAGCTTTATTTCAACCTGTTCAAGCTTCCATTTTTTCAATTTATTCATCCAATTTTGTGATTATTGATTTTTGTTTCTATCTTCTATGTTTCTGTGTAACTATTCCTCTTCTATCTTGGTGTTTGTGATATTTCGGTCTCCACGTCCTTTAAAGATTTTCTAACAGAAAAGATTAGCAGAAGTAGGTTTGTTAAAAAAAAATTAATAAATCCACAATTAAATTATGAGAGACCTTCCTCGTTGCTCCACCTCTCTATACTGAAGCGCCTCCTGTATGGGCTTTGACAGTTGAAACCCAACAATTTATGAAAGTTTAGTGTATCCTGAGAAGAAAACCAACACGGTTAAATGATTTCTCAAAATAATATTCTGCCAAGAAATATGTTTTTAACAATACCGTGTTTCTTTTCACAAGTAGTTGAAATGAGAGAAACACCAAGAGGACAACTACGCTCCGGCCATTACATGCACCATTATGTTCAAGTATGTCGCTGACTTGTAAAACCTGCACAGGGCAGCACCAAGCACAGTAATTCTTGTGAAATACAGTCTGCTGAAGAAGTATAAACTTGACTGAACTTCATGAAGGAAATGTTGCACTTGAGAATAGAACATTTTAAAACTAGAATCTGAAGGCGCTAAGAAAGTTATTTTGGATGCATTCTATTTTTGCTAGCCATCAACTAGTGAAACATGATTATCCTAGAATTCTACTAGACACCCAAAGGAAATAACCATTATGACAAACTTATGTAATGATCCTGCCAAAATACAGGACCCTTGTATCATATATTTTCAATCAACCAGAAAAAATTGACTTTGATCATTCTACAATTTCAACGAACTGTCTGGCTGGCACAAAACTAGTACTTAATGAGTAAGTTGTTGCAGTCAAACTATAGAAGTTGGTAGCTGTTTAGTCACCATACATCAAAATGTAACTAAATAGAGTTAAGCTTTCCAAATCAAAAATAAACAATCAATTCTGAATTGTCGAAGCTCAAATTCCTATATTTGGTCATGAAATAAACAATGAAACATTTATTAATCTATAAAATGGAATTTTTTTTCATGAATAATGAAGATATACAAGAGCAGATAGCATGAAATCTATAGGTCTCCCAGCAAATGTTTCGTCTTTAGATGCGGTCTTCATGGAACCTTTAAATCAGACAAGAAAAATTAAGTTGGTTGTCTTTTATGCACCCAAATGCATAAAAGAACTAACTTCATCACACATAATTTGAAGTTTTGCTGATTAGACCTTCAAGTTCCATATTTCATGCATATAAAGCATAACATAACACTGGCATCTTTTCAAAAATTAGGTTTTCCGTTTCATTTACTTCCATGTTAGAAACTGACCTTCGTGTTAGTTGTAGACCTAGATATCTACAAGTCCTTCCATTTTTAATACACATAATATTTTAAGTTATCATTAATTCATTACCTCGGGAAAGTTTCCCAATAATGATGTTAACTTTTGAGTAAGTATGAAATTGTGTACTGCATCTGTATACTCAACTGCTGACATGATCGAAACTTTTTTCGTTGTTGCATCTAGGTCCTGCAGAACCATAATCAGATAAAGTTAACTCCAAAACATAATAACAAAGAAAATGAAATAAATTAGAATATGTTTGGAAATGAGAAAGAGATACACCAATACCTTGAAAGAACATGAACAATCATGTTCCTTGCGAAAGTAATAATCAAGCAAGCACCACATAGCTTTTCCATCCAACAAGGAGGAGTAATTTTCAATCTTGAGATCGTAACTTTCACAAATAGCCTGAACAAAGATCTTTTAGATGACGTTCAAATGTATTTCATATTTGACTGTTTATCAAGAGAAACATGTATGGGATAATTCAGCTACAATAATTATCTGAAATCTAATACCCTAGCTGAGTTCCTATCTGGAGGTCGACTAGCACAAATTCATCATATAAATGAAAAGTGATGCCACAAACACAAGGTGATATTGTGATGGAAAATGTGACACGGGCAGCACAAGAGAAAAAGGTTTAGTATGAAAACAAGGTCGACAGACAGGAATGTAGCTAGATATGAACACACTGAAACATGAAATGGATAACAACTCAACATACAAGTGCACCAAACAGAAGGTCTGAGTTATGGTGCATGCTATATATCTCTCTCGCTTGTCCCGCCATCAAGAGAGTACATGATATCATGATACGTCCAAGTGTGAAGCTAAGGCTTCTCTTGCCTAGGAGTCATTAAGTATGAGTCCATACAATTAATACTGGATCGTCAAAGACCTGATTCCATTTTTATAATGCCCCTTTCTATTAACATATCAATACACATACTTGAATAAATCCCCATGGCAACGAATCACACTACACTTATTGAGTTCTTTGCGTGCCTATTTGGTCTAAAATTGTTTTCATTGTAGTTTCAATAACTAGTCACTTAGGAAGGGAAAGGAGGAAGGACGTTCTATGTCCTCCTACATTTACCAAGAAACTCCCATTACGTCTCACAACAACCACAGTCTGAGGTTATTTTCTTTTGACTTAAGGCTTTCTTCAAAAACCACTCTTTGTGATACAAACATCTTTAGAAACACTTGAATGAGCATGCCAAATTTATAGATCATGCCTTGGAGGAATTTAAAAAAAAAAAGGATATTTTTATAAACTAAATACCTGAACCCAACCCAGAAGCAAGTACAAGAGACTCTGGGTGCTTGGCTGTTCCTGTAAAATGGTAGAAGATAATTTCCCACTAAATTATGATTTTGAAACAAGTCTTTAAGAAAGAATGGCTAGATAGATGAAACGATAACACTCTTATTAGTCTACTTTGGTTAAGTAGCAGCTAGGTTAATTATCACATATATATGCAACTTGTAGAATGCCTCCATGGTAAGTTAATCTTTCTCTGATTCCAGTAAACAAAAATAATTTTCAAATTTGAAGCATACCACAACAACTCCCCGGATCTTTGAGATTTCTTCTGACAAAAGTGTTTTGTTGATTAGGAGAGGCAACTGCATAATGCATAAAAGAGTTAAATGAGCAAAATCCTTCCTGGATCCGGCAGCTATAATTAACTGCACATTTATCGTTTTAAATATGCAGTAAGAGAAACTGGTAACAATATACAATTACTCAATGTACACAACAATGAAAAGTCTACAGGTTCTGACAATAGATCTAGAGAAGTAGAATATGAAGAGACAAGAAATGTGGATTACAAGAAAATATACAAAGCACCTGTAAGTGAACAAACATGTTCCATAGCAAGGAAAGTGTAAGCTCCTTGTCTCCATTTACAACATCTTCTCCTATAATCTCTATTCCATCTTCATCAAGTAATGACACACTAGCCTCCTTTAGATATTGCAGTGCAATACCACAATTAACCAAGCTCTTTTTGCGAGTATCAGATGGAACCACCACTTTCTGTCCATCAAAAGTGAAAAACTCGTTATCCAGCCAAAGAACCTAAAACGAGATGAAAATTTATTTTCTATAAGCCTAACCATGAGAATAGAGGAATCATGTTGTAAGAGCTGAATAGATCTGCAAAGCCGAATCCCATCTTGCAGATCTTCAAATAAATCTGTGACTTTGAAATCATACTCGATTAAATGACTCTGCACAGTACAACAAATGGTCATGAATTGATGCAAAAGAGTGAGTGTTTAAACTTAAACTAAACAAGACAAGTGTAGCCGCATAAAAAAATAGTGTAATCCAAGTTGCTTACCTGATGATAAGTTACTTTATACCCGACAATTACAAGATGTGCAAGTAGATTACCTTCCCCATGCATCACATCAGATGACAAAATATCTAATTTCAGCAATGAGAAAAAGAAGTCAAAACTAATAAGAACAACATCAAAGAAGTGGCGCAGAGAGACTTACAGATGGAAAGAAGAATGTATCAATTACCATTAAGCACTTGACGGCTTGATTTAATATTAGATTTCAAAGAGAACAGTAAAGGAGATCCACCATCCAATCCATCAATACCGTATTTAAGGGGGAGACTGGTTTGAGATTTCGCTCTATCAAGTATGATAACAAGAAATAATAATCTCTTCAAGATTACATTCCCCAAATTTTCATAGTAACCTGGTCTGTATAACCCCTCAACTGACTTGTTGTAAGCATAGGCTTTGGCTAATCCAATGTGTGAGAAGAATTGTTTTTCAATTACCATCCTCAGGAATGCAATTTCTTGCTCGGAATTGACATTAGCATTTGGCAACAATGAGTCACCGCCCAAGATAATGTATAACCCAATCCGAAGCCAAATTGGGTTGTAGCACATTAGAATTCTCATGGCTTTTTCCTTCATCCTTACATCACTAACTATGGGGCAATTTGCCCTCATTTTTAGCCTGCCTTCATCAATATTCTGAAAAATAAATAACAAATGTTAACGAAAATCATAATAATTTTACACATTAATATAGTCAAAGCCATGACAAGGATTACTGAATTCCATCTTTATTCCAAAAATTCCAGACTGAATTATATTACACACAAAGTTCTGGATCCTCTAGCACAAACAAACAACCATTCCAGACATGTGTATATGTTAACTACTAAACTCTTAAGAATGTGAATCGAGTAAACAAGTATTAAAACAAATAGTCACAATTCCATTTAGTTTTTTGAAAGAGCAATGAGTGTTCAGCCAGCATAATTTAAAAAACATAATTTGGAATGAAAACTAAAACCGCACAGCTCTGACCAAATTGAAAATTCATTTTCTCACTGCACCTAAAATGAGATCATCATCTGAGCAAGAAGAACAAAAGAATGAAATAATACAATTATTTAGGGAAAATAATTCCCTAAATAAACCCAAATTGTTATTTAAATGGAGGCTTCAGTATCCATAGGGGAATCCTGGCAAAATTCATGAATTCGACTAGAAAACAAAATATTTGTAAAGACCAGCTGTAAATAAAAAAACAGATTTTCTTCATTATTTGCACTTTTATTCTTATGGCAATGAACGAATTATCTTGTCAAAATATGAAATTTACTTGTTGAATAAAGCTCAAACTAGCACCCTGTAATGACATGTTGCTAGGGATTTTGTGAAACCAATTTTAGCACAGGTTAATATTTTCTTAATTGACACCTAATCTCAATGTAATAAGCAAATTATTCTGCACAATTCAGCTCTCTTGCAATGCATTGTTTTACTCGAAATTTTGTAACTTATTTCAGCTAAATTAGAGCCAAACCTTTGCTACTTGGGTCATAGTCTCGAAAATCTCTTTACAACTCCCCAAGCTCAAGTAAACCCTCATTCTCTCCTTTAAATCCTCGAAGCTACATATCTCTCGCAAAGACGCCCTCAACCCTGTAAACATAGAATTGGAAAATCCAGCATCGCCCCTTTCTGCACTACCCACACCTCTCCATGATGAATCCTTCTGTCTCTTTGGACCTCGCCAAGGCCCATCAACTCCCACTCCACGGCTGGGCAAGCTGTCCCTCTTCCCATTATTCACTAAGATCTCCTTGGCACCACCTGCACCCCCTCCAGATCCTTCAACTTCTCCCGTGAACTCCGCAACATTGCAGCCGCAGGAACCAGGGTTTTCGAATAGAAAATTCAGCCATACGGTGAGAGATCTTGCAAGTGATTTAAGTGATTTTTCCTTTTCGATTTGGACTTTCCGGGCCGACTTGGATTGCTCGAGCTCAAATGCCTTCAATCTCCGTGCGGTCTTTGATTTCAAAGCTGAGTTTTTCAAGCCACATCGCGAATAGGAGACGGGTGTGTTTTTTGAGGCAGTGAAGAAATGTGGTTGCTGGGAATACGGACTAGCCTGGAAATTGAGGGTTCGTGAGGTCTGATTTGGGGTTTTGACATTCGACAAATCCTTAAAGACTGAAGTTGATGGAGGGTTTGGTAATGGCGTAGGAGGACATGAATTTAAAAATGATTTCGTTTTTCTTGATTCCATTTTTCTGTGATTTCGCGTTTTGTTGAGTGAATTTTCTGGAAGAGAATTTGCGGGAGCGTTATTCTGAGAAGTGTCTGAACTCTGAAGGGATTGAAGATTTCGAGATTTACCGTTTGGGTTTTGAATTTGAATGTAAACATTCTGGCGGTTCACGAACGTGAGAAATGAAGTTACGAGATTGCCCTCGAAAATGCTATTTCTTACTGCGTTTCAAAACTAGTGTTTAACCGTGCGATATATTAATTTCGAAAAAACATATTTGCACAAAAAAAAATTTATTCAAGGACAAATTTTAACTTTTTATTGATTTTAAAAGGAGCAATAACAATTATTTTATAAAAGAATTATTCAAGTTCTTGATAGATATTTCTATTTCGCCTAATTTGGCGATGAAATTGACACATAATCAGATATAAGGTATTGACATTCTTAATGTATAGATTTTTATCATTTTTCTGATTCTACACAGTATTTCTATATAAACATGATAAAAACACAAACAAAAAAAATATTTAAGAACATATTTTAATTTCTTACTGATTTTAAGGTGTGGATTGGGTTACTATCTTGTTTTTTTTATCATTTTTCTGGTTCTACACATTCTTTCTATGTAGACAGGATAAAAGCACCAAAAAAATAATTAAAAAAATCGACAATATATTTATGACAAAATACCTCTTTATCGACGAATATAATCTCAAGATTGTATGTCTCTTCACTGTTTCTATAACTGAATATATCCCAAATACGCACAATTCGAACTTTCACTGCCCATTGAGTTTTCGTTGAATTGATTTCTTCGACCAAATTGAAAATCGACGTCATTCCTTTAGACTAGTATACCGCTTTTCTTTGTGGTGTAATCCAACCGTAAATGATTTTAATGGATTGAGAAGAATGAGAGAGAATTTTTTTTTATGGGAGCTTGATTTTGATAAATATAGAGAAATTGAGGAATTGAGAAATAGATATAGGTTTTTGTTTGAGAAGATGAAGACGTAATGACGGACAAATAAGTTCTTTTTTTTTTGCTTGTAGTGGAGTAAACCTCCCTACGGTCGGTGATTATGTTACTGCCAACGTAAATAAAAGAAAAAATTAGAGGCAAAAATTTTAACTTCTATCTATACACTAGTTCAAAATACAAACGGAGACTTGCATGCACAAAAACATACCTATACACAAATAATGTATGGTGTCTTAGTTTTTTAATGCAAAAGTTACTGATATTTATACTAAAGCACGGTTCCCAAATTTGTTTGTAAAAAAAGTGCAAAGCCCATTAGGTTGAATGCATGTTTTTTGTATTTTAATGTTACTTGCAAAACGAAAAGTCATGTTCATATATTAAAAAAAAAAAATTAATTACGATTTTAATGAATTGTCATTTTATACTTGCATTACTTATTGGTCCAAATTAAATGCGAATATCAATTAATTTTATTTGTAGAAGAAAATGCAGAGCCCAATATTTTGAATGAATTTTTTTTTATTGCAAAATAAAAAGTCACATTGATAAGATTGAATTGCAAAATAAAAAATGTACATAGCCCAAAAAGTTAATTAATAAACTTATTTATTTTAATTTTGAATTGCAAAACAAAAAAATGCAGAGCCATTTATTTTATTTTGCTGTCGTTTTTTGAGAAAGTTAATTAATAAGCTTATTTAATGTAATTTTACAAAATCAAAGCATGAAATGAAATGAAATGAAGTAAAAAAAAATATAGCATAAATAGAGTAATGATATAGTACCCATAGTGGACACCAATTATGGTGCACACTGTCCACGTGGCATCACCACATTAGTCACTTTTTAAAAAGTTCAAAAAATTGTCAACAATTCTTTAAAAAGTGACCAATGTGCCGATACCACATGGACAGTGGGCACCATAGCTGGTGTCCACTGTGGGTGCTATATCACTACTCAGAATAGATAAGAGTTTTGATCTATTGCCCCCAGTGGGCATTATTACACTCAAGCAATGAGTGTTTTACACTTATCCCGGTGGGCATTATAAGAATGTCCACCGGGGGCAATAGATCAATTCCCGAATAGATAATGTGTGTGTGTGTGTGTGTATTGGAAATGATGTATTTTTTTACAAAATCGAAGCATTAAATGAATTAACTAAAAAAATTGAGATATTAATAGTTGACTTCACCATTGATTGCCACTTGGCAAAAATCTATGCAAACTATACTACTTTTATATATAAATAAATATAATATAGATATTATCGTGAGTCTAAATACGTGGCTTCTTATGCCATCTCCAACCCATATCTTCAAATTGGTGCAACTTTTGCACTAAAATGGTGCAACTTTCACACCAAATCCAAATGTCATCTCCAACCCATTCTTCAAATGTTGCACCAAATGAACAGTGTATATTATCATATATTTATATTTGTAATTTTGAACAATAATTTAATTAAAAAATTAGTTAATCATATAGTGTATTTATAATTTTATATTAAATATATATTTTTTTATTAAATTTAATTTACATAATTATTGCATTCATTAAAAAAAATAAGAAAAGACACGATACTAAATATCTCAATTTAAAAAATATTTAACATAATAAAATAAAAAAAATTGGACAGATTACAAAAAAAGACGTCAAAACATAATTAATTTTGTCATTTAATCCTCAGAATTAGTATATTCATCTCACAAATGATCAATTAATGCATTTCGAAGTGCAATGTGAGCCTCTTTATTTTTGATTTGCCAATGCCGAGCAAGGAATTCTTGAAAACGAGTAACTTCGTCTAATATCATTTCAACTTCTGGAGTTGGCGCTTCAACATCACGTTCATCTTTAATAATCATGTTGTGCATAATAATGCACGCAGTCATTATATCATGTAATACATGTTTATTCCAATACCGTGATGGTCCTGCAACTATTGCAAATCTTGATTGAAGAACGCCAAATGCTCATTCTACATCTTTTCTACAGCTCTCTTGTTTCATCACAATTTTTTTTTTTTTTTTTGAGTACGTGGATCATGAATTGTTTGAACAAGAGTAGACCATTTGGGATATATACTATCAGCTAAATAATAGCCCGTATTATATTCTTATTCTTGTATGACATACTTCGCTGGATGAGCAATATCTTCAGCAAAGTTGGAAAACAGATGGGATGCCTCCAATATATTGATGTCATTATTTGAACATGGCAAACAGAAATGTGCATGCCATATCCACATATCGTAATCAGCTACAGCCTCGAGTAAAATTGTTGGAGATCCACTACGGCCTGTATATTGTCCTGCCCAAGCTGTTGGACAATTTTTCCACTTCTAATGCATACAGTCGAGACTACCCAACATCACTGGAAACCCACGTTGTTTACCAATATGGAGTAGCCTCTTGACATCATCACGGTTTGGTGCTCTTAGATACTGCAATGCAAACACCTCCACAATAGAATGACAAAATCTCTTCAAACTTTCAATTGCTGTGGATTCTCCTATTTTAATATACTCATCAGTAGCATCTACCGCTACACCATATGCCAACATCCGAAACGTAGCAGTTATCTTTTGCAAAGAAGACAATCCGATTCTACCTAGTCCATCCCTTTTCCATACAAAGTAGTTGTCATGACTTTTAACAGCCTGAAGTATACGTAAAAATAACCTTCGTGACATTCGAAAGCGTCGACGGAACATACCTTCATTGTAAAGTGGGTTCTCCGCAAAATAGTTGTTGAAAAGATTTGCATCAGCATTTTGTCGATCGCGATTGATAACTATATGACCAGGAATTGATCCTCCGTGGATCACTTCGTGTTGTTGTTGATCGATGTAGTAAGCGATTATCATATTGTTGTTGGAAACAATCCGAGTTATCGATTCCGTCCGTGCATTGTTATTCAGTAGTTCTACTTCGCTATCATTATCTCCTTCCTAGAAGGATAGTGAAAACGAGGACGAAGATGAATTAGAAACACTCCAGTTTTGAAATTCATTTTGCTTGTAGAATTGGTGTAGTGAGTTTTTTTTTGTTACAAGATGGAGTGCCCTGTTATATAATGTTTTCATAATGTCATTATTGTGTCACTTTTACATACTTTATCTCAATTGATACATATATTCTAACTTCATCCAATGAATACTTTCTATAATAATAATACATATATTCTAACTTCATCCAATGAATACTTTCTATAATTATAATATATATAATCCTAAATATACGTAATCATACTTTAGTTAATCATAAATTCTATAATCATACAATAACGAATCATAATGTGGTTCATATAGTTAACCTAATCATAATTTCACTTTAATACTTTATGTAATCATGCTTAATCTAATCATGTTTTAACTTTATTACTAAATATAATCATGATTACACATACCAACACCTTATCCAATTTACTGCAAAATATCCAATCATGGCCTATTCCACATATCTTATCTCTGCTGTCATAAATACAGAAAGAATCTTATCTTGTCATACTTTTACTTTTATCATAAATTCATGTGCCAAGTTATCTTATCTATCTCCAATTTTTTACCTATAAATTAGTATACGATTGATTCATTTTTTATTACCTCCAATCATTATGAGTTCAAATAAATGAACAGCTTCATACACAAATGAAGAATACATACACTTGTGTCGTGTATATCTTGATATTTCTCAAAATCATATTATTGGTATTAATCAATCGGCGAAGACATTTTGAAATCGCATTGAGAGTGAGTACAATAGTTCAAAACCAGATCATATAATGCAACATCGAGCTAATAGATCCTTGCAATGTCAGATGTCGGTTATTATTGCTGCTGTTGGCAAATTGAGAGGATGCATTCAACAAATTGAAAATTTAAATCAAAGTGGAGCATCAGAACAAGATGTTGTGAGTATTATTTTTAAATTTTATATTATAATAATTATATTTGTTATGGTTTAACATATAAATTTATATCAATTTGCAGATGAATCGAGCGAAAGCTTTGTTGTTACAAGATGACAAATTGAACAAATGCTTTAAATTTGATCATGTTTGGCTCCTCACGAAAGATACAGAGAAATTTGGTAATGACGTTAACACTGTAATACCCAGCTTACACAGGCACACTGGTAATTTTGCATCATCACAACAAGAGTCTCAAACTTCAGCGTCTCCGACATCAGAATATCCAGGATTGTCTTCATTTTGTCTTGACATAAGTGAAGAAGATATTGGTAGTACTTTGAATCAACGACCTATAGGGGTAAAAAAGGCAAAAGGAAAACAGAAAAAATATGAAGAAAATACAAAAAGATTAGAGAAATGAGAGAAGAGAATCGTCAATTGGTTAACATTGCCAAACAAGATCACGAGGATAGGCAAGAACAATTCAGAATACAAATGCTACAAGCTCAAACCGAGTCCAAAAAAGTTAACGTGATAGAATATCGAGAAGAAAACAAAATATTATTTAAAAATTTGAGTTCAATACCAGATCCAATTTTGCGTGAATCTGTTCGAAATGAACAAACGAGAATAATCCGAAAACGAGCTCAACAATCCAATGAATCTCAAAGTAGCTCACATCCATTCGGTCAATATTTTGATGATCTTGGAGGATCTGAAAATGATTTACCAGACTATTAAACAATAGTCTTGCAGTTGATGTTGTATTTTACTTAAATTTTTTCATTTCAAAGTCTCCCAAGTCGTAGTGCTAATTTTTCGTACTAGTTTTCAATAATCGAATTTGTAACTTCTCAATTTTAATGAGTACTTTTTATTCAATATATGTAGTAGATATTATTTATTATTCAATTTATTACTTCTCATAAAATTTATTGTATCAATAAATATAATAATCAAATTAAAATAATTATACATCAATTTATATTACAATACAATGAAACTGTAAAAAAAAAAGGATACAAAAGGAAACCAAATGTTCAATTCAGCCAATCCAGGAGTAAATGTGGAATAAGTTTTCATGCCAATTTCATCTTCATTGCTACACTGCTGCGCCATATATGGCACATCACTGTTCATCTTCTCAACATAGCGCAGCGTTTTGGCGTCCAGTTGGAGAAAAGATTTGCTCCATCTTGGCGTTTTCACTTCAATTTAGTGATGGGTTGGAGATGCCCTTACCGTAGAATTATTGGATTTTTTTTTAAATTTATAATCTGATTGTCTATATAAGAGCTTGTTTGGTATAGTTTATAAACTAGTTTATTTGACTAAAAAATTTGCCTTCACAACATGACATTGTTGACCATTCTTGGTCAAATAAACGATTATTGATTGAAAAACTGGTTTATAAACTATATCAAACAAGCCCTAAATCGATCAAATATTATTTTTATCTACATATTTCGTAGGATTTATAATTTTTATCTACTTTATATTCACACATTTTGTAAGACCAACTGCTTATAATTTACAAAAAAAAATTTATCAAACATACTCTCACTCATATATTTTATTTGAAGTAAATATTTTAAAAAGAAATTTTGAATTGTTTGAAGTCAATTTCACGTCGTTCTAAGTATTTGTTTGATAAAATTTTTTATAAATTATAAGCAGTGGGCCTTACAGAATATTGTAAATAAAAGTTGTGGATCCTATAAAATGTGTGAATAAAAATGATATATGACAAGCTTATAAGAGCATCCGCATTAGATGTATTAATTTTAGCTAGTCAAATAAACAATAAAATAAATGTTAATTGATACATCTACATGTGAAGTTTAACTAGTGTTTGGCTATCATATTGGATGTGTTAAATTTAGTTAGTCAACTTTCTATTTGGTATTCTCAATGTATATATGTACACATGAATGATCTTTTAAACATCGGTGCTTAGATTTTGCTAAGCACCGTTGACATGACATAGATAGACATGTCGTGTCTATCCAATGCAATATACATTGGATAGACATGTCATGTCACTGATGCTAAGGAGATCATTCCTGACCATATGACGCTAAAAGCATCTCCAATGTACTTAGGATTGTGGTTGACGTGATAATTAAATAGACGGATTTCTAGATTGTATAGAATGAATAGACGGTAACGTCCAACAATTCTCTCTAATGGATTCCTAATACAATCCAATAATGTTAATTATGTAACATTTATTTTTTTAAATTAAAAAATAATAATACTAATCCACTTAACATAATTTTAAAAAAATTAAGTCAAAAGTTAAAAAAATTGTTGACTCATCAATCTCACAAAACGTCTAAATGTAGAAGAAGTACCTCACATTTTCTATTTTTTCTGGTATCATGTCAACCTGACATAGTGTTCCACATTATGCATTAGAGAAGTATTTTTAATAGACATTGTCTATTTGATGATGTGGCACATGATTTTTCCAATTCACTACCATTTTCTTAATCTAAGATCACGAAACCCAGAGAATCTAGAACGATGTATATTGTGGCATTATGACTTTTTCTGTGTGATTCTTTCATGAAGATTGTTTTTGTTGTGTGTCTTATTTGTTAATATGGTCGTGCATTATTTTGACTTGGGTGTCTTTAATGGAAGTGGTGATTTTTCTATTTGGCAACAAAAAGTGAAAAGCATTTTAGTACAATAAAAAGTTTCAAAAGCCATAATTTGTTTTATGCTGCCATAAATGAAGAACATAAAAAGGAATACTATAACGTGCATATACCTCTATTATCTTACATTTATCTGATTGTATTTTGCGTAAAGTTAGTAAACTTGATTCCACTGAAAGACTTTGAAAAAAATTAAAAGAACTTTATTTGACACAATCCACCCATAACAAACATTTTTTTACTTGAAAATTTCTTTAGTTTCAAAATCAATCCATCTAAGAATTTGGATGACAATCTTAATATTTTTAATAAACTTGTTCAAGATATTACAAATTGTGGTGAAAGGGTTTTCGAAGAATATAATTGTTTTGAATGTCATACCTGATATGTATAAGGAAGTCAATAATGCAATCAAATATGAGAGGGAGGCCCTTACACCCGATATTGTCATTGATTCTTTTAAGTAAAAAAAGGAAGATGAAAGCTGAAAGAATTGAGATAGAAAATGGAGAGATTCGCCTAATAAGATCTCAAACTAGGGGTGGAGATGGGCAAAATAGTGGTGGCAAAAAGAATGGTAGAGGTCGCTTTAGGTCATAGGAAAAGGCAAAAGGGAAGAAATGTTATGGGTGTAGAAAAATATGACATTTCATAAGTGATTGTCATAAAAAGAAAAACAAACAAAGAGATCTGAATGAGACAAATGTAGTGTCCTCTAGTATTGAACTTGGTAAGGTTTAAATGCTTTTAAATTCTGAACCCGTTGAAATTAATAAGTCTATGAACTCACATATACATTGGTAGATTCTTGACTCCGGTGCATCTTTTTATGTCATATCTAATAAATATTGGTTTAATCATTTGTATGAGTCTAATCATGGGCATGTAGTTGCATGTGGTGGAGTTGCTTATAAAATCACTGGTAATGTAACTGTTAAATTTGACAGTGGCTTGTGCATGTATTAAGGGAAGTTATATATGTTTTACATATGGGCATAATTTGATTTATGTGTGGGAGTTGAGTACAGGTTTCACTGGTGGGCTTGAGGATGTCATGATTAAAATGTATAAGGGTGCATTTAGAACTTTTAAAGCTAATGGGGGAAATGGCATATACATTACACATGCTGAAGTGATGAGTGATTTAAATTCCATTATGGCTTCCATTGACCCTGATCACACACAAAAGTGACATAATATGTTAGCTTATATTAGTATTAATGGACTTAAATTGCTTAACGACACGGGTGTGTTTGATAAGAATTATGTGTCTGACATGTCATTTTGTGATCATTGTGTACTTGTAAACATAGTAGGATGTCATTCTTATTTAACACACATAAGACATCTAAAGTGTTAGAATACATTCATTCTTGTGGGGTCACATGAGCAATCCTACTTTTGATGGCAACAAATATTTTTTGTCTATTATTGATGATTGAGTTTATTTTCTAAAAGATAAATCTGAGCTTTCATAAATGTAAATATGAGACCAATAATGGTCTCTAGTTATGCAGTGCTAATTTTAATAACTTGTGTAATAATTGTGGCACCACTAGTCATAAAAATTGTGCCTTATATTCTTCAACAAAATTTGGTTGCTGAAAAAATAAATCGTAATTTACTTGATAAAATTATGTGCATGATGTTGAGTTCTGGTATGCCTAAATCTTTTTGGGGTAAAGATGTTATGATTGCTTGCTATCTTACTAATATGACTGTTGTTTTAAATGATGATACACTTTATGAAAAATGGTATGGTAAATATGCTGATTATTCCATGCTTAGGACTTTTTGACTGTGATGTATTCTCTCATCAAAGTGAGGAAAAATTAGATCATAAGATTAAAAAATGTGTTTTCTTAGGATACCCAAATGGTGTTAAGGGGCATAGGATGTAGGATAATAGCCAAAATGGTGTGAAAATCATCATTAGTTAGGACCTCACCTTTAATTAGCCAAAAGGGGTATAGACCGATTGTGTTTTACGTGGACACTTAATGGTGACACGTCATGAATTTATGCTGAAAATTTAACAAAGTAACTATTGATGAACGCATTAGTATACTTCAGTGATCATCACTAAAATTTTATAACTTCAATGATTATTTTGTAATTTTACTAAAATTTCAGTGATCGTCAGTAAAATTAAACTGGTATAAAAATAAGAACTATAGTTTATTACTAATAGTGTTTCCGTTTGTGAGTGGTTAATCGGGGTTTGATTCCTCACAATTAAACTATTTTACCCCCTATTTTTCTTTGGAAATTTTGCACAATCAGTCTATAACATTTAGTAACTCCAAAAAATTCATCCCCAACCTTTGAAATCAAACTTTTTAGTCCTCAACATTTTGTTTCTTTTGAATATATCTTTTGTTTTAAATAATTCCATCAACTTTATTTTTTTTATTTGTATTTTTTTATTTTGTTAATACCCAAAGTTGAATGCTTTTTTGTTTTGTTAATAAAGTTTTGAATAAAATAAATAGTTTTATTATTTTTTCATATGTTGCTCTCTTTCTAGTAGTTACTAAGCCGTCGACTATTGTAGACCACTATAACTTCCCAAGTCATAAGTTCTGGCTCTACTACTATTTATAACTAATTACAACTCTTATTCAAATTTGTTGAAACGACTTTAACACACTGCGTTTGAGTAAAGGCGGACAGTCATGCGCTTGGATTCGCGAGCACATCTAGCTTTGCTATTATGCACTTATATTCGATGAATGTTGAACTTTCCTTGTGTTTTTAGCTTTTCTATTTTATTGATCCAAATTTCTTATAATAATTTTTTTAAACTTTTTAAAACTTACAAAATATATTTGCTACTTTGAATAATTCAATGAAATTTTGGCACAAATGGTTCCCAATCTTTACTTTCAGTGTAGAAATAGTCTCTACCCTTGTTTTTTGATATATACGTCTTTAATTTATGTCTTTTTTTTTTTAATAAAAATGAACAAATGCCCTTAATTTGAAGATTAAATTATGGTAAATGTCCCCAATCTTTGCGGTCATTTGCACTTTCACCCCCAATCTTTTTTTGCACAATCATATTCTCAACATTTCAAAAATTGGTGGCATTCATTCAAATAGATATGTTTTATCCATTCATCAATAGTCAATCCACTTGACCTACACGTCCAAAAATTGAAAATGAAAATTGTCATTCCATTATTCTTAATTAAAATATTTGAAAAATAAAAATAAAAATATTAGAAAAAAAATTAAAAGAATTAGAAAACAAAAACAAAAATAAAGAAAAATATATTTATCCCCACTCCACCGTTTTGGTGGTGCCGGGGGATAGGAGGAGTGGTGAATAGATTTTTCTTTAATTTAATTTAATTTAATTTTTCCACTAAGGGGTGGGGTGAAAAAAGATTAATAGATTATTCTTTAATTTTTTGTGTTTTTTTTTAATTATTTTCTTTTGTATTTTTTCTTTCTGAATTTTCCATTTTCTATTTTTTAGACATTATAACTAAGAATAAATAGAATGACGATTTTGTCCTTCTTAAATGTTGGTCATGCAGGTCAAATGAGTTGACAAATGGAGAAAATGGTGGAATCCATCCACTTGGGTGAATGCCGTCAATTTTTGAAAGGTTGAAGATACAGTTCTCTCTAAAAAAAATCGAGACAAAAGTGTAAATGACTTCAAAGATTGTGGACGTTCCCTGTAATTTATCCTAATTATTAAATCAAATAATTGTTTTCATGTCTTTAACCTTTGGACAGGGGCGGATCCAGGATATGACAAAGGGGTGGGCTAGTTTACGAATTTTTTTTTTCCTAAACTCATAATTACTTAACCTATTTTTATAAGAATCTAATTTTTTGTATAAGTCGTAATATTTAAAAAGTTTACAAAAAGTCATTGCACAAAAATATTCAAGATCTAAAACTAGCTAAAGAAAGTTGTGCCCGACGATTTTTTACCGTTACGAATTCTTCTATAATAGAATCTATATCTATTTTATTAATAAGGCCTCCCTCAACAAAATTTGTTACGTAAAATCACATAAAATCCTAAGTACCTTTTTTTTTACTTTTTCTACTTTTTGAAATTTGAAATAATTTCTCAAAATCAAGTAAACACCATTATTTATCTTTCAATAACAAATCAAAATTCATATAAAATTATAATTTATAGATTAATAAATAAACAGAAAAAATGGATAAAGATAAATAAATCCAATTGGATTTGGCTCTTTTGGAATTGGCCATTTAAGAATTGGGCTTTTTTTTTTTTTTGTTTGGGATATGATGGATTTTAATGTTTAAATGATTTAAATTTAATTGAAGTGGGCTATTTTTTTGTTTGAGATGGGATGGATTTTAATGTATAAATAATTTAAATTTTAATTTAGCTCACTTAAAAAGTAGGCTATTTTTATTTTTTTTGTTTGGAATTGGATGGATTTTAATGTGTAAATGATTTAAATTTTAATTTAGCCCATTTAAAAAGTGGGCTATTTTTTTGGTTGGAATGTAATGGATTTTGATGTGTAAATGATTTAATTTTTTTTAGAGTGGGCTATTTTATATTTGAGCCAAACTATTGTTTAAAAAATCAATATTTACACATAAACTTGGGCTTACTGGGCTTGAGCTGCACTGGGCTTAAGCCCTTGAATCCGCCCTTGCCTTTGGAAAAGGTATATAACCAAAAAAAAAAAAAAATGGTTAAATGATCATATTTTAAGTGTATGTAATAGCTCAGTGATGTAAAAATTTGATAAAAAAAAAAAAAAAAAGATAAACAAACAACAAAATGACATATTTAATTTTATTACATTCAACCAATCTTATTGTGTTTTTATTTTAACATAAAAATACTTATTAAATTTAATTGCATGAATTATGTGTTCTTTATTTTCTTCATCGATTGATAGTAAAACAATAAATTAAATTTTGAAGAATACAATTGGAGTTATAATATTTGTAGTTAATAATAGAATAATTCATTGAATAAATAAAAGTATTTGAAGATTAAGCTTGTGACACAATCTTTTTTTATTTTTTATAACCATAAAATAAAAGTTTAATAGTGTAATTACTTAATAATAAAATTATTAATTTTCTTTAACACGTTAGTTAATAAATTATGAGCTTAAATTTAAGTTATCTTGCAATAGTTCATCAAATATACAAAACAATTTACTTATACTATTAATTGGGTCAATAAAGTATTTAATTTAGAAAAGAAAAGAACTCGTTAGTTCTTTTAATTGTTTATAAAAAATAAAAAATACAAAATACAATACCCATTTGCACCATTTGCAAAGATAATGAACTGAGCTACTATTAAAAACCAATTATAATGGCTTTGCCCAACTGTAATTAAAATAAAGGGCATATTTTAAAGCAACAATTGCATACCAAATGCATAAATTAAGGACATTCGTGTCAAGAAACAAATATTAAAACTATTTATGTACTGAACGCAAATATTAAGGACCATTTTGCACAAATTCCCTAATTTAACCGGATCAATTACAAGATGTTATATTGGACTCCGGTAAAAAAAGACCAAAAAATCGTGTCAAATCATTTCAAAAGATTTTATTTTGTCATCTAATAGAACCCTCAAGACTAAGTGCTAAAATTAGAATTTACAAGAAATACTCTGAAACGTTGAATGCTTCCTTTTAGTGCCACGCTTTCAACATCTCAAATTTAGTTGGGTAAATAGTCCTAGGTCCCGAATCTTTGAATTTTGTCATCATAGAATTTTGAATCTTTTATTTCAGACACACAAGGTTTCTAACTTTTAAAAAATGTGCTAACATAGTGAAAACTGCTAGTTTGATTATTAAAGATCAAATTTTACTTAATAACCAATCTATCATTTTTTTAATTAAAACATGTTGATGTCGGAATCTGCACTATTCACGTATCAACAGATCTCCAATCAATCATCTGTCAGCTTGTATGTTACCTGCTCATTAGGACGACCATTAGGCACCAAGATCACTGGAGAAAAATTGTCCGACGATCGTTGGTACTTTGACGATCAAGTCAACTACTGGTATATGCAAGAGATAAAAATATAAGAAGAATGGAATTTGGGTGTCGGAGAGACAAGTAGGCAGAAATTTGAGCAAGTTTAAGAGTGAGAATAATGCATACCTTAGAACAACCGGAGACGTTGTATTTATAGCCTCAAAGTTCTAATTGATTTAGGAAAATAATCAATTAGATATCTGATTAGATTCTTCTTCCTTATGGGATAAGGATGATCGGTTGTCAAGGCAATCTTCCAGATTTCAGCACTTATTTGAGTTGTTCACGTTGTCTAATTTTTAAGAGATTGAGATTTAGTTTCCTTGTAAGAATCCATGTGGCAATCAAACACAATATTTATTTGAACACATCTCTTGGTCATTTTGAAATATTATGCTGCCCGCAAATTACAACGGATTCAAAGCCCGGCGAAGCATACTGGATCAGCTATGAGAGTCGAGGCCGGTCATAGGCTTCGCTGCACTTCGATTAATGCTTGCTGATATGTTACTAGGCCTTCGCGGCCTTCTGTGGATTTTTGAGGCCTTCACTGGATCTACGAGGCCTTCGCGGGGCCTGGATTGAGCCTTTACTGGGCCTAGAAAGCCTTTGCTGACGTGGAGGCCTTACAAAAATCTAGTAGTAACAAAACAAAAATAAGAAAATGAAAGAGAGAGAAAAATAAAAATAAAACAAATATTGCAACCAAACTCTCATGTCACCATTTATTCTTCTTCAAATCAGGGTCGACCCTGAGATTTTGGAGCCTTAGGCGAAAACTGAAATGGCGCTCTTAATATACACACACATACATAATGATTATAGATAATATTTTTCAATGAATAAAAACATTCAAAACTAAAATAATAATAGTTTACAACTTTCAAAAGTTCACTTTAAATGTACTCTTCTAGCACTTTGAGATAACAAAAATCAGTAATTAATCTATTATAATCAATATGTTCTAACCTACATTTTTCAATAGATACCATCGTCAATCTATTCAGTCTATATTGTGACATTGTTGATCAAATACAAGATTTTAGCAACTTCAACTTTGAGAAGCTTCTCTCTGCTGAGACAACTGTAACTGATATTGTCAACAATATTCTGTAAGCAATCAACATATTCGAAAAAACAATTATCCATTGTCTTTAGATTGTTCAACACCTTGATTCTCTTTGTGGTCTTTATTGGTAAATATCTCACAATTTTGAGTTCTAAAAATAACTCTTGCCCATGAATATCAGAATCTATGTCTTGCTTCAAAAATTCTTCAAGATCATCATACAAACGCTTCAAACAATCATCATCTGCAGAATGTCATTTATTTAAATCCAACAAAAATCCAAAATTATCTTCATATTTTTGAAGTTGTTCAAACTTATACTTAATCGAAGAAAGCGCCTGATCAACTATATATAATAAATATTCAATTCTAAAAGATTCTTCAGCTGAATGTGTGATCTCATTATTGACATTTTCATCAAATTACTTATTTCTACGAATAATTCGCTTTTTATGAAATATAGGTTTAATTTCCATTTGAGCAGCTATTTCTTTAGCACTAACTATGTCAGATTCAAATCTAATTTTTCTATAGGTTTCAAAAAAAGAAATGAGTGCTTTCAAGTGACTAATAGCAACATCAATAACCATATCCTCACTTTACAACATTTTGCTCACTTTATTAATAGCGGGCAATATATTATAGCATATAACAATGCTAAACAAAAACTCAAAATTTATGAAGTCAAATGACAAATTTTTAGCATTTCTAAATGTCTTAGGGTCATCACATGTTTCCATCCAGTGAGTTAAAACAAGTTTTAGTTGGGGAATTTGGAATCTTATTGCTTTAATACTTTCAACTCGACTTTTCCAACATGTTTGTGATAGTGGTTTAAGTGTGAGGCCTTCTACATTATCTTGCAAAACTTTCCATCGCTTTGTAGAAGATGAAAACAATATATACAAGCATTGTACAACTCCAAAAAAAGATCTAGCCTTTATACAAGAATTTGCCATATTACACAATGCAAGATTAAGACTATGACAACCACATAGTGTGTAAAAAGCCACTGGATTTATTTCTAATACTCTTTTTTGCACACTTTTGAGTTTTCTTTTCATATTAGAACCATTATCATAACATTGACCTCTTAAATTACTTATATCAAGCTCAAGTGTTTGTAGAACATCTAGTAATTCACTAAACAATCCTTCTCCAAATGTATCATCTACCTTAAAGAATCCTAAAAAGAACTCTTCTATCTTAACTGAACTTCATGAGACATATACACATCGTATTATAAGAGACATTTGTTCTTTATGACTTATATAGGGTGTAAAATCAAGTATAACAGAAAAGTACTTCACTTCTCTAATTTTCTAATGATTGCACTTTTGATCTCACGTGCCAACATGAGTATAAATTCATTTTGAATTTTATGACTAAGATAATGATAGTGAATTTCCTTCTCTTGAATACGATGGACGAATTCTTTTATTATTGGATCAAATTCGGCGATCATTTCAATTATTCTTAAAAAATTCTCATTGTCTTCCTCATAAATTTTTTCAGTGTTTCCACGAAATGCTAAATTATTTTTACTAAGAAAGCTAACAATAGCAATATCTCAAAAAAATTTGTCTCCAGTGTTCTCTATCTTTGTTAATTAGACCTAGTATATCTTTATCAATTGTTAAATTTCTTTGTAATCGCGTTTTCAATTCAATCAATCTTGTCATGTTATTCATGTGCACATTATTCGTTTCATGGATTTTAAGCTTACAACTAAGATTTTTCCAATCATTTATTCTTTCATTCGCTAATTGAATATTGTTTCCTTCATCGTTAAGCTTAAACAATTTGTAAAAAAAAAAAAAAACTAATTACTTTATCCAATGAAATTGATTAAACCAACCATTTTCTATCACTTTTTTCACTATTTGATAAATATCGAGTGTAATGTGTAGAAGAAAAATACATTTTTTGAGAATCTTTAAGAAAATCATCCAAATTTCTCTAGGGGGACATTTTTTTACTAACAAATATATCAAACTTTGATCAATGTTTTTCTAATTACCCAGATTAGTAATGCCCAGATTCAAACTTTGGTCCCCAAATTCTTAATTTTAGTGGTCAAAATAAGTGTAATTTTAATGGTCAAAATAAGTGCGCTTTCAATTAAATCCTTGACTTTACATTCGAATTTTTACCTAAACGATCAAAATAATATAATTAAATAATAAACTATATAGTGGTCAAAATAAGTATAAAATTCGTACTTATCACTTAGAGTTGACCACTAAAAGTAGACATTTTAGATTTGGAGGACCAAAGTTTGAAGATGTATAAAGTTGAATGACCTAAAATGCAAATTTTTAGAGGACTTAACTGAAAGATAACTGAAAATTTGAAAATATGTAAAAATTTGAAGAACCTAAGATGCAATTTTTGGAGGACTTAACTGAAAGATAATTAAAAATTTGAGGACCAAAGTGTAAAAATATAAAAGATTAAGGACCTAAGATGTAATTTTTGAAGGACTTAACTGAAAGATAATTAAAAATTTGAGGAACACATATAAAGATGTAAAAGATTAAGGACCTAACATGCAATTTTGAAAAGACTTAATTGAAATATAGGGACTAAAGTGAATATTATATAAAGTACATAGACTACTGTGTAGTAAATAAATACCACATCACCATTTTAAATTAGAAATTTAATGGAGTGACTATTAATGAAATGATTTCTAACTTCAGTGACCGCAATGAAACTTTTGAACTTCAATGACCATTTTGTAATTTGAAGGTAACTTCAGTGACCATTGGTGAAATTAACCCGTTCTTTATCCCCTAAATTTCAAGCTCTTCATCTATATTATTTTTATTTTGAATCTTTTCATTTTCATACTCTTCAATTATACTAGTGAGAAATTTTTTCATCGCTCCAGTTTGAGATTGAATAAATTCTGTATTTTTTTTTTTTTTTACTTTTTTCATTTTTTATGTTCGGACAAATATTTTCTAAAAGACATAATAAAATAATCCAATTATAAAAACAAGATATGATTAAATATAGAACTTGTGAGGAGCAATAAAACCTAAATAATTCTATCTTTGAAATTTGAACTCTAATATGCCAAAACAAATTAATAATAAAAAAGGGGTTAGTTTATTTACTTAAAAAATTTATTTTCAAAGAATCAAAACATCTGATCATTACATCACGGCAAGAAAGAACATGTGGCTGTGGAATGTGGATTGTAAGGGACTAATGTCAATCACTGATGGTATATTATATAAAAAATGTAAGGGATTAGTGGCGCAATTGGCAAGAGCTTCACTATTTAGCATTCATTCAACTTCTGAATTTCCGATTTCCATGCGTCTGTTCTCCTTCTCTCTGGTCTCTGCGTCATTTGAGTTCAAAGCAAAGTGGGTTGTAAGGAATATTATATGTTTGGACAAGTGGGAAGATTTTCATTTGGGCTTTTTCAAATGTATTGGATTTAAAAAAAAAAAAGTTGGGCCACATTTTAAGGGACCCTTTAACAGTTGGGGGCCCTAGGTTGACACTGCTCCAAATATAAGTACCAATATACATGTATGTATAGGTAGAGAGAGAAAATGAACTTAAGATTTGTGAAAAAAGAAAGAGACTAGTAGATATTCAATTATGATCAATTCATAAAATTATGAATCTACATATGTATATGTATATATATAAAATCTCTAATTATGAGATTTGATTTAAACACTCAAAATAATTATAGGTTTTAGAACAAATGTGCTGAAGATTTATTTCCTTCAGTGGGTGGCACGTTGAAGATGAAATACAGGCAATAAAATAAAGGACCATGGAAATCAACACGTACGAGAAGTAGTGCAAGAAAGAAGCCATTACATTTGGAGGAGGGTGGTGGCTAGGTGGTGCTTTTGGGTTGAGGATGGGGTGTGCCGGGGTTGCGTAGGGAAGGAAAAATTTATTATTATTATTATTTTTTTTATGGTTCTTTTGGGATGGAGTTGGAGGTTAGAGTTAAATATTTGAATAATCACTTAATTTTTAGTATCATCTTTATTTAATCACTGAATTTTAAAGTATTGAATGCTCACCAAACTTTATAACATTGCTCGCTGTTACTCATTCTTAATGATCTATTAACAGCTAGTGGACGAAAAAGAGCACGTAGCAGACGGAACGCCCACGTGGCATATGTTTTTGCCAACTAATGTTAAATTGTCCGCCACGTAAGCAATTTGATTTTTTGAATAATCACTGAACTTTTAGTCCTGTTTTCGTTTACTCATTGAACTTTAAAATATTGTCGACTCAACTTTTTAAAGTTACACTTCGTTACTCACTTATGATGATTCAATAACATCCAATTGACAGAATGCCCATGTGACTAACGAAATGACCATGCGTCATCTATTTTATGCTATTAATCTACCAATCAGAATAGTCGCACATCATGTCATAAAAAATGGTGAAACTTGCTCCAATTTAACCAATTGATCTCAAATTGATTTTTCCTAAAAGTTCTACCAAAAACCCTAGCCCCAACCTATCTTCTCTGGCTAACCAATCTGGGATGGAAAACTCTATTATAAATAGAAAGTAGTATTATTGTGGTAATGTTTCAGTGTTGAAGACATCTTGGACGGAAGGTATCCCTGGACGTTGATTTTGTAGTTGCAGATTATACGGGAAAGGTAGATGCGTGTGAATTTTTTGATTGCGCAGATCGTGCACTCCATGCTAGATACAAGTCGGTAATCAATTGGTGAAACGTATGGAAGAAATCAAATTGAGATCAATTTGAATGAAATCGTTTGTTTAATTGGGGCAAGTTTCACCATTTTTGGTATATTAAAAAACACATTTTAAAAATGTGTTTCGTGACATAACGCGTGACTATTAGGGATGGCAACGAGACGAGACAGGACGGGACGGGGCGGGGCGGGGGCCAAGGCGACCATTCCCGACCCCACCATGTCAGGGAATTTGTACCCCATACCCACCCCGTTACCTGCTTAAAGTGGGGCGGGGCGAAGCAGCTCTATGCCCCGTTTACTTTCCCAGTTGTATTTTTTTTTTTTTTTTGTTTAAATACTTGTAATTGTGATTACACACTAAGAAAAAATCAAAAGAAATGACTGATGGCATAGGGAGAGAAAGACAACTGTAAGCTTTTTTCATGTACAATCCATTGTCATTTACACAAAAATGTGAACCTTTTCATGTACAATTTTTACACAAAAATTCTGTGTATTTACATCCTTTAACATTATATATTAATTATAGACATCAAATTAATGGAAACTGGATTTTTTTAAGGAATGATAAATACCTGGAAATAAACAAAAAAAAAAAGGAGATAAATGTGGTAGTAGCTGGTGGCAGACGGCAGAGAAGCTGGTGGCAGACGGCATAATAGATTTGATCTTTGCAATTCGCACATCGCAAAGAGGACAACAGCAGCCGGGATGAATTTAGGAAATGAAAATCTGTAAATGGGGAAAGTTAATGAAGGGTAAGAATGTTCAACAATTCATTTTTTATAATATGTGTATGAAACCAAATAAAAAAAGTGCAAATAAAGGGGTAGTTTTCTATGCCCCATACCTGCCACGAATACCCGATTGTTTAAGACGGGGCAATCTTAAATGGGGCGGGGCACTAGGCAATTTGCCATTCATAGTGACTATTTTGGTTGACAGATCTAATGGCACAAAATGAAGAATACGCAGTCATTTCGTCAGCAGTCAGCTTCATGGGCATTTTGTTAATGGGATGTTATGGAATCGTCGTGAGTGAGTAACGGAGTGTAACTTTAAAAAGTTGAGTGAGCATTCAGCAATATTTTAAAGTTTAGTGAGTGAACGGAGACAAGACTAAAAGTTCATTGATTATTCTAAAAATCAAATTGATAACGTGGCGGACAACTTAACATTAGTTGACAAAAACATTTGCCAAGTGAGCGTTTCGTCTGCTACATGTACTTTTCCGTCAACTGACTATTAATGGATCGTTAAGAGTGAGTAACGACGAGTAACGTTGTAAAGTTCGATGAGCATTCAACACTATTTTAAAGTTCAGTGAGTAAATGAAGATGAGACTAAAAGTTGAGAGATTATTCAAACATTTAACTCGCTGGGGTTTGGCTTGGTTAAAATTTTACTATTTTTTAAAAATTGTTTTAAGTGGGATCTATTTGTATTATTTGAAAAGGTTAGAAACTTTAGTTGCAATTGTCTTTATTTTTTTTTTTGTCTTGTTGCTTTCTTTACTTTTTGTTATTTGAAAGGGAGGACAAATTTTTCATTTTTAATGGTCAAATTGACGGTTTTCATCATAAAAGAACGTCAGTCGCAAATGTTTCATAAGTTAAGGACATTGGGTGATAGAAATCAAAAGTTCAAAAGCCATCATCACAAAATTCAAAAATTTGGGACTCTAGTACAATTTGCCCAATTTAGTTTAGACCCCAATAGGCTAACTAAGTGTTTTTTTGGTAGACTTTAAAAGTAATTTTTAAAAATATTTTAATAAAGGTTGATGCAATCTATTGTTGAAAATTTGATAAAAATTATGTGATTAAGGAAAATTGGCGCAAATGATCCATAACGTATGTCAATAGTGCACAAATGGTACCTAACCTTTCTTTTTTGATGGAATGGTCCCTAACCTATTCATTTAGGTGCGCAATTGGTTCTTATTTGATAAAAAAGACAATACCTTTAATTTTAGTTAAATAAATTATTGTTGGATTTCTAACCTTTACAAAATGTACAAATAAGTCACATACATTTATTAAACAATATTTAAATTAGCATATTAAATATATCACTATAGTCGTGTCAAATAAATTTATCATAAGAAAAAAATATAAAATTATTGTGCTTTAGGTATATGTAATTGTTATGTGATGTGAAAAAATTGAATAAAAATTAAGTTAAATAAATAACAAAATGACGTATATAATTTTATGACATTGAACAAATTTTATTATGATTTTTTAACATAAAAATATTAACAAAAATTAATTTACAAATTTTGTGTTATTTATTTTTGAACGGTTATAAAACGACAAATTAAAATATAAAGAATACAATTTGAGCTCTAATATTTGTAGTTAATAAACGAATAACTCAATAAAATAATAATATTTGATTATTAAGTTTGTGACAAAGTTATTTTTTTTACGTTGTAATGATAAAATTAAAGTTTAAATTTTAATGATTACTTAATAATAAGGGAAATTGGCGCAAATGGTCCCTAACGTTTACCATTAGTGCGCAAATGGTCCCTAACGTTTCATTTTTGGCGGAAAGGTCCCTAACCTATCCTTTTAGGTGCGCAAATGGTCCCTAGCAGTGTTTTTTGTCTTTATTAGCAGGGGTAAAATTGTCAAGTCACATTTTTTTTCAACCTTTCAATTGGCGCAAATGGTCCCTAATCTTAAGAAATTTGCCATTGGATTCTTAACTTTTAAAAAAGTGAAAATGAGTCCGATACTTTAAGGAATTTGACAGATCTGGTGTTTTCGTGTTAAAAATATATCTGGGCTGTTCCTAATTAATTATATTCTGTATAAATCGGTGAATAATAATTAAAAATTAAGTGAAAAAATTTGTGACGGTAAAGAATGTCGGTGGCATCGGGATTTGGGATCCAGGTGAGGAGCAACGCCGGAGGTGGGTTGGTGGTGAAGCCCTGCGGGAGCCACCAGCTGAATGCGGTGGCGGCGTTGAGTAGGGTGGGGGTGAACAAAAGAGCTAGGGTTTCGAGGGGGTTGGTGAAGAGGAACGTCGGTGGTTTGGAGAACAGGTTCGTTTCCGGGACCGTTCTTGGTGGTGCTGCGCGTTTGGGCTCGAAAAGGTTGAATCTTTGGCGCACGGATGGGCCTGGCCGGGCGCCGAAGCTGGTGGTGAAGAATGCTTTGTCTCAGGTGCCTGAGAAGCCGCTCCGGCAACGGCGAAACACGGGGGGAAAGATCCCCCCGTCGCAGCGAAATAGGGGGGATTTCTCCCCCCTATTCGCGGCGAAACCAGGGGGGATTTCTCCCCTCTGGTTGCGCGAGCAGAGAGGGAGGGGATTTCTCCCCTCCCCGGTCGTCGGCGACGGCGACCGGGGAGGGGAGAAATCCCCTCCCTTTCTGCTCGTTTTTTGGGTTGGGTGGGGTGGGGTGGGGTGGGGTGGAACCATTTTTTTTTTCTTTATTTTTTTTTAATGTAAAAATTAATTAAAATTTAAAATAATACTGGTCCAATAATCTTGTAGCTCAAAATCGGATTGGATTGGCCCGGTAAATATGAGACTGTATAAAATCGAGTTGGATTGAGTATAAGTAAAATTTTTATTTGTTACAAATTTATTTTTTCTTTTTTTTGTTGTAACGATAAAATTAAAGTTTGAATTTTAAATAATATGATTACTTAATAATAATAAAATAATTTTAATTATCACATTTGTTAATAATTATGAATTTCAATTTTGGTTATTTTATAATAGTTCATAAAATATTCAAAATAATTTAGTATATTATCAATTTGTTAGTTTTTTTTTAATTTTTAATAAAAAAAAATTAAAGTATCGGACTCATTTTCACTTTTTTAAAAGTTAAGAATCCAATTGCAAATTTCTTAAGATTAGGGACCATTTGCGCCAATTGAAAGGTTGAAAAAAAATGTGACTTGACAATTTTACCCCTGCTAATAAAGACAAAAAACACTGCTAGGGACCATTTGCGCACCTAAAAGGACCAATTGCGCACCTAAATAGATAGGTTAGGGACCTTTCCACCAAAAATGAAACGTTAGGGACCATTTGCGCACTAATGGTAAACGTTAGGGACCATTTGCGCCAATTTCCCTAATAATAATACAATAATTTTAATAATACGTTTGTTAATAATTATGAGCTTAAATTTTAGTTATTTTATAATAGTTCGTAAAATATAAAAAATAATTGTATATTATCAATTTGTTAGGTTTTTTAATTTTTTTTAAAAATAAAAGTATCGGACTCATTTGTACTTTTTACAAATGTTAGAAATCTAATTGAAAATTTTTCTAAATAAAAATAAGAGTATATTTGTCTTTTTATCAACTAAGGACCAATTGTGCAATTAAATGGATAGATTAGAGATCATTCTACTAAAAATAAAAGGTTAAGGACTATTTGCACAATAAAGGGAAAGGTAAGAACTATTTGCGCCAATTTCCCTGTGATTAAAAATGAAATTATAATTTAAGTGCTTATATTATAAGCAGTTGGTAAATGTGTGGATAAAAAGTGGTTGTAAGTAGTGGGTCTTATGAAATGTGTGGATGAAAATTATGTTTGACTAATTTGACTAGCTGAAATTATAATTTAAGTTATGCCAAACATATGCTAAAAAAAGATTTTAAAAAATTCTAACAATCATGCTATAAGCTCCTACCCATTTTGACTCTCTTTAACAGCGATAAAGTATTATATTAACAGCAAAATCATGATGGCAAATAATCCTCTTTTGCATACGGACACAGTGACATTCCACGCTCCATTTGTTTGCATATCATTGGTCAATCCTCGTCGATTAAGCCAACAATTGGCTCGTGCATCTCACTCTATATTCAAGTGCGTGGGACACCCAGCCAAATATAATGAACAAATAAAAGGACAAAACCCTGTTATCATCTAAGCATTTCTCGTTCATATCTGTCTTTTCAAATTCGCGGGATTTTTTCTCCTTTTCGAGGCAATTTTCCGTTAGGGTTTGGGAATTTTGAAGGAGAAAATGGCTCAAGCAGTGGAAGAATGGTACAAGCAGATGCCGATCATCACTCGATCGTACCTTACCGCTGCCATTGTCACCACCATCGGTTGCTCCCTCGATGTAATTAATTTCTTTCGTTATTTTTTTGTTTGGTTATTTTGTTGTGGGTAAACATCCCCTCCCGCTTATATATGTAGTTGAAATTGTTGTAAAGTTTAGTGATTTCAGGATAACATGATTGGTTTGAAGAATCATTAACACGGTTCATTAATTTCGTGAATTATAGGTCGCTTTTTGCATTTTTTTTTTATTTCGAAATTATTTTGGGGAGGCAATTGGAGTCTTTTTATGTTGTTTTCTAGCCTACTAGGGCATGTTGTTTGTTAAAATTTAATGGCTTATTATTTTTCTTTTTTTGAAGATTTTTCATTTTTCATTTTTTGTGATGTTATTGCAGATAATAACACCGTACGACTTGTACTTGAATCCAAAGCTCGTGGTGAAGCATTACCAAGTCTGGCGTGTCATCACCAATTTTTTGTATTTCCGAAAAATGGGTATTTATATTTTACAAGAAGTTGAGATTTATTCTTATGCACTTGGAAAATGATAAAATAGATAGAGATGCCTCTTTATAAAAGTAAGGATCAGATTATTTAATCTAATATAATCTGAAGCACATAAGAACCTTGTGTGACGGTTAATGTGGACACTGACAAATAGCATATTTGAAGTAGGTATCTATGCACCCACAAACCCACCCTCTTCAAGCCAAATCTGTTTACTGAGGCATGCATTTTACCAGTAATGCCATGGAAACTTTACTTTAGTTTTTTATCACAATGTGCTTTGACTGTGATAGTTGACATCATTTGATTTTATGCGTTTAAATGTTGGGAGAATTAAATCGATTAACTATGAGATATTTTAGTGTAATTTGATCCGTTTTGTGTGTTTCCAGACTTGGACTTTTTGTTTCACATGTTCTTTCTTGCTCGATACTGCAAGCTTCTTGAAGAGAACTCCTTTCGGGGAAGGACTGCGGATTTCTTTTACATGCTATTATTTGGCGCCACCATGTTGACAGGCATCGTTCTTATTGGAGGGATGATTCCTTACGTGTCAGAGTCATTTGCTAGGATTATATTCCTTAGCAATTCACTCACATTTATGATGGTTGGTGTGCCTGTAGTTCGGAAGACTTGTGACTGCACTTTTTGAACTAGCTACATACCTTAATTCTTTCTCCTCTCATTTTCCCCGTTTTGCAGGTCTATGTTTGGAGCAAGCAGAATCCTTACATCCATATGAGTTTCTTGGGGTTATTTACCTTCACAGCAGCTTATCTTCCATGGGTTAGTCAGTGACTAAACATTTTTTAGCCCGTTGTTCAGATTGTAAACGATATTCACATATCATTGATGTTGCTTTCTTTTAAATATTTTTAACCTCATTTTCAAGCTCTTGCATCACCACCAGTTAGAGTTAAGATCTGCTTGGGAGTTTCCTTTTTACCGGTTTTGAGTGGTACCGTTTATGAAAGGTTGGAAAAACCGGTACTTGTTAGTGTAATTTGAGGTATATTTCTCAACCTTCCAAATCACTAGTTTTTCAAATTATCTTCCAATTTTACTACCCTAAACCTAAAATACATTCTTTATTCTTCCTCTTCTCTCCAAGCACACATTTTGCTTATTCTCTCCAAACAATAATTTTTTGGTGCTATTGAATTATTTTTGAATTTTTTTGTAGTTGAATATATATTTACATTTGAATTTTTACATACTTCATATTTTTTATACATATCTACCTTTTTTAATATATGGTTATATATGTAATTTTATTATTTTAAAAAACTTTCAGTACCAGGATATTAAATTCCCAAATATGAGTTGACTTAAAAACCGCTACTAAAACCACCCAAAATCGGACGTGTCATAAATGCCCGAAAATCGGTAGTTTTTAACTTGTATTCCAAAACTCCCAAGCTGGCCCTAGTGTTGCTTTCATTTACATTTTTAACTCATATTAGCACCTTGAGGGGGTCTATAATCATTTTTTGTCCATATTCAATGCTGAAATATTAACTTTCCAGACAAGCCTATGATTGTTTAAGATTGTGGGAGTGCACAGTGCACTTTTATTTGGAAGCACTGGTTTCGCAGAACCTTGACTTATTTAATTTGTTGTACATATCTCAAGATCACCATGACATTCAAACTACAAGATCATCTGCACTTAATGAACACCCTCCCAAGAAATAATGAACACGACATAATACGGAAACCAAATTAAGAAATCTAAAGATTTACGTGCATGAGACATGTGAAACCTGACACTGTTTTTAACTATACGTGTCAGTGTTTTTATTTGAACTACTGAACACATGCGTGTGACTTTGGGCTTAATCCTTTTTCTTCAGGTTCTTCTAGGGTTCTCTGTCCTTGTTGGAGCTAGTGCTTGGGTGGATCTACTGGTATGTTTGCACGGACAATATTACTATCTTTAGATGAACTTGCATGTCTTGGTAGTTTGAACTAGGTCTTTATTGTTTGCCATCTGTATGCCTTTGTGAAAAGGAGTCCATTCTCCTGCATCTAAAGCATGCACACGATACTAAACGTGCTGGTTATTCAAGGCTTTGAGAATGCATCTTTTTGATGTGGAGTCATATCCTTGAAATGTAGGCATCATTGGTTCTTTTAGTTAACAGCTGATGGGCAATTCCACAAGAGCTTGAATAATTGTGTGAATGATTTTTGCGTGTTTTTAATATCATTCATACTCTTTTTCCTTACTTATCTCTAGGAATTTAGTTTGTTTGCGCATAACTTATCAAGAAACATTTATAATTTCGGCCAGGGAATGATTGCTGGTCATGCCTACTATTTCCTTCAAGACGTGTACCCACAGATGACAGGTCGGCATCCCCTGAGAACACCGACTCTTATTAAATCGTTGTTTGCGGATGAGCCTGTTGTGGCTGCTCGGCCTGCAGAAGTGAGATTTGCTCCTCCACCAGTTGACGATGTTCAACAGAATTGATCAAGATTTGGGTGGGTGTGCTGCTGGATGCTGGCCTTTTGTTTCCTCTAGATAAAGATTTGACTGGAAGGCCCATCAATAGTATTTGTGTTTAGCTGCGGTTGCTGTTGTAATCTAAACTTTGTGCAGGATACAGCGAAATTTTAGCTTGCATTTCTTAGCTTCTGTGGGATGCAAAATTACAGTGGTCCGGAAGATTGAGTGAAGTGCTTATAGATACATCTGTATATTTCTTGAAATTTTTTATGTTGATGTAGTCTTCGGGAGAATTGGGCATCCTCATGGACCTGACACTTAATCTTACAGGCTCGGGATTGATAAGAATTTTTAGAATTTCTACTGTAGTACGTCTGTAAGGTTGCCATTATGTTCAAAACAGAGAGCATGTTTGGAACAGTTTATTTCATGCTCATGGGTAGCCCCTCGCATAAAACACAATACATAGCCTGAAAAATTCTTAGCTTGGTTGGAAGTGACCCTTTTAGTTTTCCCTTGTTTCAATGATTCTTTGATTATAACTTGTGGAAAAGTAGCTTATCAAACTACACCATAAATGTCAAATTCATTTTTATCAATTATTATTCGAAGTCCCAACTCCGTTTTCTTACGTCTACACAAAATACTAATTATGCGGTGATGTAAACTATTTTCTGAGGCCCCAAACCCCATAGAGCTTAACGAAGGGTTGTACTTTAACCCACTTAAGCACCTTGCATACCCTTTAAACGAAACAACAGAGGTGCCAATCTAGCAAAAATATGCCAATAACTCTTGAGAAGACACATAAATTTAACAACCTCCAACATTAAAATTACATGAACAATTTACCACGTGCTTAAACTTCTTTAAATGCTGTCAAATTGTGAACCTTTTCCAACCCACAAATCATAACAAGAACAATTGAACATCTCTCCCCTCTTGAGCTCCGTACAAAAACAGGTAAAAAGAACTTCCAAGGACATGAGCTATTCCAGAGAAATAAAATATCTGGATTGCTTTCCAGGCTTCGCTTCAATCTCTTCAAGGTCACTAATTTCTGAGCTGGAACCTTTGGAACCCATAACAATACCACCACCAACAAAAACACACCATTACTAACGGATGGGATGGTACTGAGCCGATACTCTTTTGGGAGGCAGCTTGCGCAAGATGTATAACACAAGTGCAGAAGGAAGAATCTCGACCAGCTGTTTTTGCATAAACTATATGAGAACACAAAATTAGGGAATCAAAGGTTGGCAGTCATGATAAAAACAATTCTTTACCATGTAATAGATAAGATTCAAAATTGGATGGTCCAATACATCAAGAGATGCATCTGGGTCAAAAGCAGATAGCCCAACCTGCAGAGTGTTGCAAAATATAGGCATCATAAGATCAATAAAAAGTGCATCTAAGAATGCAGTTGGAAGATAAGTATCAAGCAGGAAACTAAGAGAACTCCAGAATTCTAAAACATAAATCCAATGTTCCAACTTATGATCGCTTTATGCTTTTTGACATCTGTAAATGACTGGGAAATTCACACGACTAATACACGAATAGAATTTTGAAAAAAATTAAAAAAATTAACAATGACTGCCGCAGCGTTTGCGGGCTTATGCCACAGGTGAAGAAATCAAGACCATATTGGCCTACAAATCCACTCCCTTACACTTCCCTTGAAATTTAGAAATATACACGCTAAACTCCCACGTCCCACCTCACAAGGCCACATTTACGTTGTGCTCAATAAATTCAAACAAATATAAACATCGTTTCATGCATAGTTGTATTTAGTTTGGAATAGGGAACTCAGGTTGCCTAGAGCCAAAATCCTAATATGGGAGGCAGTCAAAATTAGGAAAAACATGTCAGAAAGCACTCCATATGGCTTCTGGATGTGTGCTTTTTATTTTGCTCATTATTTTTCTACTAAATCAAAGTCTGTCTCTTTTTATCCCTCTGAATCGATCTTTACCATGCCAAAATTGTACAGGTCCTATTAGTATCCATGATACAAATTGAACCCTAGATGTACAAGTAGAACATGGACACTGTCTCCACCAAAAGAACCCGTTTCTTATTAAAATTCCCACACATGTTGATTCTATGTGCAGTCAATAAAAAATTAGGTCACTTGGCAATATCAACCATGGGATGCTACCCATGGAGAATAAAAGAAAGGATGGAAAGTTTTAGTTGTGCCTGAATCAGGATATTCAAACTTCAAACTGAGGTTAGAAATAAAGATGCAAAAGAAGTATGCTGGACTTTGTACTGGTTCCAGAAATTTTAAAGGTGGATGAGAGATTTTCATTGTGCACTCTAACTCATCGCATCTCTCACCCTGGAAGGTAAAGAAACACAATAATAAAACCAACACCACATAATGTGTGCTTCTATTTGTGCAAACTTTGGTGTCGGAAAGAATATCAGTGAATTGATTATAACAGTAGCGGTCCGTTCTTCGCATGCAGAAACACTGAGTTCATTAGTGAGACCACTGCTACCATCCATAAAGACAAGAAAAATCAGATTCTTTCGAAACAGCAAGCAATTCTATTACGTCAAATAACCAAGTGGAAGGCATTTTGAACCATACCACAAAGCACCTTATAAGAAAACAAGTGAAGCATATAGCTGTCACAAATCCAACCTGCAACAACAAAATCCAATCAGTTCGCATGTAGCACTAGGAGGAATGAGAACAAGTAAGAACAAGTTACATAACTGAGAAGCGTGTAGAGTAATATTCACATGGCTACTTAAAATACTCAATAAGCTAATATACAACTGAGGAACAGCAACATCAGCTGACAGACAATATTACCTCCCAATCACCATTACCAGATTTTAAAAAAAGAAGAAGAAGCTGTATCCTACATAAATATGCAAATTGTGTTTCTGAACCACTGTTGTAAGTGTTTTAGTTTGCCATGTATTAAGTTCTGAATGACAAGCTAATTAGAGTTGATATGTAGGGCAAAATCTGACCTTTTAGACAGGGAAATTCAAAAGTTGTTTTCAATTTGATTTGATAGGCAAGTTAATCAAATGTGATGCATGTGTGGTGTTATAATACTTTATCATTTTCCATAAATGATAATAATTTGGGTAATTTGCACTTTTGGTCCACAAAATTGTAACAAATATACCCCTAACTTGTTTTTTTTAGCACCAGACATCCCCAACCTTTCAATTTTTTTCAAACCACGTCCCTATTAACATATTTTGACGATTTTGCCCTCTTCTTTAAATAAACAAAAATAAAAAAAAAGCTAAAAACAACAAAAAAATAAAATAAAATTGCAAATGAAGTCCCATAACTTTTAAAAAATATAAAAGAACACTATCTTCTCCAAAAATCCACCCCACCCCACCCCAGCCCAGGGGACTTCTTTATTGTAAAAACATTGATATTGTTCATTACTGTAATTTAGGGCGATGAGTTTTCCCCCTGAGTTCTTCCCTGTTCTATTTGAAATTCCTCGAATGGCTGGCTATTTATGTCACTGGCGCAAGTCTTTGGATGATCCTGATACAAAGATTATGAGACCGACGCAAGTTAGTTTTTACCCCCTTCATCTATCTTTTGATTAAAGAAACGAGAGGGTCATATCTGCTTTCTTTCACTTGTGTTCTTCTATTGCATCCTACTTTTCATTTTGCATTCCATGTGTACACTGGCGTATGGTTACGGCATTATATGCCACTACAAGAACAAATGCGATCAACGGAAACAGAAAAACTCGGTCAAGTGTCAATCTCCAATGCCACTAGGAGGCGGCTGGCAGGATCTCGGATCTAGACTCTTTTATGGTCTACATACATCAAAATGCCTAGGTAAATTCATAATTGTCTGAAAATAAGTGGTAATTTTTCCTGTCTTGGGACGTTCTTACTCACGAATGGTTCTTTGGAAGGCAATTTTGATAGCCATTAGAGAGAGAGAAGAGAGAGAAAATGAATTATAGAGAGAGAGATGTGGGGTGGGGTGGGGTGGGGTGGGGTGGGGTGGGGTGGGGTGGGGTGATGTTCTTTTATATTTTTTAAAAGTTATGGGACTTTATTTGTAATTTTCTTTTATTTTTTGTTATTTTTAATTTTTTTGTATTTTTGTTTATTTAAAGATAAGGGTAAATTCGTCAAAATATGTCAATAGAGACGTGATTTGCAAAAAATTGAAACATTGGGGATGCTTGGTGCTAAAAAAAAAGGTTATGAGTAGATTTGTTACAAATTAGAAAGGTTGGGAACCAAAAGTGCAAATTACCCTAATAATATCAATACTGAGTATTTTTTTGGGTACAGAAATTCGTGAATGTGTTGTCAAAGGAGACTTTCTAATCCAATATGCTGAAATTTAGTGAGTCAAATCATCTGAATATATTTCAGAGGCCTCAATATTGACTGATTTTCCAATAATATAAACTTATAATTATAGAAAACAGGATAAGTGATGAATTATTAGGTGAACATTGTTCGGTCCATAGCCAGAGAGGCTATAAGACAATTTGGATGGTTATTTTGGAGAAACTTGATAGATTCATTTGTATATCGCATTATGCTTTTTTCTTATCAATAATTTATGGATTTATCAAAAAGTAAACTAATAAATGAAACAAGCTGTAAATGGTGCAACACAGTTATAGAATATGCATTCAAATATGATTAGAAGAAATAACCTCGTGAAGTTTCTTTCTCCTCCCTTTGGACTCGATGGGGAAACGTCTCAGCATGAAAAATAACCTGGAATAAGGAAGGATACAAAGTTTCCAACCGACGAGAGTAGCAGAAAATTGAAATTCATAACCTCAACAAACAAATTGGGAAGGATTAATTTGCTTGAGATGACAACAGCAGCGATTTGAAAGTTTTCAAATACTTACCTTCCTCCATACAGTAAGAAACCTAATGCTGCAATAAATGATACCACTGCATAGATGAAAAGAGATGGGCAACCATAGATATGTTGCATATAAATGATTCGGGCAAACTAAGAAAACTAGAATGTTTATACAAAATAGAAATTACTAGGATGATATCAACCTGCAATAAAAATCTTGCCAACAAATTCCACAGCACTGTTGTCATCCATCCAGATGTACGCCCAGATACAGACCTGATTTCAATACCTCTTTCTTATAGGATCACTTATCGAAAGGAAAATTTTATTTTACACAGAAAAGATCAGACAACCGATGCAGTGCATAGCAGACTAGAAATAAAAAAATAAAATAAAATTTGAAGCAAGTTTGGGAAATCTTTTGTCACTTGTCCACTCCTTGTGTCTTTGTTTAAGTATCTTCAAGTCCTCCTCATGACATCATTTATCTATTAGTAAGAAATAGAGCTTAGTTGATTTGTTGCCTATTAGTAAGAGAGCGCTAGTTAAATTTGTTATTGTATTCCATGATTAGGAAAGTTGAAAGTTTTGAATATGTGCTGCAGTATCAAACATCTAGTCTAACCCTTCCACTCGGAATTCTCCCCAGGCAAATGCCCATCATTTCTCCAACTGAGACATGACTTAACAAACTTATAGTCCTCAGCAGTCCTACCTATCTACCCCCAAGCCATCTTGCAACAACTATATGGCAAATTTTTTTAGTTTTAGCTATTTGATGAGGGAACTTTGCCACCCATATGTGCAGAGCAATGATCACACTTCATTTAGCCAGACAACTTTCATCCTGGTGCAAGTAAGGGAAAGAAAGATTGGCATCCCTTCAAGAAAAAAACAAAAACCATAATATTCATATTCTGACCCCAGAATAAAATGTGTAACTGAAACCACTCCAGCTGTCAAGACTGAGTAATCTAACTACATTACAACTTTTTGTCAGGATTCTTTGCGATCATCTTCTATTAATGCAACGACAAGGGGAAACAGATGTGCAGGTTTAAGTTCGAACTAATAGATATCCACAGGACAAAGGTGGAATAGTTGAGAGAAGAAAAATGATGCAATATATTAGGTATAGAAGCAACATGGTACAAGATACAGAGATACAAATTTATAACATAAAGGCATCTGTAACAAACATTCAGGTCAGAATAGATTATTAGAACTTTTACAATATTGATAATGAACATAATAGAACATACAGATGCAAGCATATATAATGTAAACTTATCAAATAGCAGTACTAAGTGAGGTTGCAGTACAAGTGCAATGCACCTGTATGAAGTATATTGCACCATTGATAGAAATATAGAAAATCCTCAGTTTATCAGTTGGCAAACTTCTAGCCTGCCAATAATCAGGATGAACAGTTAGAAATTCCACATTTTACATAACTGCATTCACAAGCGTGCACACTACTTTTGTCATGATATTCCTTCAGGACATAAGAAAAACCAAGTGTCCTTAACTGATTCACAAGCATTCATTCAGTGGGTGGATAATTTATTATGACTCTCTACTTACCTGGTGATATATCTCTGCCCAAAAAAGGACAAGAAGTGTATATGTTGAGAAAAACAGTAACCCAGGAAGATCCAAGAGTACCAAAGTTAGTGCCTGTTACAAAATGAAGTGGAGTTTCTTCAAGTGAATGACTAAGCATCATAGGTGTCCATATGATGATAAATATGCAACTATTTTTCGCAGAAACAGTTCACTTTTTAACCTCATGCAAACCACTTCACTGCCAAATTACTATACTGCAGATCCACAGTAATCATTTAGTTATTAAGATTGTGTGTACACCATGCAAGCCATTTGCTGGTTCGTATAATGAAGTATAAATTTCGTTAGCATACATATGCTTTTGAACTGAATTAATGAAATTATTCTCACACAAGTGATAATGCAACTTAAATGTTACGAGTCCTCTCTGCAGATCCTCAATCCTCAAACAGGGAAATACATCTTGGGTTCAATAGCAACAGTAATAATCAAGAAAGAAACATATCATGAATTTCATCCACAATTCATTGAAGAGGAAGTGAAAACAGTTTGTCAGTTATCACAAGCCTTGTTAAATGAACCATTATAATTTACAAGAAAATGCTTTGTAGAAACCTAGATGTGACGGAACAACTGGGAGTAGGGACAACACAAACTCTCAAGGTCAAACAGTCGAAGCACTTGTGAGCTTGATCAATCAAACCCCTAAGACAGTTAAGAGGAAACAAAGTAATACTCCCTCTATCCCACAAAGATAGAGTTTCTTTATTCATTTGTTCCAAATTATAGTCCACTTTCTTTATTGAGTATAGTTAATTTCTTGGTTTTCTAGTATTTTAATGTGCCTTGTTGTCATCAAATAAACTATCATTATTTTAATGTAGGGGTATATTAGGAAAAAAATATGTAAAATTTATTGTTCTAACTATAATAATTAACTTTTCTTAATCTGTGTGTTTATGGGACGGATGGAGTATTTATAAATATAGTTTGTCATAGTATCATCAAATAAATGCACGTTTCATGAATAATGCCAGCCTGCCAGTGCATCCAGAACACCAGCCACTAGCAAGGACAGATGAAGATTAAATACAAACTAAAGCAAGGTACAAACGGAAAAAATACAAATACAGCTCAGTTAAGTGAACAGGTAAAGGAAATATAAATACTACTATCAGATAATTTTCAGTTGGGAAATACAAATTTTCAAACCTACTAGACTAAGAAACTTCAAGCAAAAAGGACAGTTGGGAGGAAATAAAAGGAGCAAGGGATGATTGGCAACCATCAAGCAGAGAAGTTTGCATGGTGAAACTTACCTTGGGGTGCAAAAGAAAAACTTGTTTATGAAATCCAAGCACCACAGCACGCACTGCAATAAGTAGCTTCACAATTAATTAATGAATAGAAAAGTATATGATGGCTAAGTCATTCTTTTTTTACCTCCATTCACAATGAAGTTCATGAGGTGGAAAACCTTTTGTGTAGTCCAGCCATACTCAGGTACCCTTAGTTCAATTCTTATTAGTTGAATCTACACATAGTAAATGAAATCAGCTTAAAGGCTGCTCGTATGCAATAGTCCTCGTAACTGAACAATGCCAAGATACTGAAATAAAATATCAAGAAAGATGTTCGGCTGAAACATAATAAATACAACAGAAATAAGAAATAAGTTTGAAGTTTTCGACTAGTTTACATGGAGGGGATGAAGCCACCTAAAAATCTTATAACTAAAAAGTAGATAGTTCTACAATTATTATGATTATTGGACATGACAAAATGTCTGACAACAAATTAACTTTCCCCGATTAGCTGGATGATGGTTCTTCACATTCCTCCTCCTCCTCCTCCTTCTGCTGCTCCTCCTCCTCTCTATTTCCCAACCCCCAGCAAAAGGGGAAAAGAAAAAGACACAAACTACGGTTTACAGTGTATGATAGATAAACTCGAGTAAGTTTTACTTTGTTGAATCAATGAAAAATAACAACCTTCACTGGTTGTAGGCCAAAGCTCAACTCCCTTTTCCCGTGATTCCATCCGCAAAAGCATTAAAGAAGTTAAAAATTTTCATTCAAATTCATAAAACATTACGGTACTAACAATAACAACAATAATTAAAAACAACTCGATAACCACAACAAAGAAACAAGCTCGAATTTTTTCATCTCTCGAAATATTGGAAATCATAGATTCATCAAGAAAATAGCATATTAAATACAACACGTACAGTATCAAATAATGAATTTTCAAACACATAAAACAATATACGTATATACTGGATTGTGTGAATTCTGTTGAAATAGTAATTTGAGTGAAGTGACTTACAAGGGCAACGGCGGAAACGAGAGCATAGGCAGCGCAGAGACTAAAGAATATTCCGTCCTGCCATTTCACCGACTCATTGATCTCATCCCACCAGTTGGCCGTCAGTTCACCGGCTCCAACGTCAATCTCCGGAAAACTCAGTGGCATTCTCGTTATTTCAGCTCAGATCTCCTTCAAGTCAAACCTGAATAATATCAAAGAGAACGACTACGAAACAAGGAGGCGCGTGGGCTTCTACATCAATACCATAAATCTGGAGAGAGAGTGATAAACAAATATACAATTAAATATAAAAAATAGATTTTGCCACACCCCACGGTGGGATTGTACGAGCCTACAAGGTACCAGAATGTCCAACACACACTACACACCTATGATTATAGATGTACACTGTTAATTACGACCGGCTTTTATTTTAAACAGTAATTAATTTGTCTTAAATCCCATACACTTATTTCAATTTTCACCCGATTAAAAAAAATTTAATTAGTATATCGCTTTATTTGAAATTCGACTGTAGAGAATTTTAATGGATTGAAGAGTTGAGAAGAATGAGATAAAGATAGAGTTTTGTTTGAGGGGATTTTGATTTTGATAAACATGAAGAAGAATATGAAGAAATGGAAAAATTGATAGAGAGATATGAGTTTTGGTTTGAGAAGATGAAGATGAAGACGTAGTGACAAACAAAGAAGTATTTTTTTTTTTTTTGCTTGCAGCGGAGTAAACCTCCATACGATCGGTGATTCATATAGTTTCATTTTTCTTAATAAATCTATATATATTAAATAATAGTAGTTCATATTTATTGATCACAAGACATATAATGAATAAAGAAAGTAAGTCTATTTTTGTGGGACGGATGAATTAATACTCATTAAGAGTTATGCTACTTGTACACTCATGACTGGCCCGAAAATTTGGGGCTTTAGGCGAAAATTTAAATGGGATCCTTAATAAATTGAGATGTTTAAAAATGTAAATTTTTGACAAACTTACAAGCCAAAAAATGTACTTTCTTCATTTTCAATGAATGAAAAAATAGTTGGAATTCGTGTTAAACTATGAATCCTAATTTGTTGTGCTATGCAGAGCTGAGCATGAATCGATCTTCGTAAGGGTGTTTTTCGAAATTTTGCCTTCGTAATTAGGTTCTCATATTTCATTACAAAGATCATCGTTCATTTAAAGGGAAAATTGCACGGTTTACACTTAAAGACTAGATTAAGATAGATAATGTAGGTTAAATTTGTACTTGTTTTCAATTTAGGCTCATTTCACATGTAACTAGACTAATTTAAAAAAAAAAAAAAAAAAAAAAAAAAAAAAAAAAAAAAAAAATTGGGCCAAAATTTTTGGGCCTTAGGTGGTTGGCCCTGTGTATACTCCCACTTATACTTGCTTATTTGACAAATAATGATTTGATCAAATATTCTACCCCAAAAGTGAGAGTGTAAGTGATGATGTACAAGTAACATAACTCTAATTTTAGTCACTCCGTGCTTATTTTTATTTTCACATATATTAAGAAAATTTAGTTATAAAAAATAAATTTTACTTACATTTTTTTCTAATATCCATACAATTAATATAATAGTAGTTCATATTTTTTGATAACAAGACACTAAATATGAACATGTTAAAAAATTAAGAAATTAACTATACTATCCAAAAAGAAAGTGGACTATAATTTGAGACAGGTAAGTAAAAAAAATCCACTTATCTTTATGAAACAAATAGAGTATTATTGAACAATAATTAATTATGCTTCTAATTTGCAGCAGTTATAAAGCATCCCCGAGAGAAGAATAAGAATAATCATTAATACTTTGTGGAATTGAGCCGGTTGATTCACTATTCAATATATTAAAATACATCACAATTTTGTGTTAGATGATGAAATAAAAATTCACCGATGTAAACTAAGGATATTATATTTGTACCACAGTTTTTGTTAACCACACTACATTTTAATTATAATAAAGATCTCCAATTATTGCTCGATTTTGCATTTATACCCCCAACTATTTTTTATCACATTGTTATCATAAATTTATTAATTTTCACATCTTATCTTTATATTTAATAATAGTTTTTTTTATCTAAAACGTTAATTAAGAGAGCTTAAATTTTTTTTTTGCATCTCGTATATTTGAATAAGCAAAATAAATAACAAATAAAAAAATTTGACAAAATATTTACCCCCCATTTCAATACACATTAGCAAAATATTTAGACAAAAATTATTATCAAAGACAAGATGTGAAAATTAATTGAAAGTTAATGATTAAAATACGACGAATAAAAGTTGGAGATATAAGTGCCAAATTGTCAAAAGTTGGGAGACATTTATTGTAATTAAAATATGGTGTAGATAATAGAAATTGTAGTATGAATATAATTGCCCGTAAACTAATGATATGATAGAGTAATAGTGAGACACAAGGATGCCAATAACATGTCCGTATGTAACTTGAAAAGAGGTTTAATACCTTGAATACTACTCCAAGAATATTATACTCGAAAAAAGTTAGGTTTCTCTTTGAAATATGATTTTTTTTAATAAATAAAATTGACTTCTTTGCAAGTATAATCTATCCTATTAAATTTTAATTAAATGTGTTTTAAATTTAAAAATTACTTTTATAAAATCACTATTCAATATATTAAAATACATCACAATTTTGTTAGACGATGAATCGAAAATTCTAATGTAAACTAGTGATATGATAAAGTAATAGTAAGACACAAAGGTGCCAGTGACATATTTAATCATAGAGGACACGTAATTGTCACATCTGTAACTTGAAAGGAGGTTCAATACCTTGAATACTTTTTTCAAAAAAATTATGCTCGAAAAATGTTAGGCTTTCTTTGAAATTTGCTTCTTTTTAATATTGTACAAATTTGACCTCTTTGCAAGTATACTCTATCCTATTAATTTTTAATTAAATGTGTTTTAAATTTAAAAATTACTTTTATAAAATCACTATTCATTATATCAAAATACATCACAATTTTGTTAGATGATGAATCAAAAATTCTAATGTGAACTAATAATATGATAGAGTAATAGTGATACACTGACATATTTAATCATAAAGAACATGATATTGTCACATCTGTAACTTGAAAGGAAGTTCAATACCTTGAATACTTTTTCATAAAAATTATGCTCAAAAAATGTTATGCTCTCTTCGAAATTTGCTTCTTTTTAATATTGTACAAATTTGACCTCTTTGCAAGTATACTCTATCCTATTAATTTTTAATTAAACGTGTTTTAAATTTAAAAATTACTTTTATAAAATCACTATTCAATAAATTAAAATACATCACAATTTTGTTAGATGATGAATAAAAAATTCTAATGTAAACTAATGATATGATAAAGTAATAGTGAGACACAAGAGTGTCAGTGACATATTTAATCATATACGACACGTAATTGTCACATCTATAACTTGAAAGGAGGTTCAATACTTTGAATACTTTTCATATAAATTATGCTCTAAAAATGTTATGCTTTCTTTGAAATTTGCTTCTTTTTAATATGGTACAAAATTGACTTCTTTGCAATACTCTATCCTACTACTTTTTAATCAAACATGTTTTAAATTTAAAAATTACTTTTATAAAATGTTAAATAATACGTACTTCATTAAAATTAGTTTTAAGAAGGTGAAACAAGCTCCAAGCCTTCTATTCTTAAGTCCGATAAAAAAAATGGAGTAACAAATTTATGAATCCTCTCTTCAAGCCTCCACCGATAAAGTTGAAAAAATTCTAAGTCCGATAAGAAGAATGGAGTAACAAATTTACGAATCCTCTCTTCAACCCTCCACCGATAAAGTTGAAAAAAATATTCAAGTAAAATTAAAAAGTTGAATCACACATGTCACACGAGGAGATAGTAGATTCACACGTGAGTCATTAATCAAAACAATTCTTCTTAAATTGAGGTAATTTGTAATTCGACTTGATTTGATGTTTGTTTTGCTATGGTTTTAAGCTTTCACATCAAATATTCAATTATTGTTATATATATATATATATATACACACTAGTGGAGTGCGCGTGCAAGAGCACGTGTTTTATTTTAATTAAGTATTTAATAGCGTGGTCATTATTTGTGAGTTTCTTAATTATTTTCTTAGTCATAAAAGGCTGAGTAAAATATGTATTACAATTTGTTGGCGAAAACACGTATTTTTTTAAAAGTGAGCGGTATAGTTTCCATTAATTTTTAACATGAATGTTGTTTACTTTTAAATGTGATGAATGATATGTAGTTTCTGACAAAATTGATTATTGTAATTCCTAGAATTGGATACTTCAATTATTATGTGAAAAAATTATTCTGCTGCTTTCAAATTTAAACTTGTTCCATATTTTTCCTCATGATTTGACTTTGTAAAAAATTTCAATTTATCAATTGAATTTTATTTATTTTAATTAAACATTCAAAAAGATTTAGATCACACACGAGTGTCATAAGATATGCAAAAGATTACTTGCGAACTTACAGTAATAAGTAGTAAAAATACTTATTATAGATTAGTATAAGTTGTTAATTAGTGATTTCTCATTAGGTAGATTTTTGAAGTAATTAATAAGAAATAAATTCGAAGAAAAGTGTTGATGATTTATTGTTTTATATTTATTTCCTTAATCTAAAAATTGAAAATCAACAAAATTATTCAAAAATCTTAAAAAGAGTTGATAAAAATAAGTACATTAATGATATTTTTACTTGTTTTCGCAATAGTAAAGAATAGAGCACATCAATACTATATACATGTATAATTGTAATGATTTAAACATAATTTTACGATACTAAATTACGTAAAAACGTAAAAAAAAAAATAAAAACTCTCAATATCTTAAATTAACAAAAATAATTCAAAAAGTAAATGAATGTTCATTCTAGAATTTAAATAATTTATGCTTATAATTTTTCAACACAATGATTAGCAATGACAACATGCCTTTGTCATTCTTAATAGTGTGTTTCGAATTGTAAATTTCAATATCGAATGAGTGGTATTCATTATATTTTTTTTGTCGTAGCCAACAAGAAATCAGGAAAATTATTTTTACTATAATCAAGAACCTGTGTAAAAATAAAAATAAAAACAAAAATAAATTAGTGTAAAAGAACACATATTTAGAAACGATATTTTGTATCTTGGCCAGTGTTAAGTTTAATATTACTAATATTTTCTCAAAATAAAAATTTACATTTGCCAATTCTATTGCACGAAATTAGGGGAAAAAAAATCGGAGAAAAGAAAATGAACAGCGGTGGATGTTCATAGGAATAATGCTACACCAAAAAAAGAAAAAAAAATATTGTCAATTTCAGGAAATTTAAAAAAAAAAACTTAAAAAAAAAAACAGTGCTAAAGATCCCTCTTTTAATATATTAAAATACTGAATATTATAACTATTTAAGAACTCAAAATGAGAATTGAAAATTAACACTTAAACAAGCAAAAATGTTCAAATAAGCATAAAAAAATTAACAAAAATAGTACTTAAACAACTAAACAACTACTTGTAACAGTCAATTCACGAACCCTATAAATAATAAGAGCAAATAGTAACCTTTAAATATATTGTGATCAATGGTGCAAAAAGTTAAGCAGATAGATCTGTAGAAACAGCTTTTATAAAACAAAATTTGGATGGATACTCAAAATAATTAACATATCTGTAAATTTTGGGGCGATTTTTCAAAAGATATGATTGAAATCGAAAGAAATGCGAAAAACACGAACAAAGAAATATAAGTGAAATAATGAAATGTTGAAAAGAAAATGGTGCTGAAAAATATCTACGATTGAGAAAAAATGGTGTCAATTTCAAAAAATTAGAAAAATGTGGGAAAAAAAGTAAATGAATAGTGGTTGGCATTCATAGAAATAGTGTCACACAAAAAAGAAAAAAGAAAAAAAAGTGTCAATTTCAAGAAATTAAGAAAAACTTAAAAAATACAAAAAAAAATAAAAAAAGAGCTTGTCACGCAATCCTATGAATAGTGTCCAACTCAATTAACTCTTTTAATATGTGATCAATGGTGCAAAAAGTTAAACAGATAGATCTGTAGAAACAGCTTTTATAAAACAAAATTTGGATGGATACTCAAAATAATCAACATATCTGTAAATTTTGGGGCGATTTTTCAAAAGACATGATTGAAATCGAAAGAAATGCGAAAAATACGAACGAAGAAATATAAGTGAAATAATGAAATGTTGAAAAGAAAATAGTGCTGAAAAATATATACGATTGAGAAAAAACGATGTCAATTTCAAAAAATTAGGAAAATGTGGGAAAAAAAGTAAATGAATAGTGGTTGGCATTCATAGAAATAGTGTCACACATAAAAAAAAGTGTCAATTTCAAGAAATTAAGAAAAACTTAAAAAATACAAAAAAAAAAAAAAGAGCTTGGCACGCAATCCTATGAATAGTGCCCAACTCAATTAACTCTTTTAATATATACTAGTGAAGTCACGTGCAAATGCACGTGTTGTATTTTAATTAAGTAGTTAATAGCATGATCATTGTTTCATTGTTTGTGAGTTTTTTAATCATTTTTTCGTTTATGAAAGACTAAGTAAAATATGCATTAAAATTTGTTGAGAAAAATGCATATTATTTAAAGTTGAACGATATAGTTTTGATTGATCTTTAACATGAACTTTCTTTATTTTTAGATGATCTGATGAATGTTGTGTAATTTACTGACAGAATTAATTATTGCAATTATTAGAATTGGATACTTCAAATATTATCTGAAAAGATTATTCTGTTACTTTTAAAATTTAAACTTGTTTCATACCTCTCTTCAATATGACTTGACTTTTTAAAAAACTTCATTCTTTCAATTTAATTTTGTTCATTATAATCAAACATTCAAAAAAATTTAAATCATGCAAGTGTCGTGAGATATGCATAAGACTACTTGTGAACTTGCGATAATAAGTAGTAAAAATATTTATTATAAATTAGCATAAGTTGTTAATTAATGATTTCTCTCATTAGGAAGATTTTTGAAGTAATTAATAAGCAAGAATTTGGGGGAAAGTGTTGCCAACTTGGGGAGGGTATGAAGATTTTTTAAAATACTGATTTTGGGTGTTTATGAATGGAGTGTAATGATTTTAAATGGTTGTTAATAGCGATTTTTAAACGATCTAATTCATGCTTAGGAGTTTATTATAGCGGTTCTAAAAGTTTTTTAAGAGAATCAAATAACATATATGCTCATATATTAAAAAAAAATTTAAATTAAAATTTAAATTTTTTATATATCAACTTATCATTGAAAATATAAAATTATATTTTATGTTCTTGCATGTGTTTTATTCTTTTGTATATGTTCTTTTATTTTTACAAATATTAAGTATATGCTAGTTTTGAAAATAATTGTTTGAAATTGAAAGAAATTTTGAAGAACGATAAAAAATTATCAATTTGAAGGATTGTGAGATACGTTTCAAATTACACTACACCAATTTTGGATGGTTCTCTTCCATAAATGGTAACCACCCAAAATCGGTAAAAATAAAAAAAAAAATAAAAAAAATCTCAAGCATGCCCTTATTGTTATTTATTTTCTCAATTTAAAAATTAGAAATCAACAAAATTATATACACGTATAATTACTATGATTTAAAAATAACTTCACAATACTAAATTACATAAAAACGAAAAAAAGAACCCTATATATAGCTTAAATCAACAAAAATAATTCAAAAAGTAAATAAATGTTCATTCTAGCATCTAAATAATTTCATGCTTATGATTTCTAAACACATAACGATTAGCAATGGAAACATGCATTTGTCATTCTTAACAGTGTGCATGTGTTGAAGTGCAAATTTCAATATCCAATTAGTCGTGTTCACCATATTCTTTTGTCGTAGCCAATAAGAAATAAGGAAAATTATTTTTATCATAATCAATAATCGAGGTAAAAATATAAATAAAAATAAATTAGTGTAAAAGAGCACACATTTAAAAACGATATTTTGTATCCTCACCAGTGTGAAATTTATTATTACTACTATTTTCTCAAAAAAAAAAAAAAAAAAAACTCACATTGCCAATTTTGTTGCACTTACATATTCAGAAAATTTTATAAGATGATACTTATACAGTTGATAAATACTGACTACGAATTTGAAATTAGAACTATTTAAAAACTCAAAATGAAAATTAAAAATCAATATTCAAATAATTACAAATGTTCAAACAAGCATAAAAACTAACAATAGAACTTAATTAACTAAATTGGACAATTTTTCAAAAGACATAATTAAAATTGGAATGAAGACGAAAAATACGAACGAAAGAAGATAGGAGAAATGAAGCAATGTTGGAAAAAATAAGTGCTGAAAAAGATCTACGATTGAGAAAAAAAAAATGAAACAAAAAAAAGGGTATCAAGAAAAGATAAAAAAAAAAAAAAACTTAGAAATAACAAAATAGAAATAATATGAAAAGTGGTGGGAGTGCCACACTATTTATCCATATTTTAATATATAAGGATATGAATTAAGGATATATCCACAAAAATATATAAAAGGAATTGATGAATAGAAATTGGCACACAATTCTATGAATAGTAGCATCACTAAGTGACTCTTTTATATAGTTAAGGATAAGGATTAAGGAAGCATTAAAAAAAAAAAAAAAAAAAGAACTTAGAAATAACAAAATAGAAATAATATAAAAAGTGGTGGGAGTGCCACACTAATTATCCATATTTTAATATATAAGGATATGAATTAAGGATATATACAAAAAAAATATATAAAAGGAATTGATGAATAGAAATTGGCACACAATCCTATGAACAGTAGCATCACTAAGTAACTCTTTTATATAGTTATTAAGGAATATATATATATATATATATATATTTTTTTTTTTCCTTTATCAGAAGGAAACAAAATTTTAACACCTCTGTATTATTATACATACACACATATATTGATATTAGTAGACAATAACAAAAAAAAGTTCTATGGTTACTCATAAATTGGATAGTCCTTAATCTTTTTTCTTAGTGTCCAAATAATCTCTAATTTTTATTTTTTACTATATAAATTCATAATCTATGTGTATCAATGCGTATGAAAAAATCAAATACATTTTAATTTTTAATTACATAAATTTTCAATTGGATTTTTAATCTTTGCAAAAATACAAATAGATCCGATACATTTATTTTTCATAAAAATTTAAAAAAAAAAACTAAAAATTGATAATATACTAAATTATTTTTTATATTTTACAAACTATTATAAAATAACTAAAATTTAAGCTCATAATTATTAACAAACGTATTAATTAAAATTATTATTAAGTAATCATATTATTTAAAATTTAAAAAAATTAATTTTATCGTAACAATATAAAAAGAAAAATAACTTTATCACAAACTTAATACTCAAATATTTTTATTTAATTGAACTATTTGTTTATTGCCTACAAATATTAAAGCTTAAATTGTATTATTCATATTTTAATTTATTATTTTATTATCGTTCAAAAATATAGAACACATAATGTGTAAATTAATTTTTATTAGTAGTTTTGTGTTTTAAAAAAAAAAACATAATAAGATTGATTCAATGTCATAAAATTATATACGCCATTTTATCATTTATTTAATTTAATTTTTATTCAAAATCTTCACATCACATAGCAATTATATATAACTGAAGAGCAATAATTTTATATTTTGAAAAATTTAATTGAACGCTATAGTGATATATTTAATATGCTAAATTAAATATTATTTAATAAATGTATCGAACTTATTTGCACATTTTACAAACGTTAAAAATTCAATTACAATTTTTTTTAATTAACAATATCGGTAGTTTTGTCTTTTTTTATCAAATAAAGACCAATTGTATACTAAAATACATATGTTAGGAACTGTTGTGAAAAGCAAAGGCTAGAAACCATTTTCAGGGCAAAGGTTAGGGACCATTTGGTCCCTAACTGTTGTCCTCAGTGCAGAAATGATCCATAACCTTTATTTTTTGGCACCTAAATTCTTAACATATTTATTTTGGTGCGCAATTGATCCTTAAATAAATAAAAAAAGACAAATATACACTTATTTTTAATTAAAAAAATTACAATTAAATTTCTAACATTTACAAAATGTACAAATAGATTCGGTATATTTATTAAATAATATTTAATTTATCATATTAAATATATCACTATAATCATGTCAATTAAATTTTTCATAAGAGAAAAATATAAAATTATTGCTTTAAATATATTTAATTGCTAGATGTGAAAACTTGAACAAAATTAAGTTAAATAAATAACAAAATAACACATATAATTTTATGAAATTTAACCAATATTTTTTTTACCATAAAATACTAATTAAATTAATTTACACATTATTAATTCTTTATTTTTGAATGATAATAAAACGATAAATTAAATTAAGAAGAATATAATTTCAACTCTAATATTTATAGTTAATAAACAAATAGCTTAACTAAATAAAAATATTTAAGTATCAAGTTTGTGACAAAATTATTTTTCTTTTTATGTTGTAATAATAAAATTTAAATTAAAATATTAAATAATATGATTACTCAATAATAATAAAAAAAAAATTAATTAATTCGTTTGTTAATAATTATGAACTTAAATGTTAGTTATTTTATAATAGTTAATAAAATATACAAACTAATTTAATGTATTATCAATTTGTAAATTTCTTTTAATTATTTATAAAAAATAAAAATATTGAACTCATTTGCACTCTTTACAGAAGTTACGAATTCAATTGAAGTTTTCTCTAATTAAAAATAAAGGTATATTTGTATTTATCATCAATTAAAGACTAATTGCACACTAAAACACATGTATTAGATATTTATGTGTCAAAAAACAAAAATTAAGAACTATTTTCCTCACTAAAGACAAAGATTAAAGACCATGTGCCAATTTCCCTACGAAATAACATGCTTGATATGTTAAACGGACAAAACATCCCACGTGCCTCTCTTTTACTTCTATCCAACTTAATGTCGACCAAATGAACAACGCCATCAAAGTAGTAATTCTCAATTTTAAGGTCCCGTATGAACAAGGTGCCGGGTTGAAGGAGCCCTAATAGGAAGACATCGCGATTCCATAAAATCTCGTAGTCAAGTTAATAGCGCAATTTAAAGGGTGCAAGTGAACTGCTTGTGTTTTTCACAGCGAGAGGGCACTCACTACACAACACTACGTCCTTGTTCTGAAATAAAATGGGCTGTATACCTCTGTTAATGCGTCTACCATAAATATACAATTTGAGGTTTAATTTTCTTTTTTTTGCTGCAAAACTATCATACAAATTTATTCATTTCCTGCCCTGAGAAGAAAATAAAAATAAAAATAGTACATGTGAATAATTCAAAAAGAACCTTGTTACTAGCTCCACCTGGAATCATAAGCAGCCAGAATTTGGGATGTGTTTTAAGTCCTGAAAGTAGCTTTTTCAACCATATAGACCTGTCGTTCTCAGATGTTGTGCACCATATGCCATTGTTGAAGTGATTGTGGTTAAAGCAACTAACCAACTACACAACCAAAAGTCGGATGGAAATCAAATTTTACGTGTACATAATAGAATAAAAAAAGACGATGCTTGGAAACAATATTACCTCAAATATGTAATGTATGGTTGAGTTTCTTCATTTCCAAAACCGGGTTGCAGAAGCACAGCAGCAACTAAGAGCAATTGGAAAACTGTATTGACCTATTAGGAATGATATTTATGGTGCGAACCACCAATTTGAACCTTGTCATGTTATAGTCACAGCATTTTTTCTCTAAGTTCATTCTTGCTAGAAAATCAAGTAAAGATACCTTGCTTATAAAGAGAGGCTCAACTTTTTGTGCACCGGCACCATCAATGTTGAAGAAGTTAGACAAACTCTTCCACTAATAGCAAAACATCATTGAGAAATGTCAACAAGATAAGAATTGATTATAGCCGTCTGATTGAAGAAGTTTATGTTAGTCTATCTCACCTTCCAATCCAAGCTGCTAGCCCTTTTATAAAACGCACCACCAACAAGAACAACATCACGTAGTACAATCAGCGCAACAAGTCCAGCTTCACACAAAAACAGAATGATTCCAATCAATAACGATGATGTAAAAATACATCATTTTTCTCTATTGTATATCTTAATTTCTGACCAGTCTATAAGATGACAAAAATTAAGCAATGAAAACAATTACTTACAAGATCCAAACACTGCTACTGTATATGTGAACATCTCAAAACCACAATCACCAACAAGCAAAATACTGACTCCTAACATCATAAGTAACTAAAAGTCTATGGCTAACATGACAAATATGAACTGGATTACGAGTTTCCCTCCCAAAATTTTATCTGTGACCATTTCTTTGCAACATGTATAGAAACACAAAAATATGTACTTTGTTATGATATGCCAATATTGAAAAATTAATTATAGTGGTGTTACTCTAGAAACCAAGAAATAAGGAAAAGGGAAGGAGTAAATCTACTTACGGTGCAGAAGGCCCACATCCACCATTGCCAGAGCAACACACCCAATCAAAACCTATATAAATAAGATACAATAAATTAGTGAATGAATAAAGTAACCAAGGCAAGATTCTACTCATAAATATGAAAATAGAAATGACCTGCAAGGTCAACATTTATTTCGTTGGCAATTCTCCATGCCAGGCTATGACTTGGAAACTTACTTTATCAGCCAGAGGATCAAGGTAGGAGCCAACTACAGAATTGATTCCCATCCTCCTTGCCAAGTAGCCATCTAACTAAAAAGTGAAATGAGATATTAGGCGATAATGTAGTATCTTCCTTGCATTCAACACCCAAAGGGAAAAAAAGAGAAATCTTCATACCCAGTCAGTTGCTCCTGAGATGGCAAGCCCAACAAATGCAGATAGGTACATTTCTTGTGTAATCATCCTACACAACAAAGTCTCATAAACAACAGTTCTACAACTTCACAGAAGATCAAATGAAACAAAAAATGTGAGCACTTGAATGTCTTATAAAGTTACCATGATAAAACAAATCCTACAAGACCTTCAACACAGGGTACCAAAAGCGCAGAAGGAAAAGGCAAGCAAAAAAATGTTATCTTTCGAAGGAGCTTTGTGATATCAATCACACCCGCATGTGCATATGCAATATTTTTCTTCTTTCTGCTACAAGGTATCGCTATCCTTAAAGTTTCAAAAGATTACTTAATAAGTTGGTAGTAAATTTGCAAATACTCCATGACACCTTATAGACCAGTAAGCCATCCAGAATCCCAAAATTCGATGAAGACTAAGTCAAAATTTCTCCACCTTCTTAGGACATCTAACATGATCTTGCTAAACCGTTTTGATCAAATTAATTTATCTTTGAAAGCAAAACAAAAAAAATGCACGCAGTACAATTTTGAGGCAAATTTTATCACTTTTACACAAAGATAACTGATTGAAAAGCATTTGAATCACGAATATAATGCTTCTTTACAGTACTGATTTTAAGGAACAAAAACCAACTCAATTTCTCATTTTGCAATTACCTTCTAAACAAACAAAGATCTACCTCTTACAATTCCCTATATGCACAATCACACACATCCAGAAAGTGAAAGGCAAACACACCGGATATGTGATCTAAATATGCCACATTCCAGCTAAATAAAATTTATTACTCTAGAATAAATGGTGAAAAAAAAAAAACTCAAGCAAATAAAAACATGAAACTGACAATTATTCTTAGCAAGCTTATCATCCACAATCAGTTAAATAAATAAATTTAACAAGTTGGGAACACACCATCCTAGCAACGGACCGGAGAGCAACCTACTGAACGAAATGTAATTGGGAAGATTCAAATAACTGCCAGTAACTCCACCGCAACTAATATCAAGCTCAGAACCATTAATTAATTTCTTCGTATCTCTCTCGTGTGACAACAGTCTCTGAATAGAAGCAGTGGATTGAATTCCAAGATTGTACGTAAAGGTAGGCCGGTGAAGCAAATCGAGGGGACGAACCCGAAGTTTAAGGAAATTCAGTACGACGTCGGATTGGAGGAGAAGAGGGGTGGCTGATTGGGAGAGCTTCCAGGGTGGGTTAGAGAGGAAAAGTGGACCTCCATAATTAGATAAAGGAGAAAAAAACTTAGACCGAAAAAGAAAATGGCGATGATTGTTAGATAATAAGAATAAATTAGGAGTTGGGGTTGAGGAAACGAGCGATAAGAACGTTCTAGAAGGGGATATGGAATTGGGATGGTTTTTGAGAGATTGGGAAACTAGGGTTTTGAGTGACCTGAAGAACGACATTGATGATATATAATAAGCATTGTTTTATTTTACTTACGCAGAGATTGGGGTTTTGCTTTTGCAGGGTGGGTTTAGAGGAAGGAGATGGGAAAAGTTAGGGCTGACACGTGCTGAGTTTTGACGCGTGTTAGATTGTATGTAAATGGCGCTTCCTAAACGCGACTCTCGGCAACGTTCTCTAATTGACTACGGCCACGTTTACCATCTAAAGTCCAAGTTTAGTTTTAATTAATTTCTTTTATTTCACTTGTTTCTCAAAATACACGTTGGATGATTTTTATTCTTTTTTTTTTTCTTGAAAACAAGAAAAATGATGTATTAAGATAAAAAGGACAACCTCTCATTTTAAAAACCATATATTAAAAACAATTTTTTAAGCACATAATAACATTCCATGCTTAAGTGGATTGTTAAAAAGAATTTGAGTACGAGGAAAATAGTCATTGTTTAAATGAATTCCTATCATTGAATACAATATGACATAGATTATATCAAGTTGGTTGTGTCAAAGCAAAAAACATACATTTTTAGAGTGGGGGCTGATCATTCAGTAGGTGGGCAACTTATCATGCCCTCCAAGGGGACATGAGATTTGTGGCCTGTTTAGAGTTACTTCGAGATTTAGAAACTATGTTAGGGCCTGTTTGGGAGTTTTAGGGTACCGGTTAAGAGGATTTTTTAAAGTACCGATTTTGAGCGTTTATGAGTGGAGTGGTTTTGGGTGGTTTTTAGTAGCGGCTTTTGAAATGGTCCAACCCATGCTAGGGAGTTTATTATCCAGCGGTTCTAAAATTTTTTAAAAAAATCAAATTACGTAAATGCCCATATATTAAAAAAAAATTAATTTTGAAAATGTTATATATCAACCTATCATTGAAAATATATAATTAAATTTATGTTAGTTGCATATTTTTTTTTTTTTTTTTATGTGTTCATATGTTTTATTTTTACAAATATTAAGTTTAGGAAAGTTTGAAACTAATTGTTTGAGAGAGAATAAAATTGGAAGAAATTTTGAAGAACGGCAAAAAACCACCGATTTGGGGGGTTGGGAGATACACTCTAAATTACACTACACCGTTTTTTAGTGGTTCAAAAACCGCCCAAAAACGGTGCTCTAAAAAACTAACAAGCACCGGTTTATTCAACCCCTCATAAACTGTACCATCTAAAACCGGTCAAAACCGGTGAAAAAAAAACTCCCAAGCAGGCCCTTAGTGTAATGCCTATACCTAACGTGGAGTCCTAGTCACCTCCGCGTAGACTCCACATGGAAGTGTGAACCTGACGACATGGAGGTTCCATAGACATGGATGAGGCGAGTCTTCTATGGCAAGGACTTGGTCAAACTAAGCCTTGAAAGACTTAAGTAGAAGCCCAGGATTGATGAGCTTTAGTCTATTTGCTTCAGCCTTCTTCGAGGCACCTTCGGTGATGCTAACTACCAGGAACATAGCAAAGGCCGAAGCTTAAAGACAGTCCTCAAGACTTGTCATGGTTTGGAAATCCAATGAATTTGAGCCTAGGACGAGGCCTGGCCTAGCCTTCCTCTTTCGGCCGAGGATGGTCTGGCATAGGGACAACTAGTGCTACCTCTCAGCCAGCTCGTGGCCCTTTGCGAAGTGGAGAATAGAAATTACAACCCCTTGTTCATGGGAAGAGCTGGCACCAAATTTGTCATTGTCGCAATTGACTACTTCACTAAGTGGGTGTAGGTCGAGCCCTTCTCTTCGACGACGACGACACTCAGTTTAAAAGCAAGAAGCTTAAAGAGATATGCAATGAGTTGGGCATTCACAAGAACTTCTTCGTCATGTACCATCCTCAGGCCAACAATCAAGTAGCAACTACCAATAAAATAATCAAGTATGATTTGGAAAAGAAATTAGGCACTTTGAAAGGCAGATGGGTCGATGAGGTCCTCTAGGTACTATGGGCCTATCGCACCACAAGCCGCACAGTCACATAGAGACTCCCTTTTCAATGACATATGGAGAAGAGGCCATGATACATGTTAAAGTAGGTGTACTTTCCCTTAGGCATATGCAATTCGATGAAAATCACAAATGAAGATTGAATAATGGTGTTGGACCTCTTGGATGAAAGGCAAGAGGCATCACAGATAAGGATGGCGGCATATTAGATGAAACTGGCAAAGTATTTCAACTCGAAAGTGAAAAGGATGGCGTTCTGGGTTGGAGGCCTCATCTTAAAGATGTAGGCATATAAGGAGGCCATGGTAGGCATTTTAGGTCCAACTAGGAAGGACCCTGCAATATTACTAAGAAGTCAGGCCAGGCCAGGAACTTATCAACTTAAGGACATGGACAAGAAGCAGAAACTAAACCCATAGAACACAGAACACATACGCAAGTACTACTCGTAGACTGCCAAAGTTGATTTGCATTTAAGAGATCTTTTTAGCAAATTTTGATAAAAAGTTGATAAAATATGTGGTTGAAAAATTAATAAAAGATGTGGGTTCTATGAAATGTGTGATTTTAATTAATTTTTGACTTTTGACCTCAACTTTTTAGTAAATTTTAATTTGAACCAAACAAGTACTAAGAAGTGTATTTTTTTTCTTTTTCTTTTATGTTCATTGCTTCTCTGCATAGTCGAATGTTGTCCCCGGCTTATGCGAGGGTGCCGCAATAGTCAAAATATATACTTAACATACTAGTTAAATGGATAACTAGCAGACGTTGTTCTCGATTTTTAAAAGAACGTTGTTGTTTGCCTCACTTTACTTAGCTTCAGTAAGAGAGCCAATAGCCTTAGGTATGACTTGATTTCGAACTTACATAAGACTGTTTAAATTCACAACATCAGTGCCAAGTGCCTAGAGTTGTCTCTATACATGCACGATTTAGTTTGAGGTGATGCCTCGGCAAGGAAGCCAGGTGCCTCAAGAAAGACTTGCCTCCATACTTGCACGATTCTGTTTGAGGTGATGCCTCGGTAAAGGAGCCAAGTGCCTCTAGAAAGGCTTGCCTTCATACTCGCACAATTTAGTTTAAGGCGGTGCCTCGGTAAATGAGCAAAGTGCCTTAGAAATGACTTGCCTCCAAACTAGCACGACTTTAGTCGAGGTACTGTCTCGACAAGAGAGCCAATTGCCTTGGGAAGAACTTGTCTCCATGCTTGCCCAAACTTATGGAAAACACACACCAAGTTGATTGAATAATGAAACACTGCGAAATTTGACTAGACAATTGACATAAAAGTATGATGCATTCTCATTAATGGGATTACAAAGTTGATATATATTAGTAGGCTCGCTGCCGCCTTAGAGGGTCGGCACAAAAATTGGCCCAAAAAAATAAGAGAGGAAAGAATGGGGGATGAACCTCCTGCTTCTTAGTCAACGTGGAAGGGGTCCTCGAAGACACATGCTTCTTCCGTCACTTGAGCTTCAAGAGATGTAGCACTTAAAGTCTGCCACAACCACCTCGATTGCAACTTTAACTTTATCTTCGTTCTTGGCCTTTAATGCTTTACTTCACTAATCAGCTCTGCATAAGATTTCTTGTCAACCATCAAATCTTTCTAGGTAGACTTCAACAAGTTCTTAGCTTCTTTTAGCGTCTCCTCCAACTTGGCCTTGTCATATTTTAGAGATTGGATCCATGCAGTCAGGCTCACCAATTTGGAACAGCCAACTTGGACTTATAGTTCCATGCTCTTGTTGCTTCAACGAAACATCCCATGTGTTGGTCGGTCTTCATGTTTGCAATGAGAGCCTGAGCTTGATATGGAATGTTGAATCATAATTATTTTCGACGAGAGGCTTTTGATAGGCTACATTTTCACTCGTCATTCCAATGACCGTAGATGGCTGCTGCACCAAGGTCGACCTTAGAAGAGAGTTGAAAGATGGCTTCATTTATAGCTTACTCGATAGGAGGCTGGGGAGAAAAACTAGATAGACGAATCATTTTAGGTGTCACGAGCTCAACATCATCGGCTTGGGGTCTCTCCACCCTAACCTTCAGCCCCAGTTGGATAGATAATGACATCATGTGATTCTCAAGTTAGTTGTGAGAGCGACGTCGGTATATGATGTTCTGCGATGGAAAATCCAACTTTCTCATTTCCTCAGTTGGGCTTCGGTTTGCCAACCGGAATGACCAAGGTAAGTCTATTTGCATGTGAAGTGATTAATAAGTTCCAGGGTCGTGAAAGAGGAAATAGTGAAAAGGAAGACGAGCACGCAAGTTACCATTCAGAGGTATAAATTCGACTGCGAATAGGTGGTCGGGTTGTAGTCAGGCGATGCACACATTAGAGAGCAAGTTGTAGATGACTTGGATATTCTCCTCGTCGTGAGGACTGTAAGAGGGCCTCGACAAATTATCTTAAAGATAATAAGGGGCTAGAAATAAAACTGTGGAGCTTAAAACATAAGGAAAACATAAGAATTCCCAATGCCCCCCCAAAAGAAAAAAAGAATAAAGACTCTTTCCATTTCTTGTTGGAGGTGGGAGTGTCAACCAAAAAGAGGCCAAACATGTTTTCCACGACGGAGTACCAGAGTCAAAAACCCTCGTCAGGGACCAGCTTGGCAGCTATTTTCCAAACTACAAAAGACCACACAATTTGCTGCCTCCATTCGTTAGGGCCTATCTGACTGGGGGCTAAGTTGTGAGAGTTGAAGATGTCTTTAAAAAATGGTGAAGACTCTTCCATTTTTTGGAGGTGGGAGTGTGAACCACAAAGAGGCCAAACATGTTGTCCATGGGAGCGACGTAGTACTAGCCTCGGCAATCCTTGCCAGATATGAGCTTAACGATTATTTTCCAAACTATAAAACCCCACAATTTGCCTTCATTCGTTAGGGCCTATTTGAGTGGGGGCTAAGTTGTGAGCTGAAGATGACCTTGAAAAATGGGTGAAGAAGAAGCATCAGCCCTACTTGAAACATTACCTAGCTCACGACAATGGAGCTAGGGAGATTCGGTAGGCTCGGTTAGTTGGGGAAAGAATGATGACATGGATGTTCATTGAATGTCACAGACACCCTAAGGTTATCTAAGGCAATGAAAGTCATGTCCGAGGCTATTTTAGCCATGGGCCAATTGTCAGGTCGAAAAAGTAAGTTTGTAGAATAGGCTTTACCCATTCGCTTCGACTTATTATAGGGTTTAAGCCTAGAAATCTAGCATTTGCGCTTGGGGACCGACAACAGCCTAGGAGAAACAAAGGCGGGGTTTGGATATATAATGCATATGGGATGGGCTCAGAAGATGAGGAATTAGACTGGCCCGACAGACCATCGTCCCCAGCCTCAGCTCACAATGCCTCGTCAGAAAGATATTGTTTTAGTAAGTCTTCAACCTCAGACATATCTATGAGAACCTAATAGGCAGCTATTGGGTAAATTGGACCTAAAGTCCAGGGTGAAGAGGGAAACCAAAAAAGAAGAAGGAGAAAGATGAGGAAAGAAGAAGAAGTCAACATAAAGTAAAGATAAAGGACTTTACCTAGAAGAAACTAAGATCTCTAGGATGAAGCTTAGCCCGAAAAACTTGCAGCCACCAAAGTACCTTGAGTAACCGGAAATAGTATGGAGATACTGAGGGATTTGATAGAGGTTTCCAAAATTTCAAGTGTTGAAAATGACCTCCTATTTATAGTTTCTCCATAGATAATACCAACATTTGGATATAAGGTAGGCGAATTTGGACATCCACCACAGAATGTGAAGATGCACCATTCAAAGATTGCAATCGCGCTGGCGGTGCCATCAACACATAGTAATGTTTACATATCGGTATGTTTTCCTAAGGCGACTAACTTATATTGCTTCAAAGCCACGCATGTAAACCGTAGGAGACGCTTTAGCACAAAAATGTGCTTCGAATACAAACATAAGTCCTAAAGCCTAACATAAATGATAGTCTTAAACTTGGAGGACTATTGTTATGCCTCCACCTAATGTAGAGCCCTAGTCATATCTGTAGATGCCACGTAGAGGTTCGCAACTATGGACAAGATGCCCCTAGTTAAGGTGGAAGACAAAGTGCTTAGGCATTTAAGTACAACCTAAAATAACTTGAGTCCTAAAGCTTAACATAAACAATACATTTAGATCTGGGGGACTATTGTTATGCATCCACCTAACGTGGAACCCTAGTCATCTCAGTGTATAGACCACTTGGAGGCTCGGATATATGGTAGGGGTGAACACGGTGGGCTGTTTGTGAAATTTTTTAAAACCAAACCACTTAAAGCAATTTAAATTTTTCCAAACCTAACCAAACCACATCACTTTCGAAACCAAACCAAACCACTTTTTACGGTTTGGTTCGGTTTTAAACCATAGTTTAGCGAACAAACAAAAAAATATATCGAACAAGTTAAATTATAAATATTAGTTTACAATCTCATGATAAAAACATAAATATTTGTATCAATACAAGACAAAAAATGTAATAGCATCACTGCCAACCAAAAAAAGATATAATCCAAATCAGAGTTCTACACTTTCACTTCTAATCATTATAATACAACAAAATGATAGCAATAGAGTAACATCTTAGTCGATATTAATTGACGCAACATCTCTAGTTGTACACATGATTCATTCTCTGCATAAAGATAAGAATATATCAAATGTATTCATTAATTATAATTAAATGATATAAAGCTGATAATAAAAGAAAATGAATAGAAATATAAAATACGATAATACATTTTGTAGCTTTCTCTAACATCTAATGTTTATACTTCTTCCAAATGTTGATGAATCAATATAGGTTCCTTGATACTATGCAACCAATTCTTAGTGCAAATCACTGTTTTAACCATCTTTGCACTCAACGAACTCCCAACGAATCAAGAATCTGACCACTAGTAGAGAATGCAGATTTAGAAGTAACAGTTGATATTTAAAAGGCTAACACATCTTTGACAATTTGGGAGACAATCTTATACCTATTTGCATTCAATTTCCACCAAATTAATATGTTGAAAGACTTATTGGTCAAATTTTCACAACGATCATTTAAGTAATCCACCAAATCATTCTTCTCAGCTTGAGCTTTTCAAACAAGTCTAGCTTTAAAAATTGATAGAATGAGTTTGAAAATACCCAAACGAGTTTGTGAAAGATTTGGGCTATCAGATTGAATAGCATCTTTTGATGGAGCTAATGATGGAGTCATTATTTTCTTATAACAACCACAAATCTGATAGAAAATAAACTAAATCGCTACAAAAAAATAGAGAACTTGCTTTAATTGCAGATTGAATCACTCCTCAAAACCCATAGAAAGTTTGGTAAAAGAAAATCAGAGTGTGGTGGTTGTTTAGGCATATGCGAATCAATAGTTTCGGGAGTGGAGGTTGGGATCGAAAAGAAACTGTAGATAAATAAACGGCAATATGGATAATGGATGGATTTTAATTTGGTTGAGTCTAATATGGATAATGGATTGATTTAGTTTTAATTGAATGGAATAAAATTTAATTTATTTTATTTTTTAAAAACAGTTTGGCGGTTTAAAACAGTTTGAAAAATTGAAACATAAACCAAACCTCTTCGAAGCAGTTTGGTTTGGTTCAAAACTATAACATTGACGGATCTACGTGGATCCAAACCAACGGTATCTAAAAAGTGGTTTCGATTCGATTTTGCAGTTTGGCAGTTTCGCTGTTTTTTCCTAATATGTGGATAGGCCATGTGGAGGCCCCGTAGATGTGGATGAGTTGAGCCTTTTATAACCAGACCTCAGTCAACTTGAGCCTCGAAAGACTGAAGCAAAGGCCCAGGACCAATGAGCTTTAGCCTAGGCTAAAACTTTAATGAAATCCTCTTCAACGCAAATTTGACCGATGCCGACCACCCAGGGCATAGCACATGCCGAAGTTTAAAGACAGCTCTTGAGACTTAGCATGTTGTGTGGATATCCAATGAAAATCGAGCCCAGAATGAGTCCTTGCCCGACCTTTCTCTTTTTGACTAAGGATTGTCTAGCAGGGTAGGGTACCCGAAGGCCAATTGATAACTAGTGCTATTGAAAGTTGATGCCAAATGCTTTGGAGCAAAAGTTGAGGCTATCAGCCTAGGTATACATGCAGAGGGCCCGTAAGAACTTGAGAGAAATTTTACAAGTTAACAAACACTAGGTAGAGAGCCAAAAATATTCTACCACCAGATAATTGTTAACATGCCCCAATTATCAAGAAAAGCCCCTACGTAAGGCATGTGTCAGACCATCAAATCATCCTAATGGAGAAAGATGACTAGCCAAATGGGACAAGGCAAGAGAAAGAAATCAGGCACCCCTTGACAATTGCCATTTCGGACAAGCCTGCAGGAAGCATAGGTTGAAGTGACCTCTATCAACAACCTCTTTCAAGAAAGTGATGCGTCTGGTTGGTCACTAGTCTGCTATCATCATGTGGGTAGAAAATCTCATCTAGGTGGTAGAACTGCTCATTTGATCTTTGAACTCTATATGTACCCTTCATGATTCCTTAAGCTAGGCAAATTAGCATTCTTAGCCAAAATTCTACCAACTTATCCCCTACACCCAATCATCTATACTTGACTTAATCTCCAGAGCGCACACGATCGTTGCACATCCCCAATAAAGCAATTGTCTAGTATTTTAACGTTGTCCAAGTGTGCATGAATTATGTAAATAGACAGTGAGCTGGCTAGGTTCTGTTGACTTTAGAGTTGGTCCAATTTTGAAGTCAACATTTACTATGCATATCTAAATTTAATTGTGTTTTTATTTTAATGAAATAAAATACACATACATAGCATTATTGAGTTCTAGATAGCACTTAGTGGAGATCAATTTTCAACTTGAGTGCTTATTTATTAGACATTAATGTCACGTAGACCAAAAGTCTTTTAACTTGCATGCCATCTAAATAGTAGTTCATAAAATGCATTAGAGATGCTCTAATACTTGATGAATATATTTGGCACACTAAACTACTTAATTGGACATGATTAATAAAGAAATGCACATGACAAAATATGTGAATGATTCCTTCTAGTGTTTGACAAGACATGTTTGCCTATAATATATAAATTTTTAAAATTAGATCATATGCAAGCCTTATTAGTCTTAGTGCATAAATATATCAAGTAATTGAATTACAACGGTAAGGGGTGGAGTCAGAAAATTTTATTTGGGTGGACAAAAATTAATTAGCCAATTAACTTTGAAATAATATTAACTAATGAAAATATTTTGATACATTATTACACTTGTTCCCAACGCGTTTTTATACTTTGAAAATGTTGTATAATTACACCATTATCAATTTCGTTAAATATATCATTCTCAACGTATACAGTCAAACTATCATTCAACCATTGATCTCCAAGTCAATTGCACAATCGAGTCTTCACAAGATTCATTGCAGAAAATACTCTATCAAGTTCAATGATTTTCGAACATTGACATTATATTCCATAATTGGAATTCGTAGCCTAGGATATGTAGGAAGTTGTGCAATATCAGTTTTACCCTGAATATCCCTTTCATTCCGAACAACACCACTCTTAACCTGAACATCAGTTCCATCTAGATAAAATGGCTCCTTCTTGTGCATGAGAATAAAATGGTTCCAGTCATCCTACTCCTATCATTTTGTACAAGAGCAACGATGAAAGTAGGGAATTCTCATTCTTGTTTCAAATAAGACTCTAAACATTAAAATTTATATAAATGCCAACAAATTTAGGGCTGATTTAGAAAAAAAAATTACCTGGATTTAGAACTTTTGAGTAAGACATCTTTCCTTTGAAATAACGACCACAAACTCACGAAAGGAGCAAGCTAAACCCTATTCTCCTCCCTCACTGAGTTGACTAGTTGGGTAAATGGATTAAGAGCTTATTTTTGCTTGTTGTAGAAGTATAATGAAGTGAAAATTAGAAGCAAGCTGAAGCAAAATAGGGCGTGGTATCTGCACATTGCTGGAAGAAAACTAGATAGATGCTAATGATATCATGGGCTTGGGACTTGGGTCAGCAGCTGAATTAAAACTTGGACTAGTGAAACTTGAATTAAATAATTTGGGTTGAAACTTGGACTTGAGTTATCTTGGCTAATTTATATTTTTGTATTTAGGCTTGGGTTGGGCAATTTTCAAAATTTTTGCAGGGTCAATTGACCCCTTTGTCCTTTGGTGGCTCCGGCCTGACAATAGTCAAAAGTTAGTCACCGACTGTAGAAAGGTTTACTCTACTACAAACACAAAAAAAAAAAATATTTCTTTCTCCGTCACTATGTCTTCATCCTCTCAAACTAAAACACATATCTCTCTCACTCAATTCCTCCATTTCTCTATATTCTTCTCCCTATTCATCAAAATCAAACTCCCCTCAAACAAAACTCTCTCCATCTCTCTCTCTCACATTCTTATCAACTCCTCAATCCATTAAAATTCTGTACGGTCAGATTCCACCACAAAAAAAAGCGGTATACTAGTTAAGATATATTGCTGGTCAAATAAGACTATCCAATTTTCTCCTAATATCCGAAAAATGCGAGTCTTTGAGCCAAATTTATTATAAGAAATCCTGAAAAATAGTTTCTTTCTGATCATATATCACATTTTCATAATCTTAATTTTTTTTTCATTTAATTCAATCGGAATCGATTTTTTCACCTGTCCCTTTTATGCCAATTCGTATATACATTCTTTGATTATCAATGCTCTTGTTTATGAAGGTATTTGTGATATTTTTTGAACTCTAGTTAGAGGATTGTTTGCAAAAATTGAAGGGGAATGGAACAAGCATTTTCTTAATCCGAGGAAGAATAGCCAGAATTTAGACCACCCACGTGTTGGTAAAGGTAAACGAAAACCACCTCGGATCAGAGCAAGTTGTTGTAGGATTAAAACAGTATAATACAATGAAGAGGGCTCCTTTAAAATCATCAAAAAGTTCCGTAAATGTGATAAAGACAACCAAGAAATACGACGATGCAGAAGCATTGTCCGCAATGGCCAGAAGTATTTCAATGCATACAGGTAACATTCAAAAATATTCATTATCTATGACGTTTTCTTCGTGAAATTTCTGTTTGCATTTATGAATTTATGGATTTTGGGGTGCTGAATTGTACATTAGATCTCAAAATGCTGCTCATATTTTGATTAATCTGTATGAACGGAGATTGTTATGTTTAGTTTCCGAATTGAATCTGAAATTCTGAAAGTTTTACTCTTGACAATTTTCAGACATTTGTTTGTGACTGTGGTTGGTACATAAATAGTTTTGGGGAAATCTAGGTATCGTAACCTAAGTACTGCTACCTTTTGATCATATGCAGCTGGTAGTAAACAGAGGTTAATCGCTGAAGAAATACTTAGACACGGAAATGTAAGAGTTGCAGGTGAGGTATTTACATTTCGAGAACTGGCTAGCGCGACAGAAAACTTCAATCCCGAGCTGCTAGTAGGCGAAGGCGGATTTGGAAGAGTCTATAAGGGACATCTTAAGACAACAAATCAAGTATATATCATAGATATCTCTGTATCTCTTTCAAAATCTTGTTTTATTTGCATGCACATTTGCTGTCTTATCATATAGGTTGTTTTTCTGTCTAGATTGTGGCTGTAAAGCAACTTGACAGGAATGGAGTACAAGGAAACAGGGAATTCCTTGCTGAAGTTTTAACATTAAGCCTCGTTCACCATCCGAACCTGGTTAATCTTATAGGATACTGCGCAGATGGGCACCAAAGGATATTAGTGTATGAATACATGTGCAATGGATCTTTAGAAGGTCACCTTCTTGGTAAGCTTTTCAGATGTTTATCCAAAAGTACACTATAATTTGGCCCTTATTTGCAGTCGAACATCATCTGATGACACGACAAGGGCTAACGCCACGCTTTCATTTCAAGAAACTAGTGGACAGTTATGGTTTTATGAGTAATGGTGTTATTTTTCTGTTCTCAGATTTACCCCCAAATAAGAAGCATTTGGATTGGTACACGAGGATGAAGATAGCCAACGGGGCAGCACAAGGACTTGAATATTTACATGATACAGCCAACCCTCCGATTATCTATAGGGACTTCAAACCATCTAACATATTATTGGATGAACAATTCAATCCGAAGCTTTCTGACTTTGGACTGGCTAAGTTGGGTCCAACAGGCGAACAGGATCATGTTTCGACAAGGGTGATGGGGACGTATGGCTATTGTGCTCCGGAGTATGCCCAGACTGGCAAGCTGACTACGAAATCTGACATCTACAGTTTTGGAGTTGTGTTTCTGGAGATCATTTCAGGAAGGAGAGCTATAGATAACACAAAACCAACTGAAGAGCAGAACCTAGTTGCTTGGGTTAGTTAACAAATTTTTTGATGTACTTCATCATTATCATAATCAAAAGACTAAATTTGGTGGGATTTTAGGAATAGTCATATGAATACCACCTTATAAGCAAAATACAAACTAAACAGAAAATCTAGTCTCGAAGTAAACAAATCTGGAAATGTTAATTTTGGACGTTAATCTGCAGGCAAAGCCGCTTTTTAAGGACAAAGCAAAGTTCACGTTGTTGGCAGATCCATTGCTGGAAGGGAAGTACCCGGTGAAGGGTCTGTATCAAGCCGTTGCTGTTGCAGCCATGTGTCTTCAAGATGAAGCTAGCACCCGACCTTTGATTGCAGATGTCGTTACCGCTCTTGAATATTTAGCCGATGAGAATGCAAACGATGAGAACACTGATGATGAGATCACTATTCCACCAGACTTGTAAGCTGCAGATCAAGGGTATTATTTTTGCATAATTTTCAGGCCGGATATTGGCAATTAGTCGAAGTGTGCAATATCTGATATTAGACTTCCATTTACATTTTGATAATATATCAACAATAGTATCTGTAAAAGTTCATAAAACTAACTAATTGAGTTTCTGGGGCAACCCCTTACATGGCAATTGTCAGTTTTGGAATGCTTTATTGAAACGAATGTATCAGTATGGTTGGTATTCATTACTCAATAAGACAATGGACAATATTTTAGGTTTTCTTTTTTTTTTTTTTTTTTTTTTTTTGGGTTGAGTCCACCTTATCAAACATGACATGAAAAGTCCAAAATACATATTGTACACATGCATTCCTATTCTTGTCACGCTAGTTCTCGTTTTCTCCTGGAACAAGGGAGTATCTGATGTATATGTGCACTTAGCTTGTCTTCTGCTTTCTACCTTTGGGGTGACGCACGTCGCCCAAGTATATTTGAATTTTCATTTGCCTTTTAGGTTGCTTTTCTGAAAGAACAAAAAAAGAAAAGAAAAAAAGACCGGCATACACATGTTGACACGTTTCTATCCATGCCAAACAAGGGCCGGCTGCCCCAACCTAGATTTACACCTCTACTCTTGCATTTAAAAAGATTTAGCAGCTAGAGTTCCAACAAAAACTGTGATTTTCCAAACAAAGAGTAGAAGTCAGTTCCATTTACCATAGTGGCAAAGCACAAAAGGGCTCAGACAAATCATGTCTGAAACGAACAAATTGCCAAATACAATGAACTTGGGAAGGAAGATGATGCTGATAAAGACAACTGACAAACTCAAAATTTCCAAGAAAACGATGTCCCTGTCTTATGAATTCAAGACTAATTGATGTTTCAGACTTTAAACCTCAAATTTCTTCGACTCTGCTTTAAGGTTTCTATAACTGAACCCCGGATTTTCATTCAGCCTTCGGCTGTCTGAGACTTCCACCACAGAACACACGCCTGATATGATCCCATGATCCCTTCTTTTATTCCTTCTCCATGACAGCATCAAAAGCCTGTAACTGGGCCAGGAATTTCCTTCATGCGAAGACATCTTCTCTTGAAGGCGTCTCTCTGATTTTATACGTATTATACCAATATCCAATTCAAGTACTTTGAAATACTTGATCTCCCTCTCGAGAAGATCCTATGGTGCCAACCTCCAACGGAACCCTTCTGGCCATTTTATCAGGGAAATTTCCGGCTATAACCCTTGCCTTGTATAGCGTGTGGGTGTTTTTCAGTTGTAAAGAAAGGCGGTGACTTCATGTCTTTGGCTTAGAATGTAGTTATAATTTGGTGACGCAAAACAAATCTGTGATGGGTAAAATGGATACACGTTCTTTCAAAATGGAGAGTATGAATAAGTACGCGCTGGGACAAATCCCAAAAGGATGAATCCCAGTCGTTACATTTGCTATTTGATTATCAAATTGTGGAATTGATCTAAGTCGTTACATTTGCTATTTGATTATCAAATTGTGGAATTGATCTAACTCCTACAGTGGGAGTTATTACAACTCCCCATGATGGGGGTTAGATCACCCCTGTATCAAATTGATTGCCTTTCTGCATTTGCCCCTGCAACAGTTGTTACTTTACTTGCTTTCAGATTTTTGATACTTCTAAGTGGAATCATGTAACTGTTTCATAATCTACTCAAATGAACTTTTTGATATATTTTTGGCAAGGTTGAGTGAACACGACAATATTAGAAAGAAAAATGAATTGAAAGATATAGTTTAATTCTACTCAAATATACGCATTGTGGTTTTGAGCCTTCAATTGACCGGAATGGTTCCGATTATTCAATCGATGTGAAGCCTACTGGTTTTATTTTATACCTGTATTAGTTTCAACAACTGCAAATTTTCTCTAGCTTATGATCAAGGTTTCCAAATAACATAATAGACAAGGCAAAAGTAGAGTTGCCCTTTAAGGGCATATTTTGGCACCCTAAAATGGATGGGACTACTACAAAATTAAAAAAGAGTGACAAGAGACAAAATTTCTCAGTTAAGATGCCCAAAACTGTAAAATCCGAGACTACGATTATGGTAATAAATGACAACACATTGTATCATTAGAGGTCATAGATTGTGCTTCATGCTCTTCACAGGGACTACCAACCTTCTCATTTTACACTCTGTTGACTTAAATATTAGAATAAGATAAACATTCCGATGTCAAGGGAGAAGCTGGAGAGGAGAAATTCACACACAAATTGCACAAAAAATTATAAGGCGCGCACACAGAAATAGTGCAAGCTCAAAGCTGGAGAAAGTATTAGTATTGACCACAAATCAATGGTAAATCTTATAATGTGAATTATTACAGTCAACTATATTTCCATTCTCCTCTTTTTCTTTTATTCTACTCCATTTTTTTTTCCTTTTTTCATTTTCAATATATTCCCTCTTTCCCCTCTACCTCTGATATACAATTTCTCGTATTGTGTTTTACAAACTATAATAAACTTGGGAGATGGAGTAGATACCTCAGCCAGGCAATGGCGAGCTATAAATTAATATCTATCTTGAACCTCCCGTGGAAAATTTCGTATAGCTGGAGAAAATTATGGTATGCTTGGAAGATGGCATGCATATCTCAAACTCCGATGTGATGCGAGAGCATTTTGTAAAGCAACGTCCACTCTTCCACCACCCTGAAACAGCGAATCGTACAAGGCACACACAAACTGTGACAATTCCTTCTCGTCATTGTCCCAAAAGGGCATGGAAAGTTCTACATTTTTCTCAGGTTCACTGTCTTCCCAATCACTTGTTGGACTGGCAGGGTCTGTCTCTTCATCTTCTGCTTCCTCCTCTCCAATCTCAAATTTCCCGTTCTCAAAAGTACTAAACTCACCCGAACCATATAATGATGTCAACTGTGTCTCTTCAGGTTCAGAAGAAGGGCATATAACAGCTTTAGCACCAGAATCTAGAAATGCTTTAGTTAAAGCTCTGATAGGCCCATATATTCCAGTGAAGATTATAATTCTGTCCTTCCAGGCTCCGATCTGGGAGGTTCAACAGAATAAGGATTACTTATAGAAAACTTGAATTTAACATCTGACCATATTTTTCTGACTTGGGAAAAACACAAGAAGCATATTAAATCTTGCTTCAAAAATCTTGGAGAAAATCAGCATCCTAATATACAAGCATATTCAGAAAAAATAGCTTGCATGGAAAGAATAACAGCACTTGACAAAACCATGAAACAACTTCACTGAGGCGGTAATCAAATAGTGCAACTGAACACCTATAATAATACAAAAATACTGTAATTTCATCCATGTTCATTCATCAACAGGAGACAATTCTTTCCATAACATCACTTAACAGTTGGTAACCTCCAACTTTCATGCAAGTTTTGGCCAGATGATAGAAATAGATATGTATTAATGCTAAGAACATATGAGATATCTTTTCCTTTCCCCTTTGCCTTAGATTCTTATTTTTGCATTAGAGTAGGTTTTTGAGTAAATTGAATGAAAAGGAACTACAAAACCTTTGGTTGGTTAACCAGGTTCTAATCATTGTGGATTAGAAGCATGACACGAAGCTGAACACCTGACTCACAATCACATGTTATATTGTTCAGAAGCCTTCTGTTTTTGCTGATAGATTAAAACAAAAAAGATGATCTGATCCAAGAACATACCATATGGCGGACATCTTCCGGGGTCAAGTGCATCGAAGGAACTGTTCTGCGAAACATATAAGCACCAATTTCTCGATCATCTTCCATGACCTTGAGGATAACAGACAATAAATCAATACTTAGCCCACATTAATTGACCACATAAAAGTACACCAACTTTAGATGGGCTGAAGCACACCTGTGTCTGACGTCCTATATATCTGTGGACAACACCACCAATTTGGAAGTAAGGTCTGCATGAAACAAGATCCGCTACAGTTGAGATGTTGGTTATAGCTGATGCATACTTCCTACGCCGGCCCCTCATCATCAACAGCAAGCTGTATTTAACACTCTGCAGAAACCTATCAGCTAATTCTCCAGGTTCAGCAACCACAAATACATCATTCTGCCAACTACATTATAAAAAATAAGAGAATCAAGATTGTGTTTGTGAAATCTTAAAGCTAAAATGGAGAGGAAAACAAGTAAAAGTGTGACCTTAGTATGGAGCCACACGTGTCATTTTGCAATGCCAAATGAATTACTCCGAGCTGTGGTGAATTTTGTATTTTTTCATGCAATGATAGGACAGGAAGAGAAAGCTGCCTGCGTTTGGGAGGTGACCCAGGGGGTGAAGCTGTTGTTTTCGCCACATGGAATCCATCCAAGCTTAAAGGTGGGACTAAATCAATTCTATCAACCCTCTGAGGGCCAAGATCAGGGCTGTAAAGGAGAGGACTCGATGGGAAGCTTCCAGTAAACAGAGGTGAAGTGAATGGAGTTGGAAATGCAGATCCTGGAGCTGCCTTAATGGACCCAGATGCTCCACTAGTAAGAGATAATCTTATTCCATTACTAGCACAAAATGTCTCAAGTGCACGAGCATGGTGGAAAACTCTTCCAGAATCCGGACTGTTGGATGCCTCCACAAGAAGCACACAACGCCTCCAGCCTAAAGATAGGTTATTCTCATTTGACACTGCCATGTACAGAAAACCAGCAAATGTAAGCCAACAACCAAAGGAATACAGACGCCACATGAAACAAATACAGAGGATTCAGAAACCATACAGCCTTTAATGCCCTTCGCCTTGAGGAACTGCAGAGACTGCACCGTATCCAAAAATTTATCATCATGCGGACTCTCAAGCAATCTTTCACATAGGTTTTTGAAAGCAGTAGAATTGTTCTGAATGTACTCATCTGCAGCATCCTCTAGCTTCAACCAAATGGCCGGATCAGTTTCATCCAGTTCCATACCACAGCGTTCATCAACTGCAAGCAAACAAATACGTTGAGCATGTACATTTGTAACAGTTTCACGGTTGATACTTTCATTCAATGGATATCTGAGACAAGAAACTGTGTTTTTAGTTAGATTGTTAGACCCAAACGCATTATGTCTATTTGTTCAAGAAAATAAATAACAGTACTTGCTATGGAGGATTAGATCAAGGAAAGACATATAACATATTAATTCATAACTTAACCTGGATTGAATCGAAAATACTGTACACTGGGCAGCATAGGGAGCAATGCACTCAGAGCTTCCTCCACACGGTCAACAGAACATGCACTCTCAATCAAAACTTGTCCAGTGTCCAAATAGCGCCACCCACCCCTGCGAACCTAATATAAAAGGATAATAGATGGCAGGAAATCAACAAACTGAACAAAAAGCAATTGTTGCAAATCATAAAATAATAACACTGCTACTATCAAGCCAGTATGATGTACAAACCCCACCTCCATCCCCTACAATGGGGCCATCATGTTGAGAATTAGTATAACTTACTCAGTCCCGGTCTCAAAATAAGCAAGCATTAAATATTGTGTTTTGACTCCAGGACGAAGAAAAAAGAAATGAAGAACAAAATCTAGTAATAAGCTCTCATATACAACTTATTATATTATTAGATAAATGTTTAACAATTCAACTAAATCCATAAATTCATATAACAGGCAAGTTTTTGGCTTATTCCTTAAATTCTATGAATATTCTTACAACTATAATACCAAAAACTAGAAGATAAAATCACATTAAAGAATTTATCATGCAGAAAACTGAACAAATCTTGGTACCTTGGTTGGAACGGATCCACAACCAATGGAAACTAAGCAATCAATTTTAGCATCAGGCCACAATAGTTGTGCTTCTTGTATGGCAAAAATAGTAGGATTATTTGCTACAATAGCCCCATCTTGCCAGCGATTTATACCTGTAGAGAATTAAGTTCAGAAAGATGGCAAGGGAATATTGCCCGTAAATAAGCATAAAAAATGATCAGCACAGATGAAGAGCTGCGAAATCAAATGCACAACGAGCACAAAATGGTACCATCAGAGAAATCATCTAGATAATAAGGTGCTGCGGATGATGCTCTTATAGCTTGCCATATGTGATGTTTACAACTTCCAATGAAAGCATTACGTCTATATCCAACTGGAGCTCCCGTAGTTCCTTGCCCACCAGTTGCAAAGTTTTCTGAACCAGCAGAAGAAACCTCTGGTGTTCCAGCAGGGTACTGAACTTCGGGAAGAAAATTCAGTTAATTCATAACAATAAAGCAACTGGAACGAAGTATGTCAAAATAATAAACATGTGAATATCAAGAAGAAACAAAAAAAAAAATTCAAGTCAAACCTGGTAATTTCGAAAAATAAATGGCTGAGCTGGCATAACGCTGACCAGAGTTGAGACAACGAAAACTTTGGGAATCCTTTTAACTGCTGATTCTATGAGGAGGTCTCCATCCTCGTCAGCACACATTTCCTTCAGCAGTCTTTCAAACTGATCTGCACTGTGCTGGAAGAAAATATGGGGTCACTCTATAATTTCATGAACAATGCTCAATTTTTTATCCGGAAACACTTCAGCAAATGTTTTCAAGATGTCTGTAAAACAGAGAAGCGAAATAGGGACTTGGGATGAAATACAGGAAATCAAAAACAAAAATTGTAAAAAATGCACATGCACGTACCCCCATTTACATATCAATCACAACCATATATGTATTCTAGCTTTTCATGATTAAAAACAATACCAGGACAAGCAAAGTTGAAGATACAACTGTGAACATATAAATCAAAGAAGAAAAGTGCAACATGACATACTTTAGATCCATGCACAACAACACGAAAACTCTGAGATGAGCTTTTATAGAGCTGATCCAACTTTTCTCTCCAACTTGCTGCTTCATTGTCCTTTGGTACAGGTTCAGCAAAGACAAGTTTTCCTGGAAAAATGAAATGGGCAAGAATTAAAAAAGAAAGAAACAAAGAAAGAAGCGGCAAATATACTAAAGAAACCATGATGTAGGAGCTCTTCTTTCGAAAGAGTAAACGGACCTAGTTTTTTGTATATTTCTTCGCATCTTTCCAAGGACATCAGTTTGATTCCAAGAGCAACAGCAAGCATTCCGCCTGTAGATGTTCCACAAATAAGGTCAAAGAGCTCGTTTATCTGCTTTCCAGTACCCTTCTCAATTTCTTTTAGAATCTTTACAGTTGCAAGACCCTTCATGCCACCACCATCCATTGAAAGTATGCGCAATCCTTGCTTTGGTACCTGCCTGCCTCTAATAGCGCGCCGCAGTATCTCATTTTCTCCTAAAATCACAGAATATATGTCCTGTCAGATTATGGATTTAAATAATATCCAAAACGAAGATTGGGATATCCACAAAAACCAACCTAATATTGCCAGAACACGAGCTGCAGCTTTACTCACGCGGGACTCAGATGCAACTGTCAGCCGCAGAAGAAGTTCCCGCAGACTTTCTGAAGTAACTAGAGTTCGGCGGTTTTCTAGGCAGAAAGCTAAGTTTCCAAGAGCAAATAAAGCCAATCTTTGTACCTGAAGAAAGAGAACCTTCACTTTCAGCGGACAAGAAATAGAAGGTTAACGAACATAAGAGAAACGCATTAAATGAGCTTGCCTCTGGATTTTTCTGGGCACATAGTAATTTCAATGACTTCAATACATCCTTGGTCAACATTTTCTGAGCTACAACATCAGATGTAAAAGCCAACTTGACCACAACTTGCAAGACTGAGATCACCTCTTCAGCTCGGGGAGATTTCAACACCCTTTCAATAGGTTGCATGATGTCAGATTTAATCAATTGCATCGCCACGTGGACATCTGATGCAAGAGCTGAGAGAGCACTGCAAGCTTGCTCAACCTGGAAAAACTTCTAACTGATAAGAAAAAGCATATCTGAAAACAACGAGCAAATCCAACTGAAAAACTCCAACATACCACATGCTGATTTTCACTACTTATCATGCTAATGAGCTGCCGCACAGCATTCTCATCTTTTCCCACAACCACACGGTTTCCCTCATCTTGCATTATCTTCGCCAAGGCAGAAGCCAGCAATGGGTGATGACAAGAAGAAAAACGGAAAATGAGAGAGAAGAAGGCGCTCAGTTTATGTCGAGATGCAACAAAGTAAGAACTGTTCTCCATCTACAATCAACCCCACAGAAAGGTAAACTTCAATCTGACCAGATATAAGTATAATCTGCAGAATAACCACAGCAAGACTTGTATTACTTACCTCTATCTGTACATTGACTGATCTTAAATTGTCATCTGCAACAATCCTAATGTTTGCAAGAGACAAGTGGCGAAGTTCATGCAACGGCAAAATTTCAGGAAGAAATTCAAGGGGATTGCCAAAAAGCCTTAAGACACGCAACTCTGCCATAGCCCTGTCAATAAGACAACAAGAAGTAATGAGCTTTTAAAAAAATACAGTACACCCTATTATAGATTAAACAAAATAATTAGAACAGTGCAGACAAAAGTTATAGATGATAACTGAATGACCTGAAATCAAGAAGAGGCCGGACTAGCTTGTTGTGTTCCAGGGACAATTCAACAAGGCCAACACACTGTCTTAATTCAACTGCTTATAGTTTCAACCATGACAGGCAAAAAAATTATTAGCAAAAATTTACAGTCTTATCAATGTGTTGTTTGTAATTCATCTGACTTGCTTTCTTCAAGACTTTGATGTGGTCGAATATGAAACTACAATAATATAGTCTGCATAGAAAAATTCCAAATCTTACCAGGCACAGAAACAAGCATGTTATAATCTACAGCAAGGACTTCCAAGTTTTTCAGATCACCAAGCTCAGGTGGCAAAACTGATAGCCTGTTATTATCAAGGTATAGTTTCTCAAGAAGAGGAAGTCGGGTTATCTCCACTGGCAATGCCTGAGATAACAAACAAACATAATTAAACATATGAAATCATATGTGGAACTACTTGAGAGATTACTCTAATAATTTTCAGTGGAACTACTTGAGAGATTACTCTTATAATTTTCAGTGGAACTGGTTCCCCTGGGGTATAAATTGAGCAACCAGCTGTTCAATAAGACCATCCAAGTTAAACCAACACCAAAGACGCACAAAATTGCATCATTTCTGACGGTACACATTGCTTAAATTCAAAATCAAGCCAGTGATTTGGGTAGATGGTAAAACTAATTGGCAGACCATTATTTAAACGTGATAAATAATATGGTAGTGAACGGCACACCGCATCAAAATACTATGTTTAACCCCAAGGCAGAGTAATACTAATATATTTAATGATTGAGATAATTCATCATGTAAACTATAGCAAGTATCATAAGAACAGCTTAAAATAAAAAAAAAAAAAGATAATAGCATATTTCACAACCAAGAAATAAGTAAAGTATTATATTTTCTACAGAGAATAGAAGTGAGATCATGAGACTCGGACCAAAAATGTTGAACAAATTATAAATTTGAGCGGTTGAGCCTCTTTCTTGGCCTTAACATTTCAACATTCAACACACCTAAATGCAATAGTATGTCGTGAATAAAACAATCAATTAACGTGCATAATATAAACAAAGTAAACACCAACAGCTTTGATCGTCATAACATATGATGAAAGCAATCGACTCACTGTCAATCCAAGACCGCAGAGGCTGACCACATTGACATTCCTCCAGTGTTCAGCACAGCCAGACCCAATGGCCACTCCATCTGTTGCGGTGTTGGCGAAATTGGACCTCATAAGCTTAACCAACACACCCATCCCGCCATCATTCTGCTGGCTCGAACCACCTGCCCTCCACATTATCATCCCCTTCAACGGCTCCCTCCTCTTCACCACACTCATTTCCACCACTACTCCATCCCCTTGCAAAGTCCCCAAATCACTCTCAGCGCCATCATCCCCATTAGCCAAGTGAGCCCCATCATCAACCCCACTTCCTGAATTGCTCTCACCACTTTCTGAAACACCAGTTTTGCCCCTCTCCCTCAATTCGATTTCAACAGTATCTTGCGGGGAAGGCAAGGCGACCATTACCTGTGACTGAAGCTTCAAAGCAACTTGATCCTCATCGTCTCCGGCGTTCCACTCGAGGTCAACCCTAAACCCTAGTTGCTCCAGATTGCCGCTGTTCCCGACATCCTGCAACGACGACGTAGGAGAGGAGACGGAGAATGGGGAATGGGAGGATGACGACCGGGATGACGTCGGCGTGACGTCATCAAGTCTGTCGGCGTCGGAGCCGTAGCTCAGTGTCAGATGAAAGACTTCCGATGGACGCTTCCAACCCAATCCCCAGGACATCGATACAAATGCAAATTTCAGATCAGGGTTTCAATTCTTCCCTTTTCTTAAATTTTCTTTAATTATTTGATTAACAATGTGGCGATCTGATTATAATGGAGTCAACAATGCGGATTGAGTGAGTCCGCATTGGTTAATTTAGCAGTAGAAATTATTTTTGTGATGTAAGTGAAAAAATTGAAAGATTCACAGGATTTATCTAGTATACACACACGCACATATATATATATATGATATCTTTACATACAGATGGATTGCCAATGTGCGTGCAGCACCCGTCTGTTATTGTTTTGTTTCAACATGGCGGTTATGGAGTTTTATGTGTCGATAGAACCAGGGGAATTACAAAATGAAATTCGAACGACGTCGTCCTTCAGGAGGAGCAATTTTTGTAGTAATTATTAACTTTACAACTGTGCACGTTTATTTTGTTTTTATGTTTTGCTTTTCAGTCTATGAATTTCGATTCCTTAATTTTTCATTTCACTTGCCTCTTATATTCTAATTTGAATACCAAAATAGTAAAATATTTACTAAAGTATATGGTTCGTTCTTATTTAATAAATTCTTTGTAAATTATTGTTAGAGAATTCGATTTTTGTTGACATACTTAATTATATTTTATTTATTGATGTGAACTAATTAAGAATCAATCATTATTTAATAGTTGATTGGAAACATTAATGCTATACTTATTTTAATCTATTTATTCTAAAACTCTTGGTTCTTATCATATAAATAAGTGATTTAGTTAATTATATGTTAATCATTATAATTAAACTACGTTTCTGAGTAGATAATATATTAAAATATTATCTTTTATTTATCTATTTAAATAAAAATATCTAACTGAATTTATTTTTATATTCTTGTGATATATCTCATATTATCTTTTATAAAGTTTATTTAAACTTAAAGATCTATTCTGTCTTATCTCTGTATAAGATAAATACTAAGGGTGTGTTTGATTTTGATTAAAATCAGATTTTTTGAAAAAATTGATAAAAGTTGATGAAATGTGTGATTGAAAAATTGTGAGTCCATGAAATATGTGTTTAATTAATTGTTAACTTTGACTTTAGCTTTTTAACAAAATTTTAATTGAAAACAAACGGGGCCTAAGTCATTAAGTTTATATAAACTTCTTCTAGTATAAATAAGACATGTGGTATTCCAAGAGTTCTACAGACTTTGAAAGAAAATATACTCAAACATTTAAGAGGAAATTTTTTGTAAGTCGTGAGTTCAAAAGAAATATTCAAAAGTCTTAATCCGATCAAAAATTCTATTTTGTAAATAGCTCCGAGAAACTAAGCATTGAAAAAATCTATTGTAAGAGATAACGATATTTCGGCGGCAAGTTAAGGACTGGGTCCTTATTCTGATTTGTGGAGTCAATCCGGGTACGCTCGTGGAATGGATCAAGATAAATACCGAAGTAATTAACTGCATTCTTTGACCAATTAAAGATTATATAAAACAGGGAAATTTTATTGTTGTTCTTAACAAAGTTTTACTCTTTGTAAATTGCTGATAAAATTTTAGATTATGTCTAAAATTGTAATTTCAAAAAGTTGAGACGTGTGTAACCTGTTTTAAAATAGTAAATTTATTTACCTGTGGTATGGGGGCCCATGGATGTTTTTCTTATGGGTTTATTTAAAACAACTTTACAGTTTTCGATTAATTTCAGTAACAACCTATTCAATCCACCTTCTAAGTTGTTTATTACCTAGGTTTAAAACTAACAATTGGTATCAAAGATGGTTCACTTCTAAAAAGTGAGATCCTATGAATCTAGGTATGGACGGTGCCTAACTACTAGTCTTAGATGGAACGAACTATAATTATTGAAAAATTCGTATGATTGTTTACTTTCAAGCTATAGATAAAAAATCATGGCATTCTATCATTAGAAGTTATAGTCCTTCCACTATCATTGAAGATAATATTGAAATAGAAAAATCATGTGAACAATGGGTAATTGCTGACTTCAATAATGCTAGCTGGAATAGCAAAGCCTTGAATGCTATTTTTTATTTTGTAGATGCTAATCAATTCAAGCTAATATCTAATTGTAGGGTAGTAAAAGAAGCTTGGGAGATCCTACAAACTGCACATGAAGGAGCTTTCAAGGTGAAATCATGTAAACTACAAATGCTCACCACAAAATTTGAAAACTTACGCATGAAGAACAATGAAGCATTCAAAGATTTCTATGCTCAGCTGTGTAACATATCAAATCAAGCACATGTCATTGGAGAAAATTATTGAGCCCAAATTAGTCAAAAAGGTCTTGCGGTCATTGCCAAATAGGTTCCACTCCAAAGTAACCGCAATTGAAGAGAGCAAAGATATCGACGATATCAAAATTGAAGAGCTGATAGGGTCATTAATGATTTATTAACTAAATCTCAATACAAGAAAGAAAGAAAAAGCTACAGGCATAGCATCTCGAGTTGAGTAAGAAAAAGTTGAATGTGATGAGAGTGATTCAGATATTGATATTACCCTAGTAACCAAATAGTTTGGCAAATTCTTGAAACGGGCTCAAAAACTTAAATCAACTAAAAATTAGGGATCATTCAGAAATAAATATATTAACCAAAATAGACAGAATCAGTCAAATCTTCCAAGGATAACATAAAATTGTATATATTGTCATACTTGTGAAGGATAAAGTCACATTGCCTCTGAATATGCTAACAATAAGAAATGAATATTTGGTAAAAAGGCCATGAATGTAACTTGGAGCGAGGACAAAGAATCAACTGATGATCAATCACAAGATGGGAAAGTTTCTAACACTCAAGATATTTCATTTATAGCTTGTTATATTTCTGACTGTGAATTATCTGATCATTTTCATGAACGTTCTGACAAAGAACCGAACGTTGGAGCTGATGACATTGGGACAAATTTAAAGGCTTTGACTACTGTGTCCAATAAAGAACAGAATTTCTCCAATGATAAAATAATTTATTTTGAAAGATTGTTGGCTGATAAAAATAAACAATTGTGTGATTTGCAGGAAGAATTGAAACAAAGTATGGAAGCAAACAAACAAATGACCATTAGAGATGCTCAATTGAATGAGGTGCTGAGCTATGGAAGAACTACCAATATCAGACATAGATTAAAATATACTCAGCATGATGAAGAAAAGAAAGCAAAGGAAATCACGTTTGTCAAAGGAATGACAGAAACATATTCTAATGTTCTAGATACTGTTCTGATATCCACTAAATCTGTAACCAACGGTCAGATGTTGAAAGAGTCGGGTATTGCAGAAACTGTTGACACATATGGAAACAAGGTAACTAAAAGTAAATCTAAAGTAATACACTCATCTCCTGCTTTTCTAACATGTGGTAAGATAGACCAAAATCGTGATAACCTCTCAAATTATTCACCTAAGTACTTAAAGTACAAGAAAACTATTTTGTAGAACTAGCAAAAACTTGAAAAACCTCTTACTAAATAAAAGAAGTCGAACTAAAATCCGACAAATATGGTTGAAGAAAATAGACTTGAACTGTCATGTTTTGAACAGAGTTATCATTAGGACAGACACATCTCAAAGACTATATGAAATTTGAAAAGGCAGAAAATCTAACCTTAAGTATTTTTATATTTTTGGTAGTAAGTGTTATATTCTAAATGATCGCGAACAAATTGGAAATGTGGATCCAAAAGGTGATAAAGGGGTATTTTTGGGATATTCAGAAAATAGTCGGGCTTACTGGGTCTACAATATACATATTCAAAACATAATTGAATCAGTTAATATTGTAGTGGACGATACTAATAACTTTGCTGAGTATTCATAGAAACAAGTAATACAAACATTGATAGAAAAATTTGAGGCAGCAGACGGACATCAGAACGTTGGAAAAATACTGATAGAAGTCATAATGTTTCTAGAAACGTTGTCAAAACTGATACAACAATGCAGTCAGATCAAAATAAACAAAATGATGTTACAGCTGATATCACAGACAATCTAGGAGAACAAAGTACCCGACGAAAACCACCTACATGGATACAAAAAGCACACCCCACATCTAATGCCATCGGAAATTGGAAAAACGGTATGGTGACTCGAAGGCAACAAATAAGATAAGTCATGTATGTTATATTTCTCATGTTGAACCCAAAAATGTGAAAGAGGCTTTAGAAGATGAATTATGGGTGTTAGCCATGCAAGATGAACTTAACCAATTTGAAAGAAATATGGTTTGAAAATTAGTCCCTCGACCAAAAAATGTAAATGTAATAGGAACTAAGTGGGTATACAAAAACAAGTCTAATGAAAATGGAACGATACTTAGAAACAAAGTCCGCTTAGTAGCCTAGAGATATACTTAAATCGAATGATTAGACTTTAAAGAAACATTTGCTCCTGTTGCCAGATGAGAGTCTATAAGAATTTGACTTGATATTGTTTGCTAAATAAAATTTAAACTATTTCAAATGGATGTCAAAAGTGTGTTTTTAAATGGCTATTTTAATGAAGAAGTTTATGTTGGTTTTATAGATCTCTATTTTTCAAACTATGTGTATAAACTTGAAAAAGATCTTTTTGGTTTAAAACAAACTACACGAGCTTGGTATGAACATCTTACTACTTATCTCATTGAAAACAGATACAAGAAAGGGAGAGTTGACAAAACTCAATGTGAATCTTCTTTGTAATATTGTATATATTTGCATATATTCTTGAGTTAATTATACAAGAAATATTCATCTTGAGTCTTCATATATTCATCTCTTCTTTATGCACCTTATAGATGTCGAAATTGAGTTGATAATCTTTTGACAAATTCTGTATTCTACCGTCTGATTTACTGACTGGATATGGAATAAAGACATATGGTCAGTATCTATGTCTTTCGGTATCAAAATACTTTGTTCTGTTTGTTAATAGGCGGGTATATTTGAAGAGATGACTACATTTCTCTGGATGATGAGAAGTCATTATTGATAAAATAAAAAAAAAATAAAAAATAATGAGTAATGAGCTGCCACCTTGAAAGTGTAAAAGTTACTTCTTGTATATTAAACTGGCTATGCAAACACAAAATAAATGTGTAAATTTTTTAAATAAAAAAAAATTCACTCGCACTTGGCAGGACAAGTATTTTCTTCATAAAAATGACAAATAAGATGATGGCTGGTTTGAAACTTTATTCTATAAAATGTTATGTGATTTAGAGGGTGGTGCTGATTTGTCTCGATATTATTGATCTTATTTTGATTATTTATTCACACATTACACTCCTCTTCATGATTAATATATGAGATTTTGAACTATGTTAACAATTTTTTATGATCAGGGCTGATCATAAAGACGATTTAGATTTCTTCAAAGTTGCTCGTGAATTTTGCATATTTATATTTAAAAAAATGTCGGTTTCTTTATTTGTCTCTTTAATTTTTCTTTTGCACTCAAATTGTTCTAATTTTAGAAGTCTTAATTTCATAAATGTCTAACTTTAAAAAGAGTCATTTCTTTAAAAAAGTCATTTTTCATTTATATAGCAAATAAGTCCATATAACTTCATCTTCCTCTTTTCTTTTCAAAACCCTAAGCCCCAAATTTTCTTGTTTTGATTCTTTGATTTCTTTGATATCACTTGATGCTACAAGAGTGTATAGAAAATAATTAATGGCAAGGACAAAGACCACCACTCATCACCCGAAGGTTTGCCGTAGTTGCGGCGCAGCCACCGCAACAGTCGCTGATGTTTTTCTGGCTACCACACTACTACCGGCACCAGTGTTTTCGCCTCCACATTCTACATCACCACGTTTGCTATCGCCACTTGTTCCACCTGTCTTCAGAACCATTCCATCTTTTTCGGCTCCTCAACCAACAGTTGTCGCTAGTAAAAGTCCTTCCACCGCTGCTATTCTCACACAAGTCACAAGTTAGGAGGAGTTTGATAAAGACACGGGTTCTGATCATGGAACTGGGTCTCAATTTGGCAGTGAGTGCGAGGACAGTCACGTGAGTCTCCACAGACTGAGCATCTTGAAGAATAATAACATAAATCAGGCTTAGATTTTGCAGATGAAAATGGAGAAGAAGAAGAAGAGTCCATGAATGAAGAAGATGACGACTTAAGTGCTGAAGAAAATGTCCCTGTTAGGCTCTCCCGTCCACAGAAGGTAAGCAAAAAATTGATGAACGTTCGAACGTTGATGATGTTTCTGCTGAAAATCAGAACATTGGGCACCCATTCTCAGATGTTCCAACTTCAACGACTCATCCTCAATTGTTCGAACAAAGTTTGCTCTGTAAAGGTAATCATATCTTCACTCCTCTGAATTACAAATTTGGAACTCTTGATGCACAAACTCAGTTTCACAAATTTATTTCAAATCGAGATTTTGTGATGTAATTTAATGTCAAAGAGAATATCCTTAGAAAAGCTGATATTGTTTTGCTTTTCAGTCTATACCTATGAATTTCAATTCCTTAATTTTCCATTTCACTTGCCTTATATTCTAATTTGAATACCAAAATGGTAAAATATTTACTAGAGTATATCGTTCTTATTTAATAAATGCTTTGTAAATTATGGTTAGAGAATTTGATTTTTGTTGGCATAATTAATTATATTTTATTTATTGATGTGAACTTATTAAGAATCAATCATTATTTAATAGTTGATTGAAAACATTAATACTATACTTATTTCAATCTGTTTATTCTAAAATTCTTGTTTCTTATCATATAAATAAGTGATTTAGTTAATTATATATTAATCATTATAATTGAACTACGTTTCTAAGTAGATAATATATTGAAATATTATCTTTTTATTTATCTATTTAAATAAAAATATCTAACTGAATTTATTTTTATATCCTTGTGATATATCTCACCTTATCATTTATAAAGTTTATTTAAACTTAAAGATCTATTATGTCTTATCTCTGTATAAGATAAATACTAAGGGTGTGTTTGATTTTGATTAAAATCAGATTTTTTGAAAAAGTTGATAATAGTTGATGAAATGTGTGGTTGAAAAATTATGGGTCCATAAAATGTGTGTTTAATTAATTGTTAATTTTGACTTTAGTTTTTTAGCAAAATTTTAAATGAAAACAAACGGGGCCTAAGTCATTAAGTTTATATAAACTTCTTGTGGTATAAATAAGACATGTGGTATTCCAAGAGTTCTACGGACTTTGAAAGAAAAGATACTCAAACATTTAAGAGGAAATTATTTGTAAGTTGTGAGTAGGGGTGGGCGTCGGGTGGTTTGGTTCGGATAGTAGAAGAATCAGAACCATCCGTTCATGTTCGGGTATTTTGTAAAAAGAACCGGAACCACCCACTTTCAACCGGATCCAGAACCATCGGTTCTGGTTCTACCCGATTTTTTTTTTAATAATTGTCATTTCAAACTAAATGCACAAATAAACAAATTTTTTAAATCATAAGCACCAAAAAATAGTATGAAAAATATTCAATAATATGAATTAAATTATTAGTCATTTACTCATTTTCATACTTTTGGTCCCTGATCTATTAGTCAATATTAATTTTGAAATTGGGCATTGGGCAATGGAAATGAATTATTGGGTTTGGGTAATGCCGTAATAGATTCATCACTAATGGGTCATGGGTTAATTTGTTTTTCCTTTGGCTTTGGGATTAATGTGTAATGGAGTTAATTTGGTAAAAAAAAAAAAAAGTAAAAAAAAATGCAAATCTAAAAATTTTAAAAAAAATTGAATTTTTCGGTTCTAAACCGGGTATCCAGAACCTGTTCCAAAGAACTAGAACCAGTCCGGAACCGCCGGTTCTCAGTTCTTTAGAACTGGATCCAATTATTTAGTGATAGGAACCGGACCGGATCCGCCGGTTTCGGTCCGGTTCCGGTTTGAAAACTTCGGTTCTGGATAAAATGCCCACCCCTAGTTGTGAGTTCAAAAGAAATATTCAAAAGTCCTTGTCCGATCAAAAAATATATTTTGTAAATGGCTCCAAGAAACTAAGCATTGAAAAAATCTATTGTAAAAGAGAACAACATTTCGGCGGCAAGTTAAGGGGTGGGTCTTTATTCCGATTTGTGGAGTCAATCCGGGTACACTCATGGAATGGATCAAGATAAAGACCAAAGTAATTAACTGCATTCTTTGACTAATTAAAGATTATATAAAACATGAAAGTTTTATTGTTGTTCTTAACTAAGTTTTACTCTTTGTAAATTGCTGATAAAATTTTAGATTATGTCTAAAATTATAATTTCAAAAAGTTGAGACGTGTGTAACCTGTTTTAAAATAGTGAATTTATTTATCCGTGGTATGGGGGCCCGTGGATGTTTTCCTTATGTGTTTATTTAAAATAGCTTTACAGTTTTCGATTAATTTCAATAACAAACTATTCAATCCACCTTCTAAGTTGTTTATTACCTAGGTTTAAAACTAACAATTGGTATCAAAGAGGGTTCATTTCTAAAAAGTGAGATCCTATGAATCTAAGTATGGACGGTGCCTGACTACCAATCTTAGATGGAACGAACTATAATTATTGGAATTCGTATGACTGTTTACATTCAAGCTATAGATAAAAAATTATGGCATTCTAACATTAGAAGTTATAGTCCTTCCACTATCATTGAAGATATTATTGAAATAGAAAAATCATGTGAACAATGGGTAATTGCTGACTTCAATAATGCTAGCTGGAATAGCAAAGCCTTGAATGCTATTTTTTATTTTGTAGATGCTAATCAATTCAAGCTAATATCTAATTGTAGGGTAGTAAAAGAAGATTGTGAGATCCTATAAACTGCACATGAAGGAACTTCCAATGTGAAATCATGTAAACTACAAATGCTCACCACAAAATTTGAAAACTTACGCATGAAGAACAATGAAGCATTTAAAGATTTCTATGCTCAGTTGTGTGACATATCAAATCAAGCACATGTCCTTGGAGAAAATTATTGAGCCCAAATTAGTTAGAAAGGTCTTGCGGTCATTGCCAAATAGGTTCCACTCCAAAGTAATCGCAATTGAAGAGAGCAAAGATATCGACGATATCAAAATTGAAGAGTTGGTAGGGTCATTAATGACTTATGAACTAAATCTCAATACAAGAAAGAAAGAAAAAGCTATAGGCATAGCATCTTGAGTTGAGAAAGAAAAAGTTGAATGTGATGAGAGTGATTCAGACATTGATATTACCCTAATAACCAAACAGTTTGGCAAATTCTTGAAACGAGCTCAAAAACTTAAATCAACTAAAAATCAGGGATCATTCAGAAATAAATATATTAACCAAAATAGACTAAATCAATCAAATCTTCCAAGGATAACATAAAATCGTATCCAGTGTCATACTTGTGATGGATAAAGTCACATTGCCTGTGAATGTGCTAACAATAAGAAAGGAACATTTGGTAAAAAGGTCATGAATGTAACTTGGAGCGAGGACGAAGAATCAATGATGATCAATCACAAGATGGGAACATTTCTAACACTTAAGATATTTCATTTACAGCTTGTGTTATATTTCTGACTGTGAATTATCTGATCATTTTCATGAACGTTCTGACAGAGAACCGAACGTTGGAGCTAATGACATTGGGACCAACTGAAAGGCTTTGACTACTGTGTCCAATAAAGAACAGAATTTCTTCAATGATAAAATAACTCATTTTGAAAGATTGTTGGCTGATAAAAATAAACAATTGTGTGATTTGCAGGAAGAATTGAAACAAAGTATGGAAGCAAACAAACAATTGACCATTAGATATGCTCGATTGAATGAGGTGCTGAGCTATGGAAGAACTACCAATATCAGACATAGATTAAAATATACTCAGCATGATGAAGAAAAGAAAGCAAAGGGAATCACGTTTGTTAAAGGAATGACAGAAACATATTCTGATGTTCTAGATACTGTTCTGATATCCACTAAATCTATAACCAACGGTCAGATGTTGAAAGAGTCGGGTATTGCAGAAACTGTTGACACATATGGAAACAAGGTAACTGAAAGTAAATCTAAAGTAACATACACTCATCTCCTGCTTTTCCAACATGTGGTAAGATATACCGAAATCGTGTTAACCTCTCAAATTATTCACCTAAGTACTTAAAGTACAAGAAAACTATTTTGTAGAACTAGCAAAAACTTGAAAAACCTCTTACTAAATAAAAGAAGTCGAACTAAAATCCGACAAATATGGTTAAAGAAAACAGACTTGAACTGTCATGTTTTGAACATGGTTACCATTAGGACAGACACATCTCAAAGACTATATGAAATTTGGAAAGGCAGAAAATCTAACCTTAAGTATTTTTTCATCTTTGGTAGTAAGTGTTATATGAACAAATAGGAAATGTGGATCCAAAATGTGATGAAGGGGTATTTTTGGGATATTCAAAAAATAGTCGGGCTTACTGGGTCTACAATATACGTATTCAAAACATAATTGAATCAGTTAATGTTCTAGTGGACGATACTAATAACTTTGATGAGTATTCATAGAAACAAGTAATATAAACATTAACAGAAAAATCTGAGACAGCAGACGGACATCAGAGCGTTGGAAAAATACTGACAGAAGTCATAACGTTTCTGGAGACATTGTCAAAACTGATGCAACAATGCAGTCAGATCAAAATAAACAAAATGATGTTACAGTTGATATCACATACAATCTTGGATAACAAAGTACCCGACGAAAACCACCTACATGGATTCAAAAATCACACCCCACATCTAATGCCATCAGAAATATGAAAAACGGTATGGTGACTCGAATGCAACAAATAAGATAAGTCGTGTATGTTATATTTCTCATGTTGAACAAAAAAATGTGAAAGAGGCTTTAGAAGGTGAATCATGGGTGTTAGCCATGCAAGATGAACTTAACCAATTTGAAAGAAATATGGTTTGAAAATTAGTCACTCGACCAAATAATGTAAATGTGATAGGAATTAAGTAGGTATACAAAAACAAGTCTAATGAAAATGGAACTATACTTAGAAACAAAGTCCGCTTAGTAGCCCAGAGATATACTTAAATCGAAGGATTAGACTTTAAAGAAACATTTGCTCATGTTGCCATATGAGAGTCTATAAGAATTTGACTTGATATTGCTTGCTAAATAAAATTTAAACTATTTCAAATGGATGTCAAAAGTGCGTTTTTAAATGGCTATTTTAATGAAGAAGTTTATGTTGGTTTTATAGATCTCTATTTTTCAAAATATGTGTATAAACTTGAAAAAGCTCTTTTTGGTTTAAAACAAGCTCCACGAGCTTGGTATGAACATCTTACTACTTATCTCATTGAAAACGGATACAAGAATTGGAGAGTTAACAACTCAATGTGAATCTTCTTTGTAATATTGTATATATTTGCATATATTCTTGAGTTAATTATGCAAGAAATATTCATCTTGAGTCTTCATATATTCGTCTTTTCTTTATGCACCTTATAGATGTCGAAATTGGGTTAATAATCTTTTAACAAATTTTGTATTCTACCGTCTGATTTACTGATTGGATACGGAATAAAGACATATGATCAGTATCTATGTCTTTCGGTATCATAATACTTTGTTCTGTTTGTTAATAGGCGGGTATATTTGAAGAGATGACTACATTTCTCTGGATGATGAGAAGTCATTATTGATAAAATAAAAAAAATAAAAAATAATGAGAAATGAGTTGCCATCTTGAAAGTGTAAAAGTTACTTCTTGTATACTAAACTGGCTATACAAACACAAAATAAATGTGTAAATTTTTTAAATAAAAAAAAAATTCACTCACGCTTGGCAGGACAAGTATTTTCTTCATAAAAATGACAAATAAGATGATAGCTGGTTTGAAACTTTATTCTATAAAATGTGATGTGATTTAGAGGGTGGTGCTGATTTGTCTCGATATTATTGATCTTATTTTGATTATTTATTCACACATTACACTCCTCTTCTTGATTAATATATGAGATTTTGAACTATGTTAACAATTTTCTGATCAGGGCTGATCATAAAGACGATTTAGATTTCTTCAAAGTTGCTCATGAATTTTGCATATTTATATTTAAAAAAATATCGGTTTCTTTAGAAGTCTTAATTTCATAAATGTTTAACTTTAAAAAGAGTCATTTCTTTAAAAAAGTCATTTTTCATTTATATAGCAAATAAGTCCATATAACTTCATCTTCCTCTTTTCTTTTCAAAACCCTAAGCCCCAAATTTTCTTGTTTTGATTCTTTGATTTCTTTGATATTACTTGATCCTACAAGAATGTATAGGAAATAATCAATGGCAATGACAAAGACCACCACTCATCACCCGAAGGTTCGCCGTAGTCGCGGCGCAGCCACAGCAACAGCCGCTGATGTTTCTCTGGCTACCACACTACTACCGGCACCAGTGTTTTCACCTCCACATTCTACAGCACCACGTTTGCTAGCGCCACTTGTTCCACCTGTCTCCGGAACCATTCCATCTTTTTCGGCTCCTCAACCAACAGCCGCCGCTAGTAAAAGTCCTTCCACCGCTACTATTCTCACACAAGTCACAAATCAGAGGGAGTTTGATGAAGACACAGGTTCTGATCATGGAATCGGGTCTCAATTTGGCTGTGAGTGCGAGGACAGTTCGGGTGAGTCTCCACAGATTGAGCATCTTGAAGAAGAACAACAGAAATCAGGCTCAGATTTTGCAGATGAAAATGGAGAAGAAGAAGAAGAGTCCATGAATGAAGAAGATAACAACTTAAGTGTTGAAGAAACTGTCCCTGTCAGGCTCTCCCATGCACAGAAGGGTAAGCAGAAAATTGATGAACGTTCGAACGTTGCTAATCTTCTTGTTGAAAATCAGAACATTGGGCACCCCTTCTCAGAGGTTCCAACTTCAACGACTCATCCTCAATTGTTCGAACAAAGTTTGCTCCATAAAGGTAACCATATCTTTACTCATCTGAATTACAAATTTGGAACTCTTGATGCACAAGCTCAGTTTAACAAATTTATTTCAAATCGAGATTTTGTGATGTAATTTAATGTCAAAGAGAATGTCCTTAGAGAAGCTGATATTGTTGAATCAATTGAGCATTGAGGCGTACAAAAATTGTTGGATTGGACTGGGAGACCGTGTGAAACATTGATCAAAGAATTATTGGCTAATATTTCTCGTCAAATTAAACAGCCGGGCAATAACTTTAGGTTGTCAGTTTATGTTATGGGTCAGCTAGTATCATTTAGTCCTTCCAATCTTCATCGTTGGCTTGAGTTATCACCCATCATTGAAGGAATGAATGATGAATTTGAAGCAACCACTGATACATTGACCTGGAAATCATTGGCATACGGGAAAAATAATTGCTGCATTGCTTACCCCTAAGTATAAGGTATTTCACAAAATTGTCTTACACAATATTGATCTAATTTAGCATCGATCGAACATTAAGATGAATAAGGTTGAGTTTTTGTACAAGCTAGACACCCTCTACGCGTTGGATATTGCCACAATTATTTTTGAAAAAATTGTGTTTGCTGCAACTCGTCAAGCACATCTAGGATGTTGCATTTTCTTGGTTTACTTCATGCCTATCTCCAGCATCACAAGGTTCTATTATTCAGGATGACACATTCACCGCACCAATCTCGGTTCTTCGTCCTTCTAATAAAGTTACTAAGAGACCAACGCTTCCGGCAAGAGCAAGCCTCTCCGAGAATCACACTAGTTCTCATGAAACTCAATCGAGACATTTAACTACTTTGGTGACTACACTGTCTGTCTGATAATTTTGAGTGAAAAAGAGGACCTGCAAGGGCACCTCATAAAGGGATTAACACTAAGTATCATGTGGTTGGTTGTTTTCTCCATTTTGATTTCGAACCCTTCTTTGACTTAGTTTCATTGGCTGCTTTCGTTTTTGCTTTGGCCTCTCTTTATTACAAAATGGAGGAGTAGTAAATTAGGAATTGCTTTTGCTTGGTAATTAAGAATTACTTTAAATTAAATAGCTTTCATTTGATTTTGGTAATTAGGATTTATTGCTTTTAATGAATCTCATGTTCTTAAATCTGATTTGCCTGTTTGCTAACCTAAAAAACAAATTGAATAAGTATTGTAATTAAGAGATGCCCAGTGAGGAGATTGTTGGATAATCCAGTTTTAGTTAGCATACTTAATTATATTTTATTTATTGACGCGAGTCAATTAAGAATAATTCATTATCAAATAGTTAATTGAAAATATTAATGCTATACTTATCTCAATCTATGTATTAGTTTTAGTTATTCTAAAACTCTTGTTCTTTAGCAGATAAATAAGTGCTTGAATTAATTGTATGTTAAACATTCTAATTGAACTAGGTTTCTAAATAGATAATATATTGAAATATCATATTTCTATTTATCTATTTAAATAAAAATATTTAACTGAATTTATTTTCATATTCTTGTGATATATCTCACCTTATCTTTTATAAAGTTTATTTAAATTTAAAGATTTATTCTGTTTTATCTCTGTATAAGTTAAATACTAAGTAATTAAGTTTATATAAACTTTATGTGTTATAAATAAAACATGTGGTATTCCAAGAATTCTATGGACTTTGAAAGGAAAGATACTCAAGCATTTAAGATGAAATTATTTGTGAGTTGTGAGTTCAAAAGAAATATTCAAAAGTCCTAACCCGATCAAAAACTCTATTTTTGTGAATGGCTCCGAGAAACTAAGTATTGAAGAAATTCATTGTAAGATAGAACGGCATTTCGGCGGCAAGATAAGGACTAGGATCTTATTTCGATTTGTGGAGTCATTCCGGGTACACTCGTAGAATGGACCAAGATCAAGATCGAAGTACTTGACTGCATTTCTTGATTAGTTAAAAAAGACATAAAACATGAAAGTTTTATTGTTGTTCTTAACTAAGTTTTATTATTTGTACATTGCTGATAAATTTTTAGATTAGGTTAAAAATTGTAATTTCAAAAAGTTGAGACGTGTATAAACTGTTCTAAAATAGTTGATTTATTTAACCGTGACATGGAGGCCCGTAGATATTTGCCTTAGGAGTTTACCACATTATATCAAGTGTTAATCAATACTTTAATTATCTTATATGTTAACTGTCTCAGACTGCTAAACATTCAATAAACTATTCTGACGTTCAACAAATTTTTATCAACATTAAAACATTAAAGTAAACTTAGTGTTTTTTTTTTTTTTTTATAAAAAAAATTTACAATTTTCGATTAATTTCAATAACAACCTATTCAACCATCCTTCCAAGTTGTTTGTTACCTAGGTTTAAAACTAACAATTATAAACAGTAAGTTATACCAAATATGAGAATAAAAATAATATTAATCTGCTTATAAGCCATTAAAAGCACAGCCAAACATGCTAGATCCTTTTCCCAAAAGATTTTTTTACACCCTTTTTTTGGCTTAGCTAAACATGTTTCAATGAAACTTTAATTAAATACCTTTCAGTGCCCGTTCATTTGGTTCCCGGGACCTTCTCGGCATTCTCCCACTCACACACCGAGCACTGTGTGCATTAATATATCAGTATTTTAACAAGTTTAAAGGATGGTTAAGCGTGTAGGCCATTCCTCATGCTTAAGCGAACTTTTTAAAACATTCAAATAAATACAAGTGTACGGAAATAAGTAGAAATGCCAAATTCAAGTTAAGACCATTTGTATAAATCAAAAGTCTCTGGATTGATGAAGTCATGTCAGAAAGTCAAATAGTAACCTCAGATGAAATTCAGATTACAAATCCAGCCCTCAAGCAGCTGAAGCAAATATTTCCTCCAGTTGTTGTTTCACTTCATCCCCAGCAAAAACAAACTCAATTGCCTTCCTTGCAAGCTGAAACATTTCCCTCTTCACGAGACCTTGCAATTTGGAAATGTTTAAAAAAGTCATAATGATGCAGAAATCGTTACTGCAACTTAACTGTTTTTAACAATAGATTGAAACACGCAGAAAACACCCACCAAATGCAGATGAGGCAAGGGCGTATTCAGCAGACAGACTGGTAGAGAATACCCCAACATCATCAGTGCAAAGGATTAAGGGATGGTTTGATTTATATAAATCAGCTGCAAACAAAAACTGTGCCGTTAGAAAATGGAAATGGCAATTATTCTTTTTTCTCATAGAATAGAATTATTTCAAACTCAACAAAGAAACAAATAGGGCATGCTTGATCCATAGTACTAGACAGCACTGTATGGTACAACGCAACATTTTAACTTCTTTTCCTCAATCTCTTCCTGTCCAGTTGAGATACCAAGCATGCCTTGTATTGCTACCCAGGATTAAAATATAAATCCCAGATGGTATTCAGACACAATTAAAATATCTAACCAAAATGATGGACATCCACAGAAGAGATTGTTTCGGTTATGATGTTGGATGTCAAACAAATCTCAACCTGTAAGAATGGAGAAAAAAAAAAGTACATGAAAATATCAGCAGGCAAAAGTCCACACATAAGGTGTAGCAGACAATGATGGATGACCTACCACAAAACAATAGGATTTTCTAATGATGTTGGTAATATCAATTCTATCTCAAGGGTAATCGACTAAAATTAATTTTGTTCTATCCGCCAAGGATGCCCGTAATAACAGAAGTAATCTGGTTAAACAAGGAAAACGCAACCAAAGCTGACAGTATAAATGAAATCAAAAGTTAAGAGGGCACATTGTGCTACGTTTTTTATCCTCTATTATGTATTGAAAGGGAAATGCATATCCTATTTAAAAAAGAATTATGGAGTAATGGTATGAAAATCTGACCGGAATCTTGGACTTTTTTAACTTTTCCCACTCTTCCTGTTCAAAGCAACAAGCATGTCCAATTCTCCTCGGAAGAAAATCTAGCATTGCATGGATTTCCTTTGGATTGGGAACCTAAAAGCACTAAGTTATGAAAATGAACTATTTAGAGTTATCCTGGCAATAGAACCATGAAAAAAACTTGCAGAGATGCAAATCAAATACACCTCGCCACAATGCAGAGTAATTGGAAGTCCTTGCATCTTAGCAAACTCTAGAGCAGGCAAAAATGTTGACCTGTTATAATCAGAAACATACTACTTATTACTACATCTACAGGGACTAGAAAACAATACTGATCACATATAGTATTAAATTACTGGTAGGGTAGAGTACCATTCACCAATGACGGGGTTGCCAGATAGATCGATACCCACTACCCCTAATCGTCTCATTTCCAACGCAAGGTTAACCTTCGCAAAGAACATAGGATTAAGAGCCTTAAGCATTTGAACAATTTAGACTCCTGAAACGTCTTCATTTATCACATTATACTTATGGTATCTTTAGTAAGGTGGACTCCACAATATTGAACAGTATTAAGAAAAGATAAAAGAAATAAAACATTTGAATGTTGTAACTGTCCCGTACAATCCAAATTCAACAGTGTGTTCCAAATACACTCAACATACAGTTTCCATTGCAGCTTCAGTGGTCTCACGACGATCAATACTGAGAAGAAATCTCACAAATATCTTCTTCCTTCCAGTTCTATTACACATTTCATTTACAGCGAGAGTTTCTGCAACCAATTCACGAGAAAGATCAACTTCCACCGTACTGACAGCCCTTGCGCCCTCCAAAACTGCTTCCATGTATGAGCGCTTGCTCATCCCTTTTGAATCATTCCTCTGCATTTCAAAAAGTTATGGAAATTGGGGACTTTACATATGAAAAGCGGGCATTAGAAGTCACAAAATTCGCAACACAGACTAGCAAATACGTTAAAATTCTACAAGGCAACATTGCCATAGATTATGCCACTCATTCTAAAGAAATCCAACAGTAGTTATTTTTCATGTTCACGGATGCTGAATCCCACAGTAACATTAATTACAATAATTTTCATAACAGCAACGGCCTATATACCTTCGGAGTCGTTCTCAGTTCCAAATAGACAACATTTTCAGAAGCAAAATCTTCAATCACCTGCTATTAGGCATAAAATGCAAACACAATTGTCAAATGTCTGGCTCTCAAAATTACAAAAACTGCGGAAATCACCAAACCTCTTTGGTAATCCTTGTGACAGTTTTATGGTCAGTAGTAACAACGTGGATCAAATCAAACAGCTTAAACACTTCAGGAAGTGAACGATCATCTACAGTGAGAATAATTTCTAGGTCAAAAATTCGCGGCAGAAAATGCAATTAATATATTAATAGCAGTTACAGGGAAAAACAGGCTTACTTTTCAATATTACATTCTCCACATCTGAAAAAACTACAGTGCCCCCTTTACCCAATCCTCCAGCAAGTTCACTGTAAACAAAATTAAAATCCAACAAAACAAACTAAAATCACCATGACACCATCCACAAATATGACAGAACACAATAATTTAATTCAAAACCCGGATGTCTAATTTTGTGTACGAAGATGAATTTTTCATTTTATATATGAGAAAAAAAACATATATTGCCCCTTCTAAGTTCCCAATTCTCCAGCAAGTTCACTGTATACAAAATTAAAACCGAACAGTGATATGTCCAAAACAAATGTGCCAGAATACAATAATTTAATTCAACACGCGGATGTTTAATTTTGTGTACGAAGATGAATTTTTCACTTTAATTTTGAGAAAAAAATATATATATTGCCGCTTTTACCCAATTCGAGCAAGTTCATTGTTTACAAAATTAAAACCCAACGAATGAAATGTCAAAACAAACGAAAATCAGCATACACAAATGTGACAAAATACAATTATTTAATTCGACACACGGACGTCTAATGTTGTGAGCGAAGATGAGATTTTCTCATTTTCATTTAATTATGAGAAAAGATAATCATATGACAAAAAATAAAAAATAAAAAATATGACATTTAAATGTTGGAGGATTGGGCATACAGTAGAGTGGAGTTTCTGATGGAACCATTGAGGTGAGCATGTAATTCAATCTTTGGCATCAACTCCCAACACTCCATTTCTCACTCTCGGTGTGTGTGTTTGTGTGTGAATTTTTCTTCTAAAAATTGCTGGATATTTTTGAAAGAGAAAATAAAGCAAAAGAATATCTAATACGTTTTTTTTCAGTACATGTGTTCTTTTCGGACACGGAATCTGCGCGTTGACTCCCTTCGGCTATTATTTTTTTCTAGATTTGGTTTATAATTATATAGCGAAATTTGCATTTTTGGTCCCCAATTTTTTTAGTTTGTCTCTTTTTTAAATAAACAAAAATAAAAAAAAAATCTAAAAACTAATAAAAAAGGGAAATTGGCGTAAATGGTCTCTAACGTATGTCATTAGTACGCAAATAGTCCATAACCTTTTATTTTTGGTGGAATGGTCCATAACCTATCCATTTATGTGCGCAATTGGTCATTTTTTACGGATTCCGTTAAAACCTTTCCAAAATTGGCACAAATGGTCACTCTCATATTTTTTTGTCTTTATTAGTAGGGAGTAAAATTGTCAACTTACATTTTTCTTTCAATTGGCGCAAATAGTCCCTAACCTTTACCTTTTTTTTTGCACAAATAGTCCATAACCTATAATTATATTTTGGTGCACAATTAGTCCTTATTTGATGAAAAAGACAAAAATATCCTTACTTTTAATTAAAGAAATTTGCAATTGGATTCCTAACCTTTAAAAAAAGTGAAAATGAGTCCGATACTTTAATTTTTTTATTAAAAAAATTAAAAAAAACTAACAAATTGACAATATGCTAAATTATTTTGTATATTTTACGAACTATTATAAAATAACTAAAATTTAAGCTCATAATTATTAACGAATGTGCTAATTAAAATTATTTTTTATTATTAAGTAATTATATTATTTAAAATTCAAACTTTAATTTTAATGTTACAATATAAAAAAAGTAACTTTGTCACAAATAAAAATTTTAATTACTTTCCACACATCACCTATCTGTTGAACTAAACAATATCTATCTATGTAGCCAAACATGAGTCTTCTTCTTCATTGAATTTTTTTCTTGTCCAAACAACCAACCACCACTAGATAACACATCTAAAACTAAAAAAAAAAATTCCACCGGAGAAAACCACCAGATCTACGCCGGTCATCTTCATCGCAGATCCGGTGGATCTTGAAGATTGAAGGTCGAAAAAAAAATGAAATAAAAAAAGGGACACTGTCGAATGGATCTGCGCGGCCGCCCAGATCTCGTTGGATCTGTGTGACTCCGATCTGGTGGCTCGCGCAGATCCAACGGATCTGCGAGGAAGATGACCGGCGCAGATTTGGTGAAATTTTTTTTGAGTTTTGGACGGATTATCCGATGGTGGTTGATTATTTGAACAAGAATAAAATTCAACGAATAAGAAGACTTATGTTTGACTACATGGATAGATCTTGTTTGGTTCAACGGATATGTGCTGTTTGGAAAGTAATTAAAATTTTTATATGTGACAAAATTATTTTTTTATATTGTAACATTAAAATTAAAGTTTGAATTTTAAATAATATAATTACTTAATAAAAATAAAATAATTTTTATTAGCACATTCATTAATAATTATGAGCTTAAATTTTAGTTATTTTATGATAGTTCGTAAAATATACAAAATAATTTAGTATATTGTCAATTTGTTAGTTTTCTTTTAATTTTTTTAATAAAAAAATTAAAGTATCGAACTCATTTTCACTTTTTTTAAAGGTTAAGAATTCAATTGTAAATTTCTTTAATTAAAAGTAAGGATATTTTTGTCTTTTTCATCAAATAATGACTAATTGTACACCAAAATATAATTATAGGTTAAGGATTATTTGCGCCAAAAAAGGTAAAGGTTAGAGACCATTTGCACCAATTGAAAGAAAAATGTAACTTGACAATTTTACCCCCACTAATAAAGACAAAAAAAAAACATGAGAGGGACCATTTGTGCCAATTTTAGAAGGGTTTTAATGGATTTTTAACGGAATCCGTCAAAAAGGACCAATTGTGCACCTAAATGGATATGTTAGGGACCATTCCGCCAAAAATGAAAAGTTATGGACCATTTGTGAACTAATGACATACGTTAGGAACCATTTGCGCCAATTTCCCTAAAAAAAAAAAGAAAAAATTGTAAAAAAAGTCTTTCAACTTTTTTAAAAGTACAAAATATCACCCACCCCACCCTACACCACACCACACCATACCACACCACACCACATTTGGCTCCTAAAGGCGACACACGAACTTCAATATCAATAGAGTCGTGACGGAGAAACAGCTCCACTAGCTTCAGCCTCGTCGGCCCAGTGGAAAATCTTAGAATCCTTGGTCGCAAATGGTTTGAACCTGAATAGCAATTCTCCCTCATATTTTTGAAACGCAGTGTCGTGGGATTCGATCACGAATTTGCATTTGGCTCTCGGGTACCATGGCTGTTTTCGCATATGTGGCTTTTCCATTTTGGGCCTGGGGATAGTTGCTTCCATGGTCGAAGGTATTTTGGCAATTTCATTTTCTAGGGGTTCAAGTTTGGGCAAGTCCGACAGTTGTTTTTGCTTCTTCGGAGAGGGCTCTTCTTCTTCCTCATTTGCAGCAAGAATGTCAAGTAGTAAAAGAGCAAAAAGTTCTTATTCATTTCCTAAAAGGTACATTTCGAAGAAAAATTCATTGCTGGATAATTGAATGACAGTTCTAACCAATCATTGATATCAATGCATTCAAATTTGTCTCAATTGTGTTCAGACGTAGTAGATGATGCATTTCTCACTGAGGATGGAGCTAATCTATTGCGACATAGATTTGATGATCTTCACAATAAAATAAAGAAGATTAATATCAGTAATAGTCTTGAGTTGGGATCCATGTAGAGGTGTCAATTCGGGTCACCGGCCCGCCTTAGATGAAGTCCAATGACAGCCCGCATAAGAAAAAGCCTACGCCACGACGGGTTACGGGCCGAGTCAACCCAGCCCACAAAAATTGAACACGAGCCCGACCCACCCATTGGCCCATCCGGGTCGAGCCCATGTGGGCCATGGTTCGACCCGATTCTGCCCGTATGAATAAAAATTTTTTTTTTTTTAAATTACTAAAAAAATTTAGGTACTTATTATAATTCAAAAAAAAAAATGTTTACATATATAACAAAAAATGTGTTAAATTACTAAATAAAAAAAAATAACAATGATAAATTCACATTTGTTAATTTTTTAATTCAATTTCTATTTTTTATTTATATATTTAAAGACTAAAACATCACGCATATGTCACATCTTTCACTTTAAACGGCTCTCTGCCATTTGTTTTTTTATTTTTTTTAAAATATCATTTTAAATATGAAAGTTTGAATTTTCTGCCCATTTTTTTATTGAAAAAATCAAAGCGGTTGACGGGCTGGCCTGCGGTTCGGCCTCTTCGACCCGTGAATGGCCCGCGGGTTGGCCTCATCGACCCGTGAACAGCCCGTCCGGTTCACAGGCCGGCCTACGGTTCTGGGTCAAGGCGGGTGGGCCAATGCGGGTTCAGCCGGCCCTGTCCGTCTTGACACCTCTAGATCCATTGGGGCAAACAACTATTCAATAGCATATAATCATCAACGAACCATCACAAGTAAGAGCCGAAGGGTGTGAAAAAAGATTAAAAAAATCAAAAGAGAAAACAATGAACAAAGAGAGTAATCACACGATAAGTAAAATTGTCCAACATTACTTGTGGCGCTCCTGAAAATCTGCATTAATTTTTTTTCCTGATGTAAATGGGTATTATATCCGGTTCTATATGTATGATATCATACTGGGTGGATGTGCTCTCTGACCTTTTTAGTATAATACCTTAAATCTGGGGTATGATACCTGTTTGGCAGTTTACATTTTTTCCCAATTTTCTGGTTAAGTAAAAGTTTACCTTTTCAATTCCTTTTCACTAGTAGTAATTTAGGAAAAGTTGCATATAAGTACGTCGTATTGTTTGGCTCTTAAATAAGTTAGATTATAATGGAATATTTGTTGGGTACGTTTCATGAACTATTAAGTGCGAAATTTAATTTAGAAGAAGATGGCTTAGCGTTTAACCCCATAGTTTGATTTAAAGTTAGATCTATTGAACTGGATAAGTTGAAGATATTACGATTAAACTTTTTTTTTTTTTTTAATTGTAAACATGAAAAATCATTTCGTCTCATGATATATAATTAAGATACCATAGGATGATTTCATTTAACACAAGATATTAAGATAATCTTAAAGATAAAAAAAGGTTCATATAGTATAGCATCCCAACATCAATACAATACGTACCATCTATTATCGAACAAAAGATGGGGTTGTTACTTGTTCATTACATCGCCAAAAGAAACTTAAACATAACATATTATAGCTAGTTAAAGTACATCTTCTTTAGGATTTTAGAGTCGGTTCTCAAATAGTCCAATATCATTGTATCATACCAGTCCCAACGAAAAATAGTGCTTTCATGTTTGTATAGACCGTATCATCTCGAGTAGTATGACCAAAGATCCACCTCCATGACCTATAGATATTCTTCTCCGTTCTCCGATAGCATCTACTTTTGGCTAACCACATCAAAATATTCTCAATTTATCTACACTTTGACATAAAACGTCAATAAATAATGAAATTCAATGAGCAAAATATGGTGCTAGTGTGAAGTGACACATAAGAATGTCTTTTATCATGTTTTAGGTCGTTTTCCTTAAGTATTTGTACACCATGCAAAAATTGAAAATATTGTGCTACAAGCACGTGGCCAAATGGTGGATCAATCTAGTACCCTCGTGGTACAAGAACAACTTATGGTCCACAATTCTCTTGGCTCTCTTTAACCTTGATCGACTATTCACTTTTCTTTTAGACAACTTAAGATCCATTGGGTATGCTAACCCCTTTGGTCCTGTGGCCTTGGACAATTCTTAAAACTTCTCATCTCATATTTATAAATTACGGGTCCCTGTTCAACTCAGGTGTACAAAAGGCTCAAGAAAAATATTATAATATCACATATGTTGAGCTTGTTTTAACATCCATAAACAACATAAACCTTAACATATAATACAAATATTTTTAACATATCATAGAACACAACAATGCTCACATAAGGCTCTCGGCCCTTAGGGCACATCAAGTCCCAAATTTTTATTATTCAAGAGTTCTTGATCTCAATTTCATATTGGGATAAGTCCTTCTCCTCAAATCTTCATAAGTGTCAAGGTAGTGTCCCTAGTCTCCTTGTTTGCTCGGGTAAAATGTCCAACAAGTGTTCTTATGTTATATCTCAAGTAACTTGTATACACTTATACCTTTTTTCTCATATATTAGAAGAGTAACAAATAAGCACATCTCATTAAAATAAAAGGCTTCACATAAATCATATTCTATGAAGGACACATACGCATATTTTATTTCAATGAAATACTAAATCAAGTCCAACACACTAGTATACTTCAATCATCCATAGAAAATCCCATTGCATGTGAGGTAAACAACTATTTATCATAAACTCTCCATTGACATATTTTAGACATATTTTACTCATATACGTTTTTGTATTTACTCAAAATTTAACATTTCATAATAAATCAAGTCAACTTATAACCATACTTTACATATGCCTAAAGTATCCTATTGCATGCAGTCAAGTAGACATATTTGCTTGCTTCATAAGCCTAAAAATAAGTGATTCTCATATCAAATTTTGTCAAACACCACTTCAACAACATTTTGAGAATTGGAGGTGAGATGTGCGTGTGAGTGTCTAATTTATATGCCACACTCAAAGATATATACACATATGTATGTACCGCTTGTCTTCCAATTTTCATCATATTTTATTGTATTTGTCTACTAATGATAGGTTCTCTAATATAAAATTATTTTCCCCCTAAAATCACATATAGGCTCATCACATATGTGCTATGTGAACAATCAAATATTATTTTATTGTCCAATTTTCATATTCAAATTGCCTCTTTTGAACCTAAATTCAAGATTCAATACGAGCCTAAAAATATTCGAGTCATAGACTAATTCGAAGATCTCATCATGTACTTCGCAACGAACTTTGAATCACAAAATTCTGACTATCGTAGTGATCGTGGGACCTACTCAAAATAGACTACTTCACATAGCTGAAATGTGTCTCCACATTCCATAATTTTTGTTTCAGCTCCTAGCCTCAACTTTCAACAGTTTTGCAATTCAGTCCTAAGACATTTTTGCAATTCAGCAGCTCAATTTAGTCCTTGAAAAATTTATCTTCTATCAATTAAAGTTTTTGACCTAAAATTAGTTATTCAAGCCTTAATTCCCTTAGGCCAATTAATTGATTTCTATCTTAAAATTTATTTTCCATTTTTTAAAATTAATTAAAAATGAATACAAATTTTTTGGAGCGTTATATTACTTGAAAGATATTTTTATTATTTTCATTGTTAATATTAATGTTATTATTTTTCAATTTCAAATCTTTTCTTATTGCTTCTTGGGTCTGCAGATAATTCGTGTTGTTTCTCAATGTGCTAGGCTAATTATTTTGGAAAGAAACCAATTCAGCAGCAAGAGAGCTCTTCAACTATTTTTAGGGCATGAATATTTGTTCACAAATTTGGCTATTTCGTATCTATTGGTTCATTAATGCCCATTTATGATTAAGGAGTTCACATAATATTTTATTCGGTATCTTGTAATGAAGAATAGGAATATGGAAAATTAATATAACCAACAAACTTGTAGACATTTCATCTTATAACATTCAACAATTCATAATACTTAGTATTATATTTGAAATTGTCTAAAATGTATGCCTGCCATAAAACAACAGGCATAGACCATTTTAAACATTTTTTAATTATTATTCAAGTTTCTATTATTTCCTAAAATATCACTTTGTGCCCTTAAACTATCCTCAAACCTACTCCACCCATGGGTGTATTAATTGATTTAATAAGTTTCTCTCTTTCATGTGATGTGGTTGTAAGATGACGGTGGATCCCACATAACTGGAAAAAAAAAAAAAAATACACATGGGATGACTTTTTTCTTTAGGAGCATGGGTGGAGTTGTTGTGAAATAATGACCGATCCTATAAAATAATTAAATTTGTTGGTAATTATCATTGGTGCTTAGCATAAGTTAAGCACCAGTGCTTAGAGGATCAATCTCGTCTATTTTGTATTCATAAATATCTTTTATTTTTAAGAAAATAATGTTATTTATTATTAATAATGATTATCATCAATCTACGTGACAATTGTGTTGACATTAAAAAATGAATTTGGGGACCATCAGCTTGGCGCCCGCAAAGGTAGAGGGTTTAATTAAATTTTTTTTTGTATGTATTATATTGATCACATATTAATAAGTCATATTGAAAAATACAATAAATCATATCCATCCGGTTTATAAAGTTAAACTTACTTTATTTATTTATTTGTCTCAAATTATAGTCTACTTTCTTTATTAATTTCTTAATTTTTTAATATGTTCCTATTTAACGTGGTTTGTTATCAACAAATATAAATTATTACTATATTAAGTAAAAATTATTATTTTAATTATAATAATTATATTTTCTTAATTTGTGTGAAAATAGAAATAAATCTATGTCGAAGCGTCAAAATATGTTCTTTTTTTCCTCTAATAAAATCTAATATTGTCCTGTCTAAATTTAACCTAATATATTTAATTGTCTTAAATTACGGCAGTTGTACAAAGTCCAGGAGTCAATATTTCTTATTATTTTTTCTTTTATTAAAAAAAAAATAATTAAAATTTTACATAGTGTAATGACACCTCCATCAAAAGTATACCAATAATATAAAATTATATGATTTCTTTTACTGAATTGAACAATCAAATAGTTTTTTCGTTTACAAAATTAATTTTTGGGACACGAAGAACTAATGAATTATATATATAGCTAACAATATTAAATAACTATATAATCACGTACCAAATTGTTTTAATTGGATTCTGATTTGGTTCAAATTCCACTACCTAGTCCCTACTGATTTACCAAATCACATGTGCCGCATTAAATCTTTTGATACAAAAATGAAGAAGCTGATACGAAATAAAGGAAACATGCAAACTTTTGGGAACAAAATTGAATCACTAGTTATATATAACTAAAAGTTGAACTCTAATATTGAGGATCCCATCATTTCTGTTCTGGAGTATTGGTGAAAGATGTAAATCGTATTATGTGCTTCAGTGGAGTAGGGTTGAGAGTTTATTTTTTAACTGCGCTTGCGATGAGCCTCTTCCATACCAAAAATAGGAATCGAATCTCCACCCTACGACTGTCAGCAAAGTTGAGATTATTTCACTCTCGTCTTTCAACTAACTAAGCTATGCTCTAGAGTTACTAGTTATATATAACTAAGATTATGTTTGTGTGTATTTATAAGTATTTATAAGTCGGTTAAATATTATTTTTATTTATATATTTTATCAGATCACAATTTTTTATCTACACATTTTATAAGAACCACTATTTATAATTTCTAAATTTTGTTACGTAACATATTCTAAACTAAGCAATTTCAGATAAGACTACTAGTCAAATTAGACCGGGGCAGAATTGTAAATTTTCCTATTTTGAGGCCTAAGTTGGTGATTGGACACCATCGTTGTAAATACAATCAACTCCCAACTTTTAAATTTTATTTTTAAAAAATTTTAAAAATCAAGAATTGTAGACTTGAAAAAAAATATATTTTTTAGAAATAAACTAGACCACACACACGGTAATATTGTCACGGTGGCTAGACAAGACAAGTCACAATTAACATCAATAAAATTATCAAGTCAAAATTCACATAAATTTTTGAACTCGATAGATACTTCCAACTCGTGCCATGAAATGTCAGATCTCAACATAAGATGATACACTAATTAATATGTTTGTGTGTATTTATCAGCACTTATAAGCTGATTAAACATTACTTTTATCTACATATTTCGTAAGACCCACAATTTATATCCATATATTTAGTAGGAACAAAAAAACGTTACCAATCAAGTACTTAATCACTCATTCGAGATCGAATAAAGTATATCAGTCTACAAAAAAAATCGGTATAATACCAAGGCATTAATTTAAATTTGTTAGAAACAACTAAAACAATCTAGAAGCTACTCAACTTTATATAAGCATTCTTCACACTTAGTTGGGTATTGATCACTTGAGGAGGCAATCCATTCCCATATAAATTAGTTATCATCAAAATATTGAATATAGGACTCAACTTTCGTAGTAGATTTGATTATTTTTATTTACAAATTTCGATTATCAAACTGAATAATCAATATTCATTTTTTATTAATAGACAAAATACGAGATTGAAAACACAGAAACCGACTTCACCTCGAGTTATAGAGCTTTAGTTAATTTGCGAAGCCACAACCTCCATGTCCACTTCCTTTCACATCTTTTTCACACGATGAACAATTGAGCCCAATCGATTTTTCATATGTTGTCCTCCAGCCAGGACGTTACATTGCACAAATAAAATAAAGTTAATACTAATTTAAAATAATAAGGAAAACATTCTATCCATACTATCTTGTTGCATTGGCCGTGGGCTATTGACATATAGTTGGGTTCTTGTCGAAATTAAATGCAATCAATTATAATTTATTGCGATAACCAATTTGATTTGTACCAATATTTGTGTAAGTATTACAAAAATATATTGATTTTTTCCTTAACCCATTCCTATTCTTATTGACCCTGAATTTATATTTTAATGTATTTTTTAAAAGAAAAAATTGCATTGTTGGTCCCAACTTATTGTCTAGTTTTTTTGTAAACTTATTATCTAGTTAGTCTCAACATTTAGAAAAGGAGCAAGTTGGTCCTCACATTTTCATTAGAAATGCATAATGAGTTCCACAAACAAAAATGGCCTAAATTTTCATTAATGATCACATAGCTTTATAAGATCTCGTCCACTTGTTGTCGCAAATGTAAGTTTTTTTAGCTGTCCTACTAATAAAAAATGTACACATTATTAAATCAATACAAGCTAATTTTAATAGCAAGACTTGTATTTATTTGATTATGTATACATTTTCTATTGGTAGAACAACCAAAGAGACACACATTTGGGACATCACATCTGGACTCTTGAACATGAGTAATACTTGTTGGACATTAACTTTAACCAAAAGTTAAACTACTATTGATGAAATGTCAAATATGTCCTTTTTGTGTCTTTGCAAATGACATATTTGACATTTCATTAATAGTAGTTTAACTTTTAGTTAAAGTTAATGTCCAACAAGCATTTTCCCATGAATATAGATAGTTGTTAAAATTACGCGCCTTGACTAGTCCTAATGTAGAGGTAAAATTTAATTTCGTAAATTTAGCTTATATTTGATTGAATTTAAATTATAATTTAAGTTAGTTAAATTGATAAAAAATACTTTTTATCTACATATTTAGTACGACACACAATTTATTAATTACTTATTATTCATATATTCCATTATCCATAACAATTACAACATATATATACTTAAAAATAATTATTTCAAAAGTATCAAACATGCTAGACACGAGAGAATTCCATGATTTGTGATGTATAGATTGTGATGCCCAGTGCTCCGTACTCATAACATCCAATCAACAAAAGGCAAAAAAAAAAAGTAGTAAATATTAATAAGTCATGAAGATCCCTTGACGTGGCACGTAAGAAGCTATCAATTCTTCAAATCTTTGCCCTAGGAAGAATTAATGCTTTCAGAGGATTCTTCATAACAACAGTGAAAGCAAACGTCTCTGTCGGGTCGGGTGGGTTACCCGGAACAGGGATCCACTTAAAAGCTTGTATCATTTTGGCTAGCAATAAATTCACATGCAACATACCAAGAGTCCAAGCAGGGCATATTCGCCGGCCAGCACCAAATGGCAACATTTTTACTCCCCGCATTCCGGTGATGTCCACCTCCACGCCGTCGCCGGTCAAGAACCTCTCAGGCAGGAACACGCTAGGGTTCTGCCATGCACTGGGGTCCTCCGTCAGCCATGCAGTGTAAATCTCCACGTTCACGTCGGCCGGAATTGTGTATCCGGCAAGTTCCGTATCCTTTATGGCTGCATGGGATAGCATGAAATGGCTTGGAGGATGCCTTCTGAAAGTCTCCTTTACAATTGCACCAAGATAGGGCATTTTCTCCACATCATTTTCTGTGATTGACCCATTTTTCCCTACACAGTTAACAATTTCTTTGTAGAGTTTTTCTTGGATTTCTTGGTCCATTACCAAATGCAACAAGGCCCATTCCAGTGCGGTGGCGCTTGTATCAGTTCCGGCGTTAATTGCCTCAGAGCAAAGTGTAACAATTTCTTCTTCCCCAAGCTTTCCGCGGCCGGCGGGTTCGAGGTGGAACAATGAATCAATATAGGCGGCGCCCAGTGGACTCGCCATTTCTGAAGTGGTGGCGCTAGGTTTTCCACCATCGTCAACAAATGCCTTTCTGTTTCGAATCAAAGGAACCAAGCAATCAAGTTGCCTCTTCCTCAGCTCCTTTGCTTCTTTCACTTGGCGGCGGAACAGCGGCCCAAACACCGGCAAGAAATCCGGGAGCTTTGGTGTTGTTGCCATCATGACATCTTTTAGTATACTTTCAATTATTTTGATACGATCTTCAGAGATTTTTGCGCCAAAGCATAAACATATGAGAATGCTACAAATTGTGAGCCTGCAATTGTTCATCACCTCTACATAGCCATTCTTGGAAGCCTCATCTTGAAGCCTCTTCTTGTGATTCTCCATGGCCCACCTTCTGATCCAACTGCACTGTTTGATCCTGGTAGGGTTAATCAACTCCGTGACAAAGTTCCGCCGTAGGATCCGCCACAGAGGACCATATTCCGCGGAGTTGATGGCGCATTTTCCGACGCTGAAAATGAGACGGATCGGGGAGTCCGGCGGCCGGCTGGCGAAGAGTGCACCCTTTTGGACAAGAGCTTCGTGGATAAGCTCCGAACTGGTGATTATTACAAGAGTGCGTTGTCCCATTTGCATGGTGAAGATAGGCCCATATTTTTCACGTAAATCACGTACAACAAATATGAAATGGCGTCGCTGGAGGATGACTTGGAAAAGGTTTCCCACTAAGGGCCAACCTGGTGGCCCCGGGGGGAGCTTCTTTGCTCCTCCGCCGGTGACCGACCAATGACGCCACCATAGACGGAGAAAAACAGCTGCTATGCACAGTAGAATTATGTCTATTAACACCATTGTTACAAAAAAGTTGGGGGTTTGGGAGAGGGGAGGGTATAGAGAATGCTGTAAGTTTGAGGCTTAAGATAGTGAATCAAGCTGGCACAGGGTTTATAAAGAACGTAGTAGTGGAGGTGGGTGAATGACTTTAATTATAATCTAACCATATTTACACTCAGGGTCTCCAAACTTTTAAAATTGTCTCAATTTTATTCCACTTTATTATCTCAACCTTTATGATTTTTATGACAATTTTGCCCACCAAACTAAAACACTATTTTTATTGCTAAAAAAATCATAATAAATTAAAATAAGAAAATTTCCTTTTCGATTTAAACATAGTCCAAGTACCCCGCATTATGCGAGTCAAGTCGAGAAAATTAAACAGACTTCAATTCTTCAATCTCTTTCTTTCTTGTTTTACCTTAAGAAGGCTAAAACATGGTCTAATGATATACGGGTCCTGGTTTTTATACCGGGTTGCACCATCCAGGCCGGGCTTCTTCTTGCTTCTTTTTGTTTATGGATTCCATTACCGGGAAATTCATACGGCTTTCCACTCCTCCAGACATAATAATTAACGAGGGGAAATCAAAATAAAATGATGATTCTCTTCACTGCATGATTTGCAAAATGAAAAAAAATGGGAAGTATTTGTTTATGGATTCCTCATATGTATAGAGATTATGGGTTGTATGTATAGATTGATGGGAAAATGGGAACAGAGAAAGAGGAAAATAGGGAGACAATATGATGATTGGTGAGGATTTTCTTGGAGGAAAATCTGTAGAATTAAAGCCTTTTTTCGGGTCAAAAGGAGAGTCAAATTCGAAAGAATACAAGAATCCGTAGCTATTCGGAGGGAGGTTTCTTATTTTAGAGGATGTTGGGTAAGTTTTTGGCAAAAGAATGGATCAGTTTGGACTTGTCATTTTGGATTTTTCAAAGTTTTCGAATGTAAAGTGACTATTTTACCTTTAATCAATATAATTCTATTTCAAAATAATAAGAGCAATATAGATATTTTACTTTCAAAAATTTTGAAAAATCAAAGTTATTAAAAAAAAAAAAAAACTCATTTTTTCGTCCAAAATCTAAATCGAACAAACTCTAATTTATTTTGATTTTTTTAGCAATAAAAATTTTATTTACGATTTTTATCTTTTTATGTCATTCTATTTTTTAGGACCTTAAAGCACATTTTTGAAAGATTTAGGAGCTCTGCTTTAAAATTTTCTTTTTATTTTAATTTATTTATGTTAGAGGGCAAAATTGTCAGAAGTAACTATTTGTGCGAAATACTAAAAGATTGGAAATAATAGGTAAGGATAAAATTAAATAAAGATGAAATTGAGACAACCTTTAAAAATTAGGAACTCTAAATATAATTTACCCTTAAATAACAGGACAGAAAATTTTATTGATTGCGATGTATGTAAGGCGTGGCATTTTCAATTGTTAGCCAAATATTCATAAAATTGTATCTGAACCTTGTGACGTCACACACTACGAGAGCTGATCATGTCACACTCGTTAATTTAGAGCTCGTTTGATTTAGTTTATAAAATAGTTTATTTGATCAAAAAAAATTTGTCTTTATAAAATAAACTAGTTTATAAAATATATCTAACGAGCTCTTAACCACAAAGGAAATACCTATGACTTGTTCCTGTGCATGCCTTGCTCATCACACTTAAGAGTTGATCATGCCAAAGTCGTGAACTTAACCACACTAGATCACCTCCTTGTAGTGATTGGTTGTTACTACTTAGTACTTTTAGCGAAATTATTTTTTTAGTTAAATGAAAATTTATTGATTATTAAAATTTAAACTTTGTTACAAATTGATCACTTTGATGTATTTTCATTACTTTGATTAATGAAAAATGGACACGACAATCTAGTTATTTACTGAGTCCGTTTGGTAGAGTTTATAAACCAGTTTATTTGACTAAAAATAGTTTATTTGATAAAAAAATTTCTCTTAGTAACTGTTATTTTTTTACCATTCTTGATTAAATAAACTAGTTTATACAGGGGCAGAGGTGGGGGGGGTCCTGGGGGGGGACCAGGACCCCCCAACTTTCTGGAAAAAAAAAAAATTTTTTTTTAATTTTTTTTTTTTTTTTAAATATTGTGTTTGATTCTATTATTTTGGAGGGAAGATAGATTATTCTCAGCAAGAGTAGAACCAAATAATTAATTGTAGTCCACACAAATGTTGATTTTTGGTTACTTTATTTATTACTAATTTATCAATTTGTCCCTCTATTTAATAATTAGATACACACAAGAAGGATAAAATTGAAAATACAAATTTATTGAATAGAATGTGGGCCAAAATTTGTTTAGAAAAAATCTATTTTTTTTCCAAAATAGTAGAATCAAACATGCTTTTAAGATCACTTATTCTTCTTAATATATAATCAACCAAAACAAAAAATAGTAAAGCCCAAACCCAGCAATGAAAACAAATAAAGTCCAATCTAACTCGGATTAAATTGGAATCATTCAATAACCAAGAAGAAAGTATTGAAGTTAGTCTTTTCAAGCAATCAGAACAAACACGAAGTGAGTATCGAATACGTTTAACTGCATGAATCGATTGTATTCAATATTTTCTTGTAAACTTTTTAAAGATTATGATATAAAAAAAATATTAGATTCTCATAAAAATTGACTCAGTAATCGTTGTTTAAGAAAAAAAAAATCGGGGGCGCTGCCCCCGAACCCCCGAAAAACCTCCCGACCCACCACTGTTTGAGGACCCCCAACATTAAATCCCTGGCTCCGCCACTGAGTTTATAATCCTTACCAAACGGACACTAATTTAACCATCAAGTATTAGACCATCACGTTAACTTTTCGGAGTCATATTAACGAACATAGTCGAAATGATCGAATTGTAAAAAATGTCTAATTCAGTAACCAACATGTATTGGAGTTTAGGTGGCTTTCCACCAAAATGAAATAAAGTGCTTATGACAAAACAGATTAATGCTCTATCTTTCAAAGTCTCAACCGCCTTTAGCTTTAAACCAGGGCTTTTTTCATACTACTAGGATGGGAATGAGAAGCTGTTCCCCCGTATGATAACTCTGCTATTTAGAAAAGGGACGAAGGCGAAGGTGAAGGGAGTAGGTCAAAGCTTTTTATAAGAAAAGTAAAAAGCTGGAATCCAGGTGGCATAGAATCTCCCTTTATTTGTCTAATAAAATTAAGATACATTTTAGTGCCCGTTTGGTAGAAATTATAAACTAGTTTATTTGATCAAAACAGTTTATTTGATCAAGAATTGTAAAAAATAACGGCTATCAATGCAAACTTTTTTGTCAAATAAACTATTTTTGGTCATATAAACCAATTTATTTTGGTCAAATAAACTGGTTTATAAACTCTATCAAACGGGCTCTTAATTTATTATACAATTAAATATTGACTCTTTATCACTTAAACGAGTATTAATTCCACGTAGCATTATTCAATGAATTATAACCACTAACCATAAAATTTGAAGTAAATCCATGTAGCATTATTCAATGAATTATAACCACTAACCATGAAATTTGAATAAAATGAAAGTGCACGCACTACAAGAAATTTCACTTTTAACAATAAAATTTTTTGTCTTGTAAAGTCTCTCGACGACCCTTTTTCTACGAAACAACCTAAAAATAACTTTCTACGACCAAAAATTTTATCATTAAAAGTAAATTTTCTTGTAGTGACGAGTGTTTTTTAACATGTAATTCATATAGTGTTTATGAAAATCAGTGTTATTAGAATCGGTTCGATTCAGTCGATTAAATCGAAAATCGAAATTAAAACCGATCTAGTTATGCAAAAAAAATTTCTATTTAAAAACTCATCCAAAAACTCGTTTAAAGAACCTGTTGAACTGTTACTGGTTTTAAAAATAATTTATTCTCACAATTAATTGTAACTTAGTTGGCCATTCAAATTCATCTATCTCCTTACACTAAATAGATCAAAAAAAATGAAAAATTAAAATATGTGCTTTTGAGCAATTTTGTAATTTTCAAAAACTAGTTTTTTATTTTTTTTGAACTTTTTGTAATTTTTTTTTATTTTCAAAAATTATCGGATTAACTCCCGTTTGATTTTTTGACCCTTAATCCTTTCTTTTTTTTTTTGAGTCGACGTATGAGTCGGATTTTAAAATATTGATAAAAACAGTTGAGCACGCATTAACTATTGGTAGGAAATATTTTGTAGTGAAATACTTAAAAATTGCGCGTGGCATGTTAGTGCCAACAATCCCTAAAAGAGGATGGCCCAAAAACTGATTTCCGAAGAAGAAAGGACAATAGCCCGATGTTAAAATCTTGACAGTGGGTAGTTGGTTCGAATTTAACCCACGATTTAAACTTACTGGTGGTTGAGCTTTTTCTTTGAGAATCAATTTCACTTTGACTTGTTTAATTAATGCAAGTGTCTTGGTGGCAAAAAAATAATTGAGAATTATTTACAGCAAAAAAGTTGTGGTTTCAAAAGTAATGATATTTATTATTAGTAGAGATTATTATCGATTTAAGTGGTAGTTGGCACATTTATTTTCTAATGAAATTGTAATATCTTTATGGTCCATTTCGTTTGTGGATAAAACTATTTATTTGGATAATAGTTATTTATATATTAGGTTTATCATTATTTTGTTTAGTTCAGTTGGATATAAAAATGGAAAGAAAAACGATTAAAAAGTCAATTTTTCATTAAAAAAAAAAAACAATTCTATCATTATTCTTAATTAACTAAAAAAAGTATATATATATAAAAAAAAAAATAGGTGATGCAGAGGAGGACCGCGTTAGAAGCGGAGGAGGGGGTGATGACAATTATCCTTCAAAAATTGAGTAATGATATTTGCAGTCGATCACTACCGGTAGTCGTCATATGTGTCATTATTCAATTGGATAAATTAGTCATAATTAATGGCTATAAATACATTACTTAATTAGAGTAAATAATTCATCCAATTGAGTAATGACACATGTGACAACTACCGGTAGTGAGCGACTGCAAATAACATTATTCTCAAAAATTAGAGTTTATATTGTAAAAGAGATTCGTCTTTTAAGAAAAATGAGTGAATTCTTATCTAAATAAACAAAATTGACCTCTTTCCTAAGACAAAACTTCTCTTTATTTTTGACTTAAATTGTTATTCGGATAAAAGTACATTGAAAATCAATTCCGCCAAAACAAGATAAAACTAATTTTATTCATTATATCGAACTATCAACCATATAATAAATGGGAATAGACCATAATGCATTAGTCAATAAATGAAGGGCATATTGCCATTTAGAATGGTGATGATATATATTAGGGTAATTATATTTACACCATACTTTTTATTTTTTGCACCATATTTTAATTACATTTAATATCCTTAATCTTCGAACATTATAGTACTCCAAATTTTTTTATCGCATTTTTATTTCCAATTTTTCATTAATTAGCACATATTGTGTTTGATAACGGTATTCGTTTAAAACATTTGTTGGGAATTTGTAAAAAAACTAATTTGTCGGCCATATTTAAAAAATAATAATAAATACAAAAGTTCGACAATATATTTTTTTACTAATTTCAAAACACGTAAACAAAATGTCTCGATAGAAACCATCACTAAGGATAAATAGATGAAATGTGTTAATTAATAAAAGTTGAATATAAGAAATTCGACGACAAAAAAGTTAAGAACATAATTGATACAATGAACAAAAGTTGAAGATCTTAAGTAAAATTAAAATATGGTATATTTATAATATGGCAAATGGCAACCAATCAAATATTTTTCTTCAACGACACAAAAATAGTATTATCATTATAAATAAAACATCTCTAATTCAAACTAAACATCACAAATGATATTGTAACTGACATTACTAATATTAGGACGAATATATTTAATAATAATTGCCATTATTACTTGCACTAAACACGGACTTTAATGCGATGCATATTTGATATTTCTATGTTTGACAAAGCAAATGAGTACATTGAATAATTTTGAAAAAAAAAAAAAAAGAAATTAAAATTTTATTTATTTTATTTTATTGTCTAGAATAGTTAGATTTTAAAGTTACCCTCTTCGCATTATTATAGTTAAAGATTGTAAAAAACTCGGAGAATACGAATTCAGTTACAGAGAACATCATATATTTAGGCTAAAATGATGTCTTTCACGAGGTCCACCTTGAACAGTACTAAAAAAGAATCTAAAAATGTTGTAATCCATTATGTTATTCGAACCATTGCATTTATGGTCTTCCACTTATTTCTTTTCTTAATTTGAAGTGCATGTTTGGCAAAGTTTTTTTTTTTTTTTTAATTAGTTAGATATACTTTTTATCCACTTATTTCTTAAGATTTACAACTTACTACTTATTTATTATCCACATATTTTGTAAAATTCTCGACTTATAAACACTTAAAAACGAGTCAAGATCTACTGTCCTACTAATAAAAAAAATGTATATATTATTAAATAAATATAATTATTTAATGTATTCGTACTTACTGTTAAAATTAACTTGTATTTATTTGATAATATATATACATTTTCTACTGATAGAGCAATCAAGAAAACACACAATTAGGACACAGCACATCTGGCTCCTTGAAAGCTATGCCAAACATATTCTTTTATTATAGAGTAATAGAGATGCCTCCTTTTATGGCATTTAACTCCATCAGAAGACTGTATCCAACACTTGGTCCTCTGGGTCTGGGCCCACATTAATTCTTGAAGCAGCTGAGTAGGTGACATTAATTAATTAGTTCAAGAATTCAACATAATACATTTCTGGTAACATAGATGAAATATATTCGTAAGCTAACATTAAAGAGATTATAATATTATTTTTCATAATAATTGAAAATTTTCATTTACAAGGCATAATTTAATTAATCCTTTTTTTTAAGTGAATAAATAACAACATTAACATGTGTTACAAAGAAAAATTAGTAATTGTTTGCAATTAATTTAACTTTTAAGGACATATTTTGGGAGCAGAGCAGATATTTAGTTGGAAGTTATACAGGGTATTAATTGTGTGCAATTAATGCTTTGCCCTTTTGAATCAGAAAATTTTTAAATATTAGGGTAAATAGTACTAGAGGTCCCGAATATTTGAACGTTATAATGACGAGTTCCTAAACCTTTATTTACTAGTAGACGGAGTCTTGAACCTATGAAATGTTAGAGCCTAATATCATTTTTTGATAGAAACTGTCAGTTTAACCGTTAAATGTATATATATATATATATATATATATATATATATATATATATATATATATATATATATATATATATATACCGCCACCCGCCAATTAACACCATCGAAAAATTTGCTGCCGTCGATGCAGTGTACAAAACCACTGGTAGAATGCTCATTGACCATAAATTTCCCATTGACAGGTATCGTCACTATCAATTAATATTTTTTTTGGTCTCGAATATTCAATGATTTGAGTGGGTTGAGCCATGCAACGAGTTGGAACTGATTCCCTATTGTCAAAATTTTCCGTGCAGGTACTTGGGTTTGGGACAAGCTTGTTGCCATTTAGGCTTAATGGATGACGCAATGGTGATCCTCCAGGCCGGAAAACGCTTTGCCATGCCGCATTCCGCTGGGAAAGCATTTGCTGGTCAGACGACAGCTTTTCGTTTAACATATTTCCCAACTTCTCAGCCACATTAAGCTCCTCATCCGCTGCAAGACAGCTGCAAATTGCTGCCCTTGACGACAAGCTTTTCTTGAGCAGTTTTCTTATCTCTATGGTGGAGAAACCCACCAGTAGTTCGGGTCGAGACAGTTGGTTTTCAACCGTTCTGTGTGCAGCGGCGGCCAAGGGTTTCTTAATGCCCGAGGGTTTCCAGTTCCAATTCATTGACGTTGAAGCATTTCCTCAAACTTAAGGCTGTTGCTGTTCCTCATCATCAACAACAATAGCTGGGTTTGAGAAAATGGTTATTGGATCTCACGGCGGTGGGAAAATGGAAGTTGGGTTGTTGCACGGTGGTGGCTTTTGAATTGTTTCAGATTATATATTTTGTAGAAGAAGAAGTATTTTAGAGGTGGTTGGCGACGGGCAGCGGTATTTTGGAGAAAAAGAAAAGTGTTTGGAGTTTAGTTGTAATTTTTTATTTTGTTGGTTGGGGTTTAGTTGTAATTTTTTTAATCATTCAATTTAAGGGAAAAATGGTCTATTTAACAAAATTTTGACCATTTAACGATCAAACTGACAGTTTTTATCAAAAATAGACCTCATGCACTAACGTTTCATAGATTCGGGACTCCGACTGCTAGTAAAAAAAGTTCAAAATCCAATCGTTACATCATTTAAAGGTTTGGGACCTCTGGTACTATTTACTCTTAATATTATGAGTAGATGGGCCTCCGTTCATAATTCCATGCCCAGTCACAAGTCAAAACGCATAGTGTAATTTATAAACAAAAATTTAATTGGAATGTTTTAATTCAGAGACAAGTCGTAAAATCGTACTTAGAGCAAGAGCGCTTAAATCCAGTTAAAAAGAACAATCTATATATGTATAGCTGGCAAATGGGTTGGGTTGAGTTGATCCAGCCTGCCAGAGGAGGACCACACTTGAAATTGGACTAAGCCGACCCAACCTAGTTTTGTGTGGACAAGAAACATACTGGCCCAGCCCAGCCCAGTCCAGCCCATTGGGCCAAATTGGTCTTAATTTTAATTTTTTTTCTTTTTTTAAGTAATTTTTTATACAATATAATACATTACGTCAAATACAATCTTAGATAAACTTAGAAATATATATTTTGAGATTTTTAAAGAGATTAATTTATAAAATTGAGACTTTCATGTATTAGTCAGTAGATTTAAATTAATTTTCTTTCAAAATAATAATATTGTTTTGGTTAATTGTAAACTATCTATTGACACTTTTTTTTTTTTTAAATATAAAATAGTAAAGACATGCTAATCTTACTGTTTTGAGATATATACATGTTTTGCTTAAATTAAAAAATTTACTTATAAGTAAATTAAAAATAAATAATTTACTTGTCACACCAAACATAATTTCGATTAAAACTTTAGTTAAATTAAATTTTAACTAAATCTAAACAATTTTATATTGGAGATTGAAATTATTGAACTAATGTTTCAAAAAAAGACAATTTAAATTGGAGACCTAGGCTTAGATCATTTTAGATTGATATTATTTAGATTATATATTTGGGCTATTTACAAAATGAGTGATTAGTGTTAAAGAGCAAAAAAAAAAAAAAAAAAAAAAAATCGTGCCGACCTGACTAGCCCGCGGGCTAGACGGTCCGGACCATACTGGTCCAGTTTTATTTAGGTCAGGGCCAACCCAACCTAATAATCCGAGTTATACGGGCCGGTTCGTGGACATGGTCGATTTTGCCACCTCTATATATATTTATATACCCGAGTTAAATTTAGTAATAATAATAATAATAATATATATATATATTTCCAAATTTGTATCGTCTACGCCTATATTAAGTTGGACCACCATTTATGATTTATGAATGTTGTGAGTAGAGCTGGCAAATGTGTTGGATTGGGCCAGTATAGTCCGTTAGAACATTGTTACACATGAAACTGGACTGGGCTGGCCCAGCCCAGTTTTGCATGGGCCAGAAATATGCTAGCCCAATTCAATCTATTGGCCCAACTTGGTCTTAATTTTATTTTATTTTTAAATAATTTTTTATACAATCTAATACATTACATCAAATACAATCTTAGATAAATTTAGATTATATATTTTGAGATTTTTAAAGAAATTAATTTATAAAATTGGGACTCTCATGTATTAGTCAATAGATAAACGTCAATTTTCTTTCGAAATAATAATTTTTTTTGTTAATTGTAAACTATTTGTAAACACTTTTTTTTTAAAAAAAAAATACAAATATTAAAAGCATGCTAGTCTTATTACTTTGAGATATAAGCATGTTTGGCTTAAATTAAAAAATTTACTTATAAGTAAATTTAAAATAAATAATTTACTTGTAACACCAAATATATTTTGGATTGAAATTTAAATTAAACTAAATTTTAATTAAATTTAAACAATTTTATGTTGGATCTTGGGATTTTTTACTAATGTTAATTAGTGACTTAGTTTTAGATTATTTTAGATTGATATTATTTGAATTATGTATCGGAACTATTCAAAAAATGAGAGATTAGTGTTAAAGAATAATAAAAAAAAAAATCAAAATTGGCCTGGCCCAACTAACCTGTGTGCTAGATGGGCCGGGCTATATTGGCCCGATTTTATTTGGGTCAGGGCCAGCCCAACCCAACCCAAAAGGCCAGGTTATATGGGCCGACCCGTGGGTCGAGCCAATTTTTCCACATCTAATCGTGAGTACTGAATTGTGACACCACCAATGTTCGATTTAAATAGCGACTGCAGCCTTCGTTGGCGAGCGCAATCGTGATCACTAAAGAGATCTTATTGAGAATAATAATAGAAATCTTAAATTTCCATCGAAGCAGTTTCAGCTTATAAATTATACTCTTTCAATCATAAAAAATAGGTTTGTTTTTCTTTTCATCCATTTCAAATTATATGATACTTTTCTTATTATTGAAAATATAGTTAATTTTTTAATATATCTTTATTTAACGTGTCTTGTTATCAACAAAGTATAAACAACTATTATATTTTATTTATATTAATTATAGGGGTATATTAGAAAAAATGTAGGTAAAATTTATTGCTTAAACTATAATAACTACATTTTTTTTATCTGTGTGAAAATAAAAGCAATCTTATCTTTTTGAAACCGAGTATGTTACAATATATTAGGGAAATTGGTGCAAATGGTCCCTAACGTATGACATTAGTGCGCAAATGGTCCCTAACCTTTCATTTTTGGCGGAATGGTCCTTAACCTATCCATTTAGGTACACAATTGGTCATTTTTGACAGATTGCGTTAAAAATCCGTTAAAACCTTTCCAAAATTGGCGCAAATGGTCTCTCTCATGTTTTTTTGTCTTTATTAGTGGGGGTAAAATTGTTAAGTTACATTTTTCTTTCAATTGGTGCAAATGGTCCCTAACCTTTACCTTTTTTTGACGCAAATAGTCTCTAACCTATAATTATATTTTGGTGCACAATTGGTCCTTATTTAAATAAAAAAGACAAAAATATCCTTAGTTTTAATTATAAAAATTTGCAATTAGATTTCTAACCTTTGTAAAAAGTAAAAATGGGTCCGATACTTTAATTTTTTTATTAAAAAATAAAAAAAACTAATAAATTGATAATATACTAAATTATTTTGTATATTTTATAAAATCCCAACTCAAATTCAACCACCGCAACAACATGCACAATTTTGGCCATTGCAAATTGCAGAAAAATCTTCCATACGAAGTTCACTAATGATTATAAGGACAAAATATTGGAATTTGCCAAAAAATTAGGTTGAAAAATGCACAGTGATCACGGCGGAGGAGATTTGGGACCCCCTTATGATTTATTTGAACACACACAGATCTGCATTGGTTATGAATATCTTGTTAATTTTAGCTCACATTCATCTACGCAGTTTGTTGTTGGATTGGGTGATAAAGTTTTGCCAACTGATATTAAAGAAGGAAAGCGAGTTGGGTAGGCGTTTCCTATCTTGTCCCAAATCTCCTCCGTCGTGATTAGAAGGACAAATTTTGGAACCCCAATGCACGTTGATCACGACGGAGAAGATTCTAAAGCGGATGGATCGCGGGTTGTTAGGTTCAGGTCTTCGATTAAGAGTCAAACTCCGGCCAGGCAGGGACGGCCACCGACTCTCTTGTTCACCACTTTCTTCTTCTACTTCGCCGCTTTCTTCTTCACCAGATGTGGTGGTGGCGGAGTGCTCTGTTGGTTGTGATTTAGAGGTGGGTTTCGAATATCAAAAGCCAGTGCTAGATCCTCCGGTGATGGCAATAATTGCATATTTGGGTTAGGGAGTTTAGTTGCAATTTTGTTGGTTGGGGTTTAATTGTAATTTTTATTTTTATTTTATCATTCAACTTAACGGTAAAATATTGTACAAATATAAGTACTGTAGAAATTAAACTTTTTATTTGTGTCAAAATAAAATTTATTTTTCTTTTTATGTTGTAATGATAAAATTAAAGTTTGAATTTAAATAATATGATTACTTAATAATAATAAAATAATTTTAATTAGCACATTTGTTAATAATTATGAACTTAAATTTTAGTATTTTATAATAGTTCAAAAAATATACAAAGTAATTTAGTATATTATCAATTAGTTAGTTTCTTTTAATTTTTAATAAAAAATAAAGTGTCGGGCCCATTTTTACCTTTTGCAAAGGTTTGGAATCCAATTGCAAATTTTTTAAATTAAAACTAAGGATATTTTTGTCCTTTTCAACAAATAAGGACCAATTGTGCACCAAAATATAATTATAGGTTATGGACTATTTGCGCCAAAAAAAGATAAAAGGAAAGGGACCATTTGGGCCAATTGAAAGAAAAATATAACTCGACAATTTTACCCCACTAATAAAGACAAAAAAAATACGAGAAGGACCATTTGCGCCAATTTTGAAAAGGTTTTAACGGATTTTTAACGGAATCCGTCAAAAAGGACCAATTGCGTACCTAAATAAATAGGTTAAAGACCATTCCGTCAAAATAAAAAGTTAATATCATACGTTAGAGACTATTTGTGTCAATTTCCCCAATATATTACAATGTAGGATTAGAGTTGCCCTTTGGGGAAAGATACCAATAATTACAAGGACTTTCTTCAGTGTTGAGATTGATAGTTATTGGGGGATGGATTGAGACTGGAAATGTGCTTTATGATGTAGTTTATAAGTAATTTTTTAAGAGATTTTGATAAAAGTTAATAAAATTATAGTTGAAAAGTTGATAAAAGTTTTGAGTTCTATAAAATATGTGGTTGAAAATAAATATTATTATTATTTTTTTTTAAACTCTACCAAAAATGTGCTAAATTGTAGTTACCAGTTAAGACTTAGTGTTAATTTGGTTACTAATGTTTAATTTATTTCAAATTGATAATTAAATATATAATTTAGTTTCCATGTCTTTACGATCCAACCATTTCAAATTAGTCCGACCTAGCCAAACTGGATGTGGTTATCTGGAAAATAGGCCGAGCAGCACATGGGCTCATTGGCTTGGCCCATTTGGGCTCGGAGTAGTTTAGGGACAACTCCCAAATTTTATAACAAGCCGAGCTTTAAAAACATTTGTCGACTTGTGTTTTGATTTTTTTTTTTTAAATTCTGTAGTTGTTGATTTGTTTTCTGTTTTATAAAAAACAAATCGAATCATAAATGGCTTGGCTCGGCCCACGAACTATCGGCCGAGCCGAGCCCTCTAATGGATTACGACTTGAGCTCAGACTCGGCTCAGACCCACAAGAGTCGAGCTTGGCTATTTGACTTACTAACAGTTGGTTACTAGTGATGAATCAAGAATAAATAAATTTTAGTTGTCGACTTTAAATATTTTGTAACTTCAGTAAAATCTGTGCATTTTACCCAAAGAAAGTCCCATCAAAAGGTGATAGATATCGGCTCAATTTAATTTCATCAATTTAATGTGTAAATTGTTATTCACCACATAAAATTCTATAATCAACAAAATTGAACACTAGAATTAACAAAGTTTTTTTTTTTTTTTTTTCACAATTGACATTGTTCAGTATTAACCTGCCAAATAGGCCACAAGTAAGAAAATTGGCAAGGGGTTTTTTGGCAATCGTGAACCAAGTCCCCATGATGAAAATAGGCCTTTAGGCCTTGCCTCTTGGGCCAGGCCCAACAATTGGTGGCCCCATAGAGAACAGTTATTGGATCCCAGTATTGTTTCACGAACAAAAAAAAATTCTGCGATTTTATCGACTACCGGAGGAGTAGCTGCCGCAGTTCCGGGAAACCACAGATAATGGCAGCCGGCGCCACCACAGCTTTAACTTCAATCTTCACAAGTAGTCTGGTCTCTTCATTTTTATCTGCCTCCAGTTACCGGGGAAACTTCATCGCTCCTATCAACCTCGTGCGCACGTTAGCCTCCACCACCCTATTCAAGAATATTAGCAGCTACCAGACATTCAATAACCGAAGCAGAAGCTTCAGCTGTAAATCGGCTGCTGCTACAGATATCAATTCAACTTCTTCCACTGCTATCTCTAATAATGGGTACCTTATAATTTCTTTCTTATCATGATATAATAGCATGTTAGTTTGTCCACTCACAAAGTGCACACTTAGTTTTTATATTTATTGTGAATGTGTATTGATTTGGGGTTTATTTATTGCAATGCGAATTATGATTATAGTGTTTGAATTTATTGAAGGATCAGAAAGAAGTGAATTTGTTGAAAAAATTAGTATCACTTAATCTACCCCAATTATTATTCTTGGTATGCTTATTTTGATATTCCAACATACCTGGTCAACCAGTGGAGATGTTTCATTCGAGGAATTCTTGGCTTCTTTTTATACTGTAACATGTTCGCGGAGAAGATATCAAAGAACTGAATTTGTATGTCTTTCGAGTAGTTTTTCTAATATAGCAGTGTAGATTTGGCGACTGACATGTGACATATTTATTATATAAATATCTATTAAAACGTATAATTGCTGCTCGGATAGAATTATATAAAACCTTAATTGGTGAATCATGAATGATTGAAAAATATAGAGATAACCTTCCTTTACACGACTATAACATATTTGGTTGTCTGGTATATCTAAAGTTTGAATATCCAGCTGCCTATATCAGGACAAAGGAAAATGAATGAATTTTCAATTTTATGTAACTGATGATAATGTGTTCAATGTCATCAATCAGTTATCAGGTATTACTTTACTGCTAACACTGAATTATTCATAAATTCCTAGTTGAAAATGATTATGTATTTTCTTTCGTGAAGTAAAATATATACATTTTATTTGCATCCCTCTGTCATTGTTCCCCCCTTAATCTGATCCTGGGACTTGATTTTTGTTTCAGCTACCCCATATATAGCCGCCTTCTTCCGTGCCCCTCCCATAATGGGCCTCCAAGGGTGGAACACTTAGTTGTTTCAGAAGGAGGGTCAGTTTTAGAGTATATTTGTCAGGCTTTGAATCTTCCTCCTTTGTGAGTTCTGCCATTTCTTTATCATTTATCTTCAAAGTTCCAACCATAACAGCGTTACCTGACGTGTGATACTGAGTTGCTAAAAGTTGATTCAGTAACAATTAGGTTAAAATATTGAGTTTTGCTTTTCATGTTTGAAGGTTTGTTGCAGATCTAATTCACTTTGGAGCAGTATTTTATGCTCTTGTATGCCCAGACCCTCCTCCTAATGCCATGCCTGAGCAAATCAAAGTGTACAAGGAAGTTACTGATCCATCAGTTCTAAGAAAAAGAGCATCTATTAAAGGGAAAACTATACGAGAAGCACAAAAAACTTTTCGCATAACTCGCACTGATGAATTCGTTGAAGCCGGAACTTACTTACGAGTGCATGTACACCCAAAACGCTTTCCAAGGTATTTATTGGATTGTGTATAGTCAATATGCCTTTTCCTGGAAATTACTACCACGTTGATTTAATTTAGCAAGAAAGTATGGTTCGTGTGATGTATCTGCTTGGATCAGGTGCTATGAAATTGATTGGAAATCTCGAATCATTTCTGTGACTGATTCCTACGTTGTTCTGGACAAACCTGCGGGTACATCAGTATGTAGTTGTTCTCTCTCAACTAAATAATTGCACAGCTTGCTGTAAATAAAGAGTTTATTTGGTTTCTGATGCTAGTAACTACGTGCTCCTCTATTTTTTGCTTCCTGATGGATGATAATTTATTATGAATTTTAGGGAGGTGTATTTAATTGAGACTTTTAAAAACTTTTATAGACTTCTATAAGTGGGTGACTTTTGTGGAATTCGTGGACTTTTAAGTGACTTTTATAGATTTGTTTGGAATTAATAAAAGTCTTCTTTAAACTTCTGTAGGCTTTTATTAAAGACTTCTGTAAAATTCTATATACTTTCATTTTTTTTTAAATATTAAGCTAAATTTATATATACTATAATATTATTTTATATATTCAAATCATCCACAACACATATAATTAAGAACTCAAAATAATAAATTATATTTCTCATTGTTAGCCTGCCATTCTTATTGGCTGTGAAATTAATAAAGTAGGTTAACTTATGTTATTGTATATATACATATACATAAGTATTGACCGATTCATTTTTTATTTTCAATAAAAAAAATTTCTCTAAAATAAAGAGAAATCATAAAAGATTGTATATTCTAGATTCATTATTTTGGCACAAAATTATTTTAACAGTGTTTATAATTATATAAATAACAGACAAATAATCACACCTATTTTGTTGACCTATTAGCCAAATTAATTCTTGGCTAAATTACATTAATAAAATAATCAAAGTAAAACAAAAGATTTCCAGTACAATACCAAACTATTATTATTGAATAATTTTTAATAATTAAGCGAAAATTTTGACTCCCACTAACATTAATCAAAATAATGTAAATTCATCACGTAAAATATCTTCAAGTTTTGACACAAGACTACTGTGATATCAAAATTTTGATTACTGCAAATTTTAGATACAATTGCATATAAATTATTGATTACAATAAATTCTTACTTGAATGGAAGAGATACAAAAAACTCTAGAAGTGAAAAAAAATAGACGTTATTTATTTTGGGGCTCTGAAGTCTTCACAAATCTCACGGTAGATGAGAGACTTTTTTTTTAGATTTGCTATATATACTTTTCACTAAAAAGTCTCCAAAAGTCTCTAAAAATCTAGTAAATAGAGAATCTCTAGAAGTCTTTCTCAATTTGAATACCCCATAACTTATAGAGACTCATACAAAGTTTTAATTGAATACCTTGTGACTTTTAAAGACTTTTTAAAAGTCTCTAAAAGTCTCAATTGAATACACCAATACTTTTAGAGATTCTTCAAAAGTCTACATTGAATACCTCTAAACTTTTAAATACTTAAAAGTCTTTAAAAGTCTCAATTTGAATACACCCCCCTTAATATAAAAAAGCTTGTTTAGTTTTAATCATGATTCGTTCTTGGTTCTTCAGCCTTAAAAGTTCCATGTGTCCTTTTCCACTTCCATAATTGTGACAGCTGACAATATGTTATTTCCTAAAAGTTCTGTTCTCATGTTCCTTCACTGCACAATGAGAAATTTTAGGACCGGTGATATATTATTCCTGAAACTTCATTGACAAAGCATGACAACCATAGTCAAATTTGAAAGGTGATCACATTTGCTTTGTTTCTTGGACTGACATGTCAAACCTAGGTTTTCTACGGCGCAACAGTTCTCCCCACCTTTACTCTTGTAGCTCAATCTACAGGAGCACATAATCTGCTGAAGTTCAGATAGAAATAATGTCTTTTGTCTCTCAATTCTTTTGGTAAAATATTGACTTTGAATATGTAAATGTTAAATTTCAATTATATAGAATGTGACACTTAGTATTCTTGAACGGCCATGTGTATTATCTTCAACTCACAATTTAGATCTTTTAACAACTTCACTCAACTTTTGCAACTTTTGCTGCAACTTTCTATTGATTGTCATTTACTTGGAACTTGATGAGCATTCTTCAAGGTTAGTTTCTTGCCTGCATAGGATGTCCATGTTAATTTTGATCAGGTTGGAGGTACTACGGACAATATTGAAGAAAGTTGTGTGACATTTGCTTCACGGGCCTTAGGATTGGACACTCCATTGAGGACCACCCACCAGATTGATAATTGTACAGAGGGCTGGTATAACAAACAAATGTTTTCATCTATTGTACGGTATGCAAATAGTGAAAACTGATGGTTTCAAGTTTAAATGCAGTGTACTTCTAGCGAGAACAAAGGAGTACTGCTCAGTTTTTCATAAGAAAATAAGGGTTAGTTAGCAATTTCTTCTTGCTTGCTTAAATATCAGAAAATTGCAACTTCACTTTGTAAAGATAATACTTTTAAAGCAAGCTTTATTTTATGCTGGTGATTTTTTCTCGGTGTTTAGCTTCATGGAAAGATTTTTGAAACAGTCCCGGGTCTTAGCTTATACTGTCTACTACTTTTTATAGAAAAAACAAAACTGCAACGTTTAAGAGTAATAAAAATTCATACATATTGTCCTCAGGAGAAAAAAGTGAAGAAGCTTTATCTTGCTCTTGCTGCTGCTCCTGTGTCACCTGGAGTAATTACACACTACATGCGCCCAATTAATATTGCACCCCGACTTATTTCTGAAGGTCAGCAGCTTCATTATATTACTAATTGTGTGAGGGTGTTTCATCTTTATGAGTGTAATCCTTTATGTTCCATTTACCCACTCAAGAAACACTTTTAACAAAATTTTTCTTGGCTTAGAGATGGTTATGATGTGTTTTTCCTAATGCGAGTCAAACCTGATGTGGTCCATGCAGATTTCATTAAAGGATGGTACTTGTGCCAGCTTGAGGTATTGGAATGCAAGAAGGTTCAATGGCCGAATACTTCAACTGAAAAGAAATATAGTATTGAAGATTGTGGATGGCCTAGTAAAGATTTTGCATACGAATGTAAAATTGACCTTTTGACAGGTCGAACGCATCAGGTATATATTCTGTACCCATCTATGGTGAAAGTGGAGCTGGAGCGAGGAAGTGGCTGTTTAACACATGCACTGTCCCACTCTTCGTCCATAGATAAATACGCACATCATGTAATAGAAATATTTATTTCCTATGCTTTTGTTCCATCTTAATGACAATTTACTTGAGTTTGATAATTGCTGTTCAGGGAATGGCAGGATATCTTTCGCCGCTCAATACATTTGAAACTAATTTGCAACTCAAATTCTATCATTACAAGCGGCTTGAGTCCCAGAAGAGTGGAAAAGAAGCAAAATATTGTTTCTTCTTATACTTGAAATTATAAGAAATCTAATGTTATGTCTGCTAATTGATCGGATTCAGTTTAATTTTACTTTCTTTTGGTTGAAATTTCTAGAGAAGGGGTCGGAGTAGAGAACACAAACGTTTGACTAAAGGAGCACCATCAAATTTCCTTTTCTAATAACAAATACAACATCTGTGAATAAGAAATCCAATGTCATGTCTGCTTAACGATTGGGTTCAGTTTCAAATTTTACCTTCTTTTGGTTGAAAATTCTAGAGAAGCGGTCGGAGTGGTGAACACATAATAATTTGACCAAAGCTGCACCATCACATTACCCTTTCTAATAACAAATGCAACAGCTGTGTTAATTTTTACCATGCACGATGTCATTATTGCAGATTCGGGCGCAATTGGCTGCTTGTGGTGCCCCATTAGTGGGTGACTCCATGTATATGCCAGCTGCGATTGCTGAGATGCACAATCCAGGGCTTAATCCATTTGGCGAGGACAAAAATGGATATGCCACTGAGAATGATAAAGCACCACATGTTGAAGAGTGGATTGCGTGCCATGGAAAGGAACCTAGCATTGCTATTGGTCTTCAAGCATGTCAGATTTCATGGGACGAGGGAGAGCACCTTTACGAGGCTAGATCTCCATGGTGGAGGTAGATAAAGCTTAGATACAGCGCTAGATGCTTTACCAGAGTAGTTTACAGAATTGAATGTATTCTCTTGCCTAAGGTAGATCTCTATCACTTTTAAGTTATCTTTATGCGCAAACTATTAATCACTCTGCAGTTAGCAATTTTCTCCTTTCATTTGCAGTTCTTGTATACATTGGTGGAATCTTACTCAGGGTTTTTTGATAGTGAAACTGAAGGGAACGGAAATTTTATAACAGGATCTCCAACTAAGATTATTCCGTGTCATGTCAAGATAAGGCAAATAATAATAATGATGAACATGAAGAATTCGCACTAGGATAAAATAGTCACCTGTCTTACCCAACTTATAGTTTCTCATTCTTTTACATTTCTCCTCTTCATTTTTTTATTGTATCTTTTCCTTCTTTTTCTTCTCTTTTTTTCTTTTCTGGTTGTGCGGTAGTTTTGGTAATGTTTTATGCGCGAACATAAAATGTTTGAAATCTCACTATATGATAGTTTATAGAGTAAGGCAATGAAATTGATTATGGCTGTACTTGCTTTTTGATATCTTTCATGTTATAACGGAATGAATCTTGGGCCTTGGCGTGGAAGTATATTCTCGAAGTATTTTCTAAATTAAAACATTTTACTAGCATATTCTTCAAACAATAGGACTTGTGCATGCCAAACATATATTTCCTTCTCCATCCCAAGATTCCTAAGAACAGGAATGTTTACAGTCTCTCTAAATTGTAAATGTATGGTATTAGCTTTTGGCTTTGGGTTCAGCTCTTATGTGTTCAGTAAGGAAGTATCTGTGCCAATTTGCCTATAACTCTCTGAAGTGACACAATAAATGTGGTAAAGCCCAAACCGTTTAGTGTATCCATTGACCACACAAAGTTGTCAAGGATGGACCAGACAAAGCATCCCCTCACATCTGCTCCCTTCCTGTTCATGTAGTAAAGAACAAAGAAAAGGGGAATTACATTCTGCTTGTCTGCTGTACTAACCATTTTCTGTAATAATTATTGGTGTGTTATTGAATCTTTCTTTTAAATATTTACCAGTTTCTCCATTCCTTGTGGGCAAACATGAAATAGCTCCAACCCTGTCCGCAAAAGCTAGACACTTCAGTAATTATGCAAGGACCAAGTGCTGAAGCTATGAAGATGGTTACAAAGTTACAAGATCCCCAATGGGAATGCCATCCTTTTCTGTCCTTTGTTTGATGAAACCTTCAGCTCTCGAGGTCCCTGGTATGGGTTCACATGTTGAAAACATGCATTCTTGGATGTAGGAGTTGGCATAGTGATTTAAGCCGCTGAAATCCAATCCCTTATGTAGTTTTGACAAGTCATTGCGGTAAAATTCTGGTAACGTGGATCCAAGAATGTTCCTCACTTTCCTTTGATATTTTCCAAATATTAGTGGGTCCAGGAACCTGCCCGCTTTAAGATCGGCATGCATGCTCATTTTCTGAACACGCACGCTCATTTCTGATGATGTAATTGTGAATTTGGATGCTGTTATTAGTTTATTACTGTAAATTTCTTTTCTCCTGTCTTTCATATCGGCAAGTGTCATTTCATGTATGGGTTGAATTTCGAAGGGACTTACCAGTTTGAAAGAAAGCTTGGCTCTTTCTGCAGCTAGCTTGTCACTTATCTGCAGCGGATTGCTATGGGTTCATACTATAAGCCCTGTACGGTAAAATCCCATTTGACCTCTCTGTTCATTCTGGAATTTACCAACATGAAAGAGTTTGGTGAGTGAATATTTATCTTGTCAGAAACTAGAACTTACTAGGCTTATTTTGCCCCTGCCTATTCAAGAAAAAGATGTTCTGCAGTGCAAGGTATCTTTTCTGTTTAATCACTGTTATGAAGAAACCGATACACCACCACTTTGTATGTTGATTCTTTGGAGGGAAATTAATATGAATTTGAATAAATTTTATCCAAAAAATTAATGTTTAACATAGGCCCGACCCGACCCAAACCTCAGACCCGTGCATGTGCCGAGCCGGTCGGCGGCGCGCGTGCGGGCTTTGCTCGTTTATGAGCATGTTTACATCCTCTCCCCTTTAAACACTTGCAGTGCTCCTTGGGGTCCAAACATATTTCCAAACTTGGAGTTTATTAAGTGGTTCAAGGTTGAGTTTTCAACAAATGTGGGACAAACACTTCAATTATTTTTCATTTTGTTACTCATTTATTGTTCAACTTTCAACTATAATTTCTCATTCATAATGAAATAGTTTTGCACAATTAAATATACTACGTTCATCAACTCGAAACGTAAAATTTAATCGACTATTTATTTTGACAAATCGAAGCTTGGGTTTCACTCAATTATTATGTCAAAGTGGTCCATTTCCAACAGTTTCATTTAAGCATTCAGTCTTAAATGTTGTATTAGTGGATAACAAACCCCCACTGGTAATTGGTTCTATTCTATATGCATTACCAGCCAAGAAAATGTTGTGGGCAGCAATGAAGGGCTACTTTTCGGAATTTCCTTCTCTGTAGTTCCCATCAATGCAGTCCATGTCGTATGCTTGTGATCAATTAGGGTGTGTTTGATTGGAAGCAAGAAATTTGAGTGGAAAGAAAATGAATTCTTTGGAATTGAATTGTCAATAAATTATTGATTGGAAAATAAGATAAATTTTCCATGGAAAATAAAACATCCCCCCTCTAAAAAAATGTTTTCCTTGAAAACAAGGAAAATGAGAAAAAATTTTACATGGAAAAAAATAGTTGTAATCAAACAAAATAAGGAAAATAGGGAGGAAAATATTTTTTCCATAGAAAATATTGTGCAATCAAACACATCAGTTGAAAAATAGGTGGAAAAAATGTATTTTTCATGGAAAATTTTGCCAAATAAAACCCAGCCTTACGGGTTTATACTTTTTACAGGAGAAATATAGATGATGCCGTTTTTGAGGTGGAACAGTAACTAATATTTATGTACTCTTGCGTTCAAACTCAACATTCAAATATTGTCTCTCGAAACTTATTTATTTTGGTACAGTTATCTCCAACTCAACTCTTGTAGTTCAATCTCCAGAAGCACATATAACTTAGAGCATGTTTGGTGGAGTTTATTTTAAACTTTTTTTTTCAAACTCACTTTCAACAACATGTTTCGTAAGACTTACAAATTTTATTAACTTTTCAATTATATATTTTATTATATTTTATTAGAATTTCTTAAAAAACTAGTTTGAAACTCTACCAAATCTTAATATATATAAAAGTAGGATAGTCAGCAAAAAAAGTCAACCAATTTTCCCGCCTAAAACATCTCCTATATATATAAGTGTGTGTGTATAATAATAATAATAACAATAATAATAATAAAAAAATAAAAAAATATTAAAACATTTCATTCAAAGTAATTATTAATCAAATTGAAATTGCATGTTATATTCCCAAGGACTAATTTGATAAATAATCAACTTTGTTCCCGAGGACTCAGATTGAAAAATTCAATGATATTTAATATTATGGAAAATATATTTAAATTAACCTTATTCCAATAATTTGTAAATTGTACTATCCCTTAAGCTTATTAAATGTTATAAGTCTGATAATTAAAATTACTATTCCAATAACTATTGTTAAAAACCAATAGATAATAAAGAATTATCTACATCACCTCATTTAAAAAATTGGATTCACGAAAAATTCAATGATAATAAATATGATTAAATTCCCACATAAAACATCTTCCATGTATATAAATAAAAAGTTACAACCCTATATAAACTTAATAAAAGTTACAAGTCTGAAAATTAAATTTCGTATCCAATAACCAATGTCAAAAACTAATATATAATAAAGAATTATCTATTGCAACACCTAACAAAAAATTGGATTCACAAAAAATTATATGATAATAAATATTATTAAATTCAATAGTGAACTTTTACTGTACAAGTTGTAAAACCTTTCCAATAACCAATGCAAACTTTGTTCAAGAAAACAATTTCCAAAATTTGGTGTTCACACATACGATCTTCAGTAGAATAAATTCAACGTTCCAACATTTGACATTTTTCAAATAAAAAATACATATATTTCACAAAAAAAAAAAAAAAAAATCAATGCATCCCATCTCAACAAAACAGATCACTTCAAACCCTTCTTGGAAATCAATACTTCACCAGAATATAGCCGAACAATGTCACTTCATTAGTGAAGTAGATTCTACGAAAACTCAATGGAGGTTGAAGGTTCGGGTTGTAAGAGTTTGAGAAGTTCCTTGCTTTGACAATAAGGCAGAGACAAACAGTCTAGAAATGGTCTTCGCAGATTCACAGGTTTTCACCATCTTCAACTATTATATTTATTTATATAATGTAAATTTTTATGTATTTCTCTTTTACAGTATAGTCAACATTAATATGTATTTACAAACTACACAATTTTTTTCATTGTTTGCTTTTCAAGATTCAGAACACTATCTTTTCATTTAGTCATCCGTTCTGTTTAAAAAATAAGCAATAGTCTTTGGAATAAAAACAAAAAAAGGAATAAAGAACAAAGCATTTACCAAATGTTTTTTTAACAATCTCTTGCCTGAACATTGACAGGGTGATCGAATTCATGCAACGGTAAAACGTTCTTTGATACCAATGTTTAAAACATTGATATGTGAGGGAAAGCTGTACAATGTGTGCAACTTTGTTGTTGGATACAACAACATGAAATTCAAGACTACAAAACACAAGTTCAAATTAAATTTCATGTCAAAGACAAAGGTTATGGAACTTACTGACAGCGATTTTCCTTCAAGCAATTACATGTTCAAACCATTTGGTGAGCTTTTGGGTGCAGCAGAAATTGATGAAAACGAATTATTTGGTATGTATAATATCTTTACTTTTCTGATTTTTTTTTTTTTTTTTTTTAATTTAACCACAAATAACATTTTCCACCAATTAAATGCAGACATTATTGGAGAGATTGTCGGCAAAGATTACGCTAAGTTTCAAGAATCTTGCGGAAGAACTAATAAATTAATTGACGTTGTCATTGAGGACCTTGAGTACGTATATCCCCTTGAATTTCACTGCTAGATAAAATGTATAAATAATTTTAGCAATATAAGTGTACAACTAACATTGATTATCCATTTTCAGAAAAAACAAGCTTTTATGCACTCTATGGAGAGATTACGTCGATAAGGTTAATAGCTTCCTAGAAAGTGAAAAACCAGAACCTGTCATAATCATACTTCAAATGTGTCGAGCCAAACGATACCGAGGTGATACAAATATTACTATTATTTAAATTTATAATACATTTTAAAAATCTTTATATTATATTAGATTTTAATATTTATTTTTGTGATAATTGATTACAGGAGAAATTAGAATTTGTAACACCTAATACATTATCCATTAATTGTCTCATACGCTATGATTATCAATAAAAGTCGGGGTCAATTTCTCTCGCACGTGAGATTATATCTGAAAAAACCAGTTTTTTAGTCATGGACATTGCATTGTCTAGAGTTACAAATCGTGCGGGATTGAAGATGTTGATTTGTGATAGGGATGGAGTGCCAACTAATTCGACCACAAACGTGGTTTTCAAAGAGGTGTTTCAAAATTTGGATTAGTTATGTTGTTTTTTTTCTATTATTATCAATGAGTAATCAAATATTATTTATATGATACTTTTTTATTTGAATGTAATAAATAAACAATATACTCTTAAAATATTTAATTTCACTATCATGAAAATTAAGTGTCGTGCATTGCACGGGTGATATACTAATATATATATATATATATACTTAATTTAAATATGTACTAATTGACTTTTTCAATTATCTTGAATACGCAATTTAGATCTTTCAACAACCTTGCTCAACTTTTGTGGCAACTTTGAATTGATAGTCATTTCCTTGGGAATGCAATGAGCATTCTTTAAGGTTAGTTTATTGCCTACTCAACACACCTATCCGTATTAATTTTGATAAGATTGGTTTAACTACTTGCATACAATAATTGTTGGCAACGTTTGCTACACGTGTCTTAACACATGTTTGTCACAGTTTAATTTAAATTATTTTTTTATAAATTTATTTTCAATTATATATTTTATGACTTACAATTTTTATCAAATTTTTAATTATATAATTTATCAATTTTTTTTTTTAAAATCTTCTAAAAAACCACTTTTAAACTCCTCCAAACATACATTTAATTAGGATTAGACACTCCATCCACCAAATTTGTATGAACTTATCTCTTTTTTTAATTACTAAACTTAATTTTCTTACTAATATAACACACTATCTTTTTTTAATCACTAAATTTAATTTTGTTACTAATTTAACACTTAGCCCTATCTTGAAAGTTATTTTAGTAAGTTTCGTCATTCAAAACTAAGAGCTTTTTCGGTAGAATTTTTTGCGTAAAAAATTGGTTTTTTTAGTATGATATATTTAACTTTTTAAAAGTTTTGAAATTGAAATGTCAAAATTGCATTTATTACTTTGAAATGAAATTGTATTGATTAAGAACAATTTTGTTATTTCATCTTCAAAACTTTTAAAAAATTAAATATGTCATAATAGAAAAATTCATTTTTTACCCAAAATCCTCTATCGAACAAGCAGTAACTAAAGGTATACATGGTGGATTGAACTCTCACGTGGACCAATTTTAAAAAATAACTAGAACTGTGGGGCGGCTACGGGAATAAATTGTTACACTTCATCGGATGGCGTTTACAATTTCACAAACAAAATTCTTCAGACATATGAATTAAAATCAATTTAGGGAAAAAAAATCCATAAAACCTCAGAAAACATACAAGCTGATTGTTTCTGGGCTGGAAAATGGCTAGGAACAAGAAGAGGGACTGTTGCTTATCAGATTTCATTGAAGATTTTTTTTTTTTTTTTTTATATAGAGTATCTCCAACAAGTTCTTTAAACATGTGATACTCTTTAATTTAAAGAGCCAACTCTTAAATTTTTGCTCCAATGGACTCTCTCAGGAGTATCTTGATTTGGTTTTGGTGCATTTCATGTAATAGGCTTGTATGGTTCTGGAATATGGGTGTCCGATCCTTATGGACTAATGAAAAAAGTACAATCCGTAAATTCGGCGTGGGGTGTGAAAGGTTTTGATCCGGGAGGAATAGCTTCTCAAGAAGAGATACACACTTTGGAATCCAAATTTGGTGGGACTGAGGACGGAATCTAATAGCGAATGCACTTGCGGTTAAGACAGGAAGTGCATCTCCTACCTAATGCAATTGACCGACTTTTCGTGAAAAAAATCCCAATTGAAGCGAGGGTTTCTTCAAACAACAAGAGGCTGTGTCAACTATTTAATCAAATTATATTGAACATGTTTCACATCTCTTCTCGAGAAACAAATGGGCTAATTTGAAGAGCCAAACATACTCTCTATTATTAAATGCATCGAAATAATTTCAATTTTTAATATTTGATATATTGGCTTTAATTAAATAACAATATATACAAATTGGGAGGGAAGCATATGAAAAAAATAGAAGAGATAGAAAGATATTAATATTTCTTAGAAGAAATAAAATGAACAGTGTTCTACCCTCCAGCAACGCCTCCACATAGCACCTCATGTATGCCATGTGGCACCCCATGTGACATCCACGTGGTGCCCATGTGGAAATCCCCACAAGCAACCCTTGACGCTTCGGCCAGACTGCTCTCTGTAAAGTAGTTCGGTACACAATAAATGTCAAGCCACCATAACTGATTGATGGGACAGGAATATGGTGGCTTTGTTAACCTGACACAAACAAAAAAGGTGTAAAAGGATGAAGTGGCTGCATGCAAACCCCAAAGTCAGATGCAAAAGATGAGGGCGGATTTACTCATACCAACCGACATCAGATATAAATAGAAAGAGGAGAGCAAAAAAGAAGGTAAGTGTTCTTAAATTCAACTTTGCTAAAGCATATATTCTAAATCCAACTAGTTCGACAAAAGTAAGAATTCTAATTTGAGCGTCGTAGTGCATACGGAAACCTCCTCGGTCGCCTATGCTAACCAACAATTTTGGTGTTAAGTGTACAGGATCAATACAACTGAGGGAGAACACTTTGGTGTTGATCAGAAATCCAGCTAGGATTTGTGGTCAACAAAGAGTATGGAGATAAATAAACTGTTGGAATGTTTAAAAAAATTACTCTTTAAATATAGCTAAGCTGGTGTATATGCTCTTATGTGGCAAATTTCTTAAAGCAGTCCACATTAGCGCTTTAAGACTCATGTCCTTCACTTATAAGTTAGGTTAGCCCATGTTTGTCTAAGTTTAAATTATAATTTAAAGTAGTTTTTATCTACACATTTCGTAGTAGTTACAACTTAGAATCCACTTATTATTCATATTCCATAACACTTAAAAAAGAACATGTAATTTTGGATGGGGGAATTGACTAAATTGAAAGTGTTGCCAAGTTGAGGTCTTGGAATGCAACATTAACTGAAAAGAAATATATAGTATTCAAGATTGTGGATGGCGTAGTAAAGATTTTGCACACTAGCGTAAAATTGACCTTTTAACAGGTCAAACACACCAGGTATTGATTCTGTTTTAATCTTTGATGAAAGGGGAGGAGCTGGATTGATAAATACTCACTTCATGTAATGGATTAGTATATTTTTTCCTATGCTTTTGGTCCATTGGAATTTGGAATTGCAACTCAAATTCTATCATTTCATTCAGGTATTTATTCCTTGTCATGTCAAGATAAGGCAAATCATAATGATGAGCACGAAGGATTTGCGCTAGGATAAAGTTGTTTTGGTAATGTACTTCGCGTGTGATTTAAAATGTTTGAAATCTTACAATAAGTTGAAATCAAATCTAGCTTACGTTTGTATTTGTTTGCGATGTCTTTCATATTATAACTGAGTGCATCCCGAGCCTCATTGTGGAAGTACATTCATGAAGTCCGTACAAAATTTAAGAATTTTAATATAATATTAGAATAAACAACTTCAAACAATGGGACTCGTACAAAATTTAAGAATTTTAATATAATATTAGAATAAACAATTTCAAACAATGGGACTCGTACAAAATTTAAGAATTTTAATATAATATTAGAATAAACAACTTCAAACAATGGGACTTGTACACGTTAAACTTATAGGACTTGTACACGTTAAACTTATATTTCCTTTACATCCCTACAATTCAATAAACAGAATTTTTTTACAGTTCTTCTATATTGGAAATGTATGACGTTATCTCGTGGCTTTAGGTTCAGCTCTTATGTGTTTTGCAATGAAGTGTCTGTACCAAGTTGCCGATAACTTTGGAATTCTCTTCAAAGTGACCTGATCAACATCGTAAAGCCCAAAACGTTTAGTGTATCCACTTGACCACTCAAAGTTGTTGAGGAGGGACCAGACAAAGTATCCCCTCACATCAGCTCCTTTCCTGTTCATGTAGCAAAGTATACATATGATCAGCCGTGATGCGATGTCAATACTCAATTTTCGGCCAAATTTTGTATGAAACAGGGGAAGCCAAATGCATCGTTTTATTGTTGATAGATAAGAAATGTGTTTATTTTTTGCATTAAGTACTAGTGACTTTACCTTATGGCTGATGCCAGGGAATCTAAGTAGCTGGACAGGTACTTCACTCGCTTGGTGTCATTTACAACTTCTTCAATGGTGGAATTCGAATTGCTGACCTCGCAGTATCCTATAAATATTTGTCAATAGTATATCAAATATTAATTGAAAGGGGGAAGAACAAAGAAAAAGGGAAATTATAATATGCTTATGTTCTGTACTAACCATTTTCTGTAATAATAATTGGTGTGTTGTTGAATCTTTCTTTTAAATATGTGACAATCTTTTCCATTCCTTGCGGATAAACATGGAATGGATCCATCCCTGTCTGCAAAATTCAGATACTTCAGTAATTATGCAAGGACAACTGCTGAAGCTATGAAGCTGGTAACAAACTTACAAGTTCCCCAATGGGAATGCCATCCTTTTCTGTCGTTTGTCTGATGTAACCTTCAGTTCTCGAGGTCCCTGGTATGGGTTCACATGTCGAAAACATGCAGTCTTGGACGTAGAAGCCGGCATAATGATTTAAGCCAATGAAATCCAATCCCTTCTGTAGTTTTGACAAGTCATTGCTTGTAAATTCTGGTAAAGTGGATCCAAGAATGTTTTTCATTTTATTTGGATATTGTCCAAGTATGATTGGGTCCAGGAACCTGTCCACATTTAAAATGGCATTCATTATTAGTTTATTACTATGATTTTTTTCTTTTCGACCTCTCTCTTTTATCATGGCAAGTGTCATTTCCTATCTGGGTTGAATTTTGAACAGACTTACCAGTTTGAAAGGAAATCTTGGGCTCTTTCTGCTGCTTGCTTGTCAGCGGTGGAGTTGCTTATGGGTTCAAACCATAGGGCCTGTACTGTAATTCCTATTTGACCTCCTTGTTGCTTCTGTAATTTACCAACACAAATGAGTTTGGTGAGTGAATATTATCTTGTAATAAACTACAATTTTGGTTCATTTTCAAGAAAAAAATTGCTCTGCAGTGCATGATATCTTTTCTTTTTAAAATCACTGTAAACTTATCTATAAGACCTTTGATAAGATCCACCATTTCGGCATAAAGTTTCATATGTTAGTTTTGAAGTATGAGTCTTAAATGTTGTATTTTGTACCTGGTATTTAGTTCTGTATAAATTAACAGCAGCTGCATGAGCCAAGATAATGTTGTGGGCTACAATGAAGGGCTCTGTTTCTGAATTTCCTGCTGTGCAGTTCCCAAAATGTTTGGAACAACGGCTTGGAGGGTACATGCCGAAACGATAAGCCAAAATGGAAAACACATTTGGCTCATTGAAGGTGATCCAGTGGTTGACTCTATCCCCAAAACTTTTGAAACAAATGTCTGCAAAGTATTCAAAATCATCCCTGGAAAAGAAACAAAAAAAAAGGGGGTAATTTAGATCGTGCCATGCATTTCATTCGTGTAAATGCTCGAGAAACTGATTTCACATACTTTAATTTGGGACTTAGCCAGGCTCCATATCTGTTCTCTAATTCTTGAGGGATGTCAAAGTGATTCATTGTCACCAATGGTTGGATTCCTGTGGACAAAGATTGGATCATGAGGAAATGAGGAAGTTGCTTCCTTAAGAAAAAATTATGAATACCCATTAGTTGATCTTTGACTTGCAGAGGGAGTCAAACCTTTGAGGAGGAGAGCATCAATGATCTTGTTGTAGTAGTCAATGCCTGCCAAATTCACAGACCCGTATCTTCCTTCTGTTTTCCAACAAAAGAGTTTTAAATTAGGAATTTATACGGTCAACGTCGTCGACTAAGAAGCTGTCGTGTTGTGTAAGTTTCGAGATTAAAAAAATAGAAATAAATATAGTTTTAATAAAATTTTATAATCTAATCCGCCCGGGAATTTTTGTAATTTTTAAAAAGAAGAGCGTATCAGTCTAATTTCTCCCAAAAAAATTGATAAGAGAAATGTGCTCACTTGGTAGGATTCTTGCCCAGGAAATTGAAAACCTATAGCTGTTGACTCCCAAAGAAGCCATAAGATCTATGTCTTCCTGTTTCAAGAAATTAAGGAATTTGTGGCCAATTAGGAACATAATTCATTGCTACCTTAATTGAAAACAAACAGTTCACGGCAGGGTTACCATACCTGATAACGATGGTAGTGATCAACAGCAATATCTCCATTACTTCCATCAATTACATTACCTGCAAAATTGCAATCATTAAAATTAACACGTGTTTGGTACGCAATACTCGATAGAATCGAACTCACAATTGGTTAATGTTATTACCTGATTTGTGTGTAAAAACGTCCCAATTGTTTACACCTTTACCATCAGCCCTGATAGCACCTTCATACTGCAAAAGTTGAGAATGAAAAAAAATTATTTCTTCATAAAAAAAACTAATAATCACATGTCGAAACTTGTCATGTCTAGTCCAACATACTTGATATGAAGAAGATGAAGTCCCAAAAAGGAAGTTGGCAGGAAATGGAGAGGTATCAGATTTGTATTTCAGAGTTTTGAGATGACATGCTACCAAGAAAGGAGATAGAAGCAATGCCAAAAGTAACAATACAATATTATGATGTGAAGAATTATCCATGCTCTCTTGCTCTCTTGTTCTCTTGCTATGAAGTTTTTAGTACATGGATATTACAATATACACAAGTCTATTTATACATATTACAGAGACGGCCTGAAGGTAGTGGTTGGTGGGTGGGGTGGGTGGGAGTGGGTGTTGATCATATGACCAAGCACTGTTCTGGTCAAGCCAGTAAATTTGTCAGGCCAAAAAAGAAGAAAAATCAATGTAATAAATTGCCATGATAATTAGGAAAAATATATTGAAATTAATAAAAAAAATTACGGCTTAAAAGCATTTTTAATCTTTTAAGCAATATCTTTTAGGAGGGCTGTGCTTATTAAGACTTCTACCAACCATGATGTTGTCAGTTGTTGAGAATTGCAACTGTCAACTTACGTAATATATTCACTAAATTTCAACGATTCCAAAAGCTTAAAAACTTGTGGTTGAGTATTGAAATAGGTAAAATATTATCCTCAAATGGATAAAGAAAATAAATATTAATTCTAATCCTTTTTTTTTTTTTTTTATCTATTTTAATGAAAGTAGGAAATTTTATTCGGTATTATATGTGGACTATGGCCGGCGGTGGGTTAAAACAAGATATATTATTCATTAAAGCGAATTCAACTAACGAATATCAACTTGTCAATTTTATTTTGCGTAATGTAGCGTAGACAATGACAAGGAAGAAACTCAATTATTGAAAAGGTATAAAAACATAAAAGAAACATTTTAAAACTTTATAAATATTTTTTAAAACATATACAATACACTTCGTCTATTGATTTTTAGACGTATCACATAATCACAGATAGACGAAATTATAAAAAAACTCTATCTAATGCATGCTGACAAGAACTTCCTCTAGTTGATGTGATATGGTAGACGGATTGACTCAGCAAATTTAAATCAAATTCAGTATTTTATTAAAAAGAAAAAAGTCAAGTGAGAGAAAACAATTGAAGATATACCAATTTAAAAAAAAAAATTAATGTCATATAAATGGTAATATTAGTTTTAGACGGAATTCATTGGAGATAGAATTTATAATTTGACTGTCTATTAAATAGACGTATTGTCACGTTGACTAAAAGTCCGTCTATTTTACCTATCACGTAAATTAAAATAGACAGAGTGCATTGAAAATGCTCTCATGTGTAATTGAATCACCGTGAGGATAAAATACACTTATTATATAAATGTCAATGATATGCCACACTCGATAACCTTCGAAAATTTTGAAAATAAAAAGGAAAGAGATAAGAAACTCAAATCCCTACTACGCGAAAACAAATTCGATTAACTAGTATGAATGCAAAACTTTATAGTTGAAAGTTTTTGTTTTGTAACGTAGACCTTAGATGAAAAATTAACAATTCTTAAAAAAAAAAAAAAAGTCAATTATTAAAAAAATATAGATATATTTCATGCGTTTGAACTTTTGTGAAGATAGAACACATTTATGCTTTGTTTGATTTTGCTTAAAGATTTTTTAAAAAATTGAATCAAATTTAAGAATTAATTTTAATCATATATTTTATCAACTTTTATAAAAATTTATAAAAAAAATCTCATTTTTAACAAAGAAGACCGTTTCACCTAGCTACCAATGTATTTGACAAATAATCACAGCCTTTAATTTCTACTAATTTAATGGTCTAAATGTATTAAAATTTTTATTGGAATGTGTTTGGATGTAAGTATAAAAATTTTAAAAGTTCTAATAGATTTAAATTGTTAGATTAATTTAAATTAAAAATTGTAATTATTTATCAAATTCTCCTTTACTAAGAATAAGAGGTAAGAACTCAAATTCCTACCACACAAATGGATTTGGCTAAGATCATGTGAATAGACATTTAAATGCCAATTTTCTAATTAATTAATTATCCAGCCTAATGGTGCACGACATGTTAAACGAGTAAATATTAGAAATAAAAATAAATATGTAAAAGAGGGTCATAATTGGGGGTTAAATAAATTGAATATAAAATAGAAAAGTAATAGAGATGTTTATCTGGTTGGTGAGATGTTTTTATCCACAAATTTGACAACAAGCCAATTAATTAATTAATGTGTACCAAGTCAGTGCATATCTGTATGGACTTCCGTAAATCATATACGTGAACGTACTTTCTACCTCAAGTCTTTGATATTTAGGATACGTTTCTATTCATGGGTGGGCTTGAAAATTTCGTTTTTATAGTGTTTTAAAAAAAAAAAAAAATTTGGCAGAAGTCTGATTTTAAAGTATAAAAAAATTATTTTTTAGTAGCAGTACGATTTTTAAAAATTCCTAGTTTCAATTTCTAATTTTAACTAATTTGTTTATATAATGAAGTAGAAATTATTCAATAAATATAATAAATTTCCAATTAAGATAAGTAAATTTATGATAATAAACTGTATTTAGAAAAGATCTTTATTTAATTAGCTTTTTTTCTTCTTTCAAACTAGGCATGGAAGTGGCTCGGCCTATAAAATACGAGCTCGGCTCGTCGTCCCCAAAATTTGTGCTCGATTAGGCCCAAAAGCTGGTGGGCCGAACGGGCCGAGCCGAGCTGCCCACGAGCTTGGCTCGGCCCTCAATTTATTTATTTTTTAAATTTTGAAAATGAGAAAGAAATACAATATCGAGAATCTTTTATGTTGAAAATTAAAGATTGAAAACCTTCATCATTTTATCGGGTTTGGGACCGACTACTTTGAAAGTAGGTGAAGTTAAAATTGTACACGACCAAGATGTTACATATACAATTTCTTATTAAAATAAGAATAGGAGTATTTGTAGGAAAATAATGAAATTAAAAAATAAATAAATAAAAATAAGAAGTTCATCAAACGGTCACGATTAAGTGACCGTTGCTTGGCTCGTGGCTCGTGCTTTTGGGCTCGAGCAAGCCGAGCTCGTGGGCTCGTGGGTCAGCTTATTTTTTGGCCAACCTGAACGAGCTCGGCCCTCTTTTTTTCTGGGCTCAGCTTTAGCTCGTGTTGGTCTCTAGACGAGTTCGAGTTTGAGCTGGGCCAAGCTTTTATGGGTCGAGCCAGTAAGCCCACGAGCTTTTTTGCTACCCCTATTTCAAACCACTGCAATAGAGTATTTATTGTTAACGAAATCAAGGTACAAGAAAAGAGGGGGACGAAGCCAAGACCTCTCAAAAATAAAACAAGTACCATACACTTCTAATTAAATCAAATTAAGATTTCAAGTTGTTACCACCAGAATTCGGTAAAGCCTCCACGTCAGCAAAAGCCCAACAAAAACCCCATAAAAGCTTAGTGAATGCCCAAGTTAGGCCTCGCTAAGGCCTCATAAGCCTAGCGATGGCCTTTTGAAATCGCTAAGGCCTCAAAAATCCGGCGATGGCCTTCCAGATTCGTAAAAGCCTTATATACCTAAAGAGGGTCTCATGAACGCATTCAATGCCTGATATACCTAAAGAGGGTCTCATGAACGCATTCAATGCCTGATGATAACACATTGACACCCTCAAATTAAATATGGCGAAGCCCATGAAGAGCCTCGATATTCCTGGTCAACCCCAGGCGCTTCGCCGGCAACCGAATCCATCACAAGATCCGCGGGCATTGTGATATTTCAAAATGTCTAGAGATATATTCAAAGATAGATTGTGTTTGATTGGCACATGGATTCTCACAAGGAAACTAAATATTAATCTCCCAAATATTAGGCATCGTGATAATAGGAATCAACCCAAATAAAGAATAGAATCCAGAAAGCTTCGGAAATACTTCCAGTCACACAGTATAGATGTTCTGACGAATCTCCCTCTAAGACAGATTCTCCAGAAGCCAGACACCTCGAGAAGACTGATGAAATGGTCAATCAAGCTCAACCAATTTGACATTTCTTACACGCCGAGGCCCTCTATAAAGGGACAGACTTTAGCAGATTTTATGACTGAATTCACCCATATCCCAGAAGGATTGCTTGAAGCCAAGCCTCAGGAGATACCAATATGGAAACTGTATGTTGATGGATCCTTAGATGAGGCTGGAGCTGGAGCTGGAGCTGGAGCTGGATGTGGAGCTAGGATTTTGTTGATTAGTCCTGACGGCTATAATCTCAACTGCGAGCTTACAATACTATTGAATATGAGGCGCTCCTAGCAGGCTTGAGGCCGGAACAAGAGATGAAGGCAAGAAAAATCCAGATCTATAGTGATTCACATCTAGTAGTTAGCTAAGTCAACGGAACCTTCATAGCTCGTGAGAATCTATGGTGGCCAATTTAAAGAAGGCCAAAGATCTCCTATCCCACTTTGATGTATTTGAATTACTCCAGATTTCCATGATTGAGAATGGTTACGTCGATGCCCTTTCCAAGTTGATGAGTAGTAAAGACTCCGACTTGATGAGAGCCATCCCAGTTGAAAAGCTTAGCGACCGTCCATTGACGAGGCTTTGTCACAGAACGCCATGGTGATCATCAAATCTCCCAAGTGGATAAAGGAGATCATCGCGTACCTGACTGATCAAGCCCTACCAGGCAATAAGGAAAAGCCCGAAAACTTCGCAAGAGGGCCGCGAAGTTCATCCTACATGATGAGATCTTGTATAATAGAAGTTTTAGCCACCCACTCATGCGCTGCATTACTCAGGATAAGGCCAATTATGTGATAAAGGAGATACATGAAAGAATATGAGGTAATCACTCAAGAGGGATGGCCCTATCACAAAAGGCTCTAAAACAAAGACACTACTAGTCGACTATGAAGAAGGATTCGCATGCTTATGAGAAAAAAATGCGACAAGTGCTAGAAATTCACCATTGTTCCAAAGCTTTCAGATCAAAACCTCATCCCAATCACCAGCCCATCGCCTTTCGCCAAATGGAGAATCGATTTCATAGGTCTCCTCTCGAATAGAATGGGTGGGGTCAAGTTTGTAGTCGTAGCGGTGGACTATTTTACCAAGTGGTGTCAGATTGAGTCTCTGGCCAAAATCCCGGAGGAGAACACATAGAAGTTTGTTTGGAATAACATCGTTTGTCGTTTCATGATATCCCATTCTCTTGTTTCTGACAATGGTACACAGTTCGCTAGGAAGAAATTTAACTTGAACTGTTAAGAGCTAGGCATTCGGAGGGATTTCTCTACTCCTTACTACCTCCAATTCAACGGCTAAGTGGAGGCTGTCAACAAGATTACCAAGCACACCCTGAAAAGCAAGTTGAAATCTACTAAAGGGGGATGGGCCAAAGAACTACATGAATATGGTCATATCGGACCACATCTCGTACAGCAACTCGCGAAACTCCTTTCTCCATGGCATATGAGGCGGAGGCAATAATTTTCGTCGATGTGGGAATACCCTCGTCAAGACACTTACATTTTGACGAGGTAATCAATGAGGATCTACACAGGGCAAATCTTGACTTACAGGAAGAAAAGATGCTGACTCGCAACTACGTTGGTGGTTTATCAAAGGAAGATGGCTAGATATTACAACTCAAAAGTTAAGAATAGAATTTTCCACTTCAACGACTTCGTCTTCAAAAAGGTTTTCCTGGCTAATAGAGAAGTGGGGGCCGTAACCCTCGGACCCACTTGGGAAGGACCTTATAAGATCGTGAAGGAGGTTCGACCTAGAACCTACATGTTGGAAGATTCAGAGGGAAGGGATATGAAGCATCTCTGGAACATCACTCATCTATACCCATACTAAAGTAGTTTTTATTCTGGTTTGTTTTTTTTGTTTGTCAGCGCTAAGCCGAATATCAACGTTTCTTTCAACTTTGTTCAGCCGCTGCATTATTTCAATAAAGTTAAGAAATTTCTGAGTTATGACACTCTCATCTCAATTATACAGATAAAGAAAGCATGGCAGCGATGGAGTGTGGTTCGCGACCAACTCTTTTAACTCGTTGAGTAAACATTCAACGCGTATTCAAATGAGTAAAGAAAGCACGGCAGAGAGAGAAAGAGATAGTGTGATTCGCGTTCAACTCTTTTAACGCGCTGGGTAAATATTTAATACATATTTATACAAACAAGTAAATAAAATATGGCAACGAGAGAGTGTGATTCGCGGCCAACTTTTTTAACTTATTGGGTAAATATCTAATGTGTATTCATATAAACAAGTAAAGAAAGCACAACAGCGAGAGAGTGTGGTTTACGGCCAACTCTTTTAACTTATTGGGTAAACATTTAACGCGTATTTATACAAACAAGTAAAGAAAGCACGGCAGCGAGGGAGTGTAGTTCGCGGCTAACTCTTTTAACTCGCTGGGTAAACATCTAATGCGTATTTATACGAACAAATAAAGAAAGCAAAGCAGCGAGTGAGTATGGTTCGCGGCCAACTCTTTTAACTCGCTGAATGAACATCCAACGCATACACACTCAAAAAGTGAAAGAAAAGCATCGGACAACTACATTAATCACAAATGATGCGAAACACGAACATTTTTCATTAATGAATTTGATGAAAGCAACACAAACAAATATTACAAGAAGTTATGGTTCCTACGTCTCCGCCGAACCTTTGGGGGTCTGCATAACTAGAAGCCCCTAATTTGGCTAACAACTCATTGGCCTTCGTAAGCTTTGCCAAAGCTTCATCTAACTGCTTGTGCTTAGCATAAGCCTTGTTTTCACAAACTTTGAGTTTTAACTCAGCTTACTTCTGAGCACTAACAGACAACCTCTAGATCATTTCAAACTTGATTATTTTAAACTTGGCTTGTGCCCTGGCATCTTTAGAAACGGCAAGCTTTGAATGAAGAATTTTGTTCTCTGAATGCAACTCATCGATATCTTCTACACTCGCAATCGTCGAGCGTAATTCGTTGATTTTCATAGCTAACACCTTGTATAATTTGCAATTGAGTACATAGCTCTGGACAGTGCTCATCTCAGCCAATTTCAACAACTCTAATAAGTCTGCATTGTCTGTTACCTTAGCTTAAGCAGAAGACCAATACTTATGGACTGCAGCCACTGCTATGGCAAACGGGACTGGTAACATTTCCAAATGGCTGGATCCAATTCGTCTGACAAGATCCAATGTTGATGCATTCGATCCAGCTGTGGAGAACAGTAATGGAAGTCTGTGTTGCACCTCGAGGAGATGGAGTGGTTTATCAGGTTTTCTGAGGAGGAGCTGTTCGATTTCGCTTAACCCTCCCGGAATCCACTGCATCATCTATATCTTCCATTGCCCTTTTTGGCTCAGCCTTTTTTTCTTCATCTTTGGCAATCCATTTTTCTTTGTCTTGTCGTTGGAAATTTTTCAACGACAGTAGAGATTCTTCAAGAGGAAGGGAGGATGAAATACCTATCGCTGTTTCTGGTACAAACGGGACAGTAGCCACCGGAGCAGGCGTCGTACTTGGTATCAAAAGTTGTGGAAAACGAGTCTCTTCTCCACCCACGACTCTTGCACCTCTTATTTTGAACACTGAAATCTTGGAAAAATAAAAACTACCCATGAATGACAACGGCTGAGTTTTGAAGCTACAAAAAGAAGAAGTAAGTAGAAAGTGACAACAACTTATATAGACAAGGCCACTCCAATCCCTACCATCGAATTCATAACGTGAAATCTCAACCGCCCATTCAACAAACAAGTGCAAAAGCAAGGCCAAATGCGGGAATCAAAATCCTAGGCATTTAATGAATCACAAAGACGAGCGCCACGCGTGCTTCCAAGCATCCACCACACGCTAGCAGCAATGATGACTCTGACGCCTCATTTCATCATTCCTTACCTAATAACGCTGATTGACGACTTGGACAAAATCACATCAACCCCAGATACGTCACCTGCATACTGTGCACTTCACCGACAACCGAATCCGTCACAAGATCTATGGGCATTGTGATATTTCAAAATAACCAGAGATATATTTGTGTCTGATTGGCACACGGATTCTCACAAGAAAAGTAAATATCAGTCTTTCAAAGATTAGACAATGTAATAATAGGAATCAACTCAAATAAGGGATAGAATCTAGGACTGCATTGCCAACCAATTGTCTTTATCCCATAAGGAATGAAGATCTGATCAGATATTTAATTGATTGTTTTTCTAAATCAATTAGAATTCTAAAGCTATAAATACAACATCTCCAGTTGTTCTAAGGTACTTATTATTCTCATCCTTAAACTCTGCTCAAATCTCTGCCTGCTTGTCTTTCCCATACCTATTTATTATTCTCCCGCATATTGTTATCCCTTTACATATACGATAGTTGACTTGATCGTTGGAGTACCAATGACCTTTTTTTTGGTGATCTTGGTGCCTAACGGTTGTCTTAGTGTACAGGTAACATAAAAGTTGGCAGAGAATTGACTGGAAATCTGTTGACACATAGATAGTGCAGATTTCGATGTCAACACAAGCAAACCTAAATGAAGTCAACTAGAAAAAGACACGATACAAAAGAGAAGGGCTTAAAGTCTCAAACAAGAGTGAAAATAACAAAACAAAAAAGTTATCGTCCTCTAAATTTACTTTTAGTCACCTTTTGGTGTTTGTGCTTTCTTTTGTTAACAAGGTTGAAATCATCATCATGTTTGGCTTGGATAATGTTAGTGTCTACAGCAAAATCTTCCCCCAAGGAGTGGCGGCGAGAATCATTGCAAGGATTATACATTTCTTTCCCCTCGATTGCGATGGATTATTAGCAATTGTTGAATTTTGTTGATGAAAACAATTAACATGGCACGCTTTAATCAACTTTTTTGTTCAGGACCTAACTGGATCTAAAATGTCAAAGAAAAAGAACAATCTAGTCGACCGTTAGCGATAAAGGGATGCAACGATTGAAGATCATCTGGTGGAAAAATTAGAAAGGTCGAAAAACTTAGCTCGGATATATATATATATAGAGAGTTTAGGTTTAGTCGCAAACTTCATTTGGATGAAAAATATCTCATTGCATAGGCAAAGTGAGTGTTGTCCCTGTCTTGGTCACTTCAATCACCTATGGCCGGGCATTGATACTTGATCCACTCAAGTACATTTCCCGGGTTGTAGGAATAAACTAGGAGCTAGTCTCCGACCTTAGGTTGTCTGATCAAAGGCGATGATTGGTGGGATTAGTAGACGCAGTGTGCAAGTCCACCATGTGGATAATGATTAAGTGAGGGCTAGCTTAAGAGTGAAGTAATAAATGTTCCGACCTACAAGCAATGGTTGATCTAAAATTCATTCTCAACTTGTCAGAGTGGGGCGGGAAAATTGATATCGAATTTTTGTATCCTCTTGCTTTCCAAGTGATGTCAAATATTGAATGGGTGGTCTAAGTTGGCTTCTAGGTCAAACCTTTATATTTGAAGATTTTTGTGGATATAACAAAATTAATTCAAATTTATTAAATACAAAAATAATGATAAAGAAAAAGATGAGGAAAGGTAAATAAATCATGTTTAAAATGAAGAGTAATTATTTTGCCTTTTTTTCAATAATTACAAAATCTTCAAACTATCTATAATTGGCCTAATTAATTAAAAAATGCCTAATTTTTTTTGCTTAATCAAGAGTACGGACCTTGTTTAATAGATTTTTAGGTACTTACGGTGGACGAGTGACTATCTAAAGACAAGGAAAAAAAATTGTCTAATAATTGTTTAAGTCCGATTGTATATTTCATTTGGACAAAAAATAGCTCCTTATATAGGTAAAGTGTGGATCGACACCGTCCTGGTCGCTTCAATCACATATGACTAGGCGTGGGTACTTGATCCACTCAAGTACTTGTTCCGAGTTGTAGGGATAAACTAGGAGCTAGTCTCCGACCTTATGTTATCCCATCAAAGGTGCTGATTGGTGGGACTAGTCGGCACAGTGTGCAAGTCCGCCACCTGGATAATGATTAAGTCAGGGCTAGTTTAGGGTGAAGTATGAAATGTTCTAAACAATGAGCGATAGTTGATCTTAAGTTCATTCTCAACTTGTCAGAGAGGGTGCTCAACTTGTCAGAGAGGGTGCTGGCAAATTGATATCGAATTTTGGTGTTTTCCTGATTTCAAAGTGGTCCCAAATATTGACAGGGTTGTCTAAGTTGGCTTCTAAGTCAAATCTTTTTATTTCAAGGTTTTCGTGGATATAACTTATTTAATTCAAATTTATTAAATACAAAAATAATGATAAAAAAAACAAGATGAGGAAAGGTAAATAAATCATGTTTAAAATCAAGAGTAATTATTTTGCCTTTCTTTGAATTATTACAAAATCTTCAAACTATCTATAAGTGGCTTGTTTCATTAAAAAAAGGCCTTTTTTTTGGCTTAATCAAGAGTACATACCTTAGTGTTAATAGATTGTTAGGTACTTAAGTTGGACAAGTGACTATCTAAGGACAAGGAAAACAAATTGTCTAATAATTGTTTAGGTCCGATCGCAAACCTCATTTGGATGAACAATAGCTCCTTATATAGGCAAAATGAGGGTTGACGTCGTCTTGGTCGTTTCAATCACATATGACTAGGCGTGGGTACTTGATCCACTCAAGTAATTTTTCCGAGTTGTAGGGATAAACTAGGAGCTAGTCTCCGACTTTAGGTTGTCTCATCAAAGGTGCTGATTGGTGGGATTAGTTGGCGTAGTGTGCAAGTCCGCCTCCTGGATAATGATTAAGTTAGGGCTAGCTTAAGGGTGAATTATGAAATGATCCGACCTTTCATTCTCAACTTGTCAGAGCGGGGAAGGAAAAATTGATATCGAATTTTGGTATCCTCCTACTTTCAAAGTGGTCCCAAATATTGACAGGGTAGTCTAAGTGCTTGGTTGGTACACATTTTAATGGGTTTTTTAATTTTCATTTTTTGACTTTTTGTGAAAAAATGATCAAAATTGTCCCATTTTCTAGTCAAATATTGCTGCTTTTTTGGAAAGCAAATGGTCATTTTGGTCATTTTCTCCATATGGTCAAAAAATAAAAAACCAAAAACCCATTTTAATGTATACCAAACAAGCACTAAGTTGGTTTCTGGGTCAAATCCTTTTATTTCAAAATTTTCGTGGATATAACAAATTAGATTCAAATTTATTAAATACAAAAATAATGATAAAGAAAAAGATGAAAGGTAAATAAATCATGTTTAAAATGAAGTGTAATTATTTTGCCCTTTTTTCATCTTCAAACTATCTTATTTCTTAAAAATAAAAAAGGCTTAATTTTTTTGCTTAATCAAGAATACATACCTTATTTAATAGATTGTTAGGTACTTAGGTTGGACAAGTGACTATCTAAGGACAAGGGAAAAAAAATCTAATAATTATTTAGGTTCGGTCGTATATTTCATTTGGACGAAAAATTGTTCCTTATATAAAATCCTGATCTCCTGTCCCCAGTGGACAGAAAATCCTTGCCCACATGCTGACTTGTTAGCATGTGGACTGTTGATGCAAAAAAATTATTTTTTACATCAACAGTCCACATGCTGACAGTATGTGGGCACAAAATTGCTACCCACTGAGGACAGTAGATCAGGACTCTCCTTATATATATATATATATATATATATATGCAAAGTGAGGACCTACATCGTCTTCATCACTTCAATCACATATGACCAAACATGGGTACTTGATCCACTCAAGTACTTTTTCCAGGTTGTACGGGTAAACTATGAGCTAGCCTCCAACCTTAGATTGTCCCATTAAAGGTGCTAATTAATGGGATTGGTCTGCGAAGTGTGCAAGTCTGCCATCTGGTTAATGATTAAGTCAAAGTTGACTTAATAGTGAAGTATATAATGTTTCGACCTACCTGCCATGCTTGATCTTAAATTCAGTCTCAACTTGTTAGAGGGGGACTGTGCCAATTGATATTGAATTTTGGTGTCTTCCTAGTTTGGAAGTGGTCTTGAATATTCACAGGGTGGTCTAAATTGGCTTCTAGTTCAGGCTTCTCTATTTCAAGATTCTTGTGCATATAACAAATTTAATTCAAATTTATTGAATACAAAAATAATGATAAACAAAAAGATAAGGAAAGGTAAAGAAACCACATTTAAAATCAAGAGTAAATATTTTTCCTTTTTTTCAATAATTACAAAATCTTAAAACTATTGGCCTAATTCATTTGAAAAAAGGCCCTAAATTTCAGCTTAAATCAAGAGTGCAGACCTTGTTTAATAGATTATTAGGTATTTAGGTTGTACAAGTGACTATCTAAGGACAAGGGGGAAAGATTATCTAATAATCAAGAAACATTATATTTTTTTGAACGAATAATCAAGAAAAATAATTTCTTGATTATTTTTATGCAGTGAGTTCGCCTGTCACATCAAATTTCAAAATTGTTTATTCTTCAAACAAAAAAAAAAAAAAAAAAGAAAGGGTCAGAATTTATTTGATTTTGCCTAATTTTTTATTAAAATGTTGAAGTCAAAATCAACCATTAATTTAAAATACACATTTCATGGGACTCACAAATTTTATCAAAATTTACTGAAAACTAATTTTTTACAAAATCGAACGGACACTAAATATATATTTGATTTCAATTAAAATTTTGCTAAAAAATTAAAATTAAAGTAACAATTAATTTTAACCACATATTTTATAAGATCGAAAATTTTTACAACTTTTTAATCATATATTTTAACAATTTTTATCATCTTTTATTAAAAAAAAATTTTTTGATTTTAATCAAGAGGGGACATTAGAATCTTATTGCATGGAAAAGATAAGGAAAAGGGGCCCAGCCGGTTGGGAAAAGCAGTAAGAAAAGGAAAGAAGGGTTGGCAAAATAGTGCAATAACGAAATTATTAACCCTGTCATGCTTAGATAAATACACAGTTTTTTTTAATTATAAGCAATAGATCTTATAAAATATGTAGATAAAAAGTAGATAAAAATTGTGAATCCTACGAAATATGTGAATAAAAATAATATTTGATCAACTTATAAGTACTTATAAACACTAACAAACATGCTCTTAGTTTTGTGTATAGAAAATTTGAGATGAGTTTTAGGTGTTTGTAATTTGAGATATAATTTGTGAAACGATTGTTTTTTTCTCTTGGATGTAAGCAAGATTTTTAAACGATTTTTATTCGTATATTTTCTTATTTACTCTTTTTGCTTTTTATGATGTTTTGCGCATGTAAATATGTCAACTTCGACATGAATTGGTCGGTTATAGATAAGGAGGGTGTGTAACTTTTCACTGGTTTATTTGCTATTGATATTACATTATTACCAAACAAAATAATTGTTATATTTAATAAAAAAGAAAAAGTAACAACCTTAAAAGTTAAGACCCAAATCTAGTCATTGTCGTACAGTAGTTTGAGGTTGGTGAAATCGTGAAAATTAGAGCAAGTCGTTATATGTTATGAAATATGAATTGGAATATTAATAAAAGATTCTCAACTTTGAAAACTTCAAGACGTGTTCATCGTATGAGTGTAATAGGCACCAATTTTGATTTCAACGAGATTTGTTGACATTTAATTAGCCCCATCAATGCCAACAAGAAATTAGTACAAAAAGGTGGGGGGCCATAAAATAGGAAGAACATAGTATTTTAAGATCAAATTATAACACGTCCAAAACATATGGTGAATCTAGGATCAAGTTGTAACACGTCCAAAACATATGGTGAATCCTAGTACCATGCTCTATAATCACGCAATCTCGTTTTCTTAGTTTGTTCTCCATTTAATGAGATTGTCGACCTTTCTCTTTATTATGTGTTTGTACTAAATCTTATTCATCTAGCAAGTAGATGAAGAATTATTGATGGACCAACAATTATTTAATTCTTGAAAATAATGTGACCTCGAGTTTTATTTAGAGAAGTTGTAATTCTATATTGATTATAGTAGAAGATTATTTGAAATTGGGCTAGTTGATTAAACGTATGTTTGGAGGAGATTTTAGAGTCCGTTTGGTACAAATATTGTGAGTAGAGCTTTTAACAGTAAAGATTTTGGTAAAAAGTTGTTGACTGTTTGAATATGAATCCAAAAAGTATTGTGAATATTAAATTGAGTGTTTTGTTGCATAACTATAAAAATACTTTTGTATAAATTTTATATTTATTTGATTAAATAGTAATTAATTATTATATATCTCATATTATTTGTTTTAAAATAAATGAATTAAAATTTATATTTAACTAAACAATAATTAATTATTGTATAACTCATTTTTTTTTTATAAAAGAAATCATATATTTTTATATCATATAACAACTATTAAAATTAATATATTAATTTAATTATAATAACATGATTATTTAGTATATTTGATTAAACAATAATTAATTATTTAAATTAAACATATTATGTATAATTTGTATTATATTATTTAACACATCAATATATTTTTTTTCTACTTTATATAAGTATATGAAGTGATAACTTGATATAAGTAATTAATGTAGTAAATAATTTTTTTTTTTTTTTTATGTATTAATAGTATTTTTGTTAATTTTTAAGTTCATTAAATATTAATTACAATATTTCGTAAAAGCTCAATTAGAACTTTTTAGATAAGCTTAAAATTTGGACTTTTCTAAACGAGCTTTTTTTAGTCAAAAATACTTATTGACTTTAATAAAAAAACCAATAAAAATAATTAAAAACATTTTTATTCTGTAAAATGTGTTTTTAAACTTCAAAACAGTCCTTCTAAACACACTATTAAAGTAATTTTCTATTTTTTTTTCTTTTAACCAGAGGGTCCTGGTCATGACTCATGTACACAAGTTGATGGTTAATGTTGAATCTGACATTGTCAGCCATTGTCAACGTAAATTATAAAATTGCCCCCATTTCACCTTGACATTTACATTGTATGGTATGACTTTTGGGTTAATTTTGAAAATTGGTTGGTGGAATGGGTGCAAATGCAATTTTCTGGGGATGGTATATGTGGGCCCATCACATTTGTCATTGTACTCGTCTTTGAATTGAGGAAAAAGTAGTTTAAAATTCCCACCCAACACAATTAATAATATGATATTAGGTCTGCCAGAGGATGTCTAAGACGTTAGTTTTACCTAACAAATAATTTGTCAAACTTTGGTAGTTATTTAAATAAAAAAATAAAAAAAGGACCTTAAAATTATAATCCAGTCGTAATTGTACAGAAGGGTTGGTGAAATCGTACGTGGACTCCTGAAATAATTTAACATATTTATAAAATTGAAAAGGTCTTTAATGATATGAATGGAATATTAATAAGAAAAAGTCACAACTTAGGAAACTTCAAGTCGTGTTCTTTATTTGAGTTTGATTTGCACGCGTGCAATAGGATTGTAAGTCAATTGCTCCCAAAGATACCATTTGAAGGAATTTTGGTTGACCAGTTCAAAGCCCTTGTCTTGTTTTGTTCAAAATCGGTTATTTAATATATTTTAATAAAAGAGTTGATAAAATTGTGAGTCGCATAAAATATGTAGTTAAAATTAATTGTTGATTTTTGTTCAAATTTTTAAAATTTTTTAAGTAATACCAAACAAAAACTAAATAAAATTTAGAATTGTTAGTCGCGTGTGGAAGATTTGTGGCTAAATGCGTTCTTTCCTTCCAAAGTAGATGTTTTGATGCAGCGATGATGCAGCCATAAGAGCATCTCTAATGTAATCATAGATAGCTAAAAGAAATTTACAACATAAGTAAAATAGATAATATCTAATTTTTTTTTATCTCCAACGCAAACTGTCAAAGATCTTGTCAAGTTGACGTGGCAGGTAGGGGTGGATATTTTAACCAAAATCGAACCTCCAGAACCAGAGCGGTTTAAAAAATAAAAAATTAGGAACCGAAATCGAGATCAGATCAGGTCCGAATTGGTTCTTGGTCTATGAACCGGAACTGTGGGTACCCGGCTTTGAAAATGAATTTGTCCTTTTTTATAAGTTTGTTTTTTTATAATTTATTCATCCCTACCCATAGGGGTGGGCATCCAAACCGCCAAACCGCTCAAACCGACCGAACCGAACCGAATCGGGTCGGTTTGGTTCGGTTTTTCACACCCTGGCGATTTGGTTTGATTTGGTTTACTAATTTAAAAAATATATTCGGTTTGGTTTGGTTTGGTTTCGATTTGGACAAAAAAATCGAATCAAACCGCCAAATAAACCGAACCGAGAAATGGGAGTTATTTTTATAAATAACATGTCAAAAAACAGGTTGTAAATAATAGGTTATTTTATAAATGGGAGTTATATTTAAATTTTTTTGTAAATTTTTGTTAATAACATATTGCATGTTGTAAAGAAAATTTGAAATGGGAATTATAAAATTAATTTTTTTTGTGTATACAAGCCCAAAACAAATCGTCCAAACCGCCCAAACCGAACCAAGATTGGTCGGTTTAGTTTGGATCGGTTTCATCCAACGCGACGGTTTGGTTCGGTTTCAGATAATGACCAAACCGGATTGGTCGGTTCGGTTTCAGTTTGGGCCTAAAACCCAACCAAACCAACCCATGCCCACCCCTACCTACCCAATGACCTAATCCAACTCTACGGTACCAAAGACAAAAGTCTGATTGTATAAGACCCAAACCAAAAGTCCAAAACCCACCACCTCCAAACTCAAACTCAATTTACACCAATTTTAAATACTCAAAATTCCAAATTATCAATAGTTGTTGGCTTTGATACAATACAAATATTGTCATCTCTCTTATACTCTCGCTAATCTCTCTGTCCCTCATCTCTCTCTCGCTCATCACACAGTGCGATGTCAAATGCTCATTTGTAACCGTTATGAGTTCTCAATTTTGAGAGGTAATTTCCCTTTTTTCTAATATTAATTTATGGGTTTATAATTTTGGTGTCTATTCTTTTCGTTAATGTTTATATGTTTTAAAACTTTTTTAATATCTAATGTATTTTAATGATAATGTGTTTGCAATTTTTTATTTTTTCCAAAACATGTTGTCCATTCATGGTTTTTTTTTTTTTTTAAATGTTATGAGTAGAACCGGAACCTAAATCGATGTTTCGGGTTCGAGTTTGATTCTAATAATTACGTAGACCCGAATTGTTGTATTTAAGAAATACTTAAAGTGTAATGGGTGGTTCTAGGTATTGAAATATCTGGACCAAGCCCGGTGGTTCTAGGTATTGAAATACCTGGACCAAGCCAGCTGATGCCTAGATATAATGGCAGGAAAATGAATATACAATATCTAGAATTTGTCTATTCAGAAACCCCGTTAGACATGCTAACTCAGCAAAATTTAAATTTCGTATGTAGATTTAAATATGCATATTTAAATGTAATATAGTTTTTATTTTAATAAAATAAAATATACCTAGATAATAATACATATAATGTATTGGAGACTAAATTTGAACTTAAATGTCTATTCATTATACATCAATACGAACATTTTTAAGAAGCTCTTTAAACATACTCTTCATTCTAAAGTGTCAACTCTTAAAATTATGCTCTAAGAAAATCCCAATTTAACTTTTAAAATAGAGAGTGGGTTTAACTATTTAAATTTGGAGAGTCAACCCCATTCTCTATAATTAAATGCCTTCAATATATTCTAATTTTCAACAAAATTAGAATATTGATTGAATTAAATAGAATCAACAAAATAAAATAGAGAAAAATCATATAATAATTAGGAGGGAATCAAGTCAAAATAAAATATAGAAAAATGTACAATATGCTCTTTATAAATCGAGAGTTTCCAATGCAACAATGTGAATTATTGTATATGTGGCAAATAAAATGGAGAATCAGAAGATAGCATCTCCAATAGAGATGTGGATTGGAAAAATTGTGGTCCACGTGTACAAGAGATATTGATAGATAAATTAAAAAGTTTAATTAAAGAATTATTAACACACATTTTGATGAAAGATGAATTATAAAAAATCAAAATAAAATATGTTTAACATACATTTTGATAGACATTAAATAAATGGAGGATGTCTAGCACACCGTCTAAATGTAAACGGAGTGCTAGACATTCTCCACTTTTTTCTTTGCCATGTAAGAAATTTAAAATAACGTGACACACTTTTTAATACAATTCACGGTTGCATTGAGAGCATCTCCAATGCAATCGTAGATTCCACTAAAAAAATGTGTCATGTCACCATAAATTGCTTACATAGCAAATAAAAAAAAATGGAGGATGTCTTGGATGGTGTGCTAGTGTGCTAGACATCATCCATTTTTTTTTTTTTTTTTTTTTTTTTTTATAATTTATGTATTTCGAAATGTGTATTAAGTCTTTTTTATTTAATTTTTTATAATCTATGTACCACTCTTTCTTGTATATGTAGATTACAATTTTTTCAATCCACAACTCAATTATAGATATTTTCTCTTCGTCTCCATTTTACTTGCCACGTGCGCTCGGCTAGTTCAATTGTTTTATTTTACTATTTTATTTTTATTATTCTATGCACTTTAATTAGTGTTTAATTAAGGTAGTTTATTTAATTTAATTAGAGAAGGAAGACTTAGGGCAATTTACCTGTGATTAGCAAATAGGATTTGGCTTTAAAACATTAGCCGCACCCTTATTTTAGGTTTGGTGTATTTTGATTAAAAATTAATAAAATTGTGAGTTTTGTCCAATTTTGTGATTCAAATTCTCGACATTTGTGCATGAAACGAGAGTCTTTGATGTCTAGTTTTTTTTACATTTTTAAGAATCAACATAAAGTATTAGTAGGGTGGCAAAAAAGCTCGTCGGCTCGTGGACTCGTCGGTTCTGCTCGTAAAAGCTCGGCCCAGTTCGAATTCGGGCTCGTCGAGAGACGAGCACGAGTTAAGGTCGAGTTCAAAAAAAAAAAAAAAAAAAGGCCGAGTTAGCTCGGCTCGGCCAAAAAACGAGCCGGCTCATGGGCTTGCCTACGAGCCCAAAAACACGAGCCACGAACTGGCTCGGCTCGTGGCTCGTGCATTAAGTGACTGTTGGATGATCATCCAACGGTCACACCATTTTTTTTTTTTTTTTTTTTAATTTCATTATTTTTCTATAAATACTCTTATTCTAAGGATGAGAATTTTCAATATTTAATTTTCAACATAAAAGATACCCGATATTGTATTTCTTTCTCATTTTTAAAATTAAAAAAAAACAAAAAAAAAAAAATTTGAGGGCCAAACCGAGCTCGTGGGCAGTTCGGCCCGTTCAGCCCACGAGCTCGTGGGCCGAACCGATCACGTATTTTGGAGACGAGCTGAGCTCGACTCGTCCCTTTGGATGAGCCGAGTTCGGATTTTATGGGTCGAGCCATTGCCATACCTAGAAAGTAGAATGTAGTTGTCATGGTATTCGTGTGTAATTAACAAGGCTTCAATCTCTTGTTCGATTATCATTTTATACTTCTGCCTACATTATCTGGTAGTAATTAGTAAATTAGCAGAGTCAAGTTCTTGATAGAGACAAGTTATTGTTTGTAAAGTCTAAATGCAAAATATGTGTTTTGTAATGAAACCATTTTTTCCCCTTTCAACCCAAGAATCTTTAGACGTGGATAATAACGATTAAGACGACACCTCAATTTTCAATGAAGAGCCTGATCCCGAGATCATCAAGGATTTAGGGGTTGTTTTCAAAATTTGTGTCCATCACGAGAGGTGTTCAAATATTTGTCATTTAATGGAGCTGGCTCTTCAGAAAGGTAAAGCACACTGTTTCGTTTCAGAAAAGCCAAAAAGTAATGCACAAATTCCTATTATATAATAATATAACTAGAGGTGGCAAAATTAGTCCGGTCCGCGGGCCGGCCCATATAGCCCACCTTCTTGGGTTGGGTTGGCCCTAGCTCAAATAAAATTGGGCCGGCCCAATTTTGATTCTGATTTTGATTTTGATTTTTTTTTTAATTTTTTTTTATTTTTTGGACTCTTTAACATTAATTAACTCATTTTGTTAATAGTCCCAATACATAATTCAAATAATATCAAGGAATTTTTTCATAAATAAATCATTTTTTAAAAATAATTTTAATTTTATCAACTTAACAAATTTATTTTAAAAATACTACATTCTTAAAATTATATTAATTAATAAAATAATAAATTAAAATCAAATCTATACCACAAAATATATATTTTCACGTGAATTCACTTAAATTTGTATTTGAGTCCTTGATTATTTGCACAACAAGTCCTTCATCTTTATAAAAGTTTCACTTTAGTCCCTATACTTCCGCTTTCATTTCAATTTCGTCCTCTTTTATTTGCAACCTAAGTCCTTCAACTTTTAAATTTTTGCAACTTGATCCTCATATTTATACTTTTATATCAATTTAGTCCTTTATAGTATCACTATTTGATACATATGTTACAAATGATATTGTGTATAAAAAATTTATTTAAAAAAAAAAAGAAAAAAAAAAGAAAATTAAGATAAGTTGGGCTAATGGGCTGGACTGGGCTAGCATATTTCTGGCCCATACAAAACTGGGCTGGGTCAGCCCAGTCCAGTTTCATGTGTGGGCCCTGTTCTGACGGGTTGGACTGGCCCAACCCAGCCCATTTGCCAGCTCTAAATATAACAGATTGAAAATAGTAAGAATGAACGTAAAGAATTTTTACACGTAACAACCTGTATATACAATTAAGTTTTACAATATATATAGTAGAATAATCTTAAATTGTTGTTTATCTTTTTTATATATGTATTCTATAGAGATGTAGGCTTATTTGAAAAACGAATAATTAACACAAACTGAAAATTGTAGAATGAATATTGGTAGACTGAGGCTAGAGTTCGACTCTATGTCTTTAAGACGAATTTGTCCTGCCTAGGTGCTCACGGTAAATAGCAATTGTCTCCCAAGATATAATGGTCTTTTTCTTGCAGTAGAAGAACTTCAAACAACAAGAACAACGAACTCGAATTTGTTACGTACTCTCTATGTAGAATATGGATGAATGCAGGATGATTTGAAAGAATGCAGGGCAGAAATGCAAAGTTTGGAGAATTAAATTGAATTGTTTAATTCACAGAAGAAATGAATATATTTATAACATATCAAAAGTTGTGTCTGAAAAAACACAACACCTTAAAGGACTCAAATGAACAGACACGTTAACTAAAAGGACTCAATTGAATAATTGCGTCTATATTTTTGTGCACGTGACATGTGTCAAAATTGGATATATTTTTATTGGATAATAAAATAAAATAAATAAAATATTTTATATTTATTTTGTCCAAAAAGAATATATTAGACCAAACACGACCCATGACCAACGACCCATGACCCACGACCTAGACCCAGCCACGAGCCCTGCTCGGCGGGCCGGCGGCAGCATGCGTGGGCTTTGAACCAAACCCAATAGCATCTAAGCCTCTTCTCTCTTTAAAGACTTGCGGTGCTCCTTGGAGTCCAAACCCAAATCCAAACTAGAGGGATATTAGTTGGTTCAAGATCGTGTCATCTTTCGATGTGTGATTCACATTCCCACTTTATTACAATATTCAATTATCACTTTCAAGGTGTTAACTTTTGATACCAATTTTTCATTCATTCGAAAATAGTTTTGTGAAACAAAATGTACCACGAGCATCTACCTACGGAATAGAATGCATTCAACTATAAATTTATAATAATCGGTTATTGGGACTCACTCGAATATTTGGTCAAAATTGGTCAAACTAATTTATAAACAATTATTTCTAACAATCCCCCACATGAATGAAAATTACCATAAATATGCAAATGAAATGCAAAATCTAATAGAGAGTACAAGTGGAAAGCTATTGCATCAGGAGAGGTAGCTTTTGGCTTTGAACCTTCCTTGGTGAAATACTATCGGATTTACTTGGCTAATCATTGAACATGATGTCTTAAACTGTTCAATCGTTGGTGTAAACCAAGACAACAGTATTCACACAATATCTTTCCTAACATTTTCAGTTCTCATGGTTGTGTTCATTTTAGCCATGAACAACTCTTGTATTTCATAAGTGTTTTAGAGAATTTAAACCTCATATTCTTTTATAAGTGGACCCACTTCACACTTACATATGTGATCTCCTATTAAGAGTATTCTGTCATACTCCAATTTGTTTAATTCAAGCTATAGGAATCATTAAAAGTATTACTTATCTTAAAATACTCTGCAGAAAGCACTTTTCTTATTTATAGAAATGGGTTGGAGATAACTTCCAAGTGCTTTAAACTGAATCTTCATAATTTAGTTGTCCCATTGAACCAAGATATTGGGATCTCCAGTGAACAAGGTTGGATTACCATTATAAAGACTCATGCGTAGTGGCTTTTAATCCTATTCCTTTTGATAAACAGTATACTTGATCTCTTGGTAAGCCTTTTGTAAGCGGATCCGCGATATTTTCTTTTTATTTCACGTACTCAATAGAAATGATACCATTTGAGATCAACTGCTTAATAGTATTATGTCTTCAACGTATATGTCTAGATTTACCATTATACATACTATTTTGTGCCATTCCAATAGCCGACTAACTATCACAATGTACATTTATTGCAGACATTGGTTTAGGCCAACATGGAAAATCTTCTAAGAAGTTACGAAGCCATTCTGCTTCTTCTCCAGCTTTATCTAAAGCTATAAACCCTGATTCCATTGTGGATCGAGTTTGAGGATTTCCAAGAAACACCATCTCCACCAATGGTAAAAACATAACCACTTGTGGATTTTGAATAATTTGTATCTGATATCCAATTGGCGTCACAATATCCTTCCAATACAGCTGGATATCTTGTATAATGTAATCCAAAATTTAAGGTGTATCTTAGATATTTAAGAACCATATTCAAAGCCTTTCAATGGTCATTGCTTGGATTACTAGTAAATCTACCCAGTTTGTTAACTGCGTATGCTATATCTGGACGAGTGTAATTCATAATATACATTAAACTGCCTATTATTTGAGAATATTTCAGTTGAGATATAGATTCACCCTTATTCTTAACTAAGTATAGACTTAAATCAACTGGAGTTTTAACTGGACTGTCATCATATATATTAAACTTTTGAAGTACTGTTTTAATATAATGATACTAAGATAAGACAAGTCCATCAGATGTCTTAGAAATTTTAATTCCTAATATAATATCTGATACACCCATATTTTTCATGTCAAAATGTTTTGTCAACATTTTCTTAGTAGTCATGATAATATCATTATTACTACCCATAATAAGCATGTCATCAACATACAAACATACTAACACATAGGCTTTTGGTGTGGTTTTGATATAGACACCTTTATCACACTCGTTAATTTTAAAACCATTTGACAACATCATTTTGTCAAATTTTTGGTGCCACTATTTTGGCGCTTGCTTTAATCCATATAAAGATTTAACGAGTATACACACATTTTTGTCTTGTCCATGAGCAACAAACCCTTCAGGTTGTTCTATGTATATTTCTTTTTCTAACTCTCCATTTAAGAATGCCATTTTTACATCAATTTGATGGATTTCGAGATTATGCAATGCTGCAATTGCAATTAGAACTCTGATCGAGGTGATCCTTGTCACCGATGAGTATGTATCGAAGAAGTCAATGCCTTCTTTTTGTTTATATCCTTTAGCTACTAATTGAGCCTTGTATTTATCGATAGATCCATCAGATTTTAACTTTTTTTTGAAAATCCATTTACAACCTAAAGCTAAAGGCTTATTTCCAAGTGGAAGATCAACCAACTCCCAAGTGTGATTTTGCATAATAGAATCTATCTCACTATTGATAGTTTCTTTCCAAAACGGAGCTTCTGGAGTAGACATTGCCTCATTAAATGTCTTAGGATCATTTTCTATCATGTATGTTAGAAAATCTGGACCAAACGATGTAGATGTTCTGGTCCTTTTACTATGTCTAGGTTCTTCATCACTTATATGAGTACCACTAGCAGTATCATAAGTTCGTTTATTTGAACTTATTTCTTTCTTGTCTTTACATGGAAATATATCTTCAAAAAATGCAACATTCCTTGATTCAATAATAGAACCTTCATATACGTCTGGAATGTCTGATTTGTGAACAAGAAATCGATATGCACTACTATTGTTTGCATATCCGATAAATATGCAATCAATTGCTTTATGTCCAATTTTAACTTATTTAGGCTTTGGTACTTCAACCTTAGCCAAACACCCCCACACTTTTAAATGTTTATAGGTGGATTTATGACCTTTCCATAATTCATATGGAGTTTTATCTTTTTTCTCTTTTGTGGTATCTTATTAAGAATAACATTTGCTGAAAGGATAGCTTCCACCCACAAGTTCTGAGGTAAGCTTGAACTTATTAATATAGCATTCATCATTTCTTTAAGAGTTCAATTTTTGCGCTCAGCAATACCATTTGACTGAGGTGAATAAGATACCGTTGTTTGATGAATAATACCACATTCTAAACAAAATTGTCAAATGGTGCTCCGTATTCACCTCCTCTATCACTACGAATAATCTTTATTCATTTGCTAAGTTGATTTTCAACTTTATCCTTATAATGTTTAAAAACATCTAAGGCTTCATCTTTGCTTCTTAACAAATATACATAACAGTATTTTGTACAATTGTCAATAAAAGTAATAAAGTACTTTTTACCACCTCTAATTTGTACAAACTTCAAGTCACATATATCACTGTGAATTAATTCTAAAGGTGTTGTGTTTCTTTCAACGCTTGGAAACGGTGTTTTGGTTAACTTAGCCTCTACACAAGTTTCACACTTATGATTAGGATCAAATTGTAGATTAGGCAATAAATTTAAATTCATCATTTTACAAACACAATTAAAATTTGCATGTCCTAATCTATTATGCCATAAACAATAAGACTCAATGATATAAGCAGAAGTAGATGTATTATTATTATTGCTTGTTTTTTTGTACAATAGGACATTCATTTTGAATAGTCCATCAAAAAGGTAACCCTTTCCCACATACACATTATTTTTAGTGAGTACAAACTTGTCAGTTACAAAGACTAATTTAAAACCATTCTTACTAAGTAAGGACCCAGATACAAGATTCTTATGAATGTCAGGCACATGTAATACATTGTTGAGGACGAGTTCTTTGTCAGAAGTCATCTTCAAAGTTACTTTTCTTTGTCCATCAACTTTTGAACTTGTAGAATTTTCCATAAACAGTTGTTCTCCGTTGACTGTTTTGTAGTTAGAGAACATTGCTTTGTCAGCACAAATGTGTCGAGTAACACCAGTGTCTACCCACCATTCTCTAAGATTCCTAATGTTGTTGCATTCAGAAACAACATCAGACAAGTTCAGTTCTTGAATATCATCAGATAGTGCATCACTTTCTGTCACATTTGCTTGAGCCTTTTGTTTCTTTGGCTTGCGACATTTACTTGCACGATGTCCCGCATTTCCACAGTTGTAACAGTCACCTTTGAATTTCTTAGCATTCTTCTTGTTGTCTTTCTTCGGTGTATTACCAGAATGCTTTCTTTTCTTGTTAGTCTTTGAATTAGACGCCACAATGTTGGCTTTTGCTTGCGTAAACTGTCCTCCAGATTTCTTGTCAGACTTTCTATTGTCTTCTACTATCCTTAGTCTAACGATTAATTCTTCCAAATTCATCTCTTTGTGTTTGTGCTTGAGATAGTTCTTAAAATCCCTCCATAAAGGAGGAAGTTTCTCGATGATGCGAATGACTTATTTAAACTCATATTTCAACATGTATGTTATGAAGAAGAACCTGCAATTCTTGAACTTGGCTAATAACTGTCTTGGTGTCTATCATGAATTCTAAGAATTTTTCAACAATAAATTTCTTCGTGCCGGCATCTTCAGTCTTGTATTTTTTCTCAAAAGACTCCCAAAGTTCTTTTGCAGATTTCATAACACTATAAACATTGTATAGTGTATTGTCCAAATCATTCAATATATAATTCTTGTATAGAAAATTCGAATGCTTCCATGTATCTAAGGCTATAAGAGACTCTCTATTATTTGGTCCTTCTTGAACCGCATGAGTATCTTCGGTGAGAAATCTTGCCAAGTTTAAAGTGGTCAAATAGAATAGCATCTTTTGTTGCCATCTTTTGAAATACACACCACTAAACTTTTTCGGTTTTTCTCCATGGAGTATCGGAGTTGACTGAAGCGAAATTGCCACAGGTGGAACCGTAGTGGTTGTACCATTAATTGGAGAAACAATTTTATTCCCACTCAAATCCATTTATGTTACAAACAGAAGTTCAACAATATAATTAGTTAAAACAAATATATAATTATTAATACTACCGAAATATGTGCCAAAAATCAATTAAAAAATTGGATGGAATTGAAACTTTTAGTTTATGCTCAAAAGTTTAAAAGATCTGATTAACTATTAATTGATAGTCAAATCTTTTGAAATTAATTTAATTCAACACATTAATGAGTCAAAATTAACACCAAATCTAAAAATGTTGACGTCTGAACCTGCACCAGTCCACGTGCCAACAGATCTCCAGTCACTCCTCTGCCAGCTCGTATGTTACCTGCACACTAGGACGACCGTTAGGCGCCAAGATCTCTGGAGAAAAGGTGTCCGACGATCGTTGGCACTCCGACGATCAAGTCAACAGCCGGTATATAAAGAATACGCGGGGGCAGGAACAAAATAGGAGTGTGAGAGAGACAAGCAGGCAGAAGTTTGAGCAGAGTTTAGGGTGGGATTCGTAAGCGTAAAAAGTGCGTACCTTGGAACAATCGGAGGCGTTGTTTTTATAGCGCAAGAATTCTAATTGATTTGGAAGACGAAATCAATTAGGTCCCCAATCGGGTCCTCCTTCCTTATGTGATAAAGATACCCGAGATCGCCTTCCTTCTTTGAGTTTATCACGTTGCATGATTTTAGGAGATCATGATTGTGTTTCCTTGTGGAGGTTCGTGCGCCCAATCCAACGCAATCTTTCTTTAATTACTTCTCTGGTTGTCCCGGCATATCGAGCTGCTCGTTGGTTACGAGTGATGCGAGGCCTGACGAGGCCCTATAGTTCGCATGCGGGCGCCAAGACCCTCCACATGACTCGCAGGTTTCTGACCGAAGGCCTAAGCGCGTGACGGGCCCTTCCCCGGCCCTAGCAGGGCCCCGATAAGGTTCTTGATGGATTACGAATTGGGCCCTTACTGGGCTTAGATGGGGCCTATGCTGACGTGGCGGCCGTATCGTAATCGTGTGGTAACAATAGTCCCCCAAGTCCAAGCCTATTATTTATGCTAGGCGAGGGAGTTGTGAGGATAAGCAGAGTGTTCATGTGCCTCGCATGAAGTGTTTCTTAAGGTGGTTCAGCAGGGAGTAATGTGTCTCGCGGAAAGTGTGTACTACTCAGTATAGTCCCCCAAGTCCGAGGCCGAACATTCATGACGGGTGAGGGCTTACAGGGGACAGGCCAGCGCTGATGTGTTTTCTGATGGCGTGATTCTGTCTATCAAGTCTGTCACTCTCTGGTCAGGTAATCATGAGTTAGGGGGTGCGTGCATTAAATGCGATCGCGTGAGAGGGGCATATTGGGACGCGCGTGGAGCGCGTACGCCCCCTAATCATTAAATGCGTAGGTTTTGCTTTCCCGCCTGCTGCACCATTGAAGACACGCGTCGACCGTCTGTATGCCCTGATTTGAACGCTTGAGGTCTGCACGGTGGATAAGTGAAAGCGTCTATATAAAGCCGGACCTTCATCCCAGAGTGGCACCTCCCTCCTACTGCCGTGCTTACTGTAGCCTTCCTGCCGATAGCTGGGACGCTTGATGCTGGTGTGCCATTTTAGCCGTAAAGTCGAGGTAAGCGTTCAGACAGCGGTAGAAACTTGTTTGCATTGTTTAATTTCGTAGCCACAATACGATTTCGTTATTCGGGTACGGCCAGATGTCTTCTGAAGGCGACGATTCGCAGAATCCGTCTGACGCTCCTACAAACCCTAGTATCATTGGGAGTGTCTCTTCGTCAGCCTCCACGTCGTCTTCTTCTCCTGGAGCCGCGGGAGGGGTGAATCCAGAGCCTCTGGCCCCGTCGACGAGTGGGAGAGAACGTAGTCTCCCCATGCCGGTGGGGGAAGCAGTAGTGAAGGGGAAGTCGGGCGCCGGGGTGCCTGAAATGAGGGGATCGTTGGACAAGAGGGATGCTCCGGCTGCGAGGGCTCTGGACGAAGAGCTGAAACGGTCGGCGACCGAAGCGTCTATGGCTCAGTCGAGGATCACGGAGACCGAGTTGAAGGATATACGGTTGTCCTACGTTATTCCTTCGACCGTGACGCTCAGAGCCCCGAGCCCAGATGAGCGTGCCGACCATCCACCCGAAGGGTACGTGTCGGTCTACGAGCCTGCGATGCAGCAAGGCTTTCGCCTACCCATGCATCTGTTCTTTCGCCAAGTGCTGAGGGACTGGAATCTAGCCCCCTGTCAAATAACCCCAAATGGCTGGGGGTAGATAGTAGCTTCCTACATTTTATGGAACGTTGCCGAGGCTGGAGGGGATCTGTCCCCCCGAGAGTTTGAGTCCATATACCGCCCCTGCCGATCCGTCGACTGGTACAACATATCTCCCCGGCCGGGGCAAAAATGGGGGACAGCCACTGATAGTCCCAACAAGGTGCACAACTGGAAAGAGAGGTTCCTATTTGTTGGCGGGGACTGGGAATTTGCGCCAGAGGACCCTCTTCCGCACGTGTCCGTCCCTCGACATTTTGGGGATCTTGGTATAACTCCCAAAAATTACGTGAAAGTTTGGTTATGATTCCTGACTTGATGTATTTATTCCGTTTTGCAGATTGCGGGAAGCCACCGATCCCGAAGAGAAACCAAGGAGAGATGAGGTTGAAGTGGGATAAGGTTCAGTCCCTCGGCAGCGAGTATCGTAGCCTTGGGAATCTCTTAAAAGACAATAAACTTTTGGCCGATTGCGGACTCATGTGTAAGCCCCACTTGCTTCAGTGTTCTGATATTCTGGCGTGGAATGATCTGGGCGCTCCGTTCGTTTTTTAACGTATGCTCCCCTTTTTTTTTTGTACAGCTTTTAGGTTCAGGAGCGTGCCCACACTCCACCTTGCCCGCCCTTCCAGCGGCGAGGGGTCCTCTGCTTAAGTGCCCGTCCGGGAGGCTCCTGGGCCATCACAGGGTATCCCGACCGCTGCGCCACCAGAGCCTGCCCTCAATCCGGCCGTTCCCCCTCCTCCTCCTTCTCCTTTGGCAACCGATCCGTCTCCCGGCCGCATCCCAGCCAAGGACAAGGGGAAGGACATTGCCGAGGATACAGACGATGCTTCTGCGCGAAAGAGGAAGGCTCCCGCGCCCGAAGGGGGATTTATGGGGGATGCACGCAAGTCGGGGCGAATCAAGGGTTTAAAGAAACCTGGCCCCTCGCCCGATCAAGGGAGCCCCGCCCGGACAACCCAACGTCGGGGGGAACTGGAGACTGCTGTTTTGGAGATGCTTCCGGCCCATCCAGCGATGATGGCGGCCAGTGTGCACAAGTATTGGACCCCGAAATGGGAGAAAACTACTGAGGGGGCCACCGTAAGGGAGAGGCTGAAGATGGCGGAGATGAACCTGATACGGGGCCTGGTGCTGAGCAAAGAGCTGTTCAGTATCGTGGAAAGTTATGATGGTCAGTGTCATGAGGAGGGGGCCAAGTCTGCCAAGCTGGCCGAGGAACTGAAAGCCCTTCAGCTCGAGAAGGCGCAGTTGGAGTCCGAAAGAGGGGGACTTCGGTTCAAGCTCGACGTCTCTGTAGGTAGGGATGCGGCTATCAAGGAGAAATATGAGATCGAGCTGAAGGCCTCGAAAGAATGTCTGAAGGATGCCCGGGAGCAAAAGCGGGCCGCCGAAGCCTCTCAGAAGAAAACCGATGAGCTCCTGAAGAGTACCGAGGAGGCGCGGACGTGTGCTGAAGAGGCCCAAAAGTCAGCAGAGAATCGGGCACTCGCAGTCGAGAAAGCTCTTACGGACGCGACTAGCAGGATAGAGACTCTCGTCGCGTAGGAGGGCAAGTTGTTGGCAGACACGAGGTTGGAACTGGAGAGAGTCCGGGCCGAATGCGCGGTTGCCGGGGCTAAGGCGGTGGAGGCTTATCAGGACGCCTTCGTGGAGACGCCTGAGTATCAGGACCTTGCCCAGCGTTTGATGACAGCTGGGGGCGAGCAACTGGTGGAGAGCATCATGGAGGTTCATCCGGAGTGGGACCTCTCCTTTCTCAGACAGGGCCCTGCCGAGGATCAAATTCATGACGCCGAGCCTGATACCGTAGGCGATCAGTCATTTCCACCAACGGAGGCAGGCCCGCAATGTGCCGACCCTTGAAGAGGCGGCGGGGCACTCATATTTTGAAAAAAAAAATTTTGTTTTATGCATGATTTAATTGAAAAAACAAAATTGGATTTGCCCTTTTGTTTATCCGACGATTCGATTCTGTGCACGTGGGAATCATTTTGGCAATCATTCCTCCTAGGATTGATGACGCAGATATCTGGTGGAATCCAGAGAATTGGCGTCTTCAACGCCTTGGGGAGGTGGGACGTCTGTGCGTCGTTCCAGGTTCCTTGGTATGACCGCATTTATTTATTACATTTGCACCTTCTCCCAAAGTAGTCCTCTATAAATAGGATATGAGCCCGATCGGATTTCTCCTATCGTGGAACTGCTGCACATAACCTGTTATTACCGTGTGATCGAGATAGAGATAGAATTCGTGTGATGGTGACACGGCTGGCGGGCTGTCATCCAATATGCCCGTTAATCAACATTCAGAGGACCAAAGGATGTGTCAATCAATGTTCAGGGGACCAAACGTCCGGGGTGGGGGTTTAGGCTTAGCAGCCTTAGCCCGACCATCTTCTGAACGGTTGATGGGACATGGGGGGGGTCTCCCACTGCCAAAAGAGGCACCAACAGCATTTTTTGAGCAGTGGCCTAATAAGCCATCAAATTAACTCATACATGGCTTGGGAGACTTCCTATTATGGTGAAGTCAGGTTCCCCAACCTGGACAGGACCGGCGGGGATCGGGGGATAGGTTTAGCAGATCCATTTATGTGCTGACCCAGAGAGGCAGCGGGGTTTTCAGAACATATTACAGTTATGTCTTCTTTTGTATCGTATGAAATAAAAGGAATACCATGTTATTTTCATATTCGCATGTGCTTGTCCTTATTGTGCCCCTGAATTGCCTGTTTGCTATGAGTCTCATCGACGTTTAGCGTTTCCTACGGAATTGCGAGCACGAATAGGAGGTCGCAAATTGCGCCCCCAGTAGCGTGAGGTGGTTCACGAGTCACGATTAATTTCTCTCGTTATCCAATGGACCATAGCGACATACGAACGAGTAAAATGTTTATCCAGCGATTTTGACAGAGCTGGCCGCGAACCACACACCCTCGCTGTCTGTTCGGTTTTACTTGATTAATAACGCGTAAGATTTTTACCCAGCGGGTTGGTAGAGTTGGCCGCGAACCAAATTCTCCCACTGCCGAGTACCTTTTAGTTGCATGATTACGCGCATAATATTTATCCAGCGGGTTAATGGAGTTGGCCGCGAACCACACTCCCTTGCTGCCGTGTACTTCGTGATTGCTTCCTTACTCGTAAAATATTTACCCAGCGAGTTAATGGAGTTGGCCGCGAACCACACTCCCTCGCTGCCGTGTACTTTGTAATTGCCTGATTACGCGTAAAATATTTACCCCGCGAGTTAATGGAGTTGGCCGCGAACCAAACTCCCTCGCTGCCGTGTACTTTGTAATTGCCTGATTACGCGTAAAATATTTACCCAGCGAGTTAATGGAGTTGGCCGCGAACCACACTCCATCGCTGCCGTGTACTTCGTGATTGCCTGATTACGCGTAAAATATTTACCCATCGAGTTAATGGAGTTGGCCGCGAACCACACTCCCTCGCCGCCTTGTACTTTGTAATTGTCTGATTACGCGTAAAATATTTACCCAGCGAGTTAATGGGGTTGGCCGCGAACCACACTCCCTCGCTACCGTGTTCTTCGTGATTGCTTATTTACGCGTAAAATATTTACCCAACGAGTTAATGGAGTTGGCCGCGAACCACACTCCCTCGCCGCCTTGTACTTTGTAATTGCCTGATTACGCGTAAAATATTTACCCAGCGAGTTAATGGGGTTTGCCGCGAACCACACTCCCTCGCTGCCGTGTTTTTCGTGATTGCTTTCTTACGCGTAAAATATTTACCCAGCGAGTTAATGGAGTTGGCCGCGAACCACACTCCCTCGCCGCCTTGTACTTTGTAATTGCCTGATTACGCGTAAAATATTTACCCAGCGAGTTAATGGGGTTGGCCGCGAACCACACTCCCTCGCTGCCGTGTTCTTCGTGATTGCTTTCTTACGCGTAAAATATTTACCCAGCGAGTTAATGGAGTTGGCCGCGAACCACACTCCCTTGCTGCCGTGTACTTCGTGATTGCTTCCTTACGCGTAAAATATTTATCCAACGAGTTAATGGAGTTGGCCGCGAACCACACTCCCTCGCCGCCTTGTACTTTGTAATTGCCTGATTACGCGTAAAATATTTACCTAGCGAGTTAATAGGGTTGGCCGCGAACCACACTCCCTCGCTGCCGTGTTCTTCGTGATTGCTTTCTTACGCGTAAAATATTTACCCAGCGAGTTAATGTAGTTGGCCACGAACCACACTCCCTTGCTGCCGTGTACTTCGTGATTGCTTCCTTACGCGTAAAATATTTACCCAGCGAGTTAATGGAGTTGGCCGCGAACCACACTCCCTCGCTGCCGTGTTGTTGCTCTTCGTTTAGGGAACGCGTTGGTTGCATAAAAGACGAATATTTATTGAGCGGCGCCTAGTTTCCCGGCGTTCGGAAAAATGGAAAAGCTTCTAGAGAGACCAAAACAGTGCAGGAAAAAGATAAAACAGAAATGCCATTGGCAGGGTTTCAAGTTGTTGTGGCTGGGGTGATATCCTCGCGTTTGGTAGCCTTTCGTAATGCGTTCATGTAGCATGTCCGTGCCTCCGTCTGATTACCGCGGATCTTCACTACCCCTCCAGGAGTCGGGAATTTCATCGACAAGTGGTGTATGGACGTAACTGCCTGTAAGTCTTTCAGCGCGGGCCTACCAAGAACACCGTGGTAGGCCGAGCGAGTGTCCACTATTAGGAACTCCATGTATTTCTGGATGTGGCACGGTGGCTCCCCAAAGTCTACCGCCAGGGTGATTCTTCCCCGATGGACGAGACTGTCCCCGGTAAAACCGAACAACGGCTCGGCGATGGCCGTCGGCTTGTGATCCACGTCCATCTGGTCGAACGTAATACCGAATAGGATGTTTATGGCGCTTCCGTCGTCAACCAGCATCCGGCCTAGGCCGTTCCTAGCGACAATGGTGCGCACCATTAGAGCATCGCAATGCGGGTAATGAATGCCGGATTCGTCATCTTCTGTGAATGTGATTGGCGGTATTCTAGGCCGATGTCCGTGTACCTGCCAACTTTCCAGGGGTTCCCCCCTGGCAGCCTTCGCATAGTTACGCCGTGAGTTCATTCTGCTTCTTCCGACGTACGGCCCTCCAAAGATGGTATTTATCTCCCGGATGGGTGGGGCTCCTTGGGGCCTCTCGGCCCTCGGCTGGTCCCTATTCCCCTCATTCCTTCCTTCTTCGCGGCGGGGTCCTTCATTATGGCGCTGAGGAGGGGGCCTTCGCCCTTGCGCGGGCGGTCCTCGTCGTCCTCGCGCCGCCTGTTCCCTCTCACCTGGCCCGTGGTTCCCGCGTTTGATTAACTCTCTTACATCGGGGCAGTCTTCTGTGTTGTGTACTCTGGTCCTGTGTATACGACAGAACTTGGGTGGGGCCTCCGTGGGTAAGGGGGCCGCTACTGGTGCCCGTGGGACTAGGGCTACCTCTGTTTGATTGAACCTCCGATAATGGCTGTAGGCAGGATCTGGGGAACGCTTTCTTTGAAAGCGGGTGAACCGAGGTTCTGGAGAGCGACGCCCCTCCCTCCTGTATTGGTCTCCTCTCTCCCTTTCAGCTCTCTCTCTGTTCTCGATCGTTTCTTCCGATCGAATTTCACGTTGTATCATGTCCACCAGCTGGCTGTAGACTTTTGGCTGACTATTTTGGACGTCTCTCCAGAAGGGAGTCCGCATGTGGAGCCCTGTTATCAACGCATCCAGGGCCTTCTCGTCGGTCACCGTTTCGATCTTGTTGATGATGTTGCTGAATCGTTTAAAGTAGCTTTTGACGGTTTCTCCCTCCTTTTGCCGGATATCATTAAGTTGGGCGATGTTGGCGATCATCGTGCGGTTGCCGATGAAGGCGTTGACGAACTCTCTCTTGAGTTGTGGCCAATTTCGGATGCTCCCAGGTCTTAGCTTGTTGTACCACCTCTTCGCGTCACCCGTGAGCGTGGTATGGAAATTTCGACACTTCACTGCGGGGGATTGGCCCTGGAGTTTTGTCTTGTAGGTGTTAATGTGGTCCGTGGGGTCACCCCTCCCATTATACTTGTCCATGATAGGCATTCGAAAGTTGGCCGGCACCTCCATCGCCTTCATGTAGTTGGTGAAGGGTAGATTCTCGTCATCATCGTCCTCATAACACTCCAGCCTTTCCTTTTCGTCTTCGGTTTTTTCTTGATTCTTCTGGTCCTTCTTCTTCTCCGTACGGGCCTCGCTGTGCCTGCTGTGCGAGGGCTGGGGTGGCGCGATCGAAGACCCTACTCCCAGCCTGTCAAACACGCTAGCTGCAGGGACAGGATGGCTTTCTCGTACAGGGAAGGGTCTCCCTTTGTGGCCGTCCTGCGGAGGCTTTGGAGCCGGATTATGGAGACTCCGGTCATGAGAAACGGGGGGTTCTTCTCGGGAACCCTGGCTGTCCAGCGAACCAGTGGATGAGGGACTCCTCCGGGCACGGCTGCGCTTGGGTCCATGTTGGAGGGATTGATTCTCCAACAGTTCAAGCGTGGCCTTCATCCGGGCGTTGTCTATCTTGAGGTCCTGGTTCTCCTACTCCATCGTTCGTTTCTTCTGATGCCTTCTCTTTCTGCGACGGGTAACGTTCTGTAAGTCCTGAACGTTCTCCTGTCGCAGGTTGGTATGGTGGGACTCCACCTCCTCTTCTGTAGACTGTTCGGACGTCATGCTTCTTTGGGTAGAAGACACGTTTTACCAAAAGCACTGGGTCGTGTAAGGCTTCTCGTTTCCCACAGAAGGCGCCAATCTGTTGACGTCTGAACCTGCACCAGTCCACGTGCCAACAGATCTCCAGTCACTCCTCTGCCAGCTCGTATGTTACCTGCACACTAGGACGACTGTTAGGCGCCAAGATCTCCGGAGAAAAGGGGTCCGGCGATCGTTGGCACTCCGACGATCAAGTCAACAGCCGGTATATAAAGAATACGCGGGGGCGGGAACAAAATAGGGGTGTGGGAGAGACAAGTAGGCAGAAGTTTGAGCAGAGTTTAGGGTGGGATTCGTAAGCGTAAAAAGTGCGTACCTTGGAACAATCGGAGGCGTTGTTTTTATAGCGCAAGAATTCTAATTGATTTGGAAGACGAAATCAATTAGGTCCCCAATCGGGTCCTCCTTCCTTATGTGATAAAGATACCCGAGATCGCCTTCCTTCCTTGAGTTTATCACGTTGCATGATTTTAGGAGATCATGATTGTGTTTCCTTGTGGAGGTTCGTGCGCCCAATCCAACGTAGAGATGGCAATGGACCGAGCCGGGCCGGCTCGGCCCGTGCCATATAGGGTCCGGCTCGGCCCTTGTCACGGGCCGAGCTCGGCCCTTGAAGAGACGGGCCGAGTCTAAGCTCGGCCCGTGTAAAAAAAAAGGGCCCGGACCGGCCCGTGGTCCGCGGGCCATACGGGCCGAGCCACGGGCCGGTCCGCGGATCCACGTAAAAATTAATTTTTTTTATTTTTAATTTTTTGTAAAGTTAAAAAAAAAAATATGGAAATATAATTATTTGGCCATATTTAATTATTTGTTGCACTTCAACATATATTGAAAAAACCCTACTAGTTTTGGGTTCGAATGGACCTATAACCGCAAGCTATTACTACCAATATAAATTAATCCCAACTTTTTATTTGAACAAGTTATAAATTCAAATTGTTTGATGGTTTTCTTTAACTATAAACTAAAATTTAACTATCGCGAAAGAGAGATGATTACATATTTGACTTGAAAAATACGATGAAATAAAGTGTTAAAAAAATATGGAAAAAATTTGGACCACGGACCACGGGCCAAGTCCGTGGTCCACGGGCCGGCCCGTGGACCGGATCACGGGCCGGATCCACGGGCCGGCCCGTGGACTTCACGGGCCGAGCCAAGCTCGGCCCGTGATTTATTTCACGGCCCGGTCCGGCCCGTGGTCCATCGTTCGACGGGCCCGGGCCGGCCCGGGTCCGTCTTTTCACGGACCGGGCCGTCGGGCCGACGGGCGGCCCGGTCCGTTTGCCATCTCTAATCCAACGCAATCTTTCTTTAATTACTTCTCTGGTTGCCCCGGCATATCGAGCTGCTCGTTGGTTACGAGTGATGCGAGGCCTGACGAGACCCTATAGTTCGCATGCGGGCGCCAAGACCCTCCACATGACTCGCAGGTTTCTGACCGAAGGCCTAAGCGCGTGACGGGCCCTTCCCCGGCCCTGCTAGGGCCTCGATAAGGTTCTTGATGGATTACGAATTGGGCCCTTACTGGGCTTAGATGGGGCCTGTGCTGACGTGGCGGCTGTATCGTAATCGTGTGGTAACAAAAAACAAACAGAATAAGTTTAAATGCCAATCTTAATTGCATGCATGGAAATTAAGACAAACTTGAATATTAAATGCACAATGATTGTTGTTTAGAATGTATATAGACAAATGCTAACTTAAATATCAATTTTTAAAAATTAAATGCATATAATATTATTGATGATTTGTACTTAATCAGTTAATAGTTAAGAATAATTTAAAATTAATGCAATTAGCAGAATACTAAATGACAAAGTTGGCAAAATCAGGTTTCAAATGACAAATTAATGCGCGCACTGTACACTGTTTCAGAATTATGAACATGATTCAAATTAATGCACACGTCGATTCAAATTAATGCACACGATCATATAATTTGAGTTTACAAAATAGAATGAAAAGTGCATGCAAATTTATTTCCCAATAACTAACAAAACCAATGATTATAATATAAGGATGTGTTTGATTGCAAGTGGAAAATTTGGGTGGAAAGAAAATAATTTTCATAAAAATGAATTGTCAAGAAATCAAGTTGTATTTGATTACACAAAAATTTCTATGGAAAATGATTTTCCATGGAAAAAATATTTTTCTCCCTATTTTTCTTATTTTGTTTGATTGAAACCTTTTTTTTTCTATGTAAATTTTTTTCTCATTTTCCTTATTTTTAAGGAAAATATTTTCTTAGGGGGGGAGGAGGTTTTATTTTCCATGGAAAATTTGTCTTATTTTTCAATCAATAATTTCTTGGCAATTCAATTCTATGGAATTCATTTTCTTTCCACCCAAATTTTTTGCTTACAATCAAACACACCTTTATGGGTTGGAAAACAAGACAAATTTTCAATGGAAAATAAATTCTCTTATCCCACAAAGAAAATATTTTCCTTGAAAACAAGGAAAATATGGCCAAAAGTAGGGGAAAAAAAAGTTGCAATCAAACAAAATAAGAAAAATTGATGGGAAAATGCATTTTTCATGGAAAATTTTGGGCAATCAAACATACCAGTTGGGAAATAGACGGAAAAAAGACATTTTCCTTGAAAAATCTTTGCCAATCAAACATAGCCTAAATGATGGTTTAAAAGTTAATACACACTGTATATACAATTAAGTTTCAGAATATATATAGCAGAATAAAATTCGTCTTATATTGTTGTTTATCTTATATTAAAGTATATATATTCTATAAAGATGTAGGCTTACTTAAAAACGAATAATTAACACAAACTGAAAATTGCAGAATGAATATTGGTAGACCGAGGCTAAAATTCGACCCTATGTCTTAAAAACGAATTTGCCCCGCCTAGATGCTCACGGTAAATAGCAATCGTCTTCCAAGATACAATGGTCTTTTTTTTGCGGTAGAAGCTTTTTCAAACAGCAAGAACAACGAACTCGGATTTGTTACGTACTCTCTATGTAGAATATGGATGGATGCATAATGATTTGAAAGAATGCAGGGCAGAAACGCAAATTTTGGAATATTAGATTGAATTGTTTAATTCGCAGAAGAAATGAGTATATTTATAACATATCAAAAGTTGTGTCTGAAAAGACACAACACCTTAAATGACTCAAATGAACAGACATGTAAAAGGACTCAATTGAACAATTGTGTCTGTATTTTTGTGCACGTGACACGTGTCAAAATCGGATATATTTTTATTGGATAATAAAATAAAATAAAAAAATTATTTTATATTTATTTTGTCCAAAAAGAATATATTGGACCAAACATGACCCCCGAGCCCGAGCCCGGGTGGGCGGCGGCGCGCATGGGCTTTGAATCGAATCTGATAGCATCTAAGCCTCCTCTCCTCTAAAGACTTGCGGTGCTCTTTGGAGCTCAAACTCAAATCTAAACTAAAGGTATATTAGTTGGTTCAAGATCGTGTCATCTTCCGATATGGGATTCACATTCCCACTTTATTACAATATCCAATTATCACTTTCTAGGTGTCAACTTTTGATACCAATTTCTCATTCATTTGAAAATAGTTTTGCGAAATCAAATGTACCACGAACATCTACTTACAGAGTAGAATGCATTCAACTATAATTTTATAACAATCGGTTATCGAGACTCACATGAATATTTGGTCAAAATTGATCAAACCAATTTATAAACAATTATTTCCAACAATGTTGTGGGATTTTAGTGACGAGGATGAATAAGATGATGGGTTCTTCCATATACAAGATGAGTTGCTTCAAGGGTTTTGTTGAGCGCTTTTAGTGCAGTTTACAAAAGAAATTTGAGTAACCAATTTAAAGCTGCAACTAAAAGGTCGAGAGAGGTACTACATACCAACGTGATCTCGGTTGAAAAATGATGAAGCCATAAGGACCATGGGCTTGGTTAGTTCACTTATGTTATTTTTCTGAGTCAAGATTTGTTGTCTCAAAAGTATGTCCCCTAAACTGTTCCACCAATTACAAATGTACACATCATCCAATAAATACAATTGTTTAATGTGTTCACACTTAATATAAATATTGATTTGTATTTATTGAATGATGTGTACATTTTTAATTGATAGAACATCTTATGAAACATATATTTAGGATAGTAGATCTTGACTCTATTTTACTATATTTAGTATTTTTATTTTATGCACTTTAATTAATATTTAATTAGTTTTCTTTATTTATTTTAATTAGAGAAGGAGGAGAGTGAAATTTACTTGTAGTTGGTAAATAGGGTTTGGCTTTAATACATCTGTTGCATCCTTATTTTAGGTTTGGTTTTATTTTGAGTAAAAATTAATATATATAATGGTGAGCTTTCTCCAGTTTTGTGATATAAATTCTAGGTACTCGTACCCTAATCAACAAGTCTTTAATACCTATTTTTCTGACATTTTTAGGAATCAACATATACTCGAACGTGATCGTGTCACAGTATTAAATAGTTTGAATTATAACAACAATATTGATATATAGGATATTGTCACTATTTTGCTCAAAAATTATTGTTCATGTGACCACCTACAATCCATCCTAAGCCCACTTCCTCTTGGGTCCATTCCGGTTTCAAACATTAAAATGAAAACAATAATTTTTTTAAGAAAATTATAATAGGAGATAAATTGTAACATAATAATTTTAATAAAAATAAGGAATTAACATATTACACATGTCACCCGTGTAAACATGTTGTTTTCAAGTGAAAATTTGATATATTGATTTTAAAAGAAAATATTGATTTTTCTTAAAAAATATAAAATATTAATTAAATAAAAATGAGAAAATAATCCGTGTATTAATTTTCAAATGAAAATTTAAAATATTGATTTTAATAAAAATTTGATTATTTTTAAAAAAATTATAAAAAGAGAAATTGTAAAATATTAATGATAAGAATTGAATAACATAAGATAACATATAAGTTATTCATGTAAAAATATTATTTTCAAATGAAAGTTTTTAAATGAAAATAATATACTTTAAAAAAAATTTAAAAATTAGATGAATTGTAAAATAATGATTTTAATTAAAATGAGAAAGTAACATTACACATGCAACCTGTGTAAAGACTAATGATATAGTGGGTAATAATTATGTTACCCCCAACTTGACACATGTCATTACCACATTGGTCAATTTTTAAAAAGTTTAAAAATTTATAAACAACTTTTTAAAAAGCAACAAATGTGGTAATACCACGTGTCAAGTGAGTATTATAATTATTACTCATCATGAGTGCTATATCATCTTTTTCTGTGTAAAATATGTTGTTTTCAAACAAAAATCGAAACATTGATTTTAAATAAAAATAATTTATTTTTAAAAGATTATAAAAAGAGAAATGTAAAATAATGATTTTAATGATAATGTAAGTCACATATTACACATGTTATCTGCATAACATGTTATTTCCAAGTGAAAAAAATTGTAATATTAATTTTAAAGGAAAATAATGTATTTTAAAAAAATTATAAAATGAGATAAATTATAAAATATTGACTTTAATGAGAATATGTAAAAAAAAAAATCAAATGTTTAGTGAAATATTGATTTTAAATAAAAATAATGTATTTTAAAATATATATATATATATATATATATATATATATATATATATATATATAATGACATAAATTGTAAAATATTGACGTAATGAGAATAAGTAAAATATTTTTTTCAAATGTTTATTGAAACATTGATTTTAAATGAAAAAAATGTATTTTTAAAAATTTTATAAAAAGAGAAAAATTGTAAAATTTTAATGAAAATGAGGAAGTAATATAAGGTAACACATAGATTACCTGTATAGAAATGTTTTTTTTTTTTCAGATGAAAGTTTTTAAATGAAGAAAATGTATTTCTTAAAAAATTTTAAAATGAGATGTATTGTAAAACAATGATTTTAATTAAAATGAGGATATGGTACCCATGTACACATGTTATTTTCAAGTGAAAAAATTAAATATTGATTTTAAATGAAAATAATGTATTTTTATAAAAATTATAAAAATAAAAAAAATTGTAAAATATTGATTTTAATGAAAATGAGAAAGTATCCTTACTAAAATGTTGGTTTCAAATGTTTATTAAAATAGTAAATTTAAATAAAATTTTTTATATTTTTAAAAAAATTATAAAAAGAATTAAATTGTAAAATATTAATGAAAATAAGGAAGTTGCATAAGGTGACACATAAGTTACCCGTGCAAAAATATTTTTTTTCAAATGAAAATACTCTATTTCTTTAAAAATTATGAAAGGAGATGAATTGTAAAATAAAGATTTTAATTAAAATGAGGAAGTTAACATGTTACACATATGTTACCATGTGTTAACATGTTGTTTTTCAAGTAAAAAATTGAAATACTTATTTAAATAAAAAATAATGTATTTCTTAAAAAATTATAAAATGAGATGAATTGTAAAACAATGATATTAATTAAAATGAGGAAATAACATATTACACATATGCTACCCGTGTAAACATGTTTTCAAGTGAAAATAATTGAAATACTGATTTTAAAAGAAAATAATTTAATTTTATAAAATGAGATAAATTGTAAAATATTAATTTTAATGAAAATGGGGAATTACCTTTTAAAAATGTAGCTTTCAAATGTTTATTGAAATATTAATTTTAATTAAAAATAAGGTATTTTATAAAAAATTAAAAAAAGAAATAAATTTTAAAATATTAATGAACATGAGTAATGATAAATATAATTATACTTTGGTAGATGACTGCTGCTTTTATTGGGACGCATGTCTTAAGTATCTGCTCGCCTCATCGGTCCGCCCGCATCACTGTTCTCATGTGCTTCTAATACTGTTATATTTGTTTAATTTGTTTATTATCCTTAACCATAAGATATTGTTATTTATGGTGCTTTTATTATGATATTGATACAAATTTGCTTCTGATACTGTTATATTTGTTTAACTTTGTTTAACTTGTTTATTATTTTTAACCATAAGATATTGTTATTTATGAAACTGTTATTATGATATTGATATAAATGTGCTTCTGATACTATAATACTATTTTATTGAGATAATTTTATTATGATATTATTTTTAAGTTATGTTGGAATTTTCTATTTTGAATGTATGTAATACTGTCATTGTTTACAAAGATATTGATACTAATGTGCTTGTTTTATTAATATAATAATGTGCTTCTGATACTGAAATATTAAGATTTTTGTATCTGTGATACTGTTATATTAAAATGCTGAAATATTATTCTTAATAAGATACTATTTGTGATAATGTATTGCGAGATACCGTTCTTCTATTTTGTAATACTATTTTATTAAGATACCGTTTTCTATGATACAATATCAAACAACATAAATGAATGTGTGATAATAACATTTCGAAATACATAAAAATTTTGATGTATGTAAAACAAATGTTGCTTTGTTTTATTCGACCAAAAAATAATTACAAAACAATTGTATTCATATATATATATATATATATAAAACAATATTTCCAACAAAGACAACCTAATTCAAGAAAAATAAGAGAAATCATTCATAAAAATTGAATCCCCTTTTAAAAAAACATTCAAGAAGCAATTGTTTTCAAAAATTTGCAATCCATACAATGTCTAATACTTCTCAGAATCATCGTCATTATTTGATAACAATAGCATTCTGTTAAAATTTAAAACTTTATCTTTTGCATGATTGGAAAGAAGAAGAACCGTAAAAAACCATGAATCCACTATTATCATTCACGAAAACAGTAGGAAAGATTTGGGTGGTTGGTGGCGAGTAGCGAAACGCCGACGACAAGGAGGAATAGTCGGGGGAGGCACGGGATAAGAAGGTGGCACGTGCGTTGGTGTTGAAGTTTAAATCGAGTTTAATTCTAATTAATTTGGGTCATATAAGTAATTACGAGATTAACTACAATATGACTGAAGTAGTACGAATTAATGGTAATTTTAAAAAATATTTTGACCTAATTTAAAACAAGTCATGTACAAATAACTTATAAGCAATTTTCTCTAATTAATTTTGAGTTTCGTTAATGGGCCGGGCCAATATTTAATATGATAAGTTAATTTTGCGTCCAATAACTATAGGAATTTTATTATCTATGAATTATGATTATCAAATTTATATATAAACCAACATTAGGATTGAAAAACTAATGAATTTTTATTAGCACAAAAATAATTCTCAAATCCTAATCTACAAAGTAGAATTCGGCCACCTTTTATATTCTAAGTGTAGAAATTTGTCTTACAACTCTTCCATATAATATTAGAGGCAGAACACTTGGATTATTGTGATAGATCGAAATCTAGAATAAAAAGAATTATTAATGTACAAGAAAAATCAATTTCTACAATCTAAATCATTAAGAGGTAGTGATTTATGAGATCTGTGCAAAGGGTGTCTTGAGCAGCAAAGAGCAGGCTGAACACATATAAAGGAGATTAATCAAAAGACAACTGGCTGAACAATAAAATTAACATTTTTCTTCTACGAACCCGTCTCCGTCTCAATATTAACATTTTAATGATTATGATGAAATTATTTTATTCTGCTACAAGGAAAGAAAAAAGAAGTTATTATGACCTTGTATTCACATTATCTACTTACTCCACGAAAATACTCCAGCATCAACTTAAATATAGGATGTTTAGTTCTGATATGAAGAGAAATAGAGTATTGCTACTACTTTATCCAAAAACTATAACTCATGCACTAATACAAGACACATGCATCATCTAGAATCAAGATCGAGAATCCACCCAAGCCCACTCTCTTTGGGTCCATTACCGTTTCAAGTATGCTTCTGCATTATCCACTCACTCCAAATGAATGTTCCAACATCAACTCGAACATGGAACTTCCAACTCTGATACTAACTAATGTAACGTATTTTCAATACTTCGCCCAAAAGCTATAGCTTGTGACACAAACATAGTCCACCATAGAAAACCTAGAATCAAGCCTGTGAATTCACCACAAGCTCACTCTCTCTAGGGCCATTCTGTTGCAAGCATACTCCTGCATTATCCACCAACTTCATCGGAATGCTCCAGCATTAACTTGAACAAGGGACCTCCAACTCTGTTACTAACTGGTGTTGTGTATTGCCACTACATTGCCGAAAAACTATAGCTAATGGCACTAATAAAATCCACCTTATGTCATCCAGAATCAAGTCTGACAATCCACTTCAAGTCCACGTACTCCTGCATTAGATATACATTAAAAAAGTCAATTCTAAAAGTGAAAAATAAATATATTTTCTAGTGTAACATAAAAAAAATTTAATTTTGCAATAACTATTTTATGTGAAATGGCGTTAAAATCTTGATTTTTTTTTTTTTTTTTTTTGTAATTACACGTTAATAGTTTGGCCACACAGACTACTAATAACAATCACAAATTGTCTATTTAAATTCTAGCTGAATTCAATAAAACTTTTAGGATTAAACTAACGTCGCATGGTTAATCAGATTAAATAATACTGACCATCCATCCTATCAAGTATAGAAGCACGATAAGGGCTTGTGCACCATCAACGGACCGACTGTTCTTGTCGTGTGCTTAGGATCAATTAGGGGCTTATACTTTTACCAATGATCTATTGTCCACAGTTGGCACTTCTTATTTTGCCCAAGTGAGTGGGCATTGAAAGATGAAAAAGTGTTTGACAAACAAGTCAAACACTCCTCCAATGCCCACTGAACACTTGTCCAGCGGGCAAAATAAGAAGTGCCTACCATAGACAATAGATGATTGGTAAAAGGGGTGATCATTGCATTTTTTTAAGGTGAAAAAATTACTAATATTAATTTATCTAATCTTGCGTTTGACTCAATACTGTTTCTCCGAACCTATTTATTTTGGAAATTTGCCCTCAAAAATTGCATTGAGACTCAATTAAAAAAAAAAAAAAAAAGACTCAATACTGTTTCTCCGAACCTATTTATTTTGGAAATTTGCCCTCAAAAATTGCATTGAGACTCAATTAAAAAAAAAAAAAAAAAAAAAAAAAAATTCTTGATGATTCCCATGTGCTTGGAGTTTGAAATGAAGCCCTTGTACCAAGTGGCTAATAATTTTGGAGTTCTCTTGGTGAAGCCCAAATCTTATATTATATCCAGATATCGACTCAATGTTGTCAAGCAAGGACCACGCAAAATAACCCTCTCATCAGCTCCTTTTTTGGACAGCTCAAAGGCACGTACTACCCAAATAAACACTTGAAAAATATATTTTTAAGCTATTAATACCTTATTGCCTTTGCCAATAAATCCAAATAGCAACTCATGTACTCCACTCTTTTGACATCATTTAGGAAAAAGATGAATTCAGTTTGATCATTGTGCGAAACCCTGTCAAGATTTTCGTTTTGGCATTTCATCAAGCACTTTCGAAACAACTTGAAGGAGCCTTGTATATATACGTGCAGATAACTAAGTTGATGATTAAGTTTTACTTACATATTCACCAAGAGATGTACCATCTTTATGGGAAGTTCTGAGAGTTTATCCCTCTGACATGGAGACTCCTGCCCTAGATTCACATTCAGAGTACAAGCAGTATTTGTTGTAGAAACTGGTATAATGGTTATAAATTTCAATGAAGTCCAAGCCATTTCTCAATGTCTTGAGATCTTTTCTAGTAAATACAGACAATAAAGATCCCAGAATCTGACTCATTTCTTGAGGATACGTGCAGCACAACCTGGTATTCGGTAAATGCTGGCAGCAACTGCATGGGACAAGATCATGTTAGAGGTTCTTACTCATAATAGCCTTTGCTGCAGTTTCCAAATGAACCAGAGCAACGAGGAGGAGGATATATTCCTGACCTATGTCCTCGAACCGCCATTGTATTGAGTCTATATCTGTTGTCCCGAATATATGTCTCGTTAACTGTCTCTCCAATGAAAATTTTACATAAAATTTATAATTATCTATTGATTAATACATAAGTGTCCCAATTTTATAAATTAATCTCTTTAAAATTTTTAAAATATATATTGTCTAAGTTAATCTAAGATTGTATTAGATAGTATAAAAGATTTATAAAAAAAAAAAGAAAAAAAAATAAAATTAAGACCAAGTTGGCTTAATGGGTTAGACTGGACTGGGCCACTATATTTTTAGTCCGCATAAAACTGGGATAGGGTGGCCCGATCTAATTTCAAGTGTGATCCTATTTTGATGGGTTGGGCTGGTCCGATCCAACTCATTTGTCAGCTCTAATGGAGGAGGATTATGTTAAACAAAATTTAGGAGTAAATTTGTTATATTTTACAAAAATAAGGACAAAAATTGCAAATATTTCTTATCAGAAATCTCGAAGGTCTCTGTAATTTGTCCAATAATTTATAATTCCATGTAAAGTGTAAACCCCACACGCAACCTCAGACTGGCACAACCTGCTCCTCCCTGCAACACTCTTCCCACTATTCAAAGCCGCGTCCCTCTCTCCGTAAGCACGCCCCCTCTCTCTCTCTCTACATATATATATTTGTGTTATTTTGGGATTTTGGGTTTTTGTTTGACTTTTCTGTCTCGTAATGCTATCGATCTTCTGAGGTATGCTTGATCTAGATTTATCGCGTCCGAGTATTTTTTTATGTGGATATGTGTTTGTATTTATGAAATTAGGGTTTATGAAGTTCGATTCTGATGTATAATTTTTGGGTTTTTGGCTCAGGGTTTCTTTATTTTAGGTAGAAGTCAATGCTGATTAATTTTATGAGTTTGCTATGAATTTTGTGAATCGTCAAAGAATCGGGTAAATGATCCATAATATACTTGTATTTTTGTATACGATGCACTCGTGGAAATTAGGATTTTCTTCTTGGGGTTTCATTTATCTTTCATTGTTCCAATCTGTCGGTTATCACTTATCAGATATCGACTTTTTGGAAATTATTCTTGAAGTTGGTCTTATATGTATGTTTGTGTAAAGATATTCCATTAATTAGATTACAGTGCCTTGGACCCTGATAAATTTGTGGGATTTGGTTGTGGTGCAGTTACAAAAGTTCGGCTCTCTTTGCGCGTGTCCCGTTCTCTTCTCCAATCCGTTCTTCTCCAATTAGACTTCTTATACTAATTTTATATTTAGATGGAGGTTAAACTATGGAACGACAAGCGCGAAAGAGAGATGTATGAGAATTTTGCGGAGCTGTTTGCCATTATAAAGGCTACAGAGAAGCTCGAGAAGGCTTATGTGCGCGATATTATTTCAGCTACCGAGTATGAAATTGAATGCCAAAAGTTGATTGCTCATTTCAAGACACTGTCTTCCACATTGAAAGATATAGTACCAAGCATGGAGCGATTTCATGATACGTACAAGATGGACTGCCCAGCTGCCCTCAACAGGCTTTTGATATCAGGGGTTCCGGCCACTGTTGAACACCGGGCAGCTGCTGCGATGTCTACCACTAACTCAGCTGCCATTGTGGCTGAGTGTGTGCAGAATTTTATTACGGCAATGGATTCGTTAAAATTGAATATGTTTGCAGTTGATCAGGTCCATCCATTGCTGTCTGATTTGTCAGCTTCACTCAACAAGCTGACAATATTACCGCCTGATTTTGAGGGGAAGACAAAGATGAGAGATTGGATTGCTAGGCTGTCAAGAATGGGAGCTGCTGATGAGCTAACTGAGCAACAGGCTCGTCAGCTTCACTTCGATCTTGAGTCGTCTTACAACTCGTTTATGGCGTCATTGCCCACTGCTGGCACTTAGTTGATGGTTCTAGGTAAGATTGTAAATAAGTGGGTAATTTTTTTTGTTTACCAGGTTTCATATATCTGCTGTATTGCGTTCAATTGGCCTTGGTAGGATCTGGTTATTAGTCGTTGTTGCTGACATTTTGAACTTACGATATGCTTAAGAATGGTGAGGCTTTTGATATTGTGATCTATCTCTGTTTTGTTTAATATGAAAAATACTAAATACTGCTTTGTTGTTTGTAGAATGGAATTGAATTGTGATGAAAAACAAGTGAAACGAATTGACTTGAGCTTCTGTCTGACATGATATTTTTTGCTATCAATGTATAAATTTTTCAGGTGATATCTTTTAAATTTGCGGAGTCGCTATTAAGATAGCTTTGCCTGTACATTTTATGAATGCTAGAAGTGCATAAAGTGAAATCCCCAATGATTTGTGTTTGATCATTGATAGTTGTTCTGATTATATATTTCGGCATCACCTGGGTTCCAAGTTTAAGTGTGTTTAGTGAGAGTATTGGTTTACCATGTTCTCTATCTAAAATCGTATAGAGGATAATCTTTTGTCTCAAGAAAAAGGAACCCGCGTTTTGTACCCCTGCAGATCTGCTCTTTTATAGGTAACAAATTCAAGTTTTGCTAAGTTTTCATGCTGTTTGTTGTCAATATTGTCTCCGTTTGAAGCCATTTTCTGTTTTTCTCAAACATTGAGACTCCTACCGCCGGACGATCTTGTGAAAATGTGGATGGTCTTTGAGGGTGATTTTTCGAGGAGGGGTGGAGTTTGGCAAAGGTTGGGTCCAAAGGGAAATTGATTCAACTTTCAGTCAGGGCTCCATGTTCCTTTGGGACTATCATGGATAACCTTATTAATCTATGCACCTTTGGGTAGGGTAGGAACACATGTTATTTGAAGTCATATGCACTTTCTTTATTAGAGTCACATTAGCGGAATTTCTAGGCAGCCCACGGGATGGTGATTGTCTGGTAAGATGGATTGAATAGTATTAAACAATATTGTGAATAAACAAATACAAAATCGTTTGGTGAAAGATAAGGAAACAAAACTACACTGAAAAAAAATAATAGACACACAGAGATGAGTTTTTCTTATCTACAAAGGCTTAAGAAAAAGTTGTAATCCTACACTAAGTGTATTACAATTTCAACGAACGCACAAAGGAAAATTTTAGGAAGAGATTATGCTAATTTGAACGAGTCAATAACTCGATATACTAATGTGAGATTTAATTTGGATCGTACATGTTATTTAAGGTACAATCTTAATTAAGTTTCATTATTGTCTAGGGAATTGTTTGGTACAAAATATCCAACAAATATCATAAAGAAAAACTGTTTAAAAATCTTGTTCATAATTCTGTTTTTGTCCGATTGTATATATTGTTGTGTGCCAAACATATCTTTATATTACACTACGAGTTATTTGAAGGAAAAGGTCTCCCGTCAGCAAGAACATTTGTTATTCAATGCTCTGTCGCATGAATTTATTGACAGAATAATCATATAAACGTTGTCGTTTACGTAACGGATTATCTTTCCTTCAGCTCGTGTTTGGTAGACTACGGTGGTACACTTTTTATCATCGTTACTACAATACTTGAAAGAAACGTGCGTATATGATAGTAAGTTTTAACAAGAAAACTATGGTCATTGTTTGAAAATTAAGAAAATTAGAAGGATTAAAAATTTTGTTCTTCAAGTTACTTGTGCAAAAAAAAAAAAAAATAGTTAATGTATAGTAGCTACTGTTCTAAAAAGTCCGTTGAAGTTTCGTTTAGGCGTCTTCACGCCTCATCCTCGCTTTATCCTTATCTTGAGAAGCTAAACTCGAAAAATTTGAAGTTCAATTTTATATATAGTCACACTTAAATTTTTTATAACATTGATAATAATTAAAATTATTAAGATTGCCACATGTGATGGGATTTGTTTTCCTTCTATTGTATTAATAATTGTTACCTAATTGAGTATCAATTATTCAATTAGCCTCGAGAATATGTAAACTGTCAATTATTCTCATTAATTATTGACACATTTTAACTTATTAATTATATTAATGCAAATTATAAATAAAAAAAATTGTCTTGAATAAGCATTACGGTATCATTTTTAAGCACCAAGCTTTACTCTTTTAGGGTAGTTTGTAATTTTGGTCTCCAACTTTTTAAATTTATAACTATTCTATCTCAATCAATTTTTTTAGCATCAAACATCTTCAACTTTTCAATTTATTGCAAATCACGTTCCCATTGACATATTTTGACGAATTTACCCTCTTTTTTATATAAACAAAATAGAAAAAAACTTAAAACAACAAAAAACTAAAAAAAAATTATAAATGAAGTGCCATAACTTTTAAAAAAACATAAAATAACACCATCTTCCCCAAAAACCTAATATATTAGGGTGTATTCTCTTACCCATTTTCAATCCATTTTCTATTTTGTGTTTTTGGAAATAAGGGAAATGTGTTCTCTTGCCCATTTTTGAAAATTCATTTTCTAAAACACCCAAATTTTTTTCAAAGGAAATGGAAAATGATGTTTTCAACGTTTTTGCATTTTGTGTACAAAAAGGGCTGTTTTCCAAAACGGTTGAAAACGCGCGTTTTGTAGATGAGGTACGCGTTTCGAGTTCAACATCCGACATTTTCAAAATTTTTGTTCATTTTACGCTGGGCACAACATTTATAATATAATCGTTTTCCGCGTTTTTTTTTTTTTTTTTTGACAACAGGCAATTGCTTGCCACAATGGTCAGAACGCGTTAATTCTACTTTGGAGGTCAGGGGTTCAAACCTCAGCATGCGCGGGCTCCTTTCAATTGTTTTGAAATAATATAATTGTTTTTAATTCTAAATAATTCCAAATATAATTGTTTTTAAATATTTTTAATTCCAAAAATAATTGGTTTGAAATGTTTTTAATTGTTTTTAATTCCAAATAATTTTTTTAATTGTTTTTAAATATTTGTAATTCCAACAATAACTGGTTTGAAATGTTTTTAATTATTTTTAATTCCAAATAATTGTTTTTAATTTATTTTTAAATGTTTTTAATTTTTTTAAATACTTGTAATTCCAACAATAATTGGTTAGAAATGTTTTTAATTGTTTTTAATTCTAAATAATTCCAAGTTTTTAATTATTTTTAATTTCAACAATAATTGTTTTTAATTGTTTTTAATTAATAATTATTTTTAATTTCAAATAAATCCAAATTTCTAAAAAAATTCAAGAAAACGCGTTTTCGAGTTTTCTATTTTCAGAAACAATTTTTGAAAATTTAAAAAAGAACGCATTTTCAAAAATCTCAAAACAAACACCCAAAACATAAAACACAAAATGATTTCAAAACACAAAACACAAAACACAAACGCAAAAAGAACACCACCTTATTTTCTGTCATCATATTTTCACAACTTCCCAGCATCAGCTTCTGCTTCCAAGGTTGCTTCTGTAGCCACCATTTCTTTGTACCATAAGGTGAATAAATTAGAGGGAGGATGGTGAACAGAAATATGAGTGCGTGAAATTTTGGTACTTGGGGAAGGGAAAAGCCAGTGGCTTCAGATCTATGTCATAATGAAGTGAAGGTCACTTGGCTATTAGTCTATTGTGCCTACTTTGTGGTTGGTGTTTTGGTAATGTGAACCCTGTAAAATATGAGAGAAAATATATGTGTGGAGAGATAATTTTCTCTGTATATTGATGTAATGTAAATAATGAATAGAGTACAAGATATATATATATATATATATACTAGTGAATGACTAATAGAAACCTAATAAGAAAAGAAAAAGAGTTCTACCTAGAATATGAATATTACATGTATAGTATCCTACTACATAGTACTCTACTGTAAATAGAATTCTAATACTCCCCTCTCAAGTTGGAGCATGTATGTCAAAAGTGCTCAACTTGTGAGTGAAATTGTGAAATGCTTCCTTGCCAAATGCTTTAGTAAATAAATCCGCAATCTGATTATTTCTTGGAACATAGGCAGTCTTGATCTCTCCCTTATCAATTCGTTCACGAACAATGTGACAATCTATTTCAATGTGTTTTGTTTTTTCATGATATACTGGATTAGCAGCAATATGCATTGCTGCTTGATTATCACAATGTAATATTGCTGCTTGTGGGTGATCTACACTTAAATCTGTTAGTAATTGTCTCAACCATATAAGCTCACATGTAATAGAAGTCATTGCCCTATACTCAGCTTCTGCTGAAGATTTGGACACAGTCGTTTGTTTTTTGCTTTTCCATGATTTAAGTGCCTTTCCCAAGAACACACAATATCCTGTAACTGATCGTCGTGTAGTAATATCTCCGGCCCAATCTGTATCACAAAATCCTGCTAACTGTAATTTCCCACTTGATGGGAAATATAATCCTCGTTCTGGTGCCCCTTTCAAGTATCAGAGTAATCGGAGAACTGCATCAAGATGGGGTTGTCTAGGTGTCTGTATAAACTGACTGAGTGTATTGACTGAATATGAGATTTCTGGTCTGGTAATGGTGTGATAAATGAGCTTTCCTACCAACCGTCGATAGTATGTGGGATCTTTCAATAACTTTCCATCAGTCAAATTAAATTTCAATGACTGCTCCATAAGAAATGCTGCAGGTTTTGATCCAAGTAATCCGGCTTCTTGAAGAATGTCAAGAGTATACTTCCTTTGGTTTATTGAAATCCCCGATCATGAGCGAGTAATTTCTATTCCAAGAAAGTATTTTATTGTGTCAAGGTCTTTCAACTTGAATTGGGATGCAAGGAAGGTTTTTGTAGTAGAGATTGCTTCTCTATTGTTTCCTGTGACAATCATATCATCCATATATAACAGAATTGCCGTAAATGAATTACCATTGACCTTTGTAAAGAGTGAGTAATCTGCATGTGACTGTTTGAACCCAAACTGAATAATAGCAGACACAAATTTTTGAAACCAAGAACGAGATGCCTGTTTCAATCCATATAAAGATTTATGAAGTCGACATACAACTGGTGTCTCCCCCTGTCGATGAAATCCAGGAGGGGGAGTCATATAGACTTCTTCATCAAGATCACCATGAAGAAAGGCATTGTGTACATCTATCTGATGAAGCGTCCAGTCACGAATAGAGGCGATAGCAAGCAAGCATATGACTGTAGTTAACTTTGCAACTAGAGCGAAAGTTTTATTATAATCAATCACTTCTCGTTGTGTAAACCCCTTTGTCACTAACCGTGCTTTGTAATGTTCAACTGTACCGTCAGAATGAAATTTAATTTTGAACACCCACTTACAACCAATAGGATGAGAACTTGGAGGAAGTGGTACAAGTGACCAAGTATTGTTTTCTTCCAAGGCACGAATTTCATTATTCATAGCAGCAACCCATTTGGGATCCTGACAAACTGCCTCATATGTAGCTGGCTCACTGATATGAGAAATATTATATGTAAAAGCACGATGAATAGAAGAAAGGTTACTATATGATACATACCTTGATATAGGATGTCGAGTGCTGGATTTGACTGGAAGAGATTCGGCTTGAGTAGGCAGAGTATGATTGATATAGTAATCTTTCAGGTGAAATGGGGTTTGAATTGATCTTGTGGATCGTCGAAGTTGGTCATTTGGAGGGTAAGAAGAGGTAGGTGGATCAGTGGTGGTTGGACACTGCTTAACAGGTCGATCGTTTAAGCTCTCTGTTGAAACGGATGAAGGAACCGGTCGACCGGCTGGACTCTCTGTTGAAACGGATGAGTGAACCGATCGACCGTCTAGAACGGATGATGGTTCAGGATATTCAGGCAAGTTATCCGTTTCTACTAAGTGTTGGTCCTCAGGGTTTGTGAAATGTGGTGTTTCAACATCTAGAGGCATAGATTGTAGCAATAGGATGGAGTTGGTTTCATCATTTTGTTGAGAAGTGTATGGAAATATATTTTCATGGAACACGACGTCTTGGGATACTACTAGCTTTTTGTCGGTTAGGTTATATAAGGTTTATGCTTTTTGTCCTGAGGAATATCCAAGAAAAACACACCGTTTGGCTCGTGTATCAAATTTATGGCTGGGTTTGAGGTTGGTGGCAGAACATAGGCAACCATAGACACGTAAATGGGAATAAGGTGGTGGTTTCTAAATGGGAATAAAGTGGTGGTTTCTTGTGTAATCTTTCATATGGTGTTTTGTGTAAGAGCAATGGCGAAGGTAACCGGTTGATGAGCTAACAAGTTGTTTTGATATGTTCTCCCCAAAATTTTAATGGAAGATTGGCTTGAAATCTAATGGCACGAGCCATATTTAGGAGGTGTCGGTGTTTTTTCTCGACCATTCCATTTTGTTGAGGGGTATAAGGGCATGATCTATGGAAAATTGTACCATTTTTATCTAAGAAAGTTTGCAAAGATAAGAACTCTTGGCCATTGTCAGACCTCAGGATTTTTATAGTCAGGTTGTGTTGAGTTTTAACCCAAGCAAAGAAATTTTTAATTATGTTTTGAGTTTCAGATTTGTGACGCATGAGGTGTACCCAAGTATAACGAGAAAAGTCATCAACAATCGTAAGGAAATATCTAGCACCAGAATAAGAATAAATCTTCTGAGGTCCCCAAATATCACAATGAATCAAATCAAAAGGTTTATTGCTAGAAATTTGACTAACTTTAAAAGGGAGTCTAGATTGTTTTGCCAAATGACAAACATCACAAATATCTTGAGAATAAAAACTAATATCTAAGGTACTTTGTGCAAAGAATTGAAGAGGTGAAGCTGAAGGGTGTCCAAGACGTCTATGCCATAAGTTGGTTGATCCACTAGTAGTATGATGTATTTGTGGTTTTTACGAAAGATAATATAGGCCGTTATTCTGCCTTCCTAAGCCAATCGTCTTCTTTGTCGTCAAATCCTTCATGACACAAAAATCAAGGAAAAATGTCACATAGCAACCTAACCCTTGAGTAAGTTTACTGATAGATAATAGATTAAATTTGAAATTGGGAACATAAAGCACATCATCAACATTCATATTATTTTCAAATTTAACTGCACCAATGGATTTAATAGGAGCATGACTCCCATTCGGTAGTTGCACAGTTTTGTGTTTTGGCATGAATTTATTCTCAAGAATACCATCATTCGTCACATGGTCAGTGGCCCCGCTATCAATAATCCATGAATTACTCAAAGGGGTAGTAGAGAGATTGATACTTGATGTGTTAACATAAGGCTTGTCATTACCCGACTTGTTGTTTAGAAGTGTTATGATCTGTTCATATTCTTTAGTTGTAAGCATTTTGCCTTCCTTTGGGTCAAGTGTAAAAGTGGTAGTAGTGTTTGTGAAGTGTTTGTTTCGTGGCTTCACGTCCTTCCCATGAAACTTGTGCCCTGGAGGGAAGCCATGGATGAAATAGCAGGTATCAATGATGTGGCCAATCATCCCACAATGGGTGCATCGTTTCTGGCCAGGGTCCGTTGGACAGGTCGACCGGTCGGATAAAATGGTCGACTGGTTCAACCGATTGTTATCTTTCCTATTCGTCTTCTAATTGTTCGACTTCTCCCAATTGATTGAATGTTGTCCTTCACGATCTGTTGTAACCTCAACTTGCCTTTCATGTTGCATTAAAATAGCATGGACTTTTCTGGTATCTGGAAAGGGCTCATCATTAGTATGTTTCCACGAATTGTAGAATAAGAATCATTCAACACCATCAGGAATTGCATGACTTTTTCCTTCTCATCCCTTTCAGCCAGTGCTTTAAGATTTTCACAAGTGCATCCAATTGGGTTGTGATAAGAACCCAATTTATCCCATAGTCCCTTTAATTTGGTGTAATAGGTTGACACCGATTGATTTCATTGTCGATGCTCAGCAATCTCTTGGCGAATCTGATATATTCGTGCATTATTGTCTTGAGAAAATCGATCTCGTAGGTCGTTCCATATCTCTGTGGCAGATTCGGAGTATATGATACTTTCAGCAATATCTGGATGTATCGAATTAAGTATCCAGGACAGCACCATATAATTACTTCGATCCCATATGGAATACTTCTCATCTTTTGCTTCTGGTATTTCGATCTTTCCATCAATGAATCCAATCTTATTCTTGGCAATTAGAGCAATTCTCATAGATCTACTCCATTGTGCATAATTGTTTCCATCAAGCGGTTTAGAAACGAGGATTAAGCCGGGATGATCGGATTGCTGTAGAGCCATGGAATCCGATTGGACAATCGTTGCTTCTATGGTGTTTGTACCAGACATCGTTGCTCATAATCGTTGCTCTGATACCATGTAAAATATGAGAGAAAATATATGTGTGGAGATATAATTCTCTATGTATATTGATGTAATGTAAATAATGAATAGAGTACAAGATATATATATACTAATGAATGACTAATAGAAACCTAATAAAAAAAGTAAAAGAGTTCTACCTAGAATAGAAATATTAGATGTATAGTATCCTACTACATGGTACTCTAGTGTAAATAGAATTCTAATAAACCCCATTGGAACCAATGGAGTCTGGGAACTTTTTTGAGCATGTTAAATTATAAAACATTCTTCTGGTTATTCAACTTTTTCATTTACTGTTTATATTTACTCCCTTTTTCCTTATATATATTTACTGTATATTCAACTTTTTCATTTTGTATTCTTTTTCTACGGATGCAGGGTGGTATAGCTAATGGCAGAATTCAGAAGGTTGAAAACTAACATGGTATAATAAAGGGATAAAAGGGTTCATGTTTGATCAAAATCATAAAGTCCCAGGCAAATGGTTGACATATAGGTTGTCTTTGTCATTAGTTTTTTGTATAATCAATACCGGGTTAAAAATATTTACTGTTCTTGTGGCATTGCTATTTGTACCTGTGATAATATTGCATCTGCTGCCTCTGTGCAACAAAAAAAAAAAACCTTCTTCTGATAAAAAGGAGAGAAATTCAAATGTTCTACTTTATGGTTTGGCCTTGCACAGTTCCCTAGAACCCTTTTTCTATTTAGAAAATGATACAGAATAAGGTTTTTGGGGAAGAAAGTGTTCTTTTATATTTTTTAAAAGTTATGGAACTTCATTTGCAAATTTTTTTTAGCTTTATTCTATTTTTGTTTATTTAAAGAGGATGGCAAATTCGTCAAAATATGTCAATAAGGACATGATTTGCAATAAATTGAAAGATTGGGGATGCCTGGTGCTAAAAAAAATTAGTTGGGGGTATATTAATTATAGATTTAAAAGGTTGGAGACCAAAATTGCAAATTACCCTTACTTTTAACAAAAAAGGGCTATTGGATTTGATGAAGTATTTTCTAATTCTTATTCAAAATATCAATAATAACCAAAAACTTCACTCTTGCGATTACAAGACTCTCCTATTTATAGAGTTGACTCAAATGCGTTGACTCTCATATTTACAAAATATGTTGATGTGGCTAAATAAAATAAAATATTTGTATATATAGTAAATGATTGTAAAATGTCTGATTATCTTCTGACGACTGATATTCATCAGTCGATCAACTAGAGTTTTAACATCATTAGTCAGTCGATATAATCAATATCAGGATCTTTTTTATTAAATATGCTATTAATGTTTTCTTGAATTTTCATTAAAAGAGAACAATTTCGATATATGATGTATGGAGAATTGCATTTGGTCTTTCAAATTGAATTGCCCGTGACATTTTTTCAAATGTCGAACAACTAATAACGTTGGTCACGTCCTATTAGAGTTAAGAAGTGAGCTCTAAAATCACTTAGCCTCCTTACTTACTTCATCTTGATCATAGTCAAAGTGACCTGGTTTAAAGTCAATTCATAGTTAGGAAGTGAGCCTTACGATCATTTAGTTTCCTCCCTTGTTTCATTATGATCATAGCCGAAGCAATTTCTATTGAAGTTAATTGAAAGAGACGTGATGGTAAACGTAGTGATATGGATGGTCAGTGTGTGCGGGATGACATTCTTATATGAAGGTCAAAGTTAGAAATGAAAAGGGATATGAAGAGTCTTGAAAATAAGTCATTTTGAAATAATTTTATTTTTTAATTCTTATAAAAAAAAATTAGACGAAGTAAAATGAAAAAAAAAATCTAATTTCGCATTTTAAATGAAATGAGCAAATCAGAAACCTTTGTCCATTAAATGTAAGATGAATATTTGATTGCCATGTTTCTAAAAACTGAAGTAAATTTTTAAATTTATTTTTAGTCCAAGTAGATAATCTTAGAGTTAAATGTTTGAATAATGACCGAGCTTTTAGTATGGTCTTCATTTGCTTATTGAATTTCAAAAAGGTGCTGAACGCTCACTAAACTTTAAATAGTTACTCGCTGTTACTCACTACTCATGATCCATTAATGACCATTGGACGAATATGCACACGTTGCATACGAATTGTCCACGTGGCACACGCGTCTACCAACAATGTACAAGTGGACGTCATGTCAGAAATCTCTCTTTGAAAGTGCGATTTCTAAAGGTTAAAAAACAAAAAACAAAAACGTAATCAACAAAATTTCTTCAATCAAAATTTTCACAAATCGTATTTGCCCCAAAATCAAATCCATGAAGCCCTAACCCTATCTATCTCTTTCCCGCGACAAACAAACATACCCTACCTCATAGGGACCACCACTTGTTTGAATAATCAACAATGTTGAATTTGGAGGGACTATATAAAGGTAAAACACCTAGTTTGTTGGGAGTTTACTTTGTGTTTTTGTGTGGTATTCTCAACTATACTGAGTAGTGTCGGATTTCTAGAGACTACCATCATCCTTTTTTTTCTTTTTTCAATTTGATGTGATTAATTCAAAATTGCATGCCTTGTCTTTGAGCGTAAAATCTGATTTTAGTTTGTAGTTTGTGTTGTCAGATGTGGAGGATGATTCGGACTTCAATGATTCTGAAAATGAATGTGAGGATGAAGACGATATGTTGTATGATCAGAATGTCACGAAAGGAATTGAAATTGAAGTTGATGAGAGAGTTGTTGAAGGGGCCGAAGAGGTCGAGGATGAAATAGATGATTTAGAGTACCTTCGTCCGAAGAATTGCTAAGTGTATATGAATCTGATGATGAAAGTGAGTATAGGTTTCCGTAGTTTGTTGCTGAAACTGATATGCAGAATCCAAATTTTGTAGTTGGATAGAAGTTTAGGTCCATTGAAGAGTTTAAAGAGGCAATAAAAAGTTACGGGGCTGTGAATAGGTATAATGTAAAGTTTAAGACAAATGACGAATCTAGAGCACAAGTCGTTTGTAAAGTGGAATGCAGGTGGAAGATTTGGGCGTCGAATGTGAAGAATACTAGCACGATGCAAGTGAAATCATATACTCCCGAGCACACTTACAGTCGAGACCAAAGTCATAGACATTGCACATAGCCGCAGTGAAGAGTGATTTGAAAATCGATATTAGTAGGAATATTGCTTGGAAAGGAGACACGCTAGGAAGTTGTTAGAAGGAACAATTGATGAGCAATTTGGGTTGTTGAGGTCATATGCCGCAGAGGTATTGAGGAAGAACCCGGGGTCTAGTATGATTATAGGTTTACATGAGCAAATAGTCCATGGCATTTACATATGCTTTACTGCTTGCAAGGAAGGTTTTGTGAGAGGTTGTAGAAAGTTGATTAGGCTTGACGGATGTCATTTGAAGGATAAATATGGTAGTCAACTACTTACAGCAGTAGCACTTGACGTCAATGATTGTATCTATCCCGTGGCATATGCAGTTGTTGAGAAGGAAAATACATATTCGTGGAGATGGTTCATCACCCATTTGGGCGAGGATGCATGGATTGATAACCATGGGGACTGGACTCTTCATGACTGATAGGCAGAAGGGTTTGCATAACGTGTTAGATGAGTTGTTTCCTTCGATGGAGCATATATTTTGTGTCCGCTATTTGTACACAAATTTTTTCAATTGGGGATTCAAATGTAAAATATTTAAGGATTATTTTGTGGCGAGCTGCGAAGGAAACTACAGTTTTGCTAATTTTAGAGTTTGGATGAAAAAAATTAGAACCGCGAACAAGGATGCCTACAATTGGTTGACGGAAAGAAATTCAATAGAGTAGAGTAAGTCACACTTTTCGATGAAACTAAAGAGTGACATTTTGCTTAATAATGGTTGTAAGGTATTTAAAAAGGCTTTGCTAGATGATAGAGAGAAGATGATTCTAACTATGCTCACGTCCATACAAACTAGCTTCATGAAAAGAATTTAGTCGAGACGGGATAGGACGAGACCGTACATTGGACGTTTGTGTCCAAAGATTAAGAGAAATTTGGCAAGAAATATTGCAATGACTGATAGTTGTACACTAGATTGGTCGAGAGGACCACAATACCAAGTCAACAGCCTCTCAGATGTATTTGTTGTAGATTTGGAGGTGCGCATGTGTGCATGTCGAAAGTGGGACCTAACTGGGCGTTGTAGCTATTATACGGGACATGAGAAATGAGCCAGAAGACTACGTAGATAATTTTTACATAGTTGATGCTCACCTTAATTGTTACAATAACATTTTGAAGCCAATTAATAAAAAAATACTTTGGCTAGCGATTGATATTCAGATTAAAGCCCCGTCATGGAGTGTCCCAAAAAAAGGGTAGGCAATAGATAAAGAAGAGGAGGCAGGTAGAAGAAGATTTCATTCAACACTCTCAGTCCCAATCCAAAATAAAGAGGAAAGGTCAAGTTGTAATGGCATGCTCATAGTGTGATTTGCAAGGGCACAACAAGATATATCATTTTAGGCCCGACACACCGAGTGATGTAAGTATACTAGCAAGGAATTGTATTTTATTTTTACAGTATAGTTATTAAAATGACATCCATATATACTTACTAATTGTAGGATTGATTCAATGCTCATCTTGAGTCTGTGGGGAATGAAATGGAGACACATTTGGTTACAAGGAAAAGGGTAATTAGCACATTTCGTCCATATCTTTTGAGTCTATTGCGCAATTCATCCATATCGTTTGAATTTTAGCATTTGGGTATTTAAATCTCCCATTCTTTGTGCAAAAGGTCATTACCGTCTAATTCTGTCAACTGTTGCCGTTAAAGACAACGTGTCATCTGCAATGTTTCATTCTATAAAGGGCATTTTCGTCAACTCACCAAATATACTGTTTCCACCAAATCCAACCCATTTTCTCCTGCAAATCCAACCCATGGAAAATTTACTATTTCCCTGTAAGAAATTGAACCCATCATTTTCTTCATCTTGATTTTGCTTCTTTTGAACTTGTTGTAACCCTTCAAGCGGCGGCGACGGCTCCACAACCCTATTCTCCTGGTTTTCCAAATATTCTTGAGGGTTTTCACTTTGGAAAACTGTAGATGGGTCCCAAATTTTCGATCGAGAGGCCGACGAGGCAGAGGAAGAAGATGATCGTGGCTGTGATCCTTTTTTTCGGTGCTTGGGTTGACAAAGAAGACGAGGACGAAGACATGCACGGAAAATCAAAAAGAGGCGGAAAATATTGTAGAACAATAATGGGAGTTTGTGGCACTGATGGCATCGGATTGTGCATTTTTTTCGTCAATCACCCTTACCAAATCCTTTATTTTACTCTCCAGTCTCTTGGTTTTTTCCTCAACCATCTCAGCCAGGTGACTAACCTACAAACCAACAAACACAGACACAACACTCCTTTCCAGTTCCAAATTCACAACATTCTCACTCACCTGAATCAACTCATGTCACAACACATCTAACTCGGAGTTAGACCGAGTCAGATCCGATTCCTGAGACCCTTTCGAGCGCATAAGTGATTCCACCTCTTTGCGGTGCTCCATTGACTCCTTGAGAAGCCTTCGATTCAGAGATTTGAGGCTCTCGAGCTTCACTGAGGCCTCATTTTCCATGGCTATCGAATCTTGTTGCGGGGTCTGGACGGGTTCCTCTTACTTTTGATGCGCTTTCTCTTGGTGGGAGTGGGACACTTTCTTCTTGGCCATTGCTTTTATGGGTCTGCTCTGATCAGTTTTGCAGATAGGATAAAAGCTTTGCAGGAGAAAATGGGTTGGATTTGGTGGGAACAGTATATTTGGTGAGTTGACAAAAATACATTTCATATAATAAGACATTGCAGATGACACGCTGTCTTTAACAGAAACAGTTGACAGAATCAGACGGTAATGACCTTTTGCGCAAATAATGGGTGATTTAAGGATCCAAATGCCAAAATTCAAACGATATAGATGATTTGCGCAATAAACTCAAAGGATAGGGACGAAATGTGCTAATTACCCAAAAAAAAAGGTTAACATGCGAAATTGTATTATCTTTTTGGTTGTTTAATACCTTGCAAATAAATGTACTAATGTGTTTTTTATCGACGTATGAGAAACTGATTCCAAATAGGGACACTGAAGGGCGATCAAATTAGCCCAAGAGAAACATTTAGCGTACCAGTTCATGTCCACACCCAGAGTTGACTTACATGGGCAAAGGGAATGACTAGCAGCATCTTCATTACCTGTTGTTGAAGGACACACCAGAGGAAAAGTGTGGCCGATTTTCGAATGGAGGAAATTGACATTAGCTCAATGGTTGAGGAGCTTCAAAGATTGAATGCTGAGGAGGCAGCTACAACAAGAGCTGCAAGAACATGTGCGAAAAGATAGATTAACACAAGATCATCCCATTTTGTACCACTAAGATCAAGATGAAATGGTTAGTTATAAGGATCTTGGTCTTAAGCAATTACTCTGTTCTACATTTTGTGTAATTTTGAATTTACATGTGTATATTGAACGGAAAACGTGAAATGCATATGAGACCAATAATAAACCAGGGACTCTTAGTGGATTATTATTGAGGATTTGGCAGTGTATATTTGCAGTTGTATCATATGCATTTCACTTTTTCCAGTTGAATCTGGGTATGTGTTACAAGCATATGCAATGCCAAATTTCCTTTTTTTGCATTCTTTTTCACCTGATATGTAATCTGCAGTGATTAATGTTGGACATGAAAATTGTCAAATTTTAAGAGTCTGCATTCATGTTGCATTTTATTTGATCAGATATCTATTAAACCAATGAATTGAAAGTTATTTTTTTCAATGTCATGTTGAGAGAGAAGTCATACAACTCACATCTATTGCTAGAAGCATGTATTCTCAATATTCTCAATCAGTTGACGAATTGTATGTTACAACTGTTGACAAGTTTCAAGGACAGCAAAATGACTGTATCTTATTATCTTTTGTTCGTACTCACTTTGTGGGACATCTGCGTGCTATAAAAAGGCTAGTTGTTGCAATGTTCCGTCCTTGATTGGGATTATATGGAGCCGAATCTACATTATAAAATTCTCAAGTCTTAGAGAAGATCAAATGCACTTGCCAAAATTATGGGGAAAGCTGAAAGTCTTGGGATCTTTTGAACACGAATTTTTTTCATTGCAAATGGATGTTTTACCTGAAATTTGATCAGGGTCAGGACCAAATTGGGACTTCACTTCTACCATTGTGCAGAGTTTTTTCCAACCTCAACAGAACCCAAAATCTCTACCAATTAACTCACCATTCAATCTATAACTTCATGACCATAACCAACAATGGAAAATATATGAATTGCATTCAAACACATTTTGACATCTACAAACAAGGATAACAAAAAACAATCCTTAATATATGAAAATATAGTCACATTACAACTGCCAACTGCAGTACATACTACAAACTAACAAATGCTACAAGATTTTCCTACATATTTATACTTTCTTATTCTGCCTCTGAAATTGTCAACACACAGCACGTACTATGATGAACATCACATGCAGCCACAAAACAATCTTATAAATTCTCGCAGTTCTGCCAATGTCTTCTTTCTCGTTGTCGGCCTCATTATTCTTTCTCAAAAGCCTGTTGATTACAGACTTGTATCTATCATGGGGTGCAAGATCAGTCCAATCAAAAAAATCACATGAAGCTACCTTTTCGTAGAATCTGCGACCACAAAATCACATATCAGGATTAATCTAAGTCCACGATGTCTTCAAGATTAGAAGTTAACCACAGTAACATTGCCTTCTCTTCATTATCGGTGTAGAATTGTAAAAGTTTTCTATGTGAGGTGGGGTGGAGATGTCTGTTTGTGGGGAGAGAGGGTGAGATGGGGTTAGGGCTTCACATATTTGATTTTGGGGCAAATGTGATTTGGGGAAATTTTGGTTGATGGAGTTTTGTTGATTGCGTTTTTGTTTTTTTGTTTTTCTTTTACTCTTAGAAATCTCACTTTAAAAGTGCGATTTCTGACATGGCGTTCACTTATATATTTTTGACAAACATGTGTGTTATGTGGGTATTCCGTCTGCCACGTATGCAGATCCGTCTAATGGCCATTAACAGATTGTGAAAATTGAGTAACGATTCAATACCTTTTTGAAGTTATAGTAAAAGTTGAGTGATAATCACGACCGTATGGAGTTTTCTCCATCTCGAGAAGAAAAAAAATGTTTAAATGTCCGTATGTCATACTGTCACTACATCTTCAATTTTTTTCTTTACAAAATCATCTACTCCAAAATCTTCCTAATTCGATCATCTCTGATCTCACTCAACTGATCATTTTCAAAATCTACCCATCTCTTCAATTTATCTCTCTCAATAGATCATTTTCCTCCATCAATCATCTCCAAAATCTGTTCATCGCTTCAATTTATTTTCTTTAATCATCATCTTCCTTCATTGATTATTTTAATATATGTTCATCGCTTTAATCTATTATTATAATATAGTCTACTATCGAATTACATTACAAAAAAATATTAGACTATTCTTATTCATGGATAGAGAAGAGAGGAAAATAGGTCATATTCAAAGATGGACAGTTAGTCTGAAGTGTCAACTTCAACGTGAAACATTTATTTTTCCGTCCCATAAAATTCCATACCGTTAACACCTCGTGTCGCGGTTCCCTTTCCCATTTCGCCGGTGATTCAAAACCCTAACTTGAATCGTTATCTTGATCCTGATTCACACTCCCCTCTAAAAACCTGCTCCCTTTCTTTCTTTAATCTTTGTTAATGGACGGAGTTTCGAGATTCGACAACCCTAAGCTTCTTAGCTAACAAGCCAGCAATGCAAAACGACGGCGCAGCGGTGAAACCGCTTCCCCCCTTTATCCTCGATCGGTTCAGGGCCATGGTGAAGGAGAGAGAGGAAGAACTTACGGTTTCCTGTTATGCCGTCGACGACGCGGTTTCTCCCTTGAGCACCGATGAAATTGTTCAGCTTTATGAGACTGTGCTATCGGAGCTCACCTTCAATTCGAAGCCCATCATCACTGATCTGACGATAATTGCCGGAGAGCATAGAGCGCACGGTGAGGGCATCGCGGATGCTATTTGCGCTAGGATTATTGAGGTATACCATCCGGGATTGTTTGTAATTATAGACAGGTTTTATGGTTCTTGTAATTGTTGATTTAATCATCTCAAGTGAGTTGCAGATTATTCTAGCTGTAGTGTTGAAAGTGCATAAAGATTGAATTTGTCTCTTTCCTTTTATTTTTTGTTTCTTTTTTCCTTTTTGTTGGGTTTGAATATTTGCAAAATGGGAGCGCTCTGATGAAACAATTGAACGAATGAGAAAGGTCATACTGTTTGGCAGCATGCAATTGGGTCCCCTTATCCCCACTTTGAATTTGCTTTCTTTATTGTTGGATAGGTGACCGGGGGTGTGATGTTTGGAACTGAACCCTTGATTTTAAGGCTGCACACTTGGATGGTTTACGAATTATGCTTTGCCACTCTTTTAATAGCCTACCTTGATCTGCATGGTTTATAGCTTCGAACCTTCAATGACCCTATGGTTGGGCACAATCTAAGATATGTGTTTCTGTAAGAATTCGTTTCTACGATATTTATTGTTGTATTACAATCATTCTTGTTGTCTTCCTTTCACTCTTTTTCGGGTCTTAGCTAGACATTTGGAACTTGGAAGTGTATCTGTTTGGAGGTTAATGTATTTCTAGAAATATGTCTTCAAAAGTTTGGAATTTTTTTGTTTTATCCTCTGATGATTGTCTTTTCCAGGTTCCAGCTGAGCAAAAACTGCCTTCTTTATATCTTTTGGACAGCATTGCGAAGAATATTGGCGGTGAATATGTTAAATATTTCTCTGCCCGCTTGCCTGAGGTAAGTAAATTAATTGTGGGTGGGTGGTTGAGGGGTGGAGTGTTTGTTGCATGCTCATCATTAACTGTTAGCTTACTAGGTTCTGATATGTCTATGATTTTTCATTTAAATTGGATTGCAAAAGGTTTTCCTTGAGGCCTATGCACAAGTCCAACCCAACATGCATCCTGTAATGCGCCGTCTTTTTGATACGTGGTCAACAGTGTTCCCACCATCAGTACTTAGCAAGATTGAGACGCAGTTGCAAATTTCCCCTTCTGCAAACTATCAGTCTTCTGACTTGACCCTCTTGAGAGCTTCTGAGTCTCCGCGGCCTATACATGGCATACATGTTAATCCAAAATATTTGGAATCGCAGCATCAGTTTGGACGTTCAACTGTAGATACTGTAAGGTTTTAGCAAAGTGTTTCTTGTTTTTACTCTTTAGCACTGTTTCATTTCTCTGGTGAATATCAGCTCAATCATTGCTGTAGAATATCTATAATTCAGTTTTTATGTTGTAAATGTTGTTTCATTTGACATTATCAGTATTAACTGCCTTAGAAAATATAGATAGTGGTGTTGTGATATCATCTTCATCATTATTTTCCTTCCTCGGTGGTTTATTACGTTAGCAGATGTGCTTATTTGTGTTTAAAAATAACGAGGGACTATGAGAAAATTCACAAAGCCTTGAAGAACATTTTGTTCTGTAATATAATATGGAATAGAAATGGAGCAGGTGAGCCTTCTTTGTTGCTGGATCAAAGCTAAATACTTTTCTAGAATTTTGCTTTTGTGTGTCTTATGGCCTTATGTATAATTTTTGGGCAGTGTTGGGACCAAAAAATTTGCAACTACTCATCACTTAGTTTACGTGCTGGCTTCTTGTTAAGGGTCTATTATGTACTCTAAATAAGTATTTGGTACAAACTATTTATTTGAGACTAAATCTGCCAGTGATAGGCAATGTCATCAGATATGTTGACAGATACTGCACTATAAAAAAGAAAGAAACGTAAATTATTAGAGAAGTTCTGACACTACATGGCTAGGATGCGTCAACTCAGAATAGGTATGTATTTGGTATAGGCCTATGAAAGATTTAATAATTCCAAATTAATAAGATATTGTCAACTATTATGACAAGGATGGAGCAATTTATTGGACACATTTTGCAGTGTTGGATAGGGGTCCATCCCATGAGGGTGTGACAGTTTTGCTTTGGGAACATCAATTTTCAGAAGTATTCCCTGCACCGTATGTCATCAATAGCAAAAAAAGTCTTAGTTGCGGTGGTTTACGTTGTTAGGCGTTTGGGAGTATCTGAAGCATTTTCAAGCAATTGAGTACGTTAGAGCTAGATAGTAGAAGGAGATCAATTTTAGAAAGAAATTTGTTTCATTAAATAAAGAAGCTATTGTTGTCTGAATATTTGGCTTCTGACTTATTTTTTCCATTTTCTTCAAAATTAGTTGAATACTTGACTCCATTATTTTTCCATTTTTGTCTTATTTTAATGGTTCCGCACCTTTTATAATGTATGGACTTCAGTTGTCGCCCTTTTCCGTAGGTGTTTTCATGCCACCTCATACCTTTTTAAGATCCTTCTTTAGTTAGTCATGCTATTTATGTCTGATTTAATCAATGTTCTTGGCTGCCTCAGATCTTCCATTAAATGTAGTGATGGACCAAATGAAGTGGCCCAGAAGTACTTTTGCAGTTGACCCCGAATCTATTGAGTTTAAGGCTTTGTTTGCGTTGATCAATGTTTTTGGCAGTTTTTTAGAGTACACTTGTTAATTGAAGTGACCACCTCTTTTTTAGCTAATATTGGGCTTTTTAAATTTAAGATTCACGTTCTGAGTGCTTTAGTTAGTGGCTTTTTAAGAACTAGTGAAAATGTATTTATTTTAACAATATTCATGAAATAGATGACCTGTGGATGAGCTTCAACATTGAAATAATCTTGTTAGAAACCATCCATGGGGGCATAGTGAATATGTTCCTCATAATGCCATGTTAATGATTCTTCAGGTTGGAGCTGAAGGTCTAAAATCCTCTACTCATGGAATTGGGCATGACAGGTCGTTATCACCATCACTTGATGAGTTTGATGTGGATAGTCTTTGCGGGCAACCTGCTGAAAGAGCATCTCCATCTCATTCTGGCTTTGGTTATGGGCTCCGCAGAGTGATGGGTAGAGATGAAGAGACAAGTGAATGGCAAGCGAGAAATTGGCACGATGCTTCCAGTCATCAGTTTATAAAATCTGCTGCGTACAGTTCTAACAGTGGAGTTGATCTTCGAGGACCCAGAGCTTTGATTGATGCCTATGGAATTGATGAAAGGGAAAAAGAATTCAGCCTCGGACATCCAAAGGTTGAATACTTGGATGTAAATGGTGTTGACCAGAAGGCATCTATCAAGACATGGCAAAATACAGAAGAGGAAGAATTTGATTGGGAAGATATGAGCCCAACTTTAGGAGATCAAAGTCGGCATAATGAGTTACATTCATCATATGTCCCATTAGATGGTAACTTGACAGCAAGACACAGCTTTGCTATACACCATGCTGCACCTTTTGCAACTCATTCCAGAAACAGCTGGTCTAAGACCCAATTTTCTTCAGCTACTGATTCTTCTGTTGTTAAGGATGTTCCCCATAGTGTATGGTTAATATACTTGTCTTTCTCAATCCTAATTTTCTTTTGGCACTTCTATGAGATAATTTTGACGATGATGAAGTTTCACTGACTGTGTTCTAACATGTAAAGATTTTGAGTTACATTACATATGATGGCTACCTATTGTCAATTTGTTATTTCTATAGGTGTGAAGAAGTTATACATTGCTTTATGAGCTTCTCTTGATCTGATTGGAGCTATCCATATGTGCAGCTTTTTCTTGTCTAGTGGTTTACAAGCTATTGTTACTCTCTTACCAACATAGCAATCTTCCATCAAATAGAATTCATTCTTCTTGGACTATTATTTTACCTTCAGTAGTGGTATCAGGCTATGAGCCTATGTCTAACATGCATATCCTGACTCGGGCTTCTTAAAGCATTATATTCTTTGATGCCGGGCTCTCGAAACTACCGAAGGTACAATCATTTCTTTCTTTCTTTCTTTCTTTTTTGGCAGTCTGGTCTTGGAGTAATTAACAAGATTACTGGACTCCGCAAACCCACAAGTCAGATTACTGCTTCTAGTTCTGCTAGAGAATCCTGGAAATTTCCTGACCATTTGAATTCTAAAGGAGGTGGTTCCTATTCTGGAACTGGAAGTTTTTCCTCAGCTTGTGAGGTAAAGCCGACAATAATAGGCAATTTCCCTAGTGCAGATGGAAAATTTTGCAGGCGCCCAGATGTTGTGTCCACGATCGGTTCTATGTTTGACTCTCTATCTCCAGAGATTCCATCTGCTGATGCACCAGCTTCAACAGAATCATGGCTTCCTGCAAAGCTGCAGAGTTCATATCCACTGCCTTCACTTGCTGCTCTTCCCTCGCAAATGCAGATGAGAGGTCAGTTTAACCCGATGAGTTCTGGCAATGTCATAGTTGATCAAGGTCTGAACAAGTCAATTCACTCTAAGCAGCGTTTCGGTGGCACTAATAGCATGGCACAAAGCAAATTGCCTCAATTTCCTAGTCAGCGCCCTGGACTAGTCCCCTTGAATCTGCAAAGTTCTGCACAAGCTGCACTTGTACAGTCACATTTATTAATGTCTCAGGGGGTTCGGCTAAATTTGCTTCTTCCTTCTTCAGCACCAGCCCTATCACATGCAACAATACAACCTCTGAATCACGGATATGCTGCACAACGGCATGGTCCTCCCAGTGATACTGCCTTGCATAATATTGTATTGGGTGTGCAGTCATCTTTGCCGATCAATAATGCTCCAAATACATCAATTCATTTACCAGGGGTACCCTTGCCATCTTTACCCCGAGGGCCGCCTCTTGGCACAACACAATCAATACCTATTCCTCAAAATATTGGTCAACTTGCTCCTAGTCCTCCAGCAGGGGGTGCACTTTCAGGTTTAATTAGTTCTCTAGTAGCCCAAGGTTTGATATCATTAACAAAACAGGTATTTATTTGGGTCCTCTGTCATGTCATTTGCTTCTTGATTTGAGCTCTTAATGAAGGAAAAATTATTCACAGCCATTGGATGCAATATATAGGATTCTTTGGGTGTGGAGTTTGATCAAGATCTTCTTAAGGTGCGTCATGAATCTGCTATAACTGCTTTATATGCTGATCTTCCAAGACAATGCACAACATGTGGCCTTCGATTCAAAAGCCAAGAAGATCACAGCAAGCATATGGATTGGCACGTGAACAAGAACCGAACATTAAAAAACCGTAAGACAAAGCCTTCTCCCAGCTGGTTTGTGAGCATTAGTATGTGGCTTCACGGTGCAGAGGCATTGGGAACGGAAGCAGTTCCAGAGTTTTTGTCTGCCGAAAACATTGTGGAAAAGAAGAAATATGAAGAAATGGCTGTCCCTGCTGATGAGAATCAGATGGCTTGTGCATTGTGTGGCGAGCCTTTTGATGATTTTTATAGTGACGAGATGGACGAGTGGATGTACAAGGGGGCTGTTTACATGAATTCACCAGCTGGGTCATTTGAAGGGATGAACAGGTCTCAGTTAGGTCCTATAGTGCATGCTAAATGCAAGTCTGACTCTCATGTGATTCCCACCGAAGATTTTACAAAAGACGAAGGGGTATGTTGTTTCCCGCTATTCTCTTTTCGTACTCCTATTCTAGAGCCTTGCTTTGTTCATTTTTTTCCCCAAGATAATGTTCTTTCTTGTTGATATTATCTAGTGCTTATGTGGATGGATCACGTTGGTCTTGTATTGGCCCTTTTGGTATTAATAAGATGATGCATACAACTTGTAAACTTGAAATTATTCTTCATGTTCCCTTAGGACTAGTGATTTTGACTTCAAGCCATGTAAAATATAGGATAAACTTGTATTACAGATTTATTGAGATTTAAGTTGGTAATACCCTAGTATGGGATGCATACTCACTTTGTGGGAGCCATAGTCATAATTCCTAAAAAGTTTTATCCAGCATATGGAATCAATAAAGAAATGGTACTTTAGATTGACATTATATCTCATCTAATATCATTATAAGATTGTGCAGTCTCTCTTTGTTTTAAAATTCATTTCGAATATCTTTAATTATATTGTTAGAATGGTGCAATTTCCAATTTTGAATTAAAAAAAAAAATTGCAATAGGGTGCTCTCAATAAATATATCTTGCATATTTATCTAAGTATCTTACTTATTTCTTTGAGTAAACAAACTTGTATTTATATTGTTTATATTCTTTCCTTTCTAAATTAAATTAATATAAGCTGATATTGTGAATATTTGTCGTTCAGGTGTATTGGTTTTTATTCGAACATTAATATGTTGATTACCAACATTTTAAACTGCAGGGGATTAAAGTAAAAGGTCCCTAATTTCTTTCTTACAAATAAGATATAACAGATTATAGTGGACATGCTCAACTTGAAAGTTTCCTGGAATTAAGGGTACCTAATTGCAAATTTTCTGAGAACCCCTTCCCCTATTTGGCGGGGTAACATACGTGGATACTTTTGGGGATTCATTGACATTCAACCCGTTCTTAGCCTGTGACGTGTCTGTTTCTACAATAGAGTTTTATGATTTCATCATTTTCTGTAAGTTGATTTTCAACAAATCAAGTCATGATGTATAACAGTTAACTATGCATTTTACGTTCGACCTGTGGTAACTATATGGAAATTATAGTTACTATCTGACTGCATGTTGAATGCACTGAACTCCCACTGTTGTAGAATCTTGAAACACAATGTTCACGTGGAAAACCATAAATTAAGGAAACGTCTTTCATTATTACCTAATAATTGATTTTTATTTTTACAACATAATTGAATATATACCATATATTTTTATGCTTTCAGTTTGAAGAGCTGTGTAATGCCTGTTATATTTGGAAGCATGTTCAAGTATCGTTTGCCTTGTTTATATATTTGGTACTACGTGGTTGTGGCAACGTGCTGACTAAAGATGTAATTTTTTTTCCATTGTATATTTGCAGGAATTATCTGAAGAGGGTATTCAGAGGAAAAGGATGCGGAGTTAACTTGTTTGTATCAGCTTCTAGGTCACCTGTAACTTAATATGAGTTTCTTCAAGTTAATTTTCCATTTTTTTCTTATCCCGGCAGAATCTTGTACATGTATATAGTCGGACTTGTAACATTCGCATTATCTTGCAGTACTCCTACCCTTCTTCCCGCGTTAAGAATTCTAGTGGGTTCTTAATGTCTATATATTTTCTGCCTAATTATTCTTTTACGGCCAGCATCTAGTGATTTGGAAGATCTTCTCTAACGTAGCAAGCTTGAACTTAGAGATAGTCAGTTTGCTAGTTTGAGGAGGATATCATTACTCTACCATGTTTCAGTGGCTATTGAATGTTTTTGAATGATTTTTACTTGATATTGAATTTTAAAAGTTTTTCGAGTTGTTAATAAACTTTGAACTTTAATTTTTATTTTTGAGTTGTCACTTAACTTACAAAAATGTAAATTTATTAGCCATTTTGAAAGTTAACGAACTTGGGTGTCATAACAGATGGAATGATAGATGGAATGGTGAAATGGGCTAACGTTTTTAGTAAGCTCATCAATTTTGTTAATTTTTAGAAATAATGAGTGACAAATGAGAGAATATTTAGATAAATTCGGTGGTATTTTGAAATTCTTTTAAAATTCAACGGTTATTGGAGGATATTTAGAAAAGTTCTGTAGTAAATCAAAAAAGTTTTTAAGTGAATGGGAGAAGTATTTGAAATTTTTTTGTAGTAACTGAGATGTTTAACTTGATACGTTAGATTGGACACGGAGGGTGTATTTGAGAATGATACATGTCTAGCAAGCTCGGTTCTTGTTTACCATTGGGTTTTGAACCTTTAATTTATAGTATTTAGAGTTTCAAAATTTTCAAACGTGTGTGCATGAGGTCTTTATTTGATGAAAAATATCAATTTGATCGTTAAAATGTTAAAATTTGAGTAAAATAATGTACCCATATTTATTTTTGAATTAAGTAAAAAGAAAAATAAAATAAAAAAAGAAATGAGAATTGAAGAATGAAAAAAGAAAAAAGAAACAACCATCCTCTCTAATTTCTAACCACCCACCCCAACCAGAGCAATAGCAACACAACCCTAGCGATAGCAACACAATTGCTACCATCCACCCAAAAATAAGGGATTTTCATTTAAAAGGCCAAGTCAAACAAGTGTCTTATTTAAATAGCCTACACTCAATGTAATTTGTATGAAAGGCCTAAATATTAAAGAAAATGAAAAAATAAAATATCAAATGACTAAAATATCTTTTAGTTGGAAAGAAAACTATAACGACTACAATATCGTTTTCTATAAACTAAAATGACTACAATATTGTTATTTGGATCAATCATTCTTCAAGTTATATATAACGGAACGATATAAATATTGTTATCTTACAATTGAAACGACTCCCACGTCGTTATAGTTACATTTACTATAGTAACGATTTAAATATCGTTTTATATCAACTATAACAACTACAATATCATTATTTTGGATAAATCATTGTTCAAATTATATGTAACGGAATGATATAAATATCGTTATCTTACAACTGAAACGATTCCTATGTCGTTATAGTTACAATTACTATAGTAACGACTTAAATATTGTTTTCTATCAACTATAACGACTACAATATCGATATTTTGGATCAATCATTGTTCAAGTTATATGTAACACAACGATATAAGTATCATTATTTTACAACTGAAACGACTCTCATGTCGTTATAGTTACATTTACTATAGTAACGACTTAAATATTATTTTCTATCAACTATAACGACTATATATATATATATATATATATATTTCGTTATCTTACAGCTAAAACGACTCCCATATCATTATAGTTATATTTTGTATGGTAACGACTTTCACATCGTTTTCTATCAACTAGAACTAATATAATGTCGTTATTTGAGTTCGATATCCATTTCGCAATCCAGTGGAATTGAATCATCATTACTTGGTATAAATATTACTTTTAACTAAGAACCGAAGAATATTTTCCAATGATATGCCCGTATAGACTACTATACAAAATTCTGGTGTTGTGATCAACTTTTGAAATAATTCGGTAGGAATAAGTAACTCTATTTGTGTTTAATTCATTGTTCGTATGGTCGTTTGTGACGAGATACCATTTTTTAGACCTCCTATGTGTGTTCTAAGCATGCCCATCGTACGTGGACGATCGATCCGACATATTTGAATGGAACGATATAGATCTCGTTATCTTACAACTGAAAATGACTCCCATATCGTTATAGTTACATTTTGTATAGTAACAACTTTCATATCGTTTTCTATCAACTAGAACGAATATAATATCGTTATTTGGGTTTCGACATCTGTTTTGCAATCCGGTGGAATCGAATCATCATTACTTGGTATAAATATTACTTTTAACTAAGAACCAAATCATATTTTCCAATGACGTACCGGTATAGACTATACCATACAAGATTCTGGTGTTGTGAACAACGTTTGAAGTAATTCGATAAGAATAAGGTAACTCTATTTGTGTTTCATTCATTTTTTGTATGGTCATTTGTGACTAGATACCATTTTTCAGACCTCCCGCGTGTGTTCTAAGCACGCCCATCGTGTGTGGATGATTGATCCAGCATATTTGAACGGAACGATATAGATATCGTTATCTTACAATTGAAAATGACTCCCATATCGTTATAGTTACATTGTATAGTAACGACTTTCATGTCTTTTTCTATCAACTAGAACGAATATAATTTCGTTATCTGGGTTTCGACATCTGTTTTGCAATCCAATGGAATCGAATCATCATTACTTGGTATAAACATTACTTTTAACTAAGAACTGATATTTTTCAATGACGTACCGATATAAACTACCATACAAGATTCTGGTGTTGTGAATAACGTTTGAAGTAATTCGATAAGATAAGGTAACTCCATTTGTGTTTCATTTATTGTTCGTATGATCATTTGTGACTAGATACCATTTTTCAGACCACCCGCGTGTGTTCTAAGCATGCCCATTGTACGTGGACGATCGATCCGGTATATTCGAACGAAACGATATAGATATTGTTATTTTACAATTGAAACGATTCCCATATCGTTATAGTTACATTTTGTATAGTAACGACTTTCATATCGTTTTTCTTGAACTATAACGAATCGAATGTCGTTATTTATGATCCATAAATGTGCAAGTTGTGTATAGGAATGATATTAATATCGTTACCTTCCAATGGAAATGATATTATAGTCGTTTTATGTTATAGTTTGTATTGTAACGATATAAATATTGTTAGGGATGGCAAAAAAACCCGCCGACCCGAACCCGCCCCGAGCCCCGCCCCACGAAGCAATAGGGACGGGTTTGGGGCAGAAAAATCTACCCCGGGCTGGGTCCGGGGCAACCCCGCCCTGCCCCGCCACCCCGCGACCCGTCCCTAAAAAAATTTTTTTTTTGAAAAATCATAAAATACAGTAGAAATTATGATTTTCACTAAAAATAGACTAAAGAAGAATCAAACCCGGATTAAAACTTATAAACTACTAACATTAACCACTATACCACAACCCAAATCTTATAATTTTTTTGTTTTGCTTGGTATAAATATTTAAAAAAATTGTATATATATATTTTTAATTATTTTTCAGTTTAAAAAAAAAAAAGTTCGCGGGGCGGTTGGCGAGTCCAATGACCGACCCACCCCGTCCTGCCCCGCCCCGCCCTGCCCTGCCCTGCCCTGCCCTGCGAATTCGCGGGTAGCGGGACGGGGTGGGACGGGCCAAAATTTTCGCAGGGCGGGGCGGACCCGCCCCATTGCCATCCCTAAATATTGTTTTCTTTCAACTATAACAAATATAATTTCGTTATTTCGATCAATCATTGTTCAAGTTACGTGTTAAATGAAAAAACAAAATTTAAAAAATGAGCTCAGTAATTGTGGGCTCATTAGATTTTCATAAAAATGAGCTCATTAGATTCTTATAAAAATTGGCTTAGTAATTGCGGTTTGAGAAAAAAAATTTCGGGGGCAGCCCCCGTAAAAGCTTCCCCCTCCTTTAGCCCATCACATAAGAGACCCCCAACTTAAAATATCTAGTTCCACCACTACCCAGGTGTGTTGGAGGCATGCTAAGTGGTTGTGGATGTTCGATTCGGCATTTTTAGCCATAACTATATCAATCTCGTTACCTTTTTATTGAAAACAATTTCAATGTAGTTATAGCTATATTTGTTATTGAAACGACATAGATATCGTTATTATTAATATAACGATGTTAATGTCGTTATGTCAAATCAATAATGTGCAATTTATATGTACTGGAACGACTTCAATGTCGTTATTTGTATCATAACGACTTCAATATCGTTTTGTGAAATCGATACAAGTTAAAGTTTGAAGAGGACGATATCGATCTCATTCATATTAATCATCTACATGTGTCTTAAGGAATCGTATTGCTAACCAATTTAATTTTATCTGGAGATTTTGAGATGTAAACTTTACAATGTAGGTTTTGTTTTTCGATTTTATAGTGTATTAACATTTAAATATCTTTAAAGAGTTTATATATTTTCAACCATTTAGGCTTCGTGTTCATCAACTAGCAATTTATTTTTGTATTCTAAATCTTTTATATTTGGTGAAATTTTTTCGTGGTTAATCATAAAACAACCTAAAATGGAATTTCTATGTTTGGTGGAAACTCAATTCAACTATTTTCTTGGATTCGCCATAAAGACATGTATTTTGATGGAGAAAAGAAAGTATAGAAGAAGGTAGTTAGAAGGAGAGATTGGAAAGAAGAATAAAATGGTGAATTACAACTTTGGAAATAAAAATTAAATGGTAGATCAAGAAGAAGGAAGAATAGTGTGTGAATTGGAGTGTAGGGGTGAGGGTATAAATGTATTTTCATTATTTTTAAAAAAATTTTGGTCTAAGGCCTTTTAAACAAAAGTACATTGAAAGAGGCTAGTTGAACTTATTCCCCAAAAAATAAACAAATTAGAATTTGCGGCACTTTGAGAACTTGAGAAGCAACACACTTTTCAATCCAATTCATCCCCTTGATTACCACCCATCTCCAATCCTCCTGAAACCTACGCCTTTTGTAGCAAAACACCAATCGCGCCAAAATCTACTCACAAATCTGAACCCACAATTACAAATCTATTCTCAGCTGACATCAAGCTCGGTAACAAAAAAATAATCTCAGGCATCAACGTCTACGGTTCTCTTAATTTATGAAGGGAGTGAAGGAAGTGATAGGCTCATCGTCATTTTGTTTAAAAGGTGCATTAGATCCTAATATTGTGCGAGGGAAAATTGTATAGTGCGATAGAGGGATTAATTCAAGGGCTGCTAAAAGTGAAGTGGTGTAAAAAGTAAGTGGAATGGAATGATTTTGGCAAATGGTGTATTTGATGGTGAAGGATTGGTGGCTGATTGCCATGTGTTTCTGGCGATCTCTATTGGCATTTCTGCTGGCAAAAAAAAAAATCAGAAAATACATCACATACGCAATGGCTACAATAATCTTTAGAGGCAGTTGTAGGATGATAATTCTTGGTTGTTGATTCTTTGGAAGAAGAAATGATGAGAAATTTTGGAAAATAGAGGCATATTTGTGTTTGGTTGTTGATTTTTTGGGTTTTGAGAATGGGGACGAGTGGTCGACCATGGGGAGCATTCTTTCATTTTTCATTTTATTATTAAATTAAAATAAGGATTGAACAATTATTTCAATAAAAATAACTTAATAAATAGCACTAAGGGTTTCAAACTTTTGAACTTTGTCACGATAAGATTCCGAATTTTTAATTTGTAACACCCGAGATCCATAACTTTTAAAAAGTGCACAAGCAAGTTCTTTCTATTATGAAAATTGTTAGTTTGACTGTTAAATTGTCAAAATTTTCGTAAAATGATCTATTTACCTTTTTAGGAATTAAATGAAGAAAATAGAAAATGAAATACAAAAAAGAAAAAGAAAATCGTAACAAAAAATTGCAACCAAGCCTATCCCCTTCATTTTTTTTTCCTTCTGTGTAACCATATCTACTCAATTTTCTCTCTGCCTCTCTTTCTCTCTCACTTGAATTTCTATTTGCACCCCCACGCCACCTCATTCCCCACCCATGGCCAAAAAGGAAAATTTTCTCCAACAACCACAACCCCAACCCCAACCCAAAAGCACCAATTTTTTGATTAATTCAATGTAATTTTCTGCTTTTGTATTTCGTACCATAGGCTCCCAGTTTCTTGCTCCACACCATTTCAAATCTAATTCGGAAGTTGAGTGAGTTGGTGTCGACGGCGGTGGTCGGTATTGTGGAGGTAAAAATAAATTTTTTGGATTGATTAATTAGTCGAATATTTCAATTTTATTTTTTTATTTATAGATGTTTGGAGAGGGTGACACGATAAAAAAAGTTGAAACTAACAATGAGAATAAAAAGTGGGGACAGTGGTGGTGGGAGAGGGTTAGTAATTTTTGGTTGGTGATGATTAGTTGTGACATCAGTTGGTGGGGAATGACAGTGGTAGTAGTAGTAGTGGAAGCGGCTAATTAGTAGCATGGTGGTTTGCGATGTTGGTCATTTTCATTTTTTCTTTCTTTCTGTTTGAGCGATGTCAATGGTGGTGGGCGGTATTGGTTGTGAGTGCCAATGATTTTTCAGTGGGTGTTGGTTGGTGGTGGTGATTTTGGATTGAAGAATATAAATTGAGATACGGGGTTGATTGCAATTTTTTTTTTTTTTTTTCTATTTCTTGTTTTAATTTGAAAAATGGTAGATTGGACATTTTAAGAATATTTTGACTATTTAACAGTCAAACTAACGGAAGGACCTTGCTCGAGCTCTTTTAAAGGTCAGGGACCCAGGGTGGTACAAACTAAAGATTCGGGATCCAATCGTCACAAGGTTCAAAGGTCTGGACCTCTAATACTATTTATAACATTTAATGGTCAAACTGACAATTCTACCATAAAAAGACTACAATCTTAAACATTTCACAAATTTGGGACTTCGAGTGCTAGAAATGAAAAATTTAGGACCCCATCGTTATAAGGTCCAAAGGTTCGGGACCTTGTGCTATTTACTCAAATATTTTTACCCTAGCCTCTGTCGGTTAATGGTTGCTATAATAACACCACAATTTCTTATAAGTGCACCATATTTTAATTACACTTAAAGTTCTCAACCTTTATTAATTATAGCACTTATTTCCATAACTTTTTTTTGTCGAATTTTTATTTTCAAATTTCATTAATTAGCACATCTCATCCTTAATGATGATTTCTGTCAAACTATTCTGTTTGCGTGTTTTGAGACGAGGAAACAATAGTTTATCTCACTTTTGTATTTATTGTTTTTAAATATGATGGACAAATAAGTTATTTAAAGTGAAAATTGGGCCCCTTAGGCCTTTTTCCCAAAAAATAGAAAAATACAATCATTTTAATCGTTTTTAAAAAATAGCATTCTGTTATATTATGTAGAGGTTACGAGAGTAAAATTGTAATCTCAATTTACACAGTTTATAAACCCTAAGTTCTCTTTTTCTCTCTACGATTTGAGCGATTTTGCTTGGTAATTCATGATTTCTATCCAATTTTTTTAAACCTTATTAAGTCGGTACGTGGGTGAAAAAGGCGAAATAACTGTTCGTGAATCGACGGGGATGAAGAGAAAATGTGATATCGTCGAAGGATCTTCAAAGAAGAAAAGAAATCTTGTTTATCAGGCTTACAAACCTAAGGTTAAGTTCGATTTAGTCTCTGGTTTTTATGACTTTTTTATTTGATTTAATTTTTATATTTTTAGAGTTTTTTCTTATGTGAAAGCATGCATGTAGTCTGAATTTAATTCGCAGACTTGAAACTAGTTTCAAATTTATTGTTTTTGCTCTATTTACTTGTTCCCTCTTCAAGTGTAATTGTTTTTTTTTCCTCATTTGTCCTTTTTACTATCTTTTGGGATGGGTGGGTGAGTTGGTGTTCTTAACAGTTCTTTCCTTGATGGTTTAATCTCTTGGAAAATGGCACCAGTGCCAAAAATTGTATTGTGTTTTATACTGTGATTTACTAGGTACACAAAATATAGCCTTCACTTGCATTCAACTTTCTTCCATTGCTTGGCTACATTGCTGATATTGTTTTTTTTAACTCTCGAATGTGACCAGACAACTCAATTTTTTCTAGGCTAAATGGTAATGTGATATTTTCACAATTGTTTTTGATATGGATAATGTTGGAAGGTTTAGATTTGTACGATTTTTCATGTTCTTGAATGAAGCGGATGAAATATTGGCGTTGAGTACTCAAACATGTCTTTGTTAACAGGCAATGAATGTTATTGGAGATAGAGGTTTGGAAGCTCTAGCTTAGTTTTGTAAAAAAATGAAGCGACTTAAGATATGCAAATGTGAAAAAGAACTGTCTGAACTTCAAAATAATAAGATTAGAAACTTCCAGGCTAATTTTGAAATATGAAAATTCGTAATTTTCTTTAAACTTGAAATAGATACTGCTTTAAGAGTTTGAACTATGAAAATTTGTAATTTTAATTGAAAATGAGGTGGTAGGATTAGTGTTTTGTGATTTTCATATTTCGAGCGTTAATTATGTATCAATAGAACATTCGTGAACAAATGTTCTAATACAAAAAGTCAAATTACTTTATGTGTGATCTTTTAATTAATAAGTGTAAGAGCATGCCACTTTCTTTGATATATGTTAGTGCTATAAAACTATAATTTGACCAACCATTTTTTTTTATTTTTTATTTTTTGCAGGATTGAGAGTTGTTGATATCCCAAGATTACTGGTTTCGTGCAAAAGTGGCGTTCTACTTGCCTCAAATAGTAATTAAAGATTTGAATGACAAGTTTAATAAAAATCAAAAGAAATTCTTTAGGAAAACATGGTTTGGTGCTTATATTGATCTAAAATAAACAGTTATACTAGCTCAGTTGATTCACCAATTATTGTTAAGGCAGGCAAATCAAGCTAACATAAACGAAATGTGGTTCAACATCTGTGGGAAAATTGTTAGATTTTTTGTTGAAGAATTTTGTTTAATGTACGACCTTCATTGTGTGGGTAATGGTAATTTTACCAAGTATTGATTGCGAAATAGTACCATTAAGGAAATATATTTCAGTGAGTACGAAAATATTTTAACAGATTGTGCTGAAAAAGTGTTTAAACGATTGCCATCTGATATATTAAACAAGGATGTTGTAAACGTTGGTATTATTTATCTTATTTCATCATTCTCATTTGCTTTGTATCATACCATAAATGTGTTGTTGATTCAGTTTTTGGCCTTGTTGAGTCAAATGATATAAAATCTTTTTTCATGGGAGAATGAGCTCTACAGTTTGACATTAATGTCTCTTAAGGGTGCATTGACCAAGAGGATGATGAAGTTAGATCTTTGTTGTAGAAAATAATTGATTGCAAGTGCACAATATCGTTAACAAATAATAAATGGATCTAATGAGTCTGGATTATCGTTTCCACGAAGACTATCATATTTATATACTAGTTCAATTAATCCTAATAATAATCTATTTAAAATACTTTGAAATAAGTTTATTGGAAGATCCTAATCCTTATTTATAACTATTAATTCTAGAAAATAGTGTGAACGCAAATATCAAGACTTTATCAAATATAATTATTAAAGGGCTTGGATTCACGAATTCACTATAGTTGTCATCTCTAATATATCCTCTTAAGATTTATTCCTAATGTTGTATTCGGTCGAATTCACAAATTTAACCTAATTTACCACTCTCAAGTCAAATTAGTCATATCTAATTAAGTCAACTCACTATATCTCTATGTGAAGTCAGAATAATCCTTAACTAGATGCTTTAATTCTCATAAGAATTCAATTTAAGACCGCAATAACAAAAACGTATCTCTACCTTTTATCTAATTGTCGAATTTTACTACGTGGTCTAGATTAATAACTTACCTCTAAGTTTGTTATAATCTACAATTCAATAAAATAATGGCCAATTATTTCAAGCACTACGAGAAGAAGTAAAATCAATACATAATTAATTTATAATCAAAACTTGAGAGTTGAAACCAAAGAATCTAAACTTGGTTACATCGTTCATCCAAACTCTAGATTTAGCTATTCATCATTTGAGAAAAAGAAAACATGAAGAGTTTGAAATATATAATCGGATTTAAATAAAGGATGAGAAAAAAATTGAATATCTTGCACGAATAATTCGCCATCTTCAAGTCCCAATCATCAAAGCCTTCGCTGTTATTCCTCCGCTCTTTAGTTCTCTATTGTTTCACTACTTTTTTCAGCTCTAATTTGACATAGATTAGGTCTTTATATAGTGTTGTCCCTCAAACTCGTTTTAATTGAAAATGACACAAATACCTCATGAGTTTCAACTTATAAAAGCCAAAACATAACTTATGTGGGCCGAAGTTGGGCCTCGATTTGCAAACCCTCGGCCCAAATCGTGGAAAATAGAAAATTTACAGTTTGGTTCCTCAACTTTGAAAATTATACGATTTGGCCTCTACTTGAAGTTTTTTGTGCTTGTTTGGTCCTTTTTTCTCCAAGTCCTTCAACATTGATCCCACAACTTCCAAGAGCTTCCATATTGGTCTCCAAACCTCTTTAGTTATTCGAAGTTTCAAAAGTGTACAAATCAGTCCTCAAACTTTTCGTACATTCAAATCTACTTTCGAAACTTGTGACATTCCTCCAATGCTCTTTTAATGGTTCTTATCACTTACATGCAATCATATCAATCTTAAAACGATTTTGATCAACTCCTATGTAGCTCCATATTCTTCATTTTTTCTCTACTTACCTCTATTTTTGGGTTTTACGTTAAAATCCATTTCTGAAACTTGCGACGTTTATCCAATTCCTCTTTTATTGGTTCTTATCACTCACATGCCATCATGTCAATCTTCAAACGCTTCCGATCAATTCCTATATAGTTCCATATTCTTCATTTTTGCTCCATTTACCTCTATTTTTAAGTTTTATCTACAATGACAACATTGATACTAAATTAAATAGAAATCTACTCAAATTACAACTATATATCAAGTTTATATGATAGGATAAGCTTGTAAAATACACTAATCAAATACCCCCAAGCTTATACACTTGTTCGTCTTGAGCAAGATTATCTACTTAAACAATCAAGCAAATAATACAATTTACTATAATAGATAGCTTGATGTATTTACCTCAGGTTTTTGAAACACGTCAAACAATTCATAAAATACTTCTAAATCATGCTGCTATAATCAATTTTTACTCCTCTGAGGCTCGACCGACCTATGTGTGTGCATAGTTAATCCAATCACCATAAAACTTTAGGTTGATAATATTCCGCTCGTCAATTGTCAAATTTTCCGTTTCTCTCTCGTAAGAATACACACTCCCATATTGATATTCAATATCTCATCCTAAGTGTTAACTCTAAAGTTGTTCTCAAAACACTTATTCTTTTATCGTTCAAATTTGGTTGGGTCTATCCAATTCAGTAACTATCTAGATCTGTGATGATTCTCCCTTTATTGAGTGTTTCGACTATCAAACTTCTACTAGGCAAGTCAAACCTACTAGTTATCTACATCTCCAAGTTACTTACAAAGGCTCAATCTTGTTTTTTTTTAAAACATCTTATATGTAAGACCTCACTCCATTAAGTTTTCTAGAAGACCTTTGTAGCAAGCTTTAGGTCGATGGCTCCTAAGTTTGACAGACCTTAGGGCACCGAGTTTTGAGAACCCTTACGAACTTTATCACTTGAGTCGAAAATGCTTCGAAGATAGGCATAAGATAATGCAAGTGCAATGCCTTTTATTTTTTTAACTATTTTTGTGTGCAAGATAAATATGTGGGGATTAGATTCCCAGAATCCGGTCAATACTTAGATTTCACCTGGTAACCAAATAAACTCTATACAAATTTTACACATGCACAGAATCAACACCTATCTAAATACTTTCCACATTGGATTAACCACTCTAAACTATCTTTTCAACTAGTTAAGTAATTGAGTTTTTCAATTGGTAGTCTTGGTTTTCATAACTTAGGTTCAGTATTATTTCATTGTATTCTATTCAATGAACCAGCCCAATGTAATAATATTCATGAACATTGTGCTCACAATTAATCACATCTCATATAGAAAAGTATTGTATAAAAAAATAAGAATAAGTAGCATCATCTAGTCATAATTCATGAATTGATAACAATTTCAGATAAATATTATCATCAGCCGGCAAGGCTATCCAACACACATTATTTTTTTAATTTTTTTTTATAATCAACGATCAAAACATAAAAATGAAATGACTGCACCCCACGATCAAAACACAAAAACAAAATGACTGCATTCCCAAACTATAAAATACCCAGTGTCCTCAATAGGAGCAAAAGAAAGCAGAATAAAGAAATAAAAAAGAAAGAGTGTACTCGATTGTGAAGGCATGGAGACATCATCGGAATGTCATATGATCAACAAGCATCGGGAGGTGACTATTCATGACATCTTTATTGTTGTGCAATCCTAATGGAAAATATGAAAATATAAGAATTTTGGCATAAATTGCAATAAATTTTTTTTTGAATGACGATGCTTAGCTTATGTCAGAAAATTTAAATTTGCTAAATTACTAAAATTGGGAAACGTGCTCTAATTCCTAATGCAATCCTAAAATTTTAAGTGTAATGCAGTAAATAAATAAATGATAGAAATATAGGTTGTCTCTCATTAAGCACTAGGTTTGGAGTCTCGAGCTCGACTTTTCGTAAGTATCACTCATGGAGGCTCGAATTTGGCTTTGAAAATCTTGCATTGCCTGCAATTACCAGCTTTGTAAAACTTATTCTTTGCTCTCTATATTTTAAATTGGCCATTTTCATCTTTAATTTCCAACTAGTCCACCTATCTCCACTTCCTATTTGCAATTTTATTGGCCAATTTTCACTACTTCATCAACTCTAAAGTACCATTCGAAATTGACTAGTTGCTCAGGTACGATGTACATACTGAATACTGCCCGTTCATCATCCTGTACCCTCAAAATCAGCTCATCTTTTTCAACATCAATAAGGGCTCGACTTGTTTCTAAGAATGGTCGGCCCAATATTACTGACATATCCTGGTCCTATTCGATATCAATGACAATGAAGTCAACCGGGAAGATAAATTTATCCACCTTGATGAGCACGTCCTCAACCACATCTCATGGGTGCTTGATTGATTTATCAACGAGCTATAGAGACATAGTCGTTACTTTTATCTCTCTCAAACCTAATCTTTTGTAGACAGACTTGTACAAGGTAATTTAAAATTCCATGGATCTTTCAACTTTGGAGGCAACTTATTTAGCAGAATAGCGCTACACTCCTTGGTTAAAGCTACTGTCTCGTATTCCTATGGTTTTTTTTTTCTTAGATAATATGTCGTTAATAAATTTTAAGTACAGTGGCATCTGGGCCAAAGCTTTGGTGAAAGGAATGTTGGTGTGTAGTTTCTTGAAGACTTCAAGAAATTTTTCAAACTGCTTGTTGAGCTTGTGCTTCTGCAACTTCTGAGGAAAATAAATTGGTGGCACATAAGCTTTGACAAGAATAGGCGCTCTCTCTTTTGATGATTCAGCAGATTCATTTGAATTTTCTTCTTTTGGTTGCGCATATTGTTTCTTAGCTGTTTCTTCCTCAATTAGCAACTGTTTTTCCTTTTTCTCTGGTCTTTTCTTTAGCAGTTGTACACCGCTCCTAGTAATAATTGCATTTACACGTTGTTTTAGATTTATCACTATATTGCTAGGTAAAGTCCCTAGTGTTCTATCTGATAGTTACAAAGCTAATTGGCCAATCTGAGTCCCTAATTTCTTGATAGACGCTTGTTGATTCTAATAGTTTGCATCCCATCGCTCCAAAATTTTATCTGTTTTGTGCATATATTGTTGAAACATCTCCCCCAAACTTAGTCTTCTCTCTTGCTCAGCATTATTGACATTGTTACTGTTCTGATTGTCAGACCATCTAAAATTTGGATATTGCTTCCAATTTGGATTGTATGTTTGTAAATACAAATTATACTGCTGATATGTATTATTCTGTACAAAATTGACCTATTCTGAAGATGCCAATAACATACAATCTTCCGTCGAGTGATTAGTCCCACAGTTTTTGCACATCATGGCTGCTTGGATTGCGTTCACTCCTTGTGTTTGTGTTTTAACCAAGTGTTCAACCTGCTTTGTTGATGTAGTAATTTATGCATTAGTAGCTGAAAGATTGTCAATCTTATGTATACATGTTACTTTTCTTAGAGTAACACAATCATATAAAAACATGGTATGTGTATTCTCAATCAATTCAAATAGCTCCCATGCTTCATTGACATTTTTATTTGTAATGGACCCGTTTGCTGAAGAGTCCACTATGGATTTGGATTGACGATATAACTCAGAGTTAAAGTATTGAACCTGTAATCTCTTTTTAATACTATGATTTGAACATTTTCTGAGTAGCTCCTTCAATTTGTCCCGAGGTTCACGATACATTTCTCCATTTAGTTGCTGAAAAGTAGATATTTACATCTTTATCTTAGCTACTTTAGCTGGTGAAAAATACTTGTTGCAGAATTTTCTAGCCAAGTCATCCCAGGTGATGATACTAGCATGTGGTTCTGAGTCGAACCATTCTAACGCCCTATCCCTCAATGTGTAGGGAAATAACATAAGTTTGATGGCATAATCATTCACCCCTTGAAACTGAAAGTTGCAGCACATTCGTAGGAATCTGGAAAGATGAATATTCATATTTTTTCATGCGCATTTCCATAGAATCGCAAGTTATTGTTGAAGAGATTAATCATATCGACTATTATTTGAAAGTCATGCCGACCAAAAACAAGATAAACTATGCTTGAATGATCAGGAGCTGCTGCTAGAGTTAAGAACTAAGCTATTGGCATATTTCCACCGTCGTCGTCATCATCATCATCATCATCATCATCATGTTGGATAATTTGCTAAGCTGCCAATCGGGTTACTTCTGGCGGCCCTGGCGGCCTCATGTTCAGCTTCTCTTCTAACTTGTGCATCTGCCATTTAAATTTTTTACTTATTTTTCTATTTTTTGGTTGTGTTCTTTGCGACTTCGTTCAATCTTAGGATCAAAAGTCAAGACTGCTGCCTTATGAACAGAGTATGCAACAAACACTTTTTCTGGAAAAGAAAACAAAGAAGAAAAATAAAAAATACAATAAAAAAAATTAACACTAACGATTAATCTAAACTAATATCAAATAAGAATAGTCCTTGGCAATGGCGCCAAAAATGTCTTATAGAAAATAACTGATTGTAAGGGCACAATATCGTTAACAAGTAATAAAGTGGACCTAATAAGTCCGAATTATCATTCCCATGAAGACTATCCTATTTATATACTAGTTCAATTAATCCTAATCATAATCTATTTAAAACACTTTGAAATAAGTTTATTGGAATATCCTAATCCTTATCTATAACTATTAATTCTAGAGAAATAGTATGAACGCAAATATCAAGACTTTATCAAATATAATTATTAAAGGATTTGGATTCACGAATTCACCGTAGTTGTCATCTCTAATCTCTCTTCTCAATATTTATTCCTAATGTTTTATTCAGTTGAATTCACGAATTTAACCCAAAGATGTGTTTGAAAATATATAATTCATACATAAGATCATCAAGAAGATTGTAGTACTTGAAGTCATTCAACTATTTTCAGTTATGATTCTTTATCTAAGATTGTATTTTGGGTTAATTACACTAATAGTCCCCATTCTTTCAGGTTTGTAACGATTTCATCCCTATTCTTTTTTGACAGATATCATCATCATTCTTCTATTTATACTCATAGATGGTCCCCAAATCACCATTTTTCACTATTCTGACAATTCTTGGACAATTTTACCCCTTGGCTTAAATAAATTAAAATGATAGGAAAAAAAATACAATGAAAGCATTGCAATTGGGCCCTTAACTTTTTCAAAAGTACAAATAAATCCTAAACTATTTTATTTTATTCAGATAAGTGTTCTTCTCCAACTAAAAAGCCATTCTCCCCCCTTAGTCACTTCTTCATCAAATTCCACCAATTATCTGTAATACTTTAATCACTCATAAAAAATTTCTATATTTTCTTTTCAATTTCAATAGCATTCTCAATTTTTTGGAGTATAGAATAAATGGAAATGGGGCAGCCATCGGTGCCACCACCCTTGATTACCCATACTCAGCCAACGCCTTTACCGCCATCATCTACACCTCCCGCCCAATCTGTCGGAGAAACGGCGGGGATTGCTAGGTGCGTTGTGCAGGGTGCAAGATGGTGCTGACAGTGGGCCCGGGTTTGATGGAGTTTGAGTGCCCTAGTTGTAAATTGCCGCAAATACTGTCGCCTGAGCTGATGCAGCCTAACTAGGCCCATCAGTAGTGTAATGTTTTGGCATACGACATTGATCCAATGAAGATACAGTTGCCTTGTACCCACTGCAAGGCCTTGCTTAATGTTCTCCATGGCCTGTCACACTTCAATTGTCCTCAGAGTGGCATTGACCTGACAGGCATCGGTGCTACCACCCCTGATTACCCATACTCAGCCAACGCCTTTACCGCCATCACCTACACCTCCCGCCCAATCTATCGGAAGAAACGGCTAGGATTGCCAGGTGCGTTGTGCAGGGTGCAAGATAGTGCTGACAGTGGGCTCGGGTGTGACGGAGTTTGCGTGCCCTAGTTGCAAATTGTCGTAAATGCTACCGCCTGAGCTGATGCAGCCCAACCAGGCCCATCTGTAGTGTAATGTTCTGGCATACGACATTGATCAAACGAAGTTACAGTTGTCTTGCACCCACTGCAAGGCCTTGCTTAATGTCCCCCATGGCCTATCACGCTTCAATTGTCCTCAGTACGGCATTGACCTAGCAGTCGATCTCTCAAAGTTTCGATATTTTTCTTCGAATCTTCGTCTGCCCCCGCCTCCTGAAGAAGTCAACGAGGTTTTCACTTTTTATTTCTCTTATTTTTTTCTTTTATTTTTTAGTGGTTGCAAAGTATGTAGTGACATGGAAATTGGAATGTTACTTGGGGGGTGGGGTGGGGAAGAACACTTATCTGAATAAAATAAAATAGTTTAGGATTTATTTGTACTTTTGAAAATGTTAAGGGCCCAATTGCAATACTTTCATTGTAAATTTTTTTCTATCATTTTAATTTATTTAAGTCAAAGGGTAAAATTGTCTAAGAATTGTCAGAATAGTGAAAAATAGTGATTTGGGGACCATCTGTGAGTATAAATAGAAGAATGATGATGATATCTGTCAAAAAAAGAATGGGGATGAAATCGTTACAAACATGAAAGAATGGGGACCATTAGTTTAATTAACCCTTGTATTTTTTATGCATTTATATCTATCTAAGATTATATACAATCATTCTGGCTCACCATAAGCTTCTTTTAACATAATTAAGAATCACTCTCATGAATCGTTAGTTTCTAAGTCACCAATTCCAAATGCTAATATGAAAATATTGTTGTTGGCATCTTGTGTACATGCTGTAAATGATGTCCTACCATAATTGCCCTTTAAGAATGTACCGTCTATTACTATTATTGGTATGCAATACTCCCACATCTGAAGAGATGCTCCTAATGCCATGAATAAGTGTTTCAATTTGTTGTTTTCATAAGTCTCAATTCTTGTAATTGATCTAGCATATGTTTGTTCTATCATGTACAAGTACTCTGGAAGCTTTTCATATGACTCTGTCGGATCTCTTCTCACCAATTCCAATACTTTCTTCTTAGATCTCCAAGCTTTCTCGTAACTCATCGACACTACGTATGTATTCATTATGTCTGCTGGAGTGTATGTTATTTTTGTTGAGACATACTTGTACTTGATGCATTCTCTTTTTATTGAGCTTGTTGCTTGATGTTGATCTCTCAAGATGATGTTATTCGAGCATGTTTGATCATTTCGTATATATCTTATTTTGAACATTTCTGTTCCTCCAAATCTTGAAGTACTAAAAGTCCATTTGCAATTATCATATATACATTTCATTACATATTTCTTCTTGTATGACTTACTTATCTTGAACTGAAAGTTTTTATGTATCGCATATACCAAAATACTTTTATTAACTAATGTCTTATTCCTGAAAACCTTTGGTTCTGTAATTTAACTAATACTAACAAATAAAATAATTTTACTTTCTGTTTTATTACTCATTTCATCAACTCCCAGTATGCATGTATAAACGTCAGCAGTTAAGTCTTCAAAAATTGGTAGGCTTTGAACTCAAGTTGTCACCCAATTATGAGTTTGAAAAATATGTAATCACATCATGTCATTTTCTTTAAAAGTAGCAGCTTCTGAAAGTTGTACGTCTTCAAAACTTTCAGTTCTGTGACATAGTGAAACCGATGTGACATATATGGACAAATAAAAGCTTGCAAATTGTTTCTCCATTCTCTTAAGCTCCAAATAGAATATGAGAAAATTATTGTTCGAAATCTTCATCAGAAGCAGGATTTTCTTCATCTTATATTGTATTGTTATTGCCTCTTTTATGGACTTAGGTTTATGTCTGAAAATATCATTCCTTCAAGTTCACTGTGTGCATTCTATTGGGACGACAATTCTAGTCCTTTTAAAATTTATATATTGGTGTCTTGTTCCCATTTGTCCTATAATGGATGAAGACATTGATTTTATTCATATTTGCAAAAAAAGACAAACATATGTACATTATTATCAAATTCAAACATGTATATTAGACACTATGTGACCTTTTAATTAAAAAGCCACACAACATTTCACTTTCAAATGTACAAAAATAAATCATTTCCATCACAAAAAGAGTAGGAAGTAATATCGAAATATCAACTAAAAACTTTTTATAAGCTCATTATATCCTAAGGAAAAATTTTCTATTAAAAAAACTCAAATAACATGTGAGTGACCTTTTACTTAAAAAAATATCAGAGCATGTTACTTTGTAATTCAGTACCTTAATTCATATTCAAAATAAGGAAATGATACATTAATAATTGATCATTCTCAATAATGCATATCACTCAATAGTGCACAATAAATATCAATTTAAAACACATAAAAGAAGGTAATAATTAAAAATCTGACTGAAATTCAAAATAAAAGTGTGCAAAGGAAAGAGAACAAGTAAGTTGATCTAGAAACATGAAACTTGCAGCATCTATTGTTCAAAATACAATTTAAAATCCAACATAGAGGAATGTGAAATCCAACAGTTAAATCAACCATACTTTTGTAAAAAGCAATCCATAGAGAAGTTTGTGATCTTTTTAAATAAAAACTGACACAACATATCACTTTTCTAATAAAAAGTCTCAATTCATGTTCATATTTAAATTTTCATAAGCACTTTGTACGCATATCTCTAATTGATATTCACGCACATTTTCACAAGACCTAACTCACTACTATTGATCAAAAGTTGAACTTTTATATATATTAACACAAACAAAAACCAAAAAAATCACAATTCCATAACAAAAGTGAATGAACAAGGTTGTGTCGGGCTTCAAACCTATAACGTAATACAACTACTTTTTTCAAAATAGATTGTGTTGGTAATTTACCTTTGGAGAATGAAATTGTAATAGAAGATGAAATTTAGTACTAGAAATATGAAATTTTGAACTTGAATCTGCTTGAAACTTTTGAAATTTTGACAAAATTGAAGAACAACATGTTTGAATTGAATCAATTTTGAATTTTTGAATGAGATTAGAAGAAAATGATTCCGCGGTTGTTAGGTAATTTTCAGCTATATTTGTGTCCGATTGTGGGCTTTAAAACTGTAAATAATACGGTTGTAATTATATTCTAAGAGTATTTACATTGTAAACCCCTGTTTATAATGACTTTTCAAATAATCCCTACAATTTAGTGTATTTGTGTACTTTTTCCTTGTTTTAAGAGCTCCCAACATACTTGTTAGACGGAAATTGTTATTATACACAAGATATGCTAATTAATGACAAATTGAGGATAAGAATGTGACAAAAAGAAGTTGAGGACATGAGTGCTACAATGAGCAAATATTGAAGACCTCAAGTACGATTAAAATATAGTGTAACAAATAAAAAGTGTAGTGCGAATATAATTGCCCATCAAGTATTGCTTTGAAAGTTTCATGTGGATTATACATTCTATTTTCCATTATAATATTTTTGTAATTGCTGCTTCTTCACATTATTAGCATATTTCTTTTGTTTTTACATAATATATTTTGGATTTTTGGATACAAACATGGGCAAAGTCAGAATTTTTGAAGTGGAGACTACTACTTTAAAAGAAAAAAATTTAAACTTCAAATATTGACTTTTTCCAAATGGAGATGGACCACCCGTGGATATGAACCAATGACAAATGAAAGTCTAACATGAATTTTTGTTAGTGTTCCCAAATTCGTTTTATCTCTTCATCGCTTCATAAAATGCAGCCACAATGACAAATGAAAGTCTAACATGAATTTTTGTTAGTGTTCCCAAATTCATTTTATCTCTTCATAAAATGCAACCAACCGATTAAATATTAGGGATAATTTCACCATTACACCATACATAAAAAAAATTAAAAAATTAAAAAATTATATAACTTTTATATTTTAAAAATATTGTTTTTACTTTTGTAATTCTTATTGCTATATTTGTTAGATTTGTTATATTTCTTAGAGAATTTGGCGCAAATAGTCCATAATATTTGCCATCAGTGTAGAAATGATGAATTGCGTTTATTTTTTGGTACGAACGTCCCTAACCTATGTGTTTTGGTGCGTAATTGATTCTTAATTGATGAAAAAGACCAACATACCCTTAATTTTAATTAGAAAAAATTGCAGTTGGATTCCTAACTTTTACAAAAGGTACAAGTGGATTTGGTACCTTTTGTTTAATAATATTTAATTGAGCATACTAAATATATTATTATAGTTGTGTCAATTAATTTTTTTATAAGAAAACAAATGTTAAATTATTGTAGTTTAAGTATATGTAATTTTTATGTGTTGTGAAAAACTTGAATAAAAACCACTGTTCTAAAAAGTCCACTCAGGCGGTCCGCTTAGGCGGAGAGACGCGGCCTCCATGCCTAGTCACGCTTTATACTTTTTAGAACACTGATAAAAATTAAGATAAATAAATTACAAAATGACGTATATAATTTTATGACATTGAACTAATCTTATTATATTTTTATTTAACATAAAAATATTAATAAAAATTAATTTAAAAATTTTGTGTTCTTTATTTTTTAATAATAATAAAACGATAAACTAACATACATAGAAGAATCTAGTTGAAGCTAATAAAATTTGTAGCTAATAAACGAATATTTCAATTAAATAAAATTATTTGATGATCAAGTTTGTGACAAAAGTTGTTTTTCTATTTTGTTATAACATGAAATAAAATTTTAAGTTTTAAATTATGTAATTAATTAATAATAAAATTAATAATATTATTGAACACGTTTGTTAACAATTATGAGCTTAAATTTTAATTATTTAATAATAGTACGTAAAAATATAGAAAACAATTTAATTATATTATCAATTTGATCAATAGAAGTCTTAATTCAAAAAAACAAGAATTCTTTAGTTTTCTTTAATTTTTTTTTATAAAAAAAATAAAAGAAAAGAACTCATCTTTAACTTTTGTAAAGGTTAGGAACCCAACTGTAATTTTTTCTTATTAAAATCAAGGGTATATTAGTCTTTTTAGTCAAATAAGTATTAATTAAGTACTAAAACATATAGATTAAGTACGTTCTTACAAATAAAAGTTATGAACATTTGCGCCAAATTTCCCAATTTCTTATAAAAAAAAAGTGTTACATTTAGAATTTAAAATATTGAAAAATAATTGTGAAATTTTAATATAAAATCAAATATGTGGCTAAATTATCACTAAATATTATTATATAATAAATATATAAATTTTTTAGCCCTCTCTTCTTTATTTTTTATTGGGTAATTTGTAATTTTGGTCTCCAATTTTTTAAATCTGTAACAAATCTACTCGTAACCTTTTTTTAGCACCAGACATTACCAACCTTTCATTTTGTTGCAAATCACGTCCCCATTGACATATTTTGATGATTTTGCCATCCTCTTTAAATAAATAAAAATAGAAAAAAGCTAAAAAACAACAAAAAATAAAAGAAAATTATAAATATAGTTTCATAACTTTTAAAAAGTACAAAACAACTTCATCTTCACCCCACCCCACCCCACCCCACCCCACCCCACCCCACAATGGAATAACTGGTTCGCTGATTAGTAGATCAAGATCTAATTCAGGTTCAAAAAGGTGTACCAGTAGTAGTTCAAGAAAGTTTAGGAATCAGGAACTTTGAGGGATAAATCCTGCAAATTTGGAGGAAAAAGTAGAGGACAATGTTGTCATCCGTTCGCCGATTCCATGGCGATCAAGATCAGGAAGGATACAAATGAAGGAAAAAGAAGATGACCCTCCTTCATATTTAATGGAGGATCATGTATTCAGTAGCCTGGATTCGCATTCTTTTAGGTCATCTAGGCCTAATTCTACTTGTTCAACACCAAAAAATTTATCTCCTTCGCCATCTATATCTTCTCTCAAAAAGCTTTCTTCTTTATCCTCAACCAAATCTCAAGCCAAAAGTAGTGAAGATGTGATGAGGAGATAGAATTTTCACAAGTTTTCACCTTCACCTTCACCACCACCACCACCACCACCACCACCACCACCACCACCTCCACCTCATCCTCTTCCAATACATCTTCAGAAATTGTAAAGATGAAATCGAATTCTAGTGTATTGAACGATGCAGTTTGTTTCGAAAAACAATTGAGGCGAAGCGTTATGAGTGTGCCAACACAAGAATTGAGCGAGACAGAGTTAGATGAACCACCAAGAAGAGCTAATTTTGGGTCAGATTTCAAGGCTGCTAGAGTTGGAAGTGAATGATGTTCCATTTGTTGGGAAGTCTATTCAAACAATAGATGCGATGAATTTCAGGTTGAGAAAAGTCACAAAAAATATGAAGATGTTACCTTCGTTGATAGAAAGTAAAGGATTTACCAGCAAATCTATGCATGAAAATGTTATTTTGTGGGGTGGGTTTTTTGGGGAGATGAAGTTATTTTGTTCTTTTTAAAAGTTATGACACTTTATTTGCAATTTTATTTTATTTTTTTGTTAATTTTAGCATTTTTCTATTTTTGTTTATTTAAAGAGGAGGGAAAATTGTCAAAATATGTCAATGAGGACGTAATTTACAACAAATTGAAAGGTTGGAGATACTTAGTGCTAAAAAAAAGGTTACATGTAGATTTGTTACATATTTGAAAGGTTGGAGACCAAAAATGCAAATTACCCTTTTTTATGTGAAGCACAATTATATAAAACAAAAATATACAGGGATAATTGCATGAAAGGTCTCCAACGTTTCAAAATCGTTGGGGATATGCCCCTAACCTAAAAAAATAGTACCGCACGTCCCCAACGTTTAAATAAATAGGCATCGTAGGTCCCTCTTAACATTTTCCATCCAATTTCTCCGTTAAATCTCAGAATTGCACTGCACGCACTTTCTCTCTCCAAATTAACGATTGGATTTTGTCTGATTTTGATGGAATTTGAATCACATAGTCAGGGAATGTAATTTGCAGGTAAGTCTAAACCCCTTAATCAACCTTTAAATATTTCTGAAATTTTTACTAAATTTGCAAAAGTATGTAAGTTTAGATCCGTTGGTGTAAGATTAAGAGGGCTTATAGGGAGAAGCTAGTAAAGGAGACGAATACAGTACCTACTTGCTCAGCTCTTCTGCTTAATGAAATTCAGGTTCAAGAGAAGGTTCTGGAGAAGTTGAATAATAAGTTGACTTAAGGGATAATGGAGCAAGAAAAGAAGAGAATTAAGGCTTTTACACACACTTCCTTTGAGGACATATTCAAGTCGGCTAGAAAGGCTATTCATGATTTTGTAAAGACTTTAATTGCCTTGATGAAAGTTTCTGATTGGGATCTAGACCAGGTTGCAAATGCAATAGAAATTCCTGTAGTGTATGCCAAGAGATCCCACAAAAAGTATGATTTGAAGCTTTTGTCGCCCGGAGGATTACGAGTACCGCCCGCCTCCTTCTCAGCCTCTGCCGCCACAGATAGCAGTTGCCACCGCCTGCGATGTCCACTACAAGTAATGTGAGCACTGCTAGCGTAGCTACCAGAGCAAAGCCCAAAGAGATGTGAGTCCATAATTTTTCTATTTTTGTAAAGGAAATCTTTTTCTGAAAAGGTCGTTCGGTAAGTGAGGAAACCAGAGCTTTCTTTGCTTGTTGGGCATTACACCTTTCGGCCAATGCTGCCGGTCAAAGCGATCTCCATGGTCTGGGCACATAGGTAGCATGTAATGGAAAAGAGGCCAAAGTTTCTTGTAGATACCATGATAAAACCTAGTGCAGATCTGTCCCATATAGAGCTTCATCGTTGGCTGCGGCAGAAGTGGAAGTGGAAGTAGAAGTGGAAGTGGAAGCAGAATCGGTGGAAGATACTGAGAGTGAAGCAAAATCAAAGCATGAATTGAAAATTTTCATTTGCGAAAATGAAGTGGAGAAATAAAAAAATAGTAATGAGAGTGATGAATTGGGAAATTCAGTGAATAATTTCTCCAATCGCTTAATTTGGAGAGAGAGTGCGTGATTCTGAGATTTAATGGAGAAAATGGATGAAAAATGTTAAGAGTGACCTACGATGCCTATTTCTTCAAACTTTGGGGACGTGTGATGCTATTTTTTTATGTTAGGAGGTATATCCCTAACGATTTTGACCTTTCATGCAATTATCCCAAATATATAATTGGTACAATATTAATTAGGATAATTTGCAATTTTGGTCCCCAATCTTTCAAATTTGTAACAAATCTACCCCTAACATTTTTTAGTACCAAGCATCCCCAACATTTGAAGTAATTGTAAATCAGGTCCCCAATCATAGTTTTCGTTAAAATCTGTCGTTATCTCACTAGCATGGATCTAACGTGTCTAATTTACCTCAACCAGTGCATCTGAGCACTTAAGGAAAAATATGTCCATTCACCAAAAGGCTTCATTTGAAGTTTGAAACCAATATTATTATTCAGATAAGAAAACCCTCAAATTTCTTCTAGAAACGGTTGGAAGAAAAGTTGCACCATCTTCACTCTGGTAAACCAGCGACATCCGTTGAAGAAGAAGACTACTGACACCCCACCATAAAACGACAAACATCTCCATTTTAGAAGAACACTCATATCGTGTATTTGCAATAGGACAGTCGAACAGTCGCTAATAAACTAGAAATGAGGCCAAGAATACCAATATCGTAGAGAAGACAAAGATGGTCCACTATATGGTATGTTTGTTGGTTCATTGTCGTTAATCTGTAGTTGTTGTTCAACTTTTCTAACCCAAAAATGAATTTTTTTGGGGTTTTTTTTTTGTAGTCGAGGAATCTCCTTACTTCACAATGAAATGCATCCGTGGAGGTGGGTTTTTCATGAGAATGAAAAACATCATGTACTTGCATGGACAAACACAGTATATTGATTGAGTGGACTCCTATTGCCTTTCAATGTTTGAGTTAAATTCCATGGCCAAATCTTTGGAGTACAATTTTTCGTTGATATTTGCCAATAGGATACCGAATATGAATCTTACGAATGGGTTGTTGAGGTTGATGACTGATGGAGATGTGTTGTACTTGATTAAGGATATTAGTAAATCTAGGACTATAAAAGTGTATGCTGTTACATATCCGGAAGTGTTAGCCCTACCTTGGAGAACAAATGAGGAGAATGTGGTCATTACTGAGTTAGATTTAGGGGCAGAAATTGATGTAAATCTCCCAACTTTACATTCTGACATTGATGACATCGTAGAATTTTTTGAACTTGAAGAAATGGAAACAAAAAGTGTAACTGTGAATGAAATAAATCAGATGATTTTTGGAAAAATGTTGTTTTGGAGGAAGATGTTGACCGATTGGAAGATGGAGTGCAAGTGGTTGAAAGCCAGCCACTAACTAGTTCGCAACTTCCGATCGTATCCCAAGACAAATCTTTTCAAGGAGACTGAATATGAGGACATTGTTAGGGAGTGGGTTGACATACTAGCAAATGATAATGAGAACTACTTTAGTGATCAGTTTGTAGATATACTGACAGAGCCTGCAGAGGTGGGGGTAGGTACTAGGTGTTATCAAGATGGAGCTACTGGAGTTAGTGAAGATCATGCTAAAAATGATAAAGATGAGAATAGAGATCATGATTAGGTGAGAAGGACAAGGACAATCTTCTAGATTCAGACTACGAGCAGGAGGATACGCAACTAAATGATGATGAAAATTTTGAGAGACACTACACTTGAGACAAGTTCACAAATTACCAACAAGAGGATGGGGTAGTAAACGAAGCTGACGAAGAAGTTTCAGATGAACTACGAAGTTTAGATGGTGACGACCATATCTGGACGAAGAAGGACAAAGATCATATATTTGTTGAAAACGATGATTTCAGTTATCCACATTTTGAAGCAAGTACATTTCCATGCAAATTGACAACTACTAAAACTGTTATTTTATGTGTTTTGCAAAATGGGTCCCCAACCTTTATGAACTCAGTTATGTTGTTTTCTGGACTTGTTGTGTGAATGTAGGTCAGAAGTTTGCTGAAAACAAAGTCTTGAAGAAGACCATTACACAATACTCCGTGAACTATTCTAGAGAGGTAAAGTTTTCAAAGGATGACAAGCTCCGCATTTGAGCTGTATGCAAAGATAAGAATTTCAAGTGAGTTATTTATGCTTGATTCCCAAAAATCATTGTGCATAGAGAATCAATACTCTGAATTTGGAGCACTCTTGTAGTATGACATATGAAACTAGGCATACAAGTACATCATACTTGTCAGCGAGATACTTGGATCGGTTTAGGAATGAGCCCGGTTGAGGAATGAGAGGGTTTTTGGAGAGTGTGAAGAAGAATTGTACTTCTAATGCTTCGAAATGGAAGTATTATAGAACGAGAACCAAATGTTTGGAGGTTATCAGAGAGAATAGTAAGGAGCAGTTTCAAATCTTGTCGGAATACTGTGACCAGTTGAAGAAGAGCAACGTAGGCATCACAGTTGTGTTGAAGACCATGATGGCTGGTGGGGTAAGAGAGTTTTGAAAAGTTTATATTTGCTTGGCTGCTTTGAAAGAGGGATTCATAAATGGGTGTAGAAAGGTGGTAGGATTGGACGAGTGTTTTTTGATGGGTGATTTTGGTGGCCATGTATTAGCCGCAGTTGGTATTGACGGTAAGAATGCAATGTACCCGATTGCATATGCGATAGTTGAGGCTAAGAACAAAAGTAGCTGGAATTGGTTTCTGGAGCTTTTGGTGGATGACATTTGTGTTGGAGACTTTCATTGCTGGACTTTTATTATTGATAAACAAAAGGACTTGATAGATGCACTTGACAAGTGGGTAAGCGGCACGGAGCATCGATTCTGTCTTAGACGTCTATACTCTAACTTCAAAGGGCAATTCCGAGGTATTCAGTTGAAGATATTGTTGTGGGAAGCTGCTAAAGCAACAACTGTGGCAGAATTCAAGACTTGCATGGAGAAAATACAAGCTGAAAGTGAAGGATCATTTAAATGGTTAGAGAACAAGCTGGCATTGCAATGGAGTAGGTTATATTTCAGGGACATGACCAAATGTGACATGTTTCTCAACAATATGTGTAAGAGTTTTAATGCAGCAATCTTGCAGGCGATGGACAAACCAGTGATATACTTGCTAGAGAAGATACGTTATTATCTCATAACGCAGATGGAAACCAAGAGAGAATTAGTGAACAAATGGCAGCATGGATTTGCTCCTAAAATATGGAAAATTATTGAAAAAAATGTGAATGACATAAAGCGTTGTAGACCTACATGGGCAAGTGAGTAGGAGCACGAGGTAGAAGATAACAATGACAAAAAATATGTTGTTAACCTTGTTCAAAACACATGCTCTTGTAGAAGATTTCAGCTAACTTCGTCCCCAATATTGTACATTATTTCCATTTTCTGTCCGCAACGTTTACAATTCAGTTGCAAAATAGGTCATCACTGTCATGTTTGTTTTGGACCTAAAACGAAGACATTGACGAAATAACTTGATTTACAATACCAACATAATTAACCAACAATCTGTAAAATATTCCACTAAACTCAATAATTAAAACGGGTTTACATTAACCTAAGCCATCCAACCTACAATAATCTCAATTACAACTAAGTAAATCCAAAAATAACTGCTTTGGGGTTTTCTTTCTTCAACCAACACTTTATTATTTGTTATTGCTTTGGGTATCACATGCTTTGCCCGATCACAAATAGGAGGGTCATACCAGGCAAAGCAACTACAATAATTTTCCTAAAAAAAAAAAAAAAAAATTTAAGGTTTCAACTACTTAAATCATGAAAAATTGAGGGTATGAAGCAATAATATCATCTCATAGACAAAATATCTTCTAGCTGGGTTCGCATCCGTCCACGATGTCTTCATATCAATGCAATTTCCACATCTGCATACCTTCCATTCCATATTCTAAATGTTAGAAATAAGAGTGAATGAAGAACAAGAACACATGAGTAAATGAGCAAATGTATAAGGAATTAAAGTAACATCAGCTAGGAATGTGTGTGTGTGTGTTTTGTTTTTTTTTAAAGAGAGAAGCATTTTGTTGAATGGACATATTTGCCCTTAAGTGCTCAGACGCACTGGTTGAGGTAAATTAGATGCGTGAGGTCCACGCTAGTAAGATAACGATAGATTTTTATAGAAACTGTGATTGGGGACCTCCTGATTTGCAATTACTTCAAAGGTTGTGGATGTCTGGTGCTAAAAAAAGGTTAGGGGTAGATTTGTTACAGATTTAAAAAGTTGGAGACCAAAATTGCTTATTACCCTATTAATTAAAACTTTTCAAAATCTTTTTCGAAATTCAAAGTCTGGTGAGTTCTTAAAAAATAAAAATAAGGGTAATTAGCATATTTCGTCCATATCCTTTGAGTTTATTGCACAAATCGTCCATATCGTTTGAATTTTGGTATTTCGATTCTTAAATCTACTATTATTTGCGCAAGGTCATTTCCGTCTAATTCTGTGAAGTTTTGCCGTTAAGTCATACAATCTCTGATTTTATGAAGGGTATTTTCGTCTAGTCTATTCCACATGTGCTTGATTGTGCCACGTGTCCAGTGAAAAATATTAAAAAATTAAAAACCCCTCCCCAAACTCTTTCTCTCTATCTCTCTCCCATTTGATTCTCCGCCATCTCCAAAAAATTAAAGACTGGTTTTGCCAGGGGTTCTTCATTCGCCGCGGTTTCAGGGGAGTTGACTAGGAGTTCAACATCTTGTGGCGCTGGAAGTTCGAGGAGTGCCGTGAAGGAGTTGTCGGTCTCAGTGAACGGCGATGTGGAGACCAGGCCCGAAAAGTATTCGAGAACGAACCCCATTTCACTCTGTTTAGGCTCGCCATTTTCGAATCTAAATTGTGGTTGAGTGGCTTCAATTTTTTACCCCATTTTCAAAAGTCGAGTAATTCACGAAAATTGAGAAGGAAAAAAAAAAAACCAGAATGTGATACAATTCTCTGCAATTCTTGAGAGGCCTTATTTTCAGAGAAATCCCACTTGAAACTAACCAAAATTAAACATAAAATGAATGGTAATAAACTAAAACTGAAGAAGTTGAATTCAATTCTCGCTATTTATCACCAATTTTCCGAAGATGAATTGAATGAAATTTGAAGAATTAACTTCAAATGAACTACTGAAGAATCACGCAACAATACTCCAGCCGCCACTAAGCCACCCGGAGCCACCGCCACTTCATCCGTCGTTGAGGTGGGCGGCACGAACCCAAGAAACCCTTTGTTAAACCTGTCAATAGTCTAAACCCGTATAGACTCTCTCCTGAAATTCCTCTTAGATTCAGTCAACATCAACACTTTGTTAGACCAAGCACAAATGAGCATGGTTTCGTCTGAGATCGCATCTGCTATCCAACAGACAATTGTAAATGGTGTAACCCTTTTGTCTAGCTCCCCATCTTTTCCTGCATATCCAATTTCGAAAGGAAAAAGAATTGCGCAACAGAAGAGAATCAAATGAGAGCGAGAGTGTTTGCGGAGGGGTTTTTAAATTTTTAATGGTTTTCACCGGACACTTGGCGCAACCAAGCAAATGTGGAATAGACTTGACGAAAATACCCTTCATAAATCAGAGATTGTATGGGCTTAATGGCAAAAGTTCAAAGAATTAGACAAAAAATACCTTTTGCGCAAAGAATTGTAGATTTAAGGACCCAAATGATAAAATTCAAACGGTAGAGACGATTTGTCCAATAGACTCAAAGATAGAGACGAAATGTGCTAATTATCATAAAAATAATCACACCCACCGTTTTTAATATTTAAAATATCGAATTAAATAGCCTTAACTAACTGGGTTCCAATGAAATCAAATCAAACCCAACTATCTTCTTCAACTAATTACTTGAAATCAATTCACCGAGTTCTGCAGCAAATACCATTTTACATATATTTCTTGATCTCAAAAGAAGAAGAGAGGATGAGAAAAAGTTCGTATGGTAGCAGAAATGGCATTTAGTTTTCCGTAATGATTTTGGTGTAAAATCTGTCCGCATTATAAATGCATTTGTCTCACGTCTCTCTGTGTGATGATTCTTCTGGGTTTTGCTTCAATACAGGTACGGCATCCATCTTAAATTTCTTCCGACACCTGGAGTTAAATCATGCTTGATCATTTCATGCTAAAATTAATTGCTTTCCGAACACTGCTATTTTCCATTTTTAGTTGACAGTAGTCAGTACTGTAACCACGGTGAATTTTCCTCTGACGATTTAATTTGATTTTGAGATAAATCTAAGAGGATTGTGATGAAATTAATTTATCTAAGGCTACATTTTGACTGATAATATATGTGTTTTGGACATTCAAGTGTTGGGCTGATATTATTGATTCCAAATATGAAACCTAAAGTCTAGGAATCAAATGATACAGTTGTCCAAAAAACAAGAAATACAGATTTAAAGCAATTCGAATTCAAATAATGTTACATGTTATGATCAGTCAATGGAGGAGAATCCAATCCTTTATCATGCCTCTCCAAGACGGTACTCGAGATACCAATCTTGGATCAAAGACAAACTAACGTTGTGCTAGACACTTGTTAGGGAATGTGATCATGAACAAAGTAATAGTCGATTGAGATTTTCTTCATCTGCGAGCAAAAAGCTCGTAGTTGTGCCACAAATTTTTTTACAGTGATTGGTAGGCTTGAGCCGTAAAATTTGATTTTCCTTACGGTATTGAATTGCTTAACAATCCCACTTTATAAGAACCATTAAACTAATGTAATGATATTGAAAAGTTAGGACACATAACTGACTTCACAAATTTTGTAAGGCTTTGTGCAACACAACTTGAACAATATCAATTCTCAGTCCGATGAAAGACCAGTGCCTGAAATTTTGAGTACAACTTTGTTGATGCAATTAGAATGCTGCGAAATCAAAGATCTAAGGATTTATTAGAACCCTTTCTCTTTGTAGGTGAAGACACAATTCATTACTTGTTGATTAATTAGAGTTGGATATAAAATGAAAGTTCGCGGTTTCATAATTGAACCTGGAAATATAATAAACCGAGTCATTAACTATGAGAATACTGTTTCTTAAAGAAAAAGGGAGGGAAAAGGGAAAATAGAAGAGCAAAGAATTTCTAACTCCCGTTTTTGGATGAGTATAGAGAAATGGAGCGAAAGGTTGGAATGCTGTCGAATAAGTTTACATTTTGTTTCCATTCTTTATGTCTCAGTGCAAAAGTTTATTTTCCTTCAGTATATATAAATATTTTACCCTTTGTTTCCATCCTTTTACTTGGTAACTGACTGCTCTCTTCCTCACAACATTGCTTCTTTATTATGTCCTATTTGATATGAAATGGTACCATCCTCCTCATTTAATGTGTATTCATTTCGTAGTTCCAATAAAATTGCATTTATTATGCATTATATACACACCACGAATCACATGTGTCAAGAGCTTCCAAAGTGCTTTATTTTCTTCAATAAGATTGATCTCACAACTCACGAATTGCTATATGTCTGTACATCAGGAAACCTCTCCATGGGACTATACGTGACACTATCCGTCCCAAATTACTCTAGCGGAACCAAAATAAGACAAGAAAATAATAGATGCTACATTTTTAGAGGTCGACTTTCAGGATTTCAACATGATATGATTCTATATACCTAACACTAAGTCAGTTGAATTTGCATGAGATTTCGGCTCTAGTCGTGCTTGATGAGTACTAATCATAGGGTAATAATATTTGTAAACTTTCAGCTAAATTTGATGTAGTTGCATCATGTTTAAGCAGACTTTTGAGTTTTGCATATAGAATCTTTGAGGTCACCATTTTAAATAATTTTTTGTAGGGAAAAATGAAAACTTTCCAATTACTAGGCAGCAATGGCAACTGCCAATTTTTTGGCAGGTTATTTATTGTTTCAATTACTCATTTTTCGATCGCATTAAGTTTAGGTTGGCAGCCTGACCTCACGAAATTTAAGAAAATATTATTACAAAGTACAAATTGCTGTATCCCTCAATGCCACTGAATTCCTTAGTGATTTACGTTTTCACTTCTTTATTGTTTGGACACTCTTTGTGGGTATATATATGGCATAAATCCAAAATACAATTTCCTATTCATTTATTATTGGTCAGGGATTTGGTATCAGTTCTTAATGTAAACTCCACAAGGAGACCTCGGCTGTTTCTGCTTTTAGCCAAAACATTTTCAGAAATGAAAATATATATATCATTGCTTAATTAGTAAGATCGTTTGTTTTTTATTATTAGTTTTAATAATTAGGTTCTTCAAAGGATGTGTTTCAAAAATCATTCGTCAATATTACGAACCTATTTTAATTTTTTAGAAATATTTTTATTAATGTTTTTATTTTGCAATTGCAGAATTTTCTTTTATTATTTTAGTTTGAATGGGTCAATTTATAGGAGTTACGAGTATCGTTTGTGTTAGTGAGTACGTAGTTGCCTCTATATTCTAGTAACTCGTAGGAGTTATCTTGTATATAATTTATGTATTTAAAGAGAGATGAAGAAATGAAATGCATGGGGAGAATTATTTTGACATTTTATATTTTTGGAGGTCGAGTTCCTCGAAAACTCAAATTGGAGGTCAAGAGTCTCTCTAAAGAGCCTATCATAATTGTTAAATTTATTATTCTGATACATGATCGTATCAATTTGTTTTTTTTACTCATAAAGTTTTAACCTGAACCGCTTCATATTTCACCGTGAACTAGTGTAAATAAAACCTTCACTAGAAGGTAATTCTATTGAGTATGGTGGCCGATTCCCTTTTTTGCAATCGCTTTCACTTCGACCTTCTGCAATAATATGTGTTTAAAATGTCGAGACAGTTGAGGTTTGGAACTTTGGAAGGAACTTTTTAGTCAAATAATATCACATCAATAAAAGAAGAGTTAAATTTTACTTAGGCAATAATTCATTCAAAAGGAAACCACTGTTAGATAGATCCAGATTGAGGTTCCACAGTCTGCTAACCAAACCTCTTCCAAAAGACACGATAATTGCTAAAAGAAAAAACCCTAAACTTGTTGCAAAACAAAGGTACAAAAGAGTTTAATACAATTCAAGGTCTTTGTTTACTTGATCATTATGGACAAAGTCAATACCCGAACCTAGCGAAACTCAAGATGCTTTCTTCATCCAAGATAATTAATAACACTCCATACAAGGTGCGTTCTTGACTTCTTTCCCTTTCTCTCACATCCTTCTTTCCCATTTGTTCTTCATTTCAAGTCTAAACTGCAACATAAGACAGTCACAAAAAAGATGTCAGAATGAAGAAACTGTATTTAGTTAAGACTGTTCAAGATTTTGGTAAAAAAGTGTGAAGACACTTCGTTTGTGGTTGATCAAATATTTACCACAAGGTTGTAACACTAACCAGAAGACAATTCAAGTCTTGTCTGTCTACTTTTTTGTGATATCAAAAGTCGGTTAATTTAAGAGTGCAACATATATACTTCTAAAATTTACCACATTGGCATATATATTTCCTGCTTTCAGGCTTGGAAATCTCTAAAGGGAGAGCTTTTGGAACAGGGCATAAGGGAGAATACATTAGTTGTCTAAGCCGAGAATCAGTTTAAAAAGAAGAACTCACCAGGAAGCAGACCTTTCGGTCATGCACCTTCGCACAGCACAGCACCCTTGATCCTTTCAACGGTGCACTTGATAAGGCTATTAACAGTTGCCACTGAACCCAGAGAAAGTTTTGCGGTTGGAACTGAATCTACCAATATCTGAAAGGCAACAGTCAGTAATGATCCACCGGACCCAACCTCAGGATCAATCCCTCCAGCCAGATTTGTAGGTCCATCAGGAAGTATAGCGAAACCAGATGGTAAGAGGGCAACATAATCTGGATCACCGCCACTTAAGACCACGTTCATAGCAACAATATCAACTGGAGCATAAATAACATAGGAGCCTGTTGAATCAGTGCAACTCTCTTGTAGTATCAGCATATTGCTTTGGCTGGAGTTGGCACTCTGCACATTACATTTTCAACAGTTTATGAAAAATAGTCCAGTCATTTGGCCGGGGGAAAAGTTCTGATATCAATGGATCAGAATATAAACTGCTCCAAAGATTACTAATCAACTTACATTGACACGCAGTAATGAGACAGAATTGCCCGGATCACGGCCATTTGCAATATGTGCCATTTCTTGAACAAGGCCTCCATTTGAAAGGATATCCCACTGTAGTTGTAATATAGAATAAACGGTGAGTAATTTTTTATAGGTAAAGTCATTTCTTCAAGAATTCTTGTAACCACTCGAATAAGCTGATGAAATTGCAAAGAGTAGAGAAACTATTATTCATACCCTATAATGTCTGGTGATGATTGTGTGATTATTTGTTTACTTAACACAAGTTAAGAATCCATTTATTTTCAGTGTTTCACTTGGTCAAAAGTAGCTGCAGAAGTAATATGAGATCAAGATATTTAAATTTCGAGGACTCGAACATATGTTGCATACCTCACTTCTTGAATTCTCATCACGAAGAAAATCGAAAACTCTTTTTGGTGGAACTGGTAGCCAAAATGAAGTAGCAGCACTTAGCACAATACCAGGAGGCCTGCCCGGATCATCCACACTCTTTCTGGTCATAACCCTAACATCATCAGCTCCACTTCCTGACAGTGTTGTCCATGTGTGTGCCGTTGAAGCACCGACACCAGTGCAGAAGCTCATCACCATTCTTTCAGCCAGCTTCAACATACTCTTTCTACCTTCCGGAGATGATATCACTGTACCAGAAACTAAACAAATTAGCACAGGCCAAAAAAATCATGTAAACTTTAGTTCCAAGTAAAAATTGAAATCTGTTAGTACCCCCAACATCTCCTGCGGAAATGTTATTAGCCATTACACTTGCAAGACGTTCACATTGTCTATCCAACGTCGCCACCCAGCGTCTTGCCCCGAATGCGAGACCGGAATTGACCAGTGGTTTGTAGATGTTGTGAACAGCTCTATCATCCACCTCAACATGTTCCACCCATGTAACCTGCAGATAAATAGGAGCACATTTACAACTAGCAATATACAGGCCTATATTTATTTAAATTGATCTAACTCGATAATTTGTTATACCTTTGAGTAACCATTTGGCAATTCTTGGATCAAACACCCGGATGGCCTTCTTCTACACCGGGATATAGAGGCAGGTCTCAGATTGTCCAAAGAAACATCAACCACAGCCCAAGTCCCATCAGTATGCTGTTTGCAGTATCTCGCAAAATAGTTTTCGCGAGTTGGAACCAATGGGGAAGGGACCTGGAACTCAGCAGTCATCTGCAATGATAACAGCATTAGGATTAACAATTTATAAGGTTGCTGAGAAAATGCCCATTCTCAGCAATCAGTGAAGAATAACAATCTCCAAGATAATTGTTTTTTATGCATACCACTTGTAAAGCTCCATTATAGTTGCCTGCCACTCCAGTTGATAAAACTTCTATAGTCATTGCTCTTGAGACAATGCTGGAGAACACGCTTGTCCATTGATTCTGTAATCACAATGAAACCAAAATTGCAGATTAAAATCGGAAAAAAAAAAATTTATATGCTGATGTCCAAATATGTAACAAGAAATCCTACCGCATCCATCAGAATTTCAACCAAGCTTATGTGATTCATTATCACAACAGCAGACTCTCGAGATGCCTCAGATTTCAACCCCAAGGGTTTTGGCCCAATCCCACGAGGGAAAGTCCGGACATATTCCTCTTCACTCAAAGACTCAGCAGAATTATCTGTGCTAGGTATCCATAAAGGCTCTCCGGTTTGAGCCATTCGGATCAATTCCTCCATTGCAGCAACAGCCAACTCAATGATCATGGGCTTGTTGGCATCAGTTGGCCCAGAGACTGACCTAAGAAGATCAGCAGCACCATATATCTCAGAAGCCATGCCTGTCTGCGGCCCAAAATTTCCCGGTCCAAGATCAAGTGAACGGGATGATCCAGGAGGAAGATGTGGATAAGAAAGCATAGGTTTGCCAACATACTTTGCAGCAATTCCAGATATCCTGTCAATCTGGAAAGAGAATACCCATGTACAAAATAAGTTCAAAAATGCATATAAAACCTAAGGGCTCATTTATTTGCTTAGTCATTTATTTCACACGTAATTTTATCTATTTATACAAGCACAATCCTACTAAAGCAAGAACCTTTAAACACCTATTAAAAAGCAATATTCCTAATACAAATGTCTCAAGTCTTCTCTTAGTACCTCTTCTCTTAAGCGAGCATTCTCTATCCTCAAATGCTGCTCATCAAATGACATCTCGCCAATGGCAGCTGGTCCTCCACAGTTGGGACAAGTAGCATTGCTGAGAGCTTCTTTATACCTTATGTTCTCTGCACGAAGCTTGTCGTTTTCATTCCTCAGCTGTGTGTTCTCGTGGCGCTCATGTTGAGACTGAAATTATTAATTTTTTCACAGTTAAACTTCCCATATATGTACGGATTAATGCACTAATAGAGCGACAAACATTGGTGAAATTTTTAAGCTTGAAAATTCTGGAAGATAAACACTTTACTTTCATTTGAGTGCGCTTGTTTTGGAACCAAAATTTAACTTGTAATGGCTCTAACCCTAATCGACGACCAAGCTCTTTCCTTTGTTTATCATCAGGGTGAGGGCATTCCTTAAAAAACCTGTAAATTTAAATATTTCAAGAAAATAAATGGAACGAATTCATTAAGTATATCTAAATGTCACTCTTAATAATTTTGCGCGGCACTTGACTTACGCTTCCATTTCTGTGATTTGATGCTGGGTGTGGCGATGATAGCGCTTCTTTTTGGGACGTTGATTGGGATCTCCATCATCTCCAGAAGGTGCTTCCATGATATCAGTCCCCGATTTGCTCTCGAATTCATCATCCCTAATAAGGTCCATCTCATTTTCTGGTGTTTTATGGCTCATATCCAGCAAGGAATGGTGGCTATCAAACATGTTTGGCTGAAACATCTTGATGTTCTTAAGTTCCAAACTTAAAAAATTTGCAAATCAGCTGCAAGTAGAAGAAAAAAAGAATTAAGCGTAGCAATAGTACACTAAAGAAATATCACCTAAAAATCAATATAATCTATACTCGATTATAGTTTATAAAAAATGGAAGAAAAAAAAAAAAAGAACCCCAGATGGAAATCTGGAAATGTGAATGCAGAATAAAGAATGTTATTAAAAGCTCAGATCTTGTGACCTTTGAGAGAGAGAGTGCGTGTGTGTAATGTGTGAAAAAGCACTTTAGCGTTTATATCGAGAATGATTTACTTTTATACCCTACTTCATAGTCTAATCAGTTCTTCAAAGGGAATTCCAGTAGAAAATGAAATGGTTTGACTCTTGACACAAAACAGTTTATCATAAACACTTGACATGACAGTATGTATCTTCAACTCTTACATTTAATGTAATTTTAGTTTTGTAAAATTAAAACTTTTCATCCACTGACCTTTTGAGGTTTTCTGAGTCGCCGGAAAATTCAATCCATGAGGCCTCCTCGTATGCCCTTGAAGCTGCACATCTTGGCCAAGAAAACCTAGAAACTTCTCTCTCTAAAATGGGTTTTAGCTTTTTGGTTTTGGTTTTTAGAAGGTAGTGCGTTGAGTTTAATAGATTCTGTGACAGTGTCTGAGCAAAACAAAATGGGATGGTTACATGTAAAAACAACAGACTGGAAATTACTTAATTTTGGTTAGTGGCTTTTCAAACAAGACTTTTTTCCATCTGTCTTTACATGCCAATTAAAGAACTAAAATCTGCAACACGGAGTTGACACAGTGTGAAACCTTTGACACTGGCAAAATTTTCAATCTGGCATTTTATTTAACGCCCACGAATATTTCGGTGGAGTTTTACTCGTCTCTTTTCTCTCTGCAAAAAAAAAAAAAAAAAAAAAAAAGACATAACTGATGAAACCAAAATTTGTATAACAAATTAATCAACTTAATTACTGCAGCAAGGAAAAAAAATCTTGTTTTTGCAGAACTGTGTGTGTGTGAAGTGGTTGAGTAACTTACTGTTCTTGAAAGTTGATAGAAACCCTAGAAAACCCTATTGAGGTTTTAGGGTTAGAGAGAAGCAAAGCAGTTCAGATCTGGTTTGAAGGTAAAAGGGTTGATGAAAAAGCAGTTTTTGGTTAGTACTGTAAAGAGTGGTTTTGAGGTTTATTGCAAAGGATGCCTTTCTTGTGAATAGAATTTAAGAAGAATAGTGAGGACATGGAAATGAAAGGGAAAGAAAGTGAGCAGATATACAAAATAAAAGAGAGAGAGAGAGAGAGAGAGAGAGAGAGAGGTGAAGAAGAAGAAGAAGAAGAAGAAGGAAAGAGGAACAGGTGGAGAAGATGTGGCAGCGGAGGAGTTATTGCAGAGCGTATAGAGAGGACGCGATTGCATTTATGGGTGTTTATTGCTGATGAGAGAGAAGGCTATGGGGTTGGTATCTGATGTTTAAATTTCTTCTCTGTATAAATACATACATACATGTATTTATTATGTATATATGTATTTGTGGGTTGGTGGGGTAGGGTGTGTTTTATGGGGTGGGGTTTTTATTACATCCTCAACAGCTCACTTCTCACTGGACCCAAATTTCAACTTCTTTTATCATTTTTGTTTTCTGCATAAAATTCAAAAATTAATAAAAGTTCGTTTGTGAGAGTTTTTTAGAAATTTTTGATAAAAAAATTGATAAAATTGTAGGTCCCATAAAATATATAATTAAAATTAATTATTAATTTTTAACCAAATTTTAATTGTAACAAAACAAGCAATTAAGATATATAGTAAAATACATTATTATATGAACAAAAAAATTAAATCGTGCATCGTGAGATAAACACGTAACTTGAGTTTATGAATTTTTTTTCTTCGTATATATAATTTTATAGTTCTATTATTTGATTATTAGACGATTAAGATGAAGGGCATGGTAAATTTATTTTTTAATTAAATTGTTCAACTTGTAAAATAGAGTGGATATGTGCATTTATGAATTATCATATATGATCACGATTTTCTTCTTATTTTGATTTCTAACGTTATCCATTTGTATTAATTGCATGAAATTCCCTAATCAAATAATAATAATTCACAATCTTCTTTGCATACCTACTAAGAAATATGTATAATGTATGAAATATTAGTGTACTATTTTATTAATTAATTGTTAAAATATAGTGTTGATGAGATGAACTTTCTTTTGATTTTGAAATCAATGCACGAGATATCGACGTCACATTTTTTTCTTTCTAAAACACTCTGATAATAAAATTATAAAAATATCAATTTTTTGTGTGCCGTGAACAACTATATATATATATATATATATATATATATATATAAATTCTAGGTTTAAAGTTATTTTTAAAGATTAAAATAGATCGAACCCCTTCTTCATAATCGATATTCTTTGCACTCAGTCAGACGGGATAGCACAAGTGCAATATAGGCGATTAAGACATAAGTTTTTAACGTGCATGAATGAGTGTGAATTGAGTATAATTAGTCGTACTTATTGTTTTCGACGGGTTAATTGAGGTTTGTATATATCTAATTTAATGTGTGTGTGTGTGTATATATACACACACACACGTACAAGTACTTGTCATGCTTTTATTGCTTGCCGTGTATTCAAGTTAACTAATTCAAGATTTAAATAAACTTTAAAAGACATGTTGCAATATTAATTCACATGTACAATTTTTTGTAAAACAATTCTAATTAATTCGTCAATTTGTTTTAGTACATGTAGAGTATTAAATATGTCAGAGTATGAGGTTGTGACAGTAACCTTTATTTAACAATGTAATTAAATCATATGGTCCCATTGTAGAAGTTATTGGTTTGGAGGGTCTCAAGGCCTCTTTCAATTAGTAGTTGGGAAATATACTATATATTGAACTTTTCAATGATATATGTATTTGTCTTATTTAGTTTCAATTAATTAATTAAGCTTAAAAAATTATAGATAGGCACCCGAGTGTTTAATGTACTTTATTTGTCAAAGATAATCTGGTCAGCAAAAGAAAAAAATTGTCGACCCCTATCCTCACCATTGTTTTGACCTTTCAAATTTGACTGTTGAACATGAGCACTTTGTACTGTGATGGGAGCTACCTGGTGTGGCTGCTGATTTTGATCTGGTTGGGATGAAGAATATTTCTTTTGTTGCCCTAATTGGAGTTGAGCACAGTAGTATTACTGTGGAGGTGGTTGACTTTCACTAATAGATCGAAAGATAAGTAATTCGACTCATTCATATCTAGATCATGAATGTTTGGAATACATATTATACAAAGAGACATTGCTTTTGCTAATTCAAATTGAAGAATGATATAAAATCAGTCTATCACTACTAAAAGTGAGGCAACAGAGACGGAATTTTAGTGACAGACGACTTCTGTTGCTATTATCAACGGATTAACAACAAATAGTTAGCGCATTTATCATAGTTAACAATTCCAACTCCATATCAAGGTCATGATCGATATTGTCACTAGTATCAATATCGTCACTAAAACTTTATATCTATATCTATAATCTACAAAGGGAAAATTGCATCCGCATTTTCCAATTTTTAGAGTCTTGGCACTTTTATTCTTAATTTTTTTTTCTCGGCTTCGAGTATTCCGATGTTTCGTTTATTGGCAACCAACATTATCTACATATCTATATCTATACTACATCTAAAAGGCCCTAAAATGGAGAAATAATTTTAGACTATTTTATCCTTACAAATTTTTTAAAATTTCATTTTCACCCTTAGTATTCATTAATGTATAATTATATTTTAATATTTTATTTATTACTTTTTTATTGTTCATCATTATTGTACATTAAATTTTTAAAAATTTATTAAGAGAAATTGGCGCAAATAGTCCCTAACGTTTGTCATTAGTGTGCAAATGGTCCCTAACGTTTCATTTTTGGCGGAATAGTCCCTAACCTATCCATTTAGGTGCGTAATTAGTCCTTTTAAGTACGTAAATGGTCCCTATCATTGTTTTTTGTCTTTATTAGCAGGGGTAAAATTGTCAAGTTACATTTTTTTCAACCTTTCAATTGGCGCAAATGGTCCCTAATCTTAAGAAATTTACAATTGGATTCATAACCTTTAAAAAAGTGAAAATGAGTCCGATACTTTAATTTTTTATTAAAAATTAAAAAAAAAACTAACAAATTGATAATATACTAAATTATTTTGAATATTTTATGAACTATTATAAAATCACCAAAATTGAAATTCATAATTATTAACAAATGTGCTAATTAAAATTATTTTATTATTATTAAGTAATCATATTATTTAAAATTTAAACTTTAATTTTATCATTACAACAAAAGAAGAAAAATAAATTTGTCACAAATAAAAATTTTACTTATGCTCAATCCAACTCGATTTTATACATTCTCATATTTACTGGGCCAATCTAACCCGCTTTTGAGCCACAAGGTTACTGGACCAGTCCTATTTTAAATTTTAATTAATTTTTATATTAAAAAAAAAGGTTCCCACCCCCAACCCCCACCCACCCCCAAAATACGAGCAGAAGGGAGGGGATTTCTCCCCTCCCCGGTTGCCGCCTCCCTGATGCTCCGAAACCTGGTTTCGCCGCGAATAGGAGGGGAGAAATCCCCCCTATTTCACTGCGACGGATGGGGATCTCTCCCCTCCTATTCACGACGACGGCGATCGGGGATGGAAGAAATCCCTTCCCTAATGCTCGCGAAACCGGGAGGAGAAATTCTCCCTGGTTTCGCCGTGAATAGGGGGAGATCGAAACCATTTCTCCCCCTGGTTTCGCAAGCATCGGGGAGGGGAGAAATCCCCTCCCTTTTGCACGTATTTTGGGGGTTGGGGGTTGGGGGTGGGAACTTTTTTTTTTTAATATAAAAATTAATTAAAATTTAAAATATGACTGGTCCAGTGACCTTGTGGCTCAAAAGCAGATTAGATTGGCCCAGTAAATATGAGACTGTATAAAATCGAGTTGGATTGAGCATAAATAAAATTTTTATTTGTGACAAATTTATTTTTCTTCTTTTGTTGTAATAATAAAATTAAAGTTTGAATTTTAAATAATATGATTACTTAATGATAATAAAATAATTTTAATTAGCACATTTGTTAATAATTATGAATTTCAATTTTGGTTATTTTATAATAGTTCATAAAATATTCAAAATAATTTAGTATATTATCAATTTGTTAATTTTTTTTAATTTTTAATAAAAAAATTAAAGTATCGGACTCATTTTCACTTTTTTAAAGGTTAGGAATCCAATTGCAAATTTCTTAAGATTAGGGACCATTTATGCCAATTGAAAGGTTGAAAAAAATGTAACTTAACAATTTTACCCCTGCTAATAAAGACAAAAAACAGTGATAGGGACCATTTGCGCACCTAAAAGGACCAATTGCGCACCTAAATGGATAGGTTAGGGACCATTTCGCCAAAAATACAACGTTAGGGACCATTTGTGCACTAATGGCAAACGTTAGGGACTATTTGCGCTAATTTCCCATTTATTAAATGTACAATTTAATTTTTTTAAACATTTAATCTATTAAATTAAATATGAATGTGAAACGATTGTCTCAATTTTTTTTTTTTTAATAAAAGGAATGAATGGAAAAATTTGTAATTTTGCTTATTACCGCATTAAAATTCAAATTGTGGTTGTCAAAACTGAAATTGATATGAAAAGATTATTTTTAATACATTAGATTACAGTGATTATGAGCATTTTTGGTTCAGTTTTTATCTCAAATTCATTTTTAACCACATATTTTGTAGGACCTACAAATTTTATCAAATTTTCAAATACATTTTACCAATTTTCAACCACATATATAACGTTCTTCCCATCTTACTTCTGTCTCTCAACAATATTCTCACAACATAGACAAGTATTGACATTTCTTTAATTTTTGTTTCTTACTTATATTTATGACATTTTCATTTACATCGTCAAATCAAACACGTCTAATAAAAAAAGAACATACACAAAGCATATTATTTACAATAAATTACTGCTCAAATAAATGTACAATATTAAGTAGTTAAACATTACATTCTTTCATAATAAAATTAGTAATTATTAATTTTATTCTTCATAAAATTCAGCTCTGGAGATCACTAATTTTATAAGATTTGATATCAATAGTTTGTAATTGTACTTGTATGTATGTAATTATCTTTTAATATTTTATTTATTACTTTTTTATCGTTCATTATTATCGTACATTAAATTTTTAACAATTTACTAAATGTACAATTAAATTTTGTAAACATTAAATTTATTAAATTAAATATGAAGGTGAAAAGATGATCTTAATATTTTTTTTTTTTTTTTTTGCATTACGAGATGAAATGAATGATAAATAGGTTTTAAAAAAATGAATTAAAAAAGTTGTAACCTTTTTTATTATCACATTAAAATTCAAATCATAATTTTAAAAACTGAAATGGAGATGAAAAGATTATTTTTAATATATTATATTACACTGATTATAGTTCACAACTAACATTTGAATCTTTTTTTAAATTAAATTAATTAATAATTATATATATGTATATATGATGTTCTTCTAATCTTATTTTTGTCACTCAATAATATTCTCAAAATATAGGCAAGCATTGAAACTTCTTTAATTTTCATTTTTTACTTACGTTTATGCTGTTTTCATTTACATTGTTAAAGCAGACACGTCTAAAAAAAATACACACACACACAATGAATATTATTTACGAGGAGCTACTACTCCAACAAATATATAATATTATGTATTTAATCATTACATTCTCTCACAATAAAATCAATAATTATTAAATTTATTATTCTTAAAATGTAGTTTTGGACATTCCTATTAATACATCATTAATTCCATATGATTTGATATCAAATGTTCGTCAATTATCAAAGCTCAAATCACTAAAAGGTCTTCACTGAGTGCAAGATACTATTCGTATTACCACTATATATAACTCATATTTGATTGCAATAGTACTTTTATGAATGTAAAGAAAATGTCAACATCGAACAATACAATACAACATGTTATCAAGAACCGTATTTTTTTTTATCTTTATTGAAATTGCTACTTTAATATTTTAATTATTAACAATTAAAAAATAAAAATTTTGAAAATATTAAAAATTGACAATTTATTATTACAAAAGCACGTGCAATGCACGCATGTCTAACTAGTTACTAACTAAATACGTCCAAAATGGGCGTTAAATTTGCAGAAAAGACATATTTACCATTCACATTAAATAGAGAAAGTTACAGCTGCCCTCCTCAACCTTTGGAATCTTGGCACTTTTATCTCTATTTTTTTTTTCTTGGCTTGATTATCTTTAACGTTTTGTTTATTTGCAACTTTCGTCTTTATTGACGAAATTTGTCTAAAAATCTATTAAATTGATAAAAAAAGACATATTTACCCTCTCAAATAAATTAATACAAAAAATAAATGTATTCATTTTCTTGAAGGTAAACATTCTTAACTTCAACTCAAAGCAACAACTACTTACCCACAAGCCACAACCATTGCCAAAATTCATCACCCACTTGCAAGCTACCATCGATCCCAAAAAGTCACTGGTGATGATGGTGGCTTGCGGGATCGATGATGACTTGTGAGACCCGTGATGGATTTTGACAACATTCACAGCTTGTGGGAGCAAGTGGTCGTTGCTTTGGGCTGGGGTTGGGTTGGGTTGGGTTGGGGTGTTTGTGTAAAAAAGATGAAGCAAAAATATATTTATTATTTTTTCTTTTTTATGTTCTAATTTTTTTTCCTTATTTAATTGAAAGGGAAAAGATCTATTTTCTATTAATTTAACATATTTTATACATATTTCATTCGTAGAGGCAAAAGTCACAAATAAACAAAACGTTGACGATAAGAGTGCCAAGACCCTATAGCGTTCCAAGAAAAAAGATTAAAGATATAAATGCCAAGACCCCAAAGGTTGAGAATAGCAGCTACAATTTTTTCTACTTAATTTGAATGGTAAATATATATTTTTTTATGCAAATTTAACATCCATTTTGGACGAATTTCGTTAGTAAGGATGTTGGCCACCAATAAATGATCAAACATTGGTGGATACTCGTGCCAAGAAAAAAATAATTGATGACAAAAGTGTCAAGACCCCAAAAGTTGAAGTCTGCGGCTACAATTTTTCCATCTATAATATATACTATATAGTAATATAAAATATATATAAAAAAAGGTTGAACTCCAACTTCGAGGATTCCCACGGTCCCTGCCAATAATATATATATATATATATATATATATATAACACTTTTCTTTTGTTGTACCAATTTCTAATTGTACCAAAGGTCCTCCAACTATTTACTCATCATATTTTTATCCTCAATATTTCATTAATTAGCTCATATGTCTGTGATGATGGTTCATGTCCAAGAATTTTGTTAGCAAATAAGGGGCAAATATTATGTCACACTTTTGTATTTTTCAACATGAATCATATGTTTGTAAGAATAGGGACAAATTTTTCTAAATTCTAATCGATTAGGCGTATTGTGCCGTGTCAATCTTACTCCAGCATAGGGAAAGAAGCACTATACTTATCAACAACACGAAAACTTTGTTAGTTACCCTTTCCTTATCGGGCTCGGGAAAGACCTCCTAGGGTAGAGACATGTGGCTAAAGAGAGCCAAAAAAGCATCTTTTGAATATAATCTTGCATAATTTCAAATGTTATCAGTTCCGATTCGTAGACCAAACCATCATCAGCTACAAAATATGTTAATTAATTAAAGATTGATGATGAAAATGCTGCAAAAGAAGGTGGAAACATTAGTGCGACAATAAACAAAATTTAGAGACTTTTAGTGCAATTAGAAAATGGTGCCAAAAAAAAAAGGGAAAAAATGGTATCAATATAACCGCCATATAATATATTAAAAACTAAATGAGGTGAATTAATTTTTGAACGATTTTATGTCCACTATAGTTAAACTATTCCAATAGTATTCTTTTGTCTCATGAAATGAGTAGTTTGTATTTAGATTTTATTCAAATATGCAAATAATTTATTTCTTGATATATTTTCAAGATTATTCAATTAATCTAGAGTATAAATTGATTTTTCAAATTCATGTACACTTTATGTATTTTTAAGATTATTCAATTAATCTAGGTGTAAATTAATTCTTTAAGTTCATGTATAATAATTTATTTTGAAGACTATTCAATTAATATAGGGTTTAAATTCATTCTCCAAGTTCATGTACACATTTTGTCTAAATTAATTTTTTAAGATCGTGTACATATATGGATTATTGATGGTGAAGAAATGACATTCTAGGGTGACTCTGAATTGACTATGGCTAGTTTGTTTAAGAGTATATTAGTTAGTATTTAAAAGTTAGGACAAATATTATTTTTATCTACATATTTTGTAAGACTCACAATTTTTACCTATTTTTATCCACATATTCCATATAATTCACTGTTTATAATTTACAAAAATCTTTACCAAACGTACTCTAAATGTCTTATTCAATTAATTAATTAAGTTGACGAAATTAATATTACCACCTTGCAGGCTTTTATTTAGAAGTCTATTGTACCCATCCAGAAAAGAATTAACACATTAACCCGACCATATATTCTTCATTATGCATGCCTGAACATATTTTATATATATATATATATATTCTATTTAGATTTTTTTTTTTGTTTCCCAATTTCCAGAAATTGATTTTTTAATGGCCATTATATATTTATTTCTAATACTACATTTATTGCTGGAAAACATCTCTCTTTCTTTCTTTATTTCTTTATTTCTTTCTTTTATAGTATTATTATTATTAAGAAATTGAAGAGACTTTGTGGAAACTTCTATTCTATCTATAAATTCCCAAATATTTCTCCATGCATACTATTTGTTGAACGATTTTTATCTCTCCGTTTTGAAGGTATGTTAATGTTCCGTTTATTTTTTCATTTTTTCTGCCCAGTCAAAGAGATAAAAATCTGCAATAGCATATGTGGATTTTTTATTGCATTTTTTCGTTTATTTCTTCATTTTTTCTGCCGTGTCGAAGAAATTTCCAACCTCAACATTTATGAATTTACTTCTTTCATTACAATATCTGTGCATTACACAAGTGATGCACTAGTTACTTATAAATAGAAAGAAGAAAAGAAGTTATAATAAAGTTCTTGAGTTCTTTGTTAAGAATTCACAATTCTTTTTTCCTTTTTTCTTAATTTGTGTTAGAAAACAAAATTTTGGCAAGCGATATACACAAGGCGCACTCTATATTACAGAGAAGTTGTACAGTCATTCGTAAATCATTAATTAAAAATTAAAAAAGAATGAAAACAATTTACCAACATATTATATGTATTTGTATATAGTCATGTAGATTAAGAGTATGTTTGTTAGTATTTATAAGTTAGTCAAATATTATTTTTATCCACACATTTTGTTTGACCCACAACTTTTATTCGAGTAAATTTAATAAATAATTACCCAACATTAGAGCATCTCCAATGCAACAATGTCTAATTGATGTGGCGATTAGGTGGAGGGAACAAAACTGATGTGGCAGCGTTTATTGTAGAAGGCCGTCCAACACGCCGTCTAGTTTTAGATATCTTGTTAGATGCCTTTCACCTATTTTTTCATTAAATTGTGTCATCTCTCTCATCTATTTTTCCTTCTTTTTCTTCTTTCTACACTCCCTCTCCTCATTTATTTTCTCTCTTGCCACCTAGATTTTTTAAGAAGGTGTAACATTGGAGATGCTTTTACCACTTGCTCACCCAATTTTAAAAAATTACTTGTTGCTCATCCATCCATCTCAAACTCTATCACACATTACTCACTCATAACTCATATATGGGTGAGCAATAGATAATATTTGAAAATTGGGTGAGCTAGTGGTAATGGTGGGTAAAATTGAATGAACATTTGTTAAATTTACTATTTTTTATTCACACATTTCGTACGACTAATTACTTATAATCTACGAAAAGCTTTATCAAGCATACACTAAACCTGAAAGACTAGATTACTCTACTCTTATGTTGTTTCCATAGCAGGCGCTTGGGAGTATCATCGTGTTTTATACGTTAGGCTTTGTAAAACCTTGGTTTCGGAGTTCACTACATTAACTTATAACTTGTTTGGGCATGTTTAAAAGTTTCTCTTTTAAATCATAGATAAAGTGTGAGCTACAATTATTGTGTGGATCGGTCTCACAATTTGTTTATTTTTAGCTACAAAAAGTAGCGAACTCGATACTTATAAGTACACCCAAACATATGATTACTTATTTTATGTGAAGATCTCTTGAAAATGAAATAGTGACCCTAGATCTTTAATTTTTAATCTAATGGTCTATAATTAAACAATAACAATAGTTGGAAATGATCAATAGAATTTTAAACACGCGTGAGAAATAATCCAACATTATTGATAAATTGTTCTCTATGTTATAATAACATAGAGATGACAATGAGTCGGCTGGGTAGCCCTCATAAGGAAGAGCCGAGCCTAGGCTCGACTCGTCCCAAAAAAAAGAAGTTCGAATCGGCCCGTGGCTCGTGGATCTCATGGGTCGAGTCACGGGCTTAGATCATAGGGTTTATTTATTTAAAAAATGTAGTTTTTTTTTGGAATTTAAAAAATTAAAATAATATAAGGTATGATAAATTTGACATTTAAAATTTTCATCCTTTTTTTGGGATTTGGGACCGACTACTTTTAGCGTAGGGAAAATTAAAACTGTACACGAATAAGTTGTTAAAAATTAAAATTTAAAAGTAAGAAAAAAATAAATAAATTTACACAAACTATACTTACATTTTATGTAGCCAGCTCTTGAAGTTCTTTGGCTAATATAACGTCTGCTTTATATTGGATATGAAGTTCTTCATTTTCTCAATCTTTTAGACAAGTTAAATTCTCTAATATGTCTGGTTTAAGTCTTTACCTCAAATAATTCAAAACATAGCCACTTGTATTAAAAGCAGACTCTAATGCTACAGTTGATATTCGAAAATGTTAGTAAATCGCGTGTTATAATAAAAATAACTGGGTATTAACGTTCGTTTTGTCTCCACCACCTAAGTATATCAAAATTATTTATCTTTTCTTTATCTAACATATTAAGCATGTCGTGACCAAAATATCTAGCTAACTTTAAAAGTACGTCTCTACTACTTATTTCTACATTCGTATCACGAGAAAGTGAAAAAGAAGAACTAGGTTGTTGGGTTCTTTTAATGGAACTAAGGAAACTCCAATCACCGTTATTGTCATTTGATGCGAAGAAATGATTGATACAAGAGGTCTTCTAACGTTCCTACTGATTTTTGCTGTATAAAAGTCATACATTTCATATAATATTTTTTTCTAGATCATCATACGCTATTGAATTCTCGTAACTTAACTTATTAGAAATTGTCGAGAACAACATATACAATTCTTCTCAATATTTTCTAAACTTCATATCTATTGCTAATAAAATATCAGAAAAAAATTTGAAAATGTCTTATACTTATTAACATTATTGGTAATAAAATAAAAATAATTTAAAACTAATAGATTGATGGATAATATTAGCCAGCACATGTAATTGTGGCGTCGAAAAAATTTTTAAAATTTTTTTAACATGAGATGAGATTTTTCAATCATAATCTGAACCGTGTGAGTTTTGGCTATTATAATATGCAGTTATATAGTTTTTATAGCTTTCAGATGATTGAAACATTAAATAAGTAGAGTTTCATCTATTGCATATGTCTGTACATAAACATTTTGTTGGAAGAAGATTTTTTACGCATAATTCATTAACTAGTTTCCAAGGAGGTGAAACAATAATATAATTTATAACATACTCATATTAATTGTGGACTTATAAATATTAAACTATCTTGGAAAATTAAATTAAAAAAGTGATATACACAACGAACAAGAAATAAAATGCCACCAAATTTTGGATTTAATTCGTGCATGAATCTTTCTATTACTATATTATTAGGCGTAGCATTATCAAATGTGAAAATGTGAATTTTGAATTCGCAATTAAATTATCTAATAATATTTATTAAATAATTAAAAATTTGTATTTCATTATGAGGATAGTCAATTACTTTAAAACCAATTATTTTTTATGTATAATTTATTGTTTAATTATCTATATAATATAAAGTGACAACAATATATCATTTATGATTTTTACCGAACCATAAGTTCGAAGTAGAAGTTACAACACTAAGATATTTATTTAAATAAAGTATTATGCTTTTTTTATTATATAAAGCAATAGTATCAGCACGAAAAGTGTTTATAGCAAAAGGATAAGTACCTTCCTTGATTGAATATATCTTTGTACGAACTTGGTGAAGTGAGGACTTTCCACCATGCTAAGTGCAAATTCATCACTTGCCACCAACTGGCTCATGTTCTCTTGTGAATATACCAGATGTTAAGATTTGGACTAGAACTAGAAGATCCATTGGAAAATCCAAACTGAAGTTGAGCTTAATTTGTATGTTTTTGCGTACACTTTAGGTAATGTCGGTTTAGAAGGCTCATGTCACCACCATTTTGCCATACAATTTGGTGTTTACAGTATTTGCACATTGCCTTGAAGATTGGTTGTCCGTCTGATGTTGTACCAGTCTGAACTAATTTGAAATGATTATAACCCTGAGCTTTTTATTTTGCGGCTCTTTGTTTAGTACTCGACTCAGTTGTTGTATTGGTATTGGTCGTTTCTAACTCTTCATCAATATCCTCTAAATCAATGAGATTAGTGTTCCCAATCCTATAATTGTCACCAAATTTAGGAATTAGAATATCATTAAGCCCACTGAAATCATTATCAATTTGGTGGCCGACATTCCTTTGTGTATAACGATCCATGTAGAAAATAAAAATATAGAATTATAGAAAACTATAAATGTAAAAATTGAATAGAAGAAATCACTAAAGTGACCATTAGAATGGCCCTTAATGGGGGGTTTTTATAGGAAAAAGAAGAACCGTTGAAAAATATAAAATTTCAGGGACCAAAACGGTCACTTTTGTGATTGTTAGGGGCTGCAACAATAAGAAAAGTGACCATTGGAGTTACGAGCTAAGATACGAGCTTGCCTGTCTTTTTCAAGAGCCGAGATCAAAACCAAGCTCAGCCTGTGACGACGAGCCCAGGCCCATAATGGGTTGAGCTGTCGAGCCCACGAGCGCTCGGCCCAATTGCCATCCCTACAATAATACATTTCTTCTTGCATATTATTATTTTTAGAATATATCGAAAAAAAGACTCATAACTTTTATCAACTTTTCAATTACACTTTTCACAATTTTTTAAAAAAATTTCTTACAAAACTACTTTTAAACTCTATCAAACAGACAATAATTAAGTCTATTGTACAAATTTGCTGAAAGTTTGTTTATACACAACTAGTAATGGTGAATAATTTTGAGTAGGGGTGGGTGTCGGATGGCTCGGTTTGAATAGTAGAAGAACCGAAACCACCCATTTATGTTCGAGTATATTGTAAAAAGAATCGGAACCATCAACTTTCAACCGGAATCAAACTAGATCCGGAACCATCGGTTCCGGTTCGATTCTGGTACTACCCGAATTTTTTTATTTTTATTTTAACTATTGTCATTTCAAGCTAAATGTACAAACAAACAAATTTTCTAAATCATACTTTAGCATATAGGTACCAAAATTCTCAAATAGTAATCATACTCCTTGATAATAATTAATAAGATCTACGGTATCGGAACTACATTTAATAAGACATGGGTAGATTAATGAGTTTTTCATTTGGACTTTGGGAGTAATGTGGAATGGGGTTAATTTGGTAAAGAAAAATATGAAAAGTAAAAAGAAAAATACAAATATGAAAAAAAAAAATTGAATTTTCGGTTCTGAACTAGGTATCCGGAACCGGTTCCTAAGAACCAGAACCGCTGGTTCTCGGTTCTTTAGAACTGGATCCAGATATTCAGTGATAGGAACTGGACCGAATCCACCGATTCTGGTTCGGAAACTTTGATTCTGGATAAATACCCAGGCCTAATTTTGAGGTGTACAAGAAAATTCATGTGAACCTTGACTCTAAGAATTTGATGTGGTCTTTTCTACAATTTAAGTGGCAAAATTGTGGTCCAATGACTCCAAGAATTTGAAAATTCAAATTCTACCAACATTAATCTAAATTATGTTATTTAATACAATGCTCACATGAACAAATATTTCATTATGCAAAATTTTCTCGACAATTAAATTATAATTTCCGTCTAGTTCATTTTCAAGCTTCATAAGTTTTGTTTACTAAATTTTGACCTAATTAACTAGCCTTCTACGTATTAAATTGTGAAAGATACAAGACCCTTTGAAGATTTAATTTAGCATCTAGTAGTAGAACTCAAAGTAACTATTCAAATTTAGTTAGACTAGTTTATAATTAAATGTAGTATTGGCCAATCCTATATCCTTTAGCTCAATAAAGGGTTGGTCCAATCATATTCAATTTTAGTTGCATGTCACAATATGAATACAATTTTATGCATGTTAAATTAATTCTTCAATTAATAATGGTCAATACATTGATGTGATCTCGTTGAACATTCTTATTTATTTTTATTATCTCAAATTGGAAAATCACTTTCAAAAGTAGAAATCATTAATGACCACATATGGAAAATTAATTTTGATCATTTAAATTTAAAGGAAACAATAAATGGATTATTTTCAATATTTGGTCCACCAAGAATTTATAGTAGAAATAGGTGCAAATGGTCCTTAACTTTTGTCCTCAACGCAGAAATAGTTCTTAACGTTCGTTCTGGTACAAAAGATCCTAATTTAGGTATTTTTGTGCGTAATTGGTCTTTATTTGATGAAAAGACAGATATGACCTTAGTTTAAATTAAAGAAAATTATAATTAGATTTTAAATCTTTGTAAAATGTACAAATAAGTCTAGTATATTTATTAAATAATATTTAATTTAGCATCTTAAATATATCACTATTGTTGTGTCAATTAAATTTTTTCATAAGAGAAAAATATAAAATTATTTCGCTTTAAGTATATGTAATTTCTATGTGATTTGAAAATTTTGAATAAAAATTAAGTTAAATAAATAACAAAATGGCTTTTATAATTTTATGACATTGCCCCAATTCTATTATTTTTTTAACATAAAAATAATAATAATAATTAATTTACACATTACGTGTTATTTATTTTTGAACGATAAATTAAAATATAAAAAATACAATTGAAGCTCTAATATTTGTTGTTAATAAACGAATAGCTCAATTAAATAAAAATATTTGAGCGTCAAGTTTGTGACAAAATTATTTTTCTTTTTTATGTTGTAAAGATAAATAAAAATTTAAAATTTAAATAATATAATTACTTAATAGTAATAAAATAATTTTATTTAATAAATAATTTTATTTAACATATTTATTAATAATTATGAGCTTAATTGTTAGTTATTTTATAATAGTTCATAAAATATACAATACAATTTAGTACATTATTAATTTGGTCAATAGAGTGTTAATTCAAAACAAAAAATCGTTAGTTTTTTTTAATTTTTTATAAAAAATAAATTATTTTCTTATTTGCACCTTTTGCAAAGATTAAAAATCCAATTATCATCATATAAAGATCAATTATGCACTAAAATATATAGATTAAAATTTTTTGTATAAAAAATAAACGTTAGAGGTCATTTTTTTCATTAAAGACAAAGGTGACGGACCATTTGCTCCAATTGCCCATTTATAGGTCATGGAATCATCATTAAATATTTCACCATCGTTGTCATCCCAACTGCACAACCAATATATCTTGGGAATTTTTCAAGTTTAATTATTTGGTTGAAAGTGTGTATCGTGTATGGATCCATGTGGTTAGTTATTGGTGGTCGTCTTATTTTCTTTATTTTTTTTTAACAATTATATCTATATTTAAAATGTTATTTTTTCAGTTCATGAAGACTCTCCAGTAAAACTAAATCAAAGATGCAATCGTTAATACTTTCGAGAATTTACAATTGTCGCGAGCAAAGATATTGATGAAGATATTTATGTTATATTACTAACATCGCTTATTTAGCGTTTACGAAAAATCACAAAATCTAACACTTCGGAAAGTTGATACAAAATATTATCTCAAACTAACAAAAGATAAACAATAAATCCAAAGAAAAAAATCAACAATTACACAAATAGTTTATCCAACTAATATGAAATAACACCGATAATCTAGATAATAATAGTATAAAAAGAATAAAGTAAATAAAAACTTATTAATTATAAATCGAAAAGATCATCCACAAACATTAAATTTATTGCAACATTGGGTTCAAACTTAAAATATTTTAGAAAATTAAATTTCCTAAAATCAAATAAATAACAGAATATGATTCCAACTAAAATATCATGTTTTATCTTTTAAATCATACACAACATATAATAATGAAATATTATAAAATAGCATCTAATTAAAAAATCGACATTTTTTATCTAAAAAAAATTATACAGAAAATAAAAGAAACGATGAAAATCATAGCCCGAAAAATAATCTTACATTTGTTAACAAGAAATAAAAATAAATAAATAAAATCTATGCTGTAACTCCATAACCCAAAGCAAGAAAAATATCTTCAATTTTGTAATTCTGTGTCATCTTCACTATTGTCTAACACAGAAAAAACTATATCACGTCTCATTTAGGGAGAAATATTTTAGTGGGATGATTTTATATGCACACATAATAGAATCGTTTACTCAAATCATGACATCTCGAATGCTAAATCACTCAAGTCACGACACCTCAAATGTCGAGTGGATCCGTCTACCCACTCTATTTCTTTCTCTTACCCATTCGACGCGCGTTCGATGTGTCGTGACTTGAGTAATTTAAGATTCAAGGTGTCGTAATTTGAGTAGACGATTCTACTACGTGTGCATATAGGACCATCCCACTAAAATATTTCTCCATAAGTAGTTGAATATCATATTCTAAAGGTTAAAAAATTACCCCATCTTCTTACAATCAAATTTATTTCATTAGTTTTCCATTTTTATTTTCCCACGATTCATAAATTATTTCACATCTATCAACTCTAATTGCATTACTTCAGTCTTCTTAGTTGTTTTTATATATATTTACCCTTTAAATTTCGTCTTTGTGCATAATCATTAAAACACCAGTCAATGCTTATTATCTCGTAATGTACGTTATGCTTTCCTTTAATAGCAATGCACTTTTGTTAATTATCTTACAAATTCGTTATTTCAGTTTATCTGTTTCATTGGAGATTTTATGCGACATCAAATATCAGTAAGAGATTATAGAGAAACGTGATATGTTAAATATTGCGCGTAATTATTTCTTGATTTTTTTTTCAAACCTTCGCCGTATTGAGAATACTTTCACAATAATGTAAGAGATGACAATCAGGGGTGAATTTAGGGGGGTTGGGACCGGATCATAGCCCTGTTCCATCCCGAGAAAAATCGTTTTTTATAGTGTAAAAAAAAAATAAATATATTTTTTTTAATAACAGTCCGATCTTAAAGTGGAAATTTTTTTTTTCAGTAGCAGCCTCACTCCAAAAATTTCTGGATCTGCCTATGATAACAATGAAATACGTTGGAGGTGGCAAAAAGCTGAAAGAGAAATGGGTAGAGCAAGGCTTCAATCCTACTAAAATACAATCAATTTGGGACCATAAAGGCCATACATGTTTTGTTGTGCTGAACTTTAGAAACAAATGGGAAGGTTTTGTTTGTTACATTTTGAATAATTAATGTATTTATCTTATTTAATTTATCATACTAAATATATTCTAATTGTTTAATGATTTTTTTTTTCTAATTAATATATTTTTTTAAGCCAAAATGAAATTTTTTCTTCCGCGAAAAATTTGATTAAATGTGGTCACTCAATTGTCATGCAAAATAACTTTAGTGCCTTTTATTAAAATATTTTCTAGGCAATAAAAAAAAAATTGATGAGAAAGATTAGAGTGCCTAAATAGATTGGAAACTCTTGTCAATTTTGTCTAGTTTGACAAGAATGTCGAGATAATTCGAATTTTGTGCAAAAAAGAATAGAAATTGTTTAAATTGATTAGAAATTCTCGTCTACTTTGCTAGTTTGACAAGATTCAAGAATACTTAGACTATTCGAAATTTGTGCAAAAATAAAGAGAGTTGACAAGAATTTCTAGTTCAAACTAGACAAAGTTGACAATAATTTCTAGCTCATTTAGACACACTCTCTTTTTATTTGCACGAACTTCCAAATATCTATACATTCTCGTTGAATTAGGCAAATATGACGAGAATTTTTAGTTCATTTAGACACGCCTCTCTATTTACACAAACTTTAACATATTTAGATATTTTCGTCGAACTAGACAAAGTTGACTAGAATTTTTTATTCATTTAGACTTTTTAGTATTCCTTGACATTTTCGTCTATATAACATTTTGATAAAAGGGAAATATAGTATCTTGCACGACTTAATAATTATATCTAATAAAAATTTAATGATATATAAATTTTATTTTAAATAAAAAAATGCATTAGTTTGAAAATTTTCCCGAAAATAAAATGTCCTTATGGATGCCTTTTTACATTTTTAAGGTTGTAGAACTGAATCACGTGACAACGAGACCAATGTTGGAAGGATTACTTTTTGTACCAAAAGAAAAGGTGGGATCGTTGTGCAGTCAAGAATGTTTAAGGACAAATCTGTCTCGATATTTGTGTAAGATAATTACATGTTCCACGCTACATTATTTAATAGATTAAATTCATTAAATGGTCTAATAATATTAAGGATTAATTACACTAATGGTCCTTATTCTTTCAAGTTTGTAACAATTTTATTTCTATTCAATTTTTTTTAGCAGATATAATCCTCATCCTTTCATTTATTTGCACATATAATCCCCAAATCACTATTTTTCACTATTTTAACAATTTTACCACTTAACTTAAATAAATTAAAATGATAGAAAAAAAAATATAATAAAAACATTGCAATGGGGCCCTTAATCTTTTCAAAAGTACAAATAAATTCTAAACTATTTTATTTTACACAGATTGGTGTTCTTCTCCAACAAAAAATGAATAATCTTTTTCTACCACCAGCACCACCAGACACATGCTTCATACTGCAAAACCCGCCCACACCATATCAAAAAACGCACAAAACTAAAATCCACGTACTTGTATAATCCGCCAAAAATTTACCCAATCAAATATAAAATTTCTTTCTCCATCATACTGCAACGACATTCCCTCGTAACGGAATTCCCATGTGCCTGTCACTATTAACGGTGTCAGGACCACATGTTCTGTATATGGAATATATATATACAGCTACATGACTGTATAGGTAGAAAGAGACAGATGAGTACCTTAGGAGATGTGGAAGAGTGACAGTATAGAGTAGATCTATAGAAGAGGTTAAGCAGCAGGTTGAGTTCTAGTAAGAAAATGAGGTTGTACTCTGAGCTTGAAAATCAGTACTTTAGTGACGTGAATTTTTTGGAGAATTTAGCTTCGCAAGAGGCGTCTGGGACTCCGTCTGCACCAAGCATGATGTGCCATATGACGTTGTAAAAGAGAGAGTGGGATCATAGATCTTAATGTGAAAATCTAAATTTCAAACTCAGTTTCAGACGTGATTTTATATATATTAATGAAATACAAATTTTTCTTGGGAGTGGGGAGTTGGAAAAGATGATACATTTTTAGTTGGGGAAGAACACATATCTGAATAAAATAAAATAGTTTAACATTTATATGTACTCTTTAAAATGTTAATGACTCAATTGCAATGTTTTCATTATATTTTTTTTCCATCATTTTAATTTATTTAATTCAATTGGAAAAATTGTGAAAGAATTGTCAACATAATGAAAAATAGTGATTTGGATACCATCTGTGCAAATAAATGAAAGGGTGGAGATGCTATCTGCTAAAAAAATTGAATAGGGATGAAATCGTTACAAACTTGAAAGAATGGGGACAATTAGTGTAATTAACCCTAATATTAAAGAACTAAAATTCTATTAATCAACTGAAAATTGAATAATTTTAACTTTTATGTAACTCTACTTTAATGGAAAGTGGAAGTATAAAGATCATAGGAAACTAATTATCGATGTCGAGTATGTTTGTCAGTGCTTATAAATATTTATAAACTGATCAAATATCATTTTTATCCACACATTTCGTAGAACCCACTATTTATAATCTATAAAAATCTTTATCAAACATATTCTAAACGTGAATGTACTCCATCATTTATTTACGTTCATATAAAATGTTAGTTTCTTGGTTCTTGTTTCTTCGTTCGGCCAATTTAATTTTGAAGATCAATTAAAGGTTTGGTTTTTTCAATAATCTGCTATGGATCAATGTACGCTTTCTAATGAGTTATTGATTTAATTGTTTAACATAAAAATTATGAAGTTACAAGATTTGAAATTAGGGTTTGTGTAAATTATTATCTTATAGAAGATGATTGAAATCTTACAATTTGTACCAACTCTCCACCCTAACTTCATCTTCCATTCCAAGGGTTAAATCTTATTTTCCTGTCTTTTGTAATAATGGCATGTCTGGACCTACTTAATTTAAATTTACTTATAACTCACTTATTTTATCTAAAATAATTTTCACTTTTCAAATTACAAACTTAATTATTTGGAAAGCAATGCTTGGCTTACTTTAGCAAGATATTAACTTTTAAGTAAAGTCAAAAGTATTCAAAAAAAAAAAAATAATAATAAAGTATTATTTTTGAGATAATTAGGCTTAATCATATCCCTATTTTTTTTTGTTTTGAAAAATCAAGTCAATAATAAATATTTTGAAAAGTCAGATATTCAAGAAATTAATTAATTCAAATAACTCTACTATAATGTGATGCGTGATGTTTGAATTATGATTGTGATCTTTACTCCAGTAATATTGCTACCTCTATTGTGTGGCACTTGATTCTTCTCTAGTTTTATTGTATGGTTCTATATCTAACTTATGATGAATGTTCGGTAAAAAAATTTCACGTGACCCATATTAGTATCATATGACATATGTCGTGTGATTGTGAATGCTTCAATTTTAATTATGTGTGACTCGTATAATGTGATCAGTATTAGTATCTTCTAACCTCTGTTGTGTGGTTACTAATGTGACGAGTGATTTTTTTGTAATTTTAATATTTTGATAAACTTTTAGTACGTGGCCATGAATTCATTCATATGACTTCTATTTAATATTTATCGATGCTATGAACTTATTGTAAATAATTTGTAACCCATGTAACACTCAATTAGTTATTTTGTAATGTGGGTATATTCGTTAAACTTTTTGCTTGTGAATATTTACACAATTTACATCATCGGTTACATAGATAATTTTGGTGAGAAAAAATAACTAATGCACAACATTATAAATTATTGTGAAAGAAAATATAATTATAAGTATATTATTATTTTTTTTATCTTACAAACTCATTAAATTAGGTCACACACCAAATCAGTTATATAAGATAATCTTCTAAATAATTATCTTTTTTTTTTAAATTAATATTTTCTAGAATCTCAACTTGATCCGGAAAATAACATTTATTTTTCTTCAAATTCATTTTCAATTATATATTCATTTTATGGGAGTCATAAATTTTATTAACTTTTCAACTACACATCACATACACTTTTATAAAAAAATCTCTCAAAAATCAAATTTTTATCTACACCAAACAGACACTAAATAATGTTAAAATAATTATTGCTTCTTTTTAGTGTCATTTGTGTTGGGCTAATTAACGTGATGCCAACAATCCAGGGCGATGATGAAATTGGGTTCAGCCCAAATATGGAGATGTCCATGATCCATTGCCCAAGACGTTACACCTCTTGTATAAATGGCCCACTTAAGAGAAGACCCAACCCATACTGAATCTGACGCTTGAGATGGCTGATGGCTGAGAATCATTGGATGACTTCTTGATCAATGGATGGCAGCTCTGGTATAAATACCACTTGAAGTTGCCCTATTCTTCAGAGAGTCACAATTCGCCGTCTGAAAGAGAGAGAGAGAAATAGGGTTAGAGTTTCTCTGTGAAATTGTTTTCGTCTTCTTCTCTGATTCCACTAAAACCTCTGGTTTTAGTGTTCTTCTGCTTCTTCTTTCCTTCTGATGAAGGTTTTTGAGTGATATATAGATGGAAGTAGTGTAGTTGTGAGGCCTCTGTTTTTGGCCATTGTTTTGAGTTACTGTAGCAACTCAGTGTTGAGTTCAGTGGGATTTTGTGGTCTCTGTTGTGGGTCTGGTTTCTTGAGGTGGAAACGAAGGGTACAATGTTCTGAGCCCTAAGTCCATTTGCGATATTCTGTTATTTTTGGTTCTTGGAACTGTGTTCTTGGGTTGTAAGTGGATCTTGTATTTTAACAGTGTTATCAGAGCCTGAGTGGCGTTCTTGGAAACTTCTCTGCGAACTTTCTTGAAAAATCGTTTTTCTTCTTAGAGCAAGAAGAAATTGGTTTTCAAATTTTTGAAGTTTCATTTTTTACAACTAAGAAGTTCCTTTAAATTCCAGTTTCATACCTATTTTACAGTACACTTCTTATCTCTGAAATTGTTTGCTCTTGGTTACCTTTCGGCTGAATAAAGGTAAAATGGTGACCAAGTCTCCGGTCACCACAATAGTTTACATCCTCTAACCTCAGTTGTTATTATAACCTTGAATGCTTACTATATAGTTAGTTTCGCAAGTAATTGAATAAATCTTGTTGAAATATCTTTTGACTCTGTTGTTTGTTCTAATCATCTTGTCTTAGTCAAGTTTTTTTTAAAAAACCCACTGTCTCAGCTTTGTGCCTTGACCTGGGAACATGATTCTCACGGAATCCTAGTGAAACTGAGCAGTGATTATCCTCTTTCTGTTGCCTCTATGAATATAGTTAAATAAATTCTAATCAGTCTATTTTTTGTGCTAAGTGTGCATTACTTGATTGTTCTTGTTTAGTAAATATTCTGAGTTGCCTGAATATTTGTTATCCTTTCGTTCTGTTATTGCATGCTGCATTTCTTGGTGAATCTTTATGCTGTCATGAAAAATACTAGTTTTGAACTTGGGGTTTTTAATGGAAAATGGGATTTTCCTATATGGAAACAAAAGATGAGGGGGGTTTTAGTCCAATAGAAAGTAGCTAAAGTCATAGATGGAACCTTTCCTGATACTATGACTGAAGAACAAACCACTGAGGCAGATGAACTTGCCTATACCTCCATAATACCGCACCTTTCTAACCAAGTCCTAAGGAAAGTAGGAAAGTTAGATTCTACTCAACTTCTTTGGGAAAAGTTAGAAGAATTGTATTTAGTGAAGTCCCTGCCAAATAAGCTATTTCTGTTAGAAAAGTTTTTTAGTTTCAAAATAGATTCCTCTAAAGATCTTGATGACAATCTTGATATCTATAACAAATTAGTTCAAGATATCACCAACACAGGGGAAAAAGTATCTGAAGAGTATAAGGCTGTTATTCTCTTAAATGCTATTCCTGAAGTCTATAGGGATGTTAAGACTGCCATTAAGTATGGCAGAGATACACTTACTCAAGACATTGTTGTAAATTCTTTAAGGAGTAAGGATTTAGAGCTGAAAACTGAAAAGGCATAGGGTAGTACTTCTGAGTCTCTCTATGTTAGAGGTAGGTCTCAAAATAGGCAGAATGGGGGTTATGAAAGTCAACAGAGTCAGGGTAGTAGTAGTAATAGCAACCATAAGAAAAAGAACAAAGGAAGGTCTAGATCCAAGTCTAAGGCTAGAGGAAAGAAGTGTTATGGGTGTGGTAAAAGTAGCCATTTTATCAAAGATTGCTATAAAAGAAAAAATGAGCAAAAGGATAAAATGGCTGATGAGGGAAATGTAGTTGAACCAAAAGAAGCTAATACCGTAGATGTCTATGTTGTCACTGAACCTGTCAGTGGGCATTCCTCTGTCAATTATGCTAATAAAAGTGATCAAATTCAAGAATGGATCTTGGATTCTGGTTGCACTTTCCACATGACATCTAGGAAGCATTGGCTTCATGATTTTAAGAATGTTTCTAATGGGGAAGTCATTATGGGAAACAATGTGGTCTGTAGAATTGAGGGGATTGGAAATCTGACTTTAAGATTTGAAAATGGTTATATCTGTACCTTTGAAAGAGTCAGATATGTACCTGATCTCAATAGGAATTTAATTTCTGTAGGAGGCTTAGATGGGATGGGATTGTGTGGAAAATTTGGAGATGGCATGTTAAAAGTGATCAAGGGATCTCTAGTCATCTTCAAAGGGTTCAAAAGAAATGGGATTTATGTGACTCAGGCTGAAATAGTGTCTCAGTGTAATAGTCTGACCTCTGGTGCTGAAGTTGAGCCCACTTTAAAGTGGCACAACAGGTTGGCACATGTCAGTGAAAAAGGTCTTCACATCTTGCAGAAACAAGGAGTTTTTGGCAAGGATGTGATCTCTAAAGTCTCCTTTTGTGAACACTGCACTCTAGGCAAACACCACAAGCTTCACTTTAACACAGGAAAGTACAAAACCACTTCTATCTTAGAGTATATCCACTCAGACTTATGGGGTCCTGCCACTGTTCCTACTCAAGGGAGAAATAGATATTTTCTTTCCTTAATTGATGATTTCTCCAGAAAAGTTTGGATTTTCTTGTTAAAACAGAAATCTGACACTTTTGAAAGGTTTAAAACCTGGAAAATTCTTATAGAAAACCTGACTGGGAAGAAGATTAAAATCTTCAGAACAGATAATGGCTTGGAATTTTGTAACTCTGATTTCAATCAGTTGTGCAATGAAAGTGGTATTCTGAGATATAAATCTGTACCCTATACTCCCCAACAAAATGGGGTGGCTGAAAGAATGAATAGGACTCTCCTAGATAAGGTAAGATGCATGATGGTTAGTTCTGGTCTTCCAAAAGTCTTGTGGGAGGAAGCTGTGATGACATCATCTTATATTATCAATAGAACACCTTCAAGTGTTCTAGATGGCAAGACACCAGAACAACTGTGGTCTGGAGAATCTCCTAACTACAGTCATCTTAGAACCTTTGGGTGTGCAGCCTATTCCCATCAATCTGTAGGAAAACTTGAAGCAAGGGTTCAAAAGTGTGTTTTTCTTGGTTATCCTGATGGTGTAAAAGGATACAGATTATGGGCCAAAGAGGTAAAGGGTTTTTAAATAATCACTAGTAGGGATGTGACTTTTAATGAGTCTCACATGCCTTGCCTTGCTGATAAAGACTCTAATGATAGTACCCCAGAAAATAGCACTAGGTTTCAGGTGGAGACTGATTCTCCTTTTGATCTTAATCAGCATCAGAATGTTGCAGCCTCTGATGTTGACTCGAATGATGACAATGAGGGTTAGCTAGAAATAGAAGACTTGACCCAAGAATCTCATCCTTCCAATCTTGATAGATACAAGTTAACAAGGGATAGGACTAGAAGGGATATTAAGGCTCCTTCAAGGTTTGATGATTTTGTTTCTCTTGCTGTTATGTCCTATAATGATCTTGTGTTTAAAGAACCAAACTCTTATAGTGAAGCTGTAAGTAGTAAATTTGCTGATAACTGGTATAGTGCTATGAATGAAGAGATGGAGTCTTTAAAGAAAAATGTCACCTGGATTTTGGTTCCAAAACCTAAAGATAAGTCTCTAGTAGACTGCAAGTGGATTTTCAAAGTAAAAGAAGGAATTTCTAAAAGGTATCCTTTGAAATTTAAAGCCAGACTTGTAGCAAAAGGTTTTACTCAAAAACATGGTATTGATTACAATGAAATCTTTTCTCCTGTTGTTAAATACACTACTATCAGAGTCATACTTGCATTAGTAGCTCATCATGATTGGGAAATAGAACAAATGGATGTTAAAACTGCTTTTCTGCACGGTGATCTTGATGAAATCATTTATATGACCCAACCTGAGGGCTTTGTTGATTCTGCTGAACCTGATAGTGTGTGTTTATTAAAGAAATCTTTGTATGGCCTTAAACAATCACCTAGACAATGGTATAAAAGGTTTGATAACTTTGTATTATCTGTTGGTTTTCAAATGAGTGCCTTTGATCATTGCCTGTACCTGAAGAAGAACAAATCAAATTAGGTGACTATTTACTTACTTCTTTATGTTGATGACATGTTACTGATTGGTTCTAATATGCATGACATAAATGAAATTAAGAAATCTTTATGTTCTGAATTTGATATGAAAGATTTGGGGCATGCTAAAAGAATATTAGGGATGCATATTGAAAGGAAAAGATCCAATCGTGTTTTGCTATTAAAACAGACTGCTTACATTGAAAAGGTTCTGTCTAAGTTTTCTATGCATGATGCTAGAACTGTATCTTTACCTTTAGCCAGTCATTTTAAATTGAGTAAAGAACAATGTCCTATAGATGATTCAGACATAAAACATATGGAAAAGGTGCCTTATGCAAATGCTGTGGGGTCTGTCATGTACACAATGGTGTGTACAAGACCTGATGTTGCCCATGCCATAAGCACCTTTAGCAGGTTCATGGCCAATCCTGGTCCTGAACACTGGGAAGCTCTGAAATGGTTACTGAGGTACCTGAAAGGTACTTCTAATCTTGGATTAATCTATGGGACATGCAATGATGGAGTAATTCTTAAAGGTTTTGTTGATGCTGACTTTGCTGGTGATAAGGACAATAGAAAATCAACTACTGCTTATGTTTTTACATTGTGTGGTACTTGTATTAGTTGGAAGTCTCAACTTCAACCTATTGTAGTCTTATCTACTACTGAATCTTAATATGTTGCTGCAACTCAGGCGATTAAGGAAAGTTTGTGGTTAAAGGGATTGTTATCTGAAATAAATATGTTAACTAATCCTGCTGTAGTTTACTCTGATAGTCAAAGTGCAATACATTTGTGTAAGAATTCTGTCTTTCATGAACGTACAAAACACATTGATGTGAAACTCCATTTTATTAGAGATATTATTTCAAAAGAATTAGTGTATCTTGAAAAGATACCATCCCAGTTTAATCCATCTGATATGGGTACAAAGATACTGCCTCTAAACAAATTTCAATCTTGTTTAAGGTTGCTGAACATTGATGCTGGTTAGCTTTGTCTGCAGGTGATTCCTTGATGTGAACTCTGGTTGTTATACGTTGGCATCAAGGTGGAGATTTTTGGGCTAATTAATGTGATGCCAACAATCCAGGGCGATGATGAAATTGGGTTCAGCCCAAATATGGAGATGTCCATGATCCATTGCCCAAGACGTTACACCTCTTGTATAAATGCCCCACTTAAGAGAAGACCCAGCCCATACTGAATCTAATGCTTGAGATAGCTGATGGCTGAGAACCGTTGGATGACTTCTTGATCAATGGATGGCAGCTCTGGTATAAATACCACCTGAAGTTGCCCTATTCTTCAGAGAGTCACAATCCGCCGTCTGAAAGAGAGAGAGAAATAGGGTTAGAGTTTCTCTGTGAAATTGCTTTCATCTTCTTCTCTGATTCCACTAAAACCTCTGGTTTTAGTGTTCTTCTGCTTCTTCTTTCCTTCTGATGAAGGTTTTTGAGTGATATATAGAGGGAAATAGTGTAGTTGTGAGGCCTCTGTTTTTGGCAGTTGTTCTGAGTTACTGTAGCAACTCAGTGTTGAGTTCAGTGGGGTTTTGTGGTCTCTGTTGTGGGTCTGGTTTCTTGAGGTGGAAACGAAGGGTACAATGTTCTGAGCCCTAAGTCCATTTGCGATATTCTGTTATTTTTGGTTCTTGGAACTGTGTTCTTAAGTTGTAAGTGGATCTTGTATTTTAACAATTTGTTTAAATTTCGCTTGGGTTTTGTGTTGCAATTAGCGAATTTCATTCGATTGAGGTTAAGATGCAATAATTTTTTTTATAAAAAATTAAATCTCAGTTGAATTAATGAACTCCCCTCTCATCCACTCCCAAGTTAAATTCCAATGATCGAGTGGTCCCTAAGAATTACTGTTAGAGATCGTTGCCTGAGCTTGATAATTATTCCCAAACCCTTGCAAGACATCATCAGATATCAAAAGATCGCCATTTTGGCGTGGGAAATACTTTGTTGTTGTTGGAAAAATTAGAATTAATTGTGCTGTGTTTGAGTATAATTTTGTGTGGGATCCGTTTTCTATTTGATGAAAATGAAAGTTGATTCGTGTTCTCCTCCGTGAGAACATCGAAATCATGTATTTACTTGTCCAAAATGATGCTTGGGTGAATGGTAAATTGAAACTCAAAGATGGAGTTGGAAATGAAAATAATGGAAAGAAATTGGTTCAATCCCACAATAAATAAATGGAAAACTTTGGACTTGTATATATATGGCCACACTTTTTAAAATGTGTAATCATGTGTAGCATAGAGGCTCTTTCTTGCACGCGCTCGCAGGGAACAAATTACGGACCGATTAACACTTCGGGCCATTGAACTCATGTGCAAGCGCGACCTGCGTATACGAATGTTGGACCAAAATTGGCTACATTGTCAAGCATGTTTTGCATTTTTTTTTTTTCGATTTAATTACAGAATTAAATTCTGTCTTTTCATCTACCTTAAACTCCCTAATTCCCGAAAGCAGCAGCTGTATATTTATTGTTACTAGGTCATCTGAGAGCCTATAAAATGGTCTACATTTTTCACAATCCAACACACGAATTCAGACTTCTACTCATTCATTTTTGTTTGAAAATATCCAAGTGTCCTTCTAATGATACTGTTCTGATAGTGGCTCAGTTCGCTGGTTTAGCAACTTCGTGCTACTGGTTCTTCCGTTGTATCCTGGGAAGCAGGCGTTCATTACTCTCAAGAAGCTACGGTAGGAGAGTGAATCTATTTTAAGGAAATTGTGTTCACACATGCCTCAGTTTGCAGTTTGTCTTCTGTTTCTTTTATTACTTCATTATGTAGTTTACAATTTTTTACAACGTAGTTAAACACTGTACAAATTTACTAACAGTTGTCAGGTTTTTGGGCTTAAATTTTGGATCCTTCACACAGCATACATGGATTCTGGTTGCTGTTAACAGAAGTAAACTTGAATTAAAAAGGAGTAGGGGAAATAAAATTGAAAAGTGACTAAATTCATAATGAAATTTACCACGACGACGTGGTGCTGGACACTTGTATCCATCATTCATAAGCTTGATTGTCTTTGGCATAGGATATCCTGGTGGCTTGATCCCAAACTCAGTGCCGGTTAATTCAATCGGAGCCTGATTTTGAGTGAAATCTCCAGTAGTGTCAATTGAAGTCATCTAATCCGTCTGAGGATAACCAGCAAGGATAGTTCCATTTCCCACAGCAGCCGGGAAATCATCCCCATCCAAAATAACTGCATTGGTTGCAGATACTAAAATCTCTCGATTATGAAACCCGATGAACATTTTCCAGTTTTTGAGCTCCTACATGCCAGCATTCAGTATAGTGGCAATGGAACTAAAGGCCCAGGGTTGTGCAGTTGAGTTCTTTATATGAGGATACTCTTTTGTTCTTGATGTAAAGAAGATTCCATTACAGTTACTTTCCTCTGGAGGAGGGGCTGGTGGTGGCTTATAATCATCGTCGTACTCTTGTGCTCTACCGATATATACAGTGAAGAAGGACAAGAAAATATAAATTATTACCACCATTTTTTAGACCATCTTAGGTTCTTTGTCCTGGTATGGATATGGGTTATACCATGATGAATTTGAAGAACATGGTTTTAGTGTACCAGTGATAACAAGAAAATTTTATTTGGCATTTGTCAAGAAATGTGAATAAGAAAATCCCACATGAGATTAGGAAGATGTCAAGATTAACTGTCATCCTCTAGTTCAGCGATGGAATTGGTGGGGTTGGGAGTTTAATCAAGAGTAATGTTATTCATAGTTGCTCACTACCGATAGTTATTCTACGTGGCATTACTCAATTGAATGAATTATTCATAATTAATGGCTATAAATATATTATTTATCTAATTGAATAATGTCACGTAGAATAACTATCAACATTAAATTACTATGAATAACATTATTCTTTAATTAACTATCAACTGTCGCACAATTGTCTTCCCGTTACGGAGAAAATCACAAGATTCTCTTTAAAAATTCAGCTCATAAATAGTCCTAAAAGTTTTTTTTTTTTAATTAATTTTATATTTCAACAACATGTTCCGTTCATTGTTCATTTCCAGTACAAAAACAGAGATCCTGCAAGCTAAATGATTTACTATACTAACAAGTATTCAGAACAGTAAAATCAGTTGAATCCCCAGTTTCAATTTTGGAAAAAACAACCCAGCTCCTTTACCCGATACAAGGGCGAGAAGCCTCGTATAGCTTTGCCGAAACTTGTACAATAGTTATATATCGAAAGAATATAATTTGCAGGGACTAAAGACGACCAGGACTACAAGAACATCATAAATCAAAGGTTGGAAGAAAACTTGGACTACAACTTAGTATGTGTTCAAATCCAATAATTTTGCACCAGCATAACTATAAAATGTTAATTCTTTACAGGGCCTTGTTCGTCTCACTTCCCAAAGAAGAAGGAACAGAGACGAAAAGAAGAAAAACGAAGTCAGTTATCTCAAGTCAGCCATTTTCGAACATCAAATATACCCTGCTTTAGATCTCTATTCTTCTCCTAATTCTCGCCTTAATAGCATGTGCAATGAACCCACACTAAATTTACGTAATCTTCTGCTCAACATTCTGTGTTTTCTTAGCTTCCATGTAGACCATGCCAAATACAAGGGGATTACAAAAACTTTGTCAAGCACGGTGAGATTTGCTCTATGATTTCTACCGTTATACTAGGCCACTTCAATATTTGTTAATTTTGCATTGCCTTCAATGAATTTAGATTTTGATTTTGCTACGCGTGACCTTGATGAGGAAGAACCGGACTTTGGAGAGGAGGTTGACTTAGACTTCTTCCGTTTCTGCTTCTTCTGAGTACTAGGGAGTTCTGCAGGGATCATGTCCGTGGAATTGTCAGTTGCTGATTGCTGCCGCATGGATTGCCCAAAACCTGTTCCGAAGATAGTAACAAAATCAACCATAAGAAAGTGACAAGACTTTAATCCCACAATTTAACACAAAACCTGCTTTACCGTAAATCACAAGATCTATCACAACCTTTTGAACCCCTCGAGGCATTTCACTGATGACAATTTGAGCATTTTAATTGAATAAATGTATCCCAACTTTTATTGTATTTTTCATCAATTAGAGGAGCACTCTAGAGGAAACTTTGAGTGCCTTATGTGCTCCCACCCAGGGTTAAATTAGACCATTCCTTTATCCCTCTAAGTATATTTTATAACATAATATGGAGCCCAAGAAATTTACCTGTTTGAATTCTTGAGATAATAAAATAAATTTACTGATACAATAGTTGGTTTTTCGGTAGCAAGTTTGCAGAATCAGCATGAAGAGAACATTTTTCTGAATTTCCAAGTTTGACTAAAGAATCACACAATATTGTACTCCGCGTCAATTCACTTTTAATCTAGCTCTAAAAAGAATTTTCCGTACTCACAAAAACTGGAATGTTCAAAAGATTAGTTTCTACTGTCTACTCACCCGTGTTGCCAAGAAACAGAAGACACGCAGCGTACAAAAGTAAACTTCAAAGCTACGTTTTGTTTTCTCTTCAGAGGTTTGAAAGTAACTTCCAAAATATATATTCCTCATCAATATGATTCTCGTAGTGACTGCATTAAACTTCAGATAAATATTTGGGCTTACGGTTAAACTAAGTTGCTTGTCAGAAAAGGAAATAAAAAAACAATAAGCAACCACTCTATAGGCACATATTAGATGACTAAGCTTCATTTAGCTCAATAAACTTGATCAACATGCTCAAGTGCCACTGAAGGTTTTCACATTTCTATGACTATTCCAATCACTTATGTCAAACCATATTTTGCATTGATGTTAGTTTTGTGTCATCCCAATATCACCGGCCATAATTTTATTTGAATACATAACAAAACTGCAAGCAAAAACTGGAACTCGTTCATATTCTTTTCCACCGAAAACCGAAACCGAAAGCTTAGATATTTTCCACCCACTCACTATTCAAGTTTGCTGAGATATTTTGCAATTTTGATTGCTTCAAAACTATGTGACTTTTTTATTCGTTCTGATAACAAAAACTATGCAATCTTTCCAATCATTAACATAATGGTGCTTAAGGTGTTCCGGGAATACAGTTCAGGGTACTGATGCAAGTTTATAAATCAACGTATATAAGCCTCATGCACCAGAAAGTAGTCTTTTCGAAGGCCCATTTCTAGACGGATTCCACCAATATCTCGATGTGCAAAGAATCTCGGGAACTTTACCTCTCTCACAAATCAGGTCTATAAAACAACAATGTATAAGAAACATTTATCATTTTCCACTCAAACATGCAACCAGTGAACAAGCTCTAGACTTTTCCAACTACGGGCATTGCACGTGATGTATAATTATATGATCAAGTGTCCTTTCTTGAATTCTCACTGTTCGAGTTTAAAAAGAAAAAGATGTGCACTTTTCAATTATTGAAAGATTTTAAATCCAATTTACCTGTTCTAAACATTCTGTCTGTATATTTTATTGTCAACTAGTCTAAAATTATAAACTATAAAACCATTAATATAGAGAAAACTGAGAAGGTGAAGAGCCGGTATTACCAATTGAAGTTGCCGCAAAATCAGGCCCTGAATTGAATTCATTCATCTACATTTTGACAAGATTCAAAAGATCAAATATTGATTGAAAAAAAGGGGGTGGGGGTGGGGGGTGGGGGGTGGAGAGGAATCCAAATGAGCAAAATAAGTACCCAACTCATTCATCAAAACTTTTAATCAGAAATGCATACCCAAGTAGGTGCACTGCCAGAGGGGCCTTCCCACCCAATGTGTGCGACATGCTTAACGTCTGTAGGGTATCCTATCTCTATTTCGCGATCTTCCTTCACAACTACAGAGAAAAACCATTTTCATCTTATCCCCAAAATTGGGGGGAAAAAAACCAGAAAAATTTATAATACCAATAAATGCATAGAAAGATGTGAGAGGCATTACCAAACATTTGAGACAGAGTATATTTGAAACCTTTGTAAATCCCTTTCATTTTTGTACCCATTGAGCAAACTGAACAGGTTCAATTCAATTGCCTACCTGGTTATGTGGCACAATATAAAAGACAGCAACGCTGAAATATAATAAAAAGGCTGTTCCTTTGCCTAATCCAAGCAAACATATTGAATTGAATTGTTAATAGCAATCTAAATTCTCCATACATGCATCAAACCAAGTGGAATGCAGGGATCTCGTAAATGGATCAAGAGAGAAATAAAAAACCAAATATAAACTTGAAAAACATGTGAATAAAGGAAAAAAAGAAAATGGGTATTTAGGGTGTCAAGATTCAAGAAGTTACAACGTTGGGTTTGGTAATGGCGACATAATTACGGCTTTCTTGATTTATGAGGCGACGTTTAAGGTGGTGATAGAGTTGTGTAGGGGGGGAGGAGATAGAAGGAATCAAGAAATAGAGAGAGAAAGAGAGCAATGGGAAGAGGGTGGAGGAGAGAGAGAGAACAACAACCACGAAAGCCTCCCAAAAGAAGGGTGAGGACTGGAATTGAGGACATGGACACAAGGACAGACACTCAGCTACTTGAATCTATCGTTGAAGTTTGCTCGTGTTAAAAAACAATGATGAACGAACAAGGTTTAAAGAGAATTTTGAAGAATAGTGAGAAAAATGAAAACAGTGATTTTTTTTTTTTTTTTTAAATTGAAGGCGTCTCACAAACTTTTTTTTTTTTTTTTTTAGTGAATGGAGTGAAAACTCCATACGATTGTGATAATATAAATATAACTAGTATATCGCTTATCGGTAGAATTCGACCGTATAAAAATAAATGAAAATTGATAAGATGTATAAAATTGAGAAGGAAAGATTTGGAGAAGAATTGTGGGGAGAAAGAGAATTGAGGAAATTAGAAAAAAAAAATTGAAAAATTTGAAAACAGGCGTATAATGAATTTTTGGGTCAGTAGAAGAAAAATTCTCTACGATCATGACTACTATACTTCTTACACGGAATTGTGGGATCCGATCGTAAAATTACAATTCAAATTTAATAGATAGATTTTACAAAAGAGAGTTAAGAGACAATAAAGTAATTAAGGAAGGGAGAATTGAGATGATGATTTTTTCATACAATCGTGCTACTTGTACAGCGCCTTTGTACAGATGGAGTTACAGATGATTAGGTGGCAAAATATGTATTGACCAAAATGCCCATATACTTATTCTTGACCAAAATGCCCATATATGCTTGTAAGCTATTCACCATTGGTAAGAAAAACTGTGAGTAAAGAAAGAAAATCGCCAGATAAGTCCATACATAAGAAATTAATAATCGTCCGAGGAAATCGCCGGAGAAACCAACTGGGTCGTCGTCGGAAAGTGTAACATCACAGGTTAGTAATGAATTTTTTTGACATTGATGAAGCTCGGTGGATTATTCATGTGTTCTAAAATTCATTGCGAGCGCCATTTTTGAATTATGGATTTGGGTATATCAATATAATATGAGCTTATGTTTGATAAGATATGTTTGAGTAAAAGTTTAGGTTTGATTTTCAGAAGTTATTTGTCATTTGTTTATGAAGATATCGTCTAGATTTCAAATTAGGGATTGTGATTTTTGTTTTTCATTGATTTAGATTTTCATAATTTGTCTTATAATCATTCTGTCCACAAATTTGCATCCTTGTATCCATTTGATAAAACTTGAAGAGGATATTTGTAGTGCCCACTTCACATATTGGGAGAAGTTTTCACCAACCCCAACCCGCCCCGTATTCACCAAGTTGTAGGTTTTTCTTCATTGTTGAACCTGGTGTTACACATATTGATATGTTGATAATTGAAATGCAGGTTTTATATATGTCAAGTGATTGCAATCAATTTGTTTTGTACAATTACACTTGGTCCTAAAGAGAGAATTGTTTCTGTTATTTTTTTTCCTAGTTGTTGGATGAGTTTAATGTTGTATGATCTTCAATAAGTTTAATGTTTGTCTGATCTTAATTTTGTAGGTTGGGATGGATTCAACTAGTTTGCGTGAAATGCTTGTTTCCTATAATTAGTTTATAATTAATTTGTTGTTGTCACTTGATTAACTATATTATTGTTATTTGGTGTACAATTGTGAATGCAACAGCTTTTTCCAATGTTAGGAAAAAACAAAGGAGTTTGTCATAGTTGTAGACGGTCAGGGCATTACTTGCCGACATGTCCAAAGAAGAAACGATGCCCCGTATGTGGAGAGGGCTTTGTAAAATGGATGGAGGTGGAGAAGAAGTCTGCAAATTTAGGGAGGCTATTTTTTTGTTGTAGTAGTAATTGTGGATATTTTAAATGGAGCGACGACGAAGGTCAAGCTAGTGGTAATTATGATGTAGGTGAATCAAGTGGCGTTTCGTCAGGCAGAAATGCGGCGAAAGATGAAATTGAAGATTTATCGCGTATATTCAAAATATTAGTTCGAATATCCGAACAAGAAGATGTGGAGATATCGGTCAATGTCACTATTCGCAAGGGCAAAGGAACTGCGAAAGAGAACAATCAAGAGAAGGACAAGACAAAATGAATTAGACAAATTTGTTGTATGTATTGGTTTTATTTGGTTTTGGACTTGGTTTCATCATATGAATTCAATCACTGTGTTTGTATGTTAGCAGTGAACATAGAGTCATGTGGGTTCAATTTGCAGAATGTAAATTAATATTGATATTGTTTGGTTCCATTTTATCAATTCTAAGTCGGTAGTTTTTAATCTTCAATTCAGACCAATGCTTTATATTATAGCAGCAGTTTTGATCAATTCATTTAAGTATGATAAGATTTTTCCTATGTCAATGAAAAATTAGTTACTTAGGTATAGTAGTTGATTTTATTATTTAGAGTTGTAAGGATATGACAGTAGAATAAATCAAAAAATGGGATTTTGGGCATTGCAAATATGTATAATTTTGATTTCATCACTGTATTTTGATCATTACATGGTGGCTCCTTATTTATTTATAAATAGCTTACCAACTACTGAGATCTTGCTGCAATGGCCATGGTTTATGGCTGTAATTGTTGATAATGTTTTGTAATTGTCTTTTGCACTGGTTGCGTATGACATGGATTTTACATTTTGTCTATACTTCAAATATAAGGAAATGACTAATTGCGATTGTTGCCCTGGGTGAAGTGGATGATGATTTAGAAGGTGAGGTAGCAGAGGAATGTAATAAATTTGTAAAGGTGGCTCGCGTCCTAACATTTGAGATTACAGAACCAAGTTTTCCACACGATGAAGCTGTCATTTTGAGAAAGCAGAACACGCAACTAAATATACAGGTTTCTGAAAATGAAAATGGGATTGATGGCATGTTCCATAATTAACTACAATTAAGAGACCTGCCTTATGCAATGAAAAGATAATCACCTTCCAGCAACTTAATATACAAAACAAGGTACTGCACTAACTTGTTATTAAAAGACCTACATTATGCAATTAAGAGGTAGTCATCTTCCAGCAAGTAAATATACATAACAGGTTTATGCAAAATTAAATTAACTTGACCTGCATTATGCAATTGTCCGCAATATTGGCATCAAATTTCCAAAAGACCTTTGCCAACCATAATTCACTTTCTGTGATTCAAACCAAAATATCCACAAACTGGACAGGAAAGAAACAGGAAGGAAAGAAAAAAAAAATACATTGTCAAATGTTACATGTTTCAGTCGCCAACACTGAAATTTTACAGTTGATGAAATGAACCCAAATTACATAGGAATCCTATCTATTGGTTCACTTGTAAACTCATTCGGTACTCCGGGAAGTGCATTCATATCACGATCTATCCGAATTGTAGGCAAGAAGTTAACTCCGTAAGAAGTACTCCAATTTTGAAAGTGAGCACCCTACATTTAACAATTCATATGGACAGTTATAAACAATGACAAAAGCACCAAACTTCTTGCAACCTTCTGCCATGTTCCAATTAGAATTCAAATCACCAAAATAATAACTAGAACCTGTTAACACATAAAGGTTATTTGCACAATTACTTACCATGATTGGCTGGGAGTAAGGCAGGTTAGGCAGTAAGGGAGTTTCCAATTCCAGTGACGGTTGGCTAAGGTAGTATTTTCCACTTTCATCAACGTTTGTTTCGCTCAATCTCTTTGAGTTGTGTGCTTTTACAGAACCTGTTAACACATAAAAATAACATTGCATAATAGGCCATGTTATTAGAACATAAATGTAATGAAATTTGCATGACTTATGTAGCGGTTATATCATACCTTATGTTTCTTAGAAGTGCTCTTTTCCAGTGGGCCTTTTCTACGTAGTTTCTTCGGCGCTCCTTTAGTTCGTGAGAATTTCGGATCCAATACTAACTCGGTTGTTATTTTTTCACCTTCGGCACTACCCGAGCCCATTTGAACACTGTGTTGGGAGTGCAAATTACTACCACAACTTGGTCTCGATCTTGTGTTAGATATGTCATTGGATTGAAATTTGATCCATTCCATAATATCCCGGCTTCGTTCTTCATCATCTGCTACCAAGTCTGCAATCTTCACAAATGCAAGACACAGTCGATCATAACGTTGTTGCCCAGGATTACTAATCCAACCATTATAATTGATTTTAACCCTCGTATGGGGTCGACTTACGTCTCTCCTCCATCTTCTCAATATGTACGTCTCAGGAAGTTTTGTCACATCATTCCGAAGCAATACTGATATAGCATGTTTGCATAATATTCCCCTGAACTCAAATAAGTGACAACTACAAACAATGCGGCATATATCTCTTTGAAATGAAACCTTAAAAAATGATTTTTTTCATTGTTTCATTGTATATGATATCCTCGCGTACCTCGTATTTCGTTTCCAAACACCCCTCCTCAGTAGATATAACCTCACAATACACCTTTCCAGTAAATTCTACTTGAAACTCTCTGAATTTTGCAATGGTGTATATTTCTTGAAATTGCTTCTCCATCTCATATTTAGTTGCACAAGGGACCATTTGCGAGAATGACTTAAAATCAGCTTGAAACTCCTTTTCCACTTTACTCCTCATTGCACGCTCATATTGTTCTACAAATTGCTTTAAAGAGGTTTTCGAATGGACATACCCATCAAAAAATGCATTCATACTCTCACTACGTTGAGTAGTAGACATCCCTGCCCAAAAACTAGTTTTCAAAAAACAAGGAACCCACCGACTTCTTTCTTTATAAAGACCAGACAACCAATCATTGTCTTGTAAATTAAACGTATGAATCATATGACTCCAAGAATGTTCAAATTCATCTGGACTTTGTGAATCATATACCAAACCATGTATAGCAGAAAGTATGAAACCCTTACGTTTGTTGTTACCAAATTTTTCAGGTAACTTCTTCATTATATGCCACAAGCACCACCTATGCTTTGTTGTTGGAAAAACTATATGAATCGCATTTTGCATTGCCCTATCTTGATCAGTAATAATTCCATTGGGAGCCTGACCATTCATACATTCAAGCCATGTCCTAAATAACCAAACAAATGTCCCTGTATCCTCGTTGGAAACTAATCCACATCCAAGTAATGTCGATTGTTCGTGATGATTCACTCCAACAAAAGGGGCAAAATGCATATCATATTTATTAGTAAGGTATGTAGTATCAAATGTCACTACATCGCCAAATTCCTTATATGCTTGTCTACACCTATTATCTGCCCAAAATACATTCTTCAATCGACATTCTTCGTCTAAGTCCATACTAAAGTAAAAGCCAGGACAAAGTGTTTGCATTTTTGAAAAATACGCCTGTACTGCTGCAGCATCTTCTTCCCCAAGTCTTAATCGCCTAACTTTCTCAATGTAATTTCTACAATCCTTTTCTACACATGTCATCATGCCATACCCACCTGCTTCAACAACTGCTGAGTTAAAACTTTTGTGTAATGGAACCCCCGCTATGTCATTACATTCAAGCTTCCGTTTGACATGTGCACTAACTTGTCGATTGCATCTATACAATCTGGATTTGGAAGGGCTAGTTCGATGATTATGTTCGAGATAGATTGTGTTAATTTGCCATATTCCACTAATATCAGAACTTGCTGTCAGCCTTGCTTTACACCCTGTTTGAATACTTGGTTGGGGATTTAAAGAAGTGCTCGTAGTACTACTTCTTTGACCTTCTCGACTACATGTTAATGTCAAATATCTTACAATCCCATCATCTCCTTTCTTCGAATTTCTTTTCCGAACTGGAAAACCTATATGATAAGCATATTTTTTGTAAAATTCAAAAACTTCATTGTCGTTCTTAAACTTCATTCCAACCTTAGGTACTATTGCACTATCTTTCCCTAATTTTCCATCATCCAATATGTTCTCATTTTCCCCTACTGGCTCATTATCAGATTCTCCAAATGTGTTGTCATCCACAACTCCATAATTCATATTCACCGTCTCATCATCAAAATACAAATTAGTATTTCCTGGAATAAAAACAGAAAATTCAAATACCCACATCAAATTTAAACAACTTAATGCCTGCATATTAATACAGCTAAAAATAAAATACATACAGTTTAGGGCAAATTAATCAATGACTTCATGAAAATTCTACAATTTTTACAATTATAAAAATAAACTGATATATAAATAAATAAAACCGAGCCGAGCATATAAATGGAGCCGAGCATTTACCTGTGTCCATCGTTGATGGATGTTGCCGGAGATGGAATATTGGTCGTGGGATATGGAAGCCGAGAGATGTGAGGATGAAGATTTCCACGGCCAGTTGGTTGGTTTCACACTTTCGAGAGATTTCTTTGTGCGGGAAATGAAACTCTTTCCCGCTTTCTGCAGAAATGAAACTCTTTCCCACAATCACTGTGAGTTGCATTTCTTTTTTATTCAAAATCTCACGATAAATTGATTTTAAGTTCAAAGATATTTTGAATTCATGATAAATTGGTTTTATTGTTCAAATACTTTTCATTGCCAGCTCATCTGTAACTCTTTCTGTACAAGGGCGCTGTACAAATAGCATAATCCTTTTTCATAATATTTGTATTATTATTGGAGTTGGTCAAAGGATTTCCTTCCTTTTTCTCGTATTTATGGAATGGGGAGTGATAATGGGATTACAAGAAGGGTCTAAATTCTACCGGGTCCCAAAATTTTTGTAAGTGTTTCAAATTTATCTACTCATGTCCAGCTAACATATTGTGTTTTTATTAAAATTTAAATGGTTGTGACACTCCCGTGATTTTGATGATGAGTTGAAATCAAGACTTAAGTTTAAGTTTCACGAACACTAATCAATTTTATTCTATTTGAATTTCTTTATAAAAGTTGAAGTCGATACTTTTATTATTTTGTAATTTAAAAAAAAAAAAAAATTGGATAATTTTATTTATTCAGTATAAAATCAATAGAGCCTCACGTGATCATTTAATATTCAAATAATTATTTGGATTTTTTACACATTTCGTCTCCAACCAATCAAAAGAAACAGATATAACTATTCAATTTTTTTGGTGTATACAGCCCAACCTTTCGAAAATTAGATCCCGTTTGGTGTAGTTTATAAACTGGTTTATTTGACCAAAATAGTTTATTTGACCAAAAGTAGTTTATTTGACTAAAAAATTGGCCTTCATAGCATGACATTGTTGACTATTCTTGGTCAAATAAATTATTTTAGTTGAAAAATTAGTTTATAATCTATATCAAACAAGCTCTTAATAGAGTTTGTGATTTTCTTCGACTTTTTTTGGGTATGATCGCGTAAAATGGTCTCTTTAAGTGTAATAAAAAAAAAAAAAGCAAAAAATCAAAAATTTAAAGAAAAAAATTGTAGCAAGAGTCTCAAACCATTTGAAAAAGTACAAATAAGTCCCCCTCTTAAAAATATAAAAGAATTTTAATAAAGGAAATAATTCTCTATAACCAGTCCCACCCCTTATCCCCAAAATGGCCACCACCGATCATCACCACTGAAACTCAAAATGTAAGTAAAATTTAATTAAAAATAAGTTCCCAAAATAATCTACTAACAGCTTAAGCATCCCAACCACACCAAAAATTAGTATTTTTGGTAGGACCTATTTGTTTTCTAAATTCTCTTTTCCTTTTTTAAGTAGGACCTATTTGTACTTTTTAAAAAGGTTTGGAACTCCCAGTGAAATTTTTTCTTTTGTTTTGTTGCATTCTTTATTTTTGTTTATCTAAAGGGAGAAATGACAAATTAAGCGATCATAACGCCAAATTGGATAGAAAGGACGAACTCTGATAATTTTCAAAAGTTAAGGATGAATTGCGCCAGTAAAATTGGATAGAAATGAGGTAAATTTAATAAATAACCACCGAACTAATTTGAGATTAGTACTTATTCACTCAACTTGAAAATGTTTTAAATTACTCACCCAACTTTTCAAATAGTTTACCATTCATCACTCATTGGAAAAACGTAAGGCTGATCGAACGAAAATTGTCACATGGAGAACGAAAAGTTGATGTAGCATAATTAAATTGTTAAAATTATCTACGTAACTAAATCGTAATAGCTAAACATGTCTTTAGCTTGCTTTAAAAAATGTTTCTCCAAGCTAAAAACGTTTTTTCAAAGTTGGGTAGAGATGGCAAAAATATCTGATCCGCTCTGAACCCGATGGATATCCGATCCGAATGGAGCGAAAAAAACCTGATCCGCAGGTCGGTGGGGCGGATTGGAGCAGATATCCTTGGTCTGTCGCGGATCTCAGGGCGGATCGGATCGGGGCAAAAAAAAAGGATTAAAATATTGAATTTATATTTTGGTTTATATGTGATTTGATTATTTATTTTATAGATAATTAAAATATTTCTTGAATAGAAAATTCATCACCTTCAACATATTGTGGACCTTGCACAAGGTTTAGTGAGGAGGAAATTGAGGAGGATGATATTGTTTAAATTCTTATAATATAGTAGTAAAACTTGTTTCAATATATTTTATATTTTTTTAATACAATATATATATATATATATATATATATATATATATATATATATATATATATATATATATATATATATATATATATGGATCAGTATACGGATCAGGACTCTGATCCACCCCAATCCGCCTCGATCCGACCCGAAAAATGGTGGATCGTGGGGCGGATTTGGATCTCCTACAATTATTGCGGGGCAGATTTGGATTAGTCCGATCCGCCCCATTGCCATCACTAATGTTGGGGAAATATTTTTTTAAAGCAATCTAAAGGCGTGTGCATTGCGATTTAGTTATAAGGATAATTTTAACGATTTAATTATACCATATTAGATTTTCGTTCGTCGTGTGGTAATTTTCGTCTACTCAGCCTAACATTTAGCCCAATGTTTTTCCAATGAGTGACGGATGATAAACTATTTGGGAAGTTGAGTGAGCGATTAGATACATTTTCAAGTTGAGTAAGTAATAACCTCAAATTAGTTTAGTGACGATTTATTAAATTCACCCGATAGAAATGTATATGTTACTTTATTGAAAAGTTGAAGACGAAATGTGCAAAAGAACCCTAAATGTTCTTTATTAGTTGGAGATATGAGTGCCACAATTTTACAAAGATGGAGACATAAAACAAATAGTAAATTAAAGATATGATTGTCACACTTACAAAAAATTGGGAGTTCAAAGAACTTATACCCTTACAAGTCACAAGAATGTGGTGAACTTGTGCATGAATTATTGTTGAACCACTAAATATAGAATATAAGGTCCTTTTCGCGATTATAGTCTGTCTTACGACCCAAAACATGGACTGGCTCTAAATTTGCGGCCAAAATATCACATTCCAAAAATATACACGTCTAATTAAACAAATTAAAAAGAAAAAACGTGTGACAGCAGAAATCAATCGTTTAACTTAATATTCTAATCCATGCAACTGTCAGAAATCAGAATGATCATCCATTTGCTACACAAAATCATTTACCAAATTGTATTATTGCAAATGGGATTTTTATATTCAGATTATGTCCATTTTTGGAACCATAATTATCAGACTTTGCCCAAATATCGACTTAGACAAGAAAGAAGGTCACTAGGTTGCTAGTTCAACTAATAATCCGGTTGGCCAATTCATGTCTGATAAACACAATTTTAATATACATATTATCTGCTTATCTTATTTTGTTAGTAATTATTCATTGATAAAATTACTAATTAATGTCATATTTAGATTAGGATAAATTGTGAATGACTATGAAGATTTGGGGGCTAAGATAGAAGTTTTTGAAAGAATGGGACTAAGGTTAAAGCTTTTAAGCAAAAATGACTAAATCTACAAATAAAACTTGAAGTGGAGACTAAATTGCAAAACTATTGAAACTTTGAGAACCAAGCGTACAAATTAAAAAAAAAAAATTGTTTGCCGCGGATGGGCCACGGTAAGCAAACCGCGGCCCATCTGGACTTTTTTTGTTCTATTTTCAGTTCGGAATCTTTTTTTTGTCTTTTAACGTACACATGTTTCAAGTATAATAAAACACTATATAAAGATCGAATCTATGTCGAATTAAAAGAGGACGACAGTTAGAAACAAAAGAGAAAAATCACGTGGCGAAGAAGACTTTTAGAAGATTTCTTCTCATTTAATCCATGCCGGTATCTATCAAATCTTTTATTTTTAATTTAATTATGTTCTTCTAATTTTTTTGAGACAAGGTAGACGATGAAACATTGTTTAAATGAAGTGATTATCTTATTATCCTTATAATTTCGTTTTCCGGTTTTAACTTTCACGGTTCGGTCTTGTTAGATTAATTAAATAAAATCTCTTTTATCTTAAATATAATGTATTCTTGATAGTTAGAAATTAATTTAATTAATTTGTACTTGGTGCTTGAACTTGTTCTATTAATTTTTTTTTTTTAATTTTTCGTTATCTTGTTGTCGATTTGGGATACATAGAATGCTTAGGATGCGAAATATTTGATTCTTTGTTTTCTTTTAATTTAATTTGATATGGGAAATGCTTAAGTAATTTAAAATCGAAGCAAATGGTAGCCGATATTGGATTTTCTTCTTTTTTATTTAATAGATAAATATTTTAAGACGACAATAGATTGATTTTGAGTTATCATTTGTTTTTTAGAATTAATCAATAATTGGATAATTGCTACGTTAAACAATGGTTGATTCTGAAACCTTGGTCATTTAAACAACTTGAACCTTCAACTTAACTTTTTAACATAGTTAATTAGTCTTTAAGTTAAATTCTTTCAACCAAACTATTTTCGACCCAACTAACCTATAATAATAATTAATTCAGATTAAATTAGACTTTCTTCATTGTAGTTTCTATGGGATCGACATTGTTGCTACTTTTCTATATTCTAATAGATTCGTGCACTTGTGAGTTATTTAAAATTTGACGACAAGTTTTTGGCGCTGTTGCCGGGCACTACGTCAAAAAGATAATTTAGTCTTAGTTAATTTTATTCTTGATTAGTTTTAATTTAGAATTTTTTTAATATATATAGTACATGATTGGTAGTAGATCTCTAGAAATTAAGTTAGAACGACTAGATAGTGAAATTGAAAAAACTTTTCAACAACGAAAACGAGCTACCACTTTAGATAAAATTGAACGAACCGAAGTAATAATCGCTATGGGTGATGAAAATGAGGAGAGACCTTTTAGGGACTATTTTAGTCCGTTAGCTAATTTGAGCACCTCATGCATACAATACCCACAAGTAGCTGTTAGGAATTTTGAGCTAAAACTGAGTGTGCTTAATTGTCTTCTATCTTTCTATGGGTTGGATAGTAAAGAACCCTATAATTATTTAACAAATTTCTATGTTGTATGTGAGACATTTAAATATGAGAATATTTCTCCTCGTAATGTTAAACTTCGTGTGTTTCTTTTTTCTCTGCAAGATAGAGCTAGATCATGGTTTAATACATTACATGTCAATAGTATTACATCTTGTGAACAAATGATTGCTAAATTTTTGAATAAATATTTTCCCGTTCATAAGACTAATGCTATTTGCATGGAAATTTCAGAGTTTGTACAGAAAGACGAATAACCATTTTATGAAACTTGGAGAGATTTAATGGGCTCCTTATGAAATGTCCACATCACAGCTATGAAAAATGGCACTTATGCCAATATTTTTTGGAGGGATTACTCTCACATATTCAAGAGTTGTTGATGGCCACAAGTGGTAAAGAGCTTATGTCAAAAAATACAACAAAAAATATGACGACAAGTTTTTGGCGTCGTTGTCGGGGACTGTATCAGAAAGATAATTTAATCTTAGTTAATTTTATTCTTGACTAGTTATAATTTAGGATTATATATATATATATATATATATATATAGTACATGATTGGTCGTAGATCTCTAGAAATTAAGTTAGAATGTCTAAATAGTGAAATTCAAAGAACTTTTCAACAACGAAAACGAGCTACTACTTTAGATAAAATTGAACGAACCAAAGTAATAATCGCTATGGGTGATGAAAATGAGGAGAGACCTTTTAGGGACTATCCGTTAGCTAATTTGAACACATCATGCATACAATACCCACAAGTAGCTATTAGGAATTTTGAGCTAAAATCGAGTGTGCTTAATTGTCTTCTATCTTTCGATGGGTTGGATAGTAAAGAACCCTATAATTATCTAACAGATTTCTATGTTGTATGTGAAACATTTAACTATGAGAATATTTCTCCTCATAATGTTAAACTTCGTCTGTTTTTTTTTCCTCTGAAAGATAGAGCTAGATCATGGTTTAATACATTATATGCCAATAGTATTACATCTTGTGAACAAATGGTTACTAAATTTTTTAATAAATAATTTTGTGTTCATAAGACTAATGTTATTTGCATGGAAATTTCAGAGTTTGTGCAGAAAGACGAAGAACCATTTTATGAAACTTGGAGAGATTTAATGGGCTCCTTATGAAATGTCCACATCACGGCTATGAAAAATGGCACTTATGCCAATATTTTTTGGAGGGATTACTCTCACATATTCAAGAGTGTTTGATGGCCACAAGTGATAGAGAGCTTATGTTCAAAAATACAACAGAAATTTTGAACTTTTTTCAAAAGTAGGCTGATAATTCATAACAGCGGAGACGATCTTCTTGAACTGAACCAAAGAAAAGAATAATTTATGAGATTCGAATAGTGAACTTAGCTAAGAAATCAAAGAAGTCAAAGGCGTGATAGAAGATATTTCCCCGCCAGTTAACCTTATTGATAGCCAATAATTCCTCTGAGCCAGATGCAAGTTTTGATCAAGTAAATGCCATAAACATGACGAGGAAACCATCTTACAATCATTATTCCAATACATATAACCCAGGATGGAGAGACCAACCAAAATTTTCTTGGTCATAGCATGTTCAATAGGATAGTATGGCATGTCAAGTCTCTCAGCAAAATATCAGATAACCAAAACCATGGAAAGAGGTAATTCAAAAATTGACAAAAGCTACACAAGCTGCATTGGAGCACCAGAATTACACCATTACTGAGTTTAAGAATGATGTACGAACTAGCCAAAACTCACATGCACAATCCATCTCTAATATGGAAAATATGATGGGACAACTGACCTCAGTCCAACAATTGGCAACAACCATTGAGAAATGAAAGTTTTCGAGTCAACCACTTCCTAATCCTAAAGGAGTGCACAATATTGGGACTAATTCAAGCAACCAACATGAGGCGGTTAAATCTATCATGTCTTTGAGACGCGAAAAATTGTTTGAAAACAAAGTGGAAATTCTAAAAATAAATACATCTCAACCAGTTTCTCCAGGTAATGCACCAACCGATAATTCAGTTCAAGAAGCTCCCAAAGAGAACAATCAGTCATCTTACATTCCAAAAGCCCCATTTCTTCAGAGGCTAACAAAAGTAAAGCAAGGTAGTACGATCAATAAAATCATGGAAATCTTCAAGCAGGTAAATATAAATATCCCTATACTTGAACTATTAAGCAAGTTTCTGCCTATGCTAAGTTCTTGAAGGACTTATGTACCAAAAAGAGACAAATGCATGTCCGCAAAAAGGAACATGTTAGCTCTATAATTCAAAGCAACACCCCTCCAAAATTTAAAGATAGGTTGTCCTAATATCTCATGCATCATAGGAAACTATAAGATTGAGAAGACTTTGCTAGATTTAGGAACTAGTGTTAATCTTCTTCTTTACTCTATGTATATGCAACTTGGGTTAGGTGAGTTAAAACCAACATTTTTTTTTATTTTAAAACTTGCTAATAGATCTGTGAAAGTCTCCAATCGAATTGTAAAAGATGTTTTGATACAGGTTGACAAGTTTTATTTTTCTGTTGATTTTATTGTAATTGATACTCAACTGGTACAGACTCTACAAAACACATTCTTGTAATTTTAGGTCATCCTTTTCTAGCAACATCTAATGCTATTATTAATTGCAGGAATGGAGTTATGCATCTATCTTTTGGTAACATGACAATATAATTGAATGTTTTTAATGTCAACAAGTAATCATATGACGATGAGGATGTTGCTGATGTTGATATGATAGAAACATTAGTTGATGATTCGTTGGTTTTTACTAATTGTGATGATGTTTTAAATATGTGCTTAACTCATTTTGGTTCATATTTTGATGTTGATAGTACTATAAATGAAGTGAATATCTTGCTTGAGTTAGCACCTGTCATGGATACAACTAAATGGAAACAGAAAATTGAGCCACTTCCAACAAGTGAGAAGAAGAACATCCCATCAGTTGAACAACCACCAAAATTATAGTTTAAAGCAGTGCTTGACACTTTGCAATATGTATTCTTGGGAGATGCCGACACTTTGCTAGTAATTATCTCTACTTCACTTGATGATGTGCAAAAAGGTAAGTTGTTAAGTGTTTTGACTGAACATGAAGAGGTACTAGGATGGACCATTACTGATATCAAATGATAAATCCAGTAGATTGTTTGCATCATATCTATCTTGATGAGAATTCTATGTCTACTAGAGAAATGCAACATAAGTTAAATCCTAACATGATAGAGGTGGTAAGAACTAAAGTGCTTAAATTGTTAGATGCTGAGATTATTTATCCTATTTCTGATAGCACGTGGGTACGTCCAGTACACTTGTCCCAAAAAATCAAGTATAACAGTAGTTACTAATATTAACAATGAATTGGTTCCAACTAGAGTAACTACAAGTTGGCATGTTTGCATTGATTACATAAGTTTGAATTCAGCACTAGAAAAGATCACTCTCCTCTTTCATTAATTGATCAAATGCTTGATAGGCTTGTAGGTCATGATTTTTATTGTTTCCTATATGGTTATTCTAGCTATAATCAAATTTTTATAACTCTAGAGGATGAAGAGAAAACTACTTTCACTTGTCGTTTTGGAACCTTTGAATATAGAATAATGTTATTTGGTTTCTATAATGCACCTGCTACTTTTCAAAGATGTATGTTTACTATTTTTTCTGACATGGTTGAGATGTTTCTTGAAGTGTTCATGGATGATTTTTCTGTATTCGTTTGATGAATGTTTGCACTATCTAACTTTAGTTTTGCAGAGATGCCAGTAAAAGAACTTGGTTTTAAATTGGAAAAAATGTCACTTCATGGTGAAACAAGGTATTGTTCTTGGTCACATTATCTCTAGAAGTGGTATTGAAGTTGACAAGGCCAAAGTGGATCTTATCTCCAATCTTTCACCTCCAAAATCAATGAAATAAGTAAGATCTTTCCTTGGACATGCTGGTTTTTATAGAAGATTCATTCAAGATTTTAGTAAAATCTCTAGACCCCTTATGTAATTTACTTGTTAAGGATGCACCTTCTGTCTCTAATGATTCTTGTTTATAAGCGTTTGAATGACATAAAAAGTTGTTGACCACTGCACTTATCATTTGACCATCTAATTGGGATTTACATTTTAAACTCATGTGTGATGCATATAATTATGCTATAGAAGCAGTTTAAGGACATAGATCAGATCGGTTACCTTCTGTTATTTACTATGCTAGTAGGACTGTTAATGATGCACAATTGAATTGTTCTACTATAGAGAAAGAAATGCTAGCAGTTGTATTTACATTAGATAAATTTTGATCATATCTTGTAGGGTGTAAAGTAATTATTTTTTCTGACCATGATTCCATCAAATATCTTCTCACTAAAAAAGATACTAAACCAAGGTTGATTCGGTGGATTTTTCTTTTGCAAGAATTTGACATTGAGTTTAAAGATAAAAAGAGTTCTGAAAATGTTGTAGCTGACAACTTATCTCGTATTGTGCTTGATTTTGAACAAGAAACGTTACCGTTAAATGATTTGTTCCCAGATGAACAACTTATAAATATTGATATACCCTGGTTTGCTAACATAGTTAATTATTTTGTTACAGGCAAGCTTCTAGAACATTGGACTAAACAAGATAGAACTAAGTTTTTAGCTGAAGTGAAGAACTTCTTTTGGGATGATTCTTATTTGTTAAAATATTGTGCTGATCAAATTGTAAGGAGATGTATCCCAAAAAGTGAATTCTAAAATGTGATATCTTTTAGCCATGACCAAGCTTATGGAGGCCATTTCAGTGCTAAAAAAACTACTGCCACAATTTTACAATGTGGTTTTTATTGGCCTACTCTTTTTTTGACACTTATGTTTTCAGTTTTTCATGTGACAAGTGTCAACGCGTGGGAAGCATTCGGAAAAAAAACATGATACCGCTTAACCCTATTTTCATAGTTGAGATCTTTGACGTATAGGGGACCGATTTCCTGGGACTTATATCTTTACATATAGGTTGGTGTCGATTATATTTCCAAGTGGGTTGAGACAATTACATATAGGACCAATGATCACAAAAGTGTGGTGGTAAGAAAATCGGTTACTCCAAAGTGCTTTTATACAACTCTCGTTTGCATCTATTTCTAGGTAAGTTATGTTCTAGATCGTCAGGCCCTTTTATTGTTCGAACAATTTATCACCATGGAGCGATTGATGTTCAAAACTCCAAAAATTGTGATATTTTAAAGTTAATAGCCAAAGATTAAAACCATATTTATAGTTTCAACTCTCGAGAAGGGGATGAATAAATTGATTTGAGTGACCCTATCTATCCATCTTTAAAAAAATTGAAACTACAAAAAAAAAAAAAAAATTGTTATATCTCAATGTTTTTCTTAGTAAGAGTTCATGGTGGTACAAATAATATAGGTATATTCTTTCTAACTTATTCTCTTCTCTTTTTGTCTCTCTTTATTCTTATATACTGATTATATTTGCATGCACTTAACTGAATTGTATAAATTGGAATATTGAGAATAATGTTTAGAATTGTATTTTAGTACTTGGATAAATAAAGGACTTTTTGATTTTAGTACTTGTATTAGCTTTGGTTTGGAATATTGTAACATCTTGTTTGTCAGTTTTGCATATTGATGTTAGTCACAAGTGTGAAAAGAGAAATTCGACGAGTGAAAGTGATTAATTCATTGAAGAGAATTCACTTGTTAAATAAAAAAAAATTTAAGTGAGTCTTTAGCCTTGTATCTTCTTGGAGATAACCTCTTTATGCCTAATTTTATTATTCACTATGGTCAGTTTTCTTTTCTAGGTATCATTGCATTTGAAAGCCCATAGGATTGGTGTCGTTGGATGACTAATTTGCTCTCTAGAAAGTTATAAAACCTAGATTAATTAAATTAGAAGTAATTTTAATCTTAATTAAATGAATAGTGTGACAGAACGCAGTCAGAACTGGCGCGTTGTATTGAGAAACAATTCTGACGCGTACTTGCAGATTAAAGCGGTGTTTGTTTACCTAACTTGTGTATAGCAGAATTTAAAGAATTAAATATGAACACAAGATGTAAAGTGGTAAACCTCGAAAGAAAACATCCACGGCCCCCATACCATGAGTAAAAACAATCTACTGATAATCTTGATTAAAAAATTCAATAGTATTCAGTTTTTGTAATTTCGCAAAATTAAAAAAAAATATCAATCAAAAAAATATAGATCAACTCCCTTTGATACTTTTTCTTCTAACTTGTTGATGAAATATAATCAAACCACCGGTCTTGACTTTATCGCCACTTCCCTATTGTACTTAACCGCAACCACCACTTAGATTAAGAACCACTGTTCTTAACTTTTTACTTTGAAACTTTAATTAATAAAGCATCGAGTCTTGTTGCTCTTCAATTTCAGCCGGCTATGAAGCTTATAGAACAAGAACATAATTTATTATTTCAAAGCATAATTCTTTATTGATTTGTATTCTTACTTATAGGTAAAGTAGTAATCAAATTATGAATTATTTCTTACCTAAAAATATGCAATAATAATAGTAAGATAATTAGTAGGAAAGAATATATATATATATATATATATATATATAAGCATTTAGGAAATTCAAGATTATTTTTAAATATGTCATTCCTAAACAAATCCAAAACAATAAAGGAAGATCCTTTAACTTACAAAAAGAGTTGTTAATAATATTCATGTTATCATAATATATCGTGTATGGAAACAGAATAAAAATGCAGATTTACTTATTTTAAAAAAGGGCAAATTACACAAAGACCCATAAAATTGAGGGTTTTTTGGAAAATCATTCTAAACAATTATAACAGTAACTAATACGGTAAATATTATTTCCAATTCCAATTCCAATTCCATTCCATAATCAACCCCAATACATATCCAAATTCTCTACAAACCAAAATTCATAATAAAACCGATCTCTTTCACGTTATCAGAATTCAAATTCAAACCCGATCTCATTATTAAGGATTTCTCGTTGTTTTTTCTCCAATTCAACACAAAATCAGAATTCAAATTCAAAATTCTCAGATAATTTGCTAAATTTTAATTCTTCTTCATACTTTCTATTTGAATTAGATAACTTTCTGAATTTTGATTGGAGATATTCAATAACATGCTTAGTAAATGCATACAAATGATTTTGATTTAAATTATATCATATTCCGATTTCAATGTAGACAAATCTTTCTTTATTCACTTCGTTATAAATCATTAGTATTGAGTAAAGTCTTCTAAACATATTTGCGAATATCAGTTACCAATGTGTTTGTAAAAATGTCAATAAGAATATCAGTTACCAATGTGTTTGTAAACATATTTGCTAATGCAGGGGTGCATATAATGTGTTTGTAAAAATGTCAATAAGAATTTGGCTTTTTGTTCAAAAAAGTGACATGCTCTGTCACTTTTTGCTTAAAAAGTGACAGAACATTATATGCAAGTTATACGAACATATTTGAATCAAAATCATCTCCGTGGTTGATTTAAATGCAGGACATGAACATTATATGCAATTAACTTGATTTTGTTGTGCATTATGAAGTGACATGAATTATTGAGCATGATCAAACATTAATGTATCATTTTTTTGTCTTGAATATGAATTGAGGCTTGGGGGGATAGAAAAGTGACATGCTATGTCACTTTTTGCTTAAAAAATGACAGAACATTTTTTGTAACTTAGACAAACATTAATGTATTATTATTTTACTTTGAATATGAATTGAGGCTAGGGGGATATTTTTGTCTAAAAAGTGATAGAACATTATATGCAGTTATACGAACAAATTTGAATCAAAATCATCTCCGTGGTTGATTTAAATGCAGGAATTAATTTGATATTTGTTGTGCATTATGAAGTGACATGAATTATTGAGTATGACAAAAACATTAATGTATCGTTATTTTATCTTGAATATGAATTGAGGCTTGGGGGATAGAAAATTGACATGTTCTGTCACTTTTTGCCTAAAAAGTGACATGCTCTATCACTTTTTATTTAAAAGTGACAAACAATGTTTGCAAGTTAGAAAAATAAATTTGAATAAAAAATCATCTATGTAGTTGATTTAAATGCAAGATTTAACTTGATTTTGTTGTGCATTATGAAGTGACATGAATTATTGAGATTGACCAAACATTAATGTATTGTCATTTTGTCTTGAATATGAATTGAAGCTTGTAAATAAAATAGTGACATGTTCTGTCACTTTTTGCCTAAAAAGTGACATGGTCTGTCACTTTTAGCTCAAAAAGTGACAGAACAATGTATACAAGTTAGAGAAACAAATTTGAATAAAAAATCATTTATGTAGTTTATTTAAATGCAAGATTTAACTTGATTTTGTTGTGCATTATGAAGTGACATCAATTATTGAGCATGACCAAACATTAATGTATCGTTATTTTACTTTGAAAATGAATTGAGGCTTGGGGGATAGAAAAGTGACATGCTATGTCACTTTTCGCCTAAAAAGTGACATGGTCTGTCACTTTTTGCTCAAAAAGTGACAAAACAATGTTTGCAAGATAGAGAAATAAATTTGAATCAAAATCATATATGTGGTTGATTTAAATGCATGATTTAACTTGATATTTGTTGTGCATTATGAAGTGATATCAATTATTGAGTATGGCCAAATATTAATGTATCGTTATTTTACTTTGAAAATGAATTGAGGCTTGGGGGATAGCAAAGTGACATGCTATGTCACTTTTTGCCTAAAAAGTGACAGAGCATGTCACTTTTTACTCAAAAAGTGACAAAACAATGTTTGCAAGATAGAGAAATAAATTTGAATCAAAATCATATATGTGGTTGATTTAAATGCATGATTTAACTTGATATTTGTTGTGCATTATGAAGTGACATTAATTATTGAGCATTGCCAAACATTAATGTATCGTTATTTTGCTTTGAACATGAATTGAGGTTTGGGGGATAGAAAAGTGATATGCTCTGTCACTTTTTGCTCAAAAAGTAACATGCTCTGTCACTTTTTGCTCAAAAAGTGACAAAACAATGTTTGCAAGATAGAGAAACAAATTTGAATCAAAATCATCTATGTGGTTGATTTAAATGCATGATTTAACTTGATATTTGTTGTGCATTATGAAATGACATCAATTATTGAGCATGACCAAACATTAATGTATCGTTATTTTGCTTTGAACATGAATTGAGGCTTGAGGGATAGAAAAGTGATATGCTCTGTCACTTTTTACTTAATGATACATCTATTGAGGATGATCAAACATTAATGTATCATATATCGGTGTTTTTTTTTCAGATATGGATAAAATCATTGTATTCATCCATTATGGAGGGAAATGGGAACAAGGTAACCAATATATAAATTTTAAAATGGCTGGAATTGTCGTTCCAATAGAATGCACATACTGCGAACTCAATGGCATGATATATTCAGTTACAAACGTAAGTCCAGCAACACACTCAATAACAATACAATATAAGGTGAAGAAAAACCTGCCTCTGATGAAGATTTCAGACAATAATTCCCTCACATTTTATTTGGAGCTCAAAAGAAGGGAGAAACATCGTGCAAGCTTTTCTTTGTGCATAGATGTCACACCGGTTTCATTATGTCAAAGAATTGAAAGTTTTGAAGACATACAACTTTCAGAAGCTGCTACTGGTGAAGAAAATGACATGATGCAATTACAAGTTTTTCAAACTCATGGTTTGGCAACAACCTCAGTTCAAAGTCTACCAAGTATTGAAAACTTAGCTGTTGATGTTTCTTCATGCATACCGGAGGTAGAAGAAATGAGTAATGAAACAGGTACTGAAATTATTTCATTTGTTAGTATGAATGAAATTGCAGAGAAAAAGGTTTTTAGGAACAAGACATTGGTTAAGAAAAGTATTTCGGTGTATGCGATACATAAAAACTTTCAGTTCAAGGTAAGTAAGTCGGACAAGAAAGAATATGTGCTGAAATGCATAGATGATAATTGCAAATGGAGTTTTAGAGCTTCAAGACTTGGAGGAACAGAAATGTTCAAAATAAGATATATGAGAAACGATCACACATGCTCAAATAACATCATCTTGGCAGATCATCGTCAAGCAACAAGCTCAATAGTAGAAGAATGCATCAAGTACAAGTATGTCTCAACAAAAACAACATACACTCATGCAGACATAATAAGTGACATGATGAATACATACGGAGTGTCGATGAGTTACGAGAAAGCTTGGAGATCTAAGGAGAAAGCTTTGGAATTGGTGAGAGGAGATCCGACAGAGTCTTATGAAAATGTTCCAAAGTACTTGTACATGATAGAACAAACAAATCCTGGATCAATTACAAGAATTGAGACTTATGACAACAACAAATTTAAATACCTCTTCATGGCATTAGGAGCATCTATTCAGGGGTGGGAGTATTGCAGACCTATAATAGTGATTGATGGTACGTTCTTAAAGGGAAATTATGGTGGAACATTATTTACAGCATGTACACAAGATGCAAACAACAACATTTTCATATTAGCATTTGGAGTTGGTGACTTAGAAACTAATGATTCATGGGAGTGGTTCTTACTTATGTTAAAAGAAGCTTATGGTGAGCGAGAAGGATTGTGTATAATCTCAGATGGTCATAAAAGCATAAAAAGTGCAATCCAGAAGGTGTATAAGAATTCGATGCATGGTCTATGTTCCTACCACTTGCTACAAAATTTAAAGTCAACATTTGGCAAAATAAATGGAAAGAACATTACACAACCATTCAATAGAGCTGCTAGAGCCTACACGAAAAATGATTTTGAGTTCCATATGAAACAACTCGATGAAATCCACAAAGGGATTCGATCACATCTGGTATGTTCAAAAATATTTATTTTGAATGCATAATAACATTATATACAAGAAATGATTAATGTTTTGATTATTCTTTATGCAGAAAGAAATTGGTTATCACAAGTGGTCAAGGGCATACATGACAAATAACAGGTTTTCCACAATGACTTCAAATATAGTTGAATCAGTAAATTCGATAACAAAAACAACAAAAGGTTGTCCTATAGAACTTTTATTGGAATCCTTAAGATATTTGTTGCAAGAATGGTTTGTGAAGCACTTAAACAATGCGCGGGCAACCTTCACAAAACTTGCAAACAAACAAGAAAAAATATTGAGAGAGAAATCCATGGAATCAAAGAAATTGAAGGTAAAAGGCTATAAATTGCATGGACTACATATCATTTATATGCTGAGTGTTATTGTAATGAAAACATGCATATACCAACTAAGGACATATTGTGTCACTTTCTGAGTAAAAAGTGACAAAGTGTGTCACTTTCTTAGTAAAAGTGGCATGGCTTGGATTTCATATCGTCTATGGCTCTATTTATAATTACATATCAGTAGAAGGTTTATGATTTTAAAATCTGATTGTTATTGTGATGAAATTATGATTATCTAAAAAAGTGACAGAGTGTGTCACTTTCTGAGTAAAAAGTGACATAGTGTGCCACTTTCTTAGTAAAAAGAGGCATGACTTGGATTTTATATAATCTATGGCTCTATTTATAATTACATATCAGTAGAAGGTTTATGATTTTGAAATCTTATTATATCTGATTGTTATTGTGATGAAATTATGATTATCTAAAAAAGTGACATAGTGTGTCACTTTCTGAGTAAAAAGTGACATAGTGTGTCACTTTCTTAGCAAAAAGTGGCATGACTTGGATTTCATATCATCTATGGTTCTATTTATAATTACATATCAGTAGAAGGTTTATGATTTTGAAATCTTATTATATCTGATTGTTATTGTGATGAAATTATGATTTTTTAAAAAAGTGACAGAGTGTGTCACTTTCTGAGTAAAAAGTGATATAGTGTGTCACTTTCTTAGTAAAAAGTGGCATGACTTGGATTTTATATAGTCTATGGCTCTATTTATAATTACATATCAGTAGAAGGTTTATAATTTTGAAATCTTATTATATCTGATTGTTATTGTGATAAAATTATGATTATCTAAAAAAGTGACATAGTGTGTCACTTTTTGAATAAAAAGTGACAGAGTGTGCACTTTCTGAGTAAAAAGTGACGTAGTGTGTCACTTTCTTAGTAAAAAGTGGCATGACTTAAATTTCATATCGTCTATGGTTCTATTTATAATTACATATCAGTAGAAGGTTTATGATTTTGAAATCTAATTATATCTGATTGTTATTGTAATGAAAATATGATTATCTATAAAAGTGACATAGTTTGTCACTTTCTAAGTAAAAAGTGACATAATGTGTCACTTTTTCAGTAAGTTGGAATTAAACATCATGAAATAATGATTTAATTATCGTAGTTTATTAATACATTGTTTTCTTGCATTATTTTCACAGGCATCAGCTTCAAGTTCAATAATATACCAAGTCAATGATGTTTGTGCCTCATATTTGGTGAATATTGAAGAAAAGACATGTACATGCAATCATTTCCAAGTGGACAAAATCCCATGTGCACATGCATTGGCAGTTATTGCAAAGATAAAGGACGATTCATATTTGTATTGTTCAAAATATTACACAACAGAGATGTACGTCCAAACATACAGTGGTACAGTTTACCCACTTGGAAATCGCAATGATTGGAATATACCAGATGATGTAAAAGCAAGAATAGTCTTGGCTCCTGATCCAAAAAGGAAATCTGTACGACCTAAAGAGAAAAGAATACCATCAAAAGGAGAAAAAAAACAAAATACAAAATGTGGTAGATGTGGAAAGTATGGCCATAATCGAAAATCGTGTCAAACTCCAGCACCTTTGAAGAAGAAGCCACAAAAGAAAAGAAAGTTGCAAGATTTATGAGTTTTTTTATTTTTTATTTGGAAAGTATCACTTATTCATTCTTATTGGTTTTTCTATTCAAAATAGTGTTAACATTCACGCGCTTTGCTTTTTTATAGGTCATGACATTATAGTGGAATGTAAAACTTATCATTTAACACTATATGGTATACATGATACTTCACCTATTAAAGAGATTTGATAAATACTGAAATTGTAACTTTTAGAACAAAAAGTTACATTTGTGTCAATTTTAGAACACACTATGTCACTTTTATATCAAAAAGTAACACACTATGTCACTTTTATATCAAAAAGTGACACACTATGTTATTTGTTCGTTATTAAAACCCTTAACATGGCTGTCAAAGTGTATACACGATTTTCATAATTTAAGAACAAAAAGTGATACACACTGTCACTTTTATGATGAAAAGTGACACACTATGTCACTTTTATAACGAAAAGTGACACATTATGTCATTTGTTCGTTATTAAATCTCCTAACATAGCTGTCAAACTGTATACATGATTTCCATAATTTAAGAACAAAAAGTGACACACACTGTCACTTTTATAATGAAAAGTGACAAACTATGTCGTTTGTTCGTTATTAAAACTCCTAACATGGCTGTCAAAGTGTATACATGTTTTTCATAATTTAAGAACAAAAAGTGACATACTATGTCACTTTTAGAACAAAAAGTGACACACACTGTCACTTTTATAATAAAAAGTGACAAACTATGTCGTTTGTTCGTTATCAAAACTCCTAACATGGCTGTCAAAGTGTATACATATTTTTCATAATTTAAGAACAAAAAGTGACACACTATGTCACTTTTAGAACAAAAAGTGACACACACTGTCACTTTTATAATGAAAAGTGACAAACTATGTCGTTTGTTTGTTATTAAAACTCCTAACATGGCTGTCAAAGTGTATACATGTTTTTCATAATTTAAGAACAAAAAGTGACACACTTTGTCACTTTTAGAACAAAAAGTGACATACTATGTCACTTTTAAAACAAAAAGTGACACACACTGTCACTTTTATAATGAAAAGTGACAAACTATGTCGTTTGTTCGTTATCAAAACTCCTAACATGGCTGTCAAAGTGTATACATGTTTTTCATAATTTAAGAACAAAAAGTGACACACTATGTCACTTTTACAACAAAAAGTGACACACACTGTCATTTTTATAATGAAAAGTGACACACTGTCGTTTGTTCGTTATTAAAACCCCTAACTTGGCTGTCAAAGTGTATACATGATTTCCATACTTAAAGTAATATATCAATTAGATCCACTTCTACCATCTATATTCAACAATTTGATAAAAATCATCCAATATAATCATGTTTTGTCAACATGAATAGCATATCACCTGTACACAAAAATATTTTGTACTTACATTTTTTACAAAGAAACCTTCAAAAACTACATTGTTAATCTCATTTACATGAAACTACATTCACCATATACACTACATTTACATGTAACATGTAGTCCTAGTACAAAAATATTATTTACAAAAAAATTGTGGTGTCTTTTCAAATATCCTTTGGCACCCAATCATTATCAGTATCGTAATTTTCCACTTGCTTCTTCTTGGCATACACGTACAATTCAGTGGCCAAGTATTTTCGAATCTGTGCAATATTGAATGTCTTTGGCATTTCCTTCAACATTGAATTAATGAAATATTCAGCATATTTAATGACATAGATTCCACAATCACCACTGCAACAAACAAAATTGAATATTAACCAATAATTGAAGGCAAACCATACATTTCTATCTATTCAACATATAAAAAGCCAAATTATTAAAAAGCAAACTAACTCGTTCTTTTGCTGTGGTAATTTTGGAACCAACTTTACAACAAGTGGTTTTAGCGCTTCTTTTTCTGGAATATTTTTGCCGTCGAAGAATTCAGTGTTATACAAAAGATGAGGAATCATAACTGAAAATGGTTGCAGAGCTTCAAGTACATCAGACTTCTTGATAAACTTATTGTATGAATTATATATATTCAAGCACATCTCCTTGATGTCAAAATGACAAATAAGCCAATGAACCGAGTTATACATCCTCAAAGGCATAAGGACATGGTCAACTTCTCGCCAACTTGTGTTGCAAGGCATGTACAATCCAATTGGATACGAGAGTAGAGAAGTTTGCTTAACAAGGACTAGTTGATCATTTGAAAAATCTTCATACAACCCCCTAACTTGGCTGTCAAAGGCAAAGTCCGTTGTTGTAGCTTTGATTTTCATACCATTCCCATACCTTAACATCTTTCGTAGATAATAAAAACATACATCCATATGCTACAAAAAAATGTATAAAAAGAAACAGCAATGTATTAATAAATTATATACATAAATCTTAAACCAAATAACTAACAAACAAAAACTTACTGAGTCATCCAAAGCCTCATTTTTTGTCACTAATTCATACCACCACATTTTAGAAGAGATTGCAATATCGCTGAAGTAGAAGGAAGGGCTAATCTTAATATTGTCATCATTGAAATGACTAACTCTACATTACAAAAAAGATAGGTCACATACAATCACACTTATAATAAAAATGACATACTTTTAAAAGGTGACATACTGTGTCACATTTTACTTAAAAAGTGACATACTTAAAGTAAAAAGTGACAAGTATGTCACTTTTTTAGTAAAAAGTGACAGAGTATGTATACAAGTTATACAAACACATTTGTATCAAATTTTTCTCTGTGGTTGATTTAATTACAAGATTTAACTTGATATTTGTTGTGAATTATGGAGTGACATGAATTATGCAAGATCAAGCATTAATGCATCATTTTTCTTTTGTCTTGAATATGAATTGAGGCTTCAGATAGAAAAGTGATAGACTATGTCACTTTTTGAGCAAAAAGTGACACGCTCTGTCACTTTTTGTCTAAAAAGTGACATAGTCTGTCACTTTTTGCTCAAAAAGTAACATGGTCTGTCACTTTTTGCTCAAAAAGTGACAAAACAATGTATGCAAGTTAGACATACAATTTTGAATCAGAATTATCTATGTGGTTGATTTAAATGCAAGATTTAACTTGATATTTGTTGTGCATTATGAAGTGACATGAATTATTGACCATGATCAAACATTAATGTATTGTTTTTTTTGTCTTGAATATGAATTGAAGCTTAGGGTTAGAAAAATGACATGCTATGTCACTTTTTGCTTAAAAAGTGACAGAACATTTGTATGCAACTTAAAAATGACATGCTATGTCACTTTTTGCTCAAAAAGTGACAGAACAATGTATGCAAGTTAGATAAACAAATTTTAATAAAAAATCTTCTCTATAGTTCATTTAATTTTTACACAAAACACATTTGGATAAAAATAATGTGTCACTTTCTTATTAAAAAGTGACATTATGTCACATACTTACTTGTTTTTCGTCACCAACCCTTCCTTATACCAACTCTCGAATGCTTCCGCATCTGGTGCGTATGGGGGGCACAACTCAACTTTGAATGCAAACGTACCCTTCACCACACGCTTCGCAGTAGAAGTTCCCGCTGTAGAAGTACCCACCGTAGAATCATATTGATTAACAAATGGGGACTGAAGAATTGCAGCAGGTTTCGTTTGCCTCTTCAGGAGTGCATCTGGAGTGACTTAATCAACAGTCTAAAATGTCACAAAAAAAATTAAAAAGTGTCAAATTATATTGTACAGAACACACAAAAATAAGTCTTTTAAATGAAAAATAATCAAACAAACAATTGCCTCTTCAAGTTTATGTTTAGCTAAAACAGCTGCAGCAATCTCATCAATTTTTTGCCAATCCTCATCTTTCAATTCAACATCATCATCATTTACATCAACAGTCTGAATAAAAATGTACAAAAGATTACTTTTTGCAGTACAAAAAACAGATCTAACAAAGTAAAAACACAAAATAAAGTGTGAAAAAAATACATCTTGTTGCATTTTTTTTGCTAAACTATGAGTAGCAACATCATCAATAATCTTCCAGTCCTCTTCATTAAAATTTATTATATCTTCATCAATAGACTAAATCAAAAATAAATAAGCCACATTATATAGTGCACAATAACATCTAAGTAAATCTCAAATTATAAATACAATGCATTTGGAATTGAATAATACCTTTTCCACATTAGTTTCAACCGGCATCTCAATACTTTTTCCAGTCGAATCAAACTCAACACCCAATGAAAAACTAGGACAATTAGTTGCATTCTTTTCCATGTCCACTGTATTCTTAGCAACATTTTTCGTACCATTCTAGACATAAGAATAAATAAAAAGTCTCAAACATATATATATAAAAAGTGACATAAATCTCTTAAAAATGACATACTTATAGTAAAAAGTGATATAGCAAAAAGTGACACACTGTGTCACTTTCTTAGCAAAAAGTGACACAGTTTGTCACTTTTTTAGCAAAAAGTGACAAACTGTGAAGTGACAAACTGTGTCACTTTCTTATTAAAAATTACATATAGAGATTTTGGCCTTCCAAATCAACTACATCAACTCTATCATCCCCATATTTTATTTCTCTCAATGTTTTCACAAAAATAAAATAAAAATGACACACGTCTCCAAAAAGTGACATAGAACTAAAAAAGTGACATACATCTCTTTAAAGTGACATAAACCTAAAAAAGTGACAACATCTCTTAAAAAGTGACATACATTTATGAAAAAAGTGACTTAGATCTAAAAATGTGACATACCTTCAACATTTGCAAGTCGTTCACTTTGCTTTCAATATTTGCCATCCGTTCTAGAATTTCATTATTCAATTTTACTTTCTCTTCAAGTTGTTTTATTTGTTTCTCAATTTGAATATTCGATTGAACTTTGATTTCAAGCTCAGCTAGTCGATTCTGAATTTCTTCATTTGATTGTATTTTCGACTCTATATTTGTCAACCGTTTCAAAATAATGTCATTTGATTCCACTTTCGCCTCAATTTCTGCCAACCGCTTCAAAATTTCTTCATTTGATTGAAGTTTCATTTCAATCTCTGCTAAACGTTTCAATATTACTTCATTTGATTCAGAATGTCTCTGAAAATACAAAAATCAGAGAAAAACACATAATCATAAGAAACAATAAATAAAAAAGATATAAAAAGCATAAAAAGTTAAATAAATGCTCATAAAACTCAACTATCTTTTTTTTCTTCAACTTTGAAGAACTGTCATCGCCAACTGTAATCATCAACTTTGACTGATGAATAACAGGATGCTCAGAGTTGTCATCATCTTTAGTGTTTTGCCCTTGTGATTTTAAATTTTCAAACAACCCATCAGTATATGACACTTCCTTCTCCGCATCAGTGATCTTAACATCATTAACTTCTATCTGCAAAAACACATATTCATATATTTAAAATAACAAACAGTAATGAAAAGTGTAAAGAAAAATCGCATAAATAATAAATAGAGCTTACTTTTATCAAGTCAAAAATACGTTTGTGCAATTGTAAAGATGTCAAATGCACATTAGAACTCCAGCTCAAGATCCGAGGAAGCGATGGCTTGTACTTCACACAAAATTTTTTCTCAGCTATTGCAGGAATAGACTCGTATATCCAAACTTGGAAAGCAAGAAGAAAACCATTAAGCCTATACTCCAAATTTTTTTTTGAAGGATCTAACTTCATGATCCTCTTGCTGAATGCATCCTTCAGAGACATTAACGTCAAACTATACAACTCTTTTCCCCATGGAAAAGATTCCATTTCACCCGATTCAACAAGTACAAAAATTGAATCATCAACACTTTTATGGTATGATGTGGCAAATAAGAATGATGAAATAAGATATATAATACCAACATCCACCATATCCTTGTCAACAGTATCAAATGGCAACTCTTTAAATACATTTTCAACACACTCTGTTGAAATGTTATCATATTTCTTGAAATACTTGTCCTTAATCGTACTACTACGCATTTTGTACTTCGTAAAATCACCATTACCCACGCACCGAAGTCCAGACATTAGACAAAATTCTTCAATAGAAAATCTGACCAGTTTGTCATCGATGTTGAACCATATTTCATTTACATTTGGTTGCTTCACCTGCCTTAATAATAACTGGTGAATCAATTGAGCCTGAATAACCGTTTCTTAATTAAGATACGGTCCAAAGCAGGTTTCCTTAAACATTTGCTTTTATGTTTCTGTAAGCTTGTTGTTTAAGGTTTTGATGACTAAATGTGGAGAGTAGAATGTGACTTTTCTAGGAAACCAATAGGTCTGGAGAATCAATAGCTCCCAGTCCTACAAAAAATAAATAACAAATATGGTTAGTTACTATATAAGTGACATATAAATAGAATGAACATATATTAAATAAAAGTGAGAAACATATTCAACAAGTGACATGCTCTGTCACTTTTTAAGTAAAAAGTGACATACATGTCCAAAAAGTGACAAAAATCTTCAAAAAGTGACAAACATCTTCAAAAAGTGATATATATCTAAAAATATGACAGTAGCTCTATTTAAAAGTGAGATACATCTCAAAAAACAGTGATTATACAATCTATTTGTTAGTTTGGATATTCATACTTATTGTATTTATATATTACTTAAAAGTGACATACATGTCCAAAAAGTGACAAACATCTTCAAAAAGTGGCATACATCTCTTCAAAATGGTATATATCTAAAAATGTGAAAGTTGCTCTATTTAAAAGTGACATATATCTCAAAAAACAGTGATCATACAATCTATTTGTTAGTTTGGATGTTCATACTTATTAAATTTATATATTACATAAAAGTGACATGATATGTCATTTTTTTACTTAAAAAGTGACTTGCTCTGTCACTTTTTAAGTAAAAAGTGACAAACGTATCCAAAAAGTGACAAACATCTTCAAAAAGTGGCATACATCTCTTCAAAATGATATATATTTAAAAATGTGACAGTAGCTCTATTTAAAAGTGACATACATCTCAAAATACAGTGATCATACAATCTATTTGTTAGTTTGGATGTTCATACTTATTGAATTTATATATTACATAAAAGTGACATAATATGTCACTTTTTACTTAAAAAGTGACATACTCTGTCACTTTTTAAGTAAAAAGTGACAAACATCTTCAAAAAGTAGCATACATCTCTTCAAAATGATATAGATCTAAAAATGTGACATTCATCTCTTTTAAAGTGACATATATCTACAACAACAGTGATCATGAAGTCTATTTATTAGTTTGCACATTCAAACTTATTGTATCTATACGTAGATCTCTTTAAAAGTGACATACATCTCAAAAACAGTAATCATACAATCTATATGTTAGTTTGGATGATCATACTTATTGTATTTATATATTACATAAAAGTGACATGCTTTGTCACTTTTTAAGTAAAAAGTGACAAACATCTCCAAAAAGTGACAAACATCTTCAAAAAGTGTCATACATCTCTTCAAAATGATATAGATCTAAAAATGTGACATTCATCTCTTTTAAAGTCACATATATCTACAACAACAGTGATCATAAAGTCTATTTACTAGTTTGCACATTCAAACTTATTGTACCTATATAAGTAAAAAGTGACAAACATTTCCAAAAAGTAACGTAGATCTCTTTAAAAGTGACATACATCTCAAAACATAGTGATCATACAATCTATTTCTTAGTTTGGATGTTAATACTTATTGTATTTATATATAACATAAAAGTGATATGCTCTGTCACTTTTTATGTAAAAAGTGACAAACATCTCAAAAAAATGACAAGCATCTCCAATAAGTGACATGGATCTCTTTAAAAGTGATATACATCTTAAAAAATAGTGATTATACAATCTATTTGTTAGTTTAGATGTTCAAACTTATTGCATTCACTTATTATATTAGATGAAAGTGGAATGCTCTGTAACATTTTAAGTAAAAAGTGACAACATCTCCAAAAGTGACGAACATATCAAAAAGTTGCATTCAGTTCAAAAAAACATTGATCTCATTTTGGTATATCATTGATTTGGCAATGGTTTCAATGTGTTATTGGATTCCTAAACGCACCATCATCAACCAGTTGATCATTGAAAACAGAAATGCAATTTCACATAACAAATCCTTCAAAATATAAAAATTTCATACATCATAAATTGAATAATAATGGAAAATATAAGTTCGATTTCACAAAGCAATCGAAAAAATATAGAAATAAAGAATAAACGGACCATATTTTTCATCTTTTTGGAAGATCCTTCGGCTGAACTACTCTTTCTCTTCATCTCTGAAGATTCTGCAACAATGATTTCGCCTTCTCCAACCATGTTGAACAATATAGTATTAAAATATAGAAGAAACGAACAAAAACTATGGATTAGCGAACGATTTTGATGGAATATCGCAGGAAATCGCAGAGAAAAATCGCCAGTTAGGGTTTAATTCACTGTAGTAATTAATTTTTCACTTTTACCCTTCCTTATTCTGATATATTAAACAAGTTTATTTTTCAATTTTTTTAAAAATAACCGTATTTTTCAATTTTTTTTTTGTAAAATGAAGTAAGGGGCCTAATTTCCACTTTAAAAAATTAATCTGCTTATCAACGCAGTTAGTCAGAACTGGCGTTATCCAGATCAGTCATAACAAAAACATTAACATCTTCTTTTTACATTAAAAATCAGTAATATTAATTAAGAGAGCCAATATAAAAAAATGAAAAAATATGACACATATTTTTCAAACAATCTCTCCATTTGGCGTTTCTTAGTTACAAAAACATAACCATCGAATTTTTAATGTAAGTGTGGTGTGTGTTATGGCATGTGAACAATTAAAAAAAAAAAATGAGCATCATCATATAAGGGTTTTTGCTCTTCCTAGTATGTAAACCTAAAACTCATGTAAAGAAGTTAAGCTCAAAGATCATATGAGTGAACAATATATGCAAATACCACACACATTAGACACAAACTTAATATTGTTCCCCCTTAGCAAAATACCATCAAATTTTATCATCAAAGTTTAACCAACAACCACAAACTTACAAACTAAAAAAAACAACTTAAAAATATCTACTACTCCCCCTTTTGTAATAAAATCGTCAAAGAAAATAACAAGGAGGTAAAGAGAAAACAAAAGCAAAGCAGTTTTTGAAGTGAAGTAAAGTAAAGCAGAATGTAAGTGTTAATACATTTATCCATAATCAGTCATAACCAAATAATTATAAAGTTAAAAGTCAGAACCAAAAAAAGTCAGTTCCGGGAGGGTCTGGACTTCTTTGCACCGGATACAGACGATTTTGTATATCTTTTGCGAATAGGGGTATCTGATAGAGCAACAGGTAGATGAACATCTGGCATAGGTGCATCAGGTAGAGAAGTAGTTATCCCAACTTCTGGATCAGTACCCGGAATCTCCATCGGACTTTCAGAGTGTGCAGAGAATTCTGGAGTAACTATGCGATATGCAGACTTTATATGCTCATCGCCCAGATATTCAAGTTTAGCCAACACCCTATAGTTAATGTTTCAAGTTTGAACATTTGTAGGTCTGAACTGAGAGTAGGCAATACATTGTAGGCACCCCCTGAGGTAGTGGGTAGCCAGTTTCGACCAGCATGTGTGGGCTCTTCAGCAGTATTAATTGTTAATAATATTCATGTGATCAGAATATATCGTGTATAGAAACAAAATAAAAATGCAGCTTTATTGATCTGAAAAATTAATATGTTTATCAAAGTAGTCAGTCAGAACTGGCATTATCCAAACAAGTCATAATGAAAACGTTAACATCCTCTTTTGACATTAAAAATCAGTAATTTTAATTAAGAAAGCCAATATAAAAAGATGAAAAAATATGAGACATATTTCTCCAACAGAAAGTAATAGTGAGGCCATTTTTTATGCGTTTAAGCCTTTCTAACCTACTAAATGAACATTGACACCTAGTAGCCAGTTTGAAACCTTATGTAAAAAAAGAGTAAAAAGCCTTGAATTTTTCTTTGTTAGCCAACTATCCCTACCCTGAGTCAATCTATGTTCATAACAATCCATATTTCATGTTCTGTTTTATGATTGAGAACGTAAAGATAAATCTATATCAAATGGTGGTACCAAAAAAAGTGGGTGAACAAAGAAGGAGAGGCAAAAAAAAAAAAAAATCAAAAGATAAAGATGAATAGTATAAAGTGAAATAGATCAAAATCAAAAAGTATCTTTTATGAAAAATATATAAAAAAGGGAGTTGAAAATGTGCACTTTGGTGCACTTACAAAAAAAAAAAGTTATTCGGTTTATCCACTTATCCAGTTATAAAAAAAGGAGTTGAAATTTTTTATTGTTCTCACTCATACTTTGTTTATCTACTTATCTATTTATTTGATTAGCTTTGTCCTGAACTTACATTACAACCAAAGAAAAGTCTCTCTTGATTTCAGAGAGCAAATGTCTGAAGTCGATGCTAGCACTATGGGTCGTAGGAGATAGAGATATTTTGAAAGAAAAAAATTGACTTTACTTGTCTACTAATATCTGAAAGATTGTACTAACTTCTAAATCATGGACAAGTTTTTTCTTTACATACACATCTTGGGAGTGAGTATGTGATACTATTTTTATTCAGCATTGTTTACTTTACTATGTTATTTGAGCACATACAAATTGTGATTATTTTTTTCTAAGAGTAATGTTCTTACACATATATTGTGAGATTTGGGAATTAACGTTGTATTCTTGGAAATTGTTTGGTTACTGTAGATTTGATAACTAATCTAGTTGCAGAAGTCTATTAATTGATATATATGAATTGATGGATGTGAAAGTGATATTTCTCCTGAACTTTGATAATACTTGTATGAACTTTGATAATACTTGTACTTTTATCCATTAGTTGTTATTAATTTGATTGAAGAAGTGAATGCAAAGTGTATTGATAAAAGGAGGGGAGGGGAGGGGAGGGGAAGGGGTGGGGGGGGGGGGAATAAATAGTATATTTATCTCAATTTTTGCTTGAGGACAAGCAAAATCTAGGTTTGTGGGTGTTTGATGAGCCCAATTTTAGTATACATATTATCTGTTTATCTTATTTTGTTAGTAATTATTTATTGATAAAACTACTAATTAATGTCTTATTTGGATTAGGATAAATTGTGAACGACTATGAAGATTTGGGGACAAAGATAGAATTTTTTGAAATAAAGGGAACAAGTTTAAAGCTTTGGAGCAAAAATGACTAAATCTGCAAATAAAACTTGAAGTGGGACTAAATTGCAAAATTATTCAAACTTTGAAGACCATGCGTGCAAATTAAGATTGAAACCTTTTTTTTTTTTTTTAAGCATAATTCTCTTTTTGCAGCTGTCAACCGCGAAAAGCTAACTGGAGCTTAACCACAGTAATTGAAATTTTTTTGTTTGTCGCGAACGGGCTGCAGCAAGCAAATCGCGGTCCATCTGGACTTTTTTGTTCTATTTTCAACTCAAAGTCGGGATCTTTTCCGTCTTTTCACGTACACAAATTTCATGATTGATAAAATACTATATAAAGATTGAATCTAGGTCGAATCAAAAGCAGGCGACGGCTAGAAACAAGAGAGAAAAATCACGTGGTCAAAAAAACTTTTGAAAGATTTCTTCTCTTTCAATCCTTGCCGGACTCTATCAAAGATTCGTTTTTAATTTAATTATCTTCTTCTAATTTTTTTGAGTCAAGGTAGACGATGAAACCTTATTTAAACGAAATGATTATCTTGTTATCCTTTTAATTATATTTTCAGGCTTTAACTTTCGTGGTTCGTTCTTGTTGGATTAATTAAATAAAATCTCTTTCATCTTAAATATCAAGTATTCTTGATAGTTAGAAATTAATTTAATTAATTCATGCTTGGTGCTAGAACTTATTCTATTAATTTCTTTTGATTTTTCATTATTTTGTTATCGATTTGGGATACATAGAATACTTAGGATACAAAACATTTGATTCTTTGTTTTCTTTTAAATTAATTTGATACGAAAAACGTTTAAGTAATTTAAGATCGAAACAAAGAGGAGCCAATATTGAATTTTCTTCTTTTGGATTTAATTGATAAATATTTTAAGACGACAATATATTAATTTCGAGTTATCGTTTGTTTTTTAGACCTAATCAATAATTGGATAATTGCGAAGTTAAACAATGGTGGATTTCAAAACCTTGATACTTTAAACAACTTGAACCTTCAACTTAACTTTTTAGTTAAGTTAATTAATCTTTAAGTGAAATTCTTTTAACCAAATTATTTTCGTCTCAACTAGCCTAGTTAATTTAGATTAAATTAAACTTTCTTTATTGCAATCTCTTTGGGATCAACATTGTTGCTATTTTTCTATATTTCAATATATTCAGGCACTTGCGAGTTATTTAAAAAATGACAACAATGTCAAACCGATAAATTTATTTTTATTAAATCATCACCATCAGAAATGTATTTAACAAAATACGTACAAGACTACTAACACCATTAACTAGTTCTTGTAAAAAATAACATAGATTATTGTACTTCATTGCATTAACATCTTAATAATAAATTAGAACATCTTCAATAAGCTCTTTAAACATAATATTCTCTTTATTTTAAAGAGCCAAACTTTAAAATTATGCTTCAACGGACTTGCTAAATTAACTTTTTATAATAGAGTGGATTTGGCTAGCCAAATTTGGAGAGCCAAACCCACTCTTTATAATTAAATGCATTCAAAGAATTTCAATTTTCAATACTCCATATAATGATTGAATTAAATAATGTATACAAAATAAAATAGAAAAAATGGAATAAAATCATATAATAATTAGGAGAGAAGCATGTTAAAAAAAAATAAATGAAAAAAATAATAAATACGTACTTATTAGAATAAGTAAAATAAAGTGTTAAAGATAAAGAGATTGTAGGAGCTTTTAAAAGATTTTACTCTCTAAATTTATAAATACTCTCTAAAATGTCAAAGATACTCTTTATAAATAGAAAGTCTATTAGAGATGCTCTTAGAGAAGTACTTGGTGCATCTTTTAAGTATAATAGAGTAATTAAAAAAAAAAAAAAATCATTATTTAATGATCCAAATGAGTCACCGGATTACGGAAAAATCAGCAGTTTTTCATGTCATAAACGGTTCGATTGCTGGACAATCAAATTAAGTAAATTGGACTAATTGGAGCACCAGGTTGCCGATTTTTCGATCGGACAGCTGGTCCGACCCATGTTTAATAACATTTGTTGGAACCACGTTTAATGGGGTTTGGCTGCTTATAGTTCCTGCGTTGGTCACATTCAGACGCTATTTTTCATGCGGAAAGATGCAGCTAATTACGAATGTTTATGCACCAAGATATGTAAACCTTTGCCAGTTGAAACATGTTATGGGGTGGATGAACCACATATTACGGTCGCTTCAACTTGTACATTTGAAAATTAAGTCGAGTTCGATTTAGAGAGTCCCATAGAAAGCAGCTTTTACCGTTTCTCCAAGAACAAATAATGACACACAACAAGACAGGATTCAGGTCAATCAGAGGTATTGAAAATCACCATCTCAAGAAAACAATAATCTTGTACAGCTGACGTAACAGCATGATTGATTATTCATCAACGGGCACATACCAATTCAAAGCGGCTTAGAAGCATCAAAGGAAAAATAAAGCGAAAGTCCCCCAGATTAGTGTGCAGATAGAGGACTTATTTAACAAGGGGGAGGGTACCGGGGAGTAGCATGTATAAGAGCCGAAATAGGAGTACTAGGGGGGATTTTGGAACCGCTTATTGAAAATTTAGAATTTGAATAGAAGAGACCAACGGAGCCAAGAATATGACTTTGTTTTGGCCAAGCACAATATAACTTCTTTTTCTTTTTAATTATTGTTCAGTACTATTTAATCATCCCTACCAAACATGCCATAACTGCATAACCTTTCCTTAAAATCACCGTCTCAAGCAAGGTAATTTTCACAAGAAAACAATAGAGCACCGAGTTATGTGGCAATCTGCACAAGAATAGTGCATACAGGGTTATGCACCCACACCTAACATTTGCATGACATCCAAAATCTTGCCACCCATGCAGAGAAGTTAATCGAATATATATCAGCCAGAAAAATTGTAATAAAAACACATGATAACACAAATCCCTCGAAAGAGAAACGTGTCAAAAACAATAATCTCTGAGTTCCCATACTTTAAATATTCTGTGGTCACTCCAAAAAATGAAGTACTGTTAGTGAGGAGAGTGCATTTTTTTCCGTGGGACCATGATTGAGATCTTAACAAAAAATAAAATTGAAAAGGAAAAGGAAAAAGAAAAAGAAAAAGAAAAATGCTTGAGGAATCCAGCTTGACAGCTAATGTTAGAACGGCTATCCTCAGAAAACCACCTTGATTGTGTTAGAAATCTGCTGTCTGCTGATATCTTATAGGTGGCAACCTGACATCATTAGAAATTTAGGGGGCTAAGCCCTTCCAAGCACATTAAAAAAAAAAAAAAATAGAAAAGTAAATTGGAATTTTATCCTCAGCACGTAAAAGAATCAAAACCATAAGGGAAAATCAATCTTGAAATTGCAAATCAAGGAATGATATACCATACACTTTTTATATCAGCAAATAATATTCAGAGTACTAGAATCCATAAAATGTTGTCAACATGTGCAAAAATTTGCAAATGCTTCAGTATAAGAGAGGTGTGAGGGGCACTAGAAATTGGACGGCTAGGGCAGATTAGAAATGAGTTAAAATCACTCTTCTGCCTTATTTATCAGTTAAAATTATGAACCATAGTTAGCTTCTAAAATGCTAGAGTTTGGCACAACCTTCCCCAGAGAAATAGAAAGGGCACTTCACATTCCACACCAAGTATAGATAAATGCTTTTAAAGGAAATTGCGCAAGGCAAAGGCTCCAAGGCATTGTGTAAAAACCTTCCAGGTATTGAAAACATTTTTTTATTTAAAAATATCACGAATATAAAATATAGGAAAAATGAAAACAAAAACTATTACAGAAATTAAAAGAAGAAAAATAGAGAGAAGCCAATAAGAGGATAAAAAAGCTTAATTGGACAGATGAATAAGGAAGTCTATAATCAAAATACTACCCTTGCTTATATGCTATTTTAGAAATTGAAGAAAGCGGCTTCAATCAAGAGAAGCAAGGAAAGAGAAGAGAAGAGAAAACAGAGATAGATCAAGTTATTTACTACTTCAAAAAGAAGCAGCATCGAGGTTTGTAGTGGAAGAGAAACCCAATCCCCCACCAAACAAAGTAGTTGAGCTTTCCTTTTTCTGGAAACTAGTAAAACTGCCTATTTCCAAATGAGGGAGAAACCCAATCCCCCACCAAACAAAGTGGTTGAGCTTTCCTTTTTCTGGAAACTAGTAAAACTGCCTATTTCCAAATGAGGGAATATGCGGAAAAACTATGTCAATTACACATTGTAAATCCAAATGATAAGCACAAGAATTATTCCAAGCAACATAATTCACTCCAATCTCAATCTCAATCTCAATTAAAATAAAGAAGCAATGAAGGTAGAAGGCATACTTCTACATCACTACACTACTCAGTCTTCAAAATCTTTGCAATGCTAGTCACCAGCAATGTTGAGATCTCCAATATCTTCGAAATTACAAAAAATCCAATCACGCCATTACTTATACAATTATGGGGGCTTCTGCAACTTATATTTTTTAACCTGGATCCTTAAAGGTGGGGAGCACAAAAAATAAGAATGTTACAGCAACCTCAACAGCAGGGTAATGGAGAAAAGGCTAATAACTTAGTTGGGCCACATTAATGTTATAATTACTTGTAACCTCATCTATGTAATTATAATTAAATAAACGTTCTTCATTTTCCCAGAGAACCATCCTTTTACCACTAGAATTTATTTCCAAGACTGTCAGTTCATTGTCAAAATACCCTCTCATTTTCCCACGATGGAGTGGAAAGAACATGGGATCTCTCATAATTATGATTCGGAATAGAGAGTATTAATATCCAAATTACTATCCTATTTGACACACAATAAAAATATTGTAAAATAAAAGTGCAATTTGCCAAATACCACGGTCCCATCAGTGCGCTTTGCATTCTCCATATTACTCATCTCGACAATAATCAACTACAACGCTATCATTTCCTTATCCTAAGGAAAATAATAACCAGTCTTCTCATAATTATCATTGATGGCCCTAAAAATTAGCTAAGTTCCAACTGCTCTCTGTCTCCTCATTCACCGTATTAGCTGAGACAGCAGAACAAAGAATGAACTGTTGTGATACTGACACAAGTCATAATCATTTTATCACTTCTTGATACTTTAATTGTCCTCATTGAGCACATAAAATCTTCCAGGGAATACTTTTTGGTTAGATGGTTGCCAGTTTAAAGAACCATAGAGAACGGAACATGTGTGGAAACACGTTGATTGCAAAATATTAAGCATTGAAACTTTAGTTAAATAATTCAGATCAGTATAAGACATAGCAAAGCAATCACAAAATCAATACAACACCCCAGCAATAGAGTATCTGTTATTGCATATTAAAATGTCTCAAGAAGTGAAATATCCATTCAAGTAAAAATGCTCAAGTTGGGATATATTTATGAGCTATAATTCTTTCAACAAAGTCTTCCACATATTCAAACTGGTACAAACCTCTTACCTAAGTGAAGATCACATCTCCATCAATCTCTACTTCCGCTTTGCCATTACTGCCAGCTGGAAGGCCAGTATGCATGAATTCCATAGCCCGTCTTCCAATTATCCAGGAAAATCACCTTCTTGACCGCCCAGAATGATACAAACAGCACAATAATCATTGTCACTCTCTGTGCAGTCCTGTTTTTAACCCTAATCAGCAAATGAGTAACAAAAGCCAACAAAAGTCCTACGATAGTATATAAGAACCCCACTGCAAAACCCTCAGCTCCCAACTGCATCCCAGAACCCTGGTAAAAGAAAACCAGCTTCGACGGATCATTCCTATCGGCCAAGAACATGGGCATTTTTCTAATTATGTTAAACATCGCTCCTGAAACACTAAAGAAGTACACAAAAATCGCCCCAGCCATCCAAATGTTCTTATCGTGCAAAACAGTGTTCCCAGCGATCAATTTCTTCAGAAAAAACGGCGTCCAAATCAAAATTGCAACTGCTATAAATGCGATCTGTTTCTTGGAAACAATGGGTGGGCGATGAACGGGCCCCACAGATAGCTTAGTCCTTGATTCGATAAACTCGGCCATTGATTCGGCCAATCTCGAAAAATCCGAGGCGTCCATTTGGATTGAGTCTTTCTTCAGATCAATAGCTGAAGGTGGAATTAGACGAATGTGGGGGAGCGAGTTGACCGCAAAAAGGGCGAAAGAAGACTGAGATTCTTGAAATTCGATGTCAAAAAAGAACAAAAGGGATTTTTCATCAGGGTGATTTGTGTAAAAAGAGGATGAAACGAGGGAGAATTCAGATTTGAGGGTAGGAAGGGATAGCTCGGCCTTGGAATGAAGCTGCTGGGCGTCGAAGAAGATGAGGAAATCGAAGGGGCGAGGAGTGGGAAAGGAGAGGATGCGGCGGAGGAGAGGATCGTTAAGGTGGATGACGCCGGTGGAAGACTGGGACTGAAGGGCGGAGAGTTCGGAGACGATGGAGTCATCCGAGAGTGTTGAGGCATGAGGTGTGAGGAGGCTGAAGATGAATAGGAGGAGGAGGGGGACGGCGGTGGTTAGGTTTGGAAAGATCGCCATTTGCGGTGGCGCGGTGACGGTGGTGGTGGATGTTAGTATGTGATTTGGTCAAAATCGGGGTTTTTGTTGGAAGGGTGAGACGAAGACTTGTGCTGGCAGTTTAGCCAATGAGAGAGTGCCACTTCAGAATGGCAAGGGATTGGGTCCGCTTTCGTGCGCCTTTATTCGTTTTTTTATGGGTAAATTCAACGCCAAGTATTATAATTTAGGGTAAATTCAAGACCTTTGTGAACCAATGGACTTTAAAATGATATAGTTAAAATTTAATTCAATTAAACTCACGTTTTCTAGAACTAAAATACCAATATATTCTTAATTGTAAAAAAAATATTAATTGTGATATTGTTTTATTATGATATTGTTTTGTGTGATACTGATTTATCTATGATACTGTTTTATTTAGATAATGTATATTGATATATTTATATCATACTTTTATCTTTGTACTACTAATGGAGTATTTTAAGAAGAATATCATTACTTCAACTATTAAAATATCTAGTACTTAATTTTATGTATGATACTGTTTTCTCTATAATACTATTTTAAATAGATAATATGATATGGTACACTTACACCATACTTTTATCTTTGATATTGTTTTATTATGATAATGTTTCAACCTATGATATTGTTTTAATCTATGATAATGTTATTGAATGCAAATAGTATCAATGGTCTTATACTACTAATGAAGTATTTTAAGGACAATAAAATTACTTCAACTAGTAAAAATAATATGATACTGTTTTAATTTATGATAATGTTATTGAATACAAACAGTATGAATGATTTTGTACTACTAATGGAGTATTTTAAGAACAATATAATTACTTCAATAACCAGTAAAACATATCTATGATACTGTTTTATTTCGATAAAGTGATATGATATACTTATACCATGTTTTTATCTTTGATATTGTTTTATTATGATAATGTTTCAACCTATGATACTGTTATTTTATTGGGTTGTAATTTGTGTATATGATACTGTTTTATTAATATATTTTTATGTATGATACTAATATATTAAGATACATTTTATCTGTGATACTGTTTTAGAGTATGTATATTACTATTTTAACAAGAAAAATTAAAGATTGTCATTTTAAGCTAAAGAGACAACTTCAAACAGCTAAAATCCATCGTACGCAGTGGCAGAGCAAATGGTCTTGACCAGCTCATCGAGACTATTCCGAAAACATATTATAATAAAAATTCTAAGCATGTATGTGAATTCTATACCAATTTCTATTATTATACTATTTTTTGTGATACTGTTTTGTATAATACAGTATTAAACAACTTTCATGACTAATTAACAACACAAAGAAATAATCTAATGGTCAACTTAATACAATATCAAGCTATTATTCTATAATACAGTATCAAATTATTTTCTACAATACAGTATTAAGCTGCTATTTAAATATTTGTTTTCTATAATACAATATTCTATGATACTATTTTATTGGAAGAGTAAACATCATCATTGACATACTGATTTGTTGGCGGTTTCTCTTCTGGAAGCCAAACGAATAATAGTTGTCATTGTCCATCATGTTCATAACAGTCATTCTGGTTCACGCTGGGTTGAACATAGTCTGAGCTTTTCTTAGGAAGTCCTTCACGAGGATTCACCTTGCTTGCATGTTTTGAGGTAAAAATTGGAGCATCTTCAGAAAAATTTACCTTACCCTTTTTTCCCCTGATCCTCTAAGCCTCATTATCATAAGCTCTTACAGCTTCCTCAGTAGTGTTAAGTTCCAAGCCAAACTCGGACACCATTTATAGGGTCTCGAATCTCAGCAGCTCATTTATCCCATGGGCGTTGTCGAATCTCCCTGTACTGATTTTTCATCTTTGTCTTTGATAACTTTTCAGCATCCTCGTCGGACTCAGTAGATTTTACAGATTTGGAACCTCGAAGGCTGGAGTTTTTTTGAAGCAGAAAAAGCGAAGGGCTTGACATCGTTAATGTCAACAACCGGCTTAGATCTCAGTGGTTTTGAGTGGTAGTTCTCGAGAACCTTCTTCTTACTGTTGATTAGATCGATGCCGCCGCATCTTATCCAAAGCAAGTCCGCAGCTAGCCGGTGTGACGATCTGTTCGGCGTCAACAAGTCCGATATATTGATGATGATCTTCGGAGAAGAAGCACTCGCCGGGGGAGGAGATTTGTGGAGGTGGAGGGAAAAAAATCTGCAATTTTAGAAGAACTCGACGGATGTTGCTGGAGGTTGAGACGATTTGTGGAGTTGGAAGAACTCGTGAATAGAAAATATGGATTACATAGGTGATTTTGGTATTAATTTAAAATATTGTTGAAAGTATGACTTAATTACAATTTAAAAAAATATTTTGACCTAATTTGAAATAAATCTTGTGGAGATGATTTATAGGCAATTTTTCCTATAATTTAATTAGGGTGGTTATATTTACGCCACATTTTATTATAAATGCACCGTATTTTAATTACATAAAAAGTCCTTAACTTTTATTTATTATCACATTTATGTCTTTAATTTTTTTCGTCAGATTTTTATATTTATCATTCTATTAATTAACACATGTTGTTCCTACTAACGGTTTTCCTCTAAAAATTCTATTAGTGTGCTTTAAAATGAGGGACAAATATTTAATCAAAACTTTGAATTTATTTATTTATTTGCTTATTTAAAAATAAGAGGAGAAAATTAGTTTTTTTTTTTTTTTTTTTTTTGGTTCTTTCTTAATGAAAATTTGGACAGAACCGTTATCAGAGACAATATGTGTTAATTAATAGAATGTTGATTATAAGAATGCGATGAAAAAACATAAGGGACTTAAATGTAATAATAAGTAAATGTTATGGACCTTTTATACAATATAAATGTGGTACATTTATAGAAAAATGTAGTGTGAATATATTTAGCCATTTAATTAAATTCACATTTCAGCGTTATAAAACAAACGTGCCCTTATACTTGCAGAAAGTGCTAATTCAAATACTATACTCTTCTATTATGATATTGTTTTCTATGATACTATTTTGAGAAAATGAATGATATTGTTTTATTGTTAATGTTGTACACTAGTTATCGTTACATTATAGCATATTTGACCATGTTTAGTAACTCTTTTTTTTCAAACTTATTTTCAACCATATATTTCATGGGATCCACAAATTTTATCAATTTTCAATTTCACATTTTATTATGTTGAGTATAATACTGTCATTTTTTTTACAAAAATATTGATATTAGTATGCTTATCATATTAATATAATAATGTGCTTTTGATACTGAAATATTAAGATATTTTTATCTGTGATACTGTTCTTAATAAAATACTATTTTGTAATACTATATTGTGAGATACTATTCTTAATAAGATATGATACTGTTTTATTAAGATACCGTTTTCTATGATAGCAAAAATGAGAGTACCATATCTCATTTCTAAATTGCAATTTATGTTGGCAAGACAGAAACATAGCATTCACCTGGTGAGCTCAAATTAATTAATCTTCTCCACTTGAACTTGTGTCTTACCATGAAGATAGTAACGAAGGGTGTCATTTGTCACGTAGTCATAAACAATCAATTTTTGATGCTCAAAGATACAGTAGCCGATAAGTAAAACTAAATGCATATGATGTACTCAGCTGATGAGCTCCACTTCAACTTTGAACTCACGCTCTCTTGTCCACCACCAGCCTTCAATTGTTTAACATCAATTTCTCTTCCATATGCCAGAACTTCTTTATAAACACAACCAAACCCATCTTTCCCTAGAAGATTATTTGCTGAAAACCCATTTGTTGCCCTGGCTAGTTCGTCATATGTGAACCATGATCTTGAAGTGCCTACGCCACCATGCTCCAGTGAGTAAATGAAATTGTTTGTTGAAGCACTTCTGGCTAGTTGAGCTGAATACTAGGACCTTAGGAACGATGAATCTGGAGATATAGAAAAGTAAAAAGAGTTGACCATCCTAGGCATATAATATATTTGTCATGATTAACACATCTTGAGATGAATATTAGCTTTTGAAGTGCTTGGAACTAAAGATACTTGGAAAAAAAAAACCAAAAATTGACATTTATGTGTCTACCAAATCCTAGTCTATACATAATTCCGTAATGACAATTTACGAGTCTTTTGCTAACATAAAGCACTGTATTATAGTTAGTTCTCACCAACTATTGTTGGTAGGGGATGAGAGGGAGCAACATCTGGAGGGGGAGGAGGCGGTGTCTTGTAAGGAGTAGGGGATTCTTTGGGAGAGGAACCCACTGATGGTTATGGAGGGGACACAATTGGAGGTGGCGGTGAACTGCAATCAGATGTGGGGCAGAATGAGGTGATGGTGGTGGTGCTTGAGGAGATGATGGGAGCAACACTGAGGGAATGAGGGTGGCAAATATGGATCACGTGGTAATTTTGGAATTAATATGAAACATGGTTGAAGAGTATGACTTAATAACAATTTTGAAAAGTGTGTTGACCTAATTTGGAACAAGTTACCTACAGTTGACTTATAGACAATTTCTCGTTTTTTCATTCTATAATTTGGTGAAAATAAATTGCGAGGATTTTTAGATTTCATTTTAATATGAAAGTATTTTGGGTAATTACACATTTCGTCCCTAACGTTTTCTTTTTCATTGTGCAAATCGTCCTTATCGTTTGAATTTTGGCATCTGGGTCCCTAAATAAACGTTTATTTACGAATTAGGTCACTGCCGTCCATATCAATTAACATTTACTGTTAAAATTATCAAAATAGTTCATTACCGCAAATGAATCAAATGATGAGGTTGATTTTGCGCAAAAAATAGTAAACGATAGGGACGTTTTGCGTACACAAATATTTAAAGCTAGATTTTAAGTCTTCTACTTCCAACAACTATAAAATTTCACACAAATAGATAAAATCACATATATTATAATATTATACTTAAACATAGTAAAAGAAACTCATACACATTACAAGAACATGACACATCCAAACAAATGTATACTGACAAATACATTCCACATACTTCAATAAGCCACATTACAACCAACCCTCACACAAAAGATAAATATCACGTTCTAAAATTGAACAAGTTCTTCTCTTTCTGTAAATTCAATAATTATTTTTCACACGCATTTATGGATCTAAGTAAACCAGATACTATCTCCAATGTAACACACTTTGTCCCTATCGTTTGCAAAATATATTATGTAATAATGAGTTTGTGGCGGCATACATTTGTTTGGATGTGTCAAGTTATTGTAATGTGTATGAGTTTTCTTTACTATATTTAAGTGTAATATTACAATATATGTGATTTTATCTATGTGTGTGTGTGTGAAATTTTATAGTTGTTGGAAGAAGAAGACCCAAAATCTAGTTTTAAATATTTGTGTGTGCAAAACTTCCATATCGTTTATTATTTTTTGCGCAAATCATCATTATCATTTGATTTATTTGCGGTTATGAATCATTTTGATAATTTTAACTGTAAATATTAACGAATATGGACGGCAAGGACCTTTTTCGCAAAGAAACATTTATTTACAGACTCAGATGCCAAAATTGAAATGATAAGAACGTTTTGCACAATGAGAGAAAATGTTAGGGACAAAATGTACTAATTATCCAAATATTTTTTCAAAAAGCCATTGTTAGTGTTATATAGGAGCACTCCCGACCTAGGATAATCAATAGAAAGAAGGGTACAATCTTGTCCCTTATATAAATAAAAAAATAGCAAAAAATGAAAAATAAAATAGAAAAATTGTAGTCAGATTGTTTAACTTTTTCAAAAGTACAAATAAATCTTTTTTTTTTTTTTTTTACAGATTTTTACTTAAAATAATAAAAAATGTATCATCAACCCTCAAACCTTCTAATATAGCACATATGTCCCTCAGTATATGTGTGTCGAAAAGACCTTTAGAGTCTGAATGAATTTCGTCCAAATGTTTGTTAGTTAACAAAAAGTCAAATTCATAGTTTAAATTTGACCAATTTAACAATGATAAAATAGTCTCTTCACGGGAAAATTTAACAAATACTCACTGAACTTTCAATTTGTTAATACTTATTCACTGTACTTTGAAGTGTCACTAATAACCCACTCAACTTTGGATTTTGTCCACCATCCATCACTCGTTAACTAACCCTTTGAAGATGATGACAGGAAATACCTACGTGTATAACGGCAAACACGTGGCACCAATTAGATGTTAACATTTATCCAACTCACCATTGCAGGCACTAATGTACATATCTATCAACATTGTAACAATGGATTTCTCCATATCATCCAAAACTACTTTATTGAAGCACTCACACAAATTGTTCAACAATATGTCACTTTTCACCCTCGTCATGAAATGTGACTTACTCAATTCTTTAGGATCACTCTTCAATAACCACTGATAAGTAGGCTTGGATTGCTTTTCCAACTTTTTCATCCAGAACATGTGATGTGCAACATTAGTAGATTTAGCCACTTTCCAAAGCATTTTCTTAAGAGCCAATCCCCTAAACCCCGCTCTAAAGAAATTAGTATACATATGCCTAACACAAAATCTATGCTCGGCATTTGGATACATATCATCTATCACATTCTACAACCCATTTTGTCTGTCACTCATAAAGGTCCACTCATTGCAATTCACAATCTTCAAGTCCCCACTCAAGTGCCTCATGAACCATTTCTAATTTGATGTGTTCTCCATTTCCACAATAGAAAATGTAAGAGGGTAAATGCGTCATTGGCATCAAGCGCTACTGCAACCAGCATTTGATCTCCAAATGTACCCTTCAAGAAGTAACGATCAAGTGGAACTAAAATTTGACTCATGTACAGCAATCCTGCAAGTGGAACCTGTATTTGTCCTCAACAACTCCCCGGCAAAACTTCAAAGCAAACCAAATTGATGGTCATGACTTCTCTCAATCATTATTCTAGCAATTCTCCTTGCCCTCCACGTAGTTTGTCTTACAATATTTATTTTCAAATCCTGCAAAACTCTTAGCCTAATTGCACTAGGTTTCCAATCTGGGATCTTTCCTAAATGTTTCCAAATATCTCTCGGCAACATACGTTGTTGTACAATGCCTATTTGTGTCGTCTCTAATGCAATTTTGGTTGGGAATGTATGACTTTATTTGGATACAATTCAACTTCTTATTCTTAGACGCCCATATCATCCAATTAAACCATAGTTTACACACTGTTTGTGCTCTTTTATCATCATTCATTTTCAACCTCAAATTGCACCCCGTTGCTACTCCATGGTTCTGTATTACTTTCCTAAATTGAGGTACATCTGTAAATGTCTTACCTACTTCAAATTAAGGATCCCACAACTCATTCTCTTCATTAAATATTGGGTATCTTATTGGATTCTCCTCGTCACATGAGCAATTGGTGTTCAATTTTTCCACTGTTGGATCTTATGAATGATCTGAGTTTCTGTCTTTGCCAATTGCATTTGCATGTTGCTTTTCCACAACTGGGTCAGAGTTGAGACCTATTGCGATGCGGTTTGGATCATTACGGTCATACAAAAAATCATCGTCATTCACATCATCTTCGGAGTCCGTAAAATTTTCACTTAGCTCTTCCACATATAGGGTTAGGGTTTTGGGTATCCTTTCACATTTAACAAATTAAACATGAATTGTAAAGCTATAATTGAATAATTCATTAAATGAGAAGAGGATCAATCAATTAAAAAACATATACCTTCTTGTGGTCCATGTTCGTGTGTATCCAACACAACTTTCTCCACTATCGTGTGGTCCATTTCCAGCAAGTGGAACTCCTTTGTCCACCAAAAACGACTGAGACCACAACTTTATTTCACTTTACTGGTTTGCTGATTTGAAAATTTGGGATTTTTTCCTTCACGTTTAGAGATTGAGATCAATTTAGGGATTCAGAAGTCGTTATATCACATTTACCATTTTCATGAGGTGGGGCTTGGAATTTACTGAGGTGGCACGTGCTTTTGTCTGCAATGGTGAGTTGGATAAATGCCAACATCTGATTGGTGCCACGTGTTTGCCATTAGACACATAAGCATTTTCCGTCATCATCTTCAAACAATTACTTAACGGGTGATGGATGGTGGAGTAAGTTATTAGTGACATTTCAAAGTACATGAGCAAGTATTAACAAATTGAAAGTTGAACGAGTATTTATTAAATTTACCCGTCCCTTCACATTCTATTATTTAAAACAATTAATTAAAAAATTAATAAAAAAACTTATTCTTCTTCCCCACATACCTTCCTCCAACTGTGAGCAAACCAAGGGTGATTTCTCCTCCCAGATTTCATGCGAAACTAGTGAAATATCTCCATGGTGTCCGACTTGAATCAGTCGTTGTTGTCCTTTTGCTCAAAAAATTCGTTTCTCAAAATCTACGAGTGCTAGTAAGATTCAAATTAGTCATTTCATGTCTACTTATTGGTTTCATTTTAATTGGATGCGGGAGTTTCCTTCTCAAAAGCCCCGATCTCATGCTTGAATAAGCTGGAACGGCCCTTCTTTTGCCAGAGCATCATTTTTGCTCTCAGATGCATCCTTGTTGTTTTACTAGTGTGCTTCCAAAAGTTTCACCAACTGTAGATCTTGGAAAAACCTTAGGTTGATTGTGACTATTTTGACTCATTATGATTTGTTGTGGAAGTGGGTAGGAAAAAAGATGTTTATGTTTTTTTTTTTAATTGTTTAAATTAATTAAATATAAAGAGATAATTTTGTACTTTCAAAAAAGTTAAAAGTTTTCAAATATAATTTTTTTATTATGTTTTTTTTATTATTTTAATTTATTTAAGTTAGTAGCAAAATCGTCAAAAAGTACTATTTTAGAACAATATGTACGAATTAACGAAAAGTCCAAAAAAGTGTAAATTGTAAAGGGACCACAATCGAGCACTTTAATATTATTCATCAAGCAATCAACTCGATATGTTTTATTTTGGTTGTATTTGATTTTGATTAAAATTAAATTTTTTTATAAAAATTGAAAAAATATGTAATTAAAAAGTTGTAAAAAATTATAGATTCTATAAAATATGTGATTAAAATTAATTATTAATTATTAATTTTAATTTCTTAAAAAAATCAAAATTAAAAACAAATACACCCTTCAGCTAAGGTGCTCATCTTGACACAAGATTTCTTCACCTGAAGAACCATGTTGTTTTAATTTGTCCTTATCCACTTGAAAGATCTCAAGTCATCATTTCCTACATCTTGCAAAAATATTTACATAAAAAAAACTTATACCCAAGTTTAACGAGGGAGATTGTAAAAGTTTTCACTTGTCAATTGATTGGTTTTTTAAGAGCATCTCTAATATTGCCTTTTATTATAAATATCCAGCTAATATGACGATGAGATGGAAGAAACAAAATTCATTTGACAACATTTATTGTGGAAGACTGTTCAATTTTAGACATCATGTTAGACCGTCTTTCATCCATTTTTTGTTATTTTGTGTCTATCTCTCTCATCTATTTTTCCTTTCTCTTTCCTCCTTCCACTCCCTCCCTTCCCACCTCTTTTTCCCGTCACATAAATTTTTTTAAAATTGTATAGCATTGAATATGCTCTAATTATCACTCTCTTTAAGTATGAAAGTCATATGAATAACATGGAAAAAAGAAGGAAAAAATATGAAAATCGAGGTGAAACTAAGGGCATGCTTGGGTAAGTTTTTTTAAGTTTATAAGTTAATCAACATCATTTTCAACCATAAATTTTGGAAGATCCGCAATTTTTATCTACACATTCTATAAAACCACATTTGGATAAACTTTTTCAAGCTTGTAAGTTAAATTGAAGAAACATTATTTTTATTAACACATTCTAAAATCCACATTTTTTATCAACTCTTTCTTATCCATATATTACGTAGAACCTCCAACTTATAATTTATAAAATTTTTTATAAAACAAGCACTAAGTAAAATTAATTTAATCTTGGTATGTTTTCATCTTAAAAGGTAACTCTAGTAGAAAAAGCAAATACAATGGAAAATCTGCACCCTCCATCTAGATTAGTAAGCAGTAAGACTTGTAGTTTCATATATTCCATTACATTAAAGTTTCAGCTCAATGAAGTAATTTAAGATTTGAACAGGAAATAGAGTGACATGAACAAGTGACTCTGCTAAAAAACCCAAGACTTTGTCCTTTGCTATTCCAAATTTTGTCACGGCAGAACTTGCAGGTTCCCAGTTTTGAAATTTCAATTACTTGTTGAATATCTCGAATTCCAGTATTTCTCAATGTCCTCTGCAGTTCTTCCAGGGATTCTCCCAGCTATCAACGACCACCTGATCAAAAATACAACAGTCTTTTGTAATCCATATGGGAGCACAGTATATATCACGTACAAATGGTGAAGAAGAAAACACTTTACCTCTCACCAACCAGGTTAAACATTCTAATTACCAGTGCTTCTTCATCTTTGGACAATTCAGTACCAGATTCTTTACTGCTTACCTCTGAAACAAGTAGTGGGATTTCATCAGCAAGAACACAGACAGATCGCGTAAAGAAAGAGGCCGCACTGATTGTCCTTCTTGAAAACAATTGAGGAAATGACTAATGTAGATGATAGGGATTAAGGGGCAAGTACCTTGAAAACCAGTGAAAGATTCATCCGACGAAGAATGTTTTGAATCTGCCATTTTGACAGTAAACCGGAGGAGGGTTGAGGTTATTTTTTGCTCTAATTCACGCACGAAAGATGCTCTTTATACACTTCAAGGCATCGTGAGGACAGCTAGAAGTTAGAACAGTACAAGCTATACACATTTTAAGGTTGAATTTGAGTAGACAAAGATGTGTATTCAAATAGATAAACGTGTTCCTTCTTGCTACTATCAATACAACACGTGATAAATTTAATGGATACTAGCTAGTAGATGAAAAATCAGAATACAACTACAAGTCTACAACTGATAGTATGGAAAATTAGTTGAAGAAAAGGGAGATGTATATTGGAACACTTTATCTTTCAAATAAAATTTTCCTTCCTGTATTTTAATTCATAATACAATTCTTGCACTTGTGGTCTACAATTTACGTGGATAAATGCCAAATAAATATACGTAGGTGTCATGAGATGGGGTGGCAGGTACAGCTGTTCATACAGGTAAAACTGAGGTTCCATCTCCATCCACATTCCACAGTAAATGGCTGCTTCCAGTTTTTACTGAATACTTACCAATTCTAGCAACTCTGTTGGAAGATAATTGGCTCATGCTTTTTACTCGAAACTAATGTCAAAGTGATTACAACAAAGATCGATAGAAAAGTTTGCAAAAGTTTTTCTTATTGTCTTTATCCAGTCCTGGATAAAGTTATAAGTAAACCAGTCAACGAACCAAAGCATCAGGTCCCTCTTGGAATAAGACATTTTAATAAAAATAATATAATATTAATGAAAATAAATTAATACATTATTACAATCCTAGTTTACGTGTTTTTATATTTTGAAAATATCGTATAATTATATTATTATCAATATTGTTAAACAACTGTTAAAAAAAATTATAGAGAATCTGGATAAACTCCAAAGCATGAACACCTTATCTTTTAGGAGATTTTTTTTTCTCCTATTCAACAATGTCACAATGAGATTTTAAATGAAAATATCTTTCATGATACAATGAAGATGTTTGATTCAAACTGTGATGGTTTGATCAAATCAAGAAAATATTCTAAAAAAAATTGATGATGCCAAGGAAACGAAAGAAGAAGTAGAATGAAAATTGTTTATGTTTATATATGCAAAAGACAACAATCTCAGAATATAAGGAAGATGTGTGCATTGTGATGAATGAGTGTATCTGTTGGAAGAGAACTATTGATTTCAACAGATACAACTTTTCAAAACACACATATTCACATACACGGAAATCAAAATTCCTTTTTGAAGCGGCAAAACATTTGCATAACAATAAACAAATAAATAATTTATGAAAAAATATCTAACATCGACTTGGTTATGTGTCTATGAATTTAAAAGGGGAAAAATTACGAGATTGAAGAGAACACATTGAAATCACAATATAATTATTTATCAATTTTTTTTTTCAATTTTGAAAATGAAGAAAGTGGTAAAATAATTGAAACTAGCTAAATCAATTGACTATATAATGCAAATGAAATTGCAAATGAAGTCAAAACAAATAAGAAAAATAAATCAGCACCGGACATAGAATTTAAAAAATGAATAAAGAGAGTTGACCTAATTCAGTATATAGTAAACTTTGAGAATAGTTAGTAGAAAAAAAAGACTATCTAATTCTTCCTGCAAATGAAACATAAATGAAGCTACTCTAAATCTGTCAATCAGATATAAGTTAAAGATCTTTAAGCATTATACTCTCGACATTTTCACCTCAATTGTATAATTTAGATGGAAACTAGATTGATAATACTAATATTTTATTAAACTAATTTTTCTCCACTTTTTTAAAAAAAAAATCAGTAAATTTAGTCGTTGACATTACTACAGTTCACAATTGTCGTATTATCTATCATATCTCACCATCTCCACCTCACATTAAGTTTATAAAATTTCAACAAACAATTTTCAAAAACATTTCAACAATTTTTTTTTTTTTGATCTTTCAACAATTTTTTTACAATAGCTTAAACATGTACAAAGACCAGTGAAATACCTCTCAATTCAAAAAATAGTTGAACTAATTTTATCCAAAACTCTAAATCCTAAACTAATTTTCAAATATGTAAAAAGATACATATAAATCGGTATAGGGCCATACTTTCATGTAAAAACCAACTTCTACCTTACCTCAAATGTTGCGGAAAGTAATCGGTGAACCAATCAACAAATTTGAAACAAGAAGAAATTTTTTTTGGAAGACCATAGATGAGATGAGATGGAGAAATTGAATGAACAAGTGTGGAGTCTATGTCCGGATTGGAGATTCTTAATAGAAGATTGTGTAAAAATTAATGTCCAAGGTCTAAATAGTTGGGTCGGACTTAATTACTTATTGGACCAAATTAATTAATTAGATTAATTAATTAGACCCGTTTGTTGATGGGTTCTAGTTGGACTAGAACTAGGGCTAGGGTTAGCCTTACCTATATATACAAGGCCACAACAGATTAATCAAAAGCGTTGATTGTAGAAGTCCAGATCTGTTCTTGCTGTGTGGATCACCATTGGAGGCTGGACATCTGGACAGCTGTGGTATTGAAGATCGCACCTCCAACTAATCAGAGAATCAGATTCCACGGTGTTCATCAAGGTAAACTCCTATCACGAATTCTCTCTAAGTGCAAGGTTGATCCGGCTTAAAGGAATTGAACTTTTAATTCCGCTGTACATGTATATCTCAATTCCTTACAGTGGTATCAGAGCCTACCTTGTTACTTGTTAGAGTTCGTTAAATTGCTTTGATAAATTGAGCAATAATCGTTATTGGCATATTAATTTAATTTGAGTTTTGACAATAAATAAAATTGTGAATTTTGAAACCAAAATCTGAAATTGGATTTTAGATTTTAATTGTTTATATGGAACGGATCTAACAAGCTGGAAAACACTACTGCCGGAGTTGGTGGCCGACGGAAGAAACGGGGGTCGCTGTTCTTTTGGAAGACAGCGGGAACCGCCACGAGAAACAGCGTTCCGCCGCTGGTTCTTGCGGCGGCAATTCCTCGCGCCACTGCTATTAGCAGCGGCGCCGGCCATTTTGAATAGTAACAAGATGCTGTTCAACAGGTAATGGCGGTGGCCGCCGGTGTTAGACACCGGGGCGACCACCGCCGTTCGATCTGTACGCGGCCGCTTGAAAAAAAAAAAAAGGAAAAGAAAAGGGGTTTTCTGCTTTCAGCGTGTTTTTTTTTTATTTGAGAAGAGGGCTTCCCATGCAATTTTGGAAATTGCATGGGAAGCCCCCTTATTTTTAAAGAAAATAAATGGGCCTTCTCGCAATTTTGGAAATTGCAAATAGAGCATCCAATGTTTTAAAATCCAAAAGGGTCAGCTATGCAATTTTAGAAATTGACAAAGGAAGGACTCACCGTTTTAAAAATAAGAAAGGGGTCTTCTGTGCAATTTTGAAAATTGTATTGAATGACCTCTGTTTTTAAAAATTAAAGGGGACTACTATGTAATTTCAGAAATTGCATAATAAGTCCTTAAGTTTTAAAAGAAAAATAGGGTCTCAAATGCAATTTTAATTTTTTGGAAAATTTGTAATTATTAATTTATTTAATGTTGGTCAAATATTTAAAATTAAATTAAAATCGTTTTTAAACTATATTTTGAATTTCTGACCAGATTAAATTTTTACTTATTATTTTATAAAAATGTAATTTTGACCCTATACAAATGTCGTCTTCAATTTAGAGTATGACTTTAAATTGAAAGATAAAATAAATTTTGAAAATTTTCCATTATGAATAAAATTAATTGATTAATTGGATTAATTGATTATTTTTATTGTTAGAAAAATTAATTAATTAATTAGATTAATTATTTAATTCCGTCTAGTCCGTTCCAAAATGTCTAAAAGGTTTAGACTTATACTGTCAAAGCTGCAAATTTAGAAATTAATATATTTTTAATATTAGATATTAAAATAGATGTTTAGTGGGTGATTATGAACTCGACCCATGTGATTGGTTGTATGGTTAATTATTTCTATCGATTGTTGGTTGGGCCTGCGAGCCTATTATTTAATTAAATGGGTCTGCGAGCCTATTATTTAATTAATTGAGTTTTTGAACTCTTTATTTAATATGGACCTGCGTGTTCATTTATTTGGGCCTGCGTGCCAACTAGTATAGGATACTTGTTACAGATTGGCCACAAGGAAGCAACTAGTATAGGATACAGATTGCAGCAGGAGATGGAGATAATTGCATTTAGCATTCGATGAACGAATGCAACGTCCCTTAGGAATTGACCGACTAATCTTCCTTTTGGCTCAGGAAGATTAGATAGATAAAGTCCATAATCATCCAGAATAGTTATTATGTATGATTGATTGCATGTTAGATGTTAATTAATATATATACATAAATGTGATGAGACAAACCCCTCTTTATCAAAATATTAAATTCGTATTAAATGGTTAATACAACGTGCTTTTTATTGTTATAATGAAAAACCAGAGTCCATTATCGATATCAATTTGTTGAGTCACTCAAGGCTGCTCGCTCATGGATATGTTTATCACTATGAGACATTTGATGTTTCTGAACAATGGGTCGAATTTAACTAAAATTTTATTTTTTGTTGAATCACTCAAGGAAATAGAATTTTAAGAGCACAATCAAGTAAACACATATGATGTGTGCGACAATAAGTTGTCTACTTGATGATCTAGGAGTCACATAGATATGTGATTGATAGAAGTATCTACCTGGATGTTTTATTAGGATTTGTTGAATCACTCAAGGTTCTAATAAAACAAAAGGGATCCTAGCCCACTGGGAATCTAAATGGTTCTATTGATTAATGTTTGAGGGTCATTAATTCAATTTAAACAGTGGGAGTATAATTAATTTAATATAAGTCCATGTTAACTTAATTTTATGCATTTAATTAATTGTTCTATCTTATTATTTATTTGTTGAATCATGAGTAACCATATAAGTTTGAGAGGCATATTGGATGTCAACAAACATATCGAACTAAATTTTTTGGACTGGCACCGCAATCTGAGAATTGTTCTCAAGCATGAAAAGGAAAAATTGGATATGTCAATAAGTAGCCAATGCCGGAAGCTCCTATTGAGGAGGCTACGCTGGGGAACGTGCAGGCTTACAAGAACACAGTGATAATAGTAATACTGCAACATATGATGCTTGCAGTACGTCACTTGAGTTAGAAAAACAGCACGAGGGTATGGATGCCTATACCAAAATATATCATTTCAAGGAGTTGAATGATGTACAGTCACAGACTAAACAGTATGAGACATCCAAAAGGTTATAAAGAGGTTTGATGGTAAAAGGATCTTCAGTCAGTGCTTATGTATTGAAGATGATTGATTATATTGAAAAATTAAATCAATTAAGTTTTACCATGGACAACGAGCTAAGTGTTGACTTAGTTATACAGTCCCCACCTAATAACTTTTCGCAGTTCATTATGAACTTCAACATGAATAAGATTCAGTGTACCCTACTTAAGCTGCTAAACGTGCTAAAAAACTGATAAGCCCAAGGAAATGGGTAAACTTTGGCCATTGATACCTCTAAGGGCAATGTGGAAACAAATGGCATTAGAAGTGGAACCACAAGGCATAAAAGAGATAAAACTAAAATACTCATATCTTTGGCATTGCATATTCGGTCATATAAATGAAAATGCATCACCAAGTTACATAAAGATGAATTCTTGGATTCAAATGATTATGAATCATTTGATAAGTGTGAATCATGCCCGTTGGGGCAAAATGACCTAGACCCTCTTTTCTGGAAAGGGAGACACAGTTGCAGACATTTTGGGTCTTGTACATACTGATGTATATGGACAAATGTCTAAAGATGCTAAAGGTGGCTTTTCTTACTTTATCATATTTACATATGACCATTCTAGATATGGTTTTATATGCTTGATGGAATTCAAGAGTGAAGCCCTTGAAAAGTTCAAGGAATTCAAGCAAAAAAAATAGAATGGCAAACCGAGAAAAATATTCTAACACTTAGATTTGATCGAGGTGAAGAATATTTGAAGGGTGAGTTTTTAGACTATCTAAAAGAGAATGGGATTCTCTCGCAGTGGACTCTACCTTATACATCAATACAAAATGGTGTATCTGAAAGACGAAACCGCATCTTATTTGATATGGTGCAATCAATGGTGAGTTGCGCAGTTATTCCAAAATCGTTTTGGAGATATGCGCTTAACACTGCATGTTATACACTAAACCGTGTCCTAACTAAATCGGTCAATAAAACTCCATACGAGTTATGGAAAGGAAAAACTACCTAATCTTTCATACATGAAGGTTTAGGGATGCGACGCTTATGTGAATCGCGTTGAATCAGATAAGCTATGAGCTAAATCTGATAATTATCTATTTGTGAGGTATCCAAAAGAAAATGTTGGATACTATTTCTACAATTCCATCGAGATGAAGGTCATCATATCGAGACTTGCTGTATTCTTAGAGAAGACAGTGGGAGCAATGTAGATCTTGAAAAGGTTCAAGAAACCACAAATAAAATTGATCAATTAAATGTTCCAATGACTGAGCTTGCATCTGATGAAGCACAAATTGAGAAAGTGGGAACCACCAGTTCCCAAGGACACACCAGCTCTGCGTAAGTCGAGCAGAGTCATTCATTTTCCTCTGAGATACGATCTCATGATTGCTAGTAATGTATTACTAATCGAGGAAGATGAACCTACTACTTACGCAAAATCGAAGTCAAGTGTTGACTCAAAGAGATGGCAGGAAGCCATGGAATCTGAGATGAACTCCATGTACGAAAACAAGGTTTGGACCTTGCTTGACCCGCCTGAATGGATAAAACCTATAGGCTGTAAATTGGTTTACGTTAAAAAGGGTCGACATGGATGGTAATGTTCATACTTACAAGGCAATATTGGTTGCGAAGGGTTACAAGTAAAGACAAGAGATTGACTTTGACGAAACCTTCTCACCAGTAGCTTTGTTTAAGTTAATTCGGATTCCGTTTGCGATAGTAGCATACCATAACTATGATATCTGGCAAATGGATGTCAAGATTGCATTCCTTAATGGGAATCTTAGCGAGGATGTGTACATGACACAACCTGAAGGTTTTGAATCCACATAGCCAAACAAGGTATGCAAACTACAGAAATCCATATATGGATTAAAGCAAACCTTTCGGAGCTGGAATCTTTGTTTTGATGAGACAATCAAAATATTTGATTTTATCAAAAATGAAGATGAACCATGTGTGTATAAAAAGGTTAATAGGAGTAAAGTCGTATTTCTAATTTTGTATGTGGATGACATACTATTATTAGGAAACGATATCCCAATACTAAAATCAGTAAAATTGTGGTTATCCAAAATTTTCTCCATGAAGGATATGGGAGAGGCAACGTACATTCTCGGTATAAAGATCTATAGAGATAGATCTAAGAGAATGCTTGGCCTATCTCAAGATATGTACATAGATAAAATCTTAAGAAGATTTAGCATAGGAGAGTCTAAGAGAGGACTTTGTCCCATCGGGCATGGGATCTATCTCTCAAAAGAGATGTGTCCAAAGACACAAATTGAAAGAGATCACATGGATAGAATTCCTTATGCATTAGCAATAGGATCTATCATGCATGCAATACTATGTACTCGATTGGATGTTTCATATGCTTTGAGTGTCACAAGCAGGTTCCAAGCGAACCTTGGCGAGAAACATTGGATCGCAGTCAAGAACACCCTTAAGTTCTTAGGAAGGACTAAATACATGTTCTTGGTATATGGAGGAAATGAACTTAGAGTTCAAGGTTATGCCGATGTCAGCTTTCAATCTGATAAAGACATGTTCTTGGTGTATGGAACTAAAGACATGTTCTGGATATGTATTTACTCAAAATGGTGGTGCAGTCAGTTGGAAAAGTTCCAAACAAGAAACGACTGCTAATTCAACTATAGAAGTCGAATATATAGCTGCTTCAGAAACAGCAAAGAAAACAATCTGGATCAAGAAGTTCATTACTGAACTTCGAATAGTTCCTAGCATTGTTGATCCAATAACTTGTATTGTGATAACAATGAAGCCATCCCACAAGCGAAGGAACCCAGGTCTCATCAATGATCCAGATATATATTGAGGCAGTATCATCTCATTAGGGAGATAATCTTAAGAAATTATATAAAGAAGAACGAGTCCTAACATACGATAATGTAGCAGATCCTTTGACAAAGTTGTTGTCCCAGCACAAGCATGATGGTCATGCTAAATTTGATGGTATTAAGATACCTGAGTGATTGGATCTAGTTTGTATGAGACATTTTGTGATATACCTTTTGTTAGACATTGAAGTATATGAACAAATTGATTAATTAAATGTTTGTCTACATTTTAATGGCAGATCTGTTATTTTTTAAATTTTATTATTTAAAATAATAGAGTCCGAAGAAAAGTTCACAGTAACTTGTTAATCACAAGGTGTTGTGATTGTAAGATACAAGTTATAAATAACTTATTCTTAAAATATCCCTAGTTATAGTAATAATGAGATACAGATATCATTATTGCGGATAGACTAGTATGTGTTGCATTTCTTTTGAAAGAAAGTAGCTGATCTCACGAGCTAAGATGTAGAGGGACATCTGAATGAACACATGAATGCATTGTTATGAGAACATGATATTGGATGATCCGCCTAGAGATTCCACATGGATAACTATCCAAGCGTCAGTGGTAAATCTCTAATGCGCGGTTGTGGATTTGGTCATTTGACTTGAGGACATCATAGAATCTTATATGAGGACCACTGTACTTTGGCGAGCATTTGATGGGGCTCGAAGATTTGAGTCACCAGAAAGATGTCGTACGGGTACAGTGAGAATCGTATAAAGATTGTGAATGTCTAATATGAGGATTCGTCACTCCTGGAAAGTAGGAGATTATAACCTAATTTTTGCCCACTTAAGTTGATATAAATTTTCTCGGCAGGGTGGAGTTATGAGTTGAAAATGTTTCAATCATAACTAGATTAGATCAACAAAGAGTTGAGGTGAATAACATAATTGGTTGAAATGAGATTGACGCTGATTCATATCTCTTAACCAATTGGGTTATATTGATGAAGGTATTATATTTCCACGGTAACCGCACATATATTGGTTCTGTCATACCACATGACATTTTCCTTCACATGGATTGCCTTGACACATTGCTAGATGTCAATCTTGGACGGCGACGTGAATTGATCGATCTTGGTGAATCGATGAGAATATCACTGCGTTTGCCATCGTGAAAGGGAACCTAATGGGTCACACACATAAAGTGAGAATTGAGCATCTGGAATTGAACCTTGTCCAAGTGGGAGATTGTAAGAATTAATGTCCAAGGTCCAAATAGTTAGGTCGGACTTAATTACTTATTGGACCAAATTAATTAATTAGATTAATTAATTGGGTCTATTTGTTGATGGGTTCTAGTTGGACTAGAACTAGGGCTAGGGTTAGCCCTACCTATATATATAAGGCCACAACAGATCACTCAAAAGCGTTGATCTTTAATTACTTGCTAGCACAAGAAAAAGACAACCCAATCAACTTCTTCCAAAAGTTCTGCTTTCATATGTTCTTGATTGTAGAAGTCCAGATCTGTTCTTGCTGTGTGGATCACCATTGGAGGCTGGACATCTAGACAGCTGTGGTATTGAAGATCGCACCTCCAACTAATCAGAGAATCAGATTTCACGGTGTTCATCAAGGTAAACTCCTATCACAAATTCTCTCTAAGTGCAAGGTTGATCCGGCTTAAAGGAATTGAACTTTTAATTTTCGCTGTGCATGTATATCTCAATTCCTTACAGATTGACCCATTCTATTACTATGTCTAGATTGGTCAATTTTATCACTCTGTTTGGATTGTCCCATTTTCATTGGGGGATTCTTAATAGGAATCTAATTTTATTTTCATTGGGGATACGATAATGGTTCATTAGAGAATATGTGTAAAAAAAATTAAAAAATAAACAAATATGTGTGGTCAGTTGACCCCACATGACCTATGTGCGTTCGTCACTGATCAAGCCTCAACAGATAACGAGGAAGGTGAGTCTAGGGGGATGGGGTTGAGGAAATGAGTAAGTACATAGCTTTTGAACTGTATACTGACATCACCAGCGATCAACACTTGCATAAGATTAGGGAAAACTATCATATTCCATCAGATATAGAAACTCATCCGGCCAGCTATGTGTCAAACGGCGAACCAGCCTCCCAAAGGTTGTCTCGTCGTTCATGTTCAGTCAATAAAGGTTGGACTTGTGTTTCTCTTTCAACCCTTCTTTAGGAGAATCCTTAACCATCATAACCTCGCCCTAACACAGATAACGCCCAACAATTGGGCTTAGGTGGCGAGTCTGTTCTTGTTGTGGCAAAAGGTGGGGCTGGAGGGTAAAATACATTTTCAGGCCTTTAGGTCATTGTATTGGCTTGTGAAGATGGGAAATAGGTCAAATCAAATGGGATGGTAGTAAATGAGCCCTTGGTCAACTATGTTCGCACCTTTAATCGACAATCCTAACAAAGTGTATGAGTGGAAGCATGGCTTCTTTTTCCTAAAGAATAATTGAGAGTTCTTCCTTAGTGACCTTAGGCCAGATATTTGACTGCCTTGAAAATATGGCGACTTTGGTGAGTTTCTATGTAGTTGTTTAAATTGTATCTTATCACTATAGTTTCTTGATTGTTTTAACCTTTTCACCTTTCAAGTTGTGGGAACCTTCGTACTCCAAGCATTAGATTAATCATCTTCACGATCGAAACATAGACTCCAAACTAAGTCAAAGTACACATGTTATATAGCATTTAACAACTTAAATTAATACTACGTTTTAATTCGATCCACATACCCAAACCAAAATTATAATACAGATTGTAATACAAAGACAATAACTTACAAAAAAACATCTACACTTATCGCATTTATACATACATAACTCAACTAAAGAAAGAATTATCACATCATGCAACGGATTGAAACATGAAAAAATTGAGTAAAATAGCATATACAAGAATTACAAATTGAGGAAAACCTAAAAAAACCTTTGAATAAAAAAGCAATGCAAATGCAAATTTTTGAAAAAAATTGGGTATTGACGTTGATGTTGTCTCTATCATCATAGTATATCAATTTTTTTTCTTTTCGTCATTTAAAATACTAAGCATGTTGTGTGCAAAATACCTAACTCTACAGGTGTATCACTAGAACGAGAAATGGAATAAGTAGAAGAAGAACCAACTGATGTTGACAATCCCTATGTGAACTAACGTAACTCCGTAAGTCAATGTCATCAGTTGATGACGAAGTATATATTGGAATAGGGGGTCGTATGACGTTCCTACCGATCTTTTCAACATAGACTTCATACATTTGACATAAAGTTTGTTCTAAATTACCACACGTTAATGGATTCTCGTACGTTAATTTTTGTGAAATTGCAATTATTATTACTTTCGTATTCTCTAAGTTAAGTTTAGGATCCATAATACATGCTAATGGAAATAACATAGGCAACTATTTCCAATATTTTCTAAATTTATTTTACACGATATGTATAATATTAGAAAAAAGAGCAAAATCCTTATACCTATTAAAATAATTAGCATTATAATAGAAATGATTTAAAACTAGTGGAGTAGTTGGATAATATATACCTGAACATGCATTTGTTGCGTCAAAAAAAACTTTCAAATTTTTTCTAATATGAGCATATTTCTCAATCATATGTTAGCAAATCATATTATAGGCCGTGTAAGTGTCAGTTATAATATGCAGTAATGCAATCTTCGTAACCTTCACAAGATTCAAGCACGAGATATGTTGAATTCTATCTATGGCCAACATCAGTTTAAAAATATTTTTCTTGCAGCCCATTTTCAACACAGAGTAGTAAAAACTTGTTTTTTTGTTGGTGAGAACGTAATATAATTAATAGCATATCTATTTTTTTTTCTAATTGTTCTCCTATAAATTTTAATAAATCTTTCACAATTAAATTAAACACATGACATACAAACGAATATGAAATAAAATACCATCAAATTCTGGACTATCAAATTCTGGACAAAAATATTGAATTAATTTTTCAATTACTATATTGTTGGGGCCTGCATTATCAAATGTAAAGCTATGAATCTTAGAATCACAATTAAATTCACGTAACACATCCAATAAAATATTATAAATATTAACTCTATTATGAAGACAGTCAATTTGTCTAAACGCTAAACGCTATTAATTTTTTTATGCATTATCCAATTACTATCAATGTAGTGTGCAGTTGCAGTCATGTATTCTTTTTGGTTTTATGTGTCCATAAGTTTGAAGTAAAAGATAAAACACCGTTATAATTATTAGGGTTAATTACACTAATGGTCTCCATTCTTTTAGGTTTTGAACAATATTATCTCTATTTAATTTTTTTAGCAGATATCATCTACATCCTTCTATTTATTTGCACCTATGGTCTCCAAATGAAATTTTTTTGACAATTTTATCCATGACTTAAATAAATTAAAATGATAGAAAAAAAAACAAAGGAAAATTTACAATTGAGACCCTAACATTTTCAAAAATTCAATTGGGACCCTATACTTTTTAATTTTTTTTTACAAATTTTCACTTAAAATAATAAAAAATATGTCATCAAGTCCCAAAACCTCTAATTATCTTCACCGAAAGGACATTTGGAGTGTCTACAGATTTCGTCTAGTGGTCCATTAATTAACAAAATAATTATAACCGTGATCTAAATTTGACAAATTTAATAAGGACAAAATAATTTATTATATTATTCAAAATAATTTATATTAAAAAAAACTCTTGCAGGAGCTCTCTCTCTCTCTTTATCTTCTGTGCTCCGACGTCGTAGGTGAGGTGGCGATTGCAAAATGGCCAATCCGTTTCTTATGCCTTAGTGACAAATCACCCTTTATTCTTGCTCCAGTTGGATGTTGCAGCAGTGATGGTGGCTTCAGGGGCTTAATTTCACCACCATCAAAGTGTTTCTCCGCTGAAAGAGACGCTGTATCCGATGAATCCTCACCAATGTCAAAAGCAAAATCACCTTCATTCTTAAGAGAACTGGCTTAGTTTCCTGGCCAAGGAGCCCCTCCGATGAGGCTATGCCGCCAGCGATCAAGAAATCATCAAAATCACCATAAAACTAAGCAAAATGCATCAGACTTGTGGGAGCACTGCAATAGAATTCTCCAAAATGCTTAGGCGTAGAAGGTGGACTAACATGTGGATTGTTAAAATCAAAATCCATTTTGTTCACAGGGATCATAACTTCCATTACCCTTTAGTTTAATTTTTGTATAAGCTAATAGTCAAAACTCAAAAAGCCAATAGATAGATAGGGGTGGGTGGGAGAAAGAAGATGATCCTTTTGAAATGTTTAGGGTCTTAATTGTACTTTTGAAAAAGTTAGAGTCCCAATTGTAATTTTTCCACTATTTTTATTTTTCTATCATTTTAATTTATTTAAGTGAGAAACAAAATTGTCAAAAAAGTTATTTGGAGATCATTTGTACGAATAAATAGAAGGATGTGGATGATAGCTTCTAAAAAAATTGAATGAAGATGATATTGTTACAAACCGGAAAGAACGATGATCATTAGTTTAATTAACCCTAATTATTAATATCATTTATAATAGTTTCTTTTTTTTTATTATACAAAATAATAGTGTCTTTATGAAGAGTATGTATAGAAATAGAAACATACCTTGTTTGGAGATATTTTTGGATGAAATTCGTGAAATTAGGATTTTCCACCAAACTCAGTGAAAACTCGACATTTGCTACCAATTCTGTTAGTCCTTTGCGACGCATGCTATCTTGTGAATATACCCAATTATTTAGATTGTGAGAACTATGTTGACCTATGGTTAACTTTAAACCTTAATATTTTGATTATAACAAACAAATTAGTATTGTTTACTAACGATCTATTTTCAAGCAATATTTAAAGCGCTACAAATCGAACTCTCAAGCAATGTCAAGATCAAAGTCAAATCAATACAAGAGTTCAAGCATCTCAAGATTCAAAATTCAAGATTCGAGATCAAAGAATAGATTTCTAGATAAAATTGTAAATGTATTAACTCTTTGATATTTAGCAATTAAATGAATGAAAGCTCAAAAATATTTTTATGCACAAAACCTATGTTGATATTACTTGCATAAAATACTTTTATCAAAGCCACAAATCAACTTTTCAAACTGTGGAAATGGTCATCCGTTTAGATCTAATGGTCAACCATTTGGGTGAACCAGTTGTCCGTCTGACTGTCATTTTCCAAAAAGTATTCGTTCTGATTTTTACTGTTCCAACGGCTAATTCTGACAGTCTGACAAATAGGTCGACTGTCTGGTCATCTTGTCAGACCGTTTGATCATCCGTTTCAACAGAAAGTGACAAAAATTCATCTTTATAAATACTTCTTCATTTATTATCATTTAACAACACTTACAAGAGCATTAATAGAGATAATCATATTGAGAAAATTCATTCAAGCTTCATTGCATTTATATCTTCAAATTCATTTATTGAAAAATTTTGTTTGATCAAATCAAACTTTTGATTCATCATTATCAACAAAATTTATTTCTAACACTTGAGCTTTCTCATCTATTGCTATTCATTAAAGTGTTAGTTTCTCTTAGTACCAAACTTGTATCTATCATTTATCAAAAGAGAAATACATTCTTAAATTTATTTCTTTATATCATTGGGTCGTATTGAGGTCCCTTGAAAGCTCAATATTGTATAAAGATCGATGCTCTTTGTTTGTAAGTCACCGGATACATTGTAAGGATTTCAATTACACCATAATTCAATCAAGATAGTGGAAAGGCCGTGCTCGTGTTGGATATTTTTAGTTGCTTAATTTATATCTCTTAAATTTCTTATTTTGAGATTATTCCACGAAAAAATTTGAGAAAACCAATTCACTCCCTCTTGGTTAGTTATTCTTGGGCTATCAATTGGTATTAAAGCTAGGGGCTCATTTAATTTAAAAAGATTTTACAATCTTGAGTAATGGCTAACCACAATATTCAAAGTCTTGAGGGACATTCCACAAATCGTCATTTTTTTAATGGCACCCACTACAATTATTGGAAAACTAGAATGGTGATTTACATTCAATCAATAGATTATAATATTTGAGAAGTCATTGAGTTTAGTCCTTATGTGCCAACAAAAATTATTAAAGTTGATGATAAACTGGACCAAACTATTCTTAAGCCTAGAGAAGAATATGATGAAGAAGATAAAAGAAAATTATCTTTAAATGCTAGAGCCAAAAATTTACTTTATTGTGCTTTAGATAAAAATGAATTTAATCGAATTAGCACATGTGATTCTGCATATGATATTTGGCATGCATTAGAGATAACTCACTTAGATACTAATAAAGTTAAAGAAACTAAGATAAATCTCTTAACAAAAGATTTTGAAAATTTCTTTATGAATCAAGATGAACTTATAGTAGATATGATTATTCGTTTTACTGATATTATAAATGGCTTTAAGGACTTTGATCGAAAGTTTACTAACGGTGAACTTGTGAGTAAAATGCTTAGGTCTGTTTCGAAAGATTTGAACTCCTTGAGGATGTTGATAGAGAATACAAAAGATGTCAACACTTATCCATTGGAGGAGCTATATGGAACGTTGATGACTTATGAGCTCAACAATGCCGAAACAAAGGAGAAAACAAGAAAAAGCAAGGAAGAGATGAAGGAGCCTCCGAAGCGGCAAATTGCCTTAAAATTGACAAACGATGAAGGATGCTCAAACATTAACATGAGTGATGAAGAACTTGATGATATAGTTCTTCTTGTCAAGAAATGGAAAGGGTTTCGAAACAATCAGCGATTTCAAAAGAAAAAAGACAAATGTGAAGAGAAAAATAAAAAGATCATTTGCTATGATTGTGACAAACCCGGTCACAAAAAGACCGAATATCCAAACAAGAAGAAGTTCACCAAAAAGAAAGCACTTCAATCTACATAGGATGATAGCGATGAAGATGAAGTTCAAGAAGAAATTGCCAACATGTGCTTCTTGGCTATTGAAGATGAGGTAAGTACAAACAACAATGACTCATACAATAATTTATCTACTTCTTATGATGAAATTATTGAGGATTATGAGAAACTTGTTTCAAAATACTCTATCCTTAACAATAAACATTCTTTATTGAAAAATATAGTCAAGAAACTTTTTATAGTATAGAAAGATTTTGAAAAGGAAAAGGATGATCATAAATCTTTGATTAAAGAAAATCTTTTCTTAAAAGAAAAAGTGGTTGATTTAACAAGTATTATTCACAAGTTTACCCAAGAAAAGAAAAGATTTGAATTAATGCTTGGCGAGCAAAAATGTGTGTTCAATAAAGGAGGAATTGGATACAAATCTTTCTTGAAACAAAAATCTCTTGAAACTATATTTGTCAAATCATCCAATTTTACTCAACAAAACATAACATGTAGTTTTTGCAAGAAAGTTGGTCATGTTGCTTTTAATTGTACAACTAAAAAGATACTATACTTTGAAAGGAAACATAAGTGGATAAAAGAATTTAAAAACACTAACTATCAAGGACCCAAACTTATGTGGGTACCAAAAATCAAAAATTAAAATAATTTTTGTAGGTACCACGAAAAGTGAAGAGCAATTGGTTATTGGATAGTGGTTGCTCAAAACACATGATCGGTGATCGATCATTGCTATCTAGCCTCAAAAGAAAGGATGGAGGTCATGTAACTTTTGAAGTCATGTAACTTTTGAAGACAATGCTAAAGAAAAAATCATAGGCATTGGAAATATTGGTAACCATTCTTCTCCTTCTATTGAAAATGTTTTATAAGTTGATAATCTTAAACATAACTTACTTAGTATAAGTCAATTATGTGATAAAAGTTATCTCATTAAATTTAATTCTTCTAAATACCTCATTGATGATGCTATTTCTAAAGAGGTATTGTTTATGAGAAGCCGAAATAAGGATGTTTACATCATAAATATTGAATTTGAACTTGAAAAAGAAATAAAATGCCTATCAAGTATAAAATATGATTCTTGGTTATGGCATAGAAGATTAGATCATGTTAGCATGGACATACTTTCTAAAATCTCCAAAAATAGCTTTGTAAAAGGTTTGCCAAATATAAAATTTGAGAAAGATAAAATTTGTGATACTTGTCAATTTGAAAAATAAGTAAAGAGTTCTTTTAAACTTAAACAACACTCTTCTACTACAAGACCTTTACAACTTCTCCACATGGATTTATTTGGACCCTCTAGAACTGCTAGTTTAAGTGAAAAACATTATGCATTTGTTATTGTTGATGATTTTTCAAGATTTACTTGGGTCATTTTCTTGAATTTAAAAGATGAAGCTTTAAATGCATTTAAATATTTTTGCAAAAGAGTTCAAAATGAAAATGGATATACTATTACCACAATTAGGAGTGATCACGGTAGAAAATTTGAAAATATTGCTTTTGATGAATTTTGTAAATCAAATGGATATGAACATAATTTTTTGGCTCCTAGAACTCCTAAACAAAATAGTGTAGTAGAAAGAAAAAATCGAACATTGCAAGAAATGGCTCGGACCATGTTGAATGAAAATAATTTATCAAAATATTTTTGGGCCGAAGCCGTTAATACTTCATGCTATATTTTGAATAGGCTTTTGATTAGTCAAAAGAAAACCAAAAATCCATATGAACTTTGGAAAAATAGAATTCCCAATATCAGATATTTTAAAGTTTTTGGTTATAAATACTTTATATTAAACACAAAAGAAAATGTGAGAAAATTTGATCCAAAATCTGATATTAGAATTTTTCTTGGATATCCATCTACTAGCATAGCTTATAAAGTTTTTAATAAAAGAACTTTAGTAGTTGAAGAATCTATGTATGTTGTTTTTGATGAAACTAACTCTATTGAACATGAGAAAAACATTGACGATGAAGATTTAGAAATTCTATTTGAACAACTAAGTGTTCAAAATCAAAACAAAGCGAATCCAAATAATGTTGAAAATTAACATGAGGAGGAAACAATCATGCAACAAAATGAAGAAGAACCTCATGAAGATTCTAACATTTCATCCTTACCTAAAGAATGGAGGTTTGTTTCTTCTCATCTAAAAGATCTTATCTTTGGTGATCCATCTAAATGAGTAAGTACTAGAAACTCTTTTAAAATTTTCTTAACAATTGTGCTTTTCTTTCGCAAATTGAGCTAAAAAATTTCAAAGAAGCCGAGTTTGATGAATTTTGGATTCTAGCTATGCAAGATGAACTAAATCAATTTGAAAGAAATCATGTTTGGGATTTAGTTGCTAGACCAAGTTCACAAACCGTAATTGGTACAAAATAGGTTTTTCAAAACAAACGAGATGAAAATGGTATAATTGTGCGTAACAAAGCTAGATTAGTGGCTCAAGGTTACAATCAAGAAGAATGTATTGATTTCGAAGAAACATTTGCTCCGGTTGCTAGATTAGAGTCAATTCGCATGCTTCTTGCTTTTGCTTGTCATAAAAATTTCACTCTTTTTCAAATAGATGTCAAAAGTGCATTCTTGAATGGAGTCATTCAAGAAGAAGTATTTGTTGAGCAACCGTCTGATTTTAAAAATCATAAATACCCAGACAAAGTTTTTAAACTTAAAAAAGCCCTTTACAGATTAAAGCAAGCTCTTAGAGCTTGGTATGAAAGATTAAGCAAATTTCTTTTATCAAATGGCTTTTTAATGGGTAAGACAGATACTACACTATTTATAAAAATGAAAAAAAAATGATATGATTGTTGTTCAAATTTATGTTGATGATATCATTTTTAGTACTACTAACATTTCTCTATGTGAAGAATTTTTTGAGTGCATGAGTAGAGAATTTGAAATGAGTATGATGGGTGAACTCAAGTTCTTTCTTGGACTCCAAATCAAACAAACTAATGATGGAATATTCATTAGTCAAACCAAGTATATCTTGGATATGCTCAAAAAGTTTGAAATGGAAGAATAGAAGCCAATGAATACCCCAATGAGCTCATCGATAAAATTAGATACAGATGATCAAGGTACTCCCGTTGATATAACCAAATATCAAGATATGAACGGATCTGTTCTTTATTTAACCGTTAGTAAGCCCGCTATTATGTTTAGTGTCTGCTTATGTGCTATATATCAATCTAATCCTAAAAATTCTCATCTTAGTACCGTAAAACGTATTTTTCGTTACCTTAGCAGAACTAGATCCTTAGGTCTTTGGTATCCTAAAGAGACTCATTTTGATTTACTTAGTTATTCAGATGCCGATTGAACCGGTTGCACAATTGACCATAAGAGCACTAGTGGAACTTGCCACTTTCTAAGATTTGCCTTAGTTTCGTGGTTTAGTAAGAAACAAAATTTTGTTGCTTTATCAACTGCCGAAGCTAAACATATATCGGCCGCTAGTTGTTGTGCTCAAATCTTATGGATGAAGCAAACTCTTCGTGATTATCACATATCCTTTGAAAATGTTCATTTTATGTGTGATAACACTAGTACCATAAATTTATCTAAAAATCCTGTTTTGCATTCTCGAACCAAACACATCGAGATTAGACATCATTTCCTACGAGACCATGCACAAAAGGGAGATATAACTTTAAAGTTTGTAAACACCGAAAAACAATTGGCCGATATTCTCACAAAACCGTTAGCACTTGAAATATTTTCATATATTCGACAAAATCTTGGCATAATTGATGAATATGAAATATGTGGCTAACTCTTTATGAATGATATATTTGATTGAATTTTATATGACAAACGTGATTTAAAATTATTTGACAAAGGACCAAATCGATGATTTCGATAAAATTTTGCAAAATTGTCCAACCGAACAACCGTTTCTTCAAAAGACGTCCGTTTGAAGATAAACGGATGACCCATTGTGTGTCCGGATCATTGTCCAGTTGAACAGAGAGTTATGTGAAAATTGAAAAGTTCATCTGGTCGACCGCTTCATAAAACAGTCGTCCGTTTATACTCAAACGGATGACCTCCTTCTCATCCGCCTCTGCATCCGTTTGAATAGAAACTTAATTTTGAAATCTTAAGATCAAACAGTCGTCCGTCTGAGCTAACCAGTCGACCGTTTCAGCATAAATCAGGTTTTAAAACTACGAAATTTTTCAAATTCCTCATTACCCATTTCGCTGGAACCCACGATTTTCTCTCCAAATCTCTTTCCATTCATCAAATCTCGTTCAAATCTTTAAAATTTATGTTCAAAATCAAAAACTCATATTAATTCCATACTCAAATCTGCAAAATCCCCAATTTTTGTCCACCAAATCATCCAATTCCATTTCAAACGGACGACCGATTCACCTAAACGGACGAACGAAACCTAGGCTCTATCATCCCCCTCAATCAACATGCCGCGGGTAAAAGTAGCTGCTAAGCGCTCAAGGAGGGACATGCCATCTTCTTCATCCTCCAAAGAAGAGGCACCTCAAGCAAATCGGATCGATTGTTGTCCAGTCCTCATTGGTAAGAATGTTGAACTTGCCTCCTTCATTTTTTATGCCTCCTCATTTCACATAGAAGATCTTTTTGTTGGTATGGGTTAGGTTTCCATTCTCACACTAAATGACAAAGTTTATCCCTCCATCATCAAAGAGTTCTATAAGAAAATGGTTTTCTCTCTGGGGATGGGTATCACCTGCTTAGTTAGAAATAAACGACTCAAAATTACTCAAGAACTTATTCGTTCTATTCTTCACCTTGAGGATGGTGGTATTCATCTTTATATCACAAAAGAGATTCCTCATCTTGAGGAGTACAATCCCATTGAAGCATGTCGTCGTGTCACTGGTAAACAATTCGAGGCTCCTGCACGACTAAGTACAAATCAAATAACATTTACATGTCGTATCTTACACAATATCATCTCCCATATCATCGTCCCTAGAAAAGGTCACCTCGATGAAGTCAATCATTATGACGTCTTTCTTTTCGATTCCATATTAGTTCGGCGAAAAGTAGATTTTCCTTACATCATGCTCAATCATATGGACTCGGTTCTTTGTAGTATTAGGCCTAAGGCTTTACCATACAGAATGATCCTTACCAAAATCTTTCAACATTTCGAATTTTCGTTCCGTGACGTGATCGCCCTTCTTCCTAAAACCACTGACACCATCAATACTCTTACTCTTAAATGCATGAAAATCTTTAAAGAGGATGGGCAATGGGTAGCGAAATCTAAAGAGTTTGATGCTGAGTCGGGACCGTTTACTTTGCCATTTGAGGACGGTGAGGAAATGGACGAAGATGATGATGAAGATGCTCCTCCCCCGTCTCAACTTGGACCAAGCTCACATAGGCCATCATCTTTCCCCTCCGGCTTCAACGAGGACCATTACAATCTTCTCATTGGCCGAATTGACTTGCTTACTACCATGGTGGATGGCCTACAACATACGGTGGTGATTTATAAAACTCGGTGGAGAATCTGCAACAATCGGTAGATGGTGTGACATCTTTGCTACAACAAATGCTAGCTTCACATCAAGCTCTTCACTCCCGCCTTGATACGATGTTTCCTCCGCCTCCTCCACCAGATGCTTAGTTTTCTTGTTTCTATGCTTTTGGAAGTACTTTCATGTCTATTTCTATGTTTTTGAAAACAAGCTTATGCTCTAGTTTTGTGCTCTAGTTTTTGTTTATGAACTATGATTGTCTTTAACTTTCAAGTTTATCAATGAATTGCATATTTTGTTTCATTTAGGGGGAATTTATTTATTATACCTTAATGTTTTGAAGTTATCTTTTTGTTTATGCCAAAAGGGAGAAAATGGTGTGATGGTGTGATGTGATATGAACAAATGAATATTGGACATTTGATATGTGATGATATTACTATCTTGATATATGATAAAATTTGATGATATGAGTTGATATTATCGTAATATGTGATGGGATGAAAAATTGGTAAATTGTCAAATAATGTGATCAATTAAATGAAAATAATATCATTTACCAAACCATGCTCACTAGAAAAAGAAATGGAGAATATATATGCTATCTTTTATCTTATTATTGGTTATATTCTCATCTACACATCATATTGTGTGTCATAATAAAATAGGGGAAAATTGTTGACCTATGGTTAACTTTAAACTTTAATGTTTTGATTATAACAAATAAATTAGTATTGTTTACTAACGATCTATTTTCAAATAACATTCAAAGTGCTACAAATCGAACTCTCAAGCAATGTCAAAATCAAAGTCAAATCAATACAAGAGTTCAAATATCTCAAGATCCGAAATTCAAGATTCGAAATCGAAGAATAGATTTCTAGATAAAATTGTAAAAGTATTAACTCTTTGATTTTTAGCAATTAAATGAATAAAAGCTCAAAAACATTTTTATGCACAAAACCTATATTGATATCACTTGCATAAAATACTTTTATCAAAGTCACAAATCAATTTTTCAAACTGCGGAAACGGTCATCCGTTTAGATCAAACGATCGACCGTTTGGATGAACTAGTCGTCCGTCTGGTTGTCATTTTTCAAAAAGTGTCTATTCTGATTTTTTACTATTCCAACAGCTAATTCTAACAAGAGCATCTGGTCATCTATTTCAAAAAGTGTCTATTCTGGTGAACCATTTGGTCATCCGTTTCAACAGAAAGTGACGAAAATTCATCTTTATAAATACCTCTTTATTTATTATCATTTAACAACACTTACAAGAGCATTAATAGAGATAATCATATTGAGAAAATTCATTCAAGCTTCATTGCATTTATATCTTCAAATTCATTCATTGAAAAACTTTGTTTGATCAAATCAAACTTTTGATTTATCATTATCAACAAAGTTTATTTCTAACACTTGAGCTTTCTCATCTATTGCTATTTATCAAAGTGTTAGTCTCTCTTAGTACCAAACTTGTATCTATCATTTATCAAGAGAGAAATACATTCCCAAATCTATTTCTTTATATCTTTGGGTCGTATTGAGGTCCCTTGAAAGTTCAATATTGTATTAGGATCAGTGCTCATTGTTTGTAAGTCACCGGATAAATTTTAAGGATTTCGATTGCACCATAGTCAATCAAGATAGTGGAAAGGTCGTGCTCGTATTGGAGAACTTGGTAACGGGGGACGTAGATTATCGGTTGGATCGAACCTCCATAAAAATATCGTTTGCACTCTCTCTATCCTTTTATTTACTTACATTGTGCTCATATTTTTAGTTGCTTAATTTATATCTCTTAAATTTCTTATTTTGAGATTATTCTACGAAAAGTTTGAGAAAACCAATTCACCCCCTCTTGGTTAGTTTCTTGGGCTATCATACTACTGGAGTCGGCTTCGAGAGATCTAAATTGGAGTTGTGTCTGATTTGATTCCAAACCTCCATGTTTGAATTGACACTTTTTGAAGTGTCTGTTTAGATGGGTCGTGCCTTTCTCCTTTTTCCATGCTAACTTCTATTTATAATGTTTACATTGTGCTTTGTACTCAGGGACTCCGTCTATTAGTTTACCAGTTGGCATCAACTCAAAATGCTGCCAACACTTAGCTTTTTGTTTGGTGGCTTTTCATTTAGTGCTAGAATCAGTGGTTGTATGTGTATCGACATCTTCTTGAATGTCATCCAAATCAATTGGATCAGTGCTACTTCCAAACTCATCAACAATATTGTTTAGAATTAGAATGTCATTAAGATTACTGAAATCATTATCACTTCGATTGTAGGCCATTTGAAACAAAATAATAAAGAGAAGAGTAGAAGAAGAAAATGTAGTAGAAATGTAGAGAATTACTAAAAGAAGTAGAAAATTGAAACTTAAAAGTATAGACAAATATCTAGATAATGAGATTTGAGATAATAATTATAAACTAATATTAAGAGAATGAAATTCGAGAATTGTTGTTGAAATTTGAAAATTGTTATTGCAAAATACTCTGACACCTCTTATAGATGACAAAAGAGATAGCAAAATAACTCGTTCTCGTCCTACATTGCTCCGTCATGAATGTGGCGGGGATTCTTCGTCCCATCGGAAAATTAAGACAAGGATGAATAACATGGTTACTGCCTCGATTTTTTTTTTTTTTTATGTTTTTTAAAATTAAATATTTTCTTGAAAATAAAAAAAACAATACTAAAAATTAAATAAATAGGTAAAATTTTAATCTCTTCCCTGCCGCGACCCACTTTCTTACCATCCCTAGTTAGGAAATTGAATCCATTTGTAATCTGAACCAAGAGTAGTGATATAGCACCCACAGTGGGCACTAATTATGGTGCCCACTGTCCACGTGGCATAACTACATTTGTTACTTTTTAAAAAGTTGTTGACAACTTTTTGAACTTTTTAAAAAATAACTAATGTGGCAATGCCACGTGGACAGTTGACACCATAATTAGTGCCCACTGTGGGTGCTATATCAACACTCTCTGAACCAAATCAAATGACTATCATTGGAAATTCTACTTATACTAGTCTTAGCCACGTGCGTTGCACGTATGTGAAAAATGTAGGGAAAAGTTTTAGGTTTTAAATGTAATTAAAATGACAAAAAAAAAAATGAAATTCAAATTTTTAAACAAATTTTTTTAGAAAAATATATTGATAACACATTAATTTATAAGTTGATGACACTCAATAACTAATCTCAAATAATCTATAAATCTGTGTTGTTAGGCAATTATCAAGATGTTGGAGAAATTTAGTGAAACAAGTGAGAAACAAGCTAAAAGAAATGAAAAGTGAATCCAAACGATTTCTCGCTTTCTCTTAAAGATATTTCTAGTTAGGACAAAGGATCAAATGACTCCGAAACATAAAGTGGAAGGAATTATGAAAGATATTGGAAAATTTGAATAAACGAAAGTTAAACAATAAAATAATTAAATAAATATAAAAAAATTATAAAACAAGTAAAGAAAAAATATAAAAAAATTATCGAGTTGAGTTTGTCGAGTTACTCAACAAATTTAGTAGAGTTTGTCGAGTAACTCGACTACACTAAAAAAGTTAAAAAAAAGGGGGAGGGGGCTCCATTGAGTTTGTCGAGTAATTCGAACAATAATTACAACAGTACAAAACGTAAAAAAATAAAAATTATAGTATAGTTAATAAAAAAAAAAAGAAAAAAAAAACTCCAGTGATTTTGTCGAGTAGTCGATTTACTCGACAAACTCTAATTATCCTCCTTCAAATAAAAATTACATTAGTGAAAAAATTCAAAATTTGGATGCAAAAATTTGGAAAAAGATTGAGTGTTTTCCTAAAATCTTTTTACTAAATAGATATTAAATTTTTTAGTTTGATTTGTTTTATTGTGAAATGGATTATTTGTGTGAATACTAAAACAAGTACAATGGTAAATCAGTAAATGGTTTAAATTTAATCACAACAAAAAATTATGGAACAACTCTAGAATAAAAATTGTCGCGAAACAAAAATTTTAATTGTAGAATTTTTTTTTCCGGAGTTGCTCAATGTATCACAGTCCAAAATTAAAATTAAATAATGAAATTAAAATGTATTTAAAATGCCAAAAAAATAATATGAAATTAAAATTTTTAAATAAATTATTTTTTATTTGTATTGGTATGTGATGTTTTCCACATTGAATTTGAAGGAGGGGGGGGGGGGGGGTGGAAATTGAATTCAAATAAATAAAAAAAATTCGTTTCCCCAATATTTTTTGTTGGGAGAACTTGGGAAAAAAAAATTGGGTTTCAATATACAAAAATGGAGAAAAGACAAACATCTTCCCCCTTAAAAAAAGGGAAATTGGCGCAAATGGTCCCTAACGTTTACCATTAGTGAGAAAATGGTCCCTAACGTTTCATTTTTGGCAAAAAGGTCCCTAACCTATACATTTAGTTGCGCAATTGGTCCTTTTAGGTGCGCAAATGATCCCTAGCACTGTTTTTTGTCTTTATTAGCAGGGGTAAAATTGTCAAGTCACATTTTTTTCAACCTTTCAATTGGCGCAAATGGTCCCTAATCTTAAGAAATTTGCAATTGGATTCCTAACCTTTAAAAAAGTGAAAATGAGTCCGATACTTTAATTTTTTTTATTAAAAATTAAAAAAAAAACTAACAAATTGATAATATACTAAATTATTTTGAATATTTTATGAACTATTATAAAATAACCAAAATTGAAATTCATAATTATTAACAAATGCGCTAATTAAAATTATTTTATTATTATTAAGTAATCATATTATTTAAAATTCAAACTTTAATTTTATCGTTACAACAAAAGAAGAAAAATAAATTTGTCACAAATAAAATTTTTACTTATACTCAACCCAACTCGATTTTATACAGTCTCATATTTACTAGGCCAATCTAATTCGATTTTGAGCTACAAGGTTATTGGACCAGTCATATTTTAAATTTTAATTAATTTTTACATTCAAAAAAAAAATAAAGCAAAAAAAAAAAAAAGTTTCCACCCACCCCACCCACCCCACCCCCCAACCGAAAATACGAGCAGAAAGGGAGGGGATTTCTCCCCTCCCCGGTCGCCGTCGCCGGCGCCGGCGACCAGGGAGGGGAGAAATCCCCTCCCTTTCTGCTCGCGCAACCAGGGGGGATTTCTCCCCCCTGGTTTCGCCGCGAATAGGGGGGAGAAATCCCCCCTATTTCGCTGCGACGGGGGGGGATCTCTCCCCCCCGTGTTTCGGCGAAACACGGGGGGGAGAGATCCCCCCCGTCGAAGCGAAATAGGGGGGATTTCTCCCCCCTATTCGCGGCGAAGTTGTGTGAGCAGAAAGGGAGGGGATTTCTTCCCTCCCCGGTCGCGGTCGCCGTCGACGGCGACGGCGACGGCGACGGCGACCGGAGAGGGGAGAAATCCCCTCCCTTTCTGCTCGTATTTTGGGTTGGGGGGCGGGGTGGGGTGGGTGGAAACTTTTTTTTTTTTTGCTTTATTTTTTTTTTTGAATGTAAAAATTAATTAAAATTTAAAATAGGACTGGTCCAATAACCTTGTAGCTCAAAATCGAATTGGATTGGCCTAGTAAATATGAGACTGTATAAAATCGAGTTGGGTTGAGTATAAGTAAAAATTTTATTTGTGACAAATTTATTTTTCTTCTTTTGTTGTAACGATAAAATTAAAGTTTGAATTTTAAATAATATGATTACTTAATAATAATAAAATAATTTTAATTAGCGCATTTGTTAATAATTATGAATTTCAATTTTGGTTATTTTATAATAGTTCATAAAATATTCAAAATAATTTAGTATATTATCAATTTGTTAGTTTTTTTTTTAATTTTTAATAAAAAAAATTAAAGTATCGGACTCATTTTCACTTTTTTAAAGGTTAGGAATCCAATTGCAAATTTCTTAAGATTATGGACCATTTGCGCCAATTGAAAGGTTGAAAAAAATGTGACTTGACAATTTTACCCCTGCTAATAAAGACAAAAAACAGTGCTAGGGACCATTTGCGCACCTAAAAGGACCAATTGCGCAACTAAATGTATAGGTTAGGGACCTTTTTGCCAAAAATGAAACGTTAGGGACCATTTTCTCACTAATGGTAAACGTTAGGGACCATTTGCGCCAATTTCCCTTAAAAAAATTAAAATTTTCCACCAACACAAAAGTTCTCTCTCTCTCTCTCTCCACCCGTGAACCCCTACCCCACCCCCCACTTTTTTATTTTCCCCTATCTGACACCCCCACCTACTTTTCATTTTCATTAACTACGCACCCCAGCCCAGCCACTTTTCATTTTCATTTGCATTGTTCATCCCAGAGAGTTTTCAAAATTCATCATCTCAAATCTTCCAATTCATCCGAAATTTTCTTACAATAACACAATCTAATCCCTAAATATTTCTAATTGAGTATCAGGTATGTTTTTTTCATTAAGCTATTTATTTTGGATGAATTTATAAGTGATTTTTTTGTATATATTTTTATTTACACTATTAATTATTATATAAATTTGTACATTATATATATACCTATTATCCTTATTTTCCAGAAGTCAGGTATCAAACTTTGTTCATCATGTCTTGGTCTAGGTCTTGGTTCAATAGATCTTGGAGCATGCGTAGTTCAAGTGAAGATCTCTTCAATAATAATAACGGAAATGAAGAAATAGACAATAGACAAGAAAGCATAAATGTAAGAGAAATTCAAATTGAAGAAATTGAACAAATACTTCAAAACTAGTCAATTCCAAAAGTAGATCAAAAACTATATAGCAAATAGGAACATTTAATTTCAAAACTGATAATACTATCAAAACATGTGAACAATCTTTATCAATTAAACAAAATCCTGATACCTTAAAATTATTCTCTAGGGAAACAATATTAAGTAATAGACAAAAATACAAGTATTTACATGTTGGTTTAGTTCAAATTGCTGTTAAACCTTTGTTTAGACTTGGATTAGACATTCCAATATGTATCACTCTTAGTGATAAGAGATGGTCAAAATTTGAAAAATCTTTATTATCAATAATTGATTCCAATCTTGAAAGTGGTCCAGTTTACTGTAACTGCTTTTCAAATTTCATTAGATCTTTCTGATGATTGAATAATGAAATCTTTATGCTTAGATATACAAACAAAGAACTTAGATATGGATGTTAGATCAAAAGCCAGATCTGTATCATATATCGTATCTATTACAAAGTAAAGATTACAAATATGAGTCTTAAGGCTCTCAGATCTTCCCCAAAAAATGAAACCCACTTAATTGAGATCAATCATTTACATTCAATTATTGCTATTCCAAGAAGATTAACTTGGGATGAAGTTACAAGAAATCCTCCTTGGACGTTTGAAAATGAAAGTCCCAAGGACAAAATTAAGAGAAATAATCGAGTTGCCAGATGGAAGTGTGCAAGTTCAGTTTGCCCATTCATCTTCAACAGCTCGCTCTTTTTTTTTTTTTTTTGTTCTTCTCACCCTGAACCATTCCAAACTTTCAAACAAACTGATAAACATGTTGACCTATGGTTAACTTTAAGCCTTAATGTTTTGATTATAACAAACAAATTCGCTATGTTTTACTAACAATCTTTGTTCAAGTAATATTCAAAGCACTACAAATCGAACTCTCAATGTCAAGATCGAACTCTCATGCCATGTCAAGATCAAAGTCAAATATATACAAGAGTTCAAGCATCTCAAGATTCGAGATTCGAGGTTCAAAGATCAAGATCGAGGAATAGATTTTTTTATAAAATTGTAAAGGTATTAACTCTTTAATCCTTAGCAATTAAATGAATGAAAGCTCAAATATTTTTATGCACAAAACATATGTCATTATCATTGCATAAAATACTTTTATCAAAGTCAAAAATCAAGTTTTTTTGAAACTGCAGAAACGGTCATCCGTTTGATCATCCGGTTGATCATCCGTTTGAACAGAGAGTTCAAACGGTCGACCGTTTGGATGAAACGGTCGACCGGTTGGCTGTCCTTCTCCAAAAAGTGTCCGTTCTGATTTTTTTTCAGTTCCAACGGCTAGTTCTGACTAAGTAAACGGTCGACCGTTTGGTCATCCGTTTGGGTCATCCGTCTGGACAGAAATTGACGAAAATCCATCTCTATAAATACCACTTCATTTACTATCATTTACCAACACTTACAAGAGCATTTATAGAGAGAATCATATTGAAAAATTTCATCCAAAGCTTTATTGCATATATACATTCAATATCTCTTATTGGAAAAACTTTGTTTGATTATATCAAATTCTTGATTCATCATTCTCAACAAAATTTTCATCTAACACTTGAGCTTTCCTCATCTATTGCTATTCATTAAAGTGTTAGTCTCTCCTAGAACTAAACTTGTATCTATCATTCATCTAGAGAGAAATACTCAAATCAATCTCTTTGTATTTTTGGGTCATATTGAGGTCCCGTGAAAAGCTCAATATTGTATAAGGATCGGTGCTCCTTGTTTGTAAGTCACCGGATACATTGTAAGGGTTTGGATTGCACCATAAGTCAATCAAAATAGTGGAAAGGCCGTGCTCGTGTTGGAGAGCTTGGTAACGGGGGACGTAGATCATTGGTTGGATCGAACCTCCATAAAAATCGTTTGCACTCTCTCTTCTCTTTTATTTACTTATATTGTGCTTATACTTGAGTGAATCAATTTTTATTTCTTAAATTTCATTTTTAAGAATATTTTTCGAAAAAGTTTGAGAAAACCAATTCACCCCCCTCTTGGTTAGTTATTCTTGGGCTATCAATTGGTATCAGAGCAAGGTGCTCATTTTTTTTGATTTCACAATCTTGAGTAATGGCTAACCAAAATTTTCAAAACCTTGAGGGTCATTCTACGAATCGTCCTCCCTTCTTTAATGGCTCCCACTACAATTATTGGAAAACTAGAATGATGATCTATATTCAATCAATTGATTATAACATTTGGGAAGTCATTGAGTTTGGTCCATATGTGCCTACAAAAATTATCAAAATTGATGATAAACCGGACCAAACTACTCCTAAGCCTAGAGAGGAATATGATGAAGAGGATAAAAGAAAGTTGTCTTTGAATGCTAGAGCCAAAAATTTACTCTATTGTACTTTAGACAAAAATGAGTTTAATCGTATTAGCACATGTGATTCCGCATATGATATTTGGCATGCATTAGAGATAACTCACTTAGGTACCAACAAGGTTAAAGAAACCAAAATAAATCTTTTGACAAAAGATTTCGAAAATTTCTTTATGAAACAAAATGAACCTATTGTTGACATGATTACTCGTTTCACCGATATTATTAATGGCCTTAAGGGCTTTGATCGAAAATTTACTAACGGTGAACTTGTGAGCAAAATGCTTAGGTCTTTATCAGAAGATTGGAGCTCCTTGAGGATGTTGATAGAAAATACAAAAGATATCAACACTTATCCATTAGAAGAGCTATATGGAACATTGATGACATATGAGCTCAACAATGCCGAAACAAAGGAGAAAACGAGGAGAAGCAAAGAAGAAATAAAGGAGCCTCCCAAGAAGCAAATTGCTTTGAAATCAACAAATGATGAAGGATCCTCCAATACAAACATGAGTGATGAAGAACTTGATGACCTAGTTCTTCTTGTCAAGAAATGGAGAGGATTTCGAAACAATAGGCGATTTCAAAAGAAAGAGGACAAAAGTGAAGAAAAGAACAAAAAGATCATATGCTATGATTGTGACAAACCCGGTCACAAGAGGACCGAATGCCCAAACAAGAAGAAGTTCATCAAAAAGAAAGCACTTCAAGCTACATGGGATGATAGTGATGAAGATGATCAAGAAGAAGATAAAATTCAAGAAGAAATTGCTAACATGTGCTTCATGGCTATTGAGGATGAGGTAAGTACAAATACCAATGATTCTTACATTGACTTATCTTCTTCCTATGATGAAATTCTTGAAGAATTTGAGAAACTTATGTCAAAATACTCTATTCTTAACAATAAACATTCTTTGTTGAAAAATGTTGTCAAGAAGCTCTTTATTGCTCAAAAGGACTTTGAAAAAGAGAAAGATGATCATAAGTCCTTAATTAAAGAAAATGTTTTATTGAAAGAAAAAGTGGATGATTTAACAAGCATTGTTCACAAATTTACCCAAGGAAAGAAAAATTTTGAATTAATGCTTGGTGAGCAAAAATGTGTGTTCAACAAAGGGGGAATTGGATATAAACCTCTCTTGAAACAAAAATTCCTTGAAACCATTTTTGTAAAGTCATCCAATTTTTCCCATCAAAACATCACATGTAGTTTTTGCAAGAAAAATGGTCATGTTGCTTATAATTGTTTAATTAAAAAGAAATTATACTTTGAAAGGAAACACAAGTGGATAAAAAAATCCACAAGCTCTAACTATCAAGGACCCAAACTTATGTGGGTACCAAAAATCAAAAATTAAAATTGTTTTTGTAGGTACCACAAAAGGTCAAGAGCAATTGGTTCTTGGATAGTGGTTGTTCAAAACACATGACGGGAGATCGATCTTTGCTATCAAATTTCAAAAGAAAAGATGGAGGTCATGTGACGTTTGGAGACAATGCCAAAGGAAAAATCATAGGCATTGGAAATATAGGTAATCGTTCTTCTCCATCTATTGAAAATGTTTTACTAGTTGATAACCTCAAACATAACTTGCTAAGCATAAGTCAATTATGTGATAAAGATTATCTCATTAAATTTGATTCTTCCAATTGCCTCATTGAGGATGCTATATCTAAAGAGGTATTGTTCATGGGGAGCCGAAGTAAAGATGTTTACATCATATCTATTGAATTTGAACTTGAAAAGGAAATAAAATGTCTTTCAAGTATAAAGGATGATTCTTGGTTATGGCATAGAAGATTAGGTCATGTTAGCATGGACTTACTTTCAAAAATCTCCAAAAACAACTTTGTAAAAGGGTTGCCAAATATTAAGTTTGAAAAAGATAAAATTTGTGATGCTTGTCAATTTGGAAAACAAGTAAAGAGTTCTTTCAAACTTAAACAACACTCTTCTACTTCAAGACCTTTACAACTTCTCCACATGGACTTGTTTGGACCCTCTAGAACCGCTAGCTTAAGTGGAAAACATTATGCATTTGTCATTGTTGATGATTTTTCAAGATATACTTGGGTCATTTTCTTGAATTTAAAAGATGAAGCCTTAAATGCATTTAAACATTTTTGCAAAAGAGTCCAAAATGAAAAAGGATACACCATTACCACAATTAGGAGTGATCATGGTGGAGAATTTGAAAATATAGCCTTTGATGATTTTTGCAAATCCAATGGATATGAACATAATTTCTCGGCTCCTAGAACTCCTCAACAAAATGGTGTAGTAGAAAGAAAGAATCGAACATTGCAAGAAATGGCTCGGACCATGTTGAATGAAAACAATTTACCAAAATACTTTTGGGCCGAAGCCGTAAACACTTCATGTTATATCTTAAATTGAGTTTTGGTAAGTCGAAAGAAAACCAAAACTCCATATGAACTTTGGAAAAATAGAATTCCCAATATTGGATATTTTAAAGTTTTTGGTTGCAAGTGCTTTATTTTAAACACAAAAGAAAACTTGGGAAAATTTGATCCAAAATCCGATATTGGAATTTTTCTTGGATATTCATCTACTAGCAAAGCTTTTAGAGTTTTCAACAAAAGGACTTTAGTAGTTGAAGAATCCATGCATGTTGTTTTTGATGAAACTAACTCAATTGGGCAAGAAAAAGTCATTGATGATGAAGATTTGGAAATCCCATTTGAGCAACTAAGTATTCAAAATCAAGACAAAGGGAATCCAAATAACATTGAAATTCAACATGAGGAGGAAACAACTATGCAACAAAATGAAGAAGAACCTCATGAAGATCCCAACACTTCATCATTACCAAAAGAATGGAGGTTTGTCCCCTCTCATCCAAAAGATCTCATCATTGGTGATCCATCAAAAGGGGTAAGTACAAGAAATACTTTTAGAAACTTTCATAACAATTGTGCATTTCTTTCACAAATTGAGCCAAAGAATTTTAAAGAAGCCGAGTTTGATGAATTTTGGATTCTAGCTATGCAAGAAGAACTAAATCAATTTGAAAGAAATCATGTTTGGGATTTAGTTGCTAGACCAAATTCACAAACCGTAATTGGCACAAAATGGGTTTTTCGAAACAAACGAGACGAAAATGGTATAATTGTGCGTAACAAAGCTAGATTAGTGGCTCAAGGTTACAATCAAGAAGAAGGTATCGATTTCGAAGAAACTTTTGCCCCGGTTGCTAGATTAGAGTCAATTCGTATGCTTCTTGCTTTTGCATGTCATAAGAATTTTACTCTCTTCCAAATGGATGTCAAAAGTGCGTTTTTAAATGGAGTCATTCAAGAAGAAGTCTTTGTCGAGCAACCACCCGGTTTTAAAAATCATAAGTATCCGGACAAAATTTTCAAACTTAGAAAAGCCCTTTATGGTTTAAAACAAGCTCCTAGAGCATGGTATGAGAGATTAAGTAAATTTCTCTTATCAAATGATTTTTTAATGGGAAAAGCGGATACAACATTATTTATAAAAACCAAAAAGAATGATATGATAGTTGTTCAAATTTATGTTGATGATATTATTTTTGGTGCTACTAACATTTCCCTATGTGAAGAATTTTCTAAGTGTATGAGTAGGGAATTTGAGATGAGTATGATGGGAGAACTCAAGTTCTTTCTTGGTCTCCAAATCAAACAAACCAATGATGAAATATTCATTAGTCAAACTAAGTATATCTTGGATATGCTCAAAAAGTTTGAAATGGAAGGTTTGAAGCCAATGAACACTCCAATGAGCTCATCAATCAAACTAGATAAAGACGAGCAAGGTACTTCCGTTGATGTAACAAAATATCGAGGTATGATCGGATCCCTTCTTTATTTAACCGCTAGTAGACCCGATATTATGTTTAGTGTATGCTTATGTGCTAGATATCAATCTAATCCTAAGAATTCCCATCTTAGTGCCGTAAAACGCATTTTCCGTTATCTTAGTGGAACTAGATCTTTAGGTCTTTGGTATCCCAAAGAAACTCATTTTGATTTACTTAGCTTTTCGGATGCCGATTGGGCCGGTTGCACAATTGATCGTAAAAGTACTAGTGGAACGTGCCATTTTCTAGGCTTTGCTCTAGTTTCATGGTTTAGTAAGAAACAAAATTCCGTTGCCTTGTCAACCGCCGAAGCCGAATATATCTCCGCCGCTAGTTGTTGTGCTCAAATCCTATGGATGAAGCAAACTCTAAATGATTATCACATTTCATTTGAAAAAGTTCCTATTATGTGTGATAATACAAGTGCGATCAACTTATCTAAAAATCCCGTTTTGCATTCTCGTACCAAACACATCGAGATTAGACATCACTTTTTACGAGACCATGCACAAAAGGGAGATATATCTTTGGAGTTTGTAAACACCGAAAAACAATTGGCCGATATTCTCACAAAACCATTAGCTCTTGAACGATTTTCATACATTCGACGAAATTTAGGTATAATTGATGAATGTGAAATATGTGGCTAAATCTTTATGTTTCCTATGATTGATTGCCTTATATGTGACAAACATGCTCTAAGATTATCTGCCAAAAGACAAAATTATTGATTATTGTGATTTTTTTAACCGGTCGACCATTTCGTAAACCGGACGACCGTTTTATAAAACGGATGATCCGTTTGATCATCCGTATGAGCAGAAACTTTTGCCAAAATTAAAAAGGTTAACCGGTCGACCGTTTCTTAAACCGGACGTCCGCATGATATTAACCGGACGACCGTACATCATCCGCCTACTCATCCGGTTGAACAGAAAGTTTGAACATCATTTTTTTTGTCAAACCGGTCGACCGTATGGGGTTACCGGTCGACCGTATTAGCGGAAATCAGGGTTTTAAGGTTAGAAATTTTTCAAATTTCTTCATTCCAACTTCCCGCGAACCACGTTTTCTCTCCAAATCTTCCTCAAATCCTCCAATCTTCCCAAAATCTTTCCAATTTACATTCAAAATCTCAAAACCCATATCATTTCACGCATAAATCTTCAAAATCCCCAATTTTTATCCACCAAATCGCGATAAACCCCCCAAACGGACGATCTTCATCCCTAGGCTCCAAATCCGGTTCCTCAACCATGCCTCGACAGAAAATGGCAGCCAAACGACCTAGGAGAGAAAGGCTACCATCACCACCCTCCTCCTCCTCCTCCGAAGAAGATCCTCACTCCAAGCGCATCGAAGGAAGTCCCGTCCTAATTGGTAAGAATGTCGATCTCGCTTCTTTCACACACGAAGCACCTTCATTCAACATAGAAAATCTTTTTACGGGTATGGGGTGGGTTCCTCTTCTCACTCTCAATGATAATGTTTACCCCCCCCCCCCCCCCCCCCCTTGTCAAAGAATTTTATAAAAACATGGTCTACTCTCCGGGTTCGGGTATTTCATCCTTCGTTCGGGACAAACGAATTAAGATCACTCAAGATCTTATTCGTACCATTCTTCATCTAGAGAACGGTGGTATGCGTCTCTATACCACTAAGACAATCCCACACACCGACGAGTATAATCCGATAGAAGCATGTTGTCGTGTCACCGGCAAGCATTTTGAGGCTGCCGTCCGTCTTAGCTCAAATCAACTCACCCTTCCTTGTCGTGTCCTTCATAATATCATCGCCCACATAATTGTCCCTCGAAAGGGTCATTTAGATGAGGTGAACCATTTTGATGCTTTTATGCTCGACTCCATTCTCCGAGGGCGTAAGCTCGATTTTTCTTACATCATGATCCAACACATGCACTACGCCCTTAGCGGCAAGAGTTCTAAGGCACTTCCCTACGGCATGATTCTTACCAAAATCTTTCAACACTTCGATATCTCCTTCCGTGATACAATGATCCTCCTTCCAAAAGCCACCGACACCATCAATATTCTTACTCTCAAAAGAATGAAAATTGTAAAGGAAAACGGTCAATGGGTGGCCAAGTCAAAGGGCTTTGATGAAGAGTCGGGACCCTCGACTCTACCTTTCGAGGGGGAAGATATCGACGAAGATGCTCCTCCGTCCCCTCCGCGGCAAAGAGCACAAAGGCCGTCGTCCTCCACTTCCGGTCATAACGAGGACCAATTCACTTTACTGCATGGACGGATCGACTCACTCACTTCTTCAGTCGAGGGCCTACACCATACCATGGGGACTCTCCAGCACTCTGTTGCCGACATGACGACATTGCTCCGAGATCTTCACTCCCGTCTCGATGCCGTGCTTCCTCCACAGACGCCACCGGAGTCTTAGTTTATTTTTGCTATTTTTGTAGCTATGTTTTTGAAAACGAAGTCTATGTTCTATCTTTATTTTATGAAATTATGCTTGTTTTTAAATTTTAAGTTTATCAATGAATGGCATATGTTATTTCGTTTAAACCTTAATGTTTTATCAATTAATATTTTTTTTGCCTTTTTGTTTATGCCAAAAGGGGGAAAATACATATGTGATGTGATGAACTTGGCATGAAATATGGCATGAAATATGTAATGTGATGTGATTATATGTGATGAAAATTGATATATGTGATGAAAATTGAATTTGATATACAATATATATGATGAAATTGGGAAAACAAATTCAATCAAATGAACGTATCATGAAATACAAATTCAATCAAAACACATGTTCACTTGAAAAAGAAAGGGGGAAATTTATATTTCATCTCATGATTCTATATTCTCACATTGTTTGTCTTAATCAAAAAGGGGGAAATTGTTGACCTATGGTTAACTTTAAGCCTTAATGTTTTGATTATAACAAACAAATTCGCTATGTTTTACTAACAATCTTTGTTCAAGTAATATTCAAAGCACTACAAATCGAACTCTCAATGTCAAGATCGAACTCTCATGCCATGTCAAGATCAAAGTCAAATATATACAAGAGTTCAAGCATCTCAAGATTCGAGATTCGAGGTTCAAAGATCAAGATCGAGGAATAGATTTTTTTATAAAATTGTAAAGGTATTAACTCTTTAATCCTTAGCAATTAAATGAATGAAAGCTCAAATATTTTTATGCACAAAACATATGTCATTATCATTGCATAAAATACTTTTATCAAAGTCAAAAATCAAGTTTTTTTGAAACTGCAGAAACGGTCATCCGTTTGATCATCCGGTTGATCATCCGTTTGAACAGAGAGTTCAAACGGTCGACCGTTTGGATGAAACGGTCGACCGGTTGGCTGTCCTTCTCCAAAAAGTGTCCGTTCTGATTTTTTTTCAGTTCCAACGGCTAGTTCTGACTAAGTAAACGGTCGACCGTTTGGTCATCCGTTTGGGTCATCCGTCTGGACAGAAATTGACGAAAATCCATCTCTATAAATACCACTTCATTTACTATCATTTACCAACACTTACAAGAGCATTTATAGAGAGAATCATATTGAAAAATTTCATCCAAAGCTTTATTGCATATATACATTCAATATCTCTTATTGGAAAAACTTTGTTTGATTATATCAAATTCTTGATTCATCATTCTCAACAAAATTTTCATCTAACACTTGAGCTTTCCTCATCTATTGCTATTCATTAAAGTGTTAGTCTCTCCTAGAACTAAACTTGTATCTATCATTCATCTAGAGAGAAATACTCAAATCAATCTCTTTGTATTTTTGGGTCATATTGAGGTCCCGTGAAAAGCTCAATATTGTATAAGGATCGGTGCTCCTTGTTTGTAAGTCACCGGATACATTGTAAGGGTTTGAATTGCACCATAAGTCAATCAAAATAGTGGAAAGGCCGTGCTCGTGTTGGAGAGCTTGGTAACGGGGGACGTAGATCATTGGTTGGATCGAACCTCCATAAAAATCGTTTGCACTCTCTCTTCTCTTTTATTTACTTATATTGTGCTTATACTTGAGTGAATCAATTTTTATTTCTTAAATTTCATTTTTAAGAATATTTTTCGAAAAAGTTTGAGAAAACCAATTCACCCCCCTCTTGGTTAGTTATTCTTGGGCTATCAAAACAATCCTCTGAAAGATTCAAATGTGTTGATTTTACCCCAAATATTCCAAAAACTCATTATTCTCAAGAAGACGAAGATTCAACCCATCATGGTTCTGAGTCTCCTACTCTCTCAGATATGAGGTCCCAAAGAAATCAATTAAATGTTATCTCCTCAACTATCGATAGAAAATGTGAATTCAAAAAGGAAAAAGATCCTATCATTAGATCTTCTAGGAAAACTCTAAAAAAGCTACACTCAAAAGAAGAACTACTGATCCTTTGGGAAGAATTTTATTCTTATCCTGAAGACATCAGCTTTTTGAATGGGCTTATATCAAAACTTTTAAAAGAAACCAACAATCAATACTACTCATAGCAAATCAAAAACTTGGAAAACTCCCTCGGGAAATACTTTCCAATCTGTCCATCCTCCTTTCGAAGAAATTCTTGTTCCTAAAGGAGATGTCAAAGTTATTGCCTCTCCTCTTAAACAAATTTTTGACAAAACAGAAAATGAAAACCCGACAATAAAGAATATCAAAAATATTCAACAGCAAAACAATTATACAAATATCCTTCTCCATTATATCGCTACTCAACTGAATCAATTAGATCAACCTGTTAAATTAGAAAAATCTTAACAAAGCAAACCAAAATTAAAGGGTAAAGAAAAAGAACTTAGTACTAACACTTTTTTCAAACCTAATACTGAGAAAGCTCAATTTGGTACTACCCCCTCTGATATCTTAAGTGAAATTATCAAACAACTTCAACAGAAAGAATCAACTAGTAGAATTAACATCATTGATTCTATTAAAAGAAGACATTAAGTTTGCAAGGATTGAAGAACAATTAGAAAACCCGCAAATAAAAGATCAAATTGCTAAAATTGACAAAGCCATTAGGACAGAAGTTTGTTCCACCATTCCTAATGCCTTTTGAAATAGGAAGAAACATATCGTTACTCTCCCATATATCCCCAATTTTAGTGAAAAACAAATACCAACAAAAGCAAGACCAATTCAAATGAACAAAGATCTCTTAGATGTCTGCACAAAAGAAATCAAAGACCTCATTGAAAAAGGTTTAATTAGGCCTAGTAATTCCCATTGGAGTTGTGCAGCCTTTTATGTCAACAATCAGGGAGAAATTGAAAGGGGAGCTCCTAGGTTAGTCATTAACTATAATCCCCTTAATCAAGTTCTTTAATAGATTAGATATCCTATGCCTCAAAAGAAAGATCTCTTAAATCGTCTGCTCAAGTCAGGGTTCTAGCAAATAGAAATTGACAAAAAGGATAGGTACAAAATTGCGTTCAATGTTTCTTTCGGACAATATGAATGGAATGTTATGCCATTCGGTCTCAAGAATGCCCCTTCCAAATTCAAAAAAATTATGAACGACATATTTAATCCCTATCAAAACTTTTCAATAGTCTACATTGATAATGTCCTTATCTATTCAAATAACATTGAACAACATCTTAAGAATCTACAAATTTTCCTTTCAATTGCTAGAAAGAATGGTCTGGCTGTGTCAGAAAAGAAAATTGTTCTATATCAAACTAAAATTAAGTTCTTAGGCCATGAAATTTTTAGATGAACAATCACTCCCATAAGACGAAGTCTTGAATTTGTCTCTAAATTTCTTGACCAAATTCTCGACAAAACCAGTCTCCAAAGGTTTTTAGGATGTGTCAATTACATCTTTGACTTCATTCCAAATATTAGACAGATATGTGAACCGCTTTACCAAAGGCTCTGAAAAACCCATCCATCATGGTAAGACAAACATACTGAACCAGTCAAGCTTGTCAAACAAAGTGTCAAATCTCTTCCTTGCCTTAATATTGTTAACCCAAAAGCCTCACTTATTGTCGAACCGACACCTCTAATATCGGTTACGGAGGAATCATGAAACAATCAATTGACCATCAAACGGAACAACTTGTTCGCTTTCATTCGGGCATTTGGCTCAGTCCACAAAAGAACTATTCAATCTTAAAAAAGGAGTGCCTTTCAATTGTTTTATGTATTTCAAAATTTCAAGATGATTTGATTAATAAAACTTTTCTTGTTAGAACAGATTGCAAAGCTTCAAAAGATGTTTTACAAAAGGATGTTAAAAATCTTGTTTCAAAACAAATTTTTGCCAGATGGCAAGCTATTCTTTCTTTTTTCAATTTTTCGATTGAGTTTATCAAATGTGAGAATAATTCCCTGTCAGATTTCTTAACTCTAGAATTCTTGCAAGAGAGAAATGTTAAAGAAACCAGCCATCAACAAGGGAAGAACCTCTAAAGAGTGTCTCCTCGAAAGTTCTAGTTCAAAATCAAACACTCAAGCAATATCTTCATCTTAAAAATCCAAAGGAGCCTCAGTTTCCTCGAATCCTTTCACAGTTGTTGGAACACTTTCCTCACAAACAAAAATTCCTGCAAATTACAAAAATGCCCTTAAACCTAATACCTTTCCAGGATCAGGCAAACTCCCAGAAATTAACAATCAAAAGATTCAATATTTTTCTAAGGGAACAATTATTCACGTTGCCGAATTTGAAGACGAATGGGCAAAATATCAATCTCTTGAAGACTTCCTTTCAAGAATTTTCCCTCTTTTTTCTCAAAGATGACGACCCTTTCAATTTTATTGATCGAAAATACCATGTTCTAAATGAATTTTACTTCATACTTCATGCCATCCATCAATCAAGAATGTGGTATGAGTCTATTCTCAAAGTTACAAAATCTTCGATTATTTCTCATACGGTCAATAAACCAAACACTCACTGGGTTGATATCTCAAAAATCAAAATCCTTAGGGTTTTATTGCTTTCCGATTGGAATCAAGAACCCTGGGAACCAAAAATATTTTTCCTTAAAAATGGTGAAAAATCTTCTTTCTCATACCAAGATTACATGAAGGCCTGGTATAATATCCTTTACTTTCGACCCTCAAGTCATTCCTGGTTTATTCTTTTTGATCAAAACTGTCCTAATGTCTTTGCAAAATAGTTTCAATCACGGTGGCTCTACTTTTGAGCTTGTGAAGAAATCCTTCCAAGTCGCATTTCTAAAGGATTTAATCTTTTCAAAAATAAAGGTCTTAACCTCATCCTGCATAAGGATCTTCTTTTCCAATACTGTGAAACATTCAAAATGGCGTGGGTTTTTTGTTGGGATTTTCAGATTTTCCCAACATCTGTTGATGTATTCTCTTACAAACGAATTGTTCGGCGTTGTAAAATCAAGTGGTGGAAAAAGTTCAATGATTCAAATGCCTGTTCAAAAGCAGTCCAGTCTTGGATTGACAAACATATCAAAGCTAAGGCAAGATCTTGTTCTTCTCAAAATGACTTCCTTGCCGAAAAATCAAAAATCATGGCTCAGCTTACTCAATGTTCCGATCCAGAATTATTTGCAGGTTTAGCTCATAAGACTGCATCTATGGATAAAGCTGAATCAAGTAAGGGATCTTTTGCCACTTCAGAAATTGGATCCGACCCTAATTTCGAACAAGACAATGAGGACGACTGTTTTGGAGTAGATTTCTTTGAATTATAGCCTTATACCTTTATCAACACTCTGCAGAAATGTAGATAAAAACTGAAGATCTGGTTTGATTTCAAAGATCTCTTTGTTTCTCAATCATGCTCAAAGGCATCATCATCTTTCCAAAAAGAAAATAGTGACAGCAATCAGTAACAGTGCTTTGGCCGACAGCTTTCCAAAAGTGACATAGTAATCAATCAGCAATAGTGCTTTGGCCAACAGCTTTCCAAAAGTGACACAATAATCAATCAATAACAGTGCTTTGGTCGACAACTTTCCAAAAGTGACACAGTAATCTGTAATTATCGGCACAACTTTTCAAAAAGCAAAGATTCCTTCTCCAAGGATCCAAAGTTGATGAAGTCTATATAAGAAGATGTATTCTCTTTGTTTAGAGAGAGTGTTTTTTCAAATATAACTTTGAAAGTGTATTTTCTTCCATTATCATTTTCATTTAGAACGGAGGCCACTAAGCAGACCAGTAGGCGTAAGTTTGAGTAAACGATCACACATTTCAGTAAGGTATTTTGATTTGTTCGGGAACATTGTATCAGAAAAATGGGATAAGGAATGTTGGCAACGAAGGTATTCGATTCGATTGTAAAATTAAACTTTTGAGACGCCATGATTCATAAGACGAGAAAAATATTTGGAGATTTGGTAAAAAGAAACTTGAAGAAATATCAACCAAAAAATCATTATCATAAATTTGAGAAATATATTTGTAATATGCTTCAATTGAACATTCAATGAGATAATCAATTTCCATTTGAAACTATTGAAAAATATATGACATGATAATTGAAATACATTTCATACTTACACGATCTGTAAAATGAAAATGATAATGGAAGAACATACACTTTCATAGTTATATTTGAAAAACACTATCCCTATACAAAGAGAATACATCTTCTTATATAGACTTCATCAACTTTGGATCCTTGGAGAAGGAATCTTTGCTTTTTGAAAAGTTGTTCCGATAATTACATATTAATGTGTCACTTTTGGAAAGCTATCGGCCAAAAACACTGTTGTTATTGATTACTGTGTCACTTTTGAAAAGCTGTCGGCCAAAACACTATTGCTGATTGATTACTGTGTCACTTTTGAAAAGCTATTGGCCAAAGCACTGTTAGTGATTGCTGTCACTATTTGCTTTTTGGAAAGAAAATTGACGCCTTTGATCATGATTGAGAAACAAAGAGATCTTTGAAATCAAACCAGATCCTCAGTTTTTCTCTACATTTCTACAGAGTAATGATAAAGGAATAAGGCTATATTTCAAAGAAATCTACTTCGAGACAGTCATCCTCATTGTCTTGTTCGAAATCAGGGTCGGATCCAACTTTTGAAGCGGCGACAGATTCCTTACTTGATTCAGTTTTTGCCATAGATGCAGCCTTATGAGCTAAAGCTGCAAATAATTTTGGTTAAGAACATTAAGCAAGCTGAGCCATGATTTTTGATTTTTCAACAAAGAAGTCATTTTGAGAAGAACAAGATCCCGCCTTAGCTTTGATCTGTTGGTCAATCCAAGACTGGACTGCTTTTGAACAGACGTTTGAATCATTGAACTTTTCCCACCACTTGATTTTACAATGCCAGATAATTCGTTTGTAAGAGAAGGCATCAACAAATGTTGGAAAAATCTAAAAATCCCAAGAAAAAATCCACGCCACTTTGAATGTTTTACAGTATTGGAAAAGAAGATCCTCATGCGGGATGATGTTAGGACCTTTATTTTTGAAAAGAGTAAATCCTTCAGAAATGCGACTTGGAAGGATTTCTTCACAAGCTCCAAAGTAGAGCCACCATGATTGAAACCATTTTGGAAAGACATTAGGACAGTTTCTATCAAAAAGAATAAACCAGGAATGACTTGAAGGCTGAAAGTAAAGAACATTATACCAGGCCTTCATGTAATCTTGGTTTGAGAAAGAAGATTTTTGACCATTTTTAAAGGAAAATATTTTTGGTTCCCAGGGTTCTTGATTCCAATCGAAAAGAGATAAAACCCTAAGGATTTTGATTTTTGAGAAATTAACCCAGTGAGTGTTTGGTTTATTGACCGTATGAGAAATAATCGCAGATTTTGTAACTTTGATAATAGACTCATATCACATTCTTGATTGATGGATGGCTTGAGGTATGAAGAAAAATTCATTTAAAACTTGGTATTTTCGATCAATAAAATTGAAAGGGTTGTTATCTTTGAGAAAAAGAGAGAAAATTCTTGAAAGGCAGTCGTCAAGAGAAGGATATTTTGCCCATTCGTCTTCAAATTCGGCGACGTGAAGAATTGTTCTCTTAGACAAATATTGAATCTTTTGATTGTTAATTTCTGAGAGTTTGCCTGATCCTGAGAAGGTATCAAGTTTAAGGACATTTTTGTAATTTGCAAGAATTTTTGTTTGTGAGGGAAGTGTTCCAACAACTGTGAAAGGATTCGAGGAAACTGAGGCTCCTCTGGATTATTGAGATGAAGATATTGCTTGAGTGTTTGATTTTGAACTAGAACTTTCGAGGAAATACTCCTCAGGGGTTCTTCCCTTGCTGACGGCTGGTTTCTTTGACATTTCTCTTCTGTAAGAATTCTCGAGTTAAGAAATCTGACAGTGAATTATTCTCACATTTGATAAACTCAATCGAAACAAGAAAGAATAGCTTGCCATTTGGCAAAAATTTGTTTTGAAACAAGATTTTTAACATCATTTTGTAAAACATCTTTTGAAGCTTTGCAATCTGTTTTAACAAGAAAAGTTTTATTGATCAAATCATCTTGAAATTTTGAAATACATAAAACAATTGAAAGGCACTCCTTTTTTAAGGTTGATTATATTGATGTATTGATGTTGTATGGATTGCAAATCAAATTATATAGTTTTGAATAGGTTCAGGCTAATGAAATGCTTTTTATAAACATCTCACTAAATTTTCATCAACACGTAGACTAAAAAGATCATTAACTTGAAAATAATGTGGGCGATTGCCCAGGCTTAATCTGGGCGATCGCCCAGTAGAGCACATTTGGGTTCTGCTTCTGCAGAACCCATGTGGGCCCAGGCCAATTTCACAATTTATTTTTATTTATTTATTTATTTATTTTGAATTTCTTTACCTATCAATTTGTAATATTTGGAAAATATTACATTTTCCATGAAAATGAGTACAAATTTGCACTTGTTTTGGACAAAAAAAAAATATTTTGCCCTTTGAATAAAAAAATTTCTTGCCATTGAATCCAAAATTTGGAAATTTTATTGTAGGAATTATTTCTTTCAAATATAAATTTCAATTGTTAATAAATTCCAAAATCCATTTCGTCGAAAAACAAAAAGATTGAGTAGAGAAAAGTTGGATGCAAATTTTTTTTTTTTTTAATTTATTACCTTATCAAAATAATACAACAATTAGTCTTAGCCACGTGCACATATGTGAAAAATGTAGGGAAACGTTTTAGGTTTTAAATGTAATTGAAATGACCAAAAAAAAAAAGATTAAATTAAAATTTTTAAACAAATTTTTAAAAAAAATATATATTGATGACGCATTAATTTATAAGTTGATAACGTTTTAATAACTAATCTCAAATAATCTATAAATAAATAAATCTAATTGATGACTTCTCTGTGTTGTTAGGCAATTGTGGAAGATGTTAGAGAAATTTAGTGAAATTAGTGAGAAACAAGCTAAAGGAAATGAAAAGCGGAATTATGGAAGGAATTATGAAAGATATTGGAAAAATTGAATAAACGAAAGTTAAAAAATAAAACAATTAAAAAATAAAAAAAATAAAAATTATAATAAAGTAAAGAGAAAAATAAAAAAAAATGACCGAGTTGAGTTTGTCGAGTAACTCGACCATAGGAAAAAAAAGAGTCCTCCATCTTTGTCGAGTAACTTGAACAATAATTAAGATTGAACTTGATAATTTAAGATTTTAGTTGGCAAAATTTTAGCTTATTAACTGGACATTAACCATTGCCGAGTTGTTCTATAAGACAATATAGTTCCCAAAATAAATCTAAAATGTTCATTTCAAGCTAAAAATGAATCTAGAAAGGGAAAATGATATCTAAAAAAATAAATGGCATATAAAAAAATGTTTTATAATTATAAACATTATATTAAGATCACAAAAAAAGATCACATCAAAACGTACGTGATATTCTTTGAAGCTATGCAGTTCAAAAAACATACAAAACTAAAACATTAATCATTCTCTTGTTTTGATGTATAGTTCAACAAAAACTTTCAAAAGTAAAAATTCATTGATTTTTTTTGTTGTTCGAATTTCCAGATTTCTCAAAATTTTTATTGGTTGCAAGTTGTGCGTCATCTGAATGGAATAGAGATCTTTTAGCTGGTGGTTCCATCAGTTGGGTATCAGTTGGGCATACATCCTCTACTGGAGCCTTTTCTTTATCTTTGTCTTTGTCTTTATCTCCTCTTACTTCTCTTTGTGAATCCATTTGTGAATCTTCTCTTACTTCTCGTTGTGATGGATTCACAATAAAAAGAATTTCAAATTTACATTCAGACGATTGCTGTGGTTGCTGTGGTATAGCCTTGACGTATAATAGTTCATCTTCGTCTATTGACAAACGCATTGAATCAGCACTTAGTTTTAGTTTATGTTGAAGTAAAATTTTTTAAGTTGTTGCTATAAAAGCTTATATCATTTAGTTAACTGTAAAATTAAAAATTACCAATGTTTGATCCATCAAAGCTTCAGTACTGGATTGCAAGAAATATTCAGTTAGATTTCCAATAGCTGAAGCATTAATATATCCAGTAGAATCCATTAGTTGCAAGTACACCTTTGCTCTCAATAATTTAATGTTAGAATATGTTATTAAATGTAAATAAAACATATAAAAATGAAACTTTAAAGTATTGTTACCTTAGAACTGCCTTTGCATCAATACATTTACAGAAAACAAAACACACTGGTAAACATCACAATAATTTTCACTTGAATTTTGTTTGCAATTATTACAACTCATAAACCAGAATGTTTGGTTATAAACTTTAACCGATAATTTTCTTTTGATCCAGAAAAATTATTTCTGATGGCACAACAATGTATAAATAATTATATTGAGCATGATTCAAAAATTTAATAAATTAGTTTAAAGCATAAAGTTGAGTATGCACCACATTTTTCAGCCCTTGAATACTCCTGATTTTAGTAAACTGGCTTTCATCACTTGGAACAAATAGCTTGGAAGATGTTAAACTTAAGTAATATTTCTCTGATATAATATCATTAATCATTTGAGAATTTGTGTGTGCCCTATATTAAAGTAACACAATAGATAAATTATTGTTAAAAGTATAATAAATGTATAATAAATAAAGAAATAAATATTATGGAATATCCACCAAGATTTTAACTCTTCTACAATGTCAAATGGTCCATCAATGAAGAAAGACGTATCTACCTTTGTTGACAATGATACACCTGAAAGATATATTCAAAAGAAGATTGAGTGTGTGGATATCTATTGGTTATGCCAAATGATAAGTTTAGTAAAGATGAAGGATTACCATTGGATGATGTTACTTTCAGATGCTTTGCAATAAGAACTGGTTTTTTTATTCAGATTTTGAGATGTATTTGCATTCATTGTTCATGAATGCTTCCCACATTCTTAACAGAATAGTGTCAAACCTATTATTTATATTATATTTTGTGTGTAGGTAAGAGGAATCACATATAGAATTAAAATATATAAAAGTAAAATATGTTGTGTGTGAGTTGTAATAAATGAAGTGATAAATATAGTCATACCTTTTGTTCATGAGTACCCCATCTTGTACCTGACATTTTTTTTCACAACATGTTTGGAGAACCCTTCGAAGTCTCAGATTAATTATTATTGCAGCTATACCTAATTTTTTTAAGTATATTAATATCTATACCAGCTTTACTATAATAAAGTTGTAGTAATTACTTACTTATATCTCTGTTACAATCCATATATTTTGGAAGATTTTGAAATCAGTGAAGCTATATATAGACATCAATATATTGCTGTTTTTTTCTTCTTCAATGAGGCGTACTCTAGTTCGTCCTGATATTGTCCATTGTACTTCTCCTAATTTTGTTTTGTACTCTGCACTTGTTATTTTCACCAATGCATTTGATATCAAATAAATTTTTCCTAATATCAATTCATCTTGAAAAGCTGAGATGTTTTGATCATACAAATGTTTCACTAGTAAATAAATAAATTTGATAAAGTTTTTCAACACATTGATGTTCAAATCTGGAAACTCACCTCTGAGTCCATTAGTATCCAATTTTGATATTTTGTTGGACTTTTTTTGAGCAGTTCTGGGTGAAAATTTCCCAGCAACAACAACTTTTACTGTCCATCTAATTGTTCCCGAAGAAACTTCATGAATTAGTTGATATTGATTGCTCATATTGTGGGAGATTGAGAAGCTTTAATATTTGTTATAAATAAATTTCAAGTTTGAAGATGAAGATGAAGATTTCAGAAGACAAGAAGAAAATTTCAGAAATATATTTAAAGCTAACTTTAAGAGTTTTAAGAGTATGAATGAGATGATATATATAGATATATAAATAGCTGTGAAATAGTGCTAGTGTACTATATACACGTGTGATACACATATTGATTTATTTTGTTGAACACCATACTTCAAAATACTGTCAAATATTGTAGTATGACAATTTAGCAAACTAAGTATGGCTGGAGAGATCAAATACCTTAAAGTAGCGGTAAAAAGTAGAAAAAAGTATAGATTTTAGTAAAAAAAAAAATGTTATAACTTGTAGAAGTGGGAAATAGATATGTTTCAGTATGAGTGGTGAATGGTTACTGACAACATTACGTTAATAAAAATATAATATATTCAATATAAAAAATCAAAATCAAAATAAGTGCGAAGAATGTAATAAAAATATGATAAAAAAAACAAGAGAAAGAAAGAGATACTCGACATTTTGGCCCATTTGTCCCATTTGCCAGGGAGAGAGTTATAATTGATATAGAGAAATTGGTTCTAATTATACTATTACAAAAAAACCATTATGAAAAAATACCTTTTTACTCAATTTTCAATTTCCATTGCTAAAAAATATCTAGTGAAGAATTTAGCATTGGAGAAAATATATATTTGCAAATTGAAAAAAAAATAAGAAAATATATAAACTTTCAGATATTTAATTGAAACTCACAAATCTGAAATTTACTCTTTCTCAAATTTTCTAGCGTGACAATGCTTAAAAATTGTTGGTATTTTTAATATATGAGTTTTTGTAGGAATATTTGTTATGTAAAAATATTTACCATATTGATTATTTGGCAACTAATTATGTATATAGGAATTTTCATAAGAATTTTAATTGTTTCGGTAAGAATTGGTATTTACAAAATCATCATCAATTATACTATCATCATCAACTACAAAAATAAAAACTAACCCTGTTATAATTTATATAAAATAAATAACTAATATATATCATAGAATTAACTAAGGGGGGTGTCCCCAACTCAGATTTTAATAGATTTCTTAATATTTATAAATATTTATAAATTTCATGGAATTTAATAGAATTTGACATATTTGATAAGATTTTAATAGATTTTTATATCATAGATTTTAATAGATTCTCATGGATTTCATTGAATTTGTGGTCTTTTTATTAAAAATTATATATTCATCTTCTTAATTGTGTCAACTGTAAATTTTGAAAATATTTTAAAATTTCATCATAACATTTCAAGTCTATTTTTTTTTTTAAAAAAACTAAATTATGTCTTGACGAGAAACTTATAGTGTGTTTGGAAGAGCTTTTTTGAAGTCTAAAAGCACTTCCTAAAGAGTAAAAGTACTTTTAGTTATTTTTATTGTTGTTTGGTTAAAGTCAACAAGCACTTTTTGATTTAAAAAACAGCTTAAAAAAGCTGTTTTAGAGAAGCCCAAATTTTGAGCTTCTCTAAAAAGCTCTAATTGAGCTTTTACGGGAAATTGTAATTAACATTTAATGAACTTCAAAATTAATAAAATTACTATTAATATATCAAAAAATAATAATTTATTTACTACATTAATTACTTATTTCAAATTGTCATTTCATATACTTATATAAATTAAAAAAAATATTGACTTGATAAATAATATAATACAAATTATATAATATGTTTTATTTAAATAATTAATTAATGTTTAATCAAATATACTTAAATTATCATGTTATTATAATTAAATTAATATATTAAATTTAATAGTTATTATAGGATATAAAAATATATGATTTCTTTTAAAAAAATAATATGAGTTATACAATAATTAATTATTATTTAATCAAATATAATAAAATAATCGTGTTATTAAAATTAAATTAATATATTAATTTTAATAGTTATTATATTATATAAAAAAAATTATTTTAAAACAAATAATATAATATATATAATAATTAATTACTGTTTAATCAAATAAATATAAAATTTATAGAAAAGTACTTCTATAATTATGCAACCAAACATTCAATTTAATATTCACAGCACTTTTTGAATTCACATCCAAACAGTCAACTGCTTTTTAACAAAAGCTCTATTATCAAAAGCTCTACTGCAAAAAGCTCTACTGCTAAAAGCTCTACTCACCACAGCTGTTCCAAACGGACCCTTACTCTAAAATTAATGTTGACAAAACTCACCATAAAAGCACAATTTTTTTTTTAAAAAAATAGACTAATAGCAAAAAAAAAAAAAAAAAAAAAAAAAAGGACAACTAATTCATGATATATTGATACATATAATTTACATTTTAAATATTAAAAATGAGTATCGAAACGTTTTAACTTTTAAAGAATTCTAAATTATAGAGGTTGATAGAGTTCATATTTGTGATTTTTTTTAACCATAACCACTCATTGTGCATAAACAGATTATTATTATTTTTTTAAAAAAGCTAAGAAAATAGTATAATGTCTGACTAGATCACTAAAAAAAAAATATTGTGATTAAAAAATAAAATTCATAACATTATCGCACATTAAAAAAAATCCCTAACTTTATCATTTTAAACAAAAAATTCATGAAGTTAGAAATATGGACATCGTTTTGAGAAAAACGGAATAAAGACGTGAATAATTACAAATTGGTATAAAAGAGTTTCAGTAAAATTTTATGTGAAAGGGAGAGGTTTGTGAAAGAAAAAAAGAAAAAAAGTCAATTGATACAAAATAATTTCAGCAAAATTGTATGTGAAAAGTGAGATGTTATAGAGAGAGATAGAGAGAGAGAGAGAGAGAGAGAGAGAAATCAATTGAAATTTTGAGGTTTGGAACAAGAATTGTTAGAATTTTTAGTAGTTATAATTATAGTTCCAAATCTATTGAAATCTGTCAAAATCCATTAATTAATGAAATCTTTAGAAATTCACTAGTTATTGAGGACACCTAAATTTCTAAAGAATCTATTTAAATCCGAGTTGGGGACACTTAAATTTCAATGAATTCTATTAAAATTTGAGTTGAGGACACCTAAATTTATGTGAATTTTTCAAATTCATTCAAATCTAAATTGGGGACACTCCCCTAATACTTGCATGTTGTACTTGAACTACCCTGGAATGTATGTACTCTCTTCCTTGGTTCAAACTTTTTACATTTTGCATACAATTCTCTGATGCGTTTATTTCGTAACTCTTTTTGTGCTTGTGTGTCCACTACACAATACTTGCATAAAACAAATAAAAAAAATAAAAAAATAAAAATTATAGTTTGCCAAGTTACTCGACAATTCCAACTCTTTGTCGAGTAAACAGTAAAATATAAAAAAATTTAATTTGTACAAAAAAAAAAGTATGTTTGTCGACTTTGCTCGACAAACTCCAGACTTTTGTTGAGTAACTCGACAAATAATTAAACACTAAAAAATAAAAAATAATAAAGTAAAAAACATAAAATAAACTTTGTCGAGTAACTAAATAATTTAAATTGTAGAACAAAAAAAAAAACAAATAAATAAGTTACTCGACAAAAAGTTCAATAATTAAACAATGAAAATTTTAAAACAAATAAAGTAAACAATAAGAAAAAAAAGATTTAATCTTTGTCGAGTTAAAAAAAATAAAGTAAACAATTTTAAAAAAAAATTTAATATTTGTCGATTAACTAGACAGGTTTTATCGAGTTACTCGACAAAATCTTTGTCCTCCGTAAAATCTTTGTCTACTCGACAAAGAATTGATCCTAATTAAATCGACTCGACAAATAATTCAAATTGATCCTAACTAAATTTAAATTTGTCGAGTTAATATGGGGATGGTGATTGTGGATTATCCAATTTTGTTTACATTTTTATATCACAATGTTTCAACTACCATGCTCAAACATTGCTGAAACATGAGAAATTTAGATTTAATCTATAAATAAACAAATGTAAAAATGAAGAGATTTGATAACTTCTATGAGTTATCAAGATAAATATTAACTTACAGATAACTTGTATGAGAAATTTGATCTAAAATAATCTATAAATAAACAAATGTAAAAATGAAGAGATTTGATAACTTCTATGAGTTCTCAACAGAAATATGAACTAATAACTAACTTCTAGAAATATGAACTTACATGTAACTTCTATCAGTTCTGAGCACAGAAATTTAGACTGAAATTCTAGAGTTCAAAGTTTTAGTTCTGAATTCTTAGGTCGCAATTTGGGGGTTATGGAAGATGTTGGTGATATTGAATAATTTGAGAGAAATCTTTGGTGTCTGGAAGTAGGTAGTATAAAGAAGAAACATAACCAGGAAGTAGGTAGTATAAAGAAGAAACAATTAAACGATATCTGAAACAATGAAATGAAATGATGGCGTATTGGACGAAATTTAAACATTAAAAAATTTAAGACTCTTATATTATTACAGAGAACAGAGAAATTTAGACTGAAATTCCAGAGTTCAAAGTTTTAGTTATTAATTCTTAGGTCGCAATTTGGTGATTATGGAAGATGTTGATGATATTGAATAATTTGAGAGAAATCTTTGGTGTTAGGAAGTAGGTAGTATAAAGAAGAAACAATTAAACGAAATTTAAACAGTAAAAAATTTGAGACTCTTATATAATTGTAAGGACATGATACAACTGTCTAGTTCCAAATACAGAGGTAGAACCGAATTGGAGAACTATTAAGTTCAAGTTTGATCCTGACTTTTTGATACTTCCAAAAAAAAAATTATGTGTAAATTGTGGTGCATTTTTTATTGTTTTAATTTTGTTATTCTTTCTTTTTGAGACACCAAAAATAGTGGAAATTCATTGGAAATTCTACTCATACATGATATAGGCGTCTAGTTCCTAGAGTTGAATTGGAGAATTAATATGTTCTAGTTTGACCCGGTTTGATTTTTCAATACTTCAAAAATGAAAAATTAAAATTATAATCTGCAAATTGTCGTGCATATTTTCTTATTTCACTTTCGTTTTGAGACACAAAATATGTTGAGTATTCTCAATACCTATTTATTCATGTTTGCTCATATAAATAAATTTGATGGCTAATTTAATAGAAAAATTATAATTAACTAATTTGATTAGAACTGAGAATCGAACTAGAATCTTTCTGTTGGCGCTTCTAAGAACCAAAATCATTTAAATTTTAACTAAAATTGAACTAATTATTCAATTTTCAGTTCTAAATACCATAACCAATTAAATTTTAATTAGAATCGAATAGAACTACCTAGTTATATTTTATTCTAGTTCAATTCTAGTTTAAAAATGTCAATTAAAGTCCAATGAAAAAGTGTACATGTCAAGTAACATCCCGTCTAAAAGATAACCGGCTAAATATATTGACACTCACTACAGGAAAGTATATATATAGAGACAACATAAGTCATCGCTATAAGATCATAAGTCGACGATTTTGTTAAATAGCGGCGACAAAATCGTTGCTATTAGTCATATCAATAACTTAGTGCCTCTTATTCTGTAGCGATGATAATATGTCCCTCTACAGAGATTTTCATTTATACCGACAATATTGTCACCTCTACAATGTCATGCTCAATGTATTTGAATTAGGGTCATTGATACAACATGGTTTCGCTACAGCGACGACTATACCCCTTCTCTTTCTTTGACTTTTGTTGTTTATCAACGACGAATTTATCACCGTAGTGTACGTAAGAGTATGGCAACAAAAATGTTGCGTCGTACTCGTTTGTACGGATAAGATATATCGACGACATTGTCCCCCACTATAAAGTATTTTAATTTTTTTCAAAAAATTAATATTTTACATACTACATAAATCCCACGGGTCCTCCAAACTCCCGTTGTTGTCCTCGTCATCCTCATTTTTTTGGCACAAAAATCGGTAATCTCTACTCCAAATTAGCTGTAAGACATGCAATAGTTAACTCCATTTAGTAGAGCTGGGCTTCGTACATTGCAAACCGAGGATCATCGGTGTAGACAGAATCAGAAGACTAGTTGCTTTCTTGTAGGGCGTTCAATGCAGTGGTGGAATCCAGGGAGGGGGATCTACCCACCGAAACCTGTCTGACTCTACAAATGTGTCCTTGTAAAAGCAATAGCATGCTCGTCCATCGACTAGCCACTGGAAGTGGTATAGGTTTGCTGAGTCTCTCTTATCTCAACAAGGTTATCCTATGAAAGAAAAAACCCAATAATTAACAATATTGAATGCTAAGAGAACAATTACAACGTTATAACGTAAGTTGTACTTACATAGTCACCAGCCATCTCTGAATTCACCCAATTGTCAGATCGAAAATGTGTAGCAGGTCTTGAAGGACTCAATAACGTCTAACCACTACTGGGTCTCGAGATCCCTCTACAACAATTTCAATACAAAATTTTGTTAAACATGCATATGTTATGCATTAAAGTTGATGTAATCGGAAGATAAAAATTTACTTGTACCTGATTGTTTCGCACGGCAGAGAAGCCCTTGGAGCCCTGGATGCTCAAGTATTTGCCCTATTCTTTGTCGATTGTGCCTGAAGACATAGAAAGTCACATAAATGTAAAATTTATACAAATATTATCATAAAATCTTAAATATAAATGATGCGACGTATCACTAAATTAGGACTTGTGAAAAAGTCTGCGCATTTCTGTTAGTCTCGATGAACAGTTCATCGTACGAAAGATTAGACCCATGCTCATTCAAGTAATTATGCACCTTGAGATTGTAATCCCAGTAGCGATCTCCGGGTGATTGATTGCGGCACAGATCACTCGGTACTCTTCGAGCGACTGATCACCCTAGAGGTCGAAGTAGCTATGCAATATCGAAAAAATATTTTTTAATGCATATGATATAGAATAATATGTTTACATTATTTGTAATGAAAAAAATTTGTATTACTTACTTTGACGATCATACGTAATAGTGCCCGCTGCTTTTCTGGGACATTCGCCCAAGAAGTGTAGCAAAAGGGCATGGTGAACCTTACTTGGTTCCCGACCAGATGTGTAAAGTACTTCGTGTTGTTTCTGCTTTGCTGCATCGTCTGTTCGACATTGTTGAACGTGATGAGAATTGACTTTTTTCCATTCCCTTGCCAAACATTTTCGAGGTTAATGTCTCGAGATACCCCGTTTCTTCATTGAAGGTGTTACAAAATAAAATATGTTACAGATGATGAGAAATTCAACGATAATTAAGTAATAGTAGAGAATCGAAAAATAAAGAATGTTGGAACAAAAGATTTTATCGGACTCGCATGAACTATGCAGCCTGTGTGGTGGCCGATGAAGGAGATGGCCTACACGGTCACCACCGTGAAACATGACGTCAGCCATAGTAGCAACTGACAAAACAAAATATTAGTCAATTCACAAGCTTTGTAAGATAGTGTCTTCAAGTTCATTCTCTGTAGTTTGAGTAAGTGAGAAAAAAATCCAACAAAGTGGGTTGAGTAGGAGCCACGACTTGAAGGTGAGACTCTGGTGGCCCACAGTCCTAGCTTTTTATGGTAAGGTTCGTTTTGATACCACAACAATTTTATTTACAAACTTAAATTATTAGAGAGGGAATGTATTTATTAAATTAAATTATGTCTTTAAAATAAATAAGTTCGAGAATTAGATTGTATTAAGTTCCTATTGATTCTTCAACCTACAAATTCTAATATTTTTAAAAGATACTTCAAACTATCTAATTATTCTAAAATAATGTGAGATGTAATTTTTATAAATGGAAACTATTTATTTGGAATATTTTCCTTATCCTACATAAAATAAAAGAGACTTAAAATCATCACTATTCATGTGGTCATTGAAAACGACGTCATTTTGATAACATCACCATGACACTTTAAAAATAAATAAATTGGCAACATACTCCCTATCAGCTTATCTTCTTCCTCACTCATGTCCCTTCACTTTAATTCGTCTTCTTTTGTAAAAAGGGAAAAATTGTCCAATGACCCTTTGCAAAAAAAAAAAAAAAAAAAAAAAAAAAAATGAGGCAAATTCTCACCATGATCTGTTTCTGGCTGTCGTCATCGTCGATGTTGGTTATGTTTTTCATTTTTTGGGTACAAATTAAGTTTTTCTCGCTTGATTCTTGATCTGACTTTTTTGGGCTTTTAGTGTAAGACGTTCAAGGGTTATATCGAACAATTTTCTTATTTTTTTTCGGTTTGGTTTTGCTCAGATAAGGGTTTATTTAGTTTGATTCAGCATGCCTGATCTCTCCACTTTGTTCTCTCATCAAATTGCGAGCATCTAAGGTTGTGTATGAGATTGAATTAAAAAATTGATTAGTCGGTACATATTCAATTTATTTGATTCAAGATTTTGTTTCATGAATTCAATGTTAATTGATACTTCAGTGTATGAGATTGAGTTAAAAAATTATGATATTCTATTAACACTCCTCTGCCCATTTGTATTGATGTATTTGAGTTGGTTTTGTTTTTTTTTTTTTGTTTTTTTTTTTTTTGTTTTTGCTTCTGGAGGTATCCTACCCAGTTTCCTTGAATGTATGTATTATACATTTCCTCTTTTGCTTCATTAACATAAGCTTTAATACATAAGCTAGCGGTGAAAATGTCTTAGATCTGGGTTTTTTTGCTATTGTCGTCCAATTGTTGGTGGTCTTCGATTTGGGTTGTGGTTGCTAGGTTATTTATTATCTCGATTTTGTGGAATTCGATGTTACGGAGTACATCTATCTTTAACTGATTTTGATCGATTTGTCGAATTTGGGGCCAGTTTGATCCGGTGTTTGTTGATTTTTTTGTGTGATTTGAGTTAACTTAGTTTGGGTCAGTTTTAGAAATTTGGGGTTTTTGTATTTTCATCTTTTCTGGTGTCCGATCTGTGTTTGAGTTCGTTAGTATTCGTTTGGATGTTCAAAGTGTCCATACTTTTCCTAAATATTTGATGTTAAAGAAGGTATGTACAACTTCTTCTTCTTCTTCTTTTTTTTTTTTTTTTGAATCTCATGTTAATAATTCATGTGGCCGTGGTTTCTCAATATTTTCCCGTTTCTTTGTCTAATTTTTATTTTCTTTGTTCTTGTTTCCTGAATTAGAGAAAGAATCCTAAGCTCTAATCACAGTCGCAACCACCACTGCCTACTCGGGTTGGAAATTTTTTTTTTTTATTTGGTGGTTTCCATCTTCCCATCTTTCTTAGTCTATTATTGTTTTTGTTGGTTGTGTTTTCTCTGTTGCAGGTTTGCCGTGGTAATACCATTTTTTGAAAGAGTCACTATGTCAGCTAGAGCCTAAAGTGAATGCTTAATTGGAATTATCATTTTAGTAATGAGAGGTAATGCCATACTTTTATTCAATGGTTATTTCCATAATACCATAAAACCATTTAGTGGAATCGGCTTACTATACTCTAATATATGCATATGCATATTTTATTTTGTATACTCTGCATGTCTGTTAATTTATTTAGGGTTAATTATACTAATTGTCCCCATTCTTTTAAGTTTGTAACGATTTCATCCTCATTCTTTTTTTTCCAACAGATATCATCCATATTCTTCTATTTATTCTCACAGATAGTCCCCAAATCACAATTTTCATTATTCTGACAATTCTATGATAATTTTACCCCTTGAATTAAATAAATTAAAATGATAGGAAAAAAAATAAAGTATTGTAATTTGGCTCTTAACATTTTCAAAAGTACAAATAAATTCTAAACAATTTTATTTTATTCAAATAAGTGTTATTCCATTAATTGATAGAAATACAAGTCATTGAGGCAGCAACAGAAAAGAAAATTCCATTAACTGATAGAAAAGTTGCAAAGAATTAAAAAATTACAATTCCTATCAAATCTAAGAAGAGGGCTCAGTCGCTTTATCCTCATCGTCCCCCACTCTATTAAAGGGAATTTATCCTCCAGCGAAGCGATGTCCAACTCGGAAAAGTCTGAGCATAGGACTGCAAGCACCTCCTAGTGGTAGATGATGGAAAAGAAACTGGAAAAGTTGGAGTACGCCTCTGCAAAATTAGCAGTAAACTCTACCTTAGCATTCTCCAGCTTCTCCAAACTTTCCTTCTCAGCCAAGGTGGAATGCATCTCACGTGGGCTCTTCTCTTCGTCTCCTCCAGCAGAAGTGCCCCCTGCAGCCTCCTTCCCATTGCTGCTGGTAGGGGCCTCGTCAAGCGCCACCACCCATGTGGCTGTCACGACCAATTTTTTTTGCTTCGGGGTCTGGAGGGTGTACTTTGACATCTTCAATCACTTCACTGATTTCTCATTTTCAGTCACTTCTCCACTCACCTTTCCACCCCTAACAAGCCTCTTCAACAGAGGACTGGAATTCTCTTGGGCCAGGTCTTTTTGTTTCTAAGGCACTGAAGCCTCAATCCTTGGCTTTTTTGCTAGAGGGACTTCATCCCCTGAGGAGTATCCTAAGCAACTTGCCTCGGCACGGGATGTTGGGCCTCTTATTCACACGTTTGAATTGGGAAAGAACAATCAGGGTTGGTGTATATATATGTAGGGTGGGGTTGGGGTTGGGGTTGGGGTTGGGGTTGGGAGTGGGGGATGGTAAAAGATGATTTTTTTTTTTTTTTGGGGAAGAACATTTATTTGAATAAAATAAAATTGTTTAGGATTTATTTGTACTTTTGAAAAGATTAAGGGCCAAATTGCAATATTTTCATTGTATTTTTTTCTTATCATTTTAATTTATTTAAGGCAATGGGTAAAATTGTCATAGAATTGTCAGAATAGTGAAAATTAGTGATTTGGGGACTATATGTGAGAATAAATGGAAGAATGTGGATGATATCTGCTAAAAAAAAAGAATGGGGATGAAATCGTTACAAACCTGAAAGAATAGGGACCATTAGTATAATTAACCCATTTATTTATGAAAATGCGTAGTTGATTTTGTTGGTGGAAGCAAGATAATGGTTGTGATATTAGTCATTGTAAAGTTGTTTGAAATGATATTTGAAATTTGATTCGTTAAATGTCATTGTTTTTACTTTGTAATAGGAATCTGATTCTTGCATAGCATAAATAAGAAAGCATACTCCTTGAGGAATATTATCATAAGGAGAGTACTTAAGAATATACTCGAAGTAGGACTTTATTTGAGGAATCTTGATTTCTTCATGTAGTGGTGTCAATCCGGGTTAGGCGGGCCGGGTCGGCCCGCCTCCGATGAGGCCCGGTAACGGCCCGCGTTCAAAAAAGCCCGCGCCACCGCGGGTTGCGGGCCGGGTCGGCCCAGACAACGAAATTTTTTCAAAAGCCCGGCCCACCCATTGGCCCATACAGGTCGAGCCCATATGGGTCGCGGTTCGATCCGGTTCGGCCCGTATGAATAAAAAATTACTTTTTTTTGAAATTACTAAAAAAATTTAGTTACTTATTGTAATTAAAAAAAAATGTTTACATATATAACAAAAAATGTATTAAATTACTAAATAAAAAATAAATAACAATGATAAATTCACATTTGTTAATTTTTTAATTCAATTTCTATTTTTTATTTATATATTTAAAGACTAAAACGTGAATACATCTGTCACATCTTTCACTTTAAACGACTCTCTGCCATTTGTTTTTTTATTTTTTTTTAAATATCATTTCAAATATGAAAGTTTGAATTTTCTGCCCATTTTTTTTTTTTTAAAAATCAAAGCGGTTCACGGGCCGGCCCGCGGGTTGGCCTCTTCGGCCCGTGAACGGCCCGCGGGTTGGCCTTCTCGGCCCGTGAACAGCCCGCCCGGTTCACGGGCCGGCCCGCGGTTCCGGGTCGAGGCGGGTGGGCCGATACCGGTTCGGTCGGCCCGCCCGTCTTGACACCTCTATCTTCATAGTCCAAAGTAGTGAGAGGTAAGCAGGGATCCAATAGAGTGTTGATTTAGGGGTGGGCATGGGTTGGTTTGGTTCGGTTTGGGCTCAAACCGACCAATTCGGTTTGGCCATTATCTAAAACCGAACCAAACCGTCGCGTTGGATGAAACCGATCCAAACCGAACCGACCAATCTTGGTTCGGTTTGGTTCGGTTTGGACGGTTTGGCCTTTAATGTTTTGGGCTTGTATACACAAAAAAAATTAATTTTATAATTCCCATTTCAAATTTTCTTTACAACATGTAACATGTTATTAACAAAAATTTACAAAAAATTTAAATATAACTCCCATTTATAAAATAACCTATAATTTACAACCTGTTTTTTGACATGTTATTTATAAAAATAACTCCCATTTCTCGGTTCGGTTTATTTAGCGGTTTTGGTTCCGTTTTTTTGCCCAAATCGAAACCAAACCAAACCAAACCGAATATATTTTTTAAATTAGTAAACCAAACCAAACCAAACTGCCAAATTGACCCGATTCGGTTCGGTTCGGTCCGTTTGAGCGGTTTGGTGATTTGGATGCCCACCCCTAGTTGATTACGTCGAGCAAAGGAACCTAACAGAGAAATTGAACAAGTCATTCTTCAAAACAAATGTTTATTCAAACTTTGAGAACCCAAAAAATAATAATAATGAATAAACAAGCATTTGTTGCTTCCATACGCTCAACTTTCTAATTATAATTAATATCTCGGCTTACTTTACAAAATGGCAGCATGAAACAATTCAGGATGCATATTGATGGCTGCCCCCACAAGAAGGCATCATGCACTCATATTTAGAGCACCGAGCCTCTATGAACAAAACCCTAATTGATAAGATACTCACCACATGAAACAAAATCATATATGGAGTTTAACTTGTTGAATCCACAACCAGATTTATGCCAAGATGGATTGGAACCAAATTTACCAAATAAGTTTTTTATAAAGTTTTACCAAATTTATACCAGTGGTTTGTTGGATTATAATATTTACATCTTATGCTCATTTTGCAAGTAAATATGGAACCATGAAGTTTTAAAAATTATATAATTTTATTGTTTATCAGGTTCGAAATTTACAACTTATTTGTATATGTTCTGCAAGATTTAATTTTTTGTGCTTTGTTATTGTTACAATAACTATTGTTTTGGAGGATAGATGCTAGGTCAGGAAATCATGGACTTATAAATTATTGTTAACCTTGAATATGTCAAAAATGAGCTGTGGAAACCTTCAGTATCTTTAATATTTATTGTTTTGCTATTTTTAATAATTATTTGCTGATGATAATTATGTGTTCTTTTGCTTTCATTTTGTCATTTTCCCTACTTATGGATTGTTCCCGATAGAGTTTTTTTTATTGATGTGGAACATATTTTGCATATATTTTGCAGTGTGAAGTAATTTGTGGCATATTATTTCTGGTACTATAGTCACTTTTTTGACTTTTTCTGTCCAAATTCTCGATCAATATTATGTAATTAATACTTAAGGCAAATGCAATGCAATTTAAAGACCTGGTTATTGAATTGTGAAAGCCACTAACATTATGTTGATGGATTAATTTTTTCAAACATAAATTATTGTGTAAATGTGACACTCATATTATTTCATTCATTTTTTTTTTGTAAGCTTGTTATCTACTTTCTGTAACCGTCGAGAATTGACCAAGAATTGTCTCCATTTTTCATGTATCTTTATCTGATTAGAATTATTATGCTTATTTGGCAATGAGGAAGTGCTGCATTTGTATGTAAAGGGAGACGTGTGTATTAGATGTTCATGTATATTCTTAAAGTGTCATTCTATGATGACTCTAGTGTAATGAGTTTGAATTTTGAGCTTTCGTGCTCTTTGGTATGTAAGAATACAAGCAGCTGGTATGCCTTTTGTTTTGGTTCACTTGATGAGTAATGATGTTGTGTTCTAAATAAAATTGCAAGTTTGGGGTTAGTTGTATTCTATCTGTGATTGAATTTGAATAAAATTATTAACCTCATATTTATTAATATATGTATACAATAAAGTGAGGAGAAGGGTTGGCGTTTCTCGGGTTAGTTTGTCAGAAAATGTCATATTCGCAGATCATTCCTCTTTTGATTCTCTGGTTTATTTGGACTGCGAGGAATGATGTAAAGTACCAGAATATCTTTATGGAACCGAGACGGATCATATGGAGAGTATACCATACTATTTCTCTACTACATACATGCCGTTTATTTCAGGTTATTCATTGGCGAGGGGATATGGATATTGCTCCTCTTCTTGGTATATCTCTTACTACTCCATCTCTTCCTCCCCCTGTTTTGGTTTATTGGCGCATTCCACCATTGGGATCTTACAAGGTCAACACTGATGGATGTGTCAAAGATGGATTTGCGAGTGGAGGGGTAATTATTAGGGATTCATCAGGTCTGTGTGTTCGCGTCTTCTTCTCTTTATATGACGAGTGCCCTATTTTGGAGGCCGAGCTCAGGGCTATTTTTGATGGTATCATTCTTGCTCGGAAGACTGTACTATCAGATTTATGGGTTGAGGCCTACTCTATTCTGGCCATTCACTGCATCACCAAAGGTGGAGGACTTTGGTCTATTCAGGCAACTCTTCGCCACATCAGACATCTCCTTGTCTCCGACCATGATACTATTTCTCATATTTATTGAGAGGGTAACCAGGTGCTGATTTACTTGCTTCAGAGGGTTGGGATCGTCATTGTTATTTCAAGTACAGCGCTCAAGACTTACCGCGGCAATGACGAAGCTTAGTTCAAATTGATTGACATGGATTTCTTACATTTAGGGGCCTATAGATTATTTAGGACTTATTGTTTGGGAGGTAGTATCTCCTTATTTATTGTTTATTAATTATTCATTTATTTGTTTGTTAGCTCTTCTGATTGGAGGTCATGTTTTATACCCCCTCTCCCATGTATTTTTTATGAGTTATTTATATAAGGTTGGGGTATCTAAACCCCTCCATCATTTCCTGGTGGAGGCCTGACAACCTCATTGGGGATGTGATGGTGTGTTGACTAAAAAAAATGAGGAGAAGGGTAGGAGAAGTTGGAGTTTTATTTAAATAATTTGTGGTTTTGGTAGGAGAGCAAAGAGCTGCGGATGCAATCTCCAAAGGATGGTGTCATTAACTTATAATTTTAACCTTGAATACGTCCAAAATGAGCTTAGATACATTGCAAATTTTAGAAAAGAGAAATAAGAACTGAAATAGTTAGTAATTGATTGGCAACAGATGGGTAGTACCTTATAACCCATATTTATTAGCCAAATTTGATTGTCATATGAATGTTGAGATTTGTTCCACGATAAAAGCTGTTAAGTTTTTATACAAATATGTTTACAAAGAACATGATAGGGTTAATTTTTCTATAAATCATAAGGATCCTCCAGCTATTATAGATGAGATTGAGACGTTTCAGACAGTTAGGTGGATTTCTCCACCTGAAGCTGCCTGGAGAATTTATGGATTTATTTTGTAAGAAATTAATCCATATGTAATTTCTCTCCAATTACATCTTGAAAACAATTATACGGTAACATATAGATAATTTGATGATCTTCAGAGAATTGCTAAAACAGATTTTTTCAAGAGAACAATGATAACTGAGTATTTCCGCACAAATATTACTAATGAAGGGGCAAAAACATTTTTTTTACAAACAATTCCCAGAATAAATTTCCACATAATTTTGATTGAATTGATAACTATTTTGCTTCACAAAATAACCTTATCTTCACGACTCAAATCAATTCACACTATCACAAACAAGATTTATACAGTTTTACGTGCAACGCACGTGGCACCACTAGTTATTTTTATAAATGGGAACTAATGTACTCTTTCTTTACTCAGGTGGCATCTTTTTAATTGAAATAATTTTGTTAAATAATTTGGTCCTAAAGCTTTACCAACTTTCTTCTTTTCTGGGACTTCCTTAAACTATATGAACCAGACTCTTCAAAACAGTAAGAGAACTTTGCTCTTTTTGAAGTTAATAGCATTTGCTATCTTCATTCTTGCTTTATCAAGTTAATAGATCATGAATTGAATGAACGAGCAGTGCATTCTGCCAATCTTGAAGTTCCATGTTGTTATGTATATATTGATGCTGATATACTGCCAATTTTGCTGGTGTGCTTATGATGTTTCTTTCCTGAATGTAATCACCATAAGTAGGGCTAGTGTTATCCAGAATATGGGATTCGTTCTTTTTCTCTCCTAGTTTATTTAACTTAAGTGGAAAAAAGCCATTTTCCTTATCGTCCCTTTACACTGTGTTTGGCTGCAGTGGAAAAAAGCCATTTTATTTAACTGCAGTGGAAAAATGCTATTATAAAGAGAGAAAATAGAGAACCCAAAACAGAAACGTGAGGGTTAACAATTTCATTTGATGCTCTTTTCCTAAACTAGAGGACAATAAACCAAAAGGGAGCAATTTTAGCCATCTCTCTAACAAAGATTCTAAAAGAATTCGAGTATAATATTCAACTCAACCATCAATTTTCTCACCAATTATTTTGAATAGCTAGTCGAGTAGTAAATTGGTACTTCCATCTTGAAAATGCCTTATTGTACAATGAAAATAAATAAATAAATAAACCAAAATTTATTAAAAAATAAACAAGGGCTAGAAAAAAAAATTGAGTGGACTTACCTGGAAATGGATTACAGATAACTTTGCGATTCGAGATAATTATTAGTAGAATGGAAAAGTAGATGGATTTGAACTTCAACTTCAGCTTCAAATTCAAATTCGAGAAAATTATTAGTCAGATTAATGTGAATAAGACAGTGGTGTGAAATATGTTTGCTATCAAATTCAAGAACATGAGAAACGAAGGAGCGGTGGTGACGTCTAAGGTTGGGAAGTGGGGGAAAGAAATGGAGAAAAAGAGAGACAATTCTGATATTAAACTAGCTATTATATAGCGACGGCAAAAATCTTATCTAATATTTAAAGCGATGAATTTTTTAAATAACTTTTGTAGTCACTAATTAGATATGGGGACGGAAACGTAATGAACGCACCACAAAAAGTGCCTTTATGTTAGTATAAATATTTTGAAACCAATTGTTGACGCTGTAATTGTCGCCGCTATAACCATCCAAAGTAATATTATTATTGATTTTTAGGGGAAGAAATTGTTTATAAATTAATAAAAATAATTTTAATTATGTTAAAATTAACTATACATATAATTAATTAAAATTAATATAAATTTATTAATTACTACGCAATTATCTAAATTGTCTAAGGAAAGATTGATTACAGACGACAACATTCAATTTGAGTCACTATTAAGATATGTTTGATTGTCGTCGTCGTCATCACCGTCATCCTTGTTACTTTCACTGTCTGTTTCTTCATCCTCATAGTCTTCCACGGTATCATCTTCCAAATCCTCAATGTTAATCAACGATATATCTCCAGTAGTGTTAGAAGATGATCGTCTGATAACCGACGCACGAACCTCATCAGCTTTGCCGTCGTCTCGATGCAATGTTATGTGCTTTAAGTTTCCCTAGATCAACAATCAGAGGAAAACTGGAAAAGTTGCTATCATGTATCTCATCTATCTCAGTAAGGTCAGATTCCAGAATGTCTCAAGTGCTCCTGTGATGGGCTTCTTCTACAACTTGCCAATGTAAAATATGTGCTTTGCTTGAGTAGCCAGTATGAACTAATCATCCATGTACATATGTGCACTGACATCAATACTTATAACGTCCTTCTTAGTTACGCCTCGTCTGCCATCACACCTAAACCATTTGCATCAAAACAGAACTACGGAAAATTCCTCCCTGAACTGAAGCTCTACTATCTCCTGTAGCTGCCCACAGTAAGTTTCACCCCTATCCATGGAAAAGACATGCCGATGTTCTTAGTTTTCTTTCGAATGTCACGATCAAAAGTTACGAATTGAACTCCATTCACGACACAAACGGAGTACAACATGCGTGTAACATCCAGTAGCCAAAGAAAACAACTCTCGAGTAACTTAAGGGATGCTGCTTTGGCGTAAGATGATGTGAAACATAGTTTTAATCAGTAAATGTTATAGAAAACAAATTTGTGCATCTATTTGAAAGGGAACTTATCATAACACGATTACCTTCTTGTAATACCATCTATGAAAGTCTCTTCTATGTACATGGTCAATGTTTGGATAGGCATTACTCAAGAGCACCTGCTTGCTGTGAAATGTAAATATGATGAACTAAATATATTACACGACAATTGATAAATGGAATGGATATATTTAACAAAGTAATCTTACTTCATGTAAGTCTTTATTTGTGGACAGTTGTTGATGATGTAAAACATTGCCTGATTTCGAACATCGGCAATGTCTCATTTCCAATTGGGCGACGTTGCGACTTAAAAACAAAAAGTTGTCTTCTCGATACACTGACATCTTCGTTCCTCTCCGATTGGTTGAACCTAGTTTTTATGTCTTAAAAATATATTGAACAAAAGGTCAATGCCTCGTCAACCACATGCCATATATCCTTCGACTATTGAACCATTGGGCATTGCTCAATTTCTAGCAGACCGGACAAGTTTGTCTATTAGCATGCTTGTCCCAGAACAATATACAGTCATTCTAGCAGGTATGAATAGATTTGTAGTACAACCAAGCTTCGTTATCATCTTTTTAGCTTTGTAGTGAGAGTCCACAAGGTTTATTTTCAGGAACGCTAGCTTCAACTGCTTCAGAAAACCATTGACAGACTTATTTGTCCATTTATTCACCACCTTCATATGCATCAACTTCACTAAAAAGTTTAATGACGAGAACGATGAAACTCCTGGGTATTGTTCTAAATGTAGAGCCTCAAAAATTCGTCATAGTGCACATCGGAACCTGTAGCAACATACTCATGCCCGACTATGTTGTCCATGACATCCATCATCTTATCTCTTACACCCGCTCATTCACTTTGTGCATGCATATTCGCATGCAAAACCTCGGTCTTGCCATGGTAAATCCACGTGACATAACTCTCCGTAAAACCATTATGTGAGTTTCAACAGTTTCCAATAGATGCGTGAGCCCATTTAAACATCTTGTGCACGGACATCTAATCATTCCCCTATCATTTACGAATGACCTTGCCCTATTTATAAATATTAGTTAAGAATATGTGCGTTGCACATAATTTTGTAATAATATTATGAATTTTATATAATAATCATCGATTAATATAATACTTATAAAAACTCTTTTTTAATCATAAGCTCATTCATAACTATGACCAACTAAGGAATAACAGTTAAGTTTCTTAGGAAAACTGGTGGTTCATTAAAAAGTACATGGCCTACGTAAATGTGAAGTTTGAAGAATTGATGACGAACATGTTAATATAGTGTTGATACTCTTTTAATTATATTTTGAAACATATATCTAATGTCATATCAAGAAAATGCAACTTTCTTTTATGAAAATTAGTATCAAATTCTAAAATATAAAATAATATGTATAACACAATTTTTTATTGATTTTCTTCATATCATTATAATAAAAAGCACATGGAAATTAAGCAATTTAGTCAAAAAAAAAAAAAAAAAAAAAAAAAAGGGAATCCCAAAATTATTTGACATACAATAAAGAAGAATTTTCTCGTGCACTATCCTCACTAAATCACTGTTCAAAGCATTCAGTTTTAACATACCTATAAACTAATGTTTTTTTTTTTTTTTTCGTTTCATGCATTCAATTCATTCTTAATAAAATTTATGATTTTAAATCATCACGTAAAACTAATATGCGAGAGTTACCTTATGATGGCACGACTCAATTTATCCAAGTTAGTAAATGTTAACACTCTTCCTCAGCTGCGGACTTAAGAGAGCTAGAGCAACACCAATCCTTTTTGTTCTAACTTGTTCTTCTTCAATAAATATATATTTAATTTCTTACAAAATGACATAAAATATCATTCAAGCTTAAATCCTTTTGCTATCAAGACTACCACGATAATTAACATTTTTAACTAGAACAAGCATTATAAATCAAGAAAACAGATACTGATATCAAAATTTAATTAAATAAATATTACCATCATATTCTCAAAAGTAGTGAATGCTTCATGGAAAATTAACGCATCCACTATTACAATATTACTATCAAACTAATCAAAAATTAAAAACCGTCCATGCGAAGGAAAAAAATAAAAAAACAATTCCCAGCATAATTGAAAAGAAAGAAGAACAACATATGATGAAACTATGAATCAATAATAAGAAAGCCGAAATCCTCTTGTTTTGTTATGTTGATCAAAGAATTTGATTAAATTCTCATGCATAATAAAATTGACTCTTTGAGTGTTTACTATTAAAGATAATAATTTCAATATATTAAAAACCTTATTGGCATTACATTTTTATTTATTTTCATTAATTACAATATATAATGAAATTTAAAGGGGCAATCTACTTTCAATGATCCTAAATGCAATATTTATTTGGTATTAAATAATTTAAATTTAAATTAAAGCAAAAATAAATAATACTAATTGAAAGAGAATTTTAGGAATTATAAGTTATTTGCGGAGGCAATATCGTCCATAAATGTTTCTCCCACACTGGGACTTTTATATGTAGTTTCAAACTGTTCCAAAATTCTTGAGATTTGTGCAATTTTTAATCTTTATCCAACTCTTATCAATATCCATTTCTGATATGCTGCAAAAACACTGAAAAATATTAAGTAAAAATTTCGAGTGACGTGAACATATCCTAAGTCCTCATTATCACTCTAATTCTAATTAAAATTTAAGGGCCCTAACCATTCATCATTGATATGTGAATAACGAATTGTGTTAATTTTTTCTATTACCGCCACTATTTTCTTGTGTAAATTTCGACAGCATCTCTCCAGTGTTATCCTAAATGTGCGATTTATATTAAATATAGTCTACATCCGGAGAACAGCAAGGAGATATCACTGTAATCAACATGCGAAAATATAGGCTTAACAGGAGAATTTGTTAGCAACACAATTCGTAATTCACAGATCAATGACAAACTCTCCAAAAATAGGAGAATTCAAAGACAAATTTGTAAATCACAAATTGCCCAAATTGCCCACGTGGGCAATTTTTGATTTACTAACTAATCTTCAAACGGTTTTCTAAATTTTACGTATGTGTATTGCAATGTATACAATAGAATATATGAAAAACATATTATAATAAGATGCGATGAAGACAATACTGGACATATGTAAGAGTAGCTCACCAAATGTCCAAAAATCGCTTCATTTATGGATTTCTCCACTGTTTCTATGTCTCATGCCAAGTTGGAGGAAATAAAGTGAAGAAGAATGAAGAGGAAAGACTGAAATAGGAGCAGCCAATAACGGCCACAATATTGTCTCAATAGATGAGCAAGTTGTCCCTACAGATATCCAAAAGGCGCCAATATTTTCCGCTCTCTGCCAACTCTGAAGAGATGACGTATTAGTAGTATAATGAAGACATATGTCGTCTCAATACTTGGTCTACATATACAACGGTGACATCTAAAGTAGCCATTGTAGATTTTGACGATTCTAGCACTATTACGGCGACATATGCCGTCTCTATATGTACTAAAAAGGGCTCGTATACTTCTTGCTATTAGCGAACTCTATAGCGACGACATTAAATGTGTCGTCGCTATTTATTATGTGATGTCGTTGCTATTTATTATGGAAATTATCGACAAATTGTGCACTATTGCGATGATATATGTCGCCAGTGTATAGCCATAAATCTAAAGCGATGACAATGAACCATCGTCGCTGTATGTCTATACTATTAGCGACAATATAACATTGTCGCTATTATTGTCATCGCTGTAATGTCTGTTTCTTGTAGTGACTACATTTTTTATAAGTACATTACATTTAAATTGCATGAAAGGTCTATGACATTTTATTCATTATTATACTTACGTTTTCAACTTTTTTTTATCGCATTCTTATCTTCAACCTTCCAATAATTAACATATCTTTTTTCTAATATTTTTAATTAAATTAAAAAAACAACACATACAAAATTATGACCCTCGTTTTAAAGTACACTAACATAATTTTTGAACCAAAATTGTCTTTACAGACAAAATGTATTAATTAATGATAAGAATACGATGAAAAAAATTAAGGTATAAATGTGATAATGAATAAATATTAAAAATATTTAATGTAATTAAAATGTAAAGTATGAATGAAAACATTGAACTCTTAGTCATGTCTTGTATGACTTACTCAACTTTCCAATGTTGCCGCGTACTCACTGAACTTTGGAAAGCTACAATTCGTTACCCGCTTATCACGATTTCGTAATGTCCAATAGACGAAAGTGCACATATGACTGACGAAATGCTCACGTGGCACTCATTTGAGGTTAAATTCTAGAGTTGAACTTTTAGTCATGTCTTCGATAACTCACTAAACTTTCAAATATTGCAGCGTGCTCACTGTCATCAAAGTACTTTCTCAAAATGCGATTTATACATAAGAAACATATGTTGTTTCTAAATTGAAATCTCTCAAAATCTATTCCCCTTAAATTCGATTCCTAACCCCAACCTCTTATCACCCGCGAAAAAAATGATAATGCTAGTCCACAAACCACCATAATCAAATAACACCACTCTATTTAAAAATCAACAATGTCGCACATGGAGTATGGATGACAACGGGGTGGGACGGAGGCGGGGCGACCATTACCATCCCTGCCTCGTCGAGGATTTTTAGGAGGCGGGGCCGGGGAAGGGGCGGGGGTGAGGATTGAAAAATCTCCATTTATCGTTCCGTTTAATTAATTAATTAATATATTTTTTATTTTTTCAATATGATTTAAATTTTAAAACATAAAATAAAATAAAATAAAAAAAATTCGAGAGCGGGTTCAGAGAATTTGGGACGGGACGAGTTTTTTGCCATTCTTAACATGGAGGGATCTATTGGTTTCTTTTGGTTGTTGTATTATGTACCCAAAAATTTGCGTGTATGAAGTTTTTCTCTTGGGAATGTGACCTTAAATGTGAAAAGTATATATTTTTTATTTATTGATGATAAATTTCATATTGCATCTCATTTGTTTGAACTTGTATTTCATGTAGAAAAATATGTATTTTAGTTATATTAGATTTCTTTTAGCAACTAACCGCCTTTGTTTTGTTTGTGCTGTGAAATTTGGAGGAGAATCCATACTTCATTGATTCTGAGAATGAATATGAGGATAATAATAATTTACTGTAGAGCAAAATGTCACTCAAGGCATTGAAATGGGTGTTGAAGACATATGTAGTACTTGAAGGGGTCGAAGAGGATAGCAATGCAATAGATGACTAAGTGATTATGCATTTGATGATAAATTTGATTTCTAAGAGGAGTGGTGATTCTCGATTAGGTTGATTTGTAGGGGTAGTATTGTTGTTTTGTCACATGAGAAAATGGGTTAGAGTTAGAGAATTGAATTTGGAAGAATAGACTTTAAGAGAATTCATTTTGGAAAAAAGAATATACGTTTTTCATGTATAAATAGCATTTTAAAAAAGTGATTTGACGACATGGAGGGACAGCTTCAATTGGTTGGAGGAATTAACCTCAAATGTATGTTATGTGGGCGTTCTGTCAACCACGTGTGTACTTTGGTCAATTGGCAGTTATGAATCATGACGAGTGATTAAAAAAACGTAACTTTCTAAAGTTCAGTAAGTATGCAGCAATATTTCAAAATTCAGTGAGTGATCGAAGATTCGACTAAAAGTTACGTGATTATTGAAATATTTTTCTACAAAATTTAACTTCAAATATGTGCTATGCGGACATTCTGCTAGTTACGTGTGTGATTTCTTCCATTGGCAATTATGAAATCGCAAATGATTAATATAACGTAAATTTCTAAAATTTAGGGAGTAGGCAGCATAATTTAAAAATCGAAGAGACAAATAAAATTCAATCGAAAACATATGAGTCAAAATTACCGTTTTATCATAGTTCATAACGAAATTTAAAGCAAAGAAAAAGTCAAAAACAAAAAAAAAAAAAGATGATTTCTTCCCTGTCGAACCTCTCCCCAACACCGTCGCTGACCACAGCGTCCCTGCCCGAATCCAAGTCCAAACTTCCTTCAGCATCCGCATCCGGACCTTCATCTCCTCCCGAACCGCAGGCTCGAAGATTCAAGCCTAGCCCTCAGCTAAACCGCTGGTCCAGAGCTCGCACCATACGGTCCGGCCGCAAACTAGAGCGTGTGGTTCAGCTGCCCGGTGGGGAAATGGACAGTTCTAATAGCTCTCCGGTTAGTAATAATGGTAATGATGGAAGTGAATTGCGTCTTCTATCTCCCTCTCACGAGAGCGGAAGTAACGGAGATGATTTAACGGACCTGACGGCGGGGAAGTCGATATATATGGTTTCTGATGGGACAGGGTGGACGGCTGAGCACTCAGTTAACGCGGCTTTAGGGCAGTTCGACTATTGTTTGGTCGATCGGGCTTGCCCTGTTAACACCCACCTGTTCTCCGGAGTAAGTTTCCTTCTCTTTTATCTTTTTCTTGGCGGTTTGATTTTATATTAATTCATTCCATTAATGGTATAGTTTTCATTATGCTTTTTACTTTTGAAAAAAACAACTTCTTTTATTTGAGAAAAAAGTAATTGTTCTTGATATCATGCTTGGAGTGGATAAGAATTCAAGTTTGATGATGGAGGAAGTTTGATTATACATTTTTTTTCTGACTTCTATAATATAAGTGAATGTCATATACGTATGGTGAAAGGTTTATTGAGAGAATCCACTGTTATCGAGTCACATAATGTGATTGTGTATGTTTTCATTATGAAAGTGTGTTTTACGTGTATAAATATTGAGGTAAGGGAAATGGGGGAGTCCATTTCTATTATCTCTGAGTTACTTGGATTTGAATCTTTATAATGTCAGGTATAGTATGGTAAATGCCTAACCGTGTTGTATAATGCTAGTTAAATGTATACAGTTTTTGATAAACTATCAACATGTATACTCGGTTGACCCCATTGCACATTGTTGGTAGAGCAAAGGAGTTTAGGTTCATTGTTTGTAAGAGAGAACTGGAAGATGGGTAGTAATTGATGAAGTTGGTAGAGAGGGACCTCAATAGGGTTTTCTGTTAATCTCTAAGTGGTAGATTTGGTGCCTAGAATGTTTATTATTTTCCAGTGCTAATCTTTTATGCCTTACGTAGTAGCTGTACAGCGTCAGTTTATTTAGGCTTCTTCAATATATTTTCTAAAGAGTTTTTCTCGAAATATATTCATTGATTAAAGTTTATTTACTGAAGCAGGTTTGTACCTACTGACAAGTTTATTATTCTAAATGATAATGTGTTCGATATTTTAGACATTTTATACTAAAAAGAATCAAAGAACTTATAATTATACATAAATATTTTATATATTTGTTATAATTAGTTGTTTGTTGGCCCCGTCAGTCAAATAGAAAAATGGATAATCCCTTTGCTTTGGGAAGAGCCATCTGATATTTAATTTCCATGCAATCTTAACTTGTTTGACTAGGTATTAGCACTGTGGATCCTACCTGTTTTTATGTTTTCTGAACTTCAGATGTATTCTGCTTGTTTAATATTGACTATCTGGGTTTATAATATCTGTCTTTTGGTGTTACATGCTAGTCAACTAACAATCAATTAAATTGTTTGAACAGCTTGATCCCTATGACATGATTAGCGTGTTAATGTCTTGTTCTGCAACTTTTTATTTATACACTGCACATGGATTTGTGATGGATAGCTTGACTTATTTGCATTGATATTCTATATTTGTGATTTCTAAGATCGATGATGTAGAGCGCTTGATGGAGATTGTCAAGCAAGCAGCCAAGGAAGGAGCAATGCTTGTGTATACTTTAGCCGATCATTCCATGGCTGAAACAGCTAGACAAGCATGTGAGCTTTGGGGCGTAACATCTACTGATATACTTGGCCCGATAACAGAGGCAATTGCTTCCCATCTTGGTGTCTCGCCTTCTGGTCTTCCCCGTTGGGCTCCAGGCAGGAAGAACTCCCTTAATGAGGAGTACTTCCAAAGGATTGAAGCAATTGAGTTTACAATAAAGCAAGATGATGGGGCCTTGCCTGAAAACCTGCTTAAGGCCGATATTGTTCTTACTGGTGTATCTCGTACAGGGAAGACACCGCTGTCTATTTATCTATCCCAGAAGGGATACAAAGTGGCAAATGTTCCAATTGTAATGAACGTAGGGTTGCCAAGGAGTCTATTTGAGGTTGACCCAGAGAAGGTCTTTGCCTTGACTATAAACCCTGTTGTCCTGCAAACAATCAGAAGGGCAAGAGCAAAGAGCTTGGGCTTTGATGACGAAATAAGGAGCAACTATTCTGAAATGGATTATGTGAAAGAAGAGCTGGAATTCGCCAGTAAAATTTTTCTACGAAATCCCATCTGGCCAGTGATCGGTGAGTTTGCACAACCCATTCCTGAAGTTTTTAATTTCCATCTGGGTTACTACTATAATCCTGCAAGACAAAGAAATAAAAATATTATTCTCACGGCATATGCTGCATGAAACCCTCACTCTGACGTTCATCACTAATATCTTGGCCAAACAAATGAGGGGAGTTTGTAGCTGTGATGGTATTTTGATTCTAATTTGAGATTGTTGCTTGCTTTGGTTGCAGAAGTTACAGGGAAAGCAATAGAAGAAACAGCGGCAGTTGTACTCGGGCTATACCATGACAGAAAGAATAGATGCTCGATGCCGAGAATTTCCAAGCGCTACTAGAAATGGAGATTGGGCTCCTGAGACCTGTTTTGACGACATCTTGAGCTGAACAAAAGAACTAATCTCTTTTGTAAATGAGGATTGTGGAGCACAAGAGGTTAATAGTTAGGGGAGCATATCCATCTTGAAAATTGTAGTATAGTCAGGCGATCTCTAAACATAGGGTATGATCTTGAGAAGTTGTAATATGTAACTGTGCATCATGCTGGTTATATTAGATCTCGAGAAGTACATAATTATACTAGATTGAAGCCATCTCTTTGCAGACTTGTCTGGTTAAATATAAACGCTAAAGCATTGGACTCTATGAGAATTGTATATTTCATCATATCATTAACTATAGAGAGACATTATAATTGATGCTTTCTGCAGTTGCTACCATGTAATTGGTGTTATTGAATCTTTACTGCAAATGTATGTAAACCTTATAGCGTATAAATGCATTTTCTTTCTCTACAATTTATTAAATGATTTAACATTTTACTATATAACTTGTATCTCCTATTTTTTATGCTGACAAATTGTCATGCAAAAAATTGTATCATTTCATTTAAACTCGTGCAAAGATAGTGAAGAGTGAAGACCAACAAGAAAGGTATAGATCACGTGCTTCTGGTTCTGGTCTCTTGCACTCTCTTAATATGATGAATTTCTATCTGTCTTTGTGCTGCCTGCTGTTGTCATCAGTTTAAATATTATGCTGTGAAGATAATTCGGCTTGGAAAAAGTGAAATCTGCGGAATTTGGAGCCACGAGAATGAAAGGACTGCTCTTATCCTTTTCACCCAATTTTCATACTTTCTTTCTTTTCTTCGTGCAACGTGTCACCAGAAGCAGCCAACAATTCATAATTAGAGACTTAATTTCAACCATAATCATTTCATCCCTCATCATAAAAAAGTTGGTGGATCGTGTTATCAATGTTATCAATCAAGAGCATTGTCATCCCCCTTGAACTTGCCCATGGATAAGGTGAAATAGATTAGTAGTATAGTTCCCATGCTTGACCTGCCACAGACGAGAAGATAACTACTCAATCAGTGATTCTTTATATTGTTCAATAGTTAATGATATCTCATTCATATGTTAGCAGATATATTGGGTCATCTGCTTTAAGAAATTAAGATATTGTTGATCATATCCATTTGAATTCCTCAGCAGGAGGATGTTTGATTAATTATCATTGAAATTGTAGATTTGCAGGAAGTATTTCATCTTGGCAAGTTCTGGCTAGAAACCATCAAGAAAACTTACAGGGTTGCAAAGAAGAAAAGTATCTTCCTGGGATCAACCGTCCAGAAAGGAGAACGCCCGAAGTTGAATCTCCTTCCGCCGAATTTGCTTTCTGTAGCCCTGTTGCTCATGCTGCTGTTCATGATTGTGATTTGATGATGGATTTGGGGGTTGATCGAGTGATCCGTGGACTCTACCATCACCATTGCTGGCTTTTCAGGCGTGCTATTCCCACGTGAAGCAGCTGCAGTTTTAATGCCAAGCAAAAATGCAGAATATACATACAGTGTAAGCATTAGTTTGCTCTTACTTTAGCTTCCTACAGTGTAAAAATGCATGTGCAGCCAAGTAAAGGGAATATTTGAATAGAAACATAAAGAAATGACACTGTAGGATAACCCTTTTGATAGTTTTTTTTGGGAAAGAGACAAAAAGAAAAGCAAATAGTTACCTCTTGGTGAAGTTGCAAGCCTACTAGTGTCTCTCTCGTTGCCGGTAAGAGGGTCGATTTTCTTCTCGCCGACTCTGAGTGATCCTTTCCTAGAAAGGTTCTTCTGCAATTTTTATTTATGATCAAGCATATGTATTAACAAAAAGAATGGTTTTCAGAGACACTAAGAATGGTTTTCAGAGACACTATGTATTAACAAAAAGAATGGTTTTCAGAGACACTTACTGAAATTCTTGAATTTGCAATATCAACATCTTCCTCTGTGAGATGATGAGAAAAACGTTGCATGTCTACCACAAAGCTATCAGATTTGGTCCCTCCATTTACTTGATCATCATACATAGAAATTTTCTTTTCTTCAAAATTTGTGCTCAGATTCTCATAACCCATGTCCATCTGAAATAGATAGAGTTTTTAAGAAATGGGAACATCAATAAAACAGTTAAAAAAGAAAAGTCTGAAATGAATGAAGAAACTGCAAGATAACTCAGCCATTTTGGTCCACCTTGTGCAGCTGAGAGAATTCAAAGTAAAAAAGTTGAAGAGAAAATAAGGCGGATTTGAATGAGGATAGATAAAAAGGGAGAGGTTTATTAGTTTGGCGGTTGAGACGAGCTTGCGTACTAAATAAGGATTCACTAACTTATCTAAAATAACACTTTAAAACAAACAAACAAACCTTAAATAGTCAACTTTGTTTGCCCACATCAATGATAAAAAACAAGTCCCTTGCACGAACTGTCTCGTGAATGATAAGAAAGCGAGTGCTTCATTTGTAAGACACCATTTTCTTTATCTAATTTCTATGTTTGCATCATTTTATGCATTGAAATTTGGCAAAAAATAAATTAAAAAAATACAGAATTTTCCTTCTCTTTATTCAGTTTCTGAAAGAAAGAAACAAAAACCAAAAATGTAATGGGATTACTGATGATGTGTGAAAAGGGATACTTGGGGAAGATTTCAAGGATGATTTTGACAGTGAAAAAGTTGGGATTTGGGAATGAATTCGTGTGTCACATTTTTGTGGATAGAAAGAGACTCTTGCAGGTTTAATCAGTTTGAATTTTATGAGGCTTATCTACAATTAGTGCTTTATGATGTAATATAATACATGGCTTATCTAAAGAAGGCTTTTTGAGTTGTACTCTTATGATTTGATGTCCATTTTAAGCAACATTACACCCCTTTACCTTTAATCAGAATGTTTATTTTTCTTTTTCCAAAAAATAGTAAAACACTATTGACACGGTTTTTCATAGTCGAGTTTATCTATATTTCTTTACAGGTCATATGCTTGTATAAAAGAGGTCTTATGTTTGTTTATACAGAGGATAGTTAAACTAAATTAACAACTAGGATAAAACAAAAGTGTTTTGTAATATTTTATTCAGCGTGTGAAAAAAATTGAATGATAAAAAACGTAGCAAGAAAGGAGACAAGAAATATGGGCGATTGCATGTATTGCGCATATAGATCCAGAATTCCTAATGGACCACGGACCACTTATTTACCACGCCTAAAATATCCCTGGTCTCTTGTTTCATTTTGGCAGTCTGCAAAGCTATAGTTTGTTAAAAGTTTATTAATAATTATTTTATTTTAATTTTATTTTGCTGCTGACAGATTGATCGTATCAGTTTGGGGGGGGGGGGGGGGGGGGAACATTTTTGTTTAAGCTGTTGATTATGAAAATAAATATTTTGTGTAAGTTTGATATGTGAGTACAAGAGACAAAAATGGAGAATACCAAAAAGAACTGGAGATACAGACTTAAATATAATAAAAGAAGAAGAAGAAAAATAATAATTCATAAAAATAAGCTCGAAATACGTTAGGAAATACATTCTTTAAAGCAATATTTGCCTTCTCTCGATTTGAGATTGCTTACAGGCTCCCAATGGCAAACAACATCGAGAACATGACAAGCCTTTCGTGAGTTTGCACAAAAATGAAACTCACAAAACGAACAAGAACAAATGAAGAAATCTATAGGGTTTCTTTTTGTGATGAAGAAGAAGTGGGCTCAAGACTGCAAGCAAGGTATTTTCCTTGCTTGCTTCTTTGCACCTCGCCTGCCCGTATACTTTCATTGTTTGTCAAACCCATATGCATCTTGTTCAATAATAAAGAGATGCCAGAAATAAACTAGTGTTTATGCATATAGTAAGTTATTTTTAAATTTGAACCTTACTTTAGTGTAAATGTCACAAGGTATATATTTTTCAAAATCTCATGTTGTTTTAAGCTTTGAACCAATTATTCTTTTTGACAATACCGACGACACTATATATATAAACACTCTTATGTTCTTCATTCCACACAATTCTCGTTTAGCATATGTTATAACTATGCGCTTATCCTTTTTCGTGAACTTTCAAGAAAAAACTCCATCTTTCAATTGAGGCGGCAGTACCTTAAAGTTCATATACGTGAAATTTTGTCAATATCTTTGTTAAATTTTAAGATACTTGTACTTATACTTAGAGCTGGCAAAATTGGCCCAGCCCAATGGGCCAGCCCGTATAACCTGGGTATTGGGCTGGAATGGCCTTAAAAAAATTGGGCCCAAATTGGCCCAGCCCGATTAGGCTGACGGGCCATTTGGACTTGGGTTATTCTAGCCCGGTTTTAACGGGCTGGCCCAAAAAGTTTTTTTTTTTTTTTTTTTTTTTTTAAGCTCCAGAGCCCACAATCACGCACCAATCTAAAATCAGCCCACAAGCCCTTAACCTAGACAGCGACCGCAAAGTTCGACAGAGATTTGGCAATTGCTGGAGTGTGCGACCGACTGCGAAGGATTTTTCTTCATAATTATTTTCATACTGCAACCTGCCGAAATCAACCCTTCTTGCCAGCTCCAATTATTTTCTTCCCCGATCGGCGACTGCAAAGTTTGAGTCCGACAATTGACTGCAAAGTGCGAAAAACAAATTGTAATTTTTGTATTTCTATTTTTTTTGGTAGAATTTGTGAGTTATATTACTTTTTAATGCAAATTTTGGTTGAGTTGATTGTCAGTGATTTTGCTTGGGAAAATAATATTTAATCAATTTGATGTGCTTTGCACCATTGAATTGGCTTCTTGGATTTATATGTGGTAAACGAAAATGCCGAATTGAATAGAGTCTGATATAGTTCCAATTCTGGTACACTATTCTAGTGCCCAAGTAATTGGCATATACAATAATTAACAGGGATCATAATTTTTGTAGCTACGCATTTGATTTGTGCAAGCAGATCTAATGACTGTTGGTGCAAAAGAGGATGCTTAAATATTTTAAAATTTTAGATTTATCGTCAAATGTGTGGCAAGTTGTATGGAGCTTGTTGAATTATGACGTTAATTATTTGAATACTGAATTTCAACACCACAAACTAATAATTTTGGTTATATCATAATTATTAATGGTGTGATCTTGAGATGGATGTTTACTGTTGTCTTGTTTGTTTATTAAGCATTCATAAATTATGAATACACGCTATAAAAGAATAATTGCTGCATTGTTGCTGGGATGATGTCTGATCACCTAATGTATTTTCTTTGCCTTATCTGCGCTTTTATATTTAGTCATTGTATTCAATTGCAGAATGATTTTTGCGGTGAGTTATTTCTCATTGGGTTGCTTACACTGCTCTTCTTTTTAGGGTGGGTTGAACAAGTTCCACAGACAACATGCTTTGAGTGAGAGAGAGAGAGAGAGAGAGAGCAAGAAAAATAGATCAAGGCATCTTGATTATAAAGTACTGAATTACGAGCATTTGATAATTAATTTGAGACAGTTTATTTATTCACGGCATCAATGCTGCATAACTGTGTTAAACTTTTTAAATTTTAGTAGCATGGTGAGAAGAGAATGAGGTGATGTTTGGGGAGCCTAGGAAATATAAGAATGTCTCCCTTAGTAACCTATCACATGAGAGAATTTTGCATTATACAGACCCGCACAGTCAGGATTTTTATTTATCTTTCCTCTGTACGAGTAACCAAGGCACTGTGAGTTTATAATTTTGAATAATGGAATGAGGCTAAGAAAATTCTGTGAATGAGTTAACGTTTGGATTCAAAGAAATGTTGAACAAAAACTTTTCACCCGAGTCACTAACTTAACAAGCTTGACTAGTCCAAAAGCTGTTTAATATTTCTCCTCTCTGCTTCTTTGAGAAAACCTTTGAAAATCTTGTGTTGTAAACTCAGTTTGATTACTGAATGGGCAAAGTACACAAGGTAGCATCACACAAACAGAGAAACTGAATTTTATTGTTTTGATTTCATGCATGTCTCCATGACGAGGAAAATTACAAAAATACTTTTATTTGGGTGAAAATATATTCAACATAGTTACCTCAGTAATACAAGTTGTGGACTGCCATAATGACGTAATGATCTAGTTTACCGAGGTAACTTGCTGGGCATTTATTTGGAAGCCCTATGCATTAGCCATCATTCAAAGAAACAATTATATTTATTACAAGAGTGTTGTTCCTATGCTTTTAAAGCTTGAATATGGTACAACTACATATTGTGTTATAAAAGGACTTCTTTGGCCAGTATATAAGAGATTCATCTTCATTTCTCGAATTATTGGGCTAATCAATGTAAGAATTAATACTACAATTATTATGATTTACCATTTGATTCCATTTCTTGTATGGGCCTCTAAAAGATAATAAAATATTTCTATGTGGTGAGGTCATTATAAAAAAGGTTATAATGCCTCTGAAAATTGCTCATTTTTTACTGTTTAATGTTTTGAAAAGGTCACCTGTGGATGTGCAGCAGGGGTGGCTGCTGCTTTTAGAGCTCCAGTTGGTAGTGTATTGTTTGCGCTATTTTGGTCGTCACTAAAATCAAGCCTACTTTGAAACTGCAGAGGGCGCTGTAGCTGGAGCTGCTGCTGGTGTTGTGGTTGAAACTATTTTATACCCAATTGATACAATTAAAACTCGACTTCAAGCAGATTCTTTTATGTGAAAGATTTATTTATTTTCCTCTATGGTCTGCTGTTTCCATCTTGTAATCCTCGATTAATTTTTGCGTGTAACTTCTTTAACACTTAGAAGCAGACCTGCATATCATCCACTATAAAAATTGTTGTGGAGTTTTGTTTACATAACATTAAAACGCGTTTTCTGAATGCTTGGTATTACTATTTTTGAAACTGTTTCTATAGTTCGTCGCATTAGCACATTATACATCTTTCCCCTGTCATATCAGTTTTGGAATGTTGATGAAGGATTGAACTTTTAATTTGATGCTGCACGTTACAAAACAATGTTATTTAGATCCAGCAATAATGACTGCTCTAGCATTATGTAAACCTGCTTTCGTGTATATACTAGCAATTATTATTTTATGAATTTAGAGTGTTCATAAAGAACTGTTTCCTGGTCCCTTGTTAGGTAGTTCGTGGTGGGGGAGAAATTATTTTGAAAGGTCTTTACTCTTCATTGGCTGGAAATCTTGTAGGTGTTTTACCGTAAGTTTGCTTAAATGCAAATATTGCTTCCTGAACTTTGGCACTTATAGATTGACTTGTTAATTCTATATATAGTTTGTTTGTTAGATGAACTAGACTGCCTGCTCACTGTAAGATTTAGTAGGCTACTGAGCTTAAATTCTATATCTTACTTCACCACAGTACGAACTAGATATAATGCAATTCAACAAGGCTCTGGCATTGACTTTGTGCTTCATAATGGTTCCACAAATTAACAACTCAATAGATTGCTAAATTATTACACAGTCTTTTGTTTTCTCTTTATGATGGCAGTCGTGAAGGATGGAGAAGATGCATATCATTCACATTTTCTTTCTTCTAAGAAATAAAATCTTAAAAAAAAAAAAAATGTTGACGAGCTGGCCCAGTGGTCCAGAACCGGGCTGGGCTGGCCCAAAAATTTATTGGCCCGTCTAAAATCAAGCCAAGGCCAGCCCGGCCCGATTTCATGTATGGCCCATCCATTTCGGGCCGGGCCGGGCAGCCCATTTGCTGACTCTACTTATACTAAACATCATTAATTGTTTTAATAACTCAACCCTCATAGTGTAAGAATCAACACTAATCATATTTGATAAGACTATATTTATATTTATGTTTATTGCTGTAATTCTTTTCACTTATCAATGATTTGTTTTTATCCTTTGAAGCTGGAATTACTCATTCATAATGTTAGGTATCCATCATTAGTGGATTTATTTAAGGGATTTTGGTGCAAATAGTACTTAACCTTTGCTTCTAGTGTGGAAATGGTACATGACGTTTACTTTTGGCACAGAAGTTCTCAACCTGTGTATTTTAGTGTGTAATTGGTCATTGTTTAATGAAAAAGACTAATATATCCATAATTTTAATAAAGAGAAATTGTAGTTGAGTTGTTAATCTTTACAAAAATTACAAATGGGCCTGATACTTTTATATTCAATAATAAAAAAAAAAATTAACGAGTTTTTTTTTTAATTATCACTTTATCGACCAAATTGATATTATACTAACTTGTTTTGTATATTTTATGAACTATTATAAAATAACTAAAATTTAAGTTCATAATTATTAATAAACATGTCCAATAAAATTATTATTTTTATTATTAAGTAATTACATTATTTAAAATTCAAACTTTTATTTTATCATTATAACAAAAAAAAAAAAAAAAAAAAATTTGTCACAAACTTGATGCTCAAATACTTTTATTCAATTGAGATATATGTTTATCAACTACAAATATTAGAGATCCAACCATATTCTTCATGTTTTAATTTAGGATAAATAGCATTAGAGGTCCTAAACCTTTGAAACCTTGTAATGATTGGGTCCTGAACCTTTGATTTATAGCACTCAGGATCCCAAACCTTTCAAATGTTTGCCTAAGATCTTTTTGTGACATAAAATATCGATTGACCGTTAAATGATCAATTTTTTTTTATTGAAATAACAGTTCTACCATTTATTTAATTTAGGACAAATAGCACTGGAGTCTTTAACCTTTAAATCTTGTGATAATGGAGTCTCGAATCTTTGATTTTTAGCACATGGGATCCCAAACCATCCAAACATCTACGTCTATGACATAAAAAATCAATTTAACTGTTACAAAGAAAAAAAAAAGTGAAATCATCACCTCTACCCATTTAAATCAATAATTTCTTCAGTAATTTGAAAATATAATCCAATTATTATGACATACCACTTCCACTGGGTTAAGGTGAATAGTTTGGAAATGAGGAAGATGATTATTTCTTTTTTATTTTTTGTTTTACTTTTGCGCCTTGTACCGGAAGGTTGTAGTGTTGACTATTTAATCATTCGAGTTTATGATTTGTCCTTATCGCAGAAATGGATTAATGGTGACACTAGTACACTTGGAGTGTATTGAACATACCACGTGTTGAATTTAATTATATAGCATGACCGTGCGAATAATTACATTACATTTGATCATCGGGTATTTCATCTAAATTCTTTGACAAAATTGTGTATATCTTTTTGTTAGTTTGATGGTTCTTTGATTCATCAATGTGTGAGATCAATTTAGTTGATCAAATATCTCGGTGAGTTGTGAGCTTGAGAATGAGCGAAGTAAAAAACACGAATTCATGTCGGGAACTGTCGCCCTAAAAAGTAGGTCGAGTGACAACTTAAGTATTTTCTGTTGAATGGTTATAAATCTGAGTTCAGTGTTTAGCGACGGCTAAACTTCAACATCTGTAAATTAGTTCACATGAGGAAAATGTAACTTAAAGTTAATGAGAATAATTAGAAGGGCAAAACGGTCATTTATACTAATACCTAATTATCGGACCTCAGACAGAGATGAAATATATATACGGTAGGTCAGATGAAAGTATTACAGCTTCTGGAAACTTATATATTCCGAAAGTGTAGTCTCTTGTCTTTAGTGGAAAAAACAAAAGACTAATAATTAGATCGGGCAGTCTAGGGTCGACTAGACAGTCTAATTATTGGAGCTTGGAAAATATATGTCCGAACAGGTCCTGTGGTATCTCTATAAAGTCTTGGGCTTAATCATAGTTACTATGAAAGTTTTGGACTTGACTGTAATTATGATATAAGTTCAAAGATTACATGTGTAATTAAATCAATCTTAAACTAATTGGACTTGGATACAATCAGGACTTTTATCGTTGTTTGCAGTCAGAACGCTTGCTGTATTTATATCACATTGCTTGTGACATAAATAATAAGAACAGTTAAAAAAAAAAGAGAAAATTCTGAAGTTTTTATTTGACTTAAATTTTAGTTTCTTAGTTTTCTAGATCTGACGAGTCCAGAAATTAGTTATTGATTCAATTAAAAGGTGCCCACACGCCAGGGTAATCTATACTTGGAGAATACCATAGAAGGATTGAACGTTGGGAGCACCAAATTCTTGAATCAAAAGCAGCAAGTTCGTGAATCAGATCAAAATCTAAAATCGTATATCGATTCAGGTATAATACTAATCTATTAGTATTTAATTATAATAAACACGTAAACACCTAGCAAAGATCTTGATTTTATTGAATTAAAAAAATTCTTATTTTCTGGCTAATTCTCGTGTCAGTTTCTAACAAATTTTAATAGCTAATGAAAGTAAGAGTCCAAATATGGGAAAGACTACGCCATGTGCCCCGGCTGCCAATGTTCCTAGCAGCAAATATGGCAACTCGGGTTTGTTCAAGTATGCAAGGCGTCTAATAGAAACTTTCTTATGTTCCTTCGAAACCTTGAGTTCCTTTTCATCTCTGGTCTCTCCAGTTTGAGCTTCTTGATAGTCAATGAGACCAGGAACACCACAGGGAGGGGGGAGTGATCCGCTGCTAGTCTATCTCCTCATGGAAATTCTCTGACTCGAAGACTTGCTCAAGTTGCTGTCTAAGTGTAGAGTAGAATCCATTTTCTGCAGGTCTGTCCCTTAAATGTTATCAACCTGTTTAGCACCTTCTTGCATTCGAACAAGCTGGGAGTATGCCCCGTCCGGATTTCTTACCAATTCAGCATGAGTACCTTGCATAATTTTTCAGAAAATTGTTGTCAAATTGATTACATATGCTAAAACTTAAAATCAAATTTAACAAATTGTGATTTTTTTACCTTGTTCTACTAGTTTTCCAGCTTGCACTACTGCTATATGATCAGCATTTCTTATAGTTGTCAGACGGTGTGCAACAACCACTGTTGTTCGGTTTGTCATAACATTCTCAAGTGCATCTTGCACGAGGCGTTCTGACTCTGCATCCAGAGCACTTGTTGCCTCATCAAGAAGAAGGATTTTTCGATTTTTCAGAATAGCTCTAGCAATTGCAACCCTTTGCTACTTACCACCGAATAGCTGAGTTCCATGTTCACCCACCATTGTATCAAGCCCCTATAAACAGGATATTGTTATTTTCTCACATGTAAGAGCCGATGTTAAAGAAAACTTGCCCAGCCTAGCTGGTTCAATCGATAAACGGTAAAGACCTAGTTACCTGGGGAAGCCTGTCAATGAATTTGGCAGCATTAGCAAGTTCTAATGCTGTTCTAATCTCTTCATCAGAAGCATCTTCTTTGCCATACAATATGTTTTCCTTCAAAGTAGTTGCAAATAAGATAGGTTCCTGACTTGCTGTTAAAATACAAGATCAACTTACAACCAGAACACAGTTCCAAAGAACCAAGAAAATATAACCAAAAACCCAAAAGTGGAATTAGGGCTCAGAACATTGTACCCTTCGTTTCACCTCAAGAAACCAGACCCACTACAGAGACCACAAGACCCAACCGAACTCAACACTGAGTTGCTACAGTAACTCAGAACACCGGCCAAAACAGAGGCCCTCACAGATACACTACTTCCCCTCTCAATCACTCAGAAACCTTCATCAGAAGGTAAGAAGAAGCAGAAGAACACTAAAACCAGAAGTTTTAGTGGAATCAGAGAAGAAGATGGAACGATTTCACAGAGAAAACATCTAACCCTATTTCTCTCCCTTTCTCAGACGGCGTAATGTGACTCTCTGAAGAATAGGGCAACATCAGGAGGCTTTTATACCGGAGCTGCCAACCATTGATCAAGAGTCCATCCAACGGTCCTCAGCCAAGAGCCATCTCAAGAGTCAGAGTTCAGTTGGGCTGGGTCTTCACTTAAGTGGGCCTAATTATACAAGAGGAAGAGAAAACGGCTTGGGCAATGGATCATGGACTTCACCATAATTGGGCTTAACCCTGTTTCATCATTGCCCATAAAATGTTGGCATCACATGTTCAGCCCAACAATCTCCACCTTGATGCCAACGTACAAGAACCAGAGTTAGCATCAAGGAGATCACTTGCAAACAAAACTAACCTTCATCAATGTTCAGCAACTTTAAACAAGATTGAAATTTGTTCAGAGGCAGTACCTTTGTACCCATATCAGATAGATTAAACTGGGATGGTATCTTTTCAAGATACACTAACTCTTTTGAAATAATATCTCTAATAAAATGTAGTTTCACATCAATGTGTTTTGTACGTTCATGAAAGACAGGATTCTTACACAAATGTATTGCACTTTGACTATCAGAATAAACTACAACAGGATTAGACAACATATTCATTTCAGATAACAATCCCTTTAACCACAGACTTTCTTTAATGGCCTCAGTTGCAGCAACATATTCAGATTCAGTAGTTGATAAGGCTACAATAGGTTGAAGTTGAGACTTCCAACTAATACAAGTACCACACAATGTAAAAACATAAGCAGTAGTTGATTTTCTATTATCCTTATCACCAGCAAAATCGGCATCAACAAAACCTTTAAGAATTACTCCCTCATTACATGTCCCATAGATCAATCCAAGATTAGAAGTACCTTTGAGGTACCTTAATAACCATTTCAGAGCTTCCCAGTGTTCAGGACCAGGATTGGCCATGAACCTACTGAGGGTGCTTATGGCATGGGCAACATCAGGTCGTGTACACACCATTGTGTACATGACAGACCCCACAGCATTTGCATAAGGCACCTTTTCCATATGTTTTATGTCTGAATCATCTATGGGACATTGATCTTTACTCAATTTAAAATGACTGGCTAAAGGTAAAGATACAGTTCTAGCATCATGCATAGAAAACTTTGACAGAACCTTTTCAATGTAAGCAGTCTGTTTTAATAATAAAACATGATTGGATCTTTTCCTTTCAATGTCCATTCCTAAAATTCTTTTAGCATGCCCCAAATCTTTCATATCAAATTCAGAACATAAAGATTTCTTAATTTCATTTATGTCATGCATATTAGAGCCAATCAGTAACATGTCATCAACATAAAGAAGTAAGTAAACAGTCACCTGATTTGATTTGTTCTTCTTCAGGTACAGGCAATGATCAAAGGCACTCCTTTGAAAACCAACAGATAATACAAAGTTATCAAACCTTTTATACCATTGTCTAGGTGACTGTTTTAGGCCATACAAAGATTTCTTCAATAAACACACACTATCAGGTTTAGCAGAATCAACAAAGCCCTCAGGTTGGACCATATAAATGATTTCATCAAGATCACCATGCAGAAAAGCAGTTTTAACATCCATTTGTTCTATTTCCCAGTCATGATGAGCAACTAAAGCAAGTATAACTCTGATAGTAGTGTATTTAACAACAGGAGAAAAGATTTCATTGTAATCAATACCATGTTTTTGAGTAAAACCTTTTGCTACAAGTCTGGCTTTGAATTTCAAAGGATCCTTTTTAGAAATTCCTTCTTTAACTTTGAAAATCCACTTGCAGTCTACTAGAGATTTATCTTTAGGTTTTGGAACCAAAATCCAGGTGACATTTTTCTTTAAAGACTCAATTTCTTCATTCATAGCACTATACCAGTTATCAGCAAATTATTTGCTTACAGCATCACTGTAGGAGTTTGGTTCTTTAAACACAAGATCATTATAGGACATAACAGCAAGAGAAACAAAATCATCAAACCTTGAAGGAGCCTTAATATCCCTTCTAGTCCTATCCCTAGTTAACTGGTATCTATCAAGATTGGAAGGATGAGAATCTTGGGTCAAGTCTTCTACTTCTGGCTGACCCTCATTTTCATCAATCGAGTCAACATCAGAAGCTGCAGCTTCCTGATGCTGATTAAGATCAGAAGGAGAATCAGTCTCCACCTGAAGCCTAGTGCTATTTTCTGGGGTACTATCACCTGAGTCTTTATCAGCAAGGCAAGGCATGTGGGACTCATTAAAAGTCACATCCCTACTGGTGATTATTTTAAAACCCCTTTCCTCTTTGGCCCATAATCTGTATCCTTTCACACCATCAGGATAACTTAGAAAAACACACTTTTGAGCCCTTGCTTCAAGTTTTCCTACAGATTGATGGGAATAGGCTGCACACCCAAAAGTTCTAAGATGACTGTAATTAGGAGGTTCTCCAGACCACAGTTGTTCTGGTGTCTTGCCTTCTAAAACACTTGAAGGTGTTCTATTAACTATATAAGATGCTGTCATTACAGCTTCCCCCCACAAGACCTTTGGAAGACCAGAACTAACCATCATGCATCTTACCTTATCTAGGAGGGTCCTATTCATTCTTTCAGCCACCCCATTTTGTTGGGGAGTATAAGGAACAGATTTATGTCTCAGAATACCACATTCATTGCACAACTGATTGAAATCAGAGTTGCAAAATTCCAAGCCATTATCTGTTCTGAAGATTTTAATCTTCTTCCCAGTCTGGTTTTCTATAAGAACTTTCCAGGTTTTAAACCTTTCAAAAGTGTCAGATTTTTGTTTTAACAAGAAAATCCAAACTTTTCTGGAAAAATCATCAATTAAGGAAAGAAAATATCTATTTCCTCCTTGAGTAGGAACTGTGGCAGGACCCCATAGGTCTGAGTGGATATATTCTAAGATAGAAGTGGTTTTGTGCTTTTCTGTGTTAAAGTGAAGCCTGTGGTGTTTGCCTAAAGTGCAGTGTTCACAAAAGGGGACTTTAGAGATCACATCCTTGCCAAAAACTCCTTGTTTCTGCAAGATGTGAAGACCTTTTTCACTAACATGTGCCAGCCTGTTGTGCCACTTTAAAGTAGGCTCAACTTCAGCACCAGAGGTCAGACTATTACACTGAGACACTATTTCAGCCTGAGTCACATAAATCCCATTTCTTTTGAACCCTTTGAAGATGACTAGAGATCCCTTGATTACTTTTAGCATGCCATCTCCAAATTTTCCACACAATCCCATCCCATCTAAGTCTCCTACAGAAATTAAATTTCTATTGAGATCAGGTACATATCTGACTCTTTCAAGAGTACAGATATAACCATTTTCAAATCTTAAAGTCAGATTTCCAATCCCCTCTATTCTACAGACCACATTGTTTCCCATAATGACTTCCCCATTGGAAACATTCTTAAAGTCATGAAGCCAATGCCCTCTAGATGTCATATGGAAAGTGCAACCAGAATCCAAGATCCATTCTTGAATTTGGTCACTCTTATCAGCATAATTGACAGAAGAATGCCCACTGACTGGTTCAGTGACTACATAAACATCTACAGTATTAGCTTCTTTTGGTTCAACTATATTTCCCTCATCAGCCATTTTATCCTTTTGCTCATTTTTTCTTTTATAGCAATCTTTGATAAAATGGCCAGTCTTACCACACCCATAACACTTCTTCCCTCTAGCCTTAGATTTGGATCTAGACCTACCTTTGTTCTTCTTCTTATGGTTGCTATTACTACTACTACCCTGACTCTGTTGACTGTCATAACCCCCATTCTGCCTATTTTGAGACCTACCTCTAACATAGAGAGACTCAGTAGCACTACCCTCTGCCTTCTCAGATTTCAACTCTAAATCCTTACTCCTTAGAGAATTTACAACAATGTCTTGGGTAAGAGTATCTCTGCCATATTTAATGGCAGTCTTAACATCCCTATAGACATCAGGAATAGCATTTAAGAGAATAACAGCTTTATACTCTTCAGATACTTTTTCCCCAGTGTTGGTGATATCTTGAACTAATTTGTTAAAGATATCAAGATTGTCATCAAGGTCTTTAGAGGAATCTATTTTGAAACTAAAAAACTTTTCCAACAGAAACAGTTTATTTGGCAGGGACTTAACTAAGTACAATTCTTCTAACTTTTCCCAAAGAAGTTGAGTAGAATCTAACTTTCCTACTTTCCTTAGGACTTGGTCAGAAAGGTGCAGAATTATGGAGGTATAGGCTAGTTCATCTGCCTCAGTGGTTTGTTCTTCAGTCATAGTATCAGGAAAGGTTCCATCTATGGCTTTAGCTACTTTCTGTTGGACTAACACCCCCCTCATCTTTTGTTGCCAAATAGGAAAATCCCATTTTCCATTAAAAACCCCAAGTTCAAAACTGGTATTTGTCATGATAGCATAAAAAATTCACCAAGAAATGCAACATGCAATAACAGAATGACAGGATAACAAAAAATTCAGGCAACACAGAATATTTATAAAACAATAACAATCAAGAAATGCACACTTAGTACAAGAAACAGATTGACAGGAGTTTATTAAACTATATTCACAGAGGCAACAGAAAGAGAACAATCACTGCTCAGTTTCACCAGGATTCCGTGAGAATCATGTTCCCAGGTCAAGGCACAAAGCTGAGGCAGTGGGTTTTTATAAAAAAACTTTACTAAGGCAAGATGATAAGAACAAACAACAGAGGTAAAAAGGATATTTCAACAAGATTTATTCAAATTACTTGCGAAATTAACCAGTTAAGAAAGTAATCAAGATTACACTAGCAACAGAGTTTAGAAGATGCAAACCATTGTGGTGACCGTAGGCTTGGTCACCATATTACCTTTAATCAGTTGAAAGATAACCAAAGAGCAAACAATGTCAGAGGTAACAAGGTGCACAGTAAGAATTAGGAAATAAACCGGAAATCTAAAGGAACTCCTTAGTTGTAAAAGTGAAACTTCAAGAAATGAAAAAAAAATTTCCTTCGCTGAAAAAAGGGTAAAGAGAAAATTGATTTTTCAAGAACTGTAAAGAAGTTTCCAAGAACGCCACTCAGGCTCTGATACCACTGTTAAAATACAAGATCAACTTACAACCAGAACACAGTTCCAAAGAACCAAGAAAATATAACCAAAAACCCAAAAGTGGAATTAGGGCTCAGAACATTGTACCCTTCATTTCACCTCAAGAAACCAGACCCACTACAGAGACCACAAGACCCAACCGAGCTCAACACTGAGTTGCTACAGTAACTCAGAACACCGGCCAAAACAGAGGCCCTCACAGATACACTACTTCCCCTCTCAATCACTCAGAAACCTTCATCAGAAGGTAAGAAGAAGCAGAAGAACACTAAAACCAGAAGTTTTAGTGGAATCAGAGAAGAAGATGGAACGATTTCACAAAGAAAACATCTAACCCTATTTCTCTCCCTTTCTCAGACGGCGTAATGTGACTCTCTGAAGAATAGGGCAACATCAGGAGGCTTTTATACCGGAGCTGCCAACCATTGATCAAGAGTCCATCCAACGGTCCTCAGCCAAGAGCCATCTCAAGAGTCAGAGTTCAGTTGGGCTGGGTCTTCACTTAAGTGGGCCTAATTATACAAGAGGAAGAGAAAACGGCTTGGGCAATGGATCATGGACTTCACCATAATTGGGCTTAACCCTGTTTCATCATTGCCCATAAAATGTTGGCATCACATGTTCAGCCCAACACTTACAAGTCCCATTTTTCCTCTGATCCATTTGAGTTTAAATTTCTTCAAATTAACTCCATCTATAATTACTTCTTCAGCTTCAGGATCATAAAATCTCTCCAACAAACTAATAACATTGGATTTCCCACTTCCGCTCTGCCCAACTAGAGCTGCAGTTTCGCCGCTTAAAACGTGTAATGTAAAACCTGAAAAAATCTGCACTTCTGGCCTTGCTGGATATGTGAAATACACATCCTTAAGTGAAATATTTCACCTCTTATATCTTTCAACACAATTCCGCTGTCATCATATGCATCAATTTTCGGTTTCCGTTCAATAGCCTCGAACATCTTGTATGCTGCAGCTTCACCTGCTGCAAATGCATTTACACATGGAGACGTCTGTCCAAGTGATCTGATTCAAGAATATCTAAAGTTAGTTATTCTCAAAATAATAGATGCAAGTTTGGTATGTACTGAGCTGAATAGTATAATAAAAAAGATTTGATGTTATACTTACATTCCACCGGTCATTATGGCCATCATGACATTGATAACCGAAAACCACTGTATCCTTTTTCTATGATCAATTTTGATCCATACCATATGGCAAGTCCATAAGTACTAAAGACAATTAGTAATACTGTGCCAAGTCCAATGCCTGAAGCCAACCCTTGCTGAACAGTGGATGCATAGGCTATTTGCAATTTGCTATCATACTTTTCTGCTGCTTTCTTCTCTCCGGTGAAGGATGCAACCTAAAATTGTTAAACAGAAGCATAAAAATTCAGTAATTTTAGTAGTAATTTGAGTGCAAATGCAAACTTCTGCATTGATTGCAGCATTTTAATTACCGTCCTGATTGCTCCCACTGTTTGTTCAACAACATTTCCAGCTTCTGCGTAAGCAACTTGTCCTCGACTCCACATCTTCGTCATAAGCAAAGACATGCATCCTCCGGCTAGGGCAAGAGCAGGAATGCAAGAACACAATACTAAGGCTAGAAGCCATCTGTTGGAATAAAACGGGTCGTCCATGTGGGTTGACCGGACCCAAATTGCATGAATATGTTTTTGGTAGGAGGAGTTAAGGTTCAAATTTGAAACTTAACTTCCCACCACATGTAACCTCCATCAACCCCACTACTCAATATCAGCATATGGAAGTAATTTTTCGTGCATGTAACAAGAGAGATAGTGAAGATTACCTTCAAGTTTGACAAATAACTCAAAAGAAAATTCGGTTCTTGAATTGTGGAAATTAAACTCTTTCATTGTGATTGAGTTTCGGATCAAAGAGGAGAATTTTGATCACATAGCAAACAAGTATATAAGGCTAGTGATTCAACCTTTCGATCTTGGATTTTCATGTAAGTTCTATCAATTTCGTATTCGATAGAAGCATGTTATAGGATATTACATTGGTATCAGAGACATATGAAATTGTTTCCTTGCATTTTAATATACTGAAAATGCTTTGGTATGCAAATAGATGCAAGAAATTCGAATTCATGCCATTTGTGAAAGCTTGAAAACACTTTAATGGCACATTATGAAATACTTAACATTAATTAATGAAATTTATACCATATGTTCATGTTATGATGTAGAACATTTATACAAAATTTCACATAGTTTGGATTTATATTTCAAGAGAAAATCGAAACCCTAGTTAAAATAATCGAAATTTCATAACATGATCGTTTTTGGTTAACTGTTTTTCATCTTATGAAATTGGAATGGTTAGAAAGGTATTTCGATGATATTTCCAACGGTATAAAGAACTCCTAATTTGGACATAAAATGAAGGAGTTACGATGTTTTAAGGTTTTGGCCATTTGTAGAAAATTCTGCAATTTTTAGGAAGATGATGAACAGTATATTTGCATGTCTTCACTCTTCGTCTGTTATATTGTTGTTCCAAACACTATATTATGTATGTTACTTTTGAAATCTGACCACACATATGAACTCAGAACGTCTAAATTAGAGGAAAGAAACCCAACAAGTCTTCGTAAACTTCCCATAAGGTGGAGAGTGTAGCACACTCTCCGACCTTCGAGAGTGGGAAAGATTTTTTTCATTAAAAAAAAATCTGCATGTTTTGAAAAGTTAACGTGTATGAGGAATTTGGAAATTTTGAAAATTGCAAAATACCCTCCTTAATATTTTGAAATTTTCAATTATATCCTCATATTTTTTTTGGAATTAAGAAAAAAAAAGGCAAATTTTGTTTTGGCACGTGAGATGGCGTGAGGGAAATTTTTGCAATTCTGAATTTTTTCAGAATGGTCCCCATAATATTTTGGATTTATTATTTGAGTTCAATATAATTTTTTCTTATGAAAATATATTTTTTAGTATTTATGTTTAAAGAAAATTCATTTATAAATACATAATAAATATTTTATAAGTGAATTAAAATTCTAAAAATTTTACATTAAATCCAGAATATTTGATTGAGGGTTCTGTTTCCTAGTGGGAGGTTTTTCGAGATGCTCATATATTATTATTTTTTATATTGTGCGTTCTTGAGTAGTGTGGGTCTAAATTTGATTATGTGATCTATTTGATTCGTTCTCGTCTTCTCGTGCTTAATCAGATATGGTTGAATTTATGCACATTTTTAGCATCCTTGGAAGGATTACGGGTCAAAGAACGTGTTGAAAAGCTACAAGCTTATCAAAATCGTGAAATGGATATAAGACATAACCTAGTACGATCCATAAAGTATCTTGAAGCAATGCGCTTAGAAGTAGTGTATCTTAGACAATATAATTGTGGGGAGAAGAAAATGTATCAAGTCATCTTTCAATACCGAGTAGTTATATTTAGAATAATTGGATATAATCTCATGTGTACATATGACATTTTTTTTTTTTTATGTTTTATTGCATACGATCAAAATGTCTTGTTTACATAATACATGTTTAATTGATTTATTAAGTGGAAATTCTAAGGTTGGAAGAGTTCATGTAATTCTCATCTATAATTATTGTTTTTGTATTATAAAATTAATTTTTGTGATAATGAAACATTAGGATAATAGATGATGATTGGGAACTTAGTGAACTTTCGACTCTATGCCTACAATTAAATTATCATAAAATTTAATTTGTATGAGTACAAAATGACACGTGTGCATAAATGGACATTTATATGATTGTCTCTAAAATTTTGACAGACCATGGCATCTAAAAATATCATTGCTGACCTAAATAAGGGTGACAAATTGAATGGCGATAACTATAACACTTGGCGCCAAAAAATTTGGTATGTGCTAGAGGAACAGGATTGCCTTAAGGACATTAACCACGTTATGGAAGACCAAGGTGTGGGTCAGACTGCCCAACAGAGAAGGGATCATGAAACTTACCAAGCATGGAAAAAGAAAGATTCCTCTGTTCGTGGGATTTTGGTAAGTTCTGTTGTGGATGATCTCATTCACGAGTGTGAGCAATTTCAAACTGCTTATGGTATCTGGGTGTATCTGAGAGAGAAATATGGTGGTATTAGCGTGACTAGGCTCAGATAGTTGACTATTAAGTTTGACTCTTATAAGAAGTCTTATGATCACAATATCAAACAGCATATGAGGATTATGTCTACTATGATCAGGAAGCTAAAGTCATCTGGTCATATTCTCTCTGATGAGCAACAAGTTCAGGCTTTGATCTGTTCTCTTCCTGATAAATGGGAACATGTGAAAGTCAATCTGACTCATAATGATAGCATCAAAAATTTTGCTGATGCTGCCCACTATGTTGAACTAGAGGATGAGCGGCTTGGAGTAGCTAAATCTCTAGGTTGTGCTTTTGTAGCTGAGTCTAGTACTGGTAAAGCTTCGAGCTTTAAGCATGAAAAAACTGGAACAAAGGTGGGAAAGAAAAAGGAAAAGAGATTGGACATGGACCTAAAAAGAACATGTCCAAACGCAACAAAAAGGGAAAATGATTTGGTAAGAAGAAAGACAGAGCAAGTTGAAATGCTACAACTGTCAAGTGATGGGTCACTTTACTCGGGATTGCCCTGAGCCAAAAAAGACTCCGGAACTACAGACCATATAACTAGGGATAGAGAGGCGTTTGTGGAGTTCCGCCGATTTCCAACTGGTACAAAATGGATATATGTCGGTAACGATGATAGAGTGGAGGTGAAAAGAACTGGTACATGCAAGTTGTATTTGTGTGGTGGCTGTACTATTCTCCTTCATGATGTCTTGTTTGTACCAGGAATACACGGAACTTAATTTCGGTTACTGTTCTTTTAAGATTAGGTTTCAATTTGAATTTTAGTGGTACTTTTGTTCGTATTAGCAATGGTGATGTATATTATGGATCTGGATATTTGTCTGGTAGTTTTCTAGTGTTGGAATGTGAACTAAACACTTATAACTATTATGTTAATCGTTATTTTTCTATGAATGTATCTTCTTCTAAAGATGTGATTGTGGATACATGTGTATGGCATGCTAGATTAGGACATATTGGGCAAGAGAGAATGAATAGATTGGCTAAAGATGACTTACTAGGTTCAATCTCTAAGGTTTCATTACCTACTTGTGAGCATTGTCTAGCAGGAAAAATAACACGAAAACCATTCGGTAAGGCTTTAAGAGCCGAACTTCCATTGCAATTAGTTCATTCAGATAAATGTGGTCCTATGAATGTGAGGGCAAGACATGGAAGCCTTTTATTTTATTACTTTTATAGATGATTTCACGTGGTATGGTTATGTCTATTTGATTTCTCATAAGTCGGAGGTATTAGAATGCTTTAGACAATTTTTAAATGTGGTAGAAAATCAAATAGATAGAAAGGTGAAAGCCTTAAGAACTGACCGAGTGCGTGAATATATATTTGATGAGTTCAAAGAACTATGTAATGATAAATGAATTATTAGGCAGTTAACTATTCCTAATATACCACAACAAAATGGTGTTGCTGAGAGAAGGAATATGACATTGCTTGAAATGGTGAGGTCCATGATGGCGCAAGCTAACTTACCTATTTCCTTTTGGAGAGATACTTTGTTAACTACGACTTACATCCTTAATAGAGTTTCCTCAAAATCGGTACCTACAACACCGTATCGGCTTTGGACAGGTAGATCACCTGATTTAAGTTGTCTTAGACCCTGGGGATCAGCGAGATACATCCATGATTCCTCAAGTAAATTTGGAAAGTTGGGTCCAAGAGGAAAGAAATGTATCTTTATAAGATACTCAGACTAATCCAAAGGATATGTGTTTCTAGGTGAAAATCAGGATGGGACTATAACTGAGATAGAGTCACGCGATGTGACATTCCTTGAGAATGATTTTCCTAACATATGAGAAATTAAAAAGGGAGAACCTTTATTTGAATTAGATGATAGAGCTGTCTTCGATAAATCGATTGAGGTACAATAAGATGCACTTCCACCTTCTGATCCAAGTAGGAGCAAATTGTCTCCAAGTGACAAGGTCACTATAGAACTTCCACTTCGTAAGAGTACTAGGAAAAGTATGCCTAAACGTCATTTTGAAATTGAAGGGCAAGGTTTTCTAGTATCTCCAGAAGATGATGAAGAGCCTAAGTCTATTTATGAAGCTCTATCTGGCCCTGCAAATGAAAAGTGGAAAAAAACAATAGAAGAGGAGATGGAGTCTAAGAAATCTAATCAAGTGTGGGACTTGGTTGATCTTCCGTCTGGTCAGAAAGCTATTGGGAACAAATGGGTTCTCAAGATAAAGCAAATGGATGATGGGTCCATAGAGAGGTATAAAGCTCGCTTGGTGGCAAAAATGTTAAACCCAACAAAAGGGTATAGATTATGAAGAAACATTTTCACCAGTAGTGAGATTTACTTCTGTTCGCCTACTCTTAGCCATAGTGGTGCGTTTAGAATTAGAATTACATCAAATGGACATAAAGATTGCTTTTCTCAATGGAGAATTGGATGAAGAAATCTACATGCAACAGCCAGTAGGTTTCATCAAACAAGGCCAAGAGAATAAAGTTTGTAAATTACAAAGATCAATATATGGCCTAAAATAGTCTTCGAGACAGTGGTACTTGAGATTTGACAAAGCGGTAATCTCATATAACTTTGTTATGATGGACGAAGATCATTGTATTTATGTGAAAAGGTCCAATGAAAATTTTGTAATTTTATCTCTTTACGTAGATGATATCTTATTGGCTGGAAATGATAAGGAGTATGTTACAGTTAAGATATGGTTGTCTTTTAATTTTGAAATGAAGGACATGGGTGAAGCAGATTACATAATTGGTGTTAAAATCCATAGAGATCGTTCTAAGAGACTTCTTTCTCTGTCACAAGAGTCATATATAAAGAAGGTACTTGAACGTTTCAAAATGGAGAATTGCAACCCAATTGATACTCATATATCTAAAGGTGAAACTCTAAGTCTATGCATGTGCCCTAAGACTCCTGAAGAAAAAGAAGAAATGTCCAGAGTACAGTACTCTAGTGTGGTTGGGAGTTTGATGTATGCTATGATGTGTACTCACTCAGATATTTGTTATGCCGTTAGTCTGGTCAGCAAGTATCAATCTAATCCTGGAAGAGGACACTGGAAAGCAGTCAAGAGGATATTGAGATACTTGAAAAGTACTACTGATTATTGCGGATATGCATTCTTGCTTAATAATGGCGCCATCTCTTAGACTAGCAAGAAACAAACATGCATTTCTTTGTTTACAATGGAGGTAGAATTTGTGGCTTGTGCTTCAACAGTACAAGAAACTGTTTGGTTAAAAATATTCTTTCAGCATCTAAAAGTCCTTAGTAGTGATATGGGACCTACATTGATTTATTGTGATAGTCGGGCTGCTATTGCATATATGAAGGATCCAAAGTATCACAGTAAAACTAAACATATTGATACAAAATATAATTTTTTAAGAGACATCATAGCAAAGAAAGAAGTGACTTTGCAGTATAATTCTACGCATAATATGGTAGCTAATCCATTTACCAAACCGATACCTAAAGATATCTTTATGACTCATGTCAAATCTCTAGGATTGCATAGAATTTAGTTACATATATTGTACATTCTTAAATGTCCATTAATGAACATTGTTTTGAGTTCATATAATATGTGTAATCTATTGTTGTGATTAATAGATAATTGATTTTTATGCACACGGAAAGTATGTCGAACAGGTTGAGATTGGCTTACTTACACGATCAATCGCCTCAGAAAATTTTAGGTTGTGCTGAGATGAGATGAAGTGATCATGTTCTGTACATGATATGGTCGCCTTGATGAAATATCGAGATGAGATTACTATAAGTAATCGAAATAGATTTCACTATCCGTTATACCTGTTTACTAGCCAGATTAAGTTCTCGAATGGGTTTGCGTTGAGGAATGAATATAAGGAGAATTCAAGTTAGGTATCAAGGATACCTGAACTAAAAATTTGTACGGTGTGTTTTAATTTACAGAATATGATATACGCCCTGAAAAGGGAGAAAACATTGTAGCACGTGTTTCATACCACATGTGCTTTTACGACCAATATGGGGTAAATAAGTGAATGGATCCCTGTTTCTTCATTGTGTGAGACCCCGTGGTTTACATAACCTTATATATACCCTTATGACTTTTGACCATTTTCTCAAGATTTTATTTCAGTGTTGCTACTTTAGCATGTTGCCAATAACTATGATTGATTCGGTTTAATGGAACATGTCTAGGAAATCAACTGATTTAAAGTTGAAGGATTTGAGTAAGAAACGAAAATCATTTTGACCAACATTTTTATTTGTATTCACCGGCCGGATAATTGTGTTAACCATACAGGGTTTACAACACAATTTTGAATACAAGAATTAAGTATGGAGTTCAAGTATGTTCCATAAATATTTGAGGGATCGGAAATATTTGAGTTAGTGTTGGAAAATGATTTGGGGTATAGCGAGAAAAATATTTACTCTGGTAAAGCTGCTATATATCCCTAACAGGTGTATGGCGTTGTGTGCACTTTTAATAAACTCGCTGGTCGCAGGATCCATTTACCAGTATGAACTTTGAGATATTGAGATAAATCTAATTAATATTATATTAGATTCATGTCAACACCATCATGTACGAGTGGGAGATGTTGAAATAAAATAGGTCGTCCATGTGGGTTGACCCGACCCAAATTGCATGAAAATGTTTTTGGTGGGAGGAGTTAAGGTTCAAATTTGAAACTTAACTTCCCACCACATGTAACCTCCATCAACCCAACTACTCAATATAATCTTAGCATATGGAAGTAATTTTTCGTGCACGAAACAGGAGAGATAGTGAAGATTACATGAAGGTGGTGGTTTGACAAATAACTCAACGAAAATTCGGTTCTTGGATTGTGGAAATTAAACTCTTTCATTGTGATTGAGTTTCGGACCAAAGAGAAGCATTTTGATCACATAGCAAACAAGTATACAAGGCAAGTGATTCAACCTTTCGATCTTGGATTTTCAAGTAAGTTCTATCAATTAAATATTCGATAGAAGCATGTTATAGGATATTACACCATCCTTTACAGAAAGCAAGTATAAAGCCTCAAATGAATGTTGATGTAAATTGAATGAATTTCCCAACCTGTGAAAATCAGTTGTTAGCAAGGTTCAGGTAGTTGGCACATACATGTTTGATACACAATATAACACAAGACAAAATAATGAACAAGAATTTAGTTTCTTTTTCTTCATTAACTTGACGAGTCAAGTATTTTCAAGTTCTATGACAAAAAAAGTGAATATTACTCAAAGTTTAAGAGCTCACTTTTTCGCCAATGGCTTCTTGAATGAGAATGGTGTCCGCAGACATCCTCCCAATGACCTCTCATGTCGTTGTTTGAGTGTCAAAAAACTCGACATCTTGCCTTAATAGGGTTCTCAAGTACAACCCTCGAACTCGAGGGGCACGCCTTTCTCCACTTACCATCCAGCATGCCATCTCTGCCATCTCTGTGATGCGCAAGCAAGCAGTTTCCATTGAATTCATTTGTGAAAACTTTTGAAGAAAGTAAAGTACTTCACAATATATTATAAAAATGAATGCAGCTATAAATACATACTTAGAAATGAAGCTATGGCAGCTCGAATAGCCAAGTAAACATATTTGAGAGAGACCTGAAAATTTCCAAGATAAATTAATTTGTACCCATCTTTTCACCAAAATATGGCAGAATTGAGGAAAAAAAATAATTTGTAGAAAAGATGGAATTATTGATATACAATAAAATCTGAAATGCTCTATATAAAACCTTGAACCTATTCATTCCCTAGTCCTCACTTTTTAGAATGCTCAAATTTTAAACAAAGAGTTAGAGCTCGTTTGGTATAGTTTATAAACTAGTTTATTTGACCAAGAATTGTCAAAAATGTCAAGCTACAAAGGCTTTTTGGTCAAATAAATCATTTTTTGTCAAGTAAACCACTTTGGTCAAATAAAATAGTCACGACTGTAGGGTGTTTTCTCTTCTACTGGCCCAAAAATCATTACATACATCTGTATTCATATTTCTCAATTTATCAATTTTCATCTTTTCAAATCATCTACACAAATCCATCTCGTTCTTTTTTCTTCCTCCTCAAATTCATCTCATTCTTCTTTTTTCATCTATGATTCTACAGTTGGATCACACCGCCTGTAAAATGGTATACTGATTTATAAACTATATTAAACGAGCTCTTAGTAGGACTTATTAGAGAAAAATGCGCAACGGAATGAAAGGATACAACATTTCTCAAAACAAGTCTTTCGAGATTGAAAAGACAGGCTTATTGTGCCAAAGATATTTGTGAACTACATCAAAAAGTGAAGGATCGTGGTGCCAAGACCTTCCATACACGAGCCAGCAACATTAACATGATCTATTTTGATCGTGATTTTTTCTCTGGGAAAGAGTCCACAATTTCAAATAACTAGTCTCCTTCAATTTTTTTTTTCAATTAAATCCATTCATTTTCCAACAGATTTCATAATCTTATGCATCATTAAAGGAGATCACTCTATCCACATTGCTTATTGCTTTCCACTTTTCTGTCAGAATTTAATCGTATAACGCAAGTAGTAATTGTAGTTAGAATGTCATATCTGAAACACTATTCATTGCATGGAAGGAAAAAAAACAACGAATAACCAAAAAATCTCTAAAAAATCATCAACTGGAAACAAGAAAAAACATTAATTAAACAAGAGAAGGAAAATAAAATAAAATAAAAATTCACCTTTGAAACTTCATGCACTACGTGAGATGAATCGATGCGTCTGAAAGAATTGATTATCTGACCGAAAATAAGAGTCATGATTGGTTGGGTCAATCCATTGCCAATAGCAGAAATTGTTCCGATGATTATAAGAACAATATCAAGCCTATCTTTGTAATTGATGTAGTGTCCTTTTACTGATGGGAGAGAAAAATAGGGTAAATTTAAGGAATAACTTTAAACTTGCTACTACTAACTCATTGAACTTTGAAGTGTCACTCATAACTCATTCAACTTTGGAAATTGTCTACCATCCATCACCCGTTAAATATCTATTTGAACAGGTTGACGAAAACAGCCAACGTGTCTAACGGCGTACACGTTGGCCAATCAGAAGCTGTCATTTTTCCACCTCACCCATTCTCACAAAATTGCTGCCAAGTTACTACCACGTCACGAATTTTGTAAGCATAAATCAAAACTTCTGAAACCCTAATTGATCTCAATCCCTAAATCTCAATAGAAAATCCCAAAATTTCCATATCAACAAAAGATGATTAAACCAGCGAATTGAAAGGAAGTTGTGGTCCCGATCATTGTTGGAGGACAAAGGAGACCTTCTTGCTTCAAATGGATAACACGGTAGTGGAGAAAGATGTGTTGGATACCCGTGAACAGGGACCACAAGAAGGTATGGGTTTATTAATTGATTGATGCTCTTCTCAAGAAGCTTTACATTCATATTTTAATTTGCTAAATGTGAAAGGATACCGAAAATCCTAACCATATAATATCACATTGCAGAAGATGGGGAACATGATGTGGAAGGGTCGAGTGAAAATTTTACGGACTCAGAAGATGATGTGAACGACGATGATTTTCTCTATGACCGTAATGATCCAAACTGCATCGAAGTAGGTCTGAACTCTGACCCAATTGTGGAAGAGCAAAACACTGATGCAATTGGAGAAGACAGTGACTCAGATCATTCACATGATCCAACGGATGAGGAATAGAACACCGATTACTCATCTGACGAGGAGACTCCAGTAAGATACCCCATATTTAATGAAGAGAAAGAGTTGTGGGATCCTCAATTTGAAGCGGGTAAGACATTTACAGATGTTAGTCAATTTAAAAAAGCTATACATAACCATGGAGTAGCAACAGGTTGCAATTTGAGGTTGAAAACGAATTATGATAAAATAGCACAAACAGTGTGTAAACTAGAGTGCAATTGGAGGATATGGGCGTATGAGAATAAGAAGTTGAATTGCATCCAAATAAATTCATACAATCCAAATCACAATTGCATTAGAGACGGCACAAATAAACATTGTACAGCAAAGTATGTTGCCGAGAGATATTTGGAAACATTTAGGGTAGATCTCAGATGGAAACCTAGTGCAATTAGGCTAAGAGTTTTGTAAGATTTAAAAATAAATATTGTTAGACAAACTGCATGGAGGGCAAGGAGAATTGCTATGATAATGATTAAGGGAAGTGATGACCATCAATTTGGTTTGCTATGGAGTTTTGCCGAGGAGTTGTTGAGGACAAATCCAGGTTCAACTTGTAGGATTACTGTCCATGACTCTAAATTTCAGAGAATATGTGTATGTTTAGATACTTGAAAGAAGGGGTTTGTGTCAAGTGGTAGGCAACTAGTAGGACTTGATGGTTGCTTCTTGAAGGGTACACTTGGGGGTCAAATGTTGGTTGCAGTTGCTCTTGATGCCAATGATTGCATTTACCCTCTTGCATTTGCTATTGTGGAAAGGGAAAACACATCAAGTTGGAGATGGTTCATGAGGCACTTAGGTGAAGACTTGAAGATTGTGAATTGCAATGAGTGGAACTTTATGAGTGACAGACAAAAGGGATTGCAAAATGCCATAGAGGATATGTATCCAATTGCCGAGCATATATTTTGTGTTAAGCATATATATACTAATTTCTTTAGAGCGGAGTTTAGGGGATTGGCTCTTAAGGAAATTCTTTGGAAAGCGGGTAAATCTACTATAGTTGCAGATCACATGTTCTGGATGAAAGAGATGGATAAGCAATCCAAGCCTGCTTATTAGTGGTTATTGAAGAGGGATCCTAAGGAATTGAGTAAGTCTCATTTCATGACAAGGGTGAAAAGTGACATTGTTGAACAATTTGTGTGAGTGCTTCAATAAAGTAATTTTGGATGATAGGGAGAAATATATTGTTACAATGTTGATTCATATGCACCTTAGTTGCATGAAGCGAATCCAATGTCGAAGGGATAAAATGCGGAGATTAGTAGGACCTTTGTGTCCAAAAATCCATGCCAAGTTAGTCAACAATATGGAAATGGCTTCAGGCAATCAGGTTGATTGGTCGGGAGGAACTCAGTGGTATGTATGTAGTAGGGATGGTGAGTTCGTTGTTGATATTGACTCTCGTACTTGTACTTGTAGAAAATGGGACCTGACAGGCATACCATGTGGTCATGCTTGTGCTGCAATCGTCTCGTACTTGTACTTGTAGAAAATGGGACCTGACAGACATACCATGTGGTCATACATAACAACCAACACTAAAAATAAGACATCCTATGTTTGGAGGCTAGGAAGGTAACGATTACCCTACCATGACCAATAAGATAGACATAACGTGACAGTGTTTATTGTAAAATACTTTTTAAAAATAGACAGCATGTTGAAAATCTTCTATAATAAATAATGCTACATTAGTTTTGTCTCCTCTACCTCATCGTCACATCAACTAGATATTTAAAATAAAAAAGCATCATTAGAGATGATCAAAAAACCTGAAGTGAGAGTAATGATTACCTTTACAATTGAATCTCAAGGACACATAGATAACAATCAATATTAAAAATAAAACATCATAATTTTGGAGGCTAAGGCAAGTAATGATTACCCTGCCATGACCAATAAGATAGACATAATGTGACTGTATTTATTGTAGAAAGCTTTCTAAAAATAGACAATATGTTGAACAACCTTCTATAATAAATAATACTACATTTAGTTTTGTCTCATCTACTTCATTGTCATGTCAATTTGACATTCAAAATTTAAAAAAAAAAAAAAAAAAACAGCATTGGAGATGATCAAAAAAATGAAGTGAGAGCAATGATCACCTTTACAATCGAAACAATCGACATTAAAAATAAGACATGATAAGCTTGGAGGCTAGGCAAGTAATAATTACCCTGCCATGACCAATAAAAAGAAAAGAAAAACACTTGAGTGGTTCAAGTTCCAAGTTTGGAGGCTAGGCAAGTAATGATTACTCTGCCATGACCAATAAGAAGATAAGAAAAACACTTTAGTGGTTCAAGTTATAAGAATTAATGTCCAAGGTCCAATTAGTTGGGTCGAACTTAATTACTTATTGGATTAAATTAATTAATTAGACCTGTTTGTTGATTGGTTTTAGTTGGACTAGAACTAGGGTTAGGGTTAGCCCCTCCTATAAATACAAAAGTCACAACATATTTAATTAAGAGTTGGTTTTCATTACTTGCTAGCACAAGCAAAAGACAACCCAATACAATTACTCTCAAAAGGTTTCGCTTTTATTTGTTCTTGATCATGGAAGTCCATATATGTTCTTGATGTGTGGATTACCATTTTTTTTTTTTTTTTTTTTTAGTCAACACACCATCACAGCCCCAATGTGATTTTTATGCCTCCATCAGGGAAGGATGGGGGGGTTAAGGAAGCCCCAACCATATATAAAAAGCTCATAATAGTACAAGGGAGGGGGGCATAAAACCTGACCTCCAAGCACAATCGAATGAAAGAGTAAATGCAAACCAGAAATCATAAATAAGGAGGTACTACCTCTCAAACAAATGTCTAAAAAGAAACTATAAGCCTCTAACAGTAGGAAGTCCAAATATGTCAATCTGGACTAGACTACGATGTCGTCGTGGAAGATCATGAGAGCTGTACTCATAATAGTAGCGTCGATCCCAGCCCTCTGATGCAAGAAGATCAGCAACCTGATTGCCCTCTCGGAAGATGTGAGTGATAGTATCCCTGTCCAGTGCTAGTAGATGCCTGATGTGCCGTAGAGTAGCCTGAATATGCCAAGGTCCTCCTCCCTTGGTGATGCAGTGGATCGCTAATGTAGAGTCTGACTCCACCCATAGAACTGATAACCCAAGCCTCTGAGCCAGAATGATCCCGTCTAGTATAGCTCGTAGCTCCGCCTCGAGAATGGTGCAGTCGCCATAGAAAGAGAAGAATGCCCGAATGCACTGTCCTGACGAATCTCTGATAATCCCTCCGCCACTAGCAACTCCGTCCTTGACACATCCATCAGTGTTGATCTTGTAGGATCCCACTGGTGGAGTACGCCAGAAAACTAAAGTGGGAGGAGGAGGGGAGGGGGTGGTAATAGTGACACCAAAAAGCGGAGCGATATCCATGTCTCCACGCCAATGGATGTGCCGAAATAAGCGGCCTGTATGCAGAAGCGAGATGGTGTGGTAAACTCTCCAAATGATCCTCCTCGGCTCCATAGCTATATCTCTGTGCTTCGCATCATTCCTCGCAGTCCATAGAAACCATAATATCAATAGAGGAATGATCGTGCGTATATGTCCCGTGCTGACAAACTGACCCGAGAATCTCCAAGTCTGGAAGCGATACTGGAATCTCTCGAGCGGCCTGAGGGTGATATGAAAGATGTCTGCAAAGTGTCTCCAAACAGAATCTGCTGTCGGACTATCAATGAATAAGTGCTGAATAGTCTCTATAGCCGAACAGCACTGGCACCTCGACGCCATATGACTCCCTATCCGTCTCTGGATCACCACATCCACTGGTATAAGCCCCTGCCACAATCTCCAACAGAAAAAGGAAACTGTGGTCGGAATAATCGAGCTCCATATCATACGATATACAGCCTGAATAGTGCTCCCTGTACGAACAAGCTGCCATGCAGACTTGGTAACAAATCTGCCATCTGAAGTATCAGTCCATACAATCTGATCATCCACATGTGGGGTGATAGGGATGCTCCCTATCTGCTTAGCCATGGTGAGTGGAACAATCTGAGCGAGTCTGTCAATATTCCATCCAATATCATCAAAGAAATCGTGCACCTGGATGGAAGAATGTGGTAGCTGCGGGAACTGATCAGCCAAAGTAGTATCGCCCATCCAGCAGTCATGCCAAAAAAATATGTGACCCCGCCCTAGCTTCCATGCAATGTAGGACTCGGCCTGTGGTCCTATGAGCTTCAGCCGTCTCCAAACAGGTGAAGCATAATAAGGAACAGTAGCCAGTATCGGATGTGTGCCCCGACAGTACTTACCCCGTAAAAATTGAGCCCAAAGAGATCTCTGAGATCTGAATAGCCACCATAGCTTCAGCGAGAAAGTGTCAACAAGGTCCTGTAACCGCCTAAATCCCAGTCCTCCCTCCTCAGTCGGGAGACATAAGTCCTTCCATCTCTTCCAATGAAGACTATGGGTATGATCTTTGGAGTCCCAGAGGAATCTAGCAAAGATGCTCTCTAGCTTCTTCAAGACAGCCTTGGGAGGCTTCAAAATCTGAAGAAGGTAGAGAGGAAGAGAAGACAGAACAGACCGAATCAGGGTAATCCGTCCTCCAGTTGAAAGTAATCTTGAAGCCCAGCCAGATATCCTGCTCCGTACTTTCTGAATGAGATCATCGTATAGGAATATCTTACGATGCCCTTTGAACAGGGGCACTCCAAGATAGGTGACAGGTTGCTGCTGGTGACGAAAGCCTATCAGATGCTCAATCCTGTGTATCTGCTGAATAGTAGCCCTTCTGGGTAAAATAATCCCGCTCTTATCTCTATTCACTAACTGGCCCGAAGCTCGCTCATAGTGCTCGATACAATGTAGGACCCGTCTAATAGACTGCTTCTGACCGTTAGAGAAAATGATCATATCATCTGCAAAACATAGATGTGAGATAAGAGCATCCCCTCCATGTCTGTAAGCCATCGAAGCTATCTGCTGATACTGTCGAGTAAGGATGCGCGAAAAATAGTCAGCCGCTAGAATAAATAACGATGGAGAGATGGGATCACCCTGTCGAAGTCCCCTGGATGAGGGGAAAAAACCACATGGTCTACCATTGAGCAGGACTGAAAAGTGACACTCTGAGATGCACCTCCGTATCCGATCTATCCATATAACATCAAATCCAAAGCCCTCCAAAACAGAGATCAAAAAACCCCAATCCAGGCGGTCATAGGCCTTAGCCATATCTAGCTTGAGGATAGCATTACCTCCTCGCACCTTCGTATCCAGTATGTGTAGAAGCTCCTGTGCAAGGAGGATGTTATCCCCAATGAGTCGTCCTGGGATGAATCCGCTCTGAGGTGCTGAAATAATCTGAGGAAGTATGCTACTCAGTCGCGAATTCAGCAGCTTTGTAACCAACTTATTAAAAACTGTACATAAGCTGATAGGACGAAACTCAGACCACCGACATGCATTATCCCGCTTAGGGATCAATACTATAGAAGTAGCTGAAAAACCTCTCGGAAAATGCCCCCCTGCGAAGAAGTCCAGTACTGCTTGAAAAACATCATCTGAGATAATATCCCAACATTCCTGAAAAAAGTGTGAAGAAAATCCATCTGGCCCTGCTACACTGTCAGGATCAATACTGAAGATAGCCTCCCGAACCTCAGCCAAAGTCGGTATCCGATTGAGCTGCAAATTATCCTCAACGGACACTAGTCTAGGAATAATATCGGGTCGAATAGGATCGATAGGCTGAGGAGCAGCTGACAAAAGCTCCTGAAAGAATGACACAGCTGAGGGCTGAATAGTCTCCTGAGAGTCAAACACTTCTCCCGTCTCTGAAGTAATAGACCTAATCCGAGATCGGATCCTACGCCCCTGCACCATAGAATGAAAATACCGGGTGTTGTGGTCTCCCTCACAAACCCAACGAGCCCCTGCCTCTTGTTTCCAAAAAGCATCCTCAATAGATAAAGTCTGGTTCAGGCCTGCCTGAGCCTGGTGTAACGTATCACGGTGGGCTGGAGTAGGATCACTATCATAGACGGACTCTGCCTCGTCCACCCTACACTCTGCATCCCTGACTCGCTGGAAGATGTCACCAAACACATGTCGATTCCACCAACGAAGGCCCTGTTTGAGCCTAAAAATTTTCTCCCAAAGAGCAGTCATTCCCGTATGATGAGTCAGGAAAGACCACTTTTGGGATACGAAGCTCAAGAAGTCATGATGTCTAGACCAAACGTTGAGGAATCAAAACGGACGAGGTCCTAAATCGTCATCAGAAGACCACTGAATCAAGAGCGGAGAGTGATCTGAAGTACTTCGGTTCAGATGCTTAACCGAGAAGCGAGAGCAAGCAGAACCAACTGCTGAGTTAATCAACACTCTGTCCAACCGTTTCCACACTCTCCCATTAGTCCACGTATACTGACTACCACTGTAACCTGCATCAGTCAAGCCACAATCCATCATCATATCTGCAAAATCAGATGTACCTCTGTCTCGAGTGTTATGACCAGTACGCTCACCATTGTGAGCAATCACATTAAAGTCTCCCCCAACCATCCACGGCCCATCCACTACAAGAGAAATCTGGTGGAGTCCCATCCATAAATCCCTGCGCCCCACCGGCGAACAAGAAGCATAAACTGGGGTAATATACATCGGCCTGGACAGTCTGGGATCCTCAACTCTAATGTGGAGGAATTGGGGGTGATCAACACATGAAGCAACTGTAGTCCCCAAATTCCAAAAGCACCAAATTTTACCCGACTCATTCTCAAGGCCCACATCAAATGCGAGAGATCTTCGGATAAAGTCAAAGTTTTTCTTCAAAACAAATGGCTCCAAAATCACTAAGAAGTAAACCTGGTGAATCTGAACCAATTTCTTAAGACGTCTACGCGTGGCAGTACTGCCCACTCCCCTCACATTCCATATGATAACACACATCAAAGGGATTGATTATGTGACGAAGCACCTGTCTGACTGCGAGTCACCCGCGAGCTCGGGCGATGAATATCAATACCTTTCGAGGATTTCTTCCTCTGGATTGTAGTGAACCCATCAGACTCCTGTCTCTCCCCTAATCCAACCAAGTCCTCCGAAGAATTACGATGAAATTACCCCTGCTGGTGACCCCCCAACTGGATAGAACTAGCAGTGTCTGCAGGTATAGAAGTCTCAACTTTCTCATGACAACTGAGATCTGGGTGAGTATGTGTAACAGGATCAAAAACTGGCTGTACTGGCTCCGATAGCATAGGGTACTCACGAGGGAGGGACATCATATGGTCAAGCAGCGGGTCAAAATCAGTGGCTGCAATAACTGGCTTTGAAGCCATATAAGTAGTGACTGGAGAGCTATGCTCAGGGATAGGCCTTTCATGAACCTCAGAAGGCAGTATAGGAATAACAGATGGTGGGATAGAAGATGAACTAGCAAGTGGGACCCACTGCTTCCGCGGCTCAACAACAACCTCCTTACCCTTTCCCTTCTATATCCTGTCAACCAAAGGGACCTCATCAGTAACTGGTAACTCAACATCAACTGGCTTAGTAGCCGGGTCAACTGTAGGCTTAGGAATAGTAATAGGCTTAGAAGCCTTGGCACCAACTGGCTTAGTAGCCTGAGCAACTTTCTCAACATCCAGAGGGGGCATCCCAGCCCTACATTTGTCAATAAGATGACCCATATGCCGACATTTCGCACAAAAGTGTGGTAACTGCTCATAAACTATAGGCTGCCAAAAACTACGGGATTCACCCCGTTCAATCCAAACCCTATCAGGGAGCTTATGCTCCAGATTCACCTCCACACAAACCCTGGCTTCACTAGGCCTCAACAAATCCGCAGTCGCCTCATCAATTCTCAAAGGAACCCCAACAAGTTTAGATAGTGCAAATAAGAACTCCTTAGCACGTAAATGAACAGGCAGTAATGGAAAAGAAATCCAAACAGGGGCAATGGGGGTCTCAGCATCAGGGTGAAAATCACATGTCCATTTAAGCACACGCATAGGGCATCCCATAATAAACCATAAAGGTTTCAAGAATAATCGACTATAATCATCCTCATGCGTCAAATGAATAAGTATATGCTTAAAGTCAATAAGCCCAATTTTAAATTCACCAATAAATCCAAACTTCTGAAAAGAATTGCGTACCTCCACCATGCTAGGTTTACGGTGAGAAAATTTTCCCACAAGTGTAAACTTAAAAGGCTCGGCTAGAGAAGCTTCCTCATCAGCAGTAATAGTCAAAGCTGTCTCTCCACGATGCAAGAATGGCTCCTTAGCCACAAATTGATGACAGGCAGAATCAGGGGCAGACTGAAGGATGGAAGCAAATGACTTACGCATACTGCGTTCAGATGGAGAAATGGTCTGTTTTTCAGTTACGGCTGCAGCATAAGTTTTTTTCCCATTATTCAAGGCAGACTGAGCTTCTTGTGGAAAGACATGGGGGCCCGGAGCAAGAGGTGCTGAGAATTTAGGCAAACGGAAAGGGCCGGAAGAAGCAGCCTGCGGGGGACGCAGGTTGGCCTGCCGGTCGCCCGGGCGCTGGGCGCGCATGCCGTGCGCCATGGGCTGGCAAGGGTTCGTCTGCTGGACCCGTTGGAACTGACTCAGGAGCCATACTGGGCTCAATCATTTGGTTCAAAGGGAGCCCAATGGAACTCGGAACGCCCGTAATGGGCAGCTGGGCTGGCTGCTGGCGTGCCGCAGTCGCACGCGCAGGGTGCTGTGTGCGCACAGGCAGCGCAGCAGGGGCTGGCATGGCTGCGTCTGCTGGACCCTCTGGCATCGACTCAAGCGCCACCCTGGGCTGGAAACTAGGGTTCAAGGGGAGTCTAACCGAACCAGCCGCGCTGTTTTGGCGTTCAGGGCTGACGCGGTTTCAGGGGCCTGAGTCTCAGGCAATGGTGTGCGCGAATCACCCAAATGAGTCAAAATTTGCGCCATACCTGTCGCGACTAGGGGAGAGGAGATGAGTGTGGCAGAATAGGGCACGCCCGGAATTGGTGCAAGGCATGACGCGGCTAGGGGGACGGACGGGGCTGGCATCGCCCCACGCGACGCGTCCGATGGCAGAACGGCAGGGGCCAAATGCTGGGATGCAAATGACCCTCCAATATGACCGCCTAGGGGTGGCGCATCCAATGGAGATGGTCCGGTGGGTGGGCCACCGTTGGAGGGGGGGCGCGGCTACACTAGGGGCCGAACCTAGGGTTTCCGCAATTGGGAGGCTGGTTTGCGGCGTGAGGCCTGTTTCAGGTGGCGTGTGGCCGGTAAGGACGATGGGTATGGCCGGCGAGGCATGGCCGAGCAAGGAGGAGGCTAAGTCCGGCGGCTTGGTGGGTTGGTTTGGCTCATTGGGGTGCGTGCGGATGGAATCGCCCATGTCTACGCCCATGTCTATAACCTGTAAATATGTGTGGATTACCATTGGAGGCTAGACGATTAGACAAATGTGGTATTGAAGATCGCACCTCCAGCTAATCAGATAATCAGATTTTATGGTATTGATCAAATGTATATTTCTATCACGAATTCTATCTAAGTACAAGATTAATCCAGCTTATAGGAATTGTATATTTAATTTTAGCTGTGCATGTATACTTCAATTTCTTACAATTGTATCATAGCCTACTTTGTTATTTGTTAGAATTCGTTAGACTGCTTTGATGAATAAAATAATAATTATTATTGAAGTATTAATTTGATTTGAGTTTTGACAGTTTAAAATAAAATAGTGAATTTTTTTTTAAAAATCTAAAATTGTTTTGGGTTTGTTTGGAACGAATCTAATCGGCCGAAAAACGATCAACCGAAGGCAATGCTTTGAAAATCACTAACGCCGGTAATCAGTGGCGACAGATGGCGGATCCGCTGCCTTGCAAAGCCAGCAGACTGGCGTCGCAAAATCAGCAGTCCCCACCGCTAATTTCGCGATGAAACACACCCTTGCCGCTACTAGAAACATCATCGACTTGGCCAGAATAGATGTTGCTGTTCAAATGCCAGATGGGTCAACACCGGAGGCCCAACCCACCGATCGGGCTATGGTGCTGGCGTTGCATGGTGTGGTATAGGTGGACCCCTTTTAGGGTTTCACCTTCTACATTTTTTGTTTTGTTTTGGGGATTGGGGACGAGGGCCTCCCATGCAATTCTGGAAATTTCATGGGAAGCTACCTAATTTCAAAAACATTTAAATGGGACTTCTATGCAATTTTGGAAATTGCATATGAAGGGCACTGTTTTAAATTTTTAAAAAGGTGAATTGCACATAAGGCTGCTGATTTTGGAATCAAGGGACTGATTGTGCAATTTCAGATATCGCATAGTAAGTTCTCAAATTTTAAAAAGAAAAATAGGGTCTTAAATGCAATTTTAATTTTTTGGAAAAATTTTAATTATTAATTTATTTAATGTTGGTCAAATATTCAAAATTAAATTAAAATTATTTTTAAACCATATTTTGAATTTCTGACCAAATTAAACTTTAACTTATTATTTTATAAAATTGTAATTTTGACTCTATACAAATTTTGTCTTCAATTTAGGGTATGACTTTAAATTGAGAGATAAAATAAATTTTTAAAAATCTCCTCTATGAATAAAATTAATTGATTAATTTTATTAATAAAAAATTAATTAAATAATTAGATTAATTATTTAATTATATCTAGTCCATTCCAAAATGTCTAAAAAGTTTAGACTTATAATGTCAAAGTTGCAAATTTAGAAATTAATATATTTTTAATATTAGATACTAAAATAGATGTTTAATTGATGATTATAGACTCGACCCATGTGATTGGTTGTATGGTTAATTATTCTTGTTAATTGTTGGTTGGGCCTGGGAGCCTATTATTTAATTAAATGGGTATGCGAGTCTATTATTTAATTAATTAAGTTTTCGAGCTATTTATTTATTATGGGCCTGCGTGTCCATTTATCAAGGCATGCGTGCCAACTAGTATATGATACATGTTGCACTTGGACTGCAATGTAGCAACTAGTATAAGATATACAAACTATTATAATTTAAATTGTACCCGACACAATGTTCCACAAAACTAAAGTTAACCTAGACTTAAGTTTGTATTATTACATAGACTTACTTTATTTTTAACTTAGCATCACTTCTTGTTATCCGATTTTTCAATTTTTTTCTTGTCCAATGGTAGATTTATGAAGGGACTAGAGGGGGCCCAGACCCCTCTCAATTTTAATTTATTTCAGGCAAAAAAAAAATAGAAGTCATCTCCCAATTCCTACTCTTTTTTTAAAAAAAAATAAAAGTCTAAATTCATCTGCAATTCTGTTTCGTCTTTCCTCTCTATCCGATTGTCTACCCCTATCTTTGTCAAGCAACATAATAGAGAGTGAGAAAGGGCCTCCAAACTAGATTGGTGCGTGATATTGTAATCGCATGGTGTTTATTCTGTATTTTAGCCTTTGACTTGTGTACATCATAGAATCTTATGTGAGGACCGCTATACTTTGGCGAGTGTTGGATGGGACTCGTAGATTATGAGTCACCAGGAAGAAGTCATACAGCTATAGTGAGAATCATATGAAGGTTGTGAATGTCTAATATGAGGATTCGTCACTCCTGAAAAGTATGAGATTATAACTTGATTTTTGCCCACTTAAGTTGATATAAATTTACTCGTCCAGGGTGGAGTTATGAGTTAAAAATATTTCAATCATAACTAAATTAGATCAACGAAGAGTTGGGGTGAATAATATAATTGGTTAAAATGAGATTGACAATGATCCATATCTCTTAACCAATTGGGTTATATTGATGAATGGATTATATTTTCACGATAACCGCACATATATTAGTTCTGTCATACCAAATGACATTTTCCTTCACATGGATTACTTTGACACATTGCTAGATGTCAATTTTGGACGGCGACGTAAATTGATCGATCTAGGTGAATCGATGAGAATATCGTGTTTGCCATCGTGAATGGGAACCTAATGGGTCACACACATAAGGCGAGAATTGAGCATCTGAATTTGGACCTTGTCCAAGTAGGAGATTGTAAAAATTAATGTCCAATATCCAATTAGTTGGGTCGGACTTAATTACTTATTGGACCAGATTAATTAATTGGGTCCGTTTGTTAATGGGTTCTAGTTGGACTAGAACTAGGGTAGTCCAACTAGGGCTAGGGTTAGCCCCACCTATAAATACAAAGGCCACAACAAATTAAATTTAGAGTTGATTTTTATTACTTACTAACACTAGTAAAAGACAACTCAATACAATTACTCTTAAAAGGTTCCACTTTTATCTGTTCTTGATCGTGGAGTCCAAATCTGTTCTTGCTGTGTGGATTACCATTAAAGACTGAACGATTTGGACAGTTGTGCTATTGAAGATCGCACCTTTAGTTAATCAGATAATCAGATTTCGGTATTGATCAAAAGTAAACTTTTATCACAAATTCTATCTAAATAAAAGGTTGATCTAGTTGATAAGAATTGTATATTTAATTTCGATCTGCATATATATTTCAATTCTAAGTTTGGAGACTAGGTAAGTAATGATTATCCTATCACGACGAATAAGAAGATAAGAAAAACACTTAATGGTTCAAGTTCAAAGTTTGGTAATTAGGCAATTGATAATTTTCTTGTCATGACTAATTGGTTCAAGTTTCAAGTTTGGAGGCTATGCAAGTAATACACTTTTCTGGGTTTTCCAAGTTTGGTGGCTAGGTAAGTAATGATTATCCTGTCACGACGAATAAGAAGATAAGAAAAACACTTAATGGTTCAAGTTCAAAGTTTGGTAATTAGGCAATTGATAATTATCCTGTCATGACTAATTGGTTCAAGTTTCAAGTTTGGAGGCTATGCAAGTAATACACTTTTCTGGGTTTACACTCAAATCCTGTAATCATTTTGCTTTTCTCTTCTCAAATGACGTAATCATTTTCACTTTTCTCTTCCTTTTCTTTCTCATTTTCAGGTAAATTCTTTTTTTTTCATTGATTTTAAATTCGGACTAACCAGATGCCCTGTGGCAAGTTGGGTGCTTAGCACATGTTTAGAAGAATTTAAAATAAACTCTTTTTTAAGATTCATTTTTAATTATATATTTCATTATTTTTTATCAAAATATTCAAAAAAAAAAAAAAATACTTTTAAACTTCATCTAACAAACACTAATGATTCATAAAAAAACTGACCATATTACAGTATCGTGAAAAATTGACCAACTATGAATAGATATTAGGCAGTTTTATTTCACTATTTTGGAAGAAAATAGATTTTTTTTAGCAAGAGTGTAGCCCACTTAAGTAATTGTAGCGCAAAAATATTGACTTTTCTTTACTTGATTTATTACCAATTTACCAATTGTCCTCTATTTAATAAATGAATACACACAAAATGGATAAAATTAGGCTTACAAATTAATATCCAAGGATGTGGGCCCATAAACTGTTTGGAAAAAATCGATTTTTCCTTCAAATTAGTGGAATCAGACGCAGCCTAAGACTTTCAAACTAATTTTTCAAACTATTTGATGGGACTTTTGAAACAATTAGTTACGTTTAAGAGTTGCAAACTATTTTTAGCCACATACCACATTTCGTTTTCACTATTTGGTGGGACCTTTGAAAATACTAAATCAGCACAATATTGAATTATGGATGCCCCATAACCTATTGTTCTTAGGCTTGCTTGTGTGATAAGTAAACATAGATGTCAACAAAAAATTTAGGATTAATTATACTAATGGTCCCCATTCTTTCAAGTTTATAACGATTTCATTTTCATTCTTTTTTTTCAACAGATATCATCCCCATTCTTTTATTTATTCTCACAGATGATTCTCAAATCACTATTTTTCACTATTCTAAAAATTCTATGACAATTTTACCCATTGTCTTAAATAAATTAAAATGATAAGAAAAAAAATACAATAAAAGTATTGCAATTAGGCCCTTAACCTTTTTAAAAGTACAAATAAATAATAAACAATTTTATTTTATTCAAATAAGTGTTCTTTCCCAACTCACCCCACCACCACCACCCCTCTCCTTTTTTGCCGACAACGGTGGTGGAAGCCTGGGAGCTACCACCGACGACGGCCCACCACTAGTTTTAGCCTGAACTCTACTACCCACATCCTCAAAATAGATTTTCTTGCCGAAGTTCAAGCCATTGAGTGAGTCTTGCACACCAGAAGCTGAACTTTTCCATTCTCGGTGTCTAAAACCCATTCATCATAACCACAAACGTGATACTTTAGAGACAAATCAAATAAGAAAGTGTATATGACCTGATCAATGAAGAAAGAAAGAGCAGCGGCACCCATTTGTCCCGCCACCTCGAATGGTTGAAGCGGTGGCACATTGGGGCACCGCTACCTTACCTTGATCACGACGATGGCTGTTATGGGAGCCGTTGCCGCTGCATGAAAGGTAGTGGCACCGCCGTTGCTGGTAAACGGAAGAGGTGCCATTGTTTTAGGCATTTCTGTCGTGCGCTAACGGTGTACATGGAACCGTCTTTTCTTTCACGCCGGCATAATTCTGGTCGGCATCTCTATTTCTCCGTCGAAGGTGGCTGTAAGTTTTGGCAAGAAGGAAGTGAGAAACCTAGTTGAGCCAGATCGCTCCATATGGGTCTGCTAGATCGCTAAATTTTAGAGAAACCTAGTTGAGCCAGATCTCTATTTTACACAGAGAGAGATGTGAAATAGAGATATGGTAATGTATGTACATGTAGGGTGGGACTAAAAATAGTAAAGCGTCTGGGGATGAAAACGAAGGTGGGGTAGGGTGGGGTGGGGTGGGGTGGGTTGGAGAAGAATACTAATTTGAATAAAATAAAATTGTTTAGGATTTATTTGTACTTTTATAAAGATTAAGGGCCCAATTACAATACTTTTATTGTATTTTTTTTCTTATCATTTTAATTTATTTAAATCAATGGGTAAAATTGTCATAGAAATTTTAGAATAGTGAAAAATAGTGATTTGGGACCCTCTGTGAGAATAAATAGAAGAATAGAAATGATATCTGCTAAAAAAAAGAATGATGATGAAATAGTTACAAACTTGAAAGAATAGGGATCATTAGTGTAATTAATCCAAAAATTTATAATCATACTATTAAATAGAGAGAAAGAAAGAGAGTTTGGAGAGAAGAAAAATAAGAGAGTGAGAGATTAGACATTGGCAAAACCATAGGGGAAATATAGCAGATATGGAACCACGGTTGGAAAAGGTAGGCAGTTCATTACAGGTGCCTAATGTGCAGGAAATGGCTAAGGAGACATTGACCACTGTTCCAGCAAGATACCTGCGTCCTAATCAAGATCATCTCGTTTCTTCCTTACCTGAAAATGAAATTCCAGTGATTGATATGCAAAACTTGTTGGAGTGAGATACAATGTATTCAGAGCTTGAAAAAATGCACTCTGCATGCAAAGAATGGGGTTTCTTTCAGGTACGGTTTGGCTGGATTTAGCGTGGGGGCAATGGGGGCGACTGCCCTACGCTGATTTCAATTTTTTATATTTTGTTTAAAGAAAATTTGAATTTTATAATTTTGCCCCCACAACAAAATAGAAATTATATATGTAGATTATTTTATAGGAAGCACTTCTATCCTAGTGGTAAAGCACTAATGCTTACCTTTTGTTTGGGCAAATTTGGGTTTAAGTCCTAGCGGCAATGCTATATTTTTAATATTCTTTTAAAAAATTTGGGATTTTGGCGCAAATGGTCCTTAACTTTTGCTCTTAGTATGAAATTGGTCCCTAACGTTTATTTTTTGGCAAACAAGTCCCTAACCTATGTGTTTTGGTGCAAAATTGGTCCTTATGACAAATATGCCCTTAATTTTAATTAGAAAAAATTGTATGTGGATTCCTAATCATTACAAAATGTGCAAATATGTTCAATACTTTTATTTTTTATAAAAAAAAAAATTAAAGAAAACTAATGAGTTTTTTTTTTTTTTTAGAATTAACACTTTAGTAATAAACATGTCAAATAAAATTATTATTTTTATTATTAAGTAACTATATTATTTAAAAAGGAATAAATCATTTTTCTCCCTCTTTATTTTAAAAATTAAGTTAAATAAATAATAAAATGACGTATATAATTTTATAACATTGAACTAATCTTGTTACATTTTTATTTAATATAAAAATACTAATAAAAATTAATTTACATATTATGTGTTTTATTTTTGAACGAAAATAAAACGATAAATTAAAATATGAAGAATAATATAGTTGGATTTCTAATATTTGTAGTTAATAAACATATAATTCAATTAAATAAAAGTATTTGAACATCAAGTTTGTGACAAAATTATTTTTTTTATACAACAATAAAATAAAAGTTTAAATGTTAAATAATATAATTATATAATAATAAAAATAATAATTTTATTTGACATATTTATTACTAAAGTGTTAATTCAAAAAAAAAAAAATTCATTAGTTTTCTTTAATTTTTTATAAAAAAATAAAATATTGGACATATTTGCACATTTTGTAATGATTAGGAATCCACATATAATTTTTTTTAATTAAAACTAAGGGTATATTGTCTTTTTCATCCCATAAGGATCAATTTTGCACTAAAACACATAGGTTAGGGACTTGTTTGTCAAAAAATAAACGTTAGGGACCAATTCCACACTAAGGGCAAAGGTTTGGGACCATTTGTGCCAAAATCCCAAAAATTTTTGCAATTAATCTCCAACTTTAAAAAATATATTTTAATTATCTCCAACTAATTTTTTCATTTTTTAGAAAGATAAAATTGGATAAATATTATGCTTAACACCGAACTTAATCTTTTAGACCATAATGTTTATTGGATTTTCAATTCCAAAATCTAAAAAAAAAAAAAAAAAAAAAAATTACCCTTTCCTTTTTTACGTACAAATTTCGTGAAAATATGGTTGAGTTTTTTAATTTTTACTTGACTTGAACATAATCTTTTTTTCTTCACCTATGGGGAATAGCTTTTTCTTTTATATTTTGTTTACTTTATTTTCATATGTATAAGCATGAGTAACTATGATTTTATATCTATCGGCTACTGATATGTAGCATACTATTATAGGTGTTATAGGTCACCGCAGTGTCATCAATCAGCACTATAGTCCCGCTAACCGTCATAGTGCCCCCACAAGCTAAAATTCCTGACTCCGCCCCCCTGGCTAGGTTCTGAGATTTTCATGTCAAGGATTTTCAATTCTGCAGCATATTCATCTATGGCATCCCTGCAAAAATCAAGAATAAAGAGCCATGTAACTACATGTTTGATACACAGCTTGAGATTGCCATCAAAGTATGGCGAATGGCCTAGAAGTGACAGCTTGAGACATTTTGACATCACAATTTAAGCAATTCCAAAATCTTATAATCAAGTATCAGTTGAAGATTGTTTTTATGTGATCACAACAATTAATACTTGGTTACTTGCAGTTGATCAACCATGGAGTTAACTCTTCAAAGGTGGAGAAAATGAAGTTAGAAATTCAAGAATTTTTCAATCTCCCAATAGGAGAAAAGATGAAGTTTAACCAAGAGGCAGGGGACATAGAGGGTTATGGACAAGCCTTTGTTGTATCAGAAGAGCAAAAGCTTGACTGGGCAGACCTGTTTTTTGTAATCACCTTACCACCCCACTTGAGAAAACCTCACTTAATTCCCAAGCTTCCTGCTAAATTTAGGTAATCATGCCGGTACGCAATACAAAACAGGAATGGACAATGTTAAAAAAGAGCATGTAGCGTCTTATCCAGTTCAATCCAATAATGTGTATCAAACATGTAGTTACTTGGCTCTTTATTCTTGATTTTTGCAGGGATGCCATAGATGAATATGCCGCAGAATTGAAAATCCTTGACATGAAAATCCTAAACCTAATGGCCAAAGCTTTACACGTGAAAGATGAGGAAATGAATGTGGTTTTTGAAGATGGAGTGCAATCAATGAGGATGAATTACTATCCTCCATGTCCCCAACATGAGCTCGTTACCGGCCTTTACCCACACTCTGATTCGACTGCCCTCACCATTCTCCTCCAAGTTAATGAAATTGAAGGTCTCCAGGTTAAGAAAGATGGAGTTTGGATTCCTGTCGTACCAATCCCTAATGCTTTTGTTATCAACATTGGAGACATCTTGGAGGTATTTTTACAAGATCCAATGGCCTAAAGCCACTCCATTTATAAATTCTATTGTATTAATTGAGATGTGTTGAGTATTATTGCATGTTTTGATAGATGGTGACGAATGGAATTTACCGGAGCATTGAGCATCGAGCAACTGTCAACCCGATGAAAGAAAGGCTTTCCATTGCCACATTTTTCAACACAAATATGGATACTGATATTGGTCCAGCACCAGTCCTTGTGACTCTAAAAACTCCAGCAAAATTCAAAACAATCTGCTTTGCAGATTACTTGAAGGGATTATTTTCGCGTGAACTTGATGGGAAATCATACCTCGACTCCTTGAGAATTTAGAGTAAGAACAATCTGGTTCTTGATTTATGTATGCTGAGTTTCTTAATTGAGAAATATAGTGTATGCTAACATTTTTGTATGCAGGTATGGCAGCTGTGATCTTTATCCAAAATCAAGTTGATTTGATTGAATAAGTCTGTGTCAACTAGTAGAAGAATGATCAAGTCCTATTAATCAAACTAGTTGTAGGATGTGCGATGCACGTAAGGTGGTTCGTAGGATGCTTACGTTATTGTATTTTAATTTGTAATCTAATACAGATATAAAATAGTTCGAGTATAAAAAATTTTCTTACACAAATCACCCGAAATTAATTTAATCCTACTAATGTTCAATTGGACTCTAGCATATCAAACATGTCATTACGCCTTACACAAGTGCAATAATGGGTAAGTTAGATATGTGAGCGTGCACGCATACATATATGAGAGAGAGGATGGAGGGGGAGCTGCTGACTCCAATACCTAGTATAAATGTAATATTATTTTAAATGTTCTTTCATATAATTAGAATCAGTCTGGCTTAGATGCTGAAGCATGTATGCAATATTAGATACACACAAAGCTATGCTCCAGTGAAAGTATCCGCAAGAATAAATCGGAGAAACGCAGAAGTGGTAAACAATCACAAAAAGCTTTTCATCACTGCAAAATAGAAAAAGGGGAAAAAATGTTGAATCCACTGGATGCCCAAATATTACATGCAGCAGATCACCTTGCCTTAGAATCATTTCGAGTAGAGTCACCGTCCTTTTGCATCAAATGATTTAAAGAAATTAGTACTAAACAAATATAATAAAAGATAGATAATCAAAAGACACACTTCTTAAATATAACAAGTAAACAGTTATTTGAACAAACCATAATTTACAACCTAGAAAAACTTGTGGTTGATTGTATAACTGTTTTCGAACTGTTTACTAAGCAAAATAGTATAAGTTGAGAAATACTAATACATATAACTTTCATAAGCAATATCATAGTGCTATAGACAAACAAAAAGAAATAAGAAGAGTTTTGATTATCAAAAGTTGCTCTCAATTTCATTCGTGCATTAGTATGATTCTTCTAGAGTGCCGTCATCACTTGTAGATTGGCCAATGTGCTAAAGAAGATAAAATGCAGCAGTGGCATGTGTTGAAAGAAGAGAAAATGCGTATCTATTGTTAAACGATCAATCAAATTGGCATAAATGTACGAGAGAAAGGATTTTGCAGTTGACATAAATGTACAATTATCTAAACTTGAGAGGCTAACTATAATAAGCATAATAAGTTTCAAAACCAAAATTATTAAATGACTTATTTTGAACCTAACAACTTAATGTCGTTAAATATGTGTAATAAGCAAATATTTTAACCCAATAGCATTCCAGATAAATTACAAACTCATTATTTAAGGCAACCATTCAATTCACAAGCATTAATAAAATCTTGCAATGACTGTTTTTGTATCTATCTCATCTTGTCTCCCCGTTTTTTACGGCATCCTTGTTTCTCTTTTTGTATAGTTTTAGTTTCCTAATCATAAAAGAATACACACAATTTCTTTACAACATATGCATTTTTAAATCTTAAATAATCTAACATGTTCATAAAATCATAAGTGTGATTCTTCATAAGCGTAAAAAAAAATAAAACATTATAACACATTAGAAAAACTTAAAAGTCAACGAAATAGGACTATATGGGACATAAGACAGCAAAATCATTAATTAGCCATACCTCTTTTGTTCTATTATGTTTTTTTTCCCTCTATGGAATATATCTGTTAAAGAATATAAAAAAAAAAATCATCATCACATCGCCATAGAAGCTCAATACTGGGAAAATTGAGTATCCATACAATGCACTTTGAAAATAGATTTTTTGATTTGTTAATACTTGAAAAAATTTAAAACTAACTAACAAATCACAATTTTGAAGTTTAAGTACATATAATGATTAAATCAATATCAACAAATCTACAACACCCAGATATTTCAAATAGTATTCCAGTTATAGATCCCAAGCATCCATATATCAATTATGAAATTTATAATGTACAACTACTTGGTTAGCCCATCTTCGAAGGTAGCTAAGTAACAAAACACCATTGTTCCAACCGAGATCCTCAAATTTTATATGTAACCCAAATTGTATAAAATTTCAGATTGTCCCCTAAGTGAATCTACAATTTAATTGTTCCAAAAATTAGTAAAGCACAGGCAACCCATATGAATTATATATAACTAAATGCAAATCAACATTTTTTTTATAACAGTCAAAACAATTTTCAGCAAATTTTAAGTCTTGGATCCAACATGAAGAAAAAGACGTCATTTGACCAATATAAATAGAAATTAAAGAGTAATTTGAATGCGAAAAAAAAAAAAAAACAGACAAAAAATTCTGCACTTAATCAAAATTTAAACCTATCATCATGAGTTGTTCTTTCTTCTCTTTTTAATAGACTTCGTTATGCATTGATTCCATTATATGTAGAAAATCGATTACAAATCTAACAAATAGATCTGCAAAGAAGTGTTCAAAATCACCGACAGAAATCACTTACCAAGCAATAAAATCTGCAAATGGGTGAATCGATCATAGACCGGGTGTTAGACTACCCACTCTCATTGAATATGTCTTTTTCCCCTCTCGATTACAGTTGTTGCACTTTGTGCACAGATCGGATTCAAATTTTTTAGATCCGAATTAAGATCTTGCTTCGATTTGGTTCGTTTTGTTGCCAAATTTTTTTCTTTTGTAGCTGAGTTTGAAATAATGTAGAAGTCATAAACAAAAGAGGGTTTGTAAGAAATCAGGAAGAAGACGGTGCTGTTGTGTTTTGGATGAATAGAAATATAGAATTATGTTGTTGGGCCACAAAATTGGGGTGCTGTTTTGTTTTGGAAGAATATAATTAGATTTTTGGGCAACAAAATTGTGGTGCTCTAAATGATATACACATGTACGTTTAAACAATAAACAAAAGGGCAAAGTTGACAAGAGCCCTATTTTTTGTAAAAAAGTTGAAAAATACTTCTTTTTTTAATTTTTCAAAAAATACCTCATTTTCATGGTTTGATTTGAAAAATACCCAATTTCATTAAATACAATATTTTATAATGTGGCATGATAATGTAGCATTTATTTATTGTATAGTAGTCCATGTACTTTATATAATACTCACTTTAGTCATTATATTTTCAATTATATTTCAATTAAGTCATCTAAAAATTATATCTTAGGTCCTTAATCTTTTACATCTTTACACTTTAGTCCCCAAATTTTAATTATCTTGCAGTTAAGTCCTCCAAAATTGCATCTTAGGCCCTTCAACTTTTTACGTCTTTACACTTTGGTCCCCAAGTTTTCAATTATCTTTCAGTTAAATCCTCTAAAAATTGCATCTTAGGTCCTTCAACTTTATACATGTTCAAAGTTTGGTCCTCCAAATAATTGATTTTAGTGGTCAAATAAGTACGATTTTAGTGGTCAAAATAAGCGCACTTTCAATTAAATATGTGACTTTACACTCGAATTTTCACCTAAACGAACAAAATAAATATTTGTATACTATTATAAATTATGGTAACACATATGCTACTTTAATTTAAATTAGATTAACACATGTTACTACCACCAACTATCATATTTGTATACTATTTTTAATATAATAATAATTATAATCATATTTTACAATTTATTTTCTTTGATAATTGTTTAAAAATACAATATTTTCATAAAATCAATATTTTTATTTTTTCATTTGAAAAACAATATTTTTACATGAGTAACATACATGTTATTTCGTCATTTTCATTTTCATTGAAATTAATACTTTATAATTTACTCATTTAAAATTAATATTTTAATTTTTCATTGAAAAACAATATTTTTACATGAGTAACATATATGTTACTTCTTCGTTTTTCATTAAAATCAATATTTTACAATTTCTTTCTTTTTATAATTTTTTTAAAATATATTATTTTCATTTAAAATCAAATTTTCAATTTTTCATTTGAAAACATATTTCAACACACGTAACATATGCTTCATCATTTTCATTAAAATCAATACTTTACAATTTATATCTTTTTATAAATTTTTTAAAAATACATTAGCTTCATTTAAAATCAATATTCCAAATTTTTTATTTAAAAACAACATTTTTTGCATGGGTAACATATGTGTTACTATATGTTATTTCCTCGTCTTCATTAAAATCAATAATTTATAATTTATCTTCTTTTTACAGTTTTTAAGAAAATATATTATTTTCATTTAAAATTCATATTTCAAAATTTTTTTTAAAACAACATTTTTACACGAGTAACGCATATGTTACTTCATCATTTTCATTAAAATCAATAATTTTACACCGGTAACATATGCGTTACTATTACCAATCGCTTTCTACCACTCGTCTTATACAACCACCATCCACAACTATAACCACATCCACCAATATGGTAACACATGTGATACTATATTTTAAATTAAGATAACACAAGTGTTATCACCACCAACACATACGAGTAACGTATATGTTACTTCATCATTTTTATTAAAATCAATAATTTTTACACTGGTAATATATGTATTACTATATGTTATTTTTCTTGTCTTCGTTAAAATCAATAATTTATAATTTATCTTCTTTTTATAGTTTTTAAGAAAATACATTATTTTCATTTAAAATTCATATTTCAATTTTATATTTTTTGAAAACAATATTTTTACACGAGTAACGTATATATTACTTCATTATTTTCATTAAAATCAATAATTTTTACACTGGTAACATATGTATTACTATTACCAATCCCCTTCTACCACTCGTCTTATATCATCACCATCCACAACTATAATCACATCTACCAATATGGTAATACATGTGATACCATATTTTAAATTCAGATAACACAAGTGTTATCACCACTAACACACACGAGTAAAGTATATGTTAATTCATCATTTTTATTAAAATCAATAATTTTTACACTGTAATATATGTGTTACTATATGTTATTTTCTCTTCTTTATTAAAATCAATAACTTATAATTTATCTTCTTTTTATAGTTTTTATAAAAATACATTATTTTCATTTAAAATTCATATGTCAATTTTTTTTTTTTTTTGAAAACAACATTTTTACATGAGTAACGTATATGTTACTTCATCATTTTCATTAAAATCAATAATTTTTATACCGGTAACATATGTGTTACTATTACTAATTGCCTTCTATCACTACTACCACTCGTCTTATACCACCACCACCACTACAATCGAATTCAAATCCACAACCACCACCCATAACTATAATCACGTCCACCAATGTGGTAACAGACATGTTACCATATTTTAAATTAGGATAACACAAGTGTTATCACCCCAACACACACAAGTAACGTATATATTAATTCATTATTTTTATTAAAATCAATAATTTTTATAGTGATAACATATGTGTTACTATATGTTATTTTCTTGTTTTCATCAAAATCAAAATCAATAATTTATAATTTATCTTCTTTTTATAAATTTTAAGAAAATACATTATTTTCATTTAAATTTTTCTTGGAATTTTTTTTGAAAACAACATTTTTACACAAGTAACGTATATGCTACTTCATCATTTTCATTATAATCAATAATTTTTTACACTGGTAACATATATGTTACTACTACCAATCGCTTTTATGACTACTACCACCCGTCTTATACCAGCACCACCACCACTATAATCGAGTTCAAATCCAGTATCACCATCCACAACTATAATCACATCCACCACAAATATGGTAACACCCGTGTTACCATATTTTAAATTAGGATAACACAAATGTTACCACCACCAATACACACGAGTAACGTATATGTTACTTCATCATTTTTTTTAAATCAATAATTTTTACATTGGTAACATATGTGTTACTATATGTTATTTATTCGTATTCATTAAAATCAATAATTTATAATCTATCTTCTTTTAATAGTTTTTAAGAAAATACATTATTTTCTTTTAAAATTCATATTTCAATTTTTTTGTTAAACAACATTTTTACACAAGTCACGTATATGCTACTTCATCATTTTCATTAAAATCAATAATTTTTACACCAGTAACATATGTGTTACTATTACCAATCGTCTTCTACCACTACATCCACTCGTCTTATACCAGCACCACCACCACCACAATAATCGGGTTCAAACCGCTACCACCATCCACAACTAAAATCACATCCACCACAAATATGATAACACATGTGTTATCATATTTTAAATTAGGATAACACAAGTGTTACCACTACCAATACACACTAGTAACACATATGTTACTTTTTCATTTTTTTTTAAAATCAATAATTTTTACACTAGTAACATATGTGTTACTATATGTTATTTCATTGTCTTCATTAAAATCAATAATTTATAATTTATCTTCTTTTTATAATTTTTAAGAGTATACATTATTTTTATTTAAAATTCATATTTCAATTTTTTTTAAAACAATATTTTTACACGAGTAACGTATATGTTACTCCATCATTTTCATTAAAATCAATATTTTACAATTAATCTTTTTTTTAATAAATTTTTTAGAAATACATTATTTTTATTTAAAATCAATATTTTAATTTTTTAATTTAAAAATAATTTTTTACACGAGTAACATATGTGTTACCATATCTGTTACTTCATCATTTTCATTTAAATCAATATTTTATCATTTACCTCATTTATAATTTTTAAAATAATACATTATTTTAATTTAAAATCAATATATTAATTTTTTTATTTGAAAACAATATTTTTACAATTGCAACATATGTATTACTATTACCAATCGTCTTCTACCACAACTACCACTTGTCTTATACTAGCACCACCACCACCACCACCACCATAATTGAGTTCAAATCTGTTACCACCATCCACAACTATAATCACATCCACCACAAATGTAGTAACACATGTGTTACCATATTTTAAATTAGGATAGCAAAAGTGTTGTCACCACCAACACTGCCACCATTTCACTACTAATAATTTAATGATGTAATACATGTATTACTATAATTAAAATTAGAGTAACACTTGTATTACAACCACCACAATTTTCTCCAACCACTGCACAGCTCTAGCACCACCATTTATCATACTCTACCACCACAACTAATTTAAATTATGGTAACACATATATTACTTTAATTTAAATTAGATTAACATGTGCTACCACCACCAACTATGCTCCACCACCACCACCACAACAACAACAACAGTGTTTATATTCGTTAACATCATCCACAATCGAGTTTAGATCTGTTACCACTATATACATTCACAATCACTTCAATCACAACCAGAGCAACACGTGTTACCGTAACTTAAATTAAGGTAATATGTATTACTGTGATCGTAGTTTAAATTAGGGTGATCGTAGTTTAAATTAGGGCAACACACATATTACTTGTAAGGCAACACATGTATTATCCTACCTAAATTACGATAACACGTGTGTTACTATGACTGTAAAATTAAGGTAACACATATGTTACTTGTAAGGCAACACATGTGTTACCATCACCGCTGCTCCATCACCATCCACAATCATAATCACCTCAACAACCATAATCACATTTACCACAGCAGGAGGTAACACAAGTTTTACTTTGTTATCTACCATCATCACCACCACCACCACCACTACCACTCCCACTCGCCTTATTCATCACCACCACCATCATTACCATAATCGGTTCAGATTCGCTATCACTATCCACAACCATAATTACCTCTACCACAACCAAAGTAATACATGTGTTACCGTAAATTAAATTTAGGGTAACATATGTGTTACTTGTAAGGTAACACATGTGTAACCACCACTATCAGTCGCCTTATCCCATCACCACTACCACCACAACCGGTTTCAAATCCAATACTACTATCTATAATCATAATCACATCTACCACAATTAAGATAACACGTGTGTTACCATAATTTAATTTAGGAAAACACGTGTCTTACTTATGGGGTAACACATGTTACCCTCCACCAACATTCATACACCACCACCACTAATTTAAATTACGATAATACATGTGTTAACCTAATTTAAATTAAAGTAACACATGTGTTACTTGTAGGGTAATACAATTTTACCTTGTTATCCATCACCATCACTACTACTCGCCTTATTCCACCACCACCACCACCACCACCACCATCACCACTACCACTATAGTTGAGTTCAGATATGCTAACTCCATCCACAACCATAATCACTTCCACCAAAATCGGAATAATACATGTGTTACTTGTAGGGTAACACATGTTTGACCACCACTATCACTCGTCTTATCTCATCACCAACACCATCACCACAACAAACGGCTTCAGATTTATTACCACCATTCACAACCTTAATCATCTCCACCCAACCGGAGTAATACATTTGTTACTGTAATTTAAATTAGGGTAACACACGTTAACATGTTACCACCACCACCACCACCACAACCGAGTTCAAATATGCTACCACCATCCACAACTATAATCACTTCTACCACAACTGGAGTAAGACATGTGTTACTGTAATTTAAATTAGGTTAATACATGTGTTACTTGGAGGGTAACATATGTGTTACCACCACCACCATCATTAATTTAAATTAGTATAAAATATATATAAACCTTTTGTTTAGTCTGGTATGAAACATAAATGTATAAATATAGATATAAGTTGCAGAAATAAAAGCAAAGCACAAACTCAACAAAGACAAAATGAAAAAATAATGTCATCATAAACAAACATTAACAACAGAGATACATGTCTAACAACAAATTAATATATGACCTATAACAGAATGTCAGTGCTACAAGACATTATCCATTTTAGAATATTAAATAGAAGAATAGTTACTTGAAAAGTCAAAATGAGATCATATAAACTTAAATGTTTCTAACATATTGTGCGAAATAATATATTTCATGAATATTATGGAATGATGATTAAAAAATATAACAAGTCGTTGAGATACCTTCCCAGGTTGAAGTAATTAAATGAAATAGAAAATTGTTATCTTCATCAAGAATGGATTTTTTTTTTTTTTTGTGTGTGTGTGTGTGTGTGTGTGTGTGCTGAGATTGAAATATAATCTACAAGATAATAAGTGAAGTAGCGAAGTACTTTAGAAACTAATATTACATCTCAACAAAACACGTCACGCACTTACATGCATTCTTGTTTTGTTTTTGGTGGCAAGACGCAAAAGCATGACTTTAATAGTTACACCCAAAATACTAGATCATAATGCAGAATAACATTAAAGATTTCCATTGTGGTCAATCTTTTAATGTCATTTATACATACTACTGTGAATACAGTTTGCATCATTAACAAGCAAACACCTAGAAAAGAAATACACATATATGTAACAAATTTTATTTTTTGACGGTCTAGGGTGAATTCCTTGAATGATTTCTTATCAACTAGTACATCAAAAGAAGGAAAAAGAATGAGCAACAAGGATTATAAAGCCTACTCTATAAGATTTGATCACATGAATATAAAGAAAAAAATTCTTAGTCATGTTCTCATTTTACAACCTACTAGATGTTTTGGATTATTTAATAAATGAAACATCATGTGGAGTCTTATTCTAGAGAAACCAGGGGTAAGCTACATAAAAAAAAAAAAATCTCTATTCCATTTGTCAAGTTGAAAGGTCCAGTGAAATCAAAATTTATTGCAAATTGCACAAGGTTATTTGTATTATTAATCACGCCCGATGTTATCCCGTCTAATTTACTATATATCTGAGTTCAAACATGAAGGTATAACTATCACTATGATTCTAAGTATAACAAAGTTCATAATATATATATCAAGAATCACCAGCATAAATAAATAAACACCATGAAAATGAAGCTTTAAAGGGAATGATAGCAAATTGGAGAGAATATAAAACAAATATACACGTAAATTGATAAAACAAAAGTTGAAAGAAATATAAACATTAACTATTAATTATTAAACAAAAGCTGGAAAAAATAAAAAATAAAAAGCATATGTTGGTAGACGGCAAGTGTTGGAGCAATAAAAATGGATGAAATTTATTGAAGTCTGTAGAGGCAGTTGGTCGAGTGCTGAAATTGGCGCTGATTGGTGGTCGACAACATCGTTGGTAGAGGCGATGGTCATCAGTGAGAAAATCAAATGGCGAGAATTTTAGGGTTCAACACTCAATTTGTGAAAATTGAAATACCTATTTTGAAACTATGGATGGTACCAGATGGGTAGTGGTGGTGGATGAGTTTGATAGTAGGTGGCGGTGAGTGGTGGTGGTCAACGGTGATGTTGCGTGTGTTGCAATGACAGTGGTGGTAGCGAAGATCGGTGGTGACTGGGGGTGTTTGGGAGCGGTGGTGTTAGTGCTAGGATGTGAAAATAATATATGATTAGGATCTGTTTTATATATATATATATACTAGTTTTAAGTCCGTGCGTTGCACGTGTAGTAATTATAACATTGTAGAATTTAGGACAAATAAATGAATATTGTAGAATTTAGGACAAAATCCCAAAAAAAGATGTAAAATAGTCAAATTGAGCTTTCAACAAAATTTAAATGTTGGAGATGGTCAATGGTAAAAAAATACATAAATATAATTTCTCATTTGTTCATGTTCAATTTTTTTTTTTATTTTTGGTCGAACTCCAGTTAACAAAAAGTCGAGTTATCTGACAAATTTTTGTATTTTTTTCTTTATTGTATTTTTTTTAGAGTTACTCGACAAAACCAAAGCCAAATCTTTAAAAAAAAAAAAATAGCAAAGTCAACAAAAGCTGATTTTATAAAAATTTAATGCAAATTTGTAGGACAAAAAGGTGATAGTTGTATGGCCAATGCCAAAAAAAAAAGTTGGGGTAGATTAGTTACAAATTTGAAAGGTTTAGTTGTAGGACTTCATTTACATTTTTATTTTATTTTGTTGTTATTAGTTTTTATTTTTTTTATTTAAAAAGGTGGACAAAATAAAATGTGTAACAAAATTTAAAGATCGGGGATGGCCAAAGCTAAAAAAAAGATTTTGGGTAAATTTGTTATAAAATGAAAAAGATGTGGACTAAAAGTGCAAATTACAAAAAAAAAAAAAAAAAAAAAAAAAAAGATTCAAACACTTTAACTCGGCAAAGTGGAAAAAGGAAAAAAAAAAATGAAAACACCACTTTGCTTTCTCGAGTAACTCGAGAAAGGTGTATAATTTTTTTTTTCCTTCTCTTCTCGAGTAACTTGAGAAAATAAGAAAAAAAAATTTGGTTTCTCAATTAACTCGACAAACTCATTTGGGAAAATATTTTTTTTAATTTTTTTTTTTAATACTAACTTTGTCGAGTTATGAGGCAAAGTGGGGAAAAAAGAAAAAAAAAATTTCAAAACTTCACTTAGTCATGGACTAGAAAACGATCACCGAAAAATATGAAATTTTCAGGAAACATAGAATACTCATGTAGCTACCACATATCAAAATTTGATAGTCCGACGGCATGTTTCGACTTACTAAAATGCTAACCGAAACATCCTAGTTAGTTTTTCGGATTCATGTTGTCACAGTTTACAAAATTGTCCATAAATTGAGTTATATAACATGAAATTATGTAAAACCAAAGTCAATGATTAGGTAACCCATAGGGCTATCGTCTCCAACTGGAAATATGTAAAAATACTTAATATATAAGGTGCAGTAAATTTTTGAGTTGGGCAACAGACGCTACATCTTAGAAAAACATGAAGTTTAACAAAACCTTTCAAGTTCACATCATTAATGTGTAACCAAAACATGGGAATCCACTAAAACTAGCACAAAACCAAGGTCCACAAAAGTTTAAGAAGATATTTACACTACTTAAAGTTTTTTGATTGGTTTATAATAGCGATTCCGGCACGCCGATGGCATAAATCCGAAAAACAGCCTAGAAGGTTTCGCGGTGAGTATTTTACTATGCCTAAACATGCCGTCGGACTACCAATTTTTGATATGTGGTAGCTATCTGAGTATTCTATGTCCCCTGAAAATTTCGTATTGTTCGGTGATCGTTTTCTATGTCAAAGAATTTTTTGTTACTCCATGACCAGGTGAATAAAATTTTCAAAATAAGGGCAGTGTTACTAAAATTTCTTCACCCGGTCATGGAATAACAAAAATTTATTTGACATAGAAAAAGATAACCGAAAAATATGAAATTTTCAGGGAACATAGAATACTCATTTAGCTACCACATATCAAAATTTGATAGTCCGACGGCATGTTTCGGCTTACTAAAATGCTCACCGAAACACCCTAGGCAGTTTCTCGGATTCATACGGTCGCAGTTTACAAAATTTTCCATAACTTGAGTTATATACCATGAAATTATGTGAAACCAAATCCAATGGTTAGGTAACCCATAGAGCTATCATCTCCAACTGGAATTATGTAAAAATACTTAATATATAAGGTGCAGTATATTTTTGAGTTGGTCAACAGAAAATGCAGTTTGGAGAAACAATTCACCCAGTCATAGAGCAAAAAATATTTATTTGACATAAAAAACGATCACCGAACAATATGAAATTTTCACGGAACGTAGAATACCCGTGTAGCTACCACATATAAAAAATTGATAATCCGACGGCATGTTTTGACACACTAAAATGCTCACCGAAACATCCAAGGCAGTTTCTCGGATTCATGCTGTCGCAATTTACAAAATATTCCATCACTTGAGTTATATAACATGAAATTATGTGAAACCAAAGTCAATGGTTACGTAACCCATAGAGTTATCGTCTTCAACTGGAATTATGTAAAAATACTTAATATATAAGGTGCAGAATATTTTTGAGTTTGTCAACAGAAAGTGCAGTTTAGAGAAACAATTCACCCGGTCATGGAGCAAATAAAATTACTTTGACATAGAAAACGATCACCGAACAATATGAAATTTTCAGAGAACGTAGAATACCCATGTAGCTACCACATATAAAAATTTGATAGTCCGAAGGCATGTTTCGGCATACTAAAATGCTCACCGAAACATCTAAAGCAATTTCTCGGATTCATGCTGTCGCAGTTTACAAAATTGTCCATAACTTGAGTTATATAACATGAAATTATGTGAAACCAAAGCCAATGGTTAGGTAACCCATAGGGATATCGTCTCCAACTGGAATTATGTAAAAATACTTAATGTATAAAGTGCAGAAAATATTTAAGTTAGACAACAAAAACTGCAGTTTATAGAAAATGAAATTTAGCAAAACCTTTAAGAATCGATTGTATTTCGTACTTTGTTCCCCATAGCAACTGGGGATAAAAAAGCACCAAATTTAGTTTGCAAGGGTGAAGATGATCCTCAAAGCAACAAGTATTTCAACCAAATATCCTTGCAGTGGTAAAAAGTAAACTGATATGAAAGCCAAGTAAACAAAGAATTTACGACTATGAGCATTTCCTAAATAATAGTTCTGTGACTTCTGTATGATTCATTGACAATAAAGCCTATTAAAAACAAAATAGACAAAATCATTAATCTAAATGTTTAGACTTGACTGTGGATCACTTATCCTGTGAATTTGTCCTACAACATGTGAGCCTTAGAATCAGTGTTTTGCCAATACGACTGTGATTCTGCTGCACTACAAGATCCTATAGCATTGATGAAATATTTTTTAACTGGTAGGAGTATTTACATGAAGTGAAATTTTCAACAATATTGGAGAACATGCTGATGGCATAAGATTAAAAAATTTGAGCTTCTAATATCCATGAATTAGTGAGTGTGAATTTATGCAACGTGAAGTGTAATGAAGGTGAACATCTATATCAACTTCTCTCACAATGATCAACTTGGAATTTGAGTAGGTACCTTCTGCAACCTCTGTTTCTTATCTTCCTTAAGCACTAAGACAGTCTTAGCCAATCTAGATAGCGTGTCATTGCTTATGCTTTTAGAATGTACACCTGTAGAGTCATTCAGGCTTGGATGCACTTCAGTGACAGTCGTAACAAAGTCCATGCCAAGGACGGCACAAAGATCATGCACAGTGCTAACAAATTCAAGAACTTTGTGCAACCTTTCACTCTGCAAGATCAAGAAAGAAGAATATTACAAAATTAGCACAGCTGTAGCAGCTGATCCATAGTAAGATAAAAGAGCTTACCTTTTTCTTTTTTAAGGTCTTGGAGCTGAGATTTCTAATTTTATTTTATTTAATTATGTAGAAAATGATACATGCATTTCAAGTAAGCTGTGATGAAGTTGTAAATGAGTGGAAGAACATGGTGTCCATTTTGAATTTTTTTTTTCTTTTTCCCACTTTGTCGAGTTACTCGACAATAACTCGACAAAGTGTAAATTTTTTTTTTTGGCCACTTTCTAAGTAGTAAAGTGTTTGAAATTATTTTTTTTGCCACTTTGTCGAGTTACTTGACAAAGTGGCAAAGTGTTTGAAAATTTTTTTTTGACTTCCTCGACAAAGTCTTTGAAATTAATTTTTTTTTTTTTTTTGTGTTTTTTATTAATGACTTTGTCGAGTTAGTCTTTTGATTGAATTTTTTTTTTTTTTTTTGTGTGTGACTTTAATGACTTTGTCGAGTAAGAATGATTTTTTTTTTTTTTTTTTTTTATGACTTTGTCGAGTTGCTCAACAAAGTCTTTTGAAATTTTTTTTTTTAATGACTTTTTCGAGTTGCTCGACAAAGTCTTTTGAATCTTTGAATATTTTTTTTTATGACTTTGTCGAGTAATTCGACAAAGTATTTGAAATTTTTTTTTTTTACTTTGTCGAGTTACTCGACAAAGTTTTTGAATTATTTTTTTTTTTTTCCACTTTGTCGAGTTACTGGACAAAGTTTTTGAAATTTTTTTTTTTCCCACTTTGTTGAGTTACTCGACAAAGTGTTAACAAAATTTTTTTTTCTTTTTTTTGAACTTTGTCGAGTTCCTCAACAAAGTTTTTGGAATATTTTTTTTTTAAAATCCTCGACAAAGTGGTAAAGTGTTTGAAATTTTATTTATTTATTTTTTGCCACTTTGTCGAGTAACTCGACAAAGTGGGAAAGTGTGTGAATTTTTTTTTTTTTTTTTTTTTTTTTTTTTTTTTTTTGACAAAGTCTTTGAAATTAATTTTTTGTTTTTTTTTTATTAATGACTTTGTGGAGTAAGTCTTTTGGAAATTTTTTTTTTTAATTATTTTGTGTGGGCTTTTAACTCAATTTTTTTTTGTAATTTGTACTTTTGGTCCACAACCTTTTCAATTTATAACAAATTTACCCCTAACCTTTTTTTTAGCATTGGCCATCCCCGGCCTTTGATTTTTGTTGCAAATTTTATTTTGTCCTCCTTTTTAAATAAACAAAATAAAAACTAATAACAACAAAATAAAATAAAATTGTAAATGAAGTCCTACAACTTTTAAAAAGTACAAAATAACTTCATCTTCCTCAAAAATCCATCCCTCCCCACCCCTTTTCATTTTTCATTTTTTATTTTCAGCAGAATTACATTACTTAGATAAGTTAGAGACGGCCAAATTATTGTGGTGTGTGCGAATCAGAAAATTTTTTTCTTTAATTTTTTTGTCCTTATTTATTTTCCTTTTACACGTATTCATTCAATTTTTACTAATTTTTTTTTATTTTATCTTATAATATTACAGATTAATCTAAAAAAATGCTATTATTTTTTTCTTTTACTATTCACATATGTGTCCAGATTTTCATTCAATTTTTCACCAATCTTTTTTTTACTTAATGTTATAAGCAAATTGTACACATTGGGATTGAAGAAAGAAAGAAAAAAGTGAGAAAAAACACAACAAAAGAGAAAAAAATAAAAAAATAATTTTATAAAATTTATTTATAAGCTCAAACAAAAACATGATAAAAAATTGAATAAAACATAAAAGATTGGGAGTAGTTTAATTACAGATTTAACATGTTGCGACTCAAAGTGCAAATTGAAACAAATTAAGGGAACAAATGGTACAAATGGAATTTGTCTAGTAACTCGAAAAACAGCAAAAAAAAAAAAATTTAATTAAAAATTGTCCTATGCCGAGTGACTCGAAAAAATTAAATAAAAAATGGCAAAAACAAACTTTTTCGAGCGACTCGACAATCAATCCAAAAGAAATTTGGCCAACCACGATAAAAACAAAGCCAAATCTATAAATAGAAAACGAACAAAGAGTCAACAATAGCGGCTCCTTTCTAATAAATAAAACATACTTTAGTTTTTTAAGATAAAAAAAATGTTTAAAAAAATTTGTCAAAAATGACGGCTCCCAAAGAAGAAGAAAAAGTCAACAAATCAGTTTTTTTAATAAGTTAAACAAATTAATGGTACAAATGAGTGAGATTTGGACAAAATTAAGACTAAGAAAGCATCAAAACTACGTCGTGTTGGTTGAAGGGTGAATAGTAAAATATATACGTGTAGCAATTATAATATTGTAGAATTTAGGACAAATAAATGAATATTGTAGAATTTATGACAAAATCCCACAAAAAAGAAAAAAAAAATAGTCAAATTGGGCTTTTAACAAAATTTTAATGTTGGAGATGGTCAATGGTAAAAAAATAAAAATTGTGGGTGAATTAGTTACAAATTTAAAAAAAAGGAAGAAAAATTGACAAATTCAAATTTACTCGACAAAGCCCAAAAAAAAAAAAAAAAAAAATTTGAAAAAACTCGACAAAAATAAAAAAATTGCGGCTAAAAGGATTAATCTAATTTAAAAAAACAGTGTCAAAAATTGATATCGAGTAACTCGACTAAATTATTTTTTAATAAATTATTGTTGAATAACTTGACAAACGAAAGACATTAATTTTATTATAAAAAAAAAATTGTCGAATAACTTGACAAAAACTAAAAAAAAGAAAGGGAAAAAATTTCTTAAATCGAAAAAAAAACCCCCCCACAAAAAGGAAAAAATGGTGAAATTGCGCTTTCAACAAAATTTAAATGTTGGGGATGGTCAATGGCATAAAAATAAAATTTATGGGTAAATTAGTGAAATATTTAAAAAATTGGGTCCAATAGCGCAAATTATTGTCATAAAAATTTTTTTTTTTTTGATACGTGCATTGCACGTAGGCTGTAGATAGGCATTATTTGAATATATATAGATAAAAAAATTTAGTATAAAAAATATTATATATATAATATGTAAATAATAAATATGAAAAATATATTTTTGAACATATCATTTAATACAATTAATTAAGAAAAGTAGAACTAAATAAACACATAATTTGTAGAAAAAAAAAGTAAATAACTCATAAAAAAAATTAAATAACTAAGATTTGTAAACGATGTTTGGATGTTGGTAAATTGATGTGGTAAAGTTACCATTTTTATATTTTTATTGAATTGCACTACTTTGAGAATTTCAGTTGGACCAAACCCTCATTTTTTAAACTCGGATCCAACTTTTTCAACTTTTTTACTAATGACCCAAAAGCCAAATATCAATGTACAATTTGCTTATAACATCAGATAAAAAAGATTGGTGATAATTGAATAAAAATTTAGACGAATATGTGAATAGTAAAAGAAAAATTAAGGAAAAAAATAATTTATAATGTGTATAATTTGCTTATAAGATAAGATAAAATAAAAAAAGATTAGTAAAAAATTGAATGAAAATGTGTAAAAGAAAAATAAATAAGAAAAAAAAATAGCAAAGTCAACAAAAGCTGATTTTATAAAAATTTAATGCAAATATGTAGGACAAAAGGGTGATAGTTGGATGACCAATGCCCAAAAAAAAAAGTTGTGGTAAATCTAGTTACAAATTTGAAAGGTTTGGACCAAAAATGCAAATTAAAAAAATGAAAAAATGTCAAAATTCAAATGGACTACTTTTTAAAAGTTGTAGGACTTCATTTACATTTTTATTTTATTTTGTTGTTATTAGTTTTTTTTTTTATTTAAAAAGGAGGACAAAATAAAATTTGCAACAAAATTCAAAGGTCGGGGATGGCCAATGTTAAAAAAAAGGTTAAGGGTAAATTTGTTATAAATGAAAAAGTTGTGGACTAAAAGTGCAAATTACTAAAAAAAAAAAAAAAAAACATATTCAAACAGGTAAAGTGGAAAAAAGAAATTTTTTTTTTTTTCATTTACCACTTTGTCGAGGACAAAGTGGCCAAAATAAAAAAAATTAAAAAAAAATTTATATTTTACCACTTTGTCGAGTTTGGGGAAAAAAAAAAAATTTCAACATTTTACCACTTTGTCGAGTTCCTCGACAAAGTGGCAAAAAAAAAAAAAAAAAAAAAATTCCAAACATTTTACCACTTTGTCGAAGAACTCGACAAAGTGGCCAAAAAAAAAAAAAAAAAAAAATTTAACGCTTTGTCGAGTTACTCGACAAAGTGGAAAAAAAAATTAATTTCAAAAACTTTGTTCAGTAACTCGACAAAGTTCAGAAAAAAAGAAAAAAAAATTCAAAAACTTTGTCGAGTAACTCGACAAAGTAAAAAAAAAAAAAATGAAAATTTTTTTTTTCTTTTTTTCTCGAGTAACTCGAGAAAGTTTGCAAAAATGAAAAAAAAAATTTCTCGAGTAACTAGAGAAAGTTTTTTTTTTTTTTTTTTTTTTTTTTTTTTTTTTTTTTTCTCGAGAAACTCATAAGGGGAAATTATTTTTTTATTTTTTTATTTTTTTTAATACTAACTTTGCCGAGTTATAAGGCAAAGTGGGAAAAAAAGGAAAAAAAAAAAAATTTCAAAACTTCACTTAGTCATGGATTAACAAAAATTCATTTGACATAGAAAACGATCATCGAAAAATATGAAATTTTCAAGGAACATAGAATACTCATGTAGCTACCACATATCAAAATTTGATAGTCCGACGGCATGTTTCGGCTTACTAAAATGCTAATCGAAACATCCTAGTTAGTTTTTCAGATTCATGCTGTCACAGTTTACAAAATTGTCCATAAATTGAGTTATATAACATGAAATTATGTAAAACCAAAGCCAATGGTTAGGTAACCCATAAGGCTATCGTCTCCAACTGGAATTATGTAAAAATACTTAATATATAAGGTGCAGTAAATTTTTGAGTTGGACAACAGAAACTGCATTTTAGAAAAACATGAAGTTTAGCAAAACCTTTCAAGTTCACATCATTAATGTGTAACCAAAACATGGGAATCCACTAAAACTACCACAAAACCAAGGTCCACAAAAGTTTAAGAAGATATTTACACTACTTAAAGTTTTTTGATTGGTTTATAATATCGATTCCGGCACGCCGACGGCATAAATCCGAAAAACAGCCTAGGAGGTTTCGCGATGAGTATTTTAGTATGCCTAAACATGCTGTCGGACTACTAATTTTTGATATGTGGTAGCTACCTGAGTATTCTATGTCCCCTGAAAATTTCGTATTGTTCGGTGTTCATTTTCTATGTCAAAGAATTTTTTGTTACTCAATGACCAGGTGAATAAAATTTTCAAAATAAGGGCAGTGTTACTAAAATTTTTTCACCCGGTCATAGAGTAACAAAAATTTGTTTGACATAGAAAACGATAACCGAAAAATATGAAATTTTCAGGAAACATAGAATTCTCATTTAGCTACCACATATCAAAATTTGATAGTCCGACGGAATGTTTCAGCTTACTAAAATGCTCACCAAAACACCCTAGGCAGTTTCTCGGATTCATACGGTCGCAGTTTACAAAATTGTCTATAACTTGAGTTATATACCTTGAAATTATGTGAAACCAAAGCCAATGGTTAGGTAACCTATAGAGCTATCATCTCCAACTGGAATTATGTAAAAATACTTAATATATAAGGTGCAGCATATTTTTGAGTTGGTCAACAGAAAGTGCAGTTTAGAGAAACAATTCATCCAGTCATGGAGCAAAAAAAATTTATTTGACATAGAAAACGATCACCGAACAATAAGAAATTTTCACGGAACGTAGAATATCCATGTAGCTACCACATATAAAAATTTGATAATCCAACGGCATGTTTTGACATACTAAAATGCTTACCGAAACATCCAAGGCAGTTTCTCGCTGTCGTAATTTACAAAATTGTCCATAACTTGAGTTATATAACATGAAATTATGTGAAACCAAAGCCAATGGTTAGGTAACCCATAGGGATATCGTCTCCAACTGGAATTATGTAAAAATACTTAATGTATAAGTTGCAGCAAATATTTAAGTTGGACAACAAAAACTGCAGTTTAGAGAAAATGAAATTTACCAAAACCTTTAGGAATCGATTGTATTTCGTCCTTTGTTCCCCATAGCAACTGGGGATAAAAAAGCACCAAATTTGATGACTTATGAAGGGAAAAATGAATATATATTTACTATAATATATAAAAAGTCAATAATTGCGGCTAAAAGACACTAATATATGTATATTAAAATAAATAAAAGAAAAAAAAAGATGAAGAAGTAAAAAAATGCGGCCAAAGATATTAATTTAATATAAAAAAGTGTCAGAAGATTAGGACAAAATGGTGAGATTTGGACGAAATTAGGAATACTAAATTAACAAAATGACGTCGCGTTGGTTGAAGGGTGAATAGTAAACAGGTGATAGACACTTATATTATAGTAAAGATATATAATAAAAGAGGTATTTATTAATAGGGTATAGTTAGATGTAGGTAAAAATTAAAAAATCAAAAAAATGGGTATTTTTTAACTTTTAATAGAAAATAAGGCATTTGGCATAATTAGCTCTAAACAAAAAGGAAAAAAATTGGTAAAAAATGGAAAACAGCCACGTCTTAAGCCAACACATCGCAATAGGAATAGTAGAAAATTTAGCCACTTTTATTATAAGTTGATTGATAAGGCCCTTTTATTGATAAGCCAATTTAACATTTAAACATAGAATTATTTGATTGCAACTTTAGTTATTTTTTGACAAATTAGAAATAAAATCTCCATTGAGTTTATGAAAGTCGTGCAGAAGATAATAATTCATGCTGAAATTTCCATCTAGTGATTTTCAGAAGTATATAATATTCAATAAAATCAATTTTACGTATAACAGAGATTCATGTCCTAATATAAGAACTTCGCCAATATATGAAATTAAATTCTAATACTTTCTGATCAGCAACAACAGTAAATGAAAACAGTTAGAACCTATGTTCATAACTAAATCGAAGATCAAAATTTTCAGTTACATGAGACAGTGGCAAACAGAGTGGTGGCTGAGGGAGATAGACCCCCCAAAAAACAAATCATGTCCACCATTCAACCTCATTGATGAATTCTTAAATTTTATCTTTCTGATATTAGTCCTAACTGTGTCAAGAAGCATAAATTCGTCGAGAATGAATACTAAAGATGGGTCGCTTTATTCTGAACTAGAGTGGAGAGCAATCAATGATGCATAGACAACGTCTTTCATTTTCATAAGCAAGTCGTGACTTCCCTTTTCAGAAATCACTCCATTATTCACAACAGCAATAGTGTCTACCCCCGTTATCGTGGTCAGACGATGCGCTACAGCAATAGTAGTTCTGTTCACCAAAACTCTATCCAATGCCTCATGTACTATACGCTCTGACTCAGCAAAATGATCTTTGGATCTTTTATTATTGCTCTTGCTATAGCAATTCTTTGTTTTTGTCCACCATACATCTGAATTCCTCTCTCTCCAACGTTAGTATCATATCCTTGGGGCAATCCTGAAATGAAGTTGTGTGCATTTGTAGATTTTGCTGCTGAAATGATCTCTTCTTCAGTTACATTCCCTTTTTTCCTGTAGGCTATGTTTGCGCGGATTGTCTTGTTGAAGAGAATCATGGTTCTTGACTCACTAATCCCATTTGTTGCCTCAGCCAACTTAGCTTGAATTTTTGGATTTCCACTCCATCCAAGATTATTTGGCCGGAGTCGGGATTGTTGAATCTTTGTATCAAACTGATAAATGTGGACTTCCCACTTCTACTTGTTAAATAATATAGACAAAACAAAGAACAAGAAGAATAAAAAGAAAAAGAGGAGGTTAGGGTTCCTTATGCATAATGAAAAATAATACAAAGTCTGAATGAAACTTAATTACAAATAAACTATTATATGCTAAGCTGGATAGACTATTCTACCCTTAATAAATAAATAAAACAAAATAACTATATATTTAATAACATCCCCCCCTCCCCCCTCAAACTCACGATGCAGTAGCAACAAGCATCGAGAGTTTGCTAACGAGAAAACGAAAACGGGAAATAGAATGCGACTTGGTAAAAAAATCTACAATCTACGAAGAAGAGGAAACAAAAGACAAAGTGATGGAGCCATGCTTGAGATGATGACAGGTAAGGTGACAATCGATCTCGATGTGCTTGGTTCGTTCATGGAAAACTAAGTTGTGAGCAATATGAATAGCACTCTTATTGTCACAATACATAGGAGTGGGACGAGAAAGAAAAACTCCCATATCCGCAAGTAACCAACGTAACCAAACAACCTCTTTGGTAGTAGAGGCCATAGCACGATATTCTGCTTCAGTGGAAGATTGAGAAACAATAGATTGTTTCTTACTCTTCCAAGAAATGAGAGAATCATCCAGAAAGATATAAAAACCAGTAATAGACTTGCGATCTGTAGGATCACTGCCATGATCAGAGTCAGAGTATGCACGCAGATCCAAGGAAGAGGTGGATGGAAGTAGAAGACTCTGAAAGACTGTACCTCGAAGATATTGCAAAATACGAATAACAGCGGCCCAATGAACTGTAGTGGGAGAAGCAACAAACTGACTGACAATATGAACATCATATGCAATATCAGGACAAGTAATAGTGAGATAAACCAAGCTCCCAATAATAGTACAGTATAAAGTAGGATCTGACAAAGATATACCATAAGAAGAAGAATACTTGGCATTAACCTCAATAGGAGTATCGACAGTCTTATTATCAGTAAGTCTAGCCCGCTTAAGAATATCTGCATCATACTTCGACTGAGAAAGAAGATAACCTTTGGACAAGTAAGCTACCTCAATACCCAAGAAATATCGGAGAGGGCCTAAATCTTTTATTTCAAACTGTCTAGCTAACTCTATCTTCAAAACTGAAATACCAGCAACATCATCACCAATAATAATCATGTCATCAACATATAACACAGAAGAATAATACGACCTACATCAGTACACTTAACAAAGAGTGCAAAATCATGACTGCTAGAAGCAAAATCAAGAGAAGAGATCACAACAGAAAATTTCTCAAACCAAGCACGTGGTGCTTGTTTGAGACCATATAAAGTCTTCTTGAGCTTGCAAACATACCCAAAACTATGGAGAACCCCATGAGGGGGTTCCATATAAACTTCTTCACGGAGATCTCCATTCAAGAAGGCATTTTTAACATCAAGTTGAGAGATGCCCCAATTTCTAACCGAAACTACAGCAATAAGAGTATGAAGAGTAGTCATTTTCGCAACATGAGCAAAAGTCTCCTAATAATCCATACCATACTGTTATGAATATCCTTTTGCAACCAACCAAGCTTTGTATCGCTCAATAGACCCATCAGATGAGTCTTAATCTTATACACCCAGCAACAACCAACAACAGTCTTACTAGAAGGGATAGGAACCAAATCCCAAGTACTTGTCTTATGCAGAGCAGAAAGTTCCTCATCCATAGCTTGCTGCCAACTTGGATCAAAGATTGCCTCTTTGTATGAAGAAGGCTCAAAGATACAATGAATAGAAGCTAAAAAGGAAGTAAAAGATGAAGAATAACAAGAATAAGCAAAATCTGGTAACCTTGTGGACTTACGAATGCGGGTGGACTGACGTTGAGGTAGATCCACAATCTCAGACGAAGCTTGAGGGACCGTAGGAGAAAAGGGAGCTTCAGTACCTGTAGAAGTGTTAGTAAGAACTCGATGAGTATAATACAAAGATAACGGAGGAAGGACACGTCATGGGGGTTCTGATGTAGTAGGAACCTGTGACGACAAACTTTTAGAATCTTCAGAAAAAGGATCAATCCGAATAAGATCAGATCTAGTCAAGTGATGAGTAACAGATGGAATAGAAAAGAAAGGTATATGCTCAAGAAAAACAACATGACGAGACACATAAAGTTTTTGAGTAATTGGATCGAAACACCGATACCCTTTTTGACCTTGACCATAACCAAGAAAGACACAAAGAGCAGATCGAAAGGACAACTTGCTGCGTTCCACATGAGGGCAGAGAATGAAGCAAGTACTACCAAAAACTCTAAAGAAGGAGTAATCCGGATCATACCCATACAATTTTTCGAAAGGAGAGATACCTGAAATATGAGAAGATGGGATGGTATTAATCAAAGTCACTACTTTCAGAACAACTTCACTCCAAAACACACTAGGAACAGAGACAGACAATAAGAGAGATCGAGCAGTTTCAACAATATGTCTATGTTTTAATTCTACAACACTATTTTGTTGAGGAGTACTTGTACAAGAAGTTTGGTGAATAGTTCCATCTAAGGCAAGCAACTCACAAAATTTGTTAGAAGTGTATTCCCTACCCAAATCACACCTAAAACATTTGATAATAGCATAATGTTGAGTTTTGGCAAGGGCTCGAAAAGCGGTGTATATCTCAAAGAATTCAGAACGATGTTTCATTAAGTAAACCCAACAATAACGTGTATGATTATCAATGAAAGAAATATAATATCGAGACCTTCTTTTAGTGGAAACGGGAGAAGTCCCCATACATCAGAATGAATCAAATCAAACGGAGAAAAAGAAACAGAAACACTTCGATTAAAAGGTAAAACTGAAAATTTTGCCAGTTTACATCCACTACAATCAGAAATATCACAAGTTTGCAAATTGCCTAAAGCCCCTGTGGACACTAAAAATCTCAAACGAGAAGATGAAACATGATCAAGATGAGAATGCCATAAATAAAAACTAGAAGAACTATGAGTCAAACGAAAAGAAGACAAATCAATACTAGTAGTGTCAGCAACTGGTACTTTTAACTCATCTAGAACATAGAGTCCCTCTAGCCTACGGCTTGTCCCAATCAGCTTCTGAGACTGCAGATCCTACACAAAATAGGAAGAAGAAGAAAAACCGACAAAACAATTAGAATCACATAACTGACCTACAGAAGCAAGATTTAACGTGAGTTGTGGAATATGATAAACATTATGGAGAGGCAAGTTAGGAGTAACAACAGAACCAACACCTGCTAAAGGCATACGAGTGCCATCAGCAGTCATAACAGGAATAGATGACGAAGGAAACACAGATGCAAAAGATGAAGAATCTGGAGACATGTGATGTGAAGTACCAGAATCCAATACCCATAAAGAAGATGACATACCTGACACATTAGGAGGGGAATGACCTACGGAAGAGGAGGCAGACATAGCTTGTGGTTGAAGGGAGAGAAACTTCTAAAATTGCTCAAATTGCTCAGCTAGAGTACTTGGATAAGTGAAAGGACCTGATGAGGCGACTGCTGTAGTATTAGACTATGGTGGTCTATAACCCTAAGGTGGTCTATAACCCTGAGATGGTGACTGGTTGCCAGACCTCCAAATCTGAGATTGCTGCTGCTGTTGTTGATTCTACTGTCTCAACTTAGGACACTGAGTCTTCTAATGACCTTTCTTCTTACAGAAACTGCACTCGTCGAAGGCAGGCCTTGTGTAAGGCCTATTCTGATTATTAGATGGTGGCTGAGGAGGTACTGCTAACACAGAAGGAGTCGGAGTCGGAGTCGAAAGAGTTCCCTTTTTGGCACCAGACTTTAGACGTACTTCTTCAGCCAATAGCTCACTGACAACTGAATCAACTAAAGGAAGCGGGGAACAATGTAGAATAGAATCTCAAAGTCCTTCAAAATCACTGCGAAGGACCATCAAAAATTGCACCAACCGTTGCCCCTCTCTATGAGCAATGTAGACATTAACTGTTTGTAGTTCATCATCTTCTGTAAGAGCCAATTGATCCCCAAAGATTTGTCATATAAGAATAGAACTCCTGAATACTTATATTATTCTGCTAAATAGCTCGTATGTCATTTTCCAATTGATACTGCTTTGCAAAATTTGACTAAGTATATAACTTCTGTAGATGATCCCAAACCTCAGTTGTGTCATACTTAGCTAATTGTACACCTATGGAATGCTCAACAGAATTGTTAATCAAAGTAATAATTTTTGCATTATTGGTGTCCCATGTATCTATCAAGGTAGCATAATTTTCAGCAGTATTCACGAGTTTCACAGAAGTGCCGCTAACATATCTCCAGAGTTTTTTACTCTTAAAGAAATTTCTCATTACATAATTCTAATACGAATAATTTTTTCCATCCAACCTCACACACAGATTGAAGGAAATCATCTCTTTCGGTAGTCATAATCAAATACACAGAAAATTGGAACGCAACGAAATACCAAATTGCAGATTGTAAATACAGAACGAACAATGAACGAATGCAAAACAAATACCTCAAATGTAGGACATCAACTTCAAACTCTCAGCGCCAAATGCAAAATAAAAAAAAAATTGAGATTAAACTTCTACCCATTATTCGTGGCTCTGATACTATGTTAAATAATATAGACAAAACAAAGAACAATAAGAATCAAAAGAAAAAGAGGAGGCTAGGGTTCCTTATGCATATTGAAAAATAATAAAAAGTCTGAATGAAACTTAATTACAAATAAACTATATACATGCTAAGCTGAAAAGACTATTCTACCCTTAATAAATAAATAAATAAAACAAAATAACCATATATTTATTAACACCACTATCTCCAACTAGAGCCATTGTCTGCAAAAACAAAAATGATCCGAGTTCAAACAAAAACAACAGTCTAAAACAAGATAGGAGAGAGCAGATATTGCTCTATTTCATTGAGTGAATAATACCTACCTTCACAGAAGGCGTACTGATGCACAAATCCTTGAAGATTTGGATGTCTGGCCGTGTTGGATACTTGAAGCTTACATGTTGAAACTCAATGTCACCTCTAACACTAGCCAACATAGTGCCTTCTTCACTATTTGAATCAATCTCGGGTTTGCTATCCAGGATCCCAAATATAGAAGCAGCAGAATACTTAGCTTTGTTCACATCAGGAGCCATTGCACTAGTTTGAGAAACTCCAATAGCTGACATTGTTAGGGCAAAGAAAACCTTCAGATAATTGTGGTTCAATTGAAAACGAATTCAGAAAGTGAATGGTAAGAACAAGCAATTCTAAAATTTACCTTGAACACATCCCCAAATGATGCTTTCCCATGTTGAATTAGAACAGCTCCAATGTAGAAACAGAAGGAATATGTGCAAAAGAGAGCAAAAGAACCGGCTCCAAAACCTGCTCCACTAACGAGTCCAATCCGAACTCCTTGCTTCACAGGAGCCTCGCATTTTTGCTCATACATCTTCATCACCTTCTCTTCAGCACTAAATGACGCGACAGTTCTGATGCTGCTCACGGCGTCATTTGCCACTTGACTAGCTTCTTCATACATCACCTGCATTACATATATCGCATCTTTACTTAGATGTCTGTATATATATACCTAAGTAGTAATTGAACGATCATAATACATGGTTAAGATACTGAAAAAAACCTTCGCATCTGTGATGTCAAATTTTAATTAACTCGCAAGCGTACGAATCTATTGGAATATAGATAAGTAAAAACGAGGTCGATCCCACAGAGACTACTATGAGGAAGGTGTAATTTAATCCAAATTAACTGTTATTCAAGGCTAGTTGAGTTGAAGAGTTTTGTTGTTGAAATTGTTTAACTAAAAAACTAAAGAAATATGATAAACAGATGAATTGATAATTCAAGTTGTGTAAAAGACCAAGGTTTCAGAATCCACCATTATCTAACTTAGCAACCATCCAATCATTCATTAATTTCCAAGAAAAACACATACGACAATACGAACTCAATCTCTTGTCGACCCTAAAGATTTATCAATTAAGTCCAGAAGAAGAAAATCAAATATAGGCTCCTCTTAAGCTTCAAACATAAATTACTTAATTGTTCCCCGTATCAAGTTCAATTGAAAGAAAACAAAGAATCAAAGTTCTCCTAAGCATTCTATGTATCCCAATTTGAATCAAAAGATCACGGAGAATCAAAAGAAATTAATAGACATGTTTAAGCACCAAGCATGAATTAATTAAATCAATCTCTAACTATCAAAAATACATGATATTTGAGATGAAAGAAATTTTATTTAATTAATCTAATCAAGAACAAACCATAAACGTTAAAGCTCTAAAAAGGAATTAAACGAATAATAAAATAATCACTTAATTAAAATAAGGTTTCATCGTCTACCTTGGCTAAAGAAAACTAGAAGAACATGATTAAACTAGAAAAACAATAATTGGTAAAACCCGGCATGGATCTTAGGAGAAGAAATCTTCGAAGAAGTCTTGATAGTCGAGGAGGTCTTGTTCTCTTGTTCTCTTCCGTCTTCTCTTGATTTGCTCCTCAAAAATCCAACCCTCATTATGAGAATGTATCTCATATTTATATTGCCTCCAATGTGCCACAAAATATCCCAAGAAAACCTAAAAATTCGTTCAAAACGTTTCCTAATTGAATTGGGACTCAAAAAAGGAAATAAAATTATGTTTCTGCCGAAAATACACTGGGAGATCGCCCAGTGCAAACCCGGGCGATCGCCCAGGCCAAGGAAAAGCTTTCTGCTGTTGAAAAATAGGGTTGGGCGATCGCCCAGCTTACGCTGTTTCCTCTGCGGCGGCTGTTTTTCAAATGGCCATAACTTCTTGTAGGAAACTCCAAATTGAGATCCGTAAAAAGTGTTGGACTCGTAATTCAATTATCTTTCCAATGGTATGTCATTTGCCTTGTGGAGATTTTAATATCAAAAGTTGTACTCTAAATTCTCCACATACTTCGGTAGGTAGTTTCTCAATTCGGTTCTTTGGCTTTCCGGTGTTTGATCCATTGATTAAACTCTTCGTTGTTACTCCAAAACACCTTAAACTTATTGATTTTCCCTTCTTCCTCATTCTCAAATGTTTGGCTCTTGATATTCACTTCAAAAACTCAACTTACTCGTCGATTTCGCCAAATTGTTGCTCTTTCCGTCCATTCTTCCCCATTTGCTATTAAACAGGTCCAAAACTGAAATAGGAAGAATAATAAAATAAATTAAGTATAAAATCAACTATATGACGGCATAAATGATTAATTCAAAGGCCAAAATAAGTGCATAAAACGCACTTATCAATCTGCACTGAATCCTTTGTAGAACCTCATCTGGAGGAATCCTTGCAAACCAACCAGGGGCAGAACAAGAAGGATTATGATGGCTAGCAACCAATTAGCCGTGAAGGCTATCGTGAGGCCTGCTATCACAGTCGCTATATTCTGGACTATTAGCGCTAAGGCATCGCCTACAAGACTCCTTACAGTCGATGCATCAGTAGATAACCTAGCCCCAACAGCACCACTGCGTCCAACGAAAACTTCCCTTTTAGTCTTTTAACCAAATAAGAATTTGATAATTACTAGTAAAAGAATTAACGAACCTTGAGTTGCAAGGATTATCAAACCAACTAATCTCCTGGTGCACTACCTTCTTGAATGACAAAGAACGAATTCTTTGTATCAGCTTACCACCAGCAATTCCAAAAAAGGAATTCTGTACTGGCACAACCACCAAGGTACATATGCCAAGGACGACTAACATGAGTCCCCAAAACCTGGAATCTTTCCTAAGCTTGTGTGCAGGTTCAAAGAAAATTTTAATAGCTGATGAAAGTAAGAGTCCAAATATGGGAAAGACTACGCCATGTGCCCCGGCTGCCAATGTTCCTAGCAGCAAATATGGCAACTCGGGTTTGTTCAAGTATGCAAGGCGTCTAATAGAAAATTTCTTATGTTCCTTCGAAACCTTGATTTCCTTTTCATCTCTGGTCTCTCCAGTTTGAGCATCTTGATAGTCAATGAGACCAGGAACACCACAGGGAGGGGGGAGTGATCCGCTGCTAGTCGATCTCCTCATGGAAATTCTCTGACTCGAAGACTTGCTCAAGTTGCTGTCTAAGTATAGAGTAGAATCCATTTTCTGCAAGTCTGTCCATTCAATGATATCAACCTGTTTAGCACCTTCTTGTATTCGAACAAGCTGGGAGTATGCCCCGTCGGGATTTCTTACCAATTCAGCATGAGTACTAGGAAAAATGAGTACCTTGGAAGCATATGAGTATTTTCGGTTTAAAGGTACGAAAAAGCCTTGGACCACGGACGTTTGGAAGCCTTGCATTACCCCGAAACACTCTTTCATTTTATGGTTAAGTGCTAAAGGTAAAATTCTCACGAGGGACCGAATTTTATATATGGAAATTGATAGGAGATGAGTTTTTTGTCAAGAAGCGGAAGAATCAGTTAGCCACATTTTTTTCCAGTGTTGACTTAGCTCTATTGTTTGGATGAATATTAGGCAATGGTTGGGAATTTATAGATCCATGTCCACCATTGCTAGTACTTTCAAATGGATTAAGAAGGAAGCTCGAGGAACGGGTTGGCAAAGTAATTAAATCAAGAAGGACAGCATTTGCCGCAATAGTGTACCATTTATGGATTGCTAGAAACAGATGGATTTTTAAAGATCTCAAGACTGTCCCTGAATCTATTGTTAGGAGGATCAAAACACATGTATACAAAGTTATGTTTTTTTTGTTTCCTAATGTTTTGATTCGTTTTGAATCCTTACATATTGCTCCTTAGACTTGTATCTTGTTTTCATGGGTATGCCTTGTGTATTTGCCATGTAATTATTGTCTCCTGGGGATGATGCCCAGTGTTTTTATACATTATTTTCACTTAGCCTAGTACTTAGTTCAATGATCGAGTGCTAAGTAATGTTGATTTTCTCACTTTGTATTCTTGGGGATGCCTGGTGTACATGTACAGTTACTTCGATAAAAAAAAAAAAAGGAAGGATTTTTTGATTTTTCAGAATAGCTCTAGCAATTGCAACCCTTTGCTTCTGACCACCGGATAGCTGAGTTCCATGTTCACCCACCATTGTATCAAGCCCCTACAAACAGGATATTGTTATTTACTCACATTTAAGAGCCAATGTTAAAGAAAACTTGCCCGGCCTAGCTGGTTTGATTGATAAACGGTGAAGACTTAGTTACCTGGGGAAGCTTGTTAATGAATTTGGCAGCATTAGCAAGTTCTAATGCTGTTCTAATCTCTTCATCAGAAGCATCTTCTTTGCCATACAATATGTTTTCCTTCAAAGCAGTTGCAAATAAGATAGGTTCCTGACTTACAAGTCCCATTTTTCCTCTGATCCATTTGAGTTTAAATTTCTTCAAATTAACTCCATCTATAATTACTTCTCCAGCTTCAGGATCATAAAATCTCTCCAACAAACTAATAACATTGGATTTCCCACTTCCGCTCTGCCCAACTAGAGCTGCAGTTTTGCCGCTTAAAACGTGTAATGTAAAACCTGAAAAAATCTGCACTTCTGGCCTTGCTGGATATGTGAAATACACATCCTTAAGTTCAATTTCATCTCTTATATCTTCCAACACAATTCCGCTGTCATCATATGCATCAATTTTCGGTTTCCGTTCAATAACCTCGAACATCTTGTATGCTGCAGCTTCACCTGCTGCAAATACATTTACACATGGAGACGTCTGTCCAAGTGATCTGATTCAAGAATATCTAAAGTTAGTTATTCTCAAAATAATAGATGCAAGTTTGGTATGTACTGAGCTGAATAGTATAATAAAAAAGATTTGATGTTATACTTACATTCCACCGGTCATTATGGCCATCATGACATTGATAACCGAAAACCACTGTATCCTTTTTCTGTGATCAATTTTGATCCATACCATATGGCAAGTCCATAAGTACTAAAGACAATTAGTAATACTGTGCCAAGTCCAATGCCTGAAGCCAACCCTTGCTGAACAGTGGATGCATAGGCTATTTGCAATTTGCTATCATACTTTTCTGCTGCTTTCTTCTCTCCGGTGAAGGATGCAACCTAAAATTGTTAAACATAAGCATAAAAAATTCAGTAATTTTAGTAGTAATTTGAGTGCAAATGCAAACTTCTGCATTGATTGCAGCATTTTAATTACCGTCCTGATTGCTCCCACTGTTTATTCAACAACATTTCCAGCTTCTGCGTAAGCAACTTGTCCTCGACTCCACATCTTCGTCATAAGCAAAGACATGCATCCTCCGGCTATGGCAAGAGCAGGAATGCAAGAACACAATACTAAGGCTAGAAGCCATATGTTGGAATAAAACGGGTCGTCCATGTGGATTGACCCGACCTAAATTGCATGAAAATATTTTTGGTAGGAGGAGTTAAGGTTCAAATTTGAAACTTAACTTCCCACCACATGTAACCTCCATCAACCCCACTACTCAATATCAGCATATGGAAGTAATCTTTCGTGCATGAAACAAGAGAGATAGTGAAGATTACATGAAGGTGGTGGTTTGACAAATAACTCAAAGAAAATTCGGTTCTTGGATTGTGAAAATTAAACTCTTTCATTGTGATTGAGTTTCGGACCAAAGAGGAGCATTTTGATCACATAGCAAACAAGTATACAAGGCTAGTGATTCAACCTTTCCATCTTGGATTTTTTTTTCATGTAAGTTCTATCAATTTCGTATTCGATAGAAGCATGTTATAGGATATTACATTGGTATCAGAGACATATCAAGTTGTTTCCTTGCATTTTAATATACTAAAAATGCTTTGGTATGCAAATAGATGCAAGAAATATGAATTCATGCCATTTGTGAAAGCTTGAAAACACTTTAATGGCACATTATGAAATACTTAACATTAATTAATGAAATTTATACCATATTTTCATGTTATGATGTAGAACATTTATACAAAATTTCACATAGTTTGGATTTATATTTGAAGAGAAAATCGAAACCCTAGTTAAAATAACCAAAATTTCATAACATGATCGTTTTTGGTTCACTGTTTTTTGTGTTATGAAATTGGTATGGTTAGAAAGGTATTTCCATGATATTTTCAACGGTATAAAGAACTCCTAATTTGGACATAAAATGAAGGGGTTATGATGTTTTAAAGTTTCGGCCATTTGTAGGAAATTCTGTGATTTTTAGGAAGATGATGAACAATACATTTGCATGTCTTCACTCTCTGTCTGTTATACTGTTGTCCCAAACACTATATTATGTATGTTACTTTTGAAATTTGACCACACAGATGAACTCATAACGTCAAAATTAGAGGAACGGAACCCAACAAGTCGTCTAAATCTTCCCATAAGGTGGAGAGTGTAGCACACTCTCCGACCTCCGAGAGTGGGAAAGATTTTTTTTATTAAAAAAAAAATCAACATGTTTTGAAAAGTTAACGTGCATGAAAAATTTGGAAATTTTGAAAATTGCATAATACCCTCCTTAATATTTTGAAAATTTCAATTATATCCTCATATTTTTTTTGGAATTAAGAAAAAAAAAAAAAAGGTAGATTTTGTTTCAGTGCGTGAGATGGCGTGAGGGACTTTTCCGCAATTCTGAATTTTTTCAGAATGGTCCCCATAATATTTTGGATTTATTATTTGAGTTCAATATAATTTTTTCTTATGAAAATATTTTTTTTAGTATTTATGTTTAAATAAAATTCATTTATAAATACATAATAAATATTTTATAAGTGAATTAAAATTTTGAAAATTTTATATTAAATCTAGAATAATTGATTGAGGGTTCTGTTTCCTAGTGGGAGATTTTTCGAGATGCTCATATATTATTATTTTTTATATTGTGTGTTTTTTAGTAGTGTGGGTCTAAATTTGGTTATGTGATCCATTTGATTTGTTCTCGTCTTCTCGTGCTTAATCAGATATGGTTGAATTTATGCACATTTTTAGCATCCTTGGAAGGAAGGCTAAAAGATTACGGGTTAAAGAACATGTTGAAAAGCTACGAGCTTATCAAAATCGTGAAATGGATATAAGACATAACCTAGCTAGTACGATCCATAAAGTATCTTGAAGCAATGCGCTTAGAAGTAGTGTATCTTGGACAATATAATTGTGGGGAGAAGAAAATGTATCAAGTCATCTTTCAATACCTAGTAGTTATATTTAGAATAATTGGATATAATCGCATGTGTACATATGACATTTTTTTTTTTATGTTTTATTGCATACGATTAAAATGTCTTGTTTACATAATACATGTTTAATTGATTTATTAAGTGGAAATTCTAAAGTTGGAAGAGTTCATGTAATTCTCACCTAGAATTATTGTTTTTGTATTATAAAATTAATTTTTGTGACAATGAAACATTAGGATAATAGATGATGATTGGGAACTTAGTGAACTTTCGACTCTATGCCTAGTGTTAAATTATCTTAAAATTTAATTTGTATGAGTACAAAATGACACGTGTGCATAAATGGACATTTATATTATTGTCTCTAAAATTTTGACAGACCATAGCATCTAAAAATATCATTGCTGACCTAAATAAGGGTGACAAATTGAATGGCGATAACTATAACACTTGCGCCATAAAATTTAGTATGTGCTGGAGGAACAGGCTTGCCTTAAGGGCATTAACCAATGTGTGGGTCAGACTGCTCAACAAAGAAGGGATCATGAAACTTACCAAGCATGGAAAAAGAAATATTCTACTGCACATGGGATTTTGGTAGGTTCTGTTGTGGATGATCTCATTCACGAGTGTGAGCAATTTCCAACTGCTCATGATATCTGGGTGTATCTGAGAGAAAAATATGGTGGTACTAGCGTGACTAGGCTCAGACAGTTGACTATTAAGTTTGACATTTATAAGAAGTCTCATGATCATAATATCAAACAGTATGTGAAGATTATGTCTACTATGATCAGGGAGCTAAAGTCAGCTGGTGATATTCTCTCTAATGAGCAACAAGTTCAGGCTTTGATCCGCTCTCTTCCTGATAACTGGGAACATTTGAAAGTCAATTTGACTCATAATGATAGCATCAAAAATTTTGCTGATGCTGCCCACCATGTTGAACTAGAGGATGAGCGGCTTGGAACAGCTAAATCTCTAGGTCGTGCTTTTGTAGCTGAGTCTGGTTCTGGCAAAGCTTTGAGCTTTAAGCATGAAAAAAACTGGAACAAAGGCGGGAAAGAAAAAGAAAAAGAGATTGGACAGGGACCTAAAAAGAACATGTCCAAACGCAACAAAAAGGAGAAATTGTTTGGTAAGAGAAAGACAGAGCAAGTTGAAATGCTACAACTGTCAAGTGATGGGCCACTTTGCTCGGGATTTCCCTGAGCCAAAGAAGACTTCGGAACGATAGACCATATAACCAGGGATAGAGAGGCGTTTGTGGAGTTCCGTCGATTTCCAACTGGTACAAAATGGATATATGTCGGTAACGATGATAGAGTAGAGGTGAAAGGAACTGGTACATGCAAGTTGCATTTGCGTGGTGGCCGTACTATTCTCCTTCATGTTGTCCTGTTTGTACCATGAATACGATGGAACTTAATTTCAGTTACTGTTCTTTTAAGATTAGGTTTCAGTTTGAATTTTAGTGGTACTTTTGTTCGTATTAGCAATGGTGATGTATATTATGGATCTGGATATTTGTTTGGTAGTTTTTTAGTGTTGGATTGTGAACCAAACACTTATAACTATTATGTTAATCGTTGTTTTTTTATGAATGTATCTTCTTCTAAAGATGTGATTGTGGATACATGTGTATGGCATGCTAGATTAGGGCATATTGGGCAAGAAAGAATGAATAGGTTGGCTAAAGAGGGCTTACTGGGTTCAATCTCTATGGTTTCATTACCTACTTGTAAGCATTGTCTAGCAGGAAAAATAACACGAAAACCATTCGGTAAGGCTTTAAGAGCCGAACTTCTATTACAATTAGTTCATTCAGATATATGTGGTCCTATGAATGTGAGGGCAAGACATGGAACCTCTTATTTCATTACTTTTATAGATGATTTCACGTGGTATGGTTATGTCTATTTGATTTCTCATAAGTCGGAGGCATTAGAATGCTTAAGACAAGGTTTAAATGTGATAGAAAATCAAATAGATAGAAAGGTGAAAGCCTTAAGAACTTACCGAGGGCGTGAATATCTATTCGATGAGTTCAAAGAACTATGTAATGATAAAGGAATTATTAGGCAGTTAACTATTCCTAATACACCACAACAAAATGGTGTTGCTGAGCATAGGAGTATGACATTGCTAGAAATGGTGAGGTCCATGATGGCGCAAGCTAACTTACCTATTTCCTTTTGGAGAGATGCTTTGTTAACTGCGACTTACATCCTTAATAGAGTTCCCTCAAAATTGGTACCTACAACACCATATCAGCTTTGGACAGATAGATCACCTGATTTAAGTTGTCTTAGACCCTGGGGATCAGCGGGATACATCCATGATTCATCAAGTAAATTTGGAAAGTTGGGTCCAAGAGGCAAGAAATGTATCTTTATAAGATGCTCAGACCAATCCAAAGGATATGTGTTTCTAGGTGAAAATCAGGATGGGACTATAACTGAGATAGAGTCACGCGATGTGACATTCCTTGAGAATGATTTTCCTAACAGAGGAGAAATTAAAAAGGGAGAACCTTTATTTGAATTAGATGATAGAGCTGTCTTCGATAAATCGATTGAGTTGCAATAAGATACACTTATACCTTCTGATCTAAGTGGGAACAAATTGTCACCAAGTGACAAGGTCACTACGGAACTTCCACTTCATAAGAGTACTAGGAAAAGTATGCCTAAATGTCATTTTGAAATTGAAGGGAAAACGTTTCTAGTATCTCTAGAAGATGATGAAGAGCCTAGATTTGTTTATGAAGCTCTATCTGGCCCTGTAAATGAAAAGTGGAAAAAAACAATAGAAGAGGAGATGGAGTCTATGAAATCTAATCAAGTGTGGGACTTGGTTGATCTTCCGTCTGGTCGAAAAGCTATTGGGAACAAATGGCTTCTCAAGATAAAGCAAAGGACTAATGGGTCCATAGAGAGGTATAAAGCTCGCTTGGTGGCAAAAGGTTAAACCCAACAAGAGGGTATAGATTATGAAGAAACATTTTCACCAGTAGTGAGATTTACTTCTGTTCACCTACTTTTAGTCATAGTGGCGCGTTTAGATTTAGAATTACATCAAATGGACGTAAAGACTGCTTTTCTCAATGGAGAATTGGATGAAGAAATCTATATACAACAACCAGTAGGTTTCGTCAAACAAGGCCAAGATAATAAAGTTTGTAAATTGCAAAGATCAATATATGGCCTAAAATAGTCTTCGAGACAGTGGTACTTGAGATTTGATAAAGCGGTAATCTCATATAACTTTGTTATAATGGACGAAGATCACTGTATTTATGTGAAAAGGTCTAATGAAAAATTTGTAATTTTATCTCTTTACGTAGATGATATCTTATTAGCTGGAAATGATAAGGAGTATGTTACCGTTAAGAAATGGTTGTCTTCTAATTTTGAAATGAAGGACATGGGTGAAGTAGATTACATACTTGGTGTTAAAATCCATAGAGATCGTTCTAAGAGACTTCTTTCTCTGTCACAAGAGTCATACATAAAGAAGGTTCTTGAACGTTTCAAAATGGAGAATTGCAACCCAATTGATACTCCTATATCTAAAGGTGAAACTCTAAGTCTATGCATGTGCCATAAGACTCCTGAAGAAAAAGAAGAAATGTCCAGAGTATAGTACTCCAGTGCAGTTGGGAGTTTGATGTATGCTATGATATGTACTCGCCCAGATATTTGTTATGCCATTAGTCTGGTCAGCAGGTATCAATCTAATCCTAGAAGAGGACACTAGAAAGCAGTCAAGAGGATATTGAGATACTTGAAAGGTACTGCTGATTATTGCGAATATGCATTCTTGCTTAATAATGGCGCCATCTCTTGGACTAGTAAGAAACAAACATGCATTTCTTTGTCTACAATGGAGACAAAATTTGTGGCTTGTGCTTCAGCAGTACAAGAAGCTGTTTGGTTAAAAAGATTCTTTCAGCATCTAAGAGTCCTTAGTAGTGATATGGGACCTATGTTGATTTATTGTGATAGTCAGGCTGCTATTGCATATACGAAGGATCCAAAGTATCACAGCAAAACTAAACATATTGATACAAAACATAATTTTGTAAGAGACATCATAGCAAAGAAAGAAGTGACTTTGCAATATATTTCTACGTATAATATGGTAGCTGATCCATTTACCAAACCGATACCTAGAGATGTCTTTATGACTCATGTCAAATCTCTAGGATTGCATAGAATTTAGTTACATATATTGTACATTCTTAAATGTCCATTAATGAACAATGTTTTGAGTTCATATATTATGTGTAATCTATTGTTGTGAATTATAGATGATTGATTTTTATGCACACGGAAAGTATGTCGAACAGGTTGAGATTGGCTCACTTACACGATCAATCGCCTCAGAAAATTTTAGGTTGTGCTGGGATGAGATGAAGTGATCATGTTCTGTACATGATATGGTCGCCTTGATGAAATATCGAGATGAGATTACTATAAGTAATCGAAATGGATTCCACTATCCGTTATACCTGTTTAGTAGCCAGATTGAGTTCTCGAATGGGTTTGCATTGAGGAATAAATATAAGGAAAATTCAAGTTAGGTATCAAGGAAACCTGAATTAAAAATCTATACGATGTGTTTTAATTTACAGAATATGACATATGCCCTGAAAAGGGAGAAAACACTGTAACACGTGTTTCATACCATGTGTGCTTTTACGACCAATATGGGGTAAATGAGTGAATGGATCCCCGCTTCCTCATTGTGTGAGACCCCGTGGTTTACATAACCTTATGTATACCCTTATGACTTTTGACCATTTTCTTAAGATTTTATTTCAGTGTTTCTACTTTAGCATGTTGCCAATTACTATGATTGATTCAGTTTAATGGAACATGTTTAGGAAATCAACTGATTTAAAGTTGAAGGATTTGAGTAAGAAACGAAAATCATTTTGACCAACATTTTTATTTGTATTCACCGGCCGAATAATTGTGTTAACCATACAGGGTTTATAACACAATTATGAATACAAGAATTAAATATGGAGTTCAAGTAGGTTCCATAAATATTTGAGGGATCGAAAATATTTGAGTTAGTGTTGGAAAATGATTTGGGGTATAGCAAGAAAAGTATTTACTCTGGTAAAGCTGCTATATATCCCTAACAGGTGTATGGCGTTGTGTGCGCTTTTAATGAACTCGCTGGTCGCATGATTCATTTACCAGTATGAACTTTGAGATATTGAGATAAATCTAATTGATATTATATTAGATTCATGTCAACACCATCATGTACAAGTGGGAGATGTTGAAATAAAATGGGTCGTCCATGTGGATTGACCCGACCCAAATTGCATGAAAATGTTTTTGGTGGGAGGAGTTAAGGTTCAAATTTGAAACTTAACTTCCCACCACATGTAACCTCCATCAACCCCACTACTCAATATAATCTCAGCATATGGAAGTAATTTTTCGTGCATGAAACAAGAGAGATAGTGAAGATTACATGAAGGTGGTGTTTTGACAAATAACTCAAAGAAAATTCGGTTCTTGGATTGTGGAAATTAAACTCTTTCATTGTGATTGAGTTTCGGACCAAAGAGAAGCATTTTGATCACATAGCAAACAAGTATACAAGGCAAGTGATTCAACCTTTCGATCTTGGATTTTCAAGTAAGTTCTATCAATTTCATATTCGATAGAAGCATGTTATAGGATATTACACCATCCTTTACAGAAAGCAATTATAAAGCCTCCAATGAATGTTGATGTAAATTGAATGAATTTCCCAACCTGTGAAAATCAGTTGTTAGCAAAGTTCAGGTAGTTGGCACATGCATGTTTGGTACACAATATTATACAAGACAAAATAATGAACAAGAATTTAGTTTCTTTTTCTTCCTTAACTTGACAAGTCAAGTATTTTCAAGTGTTATGACAAAACAAGTGAATATTACTCAAAGTTTAAGAGCTCACTTTTTCACCCATGGCTTCTTGAATGAGAATGGTGTCCCTAGACATCCTCCCAATGACCTCTCATGTCGTTGTTTGAGTGTCAAAGAACTCGACATCTTGCCTTAAGAGGGTTCTCAAGTACAACCCTCGAATTCGAGCGGCACGCCTTTCTCCACTTACCATCCGGCATGCCATCTCTGTGATGTGCAAGCAAGCAATTTCCATTGAATTCATTTGTGAAAACTCTTGAAGAATGTAAAATACTTCACAATATATTATAAAAATGAATGCAGCTATAAATACATACTTAGAAATGAAGCTATGCCAGCTCGAATAGCCAAGTAAACATATTTGAGAGAGACCTGAAAATTTCCAAGATAAATTAATTTGTACCCATCTTTTCACCCAAATATGGCAGAATTGAGGAAAAATAATAATTTGTAGAAGAGATGGAATTATTGATATACAATTAAATCTGAAATGCTCTATATAAAACCTTGAACCTATTCATTCCCTAGTCATCACTTTTTAGAATGCTCAAATTTTGAAAAAAGAGTTAGAGCTCGTTTGGTATAGTTTATAAACTAGTTTATTTAACCAAGAATTGTCAAAAATGTCAAGCTAGAAAGGCTTTTTGGTCAAATAAATCATTTTTTGTCAAGTAAACTATTTTGGTCAAATAAACTAGTCACGACTGTAGGGTATTTTCTCCTCTACTGGCCCAAAAATCATTGCATACATCTGTCTTCATATTTCTCAATTTATCAATTTTCATCTCTTCAAATCATCTCCACAAGTCCATTTCATTCTTCTTTCTTCCTCCTCAAATTCATCTCATTCTTCTTTTTTCATCTACTGATTCTACAGTCGGATCACACCGCCTGTAAAACGGTATACTAATTTATAAACTATACTAAACGGGCTCTTAGTAGGACTTATTATAGGAAAATGCACGACGGAATGAAAGGATGCAACATTTCTCAAAACAAGTCTTTCGAGATTGAAAAGACAGACTTATTGTGCCACAGATATTTGTGAACTACATCAAAAAGTGAAGGATCGTGGCGCTAAGACCTTCCATACATGAGCTAGCAACATTAACATGATCTATTTTGATCATGATTTTTTCTCTGGGAAAGAGTCCACAATTTCAAATAACTAGTCTTCTTCAATTTTTTTTCAATTAAATTCATTCATTTTCCAACAGATTTCATAATCTTATGCATCATTAAAGGAGATCACTCAATCCACATTGCTTATTGCTTTCCACTTTTCTGTCAGAATTTAATCGTATAACGCAATTAGTAATTGTAGTTAGAATGTCATATCTGAAACCCTATTCATTGCATGGAAGGAAAAAAAAAACAAGGAATAACCAAAAAATCTCTAAAAAATATCAACTGGAAACAAGAAAAAACATTAATTAAACAAGAGAAGGAAAATAAAATAAAATAAAAAATTCACCTTTGAAACTTCATTCACTACGTGAGATGAATCGATGCCTCTGAAAGAATTGATTATCTGGCCAAAAATAAGAGTCATGATTGGCTGGGTCAATCCATTGCCAATAGCAAAAATTGTTCCGATGATTATAAGAACAATATCAAGCCTATCTTTGCAATTGATGTAGTGTCCTTTTACTGATAGGAGAGAAAAATAGGGTAAATTTAAGGAATAACTTTAAACTTGTTACTACTAACTCACTGAACTTTGAAGTGTATCTCATAACTCATTCAACTTTAGAAATTGTCTACCATCCATCACTCGTTAAATATCCATTTGAACAGGTTAACGGAAATAGCCAACGTGTCTAACGGCGTACATGTTGGCCAATCAGAAGCTGTCATTTTTCCACCTTACCCATTCTCACAAAATTTCTGCCAAGTCACTACCACGTCATGAATTTTGTAAGCGTAAATCAAAACTTCTGAAACCCTAATTGATCTCAATCCATAAATCTCAATAGAAAATCCCAAAATTTCCATATCAGCAAAAGACGATTAAACCAGCGAATTGAAATGAAGTTGTGGTCCCGGTCATTGTTGGAGGACAAATGAGACCTTCTTGCTTCAAATGGATAACACGGTAGTGGAGGAAAATGTGTTGGATACCCGCTAACAAGGACCACAAGAAGGTATGGGTTTATTAATTGATTGATGCTCTTCTCATGAAACTTTACATTCATATTTTAATTTTCCAAATGTGAAAGGATACTGAAAACCCTAACCATATAATATCACATTGCAGAAGATGGAGAACATGATGTGGAAGGGCCGAGTGAAAATTTTACGGACTCCGAAGATAATGTGAACGACGATGATTTTCTCTATAACTGTAATGATCCAAACCGCATCGTAGTAGGTCTAAACTCTGACCCAATTGTGGAAGAGCAAAACACTGATGCAATTGGCGAAGATAGTGACTCAGATCATTCACATGATCCAACGGATGAGGAATTGAACACCGATTACTCATCTGACGAGGAGACTCCAGTAAGATATCCCATATTTAATGAAGAAAAAGAGTTGTGGGATCCTCAATTTGAAGTGTGTAAGACATTTACAGATGTTAGTCAATTTAGGAAAGCTATACATAACCATGGAGTAGCAACGGGTTGCAATTTGAGGTTGAAAACGAATGATGATAAAAGAGCACAAGTAGTGTGTAAGCTAGGGTACAATTGGAGGATATGGGCGTTTGAGAACAAGTAGTTGAATTGCATCCAAATAAAGTCATACAATCCAAATCACAATTTCATTAGAGACGGCACAAATAAACATTGTACATCAAAGTATGTTGCCGAGAGATATTTGGAAACATTTAGGGTAGATCCCGGATGGAAAACCTAGTGCAATTAGGCTAAGAGTTTTGTAAGATTTGAAAATAAATATTGTTAGACAAATTGCATGGAGGACAAGGAGAATTGCTATGATAATGATTGAGGGAAGTGATGACGATCAATTTGGTTTGCTATAGAGTTTTGCCGAGGAATTGTTGAGGACAAATCCAGGTTCAACTTGCAGGATTACTGTCCATGACTCTAAATTTCAGAGAATATGCATATGTTTAGATACTTGCAAGAAGGGGTCAAGTTGTAGGCAACTCGTAGGACTTGATGGTTGCTTCTTGAAGGGTATACTTGGGGGGTCAAATGTTGGTTGCAATTGCTCTTGATCCCAATGATTGCATTTACCCTCTTGCATTTGCTATTGTGGAAAGGGAAAACACATCAAGTTGGAGATGGTTCATGAGGCACTTAGGTGGAGACTTGAAGATTGTGAATTGCAATGAGTGGACCTTTATGAGTGACAGACAAAATGGATTGAAAAATGTCATAGAGGATATGTATCCAATTGCCGAGCATATATTTTGTGTTAGGCATATGTATACTAATTTCTTTAGAGCGGAGTTTAGGGGATTGGCTCTTAAGGAAATTCTTTGGAAAGCGGCTAAATCTACTACAGTTGCAGATCACATGTTCTGGATGAAAGAGATGGATAAACAATCGAAGCCTGCTTATCAGTGGTTATTGAAGAGAGATCCTAAGGAATGGAGTAAGTCTCATTTCATGACGAGGGTGAAAAGTGACATGTTGTTGAACAATTTGTGTGAGTGCTTCAATAAAGTAGTTTTGGATGATAGGGAGAAATATATTGTTACAATGTTGATTGATATGAACCTTAGTTGTATGAAGCGGATCCAATGTCGAAGGGATAAAATGCGAAGATAAGTAGGACCTTTATGTCCAAAAATCCATGCCAAGTTAGTCAACAATATGGAAATGGCTTCAGGCAGTCAGGCTGATTGGTCGGGAGGAACTCAGTGGTATGTATGTAGTAGGGATGGTGAGTTCGTTGTTGATATTGACTCTCGTACTTGTACTTGTAGAAAATGGGACCTGACAGGCATACCATGTGGTCATGCTTGTGCTGCAATCTTAGAGAAAAGGGACCAACCATTCATTATGTACACAAATGCTACAAGGTGACCACATATATGAGTTGTTACGAACATCTTGTGATGCCTTTAAAAGGGAAGAAGCTATGGGCCCCAGTAGATAGAGAACCTATCCGCCCACCCGGTTGGAATGAAGCCCGAAGAGGTAGAAGGCCAAAAAAGAGGAGACTCCAAGCCGAAGAGGTTGTTGTTAAGCAGAAAGATGGGTCGAGCAAGATAAAGAGAGTTGGGACAGTTACAATGACGTGTAGGTTATGTGGTCTAACCGGTCATAATAAGCGCTATCACGACAAAAGTAATGTATAAAATGAGGTAGTTCCTATTTAATTAGCTTATTTGATTGTTTGATTGTTATGTTATGTAGTTTATGTTATGTGGTTTAGTGTATTCTTATATGGCTTATTTGATTGTTTGATTGTTCAGGAATTTTTTGGCCAAGAAATGGATCAATCCAAACAGGATTGCGGGAGCCAAACTATCACAAAAACTTCACAGTCAAGGGTAATATAATAACTAACCATAATAAATTATGTTGCTAAACTGTAACATATTTGTTTTTTTTCGTAGGCTAAACTTCAACCAAGAAGATGTCAAAAATCAGTTTCTAGTCAGTCAAACGAGCCATGGCTATCAAAAATGAGGTTTATGCCTACTACAGGCATTATTGGACCTGATGTAGCTGCGCATCGACCTGATTTGTAGCCGAACGTCTCATTTGACAACATGGTGGATAATTTGCAGCACATGGAACATGAAGAACAATCGAGGATGAAAGCTCAAAGGGCCAAAAATATAAAAAATCTTAGAGACTCGGTTCGTTTTCATGCTCAGCGGATTAGGAAGCCTAATTGAAGGGCATATTATCTATGCTATTAGAAGTTCAAGTAGGAGTTTTAGTGATATGATTTAACCATGTAAGGGGTTGTATTTTCCAAATAGGAAGGCTAATTTTTTTGTATGGAACAGTTTGGTAACATATCTTTTTGATCTCCTTTTTGTAAGGATACATGATTAAATCAATGCAATGAGATTAAAGTTTCTCTGAACAACTTGTATGAGCTTTAATGGTTAAACCAATGTATGAGCTTTAATGTTTGAATCTATGATGTTTACAGGTATCAAATTTGAAGTTCATGTCTGAAGATGAATTCCAGATTAAGTTCATGTCTGAACATGAACTTAATCTGCCAGATTGTCTGAAACATTCATTCCACTGATTAAGTTCATGTCTGAACATGAACTTACTCTGCCAGATTAGCTTCAAGTTTGAACATGAATGCCAGATTCATGTCTGTAACATTTTTAGTGTGCACAACAATGAAAATATCCTACTGTATTCAGTACCATTCATACATCCTACCATATTTAGTACAACAATTGTAAATGCCCCATTTTCAATCCAAAATTAGAACACATTACATTGCAATTCCACTGACGTTTGCTACCATAATCAGTACAATTGATATATCCTACCCTTTCTGAATACTATCCTACCAGAGATAAAGAGACTACCATTACTGAATACAATCCAATAGAAGATGAAGACAATCACTGATACATCCTATCATGATAGTCCAAATACACATACTACTGAAGCAACAAAACCAAAACCAAAACCATCAAGTTCAGCTAACCCACAACTTCAATTCCCGTCTCATCTAAATACGTATTGAACCTAAACGATCAACACAACCACTGCCAACACAATCTGATGATATAATACAATCCGCTGCCACTTCTTCTCCAAAACAGCTTCTCGATTAGCATTTCGCAAGAGCCCGTTGATCACGCTCTTATATCATGGGTGGAGAAGAGAAGGATCCACCCATTTGAAGTAATCACACGCGTCTGGACGTCCGTAATAGCTGCACCCTAAGAACCTCCTTCCTGGGTTATTCTCCGTCCAAGATGTCCTCATTGCAGCAATTTGGCCACACATACACATTGTCTGCTCATTTATTTGAGTAGGAGCATCATTTTCCATCGCCATTGCTGCAACTATAGTGGAATTATCAACAAATGAACGAAATTTATGGAAGCTAGGGTTTATGAGAGTTCAATTTGGGAGAAATCAAAACTGACTTCTGAGAGTTCGATTTTTCTTTTCAATCTGCCATTTTTGCCATAAATAATAAATCATGTTTTCACTCTTGCGTTTCAGTGACTTGGCAGTGATTTTGTGAGAATGGGTGAGGTGGAAAAATGCCAGCTTCTGATTGGCCAACGTGTACACCATTAGACACGTTGGCTGTTTCCGTCAACCTGTTCAAATGGATATTTAACAGGTGATAGATGGTAGACAAATTCCAAAGTTGAGTGAGTTATAAGTGACGCTTCAAAGTTCAGTGAGTTAGTAGTAACAAGTTTAAAGTTATGTGTGTGTTCCTTAAATTTACCCGAGAAAAAAATGAAATATGCATTAATTGGTAACAAATTAATTGCAATAGTTTCTCTATCTTGTGTGAGTCCCAATTGGACTCGTATTATCTATTGTTCCCTATAAATAGATTATATTTTCTATATGTGACTCAAGAGTTTTTTAGAGGAAAATTATAAGCTTAGTATCCTAGGTTTTTCTTCTTCTCTTTGCAGTTTGTACAAAGAGTAGAAATTAGAGATGCAGTAAAGTTTATATTATTTTTCCTACAATAGTTGGGTGTTTGGGTAGTAAAAATTTCTATATGATTGTGGAAAGTTTTGACAGTCCGTGAATTTTTATTCATCTTTTTATATTTTTTTATCTGTTATTTTTCTCTTGATAAAAATTTGGTAGGCCAAACAAAAAATTAGTCTCAATTCCCAACAAATAAGTGGGAGTAAAGGTGGCCGGAAGTTCGACATTTAGTAAGGCAGTGTACTGTGTAAAGGAAGTGAGGTAGGTCATGAAAGGTCTTTTGTTTCTTTTTCATCTTTTATTTATTTCTAGTTTATCTAAACAATGCTATGATTAAATTACCCTTTATTAGGGTAAATAGCACTGGGGATCACGAACCTTTAAACTTTGTGACTATAGGGTTCCGAATTTTCAATTTCTAGCACCCCGGGTCCTTAACTTTTAAAAAACGCGCGAGCAAAGTCCTTATGTTAAAAAAACTGTTAGTTTAACCGTTAAATAGTTAAATTTTTCTTAAAATGATAAGATTACCCTTTTCGAATTAAAACAAAAAGAATATAAACAAAAAGAAAAACAAAAGAAAAAATTACAACAAACCCCATCCCTCACTTCTTCTTCTCCAACCAACTCCCAACCAACTAAAATAATTGCAATCAACCCCCCATCCTAATATTTCTTGTACTCCAAAACCACAGTCGACCACCACCCACCGGAAGTTCTATACCACCTCAAAAAACACATGCTTGCGCATTTTCCAAAGTCCAATAACTAACTCTGACCAACTAGATCCGACCCTTACCAAAAAAATGAGTTAAGGAGAACACAAAGAATAAGAAAAATAAGAAGGATCTAATGATGAATATTGGTCATCCATAAGCTATGGTTTCTACAATACCAACCTTGTGCTCTCCGGCGAGGAGCTCGCAGGCGTATTAAAGCGTTGGGATTCAACACCTCTAGCGAGGAGGTGGTGTGTATGATGGAGGAGATCGACAATGACAAGGACGGATTCGTCAACGTACAGGAATTTGCCGCATTCTTCCAGGCCGAGACCAATCTCTACCCCTCTTCCGAATGCGAGAATGAGCTTAAGGAGGCATTTTCTACGACCAAGATTATAATGACTTGATCTCTTCCGGCGAGCTTCACCATATCCTCACGCGCCTCAATGAGAGGTGTACCGAGCATGACTGTGTCAGGATGATTAAATCTGTTTTACGGTGAGTGGTAGTTGGCGGCGGTGATTTTGGAGAAGAAGAAGTTGTTGGATAGGTTGTAATTTTGTATTTTGTTGGTTGGGGTTGATTGGAGAAGAAGAAGTGGGAGAGGGGGTTGATTGCAATTTTTCTTTTATTTTCTTTTTTCTTTGTATCTTATTTTAATTCGAAAAGGGTAGATTGGTCAATTTGTCAATTTAAGAAAAAATTGACCATTTAACAATCAAACTAACAATTTTTTAACAGAAGAACTTTGCTCGCATATTTTTTAAAGGTTAAGGACCCGGAGTCCTAGAAATTGAAGGTTCTGGACCCCATCGTCACAATGTTCAAAGGTTCGGGATCCCTAGTGCTATTTACCCCTTTTATTATTACTAGTTAAGAATACGTGCAACGCACGTGATTTTGTAATAATATTATGATTTTTTTTATTTTAAAATTATCGATGAATATAACACTTAAATGAAACTCATTTTCAATCATAAGTTCATCAATAATTATGACCAACTAAGGAATTATATTCAAATTTCTTGGTAAAATATGTGGTTCATTAAAAAATACATGGCCTACGTGAATGTTAAGTTTGAAAGATTATTGATACTCTTTTAATTATATTTTAAAGCATATATCTAATGGCATATCAGAAAAGACAACTTTCTTTTATGAAAATTAGTATCAAATTCAAAAATACATGAAAATAGTAGATATAAGTATAACACAATTTTTTATTGATTTTCTATATTTATATCATTTTAAAAAGCACAGGAAAACAAAATATTTAGCATTTTTAGGTAATTATTTCTCAGAAAAAAGAACCTCTCAAAATTCTTTGACATAAGATAAAGAAGAATTTTCTATTACAATATCTATTCAGTTTTAATGCACCCATAAATTAAAAGGGTTTTTTTTTGTTTGGTTCTCTTCATGCATTCTTTCCTGTAATTCCTTCTGAAATATTATTAAATTTCAAGAAAATTCAAAACAACCAGATATTTGGACAATGATTTTAACTCATCACATAAAACCACTTACGATGCTATATTTACATTCACCTTATATATAACATGACTCACTTTATCCAAGTTATGTCTTCCTCAGCCGCGTGCTTGAAAAAGTTAGAGTAACACCAATTATCCTTATTGTAACTCGTTATTCCACAATAAATATACGTTTAATTGCTTACAAAATGACATAAAACATCATTCGAGCTTAAATCCCTTTGTTATCAAGACTACCACAATAATTAACATTTTTACATTGAACAAATACTTTAAATCAAGAAAAAAAGATCTAGAAATCAAAACTTAAATGAATATTACCATCATATATATTCTTAAAATTAGTGAATCATTCATGGAAAATTAACACATCCATTATTACCACATTACTATCAAACTAATTATCAAAGATTAAAAATCGTCATTGCGATGAAAAAATATTCCTGGCATAATAAAAAACAAAGACGAATAACAGAGGAAGAAAGTATGAATCAACAATAAGAAAGTCGAAATGCAAAACCAAATTCATCTTGTTTTGTTATGTTAATGAATAAATTTGCTAAAATTCTCGTGCATAATAAGATTCACTCTTTGATTGTTTACAATTAAAGATAATAATTTCAATATATTAAAAATTTTATTAGTATATTTTTATTTATTTTCATTAATTACAATAAATAATGGAATTTAAAAAGACGAATCACTTTCAATGATCAAAATGCAATATTTATATGGTATTAAATAGTTTAAATTAAAGCCAAAATAAATTATATTAATTGAAAGATGATTTTAGGAATTATAAGTTATTTGAGGGGCAATATCGTCCATAAATATTTCTCCCATATTTGGAACAGAGGAAGAAAGTATGAATTAATAATAAGAAAGTCGAAATGCAAAGCCAAATTCATCTTGTTTTGTTATGTTGATGAAGGAATTTGCTTAAATTCTTGTGCATAATAAGACTGATTATTTGATTGTTTACAATTAAAGATAATAATTTTAATATATTAAAAATTTTATTAGTATATTTTTATTTATTTTCATTAATTACAATATATAATAGAATTTAAAGAGACAAATCACTTTCAATTATCAAAATATAATATTTACATAGTATTAAATAGTTTAAATTAAAGCCAAAATAAATTATATTAATTGAAAGATGATTTTAGGAATTATAAGTTATTTGAGGGGCAATATCGTCCAAAAATGTTTCTTCCTTTAAGGGACTTTTAGAATTAGTATAGATAAGTTGTTTTACGGATTGTGATGGTTAGGACATGACCATAACATCTTTTAAAATAAGACACAAACCCTCAAACACCACTATTCCTGACCGCAAACCTTTCCTCATTTGGGAAGGCCAAGGGAACAATTTGATATTCTTGGAATAGCGTGGTACCACCAAGTGTATAATGCAGTTGCAAAAGGTACCGAATTAAAGATACTAGAGCGGCAAAATCTATGGTTGGTCAACACGTATCCAAAAGGTCAGAAATAACCCCGACTCAATTCTCATATAAATACTCCAAACTCGGAATATGGAGAATATAAAATACCATAAACTCTAACAAAACATATCCATTTATCTCTACTATACTCAAATATTTTCTAATAAGTAACTTGACCGTCAGAGTGCAAAAAATCACCAGACCACCCTTGGTACTATAGTTTTTCATTCTAGCTAGTGTCCAAGTGTGCATGTAATATATATGTGAATGAAGAGGTAGTAAAAGATCTGTTGACATGCTGATCATTCAAATTTGGAAGTCACAGATATGTAGCTAAAATTACATAATCATGTATTTTCTGGAAATGCAAGATTTAATTTTAGGTCAAAAATAAGTTGCTATTTCATATTAAAGCATATAAAAATTTCTACTTGTCATATTTGAAAAATAATCCTTAACATTTCATCTAAATTTCTGGTTATTATTATTTCAAAAAAGTATGGATAAAATTATAAATAGAGGGAATTTTACATGTTAAATTATATTTTAGAAATAATATCAGATACACAGTCGTGAGGTATCTGATGGTAAAGACACTCTCATTTTGAAACCTACGCTCTAAAAAAAATATAAATATAACTTTTCCATTTCACCTTTATCCTTATAATAGATTTGGAACAATATTTTTTCTTAATTTTAGATAAGGAAATTTCTTTTTAGCTCTTTTTTACAAAAATAGTTACAGCTCAATAATATTTTTCAAAATTACTTTTTTATTTAAAGAAAAAATGAACAAATTTTGCACTAGATTGAGGACCAAGTTTGCAATTTTTCCTAAATTTCCTACTACAGTTTTTACCAAAAATCATTGATAAAAATATAAAGAGTGTTAAATTGTGTATTTCATTACACCAAATTGTACATGCTAATGTGCAAATAAATATTAGAGCATCTCCAATGCAATTGTGGATTGCTAAATTTTTTTTGATCACATAGGCAAAATAGACAATAACTAAAAAAATTATTCTTAAATGCAATCTGTCAAGGACTCTGTCAAATTGATGTGGCAGAGAAAAAAATAGACATTGTCTAGAGCTTCATCTAAGTTCAGAATCTCTGTTAGACACACTGGTTCAACAAAATTTAGATTTTTTATGTATATTTAAATTTTCTATGTATATTTAAATATAATTTTGATTTTATTTTAATAAAATAAAATACACCTATATGGCAATCCATAGAATGCATTTGAGACCAAATTTAAACTTGAATATCTATTCATTAGACATTAATACCGTAGATTGAAAGTCTTCCAATATTCGTATCACGTAGATAACAATCCATATAATACAGAAGGCTGTCTAAAAATAGACAGCATGTTGAACAACCTTCTATAATAAATGATGTTACATTAGTTTTGTCTCTTCTGCCTCATCGTCACATCAACTGGACATTCAAAATGAAAAAGCAGCGTTGGAGATGATTAAAAAAAAAAAAAACTGAAGTGAGAGCAACGATTACCTTTCCAATCAAATCTCGAGGACATATGGATATCAATTAACATTAAAAATAAGACATCATTGTTTGGAGGCTAGGTAAGTAATGATTACCCTGCCATGACCAATAAGATAGACACAATGTGATAGTATTTATTGTAGAAGACTTTCTAAAAATAGACAACATGTTGAACAACCTTCTATAATAAATGATGATGTATTAGTTTTATTTCTTCTACCTCATCGTCACATCAACTGGACATTCAAAATGAAAAAGCAGCGTTGGAGATGATAAAAAAACAAATTGAAGTGAGAGCAGCGATTACCCTTCCATGGGAATGATCTACTCATCATAGTGGAGAGTAGTTATAACTCCCCACCCACCCACTGGACACGTGTCTAGTAGGGGTTGGATAAGTGTTTGACAAAGTCCAACCCCTACTAGACACGTGTCCCCCGAAAGGAAGGGTTATAACTACTCCCCACTATGGGGAGTAGATCATTCCCCTACCTTTCCAATCAAATCTCGATGACACATAGATAACAATTAACATTAAAAATAAGACATCATTGTTTGGAGGCTATGTAAGTAATGATTACCCTGCCATGACCAATAAGATAGACACAGTGTGATAGTATTTATTGTAGAAAGCTTTCTAAAAATGGATAGCATGTTGAACTACCTTCTATAATAAATGATGTTGCATTAGTTTTATTTCTTCTACTTCATCGTCACATCAACTGGACATTCAAAATAATAAAGCAGCATTGGAGATGATAAAAAAAACTGAAGTGAGAGCAATGATTACCTTTACAATTGAATCACAATGACACATAGATAACAATCAACATTAAAAATAAGACAGCATCTGTTGGAGGCTAGGAAGGTAACGATTACCCTACCATGACCAATAAGATAGACATAATGTGACAGTGTTTAATGTAAAATGCTTTTTAAAAATAGACAGCATGTTGAACAACCTTCTATGATAAATAATGCTACATTAGTTTTGTCTCATCTACCTCATCGTCACATCAACTAGACATTCAAAATAAAAAAGCATCATTGGAGATGATCAAAAAACCTGAAGTGAGAGCAATGATTACCTTTACAATTGAATCTCAAGGACACATAGATACAATCAATATTAAAAATAAAACATCATAATTTTGGAGGCTAAGGCAAGTAATGATTACCCTGCCATGACCAATAAGATAGACATAATGTGATTGTATTTATTGTAGAAAGCTTTCTAAAAATAGACAATATGTTGAACAACCTTCTATAATAAATGATGCTACATTAGTTTTATCTCATCTACTTCATCGTCATGTCAATTTGACATTCAAAATAAAAAAACAGCATTGGAGATGATAAAAAAAATGAAGTGAGAGCAATGATCACCTTTACAATCGAAACAATCGACATTAAAAATAAGACATGATAAGTTTGGAGGCTAGTCAAGTAATAATTACCCTGCCATGACCAACAAGAAGAAAAGAAAAACACTTGAGTGGTTCAAGTTCCAAGTTTGGAGGCTAGGCAAGAAATGATTACTCTGCCATGACCAATAAGAAGATAAGAAAAACACTTGAGTGGTTCAAGTGTTTAGAGTTGGTTAGCCCCGCCTACAAATACAAAAGCCACAACATAGTTAATTTAGAGTTGGTTTTCATTACTTGCTAGCACAAGCAAAAGACAACCCAATACAATTACTCCCAAAAGATTTCGCTTTTATCTGTTCTTGATCGTGGAAGTCCAGATCTGTTCTTGATGTGTGGATTACCATTGGAGGTTGGACGATTGGACAGATGTGGTATTAAAGATCGCACATCCAGCTAATCAGATAATCAGATTTTATGGTATTGATCAAATGTATAATTCTATCACGAATTCTATCTAAGTACAAGGTTGATGCACCTTATAGGAATTGTATGTTTAATTTTAGCTGTACATGTATACTTCAATTTCTTACAATTGTATCAGAGCATACCTTATTATTTGTTAGAATTCGTTAGACTGCTTTGATAAATAGAATAATAATTATTATTGAAGTATTAATTTGATTTGAGTTTTGACAGTTTAAAATAAAATAGTGAATTTTTTTTAAAAAATCTAAAATTGTTTTGGGTTTGTTTGGAATGAATCTAATCGGCCGAAAAACGATCAACCGAAGGCAACGCTTTGAAAGTCACTAACGCCGGTAATCAGTGGCGGCAGATGGCGGATCCGCTGCCTTGCAAAGCCAGCGGACTGGCATCGCGAAATCAGTAGTCGCCGCCGCTGATTTCGTGATGAAACACACCCTTATCACTACTAGAAACAGCAGCAGCGTGGCCGGAATAGATGTTGTTGTTCGAAGGCCAGATGGGTCAACACCGGAGGCCCAACCCACCGATCGGGCTACGGTGCCGGCGTCGCATCATGTGGTATAGGTGGACCCCTTTTAAGGTTTCACCATTTGCGTTTTTTTTTTTTTTTTGGATTGGGGACGGGAGCCTCCCATGCAATTCTGAAAATTTCATGGGAAGCTACCTAATTTCTAAAAGATTTAAATGGGACTTCTATGCAATTTCAGAAATTGCATATGAAGGCCCACTGTTTTAAATTTTAAAAAAGGTGAATTGCACATAAGGCTGCTGATTTTGGAATCAAGGGACTAATTGTGCAATTTCAAAAATCGCACAGTAAGTTCTCAAATTTCAAAAAGAAAAATAGGGTCTTAAATGCAATTTTAATTTTTTAGAAAAATTTTAATTATTAATTTATTTAATGTTGGTCAAATATTCAAAATTAAATTAAAATTATTTTTAAACCATATTTTAAATTTCTGACTAAATTAAACTTTAACTTATTACTTTATAAAATTGTAATTTTGACTTTATACAAATTTTTTTTTCAATTTAGGGTATGACTTTAAATTGGGAGACAAAATAAATTTTAAAAAATCTCCTTTATGAATAAAATTAATTTTTATTGTTGAAAAATTAATTAAATAATTAGATTAATTATTTAATTCTGTCTAGTCCGTTCTAAAATATCTAAAAGGTTTAGACTTATACTGTCAAAGGTGCAAATTTAGAAATTAATATATTTTTAATATTAGATACTAAAATAGATGATTATGGACTCGATCCATGTGATTGGTTGTAAGGTTAATTATTTCTGTTAATTGTTGGTTGAGCATGGGAGCTTATTATTTAATTAAATGGGTCTGCGAGTCTATTATTTAATTAATTGAGTTTTCGAATTATTTATTTATTATGGGCCTGCGTGTCCATTTATCAAGGAATGCATGCTAACTAGTATATGATACATGTTGCAGTTGGACTGCAATGAAGCAACTATTATAAGATACAAACTATTCTAATTTAAATTGTGCCCAACACAATGTCCCACAAAACTAAAGTTAACCTAGACTTAAAATTGTATTATTACATAGATTGAATTATGATCTAATGCCCACTTGGTGGGCAAGATGAAGTGCCCACCTGCTGATGTGGGCACTTGTGGGCACTTGATGATAAAGTGCACTTTATCATCAAGTGCCCACAAGTGCCCACATCAGCAGGTGGGCACTTCATCTTGCCCACCAAGTGGGCATTAGATCGCCACTCTACATAGACTTACTTTATTTTTAACTTAGCCTCACTTCTTGTTATCCTATTTTTCATTTCTTTTCTTGTCCAATGGTAGATTTATGAAGGGACCAAAGGGGTCCAGACCCCTTTCAATTTTAATTTATTTTAGGCCAAAAAAAAAAAAAAAGAAGTCTTCCCCCAATTCTCACTCTTTTTTTTTTTAAATAAAAGTCTAAATTCATCTGCAATTCTGTTTCGTCTTTCCTCTCTATCCGATTGTCTACCCCTTTCTTTGTCAAGCAACATAATAGAGAGTGAGAAAGGGCCTCCAAACTAGATTGGTGCGTGATATTGTAATCGCAGGGTGTTTATTCTGTGTTTTAGCATTTGACTTGAGGAAATCATAGAATCTTATGTGAGGACCGCTATACTTTGGCGAGTGTTTGATGGGACTCGTAGATTATGAGTCACCAGGAAGAAGTCGTACAGCTATAGTGAGAATCATATAAAGGTTGTGAATGTCCCATATGAGGATTCGTCACTCTTGAAAAGTATGAAATTATAACCTAATTTTTGCCCACTTAAGTTGATATAAATTCTCGCCCGGGGTGGAGTTATGAGTTAAAAATGTTTCAATCATAACTAAATTAGATCAACGAAAAGTTGAGGTGAATAATATATTTTTACGGTAACCGTACATATATTAGTTGTGTCATACCACATGACATTTTCCTTCATATGGATTGCCTTAACACATTGCTAGATGTCAATTTTGGACGGCGACATGAATTGATCGATCTAGGTGAATCAATGAGAATATCACTGTGCTTGCTATCGTGAATGAGAATCTAATGGGTAAAGCAAACTCCCTCCTTGGAGGAGTACAAGCTTAGTTAAGTAGAACCGGGTTGCGCTGCTTGATGCTCTAATCGCAGCACTTTCTATCAAAAATAGAAAATTGGCTGTGGAGATTCCGCGTGGTCAAAAATTAATACAAACACAAAAGTTTTCAACAGGAAAGTCGTTTCGATCCAATCCATTCTTGAGGTCAAATAAAAAAGAATACCAGTGGAATCGACCAACAATCGAACTCTTGGGACCTTCTTCAACCCCAAGATGTGAGTGACTCAAAGGCAATTTCTCCATTAAAAATCTAAGGGTTCAATTGGGTGTTGTGCAGGCTGGTCCAACTATTTCGCCCCTCTGGTCGGATCGGCCTAGCCGAATGTTAAGACAATGTTTCTCTCCAACCACCACCACCCGAGAGAGACTAGAATTCAGATTACATACACTTTTCTTTGTGTGGTTGCTGTTAATTTCCAGATTCATGGGCCAGCAGGAGCATCATTGAACGTGGTCTTATTGAGTAAGGGGGTTGGCCCTCAAACAAATAGTGTTGCAGTGGATTTTCGAGTTTAATTATGAACGATATAAGATTCGATTGTACATTTCCTTTCACTCAATTTATTATTTATTTATTTTTAACTAAATTATGAACTGATTATTGGTATGGTTTTTCGACTAATTATAATATTCACAAAATAAAATAAAATCAGGGAACGGTTGAGAAATGTTAAGAAAATGGGTTAAATGCATCTATGGTCACTAGATTTTTGGTGAGAGTTATTTTATGTTGGTCACTTATCTTCATTTTATTTTGAGTTGGACACAAGGACGGAGTGACAGGAGGGGCGCGCGGAGAGAGGCAACACCGGAACACCCCAAAACCAGAAATCGTGACTCCACTACTGGTTGGACACTTAGTTGTCATTGTCTCGATCAAAGTAGACATTCGGTGTTTATTTTCAAAATACTCTTGTCCATAACCAATTAATTAAGTATTTTTAAATATTAATCAAACACGTTCTTTACTTAAAACAAATGAAAATTCAACCTACCTATATCAACTACGATTTTTTATCTTTTTATCTTTTTTCCATTTTGGCTATAAGATGAGCAAAGTCAATTCATCCACTTGTGTATATATATGTATGCATGTATCTAGAAACCCAATACAATACTCATAGGAGGGAATTTCTCGAGCCCATTTCTATTTTATATTAATTTGATTATTAAATTTGACGAATACAAATATTCTCAATACAAAAAGAAGATGCGGTTTTCTTCTCTTTTTAAATATATATATATATATATATATATATATATATATATAAACGGAGCAGGAGAATATAAGCACAACATGGCTGGACGCAACCTACTTCATATATATATATATATATATATAAACGGAGCAGGAGAATATAAGCACAACATGGCTGGACGCAACCTACTTTTGAAGTAAAGAAAGTTGAATTCGTAAACAAAAGTAAAAGAATCTGACCTAATTTCCATTATAGCATATATTATAATGTGATACATTGTCTACAGAGTTCTTTGGAAAACTGTTACATATATTTATATAGATCATCTCATGATTAAGTACTAATAAAAGCAGGCATGTTGAAAGTGGTATCTCGAGGTAGAAACAGTCAACTTAGTCTACAAATTCAATTTTATTGGCAATTAAATTCTTATCTCATTTTATTGCATCGTAAAAGACAACCAAATACAATTACTCTCAAAAAGTTCAACTTTTATCTGTTCTTGATCGTGGAAGTCCAGATCTGTTCTTGCTGTGTTGATTACCATTAGAAGCTGAACGATTTGGACAGTTGTGGTATTGAAGATCGCACATTTAGTTAATCAGATAATCAGATTTCGGTATTGATCAAAGGTAAACTTCTATCACAAATTCTATCTAAGTAAAAGGTCCGAATTATAAGAATTGTATATTTAATTTGGTTCTGCATATATATTTCAATTCTAAGTTTGGAGGCTAGGTAAGTAATGCTTATCCTGTCATGATCAATAAGAAGATAAGAAAAACACTTAATGGTTCAAGTTCAATGTTTGGTAGTTAGGCAAGTGATAATTATCCTGTCATGACTAATTGGTTCAAGTTTCAAGTTTGGAGGCTATGCAAGTAACGGGGCTGATCTCCTACCCCCAGGGGGTAGGATATCAGCTGCCCACCGCTGATGTGGCATGGTGCCACATCAGCTGCCCAGCCACATCAGCGGTGGGCTAAAGAAAATAAAAAAAAAAAATTTTTTTTACTCATTTTGGTTTTGCATTTCACTCCACGGCTCCTTCTCTCTCCCGTGTGCCCTAGCCCCCTTCCCAAACGCATCTCTGTCGCCGTCGATCGACCATCTCCGGTGCCCAATCTGGTCAAATCCTCCATCCTCTCTCTCCCCCCGCCTTCCCTTAGACTTCGCGACGTTCGCGCGACTGAAATCCGACCACATTCTGCCCGCATTCCGACCGCGACTGAAATCCCTCCAAACACTATTCTCACATCCCGCGACTGAAATCCGACCACCATTCCGTGTTCTCATTAACGCAGTCGCGACATCTGGGGACTGAAATTCGAGCCTTGGGTTTGCGCATTCCGAGCATATTTTACGTGTGGAACCGCGGTATGTACCCTTAATTTCAATTACCCTGAGGGGATTGGAAGAAGCGGAATTCTTCCAGGGTTGTTACCCCTTCCTCCCCAATGATTTTGGCACTAACAACCCTTGATTGTGAGATAAATTATAATTGATTGATGTGAGGTTGGTAGTCATTGCGTTGATGTTTACTGTTACCCCTGTCTGTCGATGATAATTGAGGAACTCTCTGTTGAGGTTAACTGTAGACGTTGATGTAACTGTGAGGTTGGTAGTCATTGCGTTGATGTTAATTGTTGGTAGTGTCTGTTGATGTTAATTGTGGACTTTTCTGTTTATGTTAACTGTGCACCTTTATGTTCACTATGGGGTTGGTAGTCATTGTGTTGATGATGTTAACTATTATCCCTGTATGTTGATGTTAAATGTGGACCTTTCTGTTGATGTTAACTGTGGACCTTGATGTTAACTGTGAGCTGGGTAGTGTCTGTTGATGTCAATTGTGAACGTAGATGATAACTGTTTCGTTTGTCCGGGATTGTTGATGTTGTCGTATTTACAATGAACGAGGACGCAAGAGGCAGTGATGATGTTATGATGTCTGAAAATATAACAACTGATATGGAGTAGGAGATAACCAGATCCGTATCTTGGCTTGGCATAACGGACGGCAGGTGATAACGGGTTACTGCAAACTTTATATCAAATGCAACCGGTATGCAGCCATGGTGGTGACGTACGTCTCTTGCCCGGGGAAATATAACTATCTGAGCCTCTTAGAATATGTAGAACTTATCTATTTTAACAACTTCACTCGTTAGATGATTGTTGGTTTTGGTTTGAACTCCGTTTAAGATATAGGCACAAAAGATGTCTTCCTCTAGTGTGAATGATGTGCATTCCCGTGTTAGATGTAGTTGCGGTGCGTATATGAAAATACACACATCGCATACTGAAAGAAATCCTCTTCGAAAGTACTCGAGATGCCATAACGTTAAGGTATGTTACAAATTTTCAATTATTTTTATTTCATCATATTAGAATATTATTTTCATCTATTTTATTTTTTTTATGTAGGATGGTGTCATGTGTAGAGGTTTTACATGGGCAGATGAAGTTGGAGCACAAATGGGAAGTCAATTATTCGTATCAGAAATTCAAACGCCTCCGTTGCATGAATTGAAAGTTGATGTACTTAAGTTATCAGAGAAGCTAGACAAAGTCCTGTATGACGTAGCCTCCATCCGCCGCGATATTAAATTAGTCTTTTGTTTTTTTATTTTCATCGTTGTTGTAAAACTAATATTGTAAGACAATATTTCAGCTAAATGATTAATTTGGTGTTTATGTAATATCCGTTTTGACAATTTTACACATGTTCTAAATCCATCTACAATGAAGGCATGTAAAATATAAACTCCGAAAGACAATCCACACATGTATATTACAAGAAGCAACCAAATATTGTTACAATAACCATTCCATAAAGTTTCATTTAAACAAGCTAACAAGTCTTTCACAAAAACTATTCGATAAAGTTTAATTTAAAAACGCAAACAAGTCTTTCACAAAACCCAGTCGACAACACCATGATGACTACTTGCATTAGAGGCGAATGTTCCATCATCTAATACAACGTTGTCCTCGGTGCACACGTAGTCGTTGTCGGCTCGCGGTGTATCCGTAGTAGATCTATGAAAATGAGAAACTTGTAAATAAAAATAACCATATATGAAATGCGAAAAAAATAAATACGTATTCAAAAAACATTTGAACATAATTGTACTAACCTTTCAAGAACTTGAGGACAAGTTCTCTTGTCGTGCCCAACATGTCCACATATACGGCATTGTCTATTCTCTTTCGCAATTGCTTTCTCTTTAGAAGACTCCAATCTTTTTCCACATCCTTTAGCTCGTACTGGATTAGGTTCAAGAATCACAATACTGTCATCACGATTTACACTCTTGTTTTGCCTCATGCTAATTGTACCTCCATCGTCTATATCCTTCACCCGTACATGCAAAGCCTCAAACTCGTCCCTCAAGTAAGTGCTGCGCGCATTTGTCAACGCCGCGTCATCAACAATCAAAGCTGCCTTATTAGCCAAAAAACCATGTCGTGACATCAAGGACGTACTAGAACAATCATCAGTTCTGAAGGCCAGTGCAGAATCGCCAACACAATTTCCTTTTGCATTCTTAGTCCATCTCCGGAGTATGTATTTATCTGGTACAAGAAGTAGTTGTTTTTTCCTCCAATAGCTAATCATGTGACGACACGGATATCCATCGAACTCATATGTGCGACAACTACAACAAATCAGATCAGTTACCGGATAATAAGTAAGTTGTCGATGCCGATCAAATATTTTTCCCTGCTCAACGCGCACCAAATCGTACACTTTTGCATCATCAGTAGTGTATAGCTTTGTGCAAATGTAGAAATAACTTTGATCAATTTCTTTTTGAAATATCACAAAAATCTTCTTCGTGTAGATATGCACCATTTGAGCCTCCATTTGGAATTTTGACATGAGACGAGGTTATTCGCTGATATCAATATGATTAGCCACTAGCTCCTCGTGTCGTTGATGGCGCAATGTCATATTGAAACGAGTAATGAAATCCATAAGTGAGTTCTTCCTGTTCACATACCGCTTGAAGAAAGAGTGTCCACTTTCTGACCTTTGACTACTCGACATTCCAGCACTGAAAATATGCTTGACATACGCTGGAACCCATCGACCGCGGATATCATACATGGTAGACAACCATTCGTTACCGGCCAAATCCACATCTTCCATAATTGTAGCCCAGCGTGCCTCAAACTCCTCAGGCGAGTCCGACTGTCTAATGATATTAATCAACATATGATACTGCTCGTTGTGTACCGAGACATTGATCTTCTCCGAAAGTTTGTTCAAAATGTGCCAAAGGCATAAATGGTGGAATGTACATGGCAAGACAATCGAAATAGCTTTTGCAATTGCCGCATCCTGGTCGGTGATCATGATTTGTGGTGCTTGTGTTGGCATTGCCTCCAAGAACTTCGAAAATAACCACACAAATGACTCAGTTATCTCGTCAGTCAATAATCCACATGCAAACAGGATCGTTTGGCCATGATGGTTCACCCCTACAAATGGTGCAAATATCATCGAATACTTGTTCGTGTTGTAGGTGGTGTCGAAGACAACAACATCACCGAAGAATGCATATGCTCTACGTGACTCAGAATCAGCCCAAAAACAACGAACTAACTTCCCCTCTGAGTCAGTATCGTAATCAAAAAAGAAATTCGGGCTTTTCTCTTTCTCAAATGTAAACAAGTCGATAAATGTTTCAGCATCGTGACCACGTGCCTCTTCTCGAATATTCCGCTCATGATTCCTCAAGTCTCGCTCCGCACACCCAATGGATGATGGTCCACCTGAGTCAATCTCCATTAGTCTAATTTGCTGACATGTTGGTATGTTTGCATTAGAAAACTATTGGCTTAGTGCCTTCTTCGTTGTAGATACATGCCGATGTAAACGTACCAAATGTACCCTACTTGGCGTTGTAAGAGCATGGTTGTGTTCCTCTACAAATTTATTCACAACCCAACAATGACCCGTTTGCTGTTTCACAACAGATAATTTCAAATTGCATCCGACTCGAGTATGCCCTCGATTTCTTTCCCCAACCCGTACCACCGCATCTTTCTGTTTCTTCTGATATGTCATCTGTTTTACCTTCTTTTGAGCAAACAAATAATTTCCAGTACGTTTCATTTGTGTCTCTTTTTTTTTACTATTCGCTATATGTGCACTAAAACCAGCTTCACGTGCGTAATCATTGTAAAATTTGTAGGCTTCTTCATGCAATTCAAATTCTTGTCCAATCTTTGGAATTCGAGTAACAGAAACTTGGGGAACAAACACATTATCAGCACTTTCAGCTTCCATTCCTGCTAAGAAAAAAAATGAATGGATTAAATTAAATTCCAACCTAATCCAGATGAACAACCAATATGGAAGCAGCAACATTCAAAAAAATTTTAAGGCAGTTGAAATTTGAGCTCTACTTTCAGCTGAACTTTAACTACTGCAGTTTTTGATCAACTGAAATTTGACAATTTGAGCTCAAATTTCAGCTAAATAAACAAATTATTCATCTCACATTTGTACATTTTTTTTTACCCTTCAAAAACTCTGTAGAAAGCACACGTTAAATATGCTCGGAATGCGCGGGCGGAATGTGGTCGGATTTCAGTCCCCAGATGTCGCGACTGCGTTAATGGGAACACGGAATGGTGGTCGGATTTCAGTCGCGGGATGTGGGAATAGTGTTTGGAGGGATTTCAGTCGCGGTCGGAATGCAGGCGGAATGTGGTCGGATTTCAGTCGCGCGAACGTCGCGAAGTCTAGGGAAGGCGGGGGGAGAGAGAGGATGGAGGATTTGACCGGATTGGGCGCCGGAGATGGTCGATCGCCGGCGACAGAGATGCGTTTGGGAAGGGGGCTAGGGCACACGAGAGAGAGAGAAGGAGCCGTGGAATGAAATGCAAAACCAAAATGAGTAAAAAAAAAAAAATTTTTTTTTTTTTTTTTCTTTAGCCCACCGCTGATGTGGCTGGGCAGCTGATGTGGCACCATGCCACATCAGCGGTGGGCAGCTGATATCCTACCCCCTGGGTGTAGGAGATCAGCCCCGATGCAAGTAATACACTTTTCTGGGTTTACACTCAAATCATGTAATCATTTTGCTTTTCTCTTCCCAAATGACGTAATCATTTTCACTTTTCTCTTCCTTCTCTTTCTCATTTTCAGGTAAAGTTCTTTTTTTTCATTGATTTTAAATTCGGACTAACCAGATGCCCTGCGCATGTTTAGAAGAATTTAAAATAAACTCCTTTTTAAGATTCATTTTTAATTATATATTTAATTGAATTTACAATTTTTATCAATTTTTTAATTATACATTTCATTATTTTTTATCAAAATATTCAAAAAAAAAAAAAAACTACTTTTAAACTCCATCTAACAACCATATTATCCAAGTCTACCAAGTCATAGGAATCCCTAAAATTCATATCCAATGTAAGTGGAAATATCAAAAATTTATCTTTGACTTATTGATAGACTAAAGTATAGCAACTCGAATAAAGAATTTTATCACGACTAATAATACATATTGAGTTACCCACTTTCTGCGGATCTCTACGCGTTTTAAAAACTGCAGAATTTAATGTTTGATGCAGCCCAACTTCATGCTGTATCATTTATGAATTATGATAGTCAACACTCCTTTAAACATATAAATTTGTCTACTTCAATAAAATGGACCTTCAACAACCCACGCCACCAACCACCAACCCCCAAAAAATATAGGGATGGAATGAAAATATGAAATGGCAATTTGGGTTTTTAGTAGAAATTTCTCTCTAGCACAAGAAAGTAAATTATTTAACCCATATTTGTTTGATGTACTTCAATAAGACATCAAGGTGTTAAGCTTGTCTAGATAAATACAACTCAAAAGATGTCCAACTTAGTGCTAACATGCTCTCCGATATATTATAGTTTACTTAGAATTTTCAAATTAAATCTCATAAACATGAGAGGATAGAAGTAGAAGTTATGACAAAATTATGTAAATTACTTCATTAACAATAAATTGCAAAATTAATGTTCATTTTATTTTATTTTAAAATAATTGTCAACGTACAATTACATTCCTCTAAAAAAACCTCTGCGAGAATCTATGTAAATCCCACAATCTAGAATTACTTCAAATTCGCGTGAAATTTGGCAATATAGACTCTAATACTAGTTCTAAACCCTAATAAGAGGAAGATACTTTTAACAAAGATTTTCGTTGGAAACGTAATCCAAATATAGAAACAATATGTTCGTTTTTTATGGAATAACTTAGCAATCGCTTGACTTGTTCGTCTTCGAAAAATGATTAGCTGATGGAGAAGAAGAGGTGGAAACTCTTTGTCGTCGTCTGACCATATTACAGTGTCGTGAAAAATTGACCAACTATGAATAGATATTAGGCTGTTTTAATTCACTATTTTGGAGGAAAATAGATTTTTTTTCAGCAAGAGTGGAGCCCATGCCACATTTCGTTTTGACTATTTGGTGGGACCTTTGAAAATACTAAATCAGCACAATATTGAATTATGGATGCCCCATAACCAACCCATTGTTCTTAGGCTTACTTGTGTGATAAGTAAACATAGATGTCAACAAAAAATTTATAATCATACTATTAAATAGAGAGAAAGAAAGAGAGTTTGGAGAGAAGAAAAATAAAAGAGGGAGAGAGTAGACATTGGCAAAACCAGAGGGGAAATAGAGCAGATATGGAACCACAGTTGGAAAAGGTAGGCAGTTCATTACAGGTGCCTAATGTGCAGGAAATGGCTAAGGTGACATTGACCACTGTTCCAGCAAGATACCTGCGTCCTAATCAAGATCATCTCGTTTCTTCCTTACCTGAAAATGAAATTCCAGTGATTGATATGCAAAACTTGTTGGAGGGAGATACAATGGATTCAGAGCTTGAAAAACTGCACTCTGCATGCAAAGAATGGGGTTTCTTTCAGGTACGGTTTGGATGGATTTAGCGTGGGGACAGTGGGAGCGACTGCCCCCACGCTGATTTCAATTTTTTATTTTTTGTTTAAAGAATAATTCCACAAAATAGAAACTATATATGTAGATTATTTTATAGGAACTTCTTCCTGTGGTAAAGCTTATCTTTCGTTTGGGCAAATTTGGGTTCAAGTCCTAGTGGCAATGCTATTATTTTAATTTTCTTTTAAAAAAATTGTGCAATTAATTTTTAACTTTAAAAAATATTTTTTAAATATCTCCAACTAATTTTTTCATTTTTTAGAAAGATAAAATTGGATAAATATTATGCTTAATACCGAACTTAATCTTTTAGATCATAATGTTTCTTGGATTTTCAATTCCAAAATTTGAAAAAAAAAAAAAACAAATTACCCTTTCCTTTTTTACGTAAAAATCTCGTGAAAATATGGTTGAGTTTTTTTAATTTTTGCTTGACTTGAACATAATCTTTTTTTCTTCACTTATGGGGAATAGCTTTTTCTTTTATATTTTGTTTACTTTTATTTTCATATGTATATGCATGAGTAACTATGATTTTATCTCTATCGGCTACTGCTGCATCGCATTTTACTATAGGTGTTATAGGTCACCGTATTGTCGTCAGTCAGCATTATAGTCCCGCTAACCGTCATAGCGACCCCACAGGCTAAAATTTCCGGCTCCGCCCCTAGCTGGGTTCTGAGATTGTCATCAGAATGATTGTCCACTACAGCTAACCTAACACGGCCCAGTCTGTTCTAGGCCGCCGCCAAAGTGTGGCAAATGGCCTAGAAGTGACAGCTTGATACATTTTGACATCACAATTTAAGCAATTCCAAAATCTTATAATCATGTTACAAGTCTTTTATAGTATCAGTTGGAGATTGTTTTTATGTGATCACAACAATTAATACTTGGCTACTTGCAGTTGATCAACCATGGAGTTAACTCTTCAAAGGTGGAGAAAATGAAGTTAGAAATTCAAGAATTCTTCAATCTCCCAATAGAAGAAAAGATGAAGTTTAACCAAGAGGCAAGGGACATAGAGGGTTATGGACAAGCCTTTGTTGTATCAGAAGAGCAAAAGCTTGACTGGGCAGACCTGTTTTTTGTAATCACCTTACCACCCCACTTGAGAAAACCTCACTTAATTCCCAAGCTTCCTGCTAAATTCAGGTAATCATGCCGGTACGCAATACAAAACAGGAATGGACAATGTTAAAGAAGAACATGTAGCATCTTATCCAATCCAATCCAATACTGTGTATCAAACATGTAGTTACTTGGCTCTTTATTCTTGATTTTTGCAGGGATGCCATAGATGAATATGCCGCAGAATTGAAAATCCTTGACATGAAAATCCTGAACCTAATGGCCAAAGCTTTACACATGAAAGCTGAGGAAATGAATGTGGTTTTTGAAGATGGAGTGCAATCAATGAGGATGAATTACTATCCTCCATGTCCCCAACCTGAGCTCGTTACCGGCCTTTACCCACACTCTGATTCGACTGCCCTCACCATTCTCCTCCAAGTCAATGAAATTGAAGGTCTCCAGGTTAAGAGAGATGGAGTTTGGATTCCTGTCGTACCAATCCCTAATGCTTTTGTTATCAATATTGGAGACATCTTGGAGGTATTTTTACAAGATCCTATGGCCTAAGCCACTCCATTTATAAATTCTATTGTATTCATTGAGATCTGTTGAGCATTATTACATGTTTTGACAGATGGTGACGAATGGAATTTACCGGAGCATTGAGCATCGAGCAACTGTCAACCCGATGAAAGAAAGGCTTTCCATTGCCACATTTTTCAGCTCAAATATGGATGCTGATTTTGGTCCAGCACCAAGCCTTGTGACTCTAGAAACTCCAGCCAAATTCAAAACAATCAGCTTTGCTGATTACTTGAAGGAAGTACTTTCACGTGAACTTGATGGGAAATCACACCTTGACTCTATGAGAATTTAGAGTAAGAACAATCTGGTTCTTGATTTATGTATGCTGAGTTTCTTAACTGAGAAATATATTGTATGCTAACATTTTTGTATGCAGGTATGGCAGCTGTGATCTTTATCCAAAATCAAGTTGATTTGATTGAATAAGTCTGTGTCAACTAGTAGAAGAATGATTAAGTCTTGTTAATCAAACTAGTTGTAAGACGTGAGATGCACGTATGGTGGTTCGTAGGATGCTTACATTATTGTATTTTAATTTGTAATCTATACAGATATAAAATAATCCGAGTATAATTTGTTTTCCTTACACAAATCATCCTAAATTAATTTAATCCGACTAATGTTCAATTGGACTCTAGCATATCAAACATGTCATTACGCCTTCACAAGTGCAATAATGGGTAAGTTAGATATGTGAGCGTGCACGCATACATATATGAGAGAGAGAGAGAGAGAAGAGAGGGTGAGTTGCTGACTCCAATATCTAGTATAAATGTTTATTTTAAATTGTTCTTTCGTACAATTAGAATCATTCTGGCTTAGATGCTGAAGCATGTATGCAATATTAGATACACACAAAGCTTCAATATCGTTCCGGTCATGTGAAAACTATGCTCCAGTGAGAGTGTCCGCAAGAATAAATAGGAGAAACACAAGAGTGGCAGACAACCACAAAAAGCTTTTCATCACTGCAAAATAGAAAATGGGGAAAATGTTGAATCCATTGGATGCCCAAATATTACATGCAGCAGATCACCTTGCCTCAGAATCCTTCCGAGTAGAGTCACCGTCCTTTTGCAGCAAATGGTTTAAAGAAATTAGCACTCAACAAATATAATATAAGATAGATAATCAAAAGACACACTTCTTAAATATAAATAAAACAAGTAAACAGTTATTTGAACAAACCATAATTTACAACCTAGAAAAACTTGTGGTTGATTATATAACTGTTTTCGAACTGTTTACTAAGCAAAATAGTATAAGTTGAGAAATACTAATACATATAACTTTCATAAGCAATATCATAGTGTTATAGACAAACAAAAAGAAACAAGAAGAGCTTTGATTATCAAAATTTGCTATCAATTTGGTTCTTGCATTAGTAGGATTCTTCTAGAGTGTCTTCATCACTTGTAGATTGGCCAATGTGCTGAAAGAAGATAAAATGCAGCAGTGACATGTGCTGAAAGAAGGGAAAATGCATATCTATTGTTAAACGATCAATCAAATTAGCATAAATGTACGAGAGAAAAGATTTTGCAGCTGGCATAAATGTACAATTATCTAAACTTGAGAGGCTAACTATAATAAGCATAATAAGTTTCAAAACTAAAATTATTAAATGACTTATTTTGAACCTAACAACTTAATGTCGTTAAATATGTGTAATATGCAAATATTTTAACCTAATCGTATTCCAGATAAATTACAAACTCATTATTTAAGGCAGTCATTCAATTTACAAGCATTAATAAAATCTTGCAATGACTGTTTTTGTATTTATCTTATCTTGTCTCCCCGTTTTTTACGGCGTCCTTGTTTCTCTTTTTGTTTAGTTTTAGTTTCCTAATCATAAAAGAATACACACAATTTCTTTACAACATACGCATTTTTAAATCTTAAATAATCTAACATGTTCATAAAATCATAAGTGTGATTCTTCATAAGCGTCAAAATAAATAAAACATTATAACACATTAGAAAAACTTATAAGTCAACGAAATAGGACTATTTGGGACATAAGACAGCAAAATCATTAATTAGTCATACCTCTTTTGTTCTATTATGTTTTTTTTCCCCTCTATGGAATATATCTGTTAAAGAATATGAAAAAAAAAAATCATCATCACATCGCCATAGAAGCTCAATACTAGGAAAATCGAGTATCCATACAATGCACTTTGAAAATAGATTTTTTGATTTGTTAATACTTGAAAAAATTTAAAACTAACTAACAAATCACAATTTTGAAGTTTAAGTACATATAATGATTAAATCAATATCAACAAATCTACAACACCCAGATATTTCAAATAGTATTCCAGTTACAGATCCCAAGCATCTATATATCAATTATGAAATTTATAATGTACAACTACTTGGTTAGCCCATCTTCGGAGGTAGCTAAGTAACAAAACACCATTGTTCCAACCGAGATCCTCAAATTTTATATGTAACCCAAATTGTATAAAATTTCAGATTGTCCCCTAAGTGAATCTACAATTTAATTGTTCCAAAAATTAGTAAAGCACAGGCAACCCATGTGAATTATATATAACTAAATGCAAATCAATATTTTGTTTATAACAGTCAAAACAATTTTCAGCAAATTTTAAGTCTTGGATCCAACATGAAGAAAAAGACGTCATTTGACCAATATAAATAGAAATTAAAGAGTAATTTGAAAGCGAAAAAAAAACAGACAAAAAATTCTGTACTTAATCAAAATTTAAACCTATCATCATGAGTTGTTCATTCTTCTCTTTTTAATAGACCTCGTTATGCATTGATTCCATTATATGTAGAAAATCGATTACAAATCTAACAAATAGATCTGCAAAGAAGTGCTCAAAATCACCGACAGAAATCACTTACCAAGCAATAAAATCTGTAAATGGGTGAATCGATCATAGACCGGGTGTTAGACTACCCACTCTCATTAAATATGTCTTTTTCCCCTCTCGATTACAGTTGTTGCACTTTGTGCACAGATCAGATTCAAATTTTTTAGATCCGAATTAAGATCTTGCTTCGATTTGGTTCGTTTTGTTGCCAATTTTTTCTTTTTTAGCTGAGTTTGAAATAATGTAGAAGTCATAAGCAAAAGAAGGTTTGTAAGAAATCAGGAAGAAGACGGTGCTGTTGTGTTTTTGATGAATAGAATTAGGTTGTTGGGCCACAAAATTGGGGTGCTGTTTTGTTTTGGAAGAATATAATTAGATTTTTGGGCCACAAAATTGTGGTGCTCTAAATGATATACACATGTACGTTTAAACAATAAACAAAAGGGCAACGTTGACAAGAGCCCTATTTTTTTGTAAAAAAGTTGAAAATACCTCTTTTTTTAAATTTTTCAAAAAATACCTCATTTTCATGGTTTGATTTAAAAAATACCCCATTTCATTAAATACAATATTTTATAATGTGGCATGATAATGTAGTATTTATTTATTGTATAGTAGTCCATGTACTTTATATAATATTTACTTTAGTCATTATATTTTCAATTATATTTCAATTAAGTCATCTAAAAATTATATCTTAGGTCCTTAATCTTTTACATCTTTACACTTTAGTCCCTAAATTTTTAATTATCTTTCAATTAAGTCCTCCAAAAATTGCATCTTAGGCCCTTCAAATTTTTACGTCTTTACACTTTGGTCCCCAAGTTTTTAATTATCTTTCAGTTAAATCCTCTAAAAATTGCATCTTAGGTCCTTCAACTCTATACGTGTTCAAAGTTTGGTCCTCCAAATCTTTGATTTTAGTGGTCAAATAAATGTAATTTTAGTGGTCAAAATAAGTGCACTTTCAATTAAATATTTGACTTTACACTCGAATTTTCACATAAACGAACAAAATAAATATTTGTATACTATTTTAAATTATGGTAACACATATGCTACTTTAATTTAAATTAGATTAACACGTGTTACCACCATCAACTATCATATTTGTATACTATTTTAAATATAATAATAATTATAATTATATTTTACAATTTATTTTCTTTGATAATTGTTTAAAAATACAGTATTTTCATAAAAGCAATATTTTTATTTTTTTCATTTGAAAAACAATATTTTTACACGAGTAACATACATGTTATTTAGTCATTTTCATTTTCATTGAAATTAATACTTTATAATTTACTCATTTTATTATTTTTTTAAAAATATATTATTTTCATTTAAAATTAATATTTTAATTTTTCATTGAAAAACAATATTTTTACATGGGTAACATATATGTTACTATATGTTACTTCTTCATTTTTCATTAAAATCAATATTTTACAATTTCTTTCTTTTTATAATTTTTTTAAAATATATTGTTTTCATTTAAAATCAAATTTTCAATTTTTCATTTGAAAACATATTTCAACACACGTAACATATGCTTCATCATTTTCATTAAAATCAATACTTTACAATTTATATCATTTTATAAATTTTATAAAAATACATTAGCTTCATTTAAAATCAATATTCCAAATTTTTTATTTAAAAACAACATTTTTTGCATGGGTAATATATGTGTTACTATATGTTATTTCCTCGTCTTCATTAAAATCAATAATTTATAATTTATCTTCTTTTTACAGTTTTTAAGAAAATATATTTTTTTCATTTAAAATTCATATTTCAAATTTTTTTTTTAAAACAACATTTTTACACGAGTAACACATATGTTACTTCATCATTTTCATTAAAATCAATAATTTTTACACCGATAACATATGCGTTACTATTACCAATCGCCTTCTACCACTCCTCTTATACCACCACCATCCCCAACTATAACCACATCCACCAATGTGGTAACACATGTGATACCATATTTTAAATTAAGATAACACAAGTGTTATCACCACCAACACATACGAGTAACGTATATGTTATTTCATCATTTTTATTAAAATCAATAATTTTTACACTGGTAATATATGTGTTACTATATGTTATTTTCCTTGTCTTCGTTAAAATCAATAATTTATAATTTATCTTCTTTTTATAGTTTTTAAGAAAATACATTATTTTCATTTAAAATTCATATTTCAATTTTATATTTTTTGAAAACAATATTTTACACGAGTAACATATATATTACTTCATTATTTTCATTAAAATCAATAATTTTTACACTGGTAACATATGTGTTACTATTACCAATCCTCTTCTACCACTCGTCTTATACCATCACCATCCACAACTATAATCACATCTACCAATGTGGTAATACATGTAATACCATATTTTAAATTCGGATAACACAAATGTTATCACCACTAACACACACGAGTAAAGTATATGTTACTTCATCATTTTTATTAAAATCAATAATTTTTACACTGTAACATATGTGTTACTATATCTTATTTTCTCGTCTTTATTAAAATCAATAACTTATAATTTATCTTCTTCTTATAGTTTTTATAAAAATACATTATTTTTATTTAAAATTCATATTTCAATTTTTTTTTTTAAAACAACATTTTTACATGAGTAACGTATATGTTACTTTATCATTTTCATTAAAATCAATAATTTTTACACTAGTAACATATGCATTACTATTACTAATTACCTTCTATCACTATTACCACTCGTCTTCTATCACCACCACCACTCGTCTTATAATCTCTATTCCATTTGTCAATTTGAAAGGTCCAGTGAAATCAAAATTTATTGCAAATTGCACAAGGTTATTTGTATTATTAATCACGCCCGATGTTATCCCGTCTAATTTACTATATATCTGAGTTCAAACATGAAGGTATAACTATCACTATGATTCTAAGTATAACAAAGTTCATAATATATATATCAAGAATCACCAGCATAAATAAATAAACACCATGAAAATGAAGCTTTAAAGGGAATGATAGCAAATTGGAGAGAATATAAAACAAATATACACGTAAATTGATAAAACAAAAGTTGAAAGAAATATAAACATTAACTATTAATTATTAAACAAAAGCTGGAAAAAATAAAAAATAAAAAGCATATGTTGGTAGACGGCAAGTGTTGGATCAATAAAAATGGATGAAATTTATTGAAGTCTGTAGAGGCAGTTGGTCGAGTGCTGAAATTGGCGCTGATTGGTGGTCGACAACACGGTTGGTAGAGGCGATGGTCATCAGTGAGAAAATCAAATGGCGAGAATTTTAGGGTTCAACACTCAATTTGTGAAAATTGAAATACCTATTTTGAAACTATGGATGGTACCAGATGGGTAGTGGTGGTGGATGAGTTTGATGGTAGGTGGCGGTGAGTGGTGGTGGTCAACGGTGATGTTGCGTGTGTTGCAATGACAGTGGTGGTAGTGAAGATCGGTGGTGACTGGGGGTGTTTGGGAGCGGTGGTATTAGTGCTAGGATGTGAAAATAATATATGATTAGCATCTGTTTTATATATATATATATATATATATATATATATATATATATAAAATAAAGGAAGTACTTATTAATAGGGTATAGTTAGATGTAGGTAAAAATTAAAAAATTAAAAAAATGGGTATTTTTTAACTTTTAAAAGAAAATAAGGCATTTGGTAGCTCTAAACAAAAAGGAAAAAAATTGGTAAAAAATGGAAAACAGCCACATCTTAAGCCAACACATCGCAATAGGAATAGTAGAAAATTTAGCCACTTTTATTATAAGTTGATTGATAAGGCCCTTTTATTGATAAGCCAATTTAACATTTAAACATAGAATTATTTGTTTGCAACTTTAGTTATTTTTTGACAAATTAGAAATAAAATCTCCATTGAGTTTATGAAAGTCCTGCAGAAGATAATAATTCATGTTGAAATTTCCATCTAGTGATTTTTAGAAGTATATAATATTCAATAAAATCAATTTTACGTATAACAAAGATTCATGTCCTAATATGAGAACTTCGCCAATATATGAAATTAAATTCTAATACTTTATGATCAGCAACAACAGTAAATGAAAACAGTTAGAACCTATGTTCATAACTAAATCGAAGATCAAAATTTTCAGTTACACGAGACAGTGGCAAACAGAGTGGTGGCTGAGGGAGATAGACCCCCCAAAAAACAAATCATGTCAACCATTCAACCTCATTGATGAATTCTTAAATTTTATCTTTCTGATATTAGTCCTAACTGTGTCAAGAAGCATAAATTCGTCGAGAATGAATACTAAAGATGGGTCGCTTTATTCTGAACTAGAGTGGAGAGCAATCAATGATGCATAGACATCGTCTTTCATTTTCATAAGCATGTCGTGACTTCCCTTTTCAGAAATCACTCCATTATTCACAACAGCAATAGTGTCTGCCCCCGTTATCGTGGTCAGACAATGCGCTACAACAATAGTAGTTCTGTTCACCAAAACTCTATCCAATGCCTTATGTACTATACGCTCTGACTCAGCATCCAGGGCACTTGTTGCTTCGTCGAGCAAAAGGATCTTTGGATCTTTTAATATTGCTCTTGCTATAGCAATTCTTTGTTTTTGTCCACCATACATCTGAATTCCTCTCTCTCCAACGTTAGTATCATATCCTTGGGGCAATCCTGAAATGAAGTTGTGTGCATTTGTAGATTTTGTTGCTGAAATGATCTCTTCTTCAGTCACATCCCCTTTTTTCCTGTAGGCTATGTTTGCGCGGATTTTCTTGTTGAAGAGAATAGGTTCTTGACTCACTAATCCCATTTGTTGCCTCAGCCAACTTAGCTTGAATTTTTGGATTTCCACTCCATCCAAGAATATTTGGCCGGAGTTGGGATTGTTGAATCTTTGTATCAAACTGATAAATGTGGACTTCCCACTTCTACTTGTTAAATAATATAGACAAAATAAAGAACAAGAAGAATAGAAAGAAAAATAGGAGGTTAGGGTTCCTTATGCATAATGAAAAATAATACAAAGTCTGAATGAAACCTAATTACTAATAAACTATTATATGCTAAGTTGGAAAGACTATTCTACCCTTAATAAATAAATAAAACAATATAACTATATATTTAATAACATCCCCCCCTCAAACTCACGATGCAGCAGCAACAAGTATCGAGAGTTTGCTAACGAGAAAACGAAAACGGGAAATAGAATGCGACTTGGTAAAAAAATCTGCAATCTACGAAGAAGAGGAAACAAAAGACAAAGTGATGGAGCCATGCTTGAGATGATGATGGGTAAGGTGACAATCGATCTCGATGTGCTTGGTTCGTTCATGGAAAACTGAGTTGTGAGCAATATGAATAGCACTCTTATTGTCACAATACATAGGAGTGGGACGAGAAAGAAAAACTCTCATATCCGCAAGTAACCAACGTAACCAAACAACCTCTTTGGTAGTAGAGGCCATAGCACGATATTCTGCTTCGGTGGAAGATTCAGAAACAATAGATTGTTTCTTACTCTTCCAAGAAATGAGAGAATCACCCAGAAAGATATAGAAACCAGTAACAAACTTGCGATCTGTAGGATCACTGCCATGATCAGAGTCAGAGTATGCACACAGATCTATGGAAGAGGTAGATGGAAGTAGAAGACTCTGAAAGACTGTACCTCGAAGATATCGCAAAATATGAATAACAGCAGCCCAATGAACTGTAGTGGGAGAAGCAACAAACTGATTGACAATATGAACATCATATGCAATATCAGGATGAGTAATAGTGAGATAAACCAAGCTCCCAACAATAGTATGGTATAAAGTAGGATCTGACAAAGATATACCATAAGAAGAAGAATACTTGGCATTAACCTCAATGGGAGTATCGACAGTCTTATTATCAGTAAGTCTAGCCCGCTCAAGAATATCTGCATCATACTTCGACTGAGAAAGAAGATAACCTTTGGACGAGTAGGCTACCTCAATACCCAAGAAATATCGAAGAGGGCCTAAATCTTTTATTTCAAACTGTCTAGCTAACCCTGTCTTCAAAACTGAAATACCAGCAACATCATCACCAATAATAATCATGTCATCAACATATAACACAGAAGAATAATACGACCTACATCAGTACACTTAACAAAGAGTGCAAAATCATGACTACTAGAAGCAAAATCAAGAGAAGAGATCACAACAGAGAATTTCTCAAACCAAGCACGTGGTGCTTGTTTGAGACCATATAAAGTCTTCTTGAGCTTGCAAACATACCCAAAACTATGGAGAACCCCATGAGGGGGTTCCATATAAACTTTTTCACGGAGATCTCCATTCAAGAAGGCATTTTTAACATCAAGTTGAGAGATACCCCAATTTCTAACCGAAACTACAGCAATAAGAGTACGAATAGTAGTCATTTTCACAACAGGAGCAAAAGTCTCCTAATAATCCATACTATACTGTTATGAATATCCTTTTGCAACCAACCGAGTTTTGTATCGCTCAATAGACCCATCAGATGAGTCTTGATCTTATACACCCAGCAACAACCAACAACAGTCTTACCAGAAGGGAGAGGAACCAAATCCCAAGTACTTGTCTTATGCAGAGCAGAAAGTTCCTCATCCGTAGCTTGCTGCCAACTTGGATCAATGATTGCCTCTTTGTATGAAGAAGGCTCGAAGATACAATGAATAGAAGCTAAAAAGGAAGTAAAAGATGAAGAATAACAAGAATAAGCAAAATCTGGTAACCTTGTGGACTTACGAATGCGGGTGGACTGACGTTGAGGTAGATCCACAATCTCAGACTAAGCTTGAGGGACCGTAGGAGAAAAGGGAGCTTCAGTACCTGTAGAAGTGTTAGTAAGAACTCGATGAGTATAATACAAAGATAACGAAGGAAGGACACGTCATGGAGGATCTGATGTAGTAGGAACATGTGACGACAAACTTTCAGAATCTTCAGAAAAAGGATCAATCCGAATAAGATCAGATCTAATTAAGTCATGAGTAACAGACGGAATAGAAAAGAAAGGTATATGCTCAAGAAAAACAACATGACGAGACACATAAAATTTTTGAGTAATTGGATCGAAACACCGATACCCCTTTTGACCTTGACCATAACCAAGAAACACACAAAAAGCAGATCGAGAGGACAACTTGCTGCGTTCCACATGAGGGCAAAGAATGAGGCAAGTACTACCAAAAATTCTAAAGAAGGAGTAATCCAGATCATACCCATACAATTTTTCGAAAGGAGAGATACCTGAAATATGAGAAGATGGGATGGTATTAATCAAAGTCACTACTTTCAGAACAACTTCACTCCAAAACACACTAGGAACAGAGGCAGACAATAAGAGAGATCGAGCAGTTTCAACAATATGTCTATGTTTTAATTCTACAACACTATTTTGTTGAGGAGTACCTGTACAAGAAGTTTGGTGAATAGTTCTATCTAAGGCAAGCAACTCACAAAATTTGTTAGAAGTGTATTCCCTACCCAAATCACACCTAAAACATTTGATAATAGCATAATGCTGAGTTTTGGCAATGGCTCGAAAAGCGGTGTATATCTCAAAGAATTCAGAACGATGTTTCATTAAGTAAACCCAACAATAACGTGTATGATCATCAATGAAATAAACATAATATCGAGACCCTCTTTTAGTAGAAACATGAGAAGGTCCCCATACATCAGAATGAATCAAATCAAACGGAGAAAAAGAAACAGAAACACTTCGATTAAAAGGTAAAACTGAAAATTTTGCCAATTTACATCCACTGCAATCAGAAATATCACAAGTTTGCAAATTGCCTAAAGCCCATGTGGACACTAAAAATCTCAAATGAGAAGATGAAACATGATCAAGACGAGAATGCCATAAATAAAAACTAGAAGAACTATGACTCAAACGAAAAGAAGACAAATCAATACTAGTAGTGTCAGCAACTGGTACTTTTAACTCATCTAGAACATAGAGTCCCTCCAGCCTACGACCTGTCCCAATCAGCTTCTGAGACTGCATATCCTGCACAAAATAGGAAGAAGAGGAAAAACCGACAAAACAATTAGAATCACATAACTGACCTACAGAAGCAAGATTTAACGTGAGTTGTGGAATATGATAAACATTATGGAGAGACAAGTTAGGAGTAACAACAGAACCAACACCTGCTAAAGGCATACGAGTGCCATCAGCAGTCATAATAGGAATAGATGACGAAGGAGACACAGATACAAAAGATGAAGAATCTAGAGACATGTGATGTGAAGCACCAGAATCCAAGACCCATAAAGAAGATGACATACCTGACACACTAGGAGGGGAATGACCTACGGAAGAAGAGACAGACATAGCTTATGGCTGAAGGGAGAGAAACTTCTAAAATTGCTCAAATTGCTCAGCCAGAGTACTTGAATCAGTGAAAGGACCTGATGAGGCGACTGTTGTAGTATTAGACTGTGGTGGTCTGTAACCCTGAGGTGGTCTATAACCCTGAGATGGTGACTGGTTGCCAGACCTCCAAATCTGAGATTGCTGCTGCTGTTGTTGATTCTGCTGTCTCAACTTAGGACACTGAGTCTTCTAATGACCTTTCTTCTTACAAAAACTGCACTCGTCGAAGGCAGGCATTGTGTAAGGCCTATTCTGATTATTAAATGGTGGCTGAGGAGGTACTGCTAACACAGAAGGAGTCGGAGTCGAAAGAGTTCCCTTTTTGGCACCAGACTTTAGACGTACTTCTTCAGCCAATAGCTCACTGACAACTGAATCAACTGAAGGTAGTGGAGAAGATGTAGAATAGAATCTCAAAGTCCTCAAAATCACTGCGAAGGACCATCAAAAATTGCACTAACCGTTGCCCCTCTCTATGAGCCAGAGCAATGTAGACATTAACTATTTGTAGTTCATCATCTTCTGTAAGAGTCAATTGATCCCAAAGATTTGTCATATAAGAATAGAACTCCTGAATACTCATATTATTCTGCTAAATAGCTCGTATGTCATTTTCCAATTGATACTGCTTTGCAAAATTTGACTAAGTATATAACTTCTGTAGATGATCCCAAACCTCAGTTGCTGTGTCATACTTAGCTAATTGTACACCTATAGAATGCTCAACAGAATTGTTAATCCAAGTAATAATTTTTGCATTATTGGCGTCCCATGTATCTATCAAGGTAACATAAATTTCAGCAGTATTCACGGGTTTCACAGAAGTGCCACTAACATATCCCCACAGTTTTTTACTCTTAAAGAAATTTCTCATTACATAATTCTAATACGAATAATTTTTTCCATCCAACCTCACACATAGATTGAAGGGAATCATCTCTTTCGGTAGTCATAATCAAATACACAAAATTGGAATGCAACGAAATACCAAATTGCAGATTGTAAATACAGAACGAATGCAAACCAAATACCTCAAATGTAGAACATCAACTTCAAACTCTCAGCGCCAAATGCAAAATAAAAAAAAAAATTGAGATTAAACTTCTACCCATTATTCGTGGCTTTGATACTATATTAAATAATATAGACAAAACAAAGAACAAGAAGAATCAAAAGAAAAAGAAGAGGCTAGGGTTCCTTATCCATAATGAAAATGAAAAATAATACAAAGTCTGAATGAAACTTAATTACAAATAAACTATATATACACTAAGCTGAAAAGACTATTCTACTCTTAATAAATAAATAAAACAAATAACCATATATTTATTAACACCACTATCTCCAACTAGAGCCATTGTCTGCAAAAACAAAAATGATCCGAGTTCAAACAAAAACAACAGTCTAAAACAAGATAGGAGAGAGCAGATATTGCTCTATTTCATTGAGTGAATAATACCTACCTTCCCAGAAGGCATACTGATGCACAAATCCTTGAAGATTTGGATGTCTGGCCGTGTTGGATACTTGAAGCTTACATGTTGAAACTCAATGTCACCTCTAACACTAGACAACATAGTGCCTTCTTCACTATTTGAATCAATCTCGGGTTTGCTATCCAGGATCCCAAATATAGAAGCAGCAGAATACTTAGCTTTGTTCACATCAGGAGCCATTGCACTAGTTTGAGAAACTCCAATAGCTGACATTGTTAGGGCAAAGAAAACCTCCAGATAATTGTGGTTCAATTGAAAACGAATTCAGAAAGTGAATGGTAAGAACAAGCAATTCTAAAATTTACCTTGAACACATCCCCAAATGATGCTTTCCCATGTTGAATTAGAACAGCTCCAATGTAGAAACAGAAGGAATATGTGCAAAAGAGAGCAAAAGAACCGGCTCCAAAACCTGCTCCACTAACGAGTCCAATCCGAACTCCTTGCGTCACAGGAGCCTCGCATTTTTGCTCATACATCTTCATCACCTTCTCTTCAGCATTAAATGACGCGACAGTTCTGATGCTGCTCACGGCGTCATTTGCCACTTGACTAGCTTCTTCATACATCACCTGCATTACATATATTGCATCTTTACTTAGATGTCTGTATATATATACCTAAGTAGTAATTGAACGATCATAATACATGGTTAAGATACTGAAAAAAACGTTCGCATCTGCACTGAATCCTTTGTAGAACCTCATCTGGAGGAATCCTTGCAAACCAACCAGGGGCAGAACAAGAAGGATTATGATGGCTAGCAACCAATTAGCCGTGAAGGCTATCTTGAGGCCTGCTATCACAGTCGCTATATTCTGGACTATTAGCGCTAAGGCATCGCCTACAAGACTCCTTACAGTCGATGCATCAGTAGATAACCTTGCCCCAACAGCACCACTGCGTCCAACGAAAACTTCCCTTTTAGTCTTTTAACCAAATAAGAATTTGATAATTACTAGTAAAAGAATTAACGAACCTTGAGTTGCAAGGATTATCAAACCAACTAATCTCCTGGTGCACTACCTTCTTGAATGACAAAGAACGAATTCTTTGTATCAGCTTACCACCAGCAATTCCAAAAAAGGAATTCTGTACTGGCACAACCACCAAGGTACATATGCCAAGGACGACTAACATGAGTCCCCAAAACCTGGAATCTTTCCTAAGCTTGTGTGCAGGTTCAAAGAAAATTTTAATAGCTGATGAAAGTAAGAGTCCAAATATGGGAAAGACTACGCCATGTGCCCCGGCTGCCAATGTTCCTAGCAGCAAATATGGCAACTCGGGTTTGTTCAAGTATGCAAGGCGTCTAATAGAAAATTTCTTATGTTCCTTCGAAACCTTGATTTCCTTTTCATCTCTGGTCTCTCCAGTTTGAGCTTCTTGATAGTCAATGAGACCAGGAACACCACAGGGAGGGGGGAGTGATCCGCTGCTAGTCGATCTGCTCATGGAAATTCTCTGACTCGAAGACTTGCTCAAGTTGCTGTCTAAGTATAGAGTATAATCCATTTTCTGCAAGTCTGTCCCTTCAATGATATCAACCTGTTTAGCACCTTCTTGCATTCGAACAAGCTGGGAGTATGCCCCGTCGGGATTTCTTACCAATTCAGCATGAGTACTAGGAAAAATGAGTACCTTGGAAGCATATGAGTATTTTCGGTTTAAAGGTACAAAAAAGCCTTGGACCACGGACGTTTGGAAGCCTTGCATTACCCCGAAACACTCTTTCATTTTATGGTTAAGTGCAAAAGGTAAAATTCTCACGAGGGATCGAATTTTATATATGGAAATTGATAGGAGATGAGTTTTTTGTCAAGAAGCGGAAGAATCAGTTAGCCACATTTTTTTCCAGTGTCGACTTAGCTCTATTGTTTGGATGAATATTAGGCAATGGTTGGGAATTTATAGATCCATGTCCACCATTGCAAACAAGGATCAAATGTATGAAAAGGATAAAACGTGAAGGACCTGGATGTTTTTATATTTCCCTACCAGAATGCTGTTGGGATTGGAAGATGATGGAAGCTTCTATCACATGCGGGATGTTGCAACCAAATTCAGTTCAGCATTATTGTTTCATGATGTATATAGATAAATTGTATTGTATGTATATTGAGATATAGGATTCATCTTGTATATAAATACCAGCTATGTATTACTTGACTATAAGCTGAACATTACATTTATCAGAAACAGATTCAATACCTTCTCTGAAGCCTCTTCCTTATATCATTTCTTTTATTTCTTACTTGGTATCAGAGCCTCCTCAAATGGCGAATTTCAACTTCAGTAATCAATCTCATAGCCTAAATTCTAACCCCACAACTCAAGTTCCAGCTCTTATAAACAACCTATCTCCCTTTGGCATGAATCTAACACAGGCATCATCTATGAAATTAGATAGAGATAACTTTCTTCTGTGGAAGAATGTTATCATGCCTATTGTAAGAGGTCACAGCTTGGAAGGATACTTACTAGGCACCAAGGAATGTCCTCCACAATTCACCAACATACAAGTTACTGCTGAAACTGGAGAAACAGTGGAGATGTGTCTCAATCCAGAATATGCTAGGTGGATTTCTGTGGATCAACTTCTTATGGGATGGATGTATTCCTCCATGACATCAGAAATTGTGATGCGTGTCATGGGATGCAATAGCTCAAGTGAGCTTTGGAAGGCTATAAATGAGAACTATGGAATTCTCAATAGGTCAAGAGTGACCTTTCTTACTTCTGTGTTGCAGAGAATCAAGAAGGGGTCTATGTCAATGGACCAGTATCTAAGTGCTGTCAAACAGCTTGCTGATAATCTGGAAATTGCTGGCAAGAAGATTGATCATGTTGATCTGGTGACCCAAGTTTTAGCTGGACTTGATGAAGAATACACCCCCATTGTAGTACAGATAAATAGCAGAGATCAAGTTTCATGGCATGAGTTGTCTTCTACCCTCATGACATTTGAAAGCAGATTGGAATATCTTAATCAAGTGAGGAGCAATTTTGGATCAATCAATCTGCTACAAGGAAATACTCAGAACACAAATCCATATAATGGAAGGGGAAATAGAGGTGGACGAAGTTCAAATTTCAGAGGAAGAACAAGGGGCAGAGGCAGATTTGGAAGGTCAAATGAAGTAAGAAATCCTTGTCAAATCTGTGGTCTGAATAATCATACAGCTGCCTGGTGTTACAACAGATTTGATGAAAAGTTTATGGGAAAAAGACCAACTGATCAGAACCGTAGTATTAATCCTTCAGCCTACACTGCAAGTCCAATCTCAGTAGATGATCATGCCTGGTATGCTGACTCTGGAGCTAGCCATCATGTCACCACTGACAAAGAGAATGTAGATGAAGCAAAAGAATATGGAGGTAAGAAGAAAATGGTTGTAGGTAATGGCATTTCACTACAAATATCTCATATAGGCACTAAAAGCTTCAATGTGAAATCTGATAAAACTCTGGTTCTGAAGAAGTTACTGCATGTTCCCAGAATCAACAAAAATCTCATAAGTGTTTCAAAACTAACTGCTGATAATAATGTCTCTGTTGAATTTTTCCCTAATGGTTGTGTTGTGAAAGATCTACCAACAAGGAAGGCTGTGTTGCAGGGGAAACTTGAAGATGGATTATATCAATTGAATTTGCCTAACCACAACTCAAGACATCAAAATTCAAGCTCAACTATTCACCATCATTCTGACAGCAATCATACTCTTCTCAACACCAGTTTAAATCAACCTACTAAGCTTACCAGTAACAAGTCTCTCGAGTCTAAGGCTGAAGTCTGGCACAGAAGGCTAGGACACCCTCCTGCATCTATGTTACATCAGATTCTTAAGTCTTGTAATAGCTTCAAAGTCATTGATAATAAAATTTCTACATTCTGTGAAGCTTGTCAGTTTGGCAAATCACATGCACTACCTTTTAAACCATCTTCATCTCATGCACAAATGCCACTTGATTTAATCCATACTGATGTTTGGGGACCATCCCCCATTAATTCTATCTCAGGGTTTAAGTATTATGTGTTATTTGTGGATGATTGTACTAGATACACCTGGATTTATCCTTTAAAACAAAAATCTGAAGTGCTATATTACTTTACACAATTCAAATGACTTGTTGAGAATCAATTTGAAAGGAAGATTAAAGCCCTACAATCCGATATGGGAGGAGAATATAAAAGCTTAGATAAACTAGCTTCTGAAACAGGCATAAATATCAGATACTCATGTCCACATACCTCAGCTCAAAATGGAAGAGCTGAAAGAAAACATAGACACATTACAGAAACTGGTCTGACCCTCTTAGCTCAAGCACATATGCCTTTGTATTATTGGTGGGAAGCCTTCTTGACTGCAACATATCTCATAAACAGAATGCCTACCTCACTCCTTCAACAAAAATCACCTTATGAAACTTTGTTCAAACACATCACAGATTATAAATCCCTTAAGGTGTTTGGCTGTGCCTGCTACCCCTGTTTAAGACCTTACCAGAAACATAAATTTGATGGTGTGTTTATCTAAGACCTAGTACATCTCACAAAGGATTCAAGTGCTTAAGCTCTAATGGTAGAATTTATGTCTCAAGACATGTGGTATTTGATGAGAATTCATTTCCCTTCAAACAAGGTTTTCTTAACAAAACACATCAGTCCAAGTCCTCTCTTTACATTCCTACTCTTCATCATCTTCCTTTTGAAGTTAATTCCAGCAAAACAATCCCAGATTCAATTGATATAAGACATTCTGCAAGTGAACCTGTACACAGAATTTCTATTGAAAATGATGAGATGATGGAAAATGATGAAGGAATGGTTAATAAACTGCCACAGCAGAGTGAACATGAGGACATACAATCTGAAGCTTCAGATTCTCAGGCTGGAATCAAAATCTGGGTTGAAATGCCCAAAGTTGTTAATGATGCAGATAAGTACAGAGAGAATGATGAAATATCAGAAGTTGGCAATGATACAGTTGAGTATGGAGGTGGTGATGCTGATAAATATGGTCATCCTATGATAACTAGATCCAAGGCAGGGATAGTAAAGCCTAGAGTGTATACCACTGCTGTCACTTTGTCTTCTGTAGATAAAATGGAACCAGTCAATCTAAATGAGGCATTAAAGAGTGAAAAGTGGTGTAAGGCAATGAAGGAAGAATATGATGCCTTGATGAAGAATCAAACATGGGTGTTGGTGCCTTATGAATCTACAATGAAAATCATAGGATGCAGATGGGTATACAAATTGAAATTTGATGCAAATGGTGAAATCCAGAGACATAAGGCCAGGCTAGTGGCAAAAAGTTACTCACAAACCCCAGGTATTGACTACTATGAAACTTTTAGTCCAGTAGCAAAAGCACCAACCTTGAAGGTAATTCTTACAGTAGCAGTTTCAAAAGAATGGGAGATAAGGCAAATAGATATCAATAATGCATTTCTTAATGGGAAGCTAGAGGAGACAGTGTATATGGAGCAACCTCAGGGGTTTGTAGATCAAAATGAACCATCCTATGTCTGTAAACTCAGCAAAGCCATATATGGACTCAAACAAGCTCCTAGAGCTTGGCATGACACATTGAAGGAAACGTTATTGAAGTGGGATTTCAAGCAATCAAAGGCTGACAATTCAGTATTCTATCAAGAATCACAAGATCAGATTATCTATCTTCTGGTATATGTTGATGATATTATAGTGACTGGGAACTGCAGAACAGCACTACAGAAACAAATTGAGAAGTTAAATGCATCCTTTGCTTTAAAGGATATGGGCAATCTGAAGAAATTTTTAGGAATTGAGTTTTACAGGGATGTGATTGGACTTCATTTGTCACAAAGGAGATATGATATGGATATATTAAAGAGGTTTAATTTTGTGAATTTGAAGCCTAGTGTTACTCCTATGGCAGCTGGAAAACTGGTAGGAAAAACAGAAGGAATAAATCTGAAGAATCCAACTCAGTTTAGAAGTGCAGTAGGGGCTCTTCAGTACTTGACTCACACAAGACCAGACATTACCTTTGCTGTGAATAGAGTCAGTCAATACCTCCAAAGTCCTACAGATGCTCATTGGAATGTGCTGAAACGAATCTTCAGGTACATAAATGGAACTCTTGATATGGGATTAATCATTCATGAAGCACACAATCTTAACATTGTGGCATATGGAGATGCTGACTGGGCATCATGTCCAGATGATAGGAAATCCACCGTGGGCTACTGTGTGTATCTAGGTGATAATCTAATCTCCTGGTGCTCAAAGAAACAACAAGTTGTGGCAAGATCAAGTACTGAGGCAGAGTTTAGGACTCTAGCTCACACCAGTGCAGAAATTGTCTGGATTCAATCCCTTCAGCAAGAACTGAATATAACACAGACTGAAGTTCCAAGAATTTGGTGTGACAACTTAGGAGCAAGTGCCTTGGCATCTAATCCAGTCTACCATGCGAGAACCAAGCATATAGAGCTTGACATGCACTTTGTTCGAGACAAGGTTCTAGCTAAACAATTGGTGATAAGCTATGTTCCTACAGCAGATCAAACCGCAGATATACTGACTAAACCTTTGATGAATACCAGACACTTATATCTACGCAGCAAACTTGGAGTAATTGAAACTTCCTCCAGTTTGAAGGAGGGTGTTAGAAAAGAAGATAATTGTGGACCAAAGTATGCAAACCAGAAAAACAAGGATCAAATGTATGAAAAGGATAAAACGTGAAGGACCTGGATGTTTTTATATTTCCCTACTAGAATGCTGTTGGGATTGGAAGATGATGGAAGCTTCTATCACATGCGGGATGTTGCAACCAAATTCAGTTCAGCATTATTGTTTCATGATGTATATAGATAAATTGTATTGTATGTATATTGAGATATAGGATTCATCTTGTATATAAATACCAGCTATGTATTACTTGACTGTAAGCTGAACATTACATTTATCAGAAACAGATTCAATACCTTCTCTGAAGCCTCTTCCTTATATCATTTCTTTTATTTCTTACTGCTAGTACTTTCAAATGGATTAAGAAGGAAGCTCGAGGAACGGGTTGGCAAAGTAAATCAAGAAGGACAGCATTTGTCGCAATAGTGTACCATTTATGGATTGCTAGAAACAGATGGATTTTTTAAGATCTCAAGACTGTCCCTGAATCTATTGTTAGGAGGATCAAAACACATGTATACAAAGTTATATTTTTTTTGTATTCTAATGTTTTGATTCGTTTTGAATCCTTACATATTGCTCCTTAGACTTGTATCTTGTTTTCATGGGTATGCCTTGTGTATTTTCCATGTAATTATTGTCTCCTGGGGATGCCCAGTGTTTTTGTACATTATTTTCGCTTAGCCTAGTACTTAGTTCAATGATCGAGTGCTAAGTAATGTTGATTTTCTCACTTTGTATTCTTGGGGATACCCGGTGTACATGTAGAGTTACTTTTGATCTATAATACATTTACATTTTCAGAATAGCTCTAGCAATTGCAACCCTTTGCTTCTGACGACCGGATAGCTGAGTTCCATGTTCACCCACCATTGTATCAAGCCCCTATAAACAGGATATTGTTATTTTCTCACATGTAAGAGCCAATGTTAAAGAAAACTTGCCCGGCCTAGCTGGTTTGATTGATAAACGGTGAAGACTTAGTTACCTGGGGAAGCTTGTTAATGAATTTGGCAGCATTAGCAAGTTCTAATGCTGTTCTAATCTCTTCATCAGAAGCATCTTCTTTGCCATACACTATGTTTTCCTTCAAAGTAGTTGCAAATAAGATAGGTTCCTGACTTACAAGTCCCATTTTTCCTCTGATCCATTTGAGTTTAAATTTCTTCAAATTAACTCCATCTATAATTACTCCAGCTTCAGGATCATAACATTGGATTTCCCACTTCCGCTCTGCCCAACTAGAGCTGCAGTTTTGCCGCTTAAAACGTGTAATGTAAAACCTGAAAAAATCTGCACTTCTGGCCTTGCTGGATATGTGAAATACACATCCTTAAGTTCAATTTCATCTCTAATTATATCTTCCAACACAATTCCTCTGTCATCATATGCATCAATTTTCGGTTTCCGTTCAATAACCTCGAACATCTTGTATGCTGCAGCTTCACCTGCTGCAAATACATTTACACATGGAGACATCTGTCCAAGTGATCTGATTCAAGAATATCTAAAGTTAGTTATTCTCAAAATAATAGATGCAAGTTTGGTATGTACTGAGCTGAATAGTATAATAAAAAAGATTTGATGTTATACTTACATTCCACCGGTCATTATGGCCATCATGACATTGATAACCGAAAACCACTGTATCCTTTTTCTATGATCAATTTTGATCCATACCATATGGCAAGTCCATAAGTACTAAAGACAATTAGTAATACTGTGCCAAGTCCAATGCCTGAAGCCAACCCTTGCTGAACAGTGGATGCATAGGCTATTTGCAATTTGCTATCATACTCTTCTGCTGCTTTCTTCTCTCCGGTGAAGGATGCAACCTAAAATTGTTAAACAGAAGCATAAAAAATTCAGTAATTTTAGCAGTAATTTGAGTGCAAATGCAAACTTCTGCATTGATTGCAGCATTTTAATTACCGTCCTGATTGCTCCCACTGTTTGTTCAACAACATTTCCAGCTTCTGCGTAAGCAACTTGTCCTCGACTCCATATCTTCGTCATAAGCAAAGACATGCATCCTCCGGCTATGGCAAGAGCAGGAATGCAAGAACACAATACTAAGGCTAGAAGCCATCTGTTGGAATAAAACGGGTCGTCCATGTGGGTTGACCTGACCCAAATTGCATGAAAATATTTTTGGTAGGAGGAGTTAAGGTTCAAATTTGAAACTTAACTTCCCACCACATGTAACCTCCATCAACCCCACTACTCAATATCAGCATATGGAAGTAATCTTTCGTGCATGAAACAAGAGAGATAGTGAAGATTACATGAAGGTGGTGGTTTGACAAATAACTCAAAGAAAATTCGGTTCTTGGATTGTGGAAATTAAACTCTTTTATTGTGATTGAGCTTCGGACCAAAGAGTAGCATTTTGATCACATAGCAAACAAGTATACAAGGCTAGTGATTCAACCTTTCGATCTTGGATTTTCATGTAAGTTCTATCGATTTCGTATTCGATAGAAACATGTTATAGGATATTACATTGGTATCAGAGACATATCAAGTTGTTTCCTTGCATTTTAATATACTGAAAATGCTTTGGTATGCAAATATATGCAAGAAATCTGAATTCATGCCATTTGTGAAAGCTTGAAAACACTTTAATGGCACATTATGAAATACTCAACATTAATTCGTGAAATTTATACCATATGTTACATTTATACAAAATTATTTTGGATTTATATTTCAAGAGAAAATCGAAACCCTAGTTAAAATAACCGAAATTTCATAACATGGTCGTTTTTGGTTCACTGTTTTCTGTGTTATGAAATTGGTATGGTTAGAAAGGTATTTCCATTATATTTTCAACGGTATAAAGAACTCCTAATTTGGACATAAAAGGAAGGGGTTATGATGTTTTAAAGTTTCGGCCATTTGTAAGAAATTCTGTGATTTTTAGGAAGATGATGAACAATATATTTGCATGTCTTCACTCTCCGTCTGTTATACTGTTGTCCCAAACACTATATTATGTATGTTACTTTTGAAATCTGACCACACAGATGAACTCATAACGTCAAAATTAGAGGAATGGAACCCAACAAGTCGCCAGAAACTTCCCATAAGGTGGAGAGTGTAGCACACTCTCCGACCTCCGAGAGTGGGAAAGATTCAGCATGTTTTGAAAAGTTAACGTGCATGAAGAATTTGGAAATTTTGAAAATTGCAGAATACCCTCCTTAATATTTTGAAAATTTCAATTATATCCTCATATTTTTTTTTGGAATTAAGGAAAAATAAAAAGGTAGATTTTGTTTCAGCGCGTGAGATGGCGTGAGGGACTTTTCCGCAATTCTGAATTTTTTCAGAATGGTCCCCATAATATTTTGGATTTATTATTTGAGTTCAATATAATTTTTTCTTATGAAAATATTTTTTTTAGTATTTATGTTTAAAGAAAATTCATTTATAAATACATAATAAATATTTTATAAGTGAATTAAAATTCTGAAAATTTTATATTAAATCTAGAATATTTGATTGAGGGTTCTGTTTCCTAGTGGGAGATTTTTCGAGATGCTCATATATTATTATTTTTTATATTGTGCATTCTTGAGTAGTGTGGGTCTAAATTTGGTTATGTGATCCATTTGATTCGTTCTCGTCTTCTCGTGCTTAATCAGATATGGTTGAATTTATGCACATTTTTAGCATCCTTGGAAGGAAGGCTAAAATATTACGGGTTAAAGATCGTGTTGAAAAGCTACGAGCTTATCAAAATCGTGAAATGTATATAAGACATAACCTAGTACGATTCATAAAGTATCTTGAAGCAATGCGCTTAGAAGTAGTGTATCTTGGACAATATAATTGTGGGGAGAAGAAAATGTATCAAGACATCTTTCAATACCTAGTAGTTATATTTAGAATAATTGGATATAATCGCATGTGTACATGTGACATTTTTTTTTTATGTTTTATTGCATACGATCAAAATGTCTTGTTTACATAATACATGTTTAATTGATTTATTAAGTGGAAATTCTAAAGTTGGAAGAGTTCATGTAATTCTCACCTAGAATTATTGTTTTTGTATTATAAAATTAATTTTTGTGATAATGAAACATTAGGATAATAGATGATGATTGGGAACTTAGTGAACTTTCGACTCTATGCCTAGTGTTAAATTATCTTAAAATTTAATTTGTATGAGTACAAAATGACACATGTCCATAAATGGACATTTATATTATTGTCTCTAAAATTTTGACAGACCATGGCATCTAAAAATATCATTGCTGACCTAAATAAGGGTGACAAATTGAATGGCGATAACTATAACACTTGCGCCATTAAATTTGGTATGTGCTGGAGGAACAGGATTGCCTTAAGGGCATTAACCAATGTGTGGGTTAGTCTGCTCAACAGAGAAGGGATCATGAAACTTACCAAGCATGGAAAAAGAAAGATTCTACTTCACGTGGGATTTTGGTAAGTTCTGTTGTGGATGATCTCATTCACGAGTGTGAGTAATTTCCAACTGCTCATGACATCTGGGTGTATCTGAGAGAGAAATATGGTGGTACTAGCATGACTAGGCTCAGACAGTTGACTATTAAGTTTGACATTTATAAGAAGTCTCATGATCATAATATCAAACAGTATGTGAAGATTATGTCTACTATGATCAGGGAGCTAAAGTTAGCTGGTGATATTCTCTCTAATGAGCAACAAGTTCAGGCTTTGATTCGCTCTCTTCTTGATAACTGGGAACATTTGAAAGTCAATCTGACTCATAATGATAGCATCAAAAATTTTGCTGATGCTGTCCACCATGTTGAACTAGAGGATGAGCGGCTTGGAGCAGCTAAATCTCTAGGTCGTGCTTTTGTAGCTGAGTCTTGTTCTGACAAAGCTTCGAGCTTTAAGCATGAAAAAAAACTAGAACAAAGGCGGGAAAGAAAAAGAAAAAGAGATTGGACAGGGACCTAAAAAGAACATGTCCAAACGCAACAAAAAGGAGAAATTGTTTGGTAAGAAGAAAGACAGAGCAAGTTGAAATGCTACAACTGTCAAGTGATGGGTCACTTTGCTCGGGATTGCCCTGAGCCAAAAAGACTCCGAAACGACAGACCATATAACCTGGGATAGAGAGGCGTTTGTGGAGTTCTGTCGATTTCCAACTAGTACAAAATAGATATATGTCGGTAACGATGATAGAGTGGAGGTGAAAGGAACTGGTACATGCAAGTTGCATTTGCGTGGTGGCCGTACTATTCTCCTTCATGATGTCCTGTTTGTACCAGGAATACGACGGAACTTAATTTCGGTTACTGTTCTTTTAAGATTAGGTTTCAGTTTGAATTTCAGTAGTACTTTTGTTCGTATTAGCAATGGTGATGTATATTATGGATCTGGATATTTGTCTGGTAGTTTTCTAGTGTTGGATTGTGAACCAAATACTTATAACTATTATGTTAATCGTTGTTTTTCTATGAATGTATCTTCTTCTAAAGATGTGATTGTGGATACATGTGTATGGCATGCTAGATTAGGGCATATTGGGCAAGAAAGAATGAATAGGTTGGCTAAAGAGGGCTTACTGGATTCAATCTCTAAGGTTTCATTACCTACTTGTGAGCATTGTCTAGCAGGGAAAAATAACACGAAAACCATTCGGTAAGGCTTTAAGAGCCGAACTTCTATTGCAATTAGTTCATTCAGATAAATGTGGTCCTATGAATGTGAGGGCAAGACATGGAGCCTCTTATTTCATTACTTTTATAGATGATTTCACGCGGTATGATTAATTTCTATTTGATTTTTCATAAGTCGGAGGCATTAGAATGCTTTAGACAATTTTTAAATGTGGTAGAAAATCAAATAGATAGAAAGGTGAAAGCCTTAAGACTTACCGAGGGCGTGAATATCTATTCGATGAGTTCAAAGAACTATGTAATGATAAAGGAATTATTAGGCAGTTAACTATTCCTAATACACCACAACAAAATGGTGTTGCTGAGCATAGGAATATGACATTGCTAGAAATGGTGAGGTCCATGATGGCGCAAGCTAACTTACCTATTTTTTTTTGGAGAGATGCTTTGTTAACTGCGACTTACATCCTTAATAGAGTTCCCTCAAAATCGATACCTACAACACCGTATCAGCTTTGGACAGGTAGATCACCTGATTTAAGTTGTCTTATACCCTAGGGATCAGCGGGATACATCCATGATTCCTCAAGTAAATTTGGAAAGTTGGGTCCAAGAGGCAAGAAATGTATCTTTATAAGATACTCAGACCAATCCAAAGGATATGTGTTTCTAGGTGAAAATCAGGATGGGACTATAACTAAGATAGAGTCACGCGATGTGACATTCCTTGAGAATGATTTTCCTAACAGAGGAGAAATTAAAAAGGGAGAACCTTTATTTGAATTAGATGATAGAGCTGTCTTCGATAAATCGATTGAGTTGCAATAAGATGCACTTACACCTTCTGATCCAAGTGGGAACAAATTGTCTCCAAGTGACAAGGTCACTACGGAACTTCCACTTCGTAAGAGTACTAGGAAAAGTACGCCTAAATGTCATTTTGAAATTGAAGGGCAAACTTTTCTAGTATCTCCATAAGATGATGAAGAGCCTAGATTTGTTTATGAAGCTCTATATGGCCCTGCAAATGAAAAGTGGAAAAAAGCAATAGAAGAGAAGATGGAGTCTATGAAATCTAATCAAGTGTGGGATTTGGTTGATCTTCTGTCTGGTCGAAAAGCTATTGGGAACAAATGGCTTCTCAAGATAAAGCAAAGGACTGATGGGTCCATAGAGAGGTATAAAGCTCGCTTGGTGGCAAAAGGTTAAACCCAACAAAAGGGTATAGATTATGAAGAAACTTTTTCACCAGTAGTGAGATTTACTTCTGTTCGCCTACTCTTAGTCATAGTGGCACGTTTAGATTTAAAATTACATCAAATAGATGTAAAGACTGCTTTTCTCAATGGAGAATTAGATGAAGAAATCTACATACAACAACCAGTAGGTTTCGTCAAACAAGGCCAAGATAATAAAGTTTGTAAATTGTAAAGATCAATATATGGCCTAAAACAGTCTTCGAGACAGTGGTACTTGAGATTTGACAAAGCGGTAATCTCATATAACTTTGTTATAATGGACGAAGATCACTGTATTTATGTGAAAAGGTCCAATGAAAAATTTGTAATTTTATCTCTTTACGTAGATGATAACTTATTGGCTGGAAATGATAAGGAGTATGTTACCGTTAAGAAATGGTTGTCTTCTAATTTTGAAATGAAGGACATGGGTGAAGCAGATTACATACTTGGTGTTAAAATCCATAGAGATCGTTCTAAGAGACTTCTTTCTCTGTCACAAGAGTCATATATAAAGAAGGTTCTTGAACGTTTCAAAATGGAGAATTGCAACCCAATTGATACTCCTATATCTAAAGGTGAGACTCTAAGTCTATGCATGTGCCCTAAGACTCCTGAAGAAAAATAAGAAATGTCCAGAGTACAGTACTCCAGTGCAATTGGGAGTTTGATGTATGCTATGCTATGTACTCGCCCAGATATTTGTTATGCCGTTAGTCTGGTTAGCAGGTATCAATCTAATCCTGGAAGAGGACACTAGAAAGCAGTCAAGAGGATATTGAGATACTTGAAAGGTACTGCTGATTATTGCGGATATGCAATCTTGCTTAATAATGGCGCCATCTCTTGGACTAGCAAGAAACAAACATGCATTTCTTTGTCTACAATGGAGACAGAATTTGTGGCTTGTGCTTCAGCAGTACAAGAAGCTGTTTGGTTAAAAAGATTCTTTCAGCATCTAAGAGTCCTTAGTAGTGATATGGGACCTACGTTGATTTATTGTGATAGTCAGGCTGCTATTGCATATACGAAAGATCCAAAGTATCACATCAAAACTAAACATATTGATATAAAACATAATTTTGTAAGAGACATCATAGCAAAGAAAGAAGTGACTTTGCAGTATATTTCTACGCATAATATGGTAGCTGATCCATTTACCAAACCGATACCTAGAGATGTCTTTATGACTCATGTCAAATCTCTAGGAAAGTATGTGTAATCTATTGTTGTGATTAAGAGATGATTGATTTTTATGCACACGGAAAGTATGTCGAACAGGTTGAGATTGGCTCACTTACACGATCAATCGCCTCAGAAAATTTTAGGTTGTGCTGGGATGAGATGAAGTGATCATGTTCTGTACATGATATGGTCGCCTTGATGAAATATCGAGATGAGATTACTATAAGTAATCGAAATAGATTCCATTATCCGTTATACCTATTTAGTAGCCAGATTGAGTTCTCGAATGGGTTTGCGTTGAGGAATAAATATAAGGAGAATTCAAGTTAGGTATTAAGAAAACCTGAACTAAAAATTTGTACGGTGTGTTTTAATTTACAGAATATGACATACGCCCTGAAAAGGGAGAAAACACTGTAGCACTTGTTTCATACCACGTGTGCTTTTACGACCAATATGGGGTAAATAAGTGAATGGATCCCTGCTTACTCATTGTGTGAGACCCCGTGGTTTACATAACCTTATGTATACCCTTATGACTTTTGACCATTTTCTCAAGATTTTTTATTTCAGTGTTTCTACTTTAGCATGTTGCCAATAACTATGATTGATTCGGTTTAATGGAACATGTCTAGGAAATCAACTGATTTAAAGTTGAAGGATTTGAGTAAGAAACGAAAATCAGTTTGACCAACATTTTTATTTGTATTGACCGGCCGGATAATTGTGTTAACCATACAGGGTTTATAACACAATTATGAATACAAGAATTAAATATGGAGTTCAAGTATGTTCCATAAATATTTGAGGGATCGTAAATATTTGAGTTAGTGTTGGAAAATGATTTGGGGTATAGCGAGAAAAGTATTTACTCTGGTAAAGCTGCTATATATCCCTAACAGGTGTATGGCGTTGTGTGCGCTTTTAATAAACTCGCTGGTCGCATGATCCATTTACCAGTATGAACTTTGAGATATTGAGATAAATCTAATTGATATTATATTAGATTCATGTCAACACCATCATGTACAAGTGGGAGATGTTGAAATAAAATGGGTCGTCCATGTGGGTTGACCCGACCCAAATTGCATGAAAATGTTTTTGGTGGGAGGAGTTAAGGTTCAAATTTGAAACTTAACTTCCCACCACATGTAACCTCCATCAACCCCACTACTCAATATAATCTCAGCATATGGAAGTAATTTTTTGTGCATAAAACAAGAGAGATAGTGAAGATTACATGAAGGTGGTGGTTTGACAAATAACTCAAAGAAAATTCGGTTCTTGGATTGTGGAAATTAAACTCTTTCATTGTGATTGAGTTTTGGACCAAAGAGAAGCATTTTGATCACATAGCAAACAAGTATACAAGGCAAGTGATTCAACCTTTCGATCTTGGATTTTCAAGTAAGTTCTATCAATTTCATATTCGATAGAAGCATGTTATAGGATATTACACCATCCTTTACAGAAAGCAATTATAAAGCCACCAATGAATGTTGATGTAAATTGAATGAATTTCCCAACCTGTGAAAATCAGTTGTTAGCAAAGTTCAGGTAGTTGGTACTTGCATGTTTGGTACACAATATTATACAAGACAAAATAATGAACAAGAATTTAGTTTCTTTTTCTTCCTTAACTTGACAAGTCAAGTATTTTCAAGTTCTATGACAAAACAAGTGAATATTACTCAAAGTTTAAGAGCTCACTTTTTCGCCCATGGCTTCTTGAATGAGAATGGTGTCCCTAGACATCCTCCCAATGACCTCTCATGTCGTTGTTTGAGTGTCAAAGAACTCGACATCTTGCCTTAAGAGGGTTCTCAAGTACAACCCTCGAATTCGAGGGGCACGCCTTTCTCCACTTACCATCCGGCATGCCATCTCTGTGATGTGCAAGCAAGCAATTTCCATTGAATTCATTTGTGAAAACTCTTGAAGAATGTAAAATACTTCACAATATATTATAAAAATGAATGCAGCTATAAATACATACTTAGAAATGAAGCTATGCCAGCTTGAATAGCCAAGTAAACATATTTGAGAGAGACCTGAAAATTTCCAAGATAAATTAATTTGTACCCATCTTTTCACCCAAATATGGCAGAATTGAGGAAAAAAAATAATTTGTAGAAGAGATGGAATTATTGATATACAATAAAATCTGAAATGCTCTATATAAAACCTTGAACCTATTCATTCCATAGTCATCACTTTTTAGAATGCTCAAATTTTGAACAAAGAGTTAGAGCTCGTTTGGTATAGTTTATAAACTAGTTTATTTGACCAAGAATTGTAAAAAATGTCAAGCTACAAAGGCTTTTTGGTCAAATAAATCATTTTTTGTCAAGTAAACTATTTTGGTCAAATAAACTAGTCACGACTGTAGGGTATTTTCTCCTCTACTGGCCCAAAAATCATTGCATACATTTGTCTTCATATTTCTCAATTTATCAATTTTCATCTCTTCAAATGATCTCCACAAGTCCATTTCATTCTTCTTTCTTCCTCCTCAAATTCATCTCATTCTTCGTTTTTCATCTACTAATTTTACAGTCGGATCAAACCACCTGTAAAACGGTATACTAATTTATAAACTATACTAAACGGGCTCTTAGTAGGACTTATTAGAGGAAAATGCGCGATGGAATGAAAGGATGCAACATTTCTCAAAACAAGTATTTCGAGATTGAAAAGACAGACTTATTGTGCCACAGATATTTGTGAACTACATAAAAAAGTGAAGGATCGTGGCACCAAGACCTTCCATACACGAGCCAACAACATTAACATGATCTATTTTGATCGTGATTTTTTCTCTGGGAAGGAGTCCACAATTTCAAATAACTAGTCTCCTTCAATTTTTTTTTTAATTTTCCAACAGATTTCATAATCTTATGCATCATTAAAGGAGATCACTCAATCCACATTGCTTATTGCTTTCCACTTTTCTGTCAGAATTTAATCGTATAACGCAAGTAGTAATTGTAGTTAGAATATCATATCTGAAACCCTATTCATTGCATGGAAGGAAAAAAAAACAACGAATAACCAAAAAATCTCTAAAAAATCATCAACTGGAAACAAGAAAAAACATTAATTAAACAAGAGAAGGAAAATAAAATAAAATAAAAAATTCACCTTTGAAACTTCATGCACTACGTGAGATGAATCGATGCCTCCGAAAGAATTGATTATCTGGCCGAAAATAAGAGTCATGATTGGCTGGGTCAATCCATTGCCAATAGCAAAAATTGTTCCGATGATTATAAGAACAATATCAAGCCTATCTTTGCAATTGATGTAGTGTCCTTTTACTGATGGGAGAGAAAAATAGGGTAAATTTAAGGAATAACTTTAAACTTGTTACTACTAACTCACTGAACTTTGAAGTGTAACTCATAACTCGCTCAACTTTGGAAATTGTCTACCATCCATCACCCGTTAAATATCCATTTGAACAGGTTGACGGAAACAACCAACGTGACTAACAGCGTACACGTTGGCCAATCAGAAGCTGTCATTTTTCCACCTTACCCATTCTCACAAAATTCCTGCCAAATCACTACCACGTCATGAATTTTGTAAGCGTAAATCAAAACTTCTGAAACCCTAATTGATCTCAATCCATAAATCTCAATAGAAAATCCCAAAATTTCCATATCAGCAAAAGACGATTAAACCAGCGAATTGAAAGGAAGTTGTGGTCCCAGTCATTGTTGGAGGACAAATGAGACCCTCTTGCTTCAAATGGATAACACGGTAGTGGAGGAAGATGTGTTGGATACCCGTGAACAGGGACCACAAGAAGGTATGGGTTTATTAATTGATTGATGCTCTTCTCATGAAGCTTTACATTCATATTTTAATTTTCTAAATGTGAAAGGATACCGAAAACCCTAACCATATAAAATCACATTGCAGAAGATGGGGAACATGATGTGGAAGGGTCGAGTGAAAATTTTACGGACTCCGAAGATAATGTGAACGACGATGATTTTCTCTATAACCGTAATGATCCAAACCGCATCGCAGTAGGTATGAACTCTGACCCAATTGTGGAAGAGCAAAACGCTGATGCAATTGGCGAAGATAGTGACTCAGATCATTCACATGATCCAACGGATGAGGAATTGAACACCGATTACTCATCTGACGAGGAGACTCCAGTAAGATATCCCATATTTAATGAAGAAAAAGAGTTGTGGTATCCTCAATTTGAAGTGTGTAAGACATTTACAGATGTTAGTCAATTTAGGAAAGCTATACATAACCATGGAGTAGCAACGGGTTGCAATTTGAGGTTGAAAACGAATGATGATAAAAGAGCACAAGTAGTGTGTAAGCTAGGGTACAATTGGAGGATATGGGCGTTTGAGAATAAGAAGTTGAATTGCATCCAAATAAAGTCATACAATCCAAATCACAATTGCATTAGAGACGGCACAAATAAACATTGTACATCAAAGTATGTTGCCGAGAGATATTTGGAAACATTTAGGGTAGATCCCGAATGGAAACCTAGTGCAATTAGGCTAAGAGTTTTGTAAGATTTGAAAATAAATATTGTTAGACAAACTACATGGAGGGCAAGGAGAATTGCTATGATAATGATTGAGGGAAGTGATGAGGATCAATTTGGTTTGCTATGGAGTTTTGCCGAGGAGTTGTTGAGGACAAATCCAAGTTCAACTTGCAGGATTACTGTCCATGACTCTAAATTTCAGAGAATATGCGTATGTTTAGATACTTGCAAGAAGGGGTTTGTGTCAGGTTGTAGGCAACTCGTAGGACTTGATGGTTGCTTCTTGAAAGGTATACTTGGGGGGTCAAATGTTGGTTGAAGTTGCTGTTGATGCCAATGATTGCATTTACCCTCTTGCATTTGCTATTGTGGAAAGGGAAAACACATCAAGTTGGAGATGGTTCATGAGGCACTTAGGTGGAGACTTGAAGATTGTGAATTGCAATGAGTGGACCTTTATGAGTGACAGACAAAAGGGATTGCAAAATATCATAGAGAAAAGGGACCAACCATTCATTATGTACACAAATGCTATAAGGTGACCACATATATGAGTTCTTACGAACATCTTGTGATGCCTTTAAAAGGGAAGAAGCTATGGGCCCCGGTAGATAGAGAACCTATCCGCCCACCCGATTGGAATGTGGCCCGAAGAGGTAGAAGGCCGAAAAAGAGGAGACTCCAAGCCGAAGAGGTTGTTGTTAAGCAGAAAGATGGGTCGAGCAAGATAAAGAGAATTGGGACAGTTACAATGACGTGTAGTTTATGTGGTCTAACCGGTCATAATAAGCACTATCACGACAAAAGTAATGTATAAAATGAGGTAGTTCCCTATTTAATTAGCTTATTTGATTGTTATGTTATGTAGTTTATGTTATGTAGTTTAGTGTATTCTTATATGGCTTATTTGATTGTTTGGTTGTTCAAGAATTTTTTGGCCAAGAAATGGATCAATCCATACAGGATTGCGGGAGCCAAACTATCACAAAAACTTCACAGTCAAGGGTAATATAATAACTAACCATAATAAATTATGTTGCTAAACTGTAACATATTTGTTTTTTTTTTTTCGTAGGCTAAACTTCAACCAAGAAGATGTCAAAAATCAGCTTCCAATCAGTCAAACGAGCCACGGCTCTCAAAAATGAGGTTTATGCCTACTCCAGGCATTATTGGACCTGATGTAGCTGTGCATGGACCTGATTTTCAGCCAAACGTCTCATTTGACAACATGGTGGATAATTTGCAGCACATGGAACATGAAGAACAATCGAGGATGAAAGATCAAAGGGCTAAAAATATAAAAAATCTTAGAGACTCGGTTCGTTTTCATGCTCAGCGGAATAGGAAGCCTAATTGAAGGGCATATTATATATGCTATTAGAAGTTCAAGTAGGAGTTTTAGTGATATGATTTAACCATGTAAGGGGTTGTATTTTCCAAATAGGAAGGCTAATTTTTTGTATGGAACAGTTTGGTAACATATCTTTTTTATCTCCTTTTTGTAAGGATACATGATTAAATCAATGCAATGAGATTAAAGTTTCTGTGAACAACTTGTATGAGCTTTAATGGTTAAACCAATGTATGAGCTTTAATGTTTGAATCTATGATGTTTACAGGTATCAAATTTGAAGTTCATATCTGAAGATGAAGTCCAGATTAAGTTTATGTCTGAACATGAACTTAATCTGCCGAATTTGCTTGTTTGAAACATTCATTCCACTGATTAAATTCATGTCTGAACATGAACTTACTCTGCCAGATTAGCTTCAAGTTTGAACGTGAATGCTAGATTCATGTCTGTAACATTTTCAGTGTGTACAACAATGAAAATATCCTACTGTATTCAGTACCATTCATACATCCTACCATATTTAGTACAACAATTGTAAATGCCCCATTTTCATTCCAAAATTAGAACACATTACATTGCAATTCCACTGACGTTTGCTACCATAATCAGTACAATTGATACATCCTACCCTTTCTGAATACTATCCTACCAGAGATAAAGAGACTACCATTATTGAATACAATCCAATGGAAGATGAAAACAATCACTGATACATCCTATCATGATAGTCCAAATACACATACTACTGAAGCAACAAAACCAAAACCAAAACCATCAAGTTCAGCTAACCCACAACTTCAATTCTCGTCTAATCTAAATACGTATTGAACCTAAACAATCAACACAACCACTGCCAACACAATCTGATGATATAATACAATCCGTTGCCACTTCTTCTCCAAAACAGCTTCTCGATTAGCATTTCGCAAGAGCCCGTTGATCACGCTCTTATATCATGGGTGGAGAAGAGAAGGATCCACCCATTTGAAGTAATCACACGCATCTGGACGTCCGTAATAGCTGCACCCTAAGAACCTCCTTCCCGGGTTATTCTCCATCCAAGATGTCCTCATTGCGGCAATTTGGCCACACATACACATTGTCTGCTCATTTATTTGAGTAGGAGCATCATTTTCCATTGCCATTGCTGCAACTATAGTGGAATTATCAACAAATGAACGAAATTTATGGAAGCTAGGGTTTATGAGAGTTCAATTTGGGAGAAATCAAGACTGACTTCTGAGAGTTCGATTTTTCTTTTCAATCTGCCATTTTTGCCATAAATAATAAATCATGTTTTCACTCTTGCGTTTCAGTGACTTGGCAGTGATTTTGTTAGAATGGGTGAGGTGGAAAAATGCCAGCTTCTGATTGGCCAATGTGTACACCATTAGACACGTTGGCTGTGTCCGTCAACCTGTTCAAATGGATATTTAACGGGTGATGGATGGTAGACAAATTTCAAAGTTGAGTGAGTTATAAGTGACGCTTCAAAGTTCAGTGAGTTAGTAGTAACAAGTTTAAAGTTATGTGTGTGTTCCCTAAATTTACCCGAGAAAAATATGAAATATGCATTAATTGGTGACAAATTAATTGCAATAGTTTCTCTATCTTGTGTGAGTCCCAATTGGACTCGTATTATCTATTGTTCCCTACAAATAGATTATATTTTCTATATGTGACTCGAGAGTTTTTTAGAGGAAAATTATAAGCTTAGTATCATAGGTTTTTCTTCTTCTCTTTGCAGTTTGTACAAAGAGTAGAAATTAGAGATGCAGTAAAGTTTATATTATTTTTCCTACGATAGTTGGGTGTTTGGGTAGTAAAAATTTCTATATGATTGTGGAAAGTTTTGACAGTCCGTGAATTTTTATTCATCTTTTTATATTTTTTTATCTGTTATTTTTCTCTTGATAAAAATTTGGTAGGCCAAACAAAAAATTAGTCTCAATTCCCAACAAATAAGTGGGAGTAAAGGTGGCCGGAAGTTCGACATTTAGTAAGGCAGTGTACTGTGTAAAGGAAGTGAGGTGGGTCATGAAAGGTCTTTTGTTTCTTTTTCATCTTTTATTTATTTCTAGTTTATCTAAACAATGCTATGATTAAATTACCCTTTATTAGGGTAAATAGCACTGGGGATCACGAACCTTTAAACTTTGTGACGATAGGGTTCCGAATTTTCAATTTCTAGCACCCCGGGTCCTTAACCTTTAAAAAATGCGCGAGCAAAGTCCTTATGTTAAAAAAACTGTTAGTTTAACCGTTAAATAGTTAAATTTTTCTTAAAATGATAAGATTACCCTTTTCGAATTAAAACAAAAAGAATATAAACAAAAGAAAAAACAAAAGAAAAAATTACAACAAACCCCATCCCTCACTTCTTCTTCTCCAACCAACTCCCAACCAACTAAAATAATTGCAATCAACCCCCCATCCTAATACTTCTTGTACTCCAAAACCACAGTCGACCACCATCCACCGAAAGTTCTATACCACCACAAAAAACACATGCTTGCGCATTTTCCAAAGTCCAATAACTAACTCTGACCAACTAGATCCGACCCTTACCAAAAAAATGAGTTAAGGAGAACACAAAGAATAAGAAAAATAAGAAGGATCTAATGATGAATATTGGTCATCCATAAGCTATGGTTTCTACAATACCAACCTTGTGCTCTCCGGCGAAGAGCTCGCAGGAGTATTAAAGCGTTGGGATTCAACACCTCTGGTGAGGAGGTGGTGTGTACGATAGAGGAGATCGACAATGACAAGGACGGATTCGTCAACGTACGGGAATTTTTTGCCTTCTTCCAGGCCGAGACCAATCTCTACCCCTCTTCCGATTGCGAGAATGAGCTTAAGGAGGCATTTTCTACGACCAAGATTATAATGACCTGATCTCTTCCGGCGAGCTTCACCATATCCTCACGCGCCTCAATGAGAGGTGTACCGAGCATGACTGTGTCAGGATGATTAAATCTGTTTTACAGTGAGTGGTGGTTGGTGGCGGTGATTTTGGAGAAGAAGAAGTTGTTGGATAGGTTGTAATTTTGTATTTTGTTGGTTGGGGTTGATTGGAGAAGAAGAAGTGGAAGAGGGGGTTGATTGCAATTTTTCCTTTATTTTCTTTTTTCTTTGTATCTTATTTTAATTCGAAAATGGTAGATTGGTCAATTTGTCAATTTAAGAAAAAATTGACCATTTAACAATCAAACTAACAGTTTTTTAACAGAAGAACTTTGCTCGCATATTTTTTAAAGGTTAAGGACCCGGAGTGATAGAAATTGAAGGTTTGGGACCCCATCGTCACAAGGTTCAAAGGTTCGGGATCCCTAGTGCTATTTACCCCTTTTATTATTATAAGATGTTTTACGGATTGTGATGGTTAGGACATGACCATAACATCTTTTAAAATAAGACACAAACCCTCAAACACCACTATTCCTGACCGCAAACCTTTCCTCATTTGGGAAGGCCAAGGGAACAATTTGATATTCTTGGAATAGCGTGGTAAGGGGCCCACCACCAAGTGTACAATGCAGTTGCAAAAGGTACCGAATTAAAGATACTAGAGTGGCAAAATCTGTGGTTGGTCAACACGTATCCAAAATGTCATAAATAACCCTGACTCAATTCTCATATAAATACTCCAAACTCGGAACATGGAGAATATAAAATACCATAAACTCTAACAAAACTATATCCATTTATCTCTACTATACTCAAATATTTTCTAATAAGTAACTTGACCGTCAGAGTGCAAAAAATCACCAGACCACCCTTGGTACTATAGTTTTTCATTCTAGCTAGTGTCCAAATGTGCATGTAATATATATGTGAATGAAGAGGTAGTAAAAGATCTGTTGACATGTTGATCATTCAAATTTGGAAGTCACAGATATGTAGCTAAAATTACATAATCATGTATTTGCTGGAAATGCAAGATTTAATTTTAGGTCAAAAATAAGTTGCTATTTCATATTAAAGCATATAAAAATTTCTACTTGTCATATTTGAAAAACAATCCTTAACATTTCATCTAAATTTCTGGTTATTATTATTTCAAAAAAGTATGGATAAAATTATAAATAGAGGGAATTTTACATGTTAAATTATATTTTAGAAATAATATCAGATACACAGTCGTGAGGTATCTGATTGTAAAGACACTCTCATTTTGAAACCTACGCTCTAAAAAAAATATAAATATAACTTTTCCATTTCACATTTATCCTTATAATAGATTTGGAACAATATTTTTTCTTAATTTTAGATAAGGAAATTTCCTTTTAGCTCTTTTTTACAAAAATAGGTACAGATCAATAATACTTTTCAAAATTACTTTTTTATTTAAAGAAAAAATGAACAAATTTTGCACTAGATTGAGGACCAAGTTTGCAATTTTTCCTAAATTTCCTACTACAGTTTTTACCAAAAATCATTGATAAAAATATAAAGAGTGTTAAATTATGTATTTCATTACACCAAATTGTACATGCTAATGTGCAAATAAATATTAGAGCATCTCCAATGCAATTGTGGATTGCTAAATTTTTTTTTTATCACATAGACAAAATAGACAATGACTAAAAAAATTATTCTTAAATGCAATCTGTCAAGGACTCTGTCAAATTGATGTGGCAGAGAAAAAAATAGACATTGTCTAGAGCTTCTTCTAAGTTCAAAATCTCTGTTAGACATACTGGTTCAACAAAATTTAAATTTTCTATGTATATTTAAATATAATTTTGATTTTATTTTAATAAAATAAAATACACCTATATGGCAATCCATAGAATGCATTTGAGACCAAATTTAAACTTAAATATCTATTCATTTAGACATTAATACCGTAGATTGAAAGTCTTCCAATATTCGTGTCACGTAGATAACAATCCATATAATACAGAAGGCTGTCTAAAAATAGACAGCATGTTGAACAACCTTCTATAATAAATGATATTACATTAGTTTTGTCTCTTCTGCCTCATCGTCACATCAACTGGACATTCAAAATGAAAAAGTAGCGTTGGAGATGATAAAAAAAAAAAAAAACTGAAGTGAGAGCAACGATTACCTTTCCAATCAAATCTCGAGGACATATGGATAACAATTAACATTAAAAATAAGACATCATTGTTTGGAGGCTAGGTAAGTAATGATTACCCTGCCATGACCAATAAGATAGACACAATGTGATAGTATTTATTGTAGAAGACTTTCTAAAAATAGACAGCATGTTGAACAACCTTCTATAATAAATGATGATGTATTAGTTTTATTTCTTCTACCTCATCGTCACATCAACTGGACATTCAAAATGAAAAAGCAGCGTTGGAGATGATAAAAAAACAAATTGAAGTGAGAGCAGCGATTACCTTTCCATGGGAATGATCTACTCCTCATAGTGGAGAGTAGTTATAACTGCACACCCACCCACCCACTGGACACGTGTTTACTAGGGGTTGGATAAGTGTTTGACAAAAGTGTCAAACACTTTTTCTTTGTCCAACCCCTACTGGACACGTGTCCCCCGGGGGAGGGGGGGTTATAACTACTCCCCACTATGGGGAGTAGATCATTTTCCTACATTTCCAATCAAATCTCGATGACACATAGATAACAATTAATATTAAAAATAAGACATCATTGTTTGGAGGCTAGGTAAGTAATGATTACCCTGCCATGACCAATAAGATAGACACAGTGTGATAGTATTTATTGTAGAAAGCTTTCTAAAAATGGATAGCATGTTGAACAACCTTCTATAATAAATGATGCTGCATTAGTTTTATTTCTTTTACTTCATCGTCACATCAATTGGACATTCAAAATAATAAAGCAGCATTGGAGATGATGAAAAAAACTGAAGTGAGAGCAATGATTACCTTTACAATTGAATCACAATGACACATAGATAACAATCAACATTAAAAATAAGACAGCATATGTTTGGAGGCTAGGAAGGTAACGATTACCCTACCATGACCAATAAGATAGACATAATGTGACAGTGTTTAATGTAAAATGCTTTTTGAAAATAGACATCATGTTGAACAACCTTCTATAATAACTAATGCTACCTTAGTTTTGTCTCATCTACCTCATCGTCATATCAACTAGACATTCAAAATAAAAAAGCATCATTGGAGATGATCAAAAAACCTGAAGTGAGAGCAATGATTACCTTTACAATTGAATCTCAAGGACACATAGATACAATCAATATTAAAAATAAAACATCATAATTTTGGAGGCTAAGACAAGTAATGATTACCCTGCCATGACCAATAAGATAGACATAATGTGACTATATTTATTGTAGAAAGCTTTCTAAAAATAGACAATATGTTGAACAACCTTCTATAATAAATGATGCTACATTAGTTTTATCTCATCTACTTCATCGTCGTGTCAATTTGACATTCGAAATAAAAAAAAACAGCATTGGAGATGATCAAAAAAATGAAGTGAGAGCAATGATCACCTTTACAATCGAAACAATCGACATTAAAAATAAGACATGATAAGTTTGGAGGCTAGGCAAGTAATAATTACCCTACCATGACCAACAAGAAGAAAAGAAAAACACTTGAGTGGTTCAAGTTCCAAGTTTAGAGGCTAGGCAAGTAATGATTACTCTGCCATGACCAATAAGAAGATAAGAAAAACACTTGAGTGGTTCAAGTTGTAAGAATTAATGTCCAATGTTCAATTAGTTGAGTCGAACTTAATTATTTATTGGATTAAATTAATTAATTAGATTAATTAATTAGGCTTGTTTGTTGATTGGTTTTAGCTGGACTAGAACTAGGGTTAGGGTTAGCCCCGCCTATAAATACAAAAGCCACAACATATTTAATTTAGAGTTGGTTTTCAATACTTGCTAGCACAAGCAAAAGACAACCCAATACAATTACTCTCAAAAGGTTTTGCTTTTATCTGTTCTTGATCGTGGAAGTCCAGATCTGTTCTTGATGTGTGGATTACCATTGGAGGTTGGACGATTGGATAAATGTGGTATTGAAGATCGCACCTCCAGCTAATTAGATAATCAGATTTTATGGTATTGATCAAATGTATATTTTTATCACGAATTCTATCTAAGTACAAGGTTGATTCAGCTTATAGGAATTGTATATTTAATTTTACCTGTGCATGTATACTTCAATTTCTTACAATTGTATCAGAGCCTACCTTGTTATTTGTTAGAATTCGTTAGACTGCTTTGATAAATAGAATAATAATTATTATTGAAGTATTAATTTGATTTGAGTTTTGACAGTTTAAAATAAAATAGTGATTTTTTTTTTAAAAAATCTAAAATTTTTTTGGGTTTGTTTGGAACGAATCTAATCGGCCGAAAAACGATCAACTGAAGGCAACACTTTGAAAGTCACTAACGCCGGTAATCAGTGGCGGCAGATGGTGGATCCGCTGCCTTGCAAAGCCAGCGGACTGGCGTCGCGAAATCAGCAGTCGCCCCGCTGATTTCGCGATGAAACACACCCTTATCGCTACTAGAAACAGCAACGGTGTGGCCGGAATAGATGTTGTTGTTCGAAGGCCAGATGGGTCAACACAGGAGGCCCAACCCACCGATCGAGCTACGGTGCCGGCGTCGCATGGTGTGGTATAGGTGGACCCCTTTTAGGGTTTCACCTTTTGCGTTTTTTTTTTTTGGATTGGGGACGGGGGCCTCCTATGCAATTCTGGAAATTTCATGGAAAGCTACCTAATTTTTAAAAGATTTAAATGGGACTTCTATGCAATTTTGGAAATTGCATATGAAGGCCCACTGTTTTAAATTTTAAAAAAGGTGAATTGCACATAAGGCTGCTGATTTTGGAATCAAGGGACTCATTGTGCAATTTCAGAAATCACAAAGTAAGTTCTCAAATTTCAAAAAGAAAAATAAGGTCTTAAATGCAATTTTAATTTTTTGGAAAAATTTTAATTATTAATTTATTTAATGTTGGTCAAATATTCAAAATTAAATTAAAATTATTTTTAAACCATATTTAAAATTTTTGACTAAATTAAACTTTAACTTATTACTTTATAAAATTGTAATTTTGACTTTATACAAATTTTGTCTTCAATTTAGGGTATGACTTTAAATTTGGAGATAAAATAAATTTTAAAAAATCTCCTTTATGTTGAAAAAATAATTATTTAATTAGATTAATTATTTAATTATGTCTAGTCCGTTCTAAAATGTCTAAAAGGTTTAGACTTATACTGTCAAAGCTGCAAATTTAGAAATTAATAAATTTTTAATATTAGATACTAAAATAGATGTTTAATAGATGATTATGTACTCGACCCATGTGATTGGTTGTAAGGTTAATTATTTCTGTTAATTATTGGTTGAACCTGAGAGCCTATTATTTAATTAAATGGGTATGCGAGCCTATTATTTAATTAATTGAGTTTTCGAGCTATTTATTTATTATGGGCATGTGTGTCCATTTATCAAGGCATGCGTGCCAACTAGTATATGATACATGTTGCAGTTGGACTGCAATGAAGCAACTAGTATAAGATACAAACTATTCTAATTTAAATTGTGCCCAACACAATGTCCCACAAAACTAAAGTTAACCTAGACTTAAAATTGTATTATTACATAGACTTACTTTATTTTCAACTTAGCGTCACTTCTTGTTATCCTATTTTTCATTTCTTTTCTTGTCCAATGGTAGATTTATGAAGGGACCAGAGGGGTCCAGACCCCTCTCAATTTTAATTTATTTCAGGCAAAAAAAAAAAAAAAAAAAGAAGTCATCCTCCAATTCTCTCCTTTTTTTTTAAATAAAAGTCTAAATTCATCTGCAATTCTGTTTCGTCTTTCTTCTCTATCCGATTGTCTACCCCTTTCTTTGTCAAGCAACATAATAGAGAGAAAGGGCCTCCAAACCTGATTGGTGCGTGATATTGTAATCGCGGGGTGTTTATTCTGTATTTTAGCATTTGACTTGAGGAAATCATAGAATCTTACGTGAGGACCGCTATACTTTGGCGAGTGTTTGATGGGACTCGTAGATTATGAGTCACCAGGAAGAAGTCGTACAGCTATAGTGAGAATCATATAAAGGTTGTGAATGTCCCATATGAGGATTCGTCACTCTTGAAAAGTATGACATTATAACCTAATTTTTGCCCACTTAAGTTGATATAAATTTTCTCGCCCGGGGTGGAGTTATGAGTTAAAAATGTTTCAATCATAACTAAATTAGATCAACGAAGAGTTGAAGTCAATAATATAATTGGTTGAAATGAGATTGATGCTGATCCATATCTCTTAACCAATTGGGTTATATTGATGAAGGGATTATATTTTCACGGTAACCGCACATATATTAGTTCTGTCATACCACATGACATTTTCCTTCATATGGATTGCCTTAACACATTGCTAGATGTCAATTTTGGACGGCGACGTGAATTGATCAATCTAGGTAAATCGATAAGAATATCACTGTGCTTGCCATCGTGAATGGAAACCTAATAGGCCACACACATAAGGCGAGAATTGAGCATCTGGATTTGGACCTTGTCCAAGTAGGAGATTATAAAAATTAATGTCCAAGATCCAATTAGTTGGGTCGGACTTAATTACTTATTGGACCAGATTAATTAATTGGGTTCGTTTGTTAATGGGTTCTAGTTGGACTAGAACTATGGCTAGGGTTAGCCCCACCTATAAATACAAAGGCCACAACAGATTAAATTTAAAGTTGGTTTTTATTACTTGTTAGCACAAGTAAAAGACAACCCAATACAATTACTCCCAAAAGGTTCCACTTTTATCTGTTCTTGATCGTGGAAGAGTTGATTTTTATTACTTGCTAGCACAAGTAAAAGACAACTCAATACAATTACTCCCAAAAGGTTCCACTTTTATCTGTTCTTGATCGTGGAAGTCCAGATCTGTTCTTGCTGTGTGGATTACCATTAGAGGCTGAACGATTTGGACAGTTGTAGTATTGAAGATCGCAACTTTAGCTAATCAGATAATCGGATTTCGGTATTGATCAAAGGTAAACTTTTATCACAAATTCTATCTAAATACAAGATTGATCCGACTTACAAGAATTGTATATTTAATTTTCGCTCTGCATGTATATTTCAATTCCAAGTTTGGAGACTAGATAAGTAATGATTATCTTGTCATTACCAATAAAAAGATAAGAAAAACACTTAATGGTTCAAGTTCAAAGTTTGGTAGTTAGGCAAGTGATAATTATCCTGTCATGACTAAAAGTTTGATAGTTAGGCAAGTGATAATTATCCTGTCATGACTAATTGGTTCAAGTTTCAAGTTTGGAGGCTATGCAAGTAATACACTTTCCTGGGTTTACACTCAAATCATGTAATCATTTTGCTTTTCTCTTCCCAAATGACGTAATCATTTTCACTTTTCTCTTCCTTCATTTTCAGGTAAAGTTCTTTTTTTTTCATTGATTTTAAATTCGGACTAACCAGATGCCCTGTGGCAAGTTGGGTGCTCAGCGCATGTTTAGAAGAATTTAAAATAAACTCTTTTTTAAGATTCATTTTTAATTATATATTTAATTGAATTAACAATTTTTATTAATTTTTTAATTATACATTTCATTATTTTTTTATCAAAATATTCAAAAAAAAAAAAAAACTACTTTTAAACTCAATCTAACAAACAATAATGATTCATAAAAAACTGACCATATTACAGTGTCGTGAAAAATTGACCAACTATGAATAGATATTAGGCTGTTTTATTTCACTATTTTGGAAGAAAATAGATTTTTTTTTCAGCAAGAATGGAGCCCACTAAGTAATTGTAACCCAAAAATATTGACTTTTCTTTACTTGATTTATTACCAATTGTCCTCTATTTAATAAATGGATACACACAAAAACAAAAAGGATAAAATTAGGCTTACAAATTAATATCCTAGGATGTGGGCCCATAAACTGTTTGGAAAAAATCGATTTTTCCTTCAAATTAGTGGAATCAGACGCAGCCTAAGACTTTCAAACTATTTTTTCAACCTATTTGGTGGGACTTTTGAAATAATTAGTTACGTTTAAGAGTTGCAAACTATTTTTAGCCACATGCCACATTTCGTTTTCACTATTTGGTGGGACCTTTGAAAATACTAAATCAGCACAATATTGAATTATGGATGCCACATAACCAACCCATTGTTCTTAGGCTTACTTGTGTGATAAGTAAACATAGATGTCAACAAAAAATTTATAATCATACTATTAAATAGAGAGAAAGAAAGAGAGTTTGGAGAGAAGAAAAATAAAAGAGGGAGAGAGTAGACATTGGCAAAACCAGATGGGAAATAGAGCAGATATGGAACCACAGTTGGAAAAGGTAGGCAGTTCATTACAGGTGCCTAATGTGCAGGAAATGGCTAAGGTGACATTGACCACTGTTCCAGCAAGATACCTGCGTCCTAATCAAGATCATCTCGTTTCTTCCTTACCTGAAAATGAAATTCCAGTGATTGATATGCAAAACTTGTTGGAGGGAGATACAATGGATTCAGAGCTTGAAAAACTGCACTCTGCATGCAAAGAATGGGGTTTCTTTCAGGTACGGTTTGGCTGGATTTAGTGTGGGGGCAGTGGGAGCGACTGCCCCCACGCTGATTTCAATTTTTTATTTTTTGTTTAAAGAATAATTCCACAAAATAGAAACTATATATGTAGATTATTTTATAGGAAGCACTTCTTCCTGTGGTAAAGCTTATCTTTCGTTTGGGCAAATTTGGGTTCAAGTCCTAGTGGCGATGCTATTATTTTAATTTTCTTGTAAAAAAATTGTGCAATTAATTTTTAACTTTAAAAAATATTTTTTAAATATCTCCAACTAATTTTTTCATTTTTTAGAAAGATAAAATTGGATAAATATTATGCTTAATACCGAACTTAATCTTTTAGATCATAATGTTTCTTGGATTTTCAATTCCAAAATTTGAAAAAAAAAACAAAAAAAAAAACAAATTACCCTTTCCTTTTTTACGTAAAAATCTCGTGAAAATATGGTTGAGTTTTTTTAATTTTTACTTGACTTGAACATAATCTTTTTTTCTTCACTTATGGGGAATAGCTTTTTCTTTTATATTTTGTTTACTTTTATTTTCATATGTATATGCATGAGTAACTATGATTTTATCTCTATCGGCAACTGCTGCGTCGCATATTACTATAGGTGTTATAGGTCACCGTATTGTCGTCAATCAGCATTATAGTCCCGCTAACCGTCATAGCGCCCCCACATGCTAAAATTTTCGGCTCCGCCCCTGGCTGGGTTCTGAGATTGCCATCAGAATGATTGTCCACTACAGCTGACCTGACACGGCCCAGTCTGTTCTAGGCCGCCGCCAAAGTGTGGCAAATGGCCTAGAAGTGACAGCTTGATACATTTTGACATCACAATTTAAGCAATTCCAAAATCTTATAATCATGTTACAAGTCTTTTATAGTATCAGTTGGAGATTGTTTTTATGTGATCACAACAATTAATACTTGGCTACTTGCAGTTGGTCAACCATGGAGTTAACTCTTCAAAGGTGGAGAAAATGAAGTTAGAAATTCAAGAATTCTTCAATCTCCCAATAGAAGAAAAGAGGAAGTTTAACCAAGAGGCAGGGGACATAGAGGGTTATGGACAAGCCTTTGTTGTATCAGAAGAGCAAAAGCTTGACTGGGCAGACCTGTTTTTTGTAATCACCTTACCACCCCACTTGAGAAAACCTCACTTAATTCCCAAGCTTCCTGCTAAATTCAGGTAATCATGCCGGTACGCAATACAAAACAGGAATGGACAATGTTAAAGAAGAGCATGTAGCGTCTTATCCAATCCAATCCAATCCAATATTGTGTATCAAACATGTAGTTACTTGGCTCTTTATTCTTGATTTTTGCAGGGATGCCATAGATGAATATGCCGCAGAATTGAAAATCCTTGACATGAAAATCCTGAACCTAATGGCCAAAGCTTTACACATGAAAGCTGAGGAAATGAATGTGGTTTTTGAAGATGGAGTGCAATCAATGAGGATGAATTACTATCCTCCATGTCCCCAACCTGAGCTCGTTACCGGCCTTTACCCACACTCTGATTCGACTGCCCTTACCATTCTCCTCCAAGTCAATGAAATTGAAGGTCTCCAGGTTAAGAAAGATGGTGTTTGGATTCCTGTCGTACCAATCCCTAATGCTTTTGTCATCAATATTGGAGACATCTTGGAGGTATTTTTACAAGATCCTATGGCCTAAAGCCACTCAATTTATAAGTTCTATTGTATTCATTGAGATCTGTTGAGCATTTTTACATGTTTTGACAGATGGTGACGAATGGAATTTACCGGAGCATTGAGCATCGAGCAACTGTCAACCCGATGAAAGAAAGGCTTTCCATTGCCACATTTTTCAGCTCAAATATGGATGCTAATTTTGGTCCAGCACCAAGCCTTGTGACTCTAGAAACTCCAGCCAAATTCAAAACAATCAGCTTTGCTGATTACTTGAAGGGAGTACTTTCACGTGAACTTGATGGAAAATCACACCTTGACTCCATGAGAATTTAGAGTAAGAAAAATCTGGTTCTTGATTTATGTATGCTGAGTTTCTTAACTGAGAAATATATTGTATGCTAACATTTTTGTATGCAGGTATGGCAGCTGTGATCTTTATCCAAAATCAAGTTGATTTGATTGAATAAGTCCGTATCAACTAGTAGAAGAATGATTAAGTCTTGTTAATCAAACTAGTTGTAAGACGTGCGATGCGCGTAAGGTGGTTCGTAAGATGCTTACGTTATTGTATTTTAATTTGTAATCTATACAGATATAAAATAGTCCGAGTATAATTTTTTTTCCTTACACAAATCACCCTAAATTAATTTAATCCGACTAATGTTCAATTGGACTCTAGCATATCAAACATGTCATTACGCCTTACATAAGTGCAATAATGGGTAAGTTAGATATGTGAGCATCCACGCATACATATATGAGAGAGAGAGAAGAGAGGGTGAGTTGCTGACTCCAATATCTAGTATAAATGTTTATTTTAAATTGTTCTTTCGTACATTTAGAATCATTCTGGCTTCGATGCTGAAGCATGTATGCAATATTAGATACACACAAAGCTTCAATATCGTTCCGGTCATGTGAAAACTATGCTCCAGTGAGAGTGTCCGCAAGAATAAATAGGGAAAACGCAAGAGTGGCAGACAATCACAAAAAGATTTCATCACTGCAAAATGGAAAAGGGGAAAATGTTGAATCCGCTGGATGCCCAAATATTACATGTAGCAGATCACCTTGCCTCAGAATCCTTCCGAGTAGCGTCACCGTCCTTTTGCAGCAAATGGTTTAAAGAAATTAGCACTCAACACACATAATATAAGATAGATAATCAAAAGACACACTTCGTAAATATAAATATAACAAGTAAACAGTTATTTGAACAAACCATAATTTACAACCTAGAAAAACTTGTGGTTGATGTTTACTAAGCAAAATAGTATAAGTTGAGAAATACTAATACATATAACTTTCATAAGCAATATCATAGTGCTATAGACAAACAAAAAAAAAAAAACAAGAAGAGCTTTGATTATCAAAGTTGCTCTCAATTTAGTTCTTGCATTAATAGGATTCTTCTAGAGTGCCTTCATCACTTGTAGATTGGCCAATGTGCTGAAAGACGATAAAATGCAGCAGTGACATGTGCTGAAAGAAGAGAAAATGCATATCTATTGTTAAACGATCAATCAAATTGGCATAAATGTACGAGAGAAAAGATTTTGCAGCTGGCATAAATGTACAATTATCTAATTAACTTGAGAGGCTAACTATAATAAGCACAATAAGTTTCAAAACAAAAATTATTAAATGACTTATTTTGAACCTAACAACTTAATGTCGTTAAATATGTGTAATAAGCAAATATTTTAACCTAATCGTATTCCAGATAAATTACAAACTCATTATTTAAGGCAGTCATTCAAATCACAAGCATTAATAAAATCTTGCAATGACTGTTTTTGTATTTGTCTTATCTTGTCTCCCCGTTTTTTACGGCGTCCTTGTTTCTCTTTTTGTTTAGTTTTAGTTTCCTAATCATAAAAGAATACACACAATTTCTTTACAACATATGCATTTTTAAATCTTAAATAATCTAACATGTTCATAAAATCATAAGTGTGATTCTTCATAAGCGTTAAAATAAATAAAACATTATAACACATTAGAAAAACTTATAAGTCAACGAAATAGGACTATTTGGGACATAAGACTGCAAAATCATTAATTAGCCATACCTCTTTTGTTCTATTATGTTTTTTTTTCCTCCATGGAATATATCTGTTGAAGAATATAAAAAAAAAAATCATCATCACATCGCCATAGAAGCTCAATACTGGGAAAATTGAGTATCCATACAATGCACTTTGAAAACAGATTTTTTGATTTGTTAATACTTGGAAAAATATAAAACTAACTAACGAATCATAATTTTGAAGTTTAAGTATATATAATGATCAAATCGATATCAACAAATCTACAACCTCCAGATATTTCAAATAGTATTCCAGTTACACATTCCAAGCATCTATATATCAATTATGAAATTTATAAATGTACAACTACTTGGTTAGCCCATCTTCAGATGTAGCTAAGTTACAAAACAACATTGTCCCAACCGAGATCTTCAAATTTTATATGTAACCCAAATTTCAGATTATCCCCTAAGTATTGTTCCAAAAGTTAACTAAGGCACAGGCAACCCATATGAATTATATACAGCTAAACGCAAATCAACATTTTGTTTATAACAGTCAAAACAATTTTCAGCATATTTTAAGTCTTGGATCCAACATGAAGAAAAAGACGTCATTTGACCAATATAAATAAAAATTAAAAAGCAATTTGTATGCGACAAAAGACAAAAAAAAATCTGCACTTAATCAAAATTTAAACCCATCATCATGAGTTGTTCTTTCTTCTCTTTTCAATAGACCTCGTTATGCATTAATTCCATTATATGTAGAAAATCGATTACAAATCTAATAAATAGATCTGCAAAGAAGTGCTCAAAATCACCGACAGAAATCACTTACCAAGCAATAAAATTTGCAAATGGGTGAATCAATCATAGACCTGGTGTTAGACTACCCACTCTCATGAAATATGTCTTTTTCTCCTCTCGATTACAGTTTCTGCACTTTGTGCACAGATCGGATTCAAATTTTGAAGATCTGAATTAAGATATTGCTTCGATTCGATTCGTTTTGTTGCCAAATTTCTTCTTTTGTAGCTGAGTTTGAAATAATGTAGAAGTCATAAGCAAAAGAGGGTTTGTAAGAAATCAGGAAGAAGATGGTGCTGTTTTGTTTTGGATGAATAGAATTATGTTGTTGGGCCACAAAATTGGGGCGCTGTTATGTTTTGGAGGAATATAATTAGATTTTTGGGCCACAAAATTGTGGTGCTCTAAATGATAGACACTGGTACGTTTAAACAATAAACAAAAAGGAAAAAAAAATTGGTAAAAAATGGAAAACAGCCACATCTTAAGCCAACACATCCAATAGGAATAGTAGAAAATTTTGCCTCTTTTATTATAGGTTGATTGATAAGGCCCTTTATTGATAAGCCAATTTAACATTTAAACATAGAATTATTTGTTTGCAACTTTAGTTATTTTTGGACAAACTAAAAATAAAATTTTCATTGAGATTATGAAAGTTGTGCAGAAGATAATAATTCATGCTGAAATTTCCATCTAGTGATTTTCAGAAGTATATAATATTCAATAAAATCAATTTTACGTATAACAGAGATTCATGTCCTAATATGAGAACTTTGCCAATATATGAAATTAAATTCTAATACTTTCTGATCAGCAACAACAGTAAATGAAAACAGTTAGAACCTATGTTCATAACTAAATCGAAGATCAAAATTTTCAGTTACATGAGACAGTGGCAAACAGAGTGGTGGCTGAGGGAGATAGACCCCCCAAAAAACAAATCATGTCCACCATTCAACCTCATTGATGAATTCTTAAATTTTATCTTTCTGATATTAGTCCTAACTGTGTCAAGAAGCATAAATTCGTCGAGAATGAATACTAAAGATGGGTCGCTTTATTCTGAACTAGAGTGGAGAGCAATCAATGATGCAGAGACCCCATCTTTCATTTTCATAAGCACGTCGTGACTTCCCTTTTCAGAAATCACTCCATTCTTCACAACAGCAATAGTGTCTGCCCCATTATCGTGGTCAGACGATGCGCTACAACAATAGTAGTTCTGTTCACCATAAGTCTATCCAATGCCTCATGCACTATACGCTCAGACTCAGCATCCAGGGCACTTGTTGCTTCGTCGAGCAAAAGGATCTTTGGATCTTTTAATATTGCTCTTGCTATAGCAATTCTTTGCTTTTGTCCACCAGACATCTGAATTCCTCTCTCCCCAACGTTATTATCATATCTTTGGGGCAATCCTGATATGAAGTTGTGTGCATTTGCAGATTTTGTTGCTGAAATGATCTCTTCTTTAGTTACATCCCATTTTTTTTCCGTAGGCTATGTTTGCGCGGATTGTCTCGAAGAGAATAGGTTCTTGACTCACTAATCCCATTTGTTGCCTCAGCCAACTTAGCTTGAATTTTTGGATTTCCACTCCATCCAAGAATATTTGGCCGGAGTCGGGATTGTAGAATCTTTGTATCAAACTGATAACTGTGGACTTCCCACTTCCACTCTCTCCAACTAGAGCCATTATCTGCAAAAACAAAAATGATCCGAGTTCAAACAAAAACAACAGTCTAAAACATTGAGTGAATAATACGTACCTTCCCAGAAGGCATACTGATGCACAAATCCTTGAAGATTTGGATGTCTGGCCGTGTTGGATACTTGAAGCTTACATGTTGAAACTCAATGTCACCTCTAACACTAGCCAACATAGTGTCTTCTTCACTATTTGAATCAATCTCGGGTTTGCTATCCAGGATCTCAAATAGAGAAACAGAAGAATATTCAGCTTTGTTCACATCAGGAGCCATTGCACTAGTTTGAGAAACTCCGATAGCTGACATTGTTAGGGCAAAGAAAACCATCAGAAGATAGTGGTTCAATTGAAAACGAATTCGAAAAGTGAATGGTAAGAACAAGCAATTCTAAAATTTACCATGAACACATCCCCAAATGATGCTTTCCCATGTTGAATTAGAACAGCTCCAATGTAGAAACAGAAGGAATTTGTGCAAAAGAGAGCAAAAGAACCAGCTCCAAAACCTGCTCCACTAACGAGTCCAATCCGAACTCCTTGCATCACAGGAACCTCGCATTTTTTCTCATACATCTTCATCACCTTCTCTTCAGCACTAAGTGCTTATTTGATTCCCATTAAAATGGGTTTTTTGTATCTCATTATTTGACTTTTGGAGAAAAATGACCAAAATGCCCCTTTTTTCTAGTCAAATATTACTCTACTTTAGAAAGCAAAATGATATTTTGGTCATTTTTCCCCAAAAGTCAAATAATGGAAAACAAAAAAACCCACTTTAATGAGAATCAAACAAGCACTTAGTGCTGAAGAGAAGGTGATGAAGATGTATGAGCAAAAATGCGAAGCTCCTGTGACGCAAGGAGTTCGGATTGGACTCATTAGTAAAAAGGGTATTTTGATCATTTTTCTCCAAAAGTCAAATAATGGAAAACAAAAAATTTTATTAGGAATCAAACAAGCACTAAATGACGCGACAATTCTGATGCTGCTCACGGCGTCATTTGCCACTTGACTAGCTTCTTCATACATCACTTGCATTGCTATATTGCATCATTGCATATTGTGCATCATAATATATTTTTGTCGTTCTTTACTTTTCTTTGCTCTATGTCGAGTCAATTCTAGCATTAAGTAGTTTTTTTATGCTTGAATATGTCATATTTTTCATCTTTTTATATTGGCTCTCTTAATTAATATAACTAATTTTTAATGTTAAAAGAGCAAGTTAACGTCTTCGTTATACCTGGTCTAAATAACACCAGTTCTGATTAACTGCGCTGATAAGCATATTATTTTTCTAGTAAAGATGCATTTTTATTCTGTTTCCATACATGATATTTTCTGATCTCGTGAATATTGTTAACAGCTTATTTTGTAAGTTAAAGAATATATTCTTATTCTTTTAGATTTTCTTAGGAAAGAAATATTTAAAGAAAATCTTAAGTTTCCTAAATTCCTTCATTCTTCATATCTAAAATATCTTTCTATATATTCTTTCCTAATAATTGTCGTACCATTCTTGTTGCAAATTTTTTTGGTAAGAAATAATTTCTAATTTGATTACTACTCTATAAGTAAGAGTACAAATCAATAAGGAATTAAGGCTTTGAAAAATAATTTTTGGTTATTGTTTCTCCAAGCACAAACCGACTAGATTCTTTGTGGAAAACAAGACTCGATACTTCATTGATTCAAATTTTAAAGCAAAAAAGTTTTCTTCAAACTCATTGAAGAATCAAAAATAAATTGGTACTCAAGTAACAATTTTATATCTTGTTCAAGCTACTTGGCGTGAAGTTAAGAACGTGGGTTCTTAATCCAAGTGGTGGTTGCGGTCAAGTACAATAGAGAAGTGGCGATAAATTCAAGACTGGTGGGTTTGATTCTACTTCATCAACAAGTCAGAAGATAAAGTATCAAAGGGAGTTGATCTGTTTTCTTTTTATTGTTATTTTGTTAATTTTGCGAAATTACAAAAACCGATACTATTGTATTTTTGAACAAGATTATTTGGTGATTTTTTTTACTCTTGGCATGGGGGTCTGTGGTTATTTCCTTTCGGAGTTTACCACATTATATCTTGTATTCGTATTTAATTTTTTAAATTCCACACTTAACAAGATTAGGTAAACGAACACTGTTGTGTGAGTCAGAACTGTTATCTTTATCACTCGCCAGTTCTAACTACGATCTGTCCACTGCTAGTTTAATTAAGATTAAAATTACTATTAATTGAATTAATCTAGGTATTAGAACTTTCAATTGGTATCAAAGCGGGTACACTTTATAAGTGCATTCCAAAGAAACCTAGATATGGACGGAGCTCCAATTAGACCACTAGTTTTAGATGGAACTAATTATGCATATTGGAAAATTAGGATTCAAGTCTACATTCAATCTCTTGATAAAAAGCTTGGCACTATATCGTCTATGGTTATAAAACTTCTACTATTGTTGAAAATGGTGTGGAAATAGAGAAAAAGATAGACGAGTGGGCAACAACTGATTTTAATTATACAAATTGGAATTCAAAAGCTTTAAATGCCATGTGGATTCTAATCAATTTTGTTTGATCTCTACATGTCAGGTGCTAAAGAAACTTGAGACATCTTACAGGTTACTCATGAGAGAACCTCTATTGTCATCTTACTCTAGAATTTGAACAACTAACCATGAGACACGATGAACAATTCAAGGACTTCTATGCAAAACTCAGTGACATCACCAATATTGCTTATACTTTGGGAAAGAAATATTCGGAGAGCAAAATTGTAAAGAAAATTCTCAGATCCTTGCCTGATCGTTTTCACTCCAAAGTAACTGCAATTTAAGAAAGTAAGGAGATTGACAATATGAAGGTTGAAGAATTGGTGAAATCATTGATGATATATAAATTACATCTACAAATGAGAAAGAAAGAAAATGGATCTGGTATTGCCTTCAAAATTAAAAACGATGAAGAAGAGGTTAGGGATGGCAATTTTCCCCGCGCCCCGCTCCCCATCCCCCGCCCCTTTTAAAATTTTCCTGCCCCGGACAATCAGGTATTTGGGGCAGGGAGAATTGCCCCGAGGCGGGGGTTTCTTTACTTTATTTTTATTTTTATTTAATTTGAAATTAAGTATGAGTACACTAATCAGTTTACTCAAAGTTTGATATTTTAACGGTTAAACTAATATTATTAATCACAAAAGGACCCCAGGCGCCGACTTTTAAAAGGTTTAGAATTTTGGATGCTTGAAATCAATGTTTTGGAGACATTATTATCATAAAGTTTAAAGGTTATGGATTCCCAGAGCAATTTACACTAAATTAAATTAATGGTAAAATTGTCATTTCAATAAAAAATATATATCATTTAATGATCAAATTGATATTTTCTGTCACAAAAGAACATCATGTACAAAAGTTTAAAAAGTTTGGAATCCTTGTTGCTAGACATCAAAGATTTGGGATCCTATCGTCACAAGATTCAAAAGTTCGGTCCCTCTAGTGCTATTTCACTACCAGAAATGAGGGCAATAGCGGCGACATTTGTCGTCGCTGAATATTAATAAGTCGTCTCTTTAATGTTTTAGAGACGACATTAGTCGTCGCTATATGTCGCCGCAACAAGTTAGTGTCTCTAGAGTTATAGTGACGACTTTACGTCGTCTCTATATAAATTTGTATCTATAGCGACGACAATATCGTCGCAATAGAGTTGTGACCATATCTCGAAAACGGACTTATAGGGACGACATAGTCGTCGCAAAAATCGTTGCTAATGACAAAATAATAGAGACCATTGTCTCGTCGCCATACGTGCATCCATTACAGTGACGACAAAGTCGTCGCTAATACAAATTATGTAATTAAATATAGCGACGACATTGTCGCCGCTATAAACGTTTTGAATTTTTTTAAAAATTTTTTTTTTGTTTCCAAATAATATAAATAATATATAAAAAATTCAAAAAATCTACGGACCCTCTAAACCGTCGTCCCCGTCCTCCTCCTCCGCAGGCGCAGCTGGTATTTTACTTTTTAGAAACTCAATTTCACGCTGCATTTGGCGTAGCTGGTCCTCGTACATGGCAAACCGAAGATCATTATTCTGGGGGTCTGCAGAGGACTGATGGGAAGTTCCTTGTGGGGCAAACGATGCAGCAGTCGAATCTAGCGAAGGAGAGGTGTCCTTCGGAACCCGACCAACCCCACGGACATGACCTCGTCGTTCTCCGAGAACCTCCTTTGCAATAGCACGCTCGTCTAATGACGCGCTATTGGAGGCGACTTGTGTCTGTTGAGTCTCTTTCAACTCAACAAGTTTATCTTGTTCAGTGAAAAAATAATAATAGATAATATTATCATGCATGTCAGATAAAATTATATTAACATAATTTAAAAATTCTCACATAATCACCAGCCGCCTGCGGGTTGACCCAATTGCCATCCCGGAAGGTGTGAAACGTCCGGAACGAATCAATAATCCCTGACCACTTCTGGGTCTCGGGGTCCCGCTACGACAATTTAAACGTGAAATTTAGTATACATTTTAACGTAATGTAGTGAAGATATTTATAATAATATTGAAAATTTATATGTTGTACCTGATCGTAACGCGTGGCAGAGAAGCTCTTCGACCCCTGCACGCTCGGGTATTTAGCCTTACCCCGATTGGCTTTATTTTTAGAGGACCGTTCCTGAAGGTATAACATATAATTGATTAGCAAAAAAATGTATTAGTTAAAAGAGTATATAAAATATTGTAAACAATATATAAACAATACGTACTACGAAAGTAGGACTGGTGAAGAAGTCAATGCACTTCTGCCAGTCCTCGACGGACATCTCGCCGTATGGTCGGCTCGGTCCATGCGCTTTTAAGTCATTATGCGCCTTTAGTTTGTAATCGCGATAACGATCGGCCGCCATACGATCTACTGCGGCACATACTGCCCGGTACTCGTCGGGCGACCGATCGCCCTGCAGATCGAAGTAGCTCTGCAAGAGTGAAAAAAGAATACGTTACTGTAGAAGTCGTAAAACAAGTATTTATTAAGTGTACTAATAACAAAACTAATTTAAGTTCATACCTCAATAATGCTACGTAACCGTGCCCGCTGCTCCTCTGGAACCTCTGTCCATGAAGGGTAGCACGGGGGCACGGTGAATCTCACTTGGTTCCCAACCAAGCGCGTGAAATACTTCGCGTTATTTCCGATCGGCTGCATTGTGCGTTCGACATTGTCGAACGCGATAGGAAGTGGCATCTTCCCATTCGCCTGCTAAACCATCTCAAGGTTGATGCCTCAAGAGATACCCCGTCGCTTTGGCGGGGGTGCTGAAAATGAAGAAAATGTAAAATGTATTGATCATACGATTTTCAACGATATGTATAAAATAATAAATAATTACAATTTGAACGAAAAGTCTTACCAGACTCGCATGCCGAAGGGAGCCGGTGAGATGGCTGCTGTGGAGGATCTCCTGCACCATCACCTCCGTGCGACATCACGTCAGCCATACTAACACATGACATAATTATGAACATCACGTCAGCCATACTAACTTTAAATGTATGTGAAAATTTGAATGTATTATATTTTATTTCCAATTCTTAATTTATTGCAAATAAGTCCCTAAACTTTAAATTTGTGGAAAAATTTTGAAGTTATTATATTTTCTTTCGAATTGGTCCCTAAACTTATATTTTTGCAAATAAGTCCCTAAACTTTGAATTAATGTTAATTTTTGAATTTATTATATTTAATTTCAAATTGGTCCCTAAACTTATTTTATTACAAATAAGTCCCTAAACTTTGAATTTATGGAAAAATTTGAATTGATTATATTTTATTATAAATTGGTCCCTAAACTACTGTAAAATTGCAAATAAGTCCCTAAACTTTGAATTTATAGAAAATTTTGAATTTATTATATTTAATTATAAATTGGTCCCTAAACTAATTTTTATTTCAAATAAGTACCTAAACTTTGAGTTTATGGGAAAATTTGAATTTATTATATTTTATTTCAAATTGGTCCCTAAACTAATTTTTATTTCCAATAAGTCCCTAAACTTTGAATTTATGGGAAATTTTGAATATGTTATATTTTATTTCAAATTGGTCCCTAAACTTATTATATTACAAATGAGTCCCTAAACTTTGAATTAATGGGGAAATTTGAATTTATTATATTTTATTTCAAATTGGTCCCTAAACTACTGTAAAATTGCAAATAAGTCCCTAAACTTTGAATGTATAGAAAAATTTGACTTCATTATACTTTATTATAAATTGGTACCTAAACTAATTTTTATTTCCAATAAGTCCCTAAACTTTGAATTAATGTTAATTTTTGAATTTATTATATTTTATTTCAAATTGGTCCCTAAACTTATTATATTACAAATGAGTCCCTAAACTTTGAATTAATGGGGAAATTTGAATTTATTATATTTTATTTCAAATTGGTCCCTAAACTACTGTAAAATTGCAAATAAGTCCCTAAACTTTGAATGTATAGAAAAATTTGACTTCATTATACTTTATTATAAATTGGTACCTAAACTAATTTTTATTTCCAATAAGTCCCTAAACTTTGAATTAATGTTAATTTTTGAATTTATTATATTTAATTTCAAATTGGTCCCTAAACTTATTTTATTGCAAATAAGTCCCTAAACTTTGAATTTATGGAAAAATTTGAATTGATTATATTTTATTATAAATTGGTCCCTAAACTAATTTTTATTTCAAATAAGTACCTAAACTTTGAGTTTATGGGAAAATTTGAATTTATTATATTTTATTTCAAATTGGTCCCTAAACTAATTTTTATTTCCAATAAGTCCCTAAACTTTGAATTTATGCGACCAGACATCAAAGACCACACAAATTTTTCCTTGGAATAACCATATCTGAGATCAATTTTAAGCCCTGGGTGATACTGGGAACCAAAAGATAAAATTTATTTCCATTAACATGATTGGAGTGATTCTGCCAAAATAAAAGAACAGTTAAATCTTTAAGTTTTAATCAAGTATCCCAAGGTGCAATTCATTTTCATATATTGTAAAGCCTTGACAGAAATAAATGCTCTACATGTAAAAGTCGAAGAACTTCTTGTTTATTGAGTACAAATTCCAGAGTAAGATTATGGCTTCTTTAAAGGCTGGAACGGCTCAAAAAATGGTTTTACAGAAATCATCAGAGAAAATGATATGTATAACAAAAATATGTTTTATGCTTCCAATAAACAAGATCATCAATACTTGCAAGAGGGCATGGGCAGGCTTGAAAGGAATTTTAACTTGCTTTGGGGAAGAAATTTCCCAATCTATAATATTCTCGACATCTTCCTTTTTCACTTGATTAACATATGTTTTCTACTTCCAATAAATAAGTTCACCTTTAATATGAAGATTGCAACTATGAACAGAAACTAATCAAAAATGGAATTAAAGTTTATGTGTCTCAAATCAAGGTGCAAAACACATATATCCACATCAACACATACAATGCCTAAAGGAAATATTCACTAATTTTGTGAATAAATAACCCAACCTGACAAATTCTTCTGAATTTTGAAGAATAATGGATGGAATAATTTCAAAATCACAGGCCAAAAGAATCATGAACACGAACGACAAAATCTCAACGATTGAGAGAGAGAGAGCTCACCTTTGTTGCAGGGATGGGAGTCTCTGGACGATTGTGAGAGAGAGGGAGAGAGCGATCGAGAGGGAGAGAGCAAAGCCCAAACTTACGGCAGACGGCAGACGGTGGCGCGAATGAGCTGGAAGAAGAACAAGCAAAGCCAAAATGGAAAAGAAGAAGGTTACGCGTGAATTAAAAGGTCTGACTCTATAGCGACGACATATATCATCGCTAATAATCACTAATAGCGACGACAGTTTTCCAGCTTTTTTGAACACGCGCCTTAAAGGTGGCGCCCAATTTTCAGAACAATAGCGACGACATATGTCGTCGCTATTGACAATACAATACAGAATATATGTCGTCGCTATTGACAATACAATACAGAAAATTAAATGTTGCTTTCTCATTTGAAGGGGATTTTTTAATTGAAATAATTTTTATAATTATTAATTTTCCCGCTTTTTAATATTATGAAATTTTTTTAATATTTAATATTATCAATAATAATTATTATTATTTAATTTTGAATTTTTAATATTTAATATTTATTGAGATTTAATAATATCAATAAAAATTATTAGTATTTAATATTGAATTTTTAATTTTTAATTTTTATTATTTAATATTTATTGAGATTTAATATTATCAATAATAATTTTTAGTATTTAATATTTAATATTTAATTTGTATGTTTTCATATTTATTTGGGTCATTCAACTTTAAACATTTTTCATTTGGGTCCTCTTAATTTTTCTTTTATTTCAATTTCCTTCAATTTTATTTGCAACTTAAGTCCTTCAAGTTTTACGATTGAAGATATAATGGGAAAATGAAATCATGTTTTTGTACAATTGTAGAACTTTTTTGTTCTACATTATGTACACAAATGTTGAAACTCCATCCAAACTCGCGTTTTGACCAATACCAATGAACCGATGAATGAATGACAAACATTCAAGCCGAAAACAGTAACAACAATTTGAACATGCGTTTTTTTAAAGTAATTTCATTGCAAATTTAGTAACGCACAATAACATTTCAATCTGATTCATTATCATGATACGATTGATCTACATCATCGTCACTGACGTCCTCATTCATTTCACTCGATGTTTTTTCATCCTCGTATTCTGTATTTGTATCGTCTTCAACATCATCGTCGTTTATAAATGAAGTTTCTCCTGCAGTTTCTGACGAGGCTCTCCTGATAACCGATGTTTCGATCTCATCAGCTTCATCATCATCGCGGTGCAAGGATACATGCTCTATGTTGCCAAGATCAACGACTAGAGATAAACCAGAAGAGTAGTTATTGTGGAGCAGGTCAATCTCTGTGATGTTAGCTCCCACTGTGTCCCACGTGCTCCTGTGATGGACAATTTGTACTACTCACCAGTTCGGACCATGAAATGGATCTTCAATGTAGAACACTTGTTGTGCTTGGCTAGTAAGTATGAACTGATCATCCTTGAACGCCTCTGCACTTATGTCAATACTGGTAACGTTATTCTCAGTTACCATCCGTCTCCTATCACACCTAAACCACTTGCATCGAAACAGATAGACTGAAAGTTTTGGTCCATATTGTAGCTCCAGTATATCTTGCAGCTGCCCGTAGTAAATCTCATCCCCAGTCCCTGGGACGGACACACCACTATTTTGAGTTTTTCTTCGAATATCACGATCATATGTCACGAACCGAACTCCTTTGACAACACAAGCCGTGTATGACATAACCTGCTGGTAACATCCACTGGCCAACGCAAATAACTCATGAGAAACTTGATGGTTGTGGCTTTGGCGCATTGCATATAGCTGCATGACAAGAATTATTCTCAGTTATTGAAAGCAATTATGTTGAAAACTTGCAATTTTATTCAGTTGATGTTCGTTTACCTTTCTGTAGAACCAACCGTGAAAGTCTCTTCTGTGCACTAGTTCGATGTTTGGACAGCCACTGTTCATTAGTTCCTGCCTATGTTCCCTGAACAAAGTATTGAAGATCAACGTTCATTAGTTCGTTTCAAATGATAAAGTTAATTCGAGATAAAAGAATAATAATCAAGAATTAACGCCTTCTCACTGCAAGAATGGCTCAACTTCATAACAGTTGTTCAGGATGTAAAAAATTGCTTGATTTCGAACTTGAGTAGGAAACGTCGTTGGTGACTGCTTTCCAAGTGGGTGACACTGCGACTGAAAAACAGAAAGCTGTGTCTGTGGAACAGTAGCATCCTCGCTTCTGTCTGGTCGATCGAACCTTGTCCCTATGTCCTGGAAGTACCTAGAACAAAAGGTCAATGCCTCGTCCACAACATACCCTTCAACTATTGATCCCTCGGGTAGAGCTCGATTTCTGACGTAGCCCTTCAATTTTTTCAGGTATCGCTCGAATGGATACATCCATCTCATGTGCACCAGACCTCCAAGGATTGCCTCTTCTGGTAAATGCATTACGAGGTGAATCATGATGTCGAAGAAGGCTGGCGGAAATATCCTTTCCAACTTACAGAGAATGAGTACAAGGTGATCATGGGATGCTATCATGTCGCTAACCTTTAGTGTTCTTACACAAAGCTTTCTGAAGAACGTGCACAGTTCAATAATGACCGTGGAAATTGTTTTATTCAAGAACGCCCGACATCCGACTGGTAATAATCATTGCATGATAATATGGCAATCATGTGACTTCAACCCGATAATACGGCTGTCATTTGGAGCAATATTCTTCCGAAGATTAGAAGCGAAGCCATCTGGAAACTCAACCGATCGGATAAATTGACAAAATTTCTTACGATTTGAAGACGACATGGTGTAACATGCGGCAGGCTTCATCCACTTATTCCCGTTCTGATACAAGTGCAACTTCCTTTTGATCTCTAATTGCATTAGATCGCGCCTCGCATTGACTGTGTCTTTTGATTTGAATGGATCGTCCATAATTGTGCCGAGCAAGCTATCACAAACATTCTTCTCTACGTGCATGACATCGATGTTATGTTTGAGCTTTGTAGAAGTCCAATACGGCAACTCATAGAAAATGCTCTTTTTTCTCCAATTGAGCTCGTCATCACTTCTCCGAATTGTAGCGCCACCATAATTTGGGTGCTTTCCTGGACTTCTATATCTTACACGACTTAACTGTGATAAAATGTCTGTAGGCGTTAATCGACGCGGAGGTGGTCGCCTATCTGTCCTCCCATCGAAGTCTAAATTGCTCCGAAAATGATGCCTGGATGGTAGAAACCGACGATGACCCACATAAGCTGTCTTACCTATCACACGGACTGAAGGAGTATCCTCGTTGCACGTCGGACATGCCTTGTACCCCTGACCACTCCAACCGGACAAACTACTTCTCGCTGGAAAATCGTTAACAGTCCACAACAAAGCTACACGCAATCTGAATACCGACTTGCTGTTGGTTCCACCGTTTCCCGTGTCAATCCCATCGGCCCACAATTCCTTCAACTCATCCACTAATGGTCGTAAAAATACATCAATGTCCTTACCCGGTGATTTAGGACCAGGTATCAACAGAGTAAGCATGAGGTATTCGGGCTTCATGCATAACCAGGGTGGCAAGTTGTAAACTGTTACAACTACTGGCCACATGCTGTACGACAGACTCATGTCACCGAATGGATTGAATCCGTCTGCGGCCAAACCTAACCTGACATTCCTGATCTCACTTGCGAACATTGGATGTTTCATGTCAAAATCCCGCCATGCCTTTCCATCAACGGGATGCTGCATTTCATCATCGTCTCTAGACCTTCCTATACTATGCCACCTCATAAGTTTTGCAGTATCCTTCGTCGCGAACATACATTTTAGTCTGGGGGCCAAGGGAAAATATCGCAACACCTTATGCGGAACATTCTTCCCGTTCACTTTCCCAGAAGTGTGCACCCAACGACTTTCCTGGCAAATCGGGCAAGTTTGTCTATCAGCATGTTCACCCCAAAATAGTGCACAGTCGTTCTTGCAGGCATGAATGGATTTGTAACCCAAACCAAGCTTCGTCATCAGCTTCTTAGCTTCGTAGTGAGAGTCAACCAGGTTCATGTTTGGGAATGCTAACTTCAGCAATTTCAAAAGATCATCGACAGACTTGTTTGTCCATTTGTTCATAACTTTAATATGCATCAACTTGACTAAAAAATTTAGGAATGAAAATGATGAAACTCCCGGGTACAGTTCTGAATGGAGAGCCTGAAACAATTCGTCATAATAACCATCGGTGCTTGTACCTGCATGCTCATCACCAACTACGTCGTCTATTACATCCATCATCTCATCTTCCACACCATCTCGCTCATTCTGTCTATACACATTCGCAGTACGAACATCGATCTCGCCATGATATATCTAGGTGACATAACTCTCCGCAAAACTATTACGAAATATATGAGCCTCGACAATTTCCAATGGATGTGTGAGACCGTTTAAACATTTTTTGCACGGACATTTAATTCTTCCTCTGTCGTTAACGTATGGTCTCGCCATGTTTATAAATGCTTGCAAACCGTTCCGAAAATTTACAGATTTTGTGCGATTTCTAATTGTTATCCAACTTTTATCAATATCCACACTTGTAAAATACTATATTCTTACAAATACAGTACTGATAAGAAATGGAGATGATTATGAAGAAATGGAGATGATTATGAAGAAATGGAGATGAAGAAACGGAGATGGAGAAGAATTTATTTTGTGTGTAGTATGCAATACAGAAATGCGGAGATGGGAAGAAGATAAAGAACAGTCTATAGCGACGACATTGTCGTCGCTATAGATAAATGTCGTCGCTAAAGGAGCATACCCATTTTACGAGGAATGTAATTAATCACGCGCCTGCAACATTTGATTAACATAGGTGTAGCGACGACATATGTCGTCGCTATATATAACAAATGGGCGCCAATTTTCCCGCCTAAAATGAGGTTGGTATATAGCGACGACATATGTCGTCGCTATAGACCCCATCACACTTTACGAGAAAATTCATGATTCACGTGACTTACATCATCATCCGCAAATCAATTGCGACGACATTTGTCGTCGCTATTCATGCATCAAAATACCGCCATTAGTTCCCGCCCTTTCCGAATCTTAGTGGCAACGACACGGAAAGACGTCGTTATAGCCTCTAAGTAACAGAGACGATTTGTGTTTTATAGCGACGACATATTTCGTCGCTATAAGATTTGTTTGTATTGCGACGACATTTCTTTGTCGTCGCCACTATGTAGAATCAATAGAGACGACTTGTTGTCGTCGCAATATATGTCGCCGCTATAGACCCTCTTTGTTGTAGTGTTTACCCTTTAATTTATCATTTTATTTTTTTTCAAAAATAAACAACACATAATGTGTAAATTAATTTTTATTATTGTTTTTATGTTAAATAAAAATACAATAAGATTGGTTCGATGTCATAAAATTATATACGTCATATCCCATAGAATTTACATATATTTAAAGCACAATAATTTTATAATTTTCTTTTATGAAAAATTTAATTCACACAACTATAATGATATATTTAATATGAAAAATTAAATATTATTTAATAAATATACCGAACCCATTTGAACATTTTGTAAAGTTTATGAATCTAAATGTAACTTTTTCTAATTAAAAGTAAGTGCATATTTGTCTTTTTTATCAAATAAGGACTAATTATGCATCAAAACATGCAGGGGACTTATGTGCCAAAAAATAAACATTAGGGACTATTTCCACAATGAGGGCAATTGTTAGGGACCATTTGTGCCAAATTTCCTTTGTTTAAGGAGTTTTGGTCACATTATTCTAGATGTTAATCTTACTAATCCTCTCCTAAGAAGTTTAGTAAATGGATCGGCTAAGTTCTCACTAGATTTAATATATGTGAGAGAAAGGATTTCATTATTGATAAATTTTCTCACGTATGCATGTCTTAAACTAATATGTCTAGACTTTCAATTATACACTCGACTGTCATGCAAAATTGATATTGATGACACCTTGTTTGAATTCAATGGAATTTCATAAAGAAGATCCTTAAGTCACTTAGCCTCTTTCCATGTTTCTACCAATGCTACAAATTTAGATTCTATAATTGGTTTGTTAATTGTAATATATGTTTGTTTTTTGGATGTGGTCAATTTTCAGAATGGAAGTGTTCTTTATTTTGCATAAAATTTGTCTAGTGTACTCTAAATTACTTGAAAGCATATATCATGAGCAACTAAATATGGTAATCCAACATAGGTTTCTTCACTGCCCTTATATAATTCTTCTGTGCTTTGTTACTTGCTTCTCCGATGTGAGGACCTCTGATGATGGGTCCACCTAATATGGTATTAATTTCTCGCATGATGGGGTTGGTTTGGTGGGAGGGTTGCACATTTGGTCTTCCATGATTAGCTTACTATGGCGCTCGAGGCTCCGGGCGGTAACCTCCACGCCACATTCCTCTGTTGCATCCCTATTGTATGTATAGTTCGATGGCCGTGGTTGCGAAAGCTGTCCAATCTGGTTTCTGCCAGTAGGTCGTTATCTATTTTTCACTATCTTGTCGACTGTGACCCTTACATCAAGGCACTATTTAGTGTCATGGTTCTTAGATCGGTGTATTCTACAAAATTTAGACTGAGGCGGGAAGGTCTCGCTTGGAGCTTTATTTCTCCATGGGGTGACTTTGTTCACCTTCGCTTTATAACCTTGATTACAAGGTCCCGTCTGCCGACCCTGATTGTTCTGTCTTGGGAACATACCATTCACGCTTCCTTGGACCATCATCCATCTTTCGTCGTCATGCTTCTTTCTGTTTTCGATTGTCTCTTCTGTTTGAATCTCGGCCTTGATGAGGTCTACTAACTGATTGTATGTTTGGGGATTCTTATTTAGAACATCTCGCCAGAAGATGGTTTCCATCTTCAGACCATTCCATAAGGCATATATGGCATTCTCATTTGATATTGACTCTACAGTAATTAACTAATTCTGGAACGTGTTGAAGTAGTTTATGACAGACTTACTCATGTCCTACCTGATGTCATTCAGCTTCGTGGCACGGACTTCACCTAAGGTGTGGCCCACAAAAGAGCTCATAAAGGCTTTCTTCAGTTGTGGCCAGTTCCGAATGGAGCCAGGCTTCAACTTCAGGTACCATATCTTAGCCGCCCCAGTGAGGGTCATATGGAAGGCCATGCATTTCAACGAGGGTGAAGCATTCTTAAGCTTCATTTTAGTTTTGTAGTCCGCCAAGTGATACATAGGATCACCTCACCCGGTGTAATTGTCTAACTTGTGTATGACGAAGTCTATAGGGTCATGAGTGCTTTGTAACTCATGGGAAAATGGGAGACCTTCGTCATCATCATTCTCTTCAAAGGACCAGGTGAGCCCATCTTCCTCATCATCATTAGAATAACCTGGCTCATATTGGGGGTCCCCTTGGAGTGATCCCATCCTTCGCCCATTACGGAACTGGCCTCTCATTTGGTGGGAATCGTCTTCGTCACCAAGTCGATCGAAGACACTGGCGGACGTTGCAGTTCCTACGCTCTCGCTCTTTAAGCAGGTCAACGGGCTGATAACGTCTGGAGTCCCGAAGATTGTCGTAAGGATGAGAATGGCTTGCTGCTAGGGCACTGGTTTTGTCTCCACCCTTTTCTTCATCTTTGGCTTGCCTGCCAGCCACAACACCCCTCGTTCTGTTTTCCTATACTAACATTTGAACTTGTTCTGCTAGATTAGATACCATCTGTGCTATAGACATCTTCTTGTGTTGCTTATTTCACTTTTTCTTGAGAATTTCTCCTCCCTCACTAACAACTATCTCCGAGATCTCTTCTATCTATCTTTTAGGATCGAAGTCATTATCTTCATGGAGCTCACTTTGTCTTTCTAGTTCATTCTCGCATGTTTTCCCCTCCAATTCACTCATTTTCTCAGCCATTTTCACAACAAGAATCTCCAATTTCCTTCAATCTAACAAACACTTCTACATGCAATTTCTGAATTTCGTGGAAAATTGTGCGATTTTCCAGATATGTCGCCAATTTTTTGACCACTAAGATCGAAGCCTACAAATCCTCGACTACCTCCTTGCTGAAATGAATAACTTAATCATCTATGATTTGCAGTCCAAAGATCAAGATTTCAAAGAGCAAGAATTTGGCTAAGGTTTATAATTGTTTTCCATTTTCTTTGATTAAGTTTGGACTATTTATAGGTGTTGCAAGCCTTTAGGCTTTTTCAGTCTTTTTGCCTCTTTTTCCACGTGTCACCTTTTCAGTAGAGGACCCATAATTCTGGAGAATTCTATAACACATAGCAGAAGAGTGTTGCATCAGCCATCCTTTTCTCCAGGTTTGTGATTTAGCCACATGGAGATCCACCTTGTGGTCCCAGGGATATTCTATTGCTTGGAATTAGTAGGTAGTGCAAGGGCTTATACTCACATCCTTCGCCGAACAGGTGTTCTTAATATGGCGAATGTAAGAATAACATGTCATGGTTAGACTTAAATAATTAGATAGTTGGTTATCAAATCTTATACCTTCACCTATCTTGGGGGATGAACAAAGGTTTAGGTTTAAGCAAACTGTATAGATTTCGTTCTGTTGACGTCTAGGCTAGCCTTTGCTTCGATTATTTCTGCGAGGTATAATAATAGTTCCTAAAGTCCGAGTCTAAATATTCATATTGGACTAAAGACTTTAAATTAAAACGAAGGTTTGAAGATTTTGTCTGAGGTCTTTATTAACACGAGCCTATTAAAGCTATATCTTTGTACTCACTTCTTCCGTTATACTCCACATATACAAGTATAACAATATCCATGAAGATTGTTAATTTGTAGTAAAGTTAAATATCCATGATTTACTTTTCTGTTTTGTTTTCGCATTCAACTATACATCTTTTATGAAACTGTGATGGAAAAAATTAATAATTAAATAAATACAAAAAAGTAACAGTTTTCATTAATTTTATTTAAACAAACTAGACTCAGGTTTACAGAGAGAACAAATTCGATTACATTGTTAGTTGGGAAACTTGACAAGTTTGTAAAAAAGTTGAAAACTACTACACTTTTTATGTTTTCAAAACATACCTCATTTTTATAATTTGTTTTTAAAAAATACTTCATTTTCATTAAAATCAATATTTTATAATTAAAGTTGTGATGAACTCACAACCCAAACTAATGCAGTGGTCCCTCCACGAGCTTTTTCCTGCAATTTCTATCACGAAAGTTTTTCACTTTACAGGGTACTTGGGGGTCACTAGAATGCCCATAAAGACCTATTTGATATATGGACAAAGGTTAAAGATAATATATAAAATTTTTCTTATCCTGTTTGGGTAGAAGTAATGTTCTGATAAACTTTTATTCGGATAACAATTTAAGCTAAAAATGAGGATAAATTTTGTCCTCGGAAAGAGTATGACAAATTTTTTTATCCGGATAATTATTCACTAATTTTTTTAAAAGACGAACGTATCATTTATAATGTAGAAAAATATTATTTTGGAACATCCATAATCTAGGATAGCAAAATACCCCGAAATACCCCGACCCCGTCTCAAATTCTCCAAACCCGTCTAGAATTTCTTTTTATTTTATTTTATATTCATATTTTAAAATTTAAATTGAATTTAAAAATATAAAAAATAATGTTAAAAAATAAATAATTAATTAATTAAACGATAATAAATAGAGATTTTTTAATCTCTGCCCCACTTCGCATTTTGAACGAACATATTGAATGTTCAATATCGAATTTCCACCGTTTTTGATTGTTAGTTAGAAGAATGAATGATAGCTTACACTTTGAAAGTATCAATCAGGAAAGCAAAACCCACAAGTTTCTCGAAAATTATAGTATCCATTTTTAGTTATCAACAATGACTATAAATAGAAATATATACTAATTTGATGCAATAAATAAGCAGCAAACAACATTTAATCTTGAAATAAAATTAAAAAGTAGGAGAGAAAATAAAAACTTGCCACAAAACTAGTGACCACAGTTGGTTTTTGCAAGGGATGGTGAAGTTATCAAAACAGAATATTGGGCATACATCATCAGCTGGAGGTCTCTCCCCATTGTAACCCCCTTCAACAACCCTTTCCATTTTTTGTCTCATTTTTCCTCTTTAAACGGTATAGATTATCACACAAAAACTAGTTAGTAGAGGAAGAGTGGTTTCATTTGGAGTTTGAACGACTATATTGAATTTTCTTATCTATATAACTTTTATCCAGATAAATAATTTTATTCACAAATCAAATGGACCCTAATGGACCCTAAGAGGTAAAGGACATTGGCCAAAAGGGCTACACAAATAATGCAAAAAAAAAAAAAAAAAAAGATTTGATGATGAAAATTGAAATCCATTGTTGGGAGATTTCTTCCACAACTTCCAAATCAAATCCTTCCACATTCCTGGCCTCGATAATTGAGTCGTGGCGATTTGTATTCGGAATGGACACCATCCTTTCATACCCTTCCTCGGCAGCGGTATGGCTATGTTTTCATTTCTCTTCCTTCATCTGCTTCTACATAGCCAACTGATCTTTCCCCCTCTGCCGCTACAGCTCCCCCTCCGTCGCCTTTGGCACGGGGATAGACACTTGGATTTGTCTTTTTGTTACTCGTCAAAAAATCTATTACAATCCTAAATAGTGGTAACTCTATTGTTTAGATCTAAAGTCAGATCTAAAAAGTTTCAAATCTAAAAATAAATATTAAAATGTGGCTGCGTCAGTGGAGAAGGTGGTGGCGCGAAGAAAATGGCGATGATTGGTAGCAGACGCATTGACTGTAGTGGTTGTAGAAGTCGCCTGAGATGTGGAAGGTTGAGGTGGTTGGGTGTTGAGTGTTGAGTGTTGAGGATAGTGATTAATTAAATTAAGATTAGTGTTTGATAAATATTTGTATAATGTAAAAGAGAGTATTTTTTATAACGTATTTTTTATATGTAGGATAAATATTAACAAGTTTTAAAATGGAGTATATTTTCATTTTTTTTTTTAAAAAAAAGTAGTTATTGAGGCTAATTTTTCTAATAAAATTTGTATTATTATTTTTGTCAATTCGCTATTATTCCCACAACCATGGTCGTCCAGAAAGACCACAAAATTAGAGGTGGCAAAATTGGCCCGACCCGCGGGTCAGCCTATATAACCAAGATTTTTGGGTTGGGTTGGCCTTGGCCCAAATAAAACCGGGTCATATTGACCCGGCCCGTCTAGCCCGTGGGCTAGTCGGGCTAGCCTGATTTTTTTTTTTTTTTTTTTTTTTGCTCTTTAATACTAATCACTCATTTTGTAAATAACCACAATACATAATCCAAATAATATCAATCTAAAATGAATTAAGCCCAAGTCTTCAATTTAAATTGTATTTTTTTGAAACATTAGTTCAAGAATCTCAAGCTCTAACACAAATTGTTTAGATTTAGTTAAAATTTAGTTTAACTAAAGTTTCAATCCAAATTATGTTTGATGTGACAAGTAAATTATTTATTTTAAATTTACCTATAAGTAAACTTTTTAATTTAAGCAAAACATGATTATATCTCAAAACAATAAAACTAACATGCCTTTAATAATTATATATATTTTTTAAAAAAAAGTGTCAACAAATAGTTTACATTTAACAAAAAAAAATATTATTATTTTGAAATAAAATTAATTTAAATCTATTGACTAGTACATGAAAGTCCCAATTTTATAAATTAATCTCTTTAAAAATCTCAAAATATATATTATCTATGTTTATCTAAGATTGTATTTGATGCAATGTATTATATTGTATAAAAAATTGACTTAAAAAAAAAGAAAAAAAAATAAAATTAAAACAGATTTGGCACAATGGACTGCCCGGCCCATTTCAAGTGTGCCCAGCCTGCCCAACCCAAACCAACCCATTTGCCAGCTCTACACAAAATACTTGAATTTAAAGGCCCAAATACAATGAGACTACCTTCATTATTACTAGCCCCTTGATTATTACTAGCCCGCCAAACGGTTAATTTCACTAATTGTAACTAAAGTTTGTTCAAAATTTTAAATTGTTCATTAAAGTATTTTTTTATCCTATCAGTCACTGAAGTTATTCGTAATTTCATAAATTGTCACTCGATTTAAAAGTAGTCACTCATGTTATACATTAAATTTAAGAAAAATTGCAGCTGCTATCTCAATTTTATCCACTTTTGTACCATTGTCTTGAACATTTATTTCTTGATAATCTTATGTTCAACTTTTAATTTGTTAGCGCCCCCAGTCCTTACTGATAGTTATATCAAACAATTATATTAAGTAAGTGTTTAGAAGACGAATATACCCTTAAGTTTATAAAAACAATAAATATATTAATAAAAGAGAAAACAACTAAAAAAATATAAGAAAATAAAATTAATTCACATTTCTTCCTCATAAAACAACAAAACCCCACGTTGTCTTCTTCAACAAACATGTCTAAACCTCCAACTTCTCACCACACAATGAGACACACAAACAACTACACTCCTACCCACCATTAAAACCTCCCACCATTATATCTCAATTCACTGCAAGCTCCCACCAATAGATGACCATCTACCGCAAGTTTTCATACTTACGAATAGACAATACCCATCATACCTCCTCTATCTACCACCCTTACATCGTGACCCTCAACCCCAAGGCACACCTTCCATCCCGACGCCACTAACCACTTCTCATATTTTTCTCTTCTATAGATGATGAAGTGATGAGTTTAAAAGAGATATGATTGAATTAGAAAAAATGCAATCAAAATTTAACTTGATAGTTGAAGAATTTGTGTGGGCCCACACTTTTCGGTCACCATAAACTTGTGGTGTCGTTGCTATAGTAGAGGCTAAGACATTTAGTTCTTAATATTGTTATGGCTACTACTGAGTAGATTCACACTTTTTTTTTCTTCTTAAAATTGGTTTTGTATCTAATTCATATATTTTATAATATTTTTATTTAATAATTCTTAATTGGAGTTTGATGCTAAGATAAACTGGCGTATATAAGAGCAATGATGGCTGCTTGTTGTACTATGTTGGGGTTGTGGTGGTGCACGAAGATGGCAGCTGGTTGCTAACGTGGGGCTATGTTGGTAATTGGTTTCTGTTGTATGCTGGTTGTGGTAGTTTATTCTTGGGTGATGATGGAGGTTCGGATGAGGAAGAAGGGTCAATTTTTCTTTTTTCTTTTTTAACATTTTATTCCTTTTTATTTATATATTTTTACTTTATTTAAAATTTTGAGCAAATCTATCTTTTAACACTCTAGACACTATTGTCAGGGGCTAATGGTGAAAAAAAAAAGGTTGAGAATAAAATTGCCAAGAAATAAAAGGTCAGGACACAAGTGCGAAATATGGTAACTATTGGAGACAAAAACTGTAATTTTTTCTTAGATTTACTAACCGAGTGACCATTTGTGAAATCATTAATAATTTCAATGAGTAATAGGGTAAAAACAATACTTTAAAGTCTCATTTGAAATTGAGGAAATTATAAAAAAATGTCCATTTGCATGTGGTCGTGTTGAAAATAATTAGAATAATTGTCATTTGTATTTATTTTGTAGAAAAATACCTTTATCAACTTTATAAAATTAAATCTTAACATATCATATTAATATTCAATCAAATATAATTCTACAAAAATCAGATCTACAACAAGCTACCAAAAAAAATTAAACACCTCGCGCCACCGATAGCCACCATTCAACTCAAATAAGTTAGTTTTTTTTTTTTTTTGATAAATTAATTTGGGTTATAAAAGAAGAAAAATTCTAAATATTTGTGGCAGATTAATTTGGGCTTGTTTTTAATTAGATAAAACTTCAACTGAAAATTTCTTGAATATGGTAGCAAAAAATTTGTTGAAGGAAGCTAGATTGATGTGTGGTTGAAGGAGGAATAAATGTTGCTGAAGACTGTGAAAATGACATTAGCACTTCCCAAACAACCGACAGTTCAAATGTTTGTAAAAAAAATGATTATTGAACTATCTGTAAAAAAAAAAAAAAAAAAAAAAAAAGACAGTTGAAATGTTTGAAAAAAAAAAAAGTAGATATATTCTTTTGGAAGATAGAAAGAAAAATTTGTCATTTTTGTAAAAGGTATATATGACCTTTTCATTTAAAATTGTCAATTTTACAAATGTTATGGTCATGTCGGTAAATAAATAAAATAAATAAAAATAAAAATAATAAAAAAAACCAGATTTTGCTATTTTCATTTTGACTATTGGAGAACGTAGGACCCACTTAATCTACAGAGAGCATAACTTTACACAATTGGAGCCATTCAATATTTTTCTTTCAAATTACATAACTATCCCTACAATTGCTTTTTTAGTCATCATATCAAGGGTATTTTTGTCCTTATAATACTAGTTTTAGTCAACAATTGCAGTCCATGAAGTGGGGAATGGCAGCTTTTTTTTGCAATTTGTGAATTGTTGTCAATATAATAATTCTTTCACTATTTGGTCAAAATATTTAATCAGCCAAAATGTGATTCTAGACACAGTTGCAATTTTTCAAAATCAGCATTTTCTTTTTGGCTATTTTTCTAAATTCCCTTCTGAAATTTAGCAACTTCACTAAATGAAATTAAACCCCCCACAAACGCGATCTTAATCCCCTAATTTTAGAAGTCCCTTTTATCTGGACGTGTAAATATGATCATGTTGAATCGGCATGGCATAGTTTCGTAGCACCTCGATACAATTGAAGAGGTCTTGTCTTGGATATGTATGACCTAGGTCTTTTAAATTTTTTGGAAGTTAAAATTAAAAAAAAAAAATTCAAAGTTTAAGATAATATATTCTTTAACATTACATGACTTTAGCCCCCATAGGCTTCTGGTTTCTACATTAATCAAGCCTAGCACAACTTGTGACACATCAAACTACACTTGACAGAATATTTTGAAACTCTTATTTTTTTATCGGCCCAAGACATTAATTTTTTTTTTGAAAGCACAATTATTATATTAGAAGCAAGTATGTTTACAATAGCTCTTTCCTGAAAATTAGACAAAAGTCTGTCTTGCAAGGACATGAGCTGCACCATTTGCTTCATGTCGGTTAATAGAAAATGACAAAGCCGGGAAAGAGGAAAGTAAGTCCTCAATGCTGCTAATAAGTGCCTCTCCGGGACGTGGATGCTAGGATTATGAATGGGTCGATGGCATTACTGCAATTTGACTCCACCCTCTCTATGGCTAACTGACGTTGAGCTATCTCAGCCCCCTTGACGACTTTGACACAACTGCAATCATTTTACCGTTGTGATCCCGACATATAATCCTCACGCGGATCGACATTCAACTAAGCTGATCCCTCAGCGGTGGATCCCACTCTGTGTTTGATCTATGTACTTCCGCACGGTTGAGTACCCCGTCCCTCCACTTTTAGCTTCATTGTCGGATATTCAGTAAGCAAGTTGTCGCCCCTGAATAATTCTCCTAGGTTTCCAACTGATCCCATAAAAAACTTTCGGGTTACTTGCCCTCTAGTAGTACCTGTCAGGGATTTTGTATCTTTAATAATTTCACAAGTGCACAGATCGCTCAAGTAATAAAGTGGATTATGAGTTCAAGTATCGTTCCCACGAATATTTAGATAGTTCAGTTCAATTATACTAATCTTAATCGAATCTAATGAACTTTGGATATTTGGTGATTAAAACTAATTAAACTATAAACTTAGAACAATTAACTAATTATAATTCAAATAACTAAAAATTAGATTAATGAAAATTACTTTAAAATTAGAAAAGAGAAGAAAAGCGTACTAGGATCTTGATTCCACTTATATCAATTACCTTTAACCCGCACCATTAAATTTGATAACATGATTTACTTATTAAGATCAATATTCATAATTTAATTTAACAATCTCTTTCGAGTAGAATTAAACATAATCTTATATGCGACCCGAGTATATTTCTATGACGAATACGAGCATACAAGAATGCATTAGAATTTGTGAATACTTAGAGATCACGTAAAGCATAGCGGTATATTTCTATCCCTTATCGGAATCTACGACAATTGATATATGTGTAACCTATTTTCCATCTCTCGAAGGTAAAACAAGCCACAAGAATCATACAACTATTGCGCATATAATTGTAGATGAAAAGAAAATCAATATCAATTATTCAAAAATAAAACATGCTTAAATATCAAAAACTAGGTTCGAAAAATTAAAGATTCATGATACAAACTTCATCACAATCCTAGCACTAAAAGAATTAACCTAACATAATAAGAAGAAGAAAATAAAAAAGAGATGAAAATATGGAGTTCATCACCCGAATAAGAAGAAAATAATTAGGAGAAAAAATATTGAACTTGATCTTCGTTTTAATCTTGAAATGATGAATCTTGATCTTCGTTCTTGATTTGTCTTCCGTTCTTCTCTCCAAATTCGGCTCCCCAAAATTTCCCCTTGATATGAGTTAATAACTCATATATATACTTACCTAATTGTGCCCTAAAAGATTCCAAAAATTCATTAAAATCGTGTCCCAAAGGTTTCCTAAGTGTATCAGGACTCAAAAAGGAAAGAAAATTACGTTTCTGCCGAAAATACACTGGGCGATTGCCCAGTGCAAACCCGGGCGGTCTCCCAGGCAAAGTAAAAACCATTCTGCTGCCCAAAAAAAGGGTTGGGCGATCGCCCAAATTTAAGCCTGGGCGATCGCCCCAGCTCACGCTATTTCCTCTGCCGCGGCTATTTTTCAAATGTCCATAACATCTTGTAGGAAACTCTAAATTGAGATCCGTAAAAAGTGTTGGACTCGTAATTCAATTATCTTTCCAATGGTATATCATTTGACTTTTGAAGATTTCTATATCACAAGTTGTACTTGAATTTCCCCACATACTGCTGTAGGTAGTTTCTCAATTCGGTTCTTTAGCTTTCTGGTGTTTGATCCATTGATTCAACTCTTCATTGTCACTCCAAAACACCTTAAACTTATTGATTTTATCTTCTTCCTCATGCTCCAATGTTTGGCTCTTGATATTCACTTCAAAAACTTTATTTACTTGTCGATTTCACCAAGTTGTTGCTCTTTCCGTCCATTCTTCTCCAATTGCTATTAAACAGGTCCAAAACTGAAATATCAAGATTAAAACACAAAATTAAGTAATAATTCAATAAAATAACGGAATAAAAGCTTAGTTTAAATGTCCTACTAAGTGCACAAAATGCACTTATCAGTACCAGATGAGCACAATGAAGGGTTCCATTTTCCATTTCGTCAGCCTTTTCCAAGCTTCAAGAATTAAATCATCAACATTCTCCCCATTATAACTATGTATCATCTCCCTCACTGGACTGGCAAACCAGACCCCCGCCACCTCCTTAAATCGAATTATATTGCGGAACATATTCTCTATGTTTTGTTCTCACCTAATCAGTGCCAGACTTTGGATTTTTCAGACCTTAGACAAATTATAAATTTAAGCTCTTATATTGTAGGGTGCATTCAATTTTTATTATTTTACCGGTAAGAATTTGCCATACAAAATTTATAAACTCAAACCCAACAATAAACCAATAAATAAAATGTAATATCCAAAATATATATATTTTAATCAAATAATAAAACTAAAAATGTTCTAAATAATTACTTCAATACATCTCTCGCCTTATAGTTTTTGAGGCAAAAGTATTAATTAAGTTTGCATAATCAAGTTGTTCCACCATTTTTTTTTTCAATTGACAACATTGTCGATCCATTCAATCTTTTTTGTGACATATTTGATTGGAGATAAGTCTTGATCAACTTTAACTTGAAAAAACTTCTTTTTGCAATTGCAATTGTAAATGGTATAGTGAACAAAATTATGTATGCTACATGAACATTTGGAAAGAAACCATCCATTTTCTTTAAAAAGTTGAGCACATCAGTTGTTCTTTTGTTTTCTCTTCTCTTAATAAATGGCACTTTAAAATTGTCAACTCCAAAAATAAATCACTTACATCAATATCAGAACAACCATTATGTCTCAAAATTTTCAAGATTAAGACAAGATTTCAACAAACCTTTATTGTCTTATTTTTTTTAAATCTTCTTTCCAATTCAATCCAATTAGTCATGCCATCAATATGCTCCTTACTCGATTCATGAATTCTAAGACTCCATTACATATTTACCAATCTTTGTATCCCCAATTGTCCAATTTTAGACATGGTTTTATTTGTCTTGAACAACTTGGAGCAAAAGCAAAAAAATTTGTCCAAAGAAACCGAATACACTAGCCATCTTCTATCATTTTCCTCCCCATTTGGCAACAAACGCTTATATTGTGATGAATCAATATCTACAATTATTATCTTTAGGAAACACGAGACTATTGTCTCTTTTTGGACCACTTTTAACTAAATATTCCCTAAGTATATGATCAATTTTATCTCATTTTCCTAGATCATCAACATCAAAAGAAAAGTAATCCTTTTGATTTAAATCTTCTTGTTGAACATCTTCAATTATATTAACATCGTCTTTCCCATTCTCGTTTAGTTCATATACATTGGAAGGTTGCACCACTCCTTCCTCGTCGTTCTCATTCACGAATTGCTCATGTTCATTGTCATTTAATTTTGATTCTCTTGTTAATTATTAACCAAAATTTCAACTGATTCTTCTCCCTCTAATTTTTTGTTGCTACTAAAGTACTTATCAATGTCTTCAACTTGACTTTGAATTAATACTTCTTCCCTTCGTTTTTATTTTTATTTTTTTGAGTTCCAGACATGTATTTATGAAGCATGTTATGAGAATATTTTATTGATTAGTCCTAACAAATAAATTTCATTATTTCAATAATCCAACAAGTCAAGTTTTTAACTTAAGTGATCACTCACCAACAATTCGTCAATAAATAAAATAAATCAACACAAATGTTCATATCCAACATCATCAATTCAATCCAAATCAATAAAATTTCAAGTATAATCTAAAAAATAACATCAACAACAATACCCAATTATGTGTGCTTGTGCAATTGATCAACATACTTCACTTTGTACGCATGTGCAAATTGTATAAAAGAACATTCATCACTGTAATTATACCCCATATGCAAAAGTTATTAATTTTTCTACAATCAAGTTGAGAATGGCGACGTACCTAAACCAGAAAATACGGATTTTAAAGTGGGTCAAATTGGAAGAATCAAAACACCAAGTTGTAACCCCCAGTCTTCGACGTACCTACAATCGAAGTCTTAACAGTTCGCTCAAACCCCAGTCTTCATCTATCCCTCAAGATAGACAAAAGAGCAGGAGTCGAAGGCAATCTTCTAACCACTCTTGCCTAAGGGCATCCACCTTCTTCATGTCAAGAACCTGTGTTCGGTGAAGAATACGAACTCAAATCCTTAAATGAAAAGAATATCCATAGGACCACTGGATGAATTTTCACGTGGCAAAATCAGTTACAACTAAAGCACATGTGAGAATAACAACCAAATCTAGAGAAAATGACAACCGAGCCAATGACTTTTGCCACGTGGCATAGAATCCTCTAGAATTCCGAGCCTTCCAATAAGAAGGTGACAGGTGGCCAAAAGGAAAAAAAGACTAAAGAGCCATAAGCCTTATAACACCTATAAATAGTTCAAATTAAATCAAAGCAAAGAGAAAACAATTGAAAACCTTCACCAAATTCTTACTCTTTTAACTCTTAATCTTCGAACGACTTTCTATAGGAGGATTAAGTTGATTATTTAAGCGAGGAGGTTGTCGAGTATTTGTTGTCTTCAATTTTAGAGGTCAACAATAACATTGTCCACCGTCAAGATTGTTGTAAGCCTCATTATCTCTAGATTCTATACCCATTGCCCACGTCACCCTCTAAAAATTGTAAAGTTTTTTTTTTTCAATACCAGTTTTCTTCACATCACTCTCTCAAACACATGTTCTTTGTATCATTAATATTGTATGTAAAACTAGAATCAAAATTTCAATAAATAAATTCAAGTAAATAACATCTAACCCTAACTTGCAAAAATTCTAATAAATACAAATTACATATTTGCATTAACATTGTAGGCAAATAGAAATAAGAATTAAAAATAAAATAAAATAAAATTAAACCTTACCTCTCTAGTCTACCGATTTCCGAATTGGATCTTTTTACCTCGTTCTCTTGTTTCTCAATTATCAGGTATGGTAATGAATAATGATAGAGTATGACTCTTGAGTTTGTTAGTCATTAGGATTAAGATAATGAGAAGAATTTGGGAAGGGAAAAAAAAAGAATGGGCTCAATTTGTGCATGAAATTTCAATATTTAAAAAAATTAGAATTTTTGTCCCTCAAATTTTTTTGGCCCCAGCCTACTACCTCTTTTGCCTCATGGAAAATCCGAGCCTAACCTACTGCACTATGCTTTCATCAAAATGTAATGACGTATGAGATCACACTTTGTCAGAAAAACATCCAAAAATATTTTCCAATCGAAAATATTGAGGTGCCACAAATGAAGGCTCGCATGTAGTTATCTTATTCTCAAAGGCAAGCATCACTTGTGATTCTTATGCATCGCCCTGCAAGAAGGTAGCATGCACCTCGTCATGTGAGATGATAGCATGCACCTAGTCATATGAGATGATAGCATGCACCTCGTCATGCGGGATGATGGCATGCGCCTCGCAATATGAGATGTCTCGCTATATGAGACGACTATTACATATGCCTTACCTCGAGAGGATTGTATCACCTATACCTTGCTATGTGAGAGGATTGTGTTCTCTATAAATTGCTACACTAGAGGATTGTGTTATTTATACCTTGCTATGCGAAATGATTGTATCATTTATACCTCGAGAGGATTGTATCACATGTACCTCACTATGCGAGAGGATCATGTTATTTATATCTCGCTATGTAAGAGGATCATGTCATTTGTACCTCACTATGCGAGATGATCGTTTTATCTATACCTCGCTATGCGAGATAATCGTGTCATTTGTACTTCGCTATGTAAGAGGATTGGATTGTATTACTTGTACCTCGCCATGCGAAATGATTATACTACACATGCCTCAATAGGCAAGAATATTGGATTGTATCACTTATACCTCTCCACGCAAGAAGTTAATACCAAACATGCCTCAATAGGCAAGAATATTGGATTGTATCACTTATACCTCTCCACGCAAGAAGATAATACCAAACATGCCTCGATAGGCAAGAAGATTGGATTGTGACACCATTCGAAATGATCATACTACGAAAGCTTCAACAGAGGAGTCGTGTTTTTTACCGAACCAACTACAATTGACCTATCGAACAAATTGATCCATTATTTGGATAGGAGGTTGGTACCTTGACCTAACCAATTACCATTAAAACTACCTAAAGGTTGTTGAGTGAAGGGTAGAGGGGTTGGTACCTTGACCAGATCAATCACCATTTAAACTACTCAAGAAAGTGTTATTGCAACTTATTAGAAAAGAAAGAGACCAAATGAAAGCGCAAACCATGGTATTCGAACAAATATTAAGTGAGGTATATCAAAAACAAACATGGGTATGTAAAAAGACGAAATCAGAAAAAATATGGGTGTTGTTACTTAGTAAGACGAACAAAGAAAATTGATTTTGGTTCGATGCTTCGATAAGACGATCCAAACAAATAATTGACAATGTCAGAAACATTTTTAAAGTCCATAACCTAATATAAATATAAAGTCTGGAATTGGGGGACTAATAATATTATATTAGTGCATTATCATCATGTTGTTATTGTAGCCATTATATAATTTGCAGCGAATCATGTTGTCTTACTTCATTATTTCCAGCTCATTATTATCATTTTATTGATAGCATGTCACTTGCTTCACAAAGTGAGACTGGGTCACGTGCATGTGATTGAATGGGATTGTTGCTTCTTATATATTGCATGCATTACTTGTGATTTTTTGTGATATTTAATTTTTTTTATTTATCAGTATTTTGTTCTACTATACAATTATATGCTTATTTGGGAGGGACAATGGGTCCCCAATTAATCTATATATTCTAGTCGGAATATTATATTGCTTTTCCAGGTTGGTTTAGTCCATGTTATAAGGGAGATGCTGCCAAAATTTTAGTAAATCCTATTGTGTTGGCTGTCTTTCAAGGCTAGCTGTAAAGCCTCGTCTATTTGAAGTTTACTATATTTTCGAAGCCATTCATAAGCTTTCGCCTAATGAGATTGAAAATGTGATTAGAGACTATTTGTAAGCTCTCGTTATTCACTAACATTCGCCCATTAGAGGTAATATCTTAGAGGCGATCTATAAGACCTCGCCTAGTTGAGAACGTCTGATATTTCAAATATTTTTGCGAGCCTTACAGTGTCTAGAGCAATCTAACAAATGCATCGCTTCTACTTTCTTTTTAAGTCTTATGCCGCACATAAATATACGACTCAGACTTGGGGGACTATTGTTACTAAATAATTTTACGTGACACATTAAAGTTCCATGTGGACACATGGTGGATCTACGTAGAGACCACATAGCCCACCATAACAATATCACTACAAAAGGAATCAAATTAAGCTTTGCCAGAATTGCTTCACAACGGCAAACCTACAAGATCAATTCATATCTTACATAAAAAAGATGTCGACTTGACAGGCGAACCCTAGTAGGCAAAGGGTCGAACCTAGCAATGAAGGTCGAGTCAATTAAATTTAAGATTAATTATATTATAGTAAAATATGTGAATCAAGACTATTAGCAATGGATGGAAAATTAGAAGATATTGTTATACCTCGTGAAAATAGTCGAAGCAAAGGCTAGCTTAGATATGGATTGATCGAAGTCCTAACAGTTCGCTCAAACCCCAGTCTTCGTCTATCCCTCAAGATAGACAAAAGAGCAGGAGTCGAAGGCAATCTTTTAACCACTCTCGCCTAAGGGCATTCATCTTCGTCATGTTGAGAACCCGTGTTCGGTGAAGCATACGAACTCAAATCCTTAAATTAAAAGAATATCCATGGGACCACTCAAATCCTTAAATTAAAAGAATATCCATGGGACCACTGGATAAATCTCCACATGGCAAAATCAGTTACAACTAAAGCACATGTGAGAATAACAACCAAATCTAGAAAAAATGACAGCCGAATCGATGACTTTCTGCCACCTGGCATAGAAGCCTCTAGAATTCAGAGCCTTCCAATAAGAAGGTGACAAGTGGCCAAAAGGGAAAAAAGACTAAAGAGCCCTAAGCCTTGTAACACCTATAAATAGCCCAAATTAAATCAAAGCAAAGAGAGAACAATTGAAAACCTTCGCCACACTACTAAAAAATTGATTTTTGGGGACGCCTTATTAGAGACGGTTTAAAAATTCGTCTCTAGTAGTTATTTATTAGGGACGATTTAAAAACGTGTCCCAAAAAGTGTATAAGTAGGGACTGTTTTTATAAGATTTGTCCCCAAAAATCAATTATTTGGGACGGTTGTATTTGTTGCAAAAAATATTTTAATTGTACGCTAATTTTTTAGCGGAAAAAATGTAGGGGACCGTAGTGTAAAACGTCCCAAACAATATTATCAGGGACATGCGTTTCCAAAAATAACCGTCCCCAATAGATGAAAATTTAGGCGCTAAATATTCTTTCCAGAATTTCACCCCTACACACACACTTTTCTCATATACGTTTGTGTTGACAACACAAAAATACAACCAAAACCTCCGAACAAATCTCAATCCTCCCTACAAATTCATATCCATCTCCTGGCAATGAACAATTCACATACCGAAAATCCAAATTCTACAGCCACATTCCAATATCCATGCTCCAGAAATCCATAATACCCATCCAAAATCATCTTCTGTTCGCAACAATATCTGGGCTGTGAATTTTTTTTGTCCCTTTCGGTTTCTTGGTTTCTCTCTACACAATAATTATCCATTTTCTGCTCTCAGATCTGTTACATTTTTCGTATTGGAGGCTCAATTTCCATCAGGTTTGAATTTGATTATTTTTCCCATTTATTTGTTGACTCTGATTAATAGCTACAATTATGATTTTTTTCCTGATTTCTCATTTGTACAATATCTGCACTACTTTCTTGGATCCATATTTTTCTATATCAGTTTGTGTCTGATTATTCAGTTTCTGGGCTTTATTTTTCTCGTTCAATTACAACTATTGGTTGGTGATGGTCGACAATTATATCAATAAGCGTGGTTATGCGGTGATAATATTGATTAAGATTGTTAATTGGGGTTCTGAATTCATGGGTTTTTTTTCCATTTTGTTTTCGTTAGGAACTGGGCACTGGTTCTTACTTGTCATTTTGAGGCCTGCTTACACAATTTGAAGATTGATCTAGTTCAGAAATGTAATTTATTTAGTTTCACATTTCTCTAATTCTTAAGCAAGATCTTGCAATTAACCTATTTTTGTTTTCTGGAGCTTTTATTTATCTAATTTTGTCAAGTAGGTTTGTTAAATATAGGCGAGGCAGCTTTGGCTACAATTACTATTGGATCTTGTTCAAACAAAATGCGGAAGTAGAGAAATAGTATATTGAGATTTATGCTATCATTTTTTATTGTTTAAGGAAATAAGATCGTGTTATAAAAAAATTGATAATGAGTAATTTCCCAATGCAAGTGTTCCACTCATATAGGATAAAAAAAGTGTGTTCAAAATGGGGATTTGAACAAACTATTTTATCGAGGATTCTAGCATGTCTTTCTTTCGAACACAATCTGCATTGAACTAGGCTCCTTCTCACAGATTACTAGATATATACAAGGTTTAATTATATTTGCAGATATATACAAGGTTTAATCATGTTACCTTCTTCCATTTAATCTTTGTTCCACTCATTTAATCCCGCTCAACTGGATTTTGAGAGGCAGAATTGTAGTTTCTCTTTCATTATTTCCATGCTCCTTGATTTATTAATCAATTTTTTATGTTTTACATGTCTGTAAATATTAACATTGTACGAAAATATAATATCTTTTATAGTTCTACAAGCATTGTGAATTTGTGATGCACTGAATAACAGTCGAATCAGTGAACTGAGCATTATAATTTCTTAACAAGGAGGTATCCTGGCCTCTCAAAGCACACCCCATCAATACATATTGCCACCTACACAATTCTACATGCCGCAGGTAATTACATGAAATATAATTTAGGACATTTCATTCTTAGAATGCGCTTCTGATATGTTCTGACTCCTCATTGTGCTTCTTATATGAAAGCTGATACTTTGGATTGCGCTTGTTAATTTGTAATGAAAAAGTCTACTGTCTTAATGAATTGATGTTCTTTTTCTGATTGTGTGTGCGTATAACATTATTTACATGTTAATCTTTGGCTGAAAACTTATAGCTTTCTGCTCTTCATTCGTCATTGACTAAATCTGTGTGATTGTTTTTGGCTTTGGAACCGGATTGTCCAGTGTTTGTGGTCTAATTTCATTTTTTCTTAAATTGAGAATTGGTCCTTTGGAGTGATACCCTTTGTGTTAATGTAGACTTGGATTCCTTACAAAGGGCAAAGTTCAAATGCAAGGTTGTCTGAGAAAGGTTAGGCCTGAATTTCGCTTACTGTAATTTCTCTTCTATGATGCATAAAATACATACAAATGTGTTAGTTTCTCATTATTATGTATTGCTTATGTTTATCAAATATCTTGTTTCAGATAAGAACATTTACACTATTAAAGCAGTTTCATTTTCGGATATACGCTCAATACGTAGACACACTCCAACACTAGGGTGGCAATATATTATTGTGATTGCTCTTATGTTCAAAGCAATACATTTCCTTCTTTTTGATCACTGGTATTTTCTTTACATTTGAATGACACACTCTATGACTATAGTTTACATGGTTCATTGACTTAAAGGGAATTTATTTATTTATTTTTTTAACTGAAACAAGAAGAATGGTGGGGTTTTAAACTTGAACCAAATAGGGAGTGGCATTCCGGTCTTGGTCTTCCACTGCTGTTTCTGTTATCTTTTGAACGTATACATGCAATTTTGTCCCTATGAATGGTCTCCTAACTGGGATTCAATTGTAATTTTGATATACACAAATTTACGACAAAAAACTCATTTATAGATCCTAATAGTATATAACAACACAACAAAATGTAATTAAGATTGTCAGATGAATTTGGCTGCTCATGAAGCCATTCTGAATATTACAAATATTACCTTGATCGAGATAAACCCGCAAAGACATGTATTGCATCAAGTACTAAACACGACAATTAGAAAAAATGTTGGGGCAAAGCAGAAAAGTATGAGATTTCTAGTTGGCTACTTGGCGTAAGAGTACGGCAATTGAGGAGTATCTTTTTGTGTTCGTGTTTCTTGTTTATGAATTTCCACTTGCTGTTTTATACAGTTCATCTTATAATGGTATGTAGAATTTCTAATATCGACCCTTGTTGGTCATGTTTTCCTGTTTTAGGAAGCGCCTTGAAGGCATACAGATCACCCTATTAAAATCGTAAGATGCAGATTTTTTACACTGTTGAATTGCTTGTTTTTGTTGACTCGTTTGTTGATTGCTCCTTTTATGTGTTTTTCATTCTCTAAGGGTGAAAATTGATTTGAATTTGGAATTAGAACACCTTGTACACCTTCTAGGTAGGAGGACTTTGAAGTGGAAATGACTTTAGCATGGGAGGTATGTCTTCATGTGGAAATGACTTCTAGGCTATTGCATCCACTTATTTCACATAATTTCTTAATTCAGCTTGTTTCATCTTCTTACTTTTTGACCAAAAGTCTATCAGAAAAGCTCATTACTTACTTTCTACTGATTCTAGATTAATATTTTTTGAGGTTCCAATTGTGTTGTTAATAATGAATGTGCAGGCATTGTGTGATGCTTATTGTGGGGAAAATTACGGGTCAACAGATTTTGATGTGCTTGAGAATGTGAGAGGGGCAATTTTAAGGATGACATATTACTGGTAATATATGATTTCCTGTACTTGCCAATGATCAATCCACATAGTTTATATATTATATCCTTTTTATGATAAGACGTGCTATTTTGCAGGTATAATTTCATGCCACTAGCCAGAGGATCCGCTGTTGTTGGGTTTGTAGTATTGCTGGGACAGTTGCTTGCAACTAATATGGAGTTCACTGGGAGTATTGTATAATCAAAATATTTATAAAAAAAAAAAAAATACTTACATTAGGGACAGTTGGCAACCGACCCTAATAAGACCCAAGAGTAGGATATATTTCTGCCACACATCTTATTAGGGACGGTTGACATCCGTCCTTAATAAAACCCAATAGTAGGGACGATAATTATTGTCCCTAATACATATGTTTCTGTGATGGCTAAGACCGTCCCTAATAGTATCTGCAACACGTCTAACAGGGACAGTTGCAGTTATAGTCTCCAATATGTATTGGGGACGGGGTATCTAGTATTAGGGACGGTTAATCACCGTCCCCAATTGTCAAATTTTTAGTAGTGCCAAATTCTTGCTCTTTTAACTCTTAATCTTCGGACGGCCTTCCATAGGAGGATTAAGTTGATTATTTCAGCGGGTAGGTGGCCGAGGATTTGTTACATTCAATTTTAAAAGTCAACAATAACATTGTCCACCGTCAAGATTGTTGTAAGCCTCATTATCTCTAGATTCTATACCCATTGCCCACATCACCCTCTAAAAATTGGCAAAAAAAAAAAAAAAAAAAAATCAACACCAGTTTTCTTCACATCACTCTCTCAAACACATGTTTTTTGTATCAATAATATTGTATGTAAAAATAGAATCAAAATTTCAATAACTAAATTCAAGTAAATAACATCTAACCCTAACTTGCAAAAAATCTAATAAATACAAATTACATATTTGCATTAACATTGTAGGCAAATAGAAATAAGAATTAAAAATAAAATAAAATAAAATCAAGAAAATAAAATTAAACCTTACCTCTCTAGTCTACCGATTGCCGAATTGGATCTTTTTACCTCGTTATTTTGTTTCTCAATTATCAGGTATGGTAATGAATAATGACAGAGTATGACTCTTGAGTTTGTTAGTCTATATGATTAAGATAATGGGCGGAATTTGGGAAGAAAAAAAAAAGAATGGACTCAATTTTGTGCATGAAATTTCAATATTTAAAAAAATTAGAATTTTTGTACCTCAAATATTTTGGGCCCCAGCCTACTACCTCTTTTGCCTCATGGAAAATCCGAGCCTCACCTACTGCACTATGCTTTCATCAAAATGTAATGACGTATGAGATCACACTTTGTCAGAAAAACATCCAAAAATATTATCCAATCGAAAATATTAAGGTGCCACAGAAATTCACCAACCACAAAGGAGTTTGAGCTTCCCTCTTCATTCAAATTTCTGAGATGAATATGAAGGAAGAAATATGTGTTTAGTGAATTCTATATTCCACTACCCCTTAGCTATCATGATTCCAAGACAATAAGAAGATGATCCTTGTATCGGGATGTAATTGGCATAAAAGAGTGAGGACGTGAAAACCAATGACTGTCAAAAACGGATATTCTTCTACCATTGCCAACCCTCCAACGTAGCTTATTTCGTACGAAGTCGAGACTGTTGTCGATTTTAATTCCACAAGTGAACGGATCGTTTACCCACGAGAAATGATAAGTGAAATATCGAATCCACGAGGATTGACTATTGAATATTGACTAAACTTTAATCCCAATTAACTTTAATTGATTACACACACAATTATAATAGTTTTCTCGACTAACTGACTAGCTACGTACATACAAGAGAATTTTTAATTGATTAACTTTGATTTTTTTAAGGTACTAGGATCTTTGGATCCACCATTGCATTATTTATTTTGAATCTCTATCACTCGCATTTATCAAATCTTGCCCTGAGTTGAAAATCAATGATCCTAAATTAATCAAAAGTTTTTATCGATGGTAATCAATTTTATACTCACGTATAAAATTGATTATCTCTAATTAACCTGCCAATATGAGCATGCATTAATTCACAATGAATATTCTACAAGATTTCATAGAACATAATAGTATATATAGCTATTATAGGACCCTACGTTGTTTATTATCATATACTTATCTATATTGAATCTCTCTAAAAAAATATAGGTCACAAACACATTTTAATGGTAATCAAGTATCAAAACAGAATTAATTAATAATAAACAATCAACAACAAAAGTAAGATTTAAATAAAAACGAGCAACTTTAATTCAATCCAAAATACAAAGTTTTATCATCAATCCTAGTTATGAAAATTCTAGCCGGTTATGATACCTATGAATATAGAGATAATAACAAAATAATTTATGATCGAGAAGAAAAAGATTATATACAATCTTTAATATTGAATTACTCCAAAATCTTCGATTGCACTGTGATGAATATTGCCTAAGAATTCTTCTTTTTCTTGCTCCAGATCTCTATTTTCTCATTTGAATAACCCCATTCAAAATACTTAGAAGATGTCTCTTTATAGTCCTTCGATGCCTTGGAAGTCGTGTCCCCAAAGAGCCACCGAATCAACTTTAAAAAACCACACCCGAGACTTTCTTTCAGCGTATGTCGTACCAAGGTCGCACAATTTGTCCGACCTCTGTGGATCCTCCTGTGATTTTTGTGCAACCGCACCTAGGTTAAACAATGCATTGTGCTACCTAGGTGTGACATTTTTTCTAAACTTACAATTTGGTCTCTGATTTGGCTTTTAGGTACGGTTTTGGTCCATTGTTCTTTAAATCTTCTCGATTCAATCTAAAAATTTCCAATGGCATTCTAATTGGTATTTACCCTTCTAAAGTCTTCCAAAGTGGCCTTCAAAAGATTCAAAAGCGTGCAAATTAGTCCTCACACTATTTTGAAATCTGATTTTTGCTCTCAGAATTTTGAATTCATTCCAATTGCTTTCTAATAGCTTCCACACATGTCCTTGTCGTTCAATTAAGCGTCAATTAAGCCTTAAACTCTTTTTTTCACTCCAAGTTCATCGAAATTGAATTTTGTACCTACATAGAAAATATTTGAACTGAATTAAATAAAAATCTGCTCATACAGTGAATATATACTAAGCTTAAAAGCTAGAATAAGTGTGTAAAACACACTAATCGGAGACCCTAGAGAATGCTCCGCCAAAGATAGGAACTATTTAGCCAGCATTCGGCGTGTATAAATGGACAATGGGAGTGACATTTGTCCCACAATGTTCGTTCTGAAATAGAGTCCAGGTCTGTGATAATGTGCCAGCATTGTTTTGTCATCATTGCTTGATTAAAATGTACTAGCTCTCTAAAACCCATTCTGCCAAAAATCTTAAGTTTGCACAATTTCTGCCAAGATAACCAAGTTTATCATGTCCGTCCCAGGAAGAAGATGTCATCCGTGTTAAATCATCACACAAACTGCCTAGAAGTTGGAAGACACTTGATAATTGTGTCTTACACGCTTATCTTGACTCTTAAATATACTAAATAGTTTATTATTTGGGCAGATTCTTCCTCACTTTATGTTATATTTAACTTTTGTAGGCTAAAAGGAATAGTTTGGTGTTTAATTAAAGCTTAAACGGACGGCACGGACATGAGTTGAAATTATTAGAAAGCAACGAGAGTGAATTCAAAAGTTCTAGTAGCAAAAATCAGATTTTGGAAATGTTCGAGGACTAATTTACACACTTTTGAATATTTGAAAGACCACTTTGGAGAGACTTTAAAAGTATGGGGACAATTAGAATGACATTGAAAGTTTGTGGATGGAATTGAAATTTATGGAACAAATGATCAAAACCTAAAAGACAAATTGGGGACCTAGGTAATAAGGTCACACCTAGGTAACACAATGGATTGTGCGACCTAGCTGAAAGAGGAGTCTAGGGGTTTCTTGGAACGACTTTCAAGACATCTCAAACACTATATAAATATCTCATCTAAGTTAATTAAAATGGAGAGTTCCATATCATAACATATCACATATATTTGGAGGAATTCTGCATCCAATTCTTGGGAAAATGACAAGAAATCATTGGAACTTTGGATGATTTTGAAGAAGAAAATGGTGCCGTCCAAAAACATTGAAGAGATTCAAGATTAAGTGTTGTATAAACTTGTATTCTAAATTATCCGAGTTATATATTCACTTTCTATATTGTAGTTTCGTAATGAAAACATGGTCGGCTAAACCTTTGTGGCTAGAATTTTGATGAAACCTCATTGACTCGTTAATACAATAAGTTGCTCGTTTTCATTTTTGCTTTAATTATTTATTAATCATCAATTCTATTTTGATATTTAATCACCATTAAAACATGTTTGTGATTTATATTGCTTTGGAGATATTCAATATAAATTAGCACATAGTAATAAACACTACTTAAAATTGCCTTTTCACCAACGGAAATTTACCAACGGATTATTTCCGTTGGTAATCAGCAATTGATTATCCGTTAGTAAAAGTTATAACATTTCAACTACGGTAATTAGCGACGGCTTTTCCATTGGCAAAGGTAATAGTTTTTCACTAACGAATTTTCACCTTTTACCAACGGTCTATATCATTATGCTCTATGAAATTGTTATGTGATTCTCTTTGTGAATTAATTTATGTTTATATGTTCGAAATTTAATTAAAGATAATTAGATTTACATATATGTATATATAGAATCAATTAACCAAGATGTTATTGATTAAAATTGGATTATTTATTTTTAATCTAGGCATCTAAGTTCTTAATTTTGTTGATTATTTGTTATTGAATTAATTGTTGTCCTAAAATTTGGCCAATTTTAAGATAGTTCTTGAGATTTGTGTTGATCCCGAGATGTGCTACTTGTGTCTAGCTTAAATAACAAACGACATTAATAGTGTGTTTGGAAGAGCTTTTTTGAAGTCTAAAAGCACTTCCTAAAGAGTAAAAGTACTTTTAGTTATTTTTATTGTTGTTTGGTTAAAGTCAACAAGCACTTTTTGATTTAAAAAACAGCTTAAAAAAGAATTATATAATTAATTAAAAAAAATATTGACTTGATAAATAATATAATACAAATTATATAATATGTTTTATTTAAATAATTAATTAATGTTTAATCAAATATACTTAAATTATCATGTTATTATAATTAAATTAATATATTAAATTTAATAGTTATTATAGGATATAAAAATATATGATTTCTTTTAAAAAAATAATATGAGTTATACAATAATTAATTATTATTTAATCAAATATAATAAAATAATCGTGTTATTAAAATTAAATTAATATATTAATTTTAATAGTTATTATATTATATAAAAAAAATTATTTTAAAACAAATAATATAATATATATAATAATTAATTACTGTTTAATCAAATAAATATAAAATTTATAGAAAAGTACTTCTATAATTATGCAACCAAACATTCAATTTAATATTCACAGCACTTTTTGAATTCACATCCAAACAGTCAACTGCTTTTTAACAAAAGCTCTATTATCAAAAGCTCTACTGCAAAAAGCTCTACTGCTAAAAGTTCTACTCACCACAGCTGTTCCAAACGGACCCTAAGTCCAATAGGAGATAGATATATATATATATATATACTTCTATGTTTGGTGCAATCTTTGTTTGTATTCCAGTTTTGTGTTGCATTATTTATCTATTTGAATCTATCATATAGATATAGTTGGGTCATATTTGAGAATTGGTTTAATTTGTATTGATAGAACAAATTAACATATAATGAATATCGATTGTCAACATAAATCATGAATTAATTATAATTATAAAGGTAATTGAGAGTTAAAGTGGGTCAACAATGGTGGATTCCAGGATCTAAGATGTACAACTTACTACCCACTTATGATCTACACATTTTATAGAACTCACAATAAATATATGTAGTTAAAAAATAAATTCACCTATTTCATTTGCACGCAAAAATTGTATATAAGTGGAAGTTCAGAATCTGTGGAGAAGTGAGACAAATAACACTTCCAAATTCTATTACTGTCATATACAAGTTATTTTAGAATCATGTATTTACATACCCTTCATAATTAACACTTTTTCATTTCTTTTCTTCAATATCTTGTAGTAGACATTTCAGCAATCTTGATTCCTACATAAATTTGCTGCTCATGAAGATCCATTATTCTTTTCTTCCAAATGTAAAAAGCACAAAAGTTCCTCTGATATGTTCTTTTTTTGCCCAAGCAACACATTTCTGGACTAGATACTACAAATAAGTGTGTGCGCGTTTGCGTACATATCTGGGGCATGTTTATCACAACCCTTAAGCCCCCGCTGATCCATTACAAGCCGGAAAAATGAGGTCTGATGATCGGATACTAATCCAATCAACCGCCGGAAACCGCCCCATGAAGCGGCACCACACAGCTCGTTACTACGCCCACCGTGTGAAAGAAAGTCTAACCACCAGAGTCTCCAAGCTTATTTGCACCATCTTTTTATTTATCCTCTTTGTTTTAGGCCTTATCACATTCATTTTGTGGCTCAGTTTGCGTCCCCACCGGCCCAGATTTCACATCCATGAATTTTCAATCCCAAGCTTCAGTCAAGAAAATGGATACGCAAATGCCAACATAATCTTCAACGTAACAGCTCGTAATTCAAACCCAAAGGTTGGGTTTTATTACGACGCCGTGCAGGTGGCGTTGAATTACCAGGTATTGAATGAGTTCTATATTAAAATGTTACTCCATTAACAAGAACTGTCCAAGTACTTATATGTCGATTACTGTCTCTGTATTCAAGGGGCATGAGTTCAATCTTACGTTAAAGTTTATGAACAGGAACAAAATATAGGCGACATGACATTGTTATTTCCATTCTATCAAGAGCCAAAAAATACTATAATCCTTGCTGGTAATCTAGGCGGCGCAGCCTTGAAGGTGACCGGAGAGCGGTGGCAGCAGATCATGGCGGATCGAACCCGAGGGGCGGTGAATTTTAGCCTTGAATTATCTTCAAGCATCAGATTCAAAATATTCACATGGGTAAGTAAGCGCCATAAAATACATGCAACTTGTGCAGTTGGAGTAGGTTTAGACGGCTCCATTTTGCCGAGTTATAAAGATAAGAAGTGCCCAGTTTATTTCACCTGATTTTCTGTCTAAAAATTGGGATGTAAATTGTCCTGTTTGATTTTTACGATTTTATGGGTTTTGTTTTGAATGTAAATAGCAATTTCGGATTTGTTTTCAGCAGGACAAACACATTCATTGATGTATACTTTGATGAATTATAAAATAGTAAAAATACAGACCTAATATTACTTAATTCTATTTTCTTTCAAGTTTAATGACTGCAGGTGTATAATTTTGACATTAAAATTAAAAATTACAACTTTTGTCTTCTCATTATTTAATTGTTTGTTCGGTAAAGTTTTTTTTATTAGATTATAAACAATAGGTTATGTAAAAAAAAAAAAAAAAAGATATTTAATCAACTTATATATTTAAAAAAGCACGCACAAACATGCTCTAAGTTTTTGATAAACTCTTGTTTCAAAATTGTTTTACGATTCAAAATCAGCATTTGAGCATTTGTCAAATAAAAAAGATTTATTGTTGTGACTATATAAAATTAGTAAAATAGACATTAATTATAATAATGTTCTGATTTATTACTGTGACTATATAAATTTACTAAAATAATAATGTTCTTTTGTATTAATATTATCAATAGTAGTATTGTAAAATTAATTTTAACTTTTATAACTATATGTAGTATTATCAAATATTTTTTCAAGATATGCATTGACCATAATTATTTATAAAATAAAAATAAGAAATATCTATTAAAGCTCAAAATTTGTAAAATTACAAAATAAAAACATAGTCATATATATAAGTACAAAAATTATTTAAACGTGAATTATGAAGATGTTTTATTATTAGAATTCTAATAGACATAGAACACAAAAGTACTTAAATTTAATTAATTAATATTAACATTAATATTTTGATTATATATAATTAGAAAAGATAAAAACAGAATATGAAAATCTATCATTTTTTGCTACTTTTTAAAATCTGTTGCCAGATGCTATATATTTTTCTATAATCATTTTTTTTTATTTACCAATTGTTTAAAATAACTTTTAATTATTTGACAATTAGAAACTAGATTAAACGAACCCAAACTCTAACAGCCGCCTTACCGCACCATGAGCTAGAGTACAATTTCAAATGGGTTAAAAACATTGATGTTCATCCAATTTTAAGAAGATTCATTTTAGTCCCCCAACTTCATCTTTCTCAAGTTCACCATGTTCATCTTATTAGTTGAATTACTAGAGACGCCTATTGCATTACATCGTAGTTGATGTGTCAAGTTTTTACTTTAAATTGGAACGCCGCATCTAAAATGTCATTTTTTAAATCGAGGCAGTACACTTTCAAAATAGGATTCTTTTAGAAAAATGTGAAACATGCCACAAAAGCAAATGTGTAAATATTAAGGGCCTGTTAGATATAGATTATAAACTAGTTTTTAAATCAAAAATTATTTATTTGATCAAGAATGGTTAATAATGTCATGCTATAAAAACAATTTTTTTAGTCAAATAAACTATTTTTAATCAAATAAACTATTTTGGTCAAATAAACCAGTTTATAAATTACACCGAATGGGCACTAAATAAATATTGCTGCTTCATCTTTCTCATTGATCCATAGATTTCTTTTTCTTTTTTCCTTACAATAAAACATAATACAATAAAAGTGAAACTTATCCCGTCTTAAAACAGGAAGTACAACTCAGCACTAGAAAGAGATTATCTTCCTTATTTGATCTCTTTAATAGCATCTCGAATGCACTTCATTTATTATTTTTTAGATGTGTTACATAACTACAGATAAACGGAGTTATAAAAAAATTTCTCAAATGTATACTGACGAGGACTCTATCTAGTTGATGTAACAGACCAAAAAATAGACTCCGTCTACAAATTTGTCTAAATTTAGACGAAATTTTATACGGAGTGACTCAGCAAATTTAAATCCAACTCAACATTTTATTAAAAAAAAAAGTCGAACAAAAGAAATAAAAATTGAATACTCGTCAATTTAAAAAAAAAAAATGCCACATAAGTAGTAATATTGATTTTAAACGGAATTCATTGAAGATGGATTTTTAATTTAACCCTCTATTCTATAAACATAAAGCCATATAGATTGGAAGTCTATCTATTTTACCTCCTATGTGACTTCAATAAACAGAATACATTGGAGATGATCTGTGATAAGTGTCGATTTATACTTATTGGAACTATCAAAAGTGGACAATTGTATGTATTCTCAATGTGAATACATTGGAGACTCCAACGAATTTGTCGAGTAACTCGACAGGGAAGTGGATAAATTAAAAAATATATATTAATTCCATGGAATGGAGTTTGTCGAGTTGTTCGACAAAATGGCGTCAGGAAAAAAAAAAACAAATTCCAATAGTCAAAATCAAAGCTAGAGAAAGCTACCATTATTTCATTCAAAATTCAAAATGACTAATCTCAAATAATCTATAAATAACATTTATAATAAAAGTGAAAAACAAATCTAAAAATCTGCAAAGAAGTTACATTTTTTCGTAAACAGTAAAATAATTAAAAAATATAAAAAATAATAAAAATTATAATAAAGTAAACAATAAGCCAAATAGGGAAAAAAAATGTTGTCGAGTAACTCGACAAATTGTCCAGTTTGTCGAGTAACTGGAGTCTGTCGAGTTCTCGACAAAGGGTGAGACATGGGCTTTTGTCTTTTTTTTTTCTTTTTTTTTTCAAGTTACTCGATAACATTGCTTTTGAATATTTTTTTTAATTGTTGTCGAGCAACTCGACAACATTAGTTTTGAATTTTATTTTTGACTTTGTGGTATGTGGCATTTTATTCATATAAATAATTGAGCAACTCGGCAATCTCAAATTTCAGTTTGTCGAGTTCTTTGATAATTTAAGCACATGCATAGTTTTTTTACCCTATCATTTATTATAACATTGTATAATAAATTATATATGATATAAAATTATTATAATATACTTTATTTTAACAATTATAATAACACAGTGGAATGTAAATTTATTATAATAATTATGTCAATTTATTATACTAATTATATAAATTTTATTAAAATAATCAATTTTTAGTATAATTAATAATTATAATAAAACTTAATATGAATTTATTGTAAATAAAACATTTGTTTTTTAAAGTTGCAGTTGGTGGCTTATAACTGATCGATATATTAAATTATTATAATATATTTTATTTTATTTTATTTTAACAATTATGATAGCACAGTGGAATGCAAATTTATTATAATAATTATGTCAATTTATTACAATAATCAATTTATTATACACTGGAATAAAACGTTTACACAACAAATCTATAGAACAAATTTAACATAAAATGTTATCAAATTATTTAGAAAAAAAAATAAAAATCAAATGTTATCGACTTAAAAAATTTATTTTTCAAATTGCATGTGTACAATTTGTTTATAACATAAAACAAAAAGTTTAAGCATTATCATTAATTGTTGATTTTTTTCCATTTTTTTTCTCCTTATTCCAGTAGGATGTTTCGGTAAGCATTTTAGTAAGCCGAAACATGTCGTCGGAGTATCAAATTTTGATATGTGGTAGCTACATGAATATTCTATGTTCCTTGAAAATTTCATATTTTTCGATGATCGTTTTCTATGTCAAATGAATTTTTTTTAATCCATGACTAAGTGAAATTTTGAATATTTTTTTTTTACCTTTTTCCCCAGTTTGTCTTAAAACTCGACGAAATTAGTATTTCTTTTAAAAAAAAAAAAATTCTCAAATGACTTTTAGAGTTACTTGAGAAACAAAAAAAAAAAAAAAATTGGTGGCTTTCTCGAGTAACTCGAGAAAGCCACAAGAAAAATTATTTTTTTGGTGGCTCTCTCGAGCAACTCGAGAAAGCTACCAAATTTTTTTTTGTTTTGTATTTTTTTTTTTTTTTTTTTTGGTGGCTTTCTCTGGAAGCCACCAAAATTTTTATTTTTTTTTATTTTATTCTTTTTTTACTTTCTGGAGAAAGTCAAAAATTATTTAGAAAAAAAATTTTTTTTTTTTTTTTACTAATTTGCCGAGTTATGAGGCAAAATGGGGAAAAAGGGAAAAAAAATTTCAAAACTTCGCTTATTCATGGATTAACAAAAATTCATCTGTGTTCAATTTGCTTATAAAGAAAAAAAATTAAATGAAAATCTATTTGCTACTAAATTATAGAAAAGAAAAACACACCAAAAAAATAATAAATAAAGGTCCAAATACGCTCGACAAATACATACCCAAATTAAAAAATTATAAAAAAAAAAAATTAGTTTAAAATTGGCTAAAAAACCCCATTTTTATTGTTTGGGGGGTGTGTTTGTTAAAATACACATCCCCAATATTTAAAAAAAAAATTAAAAAAGGTTCAAAATGGTCTTTTAGCCCATTTTGATTTTTAGTGAAGGAGTAGGTGTTTGTCGTGTAACTCGACAAACACCCAAATACATTTTTAAAAAAAAAATTAAATAAATAAAAAAGCAAATTTAGGTGTGTGTTTGTCGAGTTTCTCGACAAACACACTCTAATATCAATGAAAATGGGCTTAACCTTTTAAGCCCATTTTGACTTTACAAATTTTTTTTTTATATAATTTTTTTATTTTAATCCAGCAAACCTTTGAATTGTAAAGTAAATTTTTTATATTTTTTTTTACAGATTATTCTAAATAAATGCTGCATATGTTTAAGAATCAAATTTATAAAAAAAAAATAGTGAATTAGAAATTAACCGTTCACGCCATCGACAAAATTATTTTTGAAATATTTTTGACTTTGTGGTATGTGGCATTTTATTCATATAAATAATTGAGCAACTCGGCAATCTCAAATTTCAGTTTGTCGAGTTCTTTGATAATTTAAGCACATGCATAGTTTTTTTATTGTATAATAAATTATATATGATATAAAATTATTATAATATACTTTATTTTAACAATTATAATAACACAGTGGAATGCAAATTTATTATAATAATTATGTCAATTTATTATACTAATTATATAAATTTTATTAAAATAATCAATTTTTAGTATAATTAATAATTATAATAAAACTTAATATAAATTTATTGTAAATAAAACATTTGTTTTTTAAAGTTGCAGTTGGTGGCTTATAACTGATCGATATATTAAATTATTATAATATATTATATTTTATTTTATTTTAACAATTATGATAATACAGTGGAATGCAAATTTATTATAATAATTATGTCAATTTATTACAATAATCAATTTATTATACACTGGAATAAAACGTTTACACAACAAATCTATAGAACAAATTTAACATAAAATGTTATCAAATTATTTAGAAAAAAAATAAAAATCAAATGTTATCGACTTAAAAAATTTATTTTTCAAATTGCATGTGTACAATTTGTTTATAACATAAAACAAAAAGTTTAAGCATTATCATTAATTGTTGATTTTTTTCCATTTTTTTCCTCCTTATTCCAGTAGAATGTTTCGGTAAGCATTTTAGTAAGCTGAAACATGCCGTCGGAGTATCAAATTTTGATATGTGGTAGCTACATGAGTATTCTATGTTCCTTGAAAATTTCATATTTTTCGGTGATCGTTTTCTATGTCAAATGAATTTTTTTTAATCCATGACTAAGTGAAATTTTGAATTTTTTTTAACTTATTTGATAAATGAAGGACATACATATTTGTATTTAATTGATTATTTATTAGGAGATATCAAAATAAAATATATATCATATAAATTTAATATATATCATAATCAATTAATACAATATATTATATATTCTTTTATTATGACTAATTTATCTAGTAACTTGACAAATCCAAATTTGAGATTCATGAGTTGGTTTAAAAATAACATGAAAAAACTAAAAAATAAAAAAATTTAAGTGTAGTACATAATTTAAATAAAAAAACTAAACTACAAAATGAACAATATGCATTGTTGAAGTTACTCGAGTAACTCGATAAACCCAAAATCAAGTTTGTCGAGTTACTTGATTAAAAATGTGATACGAAATCAATCTATTCAATAGCTCAAGTAGCTCGACAAACTGAAAATCGAGTTGTCGGAGTTACTTGACGAACGAACGAAATTTAAAATTTTCATTATTTTGTTTCCCTTTTTTATTTAAATGATGTCATACATTTAAATAATTTTTTATTCTTATTTAGTGGTGTTATTTTTCTAGAAACTCGTGAGTCTTAAATTTGGATTTGTCGAGTAACTCGATAAATAAAGCATATACAAAATTTTATTTAATGTTTCATTTATTAGAATATAGTAAAATAGAATATATATCATATAAATTTAATATATATCATAATCAATTAATACAATATATTTTATTTTATTTTATTTTAGCAATTAGTATAAAAAAATATTAGTAACATTATTGGTAAGAATGTTATAATTAATAGTTATAAAAAATAAAATATGTTGTTGATTTTTTTCATTGAAAAAAAAAATTAGAAATGTAAAAGCTCACCATAAAAAAAAAAAAAAAAAATTTTCATGAACAGTAACTTTTTCGAGTTACTATTCACCTCGTAAAAGTTTGTCGAGTTGAATAGTAACTCGACAAACTTTTTCGAATTTTAAAAAAAAAAAAAAATTTTTTTTTTTCATGAACAGTAACTTTTTCGAGTTACTATTCACCTCAAAAAAGTTTGTCGAGTTGAATAATAACTCGACAAACTTTTTCGAATTTTAAAAAAAAAAAAAAAAATTTTTTTCATGAACAGTAACTTTTTCGAGTTACTATTCACCCCGAAAAAGTTTGTCGAGTTAAATAGTAACTCGACAAACTTTTTCGATTTTTTTTTTTAAAAAAAAAGTTTCATGAACAGTAACTTTTTCGAGTTACTATTCATCTCGAAAAAGTTTGTCGAGTTGAATAGTAACTCGACAAACTTTTTCGAATTTAAAAAAAAAAAAAAAAAATTTTATAAAATTTTTGTCGAGTTACTGACAAAAAATAAATAAATAAATAAAGTCGAGTAACTCGACAAATGTAAAAATTAAATTTTTTTTTTTTTTTAAATTCGAGTTACTCGACAAAAGTAAAAAAAAAATTTTTTTTTTTTTTAAATTTGAGTAATTCGACAAAAGTTAAAATTTTCTTTTCTTTTTTTTAAATTCGAGTAACTCGACAAAAGTTAAATATTTTTTTTTTTTTAAATTCGAGTTACTCGACAAAAGTAAAAAAAAAATATTTTTTTTTTTTTTAAATTTGAGTAATTCGACAAAAGTTAAAATTTTCTTTTTTTTTTTGTTTTTTTTTTTTTAAATTCGAGTAACTCGACAAAAGTTAAATATTTTTTTGTTTTTTTTTTTTAAATTCGAGTAACTCGACAAAAGTTAAATATATATATATATTTTTTAAATTCGATTAACTCGACACAAGTTAAGAAAAAAAAAATTTTTTTTTTTTAAATTCGAGTAACTCGACATAATTTTAAAAAAAAAAATTTTTTTTGCTTTTTTAAATTCGAGTAACTTAACAAGATTTAAATATATATATATATATATATATATATATATATATATATATATATATATATATATATATATATATATTTAAAAAATTCGAGTAACTCTACAAAATTTTTAAAAAAAAATGTTTTTATTTTTTTTGGCTAGTAACTCGACAAATTTAAAAAAAAAAATTTATTTTTATTTTTTGTCGAGTAACTCAACAAATTTTAAAAAAAAAAATATATATATATATATATATATATATATATATATATATATCTTAAATTCGAGGAACTCGACAAAATGTAAAAAAAAAAAAATGTCGAAGAACTCGAGAAATTTAAAAAAATATTTTTTTTAAAAAAAGTCAAAATAAAATTGGGCTACTTTTTAAAAGTTGTAGGACTTCATATACATTTTTATTTTATTTTGTTGTTATTTGTTTTTTTTTATTATTTAAAGAGGTGGACAAAATAAAATTTGTAACGAAATTTAAAAGTCGGGGATGGCCAAAGCAAAAAAAAAAAGGTTATGGGTAAATTTGTTATAAAATGAAAAGAATGTGGACTAAAAGTGCAAATTACAAAAAAAAAAAAAAAAAAATTTAATGTTTCCCACTTTGTCGAGTTACTCGGTCCGAGTAACTCGACAAAGTGGGATAAATTAAAAAAAAAAATTTCCCCCCCTTTGCCTACTCGGCAAAGTGTGGAAATTTTTTTTTTTTTTTTTATATTTGTCATGAAAAAGTCCACCTACAAAAAAAAAAAAAAATTCTTAAACAGTCACTTTTCCATTGCACGTACGTGGGAAAAAAAAAACTTCAAAACTTCATTTAGTCATGGATTAACAAAAATTCATTTCACATAGAAAACGATCACCGAAAAATATGAAATTTTCAGGGAACATAGAATACTCATGTTGCTACCACATATCAAAATTTGACAGTCCGACGGCATATTTCGGCTTACTAAAATGCTAATCGAAACATTCTAGTTAGGTTTTTAGATTTATGCTGTCACAGTTTACAAAATTGTCTATAAATTGAGTTATATAACATGAAATTATGTAAAACCAATGCCAATGGTTAGGTAACCCATAGGGCTATCGTCTCCAACTGGAATTATGTAAAAATATTTAATATATAAGATGCAGTAAATGTTTGAGTTGGACAACAGAAACTGTATCTTAGAAAAACATGAAGTTTAGCAAAACCTTTCAACTTCACATCATTAACGTGTAACCAAAACATAGGAATCCACTAAAACTACCACAAAACCAAGGTCCAAAATATTTTAAGAAGATATTTACACTACTTAAAGTTTTTTGATTGGTTTATAATAGCGATTCCGGCACGCCGACGGCATAAATCCGAAAAACAGCCTAGGAGGTTTCGCGGTAAGTATTTTAGTATGCCTAAACATGCCGTCGGACTACTAATTTTTGGTATGTGGTAGCTACCTGAGTATTCTATGTCCCTTGAAAATTTCGTATTGTTCGGTGATCGTTTTATATGTCAAAATTTTTTTTGTTACTCTATGACTAGGTGAATAAAAATTTCAAAATAAGGGCACTGTTACAAAAATTTCTTCACCCGGTCATGGAGTAACAAAAATTTGTTTGACATAGAAAACGATAACCGAAAAATATGAAATTTTCAGGGAACATAGAATACTCATTTAGCTACCACATATCAAAATTTTATAGTCCGACGGCATGTTTCGGCTTATTAAAATGCTCACCGAAACACCATAGGCAGTTTCTTGGATTTATACGGACGTAGTTTACAAAATTGTCCATAACTTGAGTTATATACCATGAAATTATGTGAAATCAAAGCAAATGGTTAGGTAACCCATAGAGCTATCGTCTCCCACTGGAATTATGTAAAAATACTTAATATATAAGGTGCAGCATATTTTTGAGTTGGTCAACAGAAAGTGCAGTTTCGAGAAACAATTCACCCAATCATGGAGCAAAAAATATTTATTTGACATAGAAAACGATTACCGAACAATATAAAATTTTCACGAAACGTAGAATACCCATGTAGCTAACACATATAAAAATTTGATAATCCGACGGCATGTTTTGACACACTAAAATGCTCACCGAAACATCACAGGCAGTTTCTCGGATTCATGCTATCGCAATTTAAAAAATTGTCCATAACTTGAGTTATATAATATGAAATCATGTGAAACCAAAGCCAATGGTTTAGGTAACCCATAGAGCTATCGTCTCCAACTGGAATTATGTAAAAATACTTAATATATAAGGTACAACATATTTTTGAGTTGATGAACAGAAAGACAATTTAGAGAAACAATTCACTCGGTCATGGAGTAAAAAAAATTTATTTGACATCGAAAACGATCACCGAACAATATGAAATTTTCAAGGAACGTAGAATACCCATGTAGCTACCACATATAAAAATTTTATAGTCCGACGGTATGTTTCGGCATACTAAAATGATCACCAAAACATCTAAGTCAAATTCTCGGATTCATACTGTCGCAGTTTACAAAAATATCCATACCTTGAGTTATACAACATGAAATTATGTGAAACCAAATCCAATGGTTAGGTAACCCATAGGGATATCGTGTCCAACTGGAATTATGTAAAAATACTTAATGTATAAAGTGCAGCAAATATTTATGTTGGACAAAAAAAACTGTAGTTTAGAGAAAATGAAATTTAGCAAAACCTTTAAGAATCGATTGTATTTCGTCATTTGTTCTCCATAGCAACTGAGGATAAAAAAGCACCAAATTTGATGACTTATTAAGGAAAAAATGAATATATATTGACTATAATATATAAGAAGTCAATAATTGCGGCTAAAAGACACTTATATATGTATATTAAAACAAATAAAAGAAAAGAAAAGATGAAGAAGTCAAAAAATGCGGCCATAGATATTAATTTAATATACAAAAAGTGTCAAAAGATTAGGACAAAATGGTGAGATTTGAACAAAATTAAGACTAATACTACATGAAAACGACGTCGCGTTGGTTGAAGGGTGAATAGTAAATATACCATAGACACTTATATTATAGTATAGATATACTAGTTTTGGCTACGTGCAATGCACGTATGTAAAAAATGCAGGGAAAAGTTTTAGAATTATTCATACAATTATTTTTAAAATAAAAAAAAAATATGAAAATGGTTAATATAACATGTATAAAAAAATATTTGAAATTAAATTATTCATACAATTATTTACCTTTTTTTTTTCCTTGTGTCAAAGAAAATGGGTTTAAAAAAAATAAATTGGTGAACAGTAAAATAAAGATCATTGCCGAGAATTTTACTGTTGACGCTTTTTTTTTTTTTTAATGTGGCAACATTATACAAAATAAAAACATTCAATTTGTGCAAAACGAAATAAAAAAGAATAATAAAAATTTGAATGAAAAGGTGTAAAAAAAAATAAAAATATTCAATTTGCCACCAAGATTTCACGGGAATTTTGAAATTCTTGAATGGCATTTTTTAGCATTTATTGAGAATAATTTGTAAAAGGTAAAATAAAAAAAACAAGATTAGTCAAAAATTGAATAAAAATTAAGTGTAAAAGAAAAAAAAAATAAAAAAAATAAATTAAAGATTTTTTTTTAAGTTGTGGGCATATCCCAACGATTTTAAAACAATAGGGACCTTTTCTGCAATTATTCCTTTAAAAAAAAAAACCTTTTACTATTTATGGCAATCAATATTGCCGAGCAATCTCGGCAATCACTGTTCACATAAATTTTTTTTTATTTTTTTAATTGTGTCAAAGAAAATTGGCTAAAAAAAAAAAAAATTTTTTTTTAATGTGAACAGTGATGCCGAGCAATCTCGGCAATCACTGATCACATAATTTTTTTTTTTTTTTAAAATTGTGTCAAAGAAAATTGACTAAAAAAATTTTTTTTTTTAAATGTGAACAGTGATTGCCGAGCAATCTTGGCAATCACTGTTCAAAAAAAAAAATTTTTTTAATATGAACAGTGAAATTTTTTTTTTTTTTTTTATTGTGTCAAAGAAAATTGGCTAAAAAAAAAAAATTTAATGTGAACAGTGATTGCCGAGATTGCTCGGCAATCACTGTTCAAAAAAGTTTTTTTTATTGTGTCAAAGAAAATTGGCTAAAAAAAAAAATTTTTTTTTTAAAATGTGAACAGTGATTGCCGAGATTTGATTGCCGAGCAATCTCGGTAATCACTGTTCAAATTTTTTTTTTTTTTTTTAAAAAAATTGTGTCAAAGAAAATTGGCTAAAAAAAAAATTTTTTTTTTAATGTGAACAGTGATTGCCGAGCCATCTCGGCAATCAATTTTGATTGCCGAGATGGCTCGGCAACTGTTAATTAATTTTTTTTTTTAAATGTGTCAAAGAAAATGGGCTTAAAAAAAATGGTGAACAGTAAAATAAAGATGTACCACATGCAAAAAAACAAAGCAAACAACAACATCATTTTTCTCAATAAATTTGGAATTGGCTTCATGAATCCTTTTTCATTATTTTGTTCAGGTAGCTACAATGTCAATGTAACAATGTAACAGTAAGTACACTTTGTTTCCACAAGTAAAAATTAATCATTCGAGCATATGACAAATTTACAAAATCATACATTTGAGCAAACCAATGTGTTCATACAGATGGAACAACACCTACAACTTAGGTGATGTAGTTAAATTCCCACAAGAAACATAAAGCCATACCTATAGCTCTGGAGCTCTTTGCTTTGTTCTCTTAGAAGATCTTCTTTGGCCCATGCCTGCTAAAGTGGATAAAGAGGATAACTAACAAAACAATCACCAAGCATAAATTGAGAAAGAAAAGACATAAATTATGACACTGACATCTTCATTATCCAATCTGATTGCATTCAACTCTCTTTCCTTCTCTTCAATCTTTCTCTCTAGCTCGTGTATCTGCTGCCCCCTTTTATGCAGTTGTTCCTAGAGAATCAATTGAAACCCACAAGTTAGTTTCCATGAATGCATGATTCAACCATACCCATATATCTAAAGAAGTGTGCGAAGACTTGACAAAAACATTAAAAACCTGAAGCTTAATATTGGCATTTGCATGCTTTTAGATCTGAGCATCGAATGTACTCTGTATCTCCATAATATTGGATTTTGCAATGACCTGTGCCCGAAGCCCAATCTCCATGTGCTGCAACTGCTCTCTTTGTTTCAACACGGTGTGAAGTCTCTGCTGCAAAATATCATTCTCCAAACCTCCATCAATAGCTATCGAGCAGAAATCCACATCGGTAGGTTCCCTCTCTTGCTGCACCTTAATATAACAACCAATGATGGTTGCCAAATTGCTCGGCAACCAAGACCAAGCTGGTTGCCGAGATACTCGACAATCAGCTTTGGTTACCGAGATACTCATTACCAGGATAAGTTAAAATATTTTGTAGACATTATTGGACAGATAAATTTTATTAATAAACCAAACATGTTGTAAGAGATTATTAGTATAAATTATACACACACACACACACACACACACACACACACACACACATATATACAGAGAGACGCACTGTTGCAAATTTGAATCGTTTTTTCAATTTCTCCCGTCAGTTCTATTCTCAGTTTCTGTCATATGTATGTAATTTTGCTTGTACATCTGGTGTATGTATAAATGATTGAAGCATGGAAAAAGTTTTCATTTTTGGTTATTGATTCATAAGTCTGAGCTTTAATTGATTTCGTTTATTAATTAGAGTGGTGTTTTCTGCAATTCTAGTGTTCATCTCAGCTTTGATTGAGAGAGAGAAGAGATTTTTTTGGGTGAAATATTGGACAAAGTAAAAAATTGCGGCTGGCTTCATTGTCAAAACGATGTCGTGTTGGACGAAAAAAGCTACAGTAAAAAAATTAAGGCTCTTATATTATTGTAAGGATATATATTAGTGCCTTTTAGCCGCAATTATTGACTTCTTATATATTATAGTAAAGATATATTCATTTTTCCCTTAATAAGTCATCAAATTTGGTGTTTTTTTATCCCCATTTGCTATGGGGAACAAATGACGAAATACAATCGATTCCTAAAGGTTTTGCTAAATTTTATTTTCTCTAAACTGCAGTTTTTGTTGTCCAACTTAAATATTTGCTGCACTTTATGCATTAAGTATTTTTACATAATTCTAGTTGGAGACGATATCCCTATGGGTTACCTAACCATTGGCTTTGGCTTCACATAATTTCATGTTATATAACTCAAGTTATAGACAATTTTGTAAACTGAGACAGCATGAATCCAAGAAACTACCTTAGATGTTTCGATGAGCATTTTAGTATGTCGAAACATGCCGTCAGACTATCAAATTTCTATATATGGTAGCTACATGGGTATTCTACGTTTCTTGAAAATTTCATATTGTTCGGTGATCGTTTTCTATGTCAAAGAAATGTTTTTTACTCCATGACCGGGTGAATTGTTTCTCTAAACTGTAGTTTCTGTTGACCAACTCAAAAATATGTTGCACCTTATATATTAAGTATTTTTATATAATTTCAGTTGAAGACGATAGCTCTATGTGTTACCTAACCATTGGCTTTGGTTTCACATAATTTCATGTTATATAACTCAAGTTATAGACAATTTTGTAAACTACGACCGCATGAATCCGAGAAACTGCCTAGGATGTTTCAGTGAGCATTTTCGTAAGCCGAAACATGTCTTCGGACTATCAAATTTTGATATATGGTAGCTAAATGAGTATTCTATATTTCCTGAAAATTTCATATTTTTCGGTGATCGTTTTCTATGTCAAAGAAATTTTTGTTACTCAGTGACCGGGTGAAGAAATTTTAGTAATACTGTCCTTATTTTGAAAATTTTCTTCACCTGGTCATGAAGTAACAAAAATTTATTTGCCATAGAAAACGATTACTGAACAATATGAAATTTTTAGGAGACATATAATACTCAGGTAGCTACCACATATTAAAAATTGGTAGTCCGACGGCATGTTTATGTATACTAAAATGCTCACCGAAACCTCCTAAGCAATTTTTTGAATTCATGCCGTCGACGTGCTGGAATCACTATTATAAACCAATCAAAAAACTTTAATTAGTGTAAATATCTTTTTAAACTTTTGTGGACCTTAGTTTTGTGGTAGTTTTAGTGGATTCCCATGTTTTGATTACAAGTTAATGATGTGAACTTACAGGTTTTGCTAAACTTCATGTTTATCTAAGCTACAGTTTCTATTGTCCAACTCAAAAATCTGCTGCACCTTATATATTAAGAATTTTTATATAAGTCTAGTTGGAGACGATAGCCCTATGGGTTACCTAACCATTGGCTTTGGTTTCACATAATTTCATGTTATATAACTCAAGTTATGGACAATTTTGTAAACTGCGACCGCATAAATCCGAGAAACTGCCTAGGATGTTTCGGTGAGCATTTTCGTAAGCCGAAACATGCCGTCGGACTATCAAATTTTTATATGTGGTATCTAAATGAGTATTCTATGTTTTCTGAAAATTTCATATTTTTCGGTGATCGTTTTCTATGTCAAAGAAATTTTTGTTACTCAGTGACCGGGTGAAGAAATTTTAGTAACACTGCCCTTATTTTGAAAATTTTCTTCACCTGGTCATGGAGTAACAAAAAATTATTTGACATAGAAAACGATCACCGAACAATACGAAATTTTTAGGGGACATATAATACTCAGGTAGCTACCACATATTAAAAATTGGTAGTCCGACGTCATATTTAGGCATACTAAAATACTCACCGAGTAACTCGGCAAAGTCATTTCAATTTTTTTTTTTTTTTTAAGACTTTGCCGAGTAACTCGGCAAAGTCATTTCACTTTTTTTTTTATTTTATTATTATTTGTTGTTTGGGCTTTTAGCTCTTTTATTATTATTTTTTTTTTTGTAATTTACACTTTTGGTCTACAACCTTTTTAATTTATAACAAATTTACTCATAATCTTTTTTTTTAGTCTTGACCATCTCCGGCCTTTGAATTTTGTTGCAAATTTTGTTTTGTCCTCCTCTTTAAATAAACAAAATAAAATAAAATTGTAAATATTTTATTTTTACTAGACAATATTTTTGTACATTTTTTCTAAATATGTTTTTTATTTTGGAATTTTTTTTTTTGTTTTTTTGGATTTTTGTCGCATTACTCGACAAACTTTTTTTTTTTTTAATAAGATTAATGCTTAATATCATTTTATTGAGTTACTCAACAAAGTCCAATTTGACAATTTTTTAACATTTTTTTTTTGTTGAGTTACTCGATAAAGGGGAATTTTTTTTTAACTTTTTGAGTTTTTTGGTAGAAAAAAAATTAAATTTTTTTGGTCGAGTAACTCGACAAAGGGGAAAAAAATTAAATGTTGGAGATAGTCAATGGTAAAAAAATAAAAATTGTGGGTGAATTAGTTACAAATTTAAAAAATTGAGACTAAAAGCGCAAATTAAAAAAAAAAAAAAAAAAGCAAAATTGTCAAATTCAAATTTACTCGACAAAGCCCAAAAAAAAGAGGAAAAAAAATGAAAAAACTCGACCAAAATGAAAAAATTGCGGCTAAAAGGATTAATCTAATTTAAAAAAATAGTGTCAAAAATTGATGTCAAGTAACTCGACCAAATTAGACTTTGTTGAGTAATTCGACAAAATGATATTAAGCATTAATCTTATTTTTTTAAAAAAATTTGTTGTCTAATGCGACAAAAATCCAAAAAAAGAAAAAAAAATTTCCAAAATAAAAAACATATTTATAAAAAATTTAAAAAAATGTTGTACAGTAAAAATAAAATATTTACAATTTTATTTTATTTTGTTGTTATTAGTTTTTATTTTGTTTATTTAAAGAGGAGAATAAAACAAAATTTGCAACATAATTCAAAGGTCGGGAATGATCAATGCTAAAAAAAATTATGGGTAAATTTGTTATAAATTAAAAAGGTTGTGAACCAAAAGTATAAATAAAAAAAAGAGCTAAAAGCCCACAAAAAAAAAAAAAAAAAAAAAAAAAAAACCATTGAAGGTGTATAAGAAAAACTCATTTATATGAATGGCTTGAGACTTGATGGTTTAAGCTCTTTGTTCCTTCACAAGGACCACAACATGGGCAACTCGACAAAATGGGAGTCAAATTTTGTCGAGTTGCTCGACAAAATCGGAGAACTGAACAAAATGTGACTCCCATTTTGTCGAGAAACTCAACAAAATGAAATGCTATATCATTTTGTCGAGTTTCTCGACTTCCATTTTTTTTTTTTTTTCTCTCTTCTTCTTTCCCCTATTTTTCTTTTAAACCCTAGATCTCACTGTGATGATTTTCTTGTTTACATTTTTTCTTGTTGTTATTAGTTTTTGTTGACGTCGGAACCTGCAACGTCCACGTGTCAACAGATCTCCAGTCACTCCTCTGCCAACTCGTATGTTACCAGCACACTAGGACAATCGTTAGACACCAAGATCTCCGAAGAAAAAGGGTCCGGCAATCGTTGGAACTCCGACGATGAAGTCAACAGCCGGTATATGGGTGATACACGGGGGGTGGAAATAATAGGGTGTAGGAGAGACAAGCAGGCAGAGATTTGAGCAGAGTTTAGAGTGGGATTCTTAGGCATAAAAGAGTGCGTACCTTGGAACAACCGGAGACGTTGCATTTATAGCGCAAGAGTTTTCATTGATTTAGGAGACAAATCAATTTGATACCCAATCGGATCCTCTTTCCTTATGTGATAAAGATCATCCCTTACCCATACAATCTCCGAGATTATCTTCCTTCTTTGAGTTTATCACATTGCATGATTTTAGGAGATTATGATTCGGTTTCCTTGTGAGGATTCGTGCGCCAAATCAACGCGATCTTTCCTTAATTACTTCTCTGGTTATTCCGGCATATCGTGCTGCCTGCTAGTTATAAATGATACGAAGTCTGGCGAGGCCCTATGGATCGACCGTGAGTGTCGAGTCCCTCCACGAGCCCCACAGATTTCTGGCTGCCGAAGGCCAAGGCGTACGATAGGCCTTCGGGCGCTTTATCAGAACTTCCGAGGCCCTAGCAGGGCCCAGCTGGGGTTCTTGATGGGCCTTGGATGGAGTCCTTGCTGACGTGGAAGCCATATCAGAATCATGTGGTAACAGTTTTTATTTTCTTGTTCTTGTTTTTATTTTCTTGTTGTTAACAATAAAAATTTTTACTGGATAACAAATTTTGTTTTGTCCTCCTCTTTTCAATTTTTTTTTTCTTTTTTTGGATTTTTGTCGCGTTACTCGACAAAATTTTTTTTTAAATAAGATTAATGCTTCATATCATTTTGTCGAGTTACTCAACAAATGTCCAAATGCGCTCGACAAATACATACCCAAATTAAAAAATAAAAAAAAAAGTTAGTTTAAAATGGGCTAAAAAGCCCATTTTTATTGTTTGGGGGGTGTGTTTGTTAAATACACACCCCAATATAAAAATAAAAAAAAATTAAAAAAAATTCAAAATGAGCTAAAAGTCCATTTTGATTTTAAGTGGAGAAGTGGATGTTACATATATTTTTTAAAAAAAAAAATTTAAAGCAAATTTGGGTGTGTGTTTGTCAAGTTTCTCGACAAACACACACTCATATCAATCAAAATGGGCTTTTGATCCCATTTTGACTTTACAATATATATATATATATATATATATATATATATATTACTTTGCCGAGTTACTCGGCAAAGTTATTTGATTTTTTTTTTTTTACTTACTTTGCCGAGTTGCTCGGCAAAGTCATTTGATTTTTTTCTTCTTTTTTTTAAAACTTTGCCGAGTTACCTCGGCAAAGTCATTTGGAATATATATTTTTTTTTCTTTATTTAGTTGTGTGGGCTTTTATCTTTTTTTTTTTTTTTTTTTTTGTAATTTGTACTTTTGGTTCACAACCTTTTCAATTTATAACAAATTTATCCATAACTTTTTTTTTTTAGCATTGGCCATCCCCGACCTTTGAATTTTGTTGCAAATTTTATTTTGTCCTTCTCTTTAAATAAACAAGATAAAAACTAATAACAACAAAATAAAATAAAATTGTAAATATTTTATTTTTACTGGACAACATTATTTTTTATTTTTTCTAAATATGTTTTTTATGTTTGAATTTTTTTTTTCTTTTTTTGTGTTTTTGTTGCGTTACTCGACTAATTTTTTTTTAAAATAAAATTAATGCTTAATATCATTTTGTCGAGTTACTCAACAAAGGTCCAAATGTGCTCGACAAATACATACCCAAATTAAAAAATTAAAAAACTAAAAAAAAATTAGTTTAAAATGGGCTAAAAAGCCCACTTTTATTGTTTGGGGGTGTGTTTGTTAAATACACACCCCAATATAAAAATATATATATATATATATACACCCAAATATATATTAAAAAAATATATTTAAAATGTCTAAGTGGGCTTTTAGCCTTTTTTTTTTTTATTGTTGGGTTTGTTTGATTGTTTAGGGGGTGGAGTTTGAGTTTGTCGAGTTGGGGGGATTGTTTGATTGTTGGAGGGTTTGAGTTTGTCGAGTTGCATGACAAACTCAAACCCAAATAGTATAAAAAAAAAAAAAATTAAAACAGTAAAATCATTATTGGGTGGTCACCAAAATATAAAAAAAATAATTTAAAAAAGTCAAATTGGGCAATTTTGCACCCAAATATATATAAAAAAATAATTAAGAAAGATTAAAATGGTCCCATTTTGATTGTTGGCTCGACAAACACACACCGAAATAAAAAAAATTAAATGCTCGACATTTTAAAAAAAATACATAAATATAATTTCTCATTTGTTCATGTTCTATTTTTTTTTTTGGTCGAACTCCAGTTAACAAAAAGTCGAGTTATCTGTCAAATTTTTGTATTTTTTTCTTTATTGTATTTTTTTTAGAGTTACTCGACAAAACCAAAGCCAAATCTTTAAAAAAAAAATAGCAAAGCCAACAAAAGCTATTTTATAAAAATTTAATGCAAATTTGTAAGACAAAAGGGTGATCGTTGGATGGCCAATGCCCAAAAAAAAAGTTGGGGTAGATTAGTTACAAATTTGAAAGGTTTGGACCAAAAGCGCAAATTAAAAAAATGAAACAAAGTCAAAATCAAAATGGGCAACTTTTTAAAAGTTAGGGCTTCATTTACATTTTTATTTTATTTTGTTGTTATTAGTTTTTTTTTTATTTAAAAAGGAGGACAAAATAAAATTTGCAACAAAATTCAAAGGTCGGGGATGACCAATGTTAAAAAAAAATGTTAGGGGTAAATTTGTTATAAAATGAAAAGATTGTAGACCAAAAGTGCAAATTACAAAAAAAAAAAATCACACACTTTGCCGAGTAACTCAGCAAAGTGGAAAAAAAAATTGAAACACTTTGCCGAGTAACTCGGCAAAGTGGGAAAAAAAAATTAGTAATAATTTCAAACAGTTTGCCGAGTAACTCGGCAAAGTGAAAAAAAAATTAAAAAAAATAATTTCAAAAAACTTGTCGAGTAACTCAACAAAGTAAAAAAAAAAAAAAAAATTCATAAACTTTGTCGAGTAACTCGACAAAGTCATTAAAAAAAAATTTCAAAAATTCAAAAGACTTTGTCGTGCAACTCGACAAAATCATTAAAAAAAATTAAAAAATTCAAACAAATCCCTTATTTTGTCATCAAACTCTTTGTTGGGAGGATATTTTGGCAAGCTTGAAGGATCATAAGGATGTGGCCTTGTTGCAAACAACTGCAAAATACAGCACATGCCATATATGACTTTCCATTTGCTTAGTTTCTCGCGTAAAATAAAGAGAAGTGAGAACTCCATATACAAATATAAAAAAATTATTAGAGAGTGATCCATGACATGAAAAGATAGATTTTATGGGGTATATAATCTTTGAGCAAAAAACAAGAGCAAAACGAATATTGGACTTATTCTTCCTCAACGCTCCCTAGCTCACTCTATACTTCAGCTTCATTTATATTTGTTTGTCCCAGTTGAGTACATCATTCTTCCTTTAAAGTATCACAAAGAATATTATTGTACTTTGTGCATAATTGTAAAGACTGTTATCATTAATTGTTACAATTATAAAATTCAGGACGCCATCGACTACATTTCCTCGCGCTAAGAATAAGCTTAAGCCCATAAGCTTGCCGGAGGATGTTTACATTAGTAAATTCTTTCAGAAGAACCCAGATTCAAAGCACGAAGATCCTATCAAGTAATGTATGTCTTTATGCATTATGTGTACCCTTTTTAGTGTTATCTCAAAATGATGTCAAGTTTTAATTTTGCAATGTTTTGCTTAATATTTTTATTCCACTCTTGTTATATTAATATTTTTTGTTCGGCCAATTTTGAGAACTTATTAATTCAAATCTTGTGCGCTTTTGAAAATTGTAAAATCTATCACCATTGTTTGTCAATTCTCCTTCAATATAATTTAATTATGTCATTATTGTATTAATAATAATTTGCTGGATTGTTATTGGTTGCTATGTTTAATACCAAAATGACATCCTTGAACATGTGAAATGTTTTAGTAATGCTTTGTAATGTGATTCTTTAGCAACTAAATGTGATGAAATATTTTTTATTATGTCTTCATATATATCTATAAAAAATCTGTACTAAACTACTTGTTGTCGGCCAACCTGATTTGTCCACCCCTGGTGTCAGACTACTCAGCATGGATCAAAGATAAAGCCTTTGATTGACTTTTGGTCCGGGCTCGCCGAAGTCCAGTTCGGATACTGCGATAAAAAGGTCATCTCAGTTCGGACCTCGTTCCCTCTGCTCCAGTTCGGATCCTGCCATATCATGTCATTGTCACATCAGCAGCTTATTTGTCTGACAGGCGCCGTCTCACATTAAATGCCTATAAAGGGAATATCTTGTAAACATTAAATGCATAGGTTGGCCATTTAATGCCTAGACTAGCATTGAAGGAATACATAATCATTACATATTCTCCTATAAATAGGAGAAATAAATGTCATTAATGGGGATTCAACTGAGAAATAAGAACACTCTCACGAAAATACAGACAAACAAGTCTTCCTACGTATTTACCTATCTGCCACTTACTACGGTCGTAACCGACCTCAATACTTATCCTTTAAGTTGGCTAGGAATCAGTGTAAACCATTTCCCAACATCAACAGTTTGGCGCTAGAAGGAGGGGTGAACCTCCGATATTCCACAAACCCATTGAAATCATCATACCTAAGCACTTTAACCCACAAAAAGACCCCAACATGAGCCGCAGTCACGACTCCAGGATTCGTAGCCACGGAAGGACCGGAAGCCAACATGTTAATCTTCCCCAGGTCTTCCGTCGCAGACAACAAGGAGAAACTTCAGCTCAGCCGCACGCACCTGAAAAGGATGCAGTTCTACAGAAGCTTGAATACCTAACTCGAGCTATCGAACGGCTTGAGAAGAACCAAGCTACCACCAAACAAATTTCCGACTCAGAAGCAGAGTCTCCAGCACGTGACAAATCCGAAGATCGCCGCGTAAAAAGAAGACTAGATTTTGGTGATAGAAGCTCATCAGAGAACAAGTGAGGAAAAAGCATTAACTCTAGTCCTTCCAAGAAAGCTACCACGCAGTGCTTAGCCAGTGTCTTTGACCGTCTAGGTCAACCCCCCCGAACCCCACGGGGGCTGAAGGTGCAAAAAAAGGAAGGAGCCTCGTCCATGGCGGCATCAAGTGTACAAAACACTCCGGACAAGCTTGAACTAATGAAGCAACGGTTGGCCGAACTGGAAGCAAAACAAAAGAACACCTCGGAAGAATATGCCACCGACAGACACTCTCCATTCACGGAGGATATCTTGGCAAAACCCCTGCCAGAAAAGTTAAAAATGCCACAGTTAACTAGTTACGAGGATGGCAACGATCCTGTCGGTCATCTCGACAGATACACCTCCTGAATGGAACTACAAGGAGCCAGTGACGCAATCATGTGCCGAGCTTTCCCTATTACCTTCGGGAACAGAGTGATGAGGTGGTTCAAAAAATTACCACAGCGCTCCATTCGGAGTTGGAATGACCTGTCAAGCCAGTTCGTCTCTACCTTTATGGGGGCAAGAACTCGATCTACTTCGAAAGAACGCCTTGTCAGCATCAAACAAGGCCGAACTGAATCGTTAAGATCCTACATGGACCGATTCAGTAAGAGGATAGTGGAGGTAGATAAAATTTCTGATGACGCCGCCCTGATGGCAGTCTTGTCAGGGTTGCGAACAAAAACTCAATTCTGGTGGTCTGTCCACGAGGACGGACCAGCAACATACCAAGAATTCCTGGCTAGAGCTGAAAAGCACATCAGTGCCGAGGAGGCCACCTCAGACCAAGAGAATGATAAGTCCGACTAGAGAGACAACGCTAAGGGCAAAGAGAAAGACCTCAAACCAGAGAAGAAAGAAAACCCAAAGAAAGGACTGGATTTCCAGCATCCAGGTCGGACTAGGCCAGCCCCGCCAAGGTTCCAGGGATATCACATCTTGAATACTTCGCTTTAGAATGTCCTAATGAAAACTAAAGACAAGGACATCCTCAAGAAGCCCACTCCTATGAGGGCGCACTCATCCGAGCTCAACCAGAGGAAATACTACAGATATCACCGGTCCACCGGGCACGACACCGACGACTGCCGAGACTTGAAAGGAGAAATAGAGAGCCTCATCAGGCGAGGCCATCTAAAAGAGTTCCTAGCACGGCCGTTTGGAGGAGGTGAGCTACCCCGTCTGCAAGACCGGACAGAACTACCACCTCCACCTCCGCCTCAGCAAGGACGAGGAGAGATTCACATGATAGTAGGAGGAAGTCAATACCTGGAAGGGTCCAGAAGACAGTGCCGCAAGCTTTCTAAGGAAGCTCATACCAGCTACCAAGTGCTGTCAGGCGTCATAACTAATCCAGAAGCAGAGAAGTTCTCCTTCTCCGAAGAAGACGCGTCCCATGTACTGCAACCACACTCGGATGCACTCGTCATCACCATGCCAGTATCTGAAATTGATATTCATCGAACACTGGTAGACGACAGAAGCTCTGTGAATGTTCTATATCTGAGAACGTTCAAGCAAATGGAAATTGACGCCCGACATGTCAGGCCTTTCCCGAAGCCCCTACAAGGGTTCATTGGGGACTACGTGACTCCGAAGGGACAAATCGCACTCGTAGTCGAGCTCGGACTACCTCCCTGCTACAGGAGGATCATCGTAGATTTCGTAATTGTAGACCTCCCGTCTAATGACAATGCTATTCTAGGACGACCAATACTGCACGAACTTAAAGCAACCGCATCCATCTACCACTATGCTATCAAATTCCCCACTTCCCACGGGGTGGGAATAGTACGAGGAAGTCAGCTAGTGGCAAGAAGCTGTAACATCACCTTCCCCCGAGTGGAAGTAGACATGCTCCAAGAAGAGCTCGAACTTCCAGCACATAGGTCAAATATGGATAAACCGACAAAAGACCGGGTGGAAGAATTAGGTCGTCTAGACCCCAGGTCGGACCTACAGGAGAGACAGGCCGAATCGGTAGAAGAGCTAGAGCTGATAAAGGTCGACCTCAGTCATCCTGAGAAAGTCCTCCGCATCGGAAAAGAGCTCAATGAATCAATAAAGTCCCAACTCACGGCCTTTCTAAAAAGCAATATTGATGTCTTCGCTTAGGAACATGCAGACATGGAGTGGATAGACCCCAAAATCTCATGCCACAGACTGAACATAAGCCCGGACGTCAAACCAAAGCAACAGTGCCGACGTCTTCTTAACCCATAAAGGTATGAAGCCCTTGCCAAAGAAGTCGACAAGCTACTCAAGTGTGGCTTCATCAGAGAATCACTTTACCCTCGATGGGTGGCCAACCCCGTCTTGGTAAAAAAGAGCAACGAGTCTTGGAGAGTATGCATCGACTTCACCGACCTGAACAAAACATGTCCCAAAGACAGCTTTCCACTCCCTCGAATAGACCAAATGGTGGACGCCACAGCCGGGCATGAGCTGCTGAGCTTATGGACGCATACTCCGGATACAATCAAATAGCAATGCACGAAAGTGATCAAGAGAATACCTCTTTCATTACTGATCGAGGTTTGTACTGCTATCGAGTTATGCCTTTCGGACTGAAAAATGCCAGAGCAACTTATCAACGACTGGTCAACTCAATGTTTTCCAAGCTCATCGAAAAAACCATGGAGGTATACGTTGACGATATGCTTGTTAAAAGCACTAAGGCGACAGATCACATCCAACACCTTGCTGAAATGTTCTCTGTACTAAGAAAGTATAAGATGAAGCTCAATCCTACCAAATGCTCATTCGGCGTGGGATCGAGAAAATTCTTGGGCTACATGGTCCACCAGAGGGGCATTGAGGCCAACCCGGAGAAGATTAGAGCTCTTCAAGAAATGAGACCTCCTACCAAAATCAAAGAGGTACAGAGCCTAACTGGACGGATAGCAGTACTCAGTCGTTTTGTTTCAAAATCAACCGACAAGTGCAAACCCTTCTTTGACGCTCTACGAGGCGGCAAGGAGCTCAAGTGGAATGAAGCATGCCAGCTAGCCTTCGAAGAACTGAAAAAACAACTAGCACGACCTCCATTGTTATCAAAACCCATGGATGGGGAAGTCCTTACCCTCTACCTAGCGGTCTCACAGCACTCTATCAGCTTGGTTTTAATCAGATCGGACGAAGGAATCCAACGCCCGGTGTATTACGTCAGCCAGGCTCTACATGATGCTGAGCTCAGATATAGCCCCATGGAAAAGCTGGCATATGCAATCGTCATGTCTGCAAGGAAGCTCAGACCATATTTCTTGCAACATCCAGTAGAGGTTCTATCAAACTATCTCCTGAGGCAGGTCCTACAAAAACCAGACACATCTGGACGACTTGTGAAATGGGCAGTAGAGCTCGGACAGTTCGAGCTCCACTTTAGACCCCGGACTTCAATCAAAGGTCAAGCTCTAGTTGACTTCGTTGCCGAGTTCAACCCGGACACAAGGCCCAGTGCCAAACAAGAAGAATGTTGGACTCTCTTCGTAGATGGATCGTCAACCGAAACGCGCGCAGGAGCTGGGGTGGTCCTGATGAGTCCAGACATGGAACCACTTTGTGAGTCCTTGCGGTTTGATTTTCATGCATGTAACAACATGGCTGAATACGAGGCCCTGATCACCGGCCTGAGGTTTGCAAGAGGTATGGGAGCACTCAAACTGCTCGTATACAGCGACTCCCAGCTAGTAGTCAATCAAATCAACAGGTCCTATCAAACCAAGGACGAGAGGATGGCGTCTTACTCCCAGATAGTGGAACAAGAACTCAAATCATTCAACACTGTCGAGGTCAGGCAAATCCCGAGAACTCAAAACAGCCTCGCCGACGCTCTAGCATGGCTCGCTACCAGTGAGGGTATAGTTGAATTGGAGAATATCCCAATTGGGAGAGTCAGCAGTCCAGCAATTAGTCAGCCCGAGCTCAGCCTCACCATGGCCGAACTGAAACCTAGCTGGACGGACGAGATCATCCAATTCTTAAAGAATGCCAAGGTTCTCCCAGATAACACCGAGGCAAGAAAATTAAGGATCAGAGCAGCTATGTATACAATCATTGACGACGTCCTATTCAAGAAGGGCTTCTCGCTCCCCCTACTAAGGTGTTTGAATGAAAACGAAGCCAAGTACGCCCTCAGTGAAGTTTACGAAGGAGTATGCGGCAACCATGCTGGGGGGCAGTCGTTAGTGCTCAAAATCTTAAGGCAAGGGTATTTCTGGCCATCACTAAAGAAAGACGCCATCGAATTTGCCAGAAAGTGCGACAAGTGCCAGAGGTTCGCCCCCACCATTCGAGCTCATCCGGAAGGACTGACCTCAATTCTCAGCCCATGGCCGTTCTCAAAATGGGGGATTGATCTGATCAGACCCATGCCAACAGGAAAAGGTGGAACTAAATACACCATAGTCGCTGTAGACTACTTCACCAAGTGGGCAGAAGCAGAACCGCTTGCAAAGATAACGGAACAAAAAACCACAGACTTCATATGGAAATCGATCGTCTGTAGATTTGGAGTCCCATACTCAATCATTACGGACAATGGCAAGCAGTTCGATAACTTCAAACTCAGATCGTTCTGTGACGAGCTGAATATCAGAAAGCACTTCTCCACTCCAAATCACCCCCAGGCCAACGGTCAGGTCGAGGCCATAAACAAAATCATCAAACACACCTTGAAAACACGCTTGGAAGAACTAAAAGGAGCCTGGGCAGAAGAGCTCCCAAGCGTGTTATAGTCTTATCGAACGACATGCCGGTCAAGCACAGGAGAAACGCCTTTCTCACTAGCCTTTGGAACTGAGGCCGTCATCCCTGTGGAGCTTGAGCTACCATCATATAGAGTTCGAACTTTTAGTGAAAATTGTAACGATGATATTATGAGAGCCGAGCTGGACCTACTTGAGGAAAAAAGGTTGGGGGCAGAATTGAAAAATACAATTTACAAGCAAAGAAGCGCGAGGTATTACAGCAGCAAAGTCAAAGAATGAAGATTCAAAGCCGGGGATTTAGTCCTAAGAAAGGTCTTCTTAGCAACAAAAGAGAACCAAGCCGGAACACTTGCTCCAAACTGGGAAGGACCCTACAAGATTGTCACTGTCCTAAAGAATGGAGCTTACGAACTTCGCAATACAGAAGGTCTATCACTTGCGCACCCTTGGAATGCTGAACACCTCAAGAAGTACTACCAATGAAACATATCTACAAAAGCCCACGGGCATGAGCTACTTTCGTCAAATAGAAGCTACGGCTTCTCTTGTAAAAATTTCATGCTTTTATAAAATAACGAATGTTTTGTAAAAAGACTTACGAGTCTAGACATGAATCCAACCTAACAAGAGTCCTACAAAGCTGGGACCCGCGTTGGATGACGTAAGTGCTACGTCACCAACAACAAAAACCAAAGTCCCTCCACCCCAAGGACATAAGTTTTTTCAAGGATTACAGTTCGTCCAAGCGACCGAACTACATTCCAAAAAAAAAAAAAAAAAAATTGACCTACCTCCACACTAATGCATGGTCCGAGCTACAAACTTGGGGGCATCTACACATCTAAATTAATATACACTCCAGGTCGGTCCTGATCACATCGCTAGTCGACCTATCTCCCAAAACGTTAATCTTTTCTTAAGTTTCAGCTCGCCCATGTACCAAAGACAACACCAGAAGTCAGAAACTAAGGATTTCAAAGTCAGAGGTCAGAAGTCAAAATTTCAAGGTCAGAAGTCAAGATTTCAAGGTCAGAAGTCAGGACTTCAAAGTCAGAAGTTAAAACTCAAAGTCAGTACTAAAATAACTTCAAGAAAATATGAACAAGTACACAGAACGAGAACTTTCATTAATGATTCAGATCGGCACATTACAAGTACACAGAACAAGAACAAAAATTTATTACAACAGCAAGAGCTCATTCATCCGTGCCGGACTGAGCCTGATCTACTTCCTCTGGCAACGGAGGATTGAGTGTGGATTTCGCCTTCAGCTCAGCCAATTCGTCCTTAAGAAACTGAACATCCCAGTCTGGACGCTTCTCCACAGTCGCATCGATCAACTCCTCCATGGTCAAAAAGTAGACCATCTCTTGATCGGCCATATATGCATCGGAGGACTTAAACTCAGCCATGGCCTCGCTTTTGAGTTCGGCCTGATTCTTCCTCTCGGCCTCGAGCTCTTGCTGTAACGCTGCTTTATCTTTCTTTTCACTTTCCAGCTCGACCATCAATGCTCCCAGCTTGGCCTCCTTGGCCCTCAGTTCCTCCTCCCGCTTCAGAAGAATATCCTCGGGGTGGCCCGCATTTTCTTCTCCTCCTCAAGATCGGCCAGAACTTTCAGCCCTTCCTCCCTCATGACTTGGACGTCAGCCATGAGCCTACCCATCTTTTCAGAGGCCGCCGCAAGTTGAATGGCAGCCCTCGAAGTATTGACAGAAGCGGCCACCACGGAGTCCACTACCCCCATTGTATCCAGATATTTTTGTTGAACTGGAGTCCAGCACTTCGCAAGCGTCCTGACCACTCTCCTGGTGGATAGAGGAAGCCCGACTATCTCCTCCCTTGTCGGTGAGTTCGACCTTATAAAATCTCGAACCGGCTTGGGAAGAGCACCACGAAGCCTCAGGAACTCCTCATCTTTTTCTAGAGTCGATCCCAAATAGTTGGCTGGAATCTGAGGCGATGAAGGGGGAGGACGAACGTTCTGAGAAGAAGAAGGCCCTCCATGAACTAGAGGAGAAGTCACGACCTCGACACTCCGTGCTGGACTAACACTGTGCTGAGGAGGGCCATCTGGCTGCACCCTCTGTCGGACTGACGGCTCGTGAACCCCCGCGGAAATCTTCCTTTTCCCTTTACCGGCCTGACTATTCTTCTTCAACAAGGCAGAAATGTCCTTCATCTTTCCTCCGGAGTGATCTACAAAAACCGATGTTAGAGCTAAGAAAATTTTTATAAAGCACAGTAACAAGCTCGGAATAACTCACGGGTACTGGGGCGGTCTGAGATCGGCGGTGAAAGCCGAGCTGATACCAAATTCTCCTCGGTTATTAGTACGCTGCTAGATCGGAGAGTCTCACTAATACCTCGAGCCCTCCGAGCCCTTTCTGAAAACTCAGGTGTTGGATCTTGAGATGTATACCCTGGAAGACCAAATAAATAAAGGCAGGTCAGTACTACAATTGCGGGTCAAATTAATTACAACCGTACTGAACAAAGGAAGAAACACGCTTACTTAGGGCGTGATAACGAACTGGAATACTCAGGTCGGGTCTAGTGTCATTCACCGAGAACTGCCAAGGACCTCGGACAAAGAACCAGAACTTCTTCCAATTCTTAATAGAGTCTGGGGTCTGAGTTATTACACTACCCCCGGTCTTCGCCTTGACCGAGGCATACCACCAGACCGACTTCTTCCCATCCGACTTAAAGGAGTACAGGCTGTTGAACTCCTTGGCTGAAGGGCGAGGGTAGCCAAGCTGGTCCCACAAAATGAAGAAACCTATCATAATCCTCTACCCGTTGGGGCAGAGTTGGGTTGGGGCTATTCCCCAGTCCTTCAAGAATTTCCTAACTATCATAGGAAAGGGAAGTCGAAGTCCGGCCGCCAGCACGGCCTGGTTCAAAGCCACGCAGCCCGGTGGCGGGTCGTCAGCCCGGTCATCAGGACCAGGGACGTAGAACTCTATGTCATCTGGAACCCTATAAGCATGATGCCAATCCCTAAGCTGTTTCACGTTAACCTCAGAAGGGAAAAACTTACATTTCCAAACTGGGGCCGTCCTAAACCCTGACTCAACAGCGGCCTCCTCCCGACCTAAAGTCTCGGGCCCAACATTCCTCTCGCCACTCGTCTCAGCCTGAGGAGACGATCTAGTTTGGGGGGGAACCGCAGTTATCAGAGCTGGACTAAGAATTTCATCTCCATCTATTCCCCCTATCGTCCTACCTGAACTGGACTCTTCTATTTCCTCTTGACCTCTACCCCAAGACATAGCCTCTCCCCCGCTATCGCTACCGAGCTCGCTCGACATCCTAACTCGTCTACTTAAAGAAATGAAGAAAGGCAAGGAATAACGTGAAAGAGAAAGAAATGGGTACTGACTGTTTTTGATCGCGGTGACTCTTAGATCGGATGAATGTTACCGTTCTGACACTCAGCTAAAGCAACAAAACTCAGAGAGGAAGGTTCTAGGCAACGGCTCCAAATGAATCTCCCTACCCTTATTTATAGGGAAGGAAGACCAAGGGATAGCATCATCAATGCAGCAATGATGACGCCCCATTAAAGCGCCTCCTCGAGCCACGCAAAAGTCTGACATCCCGCTGGATTTGTTCCATGTGTCAACTGAGAAGATGAATTGTCAGAGGCGCTGCACCAGGTGTTGGAAACCAAATCAAAACACACCCGAGCTGAAATACTAATTAAAAAAAAAAACCACCTTTGATTAATTTCAAAGCAGGTCTTGGGGGCAATTGTTGTCGGCCGACCTGATTTGTCCACCCCTGGTGTCAGACTACTCAGCATGGATCAAAGATAAAGCCTTTGATTGACTTTTGGTCCGGGCTCGCCGAAGTCCAGTTCGGATACTGCGATAAAAAGGTCATCTCAGTTCGGACCTCGTTCCCTCTGCTCCAGTTCGGATCCCGCCCTATCATGTCATTGTCACATCAGCAGCTTATTTGTCTGACAGGCGCCGTCTCACATTAAATGCCTATAAATGGAATGTCTTGTAAACATTAAATGCATAGGTTGGCCATTTAATGCCTGGACTAGCATTGAAGAAATACATAATCATTACATATTCTTCTATAAATAGGAGAAATAAATGTCATTAATGGGGATTCAACTGAGAAATAAGAACACTCTCACGAAAATACAGACAACCAAGTCTTCCTACGTATTTACCTATCTGCCACTTACTACGGTCGTAACCGACCTCAATACTTATCCTTTAAGTTGGCTAGGAATCAGTGTAAACCATTTCCCAACGTCAACACTACTAATTATAGAATTTCTCATAACGATAATATCAAAACAGTACAAAACACAGTATTACAAATACATCACGTGCAACGCACAGGCCAAAAACTAGTATATATATATATATATATATATATATATATATATATATATATATATATATATGAGTTATTAACTCATAATTAGGTTGTTGATTTTTGGAGAAAAGAACAGCAAATAACAACGAAGATCTTGAAGATTGGATGAACAAGTTCTTCTCATCTTTTATTTAAGATCCGGTTATGTATTCAAATCTTTTCATTTTTTCTTTCTCTAGAATTATGAATAGTTAAACTTAAAGTTTGGATGAACGATTTAACCTATTTTAATTCTTTAATTTCGACTCTCAAGTTTTGAATTATAAATTAATTAAGTATTTGATTTTACTTCTTCTCTTAATACTAGAAATAATTTGCCATTATTTGTCATTGAATTGTGGATTGTAATGAACTGAGAGGCAATTATTAATCTAGTTCACGTAGTAAAATATGGCAATTGGATAAAAAGTAGATATACATTTTTATTGTTGTCACAGTCTTGAATTAAATTCTTAGGAGATTTAATATATCTAAAGATCATTCTGACTTCATAAGTTGACTTAATTATATATGAGTAATTTGAACTCGGGATAGGTATATTAGGTTAAATTCGTGAATTCGACCGAATACAAATTTAGGAAGAAATCTTGAGAGTAGAAATTAGAGATGACAACTATGATGAACTCGTGAATCCAAACGCTTTAATAACTATATTTTCTAAATTCTTAATTTTTGCTTCACATCAGTTATTACATTATTTTCTAAAATTCATAGTTATGATTTAAACTTTCAAATCAATTTATTTTAAAGTGTTTTAAATAGATTAGGATTAAGATTAATTTAACTAATATATAAATAAGATAGTATTCGTGGGAAAGATAGTCCGGACTTAATAGGTCCACTTTATTATTTATTTGTGATATTGTACACTTGCAATCGTATATTTCTCATAACAAATTTTTGGCACCGTTGTCGAGGACTATTCCTTTTTTATATTAGTTTAGATTAATCGTTAGTGTTAGTGTTAGTGTTAGTTTAATTTTTTTTTTCCTTTGAAATGTCTATATTTGAAATTTTCAAAATGGTGACATGGCAACTACCTTGTAATATTTTGAAAAAGAAAATCATAATAAAATTTTTATAAATGTAGAATTTTTTTTAAAAAAAATTCTTTTAAATACCTGCAAACTTAAAGCCATGTTAAGATTTTATTTTTAAAAAAAAAGTAAAAACACTTTCCTTCAAACTAGTCATTTTTGCGCCCCAAAACACTTTTTTTAGCTATGGTGAAAAACTAAACAAACAAATGAATCCAAAATTCACAAAGAATTTGGCAAAAACAATGTTCTAAAAAGAGTAAAGAGTGGCTAGGCATGGATGCCAAATTTCAAGTTTTTCGAGCCTAGACCGAGAGCAAAACAAGTACAAAACAAGAATGAAACGTGAGGCGTGGCTAGGCGTTAAGGCCGAGCTTCAAGTCAAGACAGTGCCTAAGTGAAGCTTAGGCGGACTTTTTAGAACATGGGGGCAAAAATGGTCTCTAACATTTACCTTCAGTATAGAAATGATCCATAACTTATGTATTTTTATGCACATTATTTCTTATTTGATGAAAAAGACTAATATGTCTTTAATTTTAATTATGAAAAATTATAATTGGGTTCCTAATCTTTACAAAAGTTAAATTTTTAGTGAGAGAAAAAATATTAAATTATTGTACTTTAAGTATATATTAATTGCTATGTGAGGTGAAAATTTTGAATAAAAATTAAGATAAATAAACAACAAAATAACGTATACAATGTTATGACATTGGACCAATTTTATTATGTTTTTATTTAACAAAAAAATACTAATAAAAATTAATTGACAAATTATTTGTTCTTTATTTACAAATTATGATAAAAAGATAAATTAAAATATAAAAAATACAGTTGGAGCTTTTTAATATTTGTAGTTAATAAATGAAGCTCAATTACATAAAAATATTTGAGAATCAAGTTTGTGACAAAATTATTATTCTTTTTTTTTTTTTGAAATAACATTAAAATAAAATTCTAAATAAATAATGTAATTACTTAATAACAAAATTAATAATTTTATTTAACACATTTGTTAATAATTATGAGCTTATATTTTAATTATTTTATAATAGTTTGTAAAATATAAAAAATTATTTATAACCAATTTGGTCGATAAAGTCATAATTAAAAAAAATCATTAGTTTCCTTTAATTTTTTATAAAATATAAAGGTGCCGGACATATGTGTACCTTTCGCAAAAATTTGAAATTCAATTACAATTTTTCATAATTAAAATTAAGGGCATATTAGTCTTTTTTAATCAAATAATGACCAATTGCGCATTAAAATACAAAGATTAAGGATGTCCGTACTAAAAACAAACTTTAGAGACCATTTTTTCACTGAGAGAAAATATTAGGGACCATTTACACTAAACTCCCAAATTCATATTATAAGTCGATATGTGACGTTTTTCTCTTGATTAAAGACTTTGTTTAAAGTTTAGAACTTGTTTGATAGGGATTAAAAATCCATTTTGGATTTTTTAGCCGTCATTTTGACTTTTTAACGTATTTTTAACATAAAAGTCAACAATTTCAACTCAAATAAACCAATATTGGTCAAATAAATCAATATTGGTTTATAAACTAGTTTATAATCTCTGTCAAACGGGCCCTTAAACTATGATTCCAAAAGTAAAGAAATACAAATATTTAAAAAAGAAAATACTCGAAGTCAGTTTCCCTGAATATTCGTTAGGGGTTTTTTCAAAAATAACCACAATAAATAAACTATTTCTTAAAATACTATCATGTTTTTTTTATTCTAAAAATACTATTTTTTAATTTTTGTAACACTTGTTGTTACATTTGTTATTTTAGTTATAATAAATGTGTTACATTTGTTATTAACAAACATAACAAATGTAACAACAAGTGTTATAAAAATAAAAAATAGTATTTTTAGAATAAAAAAAGTTAAATAGTATTTTTTAAATTATTTTATATTTTGTAGTATAGCATGAAATTATCACTATTCGTTATGGTCACAAATTCTTTCTTCTTTTTTATCGGCCCAACTTTGGATTAGCCAGAATCATATCTTGGGATGTTTTCATAAATAAACCACTTTTTAAAAATAATTCCAATTTTATCAACTTAACAAATTTATTATAAAAATACTACATTCTTAAAATTATATTAATTAATAAAATAATAAATTAAAATTAAATCTATACTACAAAATATATATTTCCACGTGAATTTACTTAAATTTGCATTTGAGTCTTTAATTATTTGCACAATAAGTCCTTCATCTTTATAAAATTTTCACTTTAGTCCCTATACTTCGACTTTCATTTCAATTTCATCCTTTTTTATTTACAACTCAAGTCCTTCAACTTTTAAATTTGTACAAGTTGGTCCCTATATTTATACTTTTATATCAATTTAGTCCTTTATAGTATCACTATTTGATACATATGTTACAAATAATATTGTGTATTAATATTTGATACAAATGTTACAAATGATATTTTGTAAGAATCTGTGTTACAAATTGAAATATAAAACATCAGTGATACAAAATATTAATTCATGTAACATGTATTGTGTAAAATAACATAATATAATCTGTAACATATTTAGTGATACAAAATATTATTTGTAACATTTGTATCAAACAGTGATACACAATATGATTTGTAACATTTGTAACAGATTGTGATACTAAACAGAAATTGTTACATATGTTACAACTGCAAAATCAACTTTAAACTTCAATAAATTAGTTATAGTATGATATAAATATGAAACACAATGTTAAATTTAACAAATAAAACTATTGATTTCATAATTTGTAACATACGTAACATCAGTGATACAAAATATCAATTCATGTAACATGTGATGTGTAAAATAACATAATATAATATGTAACATATTCAATGATACAAAATATCATTTGTAACATCTGTATCAAATAGTGATACAAAGGACTAAATTGATATAAAAGTATAAATATGGGGATCAACTTGTACAAATTTAAAAGTTGAAGGACTTGGGTTGCAAATAAAAAAGGACAAAATTGAAATGAAAGATGAAGTATAGGGACTAAAGTGAAAATTTTATAAAGATGAAGGACTTATTGTGCAAATAATCAAGGACTCAAAAATAAATTTGAGTGAATTCACGTGGAAATAGTTATATAATTTTAATTCATTATTTTATTATTTAATATAATATTAATTATGTAGTATTTTTGGAATAAATAAGTTAAGTTGTTAGATTTATAATTATTTTAATATTTGTAAGTAGTGGGTGTAAATATCCCTCATATCTAGGAGTGCCGGCCCCGGCCCCGGCCCCGGGTCTAATGCCCATCAACACTCCCATTTGTGCATAAGAAATTTCAAGTCAAAGTTTGATGTCAATTGCGGAAATATCTTGAATTACAGCAACTACAGAATTCATTTTCAGCCTCAATCCTGGAAATTTGGTGTCAGTTTATTAACAAGCCAACAACTAAAGACACTTGGTTTTCAGATTCTGCAAATGCATTGAAAAATATTCACATCACGCTTTTACCAAGATTCTCCAACACCATGTTCTTCTTCTTGTTTTACTCTGTGTTTTCAGTTATTATTCATGATGCTGCTCATCCAGATCCTCCCTTCAACCATTGCGATACGGCCAACTTCCCTACTAATAGCCCATATCGGGCTAATCTCGATAAACTTCTTTCATCTTTATCCACAAATCAATCTGTCCCTAAATTCTTCAACACCTCTCTAGGAACAGATCCATATAGGGTGTACAATCTTTTTCTGTGCTATGATTATGCAAACAACGATACATGTAAAACATGCTTGCAAGTGTCTTTACAAGACATTCAAAAGCTTTGTTTATACAAATTTGATGTTGTAGTCTGGAATGAATATTGTCTGTTCCGTTATTCGACAGAAAATTTCTTTGGTAAGTTGAATGTTACTGGAAACATTCCATTGGATAACATTAATAATGTTTCGGACCCTGAAAGATATAGATCTGTTGTGAATAATACTTTATATAATCTGACCAAAATCGCGGCTTTTGATCCTTCTGCTGATATGCATTTTGCGGGAAGTACACCCTACATGGAAAACAGCATGAATATTACTGCTCCACATGCCTTTGTGCAGTGTTCTAAAGATTTGTCCCCGAATGATTGCTATGCGTGCCTGGAGACGGCAATAAATCAAATTTTGGACCTTTATTATTATTCTCGAGGAGCAAGACTTCTTAGCCGTAGCTGTTTTTTAAGGTATGAGCTCTACAACTTTGTTGAAGGGACAGACCAGGATGTTGTACCAAGTAAGTTGTATCACTCAAGACTGAATTTGCAATTTTGCAGTTTTTTTCCTTCTTTTTTTTTCCCCCTCTCTAGTACCAGTTCTTGAATAAACTGTTTTTGGATTCCAGAACCAGGCCATTCATTCAAGAAATGGATGATTCCGGTCCTTACAATTGGATCAGTAACTTTAGCACTGACTGTTGGCTATTTTATCTATTGTCTGGTGCCAAGAAATCCAACTCGGAATAGTAATAATCTTAGCAAGTTTAACTTCTAATTCTCCGGTAGATGGTTTTGCCTTTTCTAACTACTTTAATTATCATTCCAGCGGAAAGCAAAATTTTAGGTGATCAAACAACTTACCAGCAGGATAACAACTTGGATTTTCAAAACCATATTACTCGAGGAGGGATGGACAATCTTGATCCGAAGGAATACCCATTTATAGAGATAGACACTATTAAAGAGGCTACTGATAACTTCTCTGATTCAAATAAGCTTGGAGAAGGCGGCTTTGGCCCAGTCTTTAAGGTTACTATAATTTTTTTAGAAGGCGGCTTTATCCCCCTTGGTGTACATATCTTGAATCCATTACGATGTAGTGTTGTGTACCAAATATGGTTCATTGGAAAGTCGGTCACTGCGTGATTGATGCTTTTTCAGGGTGTACTAGCTAATGGAGAGGAAATAGCTGTTAAAAGGCTCTCAACCAACTCCGAGCAAGGTTCAGATGAATTCATCAATGAAGTTATGCTAATACATAAACTTCAGCACAAAAATCTTGTCAGACTTTTGGGCTTCTGTGTTCATGAAGAGGAAAAACTGTTGGTCTATGAATATATGCCTAACAGCAGCCTAGATGGCTTCCTTTTTGGTATGTTTATTAAACATCCTAAATAGCAAGTCTTAGATTTTATTCGATACTTCTCTTAATTGATTGTGTTTGTCTATATCCAAGAAAACGTGCTGGACTAAATTGGACAACATGTCTAGATATTATTAATGGCATTGCACGAGGAATGTTATATCTTCACCAGGATTCTCGACTAAAAATCATTCACAGGGACTTAAAACCTAGCAATGTATTACTCGATGCCGACATGAATCCCAAAATTTCTGACTTTGGAATGGCAAGGATATTTGGGGGACCTGATAGTGAAGCTAACACTGCCAAGATTGTTGGAACATTGTAAGTTCCTTCTCATTCTTTTCGAAATCTGTTTTCTACTTAAGATTATTAGCAAAGTACAATGCTGTAGTTCTTTGCAACAGTGGTTACATGGCTCCAGAGTTTGCTATGGAGGGATTGTACTCCATCAAGTCTGATGTATTTAGCTTTGGCGTTCTCTTACTTGAGATCATATCAGGCAGGAGAAATGCCGGATTCCACCTCACCAAGTGTGCCCCCAGTCTCCTCGCATATGTAAGTTCTATATTAAATTTAGTGTCGACTGCATGAATAATTTTTCAATACAATCATGTGATGCAACTGTCCTTAAAACCTCAAAACAATTGTTTCAGTCAAACATGATTTTCAATAATGTAATGCTAGGCTTGGAAACTGTGGAACGAAGGCAAAGGATTGGAATTGATGGACCCATTATTGACTGATTCATGTTCCCATAATGAATTCTTAAGGTGCATGCACATTGGACTACTTTGTGTTCAAGAAGATGCGCAGGACAGGCCCTTAATGTCATATGTGGTTGTAATGCTAAACAGCCAAACTGTATCTCTTTCTCAGCCTGAACAACCGGCCTTCTTCGTCGCAAAGTTTTCTGATCACGAACGTGAAACGTGTTATAACAATATGTCTATCAATGGATTGACAATCTCTGATCAAATACCACGATAGTGCAGCCATCAATTGCTACAGTACATTTCGTCCATCATGTATGATACACAATAGTAGACCGAACTAAACAATAATGTCCAATCTATCTAACGTGTCTCGTGTTGCTTATCAAATATGTTGTCCATGTTGTATTTCAAGCCATGATGTAACATGCAAATAAATGCAAGAATCAAAGAAAAGGTATTTGTCATAAAAGCTTGGCCTAGGCTCGGCTCGGCCTGATCGATCAAAGATCGTGTTGTTAACTAGTATGCCCCTATGGTTTGCATGAACTGACTAATAAAAAAAAAAATTTAAATAAATTCAGAATTTGAAATTAAAAAACTCATAAAAGCCGTAGGACTTTGTTGGGCCAAAGAATGACCTAGCACGCCTCAACATTGAATAGAGATGGCAACGGAGCAAGGGAGGGCCATTACCTCGTCTCGTCTAAAATTTTTGGAAGGCGGGGCGAGGATTGGGGGGAATTGAAATATTCTCATTTATCATCCCATAATTAAATTTTAATATTAATATTTATTTTTTTAAATACGATATAAATTTTAAAACATAAAAAAGAAAAAAATTCGAGATGAGTTTGGAGAATTTGGAGCGGGGATCATCATCCCTGTACCCCGACCCATTCGGGACAGAGCAAGGTGGCAGGGGCGAGAATAAATAATTTTTTGCGATCCTTAAACTTGAGTTTTGCTAATGTGACCAAATTTACACTACTATGATAAGTGTCCAATTGTTTGTAATCCTCACAACTAAAATTTGAGACACGGAACTATTCTTCCATGAGCTCTAACCACATTTTTTTCGATATTATCCTAATGCAAGTAGGATTGAGATTTTATTTTTTACTTCCCCTCGGATTTGGCATGATTGGTAATTTGACTTAATTTACATGATTATGATAAGTGTTTAATTGTCGTGTTGTGGTGGTCCTCACAACTCAAAATTGACCTCCTACCCCCCCCCACCCCCACCCCCACCCCCACCCCAGAAGGAAAAAAAATAAAAAAAACCCTTTTTCTCCCCCTGTATCAATCCCTTTGGATTTGGCATGATTCGAAAGTGGGGGATAATACCAACAATTTTCACAAATGTTCCCTAATTTTTATTTAAATGTTTATTTGAAGAGTTGCACTATTGATCCATTTACTTGATTTTTTATTCACTTGAATTTGAATTAAGTAAAAGTTTAATGTTTTGGTCCTCGTTTTTAGTCATAGTATATTGTTTTTATATGATAAGTATGTTGAATATACAATACAAATTAAAAAATATTCTTCCAATTTAAATTTTTAGACAAAATAATATAGATAAATAAATTATTGTCCCATCTAATGGGGTATGTTTAAGTACCAATTTTGTTTTAATTCTTTGTCTTTTTCTTGATGACATCATTTATTTTCCAATAATTTATAGTGAAATCGAGGTATTACATATATTAATATCCTTTCATTAATTTATGTTATAATAAGCGATAACCTAGATTAATTAAAGACAAGTAACATCAGCAGAAAATAGTTGACTTGTGGCTTGTTCTGGCTTATATTAGATTAGTCAAACATGAAAGCTTGAAATTAAACTACGATTGATTTGTGACTCCTCATAATCTAAATGTTTGTTTGGTTCATAATTTAATCTTTTAAAAAATTATAGTCAAAAGTCAAAAGTCAATATTAAGTGCTTGTTCGGTTCATAAACAACAATTATATACTTCTATTGTGTGTGATTGGGTAGAAAATTAAGCACTCTTCTAAAAAATCCGAATAAACTCCTTGGTATGAAGTGCGGCCTCCTCGACTAGTCACGTTTCATGCTTCTCTCTCACCTAGTATCGAAAAGTTTGAAATTTGGCCTCCACACTTAGTCACGTTTTACGTTTTTAGAATATTTGGTAGAAATAGTCAAATATGATATTTTTCATGAGTTGAAGTCGTGATAAAGATATAATTTAAATTAATTTGTCTTCTTTGTATAAGTTCAAGTCCACTCCCATCTATTTAGAAATTGTGGACTACATTAACGAGAAAAATTGGAAATAGTAATTGCTCATTCTTGAATCTTTCATCTCTACTTAAACTTCTTGGAAGATATAGGTCAGACTTTAGAGGCTTATTTTTATTCAAATTTCCACCAAGAATTCTCGACTGTTGAAACACAAATCTAGGATGCCGTAAGCCTATATGTCATGCTCCACCGTGGAAATTTCCAAGTAAAGGAGGCTCCAAAGTTCGATTGGTCCCTGAACTTACACGTAGATTTGAATTTTAATTTGTTCTAAATTAATTAAGAGAATTTAGAAAAGTGGCCAAAATAAATACTGATTTTAAAAAATGACAGTTTTTAAGTGCAAAAATTGTAATTTTTTTTTTTTTGTTTTTGTTTTCAAGAGAAGCTATATAGGGTGATAGCCATTAACCATTGGACAATCCTAATTATCTGTAAACACTAATGTCATTATATTTTCATTTTCGTTATACAATATCAATGAAATTTCCACACTTGAAATTTTGATAACAAAGTTATTATTTGAATGTAAATAAATGTTAATACTTTTTTATTAAGAACTTGAAGTTTATTATAGTAGTAATCTGGGACGTTGAAGATATGTAAATATGAAAAACGATAGTTTATGATGAATTGTCGTTTTAGACAGTTGAACTATCAATTTTTTTACAGATATTAGAAAATGTCGTTTCGAAAATTCGACTGCCGTTTCTACAATCATCTTTGTACGGTGAAATTCCACAATTGTACGGGTTCGTTGACAAGTAATAGTGAAAGTGAGTAAAAGAGTATCGTTCCCACGAATATTAAACTATAGCTTAATTTTCATCAATTCTATCTTAAATCAATTACACACAATAAATGTTTGGATTAAGAAAGTATGAAATTATCTTAACTATAATTACGATTTAACTAAGTGTAAAATATAGTTTTTGGAGAAAAAATAAGTAAATGAGTTATACTAGAAATCTGACTCCACCATTAATATCTATCTTAATCTTCAAAATTCCACGTTCTAATCCAATTTGTGTTCAAATTGACAATCGATAATTCTAAGTTATCTAATAATCTCTTTCGAGTAGAATTAAACCTATTTTCATATAAGTTCCAAAATATTCCTATTTTGAATACGAATATACAAAAAAACTTTCAATATCAAGATTATCAAATTTGATTGCATTAAGCATAGGAAATTATTCCTAATTTTTATAAAACTTAGTGTTTAAAACCATAATGAGCTAATCTATTTTGAACCTTTCGGAAACGAAAATAAATCACAAACACGTTCAAACGGTGATCAATCATTCAAACGGATATTAAAACCATGGCATAAATCAAACAAACACAAATTAAGATTAAAAATGGGAATTCTTGAATTAAAACTTCAACATATGGTTTACATCATCATCCTTAGCATAAAGAGTTTAGCCCATCATGTTTGATTTACAAAAATACATAATAAATAGAGAATTCATCACCCAGAATATTTAATTGCAAGAAGAACTTTGAAGATGAAATTGACCCTCTTGAATGTCTTCAATATAATCGCCCAAGAATCTCAAATTTCTCTTGCTTGAAATCTCTATAATCTTGCCCGAATGAAGAAATTCTTGTAAAGATATTGTGTTTTGCCTTTTTCTTCTCTCCAAAATTCAGCTCCCCCATCGCTATAAGAGTTCTTCTATTTATATGGGTCCAATTAGTGTTGAATTTCATGCCCTAACTCCCCAAAAACATGCCAAAATTAAAATTTAACTCAAATAAGTAATTGGCTGCAGCACAGTCCGCTCGAGCGAGGAAACAGTGCCCGCTCGAGCGGACAGAATTCTGTCCCACCGGCGACTGATTTTTATATTGTCATAACTTCTAGTAGGAAACTCCAAATTGCAATCCGTAAAAAGTGTTAGAATCGTAATTCAATTATCTTTCCAATGGTATATCATTTGACTAATTTAGATGTTTGTACCAAAGGATGTGCTCTAATTTCTCCACATGTATTGGTTGTAGTTTCTCAATTTGCTTCTTTGGCTTTCGAGTGTTTGATCATTCACTTCAACTCTTCATTGTCATTCCAAAACACCTTAAATCTATTGATTTCTTTCTCATCCTCCAATATTTATCTCTTGATATTCACTTCAAAAACTCAATTTCTTCTAATTTACTCGCCGATTTCACCAATGTGACTTGAGTTCAGAAATTTTGTCCTACAATCATAAAAATGAACAAAAACTCAATAGATATCGATTCTAAAATACTTAGAATTATACAAAAACTCTTCATTAAGGAATCAATATAAGTGTATAAACTACACTTATCAATCTTCAATGACATATCAAACCATCAACTCAGCTTTCTTCAACAAATTTTTAGCAACCATATTCAAACAATTTTCATCAGGAGTTATATCTAAAAACAAGTCCAACCCAATCTAATACAAACATATATAATTTTTATTCTTTTACAACCCAAATTAATGTATCAAAAAACCAATTTACTTGAGTTGGATGGTAAGTAGTGGTGGCGCAGCATTGACTGCTTGTGTAACGTGTTTCGATGGATTCTTGCGGTGTGTCTGGCTTTTTATCGAAATTTGTATTTGACTAATTTTGAATAGGATATGTCGGAATTTTAGGTAATTGATTGAAGATATTTTTATCCAAAATTCAACTTGCCATAACCACATCAAAACATGCACATTTCCTATAATTTCTTCAATTAACTATCCAACTTTAAGATTTATTTCATGTTAGTCACTGTGCTTTAGTGTGTTCCGCAAGTGTCGCCCAAGCATAAGTTTTATTTTGCTTTGTTTATTACATTAGTCTCCTTGCAACTTAAGAATCTTTTACCAGAATTAGCATCAATCCAGAACATTTTCAAAAGAGCTCCCCCTATATAATGGCAAAATATATGGTCGTTTAAATCAGTGTTATAAAAAATGTAAAGTGTAACTAGACGTGGAGGTCGAGTTCTAAACTTTTCTAGAATTGACCAAGCCTAGGTAAGAACGAGGCAAGATTGAGGTGTGGAGGCGGTGCCTCACGTTTAGGTGTGCTTTTTAGAATAGTGATTTAAACGCATGAAATTTGACATTAAACACCTAGGCATGCTTTTTATAACAGTGATTTAAACACATGAAATTTGACATTAATTTTTAAAATGAAGATTAATGTAGTGGCCAATGTGAAACAAGGTTTAAAGTTTAGTGATCAACATGAAATGAATTTAAAGTTGGATAGTTAATTTGGAATAAATTAAAGTTGAGTGACGAAATTGAAACTAAGTTGAGCGACCAATTGAATTTTTTATCCGCTCTATCCTCTGCACAACGGAGAATTACTGCCTACCAAGCTTCTGTCAAGACAATCGAAGAACAAAAACCATGTATCTCAAAATTATATACTACTGCCTTAATTCACCCAAAAAAAACATAGGAGATGTCGAAAATGTGTTATGAAAACAGTCAGATTAATGGCGAAGGCAAATTCAACTTTTTTCCACTTAATTTTAATCCCATTCTTGGTTTTGAATCCTGTTTCTGGGCAATTCCTGAATTTTTCTTGTGGCGATAATGATGTTCCTTACGAGCTCAATAGCCCGTTTTACAACAATCTCATGAGTCTTTTTAATTCTCTATCACTGAATACTCCTCAATATCAAGGTTTTTATAAAACGTCCATTGGAAATGTTGATCAAGTTTATGGGCGGGCGCTATGCAGAGGAGATGTCAATTCAGCAGTTTGTCAAAATTGTGTAAAGAGTGCATGCCAAGATCTCGCAAAGAAATGCCAAAAACAATCTGCGGTTATATGGTATGACAAATGTCAAGTCGAATACTCATATGGGACGCTGACAACGGAATATACTGGAAAATACCCAGCGTCGAATACTGACAAGGTTTCTGATCGTGTTCAGTTCTGCCACGTTTTGATGAGTTTGTCAACTAATCTTGCACAAAGGGCTGTTCGCTATGAACTCAAGTTTGCCACTGGAAAACTTGAGTTAACAAAAAATGAGACAATCTATGGCCTAGTACAGTGTACCAGAGACATATCTAGCGTAGAGTGTGGAAGTTGTTTGAACTCGGCCTTTGCTGATCTTAACGGTTATTGTGTGTCTTCTGCGGGAGGCATGGTTTTGAGCAGAACTTGTAACGTACGCTTTGAGCTAAACCCGTTCTATAGCGAACCACATACCAGTAGTAAGCAAACTATTTCTCAATCGTACTCAATTTCTATAACCCGATAGCCATGATTTTATTTTATTTTCTTACAACTGCAGGAAATAAAAGAATAATTCCGGCCCGCATAGCTCCTACTGTCTGTGTAATGGTAGTTCTTCTCGGAATATACTTTTGTATTCATCGGAGTAAAAAAACAGGAGGTAATCGAATTATGTCGAATTCCTTGTACCATGTAAATATAGTAATTTTGGAAATGCTAAGATTGATGTGTTTAACACAGATGAAGAGAATAGCCAAATTCCTGTGTTGCAAGAGATGGTGGCCCCAATCCCCAATTATGTAGTGATTAAAGAGGAAAGTAACATATTGAGTTCACAGGAGTTGCCCTTCATGGAATTTGCCATCATGAAGGCAGCTACAGACAATTTTTTAGACTCCAATAAGCTTGGGCAAGGTGGGTTTGGCACTGTTTACAAGGTACCTTGATTTTTCCATTTTCTTCTATGTTCATTGTGAAAAAAAGCTTCGGGATGCAATAAGCTAAAATCTTGTTCATTTTTAGCATACGGTAATGTTAGAATATATATTAGAAGATTCTCATATGTATTATAAGATTGTCTCAATAAATTAGAATATATTAGTTGATTGGTATACTTAATATAGATTAGGTTTACATTACTATATAAACTCCATTGCAATTGTATTTTCATAATGCCTTCTGCATAATAAAGTTGGTTGTTCTATTCTTTCTCTGTTCTTCTTTATTCTTTCACATGGTATCAGAGCAGGTTTGATCCAACTTTGTTTAAACTTGAAATCGTTTTCGTTCTCCGACGAGTGGCGGCCAAGTCTAAAAATCTAAGTAAGTAAGGCGTGCCCATGGCTTAAGCAAGGTCTACTTCTGCATTATGCATCTTTTCAAGTTAATCATGGCAACTAAAAAGGATGATTGAAATTTGTTCAGTTGTTCTGTTCTGAAATTTGGTTGATTTTGCATCCAATATGTCCAAATCAGTTTGGAATTTGTCTAGTTGTTCTGTCCTGGAATTTGGTTGGACAATCTGTCTCCCTCTTTCTATCCCATTCTTTTCTTCTTTGCAATTTGATATTTACATCCATTAATTTGGATATAGAATCTGGTCCAGTAACCTGTAATTTGGTTGGTTAATTTGGACAATCTATCTCCTTCTTCCTATCCCCTTCTTCTTATCTCTGCAATCTAGTATTTGTATCCATTAATTTGGATTTGGAATCTGGTCCAGTAATCTAGAATTTGGTTAGTTATATTTCTGGTTAATCTGGACAATCTGTCTCCCTCATCCTATTCCCTTCTTCTCTTCTGTGCAATTTGGTATTTGAATCCATTAATTTGGATTTGAAATCTGGTCCAATAACCTGTAATTTGGTTGGTTTTGTTTCCGGTTAATTTGGACAATCTGTCTCCCCTATCATCTCTTCTGGTATTTGCATCCATTAATTTGGATTTGGAATCTAGTCCACTAACATGGAATTTGGTTGGTTTTGTTTCTGGTTAATCTGGACAATCTGTCTCCCCATTCCTCTCTTTTGGTATTTGCATCCATTACTTTGGATTTGGAATCTGGTCTAGTAACCTGGAATTTGGTTGGTTTTGTTTCCGATTAATCTGGACAATCTATCTTCCCCTTCCTATTCTTTTCTTCTCTCTCTTTTTCCATTCTTTCTATAATACTGGTTTTTTTTGTCCACTTTTGGGTGATTCTCTTATCTCTTGGAAGAGTAAGAAGCAAACTGTTGTTTTTTGTTCTTCTACTGAAGCAGAGTATCGTGCTATGTCGTCTACTACTATTGAGATTGTGTGGTGGCCTTGGTTACTTGCTGTGGTTGCCTTGGTTCCTTGCTGATATAGCTTGCTGACTTTTTCACAATGTTACATCTGGTTCATCGTTTTCATTTCTTGCTTAACAAACTCTCGCTGCTTATTGTTATAGCATCGTGAGTTTGAGTGGGGATGTTAGAATATATATTAGAAGATTCTCATATATATTATAAGATTGTATCAATATATTAGAATATATTAGTTGATTGGTTTACTTAATATAGATTAGGTTTACATTACTATATAAACTCCATTGTAATTGTATTTTCATAATGCCTTCTGCATAATAAAGTTGGTTGTTCTATTCTTTCTCTGTTTTTCTTTATTCTTTCACAGGTAATACTCAGTACATTTGCTAAACGCACACTAAGGCTGCATTTGGCGCACCGGATTACTCTGCTATGTACTATATACAGTTGATAAATTAATGAATACTATCTACCTTAATACCATCTACTTAGTATTATCAATTATTATTTTATATTAAAATTTCTTATACGGCTAAATCCGGTGCGTCAAACGTCACCTAAGAGTATTCAACAAGAGTATGTGTTTTCAGGGAATATTACCTGATGGGAAGGAAATAGCTGTTAAAAGGCTATCACGAAGATCATGGCAAGGCTTGGAGGAATTCAAGAATGAGATCAGACTAATTGCAAAACTTCAACACAGAAATCTAGTGAGACTTTTGGGTTGTAGCCTGGAGGGGAACGAAAAGCTGCTAATCTACGAGTACATGCACAACAAAAGCCTCGACATCATCCTATTCGGTTAGCTCTTCGTACCATCTTGCTAACAAACTTCCCTGTTTTTTTCCAAGAAAAGTAGCTTATTACACATGAATATCACAAGTCCATCTCATTTTTTTTTCCCAATTTAAGATCTTGAAAGCGTTTGCAACTTGACTGGACGAAACGCCTTAACATTATCAGTGGAATCGCCCGTGGACTACTCTATCTCCACGAGGAATCAAGGCTTAAGATCATACACAGGGATCTGAAACCTAGCAATGTGTTACTAGACCATCAGATGGCAGCCAAGATATCTGATTTCGGAATGGCAAGGATGTTCCAAGAAGACCAAAATATGGCTAACACGAAAAGAGTAGTCGGAACATAGTAAGTTTGATGCTTCCTATGTCTTATACACAACATATAACACATCAAAAAGAAAAAGAAAACCACTACTAATTCGACTCTTGAAACAGTGGGTACATGGCTCCAGAATATGCAATGGAAGGACTATTCTCAGGGAAGTCCGATGTTTTCAGCTTTGGAGTAATGTTGCTTGAGATCATCAGTGGGAAAAGAAATATAGGCTCTCACCTCAATGATCAGGCACAAACCCTACTAACTTATGTACGTACTCTCTGAATTTTCAAAAACATTAGTACTTATAATATTTTGTTCTTCAAAACTATCATTCGTCGAGAGAGAGGGCCCTACAATTTGAGAGTGCGATGGCGTGTGAAAAACCAGTATTCTTATTTCTCCCAGTATGCTGAAGTGAAGCTTTACTGTGACAAATTAATAGGCATGGAGGCTATGGAACGAAGGGCAACTTCTAGATTTGATAGATCCAATGTTGACGGAATCATGTCCAATGCAAGAATTGGAGAGATGCATCCACATTGGGCTGTTGTGTGTCCAAGAAGATCCTGCAGAAAGGCCTACAATGTCAGAAGTGGTTGTTCTGCTGGAAACTAAACAAATATCACCTCCTCAACCAAACAAACCTGCAATCTCGGTCAGAAAACTTGTGCATCAACACATTGTCATCGAGGGCGAATCTTCTTTAACGAAAGATCAATCCGTGAATCAGCTCACCATCTCCAGTATTGCCCCGCGGTGACTCCCGGCTTAAGGTTTTGCTGCGCCACATTTTGTTGTATTTAAGGCAGCGATAGATGGACTAATTTGACTTGAATTCGTGTAATATATACCAGTGATTGTTGTTGGAAAATTAGTGGTGTTATGTAATGTTTGAGCATAATTTTATGTAGAAGATAAAAATAGATACGTGTTCTTCTCCGTATAAACATTGAAATTATATATTTAGTTGACAAAATTGTATGAACATTGAAATCATATATTTACTTGACTTCATGTGAATGAGAAATTGAAATTTAAAGTAGAGTTGAATTAAGTCATGTTTTGATTTTCAATTAAGTTAATAAATAAATTTATTATTTATTATTACTGCATATATTTTCTAACAATTGTTTGTGAAGAATGAAATTTAATCAACATCAAATTTGTTCTTACAATAATATAAGTCATCTAGAGGTGGTAATGAGCCGAGTTTTGGCTCGGCCCGTCCATGGAAAACGAGTTAGGACCACAGGCCACACAGGCCGATCCACGGACATTTTATTTTTTATTTTTAAAGTTAAAAAGAAATTTGGTTTATTTTAAAAATTTAGAATGTAGAATGTAGATAACTAAAAATGTAATAATGTAGAATATTAGAAATGTGGAAATTCAACAATAAATTACACAATAAAAGAGTTTATATTGACAATATAATTTTTTCGGATTGTTGTAGGAATGTAGGTTGATGAAATTTTGAATTTGTAAAGAATATGGAAAGTTTATGGGAGTATTTATAGGGAGAAAAAAAATATAGCCGTTTGAAAAAAAAAAAGTTTGGGGACCAACTTCACGGACCAGTCCACGGTTCGGCTCGTGTTTATTTTCCCGACCCAGTCCTGGTCAAAGTTTTGCCATCCCTAGGCACATCTTTACTGTTGAAAAAGCTTTCTCACCGTGGACATAGCAAAATCTAGCTTATATGTTGGATTAGAGTAATTATATTCACACTATAGATTTTATTAGCTATGATAATTATATGTTTTCTTCTCTTCCAAGTGTGACGATAGCAGTGGTGGAGACTTGCAAAAGGTGGTAGGGCTTTGTCCCCCGTTTCCACTCCGGCATGATAATTAGTATGTGATAAACTCAAATATGCAGAATAACAATATTGAGTATGTATGTTCTGTCTTTACCTGTAGGGTTGATCTCCTATTTATAGGAATGACCCGCAGCTGTAGCCTTTAATAGTCATTAATGGCGGGTGCCTCTTCATCTCCTTCATTATTAGGAATTAATGAGACGTGTTTCGTCTTTCTCAACTGCTGGCGTTTCATATTCATAATGGACGTGTGTAAATGTTGTTATATAGATCGCATGTTTGATTCATTTGATGGCAGCTAGATTATGATTGTCTATCTGTTGTAGGCGAGCATATGAGAACAGTGAGGTAGGCGGACCGATGAGGCGGGCAGACACTTAAGGCATGCATCCCAAGGAGAGCAGCAGTCATCTACCAAAATGTAATTATATTTGTCATCACAAGCCCCTCTACTTTTCATGGACTATTGTTAATGAAAACTAGAAATATTGCCTTTTAATTAGCTACTTTTGGCCAAAAAAATTGAAAAATAACATATGTAATAAATAATTCATTATTTATTTATAATGAAGATTATATGGTAATTAACTGGCCAAATATATAATAAATATTTTGGGCCTAATTTAAAATTGATATGGGCTTAAATCTTAGCCCCATTTAGAAATATTTTTTATATATATAAGAGAGGTAGAGGGAATATTATTTGTAGTATTCTCATATCTTCTCACTTGGCTGGAACTCTTTTCAGACTGATCTCTTCCTTCCTATTTAAATTATAATTTTCATGATTAAGCGGGACAACCGCCATAAAACTAAAATAAGTAAAACTACTGTTTAATTATCATGAGAGCTAGCATGTTAAGATCCAATCCCTCCATTGTTAGTCACTTTGACCTTCTGAGCAGCTAAATCTGCAACTCAACGTTTCTTCAGATACCTATCAAATTCATCTGGGTCTATCTCCGAATGATCATCAACCAGCCACTCCTTTGTCATTTTGATAGCAACCTTCAAAGATTCTGCGCCATACATGTGTAAGTTACCCTTATATTCGGCAAACAACTTGTATCTTGCTATGGCCTCATCATCTGCAATCTCCAACTTTTTGCGAAGCTGGTCTACCTCTTTCTGAAGGAGAGAATTCTCATTATCTTTTTTCTTAGACGCAACTGTTGCCTTGTCCAACAAAGACTGCATCTCTGCTACAGCTTTTTTCTTGTCATGGTCTCTATCGACCACACACTTTTCAAATTTCTCCAAATCACGCAATACTTTCTCCTCCATAACAAGCATCTGTACAACAGAAGAATTCGAAATTAAATGGAGGATAAAAATTAAATGAGAAAGCAATAGAGTGTCATCAAAATATAACAACTTACCATGCGGTGGTTGGTATACATAATACGACGCATGGCAGCTGCTTCTTTATTTTTTAAATTCTCAATAAGTTTCTCATTCACACAGCCTAACATGATCTTAGCTTCAATAGTCGAATCAACAGGAGGAAATCTAAACTCCTTGAAAGCATGGGCATCATTATCCCTAGTAGTGCGCGACGCGGAGCAAGGGGCAACAGTTATCTCAGCAGTAGCTTTTCCTTTATCAGCCCGCCTTTTCTTTTTGTTTACAGGAGATAAAGACGGGTCTTCAGCATCAGTGGCGAATCCTGCAACATCCATCACGCCTCCAAAGTCAAAATCATCCATATCTGTAAGAAAAATAGAAGTTGATGCAACAAATACAGGAAAAAATGAAGAGTCCAAAAAGAATAAAGACATAAAAGTAGCCTACCCTCAGGTGATCCAATGTGAACCCGCCTCAAGTTCTCATTAGATAACACCTCGTTCATTTGTGATCCCGGAGGCGTCAAGCGTAAAAGCTTAGCTAATCGTGCTTTCAACTCATGATCAAGATCCAGGGACTCGTTAAAATGTTTACAAAAAGGAGTTCTCCAACAAGTTTTAAAAGGGAACTGTCCTACTTCAGGTCGAACAAAAAAGAAACGTCTCCTCGAACCGCTATTTGAACTGGGAAAGTGAGGTAATAACAATTTTACCTTAAGTTGAATATACGCGTGACAGTTACTCCCAAGCACATGATACATATCAAATACACTTCTAAAAAGCCTCAAACACGGCTCGATATTATTTGTAAGGCACAAATATAAGAAGTAAGTTGATATGCGCCAAGAATTAGGGGTCAATTGGCCAGGAGTGACATGAAATTCGTTGAAGAAATAAACGAATAAATGATGAAGAGGAAATCTTAAACCAGTTATCATGCTATCACGGTAAACTACCACCTTCAAAGGGTCGATCCTGGAATTCTCTCACTAAGATGGAGAACTCGGTACAAATGATCGGGAGGTAATTCATATTTTTTCAAGTGCTCTGCGTTCCATGGTCTTCCCAATAGTTTGCCGTTCATATCTTTGAGAATGTATGCTCCTTTCCATATCTTCTTGATGATCTCAAAGGGACCATGCCAATTAGGCTCCAGTTTAGACGGTGGATGTCTGGCAGCTGCACTGCTCCTTAACACTAGATCATGTGGTTGGAAACTTCTGGGCTTAACTCGACGATCGAAATATTTAGCAGTCTTACGTTTGTAAGTCATTGTCTTGATAGCGGCCATTTCTCTGACTTCTTAAAGTAGGTCAACTTCTACCCTTGTGATGTCGTCATTCGTCTGTTCAAATTGCATTTTCAAAGTTGTATTTACAATTTTAGCGGGTATCACTGCTTCCATATCAAACGATAATTTGAATGGTGTCTCTCCTGCTGGTCCCCTAGGAGTGGTGTGATACGCCCATAGTACGTTTGGTAATTCATCTGCCCAAGATCCTTTTTCTTTTTCCAGCCTCGTTTTTAAATCTCAAAGTATGATACAGTTGGTGACTTCAGTTTGGCCATTGCTCTGAGGATGTGCTACTGAAGTGAGTCGATGCAAAATTTTATAACTATCACAGAAAATCTTAAAGCTGTGGTTATTGAATTACCTTCCGTTTCTGTGACCATCACCCGTGGTATCCCAAAACGGCATATTATATATTTCTATACAAAACTCTGTATCTTGGCTGTAGTTATAACAGCTAGTGGCTCAGCTTCAACCCATTTTGTGAAATAGTCTATGGCCACCAACAGAAATTTTCTTTGACCTCTAGCAAGTGGTAAAGGACCTAGGATGTCCACCCTCCATTGATAAAATGGACATATTACGTAAATTGTTGATTGTGGCTCGACTGGCTGATGAATTATATTGCCAAACCTTTGACAAGCGTTGCATTTCCTAACCAGTTGCTTGGCTTCCTGTTTCATTGATGGCCAATAGTACCCTTGCCTTAAAACTTTAAAAGCAATGGCGTCTCCACCCAAATGATTTCCACACAAACCATTGTGTATTTCAAACAAGACCTCAGCTGCTTCTGTTGGCTGGAGGCACCTCTGATAAGGTACAGAGAATCCTCTTTGGTATAGTATCCCATCAATCACAGAATACATAGCAGCTCGTACTCTCAACCGCTTTGCTTCAATTTGGTCTGTTGGTAGAGTACCTTTCGTAAGATAATCCAAGATTGGGTCTATCCACAAAGGTTCATTATTCAATTCCAAGACAGCAATTAACAACACCGTGCTAGGCTCACTAAGCACTTGAACACTAGCAATGGCTGGAAGATGTTTGTGATTGGCTGATGCTAACTTGGCGAGAGCGTCAGCCCGTTCATTCTCCTTTCTTGGGACTTTTGTAATCTTGAACTTTTCAAATTTTTGTTGCAGATCTCTTACTTTTATCAGATAAGCAGCCATGCAGCCATCTTTGGCTTCGTATTCTCCCAAAATTTGTCCAACAACCAATTGTGAGTCGCTGCAAATTTCTACAATTGTCACTTCTAACTGTGTGGCGAGTCCTAGCCCTGTTATGACCGCTTCATATTCTGCATCATTGTTAGTGGCTGGAAATTCAAAGCGAAGTGAATATTTAAGTTTTTCAGCATCTGGTGAGAGAATTATGACCCCTACTCTTGAACCATCTATGTTGGAAGATCCATCTATATATATTACACAGGTTGCTTTGTCATTTATAGGTGGCTCTTTAAGAAGAGTGAGTTCTGCAATAAAATCTGCCAAGGCCTGTGCTTTTATAGCTGTGCGTAGTTTAAAATCAATATCAAACTCACTCAGTTCAATAGTCCATTTCAAGAGATGCCCAGATGTCTCAGGCCTATGCAGTATCTGTTTAATTGGTTGATCAGTCATCACATGTATTTGATGAACCTGGAAGTACGGTCTTAACTTTCTAGCTGCCACAATCAGAGTTAGAACCAATTGCTCAACTAAGCTGTACCGTGTTTCTGCCCTTCTCAATACCTGGCTTACATAATAAATAGGTTTCTGCCCCTTCAAAAGGTCTGTCACCAATACCGCACTAACCGCGTGAAAAGATACTGCTAAATAGAGGCTTAGCTTGTCACCGAGGTTGGGACGCGCCAACACTGGTAGTTGTTGCAGTGATTTTTTTAACTGTTCAAAAGACTCCTCGCATTCTTTTGTCCATTCAAAATTTTTGGACCCTCCTACAGCCTTGAAGAAATGATGACATTTATCAGCAGCTCGCGACATAAAACGATTGAGAGCTGCCACCCTTCCATTCAACTGTTGAACTTCTTTCTTAGTAGTCGGGCTTTTCATGTCTAAGATAGCTTGTATTTTGTCAGGATTTGCTTCAATACCTCGGTGTGTAATCATAAATCCTAAGAATTTTCTGCCCGATGTGCCAAACACGCATAGATTCTTTTCAACACACTGAAATATCTAAATGGATTTACTGTGTATGAAATGATCCGATTAACTGTATTTGGTTTCTAGAAGCCAGAAATATCTATGGAATTTGATGGAGTCTTATTCCTGATTGAATAAGATGCTAAATTATAACTTTTGCATAGCTAGACAAAGCTGAATACTTTTATTCCATATGAGGAGTCAATAAATATTGATTCTTACTATATTCACACTAATTATTGCCACATATCTGTATCTGATATTTTCTTCTTTATACTTGCCAAAAAGCATAAGTTACAATAATTTATATGTTAAATTATCTCATCAATTCAATCTCTATCCTATTGGTTTCACTTTTCCATGTTGTATCTTGCTTGAGTCCTCTTTCTATGTTTGTGTTCAACAATAATAAATATGCCCAGGTCTATGGCAATATGACTGTTCAATCTTTCCAGTTCGACAACATGCCTATCCTGAAAAAATACCAAATAACGAGTCATCATAGAACAAGTAAACTCATTATAGTCCACCAAACCTTTGTCTCATATCAAATACAGACTCCCATTTCTTGGAACAATTTTTGCCAGTGTAGCTGGATTCAAATCAACTATTGCAGATGAGGTGGAATGATTGGCCTTTCTAGCACGTAATCCAAACCAAGTTCACCTCTTCTCTGTTTACTATGGTAAAAGGAAATTGTAATTTGTATGGCTATCATCACTAGAAAAATAACACATTAACATACTTCCTATTTATCTAATCTTATTCTGGAAGGTAAGTTGGCAAAAGCAAAATGACCGTTAAAGCAGTATCAATATACTCTTAACCCTGTTTATAGAAAATCATTAATTGCACTCCAAAATACAAGCAAGTGTAATTAGAACATATATTTATGTATGAATTCTAAGCAAGAAATACACTTGGTAAGGTTTCCATATGCATATTGGACACCAACACCCCTTAATATCAGATATTCAATAGATGATCTAACTTGAGTAATACATATAGGATTCTAAAACATATAGGATTACAAATGGACATGTAATACAATAAGAGTTAATAATATATCCAACAAATAACATGAGAAGGCATTCCAAATCAGGTTTACTTATATGCTTATCTATTTTCTTGTAACTTAAGCTTTAGCCAAACACATTATCAATGTGGGGATTTAATCTTGCTACTTTTGGTTTATCAGTCAAAGTGGTTAGGATATAATTGTACTTCGATATGCAGACTACAGTGTTAAACAAATACTCTCTTATTCTATCAATTTATTAAATATCAAAATGATTAATTATGTATTATTGCAAGAGATATACTATAATTTCAGCAGCTTGTTGCATAAAGATACAGATAGTAACCTTTTTGTTATCTAATAGATTTGGAACAAGTGGATGTAACATGAGAAAGCATTGAGGAAGAATAGTATTAAGGGCAATATCTGTTGAATTATTTTGTGAGGCATTATTATCTACAAGGTTTGATCTTGGCTAATTATTGATCAAAGTAAGAATCTTTTGGAATTGTTAAGGTGTGAAGGAAGAGGTACAAGTAGGCTGATTAGGACCCTTGTACAACTTGTGACCAGAAGGATCACCATTTGGTTTATGGAAATTATCATTCATGTGTCCTGTTTTTTCCACAAACAGAGTAGCAGATTCCTTTAGCAAAAAGAGTAGCAGATTCCAAATATATAGTATGTTCCAAAGAACTGTTATTCCAAGCATGGGTTGGGGACTAATAATAGCAAGCTTGAAAAGTGAAAGAGCAGCAAACATAGCAGTAGATTCAAGCATGGGTCAGGGACTAATACTAGCAAGCTTGAAAAGTGGAAGAGACAATATATTCCAAAGAAGAATACAAGTGTTTACCTCACTATGATGACTATGCTCTAAGAATTCCTAATAAGATACAACTAAATTTATTTTCAGCCAATCAGATTTCCAATTTCAAAATAATACTTTGATGTGCAACATATAATGGGGAAAATAGAAAATAATGCTCTAGACATGCATGGGATCTTTCATATATGAACTACTCTAATATCAACCAAAACTCTAGTGTAGAATGTCGGCTAACTTGCAAGGGAATGTTTTCTCAGGATCATATACTATCAAATTTCAAAGGAAGAAAAGTTAAACTACTAGAAAGGATGACTTGGGAACATAATTATTTTTTCCAGCTAAGTGATGGCTTCGATCATACAAGTACGTTTCTTAAGCTTGCCCAAATTCTTTGGTTTGTTTCCAGTGTAACTAGACACATAGAACTATATATGTAAAGTCTATCATCAACTCTATATGTAAATTGAGTCCTTCATCAACTCTATATGTAGATTTTAGGCATATACATATGCATAATATAAGCAGTCATGATATATGGCATCATCGGAAGTCAGCTATTTATAAATTTAGTGTGACTACGGTAACTTCAAATAAAAAAATTGACAAAAGTGGAGAAACTCTAAGAACAATAATGCTAATTCAACAACCATCCTACAATAAACGAAAAATAAATGCAAAAATACGAAAATAGACACGGCAAATTAAAGATTGCAGTTTTAAACTTAGTAGACGAATTCAAATGGGTAAAATCCATCTTCAGTAGTCGCAAAGCAACTAGTCTTGACCGTCTCGTCGAGACGATTCAGAAAACATATTATAATAAAAATTCTGAGCGGGTATGCAAATTCTATGCCCGTTTCTTTGAAAACCTACAATATCTCGCCTCCAAATATGCCAAAGCTAAAAGAATACTATGCTTGAACCTCCTACTGTCCTACATTTCTAGCCAAACCACGGTCTAAAAGAATATAAAATCCCCAAACCTTATAATTCAAGTGAAAACTGAATCTGGCCCCACCATGCGGCAAAGTCTTTCTGATGGTTCTCTTGTAAGTAACGAAGTGAAGTTCATTGCCTTTCCAATTTCGTGGCTCGAATAATTGCTATCATAATTTCCATTTCTTTTAATTCTTGTATTGTTTATTTAACCTGTTAGATATTTAAATAATTTTAGTGTTCCTGAGCAACATCTCTTTTAGTTGGTCAGATTATGTTAGCTTGTTATAATCCTTCCAAAGGCTTTTATTAATTAGGACTTTAACATGTGGGTGAACCATTTAGGATACAATGGCTAGAAAACCCGCAGATCCCGAAGAAGAGCTTCGCTGGATGGCTCAGGAAGTGCGCGGTTATGTTGAAGTTGTTCTTAACAGCCTTGCTGCCAATGTCCCAAAGGTAAGTTTCAAAATAAAGGCTCCATGTGAATTGGTTTATTTGGAGCGGAGTCTTCATATGCATTTTATTTGGATTTTTTAGGCTGTTGTTCTTTGCCAAGTAGAAAAGGCTAAGGAAGACATGCTCAATAAGATGTACAGTTCTATCAGGTTAGCACCACTTTGATACCTAACATGTAGTATACCTTGTTGCCTTGTAATTGCCATATTCTTTATCAATGCATGAAAAATAGAACAATATGTTGGTGGTATCCAACTTTTGTAACCTTTCACATGCATCCAAACACATCATTACTCATCTATTAACTTCTGTAATATTGTTATACCTTGTAAAATCAGGCTCTGCTTAAAAGCAAAGCTACCATACTCTGCTCAAACTACTCATTGAAAGAATATAAAATTTTTGAAATCTGTTTTCTTATTACCTAGTAATCCCCAAACCTTCTACCTTCCATGGTTCATCCCCAAACATCTGATTTCAGAAACACACGGCACAGCAAAACAAAAAATTATCAAGTAATACATAGTTCTAGCAATTGGCATTTAGAATACATAATCAAGTAATTAACCGCATACATAGTTTTCAAGCAAAAACTTAATTGAATTGTAAACAAAATCGTTATTAAAAGAAAAATAAAATCACTTGATTCAAAAATCCCCAATTTTTCACGAAAATTTCTCTAATACAATTAATAATAATTAAGGTATACCCATCAAGATCAAGTTATTCACATCTCATCAACAATTAAAAATCAATCAAAAGAAAAAAGATTTCAAACCTAACTTTATCCTCTTCTATGCTTGTAGCTCTGACTCTCTTCCTTTTTAACAAAAATTTCTTTATTTGGGCAATTACTTCTACAGAGTGCGAAAGAGAGAGGTTTAGGGGAATTTTTTGGGCTGGGCTGGGCTTACAATTCGCAGAGAGGGAGATTTGGGCAGTTCTGTGGAGGCGGGAAGAGGAAGGAGAGAAGATGTTAATTAAGGAGAACAGGTGGGAGGGAGGGATTTAGGTAGAAATTGATTTTTAGGAGAGGGAGTTTGACCTTTTGCATATAAAATGTTTTCAAAGACTAAAAAATGGGAGACAATTAAACAAAAACGTTTGCATATAAATTAATATTTAGGAGGAGAATTTATTTATTTATTTTTTTTATTTTTTTACTTTCAAATATTTTGTTTTGTTGGGACTAAAAAACAACAAAAAAGTGAGATATTTTCCTGCTAGATATTACCCTACAAACGTATTAATTTTTTTTGTCGGCAAAAAATATATTTTACCTGACGAATTTTTTGTCGAGAAAAATGTACATGTTCATGGGCACAAGTCCCCTAATTTTTGAAAATTTTGAAGAAAATTTTAACCCTACAAAACATCATTGTTGTGGGGAAAAGTAAACGCCCCGCCTACAAATTTAACTTTGTCGCCTAAAATTTTGTAGGCGGAGTGTAAATTTCTTGTAGCCCTACAAAACAAAAGGTTTGTGGGAAAAGTTGATTCCGCAGACAAATCTCAATTTGTCTGCGAAAATTTTGTAGAAAAAACATATATTTCTTGTAGTGTGTCTTATACAAGTTATTATAGAATCATGTATATTACATACCCTTCATATATAATTAACACTTTTTCATTATTTATTCTTCAATATCTTGTAGTAGACAGTTCAGCAATCTTGAATCCTACACAAATTTGCGGCTCATGAAGATCCATTATTCTTTTCTTCCAAATGTAAAAAGCAGAAAAGTTCCGCTGATATGTTCTTTTTTTGCCCAAGCAACACATTTCTGGACTAGATACTACAAATAAGTGTGTGCGCGTTTGCGTACATATGGGGCATGTTTATCACAACCCTTAAGCCCCTGCTGATCCATTACAAGCCGGAAAAATGAGGTCTGATGATCGGATACTAATCCAATCCACCGCCGGAAACCGCCCCATGAAACGGCACCACACAGCTCGTTACTACGCCCACCGTGTGAAAGAAAATCTAACCACCAGAGTCTCCAAGCTTATTTGCACCATCTTTTTATTCATCCTCTTTGTTTTAGGCCTTATCACATTCATTTTATGGCTCAGTTTGCGTCCCCACCGGCCCAGATTTCACATCCATGAATTTTCAATCCCAAGCTTCAGTCAAGAAAATGGATACGCAAATGCCAACATAATCTTCAACGTAACAGCTCGTAATTCAAACCCAAAGGTTGGGTTTTATTACGACGCCGTGCAGGTGGCGTTGAATTACCAGGTATTGAATGAGTTCTATATTAAAAATGTTACTTCATAACAAGAACCGTCCAAGTACTTATATGTCGATTACTGTCTCTGCATTCAAGGGGCATGGGTTCAATCTTACGTTAAAGTTTATGAACAGGAACAAAATATAGGCGACATGACATTGTTATTTCCATTCTATCAAGAGCCAAAAAATACTATAATCCTTGCTGGTAATCTAGGCGGCGCAGCCTTGAAGGTGACCGGAGAGCGGTGGCAGCAGATCATGGCGGATCGAACCCGAGGGGCGGTGAATTTTAGCCTTGAATTATCTTCAAGCATTAGATTCAAAATATTCACATGGGTAAGTAAGCGCCATAAAATACATGCAACTTGTGCAGTTGGAGTAGGTTTAGACGGCTCCATTTTGCCGAGTTATAAAGATAAGAAGTGCCCAGTTTATTTCACCTGATTTTCTGTCTAAAAATTGGGATGTAAATTGTCCTGTTTGATTTTTACGATTTTATGGGTTTTGTTTTGAATGTAAATAGCAATTTCGGATTTGTTTTCAGCAGGACAAACACATTCATTGATGTATATTTTGATGAATTATAAAATAGTAAAAATACAGACCTAATATTACTTAATTCTATTTTCTTTCAAGTTTAATGACTGCAGGTGTATAATTTTGACATCAAAATTAAAAATTACAACTTTTGTCTTCTCATTATTTAATTGTTTGTTCGGTAAAGTTTTTTTTATTAGATTATAAACAGAAGGTTATGTAAAAAGAAAAAAAAATAGATATTTAATCAACTTATATATTTGAAAAAGCACGCACAAACATGCTCTAAGTATTTGATAAACTCTTGTTTCAAAATTGATTTACGATTCAAAATCAGCATTTGAGCATTTGTCAAATAAAAAGGATTTATTGTTGTGACTATATAAAATTAGTAAAATAGACATTAATTATAATAATGTTCTGATTTATTACTGTGACTATATAAATTTACTAAAATAATAATGTTTTTTTGTATTAATATTATCAATAGTAGTATTGTAAAATTAATTTTAACTTTTATAACCATATGTAGTATTATCAAATATTTTTTCAAGATATGCATTCACCATAATTATTTATAAAATAAAAATAAGAAATATCTATTAAAGCTCAAAATTTGTAAAATTACAAAATAAAAACATAGTCATATATATAAGTACAAAAATTATTTAAACGTGAATTATGAAGATGTTTTATTATTAGAATTCTAATAGACATAGAACACAAAAGTACTTAAATTTAATTAATTAATATTAACATTAATATTTTGATTATATATAATTAGAAAAGATAAAAACAGAATATGAAAATCTATCATTTTGCTACTTTTTAAAATTTATTGCCAGATGCTTTATATTTTTCTATAATCATTTTTTTTTATTTACCAATTGTTTAAAATAACTTTTAATTATTTGACAATTAGAAACTAGATTAAACGAACCCAAACTCTAACAGCCGCCTTACCGCACCATGAGCTAGAATACAATTTCAAATGGGTTAAAAACATTGATGTTCATCCAATTTTAAGAAGATTCATTTTAGTCCCCCAACTTCATCTTTCTCAAGTTCACCATGTTCACCTTATTAGTTGAATTACTAGAGACGCCTATTGCATTACATCGTATTTGATGTGTCAAGTTTTTACTTTAAATTGGAATGCCGCACTAAAATGTCATTTTTTAAATTGAGGCAGTACACTTTCAAAATAGGATTCTTTTGGGTAAATAGCACAAAACGTCCCTACCTATTGAGGGTATTGTGGAAAACGTCCATACCTTCAAAATTTTGGCACTTTCACCCTTACCTACTGGATTTCCTGCGCAAAACGTCCCTACCTTCAAAATTTTGGCATTTTCACCCTTACCTACTGGATTTCCTACATAAAACGTCCTTCAGTCCAAAAATCAGCCATTAACTTAGGGGTAAATTAGTCCAACCACTTTTTTCACATATATATTACTTCTTTTAAAATTGGAGGGCTTCCCATGCAATTTCCAAAATTGCATGGCAGGCCCCCGTCCCCAATGTGATGTATTATTCATCAAACTTGCCAGTTGTCTTTTCCTTCCAAAGCTCGAGTTGTGCAATTACCTGGTTCGTGAAAGAGCACGACATCACAAAGCTGGGATGCCCGGTTGCACAGCCTAAGTTCATCAGCCGCCCCTCAGCTAGAACAATTATGCTAGTCCCGGTTTCAGGGAAAACCCATCGATCAGTTTGGGGCTTGATCGTGATGCGCTTGACGCCTGGATAAGTTTCAAGACCGTGCATGTCAATCTCGTTATCAAAGTGACCAATGTTGCAAACAATTGCATTGTTCTTCATTTTCCTCATGTGATCCACCATAATTATGTCTTTGTTTCCAGTGGCTGTCACAAAGATGTCAGCCTCTGAGACAACATCTTCCAAGGTCAGGACTGGAATTCCTTCCATGAGGGATTGAAGAACACAGATGGGATCAAATTATGTCACAATTACCCGAGCACCAGCTTGTTTAAGAGCAGCGGCACAGCAATGCTTACAACTAGTGCACCGACTATGCCCTCCCCGACTTGGTTGCAGAATTTCCCGTACATGTTGCAAATCTTCATCCATTGAAGTTCAGTCTGCCCTAACTTGGCGAAAACAGAAGACTGAGCAGCGGCTGCCACTGCAGCCAGATTTGGGGACGGGGGCCTGCCATGCAATTTTGGAAATTGGATGGGAAGCCCCCCAATTTTAAAAGAATTAATATATATGTGAAAAAAGTGGTTGGACTAATTTACCCCTAAGTTAATGGCTGATTTTTGGATTGAATGACGTTTTGCGCAGGAAATCCAGTAGGTAAGGGTGAAAATGCCAAAATTTTGAAGGTAAAGACGTTTTGCGCAGGAAATCCAGTAGGTAAGGGTGAAAATGCCAAAATTTTGAAGGTAGTGACGTTTTCCACAATACCCTCAATAGGTAGGGACGTTTTGTACTATTTACCCGATTCTTTTAGAAAAATGTGAAACATGCCACAAAAGCAAATGTGTAAATATTAAGGGCTTGTTAGATATAGATGATAAACTAGTTTTCAAACCAAAAATTATTTATTTAATCAAGAATGGTCAATAATATCATGCTATAAAGGCAAATTTTTTAGTCAAATAAACTATTTTTAATCAAATAAACTATTTTGATCAAATAAACCAGTTTATAAATTATACCGAACGGGCACTAAATAAATATTGCTTCTTCATCTTTCTCATTGATCCATAGATTTCTTTTTCTTTTTTCCTTACAATAAAACATAATACAATAAAAGCTAAACTTATCCTGTCTTAAAACAAGAAGTACAACTCGGCACTAGAAAGAGATTATCTTCCTTATTTGATCTCTTTAATAGCATCTCGAATGCACTTCATTTATTATTTTTTAGATGTGTTACATAACTACAGATAAACGAGTTATAAAAAAATTTCTCAAATGTATACTGACGAGGACTCTATCTAGTTGATGTAACAGACCAAAAAATAGACTCCGTCTACAAATTTGTCTAAATTTAGACGAAATTTTATACGGAGTGACTCAGCAAATTTAAATCCAACTCAACATTTTATTAAAAAAAAAAAGTCGAACAAAAGAAATAAAAATTGAATACTCGTCAATTTAAAAAAAAATGCCACATAAGTGGTAATATTAATTTTAAACGGAATTCATTGAAAATGAATTTTTAATTTAACCCTCTATTCAATAAACATAAAGCCATATAGATTGGAAGTCTGTCTATTTTACCTACTATGTGACTTCAATAAACAGAGTACATTGGAGATGATTTGTGATAAGTGTCGATTTACACTTATTGGAACTATCAAAAGTGGACAATTGTATGTATTCTCAATGTGAATCTTTACTTAATTATGTGTTGATTTGATTGTTTTAGGTTGAAACCCGAGTTTGAATAGAATTGGAGAAAAAAAAACTCAAAATGAGCAAATTAGGACTGAAAATGCACGAAGACTTAGAAATTGGGACCAACTTACAAATATTCAAAATTTGAAGGACTTGGATTGTAAATAAATGAGGACTAAATTGAAATGAGAAAAGAAATCAGATGACTAAAGAGGACAAAATTCAAAGTTGGAAAACCAAACACACAAAATTGAAAAATTTAAGCTGAGCGATCACCTAACTTATAGCTGGGCGAGCACCCAGCACTGCTAATCACAAGCAGAATACAAAAGGGTGAAACTGGGCGATCGTCCAATGTAATTTTTGGTCTTTTTTTAGTTTGACTTCAAGTAGGAAACATTTTGAACGCGATTTTCATGATCTTTTGAGATCTTTGGGGACACAATAAAGATAATATAGCTGGGCGAGCACCCAGCACTTGTTTACTATTCACCCTTCAACCAACGCGACGTCGTTTTATTGATTTAGTATTCCTAATTTCATCCAAATCTCACCATTTTGTCCTAAACTTTTGACACTTTTTTTATATTAAATTAATATCTTTAGTCGCAATTTTTGACTTCTTCATCTTTTCTTTTCTTTTATTTATTTTAATATATATATATATATATTAGTGTTTTTTAGTCGCAATTATTGACTTCTTATATATTATAGTAAAGATTTATTCATTTTTCCCTTAATAAGTCATCAAATTTGGTGTTTTTTATCCCCAGTTGCTATGGGGAACAAAGGACGAAATACAATCGATTACTAAAGGTTTTGCTAAATTTCATTTTCTCTAAACTGCAGTTTTTGTTGTCCAACTTAATATTTGCTGCACTTTATACATTAAGTATTTTTACATAATTCCAGTTGGAGACGATATCCCTATAGGTTACCTAACCATTGGCTTTGGCTTCACATAATTTCATGTTATATAACTCAAGTTATGGACAATTTTGTAAACTACGACAGCATGAATCCAAGAAACTGCCTTAGATGTTTCGATGAGCATTTTAGTATGCCGAAACATGCCGTCAGACTATCAAATTTCTATATATGGTAGCTACATGGGTATTCTACGTTCCTTGAAAATTTCATATTGTTCGATGATCGTTTTCTATGTCAAAGAAATGTTTTTTACTCCATGACCGGGTGAATTGTTTCTCTAAACTGTAGTTTCTATTGACCAACTCAAAAATATGTTGCACATTATATATTAAGTATTTTTACATAATTTCAGTTGGAGACGATAGCTCTATGTGTTACCTAACCATTGGCTTTGGTTTCACATAATTTCATGTTATATAACTCAAGTTATAGACAATTTTGTAAACTACGACCGCATGAATCCGAGAAACTGTCTAGGATGTTTCAGTGAGCATTTTAGTAAGCTGAAACACGTATTCGGACTATCAAATTTTGATATATGGTAGCTAAATGAGTATTATATGTTTCCTGAAAATTTCATATTTTTCGGTGATCGTTTTCTATGTCAAAGAAATTTTTGTTACTCAGTGACCGGGTGAAGAAATTTTAGTAATACTGTCCTTATTTTGAAAATTTTCTTCACCTGGTCATGGAGTAACAAAAATATATTTGCCATAGAAAACGATTATCGAACAATATGAAATTTTCAGGGGACATATAATACTCAGGTAGCTACCACATATTAAAAATTGGTAGTCCGACGGCATGTTTATGCATACTATAATGCTCACCGAAACCTCCTAAGCAATTTTTCGAATTCATGCCGTCGACGTGCTGGAATCGCTATTATAAACCAATCAAAAAGCTTTAATTAGTGTAAATATCTTCTTAAACTTTTGTGGACCTTGGTTTTGTGGTAGTTTTAGTGGATTCCCATGTTTTGATTACAAGTTAATGATGTGAGCTTGAAGGTTTTGTTAAACTTCATGTTTATCTAAGCTACAGTTTCTGTTGTCCAATTCAAAAATCTGTTGCACCTTATATATTGAGAATTTTTATATAATTCTAGTTGGAGACGATAGCCATATGGGTTACCTAACCATTGGCTTTAGTTTCACATAATTTCATGTTATATAACTCAAGTTATGGACAATTTTGTAAACTGCGACCGCATGAATCCGAGAAACTGCCTAGGATGTTTCGGTGAGCATTTTCGTAAGCCGAAACATGCCGTCGGACTATCAAATTTTTATATGTGGTATCTAAATGAGTATTCTATGTTTTCTGAAAATTTCATATTTTTCGGTGATCGTTTTCTATGTCAAAGAAATTTTTGTTACTCAGTGACCGGGTGAAGAAATTTTAGTAACACTGCCCTTATTTTGAAAATTTTCTTCACCTGGTCATGGAGTAAAAAAAATTATATGACATAGAAAACGATCACCGAACAATAAAAAATTTTTAGGGGACATATAATACTCAGGTAGCTACCACATATTAAAAATTGGTAGTCCGACATCATGTTTAAGCATACTAAAATACTCACCGAGTAACTCGGCAAAGTCATTTCAATATTTTTTTTTTTTTAAGACTTTGACGAGTAACTCGGCAAAGTCATTTCACTTTTTTTTTATTATTATTATTTGTTGTTTGGGCTTTTAGCTCTTTTATTTTTTATTTTTTTTTGTAATTTACACTTTTGGTCTACAACCTTTTTAATTTATAACAAATTTACTCATAATCTTTTTTTTAGTCTTAACCATCTCCAGCCTTTAAATTTTGTTGCAAATTTTGTTTTGTCCTCCTGTTTAAATAAACAAAATAAAAACCTATAACAACAAAATAAAATAAAATTGTAAATATTTTTTTTTTACTGGACAATATTTTTGTACATTTTTTCTAAATATGTTTTTTATTTTGGAATTTTTTTTTCTTTTTTTGGATTTTTGTCGCTTTACTCGACAAACTTTTTTTTTAATAAGATTAATGCTTAATATCATTTTATCGAGTTACTCAACAAAGTCCAATTTGACAATTTTTTAACTTTTTTTTTTGTCGAGTTACTCGATAAAGGGGAAATTTTTTTTTTACTTTTTGAGTTTTTTGGTAGAAAAAAATTAAATTTTTTTGGTCGAGTAACTCGACAAAGGGGAAAAAAATTAAATGTTGGAGATAGTCAATGGTAAAAAAAAAAAAAAAAAAAAAAAAAATTGTGGGTGAATTAGTTATAAATTTAAAAAATTGAGACTAAAAGCGCAAATTAAAAAAAAAAAAAAAAAGAAAGCAAAATTGTCAAATTCAAATTTACTCGACAAATCCCAAAAAAAGGAGGAAAAAAATGAAAAAACTCGACCAAAATGAAAAAATTGCGGTTAAAATGATTAATCTAATTTAAAAAAATAGTGTCAAAAATTGATGTCAAGTAACTCGACCAAATTAGACTTTGTTGAGTAACTCGACAAAATGATATTAAGCATTAATCTTATTTTAAAAAAAAAATTGTCGAGTAACGCGACAAAAATCCAAAAAAAGAAAAAATTCCAAAATAAAAAACATATTTAGAAAAAATTTAAACAAATGTTGTCCAGTAAAAATAAAATATTTACAATTTTATTTTATTTTTTTGTTAATAGTTTTTATTTTGATTATTTAAAGAGGAGGACAAAACAAAATTTGCAACATAATTCAAAGGTCGGGAATGATCAATGCTAAAAAAAAATTATAGGTAAATTTGTCATAAATTAAAAAGATTGTGGACCAAAAGTGTAAATAAAAAAAGAGCTAAAAGCCCACAAACAAAAAAAAACCATTGAAATGACTTTGCCGAGTTACTCGGCAAAGTCACGAAAAAAAAAAATTTGAAATGACTTTGCCGAGTTACTCGGTGAGCAACAAAAATTTCTTTGACATAGAAAACGATCAGCGAACAATATGAAATTTTCAAGGAACGTAGAATACCCATGTAGCTACCACATATAAAAATTTGATAGTCCGACGGCAAGTTTTGACATACTAAAATGCTCACCGAAACATCAAAGGTAGTTGTTTATCGGATTTATGCTATCGCAGTTTACAAAATTGTCCATAACTTGAGTTATATAACATAAAATGATGTGAAACCAAAGCCAATGGTTAGGTAACCCATAGAGATATCGTCTCCAACTGGAATTATGTAAAAATACTTAATGTATAAGGTGTAGCAAATATTTGAGTTGCACAACAAAAACTGCAGTTTAGAGAAAATGAAGTTTAGCACTCTCCAAGAATTCGATGCACGCTCGTCTTAGTGCTTACTCTCTAGCTACTTAGAGTTTGTTCGTGTACCATGTTTGACTTCAGCCCCTTCCATAGGTTGTTATTCTCCAAATTGGCTCAATAGTGGTTGCTGAAGCCATTTGTGTTCTAAATTACACTGTGAGCTTCACTCTTCTTAAAAGAGGTTTGATTGAAAGAGTGTTGACCTGGCTTGAAGAGAGAAATCCACGCTTAAGGCAAAATTATATTCTGAGCTAGCAATGTCGAGGGGTAGATTTGGTAGGGTCGTGTATGCTTTGAAGGTGTATAAGAAAAACTCATTTATATGAATGGCTTGAGACTTGATGGTTTAAGCTCTTTGTTCCTCCACAAGGACGACAACATGGGCAACTTGACAAAATGGGAGTCAAATTTTGTCGAGTTGCTCGACAAAATCGGAGAACTGAACAAAATGTGACTCCCATTTTGTCGAGCAACTTGACAAAATGAAATGCTGTATCATTTTGTCGAGTTTCTCGACTTCCATTTTTTTTTCTTTTCTCTTTTCTTCTTTCTCCTATTTTTCTTTTAAACCCTAGATCTCATTGTGATGATTTTCTTGTTTACATTTTTTCTTGTTGTTATTAGTTTTTGTTGACGTCGGAACCTGCAACGTCCACATGTCAACAGATCTCCAGTCACTCCTCTGCCAACTCGTATGCTACCTACACACTAGGATAATCGTTAGACACCAAGATCTCCGAAGAAAAAGGGTCCGGCGATCGTTGGAACTCCGATGATCAAGTTAACAGTCGGTATATGGGTGATACACGGGGGGTGAAAATAATGGGGTGTAGGAGAGACAAGCAGGCAAAGATTTGAGCAGAGTTTAGAGTGGGATTCTTAGGCATAAAAGAGTGCGTACCTTGGAACAACCGGAGACGTTGCATTTATAGCGCAAGAGTTCTCATTGATTTAAGAGACAAATCAATTTGATACCCAATCAGATCCTCCTTCCTTATGTGATAAAGATCATCCATTATCTATGCAATCTACGAGATTATCTTCCTGCTTTGAGTTTATCACGTTGCATGATTTTAGGAGATTATGATTCGGTTTTCTCGTGAGGATTCGTGCACCAAATCAACGCGATCTTTCCTTAATTACTTCTCTGGTTATTCCGGCATATCGTGATGCCTGCTAGTTATAAATGATACGAAGCCTGGCGAGTGGATCGACCGTGAGTGTCGAGGCCCTCCACGAGCCCCACAGATTTCTGGCTGCCGAAGGCCAAGGCGTACGATGGGCCTTCGGGCGCTTTATCAGAACTTCCGAGGCCCTAGCAGGGCCCAGCTGGGGTTCTTGATGGGCCTTGGATGGGGCCCTTGCTGACGTGGAAGCTATATCAGAATCGTGTGGTAACAGTTTTTATTTTCTTGTTGTTAACAATAAAAATTTTTACTGGATAACAAATTTTGTTTTGTCCTCATCTTTTCAATTTTTTTTTTCTTTTTTTGGATTTTTGTAGCGTTACTCGACAAACTTTTTTTTTAATAAGATTAATGCTTTGTATCATTTTGTCGAGTTACTCAACAAATGTCCAAATGCGCTCGACAAATACATACCCAAATTAAAAAATTAAAAAAAAAAGTTAGTTTAAAATGGGCTAAAAAGCCCATTTTTATTGTTTGAGGGGTGTGTTTGTTAAATACACACCCCAATATAAAAATTAAAAAAATTAAAAAAAGTTCAAAATGAGCTAAAAGTCCATTTTGATTTTAAGTGGAGAAGTGGATGTTTGTCGAGTAACTCGACAAACACCCACATACATTTTCAAAAAAAAAATTTAAAGCAAATTTGGGTGTATGTTTGTCAAGTTTCTCGACAAACACACACTCATATCAATCAAAATGGGCTTTTGAGCCCATTTTGACTTTACAATATATATATATATATATATATTAGTTTTGGCTACGTGCAATGCACGTATGTAAAAAATGCAGGGAAAAATTTTAGAATTATTCATACAATTATTTTTAAAATAAAACAAATATGAAAATGGTTAATATAACATGTTAGCAAGTCCAAACTCACATCTAACAGAAGTACAAGGTTTCATTCAATTTTTTTATTAATCTTTTTTATTTTATCTTAAGCAAATTAAATGTTTTTATTTTTTATAATGTTGCCATATTAAAAAAAAAAAAAAAAAAGCGTCAACAGTAAAATTCTCGACAATGAATGTTGTTCACCAATTTTTTTTTAAACCCATATTTTCTTTGACACAAAGAAAAATTGCAGAAAACCACTGATTAATAAACGAAATCAATTAAAGTTCAGACTTTTTAAAAAATACAGTAAGAAGAATGAATTAATTCGCCACCAAGATTTTTTTTAAAAGTTGTTGGCATATTCCAACGATTTTAAAACAATAAGGACCTTTTGTGCAATTATTACTTAAAAAAAAAAAAAAAAAAAAAAAGGTAAAACACTGTTCATCAATCTATTGCCGAGCCATCTCGGCAATCAATTGATTGCCGCCGAGGTGGCTCGGCAATTGAAACTTTAACGTCTTCTTTGGAGAGTCCAGGCATGTCAATGAGCATTTTGATTTCATTTTCTTCGTCTTTGATATCCCATGGTGTGCGTACCTCCCCTGAGGTCCAACTCTGCCCAGGGAATGTAGGGATGTCCTGGAAGAGCTGGTCCATCACGTTCAACATTGTCCTTGTTGAAGACAGGCGGTCTAACAATCCTACCACCCATTAAAAGATTAGTTGTTAGATTGGCTAAAAGACTGAAGAAGAAAAATAGAAAGAAACAGTGACATAGTTCCATTTGGAGATGAAAGACTTACTGAAAGGAGAGATGTCCATAGCCAAACTCCGGGGCGGGACTGCACAGCTGCGCGTTGGTTGTTGCTGCTGACTTGATGCACGTCGACCATCGTGTCTTTGTCGTTCCCGGTTGCCTGAGCTCTCACAGATGACGACCTTCTAACGTTGCAGGCAGAAGGGAAAAACACAGAACAATTTGTCCTAACAACATTGTTTGAGGCTAAAGAAGAAGAGGCACATGTCAAGAATTTAGTAGCCATGAAAATGTGTAAAAAAAAATAAAAACATTCAATTTCCCACCAAGATTTCACAGCGTGGATTTTGAAATTCTTGAATGTCATTTTTTTGCATTTATTTAGAATAATTTGTAAAAGGTAAAATAAAAAAACAAGATTAGTAAAAAATTAAATGAAAATTAAGTGTAAAAGAAAAAAAAATAAGAAAAATGAATTAAAGATTTTTTTTTTTAAAGTTGTTGGCATATTCCAACGATTTTAAAACAATAGGGACCTTTTGCGCAATTATTCCTTAAAAAAAAAATACTATTCATGGCAATCAATTTTGATTGCCGAGATAGCTCGGCAATCAATTTTGATTGCCGAGCAATCTCGGCAATCAAGAGCACTATTAAATTTTTAATTTTTTTTTTATATAAATTGTGTCAAAAGGAAAAAAAAAAAAAAAAAAGTTACTGTTCATGGCAATCAATTGATTGCCGAGCACTGTTCACATAATTTTTTTTTTTTTTTTTTTAGATTGTGTCAAAGAAAATTGGTCACAAAAAAATGTTACTATTCATGGCAATCAATTGATTGCCGAGATTGCAATTGATTGTCGAGTACTGTTCACATTTGGTTTGTTTGTTTTTTTTTTTTTAAATGTGTCAAAAAAATGAGCTTAAAAAAAATTGGTGAACAGTAAAATAAAGATCATTACCGAGTTGCTCGGCAACAACAATTCATTGCCGAGAATTTTACTGTTGACGATCTTTTTTTTGTTTAATGTGGCAACATTATAAAAAAATAGAAACATTCAATTTGCTTATTTGCTTAAGATAAAATAAAAAAGATTAATGAAAAAATTGAATGAAAAGGTATAAAAAAAAAATAAAAACATTCAATTTCCCACCAAGATTTCACAACGTGGATTTTGAAATTCTTGAATGTCATTTTTTTGCATTTATTTAGAATAATTTGTAAAAGGTAAAATAAAAAAACAAGATTAGTAAAAAATTAAATGAAAATTAAGTGTAAAAGAAAAAAAAATAAGAAAAATGAATTAAAGATTTTTTTTTAAAGTTGTTGGCATATTCCAACGATTTTAAAACAATAGGGACCTTTTGTGCAATTAAAAAAAAAAAAAAAAAAACTATTCAAGGCAATCAAAATTGATTGCCGAGATAGCTCGGCAATCAAAATTGATTGCCGAGCTATCTCGGCAATCAAGAGCACTATAAATTTTTTTTTTTTTTTTTTTTTTTTAATATAAATTGTGTCAAAAGGGCAAAAAAAAAGTTACTGTTTATGGCAATCAATTGATTGACGAGCACTGTTCACATAATATTTTTTTTTTTTTTTTTTTTTTTAGATTGTGTCAAAGAAAATTGGTCACAAAAAAATGTAGTAATTCATGGCAATCAATTGATTGCCGAGATTGCAATTGATTGTCGAGTACTGTTCACATTTGGTTTGTTTTTTTTTTTTTTTTAAATGTGTCAAAAAAAATGAGCTTAAAAAAAATTGGTGAACAGTAAAATAAATATCATTACCGAGTTGCTCGGCAACGAACAATTCATTGCCGAGAATTTTACTGTTGACGATCTTTTTTTTGTTTAATGTGGCAACATTATAAAAAAATAGAAACATTCAATTTGCTTATTTGCTTAAGATAAAATAAAAAAGATTAATGAAAAAATTGAATGAAAATGTATAAAAAAAAAAAAAAAACATTCAATTTCCCACCAAGATTTCACAACGTGGATTTTGAAATTATTGAATGTCATTTTTTTTGCATTTATTTAGAATAATTTGTAAAAGGTAAAATAAAAAAACAAGATTAGTAAAAAATTAAATGAAAATTAAGTGTAAAAGAAAAAAAAATAAGAAAAATGAATTAAAGATTTTTTTTTTAATTTGTTGGCATATTCCAACGATTTTAAAACAATAGGGACCTTTTGTGCAATTATTCCTTAAAAAAAAAAAAAAAAAAAACTATTCATGGCAATCATTTTGATTGCCGAGCTATCTCGGCAATCAAGAGCACTATAAATTTATTTATTTATTTATTTTTTTTTATAAATTGTGTCAAAAGGGAAAAAAAAAAAGTTACTGTTCATGGCAATCAATTGATTGCCGAGCACTGTTCACATAATATTTTTTTTTTTTTTTAGATTGTGTCAAAGAAAATTGGTCACAAAAAAAATGTTACTATTCATGGCAATCAATTGATTGCCGAGATTGCTCGGCAATCAAATAAGCACTGTTGACATTTCTTCTATTCCACGACTGGGGAAGGAAAAAGCAACGTCTTTTGAATGAACAAACACATGAAGATTATCATACAGGAAGATATATTTCACACTCACAAGCATTTTGGTCGGGTCCAGCCAAGTCAAAAATATGGAAGTTCCTTTCCTAAGGGCCCGCCCCTGAAAGATGCTACTGAATGTGGAAAGAGCACGCTTATCAACTGGAGTGGGTGACTTGATTCTTGGGGAGACAGCTTCATCTAAGGCATCCCAAAATGTTTTACCATCAACATTTCTTACCAGAATAATATGGAGTGATTTCTCTAGAGGAGCTGCACTTAATGCAGTCAACATCAGTTATCTTTACTTATTTTCAATTTTTTGCCCTTTCTCCAGCAACTATACACCCTTAACTTCAAAAAAAGATTAAATGTTCAACAAAAATCACCCTGAAAAATTGTGTCAAACAATGATGAGTCCCGTTGCACATCTGCAGCTGAACACCCTTGCCAGGCATCTAACTTACTAAAAATGGATCTGTTTGCATATAATCCTGCAGCATAGACTTTAACTCCAATGATTGCAAAAACTTTTTCTCTGTATCCTAATAATATTACAAGGAGCAAAGGTTATAGCCCGAATTCCTGAAAGTATAAGCATTAAATATGACCAAGATCCTAAATTAGACAGTGGGTGTAAAAATCCATAAAAATACTCAAATGATCAAGAAAATCTCAGTTGATAGTATAGCAACTGACCAGTTCCAAGTAATGACAATGACGAGGAGCAACCTGGAAAGCTCAGTGATTTTTGAAACTTCACCTTGGTCTCAGGTTCTTCTATGTACTCTGTACTTCCAACTGAAGCCACAACATCAAATGCCATCAGGTCATAAACACGAATACAGAAGATGACAAGAGAATCATGGAAAATGCACTTGTACTGATTATTTTCAGTATTCTGGGTGCAAAATATTTCCAATTTTCGGAAAAGCAATTGCAAGAAATATCACTGGAATGATGATATAGTACAGCTTAAAAAAATAAATTTAAGTGATTGCCGAGGCATCTCATCTCGGCAATCAATTGCCGAGCCACCTCGGCAATCAATTGATTGTCGAGGTGGAACAGTGTGTATTTAAATTTTTTTTAAAGGAATAATTGCACAAAAGTTCCTATTGTTTTAAAGGAATAATTGCACAAAAGTCCGTATTTTACTATTCACATTTTTTTTTTTTTTAATGTGGCAACATTATAAAAAATAAAAACATTCAATTTAAGATAAAAAAAAAAAAGATTAATAAAAAAATTGAATGAAAATGTGTAAAAAAAATAAAAACATTCAATTTGCCACCAAGATTTCACAGTAGATTTTGAAATTCTTGAATGGCACTTTTTAGTATTTATTTAGAATAATTTGTAAAAGGTAAAATAAAAAAACAAGATTAGTAAAAAATTGAATGAAAATTAAGTGTGAAAGAAAAAAAAATAAGAAAAAAAATTAAAGATTTTTTTTAGGTTGTGGGCATATCCCAACGATTTTAAAACAATAGGGACCTTTTGTGCAATTATTCCTTATAAAAAAAAACAAAACAAAAAACAATTGGATTTACTGTTCATGGCTCACGTGTAAACAAACACGAGATTCCACCAATCACACAAAAGTCAAGAATTGCGGCTAGGTGAGATTTGGACAAAACTAACAATAGTAAAATACCAAAACTACGTCGTGTTGGACGAAAAACGCTACAGTAAAAAAATTAAGACTCTTATATTATTGTAAGGATATATATATATATATATATATATTACTTTGCCGAGTTACTCGGCAAAGTCATTTGATTTTTTTTTTTTTTTTTTTTACTTACTTTGCCGAGTTGCTCGGCAAAGTCATTTGATTTTTTTTTCTTTTTTTTTAAAGTCATTTGGAATATATTTTTTTTTCTTTATTTAGTTTTGTGGGCTTTTATCTTTTTTTTTTTTTTTTTTAATTTGTACTTTTGGTTTACAACCTTTTCAATTTATAACAAATGTATCCATAACTTTTTTTTTTTAGCATTGGCCATCCCCGACTTTTGAATTTTGTTGCAAATTTTATTTTGTCGTTCTCTTTAAATAAACAAGATAAAAACTAATAACAACAAAATAAAATAAAATTGTAAATATTTTATTTTTACTGGACAACATTATTTTTTATTTTTTCTAAATATGTTTTTTATGTTTGAATTTTTTTTTCTTTTTTTGGATTTTTGTCGCGTTACTCGACTAATTTATTTTTTAAATAAGATTAATGCTTAATATCATTTTGTCGAGTTACTCAACAAAGGTCCAAATGCGCTCGACAAATACATATCCAAATTAAAAAGCTAAAAAAAAAAATCTAGTTTAAAATGGGCTAAAAAGCCCATTTTTATTGTTTGGGGGTGTGTTTGTTAAATACACCCGCCAATATAAAAATAAAAGAAAATATACACCCAAATATATATTTTAAAAAAATATTTAAAATGTCTAAATGGGCTTTTAGCCCTTTTTTTCATTGTTGGGTTTATTTGATTGTTTAGGGGGTGGGATTTGAGTTTGTCGAGTTGGGGGGATTGTTTGATTATTGGAGGGTTTGAATTTGTCGAGTTGCACGACAAACTCAAACCCAAATATTATTAAAAAAAAAAAATTAAAACAGTAAAATCATTATTGGGTGGTCACCAAAATATAAAAAAAATAATTTAAAAAAGTCAAATTGGGCAATTTTGCACCCAAATATATATAAAAAAATAATTAAGAAAGATCAAAGTGGTCCCATTTTGATTGTTGGCTCGACAAACACACACCGAAATAAAAAAATAATAATAAAAAAATTAAATGCTCGATATTTTAAAAAAAATACATAAATATAATTTCTCATTTGTTCATGTTCTTTTTTTTTTTTTTTGTCGAACTCTAGTTAACAAAAAGTCGAGTTATCTGCCAAATTTTTGTATTTTTTTCTTTATTGTATTTTTTTTAGAGTTACTCGACAAAACCAAAGCCAAATCTTTAAAAAAATTAGCAAAGCCAACAAAAGCTGATTTTATAAAAATTTAATGCACATTAAATTTGTAAGACAAAAGGGTGATAGTTGGATGGCCAATGCCCAAAAAAAAAGTTGGGGTAGATTAGTTACAAATTTGAAAGGTTTGGACCAAAAGCACAAATTAAAAAAATGAAAAAAAGTCAAAATCAAATTGGGCTACTTTTTAAAAGTTAGGACTTCATTTACATTTTTATTTTATTTTGTTGTTATTAGTTTTTTTTTTTTTTGTTTATTTAAAAAGGAGGACAAAATAAAATTTGCAACAAAATTCAAAGGTCGGTGATGGCCAATGTTAAAAAAAAAAGTTAGGGGTAAATTTGTTATAAAATGAAAAGGTTGTGGACCAAAAGTGCAAATTACAAAAAAAAAAATTGAAACACTTTGCCGAGTAACTCGGCAAAGTGGGAAAAAAAATTAATAATAATTTCAAACACTTTGCCGAGTAACTCGGTAAAGTGAAAAAAAAAATAAAAAAAAAATTCAAAAAACTTGTCGAGTAACTCGACAAAGTAAAAAAAAAAAAAAAAAAAAAAAAAAAAAAAAAAAAAAAAAAAAAAAAAAAATTATAAACTTTGTCAAGTAACTCGACAAAGTCATTAAAAAAAATTTCAAAAATTCAAAAGACTTTGTCAAGCAACTCGACAAAGTCATTAAAAAAAAATTAAAAAATTCAAACGAATCCCTTACTTTGTCATCAAACTCTTTGCTGGGAGGATATTTTGGCAAGCTTGAGGGATCACAAGGATGTGGCCTTGTTGTAAACAACTGCAAAATACAGCACATGCCATATATGACTTTCCATTTGCTTAGTTTCTCGCGTAAAATAAAGAGAAATGAGAACTCCATATACAAATATAAAAAAATTATTAGAGAGTGATCCATGACATGAAAAGATATGTTTTATGGGGTATATAATCTTTGAGCAAAAAACAAGAGCAAAACGAATATTGGACTTATTCTTCCTCAACGCTCCCTAGCTCACTCTATACTTCAGCTTCATTTATGTTTGTTTGTACCAGTTGAATACATCATTCTTCCTTTAAAGTATCACAAAGAATATTATTGTACTTTGTGCATAATTGTAAAGACTGTTATCATTAATTGTTACAATTATAAAATTCAGGACGCCATCGACTACATTTCCTCGCGCTAAGAATAAGCTTAAGCCCATAAGCTTGCCGGAGGATGTTTACATTAGTAAATTCTTTCAGAAGAACCCAGATTCAAAGCACGAAGATCCTATCAAGTAATGTATGTCTTTATGCATTCTGTGTACCCTTTTTAGTGTTATCTCAAAATGATGTCAAGTTTAAATTTTGCAATGTTTTGCTTAATATTTTTATTCCACTCTTGTTATATTAATATTTTTTGTTCGGCCAATTTTGTGAACTTATTAATTCAAATCTTATGCGCTTTTCAAAATTGTAAAATCTATCACCATTGTTTGTCAATTCTCTTTCAATATAATTTTGTATAATTTTGTTACGTCATTATTGTATTGATAATAATTTGCTGGATTGTTACTGGTTGCCATGTTTAATACCAAAATGACATCCTTGAACATGTGAAATGTTTTAGTAATGCTTTGTAATGTGATTCTTTAGCAACTAAATGTGATAAAATATCTTTTATTATGTCTTCATATATATTTATAAAAAATCTGTACTAAACTACTAATTATAGAATTTCTCATAACGATAATATCAAAACGGTACAAAACACAGTATTACAAATACGTCACGTGCAACGCACGGGCCAAAAACTAGTGTGTATATATATATATATATATATATATATATGAGTTATTAACTCATAATTAGGTTGTTGGTTTTTTGGAGAAAAGAACAGCAAATAACAACGAAGATCTTGAAGATTGGATGAACAAGTTCTTCTCATCTTTTATTCAAGATCCGGTTATGTATTCAAATCTCTTCATTTTTTCTTTCTCTAGAATTATGAATAGTTAAACTTAAAGTTTGGATGAACGATTTAACCTATTTTAATTAATTTCGACTCTCAAGTTTTGAATTATAAATTAATTAAGTATTTGATTTTACTTCTTCTCTTAATACTTGAAATAATTTGCTATTATTTGTCATTGAATTGTGGATTGTAATGAATTGAGAGACAATTATTAATCTAGTTCACGTAGTAAAATATGGCAATTGGATAAAAAGTAGATATACATTTTTATTGTTGTCACAGTCTTGAATTAAATTCTTAGGAGATTTAATATATCTAAAGATCATTCTGACTTCATAAGTTGACTTAATTATATATGAGTAATTTGAACTCGAGATAGGTAAATTAGGTTAAATTCGTGAATTCGACCGAATACAACTTTAGAAAGAAATCTTGAGAGTAGAAATTAGAGATGACAACTATGATGAACTCGTGAATCCAAACGCTTTAATAACTATATTTTCTAAATTCTTAATTTTTGCTTCACATCAGTTATTACATTATTTTCTAAAATTCATAGTTATGATTTAAACTCTCAAATCAATTTATTTTAAAGTGTTTTAAATAGATTAAGATTAATTTAACTAATATATAAATAAGATAGTATTCGTGAGAAAGATAGTCCGGACTCAATAGGTCCACTTGTTATTTATTTGTGATATTGTACACTTGCAATCGTATATTTCTCACAACAAATTTTTGGCGCCGTTGTCGAGGACTATTCTTATTTTATATTAGTTTAGATTAATCGTTAGTGTTAGTGTTAGTGTTAGTTTAATTTTTTTTTTCCTTTGAAATGTCTATATTTGAAATTTTCAAAATGGTGACATGGCAACTACCTTGTAATATTTTGAAAAAGAAAATCATAATAAAATTTTTATAAATGTAGAATTTTTTTTAAAAAAAAAATTCTTTTAAATACCTGCAAACTTAAAGCCATGTTAAGATTTTATTTTTAAAAAAAAAGTAAAAACACTTTCCTTCAAACTAGTCATTTTTGCGCCCCAAAACACTTTTTTTAGCTATGGAGAAAAACTATAGAAACAAATGAATCCAAAATTCACAAAGAATTTGGCAAAAACAATGTTCTAAAAAGAGTAAAGAGTGGCTAGGCATGGATGCCAAATTTCAAGTTTTTCGAGCCTAGGCCGAGAGCAAAACAAGGACAAAACAAGAATGAAACGTGAGGCGTGGTTAGGCGTTAATGCCGAGCTTCAAGTCTAGACGGTGCCTAAGTAAAGTTTAGGCGGGCTTTTTAAAACATGGGGGCAAAAATGGTCTCTAACATTTACCTTCAGTACAGAAATGATCCATAACTTATGTATTTTTATGCACAAATTATTTCTTATTTGACAAAAAAGACTAATATGTCTTTACTTTTAATTATGAAAAATTATAATTGGGTTCCTAATCTTTACAAAAGTTAAATTTTTAGTGAGAGAAAAAATATTAAATTATTGTACTTTAAGTATATATTAATTGTTATGTGAGGTGAAAAATTTGAATAAAAATTAAGATAAATAAATAATAAAATGACGTATACAATGTTATGACATTGGACTAATTTTATTATGTTTTTATTTTTAAAAAAATACTAATAAAAATTAATTGACAAATTATTTGTTCTTTATTTACAAATTATGATAAAAAGATAAATTAAAATATAAAAAAATACAGTTGGAGCTCTTTAATATTTGTAGTTAATAAACGAAGCTCAATTACATAAAAATATTTGAGAATCAAGTTTGTGACAAAATTATTATTCTTTTTTTTTTTTAAATAACATTAAAATAAAATTCTAAATAAATTATGTAATTACTTAATAACAAAATTAATAATTTCATATAACATATTTGTTAATAATTATGAGCTTATATTTTAATTATTTTATAATAGTTTGTAAAATATAAAAAATTATTTATAACCAATTTGGTCAATAAAGTCATAATTAAAAAAAATCATTAGTTTCCTTTAATTTTTTATAAAATATAAAGGTGCCGGACATATGTGTACCTTTTGCAAAAATTTGAAATTCAATTACAATTTTTCATAATTAAAATTAAGGGCATATTAGTCTTTTTTAATCAAATAATGACCAATTGCGCATTAAAATACAAAGATTAAGGATGTCCGTACTAAAAACAAACTTTAGAGACCATTTTTTCACTGAGAGAAAATATTAGGGACCATTTATGCTAAATTCCCAAATTCATATTATAAGTCGATATGTGACGCTTTTCTCTTGATTAAAGACCTTGTTTGATAGGGATTAAAAACTTATTTTGGTTTTTTTAGTTGTCATTTTGACTTTTTAACCTATTTTTAACATGAAAAATCAACAATTTCAACTCAAATAAACCAATATTGATTTATAAACTAGTTTATAATCTCTGTCAAACGGGCCCTTAAAGTATGATTCCAAAAGTAAAGAAATACAAATATTTAAAAAAGAAAATACTCGAAGTCAGTTTCCCTGAATATTTGTTATGGTCACAAATTCTTTCTTCTTTTTTATCGGCCCAACTTTGGATTAGCCAGAATCATATCTAGGAGTGCCGGCCCCGGCCCCGGCCCCGGGTCTAATGCCCATCAACACTCCCATTTGTGCATAAGAAATTTCAAGTCAAAGTTTGATGTCAATTGCGGAAATATCTTGAATAACAGCAACTACAGAATTCATTTTCAGCCTCAATCCTGGAAATTTGGTGTCAGTTTATTAACAAGCCAACAACTAAAGACACTTGTTTTTCAGATTCTGCAAATGCATTGAAAAATATTCACATCACGCTTTTACCAAGATTCTCCAACACCATGTTCTTCTTCTTGTTTTACTCTGTGTTTTCAGTTATTATTCATGATGCTGCTCATCCAGATCCTCCCTTCAAGCTTTGCGATACGGCCAACTTCCCTACTAATAGCCCATATCGGGCTAATCTCGATAAACTTTTTTCATCTTTATCCACAAATCAATCTGTCCCTAAATTCTACAACACCTCTCTAGGAACAGATCCATATAGGGTGTACAATCTTTTTCTATGCTATGATTATGCAAACAACGATACATGTAAAACATGCTTGCAAGTGTCTTTACAAGACATTCAAAAGCTTTGTTTATACAAATTTGATGCTGTAGTCTGGAATGAATATTGTCTGTTCCGTTATTCGACAGAAAATTTCTTTGGTAAGTTGAATGTTACTGGAAACATCCCATTGGATAACATTAATAATGTTGCGGACCCTGAAAGATATAGATCTGTTGTGAATAATACTTTATATAATCTGACCAAAATCGCGGCTTTTGATCCTTCTGCTGATATGCATTTTGCGGGAAGTACACCCTACATGGAAAACAGCATGAATATTACTGCTCTACATGCCTTTGTGCAGTGTTCTAAAGATTTGTCCCCGAATGATTGCTATGCGTGCCTGGAGACGGCAATAAATCAAATTTTGGACCTTTATTATTCTCGAGGAGCAAGACTTCTTAGCCGTAGCTGTTTTTTAAGGTATGAGCTCTACAACTTTGTTGAAGGGACAAACCAGGATGTTGTACCAAGTAAGTTGTATCACTCAAGACTGAATTTGCAATTTTGCAGTTTTTTTCCTTCTTTTTTTTTTTCCCCTCTCTAGTACCAGTTCTTGAATAAACTGTTTTTGGATTCCAGAACCAGGCCATTCATTCAAGAAATGGATGATTCCGGTCCTTACAATTGGATCAGTAACTTTAGCACTGACTGTTGGCTATTTTATCTATTGTCTGGTGCCAAGAAATCCAACTCGGAATAGTAATAATCTTAGCAAGTTTAACTTCTAATTCTCCGGTAGATGGTTTTGCCTTTTCTAACTACTTTAATTTTCATTCCAGGGGAAAGCAAAATTTTAGGTGATCAAACAACTTACCAGCAGGATAACAACTTGGATTTTCAAAACCATATTACTCGAGGAGGGATGGACAATCTTGATCCGAAGGAATACCCATTTATAGAGATAGACACTATTAAAGAGGCTACTGATAACTTCTCTGATTCAAATAAGCTTGGAGAAGGCGGCTTTGGCCCAGTCTTTAAGGTTACTATAATTTTTTTAGGAGGCGGCTTTATCCCCCTTGGTGTACATATCTTGAATCCATTACGATGTAGTGTTGTGTACCAAATATGGTTCATTGGAAAGTCGGTCACTGCTTGATTGATGCTTTTTCAGGGTGTACTAGCTAATGGAGAGGAAATAGCTGTTAAAAGGCTCTCAACCAACTCCGAGCAAGGTTCAGATGAATTCATCAATGAAGTTATGCTAATACATAAACTTCAGCACAAAAATCTTGTCAGACTTTTGGGCTTCTGTGTTCATGAAGAGGAAAAACTGTTGGTCTATGAATATATGCCTAACAGCAGCCTAGATGGCTTCCTTTTTGGTATGTTTATTAAACATCCTAAATAGCAAGTCTTAGATTTTATTCGATACTTCTCTTAATTGATTGTGTTTGTCTAGATCCAAGAAAACGTGCTCGACTAAATTGGACAACACGTCTAGATATTATTAATGGCATTGCACGAGGAATGTTATATCTTCACCAGGATTCTCGACTAAAAATCATTCACAGAGACTTAAAACCTAGCAATGTATTACTCGATGCCAACATGAATCCCAAAATTTCTGACTTTGGAATGGCAAGGATATTTGGGGGACCTGATGGTGAAGCTAACACTGCCAAGATTGTTGGAACATAGTAAGTTCCTTCTCATTCTTTTCGAATTCTGTTTTCTACTTAAGATTATTAGCAAAGTACAATGCTGTAGTTCTTTGCAACAGTGGTTACATGGCTCCGGAGTTTGCTATGGAGGGATTGTACTCCATCAAGTCTGATGTATTTAGCTTTGGCGTTCTCTTACTTGAGATCATATCGGGCAGGAGAAATGCCGGATTCCACCTCACCAAGTGTGCCCCCAGTCTCCTCGCATATGTAAGTTCTATATTAAATTTAGTGTCGACTGCATGAATAATTTTTCAATACAATCATGTGATGCAACTGTCCTTAAAACCTCAAAACAATTGTTTCAGTCAAACATGTTTTTCAATAATGTAATGCTAGGCTTGGAAACTGTGGGACGAAGGCAAAGGATTGGAATTGATGGACCCATTATTGACTGATTCATGTTCCCATAATGAATTCTTAAGGTGCATGCACATTGGACTACTTTGTGTTCAAGAAGATGCGCAGGACAGGCCCTTAATGTCATATGTGGTTGTAATGCTAAACAGCCAAACTGTATCTCTTTCTCAGCCTGAAAAACCGGCCTTCTTCATCGCAAAGTTTACTGATCACGAACGTGAAACGTGTTATAACAATATGTCTATCAATGGATTGACAATCTCTGATCAAATACCACGATAGTGCAGCCATCAATTGCTACAGTACATTTCGTCCATCATGTATGATACACAGTATTAGACCGAATTAAACAATAATATCCAATCTATCTAACGTGTCTCGTGTAGCTTATCAAATATGTTGTCCATGTTGTATTTCAAGCTATGATGTAACATGCAAATAAATGCAAGAATCAAAGAAAAGGTATTTGTCATAAAAGCTTGGCCTAGGCTCAGCTCGGTCCGATCAATCAAAGATCGTGTTGTAAATTAGTATGCCCCTATGGTTTGCATGAACTGACTAATAAAAAATTATTTTTAAATAAATTCAGAATTTGAAATTAAAAAACTCATAAAAGCCGTAGGACTTTGTTGGGCCAAAGAATGACCTAGCACGCCTCAACATTGAATAGAGATGGCAACGGAGCGGGGGAGGGCCATTACCTCGTCTCGTCTCGTCTAAAATTTTTGGAAGGCAGAGCGAGAATTGGGGAAAATTGAAATATTCTCATTTATCGTCCCATTAAATTAATTAATTAAATTTTAATATTAATATTTATTTTTTTAAATACGATATAAATTTTAAAACATAAAAAAAAAAAAAAAAAAAAAAAAAAAAAAAAAAAAAAAAATTCAAGATGAGTTTGGAGAATTTGGAGCGGGGAATCATCATCCATGTACCCCGCCCCATTTGGGACAGAGCAAGGCCGCAGGGGCGAGAATAAATATTTTTTTGCCATCCTTAAACTTGAGTTTTGCTAATGTGACCAAATTTACACTACTATGATAAGTGTCCAATTGTTTGTAATCCGCACAACTAAAATTTGAGACACGGAACTATTCTTCCATGGACTCTAACCACATTTTTCTAGATATTATCCTAATGCAAGTTGGGATGAGATTTTATTTTTTTCTGCCCCTCGGATTTGGCATGATTCGTACGATGTGAGCTATGGTAATTTGTCTTGATTTACATGATTATGATAAGTGTCTAATTGTCGTGTAATAGTGGTCCTCACAACTCAAAATTGAACCCCCAGCCCCAGCCCCAGACCCAGAATATCGATTGTATTTGTCGGGTAAATATATCCTAGTGAAAGTATGGTCGAGAAATACTTTTTTTTCCCCCCTCTATGTATATTGCCCTTTGGACTTGGCATGAGTCGAAAGTGGGGGATAATACCAACAATTTTCACAAATGTTCCCTAATTTTTATTTAAATGTTTATTTGAAGAGTTGCACTATTGATCCATTTACTTGATTTTTTATTCACTTGAATTTGAATTAAGTAAAAGTTTAATGTTTTGGTCCTCGTTTTTAGTCATAGTATATTGTTTTTATATGATAAGTATGTTGAATATACAATACAAATTAAAAAATATTCTTCCAATTTAAATTTTTAGACAAAATAATATAGATAAATAAATTATTGTCCCATCTAATGGGGTATGTTTAAGTACCAATTTTGTTTTAATTCTTTGTCTTTTTCTTGATGACATCATTTATTTTCCAATAATTTATAGTGAAATCGAGGTATTACATATATTAATATCCTTTCATTAATTTATGTTATAATAAGCGATAACCTAGATTAATTAAAGACAAGTAACATCAGCAGAAAATAGTTGACTTGTGGCTTGTTCTGGCTTATATTAGATTAGTCAAACATGAAAGCTTGAAATTAAACTACGATTGATTTGTGACTCCTCATAATCTAAATGTTTGTTTGGTTCATAATTTAATCTTTTAAAAAATTATAGTCAAAAGTCAAAAGTCAATATTAAGTGCTTGTTCGGTTCATAAACAACAATTATATACTTCTATTGTGTGTGATTGGATAGAAAATTAAGCACTCTTCTAAAAAATCCGAATAAACTCCTTGGTATGAAGTGCGGCCTCCTCGACTAGTCACGTTTCATGCTTCTCTCTCACCTAGTATCGAAAAGTTTGAAATTTGGCCTCCACACTTAGTCACGTTTTACGTTTTTAGAATATTTGGTAGAAATAGTCAAATATGATATTTTTCATGAGTTGAAGTCGTGATAAAGATATAATTTAAATTAATTTGTCTTCTTTGTATAAGTTCAAGTCCACTCCCATCTATTTAGAAATTGTGGACTACATTAACGAGAAAAATTGGAAATAGTAATTGCTCATTCTTGAATCTTTCATCTCTACTTAAACTTCTTGGAAGATATAGGTCAGACTTTAGAGGCTTATTTTTATTCAAATTTCCACCAAGAATTCTCGACTGTTGAAACACAAATCTAGGATGCCGTAAGCCTATATGTCATGCTCCACCGTGGAAATTTCCAAGTAAAGGAGGCTCCAAAGTTCGATTGGTCCCTGAACTTACACGTAGATTTGAATTTTAATTTGTTCTAAATTAATTAAGAGAATTTAGAAAAGTGGCCAAAATAAATACTGATTTTAAAAAATGACAGTTTTTAAGTGCAAAAATTGTAATTTTTTTTTTTTTGTTTTTGTTTTCAAGAGAAGCTATATAGGGTGATAGCCATTAACCATTGGACAATCCTAATTATCTGTAAACACTAATGTCATTATATTTTCATTTTCGTTATACAATATCAATGAAATTTCCACACTTGAAATTTTGATAACAAAGTTATTATTTGAATGTAAATAAATGTTAATACTTTTTTATTAAGAACTTGAAGTTTATTATAGTAGTAATCTGGGACGTTGAAGATATGTAAATATGAAAAACGATAGTTTATGATGAATTGTCGTTTTAGACAGTTGAACTATCAATTTTTTTACAGATATTAGAAAATGTCGTTTCGAAAATTCGACTGCCGTTTCTACAATCATCTTTGTACGGTGAAATTCCACAATTGTACGGGTTCGTTGACAAGTAATAGTGAAAGTGAGTAAAAGAGTATCGTTCCCACGAATATTAAACTATAGCTTAATTTTCATCAATTCTATCTTAAATCAATTACACACAATAAATGTTTGGATTAAGAAAGTATGAAATTATCTTAACTATAATTACGATTTAACTAAGTGTAAAATATAGTTTTTGGAGAAAAAATAAGTAAATGAGTTATACTAGAAATCTGACTCCACCATTAATATCTATCTTAATCTTCAAAATTCCACGTTCTAATCCAATTTATGTTCAAATTGACAATCGATAATTCTAAGTTATCTAATAATCTCTTTCGAGTAGAATTAAACCTATTTTCATATAAGTTCCAAAATATTCCTATTTTGAATACGAATATACAAAAAAGCTTTCAATATCAAGATTATCAAATTTGATTGCATTAAGCATAGGAAATTATTCCTAATTTTTATAAAACTTAGTGTTTAAAACCATAATGAGCTAATCTATTTTGAACCTTTCGGAAACGAAAATAAATCACAAACACGTTCAAACGGTGATCAATCATTCAAACGGATATTAAAACCATGGCATAAATCAAACAAACACAAATTAAGATTAAAAATGGGAATTCTTGAATTAAAACTTCAACATATGGTTTACATCATCATCCTTAGCATAAAGAGTTTAGCCCATCATGTTTGATTTACAAAAATACATAATAAATAGAGAATTCATCACCCAGAATATTTAATTGCAAGAAGAACTTTGAAGATGAAATTGACCCTCTTGAATGTCTTCAATAGATTGCCCAAGAATCTCAAATTTCTCTTGCTTGAAATCTCTATAATCTTGCCCGAATGAAGAAATTCTTGTAAAGATATTGTGTTTTGCCTTTTTGTTCTCTCCAAAATTCGGCTCCCCCATCGCTATAAGAGTTCTTCTATTTATATGGGTCCAATTAGTGTTAAATTTCATGCCCTTACTCCCCAAAAACATGCCAAAATTAAAATTTAACTCAAATAAGTAATTGGCCGCAGCACAGTCCGCTCGAGTGAGGAAACAGTGCCCGCTCGAGCAGACAGAATTTTGTCCCACCGGCGACTGATTTTTATATGGTCATAACTTCTAGTAGGAAACTCCAAATTGCAATCCGTAAAAAGTGTTAGAACCGTAATTCAATTATCTTTCCAATGGTATATCATTTGACTAATTTAGATGTTTGTACCAAAGGATGTTCTCTAATTTCTCCACATGTGTTGGTTGTAGTTTCTCAATTTGCTTCTTTGGCTTTCGAGTGTTTGATTCTTCACTTCAACTCTTCATTGTCATTCCAAAACACCTTAAATCTATTGATTTCTTTCTCATCCTCCAATATTTGTCTCTTGATATTCACTTCAAAAACTCAATTTCTTCTAATTTACTCGCCGATTTCACCAATATGACTTGAGTTCGGGAATTTTGTCCTACAATCATAAAAATGAACAAAAACTCAATAGATATCGATTCTAAAATACTTAAAATTATACAAAAACTCTTCATTAAGGAATCAATATAAGTGTATAAACTACACTTATCAATCTTCAATGACATATCAAACCATCAACTTAGCTTCCTTCAACAAATTTTTAGCAACCATATTCAAACAATTTTCATTAGGAGTTATATCTAAAAACAAGTCCAACCCAATCTAATACAAACATATATAATTTTTATTCTTTTACAACCCAAATTAATGTATCAAAAAACCAATTTACTTGAGTTGGATGGTAAGTAGTGGTGGCGCAGCATTGACTGCTTGTGTAACGTGTTTCGATGGATTCTTGTAGTCTGTCTGGCTTTTTATCGAAATTTGTATTTGACTAATTTTGAATAGGATATGTTGGAATTTTAAGTAATTGATTGAAGATATTTTTATCCAAAATTCAACTTGCCATAACCACATCAAAACATGCACATTTCCTATAATTTCTTCAATTAACTATCCAACTTTAAGATTTATTTCATGTTAGTCACTGTACTTTAGTGTGTTCCGCAAGTGTCGCCCAAGCATAAGTTTTATTTTGCTTTGTTTATTACATTAGTCTCCTTGCAACTTAAGAATCTTTTACTAGAATTAGCATCAATCCAGAACATTTTCAAAAGAGCCCCCCCTATATAATGGCAAAATATATGGTCGTTTAAATCAGTGTTATAAAAAATGTAAAGCGTAATTAGATGTGGAGGTCGAGTTCTAAACTTTTCTAGAATTGACCAAGCCTAGGTAAGAACGAGGCAAGATTGAGGTGTGGAGGCGGTGCCTCACGTTTAGGTGTGCTTTTTAGAATAGTGATTTAAACGCATGAAATTTGACATTAAACACCTAGGCATGCTTTTTATAACAGTGATTTAAACACATGAAATTTGACATTAATTTTTAAAATGAAGATTAATGTAGTGGCCAATGTGAAACAAGGTTTAAAGTTTAGTGATCAACATGAAATGAATTTAAAGTTGGATAGTTAATTTGGAATAAATTAAAGTTGAGTGACGAAATTGAAACTAAGTTGAGCGACCAATTGAATTTTTTATCCGCTCTATCCTCTGCACAACGGAGAATTACTGCCTACCAAGCTTCTGTCAAGACAATCGAAGAACAAAAACCATGTATCTCAAAATTATATACTACTGCCTTAATTCACCCAAAAAAAACATAGGAGATGTCGAAAATGTGTTATGAAAACAGTCAGATTAATGGCGAAGGCAAATTCAACTTTTTTCCACTTAATTTTAATCCCATTCTTGGTTTTGAATCCTGTTTCTGGGCAATTCCTGAATTTTTCTTGTGGCGATAATGATGTTCCTTACGAGCTCAATAGCCCGTTTTACAACAATCTCATGAGTCTTTTTAATTCTCTATCACTGAATACTCCTCAATATCAAGGTTTTTATAAAACGTCCATTGGAAATGTTGATCAAGTTTATGGGCGGGCGCTATGCAGAGGAGATGTCAATTCAGCAGTTTGTCAAAATTGTGTAAAGAGTGCATGCCAAGATCTCGCAAAGAAATGCCAAAAACAATCTGCGGTTATATGGTATGACAAATGTCAAGTCGAATACTCATATGGGACGCTGACAACGGAATATACTGGAAAATACCCAGCGTCGAATACTGACAAGGTTTCTGATCGTGTTCAGTTCTGCCACGTTTTGATGAGTTTGTCAACTAATCTTGCACAAAGGGCTGTTCGCTATAAACTCAAGTTTGCCACTGGAAAACTTGAGTTAACAAAAAATGAGACAATCTATGGCCTAGTACAGTGTACCAGAGACATATCTACCGTAGAGTGTGGAAGTTGTTTGAACTCGGCCTTTGCTGATCTTAACGGATATTGTGTGTCTTCTGCGGGAGGCATGGTTTTGAGCAGAACTTGTAACGTACGCTTTGAGCTAAACCCGTTCTATAGCGAACCACATACCAGTAGTAAGCAAACTATTTCTCAATCGTACTAAATTTCTATAACCCGATAGCCATGATTTTATTTTATTTTCTTACAACTGCAGGAAATAAAAGAATAATTCTGGTCAGCATAGCTGCTACTGTCTGTGTAATGGTAGTTCTTCTCGCAATATACTTTTGTATTCATCGGAGTAAAAAAACAGGAGGTAATCGAATTATGTCGAATTCCTTGTACCATGTAAATATAGTAATTTTGGAAATGCTAAGATTGATGTGTTTAACACAGATGAAGAGAATAGCCAAATTCCTGTGTTGCAAGAGATGGTGGCCCCAATCCCCAATTATGTAGTGATTAAAGAGGAAAGTAACATATTGAGTTCACAGGAGTTGCCCTTCATGGAATTTGCCATCATGAAGGCAGCTACAGACAATTTTTTAGACTCCAATAAGCTTGGGCAAGGTGGGTTTGGCACTGTTTACAAGGTACCTTGATTTTTCCAATTTCTTCTATGTTCATTGTGAAAAAAAGCTTTGGGATGCAATAAGCTAAAATCTTGTTCATTTTTAGTATATGGTAATACTCAGTACATTGTGCTAAACATACGCTAAGGCTGCATTTGGCGCACCGGATTACTCTGCTATGTACTATATACGGTTGATAAATTAATGAATACTATCTACCTTAATACCATCTACTTAGTATTATCAATTATTATTTTATATTAAAATTTCTTATACGGCTAAATCCGGTGCGTCAAACGTCACCTAAGAGTATTCAACAAGAGTATGTGTTTTCAGGGAATATTACCTGATGGGAAGGAAATAGCTGTTAAAAGGCTATCACGAAGATCGTGGCAAGGCTTGGAGGAATTCAAGAATGAGATCAGACTAATTGCAAAACTTCAACACAGAAATCTAGTGAGACTTTTGGGTTGTAGCCTAGAGGGGAACGAAAAGCTGCTAATCTACGAGTACATGCACAACAAAAGCCTCGACATCATCCTATTCGGTTAGCTCTTCGTGCCATCTTGCTAACAAACTACCCTGTTTTTTTCCAAGAAAGTAGCTTATTACACATGAATATCACAAGTCCATCTCATTTTATTTTTCCCAATTTAAGATCTTGAAAAGCGTTTGCAACTTGACTGGACGAAACGCCTTAACATTATCAGTGGAATCGCCCGTGGACTACTTTATCTCCACGAGGAATCAAGGCTTAAGATCATACACAGGGATCTGAAACCTAGCAATGTGTTACTAGACCATCAGATGGCAGCCAAGATATCTGATTTCGGAATGGCAAGGATGTTCCAAGAAGACCAAAATATGGCTAACACGAAAAGAGTAGTCGGAACATAGTAAGTTTGATGCTTCCTATGTCTTATACACAACATATAACACATCAAAAAGAAAAAGAAAACCACTACTAATTCGACTCTTGAAACAGTGGGTACATGGCTCCAGAATATGCAATGGAAGGACTATTCTCAGGGAAGTCCGATGTTTTCAGCTTTGGAGTAATGTTGCTTGAGATCATCAGTGGGAAAAGAAATATAGGCTCTCACCTCAATGATCAGGCACAAACCCTACTAACTTATGTACGTACTCTCTGAATTTTCAAAAACATTAGTACTTATAATATTTTGTTCTTCAAAACTATCATTCGAGAGAGAGGCCCTACAATTTGAGAGTGCGATGGCGTGTGAAAAACCAGTATTCTTGTTTCTCCCAGTATGCTGAAATGAAGCTTTACTGTGACAAATTAATAGGCATGGAGGCTATGGAACGAAGGGCAACTGCTAGATTTGATAGATCCAATGTTGACGGAATCATGTCCAATGCAAGAATTGGAGAGATGCATCCACATTGGGCTGTTGTGTGTCCAAGAAGATCCTGCAGAAAGGCCTACAATGTCAGAAGTGGTTGTTCTGCTGGAAGCTAAACAAATATCACCTCCTCAACCAAACAAACCTGCATTCTCGGTCAGAAAACTTGTGCATCAACACATTAACATCGAGGGCGAATCTTCTTTAACGAAAGATCAATCCGTGAATCAGCTCACCGTCTCCAGTATTGCCCCGCGGTGACTCCCGGCTTAAGGTTTTGCTGCGCCACATTTTGTTGTATTTAAGGCAGCGATAGATGGACTAATTTGACTTGAATTCGTGTAATATATACCAGTGATTGTTGTTGGAAAATTAGTGGTGTTATGTAATGTTTGAGCATAATTTTATGTAAAAGATAAAAATAGATTTGTGTTCTTCTCTGTATAAACATTGAAATTATATATTTACTTGACAAAATTGCATATACATTGAAATCATATATTTACTTGAGATCATGTGAATGAGAAATTGAAATTCAAAGTAGAGTTGAATTAAGTCATGTTTTGATTTTCAATTAAGTTAATAAGTAAATTTATTATTTATTATTACTGCATATATTTTCTAACAATTGTTTGTGAAGAATGAAATTTAATCAACATCAAAGTTGTTCTTACAATATTATAAGTCATCTAGAGGTGGTAACGAGCCGAGTTTTGGCTCGGCCCGTCCATGGAAAACGAGTTAGGACCACAGGCCACAAGGGCTGAGCCACGGGCTGGTCCGCGGACCCACGTGAACTTCTATTTTTATTTTTTATTTTTAAAGTTAAAAAGAAATTTGGTTTATTTTAAAAATTTAGAATGTAGAATGTAGTTAACTAAAAATGTAATAATGTAGAATATTAGAAATGTGGAAATTCAACAATAAATTACACAATAAAAGAGCTTATATTGACAATATAATTTTTTCGGATTGTTGTAGGAATGTAGGTTGAGGGAATTTTGAATTTGTAAAGAATATAGAAAGTTTATGGGGGTATTTATAGGGAGAAAAAAAATATAGCCGTTTGAAAAAAAAAAAGTTTGGGGACCAACTTCACGGACCAGTCCATGGTTCGGCCCGTGTTTATTTTCCCGACCCAGTCCTGGTCAGAGTTTTGCCATCCCTAGGCACATCTTTATTATTGAAAAAGCTTTCTCACCGTGGACATAGCAAAATCTAGCTGATATGTTGGATTAGAGTAATTATATTCACACTATAGATTTTATTAGCTATATTACGTTTTAATTGTAATGATGGTTCTATCAACTTTTGACATTTTGACACTTGTGTTTCTAACTTTTTTTCGTCACATTTTTATCATTAATTTTCAATTCATTTTCACATTTCGTCTCTGATGACGATTTTTGTCCAAATATTCTGCTAATATGTATTGAAATGGAGGAAAAAAAATATTTTGTCAAACTTTTTTATTTGTTATTTATTTTTCTTATTTGAAAATACTTTCTTATTTGAAAATACGAAAGGTGGACAAATATTTTTACGTCCACCTATTTAATTTTTTGGACATAAATCATAATAAAAAATAAATATAAGATGCGCAAATTAATAAGCTAATAATAAGAGTGTAATGAAAAAAAGTTGAGTACATAAATGTAAAAATGAGCAATAATCAAAAATTTTCATTACAATTCAAATATGATGTGATTAACAAATAATGTAGTGTGATTAGACTTTATATTATTAGTTTAAAAGTAATAAAATGTCTTAAATAACCTAATAATAAATTAACTGGATTGGTCAAAATTAACTGTAATAGAGAGCATGAACTTGGTCAAACTAACCTAGTACGATGCAAATAGACACCTAAAGAAGATGAACATATCTCCAGAATAGCACAATCGAAGAAGTCTTTTTATTGTTTTTATCCCTCCTCAAACATGATAATGGACTAATAAGGCTTTAGGCCTACTTGGCCCAATTGATAGTTTATGATCTATTAATTGTCAATTTCTATATGAAGATATTTAATGCGATTTTTTTAGAAATAACTACAATAAATAAACTATTTTTTAAAATATTATTATATTTTTTTTATTCTAAAAATATTGTTTTTTTATTTTTGTAATACTTGTTGTTACATTTGTTACATTTGTTATTTTAGTTATAATAAATGTGTTACATTTGTTATTAACAAACATAACAAATGTAACAACAAGTGTTATAAAAATAAAAAACAGTATTTTTAAAATAAAAAAAGGTAAATAGTATTTTTTAAAATTATTTTATATTTTGTAATATATGGTAAAATTATCACAGACATTAAATCTATACTATATGTACAAATCTTAATGTGGGAAAAATATTTATAGACGATATTGTTCTCATAAATAACTTATAATTTCTAAAATCGTTTTTCAATTAGTGTTATTTATTTTGGCTTTAATTTAAATTATTTGATTCCAAATAAATATTTCATTTCGGATAATTGAAAGTGTATTGCCCCTTTAAATTCCATTACATATTGTAATTAATGAAAATAAATAAAATTGTAATGCTAATAAGATTTTTAATATATTGAAATTATTATCTTTAATTGTAAATACTCCCAAAATCAATCTTATTATGGAGAATTTAAGCAAATTCTTTTGTCACCATAAAAAAAAAAGAAGAGGAATTCGACTTTACATTTCAGATTTCTTATTATTAATTCATAGTTTCTTGTTGTTTTTATTTGTTTTTAGTTATACCTAGAAATTATTTTTTCTCCTCGAAAGGACGGTTTTTAATCTTTGATTAGCTTGACAGTAATGTAATAATAGTTGATGTGTTAATTTTCCATGAAATTCGCTAATTTTGAGAATATGATGGTAATATTCATTTAAATTTTGATTTCTATATCTTTTTTCTTGATTTATGGTGTGTTTGATTTTGATTAAAATCAGATTTTTTTTTTTTTTGTAAAAGTTGATAAAAGTTATTGAAATGTGTGGTTGAAAAGTTGTGGGACCATATATGTGTGGTTAATATTAATTGGTGACTTTGACTTTAGCTTTTTTAGCAAAAGCAAAAGTGAAAACAAACATGCTCTTTGAATGTTTGTTTGAGGCAAAAATGTTAATTATTATGGTAGTCTTGATAACAAAGGAATTTAAGCTCGAATGATATTTTATGTCATTTTGTAAGCAATTAAATATATATTTGTTGAAGAATATGTTAGAACAAAGAGGATTGATTTTACTCTAGATCGCTCAAGCCCATAATCGAGAAATAATGTTAACATGTAATACTACGTATAACTTGGATAAACTAAGTCGTATCATACATAAGGTGAATGTAAATCTCGCATAATAAATTAGTTTTATGTGATGAATTAAAATCATGGTTTTATTAAGAAGGAGATTGTCTAAGTATCTGGTTGTTTTGAATCTTTTTTATATTTATTAATATTTCATATTGAATTGCGGGAAAGAATGCATGAAGCGAAAAAAAAAAAAAACCTTAGTTTGTGGGTGCATTAAAACTTAATGTCTTGATCAATATTTTAATGTGGATATTGCATGAGAAAGTTCTTCTTTATTCTACGTCAAAGAATTTTGGGATTATTTTTTCTGAGGATAAATAATTGCCTAAAAATGCTAATTTTTTTATTCTTTTACGTGCTTTTTATAATGATATAAATACAAAAAATCAATGAAAATTTGTGTTCTACCTACTATTTTTTGTGTATTTTAAAATTTGATACTACTTTTCATAAAAGAAAATTGTCTTTTCTTGATATATCATTAGATATAAGTTTTAAAATATAATTAAAAGAGTATCAGCAGTATTTTAATATGTTACGTCAGCAATCCTTCAAACTTAAAATTCATGTAGGCCATTTTAACGAATTGCCTGTTTTTTCTAGAAACTTGACTGTTATTCTTTAATTGGTCACAGTCATGGATGAACTTACAATTGAAAAGAAGTTTTTATGAGTCGTATATTATTACAAAATCATGTGCATCGCACGTATTCTTAACTAGTGAGAAATAAATGAGAAGATTAGTGCAAAATATGACAACGTGTATTTGGGCTTGGACATTTAATGATAATTAGCACAAAACGTCTTTACCTTTTGAAGTCATTGTTCAAATTATCACTACCTTTAAAATTTTGGCATTTTCACTCTCACCTCCACGATTTCTTGCACAAAACATCCTTTCTGCTTATTGTCATCTAAAATCTACCGTTAACACTCTTTCACAACACGAGTAGTAATACAAAGGAAGGATAATTTTATCCACAAACATATTTCACTTGTGGGCAAAATTAATGAATGGCCACCGAACTTTCTTAAGGTTACCACTTAATCACCGAACTTGAAAAGGTTACTCAATGCTCACCCAACTTATCTAACGGTTTCACATCCATCACTCTACAGCTACACGTTAGTCATACCAAACGGAAATTTCCACGTGGCGAACGGAATGTATAAGTGGCAAGAAAATAACGTTAGAAATTACACATAATCAAAACGTGCCTTCCCAAACACGACTTCAAACCAAAAAACCCAAAAAAGTTGCTCAAATCTGTTCATCCTGGTGCTCAAATCCAAAGGCCAGATTCGAAAATCCCTAAAATTGAAGAACCCCCAAAATTGAAGAGCCCTAATTCCTCTATCTCTTTAACCAGTGTCTGTGATTGGTAGGACAAGGGTGACCCACCATCAATTAAAATATTCCCAAATCAGTCGAACCCTAATTTTTGTCCGCACTTTGTTCGACAAAAGTGACCCACATTCGAAGTAAATAAATGGAAGAATCCTTCACTGAAGACTGTTTATTGGAGGAAGAGATTGAACAAGAACGTGGAGGTAACTTTCAAAATTCATATTAATTATTATTTATGGATATTTGCATTGTCCATGTAGTAAATTTAGAATATGGCTATATTGCAGAAGCAGATAATGAGGGAGACAATGAGGATGAGGAAGACGTAGTTGTGGGTCTGCATTTTTCTGATTCAGATGACGAAGTGAATGATGGAGAGTTCGAATTTGACAAGAATGCACCTGAACGAATAACAGTTGGACTAAATGCAGATCCTGCAGTTGAAGAAGCACATATAGCAGCCGGTGATATAGAGATAGAGTCAGATAAAACGTATGACCCATCGTCGGAGGATTTACACACTGACTATTCATCTGGTGAGGAGAACAACTATATTTTCCCTAACTTTGTTCCAGAGAAGGAGTTGTTTGATCCTAAGTTTGAAGTTGGGAAAACATTTAAGGACATGGAGTTGTTTAGGAAAGCAGTAAGAAATCACGGGGTAGTGAGTAGATGCAATTTTAGGTTTAGGCCAAATGATGATAGAAGGGCACAGGCAATTTGTAAGTTGGGCTGTAAGTGGAGGGTTTGTGCTTCATTGAACAAGAAGTTGAATTGCGTGCAAGTGAAGTCATACAATCCCACTCACACATGCATTAGAGATAGGATGAATAGACATTGCACTGCTAAATATGTTGCGGAGAGATATTTAGATACATTTAGGATAGATCGAGAATGGAAAACTAAATTGATTAGGAAGGCGGTGAAGGATGATTTGAAACTAAACATTAACAAAGTGACTGCTTGGAGGGCAAGGAGATGGGCTAGAATATTGATTGAGGGGGGTGATGAGCATCAGTTTGGACTGCTATGGTCATATGCTTCAGAGTTGGAGAGGAGTAATCCAGGATCTAGTTGTAGGATTGCAATTTTTGAATCCAAATTTCAGGGTATTTATGTGTGCTTAGCAGCATGCAAAAAAGGTTTTAAAGCAGGTTGTAGGCAAATAATTGGGTTGGATGGTTGCTTTTTGAAGGGAACTTTTGGGGGTCAAATGTTGACCGCAGTTGCACTTGATGCGAACGACTATATTTACCCTGTTGCATTTGCTATAGTCGAGAAAGAAAACACTACTAACTGGAGATGGTTTGTCAGACATTTGGGTGATGACTTAGGTATTGTTAATAGTGCAGAATGGACTTTCATGAGCGATAGGCAGAAAGGGTTGCAAAATGTTATTGAAGATATGTACCCTGATGCAGAACATATGTTTTGTGTCCGACACATGTACACGAACTTCTTTAGAACTGATTTCAAAGGGTTGGCCTTAAAAGAGTATCTATGGCGTGCGGCTAAATCAACAACTGTTTCCGATTACAAGTTTTGGATGGATGAAATTCAAAAGGAGAGTAAACCTGCGTATGATTGGTTGATGAAAAGAGAGGCAAAGCAATGGAGTAAGTCACATTTTTTGACCCACGTTAAGAGTGATATACTACTCAATAATTTGTGTGAGTGTTTCAACAGCATTGTGTTAGACGATAGGGAGAAATCAATTCTTACAATGTTGATAGACATGCACATTGGGTTCATGAAGAGAATACAAATTCGAAGGGATAAGATGTTGAGAGCAGGATGTAGTATTTGCCCCAAAATTGTGAAAAAGCTCACAAAACATGTTGAGATGTGTTCGAACAATGAGGTTGATTGGAACGGTGGATCACAATGGTATGTGAAGGGAAAAGATGGCGAGTTCGTAGTAGATATTCGTGCACGAACATGTGCTTGTAGAAGATGGGATCTTACAGGAATACCATGTGGTCATGCATGTGCTGCAATCATGGACTATAGAGACGATCCTTTGAACTACGTTCACGAATGCTATCAAGTGAATACTTATTTGAGATGCTATGAAAATCTAGTAATGCCGATAAATGGTAAAAAGCTGTGGCCTGAAGTTGATAAACTTCCTATCAAACCACCGGGTTGGATTTTGACTAAACGGGGTAGGAGGCAGAAAAAAAGACGAAGGCAACAGGAGGAAGATGTTATGACACAATCTCAGGGTACTACAAAATTGAAAAAGAAAGGAAGTGTGGTTATGACATGTAGTGTATGCGGATTGACCGGACATAACAAGAGATACCACGATAAGGAAGATACATCGCATGAGGTGAATTTTTTAATTTTTTGTCTTCACAGTACGTGTAATTTTTATTACATTTATTGGCATTTTTTGTCTTAACAGTATGACCTCTTCGGCCTTCTCTACTTGTAGGACTGGTCTGCATTCCCCGTGGAACCACTAATGGACAGTCAGAATTCTAGCACAACACAAACACGGGTATTAATTGACTATGTTGTTTTGATCGAATAATTGAAATTACTTCACTCCTTGATTGATTTGATTTTTTTTCAACATAGAGTAAACTACAAGCAAGGAGATCAAAGAAGAATAGGAATCCCAGTTCTGAAGACCAACCTCAACCATCGGAATTCCAATTTATGCCAACTCCGGGCTTTGGACATGCTACTGATGTTGTACACATCTCTGGACCAGCTGTATATAATCCTGAAGCAAATGATGTGGTAGAAGTTCAACCTCATAGCATGTCAGAGGGCTGAATTATATTTTCTTTTGTACATTTTCTTAATTAGTTGTAATGGAGTGGGCTGAAATATTTTGTTTTGTATATGGCTAAATTATCAGGAATGATAAAACCAAATTCAGCTTAAGAAGTGTATAGTCTGGGATCTTAAATTATGATGGTGTATTTTGTTTTGTAAGAAGTGTTGTAAAGTCAGGTTGATTAAATTATCATGTTCAATGCTTAATGAAAGTTCCATTGATCTCATGTTTGTTGTTGTAATGCTTAAAATGCAACAGTTTTCTTTGTTCTTGTCTTTTCATTTTTCCAAGCATTCTAGTTTTGTGTCCTAAATGGTGAATAAAATTCAATTACAGTAGCCTCCTTCCCACTTGCCAGTGCAGCCGCCAATGCTCTCTGTTCTGCCTCTCCCTGTTCTTCAGGGCTCAAAATCTTCATCTTATTGTTGATTCCACCACTTAATTGAAATGGGTTTTGTTGGGATTTTTGGGGTATTTTATTGTTGATGAAATTGAATGTTATGATGCCAAGATTCTTGAATGAATTGAATAGCCATGGGCCAGCTTGCCATGGCATCAATGGCTTCCTTAGATATTTTCACAGAGGTAGAAGAATTTGATGCTAAAAAGTTGCAGGAGAAAATGAGGGTAAAATTTCTGATTATTCCTAATTGCATTTGAACTTATCATTCATGTGTGCCTCCACTAGGTTCTGCGTTATCCAGGCTAACTGGAGTACATGGTTACAATGAAGGGAAGGGAGGGATCAGAGGGGCCTCATGTTTATCTTTTCTGCTTTCAAGTTCACTGTGTCTACTAAAGAAGCTTAATAATTTATTTCAGATTTAGAGATTTATTGTTCTAATGTCTATCTTCTTTTCTGGTTCTTCATTTTTTTGGCGGACATCCTTCAATACTAAGTGATGTAGGACAATGCAAGCAGTGCCAGAACCAACTAAATCTTCCTAGTTTGCTAGTTTTTGGGGTTCTGTTATTATTTGTTGATAGGATTTTTGTTCTTGATGAATAGGTTACAGTAGGATATTGTTTTTCTTTTCCCCTAATTACTGATTAAAAGAAAATATATCATGGTTGTATGGAGAAATATTACTCAAGTTCAAAAACAGGATTAAATTTTAATATAATGATTAAAATGTCGGTGTGATCCTCCAAAAGGAAGGGAGAATTTTTTATTGGTATGTGCAACTCTTCACTTGGTATTTATTTATTATATCCGTAAAACCGTGTTTCTTTACTGAAGACTTTTCCTTGTAACTTTAGACTGTTCAAAAGGAAAGGGAAGAGAAGCTTTCTGGTATACTAAAAGATCGGCTGAACCTGTATGTCCAAGGACATAAAGATGAATTTAGTTGTCATGCTGAAGCTGAAGTATCAAGGCTCTCCAGTGCTGGTAACATATCATTTTTCCACCTTTTTTTTCTTCTAATTACTTCATGCAGCCTTTTCTGTTGATATCGTGTTAAGACTTTTAATGCTAGAAATTTGATATGAATTTTAGTTCATTGCAAGTGGCTTTCATTTTTCAATTTCTGTTATCCTCCATTCATTTTCTGGATATGAATGGAACATTGAAAGAAGTGGCCAGATTACAAGATCAATACTAATTACCAGATGAAACCATTTATGTTATCCTCCAAATTACCAGATGAAAAGATCAATACTAAAGTGGCTTTCATTTTTCAATTTCTGTTATCCTCCAAATTACCAGATGAAACCATTTATGTTCTGTTTTTTCATTTTCTTAGTTTTTCATACCAGATTACCATATTACCAGACAATTGACATAAATGAAAACTATATCAATATCTGAGCTTCTTAGCTTCTCATACGAGATTACCAGATGACACCAAATACCCATATTTAGACACATTCATACCAGATTTTGAACACATTCTCACCAATCACCAAATCACCAAACCAACCATTAACATAAACAAAATAAATTCACCATCTACATTAACATCAAGCGTCAATTACAGATTGCTCTTTCAAGCATTTTCACGAAAACAAAGAACAGAAAGACACTTGAATCACACCAATTCAGAATACAAAATTGTGAATAATAACACCAAGCACAAACACCCCCATTACAATTTGATGCAATTTCACCAATCTTCGCATCTTAATCTCCACATTGCCATTATTGTTTGCCTTCCGTAATAGCCCGTTTATCACATTCTTGTATCGTGGATGGGGAGGTGGATCCACCCAGGAAAAATAATCGCAAGCATCCGGTCGTCCGTAGAAACGATAGCCTCGGAACCTCCTACCTGGATTGTTCTCCATCCACGAAGTCCTCGTCGCGGAGATTTGCCCACAGTAACACACTAGCTCATCTCTGATTTGGGAAGTGGCTGATGAATTTTCCATTGTAATTGGTATCACCGCGGTATTGAATTGATAATAGTAAAGAGATTCACTTTGATAGTTTTGTTTCTTGGTTCTGATTTGGAGGGGTTCAAGACGTAGAGGAATTAGGGTTCTTCAATTTTGGGGATTTTTGAATCTGGCCTTTGGATTTGAGCACCAGGATGAACAGATTTGAGCAACGTTTTTGGGTTTTTTGGTTTGAAGTCGTGTTTGGGAAGGCACGTTTTGATTATGTGTAATTTTCTAACGTTATTTTCTTGCCACTTGTACATTCCGTTCGCCACGTGGAAATTTCCGTTTGGTATGACTAACGTGTAGCTGTAGAGTGATGGATGTGAAACCGTTAGATAAGTTGGGTGAGCATTGAGTAACCTTTTCAAGTTCGGTGATTAAGTGGTAACCTTAAGAAAGTTCGGTGGCCATGCATTAATTTTGCCCTTTCACTTGTCCTACTGTTCAAATCAAAGAACATAAACAGTCAGAGGCAAACAAATGTAGTTTCACTCATTTTCTTCTGCATTTCGTCGAAGAAATCGCCCCTGACAAGAACCTCTTTCCGAACAGTGTGGTCAACGTGGCGGTGTAGCCAGCTAAGGTGGTTGTAACCGCTATTCGACCGACGGCGCTCCATTGTCCGTAATAACTCCCACTGGTATATGGGGTAAGAATCTTGTAAAAAGAGTTGGGATTGAACCCGTACCATCTGAACCTTGATAGGAAAGTTCCCAGTACAACTAAGGACGCGTTGTGGCCTCACAAAGTTACGGCATAGCCGCTGTGGTCGAATCGGACGATTCTCGGACCTTCAATCAATGCACCGTAGAGACCAGCAAAGCTACCAACCATATGGACAACACTCGACCTGAAAAAATCAATTACTCCAGATCCGAATAGTAGATCTCCGGTGTTGAACGCACTAGCCCAGCCATCTGGGGACCAAAACCAATGGAAAACTACTGGATATACAAATCCAATGAGGAATGAAGAGTAAATTAAATACATAATGAATTGGGTTTTCTCTGCAATAGAGCCGCTTGTAATGCCAGCTGCAGATATGGCAAAAGCCCATTGATAAATGAAGGAATTGTAATCATACGATGAAGATGGTATTTCTTGCAGGTCGAAGAAATGTTTTTTGATGAAGCCGTTTGAGGGGCCGTCGAACACGAAAGTGAAGCCGAATAGATAGAGCTAGGGATGGCAAAACGGCTCATCGGCTCGGCTCGTAAAAGCTCGGCCCAGCTCGGACTCGGGCTCATCGAACCACGAACACGAGTTAGGGCCGAGCTGGAGAAAAAAAAAACGAGCCGAGCTCACTCGGCTTGTTGCCGGCTCGTCCGACGAGCCCAGCTCGTTGGGCTCGTGGACACGAGCCGGCTCGGCTCGTGGCTTGTCCACAACGGTCACGAAATCGTGACCGTTGGATGATCATCCAATGGTCACGAGTTCGTGACCGTTGGCCAACGGTCATTTTCCTTTTTTTTTTTTTTTTTTTTTGTTTTTTCCTTTCTTGATTTTCCTATAAATACCCTATTTCTAAACTCATTTTTTCACACTTCAATTTTTTATCTCTCATTCAATTACATACTCAATCTATTATAAATTCTCAAATCTCAATATTAGTGTTCTAAGTAATTAGTATCTAGTATCTTATTATCTAGATATTACACTATAATTTTCTACTTCTACTAATTTTCTACATTTCTATTTTCTAATTTCTACGTTCTACTAAATCTTCATCTTCTCCTATTTTATTTCTCTATTATTCCAAATGGCATACAACTGAAGTGATGATGATTTTAGTGGTCTTAATGACATTCCAATTCCAGAAGACATTATTGATCAGTTTAGTGGTAGCACTAATCCAATTGATTTGGAAGACATTCATGACGACGCCAATACACATGAAACTACCATTGGCTCTAGCACTAAACGAAAAGCCACCAAACAAAAGGCTAAATGCTAGGAGCATTTTGAGTTGGTGCCGACTGGTAAACTAGTGAACAGAGTCCCTGAGTTCAAAGCACAGTGTAAACACTGTCAGGAGAAGTTTGCTTGGCAGAAGGGGATTGGCACGACCCATCTAAACAGACACTTCAAAAAGTGTCAATACAAACATGGAGGTGTGGATACAAATCAGGCACATCTCCAGTTTGGATCTCCCAGAGCCGGGTCTAGTAATCCTACTCTCAACAATTGGATATACTCACAAGAACGTATGCGACACGAAGGACTACCGGAATTGATAGCAAATGTCGAGTTTCCACTATGCTTGGTGGACAATCCTCATTGGACTACATTCATCCAAAAATATCTACAAACAAGGTACGTTAGTATTTCTAGAAATTCACTTCGTAGAGATATTATTGTTAGATATAATACTAAAAAAGAAGCTATTATTAATGATATTAATAATTACAATGGTGTTGTATCTTTTATATCAGACTTATGGACAGGTTGTAACCAAAAAAGATACATGGTAGCAACTGCACACTACATTGATAATAATTGGTTAATGCATAAAAAAGTAATAGCATTTAAACAAATAGACTATCCTCATAATGAAAATAATATTTATCAAGTTTTATTAAGTGTGTTACATGAATTTAAATGTGATTCTAAAGCTCGTAGTTTTACATTTTGATAATGCAGGCCCAAATGCAGGCCCAAATAATATAGTAATTGAAAAATTAATGCAACATTGTAATCCACAATTTGATGGTATTTTATTTCATATTCGTTGTGTGTGCCATGTGTTTAATTTAATTGTACAAGATGGATTACAATTTATACGCCCACAATTAGAAAAAATTAGATTTTCTATTAATTATATTTCGGTTTCACCATCAAGAAAATAAGTTTTTGCTGCTTTATGTATAGAAAATGGGCTGTAATCAAAATGTTTTGCAACTGATGTTGGCAATAGGTGGAATTCAACATATCTTATGCTTGAATCGTGTGAAGGTTATGAAGATTGCATTACTGTATATTATAATGGCCGACACTCACACGACTCATAATATGATTTAGAATTACATGATTGGGAAATATGTGGTCATGTTAGAAAATTTTTAAAAGTTTTTACGACGCAACAAATGCATGTTCTGGTGTTTATTACCCAACTACTCCACTTGTTTTAAATCATTTCTATTATATTGCTAACAATTTTCATAAGTATAAGAATTTTGCTCTTTTTACTAGTATTATACATGTCATGGAAGCTAAATTTAGAAAATATTGGGAACAATTACCTATGTTATTTCCTTAGCATGTATCATGGATTCTCGACTTAACTTAGAGGGTACAAAAGTAACAATAATGACAATTTCAGATAAATTAACTTTTGGAAATCCAGTCATGTGTTCTAATTTAGAACAAACTTTATGTTCTATGTACAAGATTTATGCTGAAAAGGCCGGTACAAACGTTGTACGATCCCCTAATCCAACATATACTTCGTCATCAACTGATGACATTGACTTATGGAGTTACGTCAGTATACATAGGACCACTCAAAGTCAACAATTAGTTGGTTCTTCTTCTAGTTCTTCCCTTCCCTATTCTAATAATACACCTGTAGAGTTAGGTAGGTATTTTAGACATGATGTGCTTAGTATGTTAGATGAAGAAGAGAGAAAAAATTTTGATATACTTAAATGGTGGAGACAACATCAACGTAGTTACCCAATTTTTTCCAAAATGGCACGTGATCTACTAACACCTCCGGTGTCAACTGTAGCATCGGATGCTGTATTTAGTATAAGTGGCAGGGTTTTATCTGATATCAGGTCAAGACTCAAAGCCGACATTTTAGAAAGTTTACTGTGTCTAAAGGATTGGGATGATGCCGAACTTCGAATTCAAGACAAAGTGGACAGAATAATGTCTGAAGAACTTGAAGATTTGAATATGGATTAATCATATTCGTAGAATCGTAGTAAGTATTATTTTGCATTAATATTTCTGTATTTGAAGAATTTTTCTTATTTTAATAAAAAATTGTACACGTAACATCTTGTTCGTGTACAATTTTAACTCTGCCTACTTTTAAAGTAGCCGGTCTCAAGCCCGGAAAAAGGAGGAGGGTGTTTAATTTTACATTTTTAACATAAACGATTTTCGATTATGTTATTATGTATTCTTTTTTATTTTCAAATTTAAAAAAATGTAAAACACAAAAAAATAGAAGTGGATTTTAAATCTTTAATTTTTAACATAAATGATTTTTTATTTCTACTTTCTTTTTTATTTTCAAATTTCTTTTTTATTTTCAAATTCAAAACAAAAACTTAATCAAATATGAGGATTTTAAAAAACATAATCAAGATGATTCAATAAAAATTTTAACATAAAGATAAATATTTAATCTTTAACATAAAGATAAATAAATGATTCATTTTAAATATTTACATTTTGTTCTTTAATAAAATAAATAGAAATTAGAATATAATGATTTATTTTCAAATTTTAAACCAAAAAAAAAAAAAATTAAAAAAACAGGGCCGAGCCGTGGGCCGAACCGAGCCCATGGATTGGAGACGAGCCGAGCCCTCGTCTCCAGACGAGCCGAGCTCGTGATTTATGGGCCGAGCCGGCTTGGCTCGGCCCATTGCCATGGCTAGATAGAGCCAGCAATATGAGAACGATTTGCACAATGCACGGCAGAAAGTGGACAATTTCTTCGACGAAATGCAGAAGAAAATATGCGAAATTACCTTTGTTTGCCTTTGACTATTTATGTTATTTGGTTTGAAGGACAAGCGAAATATATTTGTGGACAAAATTATCCTTTATTTATGTAAGGGAAATTGGTGCAAATGGTCCCTAACGTATGACCTTAGTGCGTAAATGGTCCCTAACCTTTCATTTTGGTGGAATGGTCCATAACCTATCCATTTAGGTGCGCAATTGGTCCTTTTGGACTGATTCCGTTAAAAATCCATTACAAACCTTTCATTTAGGTGTGCAAATGATCCCTCTTATTTGTTTTGTCTTTATTTGTATGGGTAAAATAGTTAAATTACATTATTTTTCAACCTTTCAATTGGCGCAAATGGTCCCTAACCTCAGTTTTAATTAAAAAAATTTGCAATTAGATTTCCTAACCTTTACAAAAAGTGAAAATGGATCCAAAACTTTAATTTTTTTTTTTTTAAATTCCACCATCTTCACCCCCACCCCCACCCCCACCCCCTCCCCCTCCCCCTCCCACTCCCACCTGAATTCAGACAAAACAAAATCATCAGTTCTTTTCACAGAACAGTGATTTCCTCTTTAATTCATGCAAAGATGGAAACTTTATGGATAAAAAAGATTAATAGAACTTTATTCAAACCATTGATAATTATTGCATTCTTCTACACGTTCTGCATTTCTTCATCTTCTTCACTGAATTTAGATAGTGTGTGTTATGCCTCAGTTCCACGTGGGCATGGTGGGCCCCCCTGGAATTCCACGTGGGCGAAGACCAAGTCAACCTGCCCTTGAGCCACTCCTTTCCGAGGCGGTTTGAGCCAAGGGAGCCCATGTTCGACGCTGTATACTCGGGATCACACCCCACCCAGATGGAGTACCGCCTCCTCCCTGACACACCGCGGATTAGACGTGAAGTGACGGGCGGGATAGTCTGCAAAACGCGGCCAATCGCCATCGTAGCCTTTTTTAGATGGCGGCTGGAAAAGACCCCCCCATTAAATGATGGTGTGACACCAAGGACAAGACAAGACAAGACAAAAAAATCTCTTGGATTAAACCACGTGTCGTTAATCGGTAGGGAGACCAACCAAGAGAACCGGCCTATAAATACCCAATTTATTCCCACAAGAAAAGGATGTTGAAAATATTACTCACCACACATGTATCAAGTCCTCCATTCCAACTATTCCTAAGTACCATAACCACCTGGGAATTCGTTAGGGCGAGGCCCCTAGGCTATCACCTTTGCTTTAGAAGTGTTTTTGACCTTTTATCTTTCTTCCATCCGGACGAAAGGTTATCCGAGTGGTTGAATAAACCACGTGGTAGTCTTAGTGAAAGGAAAGCACACGTGGGCATAGGTAGCGTGGGGATCTTGTTGGCAACCATTTTTGGGGGTCAACAGTGTGTCTCTGTTAGCACTCAGAGCAGCCATTACAGAAGACCCAAAACAAGCCCTTTCAACCTGGGTTGACTCAGATTCAACCCCATGCAAATGGGCTGGAATCACCTGTGATGAAATCATGAAATCCACTATAAGGTCACCTCCATTGAACTTTTCACCAAGAATCTCACAGGCTACATTCCATCAAAAATTGGTGCACTCTCTTTCCTTACTTTTCTTGACCTTTCACATAACTTTCTTTATGGGCCGTTGCCACACCGGATCACCACCCTGCAAAACCTCACTCGCCTTGACTTGTCTTCAAACAGTCTCAATGGTTCCCTCCCTCAGGGCCTAAGCAACTTAACCCATTTGACAGGGACTCTAAATCTTTCATTCAATCAGTTTTCCGACGAGATTCCGGCGAGTTTTGGTCTGTTCACAGTGATGCTCAGCCGGGACCTCCGACACAATAACCTCACAGGGAAAATACCTGAGGTGGGTTCACTCTTGAACCAGGGACCGACTGCATTTTCTGGGAATCTTTATCTTTGTGGGTTTCTATTAAACACTCAATGTACAATACCAGAAGCTCAGAATCCAAGATTTTCCACAAACCCTCAAAAACCCGAGAATCCGGGTGTTTCCTCATATGGGTTTGTGGAGATTAAGAACATAAAAATTAAAATTAAAGTTTTGGACCTATTTTCACTTTTTATAACGGTTATGGAATCTAATTACAAATTTCTTTAATTAAAACTGAGGTTAGGGACCATTTGCGCCAATTGAAAGGTTGAAAAACAATATAATTTGACTATTTTACCCCTATAAATAAAGACAAAATAAATAAGAGGGACCATTTGCGCACCTAAATGAAAGGTTTGTAATGGATTAACGGAATCAGTCCAAAAGGACCAATTGCGTACCTAAATAGATAGATTAGGGACCATTTGCGCCAATTTCCCTTTATGTAACTATTCGTGTTGTGGAATAGAGTTAATGGCAGATTTTGGATGACAATGGATGGAAATGACCTTTTGAGTAATAAATTGTGGAGTTGATGGTGAAAATGTCAACATTTCAATGGTATGGATAATTTGCACAATAACTTCAAAAGATATGGATGTTTTGTACTAATTACCTGTCATTTAATTGCCAATTGCTACATTATTTGGGCCTTTTCCTCTAGACCTAGTAATTTTTACCTATACAAAATTATTGTTTTCAAATAAAAATTGAAATATTAATTTTAAATTAAAATTATAAAAGAAGATAATTTATAAAATATTGATTTTAATGAAAACTATGAAGTAACATATAGTAACACATATGATAATACATATATTACCCGGGGTAAAAATGTTGTTGTCAAATAAAATATTGAAATATTAATTTTAAATTAAAACAATGTATTATTGTCTGACATATGCTACCATGTAAAAATGTTTTTGTTAAATGAAAAATTAAAATAATGATTTTATATTAAAATAATGTATTTTTTTAAAAAATATATATATAAAATGAGATATAATATAAAACATTGATTTTAATGAAAATTAGGAAGAACTTATGTTAGCAAATATGGTAACATATATGTCACCCATGTAAATATGTTGTTGTCAAATAGAAAAATTGAAATATTGGTTTAAAAATTAAAATAATGTATTTTTTAAAATTATATAAAAAAAGATATACTATAAAATATTGATTTTAATAAAATGAGAAACTAACATAGACTAACATATATAGTAACATATATGTTACCCATGTAAAAACGTTGTTTTCAAATGAAAAAATTGAAATTTTGATTTTAAATGAAAATAATGTATTTTCTTAAAAACTATAAAAATGAGATAAATTGTTAAATATTGATTTTAATGAAGACGGAGAAATAATATATAATAATACATGGTAACACATATGTTACCCATGTAAAAATATTTTTTTTCAAATGAAAAAATGAAAATATTGATTTTAAATGAAAATAATGTATTTTTTTTTTAAATTTATAAAAAGAGTTAAATTGTAAAATATTGATTTTAATGAAAATAATGGTGTAACATATGGTAACACATACAATAACATATATGTTACTCGTATAAAAATGTTGTTTTCAAATTAAATAGTGAAATATTAATTTTAAAGAAAATCACGGTATTTTCTTAAAAACTGTAGAAATAAGATAATTTGTAAAATATAGATTTTAATGAAGATGGGGAAATAGCATATAGTAACACATATATTACCGTGCAAAAATGTTGTTTTTAAATAAAAATTTGAAATATTGATTTAAATGAAAATAATTTATTTTTAAAAAAATTATAAAATGAGATAAATTTTAAAATATTGATTTTAATGAAAATGATAAAGTAATATATGTTACTTGTGTAAAAATATTGTTTTCAAATGGAAATAAATTGAAATATTAATTTTAAATTAAATAATGTATTTTATTAAAAACTATAAAAATTAGATAAATTGTAAAATATTAATTTTAATAAAGACGAGAAAATAACGTATAGTAACACATATGTTACCCATGTAAAAAAATGTTGTTTTGATATGAACAAATTGAAATATTGATTTTAAATGAAAATAATGTGTTTTTTAAAAATTTATAAGAGGAGATAGATTGTAAAATATTGATAATAAAAATAATGATGTAACATATACTCTTGTAAAAATGTTGTTTTTAAATGCAAAATTGAAATATTGATTTTAAATAAAAATGATATATTTTTTAAAAAAAATATAAAATGAGATAAATTGTCAAATATTGATTTAATGAAAATGGGGAAGTAAATATGTTACCTGTGCAAAAATATTGTTTTCAAATGAAAAATTGAAAAATTGATATTAAATGAAAATAATGTATTTTAAAAAAAATTAAAAAATAAGATAAATTGTAAAATATTGATTTTAATGAAAATGAGAAAGTAACGTAATCATATGTTACCCGTGTAAAAATATTATTTTCAATTGAAAAATTAAAATAATAATTTAAAATGAAATTGATGTATTTAAAAAAATTTATAAAAATGAGACAAATTTTAAAATATTGATTTTAATGAAAATGAGGAAGTAAACCATATGTTACCCATATGTTATCGTGTAAAAATATTTTTTTTAAAATGAAAAATTGAAAGATTGATTATAAAATACGAAAATGTATTTTTTCTAAAAAGGAAGATAAAATATAAAATAGTGATTTTAATGAAAATAGTGAATTAACATACAACACACATGTTATCCATGTAAAAAATTTGTTTTTCAAATAAAAAATTGAAAAATTGATTATAAATGAAAATAATGTATTTTAAGAAAAAATTATCAAAGAAAACAAATTATAAAATATAGATTTTAATGAACACGAGAAAATAGCATATGGTAACACATGTTACTGTATAAAAATATTTTTTTAAATGAAAAAATTAAAATATTGATTTAAATGAAAATAATTTATTTTTAAAAAATTTATAAAATAAGATAAATAGTAAAATATTGAGTTTAATGAAAATAATAAAGTATCGTTTGGAAACACATATGTTATTAGTGTAAAAATATTGTTTTCAATTAAAAAATTGAAATATTTATTTTAAATAAAATTAATGTATTATTAAAAGAAGTATAAAAGGAGATAAATTTTAAAATATTGATTTTAATGAAAATAAAGATATCGTATGGTAATATATATGTTATCCGTATGGTATCGTATAAAAATATTGTTTTGAAATAAAAAATTGAAATCTTGATTTTAAATGATAATAATGTAATTTTTAAAAAATTATAAAAGAAGATAAATTGTAAAATATTAATTTTAATGAAAATGATGAGCTTGTGTAAAAATGTTGTTTTTCAAATGAAAATTTGAATATTGATTATAAATGAAAATAATGTATTTTTTTAAAAAAAATATCAATGAAAATAAATTATAAAATATTATTACAATTACTATTATATTTGATATAATATACAAATATGATATTTTTAGATAAAAATAATATAATTTTAGATAATAAAAATTAAAATATTGATTTAAAATAAAATAATAAATTTTTAGATAATGAAAAATTTAAATATAGATTTTAAATGAAATTATGAAATGAGATAAATTATAAAATATTGATTACAATGAAAATGAAGTACTCTTTAAATACAAATCACGAAAATAAGGTATATTTTGAAAAATTAAATAAAAGAGTATTTTTCAACATTTTTACAAAATGTAGGGCTCTTATTAAGTTTGTCCTTAATGTCAAAAGCCCAAATTTCCAAAGAGTTCAATTTGTGATTGGTCCAAGTTCCAAAATCAATTCTGAGCTCCATCTTGGATCGGCCCATTTTATATATCCAAAGCTCATTGTCGTAGCAAATGAGACTTTTGTAAACTACATATGTAGTAGGGTCCATGACTTATAAATTTATTTTTCAAACATACTCATTTAAGCTTTTACTTTTTTTTTATGAATTCTAGCATTATTCTTGTAATTGAAGTCTTACAACAATTCAAAGTGGCTCGCATCGATTAACGCAAGCTAGATCAAGCTTGTTATGTTTTAAATTGATTATACTAATTTTGACCTTAACTTGACTCAACTTATTTTCACATAAAGTTGGATAGCATAAAAACCACTAAAGGCTTACGAAAGCTGGAATTTGAAGTCGAGGAAATGCTACAAGGTAGTGAAAGGTCCCAAACTAAAACGCAAAACATAAAATATGGCAAAAATAGTAAAGAACACAAGAGACTTTTTACCCACTAAGGGGTCCGGATGTTCACGTGTTCTAAACGCTAGTCACCCGTTGAGCATCTACCAAAGTAGATATGGCTCTTTGTACTAAAGAATACCACAGTTCACAGTTCAGTTACAGATTACAGATTACAGAAACCATACAAACCATCACGATTACTGTTCACACACTTGTGAACAAACCTCCCTCAGTAATCCTCACAAAATCACTCAGATTTTGTACACAAAGTGAAAGAAAATAAGAAGGAGATGAAGTTCTAATCTACAGAAAAACTCAAGAAATCAAAGGAATACAAATCGCCTTTTTCTCTGGTTTTTCTCTCTCTCTCTCGGATACTTCCCGAAGAAGAAGAAGAATGGAATATAAAGTGACCACCAACTAACCCTTGATCCAACGGCAATCAACAAGCCACTTGTCACCATCTGAATTAGAAAGCCCACTTGCATAGGAGGCTTATCAGAGAATAGGAGTTGGGCCGCAATCACCAATAGGATCCATTTAGGAAATGAAACAGTGGTCCAGTAATATAAGCCCATTCTGAGGCAGATAACTCAACAAACTCCACCTTGCTGAAGAGATGGTTGAACCATTAGTGTAGTATCCTTAGTGCATTAAACTGTATCAGTTTTGATTTCATTTGCTCAAATGTACCTGAAAATAAAATTGAAGTTAGTTGCCAAAATTAAACAAGTTAAAAACAGAAAAAACAGAAAACGAAATTCATTACCTTTAAAACTCAACATCAGAGATATTCAAGATATTTAAACAATTCTTGAATTTATTCAAAGGAAGAATTTTCGTACCAATGTCAGAAGGATTGAATTGAGTAGGAATTTTGATCAAATCTACTATATTCTTCTCAACCATATCTCTTACAAAATGGAACTTAATGTCCACATGCTTTGTTCTATCATGGTATACTGGATTCTTACTTAGATGTATAGCACTTTGATTATCAGTATATAACATAATTGTTTCAATTTTGAAACCAATTTCACCAAGAAGACCTCTTAGCCAAAGTCCTTCTTTTACAGCATCACAGGCAGCTATGTATTCTGCCTCTGTCGAAGAGAGTGCTACTACCTTTTGCAGTTGGGACTTCCAACTTATACAACCATCACAAAGAGTAAACACATAAGAGGAAGTGGATCTTCTTTTATCCAAAACACCTGCAAAGTCAGAATCAGTATATCCCTTTAAGGTTACTCCTTCTTCATTTTTACTGAATTTTAAACTCAAATTACCTGAACCTTTTAAGTATCTTAGTATCCATTTCATAGCAATCCAGTGTGTTTCACCTGGATTAGCCATGAATTTACTTAAGATACTTAGAGCATGAGCCAAATCAGGTCTGGTACAAACCATAAGATACATGATAGAGCCAACTGTATTAGCATAAGGTACTAAGCTCATTCTATCAATTTCTTCTTCTGTTTTGGGTGATTGCTCATTTGAAAGTTTAAAATGATTTGCTAAAGGTAATGAAACAGGTTTAGCATCATTCATAGAAAATTTTTCCAAAATTTTTGAAACATAAGAGGTCTGAAACAGATACAGAGTATTGTTTACCCTATCTCTTTTGATTTCCATTCCTAAAATCCTTTTAGCTTCTCCTAGATCTTTCATTTCAAACTCAGTTTTCAACTTTTCTTTAATAAGATCAATTTCTTTCCTATCATGACAAGCTAATAGCATATCATCCACATATAAAAGCAGAAACACAGAGTTATTATCATGAAGGCTTTTATAAAAGAAACAGGGATCAAAATTGCTCTTATTAAAACCAAGAGTTTGAATATAAGAATTGAACTTTATATACCACTGTCTAGGAGCCTGCTTAAGGCCATACAAGGATTTTTTTAACATGCAAACTTTTTCAATTTTAGATTTCAACTCAAAACCTTTTGGTTGAGACATATAAATGACTTCATCAAGATCACCATTCAAGAAAGCAGTTTTAACATCTAACTGATCCAAATCCCAATTAAATTGAGCAGTTAAAGCAAGAAGAATTCTGATAGAAGTATATTTAGCAACAGGAGAAAATATTTCATTAAAATCAATCCCTTCCCTTTGGGTGAACCCCTTAGCCACTAATCTTGCTTTATACCTTACTCTATCAGAGGCATATTCTCCTACCTTAATCTTATAGACCCATTTACAATCTATAACCTTTTGGTCCTTTGGTTTATTGACTAAGGTCCAAGTATTGTTCTTTAATAAAGAATTCATTTCATCTTGCATTGCATCAAGCCAGAACTTTGAATTCTTTCCAGTAACTGCTTCTTCATAAGAGTTTGGTTCAGAACTAATCAGATCTAAAGCAGTAAAGAAGGTTACAAAATCCTCATTACTCACTCTAGATGAAGGAAATCTTACTCTTCTTTCTCTATCTCTTACAAGTTGATAATCATTTAGGTCAGATTCTTGTAATTGATCCTGATTGTCATTTGTATCATCTTCAGACTGATTTAGATCAGACTGAAAGGTCTCCACCTCAGTATGAGGTTCAGGAATAGTCTCATCAGAATTTTGAGGATTCAAATCTATTTGTTTGATGACACTATCTTTTTCAGGTATATGAGAATCCCCTTTCTTCAAACAGGGCATTTCATTCTCATTAAAAATTACATTTCTACTAACTATGACTTTATAACCCCCTTTGTCTTTAACCCACAATCTGTACCCTTTTGTTTCTTCCCCATATCCCAGAAAAACACATTTAATGGATCTAGGTTCTAGCTTACCCTCATTTTGATGAGAGAAGGCAGCACACCCAAAGGTCTTAAGCCTTGAGTAATCAGTGGGACTATTTGACCAGACCATTTCAGGGGTTTTAAAACCAATGGCACTTGAGAGACTTCTATTTATCAGATATGTGGCAGTTTTTAAGGCTTCCCCCCAGAAAGATTTAGACAAACCTGAGCTTAAAAGCATGCATCTGACCTTGTTTAGTAAGGTTCTATTCATTCTTTCTGCCACTCCATTTTGCTGAGGAGTATATGTCACTGTTCTGTGCCTGAGAATACCACAATCTTTACAGAAAAGATCAAAGTCATAATTGCAAAATTCCAAACCATTGTCAGTTCTGAGAACTTTAATCTTCTTAGTTGTCTGATTTTCAATTAAAGTTTTCCAGGTTTTGAAATTTTGAAAAGTATCAGATTTTGATTTTAAAAGAAAAGTCCACAGTTTCCTTGAAAAATCATCTATTATCAAAAGATAAAATCTATACCCACTAAGAGTATTTACAGAAGATGGCCCCCAGAGATCAGCATGTAGATATTCTAAAATAGAAGTAGACTTGTGAGTTCCAATCATGAAAGGCAATTTACATTGTTTACCTAACACACATTCATCACAAAAGTTCAGTTTTTCTATACTATCCTTTCCAAAAGCTCCTTCATTCTTCAGAATTTGAAGACCTTTATTGCCTATGTGTCCTAATCTTCTGTGCCACATAAGAGACTTACTGGTTTCAGAATTGATGACAGAAGCTGAAGTAGCTATTTGGGGCTTAGCCTGTATAACATAGATACCATTAATCTTGGGTGAAGATAGGATTTCTATGGTATTAAGGAAGAACTTAACAGTTCCATTGTGTATCCTAATATCATAATCAACATCTAATTCTCCCAAGGAAATTAGATTCCTCTTCAGGTCAGGGACAAATCTGATCCTATTTAAAATCAGAATGTAACTGTTATTGAGGAGCAAAGTAATTTTACCAATTCCTTTGATCTTACAGCTCATATCATTTTCCATTTGGACCTGACCTTCACTGATTTCAACAAAGTCAGTAAACCATTCTTTAACTGGACACATATGGAAGGTACATCCAGAATCAAGAATCCAATTATCTATACCCTTACTGGTTGAGGCAACCAAGACTACCCCATTCATTTCACCATTGTTATCACAGGCTAAGGCAGCAGACCCATTTGGAGAGGGCTTTTCTTTCATATCTGACATCTTTTTAAAACAATCTTTGATCATATGGCCAGTTTTCCCACAGTAATAGCACTTCTTTCCTTTTCCCTTATTCCTATTCTTCATCTTATTCTTATCTCTAGATTTATCAGAAGAGTTTTTACCATTTTTCTGAAAATTAGAGGTAGGAGTGCTATGGTTCTTACTTCCTGGTTTTTCTCTCACAAACAACCCCTCACCACTCTTATTTTCTCTCAGATCTTCTCTCAACTCAAGATCTTTATTTCTTAAAGCAGAAATAACTATATCCACTGTCAAGTCTCCCCTCCCATATTCTAAGGCATTTCTAATATCTCTATATTTATCACCTAGAGAGTTAAGAAGGGCAACAACTTGCTGATCATCAGACAAAATTTCATCACAATTTGCCAAATCTTGAATCAGTTTAGTAAATTTATCAATATTTTCCTCTAAAGATGAGGAAGTATCAAATCTGAAATTATAAAACAGTCTTAACAGATAGCATTTATTTGGCATTGTTTTTATCAGATATAAGTCTTCCAATTTTTTCCATAAAGAATCGGCAGTGATTGTTTCACCCACCTTTCTAATCACACTATCAGATAAATGCAGAAAAATTGAACTCCAAGCAATTTCATCAAGTTCTTTTCTTCTATAAGAACTGATTTCTGCTGCCCAAGAGCAATCAAGAGCAGCAGCACATCTTTGTTGTAATAAAAGGGCTCTCATTTTCTGGCGCCAGAGACTAAAATCTCCAGTTCCATTCCATAACTCAACTTCAAATTTATGAGAGGTAAACATTTTGAAAAACAATTTTACAACAAGATTATAATCAGTTTACAAAACAGCTTAAAGAAGAACACAATACCAAACTGAAGCAAAGAACAGTTTTATTTCACAATAATTTCAGATAAGATCACACCACACAGTAGATGAGGTCTAAGGGCTGAAAAACCCACGTTGGGCCAAAGTTCCCTCAGATTCCCAGATCCTCGCAGGAGATCTTGGACAAAGGTAAACTTTGACAGGGTTTTAATACCTTAATGACCTCCCAATCACACGCATACAATAAGAGCTAGGTTTAGAGAGAACAGAGGTTACCAGATAGAAACCCTAGGTTTCTGATAATGAAGCAATATATGAAGGAATTTAAGAGAGACTTTTAGGCGAAGTACCAGAATATCACCAGAAACAAAACTGAGTCACTAAGAGTCACCAGGGGAAGTGATTTCACAAAGATCACTACAAGATCAAGATCGAAGAGAGGTTAGAACATAAAGATTCAGGAAATAAGATATTTTTACTGAATCTTGACAAACCATAACAGATCTTTAAATTTTTTACAAAAAACGTTTCCAAAATTTAAAGAAAACTTCCAAGATCTATGGTTTAACAAGGCTCTGATACCACTGAAAGGTCCCAAACTAAAACGCAAAACATAAAATATGGCAAAAATAGTAAAGAACACAAGAGACTTTTCACCCACTAAGGGGTCCGGATGTTCACGTGTTCTAAATGCTAGTTACCCGTTGAGCATCTACCAAAGTAGATATGGCTCTTTGCACTAAAGAATACCACAGTTCACAGTTCAGTTACGGATTACAGATTACAGAAACCATACAAACCATCACGATTACTGTTCACACACTTGTGAACAAACCTCCCTCAGTAATCCTCACAAAATCACTCAGATTTTGTACACAAAGTGAAAGAAAATAAGAAGGAGATGAAGTTCTAATCTACAGAAAAACTCAAGAAATCAAAGGAATACAAATCGCCTTTTTCTCTGGTTTTTCTCTCTCTCTCTCGAATACTTCCCGAAGAAGAAGAAGAATGGAATATAAAGTGACCACCAACTAACCCTTGATCCAACGGCAATCAACAAGCCACTTGTCACCATCTGAATTAGAAAGCCCACTTGCATAGGAGGCTTATCAGAGAATAGGAGTTGGGCTGCAATCACCAATAGGATCCATTTAGGAAATGAAACAGTGGTCCAGTAATATAAGCCCATTCTGAGGCAGATAACTCAACAGGTAGGGTTGGGAGACAACTAGGACGGAATTGGGGTAGGTGTTGAGAAAGAAGTCAACATCTTTCTTTTAATTTTCATGTTGCATGGATTAACTTTTGATTCAAAAAATATTAAGTGAGGACATTATTCTAACTTAGACGAGCACATGAACGAGACATAGTACAATGGACAAATACACCCATATCTTCAAGGGCAAAAATTATACAAGGGACAATATTTCGTGACCATAAAAATTGGGACATCCTGCTCCCAGGAGTATAGGCGAGTTGGTAAGGCTTGATGTGACGTGGAAAGAAATCTTCTGGCAATGCAGGTTCGATTTCCGTGTGGGGCAGATTTTTACTGAAATATTGTGAGAGTTTGTCTTGTGGGTTGGCATGTTGGCTCTCTCCCTTAGTTCCGTGCCACTCGTGCACATCTCTCGATTTACAACCCGTCTGGTCAAGGAGCCTCTGACACAGGTGGGGGGTTTCGCCTTCGGGACTTTCTGGATGTTCTTGCGAACATTAAGCTTTGAGGACTGCACCCCAAAACTCCTGAGAGGCATCTGTTTCAATTATTATTTTATCATCTTTACGAGGATGATAAAGAGATGGAAGATTTTTTAGTTTCTTTTTAAAATAAAAAATAAAAAAAATTGGGACATTCTTAAAGTCAACCGATGTACCGAATTTAACGTTCTGCGACTAAAACTTTACCACCTTTACATGGCGTCTAGCAAGCAAACCCCTGAGAAATCTCTACACCACAACAAATCCATTCAATTTACTCATTTTCACTGCCCTTTTTCTTGCAATACTCCTTAGTTTCTTTTGATCTTCCTCTGCATGCGAGAGATAGCAGGTCTTTTCTGATCTGTTCTCTCTCTCTCTCTCTCTCTCTCTCTCTTCAAGAAGCCATGGCGTTTCTATTGTTGTTCTTCCTGTTTTTCACATCTCTGTCTTCCATTCCTCGTTCAGAATCCAAGCTTACCTTGGATTATTACGCGAAAACATGCCCAAGATTTGATAGCATTGTGCAGGAGATAGTGCATTCCAAGCAAACACAGTCTCCAACCACCGCCGCTGCCACCCTCCGCCTCTTCTTCCACGACTGTGCTGTGGATGGTTGTGATGCCTCTGTTCTTGTCAGGTCATCTGCCACCAACAAGGCGGAGAGGGAAAACGACATCAACCATTCTCTAGCCGGTGATGCATTCGACGTGGTTTCACGAATCAAGACCGCCCTGGAGCTCGAGTGCCCCGGCATCGTCTCGTGCTCCGACATTCTGGCGATGGCGACTCGCAACCTCATCACCATGACCGGCGGACCACACTACAAAGTCCGATTGGGACGCAAAGACGGGCTTGTTTCACAGGCTTCACACGTTGAAGGCCATATTTCCAGGGCTAACCATTCCGTAAACCAAATGATTGCAACTTTCCAATCCATGGGATTCACCGTCCAAGAAATGGTGGCATTAACCGCCGGCGGCCACACCATTGGATTCTCTCACTGCAGCGAATTAAGCACCAGACTTTTCGGCATAAAACCCGATCCCGCCCTGAATCCCAAGTTCGCCGAGGCCCTGAAACGCCACTGCGCAAATTACACCACCGATCCCAACATAGCCGTCTTCCTCGACGTGGTTTCTCCGGGGCGTTTCGACAACAATTTCTTGAAGAATTTACAGAAGGGATTGGGAATCCTAGCTTCGGACAGTGCATTAATGAAGGATCCAAGAACTGTAACAATCGTGGACAAATATGCCAAGGACAATAGCTTGTTCTTCAGTGATTTCGCCAGGGCGATGGAGAAGCTTAGCGTGTTGGGAGTGAAGACTGGACACAAGGGAGAGGTGAGGAAAAGATGCGACTTGTTCAACAATCTTAATTAAGCATAAAAGTTGTGTTGAAACTTCCAAATTGGAAAATTATAATTTTGTTTCCAATTTCTTGAATTGATTCTCAACCATTTGATGATGATCTAAAGATGATTTTAGATTGATTTGTTTGATATGTTAATCTTGATTTTCTGATAAATAATACATTTAGTTAGAAAAAACGTGGTATATTTCAAAATTCCAATAAAGTTTTGTCTTCTTAATTATACGCTTTCAATAGCGGTATCGCTTTTAAACTATTTCCATTTATTTTTCTCCAAGAACAAAAAACGATAGAAATTATAAAAAGTCATCCAGAATATGCAACTGATATCGTTAACATTAATAAGAAAAGAAAGAATGTTCGACTGTTGACGAGAATTCTCCAAAAAGAAAACGTAGAGAAAAATAACATATTATTTTATTCGAGATCTAAATGTACGTGAATTTTTAGTACATAACTAAGCCAAGAACCTAAAACACTATTTATAATTTAATTTGAACAAATAAATAAGAGTTGGAGTAATGATCCTTATTTTCTATCTTTGAGGAGGAGATAATGGAATAGCTTAGAGGAAAACAAGGAATGACATTGTTGTCAAAGTGATAATTCCAACAGCAAATCTTCCTGTCCATTGTCTTTGAGCAGCATTGTGTTGTGACTCCAAACCTGCCAGCCAACAATATAATAACTTCTCTTGTATAACTTGGAGTGATCAAAAGGGGCAAATGAGTAATCCGCCAAAGTCGAAAACAAAGGGTACCTTATTATTAACATCAGATACGTTTATTTATTTAAATTTAGTCTTCAACACGTTATTTATGTATAAATCAAATTTAAAACTTAAACGTGTGTACAAATTTCAAAATGGATTGTAGTGAGACTTTGACCCGACACATTTGTACGCTCTCTAAAATTGAACCACTTTGTCAACAAGAAGGTTCCACTTAGACAAATCATATGACATGAACACGGCTCAACATACGCTAGAGGAAATTTTGGTTTCTCCTTCTCTATTAATGGAAAAGTGTTGCACTATCTACGTTATTAAATGCGTGATAAGAGATAGAGAAGCCAATAAATGAAAGTACTTGACTTACCGGCATCTTTAGGGGTCGAGAAGTTTGAATAGAATCGATAGTTATTATACCACATGCTACAACCCACCCCGTATGCCTCCCATCCCTTTTTATGTCCAACAGTCATCCCAAAACTCGCCAAAACATAGTCCAAGCATTGTCCACAATCGGATCTGCTCAAGTCTCTTGTGCATTGTGCCATGCCATATCTCTTCCCACTCCGTTCAACATCTAATTCCGATACTGCAAACATTAGAGGCTCTTTCGGAGTTGTGGATACAAGGGTCCCCATCATTGCCAGCCCTTTTGAAGCCACAAATGGTTCGTCCACATCAGTATCATTCGATACAGCCATCGCAGATTTCTCCCAAACTCCAAAGAAACTTTGATTTGAATACCGAAGATAGCACCACTTTTGCCATATTATTGCACTTTTACTTTTGTAGCAGCGATCTGATGCCAACTTGAACGCTTCTCGAGTACAATTAGCACAATTCAATGCAGAAACGTCGCCTCTACATTGAATAAGGCCATAAATCTTATCGGACTTTTCCCCTGCCGTAGTTGTGTAAAAACCACTGTGAAAATTCACATTTTGCGCCAGGGTATTGACAACATTGTTCAAATTGATCTGCACTGCATTACTCCAGGTAGAATTATCCATTCCAGGCATGCACATTGAACCCCGATCACCATCACTATAATCATCAGCATAGCTAGAACAACATAAAAACAAGAAGAATGCTATTAGTATCAATTGGAAAGAGTCCATTTCTTTAGATCTCTAATGGATACAAGAGGAATGAAGACAAGTAGATTATAAATTAAGTATAAATAGAATTTAATATTGACATTTCTTGTTGTATGAGAGTTGACTTGAGGATTTGACATTTTCTATATGTAAAAGTCAGTCGTCCGGAATGATTCAGTTTGATCAATATTGATTTTGGTGTAATCTTTCCAGCTAGTTAAGTAATCGAATCTTATCACATTTCCTAATGAATTCTTCGAGGTTATACATTGTCTCCATTATTTATGAATACTGCAAACAAACATTTGAACGAAGCATTCAACAGTGGAGACTTTAAGGGACATAGGATTAGACTAAATAAACATTAATCGATGATTCTATCTCTCGTAATCCACTAAATTTCAGCTAATTTTATTGCATCATCTGAACTTGGTTAATCAGATGGCTATCATCCAGTACTTTGAATAGTCATCAAATAAACAAAATCAGGAACTTGGTGCCATTTATTATGGAGGTAACAGATTTTTTAACTCCCCAATCCCACCTGGCGTTCCACGTGGGCAAGGCAATCCCACTTGGGCTCCACGTGGATAGGGTCAAAAGTCAACCTACTTTGACTTTGCTTTCTCTCCGAGACTATTTGTGCTGAGGAGGTTAGGCAACCGAAGCTGTTTGTGCCGAGGAGCTTGGACAACCGAGGCTGTCAAATTCCGACCCCAATTGCGTGTTGAGAACTTCCCTTGACACACTATAAGTCAGACTCGAAAAGACTGATGAGACAGCCTGCCAAGCTGGCTTGTCACAGTCGTAGCTTTCTAGTGTGCGGCTGAAAGGGACGTCCTCATTAAAACCAATGATGTGATGCTCAAAATGTGACGCAAGGACTCTCTAGATTTAGCCACGTGTCACACATGGGATGGGATGGGATGGGATGGGATGGGGGGGGGGGAGGGGGCATCTACACTAAGCCTCCGTTTGGTATAGATTATAAACTGGTTTATGGTTTATTTGACTACTTTTTGGTCAAAAATGTCATGCTATACACACAAAAATTTTGGTCAAATAAACTGTTTTTGGTCAAATAAACTCTTTTAGTCAAATAAACCAATTTATAATCTATACCAAACGGAGGCTAATTATTCTTCAAGTGTTTATAACCACCTGAAACATTGTTAGTTAGGGGTCCTCAAGCCACAACCTCTGCATACTGCCGTAGTGTGTTTCTCCTTATCTTTTGCTTCATATCCACTTGTCACTAGGCTTATCTACGTGGTTGAATAAACTATGTGGCAGTCTAAGTAAGAAGTGAAATACACGTATGAAGAGAAGGCGTAGGGTTCCTGTTAGGAGCCATTTTGGAAGGTCAACTGATTTCATATTTCATTTTATTAAAACTTGGGATTTTATCTTAAAAAGTAAACATAATTAAGAGAAGTAGCCCAAACCCAGAGCGGGACCAGAAAATTATGTTCAGGTGCACTAATATATAAAAAAAAAATTATATAATACTTTTTGGGATGGAGTGTGGGAGCTATCCTCTAGCTCTACCCTTGCCCCCACACACATACGTGCGTTTATAGTTTTCGGTTGATACGTAAAATTTTATCCAAATTCCTTGAATTATGTTTTATTACTCCAAATTTAACCTAAAATTAATGGTTGAATGAATGGGAAATATGGGTTTGTCTCAGGCCTACTTACCCTACCAATCCATGCAAATGCTTGCAACTTCTCAATTTGACAATTGAATTTGACTAGAATTTTGTTATCTATGGGGAAGTACAGGAATTACCGCTCAAATAATTGATTACATTTCAAGAAAAGGCAAAAGAAACAGCATAATTTGTGCGGGGTTTAGGGGACTGAGGTTTTAAGATGAAGAGGAAGAAGAGAACTGGAGTACAGAGAAAAGTGGGTTTGGATTGTCTTAAATTTTAATTTCAGTTGTGTGGAAGTGGAGAGGAGGTAACGAGCATATTATTAAGTAGAAATTACATCTACTACTTACCAAACTTAAAATAATTCTAAATCTAACAACTTAACTTATTTATTTTATAAATACTGAAATCTTAATATTAGATAAATTAATTTAAAAATGAATTATAATCAGTTTTAAACCTTTAATTACCATTAACCGCCTGTAACTTTCCTTGAATACCGCGCCCAATAAAGCGATAACCTCCAAACCATGAAGAAACTTCCCATTTACTAACAAGTGCAAATTATTTCAAAAATCTCAGCAAATCTTCTTCCAAAATCCCTAAATCGAAGTGCATTTTTCACAATTCGTCATCTCGTTTGATCTATGGAGACTCCAAATCGCAGAATTACAAGGTCGGAGACAACGTCACCTAGAGGAAAAACCATACCGGAGTCGAACACTTCCTGTTACCGACGAATAATGAAAGAGACAACGAACTTGTCGAAATTTAGAGTTGGTTTTGTATATGTAACAATTGTAACAGCTTCTGTTTAGTATTATGTTACAAATGATATTGTGTATCAATGTCTGACACAGATGTTACAAATGATATTTTGTATAAATGATATTTTGTATAAATGATATTTTGTATCACTAAATATGTTACATATTATATTTTGTTATTTTACACCGCACATATTACATGAATTGGTATTCTGTATCACTGATGTTACATATGATACAAATGATGAAATCAATAGTTTTATTTGTTAAATTTGGCATTGTATTACATATCTATATGATACCGATGTTATACAGTATCAATAAGTTTTTTTAAAGTCCAATGTATACATTAATACGAACTTGTTGAAGTTTAAAATTAGTTTTGCGATTGTAACAGTTTTTGTTTAGTATCACGGTCTGATACATATGTTATAAATGATATTGTATATCACTGTTTGATACAGATGTTACAAATGATATTGTGTATTACTGTCTGATATAAATGTTACAAATGATATTTTGTATTACTGAATATGTTACATATTATATTATGTTATTTTACACATCACATGTTACATGAATTGGTATTCTGTATTACTAATGTTTTACATCTCAATTTGTAACACAGATTGTTACAAATGTTGAAATTGAAAAGAACATAAATTTTGTTTGTGTTTGTTACAGATATTTCTGATACAAATGATATATATTTGACAGTTATAACAATAAAATATTTAATCAATTTCGATTTTAAGAATTCGGTTACTATAATTAACAATAAAAGATTATATATATTATGAATTCCCATCAAATTCGATAATTAATGTTGTTATTCACGGCAACGAATCAATTAGATACTCAATTTAAGGTAAATAATAGACAATCATCCCTTTCCATATATTTAATTACCAGCTGGTAATTAATATAATAAATTATAATAGTTACTTTAAAAAAACAGTATTTTGGGAATATTTGTAACAAAAATGACTTTTAGGAATTATTTTAGAAAAGTGACACATTTATGAAAAAAATTCCTATTATTAATAGTTTTAATTGGGCTTAAAAGAGAATGGTTGGGCTCAAAAAATGAAAAAATTCAATGTGGGTAATTGGACTGAGTCTAGGCTAAAGGAAATTGGAGTAGGGCTGGATTAATATTTTGTTTTAGACTAGACTGACATGTAATTTTTATTTATTTTTTTATTTATTTTTTTGGTATTATACATGAGATCTCTCCATCCGTCTTTGCCCAAGCTCTTATATATTAGTTAGTATTTCGATAAATAATCGATATAAGATTTATCCTTTAACATACTCCCGCAAGATAGTGGCTCGTTTGAGCGTATTAATTTTGGAATCCGAATGCTTTGAATTTTAAACAGATCGAATTGCTCGTTGGAGCTTAATGGACTCTAATATTATTAAGACTTAAGATTCCATCTTAAATTGTTAACAAATGAATAACTCAAATTCTTATGTATTGATTAATATTTCAGCATATAGAATTTATCCTAAACACATTTCATCAATAAACAACAAAATGACTATCCTAATCCAATATGGTTACTCACCAACTTGATTAAAAATGTCAGTGGTTAGTGGTAAAAGATCATCTAGTGAACAATACGATTTAACTGAATTGAGCTGCCATCATCCTCCCACTTGCAATTTTACCAGGTGCCCACTTTATTATTACCTTGTTAAACATCATTAATCAATCATATGACTTGTCCGAAATTTATTTTGCGGTCCTTCTCTGGGACTGGCATGTTTCTTTTTGTTTTACCTTTGTCTCTCTCTTTTAGTATTTAGAAATGGCAGAGCATGAAGAATAAATGATAGCACATTACTATTGTGGATAGAATGTGGCACTAACGTAATTTTATCCTGGGATATTCTCTTGTTCTTTACTTCTTTATACCAGAAATTGACGATGCAGTATTACATTCCCAGTTTGATTTTGCCACCACCAGAAAAATACAAACTCTAGAAAGAATCCATGCAAATGAAGAACAACGAGCTAAAATGGTTGTTTCTTCTCACTTTCCTGACAATCTTTGATAGTTCCGATGCAAAACAAGCACAACCCCTATCAGAAATACTCAATTTCAACCAAAGTTTGAACATAATGGAGGACTCACCAAGCAGCAAGTTATCAAGATGCCAATTTAAAGGTAACATTTCCATTCTATCTCGGTTGGATTCTGAGCTTTATAGCTGCCTCGATTTCCAGTTCCGGTGGAATTGGTGGCGGAGGCATGTTCATACCAATCCTGAATATAGTTGCCGGATTAGACCATAAAACAGCCTCATGTTTTTCAACTTTTATGGTCACTGGAGGCTCATTTGCTAATGTTGTCAGAGCCATGCATGTTGTTGGGAGTAAGTCTTGGAGTGATCTGCAACCTTATGCTTCCGGAGTGGCTCATCACGATATTTTTCTCAAATTTTCTTGCATTTTCTACTTTCAAAACGTGCAAATCCAGGGTATTATTATATTCAAATTTGGAATCACAAGATAATAGGAGAAATGGGTGCCTCGACTGGTGAGGGTTATGATTATGGAACTGAACCAACTGCAAATTGTACTTCCCATGGATGAAGCTGGGTATGTTAGTTATGATCTGGTTTTCCTTCTTTATGTTGTATCTTCTCCGAGGAAACCGCCATGTTCAAGTATGGACATCTTTCTTATTTTCTTTTTTCTTTTTATAGTAAATTATGTTTTCTATTCTGAAATTACACTCAAGAGTAATATCATATAATTTGACCAAATCCACCTATACATTACCATAACTTACCACCTGATTTTAATGATGGATAACTTTTATTCTTTATTCAGAGTATCTATTAACTGAAATTGCACAGTCATACAAGATTCTGGATAAAACTCTAAGGCCGGGTACTCAACTGCCCAACTTTAAAAATGGAGGAAGAAATTCGACTAGATTATTATTCAGCATATGCAGTAAACGCGACACTTCAAACTGTGCAGGGCATTATTCTTGTAAGGCTTGTGGCGTGGGATACTGGATCATCTCATCAATTCAAATTCCTCTTGCCATAATTTTCACCACATGGATGGTCTACAGTAGGAGACACCTCAAGAGTACTGCTACCACTTATCAGGTACTTGGCAGAGCTTGAACGTTGGTGTTCTCTTCTGGCATCAATTTGTAATTTTGTAGCTTGTCTATTCAGAACTCTAATTGAATATGTTTCTTGATTAAGGAAAATGAAGGTGAAACAAGAAATCAATTGGCAGGTGAGATCATCTTCCCAACAATGGCACTACTAGCAGGGGTTTCGGGCAGAGTTTTTGGGATTGGTGGTGGTATGTTTATGAGTCCAATTCTTCTCCATGTAGGAATAGAACCTCAAGTAAGTTCTTGGTCGATTCATCTATGGTATTTTACTTGGTCAAAAATGCTTTTGACCCCTAAATTTCTTGCTCAAGTAAATCTGATACATTTCCTTATGCCAATCACTATATGTGACACTAGCAACATGTGCATTCATGGTATTCTTCTCCTCCACCATGTCTACGATTCAGTACTCGTTTGGGACGGATCACGCTTACGGTGCCCTTATCCTTGCAGCCATTTGTTTCGTTGCCTCACTACTTGGACAAACATTAGTACAAAGAGTAACTGAAAAACAGGGGACGGCCTCCTACATTCTATTCTCAGTTGGGACACTGATGGCTTTGAGTACCATTCTGACGACAAGTTTTGGAGCTATTGAAGTCTGGAGGGCCTACAGGAACGGGAAAAACAAGGGGTTCAAGAAACCATGTTAAATGACTTCTATGCCATTTTAAAATGCTATTATTATGTGGAACAAGTTAATAATTTAAAGAAAGCCCGTCGCAGCCTCAATTATCAGTGTTAATTCTAGCAATGACTAGCAAGCAAATATAAAAATGCAAAAAAGGATTCATGTTTAACATAATATATCAACTGCCGTTTAAGCAGATGATCTGAAGGCAGAGATTATTAAAGAAATCTAGTGCATTTGGACAGGGAGCTGAAAATTCATAAATATCAAGAGACTGGAGTCAAACTTTGCACCCCATCAATCAATTTTTGCATTTCATGATGCATTATATACAGATATGCTAACATTAAATCCAACTGATTCATTCAACAATTCAGTATATACATAAAAGAAAAAACATAAACAAACTTCAAAAAGAAGTAAAATCAAATAGAAATTAAGAGACAATCCGGATTCTCACACTGAAATCCGTTAATCGGTAGTTGACGACTCTTGATTTGCTTTATGGTTCATCTTTCAATCTCGTCTTTTCTGTTCTATGAAGCGTGAAGTATGGACAGGGCTAGATTGAACTAATTGATTCTATTACAGTTTTTGATTGTTCATTATCATCATCAGTGAAATTAGGTTGGACGCCACTATCGGATAGCAGTTAAGGGAATTTTTTCTTTAATGACCTTCATTTAAAGGCCAATACATAACAAAATGGCTTCTTTTAATTTTTTTGTTTTGAGCTTCTTCGATTCTAATTTTTTTCAGAAAAACTCATTTTTCTTCTACTTTTTTGAACTATTGAAATTTTTTATACAATAACAAAATTTGAATAGTCAAAAAAGATAAAAAAAAAAACCATTTTTTTTAAAATAAAATCTCCACCGAACAAGTTCTAATGAACTAAAAATTAAATTTTCATTCAACATATTATTTTTTATTTTCAACTTGTTCATTCTAGGCACTATTATAAAAAGCTCGTCTAGGTCACGTAAGAGCGCAATGTTCACGTCTAGCTACACTTCACATCTCGTCTTCTTTTTGTCTTTGTCATTGCCCTACGCTTGACTAGATCTCGCCTGGGCCTGAAAAATTTAAAGCTCAGCTTCCATACTTTACACTTTTTAAAACATTGTTCTAGCATCATCTTGACTTTGAGTTCGATTAATTAGACTAAATTCAAATTAAATCGACTCTCACTAAATTCAGTCAGACTCCAATTGAAGAAGATAAACAAGATAACTAGCACAAATACTTGTGACAGCGTATAACGATACAATCAAATCATATCCTCAAGGGGCATGAAATTACAAAATGTTTTTATGGAAATGTTTTTCCACGTGTTGCGATACTAGTGCAGGAAACAGAACCTAATCCTACATTTGAAGAACTCAAAGATTGATTGGGTGGAAGCATATCCAAACACAGATAAGGTGGGCTCTCTGTATTCACTCTGCATCACATAATCAATAGAAAAACACCACCCAACCCAAGTTATATCCCACAAACTTCATTTCCATTACTTTGCCTGATAGTTTCTGAAAATTTTCCAAGAAAGAAAACTGATCAAGTAGGTCAAGGAATGGCACAAGCTATGGCTTCAATGGCTGGCTTGCTTGGCTCTTCTCAAGCTGTCATGGAAGGCAGCCTTCAGCTGAGTGGCTCAGCCCGCTTTAACACTGCCAGCAGCAGCAGGATTGCCTTGGCCAGACCTGGCTTTAGCATTCGATCCCAACTAGGGTCAGGTGAGACAGAAACCAGCCGCCGCGCCATGTTGGGGCTTGTTGCAGCTGGAATTGGCACAGGGTCTTTCGTTCAAGCTGTACTAGCTGAAGCCAAGCCCATCAAGGTTGGAGGACCACCCCCACCCTCCGGTGGACTGCGTAAGTATAATATTAGTTTCCTGAATCACTGGGATCACTTCAAGTATTTCTGGGCTCTGGACATTTAGTGCTTGTTTGGTAAAGTTTTTTGTAGGATGTGTTCTACACAATGTGTAGATGAAAAGTAGATAAAAGTTGTGGATTATATAGAATTTGTGGATAAAGATGATGTTTGACTAACTTATAAGTGCTTATAAGCACTCCCTAGTTGGAACGGTCACAATTAGCAAGGAGGATTTGTGAATTCAAAATTTATTAATTGCTACAATTCTGCACAATATTGCATTCTTCCGGCACTTGACATTAGACTATAATTCAATATGTAAGGAGTGGGAACTCATGACTTCTGGTGTGGGATTCAGGCAAACAATACCCTTTTTTGGAGAACAGATGAGCTTTTGAACAAACCTTGAAGCCCAAGCCTTTGAGCTATTGTGATTTTGACCGAATTCCATCGTTTAGGGGTTTGAAGGCTCTTTTTTATATTTTCAAAAATTGATTATTTTCTGGTCGATTATAATTTAATTCAACTATTTAAGTTGTTTTGATAAAAGGCAGCTAGTTTTTCATTGTTGGCATGTAAGATTCAAATAAAAGTTTTCCGAGAGTCTTTCTAAATATATGTCAAATTCTTCTCTTCATTTGAATCAACGAGTATTTCAGACTTTTGCTGCATCAACTACTTATCCTGCTTGGCAATTCTTTGTCTCGGCAGCTGGAACTTTGAACTCGGATGAGCCAAGAGACCTTGATTTGCCCCTGAAGTCCAGGTTTTTCATTCAACCGTTGTCACCAGATAAGGCAGCATTGAGGGCAAAGGAATCTGCCAAAGACATTTTCAACGTGAAGTCGTTTATAGACAAGAAGGCGTGGCCTTACGTCCAAAATGACCTACGCCTAAAGGCAGAATGCCTCCGTTATGACCTCAACACTGTGATTGCCGCTAAGTCCAAAGACGAGAAGAAAACCCTTAAAGACCTCACAGGAAAGCTCTTCCAGGACATCAGCAATGTGAGTCCCTATTAATTCAATCCTTTTTCATTCTACAATTTTTGAATGACACATTTGAATTTGGATTCTGACAATTTTGTTCATTTTTATCAGCTGGACCATGCAGCAAAGATCAAGAGCAGCCCTGAGGCAGAAAAGTACTATGCTGACACTGTTTCCACTCTGAATGATGTTCTTGCCAAGCTTGGTTAGAAAGAAGTAAATGCACAATGTTGTAAGATTTCATTTTGAGTCAATGAGATACTTCATTTAATGTAATTTTCCAGAATTTGTTCTCTCAAAGATGCAACAATCTAAAAACTGCCTAATCTTAAAGCAAATAGACAACTTTGAAACCCCGGATTAGACCCTCAAACTAATTTTAGGCCAATCCCGGAGGGGGTTTGGGGGCGGATTATTTATTATCACATAAAGTACTAATCTATAGCTTCTAGTGACTGGTATATGATAAATGTGTTACAACTTATAATACCTCATCAATTGGTTGCTCTTCAAGAGCAATATGCCATCAGAGTCGCGGATGAGTTGGAAAGTTTCCCTTTCATGCGTGGAAGGCAATGGAAAATAGACGTTAACTGCAGTTTGAAAGATGAGAGTAATTGACTTGTTATTTCACAAGCATGAAGCATGCTGTTGTTTGCGCACAAATTGAAGCCTTATTTAGGTTTTGAGAGGCAACTGGCTTAGAATAATCATGATTTCTGGGGGAAGGTTTGGTTGAGCAACAGCCCGCAGTGCTGAACTATCACTCTTCTTGATTAATTTAGCATCCATGCATTCTATCTATCAAGGCGTGCAATATCTGCTCCTATTTGGCAATTAAGTTTCCCAAGGCACTCTCAACTGACACACCTTCAAAATAACTGCAGAAATAAGCATACACTGTTATATTAGATCATTAATAAGCAGATGTCACGTATTCCAAACATTACATGATAATGGTACTATTGATAAAAGTGCGAACAAAAGTCCACATTAGCTATGCATGGGGTACGATCTTGAGTTAACATTTTGGGATGGCACGAAATCCCAACAAGTGGTATGAGAGTCATGCCCCAAACTTTGCCAAATGGATGCGCAAGATGAATTTCTAGATGTGTGGGGAAGGTTCGAAGGAAGGTGTGAATTCAATTAATCACGATGGCCGGAAAATCCATGGCTGGCTCTCAAGGCGGTTGCCTCTGATGCAGTGAAATAATTGAGTCTTGATGGAGCTAATGTGTGATCCTTCTTAGTTTGGAAAAGATATACAGATCAAAATAATGTTGTTGTTTTATATATTATTCACTACAAGACGGAAGACTTTTACCGACTAAACAATTAGTCGGCCATATTGTAAACTCCGTCGGCGAATATTATTGTTGACTAAAATATTTTGGTCGGCAAGCTAGTCGGCGAATCAAATACCGATTACAATATTGTTTAGTCGGTAAGTATTATCTACGACTAATGTGATTTTGGTCGGTGTTATATTCGCCGACTAAAATAAATTTTAGTCGCTAAAAGTCAATGCCGACCAAAATACTATCTATTCGGTGTTATATTTGCCGACTAAAAAAACATTTAGTTGGTAAAAATCATCGCCGACCAATATATATCTGGTCGGTGTATGTTATTTTTTAGTTGGGGAGAGGTATCTCAGACCAAAAATTTGTGGTTGGTAATTATGTACCAGTTTTTTTTTTCTAATAATTAATTTTATTATAATTATGCAAAGTTGTTACAAATTGTTCATCTAAATACAAATGTTAAATTGAATTACATTTTAAAAAAATACCATTAATTATTATGTCAATATATATTTCTTGTGAATTAAAAATATTAAAAAAGTAGAAATATTTAAAATACACTTACAAACAAATATAAAATTGCAAACATTTCATTCCATAACTTCATTGTTCAAAATTACGGAGAATCAAGTAATATTGTTTGTATTCTAAGATTACAAAGACTTAACTAATTAACTCGCAAGTTCCCCATCTTGTACATATGGCTTGTAAAAGATTAAACACTTCGATGCCCATTCAACTATCTAGACCTGTAAAAAATGCCATGTTGAAAGTAACTAAGAAGTGTTAATAGAAGTTCACAAAAAGAAGAACATAAGTAACAAAGTACCAAAAGAAAAGTGAAGATTGGATACATTGCACTAGGTAAGGTTTTCTCTTTTGCTTTTGCATAATTAAGGACGAAACAAAATCAGAAAAAAAATGTTATGCTGAGAGATGAAAATAAACTATAATAAACATTGAACCTCTAAATACAAAGGAACTTTTTTTATTTATATTGGATCCAGCAACTAATGACATTGTTAAAGATGAGCTACTGCACGCATATATCTATATTTTCTTATATAGTTTAAGCATAAAAACTTTTTGTTGCTGATTCCTGTTATTACCTTGAAGAGTAGGGGTTTGGGTCAAGCACATCCACAAAGAGAGATGTCTACAACTTCGGTGTCCTGGTTCTTGAGATGGTGACGAGAAAATGTGGGAAGTCGCAATTGGACAACTAACTGAGTTGGGAATTCTCTGCACACAGGAATCTACTTCTACAAGGCTTACAATGCTTGATTGTGCCGATGACTTGGATTAGCTCAAGAGATACAGGGGACACCATAGCGACATTGCAACCTCCCTTGGAATATCACCTTCAACATTCAGTGATGATTAGCAATATATGCAGATTCATCTGATTTCTTTTGAGATTCTAATTGCAGCACACAAAATCTTAAAATTAGATCACACAATCACCCATGTGGATGGAATAAGAACGTAAAAGATGGTAGACAATAAGTGAAAATATCAGAAACTTCTCAGAGCCAGAAAAGCAATCAAACTGAGATTTTAAGCAAATTAAACTGATATTACAAGCATAAATCACCAAAAAACAACATTTGAAGAGAGCAAACTGTTGCGGAGACCAGATACACCAAATTGGCAAAAGCACTTGCATTTGGTATCAACTCTGAAGTATCAATAATTTAAAGGTACAGTGATTCCAAATAGCCTTTATTTATACAGTAAAAGCTAAGACATTTTTAATCAATGACAGAGAAATATCATAAGAGAAACTAAATATTAACACATTTCATATCCATCCCTCTAATCAACAAATAAAACCCAACTGCACAACTATAGCATTTGACATTTCAGACTATTACTATGAAATCACAAATCAGATGAATAAATAATTTATATCATTCAAGATATTGAACAAAAGTGTATCTGCAGAACTAAATGTAATCTAAGAGAGTTCCACACAAAATGCAGAACAAGGAGTCTACAAAACTGAAAATAGAAAGAAAAGACGATTTTTTAGAGAGACTTGCCCTTCCAATTTTGTCAGCATTGATGAGCACAAACTCATTTCTATTGTGAGAACAAGCCACTAGCCTACCTCCAGTGTTCATCATCACCATTGCCACAAATATCCCAACTCTTCAAATCCCAGGAAAAAGCCCACCTCAATATTCAATCCTCCAATGTACACAGACAACTGGAATACTTAGCATATGTTTGGAGGTGCTGAAATTATAATTTAAGTGCTTATATTATAAGCAATTGATAAATGTGTGGATAAAAAGTGGTTGCAAGTAGTGGGTCCAAATGTGTGGATGAAAATTATGTTTGAGTAGTTTCACCAGCTGAAATTATAATTTAAGTTATGCCAAACATATGCTTATAAGAGACAACTTGTTTTGTTAAAAATCAATGTTTTCAAAGCACACAATAAACCCAACTCAAGATTCACCTTGCATTGCACAAAAACAAGTTGGAAGGGCTTCGAGGAGCAACTTCTTTTCAGAAAACCAAAGCTATTGAAATTACAGAGAATGACATTCACTAGTTAACCTCTCAACGCATATTAACAAATGGAATAGCCAGCTTATGTGCAAAAAAATCATATCCATCTGATAGGCACTTTTGATTTCCCGATCTGTAGAATACATGTTAACCCCCAAAACCTCATAAGGGTCTCTTTGCAACTGCTTCTCCCCATCGTTTTTCCCCGCCTTCGATCTCTTCCCTGACATTAATTTCTTACTTTTTGAATCCATACACCACAAGAATTCGTAAACAGGAACTAAGAAATGTTTATCTCAATTCCGAGGGGTTATAGCTGCTGACGAGGAGGAATGAGTCTGCCACCGGCGTTGAGGGGGGAGACTGTTGCGTTGTCGGAGATGTTGATGCACAGGGGAGTAGAAGGGAGGCTGTGCATTTGAGGTTAGGGATTTCAAATAGGACTTAGGAAAGTGGGTGGGTTTGTACGAGAAATAGTGTTTCTAAATGAGGGAAAGTTAAATTTTTGGATTTTGGGGAAATTTTGTAGAGGGAATTAAATGTTTAGGCGACCATAAAATAATTGTAGTCGACAAAAAAATATCTTCGTCGACTAGATATTGTAGTCGGTAATGTTTATGCGACCATAAAATAATTGTAGTCGGTAAAAACCACCTTCGTCGACTGGATATTATAGTCGGTAATGTTTAGACGAGCATAAAATAATTGTAGTCGGTAAAAAACACATTCGTCGACTGGATATTGTAGTCGGTAATGTTTAGACGACCATAAAATAATTATAGTTGGTAAAAACAATTTTTACCGACCACATATTTTTAGTTAGTAAAATTTAGTTGATGAAAGTCTCATTTCTTGTAGTGATTGTTGGAAAAATAGTTTCACCGGATTTTTATTTGCTTGCAAGAACAAAAGAAGTGGTTTTCACCATTACCTCAGAATTATCTATGCATGGGGTACGATCTTTATTTACTTGTTGGGAAACTAAACCCAAATTACAACAAAAGTCCAATTCACCATCACCTCGGATCTGATTAGTTACCCTATATTCCAGGTACAGTAGTGGTTTTCATAGCTAGGCGTACATCGCACATTCTTTCCAATGGGTATTTATACATTTATCACGTTCTTGTAAACACGCAAGACTGTATTGGGGTAATCGATGGAACACAAGTAAAGGGCAGTCCTACCTTAAGAAAAATGACTCAAATTCATTGGGCGGAAGGAAATTTCAACTCAAAACGTTCTAGTGACATGCGACTTTAACCTTTACTTTATATTCGTACTTCTGAGCAGTACGAGGAACACTCACGATAGTTGCATTCTTGCGAGGGCTATTTGACCTCGTCGAAGTATTATCTTGTTGATTCCGATTTTGCAAATATGCCAGGGTAACTCGCCCCATATAAATGATCCAACATTATGTATCACTTTCAAAAATTATGTGATGGGATGAAAGGTGTGTTAGAAGGTTCGAAAATGTGATAGAGTGTTTCAACTATAATCACCCATTTTGTCAGAATATCAACGAGAGGGCTTTCGATGTTTTGAAGCAGAAATGGAAAATACTTGATCGTATGCCGCATTACTCTTTTCCTGCACCAACAACTGTCATGGTTGCTACAATGACAGTTCACAACTTCCTAAAATGGTCTGGGCAAATCGACGAGCTTTGAGACAGTTGACGCCAAGCATGATACTGCTGAGGTAGACATATTGGATGAGCAAGACCAAATATCAATCAAGATGAATGCGCTTCAACACCAAAACATGGGATGAAATGCGCGTTTATATAGCGCAACAGTTGCAATAGAAATGTATAACACTTAATACGTACATGAATATAGCCAAAATATTGTAGGGCATTAATTACGGAACGACATTATTTTGGTATACCCAACCCAAAAGATTTTAGAATTGCTAACACCCAATGGATTAAAATGTACAGGATGCAATTTGTGCGTATATTAAAGAATGAGGGCAAACATGTAAATATCACACACAAAATAAGGCGTGTAGGTCAATAATCAATTCAACAATTGTAAATTGTAATCTACAGTCTCAAGAGGATAATATGGTAATTGTAGGGATTCACATGTTCCTCAATTGCCCGTGCTATTGTCAGATGTGAAGTGCAAAGGTTTAATTATATAATATACCATCGAAGTTTATATCTTGTTTCATTTATACCACTTGATTTTAATTGATTTTATTTATACTACCAAACTTTAAAATTATTTTTAGTTAAACCACTTTGTTGACTAGTCTTTCATTGTTTTCTGACGTGACATTACTGGGTTGTTAATTGGTTGATGTATTTCTCTACGTGTAAAAGTATTGTCCAAGTGTATAAAATTTAAAATAAAAATATGTTTTTGACATCAATTAAACAATTTTGGGCCAAGGGATGTGGGGATGTCGAAATAGTTGATACAAAAATGTATATTCAAACACGATTTTGACATCAAAAACGTATTTTCATTTTGACTTTACACACGTGGATAATATTTTCACGCATGACGAGATACATCAGTCAATTAACAGACCGTTAATATCACGTCAGAATTTTTGTGAAATAATGAACGATTAGTTAACGAAGTAATTTAAGTGAAAATAATTTTAAAGTTGAATAGTATAAATGAAACGAATTAAAATTTAATGGTATAAATAAGATATAAAGTTGTAATTAACCAGAAGTGCAAAAGTTGAATTGAAGTTCTAATTTTTCAATATGAAATGGGACCGACGGTGAACGGTCAAATAAGTGATTTTTTCAAGCTTACCCTCAAAACAACATTTTAGCTCCCTCTCTCTCAAGTGATCTTTGTACAAACCCTAGATCGTCTATTCTGAGAATTCTGAAAAATGGCTAAAAATCGTGAACCTGAAAAACCTATCGAATCGGAATCGGAATCGGGAGAGGATGATGATGAAGTTTCATCTGAAGAAGTTGGATCTTCCGATTCCGATTCCGAACCAGAACCCGAACAAACACTGGCTCAGAGTACAAAAAATCCCTCGACAGCGCCAGGCCCTAAGAAACCCCAACCTCAGCCTGCGTTGAAACCCCCGCCCCCGCAGCCTTCGTCTTCCTCCGAGGAGGAAGAGGAAGGGTCCGGATCCGAACCAGAGTCCGACACCGAACCAGTCGACCAGAATGTCAAGCCCCTGGTCTCGAAGCCTATGGACGTCCCACAAAAGCCCACTACTAGCGCTGCTGCTAGGAAGCCCAGATCCAAGCCTAACGCTTCCCAGCCCAGCACTCCGTCGAAGGCTACTGGTGCTAAACGCCCCGCAGAGGAGAAAGAGGCCGAGGCTAAGGACAACAAGAGGTCAAAGAAAAAACCTCCTTACGAGGCTGAGAGTTCGGGTAAACCTCCGAGTACTCCTAACGATGATCCCAAGAAACAGTTGTTCCAGAGGCTGTGGAGCGAGGATGATGAAATTGTGGTTCTCAAAGGCCTGATTGATTATGCCACGAAGAAAAAAGCTGATCCATTTACTGATTTGAGTGATTTTCATGATTTTATTAGGGAGAACCTGCATGTGGATGTGACCAGGACTCAGTTGCAAGATAAAATTAGGAGGCTGAGAAAGAAGTATCAGAACAATAGGAGTAAAGAGAAGAAGGGTAAAGAGAGGACCTTCTCGAAGGCCCACGAGCGAAATGCTTATGATTTGTCAAATATGATTTGGGGGCCTGGGGGAAGTGGGAACGACAATGGAAGTGAGGGAGATAAAGCAGTAGGGAGTCCAAAAGCGAATGGGACTGCTGTGAGGAAGACTCCGAGTGAGGGGGTTAATAAGGTTGAAAATAGCAATTCCAAGGAAATGAAGAGTTTGGCGGTTGCCAATGGTGATGTGGAGATGATGACAGGGAGTTTCGGTGGTATGAGCATGAGGGAGTGGATTTTGAGGACCGGGGCGGAATTGTTTGAAGGGGAAAAGAGGTTTGAGGGGCATAAAGAGTGGAGGAAGCTGCGAGTGGAGGAGATTGAGCTTGAAGAGAAGAGGTATGACTTGATGCGTGCTCAGACCAAGCTGGTTTTGAATATTTTGAGGTCGACAGAGCACTGAGGTTGTGATCAGGTGCAGGGGTAAGTAAGTGTTAATGGTTTGCTGGCTGGACAACTTGCCTGATCTTTGTTTCTGCTTCTAGTTAATTATAGAGTCCTAGCTTATCTTCCTAGTTTACAGTCAAACTTATTTCTGTTTCTGTGGAACTCTGCAGCTTACTCTGTATTATTGACCTCTTTGATATTTTTGTTTATGATTAGCCATTTTATGCATCATATTTCTTGATATATTTTTGGCATTCCTAGTTATCTGAGCATTCTTGATCAGGATATGCAGTCTCAATTGATTCTTGTGGAACTTTTTGGTACCTATTGATACCAAACAGAGGTTATAATGCTAATTTTTTGAAGTGTACAAACCTTTAGTGGTATAATTTTACTTCATTTGTGATTTTCTTTGCCTCAGGCTCAAATCTTCTCGTCGTTTATGACATGACATCTAATTGCTAAGAACGAGCTAAGTTTTCTGAGACTAGTAAATTATAGAAAGTGGAAGACAATTTTTGATAGGCCTCCTCTAGACCCAACAACTGAAGCTATAATTTATCTTTATTTGAGTTTGTTAAATGTAAGTATATTCAGTAAGGATGGTCTCATGATGTACATGGTGTGCTGAAGGTGTGTTTTCTCAGTTAATGGTATGATCAACTTCTTAATGTACTTCCAATTTCATCTAATTGGCTAGGAGTTTCCATCTCTTGGCTATTATCTCGATCGCGTTAGGAAATAGATACACATTGATTTTTGAAATGGGGAAATTCGTAGTAATGAGGTATTTGTCTATTTAATGATTTCATGAACAAATATTTTGATGTTCTATTATGCTTGGAGCTCAATGAACCCCCCCCCCCCCCCCCCCCCCTCCTTCCTTTTTTTTTTTCCAATTATTGTTGGCATTGTTAATAGATATACTTGTTCTTCTGTGACCTGCTTGAACATGTCTATGATACTGCTTACGATGCTAGAATTTTTTATGTATTTCTGTGTTGTGTCGCTTATTGGCTATCCTTCCTTTTTCTGTGTTCTTGGTTGAATATGCTTGTTCTTCCATGTTTCCCCCTTTTTTTTCCATACACCACTTTCCCTTTCTATGACAAGTAGGACGGAAAAGTTCCTTTTCGTTTTCTGATTGATAGATAGCAGAACTTTGGTTGGGTAACATAGCACATGTATATAGTTGATGAAAACTCACTTCATTTGAAGAGGCTTTCTGAGGAGTTGAAACGAAAATGGGATGCGATCTTTATATCAAGTTCTTCAAAAATAGAAAATTTGAAGGTAAAATGTTGCTTACAAGAACATGATGATAGTTCCAACTTTCCAAAAGTAAGAAATTCATTTGGAAAGACTTCTTGGGGGAGGAGAAAAGGCACGAGAAATGAAAATTCAACGAAATTCATAGGAAAAAATTCTAGCACACAAGTGTTAGAGCACATAATCGAATTTGAAATCTGAAAGCTTTTTGTTGATGAGTAGATTGCAGTGGATAAATCAGGCCTCAACTACATGTTGATTTGGTTTGTTTTCGTGTCCTCCATGCTGACTCCGATTCCTTTCCTCTCTAATGAAGGCAGCAGCTGAAACATAGTAGGCAACCAAAAAGAGTCCATGAATGAAACACAAAATTCCTCCAATAGACAGTAGCCGATGATGTGATATTCCACAATTTTTTCTTGGTTTTGAGTTTGACAATGTTCCAGAAATCAGCAATGTGAATGCAATACCCAATAAAATCCTGGTCCATAACCATTAGTTACATTAGGAAATTGTCATCGAAGCATTATTATTAAATGCAATACCCAATAAAATCCTGGTCCATAACCACAAGTTACATTAGGAAACTGTCATCGAAGCATTATTATTAAAGAATAATCTTATTGCTCGAAATAATACAGAATAAAGTACCATGACAAGATGAGGGATACAGCCGCGAGTTGCTTATTGGGAGAAGCTTGATCCAGTTCTTGTTTAGATTTGATGCGTATGCACCCTCCAAACAAATTGGCAATAACGTGTGCCATTAGTAAGAGTACCACTGCAGCCAAACCAAGCTTGAAAGCTACGTAGCTAGGGTCTCTACATTCAAAAATCCACATCCTCAGATGTTTAACCTGTTAATGAAAACTATTAATTGCGAAATGAAATAACAAATAAATGTTTGTGCGAACTTTTGTTGAAATAAAAATACCTTGTTCTGAGCAATTTCTGCTTCAATGCCAAGAATTCCTGCTGTAATGTCCATAATCATGATCAAAAGACAGACGAGGAAGCTGATGTTTATTGCCATTTTCTGCAGATGAGATGGGTTATACACCAGGAGAAACATCAAACGTCTTATATAAGACGTAGATCGAGTCCTGCATGAGAATCAGAATAAAGTGGATGGGTTAATAATGCATGTTTAGCTGTGTTAACTGGAAGAAAAAGGCTTTTTTCGTCTTTAAACTCGTTTTTTCAAATACTTTTGTTTCCCTTTTGCTCTATCGAGTCGGATTCCTTTCACGGGGCAGCAAGAAAAGAATTGTCAAGTGACTTCACAGCTTGTACATATTCCTTGCCTGATGATATTTTTCTTAACGGGTGTAATTTTATATTAGACAAGATTAAAGACTTCTAATTGGTATCTTTACCTAAATACAGTTTTATTAGTGCAATTCTATGTTAGAAAAGATTAGGACTCGGCCTAGACTGTCCATGGCACCTTGACTTGAGGGCTCAGAGCCTCGGACAGGGCTGGGTTGCCTTTTCAAGTGCACTGCACTGTGTGCATCACACTTTCTGCATGGCCTCACCTGCATTATATTCTCTTAAAATTTATTTTAAGAAAGTGAATTAAGTTAACAAGATTGTTTGATGGAGTTTAAAGAGTTTGGGTGCCATTGGTTTGCTGTTTTCAAATTATTTTCAGTTTTTAATTTTGTAAAACGTCTGTTTTGTATTTTTGAAAATAAAGTTAAATTTATAACATAAAATGTAAAATAGATTTTTGAGTATGTTTGATAAATATTTTTGTAGATTATAAGTAGTGGTTCATACGAAATGTGTAGATAAAAATGGATAAAAGTAGTAGGTCTTACGAAATGTATGGATGAAAATGATGTTTGACCGGTTTTTATGTATGTATAAGTGCACACAAATATACTCTTTGACGTTTTTGAAACACAAAAAACACTCAAACATGAGAAATAAATGTTTAATAAAAATTCTAAAAATTAAAAATAGTTCAAACTTTTATTTGTTATTTAAAAAAATATATTTAAATAAAAACAGATAAATTTTTCAGTCTACTTCATTAATTTTTATTTTGATTTTCCTATTTTTGCTAAGTCAAATAATATTGTATTTTATTTTTGTAGCGATAAAAATATTGTAAAATTAGCCAACTTTAAAATATATATATTACTTGATAATATATTAGAATAAAATTGTTCTATATATAATCAAATTCATCAAATAAAATATAATAAAATAATTTTTTTAAATTTTTATACCAAACGTATTATTTTGTTTGGTTTTTCAGAATAACAAATTAAACATGTTTTCACGAAACTTAAAATAGACTTTCTAAATAGAAAATTAAAATAAATTCAAAACTGAAAATTGAAATGCAAACCAAAAGTCATAAAGGTCATTTTGTATCTATCTTGTTCATCGATCTGAATTTGTCAAAATCCAGATTTCAAATCAAAATTTGAGAATATTACGGCATTAATTAACCTATTTAAGAGATCTTTATTTTGAGGTAAGGAATATCTATTCCATTGAAGTACCTTATTTAATGGTTTGTAATTGATAACTAATTGAGGGGCTATTCTATCGATTTCTCATTGGTTATTGACATAAAAGACAGAACAACTCCATGGGAATTTACTAACATTTCTTAAGTAAATAATCAATTTCTTTAACACATTAATCGAACAATTCTTTATTCATTGGAATTGGTCGAGATTTCGTGGGGATTTTTGATTCTTTGAATTCAGAAACTTAAGGTAAAGAGATAATATGTTTTTTTTCTATTCCAGAAAGCATTTGGATCTTCAATTTGTTTTTGGATTTGAGTGATTCTCTTTATTTCTTGATTCTTTCAGTTGTTCTTCATTTCTTGTATATTTGATTTCTTCTTTAAGAAATTTAACATGTTGTTTTTTGATGTTAATGTTATTATTTTTGGAATTGAAGTTTGTTTAAGAGCATTAACATCTTTATAGGACAAATGATTTGTAAAACTAAAGATGAGCTCTTGACCAAAAATTTTTGTTCTTAATCCATCTTTATTAGCATAAAATGGATAAATTTGAACAATAAAAAGGAGTTCCAACGATAACTTCTCGGTCTAAATCTTTGACAAGATAAAAAATATTTTTGAAGCAAATTCCTACATTATAGTTATGAGCTTTTGAAAGCTTATACTGAATATTGAGATTTTTTCCACTGGCTCCATAAAAGTGCTCAGTAGTTTTTTCAAAGAACTTTGTAGGTATAAATCCTTCTCTAATACAATTTTGATCAGTTCATGAGTCGATTAAGACTATGGTTTTCGTCTTGAATTCTTTATTGACAACTGTGGTAATTTGACAATACCACTTTTGAAGTTGAATTCTATTAATAACATTGGGATGATCTTCTTCTGTTGGAGAGATGGTTTGATCAGCTTCTTTATTGGATTCATCTTCTGAACTTTTTTCATTAGGTTGTTCTTGTTTTTGTTCTAGTAGTTTGACTTTGAGAATGATTACTTCCATTTTGACATCCTTTTTTGTCTTTCCAAACTTGAGATTTAAGCTCTCATTTCATTAATTCGTGCTTTAAGATCATTGTCGGAAATTTTAGAACTGGAAGATTCTTACTTAAATATATCCATAATTTGAGTCATATTAAATGGTTCAATTTTTTGTTTTCGGGGGTTAGAAGTTGATTAAACTTCTTTCTTAATTGAGGGTCTTCAATTTTTTTCAATCACTTCTTGACTGATGGCTTTCTCTGAATCATTATCTTCTTGAGTAAGAACATTGATGTATTTGTTCTTACAATGACAAGCCAGAGTTTTGCAACCGCAAACTTTTTGTCATTACTGGATTCAGAAGAAGCATAACTTTATTCACAATAAGAATTTTCTTGATTCTGGTAGACTTGCTCTTCCTCATTTTCTGTATATTCTTCATAACTAGATAAAACAAGATTTACTAATTGATTTTTTAAATCATCTTGAATTTGAAGGTTATTGATTTTCTATTTCATAGGGCATTAATGAGAGTAATATCCTTTTTGTTTATATTTCCAACACGTTAAGGTTTTCTTTTGTGGAATTTTCTTTTTGGTGTTTTTTGATAACTTTCTTCTTTTGGAAAGAATTTTCATTTGAAAGGTTTTTTATATGACTATTTATTAAATTTATTTTTTATTTTTAATTTGGAGGAAGGAGCAATGACTTTCTCAAAGTCATATTGCTCGCAAAAACATGCAAGCTCTCTTCGAGTTTCGGATCTCTTGTTTTTAAGTTTTGCCTTGAGTTTGATATTATTACATAATGCTAATCTTTCTTTATTGATGTAATTAATTATATCACCATAAGTGAGGGAAGCATAAGGAATAATATCATTATTTTAAATTTTTAATGTCAGTCCTAACTCTTTCAGCGAAGAGTTTTAGAAGCCCAGAAAGAATTTTTCTTTCCAAAAGGCTTGAAAGCAATTTTCTCTGGTCATAACTTTGGCAAGGAACATATCTTTGTACCATCTGATATCACGAAGTCTTGGGCAAGTAAGGCTCATTAAGATTTAAGGAGACATTTCATGAAAGACAGTTGGATTTCTAATAAAATGTTTGACGACTGAAGAAAAAATGTAAGTAGCAAGACTATAATTTGTTCCATCAGGTTTTCTGGCAGTGGTGATAAAATTTCTATCATTTTCACTAAGGTAGTTATTTCACCACCCTTTAAGTTGACTAGAAAGACCAATGAGAATATTACTGAAGGTAGTTTCAACCTGAATGTCTCTAAAAGATAGACATAATGACAGACTACCATATTCTCGACAGCTTGAATGATCTGTTGACCTATGGTTAAATTTAAACCTTAATGTTTTGATTATAACAAACAAATTGGTTATGTTTACTAACAATCTACTTTCAAGCAATATTCAAAGCACTGCAAATCGAACTCTCATGCAATGTCAAGATCAAGTCAAAATCAATACAAGAGTTCAAGTATCTCAAGATCCGAAATTCAAGATTCGAAGATCAAGAATGAAGAATAGATTTCTAGATGAAATTGTAAAGGTATTAAAATTTTAATCCTTAGCAATTAAATGAATGAAAGCTTAAAATATTTTTATGCACAAAACATATGTCATTATTACTTGCATAAAACATTTTTATCAAAGTAAAAAATCATTTTTCAAAACTGTGGAAACGGTCATTCATTTTGATCATCCGTTTGAACCGATTGACCGTTTGAATGTCATTTTTCAAAAAGTGTCCGTTCTGATTATTTGCAGTACAACGGCTAGTTCTGACCAATCTGATCGGTCGACCGTTTGGTCATCTGTTTCAACAGAAAGTGACAAAAATTCATCTCTATAAATACCACTTCATTTATTGTCATTCACATACACTTACAAGAGCATTTATAGAGAGAATCATATTGAAAAACTTCATTCAAAGTTTCATTGCATTTATATCTTCAATATCTCTTATTGAAAAGCTTTGTTTGATTAAATCAAACTTTTGATTCATCTTTTTCAACAAAGTTTTCTTCTAACACTTGAGCTTTTCTCATATATTGCTATTCATTAAAGTGTTAGTCTCTCTTAAAACTAAACTTGTATCTATCATTCATCTAGAGAAAAATACTCAAATCAATCTCTTTACATTTTTGAGTCATATTGAGGTCCCTTGAAAAGTTCAATATTGTATAAGGATCGGTGCTCCTTGTTTGTAAGTCACCGGATACATTGTAAGGGTTTGGTTTGTACTATAAGTCAATCAAAATAGTAGAAAGGTCGTGCTCGTGTTGGAGAGCTTGGTAACGGGGGACATAGATCATTGGTTGGATCGAACCTCCATAAAAATATCGTTTGCACTCTCTCTTCCCTTTTATTTACTTATATTGTGCTTATATTTTTGTGGATTAATTTTCATTTCTTAAATATCATTTTATTTAGAATATTTTTCGAAAAAGTTTGAGAATACCAATTCACCCCCCTCTTTGTTAGTTATTCTTGGGCTATCAATTGGTATCAAAGCAATGTGCTCTTTTTTTTTTAAGATTATACAATCTTGAGTAATGGCTAACCAAAATATTCAAACCCTTGAGGGTCACTCTACAAATCGTCCTCCCTTCTTTAATGGCACTCACTATAATTATTGAAAAACTAGAATGATGATTTATATTCAATCAATTGATTATAACATTTGGAAAGTTATCGAGTTTGGTCCATATGTGCATACAAAAATTATTAAAGTAGATGATAAACCGGACCAAACTACTTCTAAGCCTAGAGAAGAATATGATGAAGAGGATAAAAGAAAATTGTATTTGAATGCTAGAGCCAAAAATTTGTTTTATTGTGCTTTAGATAAAAATGAGTTTAATCGTATTAGCACATATGATTCCGCATATGATATTTGGCATGCTTTAGAGATAACTCACTTAGGCACCAACAAGGTTAAAGAAACTAAAATAAATTTATTGACAAAAGATTTTGAAAATTTCTTTATGAAGCAAGATGGACCTATTGTTGATATGATTACTCGCTTTACCGATATTATCAATGGCATTAAGGGCTTTGATCGAAAATTTACTAACGGTGAACTTGTAAGTAAAATGCTTAGGTCCCTTTCGGAATATTGGAACTCCTTGAGGATATTGATAGAGAATACAAAAAATGTCAACACTTATCAATTGGAGGAGCTATATGGAACGTTAATGACATATGAGCTCAACAATGTCGAAACGAAGGAGAAAACAAGAAAAAGCAAAGAAGAGATGAAGGAGCCTCCCAATAGGCAAATTGCATTGAAATCGACAAATGATGAAGGATCCCCTAACACAAACATAAGTGATGAAGAACTTGATGATCTAGTTCTTCTTGTCAAGAAATGGAGAGGGTTTCGAAATAATCGACGATTTCAAAAGAAAGATGACAAAAGTGAAGAGAAGAACAAAAAGATCGTATGCTATGATTGTGACAAACCCGGTCACAAGAGGACCGAATGCCCAAACAAGAAGAAGTTCATAAAAAAAAAAAGCACTTCAAGTTACATGGGATGATAGTGATGAAGATGATCAAGAAGAAAATTAAATTCAAGAGGAAATCGCCAATATGTGCTTCATGGCTATTAAAGATGAGGTAAGTACAAACAACAATGACTCATATAATGACTTATCTACTTCTTATGATGAAATTCTTGAGGAATTTGAGAAACTTGTTTTAAAATACTCTATTCTTAACAATAAACATTTCTTATTGAAAAATGTAGTCAAGAAACTTTTCATAGCACAAAAAGATATTGAAAAGGAAAAAAATGATCATAAATCTTTAATCAAAGAAAATCTTTTCTTGAAAGAAAAAGTGGTTGATTTAATAAGCATTATTCACAAATTTACCGAAGGAAAGAAAAATTTTGAATTAATACTTGGTGAGCAAAAATGTGTGTTTAACAAAGGAGGAAATAGATACAAACCTCTCTTGAAACAAAAACCCTTTAAAACTATTTTTGGAAAGTCATCCAATTTTTCTCAACAAAACATCACATGTAGTTTTTGCAAGAAAGTTGGTCATATTGCTTATAATTGTTTAACTAAAAAGAAACTATACTTTGAAAGGAAACATAAGTGGATAAAAGAATCCACAATCTCTAACTATCAAGGACCCAAACTTATGTGGGTACCAAAAATCAAAAATTAAAATTAATTTTGTAGGTACCATGAAAGGTCAAGAGCAATTGGTTCTTGGATAGTGGTTGTTCAAAACACATGACGGGAGATCAATCATTACTATCAAATCTAAAAAAAAAAAGATGGAGGTCATGTAACTTTTGGAGACAATGCCAAAGGAAAAATCATAGGCATTGGAAATATTGGTAATCATTCTTCTCCCTCCATTGAAAATGTTTTATTAGTTGATAACCTTAAACATAACTTGCTTAGTATAAGTCAATTATGGGATAAATGTTATCTTATTTAATTTTATTCTTCCAAATGCCTCATTGAGGATGCTATATCTAAAGATGTATTGTTCATGGAGAGCCGAAGTAAAGATGTTTACATCATATCTATTGAATTTGAATTTGAAAAAGAAATAAAATGTCTTTCAAGTATAAATGATGATTCTTGGTTATGGCATAGGAGATTAGATCATGTTAGCATGGACTTACTTTCAAAAATTTACAAAAATAACTTTGTAAAATGTTTACCAAATATAAAGTTTGAAAAAGATAAAATTTGTGATGCTTGTCAATTTGGAAAACAAGTAAAGAGTTCTTTCAAACTTAAACAATACTCTTCTACTTCAAGACCTTTACAACTTCTCCACATGGACTTATTTGGACCCTCTAGAACCGTTAGTTTAAGTGGAAAACATTATGCATTTATTATTGTTGATGATTTTTCAAGATTTACTTGAGTCATTTTCTTGAATTTAAAAGATGAAGTTTTAAATGCTTTTAAACATTTTTGTAAAAGAGTTCAAAATAAAAAAGGATACACCATTACCACAATTAGGAGTGATCATGGTGGAGAATTTGAAAACATAGCTTTTGATGAGTTTTGTAAATCAAATGGATATGAACATAATTTCTCGACTCCTAGAACTCCTCAACAAAATGGTGTAGTAGAAAGAAAGAATCGAACATTGCAAGAAATGGCTCGAACCATGTTGAATGAAAACAATTTACCAAAATACTTTTGGACCGAAGCTGTAAACACTTCATGTTATATTTTAAATAGAGTTTTGGTGAGTCGAAAGAAAACCAAAACTCCATATGAGTTTTGGAAAAATAGAATTCCAAATATCAGATATTTTAAAGTTTTTGGTTGCAAGTGCTTTATTTTAAACACAAAAGAAAATTTGGGAAAATTTGATCCAAAATTCGATATTGGAATTGTTCTTGGATATTCATCTACTAGCAAAGCTTTTAGAGTTTTCAAGAAAAAAACTTTAGTAATTGAAGAATCTATCCATGTTGTTTTTGATGAAACTAACTCCTCTATACAAGAAAAAGTTATTGATGATGAAGATTTGGAAATCCTATTTGAACAACTAAGTGTTCAAAATCAAGACAAAGGGAATCCAAATAACATTGAAAGTCAACATGAGGAGGAAACAAGTATGCAACAAAATGAAGAAGAACCTCATGAAGATCTCAACACTTCATCATTACCAAAAGAATGGAGGTTTGTCCCCTCTTACCCAAAAGATCTCATCATTGGCGATCCATCAAAAGGAGTAAGTACAAGAAATTCTTCTAGAAATTTTTATAACAATTGTGCATTTCTTTCACAAATCGAGCCAAAGAATTTTAAAGAAGCCGAGTTTGATAAATTTTGGATTCTAGTTATGCAAGATGAACTAAATCAATTTGAAAGAAATCATGTTTGGGTTTTAGTTGCTATATCAAATTCACAAACCGTAATTGGTACAAAATGGGTTTTTCGAAACAAACGAGATGAAAATGGTATAATTGTGCGTAACAATGCTAGATTAGTGGCTCAAGATTACAATCAAGAAGAAGACATTGATTTCGAAGAAACTTTTGCCCCGGTTGCTATATTAGAGTCAATTCGCATGCTTTTTACTTTTGCTTGTCATAAGAATTTTACTCTCTTTCAAATGGATGTCAAAAGTACATTCTTGAATGGAGTCATTCAAGAAGAAGTTTTTGTTGAGCAACCACCCGATTTTGAAAATCATAAGTATCCGGACAAAATTTTCAAACTTAGAAAAGCCCTTTATGGTTTAAAACAAGCTCCTAGAGCATGGTATGATAGATTGAGTAAATTTCTCTTATCAAATGGTTTTTTAATGGGTAAAACAGATACTACATTATTTATAAAAACCAAAAAGAATGATATGATAGTTGTTCAAATTTATGTTGACGATATCATTTTTGGTGCTACTAACATTTTCCTATGTGAAGAATTTTCTAAGTGCATGAGTAGGGAATTTGAGATGAGCATGATGGGTGAACTCAAGTTCTTTCTTGGTTTTCAAATCAAACAAACTAATGATGGAATATTTATTAGTCAAACCAAGTATATCTTGGATATGCTCAAAAAGTTTGAAATTGAAGAGTTGAAGCCAATGAACACTCCAATGAGCTCATCAATCAAACTAGTTAAAGATGAGCAAGGTACTTCCGTTGATATAACAAAATATCGAGGTATGATCGGATCCCTTCTTTATTTAACCGCTAGTAGACCCGATATTATGTTTAGTGTATGCTTATGTGCTAGATATCAATCTAATCCTAAGAATTCTCATCTTAGTGCCGTAAAACGCATTTTCCGTTATCTTAGTGGAACTAGATCTTTAGGTCTTTGGTATCCCAAAGAAACTTATTTTGATTTACTTAGCTATTCGGATGCCAATTGGGCTGGTTGCACAATTGATCGTAAAAGTACTAGTGGAACGTGCCATTTTCTAGGCTTTGCTTTAGTTTCATAGTTTAGTAAGAAACAAAATTCCGTTGCCTTGTCAACCGCCAAAGCCGAGTATATCTCCCCCGCTAGTTGTTGTGCGCAAATCCTATGGATGAAACAAACTCTAAATGATTATCACATTTCCTTTGAAAAAGTTCCTATTATGTGTGATAACACTAATGCCATCAACTTATCTAAAAATCCCATTTTGCATTCTCGTATCAAACACATCGAGATTAGACATCACTTTTTACGAGACCATGCACAAAAGGAAGATATCACTTTGGAGTTTGTAAACACCGAAAAACAATTGGCCAATATTCTCACAAAACCATTAGCACTTGAAAGATTTTCTTACATTCGACGAAATTTAGGTATAATTGATGAATGTGAAATATGTGGCTAACTCCTTATGTTTTCTATAATTGATTGCATTTTATGTGATAAACATGCTTTAAAATTATTTGAAAAAGGATCAACTCAATGATTTTGATAAAATTTTGCAAATTTGTCCAAACGGACGACCATTCATTAAAACGGACATCCGTTTCACGTCAAACGGATGAACCATTGTTTGATCATCCGTCTAAGCAGAGAGTTTTGCCAAAATTGAAAAGTTTAAACGGTTGACCGTTTCACATAAACGGACGTCCGTATGATTTTAAACGGACGACCGCCAAATCATCCGTCTGAACAGAGAGTTGAACATCAAAATTTCAGTCCAAACGGTCGACCGTCTGAGTTTTCCGGTCGTCCGTCTCAACGGAAATCAGGGTTTTAAGTTGGAAATTTTTCAAATTTCTTCATTCCAACTTCGCGCGAACCACGTTTTTCACTCCCAATCTCTTCCCATTCATCAAATCTCTCTGAAATTCTTCAAATTTGTGATTAAAATCAAAAACCCATATCAATTCCACACTTCAAACCGCAAAATCCCCAACTTTTATCCACGGAATCATCCCATTCCATCTCAAACGGACGAACCTAACCCTAGTCTCCAAATCCGATTTCCAACACAATGCCTCGGGTTAAAATGGCTGCCAAACGTCCTAGGAGGGAAAAGCAACCTTCTCCATCCTCTGAAGAAGAGGATTCTCCCTTAGAAATTCAGATTGCCAAATGTCCCATCCTCACCAGTAAGAACGTTGACCTTGCCTCTTTTTCTTTTGAAACCCCCTCCTTTCACATAGAGGATCTTTTCGTAGGAATGGGTTGGGTTAATATTCTCACGCTGAATGACAAATTTTACCCTTCCATTGTAAAAGATTTCTATAAAAATATGACTTCCTCTCCGGGGTCGGGCATTTCATGTCTAGTTCGAAATAAACGAATAAGAATCACTCAAGACCTTATTCGATCACTTCTTCATCTTGAGAAAGGCGGTATTCGCCTGTACACCACAAAAACAATTCCTCACACTCAAGAATACGACCCGATCGAGGCTTGCTGTCACGTCACCGGCAAGCATTTTGAGGCTGTCGTTCGTCTTAGCACAAAACAACTCACTCTTCCATGTTGTGTCCTCCATAACATCATCGCCCACATTATTGTTCCTAGAAAAGGTCATTTAGATGAAGTTAATCATTATGATGTCTTCCTTATTGATTCTATCCTTCGTGGGAGCAAATTAGATTTCTCGTACATCATGCTCCAACACATGACCTCAGTCCTTAGTGGCACTAGACCTAAGGCACTTCCTTACGGAATGATTCTCACTAAGATTTTTCAACATTTCGAAATTTCCTTCCGTGACTTGGTAGCCACTCTTTCCAAAACCATCGACCCCATAAATGTTCTTACTCTTCGCCGTATGAAAATCGTCAAGGAAAATAGGCAATGGGTGGCAAAATCCAAGGGGTTTGACGATGGGCCCGGTCCTTCTACATTGCCATTTGAGGATGAGAAAGAAATGGACGAAGGTGGTGATGCCGAACATGCTCCTCCTCCGCCTCGACCACGATCATCTCAAAGGCCGTCGTCCTCCTCCTCCGACTTCAACGAGGACCATTTTAATCTTCTTAATGGCCGGATCGACTCACTTGCATCTACCGTCGATGGCCTACAATATGCCGCGAGTGACCTACAAAATACAGCGGCTAGCATTCAAACTATGGTTGGTGGACTACAAACTTCAGTAGACGGCATCATGTCATTGCTTCATGCTCTTGACTCCCGTCTCGGCATCGGATTTCCTCTGCCTCCTCCACCGGAGATCTAGATTATATTTTTTTTTTTGTCATTTGTTTTGAAAACAATCATTGTTTTTGTATTTCTTTTGTGCCATCTTGAACTTTGATTGTCTTTACCTTAATGAATGGCGTATTACAACTTTTGCCAATAATTGTTTTTACCTTAATGTTTCGATTATGTCTTTTTGCTTATGCCAAAAGGGGAAAAATATGTGACGTGAGATGGACTTGAAATTTATTCTATATTGTGATGAACTTGAAATATATGTATATTGTGATGAAAATTTGATATTATTTGACAATCAACTTGGACATTTAATATATGATAAAATTTGGTAAATCAAATGAAAATAGTATCATGTAATACAAATTCATCAAACCATGTTCACTTGAAAAAGAAAGGGGGAATATATATGCTTTATTTTATCTTATTATTCTATATTCTCACATTGTTTGTCATAATCAAAAAGGGGGAAATTGTTGACCTATGGTTAACGTTAAACCTTAATGTTTTGATTATAACAAACAAATTGGTTATGTTTACTAACAATTTACTTTCAACCAATATTCAAAGCACTACAAATCGAACTCTCACGCAATATCAAGATCAAGTCAAAATCAATACAAGAGTTCAAGTATCTCAAGATCCGAAATTCAAGATTCGAAGATCAAGAATGAAGAATAGATTTCTAGATGAAATTGTAAAGGTATTAACTCTTTAATTCTTAGCAATTAAATGAATGAAAGCTCAAAATATTTTTATGCACAAAACATGTCATTATTACTTGCATAAAATATTTTTATCAAAGCCAAAAATTATTTTTCAAAACTGTTGAAATGGTCATCCGTTTGGTCATCCGTTTTGATCATCTAATATCCAGTCATGCCATCAATATTCCATTCAACGACTTTTTCTTTGTTATAGGAGACTTGTCTTGCCCCTTTTTTTTTCTCAAATTGCATATTAGGAAAAGAAGGCCATGAATAAAAATTTGGTAATTGTGAATAATTTTTTGAATTGTCCTCGTAGCTTGTTTATTTGAGAAGGTTCTTTAGTAAATTGATCTTCAAGTTCTTCTATAGAAGTTACAACGTTAACATTCTTATGATAACTTAATTTTGAGAGTTGTTTTGATATTTCTGCAAGAACACTAACTTCTTTTGAAAGTGCTTTCCCAAGCTTTGGTTTGGAGGTATAACTATCAAGGGATTTGAATAATGGAATCAACGTTTTTCTTTTTCTTGAACATTTTTCTAGATTTTTTGCTTCGGAATTTGACTCAATTCTTTGTAATTGTACTGTCATTAAATGTAGCAGGATATTGGTATAATTATTTTGGGCTTGTATGTTTTTGATATATTTGACGGTAGATTCAGAATTTTCTGGTCTATCGATGACTTGTTTGAAAGGAGAAGTCGTAATTTCATTATTTTCTCTAGGGATTGAAATTTCTTCCAAATGAGGATATTCTGTTTGAAAAGTTTGACTTGAAATTGTTTTCCACGTTGTCTTATTGATATGAGTGTTGTTGATTGTCTTTGGTTTTGGTTTTCCAAAAACTTTGATATTAATCTATTCATAGACACTTAAATCCTTAGGATAAGAATAAAATTCTTCCGAGAAAGATTCAAGTTCTTCTTTAGAGAACATTTTTCCAAGCGTTCGCCTGAAAGTTTTAACTTGGGGGCTCTTGTCATCTTTGAATTCTTGTTTTCTATTGATAGAAGAAGAGATGAAATTAAGTGGTCTATCAAACCTTTCTGAAGGATGAGGATGATGCATATCTACAACAATTGGTGAAGTGGATCTCTCGGATTCAGCTTCCATTTCTCATTCATAATGAGTTTTTGGAATGTTTGTATTGAAATAAACTCATCTGAACTTTTCAAAAGAGGTAGAGTGTTTGGATGTTTGAAAGGAGATTTTCTTCGAATCATATCTTGATGAAGTTGATTGTCTAGAGCTAGAAGAAGTTTCATCGAAAATCAATCTAACATCTCCATTTGAGAAATTTAGGGTGCGTTCTCTTTGCGTTTGAGTTTTGTGTTTTGTGTTTTGAGTGTTTGTTTTGAGATTTTGATTTAGAACTTCTCTAAGCTTTTTCATTTCTAGTGTATTGACCTTTGCAAGATCCCATGTTAAAGATCTAGAGATCTTGTCCCATGGTAGTCTTTTTGGGACAATAGTATTTGAGTAGAGAGTATTGACTGTTGGAAAAATATGTGTCATATTTTTCACCTTTTATATCTTGGCTAACTTAATGAATATAATTGATTTTTAATGATAAAAGAGCAGGTCAACATTTGTGTTTTTTACTGGTCTGATTAACGCCAGTTCTGACTGACTGGCTTGATAAGCGGATTATTTTTCCAGATCAATAAAGCTGCGATTTTATTTTGTTTCTATACTTGATATATTCCGTCCTCATGAATATTATTGACAGCTCCTTTTGTAGGTTAAAGAATATTTTCTTATTCTCATAGATTTGTTTAGGAAAGAAATATTTAGTTTCCTAAATTCTTTCCTTCTACAAATCTAAGAATATCTTTTTATATTCTTGCCTACTAATTCTCTTACCATTCTTGTTGCATATTCTTAGGTAAGAAATAATTCCTAATTTGATTTCTACTTTAACTATAAGTAAGAGTGGAAATCAATAAGAAATTAAGGCTTTGAAAATATTTCTGTGTTCTTGTTCCATAAGCTTCAAACCAGCTGAATCCATTCAAGGTGAACAAGACATGGCGCTTCATTGATTCAACTTTCAAAGAAAAAAGGTTTTCTTCAAACTCATTGAAGAATCAAGAACTTGTTGGTACTCAACGAACAATTCCATATCTTGTTCAAGCTACTTGGCGTGAAGTTAAAAACGGGGGTTCTTAATCCAAGTGGTGGTTGCGGTCAAGTACAATAGGGAAGTGGCGATAAAGTCAAGACCGGTAGGTTTGATTCCACTTCATCAACAAGTCAGAAGAAGAAGTATCACAGGGAGTTGATCTGTTTTCTTTTGATTGTTATTTTGTTAATTTTGCGAAATTACAAAAACCGATACTATTGTATTTTTGAACAAGATTATTAGTAGATTGTTTTTACCCATGGCATGGGGGTCCGTGGATGTTTCCCTTAGGAGTTTACCACGTTACATCTTGTGTTTGTATTTAATCATTTAATTTTCGCACTAGACAAGATTAGGTAAACGAATACGGTTGTGCGAGTTAGAACTGTTATCTCTATATCTTGCCAGTTTTGACTACGTTCTGTCCACTGCTTGTTTAATTAAGATTAAAATTTGTTTTTAATTTAATTAATCTAGGTTTTAGAACTTTCAATTGGTATCAGAGATGGTACACTTTTTAAGTGCAATCCATATAAACCTAGTTAATGTGCTTAAAGTTTCAATCATTATTAATTACAACTACTCTAAAAAGTGACATTACGTTTTTTCATGTTGCTAACAGTAGTAATATTTCAATGGTAAACTTGGATAATGGAAATGAAAAATATTAACATTAAATATAACAATTTACATATTAAATTCTGAAAATCTTATAAACATAACAATTTACATTAAATAAACTTATTAAGCTTCTCAAAAACGAAATGAAAAGATGTCTGAAAATTTATTTTTGTATTGAATGCACGTATATTATTAATATGATATGAAATTAACGCAATCAACACTTGTACAATTTAGAAAATCAAATTTCAAATTATAATATAAAAATTAGTGAGTTATTTAATGAGCCGCACCAAAAATTAAGCCGGAAGCACTTCTTAAAAATTAGAAAATGATAATCAAACATTCCCTTAAATTATATTTGTTTGTTTTTTTCACGTTAACTAAAAAACAGTTAAAATTAATTAAAATTTACAAAATATATATAAATGCATAATCTGACTATTAAATAGAGATAGGAAAACACATTCATTTGATTTAAACAAATGATAAAATTTAAACTGTTATTGTAACTAAAAAATCAATCAATCTAATAATACTAGTATCGATTATTAAAAAAACTTATTTATGAATACTCGAAAATTATTTTTCAAATTATATTAAAAATTTACTCAATAAGTTTTTATATTATATTATTTATATTATATATTAAATAATTTTTAAAGTATTTATATTATCTTTTATATTATTATTATTATTATTATTATTATTATTATTATTATTATTATTATTATTATTAATATTTACGCAGACTCAACAAAAAATATAATTAAATCAAATGACAGTGTGATTATATCTGAAAAAACTAGTTTTTAGTCATGGACAATTTTATGTAGCATTGTCTAGAGTTACAAATCGTACGGAATTGAAAATGTTCATTTGTAGTAGGGATGGAGTGTTAACCAATTCGACTACAAACGTAGTTTTTAAAGAGGCGTTTGAAAATCTGGATTAGCTATGTTGTTTTTTTTTCAATATCAATGTGTAATCAAATGTTATTTATATGATAATATTTTTATTTGAATGTAAGAAATAAACAATATACTCTTCAAATATTATAAAATCACTATATGAAAATTTGTTACAATCATATAGATTTCATCTACCCAAATCCCCTAGTATCTCAAGAAAAATAATATCCTAAGCTTTACAGCACCCACCAATTTCTACTCTTTGTACAACCTACAAAGAAAACAAGAAAAATAACTATGCTAGGCTTACAATTTTTCTCTCAGAAAACCCTCAAGTCACTACTACAAAAGAGAATAAACAATGTCAATTTATAGTTAACGAATAACCTAATTTTCTTACAAGTTTAAACTGCCAAGGAGTTCAAGATTTGAAAACTTATTTAATTTTAGTTGACCTAGATATCTTCCAAGTTTTGATCACCAAAGTGTCCAAGATTAGAAAACTTCTAATTTTAGTCGACATGGAAGTCTTCCCTTTCAACAATTGGTGCATCTTTTAATTTTGGCAAGTTTGAGAAAATATCTCAACAATCTCCACTTTGACGAAAAATGAGTCAAAAATCAATAATCTCTTCTGCAGCTCTTCATCTCGATACTTAAAAAAGGGTACACTTTGACAATCCTAATTCTCAAAACCGAGAATTAACATACTCCACCATATAAGTATAATCACTTAGAATTAACGAATTCTAAGAATTTGATCGGCTCATGTCGAATAAATTTGTTGAAATATTATGGTACAACTCCCTTACTTGACTTATTTGGAAGTTCATTAGCCATCGATATCAATTCCACCACACACCTTGCATTAATGTCAAGCCAATGCCCATGTGCAAATATGGACCCACTAGTAGTAACACATCCTCTATCATGACAACTAGCGCATGCCACGAGGATGTAAATATTTACTCAAGCGACATCATCGTCTCCCATAAAGGAGACATATTGTCAGTGTGTGATGTCGAGCAGTTTTGGACAATTTTTTCTCATGTGACTAGGTTTTTCGGTATCTTTGTCAAAAATAGGAGTTGGTCTCCTTTTCAAAACTTTGTGTAGTCTAGATTGAACAAAAACATTATTGACTTGTACTTGCCATAAGTCAAAATTAGTTCTTCCGTCAAATTTCTCTCAATTGAGTGCAGAAACAAATTTAAGGGATGGAGTAAATACATGCATGTGGCCGAGAAACATATTGTTCTTATTGTCTAAGGATTTTCAAATTGGAAATACCAAATTCTGAAATTTTACCATCCACCCATGCTAGCAGAACTTCAAAAAAACAATATGGATAAGATTACATATGAATAACACTCATCATAAAATGTATATATCATAAAACAGGAAAGTTACAAAGCAATGGATACATCTTGGAATCTATACAATTATTGCAATCGAAGTAAAATCATATCTAAATTTAGAAATCTCAAATGTTCCCTTGTTCAAAGCTCAGAGAAATAGTAAATGACCCATCGTCTCAAGGAAAACACACAAAAGTCTACCATCAAACCGGTTTCCATTCATAAAATTATGAAGTGCCAAGTTTCTCTCTTGTCGACAATTGGAGAGAATAGGAATCAAAATTATTAGAATATAATTAAAATGATTGTTATCTCATCATTACAAGCATCAAGTACTTTCTACAAAGATTTGATGCAAATAAATATAATTATTTGATTCAATATACTCCCTCTATTTCATAAAGAATGAGAGAGTCTAACTTGAATTGGTTTTTTAGGTAGAACTATGGCTAGCAAAATTTCTCAAATTTTTTTAGGTAGAAAACATGCTTCATTTATGTGTAGAAAGTGCATGTGCCAAGGAAAATACCTTCCCACTTGCTGTCACGCGCTCCCTACTTTTTAGCTTGACATACTTTTTACTCCTGTGTTGCCAAGTCACCATAGGAACATTAGATGGGTCCATTTACAAGTACAGTACATTACAACATACAGATTGATTGGAATTTCTTTTTCTTTTTCTTTTTTGGTACCTTATCCCAATGAAAGAAAGATTTTTGCTTCTGTATCCCCCCCACCATCATCGGCATTTAGATCAAGAACAACAGCCTCCAACCTATTTATGAAGATATGTAAATTTTCACTCGTTATCAAAGTTTAAATTTGCAACTTTAGATCTAAAGAATGATTCGCCTAAAAAATGGCCGAATTTGCATACAAGACTATTCATTTTATTCTTACTAACTCCTTGATCTATTCAACCACAATAAATAATCTTTACTCAGTCCAACTCAATATCCTTATTTTTTATCTTTTTATTTTTTTATTTTTTTATTTTTCTAGGTTTAAACAGCTGGTCTATGACAATATATTTAAGGTGATTATTTGTAGCCAAAAAAGATATTGAAATCCCATATTATTATAAGAGGCAATCAAGATCTGTACCTACCTATTTGATTCAAAGCCTTGGTTAGCTCTAACAGAGAGGTCCAGCTTCAAAAATGCAGAAATTGACACAATAAGCCAAAAAATTATTGCATGATCCCAGAAAAATCAGACTTTAAGCAAACGAACAAATGTAATAGAACTGTTCTATGAGAGAGTGGCAGTTAGGACCAGATTTTATATCAGTCAGGTACTCTTGAATGGTAGAGGATAGAAGCAAATCACCTTATTAGTGGACACTGAACTTATAAAGTGCTCATCATCTTTGAACCTATTTTCCTTCCTCATGAAATGAGAAACTGCCAAGATCAATTTGAAAATGCATTAAGAATGACAAAAACAAATCATACAATTCATAATCTGCCAAAAGGATTAGATAAACAAAAAAATCTCTAAAAATACACCCCATTTCTTATGGATCAACTACCTTGAGTCCCTGGTGTCCAATGTAAAAGGGTGTCCTCGTGAATTTATTTGACATTTCAACCTAAGGGTCTGGGAGAAATAATTTTTTTTGGAAATAGGATTACTAAATTTTATAGTTGCAGCATTAGTATTCTCTATATTATGTTTACTTAACAGAGAATTCTATAGCGACATAGTTGTATTAGAAACTCTAAAGCCTAAAAATGCTTCTAGGGTCAAATTATTATTACTTGCGCCTAGGTTAAAAATGTAATATGACGTACTTAAATTTCTTTGTAGTTGTAGAATTGCAGATGTTGTCACCCAAGCTCCTATGTAAAGTAACGCTCAACAAGACAAGACAAAATACATGTAGCCTTCAAGTTATTACATGACAAAGTAAGGTACAAAGAAAAATGACGAGTGATCACAAACACCGTGTTTCTGCTTGTTCTTCGTAGTATCATCTTGTGTTTCAACTTCCTACATGAGAAAGGAGATGAGCAAAGTGAACATAGACAAGACATCCAAGAACCATAAATTATGCTTAACATATGAGCAGAAGTGTAGGATGGGTTCAATTGAATTTTTTTTATCAAAGAAAACCCAATCAAGATATGTGGTGGCTGCGGCCTTTGTTGTGGCTGAAATGGTGTTGTATGTAAGTTAAAGTGTACATACCTTAATCATCATGGTCTTAGCACCAAAAACTGTACCAACTGATAGCAACTCTAAAAATCCTATAGCAATCTGCCTCCATTTCTGTAAATTAATACCCAATTGCTAAAACCCATTTCAAGAAATATATGCAAAATGAAAGAAATTACATAGTACATAATTAGATAAGAACATAAGAAGAGAAAAAAATTGAGGAATTGTAATTAGTTTTTACATAAAATCATCAAATTGCAAAATAAGATGAGAGACCAAAGATGAAAACAAACCATAAATGGATTATAAAGCATGTAGCAACAAAGCCCTAGATCGAGACGTCAATCCACACCCCAATTGCTAAACTTCCACGCCTCAAGTTCTGAGCACAAAACGGCGGGGAGGACCTCTTTCCCAGATCCACGAACTTGAGAATCGAGACACCGTTTTCAGATAAATGAGGAGAAGAGAGAATCGGAGAGGGAGAATAAATGATTGCGTATGGATGAAGAAGAGAGAGAACAATGGCGAAAGCTGATGGGAAGAACAGGGGAAATTGGAGAGAGAGAATAAATGAAATTGATTGAAGAAATAACAAATAATGAAATCTTGGAAACACGGAAGAAAGAGGAAAACGGGAGTTGAAGATCTGAAGCTAGGGTAGACGCTAGTCGAAAATTTGGGAAATACAGTGTGGACGGTGTGGTCTACTGATAGTCTGATAACAATCGAAAGGAGATTTCATCTCGGGAAGGCGTGAAGAGTGAGTGGGTGAAGAGAGAGAGAAGGTAAAAGAGTGGGGCCTAAAACTACGCAGTATTCATTCTTGAGGACAATTCTTGTGAACAGCTTGTGAACAGTGACTTTATTGGCTCTTATAATATAGTTTAGATGCTAATAAACACAAGACAACATCAAATTAAAATTAATTACAGAGGGGTTGGGCATTGCTATCTTTTCCATAAATATTCAGTATGTTTCCAAGCCAAAGTACCCCCAAACTGATAATAACTTGAACCAAAGGACGATATCTCCCTTTTTGATAAACCACCACACTTATAACATTTCCTCAAATATTAAGAGAATCAGAATCACCATTACAAAGGAAACATCAAACCTACATCATTTTAATGATAAGATAAATAAACATGACATATTAGTTTGGTTGTCAGAAAAAACTGCAAATTGCAGATCACTAATTGTTTTACGTAATGAAGATACGGCCATTTTTCTTCTAAAAACTCATACAAAGCCTCAGTTAGTTTTAATTAAATACAAAATAGAACATATCAAAATTCACCAATGCGAATACAAAGAGTAGAAATATGTCATTGTTTCATAACAAAATCAGTAAAATCGTGTATAGATAAGGAAACCCATAGGATCAATCAAATATGTGTCCTCTAAGCACTACTAAGCTCAATTATTATTTTATCTATAATTTTATCCCAATTGAAGCAAAAATAAATCATAATTCTATATATTATGGATTATACACAGATCAAATACCTAATAACCACTACAAAATACACAATAGATCTAATAATACAAGAGGAAATAAACAAACATTATTAACAACAAAATTCGCATATACCACTTCAAACAAAACCAAAAAATAGCTTTAGAAATTAGATCAAGCACATATCAAACAATTTTAAGAAACTTAATTAGAATTAAACTGAAATCCCTAAAAAATTAATATGATGGAAAAATCAACTAAAATATAAGACTCACCATTTTTTTGGTGTACTCTTTAGTCCGGAATGAAAAAGATAACAGAGACAAAGAGAGACAGATTTAACAATGAGGATAGGGTCGGATGCGAAAATAAAATTCCAAGAAAAGTTAGTTTATTCTTCAAGAAACTCGATGGAGCTGCAAAAAGTTTAATAAACCAATAAAGATCAATTTTTTATCAAGTTCCAAAAAAATTAAAGTAGAAAATTACCTAACATTGGAGTTCTTCAGTACCATATTTTTGGCTTGTTTTCCCTCAACCTTATAGTCTTATTCAAATATCAGTATGCACAAACACCAAAAGAACAACAATATTAGAATAATTTGGACCCATATTTATAGCGAGATAAAGAACAGAAAGAAACTTTCCAGATCTTGATTAACAAAATAAGCATATCGAAAATCAAATTGAAAAAACTATAGAAATATAAAATTCCAGCAACATAGTTAATTTCACCAAAAATACTATAGCACCAATACTTATCAATCTTTATAACCACTTCACTTTACTGAGTCACATGAGTAACAAAGATGATATCTTTTCGTGTAAGATAAAATGTAAATTTACCCTATTGATTGCAAAGTTGACAAGTAAAAACTTACACACAAACACATTAGGCCTGTTAAAAGTGTGGAAAAGGCAGGTATTGAAAATAATGCTTGTGCTACCACGTTCGATTAACGCTAGAAGTTCGAAAAAATTGATATACCAAAAGCGTAACAAAGATCAGATCGAAAATCATATGAAAAAAACCCTAATCTATGCGAAAACAAATGAAAAACATACCTAGCAATTGTTGGATTTAACCGTAGAGGCTCGAACGATTTGACACACCAAAAACCCAAAAAAATTCAGCCGAAAATGAAACGGGAAAACCTAATTTGTGCAAAACGAGAAGAGAGAATGTGAAAGCGAGAGAAATGGTAAAAGATAGATGTAAAATGGCTGAAATTGAAGAGGAGTGGGGGGTTGCGTGTGTCAAACAATGAGGGAGAAAAAAAAAGGTGCGCCAGACTGACAAAAATGAAAAAGCAACAACCAAGCCCGCACTTATTTTCAAACGGCGTCGTTTTTTAAGACCATTTCTTATGAATAGCGACCCCACATTGGCTCTTTTATTATAGTTAGGATTAGAATTAGGATATAGTCCTCGTTTAATAATAGAAGGCCCGTTGCTAATTACATTTACTTTTATTTCAACCACTTTAAACAAACACCCAACCCGCGAAGTCTAAATTTTTGGCTCCAACCCAAAATCTAATTCACATACGCTCTGTACTTTCTCTGTAATCCTATCTCTGTATTCCTCACTGTTTGGGCTGGGAAGAGGAGTTCTTGAGCATGGAGCATTTTGAAACCGGAACCTTGTCCATCAACTCACTAGAGACTATTTATTCGTGATGTTTTGGATCGCCAATCTCATATCTGTATGTGAATCGAACTCTTCCTATGATTGGGTTTAGCTTTGGGTTTTACCACGTGGATTCAAATTCTTACTAGGCATTCCACCATGTTATTCCAATAAACTAATCAAATGAAATTTTGTGTTTACTAGATTTCTTTTCTTTAATGTTTGGGTTTTTCAATATCTTTTGATTATGCTTGTTGTTGATGGTTGTACGTGTTGCTTCAAACAGATGAACGTTATATTTGTTTGCCTAATATTTGGAGGGACACATTTTGCCTTCTGTAATAATTTGTATATTTTGAGATTGTCTGTATAGTTTTTATTTGAAATCCTTCAAAAATATTAGTGAAACACAAGTCTGGGAGCAACTATTTACAAAATCCATTCATGGATCTTGAAATCTGTAATGCATACAGAGAAATATAAAACATTAATCTGCATATTTTGAACATAGAAACATTGGTAACTGCTTATTGGTATTTTGCACATGAAATTATTGCCCAAGGTTCTATTTAAAATGTTAAAAATTTAGAAAGGATAACCTACATTTTTGTGACTTAATAACTGTATGTTTCATTTTATTATTTTCATTGAGGGCCCCTGTCTTTTTGTCTTCAAGAATCAACAAATCATTCTCTGACTTTTCAATTTTAGGGATTGATTTGCCTACAACAGCTATCTTCAATAAAACAATCAAATGATGAGGAAAATGCTTGTGGTCTGCTAAGAATCAGCAAATCGTCCTTTAACTTTCTATTTTAGCCTCTTCATGTGGATATACTTTGATTGTTATCCATATTAATTTTTTTCATAACTAAAACCATGGCAGAATCAGTCAATAGCTAAAGCTATGCCTAGCTTTCATCTTTCAGTGAGTACATAATATGACTATTAGCTGCAAATCACTTCTAGATATTCGTCTACAGTGTGGTGATTTGGTTCATATTCTCATCGTCAGTATGTGATATGTGAAAGTAGTTAGTAGCTTCACATACATTCTGAGTACTAGTAAAAATGAAATAATATAGAAATTCATCAATGACTTGGAAAGTGCACAGCTAGTAAATAGGAGAATGAAATAATATCGGACAACACGAGTTTTGTTGGCCACAGAACGTGAAGAAATTACATAGGAAAGTATAGGCTGCCATAGTTCTTAATACAAAAAGGATCATACTTGATTTCCTAACCATTTGACATGTTATTTAATCCTAGCCTATTCTCGTCACAATTTAATTCGCCTGCAGAACACTTAAATGATGTTTCTTCATTACTGCCTCTGTCACAATTTAATTCGCCTGCAGAACACTTAAAATGATGTTCCTTCATTAATGCCTCTGAACTGGGACAGCTCACAAATCCTCCTCTTTATCGGCATAGAAATTATTGAGCTTTTGTAATTGTTGCATTGCTTGTGAAAAAGAATGGAAAACTATACCTGCAAATTTAGTTGTAATTGAGTATAAATGCAATAGACCATGAGCTTATAGAGGACATTGGAAGACAAGTGCATCTGGAAGCTAAATAGAATTGGAATTAATTGGGATAAGGACAGTTTATAAGGAGGCATTTTGTTTTAAAATTTGATGTTGCTGGAATAGTTGTGGAAAATGGTTAGAATGACATTTAAGTGGTCATCAATCTTTATGAGTTGGTGGTAGAAAAGAATTTTCGTGGAATATCCCTATTTGGTAGCTTAGTTAAAGCATAAATAACTTTTTTTGAGGGGTGAGATTATATATCTTTTAATTGTGAAAGCCCCAATGTCTCTTCTGTCCGGCTAGATTAATATTGAAAGCTTGAACATCTTTTCTAAGCCGTCAAAGTCACTACGAGATAATAAATGAACATTGGTCTAGTTTTTTTGACACACTGACCAATTGTAATAGTTTATGCACTATTGTATTCTCTCTATTTGTTCTGTTGCTATCATTTACAACTTTAGAATTTTTGGATACTTGATCAGATTATTCCTTTCATCACCCGCCATTTAATTGCAAAATCTGCATTTCCAGTTCCAAGTAGAAAGCATCATCTTCATAGTTTTCATTACTACTTGAATTCATGTCCAACTCAGACTTAATTCTTAAAGAATGAAGACTATGAATATGGTAGCAATCAAATAGACTACACTGTATATATACTTGTGTAATACGAGGAGTTGCTTTTTAAATAGTTTTTGTCATTACTTATTTTATGTGCCATGAGAATTTCTAGAGAAGCATCTAAATTAGAAGATGCATGCATATATTTGCATGATATTGATGTATATAGATTATACAACATATTTATTACAACATCTAACAATATTTGTTCAAAACATTATTAAAATACAGGAAACCTTTAAAATATTTGTAAAGTTTTATTGATAATATATAAGATCTGTTGGATTGAGAGAAAAGGTTGATGTCATAAGTTTTTAGAATATATAGGCTGTTTACACTCTTGGGCCTCTTATGGCTTGGTAAGAGACCATTAGTTGTTGTGTAGTTATTTTCCAATTTGTATAGCTCAGGGTTGGTGCTTCCTTATAACCTATAAAAAATTTGTTACTTTTGTATTTTGATCGTATTGTTTCTCCTAATTATTATCTTTTTATTCATGAATAAATTAATTTTTGTTGTGAGAATATTGAATCCATGTTATAAATGATATTTGTGGTGTTGCAGCTTGGCCGCTTAATTGTCAATCGAAGAGATATTATTCTATATTTAATACATTCTATACTTAGTGCAGAAACGTGTAATATATGGTGTATATATTCTTACCATAGATAGACGTGTGGGTTAGCCTTAATCTTGGCCTGTAATTTTGACACTATTAATCTATATAATGAAAGGAATCCTCAAGGAGGGACTCATTCAGCCAAACAGCAAAATATTGACATGGTATCAAAGCCATACCTCGTCATAGCTAATCCTTCAATTCTTTTGATTTAATTTCTGGATTTCGCTGCTCGATTTCGCTGCTCTTGTTTTTGAAGTTTGTTGGTTTTCTTTGTTGGATCTTTCCCGTGGTCCGAACTACATCAGTTGCTGGGTTCTTCGCCGTCTTGTTTTTGAAGTTTGCTGGTTTTCTTTGTTGGATCTTTCCCTTGATTTCTCGACCCATCATCTGAAATTGCTTCCGGATCAACAGCTTCGTCATCTTCATCTCACGGTGGCTGCAATTGATCATTTTGGACTTCCTTTTCATTTTTGGGTAAATTCTATTGGGCCTGATTCTTTAGACTCTAATTAATTGCTTTTGGTCAGATTGTTGCTGCAATTGATCAATTTGGGCTTCATTTAGAGTCATTTTTTGGGTAAAATTCAATTGGGCCTGATTCTTTGGACTCTAATTAATTGTTTTTGGTCTGATTTTTTTATTGGATTCAATTGGGCTCTATATATTTTGGAGATTTGTTTGATCAACATGTCTACTGAAAATTTTTGTGTACGTTTCACGGGAAAGAATTATACAGCATGGGAATTTCAATTAAAAATATTTTTGAAAGGGAAAGAGTTGTGGGGCCATATTGACGGATCTACTCCAGCTCATTCTGATACTAAAGAATTTACCGAGTGGGAGACAAAGGATGCTCGTATAATCTCTTGGATTTTAGGGTCTATTGAGGGCCATATGGTGAATAATTTACGTCCATTTGATACTGCTAAGAAGATGTGGGAGTATCTCAAGCGAATTTATCATCAAGAAAATGTTGCTAGGCGCTTTCAACTGGAGCTCGAGATTGGCAACTACAGTCAAGGTAATCTAACCATTGAGCAGTATTATTCTGGGTTTCTTACTTTATGGAGCGAATATTCTGGTATTGTTCATACAAAAGTACCAAAGGAAGCTCTTACCGCCATTCAAGCCATTCACGATGTCAGTAGGCGTGATCAGTTTTTGATGAAACTCAGGCCTGAGTTTGAAGTCACTCGTGCTGGACTGTTAAATAGAGATCCAGTTCCTTCATTGGATGTTTGTCTTAGTGAGTTGTTACGTGAGGAACAACGTTTAGCTACACAGGCTGATATGGGCACTCCTAAGGTAACATCAGAGGTGGTCAATGTTGCATATGCGGCTCAAGGAAGGAATCGAGGAAAGACACAAATGCAGTGCTACAATTGTAAGGAGTTCGGACATATTGCTCGCAATTGCACCAAGAAATTTTGCAATTACTGTAAGCAGACTGGACACATCATCAAAGAATGTGCAACACGTCCTAAAAATTGGAAAGTACAAGCTCTTCAAGCTAAAACTTCTACCAGTACTCCTAGTCAACTTGCACTTACTCCAGAAATGGTACAACAGATGATCCTTTCTGCCTTTTCTGCATTCAGTGTTCAAGGTAAATATGATTCTCTTTCTTCATCTTGGGTTGTTGATTCTGGTGCATCGAATCACATGACAAATCGTTCTGATTCTTTGCATAATATTCGACGGTATACTGGTAACCAACATATTCAAATCGCCAATGGAAGTACTCTACCGATTACAGCTATCGGTGATATTACATCTTCTTTCAATAATGTGTTTGTGTCTCCTGCTCTTTCTACAAGTTTGATTTCTTTTGGTCAATTGGTGGATAATAATTGTGATGTGCATTTTTCTTGTAATGGTTGCCTTGTGCAGGATCGGGTGTCGGGGAAGGTGATCGCGAAGGGGCCTAAAATGGGAAGATTGTTTTCATTACAGTTTACTATCCCTCGTGCTTTAGCTTGTACTACTGTTAGCAATAAACACGAGATTTGGCATAAACGACTGGGCATCCCAATGCTGTGATTTTATCGCACTTATTAAAACATGGTTTGTTAGGAAATAAAGATCATCTTTTGTCTAATAATTTGTCCTTCGATTGTACTTCTTGTAAGCTTGGAAAAAGTAAAATCTTACCTTTTCCTGCACATGGTAGTCGTGCTAATAAATGCTTTGAAGTTATTCATAGTGATTTATGGGGTGTGACGCCAATTACCTCACATAGAAACTATAAGTATTTTGTAACATTTATTGATGATTTTAGCTGTTTCACTTGGGTATACTTTCTTCACACAAAGGCCGATGTACTTAATATCTTTCAGACTTTTGTAGCCTACATTTGTTGGATGTAGTTCGAACCATGCTCCTAGAATCCTCCGTTCCACCTAATTTCTAGGTTGAAGCATTATCTACTACTACTCATCTGATTAATCGGTTGCCCTCTTCGAGTTTGGATTTTGATTCTCCTTATTATCGTCTTTATGGCACTTATCCTAAGTATGACATGTTACATACATTTGGGTGTGTTTGTTTTATTCACCTGCCTCCTCCTGAACGCAATAAACTTACGGCTCAGTCTGCTCAGTGTGCATTCATGGGTTATAGCATTACTCAGAAAGGTTTTGTGTGCTATGATGGTGTTGCTAATCGGTTTCGTATTTCTCGAAATGTTGTTTTCTTCAAAAACCAATTTTGCTTTTAGCAGCATATTGCCTCTTCTTTTGATTTGGCACAACTTATTAGCTTTGATGAAACCACTCAACCTATTGAGTGTTTTAAGCCAGGTGTTGTCTATCAAAGACGAAGGCCCTCGTCATCATGGCCTTTTCCTAACCCTGACCCCGATCCAGCTCCTCATCCAGTGCCTATTCCTATGGCTCCTCGTCGATCGATCTGTACTATTCGTCCCCCTGATAGGTATGGTTATTCTACCACCTTATCAGATATAAATGTTCCTACATCTTACTCTCAGGTAGTTACACAAGCATGTTGGTTGAAGGCCATGCAAGAGGAACTGCACGCACTTCAGGAGAATCACACCTGGGATATTGTTCCATGCCCAGATAGGGTTAAACCCATTGGCTGTAAATGGGTTTATTCTATTAAGCTACGTTCTGATGGATCACTTGAACGATATAAGGCCCGATTAGTGGCCCTTGGTAATCAATAGGAGTATGGCGTGGAATATGGAGAGACGTTTGCTCCTGTAGCAAAGATGACGACAGTACGACTTATTTTGGCTCTTGCCGCTTCCAAGGGCTGGACTTTACGGCAGATGGATGTAAAGAACGCATTTCTTCACGGCGATCTTAAGGAGGAGATTTATTTAGCTCCACCACCTGGTTTGTTTTCTACACCATCTTCTGATGTTTGTAAATTGAAGCGTTCGCTCTATGGTTTGAAACAGGCTCCACGTGCTTGGTTTGATAAGTTTCATTCAATGCTCATCAGTTTCTCTTTTGTTCAAAGTCAATATGATTCTTCTCTATTTCTATGCAAGACTACTAGTGGAATTGTATTGCTCCTAGTCTATGTGGATGATATTTTTATTACTAGTACCGATGCTAGCCTAATTTCTCAGCTTCAGGAGCATCTACAGAGTTCGTTTCATATGAAGGACTTGGGTCAGTTGCAGTATTTCTTAGGATTGGAGGTCTGCTCTACCCCAGTGGGTAATTACTTGTACCAACATAAGTACGTTCGAGAATTAATTAATTTGGCTGGCCTTCAAGATGGTCGTGCTGTCGATACTCCTTTGGAGGTAAATGTGAAGTACAACATTGATGACGGCGATTTTCTCTTGGACCCCTCTTTGTACAGACAGTTGGTGGAGAGCCTGAATTATCTGACTATTACCCGACCTGATATCTCGTTTGCTGTCCAACAAGTCAGTCAATTTATGCAGGCTCCTCGACATCTTCACTTGGCAGCTGTTCGTCGTATTGTTCGCTATTTGCAGGCTACGTTTGACCGTGGGCTTTTCTTTCCCATAGACTCTCCTATTCGACTGGTTGGTTATAGTGATGCTGATTGGGCTGGTTGTCCTGATACTCGACGATCAATCACTGGTTGGTGCATGTTTCTTGGTGATGCCTTTGTTTCTTGGAAAAGTAAGAAGCAAGATCGTGTGTCTAAATCCTCTACTGAATCTGAATATCGCGCTATGTCTTCGGCCTGTTCAGAAATTGTTTGGCTTCGGGGACTTCTTGGTGAGCTTGGCTTTCCTCAACTCGAGCCTACTCCGCTCCATGCAGATAATACTAGTGTGATTCAAATTGCTGCTAACCCTGTATTTCATGAGCGTACCAAGCACATTGAGGTCGATTGTCATTCCATTCGTGAAGCTTATGATAGTCGCGTTATCACTCTTCCACATATCGCCTCTAATGATCAGACTGCTGATATATTTACCAAGGCTCTCTCTAGACCTCGACATCAATTCCTGGTTGACAAATTGATGCTTCTTGATCGACCAGCATCAATTTGAGAGGGGATGTCAATCGAAGAGATATTATTCTATATTTAATACATTCTATACTTAGTGTAGAAACGTGTAATATATGGTGTATATATTCTTACCATAGATAGACATGTAATTGCTAGGGTTAGCCTTAATCTTGGCCTGTAATTTTGACACTATTAATCTATATAATGAAAGGAATCCTCAAGGAGGGACTCATTCAGCCAAACAGCAAAATATTGACATTAATGCCTTGGGAATAGAGCCCAAGTTCGAATTTTCCAATATTGATGGTGCTTCATATTTCAAAGGTTATAGTTATATGTCAAAGTAAGTGTATTTATGGTGCTTCATATTTCAAAGTTTTCCTGTTTTTAACAATGCAAACATATTAACAATATTGATAATATTTGTACAACTCGTCTCTTGTATTTTAACAATATTGGATGCTAATTTTATATGGACAAAATTTGCTTATTGTATTCACTGTGTGCAGCTTCTTAGGTAGAAGCACAAGTGGCTATATAGCTAAGAAACTTATTTCAATTTATTGTTTATAATGGACAAAGAATGGGTCCACTTATCAAGGTTATTTTTAAAAATTAGATCTCATGAATTTAGTTACAAATTTGAAACATCTTATTGTATTAATGATCATAAAATTTTGCTTGTAGATTTTCAGAATAATATAGAGATGGAGCACAAAATTTTGTTGATCTAGCTCATGAAAATCTAAATTCAGAAATGATGGAATCTTGTGTTAATGTAGAAATCTAAAGCATCACCACTTTGATATAGTGTATAAAAATTTGGTATTGTAATTGTTTAATAAATTTTAGTAATTTCCAGGTAATTTATTCTTTGTCTTCATGCATCTTTTGAGTTTTGTTCATTGCCTTGTACCGGAATATCTACCACTGATCTGAGCCATTTGACTGACTGACAGATGAGCTATAGAGTTACCTTTCTTTGGTGGCAAATTTTACATTTTGTAGGAGATTAAAGTTTGATATCTATAAAATAAAATTATTGAGCATTCTCAAGCTTTTTGGCATCTTTGCAGTCCCTTAGAATTTTTAATTGCTGGAGGAACTTGAACGTGGATAAAACTAAAGGGGAGTGGAGATGGTACTGTAACTTATGGAATGGATGACGGATATGACCTTTACATGCAATCTTGGACTGGCACCATAATAGGTCCTCATAATGTGAGCATTTTCTCTACTCTGTTTTATTTATTTGAATTTTGTGCCAACTCATTTGAAGCATCAATAATATGGGTGAATCTATGGTGTCAACTCTATCTTATTTGAAGGTTCTAATAATTAGACTGATTTTATTTGATAGTATCCCTCTTTGGTTATGTCATTCGAGGCTTTTGCCTGGGAGTGAAGATGAAATTCATTGCAAGTACATTTTAACCATGTAAATTTATTATTCCACTCTTCGATTCTTGCAATGTCTAAGCTACGTTACATCTTTCTTTTTCACTATGTGGGGATATGTTGCTCAAATAATTTTTCTTTTGGTGAATAACAAATAGGGCTGTGAACATTGAAACGTTTATTACTTGAATAAGTTTTTATTGTAACCATTCTTATCTATTTGGCAGTGCAAAATGACATTTCTAGAAACAATAGTTAACAGCACTAATTTTAGCCAAGCCGAATCATTAGTCAATAGTTAACAACAGTCAATGACATTTCTACATATTCTATTGAATTTTATTGGTTTTATATGACAAGAACTAATTTTAGCCAAGCTAAGTCAGATGCATGCCTTATTGTCTTCTCTATATTTGGATCACACATGCACAATTTGTACTTGAATGCATGTGGACTTTGAGGTTCATATGGTATTCTACTGGAGATTTTGTATATTGGGGATGGTAATTTCTTTACTTTTCTCCTTGATACGAATATGAATTTGTTTTTCACTATTTTTCATGTGGTTACTTTAATATGATGATATGTGATTATCGGTTGTCTCTCATACTTAATCCAAGCAATTTAATTGTAGTGATGTATTTGGCATAAATTGATAATTCTTGAATGTATGTGGAGTTTGAAGAAAATGGAATACTATTGCCCTTATAGTGCAAATCATTGTAACCAGCATCCTTGCGAATTAATAAAATTTCACAAAGTGGTTTGATCCAATGTTTTGAAATAATAGTTTTGTTTCTTTATGGTTGTAATCAAATTTATTAATATAAGGAATTAGTTATATTCTCACACCTATTCTCTTTATTAGCCATAATTGGTGTATACTATATTTATTGATTTTAATTTGTTTCATGTTTCTTGTTTCTATTTTGTAGATTTGGACATTGGTGATCTATCAGAATTTGTGAACGTGAATCTTTGAACATTAAATGTTGGACATTATTTCTATTGCGTACGTGTTTGTTTTGCTAGATTAAAAGTTTGTCATTGCAAGAAACTTTCAGAAAGATGTGTATTTGCTAGATTTTGATTTAAATTTTGTATCATATTTTAAAAAAATTTCTAGGCCATATTTTGTATGATAAATTTACAAATTCTACTACTTTATGATGTATTTAATTTGTTTAGTTTTGGCCATATTTTGTTGATATTGGATAAATTTCATTTGAGGGTTAATTTAGTTGTATAAAATAAGTTTTGCACTTATATCATAGAATGCAATTTGAATTTAAATGTTTGAGAAAGTGAAATTTAGAAAGGAAAGAAAATGTACAGTTGAAGGTTGTGGAAATATCACATTCCATATAAGACAATGAACATTAACTGTTGTTAAAAAAAAAAAAAAAGACAACATACGATTGAATGTTGTTGAAAAGAAACGACAACATGTACTTAAATGTTGTTAAAACGAAACAACAATGTACATTGGAATGTTGTTAAAAAGAAACGGCAACGTACATTGGAACGTTGTTAAAAAGAAATGACAACGTACATTTGAACGTTGTTAAAGAGATTCAACAACGAACATGCGAATGTAGTGAAAAGACAACACGTCAATAAAAGACAACATGCGTTCAATTGCACGTTGCTAAAATATAAATGAAAACGTGCTTTTTATCTTTAACAACAAACATTACATGTTGCCACTAGCATCTACTTTTCCGCAACATTAAAAGACACAACAGACGAATGCACGTTGCTAAAGACCTATGACGACGTATTCAGCTCGTTGCAAAAAGATGTTTTTCTTGAAGTGGCTTTTTCTTGTTCTAAAATTTTGAGTATGATAATATGTACGTTCATTAAGTGTTAATAGCTTTCTGCAGTTAAATTATAAAATGGGTTGTCAATAGATTTTTGTACATTAGACAGAAACATGGATAAATTGCAGTGGGTGAATAGAAAGAGTCCTCGTTTGTGGTTAATTCACTAGCTTGTGCCATTTTCTTTTATGGATTTCATCCAAGATTTTAGATTGAGCAGTGAATCTTATCTTTCAAATTTTGTTGCCTGTTTCAGAAACTTAAAAACGATTGAAAACTATGAGACCATTGAATAATACTTTTCTTTTACCATTGAATTTCAGGAACCACAATCTTGTAAAGTGAGACATGGAAGAGTAGGAACCACCAAATCCTTGGTGGTGGCCGCCACAATTTCCGACTTCTCCTCTTTCTTAAGTACCAACGACTCTGTTCCATTAGTTAAAGCTTCGCTGCGTTTCAAAATTTTGACTTTCCCCAAAATCATACTCTTGTTGTCGTTATTTGAAGGTGAATTGGATGAATTCCTGCTATTAGAGAGAGAATTACTTAACGAGAGAGTGATGGAGATAAAGAAGAAGTAGCTGTAAGTCTCTACACATGTGTGTTGAGGAAACAATAGAATTTATGATTTGACGAAATTGTCTTTCACAAATTGAAAGAGTGTAATGTACGTGTTAATTTAATGGCAAAAATAGGGACCTTTTGTGGAAAGAATTATAGATTTAAGGACCCAAATGTCAAATTCAAATGATAAGGATGATTTCTGCAATAGACTCAAAGAATAGGGATGAAACGTGCTAATTATCCAAACTTTTTAAATAATTTTATTTAAAAATTATCAGAAACTGAGAAAATTCAGGAGCTCAAAACGGGACCCATCTGTGATAAGCCAAAAAGTTGACAAATTTCTAGAAACCGCTCGAGACTTCTTTTCAATGATGAAATCCAACGCCATTGATATCTGCTTGTTGATCCTTGTCTCGGTGCTTCACTATTATAAAATCGAGTATCTCTTCTTTCTTTCGATCCCTCTGTAACCCTTCAATTCTGAGTGTGTGGGAAAAGTTAAAAGAGATGGCAGCCTACAGATGGAAGAGCTTCTTCGAAGACGAGGATCGGCCAGAGAAGCCGAGAAGGTATGGTGTCACCGAAGTAAGAGGCCCACATTATTCTCTTTTCTCCCAAAACCTCCTACAGGTACCCATTTCCTCATCACCTGCCTTTTCTATACTTTTCTGTTACTTTTTCGATATGATTTTACTTTTTACTAGTGTATTGATGTGGATGATTCCATGTCAAGCTTCATGTGGCTTTTTTTTTTTTTTTTTTTTTTTTTGGATTTTTACATAGATTTTTCAATCGGAAATGCTCATGTTAGAAAGTATATTGGGCTTTCAGTATAAAGCATGAATTTTATATTCTTTGCCAACCTGTGTGCTCATTTGAGCCATTCTGATGAGAGATTGAGCGGTGCTACAGATGTAAATTATGTTTTGAAATTCTTGAAAGCATGAGCACAAGTATAAATATTTTTTGATTGGGAATGAATTATGCATACAAAGGATGTGGGCTGGACACAATTAGTATTGCCCCTGTTCTTTTTGTTTTTTTGACATCAATGTGATGATTTACTTTGTTTGATTATATTACTATTAAAAGCATGTCATGGAACAACGAGCATTTTAGTCTACCAAATAGCTTCCATCTTTGTTACTTCTTTTTATGTAGAGTAGGAATTGGTCAATTGACTGGGGAAAAAAAGGTTGGTAATGATAAATTTTTGGCAACATCTTCTAACATGCGTTACATAAGAAACATCCCATTACATGAAATAGAATATATTGTAGTATGAACTACTTTGACGTCCCTGTATCGTGGGGCTAAATATAAAATACCCAGTTTTTTGCAGTGAAATGAAAAGAATGTGACTCACATATTGGTGATGTCTGAAGTTTAATTAACAAACGCTAATGTTAGCCATTTGAATTATTGTTCTTATTACCATGGAACTCCAAATTTTTGTAATTTTGACTGTAAAAAACTGTTTCGTGCCATGCTTGGTATTTTAACTGGAGTATTCTATTGTGTTTGATGAAGCTATTAATCCATGCTTATCGTATTTTCCCTTGTATGCGTGTAAAATTGTGAGGGATTTTTTTTTTCTTCCTCGTTATTGATTAGCTACAATAATATTTTGTAGTTGTCTACTTAGCAGGATGTTCTTGCATAACACTTAGTTCCCATAGTTATGGCTGGTAACTTCGTTTAATACCAATTGTAACTTAGAAGGTGCAGGGTCTATAGACACAACATAGTCTTGGAGGGCATGTAAACGCACCTTAATTTGGGGGAGAATGATTGTGAAAGTGAATTAAAGTGGTTGCACTTGAATTCTCAAATTTAAAAAATGGTTATGTTTCTAACAAGAAATTGATGTGGGTGACTATTAAACTTGGTTACCTTCTATGTCACCTTTGGATTTCATCTTGAGTTATTATTATGCCTTTTTGAATGAATCTATAGTATGCTGAAATTAGAAGCTCTTCTCTGGTGAAGAAGAGTCTGAATAAGCGGGCGCATCCAATTAACTTGTTCAGCTTATCCTTTAAGATAAAATCTGTTGGCTAGTTGATATGCACCTTGTTCTTATGTTCTCATTCTTCAGTCAAGTGACTAACTTTGTGGTGAGAATGTCCACTGTGTAAGTTGTTTCTGGATTGTGCAATCGTGGATTATTTTATCAGTATCCACGTCACATGCTTCGATAGTTTGCTGGAAGTGATATGATGTTAAATTCTTTTAACCACATTAACTTTGATTTGCAGGATGTTTTTGAATCTATGGGACAGTTTGTTGATGGCTTGAAGTTCACTGGAGGCTCTCATAGTTTGATGTCAAAAAGTTACATCAAAGAAGTGACTGACTTGGCACACAAACACAACGTATATGTCAGTACAGGTGACTGGGCTGAGCATCTATTACGCAAAGGCCCATCTGCTTTTAAAGAGTACATTGAGGTATAACAAACCTAAGATTCACTTTCTTATAGTCTTTCTTTGTCTTTGATTTCCAATTAGTTAATATCAGCCTCAAAATTCGCATAGGAATGTAAGCAAACGGGGTTTGATACCATTGAGATAGACGTTGGAACGTTAGGAGTCCCAGAAGAAACACTCTTGAGATATGTAAGGTTGATTAAGAGTGGAGGTCTTAGGGCTAAGCCTCTATTTGCAGTAAAGGTTAACAAGTCTGATATACCCCCAAACGGGGATAGAGCATTTGGGGCTTATGTGATACCAGCAACTCGAACCTCAGGTAAGCAAGCATATTCTCTAGATCTATGATGTTTAGATGCATGTATGCTTGATCAGTTACTTTATCTCTGCAGGTTATTGTAATTGAATAAAGTATATTATTCTTGACTAAATCTTGAATCTGGATAGTGAAACCATCTAGTTAACTGATCTTTCTTGTTACATAATTGTTTTTCAGCTTAGTAGCTCATTTGCTGTGGAGAGAAACTCTTCTACTATCACACCCCCCCCCCCCCCCCCCCCCCTTCAAGCTGGAGCCTTCAGTTGGGAATAATGAAATAGAGGACTGGACCTACCTCACTTTTGACCGATTAGGGATAAAGGGATCTGTATGTTTTGATATTATTGTTTTCTGTTATAGTGTCCTGGGTTAAGGGTACCAAACAAACAACCTTTTCTGTTGCTCTCCATCTCTGCATTCTCTTTCAAATCCAATCAAGACCAATCTACGCCAAAAATTCATGTAATGACTGAAAATCTCTTGAATATTAACCAATGAAGCATTCAAATAATAGAAAAGAAAATCATTGGAGTTTCCCTCTAGTGAAGGTGGAGATTACTGTCAGAAGTTTACCCCTCTCTCTCTCTTACTTATAGCTAACAGTATTTATGTTTTCCTCAGAGCTTGTTGAGGATGTCGGTCTTTTGATCAGAAAGGCAGAGAGATGCCTTGAAGCTGGGGCGGACATGATAATGATTGATGCTGATGATATTTGCAGACAGGCCGATTCTGTAAGGGCTGATATTATAGCAAAAGTCATCAGTCGTCTGGGGCTTGAGAAGACAATGTTTGAAGCATCAAATCCTAAAACATCCGAGTGGTTCATTAAACAATATGGCCCGAGGGTACTTTTCTCATTTCATTCATGCTAACCGTATTCAGCAGGAGACATTCTTACATATTTTCTGTATGTGCTTACAGGTAAATCTTAATGTGGATCATTCTCATGTGATGAATCTGGAGTGCCTTCGAGGGAGAAACCTGGGTAAAAATCATGCATCTGTTCTTGGTTCATCATATTTTCTGGTTTAACCAGGTTCTTTGAAATACCAATGCTTGTAAGTTGTAACGTTTGAATTCTGTTGAATTCTGTTTGGATCGCGTTTAAATCTATGTTATAACAAAATGTTCAATCATGAGTCGATGAAGTTTACGCTACATTGTTGTGAAGACTTAGTCTCAATTAATTCGAATTACCAGTGCATGTAAGATGAGATGGTGGATGCCTGTTTGAATTATTATGAAATGTGTTCAACTACAAAATGTTCAATCACGAGTTGAAGACTATGCTGGGCAGGTAATTGTATGTATTGTTCCCCCGGAAATACTCAAGATATTAGATATTTGAATAATGCTATTCATAGTTACTAACCATCAGTAGTCATCTTACATGGTATTCATATATAATCATTAATTATGAATAATTCATATCATGTAGAATGACTATAGATAGTGAGTAACTATGAATAATATTACTCTATATGTATATCAAATATTGTAGGAAGAAAAGAAATTGACGAAGACAAATAACTTTGGCCTTGTTGGCATGAAAACTTATTCTAAAATGCGCATGGCACAATAATATGTAAATAGTCCACAATAAAGTATGGAGGCCCAGATTACGGGCTGTCTTGTCTACCCAGACGCTCCCCGGTTCGTCAATCACCTTCCACTATCTTAAGCTATGAACCAGTCACCAGTGATCATCGATACAAATTCTGATGATCGATGAAGAAATGTCATCAATAGCTTAATTTGATACATAGAACGATAATCAGGGGTGGATTTGATAGGGGGGGCCTGGTTACAGTGCCATTCAGTCTGAGTCTAGATCCAATTAATTCAGTTTTTCCCCCTTCCTAATATGTATTCATGCCGTGTTCAAATTTGAAAATAGTTCGTGTCCAAATTTAAAAAACCCGGCTCAAGTTCAAATCCCAAACCAATTGTTTTAATTTTGATTTAATTCAATTTCAGTCCAAAGATTTAATCTATTCAATCTTCACTGAACATGAACACAACCTGAAATGGACTAGTTTTAGTCCTAAATTTGATTGCAATGCTTTCATCTATTTTCGCTCCATTTCCTAAAATTAATAAATCAGCCTAAATCTATTAACCCACCTGTCTAGCCCTGTTTATTTTCTTCCCTGATTGGCGATTGGGAAAGTGAAGAGTGTCCGACCAACCATTTGCAAAGTGCGACCAAATGACCCGCACTTTTTGTATTTTGTTATTGTTGGTTTTTTTTTTTTTTTATATAAGTTTGTATTATTTTGTATCAGGATTAATTTCAACGACGATCATTTAAATTTTTTAAAAACTTCAAAACAGTCATTGAAGTAATTTTTTTACAGTATTGACCACTCAAGTTTTTAATAATTACACTATTGGTCATTAATCGAAATTCTACGTATCACTGTTAAATTCCAACATGGACACAAATAACGTTAACTAATTCGTCACGTCAGATAAAGTATGTGTTAATTGCAGCAAAAAGACTAATTGCCTAACACATTTTTTTTCTTCCATATTTTCAATTTTAATAAGCAATTAGTTGGTGAAATTTTACATTTTTGTTCGCGAACTTTTGAAGGAGGGGCATTTTTATCTCACGTGTCATACTTAGTTAACGCTGTTTTTGTCCAAATTTGAATTTAACAGTGACGTGTAGATTTTAAGTTAATATTTCCAACCGAATGACAACTAGTGTAACTATTATAAACTTGCATGACAACTATTATATGAAAATTACTTCAATAACTATTTTAAATTTTTAAAAAAACTTCAGTCACCATTGCTAAAATTAACTCATTTGTATCATGTATTATTTTCTGTTTTTTTTTTTTTTTTTTGAAATCTGGTTCTTGATTTTATTTGTATTTTTTCAACTTTTTAAAATAAAATTTTGTATTTTCATCATTTTTTGTTTAGATACCCAAAGGAAAATCTCAATAAATTTAATTCAAAGATATTAAATTAATCAAGACTGAATTCCAACGTTTCTAACCTATTTTGATGGGCCAAAGGGCATCTGGATTGTTAGGTATACAAGCAGTTCGTAACGTGCCCAACAAATTTTTCTTATGTTAATTTCTTCAAATGGGGAATGATGGGGAATATATATAAAGGCCACCGGACACGTGTTTGGTGGCCATTTGGTAATGAAAAAGTGCTTGACATTGGATAATGAAAAAATATTTGACATAAAAATCAAGTACTCATCCAATGGCCACCGGACACGTGTTCGGTGGCCTTTATATCTACTCTCTATGGTGGGAGAGTAGATCATTCTTCAAACACTATATATGGACAGCTGAGAATATCTTAAAAAAGAAGTCCTATAATAGTGTCAGCAAATTTATCAATTTGCCAAAACTGGAATCAAAATGACTTGAAAAGTTTAAAAAAGATATACCAGCTAGGTAGGTGAGTATTGTCTTCACGTTTACACCTTTTCATCAAGCTCCTAACAATGACTTGAATATTTTGAATCTGTCCAGCATAAATATGCACTTTTCAGTAGTGATAAATGCATTGGACCCATTCCGAGTGGGTGCAATTGCCCCACTGGATTTTTTTCAGATTTGTGGTTCATAGTTTCACAGCAAATCCAATAAAAGCATGGTTTTAATTTCTTTGAGAACCCAGTCCAATTAACACCTCAAACTCCTTACCTACTGCTATGAGTACGACAGTGAGCCTGTGATAGTGTGCGATCCGGCGATCCCAAGTCCCAACTCAAATCGGCATTTTGAAAAAACTAAGAAGAACGACAACATATTGATTTATTGAAGAAGCAATTTTTTTGTAATTTCTATTGATCCTTCTCTCTTTTTTAATCTTATTATTTATTTTTTGATAGTTATTTTTGCTCTTGAATATTAACTTTTATGCTGTGATTTATTTATTTTTTTAAAATTTTTGTTGCTTTGTTTAATTCCGTACAAAGATGAGACATTTTTGGAATGTGGGTTTCGGTGAATTCTTTTAGAAACATGTATTTCTTTATCCTTATGTGTAAATGTAAATGTATTGCGAGCCAACAAAGTACTACATTTTGATTTTTTCTTTACCTATGTTCTTCTTGAGTCCCGTTCTAGGAGAAAATTTATCCACTGCTGACGTGGCAAGCTCCACGTCAGCGGCCGTTTTGAAACACAAAATAGACAGCATCACTCCGACTTTGGTTCTTTTCATCTTGCATCGCCCTTGCTGAAAAATCACCGCCAACCACCAACCTGCTCCATTCTATCATCAACCACTGGAATCCACCATGAGACAAAACTAAAAAAAAAATCTATCGGAGAAAACCATCAGATCTGCGCGACCGTTTGCCCCACAGTTCCGGTGGATTCACGCCCCCGGTCTGCACGACCACGCGCAGATCACTGGATCTGCGCCCCTTGGCCACGGAGATCCCACCGGACTTACACGACTTGGCACACAAATCCAGTGAGATTTGAGTGTCATTGTGCAGATTGGGTGAGATCTACGCTGCCGGCAACCCCATTTTTTTTGTTTCTTCTTCGTCGGTTTGATCCTTCGGCAGCTTCTTCTTCTTCCTTAGCATGCCTTCTTCCTCTCTGAAAATGGGAGTAGCCAATTCGCCTGTCCATTTTGTGTTTAAAAATGGCCGCTAACGTGGCCAGCTCTGCTGACGTGGAGCTTGCCACATCAACGGTGAGTAAATTTTCTCCTGCCCCTTGGGCGCAGGAGAACGGGACTTTGTTTTTCTTTATCCTTATGCTGTGATTTCTTTGTTCTTATGTGTAAATGTTAATGTGGGTTCTAGTGAATTCTTTTAGAATCAACTGCGTAATCGGATTGGAGACCAATGGATGAATGATAGCTTAGTTATGTATGTTGAAAAAGATGTATTTAATGAAATTGATAATGAGACTATTATACATCGTTTTGAAAGTATGAGCCGTAAGGAACAATTGTTAAAAAAAAGTACTACATTTTGATTTTTGAATATTATCGTTGTTATCTTATTTGAAATTATTTTTTACGTAATTTTGTATCGCCCCTACTGAATTATAATCCTGGGTCCGCCCCTGGTTGAATTTCTGATTCAAGCCAAAACTTTCATCTTTTCCAGAGAGTACGTAAAATTCATGGCATCCATGTCGAAAACTGCTTGTGTAGTTGGAGGCACCGGTTTAATGGCATCTTTGCTCATTAAGCTGTTGCTCGAGAAAGGATATTAAGTCAATACCTGTAGAAATATAAAAGAGATGAAGAAATATAAAGGAGAATATGTGTGGAGAAATAATTCTCTGTATTGATTCAATTGAATGAATGATTGAATAAGAGTACAATGCATATATATACTAATAAGGAAAGGATCCTACCTAAAATAGGAATATTACATACATATATTTTCTTATATACAATTCTACTAATGAGGTAAATATATGGAATATGGTAAGTAAATATATTTGTTTTAATACTCCCCCTCAAGTTGGAGCATGTATGTCAATAGTGCCCAACTTGCGAGTGAAACTGTGAAATGCCTCCTTGCCTAGTGCTTTAGTAAATAAATCTGCAATCTGATTGCTGCTTGGAACATAGGCAGTCTTGATCTCTCCCTTGATGATTCGTTCACGAACAATATGGCAATCTATTTCAATGTGCTTTGTCCTCTCATGATAAACTGGATTAGCTGCAATATGTATTGCTGCTTGATTGTCACAATATAAGGTTGCTGCTTGTGGGTGATCCACACATAAATCTGTCAGCAACTGCCTCAACCATGTAAGCTCACAAGTAATTGAAGCCATTGCCCTATATTCTGCTTCTGCTGAAGATTTGGACACAGTTGTTTGCTTCTTGCTTCTCCATGATATAAGTGCATTTCCCAAAAATACACAATATCCCGTAACTGACCGTCGTGTAGTAATATCTCCAGCCCAATCTGCATCACAAAATCCCACTAGCTGCAATTTTCTACTTGATGGGAAATATAATCCTCGGCCCGGTGCTCCTTTCAAGTATCGGAGTAATCGGTGAACTGCATCAAGGTGGGGTTGTCTAGGTGCCTGCATGAACTGACTGAGTGTATTGACCGAATATGAGATTTCCGGTCTAGTGATGGTGAGATAAATGAGCTTCCCTACCAACCGTCGATAATATGTGGGATCTTTCAACAATTGTCCATCTGTCGAATTAAATTTTGATGACTGCTCCATGGAAAATGCTGCAGGTTTTGCTCCAAGTAATCCGGCCTCTTGAATAATGTCAAGAGTATACTTTCTTTGATTTATCGAGATCCCTGATCTCGAGCGAGCAATTTCTACTCCAAGAAAGTATTTTAGTGTGCCAATGTCCTTCAACTTGAATTGAGATGCAAGAAACGTCTTCGTGGAAGAAATCGCTTCTTTATCGTTTCCTGTGACAATCATATCATCCACATATAATAGAACAGCTGTAAATGAATCACCACTGACCTTGGTAAAGAGTGAATAATCTGCATGTGACTGTTTGAACCCAAACTGAATAATAGCAGATACAAATTTTTGAAACCAAGAACGAGATGCCTGTTTCAATCCATATAGAGATTTATGAAGTCGACATACAACTGGTGTCTCCCCTTGTCGACGAAATCCAGGTGGAGGAGTCATATAGACTTCTTCATCAAGGGCACCGTGAAGAAAGGCATTGTGGACATCCATCTGATGAAGCGTCCAGTTGCGAATAGAGGTGACAGCGAGTAAGCATCTGACTGTTGTTAACTTTGCAACTGGAGCGAAAGTTTCATTATAATCAATCCCTTCTCGTTGTGTAAACCCCTTTGCCACCAGCCGTGCTTTGTAACGTTCAACAGTACCGTCAGAATTAAATTTGACTTTAAACACCCACTTACAACCAATAGGACGAGAACCCGGAGGAAGTGGGACAAGGGACCAAGTGTTGTTTTCTTCCAAGGCACGGATTTCATCATTCATAGCAGCTACCCACTTGGGATCCTGACATGCTGTCTCAAATGTTGCTGGCTCAACAATGTGAGAAATATTGTATGTAAGGGCACGATGAACAGAAGAAAGATTGCTATATGATACATACCTTGATATAGGATGTTGAGTGCTGGACTTGACCGGAAGAGACCCGATTTGAGTAGGCAGAGCATGATTGATATAGTAATCTTTCAGGTGAATTGGGGTTTGAATTGATCTTGTGGATCGTCGAAGTTGGTCATTGGGTATGACAGGAGGTCGGTGTGGCTGTCTGTCAGGTGAAGGTGAAGAAAACTGCTCAACCGATCGACCGACATGTGGAGACGGTCGACCGTCTGAGCTCTCTGTAGAAACGGATGAGGGAAACTGGTGACCAGACGGTCGACCGGGTGAACTCTCTGTTGAAACAGATGAGGGAACCGGCTGACCAGACGGTTGACCGTGTGAACTTTCTGTTAAAACGGATGATGGAAACGATCGACCGGTAGGTCGACCGTTTGAACAGTGTGTGGGACTCTCAGGCAAGGAATCTGTTTCTGCTATATGTTGGTCCTCAGGGTCAGGTAAATGAGGCACGTCAACATCCAGAGGCATAGATTGTGGTAATGGGATGGAGTTGGTTTCATCATTTTGTTGGGAGGCGTATGGAAATATGGTTTCATGGAATACGACGTCTCGGGATATTATTAATTTTCTGTCGGTAAGGTCATATAAGGTATACCCTTTTTGTCCTGAGGAGTATCCAAGAAACACACACCGTCTGGCTCGTGTGTCAAATTTATGGCTGGGTTTAAGGTTGGTGGCAAAACATAGACAACCATAGACACGCAAATGAGAATAAGGTGGTAATTTCTTGTGTAATCTTTCGTATGGTGATTTGTGTGAAAGCAATGAAGAAGGTATACGATTGATAAGATAACAAGCCGTTTTGCTATGTTCCCCCCAAAATTTTAATGGAAGATTAACTTGAAATCTAATGGCACGGGCTACATTAAGGAGGTGACGGTGTTTTCTCTCTACCACTCCATTTTGTTGAGGGGTATAAGGACATGACCTATGAAAATTAGTGCCATTTTGATCCAAAAATGCTTGCAATGATAAAAACTCTTGGCCATTATCAGATCGTAGGCCTTTTATAGTCAGATTGTGTTGTGTTTTAACCCAAGCAAAGAAATTCTTAATTATGCTTTGGGTTTCAGACTTGTGACGCATGAGGTGTACCCAAGTGTAACGAGAAAAGTCATCGACAATTGTAAGAAAATATCTAGCACCAGAATAAAAATAAATTTTATGAGGTCCCCAAATATCACAATGAATCAGATCAAATGGTTTATTGCTAGAAATTTGACTAGCCTTAAAAGGTAATCTAGATTGTTTAGCCAAATGACAAACATCACAAATATCGTGAGAATCAAAACTAATATCCGAAATGCTTTGTGCTAGGAATTGGAGAGGTGAGGCGGAAGGGTGCCCAAGACGTCTATGCCATAGGTTGGTTGACCTACTGGTAGTATGATGTATTTGTGGTTTTTGTGAAAGGTAATATAGGCCGTTACTCTGCCTTCCCAAGCCAATTGTCTTCTTCGTAGTCAAATCCTTCATGACACAAAAATCAGGATAAAATATCACATAGCAACCTAATCCTCTAGTAAGTTTACTGATAGATAATAGATTAACTTTGAAGTTGGGAACATAAAGCACATTATCAACAGTCATATTATTTCCCAAGTTAGCTGCACCAATAGATTTAATAAGAGCATGACCCCCATCCGGTAATTGAACAGTTTTGTGCTTTGGCATGGATTTATTTTCAACAATCCCATCCTTCGTCACATGGTCAGTGGCCCCGCTATCAATAATCCGTGAATTACTCAAAGAAGTAGTATAAGAATTGATACCTGGTGTGTTAACATAAGACTTATCATTACCCGTTTTGTTGTTTAAAAGTGTCATGATCTGCTCGTATTCTTTGGCTGTCAGCGTTCTTCCTTCCCTTGGGTTAGGTGTAGAAGCGGTAACAGTATTTGTGAAGCGTTTGTTTCGTGGCTTCACGTCCTTCCCATGAAACTTGTGCCATAGAGGGAAGCCATGTATGAAATAGCAGGTATCAACAATGTGGCCAGTCATCATACAGTAGGTGCACTGTCGCTGTCCAGCTTCTGTCGAAACGGTCGACCGGTTCGGCCGATCTTCACTTTTCCGGTTCGATCTCCAATTGATCTTCTCATTAAGTAGTTCAGAAACAGGGATTATGCCAGGATGATCGGATTGCTGTATAGCCATGAGATCCGATTGGGCAATCGTCGCTTCTATGATTTTTCTATCATCGTTTGTGCGAAGCATCGTCGCTCAGAATCGTCGCTTTGATACCATGTAGAAATATAAAAGAGATGAAGAAATATAAAGGAGAATATGTGTGGAGAAATAATTCTCTGTATTGATTCAATTGAATGAATGATTGAATAAGAGTACAATGCATATATATACTAATAAGGAAAGGATCCTACCTAAAATAGGAATATTACATACATATATTTTCCTATATACAATTCTACTAATGAGGTAAATATATGGAATATGGTAAGTAAATATATTTGTTTTAATAACTGTCCGGGACCCTGGTAAGTCTCCTTTTTCGATTATTCATTTTTTCAGTTTTGACAACCTTAATCAGTGCATGCTTTTGTCCTAATGTCTCATGGTCTGAATAGAGAACTAAAAATTTGGTTTTGCTGCAGGCAATGAGAAAAAGATTTCTCCTCTCTTGGCATTGCAAAGTTTAGGCAAGTTGAAGATTTTTCAAGCAGACTTGACCGATGATGAAAGTTTCATTGGCCCTATAACAGGCTGTGACATTGTCTTCCATGTTGCAACACCTACTAACTTTGCTTCCGAAGATCCTGAAGTACACGATACAACAATGATTACAAAAATGGCATTATACTAAATTAATGACTTTAAATTAAGGGGTTTTTCTGATTTTGTATGCAGAATGATATGATAAAACCAGCAATTGAAGGAGTTATAAACGTCATGAGCGCATGTTCAAAAGCAGGGACTGTCAAACGTGTTGTTTTTACCTCGTCAGCTGCTGCTATTACTGTAAATCAGCTTCATGGGAAAGGCCTTGTAATGGATGAGGAAAATTGGAGCGATGCTGAGTTTCTTACTTCTAAGAAGCCGCCTACTTGGGTAATTTTCCTAGTCCTCTTTTGATCTTAAATTCAATTGTAAACTTGTAAAAGAATAAATCTGGCCTACACATGGTGACATGTTCAAGAATCATATTCATTCCACTTTTAGACGAGGTGGTCCATGAATAAAACTACAAGTGATCATGTTTACCATTCTTTTCAGGGTTATCCTGTCTCCAAAATACTTGCTGAAAAGACTGCATGGAAATTAGCCAAGGAAAATAACATTGATCTCATTACAATTATTCCATCTCTCATGTCTGGTCATTCTCTTACTCCAGACATTCCTTCCAGCATCAGCCTCGCCACGTCCTTGATCACAGGTATGAACGAGGCGTATCATCTTAAAATTATATTATATATCAAAGCCTAATGTTGATGTGCAACTGCATATACTTGTATATGAAGTTATGAACATTTTGCAGGAAATGAGTTGCTCATAAACCAATTGAAGGGGATGCAGATGCTATGAGGTTCAATCTCCCTGACACATGTAGAGGATGTTTGTCGTGCTCATGTATTTATAGCTGAGAAGGAATCAGCATCTGGTCGATACATTTGCTGTGCAGTCAATACCAGTGTTTGTGAACTCGCAAAATTCTTGAACAAAAGATATCCCATGTACAATATCCCTACAGAGTAAGTACAAGTACACTCGCAAACCATTTTTGGTTCGTTTGGTACATCTCATTGTTTAGTACTCGACAATATTAAATGAAACAAAGATTTCTTTTGTTTGTTCTATTGCAGTTTTGGAGATTTCCCTTCCGAAGCAAAGTTAATAATCTCGTCAGAAAAGCTTATTAAAGAGGGATTCAGCTTTAAGTATGGGATTGAAGAAATATATGATCAAGGTGTGGCTTATCTTAAGGCCATGGGTTTACTACAGAACTGAGATGTGTGTAGAAACATTAGTATTGCGTCTAAAATGATAATTTTATTGACGGACGATATTTGAGATGTGTTGGTGGAGCGAGAAGTGAGAAAGTACAATAGACATCTAATCACAAACTCGTTGATTCTGCACAATACTGAGATCGGACGGATCAAGAATGTAAACAAAATTGCAAATTTTCTTAAATTCAATCAAATCTAAACAAACCCACTCTTGCGATCGAAGAAGTCATAGTATGGTTTAATTTACATTGCACTCTAGGCCCTTAATTTCCTAACAAAATATAAACTTATAATTGAATAAATAAATTACTACAATGCAGTCCAACCTTCCGCACGCCTATATGTTGGAGTGCATCATTTCCTCAAAACTTGTATAGTATTTTTGACCGATGTATCCAATAGTGAAGGGATGATCTCCTCCCTCTAGTGGGGAGGAGTTATAATCCCCACTGGACACGTGTCCAATGGGGATTGGACAAAACAAAAGTGTTTGACACTTTTGTCAAACACTTGTCCAATCCCCACTAGACACATGTCCAAGAGGTGGAGGTGGGGGTGATTATAACTCCTCCCCACTAGGGGGAGGAGATCATCCCCCTCCAATAGTGATAATCCACTAGGTAATAAATTGGTGCCGACGTTATCAACAAATTACTCACCACTATTGATGCCTCTTATACCTATTTGATTTTGCTTAAAAATCTATTAAAAAATTGTGATCAAAATCAACAATTAATTTGAACTGCATATTTTATGTGATTCACAATTTTTCAACTATATAATCATAACTTCTATCAAAATATGCTAAAAAGCTGATTTTTAACAAAATCAAACAAACACGGAATCATCTGAACTCCACCTTGATAGTACTCTAGGATGCATCTAAAGAATGGTTGGTTCTCCATTAAAGTCAAGCACAAAGACAAATGATAGTAGCCTATACACTTCACTCACTTTCCTTGAATTTTGTAGGCACGCACAAAGATTGAACTATCAAAAGCATAATGGCATTGGTTATATAAAAAATATGGAATTCTCTTATCAAAACCCCGTCAAATACGAGTCAATATCTGTTCTTCCAACTGTGTGTCTCATTGGCTGTTCCACCAATGAAAAATATATACATCATCAAATAAATACAAGTTAATTTTAATAGCAAGTGCGAACACATTAAATAATTGTATTTATTTGATAATGTGTACATTTTTTATTGGTGGGACAGCCAAGGAAACACAAAATTGAGACAGCGGATAAACAAAAGTATGCCAGCCAAGATAAAGTTTAGATTTAAAAGTCCAATTTTGAAGGCTAGGGACTAATTAGTAAGTAATGTTAAAGGTTTGAGACTGAATGTGCAATTTACGCATAGATAAAATTTACCGTTTACCGCTGCGCTAATCCGAAGTTCCACCGTCTATCTCTCTAATTATCTCTCTCGATTCCTTCTCCCCTCTCCCCTGTTTTGATTCATAATAAATTGCTGCTGGTCGGTACAATTCTTTGTATTTGTACATAATTATTGACAGTTACGAGTAGATTCATCATATATTTGATATTTTTAGATTAGATAGAGAAGGAAGACAATGGCGAAGAAAAAAGCAACGATGACGCTCAAGGACTTCCATGGAGGTTCCATTCCTTCCGATCTTCCTCTCCCTTCTGCCCCTGGCGTGTGAGTTCCTTATTACCTTCCATTATCCCCACGCGGGCATTATATGTACTGGAATTGAGATTATTTTCATTTTTGTACTGTGAATTTGGGCTTAATATCGTACCTTATGTTTCTATTTTTGAAATTCGCCTGTATCCCTGATAGGATTTTTATTCAAGATTTTATGCCAAATTAAATTGAATTGTTTATTGGTATTAGTTTTTGAACCACGATTATCTTATTTGTTGATTCTTTTAATGAAAGCTTAGAGTTTTTCCTCACTCTGAATGCTATCTCTGCTCAACTATCTGATTATGTATATGAATAGCCTAGATCTACCTCTTCATGCGTTTATCATTTGAAACCCTTCACGGATCCTTGTAATGCAAAACCCTTATGAAATATTAGTCAATTTATTTGGATAAAGTATCTATTTGTATGTAAATATTTATTCAGTAGTTCAAAACAGTAAATCTGTGTAGGGGGAATTGCAATTGGAAATTCTTAGTAACATTGATGTTTTTGGACAGAATGGTGAGGCCTGCAGATCGTGGTGGTTTTGATAGGCAGACTTCATGGGGGAATTCAATGGGAAGGTCTGAGCATAGGCTGCGTCCAGCATTATCGGGGTCAGTTAGGAACTTTGATGAAAAGGCTCCTTTTTTAATGCACAAAGAACAATTTGGCTCCCATTTTGACGAGGATGAACGCAAGCCTTTGGACGAAGTGTTGGGTCCCCATCGAATTTCCAGTGACGAGGGCACTCATGCCATACCAAGTCGTCTGGCAGAACCTAAGATGGATTTTTTGTCTGGCGCTAGGGCTGGTAGTCAGTTGGCTTCAACTCCCGTATCTCAATTCTCAAGTGGTTCAATAGGCAGTTCTTATGCGGGGAGGCTTACTGAAGTGCATAATGTGGGGTTGAAGAGTCAAATTGGTAGCTGTGGGAATGGCATTGCTGGGGTGAATTATCAGAATGTCGGTGGAAATGCTGGGCAGACGGTTGCTGGGTCCCATCAGAATGCATGGGGAGTAAGGAAGGAGGCGGCAGGTTTAATGGAGCCTGTATCTACTGCATGGTCAGCTCCGGATGCTGCATCGAAGTTGGCTCATGCCAGTGCTCTTGAGAAGGTCTCATCTGGTCGGTGGCACTCGAAACCGCTGATTCATCAGCAAAATGATGTTCAGCTCATTGGACACCCGGTAAACGAGAGAGAAATTAATTACAGGGGCAATAATATTCTTGATAAGCAATACGACAGAATAGATGCTGTAGGTGGGACCGTTTATCAAGATGTTGGATTGGCGGTACATGCAGAGAGAAGTCTGGCTGTTGGAGATGGGGTTCATGTTGGTGGTAAAGAGATATCACCTAATGAGAGGGCTAGGTCTACCATGTATATGAAAGCAGATGTGAGGAAACCGTCTGTTCGTTCTAATGAGTTTCAGCCAGTTCGGAATGCTGTAAAATCTGGTGGTAGTGAGTTACCGTCACAAATGACTTTAGAATCATTGGAGAGGCCCAAACTGAACTTACTTCCAAGATCCAAACCATTGGAGAATATAGATATGATAGTTGATTATAAGCAGGTAAAATTTGTGGCTTTACTTTTTCATTCTTGTTTGAACTTGTTTTCAAATACAATTTAATATCTCATTCCACTCCAAACATTTTGCACATAACAGCAGCCAAGTGACCCAGTTCATCTGGAGGATGTCAGCGAATCATATAGATCTGCACATCCTGAAGGGTTTGCTGAATCGATGCGAACATTAGAGTGCCCAAAAATGAATTTGAAGCCTCAGTCACAGCCCATTGAACAACTAAAGAGAAACACTGAAATCAAAAGGTCCTCCAAATTTTGCTAACTAGCATGCTACATAATAATATAATATTGGTTTGTTTTATTCCAGTATTTGTTCCAAGTCTGTTTGATTTTCCCAACACGTAACTCGCATAGAGGATTACACAATATTTCTTTGGAGATACTTATTCTAAATCTATAAAAAAATCACAGGTTTTTTTCATTCACCTGGTGCTTCTTACCTCCTTTTGTGCTGCTGCTGTTGCTTCCTTTTTGAAGTTTTTAATAAAACAGATGTACTGTTTAGAAAGCCTGGATGTATATAAGCATGAGATTGCATGTTTTTTAGCCTATATGATTAGCTATAAGCACACCATTAGAAAGTTTGAAAACAAATGGTTGCTTAGCTTAATTGCTAAATTAAAACAAATATCTCTCAAGCACAAGTTTTCTACCAAGTTCTCTTCTCCCCTTACAGCATCTAAATATGGTTCACTATTTTCGGAGACAACCTCCATGTCCACATTAGCCAATTTCTCACCTTCTGAAACAATGATATATTGTCAACTTGTTTGTTGCATGCTGTATGTAAAGTTACTTATATTGTAAAATAGAAGAGTTTGAATATAATATAATGTCATTAATTTTAAACAAAATGTTCTGCCTGGAACTTAAATAATATTAAATGACCTACTAGTTCTACAACTTATCTTTTTTTTAATTTCCTCTTCTACCTAATTCACTTGAGAAGGGGTAAATGTTAACCATGGCTAATCTGATAATTAAGGTACTGATATTAGAGGTGTCAAGACGGGCGGGCCGACCGAACCGGCATCGGCCCACCTGCCTCGACCCGGAACCACGGACCGACCCGTGAATCGGGCGGGCTGTTCACGGGCTGAGAAGGCCAACCCGCGGGCCGTTAACGGGCCGAAGAGGCCAACCTGCGGACTGGCCCGTGAACCGCTTTGATTTTTTAAAAAAAAAAAAAGGGTAAAAAATTCAAACTTTCATATTTGAAATGATATTTAAAAAAAAAATTAAAAACAAATAGCAAAGAACTGTTTAAAGTGAAAGATGTAACAGATACATTCACGTTTTAGTCTTTAAATATATAAATAAAAAATAGAAATTGAATTAAAAAATTAACAAATGTGAATTTATCATTGTTATTTATTTTTTATTTAGTAATTTAACACATTTTTTGTTATATATGTAAACATTTTTTTTTTTTTGAATTACAATAAGTAACTAAATTTTTTTAGTAATTTAAAAAAAAATTAATTTTTTATTCATACGGGCCGAACCAGATCGAATCGCTGCCCATATGGGCTCGACCCGTATGGGCCAATGGGTGGACCGGGCTTTTGAAAAAATTTCGTGGGCTGGGCCGACCCGGCCAGCAACTTGCAGTGGCGCGGGCTTTTTCGAACGCGCACTGTTACCGAGCCTCATCGGAAGCGGGCCGACTCGGCCCGCCTGACCCGGATTGACACCTCTAACTGATATCATCACTCTCATTTGTGGTTGATAATAAACCAGAGTGTCTTTGGATTTTGAGCCATAAAACATTTGTTTTATACTTTTATTCTCTAATATATCCCAAAAACCACTTGAGAAAAATAAGTTCTATGGGATATTGGCCTAATGCCTTGGGAGAAGCCCCAAAAGCAAAAGCGTATGCTTGACAGAACATATGCTTTCCCAAACAACCCAAGTCACTTTTGACAAGTCTTGCCCAGGGGTATGCTTCCCAATAAACGCAACTCAAAACACTGGTAGCAATTTGTAGTTGTATGTGCAACAACAATAGTTCAATAGCTATCGGAGGATTAAGAGTCCATTTGGTACAGCTGTTGTAAGTAGAGCTTTTGACTGTTTGGCTAAACTTAATAACTATAAAAGTTCTTTTGTATAAACTTTATAAATAATATTTTTTCATATCCTATAATAACTATTAAAATTAACATCTTAATTAAATTATGATAACACAATTATTTTAATATATATTGTAATACTTAAAATTAATTTATTTAAATCAAACTTATTATGTGTAATTTGTATTATATTATTTAACACGTCATCATATATTTTCACTTTACAGAAATGTATGAATTGGGTTAGATAGAATTTATTTTTTATTTTTTTAATTAATGATAATTTTGTTAATTCGTAAGTTACATGTTAAAACATCGTTTTTAAGCTGTTATTTTAATCAAAAAGTGCTTATTGACTTTAGCCAAACAATCATAAATTTAACCAAAAGTACTTTTGTTTCTTAAGAAGTGGTTTTGGGCTTCAAAAAAGCCCTTCCAAACACACTATAAGTTTGCCTGGTTCTGCATTAAAAGTCTGATGAAACAAGTAGATAAAAAATGGGATAAATTTACTGCATCCTTTTGTAACATTTGCATATTTCTTGCGTTATCTGATTGGAATTTTATTCGTTTTCAGTCAGAAGTTTCTTGTTTATCCTAACTAGTTCGGTTTGTCGTTGGTTTCAGGAACGTTGTGTTTGGAGGCGCTCGACCACGAGAATTGGTAAGCTCATTTTCCTATCATTCCAATATGATGCAAAGAATATGTGGTGTGTTAACAGTACAGTTCCTATGTGCTTTTGTGATTTGAGAAAAATAATTTATCCCTTTTGCCCTTTCACTTGGGAAATTGCATCACAAGTCATTAAAATAGTTTTGGATTCTGAGCTGGTTTTCACAAGTCAATCTATTGGGGTAGCACTGCGCTCTACTATTCCCTTCCTGCTCTAGCTATATAATGCTCTTGAATAGAAATGTTAATAAATCCCTTGATCTTTTAATGGACTTGCTCTTGCTTCGTCAGGGCTTATGTGGCTTAGATCTCATATTATTAATGGATGGTTGTGGCTCTTTTCTGTGCCTTATTTTTGTGAGTGTTCTTTGGTTGGCATTATTATCATTTAACTTAACGCCATTCCTTGTATTAGGTTCTGAAGGAGCGAGGAATTGGCGATGCTCCTGCAAGCAATTATGGCAGCGAGCTTTTCTCTAGGTACTGCATTTTTTTTTTTTTTTCATTTCATTTAAATTGTTTACTTGACTGGGAACAAGGCTTCATTTGTTGTTGCAAATTTGTTTCCCCCCTTTTTGGTTAGAATGGCTTCAGTTCTTGAATAGTTGGAGGAATTTGATATGTTGTGTAATCTACTTGCTCGTAAATATTGACCTCAATTGCTATTTTATATTTTGATTTGTATCAATTGCTACTTGTAGGGTCAACCTAGATTCTCCCAAGAACGAGACAGTATCTGCGCATGCTGCTACTAATTACAATGGAAAAGCTGAAAACATTCACGGTGATAAAAGGATAGTTAAGCATACTGATAGGAGAGATAACAGGATAGATGTTGAAAGGACTGATTCGCAGAGGAGGAACCAGCAAAATGAAAGTTGGAGAAACAAAAAGGAGATTGAAAAGCGCCACAATCAGCAACAAGGGAGGCCGCCATCACCTGAGACCTGGCGCAAACCTGTTGAACATCAAAATCCGGCATCTCCAAGTGCAACTGGGCAGCGCTATGGGAAAGCAACTTCTGCAGTTGAGCTTGCACAGGCCTTCTCAAAATCAGTCTCTGATCCAACAGTTGCTAATTGTCTTTCTGGGCCAAGTGGCGTTCCCAACCGGGGTCAGGTGCCATTTTCTCGACTAATGGGTCCAACCCCGAGGCCTCAGATTAATGGTTACTGAAGTATTGAGATGATTGATATGCTTAACAATGTGAAAGAAAATGTCGGCCCTGCAAAATACTTGGATGTGCAACCTCCAGCAAAGACATTGTAGTTGCAGCAAAATTGTTGTCTTGAAATCTTCTCTTTATCCGTTGAGGGAATGATAGTTGACAACTGGTTCCTTTGGTGCTGAAATCTGAAGCCCTCAATCTTAAAGCCAGTCGAAAACCACAAAAGAGAAACAATAGTAACACACATTTGTGTCATACTCACTTGGGCATATTTTTAACGATAAACTGAGCTGTTGCATGAATTTGTTAATTGAAATATTTATCGTGGAGTTCATGTAGATTCATAAGAATACTTTGTTGGCATTCCATTTTTAATTGATGTAGTGCCCGTTTGGTAGAGATTATAAACTAGTTTATTTGACCAATACAGTTTATTTGACCAAGAATTAAAAATGACGGCTACCAAAGTAAATTTTTGGTCAAATAAACTATTTTGGTCAAATAAACTGGTTTATAAACTCTACCAACTTCTAGATGCCTTGTTTTCGATAACTGTTATTTATTCACTGTTGATATGTTTGGTATTGTGGATTGAAAAATACTCGAAGGTAACAAAGAAAAATAATTTTGGAGTCAGTCAACATCGCCTTGGGCAGGTTTCTGTTGAGCATTTATTCATGCAAAGCTAAAGAAGCACAACTATTTCAGAACCAGACTGGAGACTTTCTTTTACAGGCCGTTATAGAATTGCAGGGTAATTGGCTCAACAAGCAATGAAATTAAGTTCTTTTTAGTGTCGAGATGGGGAACTCCAAATCCATCTCCATACTGGTATACGCATTGAGAAATCCGTGCTAGATTCATAGCAGTACCAACAAAATCCTTGAAGGGACTGTCCATTAATATATCTTTATTCATTTTCTTCAATGTCACATCAATGATGTACTTAATGTGGTCTCTAGCATCCTCTTCTGAACAACCTGTGTCTTGCATGTAACATTGGATTGATTTTGGAACATCACCTCTCTTGATCTCATCCTGAATATCGTGTTGCCAAAAAGGAAGAAAGGGGGGCATTAATTATTCTACTTGTATTGTACCTATGAAAATTATGTTTAACAAGCACTACTTGATGGGACTATACAGTAATACGAACAAGATTTAACCTTCTTTTTCGTATGACTGTCCGATCATGTCTAGTAGTGTGCACAGGATGTATGCTTAGAGTTGAGTTTGCTTACAGATGAAGTTCCCAAGTCATTCATTAGACGAACAACCAGTGATGGCCAGCGAATGGTACCCGGGTATTGCTCCAGATTTCCCAAATCCGTCTCTAGTATGGGGTTTATTGTGCAAACATAGGCATGAAAAAGAATCAAAGGGCCAGCAATGGATATCCAGGCTGTGTTGAGGTATTCACTCAGGCTGGGGAAATACCCACTGTAATACCATCTTGCTTCTGTCAAATAAGCTCTACAAAGCTCCGCCCACTGAGGTACGTATGAAACCGCAGTTAGTAAAATACAAGATTGGAAAAAAATTAGTATGTATTATATGGCTGCTGCAGAGGATAAATGATTCTACCAATTTCCGGGTGTTTGGGATTATGTTAAGAACATCATAAGCCATTGCATTAGTGGAGTTGAAGAGAGCAAGGAAACAAATCCTCATGTATTCTGGAAGCTGGTTCAATGCATTGATGTCCCATCTGATAAATAAAAAAATTAATTGTTGATTTTGACTTTATTCTTTTATCAAAATTTTAATTAAAATCAAATGGACCTAATATAGTTGTGCCATTCTCAAGCTATCTCAAGAAGAATTAAATATTTTGCATTTATGCACCAACCTCTCAACTATATCAGTAAAAAGGCCAAGTTCATCTAAGCTCCCATGTACATCATATATGTCATCCACTATTGTTATCAGTTCACTAGTCTTGGTTAAAATCCTCCTACTGTATCCAAATTGAGGTTCAGGAGTGAATCCCAATGCCCACAAGAAACACTCCACCAATCTGTGCCGAGCAAAGTTCAACTTTTTTGGAAGACAAGTTTCTTTATACCACCTGTCAAATACAAAGTTAAACACAAGTCTTTAGCTGTAAAAGATAAAAGGATTTCTTTTAGGTTATTTCTTAGATGGACCCTAATGCGACGCTACTTACCTTGACATTTGCTTTATTTCATCCTGATATATAGCCTGTACTATGTTGAAATCCAACTTAGCAAGTTCGAGTAAAATAAGGTTTGCATCATGTCTATTCTCGTATACATTTATGAACCATTTTGCTTCTAGTTTCTGCACTCTCCAGTGCAGAGGAAGCTCCAATGCACGGCAGACTTGATCAGCAAGACTCTGGTTGGTAATATGCTGGAGTGTTTCCTTGAGATGTTGAGTTGCGAAATTTCGGGCCTCATCCAGGATGCCTTCATTTTCCATGGATAGGAATGATGCTTCATACAAAGATAAAATTCCTTCGATATTACCAGAATGGTCTGCTCTGAAATTTCCTTGCTCGTCCATGAAACTAGAGAAAACCTCTGGAAAGATAAAAGCTTGTTAAATAAATTAGGGTAATTTGCACTTTTGGCCTCCAACCTTTGGAGTTTGTTACTAATCTATCCTTAACTAATTTTTATAGTACTAGACATCCCAACTTTTTATTTAATTGCAAATCACGTCCCCATTGACAGATTTTGACAAATTTTCCCTCTTCATTAAATAAACAAAAAAAAAGAAGGTAAAATCAACAAAAAATTAAAAAAATTGCAAATAAAGTCCCATAACCTTTAAAAACTACAAATTAATTTCTTCCTCCGCCAACCTCACCTCATCCCATAATTTAAGCAAACAATTGAACCCCGCGCCTGGATTCGGCCGTGACAACCCCAAACGACATAGTAACATTCTTCTTCTCATCTTCCACTTTTGTCCATATTGAATGGTGGAGAAAACTCATGAAAGCAAAAAAAAAAAAAAAAAAAAATTCTCGTCATACATGAAGGCGTTATCAGGGACACTGGTAGGTGTAATGGAGGCGTGCTGCTTACAGCCCATTGACGTCATCAAGATTCGTCTCCAGCTGGACCGCTCCAGTTCATACAAGAGAATTATCCACTGTTGTACCACCAAAACTCGAAATGAAGGTGTGTGGGCCTTATGGAAGGGATTAACTCCATTTGACACGCATTTATTTTTCTTTGCTTTTAGCTTTTTTTTGAATTTTTTATTTATTTAAATAGGAGGAAAAATCCGTCTGTTGGGTATTTTGTGCCAAACAATCTCAAAGGCAGTGATGAAAAATTAATCGTACTTAATTAGACTTGTACTTTAAATGAAATGTACGACCCAAGATAATTCCACACTAGTGTATCGAGTAATTGACTTGTTCAAATTGGAGAATTGTGGTTGTTGGGTTGGTTTAGATAACTGTCACTTTTGAGGTGTAACCAATTAGAATTGCTTAAGTGATCGAGTTTGAACTGTCTTTATCCATGTATTGAAAGGTTGTGGTCATTCTATCCTATATACTAAAGAAAAGATGAAGAAAAAGGATTCCAAACCTAAAACTACCCACCCCTACGTAAATTACAGTGGCTGCTTCTTTGTGGTCTCTTTCTACAGTAGCTTGGTTGGTCATTTTTGAATGGTTTCTTCCCTTCCATTGTTTATCATTCTGTAAGATTAATAATGGCGAGCTCTCTTCCTAAAATTTCTTTGTGAGACTTTTCTTTGTGCGTTGGTTGAAATTGTAATACACTTAGTGTGTAATTAGGGTATTTTTTCTAAGCTTTGGTAGATATGAAAAATTCAATTCTTTGTGTCTATTATTTTTCTTAATTCAGTTTGTTTCTTTATCCTTCACCAAAAACGATTTTGTATTTGTTATTTACAATAAATTGGTATCAGAGCTTGGGTTGGGTGATAAGATTAGAAATCAAAAAAGAGAAAAATTTTTGGGTGTTTTTTTTTTTTTTTTTTTTTTGTTTCAAATAACCGAGTTTGGAAAACCTTCGTGGGAGGCTAACCGGTCGGAGTTAAGGTGCATGGGTAGTACTGTTGGACTCCTAACGTCAAGGCAAAGCTCTCTAACTGGCACGTGTGGCGCGTAGGTGACTATAGTAGCGGCGTATAAAGACCACGTGCAGTGCTGTTGGTGGCGCGTGCGGCTGCGGCGGCGGCTGAACTCCGGACAAAAATGAAGATTGTTCCTCGGGGAATTTCAGACCTACTGTGGTGTTGGTTCATTCCTGTGTGCAGTGTGCTGAAATCTGGACACTTTTACCTCTGGTAGTTTGTTGGTGATTACTGATAAGTGCGTTTTATGCACTTATTTTGGCTTTTGAATTAATCATTTATGCCGTCATATAGTTGCTTTTCTACTTAATCTAGTTTATTATCGTTCTATTTCAGTTTTGGACGCGTGTGTGAACAATTGGAGAAGATTGGACGAAAAGAGCAATAATTTAGAGAACATCTCATAAGTTTGAGGACTCAATTGCACTCAACCCAAAGTTGAGGGACCAAACTGGAGATTATGTAAAGTTGGAGGACCAAATGAGATGTTATGAAAAGATGGGGGACTGAAATGACCAAGACCTGAAGTTGAAGGATCGAATAGAAGGATGTTGAAACAAAGAGGACCAAACTGCAAAAACCTAGAAACTACAAGCTGGGCGATCGTCAAACTTATAGCTGGGCGAGCGCCCAGCAGATGGGAACAGAAGTAGAGACTAAACAGGCCGCTTTTTTATTTTTTATTTTCTTTCCTATTTTAGTTCTAATTTCTTTAGGTAACTCTTGGCCCACGAAATTTGTAATCTTTTGGGATATTTTGGGGCACAACTAGGGTAGTATAAATATGAGTTATATTCTCATATCAAGGGGTTGGATTTTTGGGAGCCGAATCAAGAGAAGACGGAAGAAAATAAGAGAAGACAATTCCTTGACGATCAAGAACTCTTCAAAGATTTCTTCTCCTAAGATCCATGCCAGGTTTTATGAATTCCTTTTTTTATAGTTTAATTATGTTCTTCTAAGTTTCTCTAGCCAAGGTAGACGATGAAACCTTGTTTAATTAAGTAATTATGTTGTTATTCGGTTAATTCCTTCTTAGGGCTTTAACGTTCATGGTTCGTTCTTGTTTGATTAATTAAATTTCTTTCATCTTAAATATCATATATTTTTGATAGTTAGATATTGATTTAATTAATCCATGCTTGGTAATTAAATATGTTCTATTAATTTCTTTTGATTCTTCATCATCTTTTATTCGTATTGGGATATATAGAATGCTTAGGTAATCTTTGATTTTTTGTTTTCTTTAAATGGAATTTGATATGAAAAATGCTTAAGTAATTTATGTTTGAAGCATAAGGGGAGCCTAAATTAGATCTTCTTCTTCTGGACTTAATTGACAAATCTTTAGGGACGACAATAGATTGATTTCGTGTTGTCGTATGTTTTTTGGGAATTAATTAACAATTGGATAATTGCTAAGTTAGACAATGGTAGATTTCAAAACCTTGGTATTTTACACAACTTGAATTTTCAATTCATTTATTTAGCTTATTTAATTAGTCTTTAAAGTTGAACTCTTTCAACAACAATCTTTTAACTCAACTAGCATAGGATAATAGTTAATTTGGATTAAATTAAACCTTCCTCATAGCAGTCTCTGTGGGATCGACCTCGTTATTACCTTTCTATATTTCAATAGATTCGTACACTTGCGAGTTAGTTAAAATTTGACATCAATTACTGTTTCTGCGAATTCTGTGTGGACCTCCAATTGAAAAATTAAAAATATGTATCTCTTCGATAACATCTAATCCATATTTAACATTTCAATCAAGAATAGCTACCTTGCCTGTTGTAAACTGCTGTTTTATGTGGTTTGTTTATCTGTCTGAAATTTTTGTTGGTATAATTATTAATTAATTATATTATTCTGTTTCGTGTTGCTTGAACTATTATTTAAACAAAACACCAAGACTTGTCTGTTCTATATTTTTCCTTTACCTGAGAACTTGATTATCTCACGATCCTGTAGAATATAGGACAGTGTATATTTGTGGCTATTAATTACAAATTTTTGTTTTTTGCGTTGGTTACTTATTTTTATTATGCTTGTGTGTTACAATTTGTGTTAAGTCTTGTCTGTGTGAATTTATTTGATTTGTTAAAAAAAAATGACAACTCATAGTTTTAACTTGGGTGTGTTTAATGGAAAATGAGAATTTTCAATATGGCAAAAAAAAAAAAAAAAAAAAAAAATGAAGGGAATTTTAGTTCAACAAAAAGTTTCTAAAGCTATAGATGATTCTTTTCTAATAACTGTTACTAATGAGCATAAAATGGAATTTGATGAGAAGCTAGCTTACACTTCAATAATTTTACACTTGTCTGATGCTGTTTTGAGAAAAGTTGGTAAACTTAACTCCACACAAAAACTTGGTTAAAGTTAGAAGAGCTGTATTTGTCAAGATCTACTCCTAACAAACTTTTTTTGCTTGAACAATTCTTTAGTTTTAAAATTGAATCTTCTAAAGATCTAGATGATAATTTGGATATATTTAACAAATGGTTCAATATATTGTTAATTGTGGTGAAACTGTGTCTGAGGAATATAAATCAATTATTTTGTTAAATGCTATACCTGAAACATATAGAGAGGTTAAAAGTGCAATTAAGTATGGTAGAAACACGTTAACACCTGAAATTGTCGTCGATTCTTTGAGAACTAAAGAGTTAGAATTAAAAACTGAAAGAATAGAAAAAAAGAGTTGGAGACGTCCATATGGTTAAGGGTACATCTCAATATAGGCAGGGTGGGAATCACGAGAATCAAAATAGTAGTGAGAGTGGTAAAAACAATGGTAAGGGCAAATCTAGACCAAAGTCTTGGTCAAAAGTAAGAAAATGATATGGCTGTGGTAAGACTAGTCATTTTATAAAAGATTGTTATTAAGAGAAAAACAAACAAAAAGAAAATAAAAGAGATGAAGTGAATTTGGTGTCTTCTAATTCTGATTTGAAACTCTGAGGTTTATGTTTTAATAAACTCTGTTGAATTAAATTTATCTGAGAAATCTCATTTGCATGAATGAACACTTGACTCTGGTGCATCTTTTCATGTTACATCACATAGAGAGTGGTTTGAAACTTTGCATGAAAGTGATTTAGGTCATGTTATTATGTGTGACAATTTAATGTGTAAAATTGTTAGAATTGGTGATATTTCTGTTAAATTTAATAATGACTGTGTGCTCACTTTAAAGGGAGTCAGATATATTCTTGAAATGACTAGAAATTTAATTGTAGTGGGTGAATTAGAAGAAATGAGTTTAATTGGTAAACTTGAAAACAAGATGCAAAAAATGACCAAATGAGCCCTTGTAATTTGTAAAGACATGAAAAGAAACGGTATTTATGTCACTGTAGGAGAAGCAATTAAAAATTCGAGTTTTTCAGTTTCTTCTGCCAACACAGATGACACACACAAGTGACACGGTAGATTAGCTCATGTGAGCAATAAAAGGCTTAAGCTCCTTAATGAAAAATGTGTTTTTGGTAAAGATTGTGTGTCTGATATGTCTTTTTGTGATCATTGTGTGTTTGGTAAACAACATGAATTGTCTTTCTCTTCGAGTGTTCATAAAATGAATACAATACTTGACTATGTGCAGTCTGATTTTTGGGGTCCTGCCAGTAATCTTACTTTGGGTAGGAAAAGATATTTTGTATCTATTCTTGATGACTATTCTAGGAGAGCATGAGTTTTTCTTTTAAAAGATAAATCGACTACGTTTGATAGCTTTAATAATTGGAGAAAAACGATTGAAAATATAACTGGTAAAAAGATAAAGTTTCTTCGGATTGACAATATACTAGAATTTTGCAATACTGAATTTGATAAGATGTGTGTTGAAAATGGAATAACAAGACACAAAAATGTTCCTTACACTCCTCAACAGAATGGGGTAGCTGAAAGGATAAATAGAACACTACTTGATAAAGTTAGATGCATGATGATTAGCTCTAATGTTCCTAATCATTTTGGGGTCAAGCGGTAATGACTGCTTGTTATTTAATTAATATTACTCTGTCTACTGCATTGAATGGTAATACTCCTAATGACAAATGGTATGGTAAATGTGTTGACTATTCTATGCTTCGTACTTTTGGCTGTGCTGCCTTTTCTCATCAAAGTGAGGAAAAACTTAAACATATAGTTAGAAAATCTGTTTTCTTAGATTGTCCTGAGGGAGTGAATGTATATAGGTTGTGGGATGGAAGCCAGAAGGGAGGGAAAGTTATAGTGAGTAGAGATGTTACATTCAATGAATTTGAAATGCCTTGTTTATGACCTGATTTAGAGAAATTAGGTGAAGATGAACAAGAGGGTGATAGTAGACAGTTGGAGACTATTAAGGTTATTACATATATCCCTAGTACCTCTAGTGAGGTGGAGGTTCAACAACTCAAAAGAGATGATATATGTGAGACTTTTGTTGAGGAATATTTAGATGAGGAAGATTCTTTAAGAGATTATCAATTGATAATAGATAGAGTGAGAAGACCTCATAGAGAGCCTCATAGATTTGGGTATGAGTCGGAGGTGGCATTCGCTTATGCTAGTTTTGAAGAATTAGTTGATAGGGAGCCAAGATCATATCAAGAGGTTTTTAAGAATGATCAATCAAATGAGTGGTTAGAGGCAATGAAGGAGGAGATGAGTTCTCTAGAGAAAAAATCAAACTTGAGATTTAGTTCCTAGACCTAAGTACAAATCTTTAGTAGGTTGTAAGTGGTACAAAATGTTTGATTTGTGGGTTCTTTCCATTGGTTTCAATAAAAGAAAATTTTATCATTGCTTATATTATCATTATAATAAAAATGACTGTGTTTCTTTTATTATATGTGGATGATATGTTGTTGATTGGTTCATCTATTATCTTAATTAATAAGATAAAAACTGTTCTAAGTGGAGAATTTGATATGAAAGACCTAGGTAAAGTAAAACGAATCCTAGGTATGGAAATTGAAAAGGATAGATCAAATTCATGGTTGCGGTTGCATCAAACATCTTATGTGTTAAAGGTGTTGAAATTTTTTGGCATGAATGAGAGTAAACCGGTTACTTTACCTTTAGCAAATCATTTTGTTTTGTCTAAAGATCAATCTTCAGTAAGTGATGAAGATGTGGAATACATGAATAGAATTCATTACTCTAATGCGACAGGCTCTATTATGTATTTGATGGTGTACACTAGGCCTGACCTTGTCTATGCTGTGAGCACACTTAGCAGGTTCATGTCAAATCCATGTATAAATAATTGGAAATCAGTTAAGTGAGTGCAAAGATATTTGAGAGGATATAGTGATACGGGCTTAGTATTTAAAAATAAATCTAAGGGTGTTGTGTTAAAGGGTTTTGTTGATGCTAATTATGCAGGTGACAGTGACAATAGAAAGTCTACTACATCATATGTGTTTACTTTATGTGATTCTTGTGTGAGTTGAAAATCTCAATTGCAGCATATAGTTGCTTTGTCCACTACAGAATCTGAGTACATTGCTACAACAAAAGCCATTAAAGAATCTTTGTGGCTTAAGGGTCTTCAAAATGAACTATGTGCTTTGGATGGTAATGTAACTGTATTCCCTGACAGTCAATCTGCTATACATCTATGTAAACTATTTTTCTTGAACGCACTAAACATATAGATATTCGAATGTATTTTATTTGAGATATTGTATCATAGGAACTGTTAGCCTTAAAAAGGTACTCTCTCAATTTATCACTCTGATATAGGAACAAAAGTGTTGTCCTTGGTAAAATTCAAGAGTGTTTATGTCTCTTGAATATTGATAAATGTTAGTAAATTTTCAATTTTCGAATTCCTTTTCTGATTAAATCACTAATTTTTTTTTCCTTGTTTAGGTAACATGAGGGGTGCAAGAATGAATTCTTTGGTACCAAATGTGGAGGATTGTTGGGTATTTTGTGCCAAACAATTCCCAAGGCAGTGATTAGAAATTAATCGTACTTAATTAGGCTTGTGCCTTAAATGAAATGTATGACCCAAGTTAATTTTAAACTAGTGTATCGAGTCATTGACCTGTTCAAATTGGAGAATCGTAGTTGTTGGGTTGTGGTTTGGATAACGGTCACTTTTGAAGTGTAATCAATTGGAGTTGCTCAAGTGATTGAGTTTGAACCGTCTTTATCCATGTGTTTAAAAGTTGTGGTCATTTATAAAAAATTTTACTTAAATAAAACTCTATCATTTGGTTATATATATATTCTATCCTATATACTAAAGAAAAGAGGAAGAAAAAGGATTCCAAACCTAAAACTACCCATCCCCACGTAAATTACAGTGGCTGCTCCTTTGTGGTCTCTTTTTGCAGCAGCTTGGTTGGTCCTTTTTGAATGGTTTCTTCCCTGCCATTGTTTATCCTTATGTAAGATTAATAATGACGAGCTCTCTTCTTAAAATTTCTTTGTGAGATTATTCTTTGTGCGTTGGTTGAGATTGTGATACACTTAGTGTGGGATTAGGGTATTTTTCTGAGCATTGGTAGATATGAAAAATCCATCTCTTTTAAATTAGTTTTGTTTCTTTATCTTTCACCAAAAACGATTTTGTATTTGTTATTCAAAACACTGTCAAAATCTGTCAATGGGGACGTGATTGCAATTAAATGAAAGGTTGATGATGTGTGGTAGTATAAAAATTGGTTGAGGGTAAATTAGTAACAAACTGCAAATGGATCAAAAGTTCAAATTAACCAATAAATTAATGCTACAAGTACCCCCCCTCCCCCTGCCCCTTCCTTTTTGATCGTTTTTGGTACGCAATACCACTGAACAATATTGTACAGTACAAGGGGTAATCCTGTCATGTGTGGTCTAAACCAGTGCCAAGAATGCCATTTGATTTTCATTATGTTCTGAAATATATATGCTCAACAGAAGAAAAGAAGCTGCTGTAATTTGAGCAGAAGTAGGAATACTGTACCTTGAGGGACCTGATATCCATTTTGTCTGAGGATTCTAAATTTTAGAGCTGTTGAATACAAATCCTTTTCGTTCTGATTATCGTAATCTTTATTAGTAATTAGATGTATATGATCCAATATTTTCTTTATTTTATCCTGAAAATGGTAGGAAACATCAAGCCTTTGCAAATTATCAATAAGCTCAAGTTGATCAGGCTGATCTTCCATTTCGCTGATGATAATTCTCATCTTTTCTTTCAGATTTTCAGCAAGTTCCACTTCCATGTACTCTTTTCCCTGCAGACATTTTCAGACACACAGCTGAACTTTATTTTCCAATAAATTTTGAAAATTTTCTTCTATAAAAGGAGCTAAAGATGAAAGGGTAGCTATTTTCTTTATCTTACCACATATGGAGAAGATATTGACTGCACATAATCGTCATCCCATATGCTTTGTTCATAGTTTCCAGTGTTAGAATTTAATCTACCGAAATTCATAAATATGGATGATTACATATCTATGACTTAAAACAATCATGCTGTAATTACCAAGATTAATACTGAAGCGGAAGCGTACCTGAATCCATGATTCTGTTTGATCGAACTGGGTTATGGTCTTCCAATTGATCCGTGGTTTTCTCCTTAGTGTCTCTTGTTGATGGGGATACAAAGAGTTATGAAAAGCCACGCTCAATTGGGGACCATGACCTGTATATATAACTGCAGGGCAGTTATTAAGTTTCAATATTGTTAAATTGGCCCCTCATCAATTTAAAACATTGTATCCGTCTCTACACTTTAATCTCATGACACTTAATACCCATTAGTCCAAAATAGTCTTTAGTGGATCACTTTATTGACTAAAACTTTAAGATAGCACCACACATTTTAATATATATATGTTTGGCCCCACATGTCGAATTTTATCCAACAATCTCTCACTGGGCCATACATGTATCCTTACAAATGTGCACAACCTTATGAGCTCAAAATTTTGCTATCACTGTTAAGGGTATTTCCAAACAATCTCGTCCATCAATCATATCAATGTAGGATCAAAGCGACTTTCGTTACATTAATCGTAACTAAATCCATCAATGGTCACATACACTAATACAACCAAATGACATAGATCAATCATGAGAGTGTAGTATGAAAATTACATGTTATGTGATCCAAACATGTCTATTTTCAATTGGTCCAACTTTATTTCTTAAGTGAGATCAATACCAAACATAATGTAACAGAATGGAATGAACTGAATACTTTATTTCTGTACAGAAAATTATCCAAATACACAAATGTGTCCAAAAACAAACATAAAGCAACCAAAATACAAACTCCCACTAAAACATGATATCCTCAAGAAATACAACACCCATACGAGCAGTGTGCTCATGAAAAACCTTGGGTGGTAATCCCTTAGTAAGCGGATCCGCAATCATGGAGTTTGTCCCAATATGCTCTATGGAAATCTGTCCATTCTGTACCCTTTCTTTCACAACCAGGAACTTAATGTCAATGTGTTTTGACTTAGTCGAACTCCTGTTGTTATTAGAATATAGCACTACAGAGTTATTGTCACAATATAACTTTAATGGTCTTTCAATGCCATTCAGAATGCGCAGCCCAGTGACAAAATTTCGCAGCCATATCCCATGATTAGATGCCTCATAACATGCTACAAATTCTGCTGCCATAGTGGAAGAAGCTACGAGTGTTTGCTTAGCACTCCTCCAGGATATAGCTCCTCCAGCTAGCAGATATATGCAGCCTGAAGTGGATTTTCTACTGTCTTGGCATCCCGCAAAATCAGAATCAGAATACCCTACGATCTCTAACTGATCCGATCTGCTATATGTAAGCATGCAATCTCTTGTTCTCTTCAAGTACCTCATAACCCTTTTTGCTGCTATCCAATGATTCATCCCAGGGTTACTTAAATATCTGCCCAGCATTCCAACAATGAATGCTATGTCTGGACGAGTACAAACCTGAGCATACATCAGACTCCCAACAGCTGATGCATAGGGAATCTTCTGCATTTCCTTAACTTCAAGATTATTTTTCGGGCACTGATTGAGACTGAATTTGTCTCCCTTAGCAACAGGGGTGTCCCCTGGTTTACTATCCTGCATGCCAAACCTTTTAAGAACTTTATCGATATAGCTCTTTTGTGACAATCCAAGAATACCGCGAGAGCGATCCCGGTGTATCTGAATCCCTAATACAAAAGAGGCGTCCCCAAGATCTTTCATCTCAAAATTCTTTGACAAAAAACTCTTGGTTTCGTGCAACATGCCTATATCATTAGTGGCAAGCAGTATGTCGTCAACATACAAAACCAGGAAAATATGCTTACTCCCACTGAACTTGTGATATACACAATCATCAACAATATTTATCTCAAAACCAAACGAGATAATCACTTGATGAAATTTGTAGTACCACTGACGGGAAGCTTGCTTGAGTCCATAGATAGATTTCTTTAATTTGCAAACCATATTCTTCGAGTCTCCTGACACGAAGTTTTCTGGTTGCACCATATAAATCGTTTCATCAATGTCTCCATTGAGAAACGCTGTCTTAACATCCATCTGATGTAACTCAAGATCAAAATGTGCAACAAGTGCCATGACTGTCCTGAAAGAGTCTTTCGTTGAAACCGGAGAGAAAGTCTCTTTGAAGTCAATGCCTTCCTTTTGTGTAAAGCCTTTAGCTACAAGACGAGCCTTATATCTTTCCACATTACCTTTCGAATCCCGTTTGGTTTTAAAAATCCATTTACAACCAATGGGCTTCGCACCTTCTGGTAATGGGACAAGATCCCAAACTTTATTGTCTTGCATAGACTTGTACTCCTCATTCATGGCATCAATCCACTTTTGAGAATCAGAACCCTTCATGGCCTGATGGAAGTTGATTGGATCATTTTCTATCATTCCATTATTTTCCTCATGTTCTTGGAGAAATACTATAAAATCATCAGAAATAGCATTTTTCCTTTCTCGAGTGGATCTCCTTAATGGTATTGGTTCTTGAGGTTGTTGAGTTTGTACTTCTGGAATGGTGGGAGGTTCTTCAACATTATCTTGCTGAGGTTCCGGATATACTTCTTGATCAATGACAGGTACAGAGACCTGCACATTGTCAAAAGTAATAGTAGGAATCGAATTCGATCCTTCCTCAGTTTTTTCCTCAAAGACAATGTCTCTAACCTTATTTCTCCCCCCAAACTCAACATCCTCAAAAAATGTTGCAGTTCCCATTTCAAAAATTGACTTAAGTGTGGGATTATAAAATTTGTAGCCCCTTGATCGCTCAGAATAACCAATAAAATAGCTGCTCACAGTTTTGGAGTCCAATTTATTTTCATGTGGCCTATAAGGCCTAGCCTCAGCTGGACATCCCCAAATGTGGAAATGCTTTAGAACAGGTTTTCTGCCTGTCCAAAGCTCATAAAGTGTTTTAGCAGCAGATTTAGTTGGTACTCTATTCAGAATATAAGCTGCAGTCTTTAATGCTTCTCCCCAGAGTGATTTTGGTAAAGTAGAATGACTAATCATACTCCTTACCATGTCCTTAAGAGTCCTGTTTCGTCTTTCAGCTACACCATTCATGCTAGGTGATCCTGGCATGGTGTACTGTGGGACGATTCCACATTCCTCTAGGAATTTAGCAAATGGTCCTGGACGTTGTTCACCTGAACCGTCATATCTGCCGTAGTACTCACCACCACGATCAGACCTAACGCTTTTAATTCTTTTGTTGAGTTGATTCTCAACTTCAGCTTTGAAAGCCTTGAACATGTCCAGTGACTCAGATTTTTTATGAATAAGATATAGATGCCCATAACGTGAGTAATCGTTTATGAATGATATAAAATATTGTTGACCATTCCAAGAAGCCGTAGGGAATGGTCCACAAATATCTGTGTGTATCAATTCTAAGACGTCCGAAGTTCTATTGGCACCTAACCTTTTTGTTTTGGTCTGTTTTCCCTTGATACAATCAATACAAACATCAAAGTCCGTAAAGTCCAGGGAATCCAAAATGCCATCTGACACAAGTCGTTCAACTCTTGTTTTTGAGATGTGACCTAAGCGCTTGTGCCATAGTTTTGCCGAATTTTCTTTATTTAATTTTCGCTTAGTACCACGTGATTCCACATGCAAGGTTTCATTATATGACGCAATAGTATCAAGCAAATATAAGTTATCGTATGAACATAATGAACCAGTACCAACAATATTTGAATTTAAAGAAAGACTAAACTGACAATTTCCAAATGAACAATGATATCCAAATTTGTCCAATAAGGAAATAGAAACCAAATTCCGTCTAAACGACGGTACAACAAAAGTGTCTTTCAAATCCAAATAAAAACCAGTTCCTAACAATAACCTAAAAGTGCCTATTGCTTCAACTTCCACCGATTTTCCGTCGCCCACAAAGATGAATCTTTCAGCATCATTTGGCTTTCGGCAGAACAGGCAACCCTGCATAGAAACACTTATGTGAGTAGTAGCACCAAAATCTAACCACCAAGTGTTTCTAGGTACTGAAGCTAAATTAACCTCAGAACAGACCAAATTAAGAAATGTACCTTTCTTTGCACGCCAAGCGTTATATTTGGTACAATCCTTCTTTAAATGTCCAGGCTTCTGGCAAAAGAAACAACCCTCTTTGTCTTTATGTGGTTTCTTTTGTTCTGGACCCTTAGCAACTTCATATTCTGTTTTTCTTTTCTTGCCCTTATCTTTGGAGGAACTTGCCAAATTAGCAATTTCAGTTCTGTCCTGCTTCAACCTTTCTTCCTCTTGCACACAATAAGAAATGAGCTCATTTAGAGTCCATTTCTCCTTTTGACAGTTGTAACTGACCTTAAATTGATTGAAATGTGTAGGAAGCGATATTAATACTAAATGCACGAGCAAGTCATCAGACAAGTCGAGCTTTAGTGCCTTAAGTTTTGAAGCAGTATGAGACATCTGCATGATGTACTCCCTTATGTTCCCCTTGCTTTTATACTTCATTGAAATCAAGCTTTGCAGAAGCGTGCTTGTTTCAGCCTTATCGTTTTTCGCAAAACGCTTTTCAATTTCAGCAAGGAATTCTTTGGCATCAGTTACCTCCTCAGATACTGCGCCCCTAAAGGCTTCTGGAATGCCGCGCTTAATGATCATAAGACTCATGCGATTTGAGCGTTCCCACTTCTCAAAGTTCTTCCTGTCATCAGGTGAACTTACATCCGTAAGAGAAGCAGGTTTCTCAATCCTGAGAGCAAGGTCGAGATCCATGCAGCCGAGAACAATTAAAACGTTCTCTTTCCAATCTTTGAAGTTTGACCCATTAAGCATGGGGATTGAATTGATATTTGCAGATATTGTGGAAGTGGATGAATGAGCTGTATAGAGAAAGAGATAGAAATAGCTTACATTAGTACTTTATTATGCAAATAATAATTTCAAATATATTGGTAAGGCCCATCACAAGATACCTAGCACAACATCAATATTTAGTCTTTGGACAGAAACATTGACTTGTAAGTGGTACCTCAATGCAGCAATCAAACACTGACAATAAGACATGTCAATCAATAAACCTTTCTTTGGACCGATTTATTGATCACACGTTAAACCAAATAATCGTCACGCGTTTATCACCACAGGTTCATGTGAAATTCCAGCCAAACATTGACCTTCCTTTGGGCCGATCAATATCCGCATGAACAGCACACACACAAAACCTTCTAATATTCTAAGTGAATTAATTTCCACAAGAGAGGTTACTTTGGCAACATGTTGTTTCAATTAATTCACTTTGGAATATTATATTTCTCAAAAGAGTCCATCATACCAAAATTTGAACCTGAATTAACTGTTTTTGCATATCTTTAAAACTTTAGGATTTGAATTTTTAAAGTTCAAAGCTTTAGGATTAAGTAATCATTAAGTTGGAGGGTTAGATTGTAATTTAATTAAACTTGATTGGCCAATTATGAAAAATTTTAAGCTTGAAGGACTAAATTGCAATTTTACCAAAACTTTAGTGGCCAATTAATTAAAATCTTAAACTTTAGGGACTGAATCATAAAATTCAGAACTTTAAGGGCCCAACTTAAGTGATTACTAAAACTGTAGGGACTTATTTTATAAATTCAGAAGTCTAAAGGGCCAACTTAAATGAATTTAAAACTTTAGGATTTAAATTAAATGAGGAATGACCATGAGGACCATAGGTTAAATAAACCAAATTTTTACAAATTACAAAGAAGCCCTTTAGAAGTTCTAATTTCCGAAGGAGGTCCCTTGGCCAAAAAACAAAAAAACGCGACAGCTAGGGTTGAAACCCTAGCTGCTGCCGCCGCCATCGTAACCCGAAGATGGCGCCGCGGAAATCGCGGCGCCACTGCCGGCGTTGACCAGCCTGCAGCGCCATCTCCGGCGCTGCAGTTTTTTTTTTTTTTTTTTTTTTTTACTTCACGGCAGCGTCGCTGGCAGCGACGCTGCCATCCCGCCGCAGCGCCATCTCCGGCGCTGCGTGTCCCGTTCTCCAACGACGGCAAACAATCAACCAAGATCCAACAACCAACAACAAAATCCGACAATTAAGAAACCCATATTCAAAACCGACCACAATCATAAAATCCCAATTCGAAAATCCATACAGATTGCAAAAAAATGAAATCCCATATTCTTTAGAATATATATATGCATGTATATATTGAAACTGGAATCATGCATTTTAATTAACCCAAAAAAACGATGAAATCATATACATATACACAGAATCCGAGGGAAAACAAAATTGGCTGAGTCCACAATTTCAATTAAAATCTTTATTGCCAATTTGTCCAAAAGCACGATGCATATTATAAATTAATATTACCAAAATTTCAGAAAATACGCATCATGTCCATATAAATACTGATCTGATAATACAACATGAAGGTGTCTCTGATACCACTTGTTAGAATTTAATCTACCGAAATTCATAAATATGGATGATTACATATCTATGACTTAAAACAATCATGCTGTAATTACCAAGATTGATACTGAAGCGGAAGCGTACCTGAATCCATGATTCTGTTTGATCGAACTGGGTTATGGTCTTCCAATTGATCCGTGGTTTTCTCCTTAGTGTCTCTTGTTGATGGGGATACAAAGAGTTATGAAAAGCCACGCTCAATTGGGGACCATGACCTGTATATATAACTGCAGGACAGTTATTAAGTTTCAATGTTGTTAAATTGGCCCCTCATCAATTTAAAACATTGTATCCGTCTCTACACTTTAATCTCATGACACTTAATACCCATTAGTCCAAAATAGTCTTTAGTGGATCACTTTATTGACTAAAACTTTAAGATAGCACCACACATTTTAATATATATATGTTTGGCCCCACATGTCGAATTTTATCCAACATCCAGATCTCAAGTTTAAATCTTGTATTTTGTGCCAAACAAGACCAATTTGCCCTTGATTCATATACAAAATTGAAACCAGCTTGGATTGAATTTTGGGTAAGTTTATTATAAAAAATTGTGCCAAAAGTAGGTAGAATAAGGGTAAGTTTACAATTATAAAAAATAACAGTAATTTTTTTCAGAATATTTTTATACACTAAGAAATGTTTCCTATAACGACGACAAAAGTTGTTATAGATCGAAAAATCGTTGTTATAATGTTACAGCGACAACAAAATCGTTGCTTTAGGCTTGTAGTTAAAGTTTTATTGCGACGATATTTTTTCGTTGCTATAGTCATATAGTTTCTTTGTCGTTGCTATAGGACTCAAATTTTTTTAGTAATTAAACAAAATTAGTTCCATATACTTGGGACTCCTAACTCAACCCGCCAACTATTGACTTGAAACTCGACCCACCAAGTTTTGTCAAGTATTTTTATTTTAGAACGATTGAAATGTGATTTGAATCCTTGACTTAGAGATTGTAAAGTTATAACCAAACCATTGGAGACAAATAAAAAAAGCTGCAAAGCTTCCGTCATTTTCCAAAACAATAGCGACTAAATTGATTTATAGAGACGAGAAATGTCGTCGCCATAACTCTTCCCATACTATTGCGATGACATGAATGTGTCGTCATATCCTATAGTGACGACTGAAAAGTTGCCGCTATTTGTTGTCATTGTTGCTGTTATTTCTTGTATTTCTTGCAGTGATACCGTTTTTTCTCCCGAAAATGTTCTTCAAGTATGGTCCTAGAAATCCTTTAGAAAAGTGCATTTTACATCTATAACCGAGTAGTCGAATGAATTTGTTAATCAAATGATTTATTGTGGAATTTATCATGTAGAATTATGACGAAATGCCGACTTGTTGGCATTCCATTTCTAATTGTTGTAAACTTTACCATATATCCTATTTGAATCCTCACATTTGCCAACTGTTAATTCTTCACTGTAGTCACATTTACTCAGATAGCATTGATAAAGAAAAATAATTTCATCTAGTTTCGCCTCCAGCTTACATGATTCCTTGTCATATCCACGTAGAGGTCGAGCTGACCTTAATAAAATGGCGAACGAAGCACCTAATCATTTGAGATTGTTGTGAAATAACAAATACTAAATCGTTTTGGTGAAAGATAAAGAATCAAAAATCACACTAAGTTAAAGAAATTTTAATGGACACAAAGAGATGTTTTTCATATCTACCGAGGCTCAGAAATTTACCCTAATCCCACATTAGGTATAACACAATCTCAACCAACGCACAAAGGAAAATCTCACAAAGAAATTTGTGGAAGAGAGCTCGCCATTATCACTGAAACAATGGCAGGGAAGAAAACCATTCAAAAAGGACCAACATAGAAGCTGCAGAGAGAGACCACAAAGGAGCAGCCACTAATTCACGTGGGGTGGGTTGGGTAGTGTTTAGGTTTTTGGACTCCTTTTCTATTTTCCTCACTTTATCACTTTAGTCTATAGGATAATATATATAACCAAAGGGTAGAGTTTTATTTAAGTAAAACTCTTAAAAGATAACCACAACTTTTAAACACATGGATAACTTTGGTTCAAACCCGATCACTTGAGCAACTCCAATTGGTTACACCTCAAAAGTGACCGTTATCCAAACCAACCCAACAACCACGATTCTCCAGTTTGAACGGGTCAATGACTTGATATACCATTGTGGGATTAACTTGGGTCGTACACTTCATTTAAGGCACAAGCCTAATTAAGTACGATAAATTATCCTCATTGCCTTGGGGGGATTGTTTGGCACAAAATACCCAACAATCCTCCACCTTTGGTGCCAAAGAATCCATTCTTGCACCTCTCTTGTTACCTAAAACAAGAAAATAAAAATTAGTGAATTAAATAGAGAGGGAATTCGAAAATTGAAAATTCACTAACCTTTATCAATATTCAAGAGACTTAAACAACTCTTGAATTTTACCAAGGGCAACACTTTTGTTCCCATATCAGAGGGATTAAATTGAGAGAGTACCTTTTCAAGGTTAACAGTTCCCTGTGATACAATATCTCGAATAAAATGCATTCGAATATCTATATGCTTAGTGTGTTCATGAAAAACAGGATTTTTACATAGATGTATAGCAGATTGACTGTCAGAGAACACAGTTACATTACCATCCAAAACACACAGTTCATTTAGAAGACCCTTAAGCCACAAAGACTCTTTAATGGCTTCTGTTGTAGCAATGTACTCAGATTCTGTAGTGGACAAAGCAACTATATGCTGCAATTGAGATTTTCAACTCACACAAGAATCACATAAAGTAAACACATAAGAAGCAATAGACTTTCTATTGTCTCTGTCACCTGCATAATCAACATCAACAAAACCCTTTAACATAACACCCTCAGATTTATTTTTAAATACTAAGCCCGTATCACTAGATCCTCTCAAGTATCTAAGCACCCACTTAAGTGCTTCCTAATGATCTAGACCTGGATTTGACATGAACCTGCTAAGTGTGCTCACAGCATAGGCAAGGTCAGGCCTAGTGCACACCATCAAATACATAATAGATCCTATAGCATTAGAGTATGGAATTCTATTCATGTATTCCACATCTTCATCACATACTGGAGATTGATCTTTGGACAAAACAAAATGATTTGCTAAACGTAAAGTAACAGGTTTACTCTCATTCATGCCAAATTTTTTCAACACCTTCAACACATAAGATGTTTGATGCAACCGCAACCAAGAATTTGATCTATCCCTTTCAATTTCCATACCTAGGATTCGTTTTGCTTTACCTAGGTCTTTCGTATCAAATTCTCCACTTAGGGCAGTTTTTATCTTATTGATTAAGATAATAGATGAACCAATCAACAACATATCATCCACATATAATAAAAGAAACACAGAGTCATTTTTATTATGATGATAATATAAGCAATGATCAAATTTACTTCTATTGAAATCAATAGAAAGAACAAACGAATTAAACCTTTTGTACCACTGTCTAGGGGACTGTTTTAAGCCATACAACGATCTTTTAAGGTGACACACATGATCAGGTTTTAACTTATCTTCAAAACCTTGAGGTTGATTCATGAAAATATTTTCTTCAAGTTCGCCATGTAAAAAAGCAGTTTTCACATCAAGTTGTTCAAGTTCCCAGTCAAAATAAGCAACCAATGCAAGCATGACTCTAATAGTAGTATACTTAACAACCGGCGAGAAAATTTCATTATAATCTACTCCCTCCTTTTGTGTGAACCCCTTAGCTACTAACCTAACTTTAAACCTTAAAGGATCATCCTTAGTGGTACCCTCTTTGACCTTAAAAATTCACTTACAACCTACTAAAGATTTGTTTTTAGGTCTATGAACTAAATCCCAAGTTTGATTTTCTCTAGAGAACTCATCTCTTCATTCATTGCATCTAACCACTCATTTGATTGTTCACTCTTGAAAGCCTCCTGATATGATCTTGGCTCCCTATCGACTAATTCTTCAAAACTAGCATAAGCGAATGCCACCTCTGACTCATACCCAAATCTCTGAGGCTCTCTATGAGGTCTTTTCACTCTATCTCTTATCAATTGATAGTCTCTTAAAGAATCTCCCTCATTTAAGTATTCCTCAACAACAGTCTCACCTATCTCATCTCTCTCAGGTTGCTGAACCTCCACCTCACTAGAGGTACTAGGGATATGTGTACTAACCTTAATAGTCTCCAACTGTCTACTATCACCCTCTTGTTGATCTTCACCTAATTTCTCTAAATCAGGTCCTAAACAAGGCATTTCAGATTCATTGAATGTAACATCTCTACTCACTATGACTTTCCCTCCCTTTTGGCTTCTATCCCACAACCTATATCCCTTCACTCCCTCGGGATAACCTAAGAAAACACATTTCCTAGCTCTAGATTCAAGCTTTCCCTCACTTTGATGAGAAAAACTAGCACAGCCAAAGGTACGAAGCATAGAATAGTCAGCACATTTACCATACCATTTTTCATGAGGAGTATTACCATTCAAAGTAGTAGACAGAGTAATATTAATCAAATAACAACCAATTTGTTGTTTACCAAGCACACAATGGTCACAGAAAGGCATATCAGACACACAGTCTTTACCAAAAACACCTTTTTCATTAAGGAGCTTAAGCCCTTTATTGCTCACATGAGCTAATCTACCGTGCCACTTGTGTGTGTAATCTGTGTTGGCAGAAGAAACCGAAAAACTTGAGTTTTTAATTACTTCTCCTATAGTGACATAAATACCATTTCTTTTCATGCCTTTACAAATTACAAGAGCTCCTTTGGTTATTTTTAGCATCTTGTTTTCAATTTTACCAATTAAACCCATTTCTTCCAATTCACCCACTGCAATTAAATTCCTAGTCATTTCAGGAATATATCTGACTCCCTTTAAAGTGAGCACACATCCATTATTAAATTTAACAAAAATATCACCAATTCCAACAACTTTGCATGTTAAATTGTTACACATAATAACATGACCTAAATCACTTTCATGCAAAGTTTCAAACCACTCTCTATGTGATGTAACATGAAAAGATGCACCAGAGTCAAGTATCCATTCATGCAGATGAGATTTCTCAGATAAATTCAATTCAACAGAGTTTATTAAAACATAAACTTCACTGGGATCCAAATCAGAATTAGAAGACACCAAATTCACTTCATCTCTCTTGTTTTCTTTCTGCTTGTTTTTCTCTTTATAACAATCTTTTATGAAGTGACCTGTCTTACCACAACCATAGCATTTTCTTACATTTGACCTAGACTTTGATCTAGATTTGCCCTTACCTTTGTTTTTACCACTCTCACTACTGTTTTGATTCTCGTGATTCCCACCCTGCGTGTATTGAGATCTACCCCTAACCAAATGGACGTCTCCAACTCTTTTTTCTAGTCTTTCAATTTTTAATTCTAACTCTTTACTTCTCAAAGAATCAACGACAATTTCAGGTGTTAACGTGTCTCTACCATACTTAATGGCACTTTTAACCTCTCTATAGGTTTCAGGTATAGCATTTAACAAAATAATTGCTTTATATTCCTCATACACAATTTCACCACAATTAACAATATCTTGAACCAATTTGTTAAGTATGTCCAAATTATCATCCAGATTTTTTGAAGAGTCAATTTTAAAACTAAAGAATAGTTCAAGCAAAAAAAGTTTGTTAGGTGTATATTTTGACAAATACAGCTCTTCTAACTTTGACCAAAGTTTTTGTGTGGAATCAAGTTTACCAACTTTTCTCAAAACAGCATCAGACAAGTGTAAAATTATTGAAGTGTAAGCTAGCTCGTCAAATTCCATTTTATGTTCATCAGTAACAGTTATGGCAAAATAATCATCTATAGCTTTATAAACTTTTTGTTGAACCAAAATTCCTTTCATTTTTTGTTGCCAGATTGAAAAATCTCCTTTTCCATTAAACACACCCAAGTCAAAACTATGAGTTGTCATTTTTAACAAATCAAACAAATTCACACAGACAAGACTTAACACAAATTGTAACACACAGCCACAATAAAATAAGTAACCAATGCAAAAAACAGAAATTTGCAATTAATGGCCATAAATATACACTGTCCTATATTCCACAGGATTCCATGAGAATCAGGTTCTCAGGTCAAGGGAAAATATAGAACAGGCAAGTCTTGGAGTTTTGTTAAAATAATGGTTTAAGCAACACAAAGCAGAATAATCTAATTAACAAATAATTAAACCAACAAAAAAAATTTCAGACAGATAAACAAACCACAGAAAACAGCAAAGCAGTTTGCTACCGGCAAGGTAGCTATTCTCAACACGTAATCTCAAACAATTAATAGCAGTTTGCTACCGGCAAGGTAGTTATTCTTGACTGAAATATTAAAAGTGGATTAGATGTTACCGAAGAGATGTGAATTTTTATTTTAATTGGAGGTCCACTATGAACCTGCAGAAACAGCAATCACCAACGAACCACCAGGGGCAAAAGTATCCAGATTTTAGCACACTGGACACAGGAACGAACCAACACCACCAGTAGGTCTAAAATTCCACGAGGAACAATCCGCCTCTTTGCCCGGAGTTCTACCGCCGTCGCACGCACCTCCAAGCGCCACCAACAACTATGCATGTGACCTTCACGCGCCGCCACTACAGTATCCCACGCGCCACACGTGCCAATCAGGTAGCTTCGCCTCGACGTCAGGAGTCTAACGGTACTACCCACGCACCTTAACTCCGACCGGTTAGCCTCCCACGAAGGTTTTTAGTCTCGGTTATTTGAAAAACACCCAAAAAATCTCTCTTTTGATTTCTAATCTTACCACCTAACCCAAGCTTTGATACCAATTTGTTGTGAAATAACAAATACTAAATCGTTTTGGTGAAAGATAAAGAATCAAAAATCACACTAAGTTAAAGAAATTTTAATAGACACAAAGAGATGTTTTTCATATCTACCAAGGCTCAGAAATTTACCCTAATCCCACTCTAGGTATAACACAATCTCAACCAACGCACAAAGGAAAATATCACAAAGAAATTTGTGGAAGAGAGCTCGCCATTATCACTGAAACAATGGCAGGGAAGAAAACCATTCAAAAAGGACCAACATAGAAGCTGCAGAGAGAGACCACAAAGGAGCAGCCACTAATTCACGTGGGGTGGGTTGGGTAGTGTTTAGGTTTTTGGACTCCTTTTCTATTTTCCTCACTTTATCACTTTAGTCTATAGGATAATATATATAACCAAAGGGTAGAGTTTTATTTAAGTAAAACTCTTAAAAGATAACCACAACTTTTAAACACATGGATAACTTTGGTTTAAACCCGATCACTTGAGCAACTCCAATTGATTACACCTCAAAAGTGACCGTTATCCAAACGAACCCAACAACCACGATTCTCCAGTTTGAACGGGTCAATGACTCGATATACCATTGTGGGATTAACTTGGGCCGTACACTTCATTTAAGGCACAAGCCTAATTAAGTACGATAAATTATCATCATTGCCTTGGGGGGATTGTTTGGCACAAAATACCCAACAGAGATCAATCTAAACAAACCTGGGTCATAAAGCCTAACATAAATGATAGCCTGGGACACTTGGGAGACTGCTGTTATATCCCTACCTTGAGAGAAGGCTTATTCATGTCCATGCAATGGCCACATGGCAGCTCAAACTTATGTAAACCATGTGGATGTTCGTGCTTGTGGGCACGTCAACCCTGCTAAAGAAGGCCTTAGTCAGCAAACTAGAAATGTAGGTTGAAGCTTTTGAATTTCAAGAAGAAGCATAGGCCAGAGATAAGGAAAAGGGTCCAGAGTGTATAGGCCCGTAGCTATACATAGCCCTTAACTACTCGCTGTTGCAGTTTGTAAATATTAGTTTAAGTTGTAAAAGAACCTTGCCGTTTGTAAATACTTATTATGATTCTTCATCTTTTAAACTTCTATTCATATCACTTAGATTTTTCTTACTTAAGCTATTACAGGGAGTAGTTGGTATTCGATGTATTGTCAAGCTCACTGGTGTTCGACCCCTGCACCAGCAATTGTAATTTACTACTTTCTTTAAACATTGAGTAAGCTATTTTCAATGCATTCAAATCTTATGTTACAAAGGGTTTTTTTAAATTGTCTTTCGTTTTCGAATCGATTGAGAATAGATAAAAGGTAGGCTAGCGGACTAGACTACTATAGTACGGTGCGCCTTTTTATGCTAGAAAGAAAGGTGTCACCATGATAGTTGGTATCAGAGCTTCAACTCAAGACCCTAGATAAGAAAGCGATGAATCTAAATGCATTACACACCAATGAGATATGGAGGATCACAAAAAGAAAACTAAACATCACATGGATGCGCTTGATGGGCCAACTACTAGGTTAAGTTATACCGTTGAGACCCTTGAGGAAAAGGTCGAGGTGAAAGAAGTGGACATCCGTGATTGGATGAAAGTCGCATGATTTATGCAGTGATTATTGATGCTACTGCAATTATTCTCGATCAATGGGAAAAATTGAAACTTTGAGACTTCAATTTCGGATACTTCAACGTGTAGTTGGAAATAGAATAGTCCCTACACAAGAGTATGCTCATAAGCTCAAAATCCCAGACTCGCGCACCTACGGAGGAATGCACTATGCAAATGAAGTCGAAAATTTCCTATTTGATATGGAACAATACTTTATTGAGACTACTATTGAAGACGAGGCTAGAAGGGTGTTGATAGCTATCATGTATCTAGGTAAGTCAATTTGGAATCAATTTTATTCTAAAACATATGTGAATGGACAAGCTCCGGCCAATTTTGTTGTAGAGTTCACCAACTGTCCCTCAATGGAAGTAGACAAGGACGAGCCCGAGCTATAGTCGCGAACACTATTTATGGACAGGGCATCGGACGAATCTGGATTAGGCTCACGTATTGTACTAATCAGCCCAAAATGGCATTGTGTGAATTGTGCATTGAGATTTTGATTTAAGGCTTCCAACAATGAAGCTAAATATGATGCACTATTAGCTAGGTTGAGGCTTACAAATGAGATATATGTGAAATGGCTAAGTATCAACACACCCTTGCTTAGATGGTGTTGGTAAAAAAAGAACATTCTCCGCCATATCTCTAAAGGAATTTGTAGAAATCATATGGGAGGATACGACTTGGTGCAGAGATACTGGGATAAGGGCGTTATTGGTCAACGATGAAGAATGAAGCACTTGAGTATGTAAGAATGTGTGACAAGTGTCAAAAATTCACGACGATGACTTCAACCCCAATAAATAACTATTGTAAGCAGTCCACGGCCATTTGTGAAATGAGGAATAGACCTTATAAGCCCCTTGCCCAAATGAAGAGCTAGTGCAAAATTTGGGATTATTTTACTAAGTAGGTTGAGGTCGTACTATTTTCCTTAATCACCAAGGCCTACACCACCAGGTTTATATGGAAAAATATCATATGTTGCCCCCAGGGCATATCCCCAGTGGCAAAGGAGAGGGATGGTAAGTGCTCAGCGCGTCCAAGTGCAGGGTTCGAATCCTGAAATACTGGATTTGTTCCTTGTGAAAAGCGAGAGTCATTGAGATTTGCTCATGCTTACACAATTCCCTCCACCCTGGCTGCTGGGAGGCACATCCTGCGATTTACCTCTCCCATGTGGCTCCAGGGCAGGGGTGGTGGGGGGGCCTCTTGGGGTTGGGGGTTATCAACCTTTTACGATAAAAAAAAAAAATATCATATGTCAGTTCAGGATACTCTATTCCTTGGTCTCCGACAATGGAATTTAGTTCAAGAGCAAAAACTCAAAAAAATGTGCAAAGTGTTAGACATACACAATAATTTTTCCCCCCCCAAATTATCCCCAGGCAAATGGGTTAGGTAAAAGCCGCTAACAAATCCATCAAGTACTCTTTGAAGAAGAAGCTAGGCACTTTGAAAGGCAGATGGGTTGGCGAGCTCTCCCAAGTACTTTGGACATACCGTACCACTAGTCGAACGGCTAGAGAGACCTCTTTTCAATGACCTATGGAGCTTAGACAATGATATTAATTGAGTGTATCTTTTCCAAAACATATGTACTTCAACGAAATCACCAACTACGAAGATTGGATAATGGGATTGGACATCCAGGAAGAAAAACGTAGGCATCGCAAGTGAGCCTGGCTGCATGCAGAGAAAAATGTAACTTGTAATCCCAGCAAGTATTTTTTTTTCATGTACTTATTTTTTCAGATATATTCTTCAGTTTGTGTAACTTGTAATCCCAAGGCTTCTCCCAAGTTTATAGTTTTCCTCATGGTTCTCCTCTCAATTCCTCCATTGCCTTTTCTCATCATTGTAGCAAATTCCCAAGCTTTAATCAATGTATGAACAACAATGCGTATGCACAAGTATAATTCGAACTACATATGAAATTTGAGTTGAAACTTGAATTAAACTAATTTTAATTGAGTCTAAACAATTTTGTGTTGGAGCTTGGGATTCTTGGACAAATGTTTCAAAAAAGACAATTTGAGTTGTGGACTTGGGCTTAGGCCATTTTAGATTGAGATTATTTAGATTATGTATTGGGGCTATTCACAAAATGAGTGCAAAGTGATTAATGTCAAAGAGCAGAAAAAAAATAAATAAATAATTGTAGGCCAGCCTAGTCCAAACCCGACTGGCACGGCGGGCTAGCCGGGTGGGGCCATCTAGGCCCGATTTTGTTCGGGCTAACCTGTCCCAAAATCCGGGTTATATGGGCTTGCCCATCTAGCCGGCTTGTTTTGCCACCTCTAGACATAAAGTTGTAATTAAAAATAAAAACAATTTTAAAAATAAAAAATAAACAAGAATTTTTTTTACTATCACCTTTCAAAAATTTATGTTATCCTATCCACTTCAATTAGATGGATCAACTTTAAAATTGGGTGATTATATTGACACTACATTTTTGTTTGTTGTACTACATTTTAATTGTACTAAAAGTCTCCAATCTTTGCTTATTATTGTATTTATACCCCCCAACTCTTTTTACCGTCATATTCTTATTGCCAACCTTTCATTAATAGGTGGTTATATTGCCACCATAATTTTTCATAAATGCACAACGTTTTAATGATATTAAAGGTCCCAACTTTTATCCATTCTCATATTTATGTATTTAACTTTTTTAATTAGATTCTTGTCATTAACTTTCTATTAATTACTACATCTTGTCCATAATGACGATTTTTATCTAATAATTATTATCGTACTGTAAAATGAGAGACAAATATTTTATCAATATTTTGTATTTATTTAATTATTTTTACTTATTTAAAAATATGAGGGACAAATACATCATTTTACTCTCTCTTCACAAAATTTTTGAATAAAAATCATCATCAGGAATAAAATGTGTTAATTAATAGAAGGTTGATAATAAGAATGCAATGACAAAAAATCGAGGACATAGATGTGATAATGAGTAAAATTTATGGACTTTTCATGCAATTAAAATATAGTGTACCTATAAAAGATGTAGTGTCAATATATCTATCATTCATTAATTAGCACATCTTATTCTTAATTACAGTTTCCGTCCAAATAAAATTGTTAAGAAGGCGTAAAAAGACATTTTCGCTATCTCATATTTTTAAATAAGAAAAAAATATAAAAATTTAATAAAATATTTGACCTTATTTCAAAACACGGTAGTAGAATATTTGGACATAAATTGTTATCAAAGATAAGATACGCTGATTAATGGAAGGTTGATGATAAAATTGCAACCAAAAACGTTGAGGAGATAAGTGCAATAATGAGCAAGGATTGAAAACTTTCAGTGCAATAATGAGCAAGGATTGAAAACTTTCAGTGCAATTACAATGTGATGTAATAAACAAAAATTATAATGTCGATACAATTGTCCTTCAAAATTTTAAAGGAAAGAGAAATTCAATTATATTAAAATATTAGTAATTTTACGTAAAATTATCTCAAAAAATAAAAAATGAAAAAGCTTGTACATGTTTGGTTTTGGCACTGTTGTCGTGGATTTTGTTTTAGTTCTTTTTCAATTATTTGAGCACTAATTCGAACTTTATTGTTTTATAATTATTTTAGTTTATTTCAGTGTTTGAATTGTTTCTTTTCAGGCCTTAGCATGCGAAGCATAAGACACTGGTATCTAATTTCAACTGATTCAGAAATTGAATGCACTTTTCATCGTAGGCAAAGAGAGGCAAGAAAGACACACCAAAAAGACCAAAAACAGCAAGACACCATGAATAACAATGAGATTGCTCTGGCAGGACGAGAGAATAGAGAGATATTTAAGAAAATATGTTAGTGAGAGGTTTTAGCAATTAATGAAGAAAAATATGCCAGTGAGAGATTTTAGCAATCAATAAAAAAAATATGCTAGTGGGAGATTTTATGACTCTGCAGACCATCCAGAGTCAATCTAGCATTGTCTACCTACCTTTTGGGCAGCCAAACTTCCAGTTGAAAACTAATGTCATTCATCTCTTTTAGAATGGACATTAGTTCTATGGTAAGACTGACGAGAATCCACATACACATATTTCGTAATTCTTAGAAACGTGCCATCATTTCAAATATCAAGGAATCTGAGACGACGACATCTGTCAATGTTTATTCCCACATACTCTTCGTGACAAAGCTCTTGAGTGGTTGGACTCACAGCCGATTGCTAGCATCACCACTTGGAATGATTTAGCCCGAAATTTTTGAAAAAAATTCTTTCCACCGGTCTAGATTGCAAAGTTGAAGCATGAAATATTTATATTTCAGCAATCAGAATCTGAATCTTTTGATGAGGCATGGAACAAATTCAAAAATATGCTAAGGAAGTGCCATAATCATGAAATTAGTAAGGGGCTTCAAGTTCAATATTTTTATACAGGTCTGCTTCCCTCTTTTAAAAGCATGGTAGATTCTTCATCCAACGATTCATTATCCACCAAAACCATTGCTGAAGCCTTGGAGTTGTTTGAGAGAATGGCTACTACCACTGCTATGTGGGTATCAGACCGAGCTATACACAAAAGAACGCAAGGGTATATGAAGTAGACACTTTCATTGGATTATCAGTAAAAATAGACTCTTTGGAACACAAAGTAGAGAGCATGTCAAATTCAGTCAATGCGATACAAATGAAGAAATCAACTTGTAAAGGGTGTGGGAGCAAATCACATCACATCACAATGTCCTATTTTATCACAGCAACTCGAGCAAGACGAGTACGTTCAAGTTGGTTAATACCAACAGAATAGTCCGTTCTCCAACACATTTAATTCAGGTTGGCGTAATCATCCAAATTTCTCTTGGAGGGATAATTAGAATAACAACAGACCACAGGGCTCTTACTTTTAGTAGCCAGAAAAGAGAATCTCGCTAAAAGATATGTTTGGTAAGTTCGTGGAGAAAACTGAGCATTACATGGAAGAAAATAATCAGCTCATGAGGAGGACAGATACCACTCTCCAAAATCAGAGTGTTTCAATAAAGAATTTAGATACGCAAATGGGTCTGATGACATTCGCTATATCAACTAGACCACAGGGTACCTTGTCAAGCAACACTGAGGTCAATCCCAGAGAGCAATTACATGCAATAACAACTAGAAGTGGGGTGCAGCTGCCTAAAATACATGCAAAAAGGCCAATTAAGAAAAAATAAGTTTTTGAAGAATAGGACGAAAAGTAACTCCAGATGTGCAGATTAATCATGATCAAGTGAAAGACCATGGAAAAATAAAAGCTCCAGAACCAATCAAAAAAATATGAACCTCTCATCCCTTTTCCACAGAGGTTAAATTCACAAAAGAAGAAGTAGGATGATCAGTGTGCAAATTTTTTTAATCATCTAAAAAAGCTGCATATTGACATACCATATGTGGAGGCCCTGACTCAAATGCCCAACTAAGTCAAGTATATAAGACAATTACTTTCAAACAAGAAAAAGTTGGCAGAAGGGATATAGTAAAACTTATTGGAGAAGTAAGTGCTAAAGTAAAGAAGCAACTACTAGACAAAAGAAATGATCCAGGTAGCTTCACAATTCCAATTACCATCGGTAACCTTGTGATCAACAGGGTATTATGCGATCTTAGTGCAAGTATCAATTTAATGTTTCTTTCTATTTTTAAGCGATTAGGACTTGGTGAAGCTAAACCTGCAAAGTTCACTCTTCAGTTGGTTGACTGATCTATTAAAAAATAGTTTGGGATGGTGGAAGATGTGGTGATGAGAGTGGAGAAGTTATTATTTTCCACTGACTTCGTTGATGCAGATATCCCTATTATCTTGGGCCGGCCTTTCTTAGCTACTTCAGATGCTCTCGTTGATGTTTCACGAGGAATATTGAGATTGAGAGTTTAGGATGAAATTGAGGTATTTCATATGATGGGTAAAGACGAGGCACCACCACCACCTCCTTATATGACAAGATATCAAGTCGAGACGTTGAAAAAATTCAAGAAAAGCTTCTTTAAAAGGCTTTGAAAGATGAAGCCAAAAGTACATGTGAAAGATAATGGTAAATAGATGGTTCAGATGGAAGAAGCTAACATTGATGAACATGTGGTTGAAGTTGAAGAAAACATCCCTAATGGACAAATTGTAGTTGTTAAATAGAAGATGAATGACAAGCTACAAAACATGGAGAAGAAAATCAAGAAATTATTGGAGAGTGACACCTTCGATAATCTCGAGATCCCTTTTTCTCCCACTTGAGCAACAAGACAATAAGTCAAGCTAATGACTACAAATAAGTGCTTAATGGGAGGCAACCCATTCTTATATCCTTATTAATTAATTTAGGTTAAGTAACGCATTATTTTTTTTCTTTCATATATTGTTTATTACATTTGTAAAGCCTCACCATGTCAATTGCATGGTGCTCTACTTTGCAAGGCTCATGAATGATATCTTTGACATCATCTTTCAACTATGAGTCCCAGCACAACACCCGAGTCCACTTCAGCTATTCCGTCTGATCAGCCCAAACCATGTTCTCCACATCTACCTCTGTTAAGTAACTGATCTCTTTTCTCATTTATTTGCTTATTTTTGCTATTACATTGGAGACAATGTAATGTTTTAGTTTTGGTGTAAGATTAGTATCAGGGTACTTATCGGATTATCTTTTATTTGCTTAATATCCGGGTCTATATACTAACTTATTTGTTTTAAAAAAATAATAATAAAAATTTCTAGTTATTCTTGAACGTCTTACCGCCGATGATGATGATATTTGTTTGAATTTGAGTATGTTTTTTGTTAGAATATTGGACAATACTTTAACTTGTGCTTTTACCCGAATACTTATTCATGTTAGACTAGATTAATGGAGCACGTAGCCACTATTGACTTATCACTTATATGGGAACATAACTTGAGTGTATGTGTTGATATTGTTGACTTAGGATTACTGTGAAAAATCTCGTTCCCAAGTCCTTAAACTAGTAACCAAACTGTTTGAGAACAGTTTGGGAGTGTTAAAGTTAGTATATGTGTTTGTAGAATTTTGATGGTTTGGGTTTTCTGAGTCTCATCTTTGGTTGAATAGATTCTAGTCAAAGTATCTAAACCAGGCATTAATTATTGCTGAAAAACTAAAAATAAAAAGAAAGAAAGAAGATGAGAAAAACATGAAAATGACATCTTTCACTTCTCTTTTAGCCTGTGTGACTTGAGTAATTAAGCCTATTAAGGTATCTTAAAACCTGGTGCCATATGGTCATCTAACTTAGGAGTCATCAGCCCAAAAATTGCTACATAGATCACATAGAAAGCTTACGAAAGAGGAGTATTGCACAAAAGATGTAAGACTGTTTATATTAGTGAAATAAATAAAAAGAGTTAAAGTTGCTCGGTAAAAATTACTAGGTTAGGACCTTAGAGAGTACTAGAGATGAGAATTTAGAAATCGCGTACCATCCTAGTTCTAGGAATATGAGCTTCTAATTTTTACAACCTTAATTGGAAAAAATCATTATATTGATTAATAGGAACCAAATTCGCTAGAACATCTCGAAATTGGAGAGAAAAGCTAATTTACGAGAGATGTAAGGAAAAAATGACTACAAATGGTTCGAGATTATAAAAATATCAACAACACAATATTGGTCGTGGTTTAATATGGGTGTAAGTTTCATATTTGACTAATCACACACTCACTAAATGTCAAGCATCGGATAAGTAAAAAATTTATTTGTGGTGTTGTTTAATATCCTACTAAAAATGTTGCTTCATATTCGAACATGAGGCATTTTGTAAAAAATTTAACGTTGACTTTGTTTCTAGTGATTCTTTCAACTTAGTTTAAATTTATATTTTAGTTTGTTTATATTCGAGGACGAATAAATGTTTAGTTTGGGGTATTTTGATAAGTGCATTTTGTGCACTTATTCGGGTTTTAAAACTAAGTTTTTGTTATGATATTTTATAGATTTTTTACTTAATTTATGGTATTTTTATTTCTATTTCAGTTTTGGACCTATTCATAAACAATTGGTAAAGAATAGATGAAAAGAACAACAAATTATAAGATGATTCAGAAGTACGATGATCAAATTTCACTCAATTGAAGCTTGAAGACTAAAATGACAAAATCCTCGAACTCAAGCCAGATTGGTGAAATCGACGAGTAAATTAGAAGAAGTTGAATTTTGAAGTGAATTTCAAGAGCCAAACATTGGAGTGACAATGAAGAGTTGAAGTAAAAGATCAAACAACTAGAAGCCAAAGAACCGAATTAAGAAAACTACCTACCGAAGCATGTGGGAAAATTAGAGCACAAATTTTGGTATTAAAATCTCCACAAGGCAAATGATATACCATTAGAAAGATAATTCAATTTTAAGTCCAACACTTTTTACAGATCTAAATTTAAAGTTTTCTACAAGAAGTAATGACCATTTGAAAAATAGTTGCAGAGGAAAAATTGTATAGTTGGGCGAATGTCCAACTGCATATGACACCAGTAGAGAGTTAAAAAGATGTCTGGGTGATCGCCCAGTGTAAAATTTCCCCCGCAGATTTTTGTTTCTTTTTTGAGTCCGACTCCAATTAGAAAACCTTTTGGGACACAAGGAGGATACTATATATATATGAGTTTTTAACTTATAATTAGAGAGTTGAATTACTGGAAGAATTCAAGAAGAGAAACAAGAATGAAGATTGAATGAAGATCAAGATCCACTCTTTCAAGTTTTCTTCGTATCTGGGTGATGGCTTTTATTTTTTGTTTTTGTTTTCTTCTTTTTAGTATGCTATGCTAGATTATTTTGTGCTATGATCATGATGAAATTTGCATCATGAACATTTAATTTTTTGAACCTAGTTTTTGATATTCAAGCACGTTTTTAATTTTGAATAACTGATATTGATTTATTTTTCTCTATAACTATATGCGCAATAATTGTATGAGGTTTGTGGCTTATTTTACCATCGAGAGATTGAAAATAAGTTAAACATAGTTACAATTGTCGTAGAGTCCGATAAATGATAGAGATATATCGTTATGCTTTACGTGATATTTAAGTATTCACAAATTCTAATGTATTCTTGAATGTTTTCGCATTCATCATACAGATATAGTCGAGTCACTTATAGAGATATGTTTAATTCTACTCGAGTGAAATTGTTACAAAAATTTAGGAATTATTGATTTTCATAATTTCATTGTGTTATCAAATTCAACAGTTCGAGTTAAAGGGAATTGGTGTAAGTGGATTCGGGATCTTAGTACTTTTCTTTCTCATATTCAAAGTAATTCGATATAAACTTAATCTTTTATTTGTTTAAATTATAATTAGTTAATTATTTTTAGTTAATAATCTAATTAGTCATTAAGCAACAAAATTTCAAAAGTTATATTGATTCGGTTAAGGTTAATTTAATTGTGTAGAGCTATATAAATTCATATGGGTACGATACTTAGACTCTAAATCTACTTTATTATTTTTGCGATCCATACATTTGCAGTACAAAAAAAATTGCTAACATTTGGTAATATTGAAATTATTTTATAAGTATTTATAAGTTATAAATCTTATAAAATATGTAGATAATAAGTGATGGTGAACTGTGAATTCTATAAAATATATGAATTAAAAATACATTTAACTAATTTAATTAACTTAAATTATAATTTAAATTTAGATAAACAAACAGCTCCAAAAATTTATATCAAATCAAGATTCAAATTTTAGCCTACCCTAGTGCTAGTGTATTTTGTTTTTTTTACATTCTTTGAAAAGAAGAGGAAAGATGATGTGACACCAGACACGGACTCGGAATTTCTATTCTGCCAGCAATGTATTGCATTGCCAGTTTCACTTAAATCATATACGGACAGTGGAGAGGTACCGTTCTTTTTCCAAGTGAACACATGGAAGTCATGTACAACAATTAATTGGCCCATATTCTAGTACAAGTGTAGAAATGATCTATTCTTAAACATATCTAGCCACAAATGTCTAGACAACAATCTAGCTATCCAATTAATGAGATTCTTTGTCCTTCCCTCCACTGATTTTTTCCCCTCATTTGTTAAGGGAAAAGTCTCGAAGGCGAAACCCTTCCACCTGTGTCAGAGGCCCCTTGACCATGCGAGTTGTAAATCGAGAGATGTGCACAAGTGGCAGGGACCTGAGGGAGAGAGCCAACAGGCCAACCTCCAGGACAAAAAACTTGTTATGAGATTTCAATCCCGCAAGTGGACGGATCGTTACAAATAATAAAGTACAAATAATAAAGTAATGAATAGAGTGTCGAACCCACGATGACTTGATATTAATTTAACCTATTAACTTATAACATAAATTTTAACAATATAAAGAAAGACATATTTATTTTGGTTTGTGATTCTAAAAATATTTTAATTAAATCTAAATTATCAAACAATTAAAGTAAAATTATGAGAATGAATTCGAATTATACCAACACTAGGATTTGCGAATCCACCTACACGTTCTTTAATCAATTATCCGTTTAATCTCTTTAGCTTATAATTACCTTGAATTGAAAATTGGTGATCCTAAAATAATCAAAAGCCTCTCTCGATGGTCAATCAATTCTATACGATATTCGAACCTAATTATCTCTAATTAAGTTTCGAACATAAACATATGCATTAAAATCTCAAGAACACCTAAATAGATTTCATAGAGCATAATAGTAATCTTTCTCTATTATTGGACATTATGTTATTCAATACCACGTGCTTAATTTATATTGAATCTCTCGACTTCAATATAGATCACAATATATTCTAATGGTGATCAGGCATTAAAATAATAGAAATAATGAATAAAGAATAATCAACCCAAAAGCAATTAATTACTGAAACAAAAAACTTCTAATTAATTAAACGCATGAGGTTTCATCGTTCATCTTAGAACTAAGTAAATTAGCCGGACATGATTATGTAAAATAAGGGGGATGATCTAATGCCCCTAGTGGGCCAAATAAGAATTGCCCACTAGACAAATGTCCAGTGGGCATTGGAGGAGTGTTTGACAAATTTGTCAAACACTTTTCATCATCCAATGCCCACTAGACAAGTGTCCAGTGGTCAATTCTTATTTGGCCCACTAGGGGCATTAGATTATCCTCTTGTAAAATAATACAAGAATTGTATTAATCATGTTCCGGCGAAAGAAAAAGAAGAAAGAATAGATAAAACCCGTGACTCTGGCTGAAGAATCTACAATCCCGTGCCTTGATCTTCGATTCTCTTCTTGTATCTTGTTCCCCACAATTCGTCTCCTTTTGTTCTAGCTATTATGTGCCTTTTATACTCTTTCCCAATCTCCAAGACTTGAATTAGGTAGTTGTTTTATTCTAGACTTGGTAGTGTTTTAATCCCATCAAGAATCTGCCAAGTTGCTGCGCGTCTTGCCCATGCGATCGCATGGTTCAGAACCTTGCGATCACATGGTTCAATCAATTTACGTTCTGCATTTTATTTTGGCACATTGCGATCGCATCCTTGGACAACCATGCGATCGCATGGTTATCTAGGATGCTTTCTGAGATTATTTTCTTTGATATTTACATGCCAGGTCTTTCAAGTATCTTTGTCTGTTCAATTAAGTCCATTTGTCTTCTATTTGCTCTCTTTTCGTCTTTTCGTCATTTCGTCTCTTAAATTTGATTATTTCTTAAAATAATAAGAAAACAATATGCAATTAAACTGAAAACAAATAATATAACTCATAATCGTCCTTTTTTATGAGCTTTAATAAGCACAAAATTGTACTTATCAAACACCCCCAAACTTGATTTTTTATTCGTCCTCAAATAAACTAGCTAAAAACAATCATGCACGTACAATAAAAATAATAAAAATAATCATAATATAAATAGCTTGCCGTTCTTGCTTCAACTTTTGCAATAACTTATAATTCATGACAAGTATCCAGGCATTTACTGTTGCAAACGTGATTCTACTTAAACCATACTTGAGAAGTGTGTGAGAGCAGTTAGTCTGATCCACTTAATTCTATGGTGGTGATAGCCCAACCAATTGGTCAATTTTTTCTTTCTCTCTTGTAAGGTACACTTTCTCCCAAAATGATATTTTCTTTCAATTCCTGAAATTTTGGATCTAAGGTTATTGTTCACTTATTCTTTTCTTGCTCAAGGCTGGTTGAGAAAACTAGTACTTGTGACAACCTAGATTTATGAAGATTCTCCAATTTATGGACACTCTCAACCAAGAAGTTTCTACTAAGTAAGTCAAACACATTAGCTATCTAATCCCCATGTTTACTTTGCAAAGAATTTTTATTATTTATTTATTTATTATTATTATTTTTGTTTTTGTTTTTGTTTTTTTGCAAAATGACGATGATCAAAGCCTCCGTACCTAAGAATTTAAAGCCTACTTTAAAAATCTTTTAAAAAAATCCTAAAACATGCAAACTGTCAATTGAAATCCTAAAACTAAAATATACAAAAATTTAAATAAAATGGTAGAAAAATGGGTTGCCTCCCATTAAGCGCTTCTTTAAAGTCATTAGCTTGACTTTGTCGCGGTGATCATTCATGGCACTTTGAATAGGGCTTTTGATGACTTCTTTTGTTTGTATCGATTGACTTTGCACCATTTTTTCTTTATTCTCCAATATTTAACTTTGTCCTTCTCATAAAAATATGATTTAATTTTATCACCTTGCTCGAACTTAACTATGAAAATTTCAACTTCTTCAATGACTTTGATCACAAAATCAATTTTAGAAGAAAGATGGAAGTTGGAGAATTGCTTGGTTGGTGCAGCATCATTAAACGCCACTTTTTCATTATACTTATGTATAATCAACTTCTCATACACCATATACTCTTCTTCTTTAGTTGGTGATTCCTCAATTTGGACAACTGGTCTATTTTCCAAAATTTCAGGTAGTTGCTCATCACTAATTGTTGTAATGCTTGACATGTCTTCCATCGGGGTGGCTTTAGTGTCACTTGGAAAGGTGCCTTGTGGACTCTCTATCAGCATCTTTATCATCTGATTAATTTTATTCTCTATGCGCTTTTCAGTTGCCTTGATGCTCTAATCAAGTGCCTCTTTCCACCCTTCTTTACTCTCCTGTGGTCTCTCCTGATTCGACGAATTTTGAATATTTCGGGTATTGTCATATGAGAAATTTTGATGATTTCTCCATTCGGGATTATAAGTCTGCGAGTATGGATTATTCTGATGTAGCTAAAAGTTCTCAGCATATGCAGCTTGTTCAGGTGATGACATATCAACTTTGGTTAAAGGGCATTATGATGATTGATGGTTTGCCCCGCATGTTACACATATTGGTGGAGACATCTGAACCATATTGGCTTAGTGAGAATGTTTCATTGCTTCTATCAGCTTTGCCAATGCATCAATTTTTGCTAGTACAAGCGATTTGGTGTCCGCCCCATGTATTCTTGTTTGACCTTGGTTGTTGTACCAAGAGTAATCTGAGTGATTTTGCCAATCTTGATTGTAGGTGTAGGAGTAGGGACAAAAATTTTGTTTGACCGGTGGTTTCCATAAATCTTCCAAGAGCAAGTCATTCTTATCAATCTCAAAGTCTGTCATCTTGTGTTGTGCTTGATCTCATAGCTCATCTTTATTCCCTGGCAGCAATGAAATCAAGAGAAACAAGTAGATCAACTAAAAAAATTAATAATAATAATAATAATAAAAATAATAAATTAATAAATAAAAAAATAGTAATAAAAAAATTGTTAAAACTAAATTATCAATTAACGTAGAAATTAATAAAACTAGTCCCTGGCAACAGTGTCATAAACTTGTTATGGTGATTACTCAAGACACTTGAGTATGTAAGAATGTGCGACAAGTGTCAAAAATTCACGACGATGACTTCAACCCCAATAAATAACTATTGTAAGCAGTCCATGGCCATTTGTGAAATGAGGAATAGACCTTATAAGCCCCTTGCCCAAATAAAGAGCTAGTGCAAAATTTGTGATTATTTTACTAAGTAGGTTGAGGTCGTACTATTTTCCTTAATCACCAAGGCCTACACCACCAGGTTTATATGGAAAAATATCATATGTCAGATACTCTATTCCTTGGTCTCCGACAGTGGAATTTAGTTCAAGAGCAAAAACTCAAAAAAATGTGCGAAGTGTTAGACATACACAATAATTTTTTCCCCCCATATTATCCCCAGGCAAATGGGTTAGGTAAAAGCCGCTAACAAATCCATCAAGTACTCTTTGAAGAAGAAGCTAGGCACTTTGAAAGGCAGATGGGTTGGTGAGCTCTCCCAAGTACTATGGGCATACCGTACCACTAGTCGAACGGCTACGAGATGGACCTCTTTTCAATGACCTATGGAGCTTAGACAATGATATTAACTGAGTGTATCTTTTCCAAAACATATGTACTTCAACGAAATCACCAACTACGAAGATTGGATAATGGGATTGGACATCCAGGAAGAAAAACGTAGGCATTACAAGTGAGGCTGGCTGCATGCAGAAAAAATGTAACTTGTAATCCCAGCAAGTATTTTTTTTTCTTGTACTTATTTTTTCAGATATATTCTTCAGTTTGTGTAACTTGTAATCCCAAGGCTTCTCCCAAGTTTATAGTTTTTCTCATGGTTCTCCTCTCAATTCCTCCATTGCCTTTTCTCATCATTGTAGCAAATTCCCTGTAATCAATCTGAACATCCTGCAATAATCAAGCTTTAATCAATGTATGAACAACAATGCATATGCACAAGTATAATTCGAACTACATATGAAATTTGAGTTGAAACTTGAATTAAACTAATTTTAATTGAGTCTAAACAATTTTGTGTTGGAGCTTGGGATTCTTGGACTAATGTTTGAAAAAAGACAATTTGAGTTGTGGATTTGGGCTTAGGCCGTTTTAGATTGAGATTATTTAGATTATGTATTGGGGCTATTCACAAAATGAGTGCAAAGTGATTAATATCAAAGAGCAGAAAATAAATAAATAAATAATTGCAGGCCAGGTCCAAACCCGACAGGCATGGCCGGCTAGCCGGGTGGGGCCATCTAGGCCCGATTTTGTTTAGGCCAACCTGTCCCAAAATCCAGGTTATATGGGTTGGCCCGTCTAGCCGGCTTGTTTTGCCACCTCTAAACATAAAGTTGTAATTAAAAATAAAAACAATTTTAAAAATTAAAAAAAAAACAAGAATTTTTTTTACTATCACCTTTAAAAAATTTACGTTATCCTATCCACTTCGATTAGATGGATCAACTTTAAAATTGGGTGATTATATTGGCACTACATTTTTGTTTGTTGTACTACATTTTAATTGTACTAAAGGTCTCCAATCTTTGCTTATTATTGTATTTATACCCCCAACTCTTTTTACCATCATATTCTTATTGCCAACCTTTCATTAACAGGTGGTTATATTGCCACCATAATTTTTCATAAATGCACTACGTTTTAATGATATTAAAGGTCCCAACTTTTATCCATTCTCATATTTATGTATTTAACTTTTTTAATCAGATTCTTGTCATTAACTTTCTATTAATTACTACATCTTGTCCATAATGACGATTTTCATCTAATAATTCTATTATCGTACTCTAAAATGAGAGACAAATATTTTATCAAAATTTTGTATTTATTTAATTATTTTTACTTATTTAAAAATATGAGGGACAAATACATCATTTTACTCTCTCTTCACAAATTTTTTGAATAAAAATCGTCATCAGGAATAAAATGTGTTAATTAATAGAAGGTTGATTATAAAAATGCAATGAAAAAAATTGAGGACATAGATGTGATAATGAGTAAAATTTATGGACTTTTCATGCAATTAAAATATAGTGTACCTATAAAAGATGTAGTGTCAATATATCTAGCATTCATTAATTAGCACATCTTATTCTTAATTACAGTTTCCGTCCAAAAAAAATTTGTTAAGAAGGTGTAAAAAGACATTTTCGCTATCTCATATTTTTAAATAAGAAAAAAATATAAAAATTTAATAAAATATTTGACCTTATTTCAAAACACGGTAGTAGAATATTTGGACATAAATTGTTATCAAAGATAAGATACGCTGATTAATGGAAGGTTGATGATAAAATTGCAACCAAAAACTTTGAGGAGATAAGTGAAATAATGAGCAAGGATTGAAAACTTTCAGTGCAATTACAATGTGATGTACTAAACAAAAATTATAATGTCGATACAATTGTCCTTCAAAATTTTAAAGGAAAGAGATATTCAATTATATTAAAATATTAGTAATTTTACGTAAAATTATCTCAAAAAATAAAAAAGGAAAAAGCTTGTACATGTTTGGTTTTGGCACCGTTGTCGGGGATTTTGTTTTAGTTCTTTTTCAATTATTTGAGCACTAATTCAAACTTTATTGTTTTATAATTATTTTAGTTTATTTCAGTGTTTGAATTGTTTCTTTTTAGGCCTTTGCATGCGAAGCATAAGACACTGGTATCTAATTTCAACTGATTCAGAAATTGAATGCACTTTTCATCGTAGGCAAAGAGAGGCAAGAAAGACACACCAAAAAAACCAAAAACAACAAGACACCATGAATAACAATGAAATTGCTCTGGCAGGACGAGAGAATAGAGAGATAGCGAAGAAAATATGTTTGTGAGAGGTTTTAGCAATTAATGAAGAAAAATATGCTAGTGAGAGATTTTAGCAATTAATAAAGAAAATATGCTAGTGGGAGATTTTATGACTCTGCAGACCATCCAGAGTCAATCTAGCATTGTCTACCTACCTTTTGGGCAGCTGAACTTCCAGTTGAAAACTAATGTCATTCATCTCTTTTAGAACGGACATTAGTTCAATGGTAAGACTGACGAGAATCCACATACACATATTTCGTAATTCTTAGAAACGTGCCAACATTTCAAATATCAAGGAATTTAAGATGACGCCATCTGTCAACGTTTATTCCCACATACTTTTCGTGACAAAGCTCTTGAGTGGTTGGACTAACAGCCGATTGCTAGCATCACCACTTGGAATGATTTAGCCCGAAATTTTTGAAAAAAATTCTTTTCATCGGTCTAGATTGCAAAGTTGAAGCACGAAATATTTATATTTCAGCAACTAGAATCTGAATCTTTTGATGAGGCATGGAACAGATTCAAAAATATACTAAGGAAGTGCCATAATCATGACATTAGTAAGGGGCTTCAAGTTCAATATTTTTATGCAGGTCTGCTTCCCTCTTTTAAAAGCATGGTAGATTCTTCATCCAACGATTCATTATCCACCAAAACCACTGCTAAAGTCTTGGAGTTGTTTGAGAGAATGGCTACTACCACTGCCATGTGGGTATCAGACCGAGCTATACACAAAAGAATGCAAGGGTATATGAAGTAGACAGTTTCATTGCATTATCTGTAAAAATAGACTCTTTGACAAACATAGTAGAGAGCATGTCAAATTCAGTCAATGCGATACAAATGAAGAAATGAACTTGTAAAGGGTGTGGGAGCAAAGCACATCACATCATAATATCATATTTTATCACAGCAACTCGAGCAAGACGAGTTTGTTCAAGGTGGTTAATACCAGCAGAATAGTCCGTTCTCCAACACATTTAATTCAGGTTGGCGTAATCATCCAAATTTCTCTTGGAGGGATAATCAGAATAACAACAGACCACAGGGCTCTCACTTTTAGCAGCCTGAAAAGAGAATCTTGCTAAAAGATATGTTTGGTAAGTTCGTGGAGAAAACTGAGCATTACATGGAAGAAAATAATTAGCTTATGAGGAGGACAGAGACCACTCTCCAAAATCAGAGTGTTTCAATAAAGAATTTAGTGACTCGAATGGGTCAGATGACATTCACTATATCAACTAGACCACAGGGTACCTTGCCAAGCAACACCGAGGTCAATCTCAGAGAGCAAGTACATGAAATAACAACTAGAAGTGGGGTGCAGCTGCCTAAAATACATGCAAAAAGGCCAATTAAGAAAAAATAAGTTTTTGAAGAATAGCACGAAAAGTAACTCCAGATGTGCAGATTAATCATGACCATGTGGAAGACCATGGAAAAATAAAAACTCCAGAACTAATCAAAAAAATTTGAACCTCTCATCCCTTTTCCACAGAGGTTAAATTCACAAAATAAGAAGTAGGATGATCAGTGTGCAAATTTTTTTGATCATCTAAAAAAGCTGCATATTAACATACCATTTGTGGAGGCCCTGACTCAAATGCCCAACTAAGTCAAGTATATAAGACAACTACTTTCAAATAAGAAAAAGTTGGCAGAAGGGATACAGTAAAACTTATAGGAGAAGTAAGTGCTAAGTAAAGAAGCAACTACTAGACAAAAGAAATGATCCAGGTAGCTTCACAATTCCAATTACCATCGGTAACCTTGTGATCAACAGGGTATTATGCGATCTTAGTGCAAGTATCAATTTATTGTTTCTTTCTATTTTTAAGTGATTAGGACTTGGTGAAGCTAAACCTGCAAAGTTCACTTTTCAATTGGTTGACCGATCTGTTAAAAAATAGTTTGGGATGGTGGAAGATGTGGTGATGAGAGTGGGAAAGTTATTATTTTCCACTGACTTCGTTGATGCAGATATCCCTATTATCTTGGGCTGGCCTTTCTTAGCTACTTCGGATGCTCTCATTGATGTTTCATGAGGAATATTGAGATTGAGAGTTCAGGATGAAATTGAGGTATTTCATATGATGGGTAGAGACGAGGCACCACCACCACCTCCTTATTGGACAAGATATCAAGTCGAGACGTTGAAAAAATTCAAGAAAAGCTTCTTTAAAAGGCTTTGAAAGATGAAGCCAAAAGTACATGTGAAAGATAATGGTAAATAGATGGTTCAGATGGAAGAAGCTAACATTGATGAACTTGTGGTTGAAGTTGAAGAAAACATCCCTAATGGACAAATTGTAGTTGTTAAATAGAAGATGAATGACAAGCCACAAAACATGGAGAAGAAAATCAAGAAATTATTGGAGAGTGACACCTTCGATAATCTCGAGATCCCTTCTTCTCCCGCTTGAGCAACCAGACAATAAGTCAAGCTAATGACTACAAATAAGTGCTTAATGGGAGGCAACCCATTCTTATATTCTTATTAATTAATTTAGGTTAAGTAATGCATTATTTTTTTCTTTCATATATTGTTTATTACATTTGTAAAGCCTCACCATGTCAACTGCATGGTGCTCTACTTTGCAAGGCCCGTGAATGGTATCTATGACATCATCTTTCAACTATGAGTCCCAGCACAACACCCGAGTCCACTTCAGATGTTCCGTCTGATCAGCCCAAACCATGTTCTCCACATCTACCTCTGTAAAGTAATTGATCTCTTCTCTCATTTATTTGCTTATTTTTGCTATTACATTGGAGACAATGTAATATTTTAGTTTTGGGGTAATATTAGTATCAGGGTACTTATTGGATTATCTTTTATTTGCTTAATATCCGGGTCTATATACTAACTTATTTGTGTTAAAAAAACTAATAATAAAAATTTCTAGTTATTGTTGAACGTCTTACCGCCGACTATGATGATATTTGTTTGAATTTGAGTATGTTTTTTGTTAGAATATTGGACAATACTTTAACTTGTGCTTTTATCCGAATACTTATTCAGGTTAGACTAGATTAATGGAGTACGTAGCCACTATTGACTTATCACTTATATGGGAACATAACTTGAGTGTATGTGTTGATATTGTTGACTTAGGATTGTTGTGAAAAATCTCGTTCCCAAGTCTTTAAACTAGTAACCAAACTGTTTGAGAACAGTTTGAGAGTGTTAAAGTTAGTATGTGTGTTCGTAGAATTTTGATGGTTTGGATTTTCTGAGTCTCATCTTTGGTTGAATAGATTCTAGACAAAGAATCTAAACCAGGCACTAATCATTGTTGAAAAAATAAAAATAAAAAGAAAGAAAGAAGATGAGAGAAATATGAAAATGACATCTTTTACTTCTCTTTTAGCCTGTGTGACTTGAGCAATTAAGCCTATTAAGTATCTTAAAACCTGGTGCCTTATAGTCATCTAACTTAGGAATCATCGGCCCAAAGATCGCTACGTAGATCACATAGAAAGCTTATGAAAGAGGAGTATTGCAGAAAAGATGTAAGACTGTTTATATTAGTTAAATAAATATAAAGAGTTAAAGTTGCTCGGTAAAAATTACTAGGCTAGGACCTCAGAGACTGGGGATGAGAATTTAGAAATCACTCACCATCCTAGTTCTAGGAATATGAGCTTCTAATTTTTACCACCTTAATTGGAAAAAATCATTGTATTGATTAATAGGAACCAAATTCGCTAGAATATCTCGAAATTGGAGAGAAAAGCATTAGAAGTGTGATAATTTACAAGAGATGTAAGGAAAAAATGACTACAAATGGTTCGAGATTATAAAAATATCAACAACACATTATTGGTCGTGGTTTAATATGTGTGTAAGTTCAATATTTGGCTAATCACACACTCACTAAATGTCAAGCATCGGATAAGTGCAAAATTTATTTGTGGTGCTGTTTAATATCCTACTAAAAATGTTGCTTCGTATTCGAACATGAGGCATTTGGTAAAAAATTTAACGTTGACTTTGTTTATAGTGATTCTTTTAACTTAGTTTAAATTTATATTTTAGTTTGTTTACATTCGAGGACGAACAAATGTTTAGTTTGGGGTATTTTGATAAGTGCATTTTGTGCACTTATTCGGGTTTTAAAACTAAGCTTTTGTTCTGATATTTTATAGATTTTTTACTTAATTTATGGTATTTTTATTTCTATTTCAGTTTTGGACCTATTCATAAACAATTGGGGAAGAATATATGAAAAGAGCAACAAATTCGAAGATGATTCAGAAGTACGATGATCAAATTTCACTCAATTGAAGCTTGAAGACTAAAATGACAAAATCCTCGAAATCAAGCCACATTGGTGAAATCGACGAGTAAATTAGAAGAAGTTGAATTTTGAAGTGAATATCAAGAGCCAAACATTGGAGTGACAATGAAGAGTTGAAGTAAAAGATCAAACAACTAAAAGCCAAATAACCGAATTAAGAAAACTACCTACCGAAGCATGTGAGAAAATTAGTGCACAAATTTTGGTATTAAAATCTCCACAAGGCAAATGATATACCATTAGAAAGATAATTTAATTTCAAGTCCAACACTTTTTACGGATCTCAATTTAGAATTTCCTACAAAAAGTTATGACCATTTGAAAAATAGTTGCAGAGGAAAAATTGTACAGCTGGGCGAACGACCAGCTGCATATGACACCAGTAGAGAGTTAAAAAGATGTCTGGGTGATCGCCCAGTGTAAAATTTCCCCCGCAGATTTTTGTTTCTTTTTTGAGTCCGACTCCAATTAGAAAACCTTTTGGGACACAAGGAGGATACTATATATATGAGTTTTTAACTTATAATTAGAGAGTTGAATTATTGGAAGAATTCAAGAAGAAAAACAAGAATGAAGATTGAATGAAGATCAAGATCCACTCTTTCAAGTTTTCTTCGTATTCGGGTGATGGCTTTTATATTTTCTTTTTGTTTTCTTCTTTTTAGTATTCTATGCTAGATTATTTTGTGCTATGATCATGATGAAATTTGCATCATGAACATTTATTTTTTGAACCTAGTTTTTGATATTCAAGCACGTTTTTAATTTTGAATAACTAATATTGATTTATTTTTCTCTCTAACTATATGCGCAATAATTGTATGAGTTTTGTGGCTTATTTTACCATCGAGAGATTGAAAATAAGTTAATTATTGATTTTCATAATTTCATTGTGTTTTCAAATTCAACATTTCGAGTTAAAGGGAATTGGTGTAAGTGGATTCGGGATCTTAGTACTTTTCTTTCTCATATTCAAAGTACTTCGGTATAAACTTAATATTTTATTTGTTTAAATTATAATTAGTTAATTATTTTTAGTTAATAATCTAATTAGTCATTAAGCAACAAAATTTCAAAAGTTATATTGATTCGGTTAAGGTTAATTTAATTGTGTAGAGCTATATAAATTCATATAGGTACGATACTTGGACTCTAAATCTACTTTATTAATTTTGCGATCCATACATTTGCAGTACAAAAAAAATTGCTAACATTTAGTAATATTGAAATTATTTTTTAAGTATTTATAAGTTATGAATCTTATAAAATATGTAGCTAATAAGTGATGGTGAATTGTGAATTCTATAAAATATATAAATTAAAAATACATTTAACTAATTAAATTAACTTAAATTATAATTTAAATTTAGATAAACAAACAGCTCCAAAAATTTATATCAAATCAAGATTCAAATTTTAGCCTACCCCAGTGCTAGTGTATTTTGTATTTTTACATTCTTTGAAAAGAAGAGGAAAGATGACATGACACCAGACACGGACTGGGAATTTCTTTTCTGCCTGCAATGTGTTTCATTGCCAGTTTCACTTAAATCATATACGGATGGTGGACAGGTACCATTCGTTTTCCAAGTGAACACATGGAAGTCATGTACAACAAATTAATTGGCCCATATTCTAGTACAAGTGTCGAAAATATCTATTCTTAAACAAATCTAGCCACAAATGTTTAGACAACAATCTAGCCATCCAATTAATGAGATTCTTTGTCCTTCCCTCTACTGATATTTTTGCCCCTTTTATCTTGAATTGAGAATTTAGTAGTATAATAATACATAATATTTTACTTTTCTTTTGATTTATTTTCACAATTTTTTTTTTTAAAAAGTGTTTAATTATAATTTCCAAGCAAGGAAGAAGTTAAATCCAAAAGGAAAAGGAATACTTAATTAGATACGAGTTCATTTTTTTTATGACATGTTAAATTGCGGACGAGATAGTATTAAAGAAGAAAATGTGATAAAATTCTGTAAATTTTATTGTTTATTCCTAGTTACTACATCAACAACATGTTCAATCAATTGTTAGCAATATATTATCTCCTTGAAAAATCATATAATTTTCAATCAAGAATAAGCATGCAAATATTATCAAGGTGTATATTTTAAATTAAATATTAAATGATATTAAAATATCTTCCTTTCTCCCTTTTTCTTTTCTCTCATTTCTTAAAGAGTTTTTATATTAATTTTTTTATCTAGATAGGAGCATTACTTTTAGTAAAAGAGATTATAAATTTTTGTAATAATGTATAAATAAATATACAGAAATATGTGTTTTAGAATAATATAAAAATAATCTAAAAATGCATTAAAAAATTTATTCAATCCAATTTTTTCAAAAATTGGATTGAATCGATTTGAAACAGGACTTTTATACATCGAATCCAAAGGTTCCATATATAAACAACTGAAATGGACCAAAATGCAAAGAGATTCAATGAAACAAAACACTGCTACAATAAAATTCTATAGCATCAAGCAATAAGCAAAAATGGTGAATTCATTTCCCTAACCCTTACCTCTATTGTCATGGTATAACTCATCTTACTACCCTGCCTAAAACCCCCCAACACAATGGCTTTATAAATCGTCAGCACCGTCACATTGTCGACATATACTTAATTAATCATCTCTCAACTTCTGGTCTATCAAAGTCCCCACCCTTTTAGAAACTATTTATCAAATCTCCAAGCTACTCCAAATTACGTATATTTTGCTGATTATGCTATCCACGTCTTTGTCCATGTATGACTTATAAACTTCACGTCTACTATAGACGTGAAGCCAGGATATGACAAAGGGGTGAGCTGGGGGAGAGGGTCCCCCTCACAGGAGTTCGAGAGCAGAGCACCCGATTTTTTTTTAAAACCACAATTACTTAGCCCATTTTTATGAGAATCTAATATTTTTTTGTAAGTCGTAATCTTTAAAATGGTTACAAGAAGTGATTACACAAAAATATTCAAAATTTAAAACTAGCTAAAGAAAATTGTGCCCGACGATCTTTTACAACTTCGAATTCTTTAATAATAGAATCTATATCTATTTTATTAACAAGACCCCTCTTAACAAAAATTGTTATGTAGTCGATGTACAAAAATTATTTTATAATATAATCTATATCTATTTTATCTAAAACTAAACTATGTAGTCAATTCACAAAATATTTAAACACTTTAATAGTATTATATCCAATTATATTGTAATCTTATATTTAAAGAAACGACATATAAGTAAGTCATACACAACGTGATAATATTACAATCAAGCTAGAAAATAAAATGATATTTCAACACCAAAGAGAAATTGGCGCAAATGGTCCCTAACGTTTGCCATTAGTGCGCAAATGGTCCCTAACATTTTATTTTTGGCGGAATGGTCCCTAACCTATCCATTTAGGAGAGCAATTGGTCCTTTTAGGTGCACAAATAGTCCCTATCACTGTTTTTTGTCTTTATTACGAGGGGGTAAAATTATCAAGTTACATTTTTTTCAACCTTTCAATTAGCGCAAATAGTCCCTAATCTTAAGAAATTTGCAATTGGATTCCCATCGTTTAAAAAAGTGAAAATGAGTCCAATACTTTAATTTTTTTTTATTAAAAACTAAAAAAAACTAACAAATTGATAATATACTAAATTATTTTGAATATTTTATGAACTATAATAAAATAACCAAAATTGAAATTCATAATTATTAACAAATGTGCTAATTAAAATTATTTTATTATTATTAAGTAATCATATTATTTAAAATTCAAACTTTAATTTTATCATTACAACAAAAGAAGAAAAATAAATTTGTCATAAATAAAAATTTTACTTATGCTCAACCCAACTCGATTTTATACAGTCTCATATTTACTGGGTCAATCCAACCCGCTTTTGAGCCACAAGGTTACTCGATCAGTCCTATTTTAAATTTTAATTAATTTTTATATTAAAAAAAGGTTCCCACCCCCATCCCCAAAATACGAGCAGAAGGGAGGAGAGCTCGCGAAACCATGGTTTCGCCGCAAATAGGGAAGAATCTCTCTCCCCATGTTTCCGGTCATCCCCCACATCGCAGCGAAATAGGGGGGGGGGGATTTCTCCCCCCTATTCGCGGCGAAATATAAAGCTTTCGTCTCAATTCATATTTAGTCGCGAGCAATCTACGTTTGTGATCGCGTATATTTCGCTTCTCCAACATCTTACTGAGTTTTCCCTCATCTTTTTGCAAAAAGCCGCTCCACGGTGGTAAAGTCTCATCTTGTGTGTTGGCCGAATTGACAATAGTCACATTGAACCCTCGAATATGTTCAAAGCTCTCGAAATGATCTTCTAGTTCTGGGGAGAATTCGCAAAACTCCGTTTCCATCAGGAATTGAACGAGGGTGACCCGTGAAAATACATCGGTTTCTTACTCGTGCAAAGGAATTTCTCCCCCCTGGTTTCGCAAGCATTAGGGAGGGGAGAAACGTCGCCGTCGCCGGCAACCTCCCTTCCCTTCTGCTAGTATTTTGGGGCTGGGTGGGGGTGGGAACCTTTTTTTTAATATAAAAATTAATTAAAATTTAAAATAGGACTGGTCCAGTAACCTTGTGACTCAAAAGCGGGTTGGATTGACCCAATAAATATGAGACTGTATAAAATCGAGTTGGGTTGAGTATAAGTAAAAATTTTATTTGTGACAAATTTATTTTTCTTCTTTTGTTGTAATGATAAAATTAAAGTTTGAATTTTAAATATTATGATTACTTAATAATAATAAAATAATTTTAATTAGCACATTTGTTAATAATTATGAATTTCAATTTTGGTTATTTTTTAATAGTTCATAAAATATTCAAAATAATTTAGTATCTTATCAATTTGTTAGTTTTTTTTTTAATTTTTAATAAAAAAATTAAAGTATCGAACTCATTTTCACTTTTTTAAAGGTTGGGAATCTAATTGCAAATTTCTTAAGATTAGGGACCATTTGTGCCAATTGAAAGGTTGAAAAAAAATGTAACTTGACAATTTTACCCCTGCTAATAAAGACAAAAAACAGTGATATGGACCATTTGCGCACCTAAAAGGACCAATTACGTACCTAAATGGATAGGTTAGAGACCATTCCGCCAAAAATGAAATGTTAGGGACCATTTGCGCACTAATGACAAACGTTAGGGACCATTTACGCCAATTTCCCATCACCAAATAGTGGAAGGTGCAACAAATTAAAAAATTCAAGCCCACTTTCGAATTTTGAACTTTCTGGAGTTTGAATTTTGTGGAATTGGGAAGTGCTGATCTGCAATAGTCCTAGTTTGATCCATGTGGGTATTTAATTGGCATAGAAAAAAAATGAATTAACAAGTTAGACTGGGCTAAACTAATATAAAAAATTTTTCTTTAGAATTTGCATTGGGCTTTTGGATCTGGGCTTGGGCAATCATGGACTACAGCCCAGGGTTACCCTCTCTCGAATCCGCCCTTGGTCTACTACCTGGCGAAGCCAGACTTTTTAAGTTGGAGGTACTCAAATTAACATGCAAAAAAATTTGAAACATCCTAATAGTGATGGAATTTTTTTGATACCTTATTATAAGTGTTCTTTACGAGTTTTTATACTTTGATAACGCTGTATAATTACTTTATCATCAATTTTGTCAAATATATCTTTCTCAATCAATGTTTAGAAAATCGGACCAGACTAGATCGAAAAGGCCGATTCGATCAGAAAAACTGAGAACCGGCCTTAAAACCGGTCCGGACATTGCAATTAAACGTCCATAGAAGAATCAGACAGGGAACCGGGTTTTTAAGAGGTTCAACTGCGAACCGGGTTCACACTATTAGGCGGTTAAACCGGTGGTGTGACTTAATTAGGTCAAAATCAGAGTTTACACCCACATTTCAGCTGTTTTCTTCCTTCTTCCGCTGAGGTGACGCGAACTTTTCTCTCCTTCTTCCGATTTCTTTTTGAAAATCTTCTCTATTTTTTTTTCTATTTGATTTTTCAATTCTTTTTTGTCGTCCGGTTTTTGTTCTTGGATTCTTGCTACTTAATGTTCTTGGATTTTGCTCTCTTTCCTTCTTTGATGTGCAGTGCGCAGCTCCAATGGATGTTCGTGTGGGTTCTTTCAGTGACCCAGACGGATTGGATGGACTTGCTCATATTAAAATCTCTCTCTCTCTCTCTCTCTCTCTCTCTCTCTCTTTGTTTCTCTCATTTCTTAAAGAGTTTATATATTATTATTTTTTTTATCTAGATAGGAGCATTACTTTTAGTAAAAGAGATTATAAATTTTTGAAATAATGTATAAATAAATATACAGAAATATGTGTTTTAGAATAATATAAAAATAATCTAAAAATGCATTAAAAAATTTATTCAATCAAATTTTTTCTAAAATCGGACTGAATCAATTTGAAAAAAGACTTTTATACATCGAATCCGAAGGTTCCATATATAAACAACTGAAATGGACCAAAATGCAAAGAGATTCAATGAAACAAAACACTGCTACAAAATTATTCTATAGCATCAAGCAATAAGCAAAAATGGTGAATTCATATCTTTAACTCTTACCTCTCTTGTCATGGTATAACTCACCTTACTACACTTACTACACCCCCCCCCCTCCTCCCGCCCAACACAATGGCTTTATAGATCATCGGCACCGTCACATTGTCGACCTATATGATAGCCCAAGAATAACTAACCAAGAGGGGGGTGAATTGGTTTTCTCAAACTTTTTCGAAAAATATTCTCAAAAATGATATTTAAGAAATAAAAGATAATTCACAAAAAATATAATCACAAAATAAGTAAATAAAAGAGAAGAGAGAGTGCAAACGATTTTTTATGGAGGTTCGATCCAACCAATGATCTATGTCCCCCGTTACCAAGCTCTCTAACACGAGCACGGCCTTTCCACTATTTTGATTGACTTATGGTGCAATCCAAACCCTTATAATGTATCCGGTGACTTACAAACAAGGAGCACCGATCTTTATACAATATTGAGCTTTTCAAGGGACCTCAATATGACCCAAATATACAAAGAGATTGATTTGAGTATTTCTCTCTAGATAAATGATAGATACAAGTTTAGTTCTAAGAGAGACTAACACTTCAATGAATAGCAATGAATGAGGAAAGCTCAAGTGTTAGAAGAAAACTTTGTTGAGAAAGATGAATCAAATGTTTGATTTAATCAAACAAAGTTTTTCAATAAGAGATATTGAAGATATAAATGCAATGAAGATTTGAATGAAGTATTTCAATATGATTCTCTCTATAAATGCTCTTGTAAGTGTATTTGAATGATAATAAATGAAGTGATATTTGTAGAGATGAATTTTCGTCACTTTCTGTTGAAACGGATGACCAAACGGTCGACCGGTCAAATTGGTCAGAACTAGCCGTTGAACTGCAAAAAGTCAGAACGGACACTTTTTGAACAGATACGCTCAGATGGTCGACCGGTTTAAAGTAAACGGTCGACCGGTTCATCCAATTTTCCAAACGGATGATCCGTTTCCACAGTTTTGAAAATCTGATTTTTGGCTTTGATAAAACTAATTTTTATGTAAGTGATAAAAATTATACTCGAGCTTTCGTTCATTTAATTACTAAAGATTAAAGAGTTAATACCTTTACAATTTTATCTAAAAATCTATTCTTCAATCTTGATCTTCAAATCTTGAAATTTGGCGGATCTTGAGATGCTTGAACTCTTGTATTGATTTTGACTTTGAACTTGACATTGCATGAGAGTTCGATTTGTAGCGCTTTGAATTTTGCTTGAAAATAAAATGTTAGAAAACATAACCAATTTGTTTGTAATAATCAAAACATTAAGGTTTAAAGTTAACCATAGGTCAACACTATACATAATTAATCATCTCTCAACTTCTGGTCTATCAATGTCCCCACCCTTTTAGAAACTATTTGTCAATCTCCAAGCTACTCCAAATTATGTATCTTTTGCCGATTATGTTATCAACGTCTTTGTCCATGTATGACTCATAAACTTTATGTCTACTACAGAGGCGGAGCCAAGATATGACAAAGGGGTGGGTTGGAGGAGGGGGGACCCCCTCACGGGGGTTCGGGGGCAGAGCACACGATTTTTTTTTTTTTTAAAACCACAATTACTTAGTCCATTTTTATGAGAATCTAATATTTTTTTATAAGTCATAATCTTTAAAATAGTTACAAGAAATCATTACACAAAAATATTCAAGATCTAAAACTAGCTAAAGAAAGTTGTGCCCGACGATATTTTACAACTTTGAATTCTTCTATAATAAATCTATATCTATTTTATTAACAAGGTCTCTCTCAACAAAAATTGTTATGTAGTCGATGCACAAAAAATGTTTTATAATATAATCTATATCTATTTTATCTGAGACTAAACTATGTAGTTGATGCACAAAATATTTAAACCATTTAATAGTATTATATACAATTATATTGTAATCCTATATTTAATAAAACGACATATAAGTAAGTCATACACAACAGGATAATATTAGAATCAAGCTAGAAAATAAAATGACATTTCAATACCAAATAGTAGAAGGTGCAACAAATTAAAAAATGCAAGCATACTTTCGAATTTTGAACTTTCTAAAGTTTGAATTTTGTAGAATTGGGAAGTGCTGGTCTACAATGGTCCTAGTTTGGTCCATGGGGTATTTAATTGGCCTAGAAAAAAATGAATTAACAAGTTGGACTGGGCTAAACTAATATAAAAAAAAATTTCTTTAGAATTTGCATTGGGCTTTTGGATTTGGGCTTGGGCAGCCCTGAACTACAGCCCAGGGTTGCCCTCTCCTGAATCTGCCCTTGGTCTACTACCTGATGAATTCAGACATTTTAATTTAGGGGGTCATCAAATTAACATGCAAAAAAATTTGAACCATCATAATAGTGATGAAATTTTTTTGATACCTTGTTAAAAGTGTTCTTTACGAGTTTTCATATGAATTTTTTTTTTTAATACCTTATTAAAAGTGTTCTTTACGAGTTTTCATACTTTGATAACGTTGTATAATTACTTTATCATCAATCTTGTCAAATATATCTTTCTCAATACATAATCAAGCTATCATTTGATCATTTATTATCTATGTATTTGATTACATAATCGATTCTTGACATAATTCATTGTACAAAATATCATCTCTACCGCATCAGTAGCAATTGGAAGAACAGTGTCAGTCACAAAAATTCACAATATTGATTTGCTGAGATACCATACAACACTCAATAAAAAAAGGTATAATTGTATAGTTGATACAAAAACTAAAAATATAATTATTTTATTTATACACTATACAAAAACAGATAAACGAACTCACTCACTACTAGTAGTCCGATCTAGTGGTCTAGCAACCGCCGAGAAGTGGAGTGGCCTGTGGTGCATGGTGGTCCGGTGGAGTCATCAACCTAGTACAAGGGTTTTTGCGAATAGCAATTGAAAATTTTATGGTAAAATTTAGGAATTGAGTTTAAAATTTTGGGAGAGTGGTGGTCTGGTGGAGTCGCTAATCATTTGTAATTTTGTATTATTAATTTTATTAGATCAATACGTCATATTGCGTCAAAGTTTTCTACTATTAAATTACATGTTAATAAATTAAAAAATAAACAAATAGAAATTTTTTTCCCAAATTGAGGGGTCCAGGTTTCCCCAGGACCCCCATCAACTCCACCAACTCCCATGCATTTTTTTGGGATTTTTCCTCACTCAAAGTGCATAGCTATGTCATGACCATGACTCTAACAAAAGCTTCACTGCCTGTCATATGGATTTTTTTTAGTCTTCGTCATGAGTTGTGTGTTAAATAACAGTAAACAATTGATTAGGGACCACTGTGATTGAAAAAGAAAGATCAGGGACTGATATTGAATATACATTCTGCAGATTTGTTGCTGCAACAGACCTCATGCATTTCCTGGAATTTAGGAACTTTTTTAGATTTTTTGATACGTGTAAGATAGTTATTAGCTAGTATAGAATGACAAGGAAAAAATCTGTTATCCATGCATTGTATAAAACTTCCATTGAATGAATGAAAGAGTATGCCAGAAAATATTTCTTCCACCATTGTTGCTAATACTGATATCTTTAAGTTTTTCCTGAAATCTAACTTGGTATCAGAGCTTTACATGGCTAACACCAATTCAACACATAATTCAGCCTCAAGTTTTGTGGTATCTCCATCGTTGGGAGGTAACCATTCTTTACCATTTGGAGTGAATCTTACCCAAACACCAGCAGTAAAACTAGACAAAAACAACTTCTTGCTATGGAAGAACATGGTGATGCCCATCATCCGTGGTCACAACCTTGAAGGATTCATTCTGGGGACAAAGGTGTGTCCACCAGAATTCATTGCAATTCAAACCACTGAATTTCAGACTGAAGAAAATGCCAAAGTCTCTGCTGAGATGAATTAGAACCCAGAGTACAACAAATGGATGACTACTGATCAGCTATTGATGGGCTGGTTGTACTCCTCAATGTCACCAGAGATTGCCATGAGAGTCATGGGATCTACTAACTCAAGTAAGCTATGGACTGCCATTGAGGAAAGCTATGGGATAATGAACAGATCAAGGATAATTTCCTCACCAGTGAACTTCAAAGGACCAGGAAAGGAGCTATGAGCATAGACCAGTACCTGAGTACAATCAAACATTTGGCTGACAATCTGGAGATTGTAGGGAAGGTAATCTCCCAAACTGATTTAGTCACACAAATTTTATCTGGACTTGATGATGATTATACACCTATAGTGGTTCAAATTAGCAGCAGAGAATCAATATCCTGGCATGAACTTCAATCAGTCCTTATGACATATGAGAGTAGACTTGAACATCTTAACACCATTAAAACTGAAATGAGTTCCCTGAACTTGTCTAATTCCTCGGTGAATTTTGTTCACAAAACCAATAGCTACAAAGGTGGTAGAACTGGATATGTAGGAAGAGGATCTTATCACAGAGGAAATGGCAGAGGAAGAGGCAGAAACTATAGGCAAAACGAAAAGAAAGAGAACTGTCAAATCTGTGGATTGAGTAACCATTCAGCCGAAAAATGTTACAACAGATATGATGAAAGATACATGGGAAGTAGACCAACTCAGTTGCAGAATAACTCTCATTCAGGTTATATTGCATCTCCAAACACATTTACTGACACATCATGGTTTGCAGATACTGGTGCAAGTCACCATGTAACTGGGATCATGGACAATCTCCAAACTACTAAGGAATATGGTGGTAAGAATACACTAACAATAGGAGATGGTAAATCTTTGAATATCTCACATATTGGATGCACTCAATTTCCTGCTTTAGATAATAAATTTCTTATGTTGAAAAATATGCTGATTGTCCTTGACATTAAAAAGAATCTGATGAGTGTCTCTAAGATTACATCTGATAATAATGTGTTTATGGAATTTCACTCCAATTGTTTCTTTGTGAAGGACAATCAAACGAAGAATATCATACTGGAAGGGAAGATAAATGAAGGACTATATCAGTTGAATCTTCCAAACCAAATTAAAGAGTATTTTCTCCAAAAGAGCCTAGCCACTCAAATATCTCCAGCAGCAGTTGTTTTGTCACAGAATCTAGTCCTAGTGAGTCACAAAAGTCTGTAAAAGAATGGAATACTTGGCATAGAAGATTAGGACATCTATCTAATAATGTAATGTCAAGGATTGCCAAACTCTGTAATGGAAATTTCTGCTTTAATAAATCTAAAGTTTTCTGTGTATCTTGTCAATTTGGTAAATCTCATTCCTTGCCTTACAAACTGTCTAAATCACATGCCACTCAGCCACTTGAACTTCTTTACACCGATGTTTGGGGTCTAGCACCCATAACTTCAACAAATGGCTTCAGATATTACATTATATTCCTTGATGATCATAGTAGATTCACATGGATTTATCCACTTAGAGCTAAGTCTGAGGTCCTTAATGTTTTTACCCAATTCAAAAATCTTGTTGAGAATAAATTTAACAGAAAAATCAAAACACTTCAATCTGATTTTGGAGGTGAATACAGATCACTTAAAAACCTTGCTGCCCACCATGGAATAGACCTAAGATACTCATGTCCTTATACCTCAGCCCAGAATGGTAGCGCCGAGAAAAAACACAGACATATCACTGAGATGGGACTGACCTTACTTGCACAAGAAAAGATGCCTTTACACTACTGGTGGGAAGCATTTCAAACAGCCAGTTTTATCATAAATAGACTACCCACTCCTATATTAAATGAAAAATCTCCTTTTGAAATACTATACAAAAAAAAATGTTGATTACAGATCCCTTAAAATTTTTGGATGTGCCTGTTACCCCTGTCTTAGACCCTACCAAAAGAACAAATTTAGTTTTCACTCAACAAGGTGTGTGTTCCTTGGGTTTAGTGGCTAGCACAAGGGATACAAATGCCTTAGCTCTACTGGAAAAATCTATGCGTCTAGACATGTGATCTTTGATGAATCAATCTTTCCTTTTGAGTCCGGTTTTTTGAACAAAAAGACTTCACCAGTTAACAACAAACCAGATGTCATTCTTTGCAATCTACCTTTCTATCCTCATCACAACTCTGAAGATGTCCACTCATATTCAACTGATATAGAACTTGAGAATGCTACTCAACTTGCTGATGATTCTTCAATTGATGAATCCAATCATCAAGTGCCTTTAGAATGTGATAATTCTGGAGCAGTAGTGCAAGAAATGGACACTGAACCTAACCAAACAGTTGATGAAAACAGAGGTACTATTTTATGTGACGGACAACATCCTATGATAACTAGAGGGAAGGCAGGTATATTCAAACCAAAAGCTTATATCAGTAAACAATTGGATACTAAGATGACCAGTGAAGACAAAGATCTAGAACCAAACAGTGTAAAGGAAGCCATGTTAAGTGATAAATGGAAGGTTGCCATGAAGGCTGAGTATGATGCACTGATTAAGAACAAAACGTGGAGACTTGTACCATTTTCAGATGACTATATTGGCAACAAATGGATATTTAAATTGAAGTATGATTCAAAAGGCAGTGTGGAAAGGCACAAAGCATGATTAGTTGTTAAAGGATTTTTACAAACTCTGGGTGTAGACTTCCATGAGACCTTTAGTCCAGTAATCAAAGCTTCAACATTAAGGGTAATTCTATCATTAGCTGTTTCAAGAGATTGGGAAGTAAGGCAAGTGGATATCAATAATGCATTTCTAAATGGGAAGTTAGAGGAAGAAGTATACATGGTTCAATCGGAGGGTTTTATTGATAAAGACAAACCTTCACACATCTGCAAACTTGACAAAGCCTTGTATGGATTGAGACAAGCACCTAGAGCTTGGTATGAAAGCTTGAAGGGGGTACTTCTGGATTGGGATTTCAAACAATCAAAAGCTGACACTTCACTATTTTTCCTACTGAAGGATAAGACTGTTATCTTCACCTTGATATATGTTGATGATATTGTAGTAACTGGGAATAATACTGAAGTAATTCAAGAGTTCATACAGAAGTTGAACAAAAGGTTTGCACTAAAAGACATGGGAGCATTACATCAATTTCTCGGAATTGAAGTACACAGACATGATTCTGGTATGCACTTGACACAAACTCAGTATATTTTAGAACTATTGAAGAGATTTGATTATGAAAACTTGAATCCATCAGAAACACCAATGGCTGTTGGGAAGATCTTGTCTAAAGAAGATGGACAACCACTGAATGATCAAAGCAGATACAGAAGTGCAATAGGAGGACTACAGTACCTATGTTACACTAGGCCTGATATATCTTTTGCCGTAAATAAAATGAGTCAGTTCTTGCATTGTCCCACTGATATACATTGGAAAGCTGTAAAAAGAATCTTCAGATATCTTAAGGGCACTCTCAAACAAGGATTATGGATCAAAAGAAGTGAGAAGACTGATATGAGAGGCTTTGCTGATGCTGATTAGGCCTCTTGTCATGATGATAGAAGATCAACTGTAGGATATTGTATATATCTTGGTGATAACTTAGTGGCATGGTCATCTAAGAAACAACATGTTGTGTCAAGGTCGAGTACAGAATCTGAGTATAGGGCCTTAGCTCAAGGTCATCTGAGATTTCTTGGCTGCAGTCATTGTTTGGGGAAATCAAACTTGCTCAAGAAGAAAAACCAGTGCTATGGTGTGACAATCAAAGTGCTAGTGCTCTTGCATCAAATCCAGTGTTCTATGCTCGCACAAAGCATATTGAATTGGATATTCATTTTGTTAGAGACAAAGTGTTGGAGAAAGAGTTGGAAATTAAATATATTCCATCCTTTGATCAAAGAGCAAATTTAATGACTAAACCTTTATCTCATTCAAGATTCAATTATTTGAAAAGCAAGCTTGGAGTGACTAAAGTCCCCTCCAGCTTGAGGGAGGATGTTAAATAACAGTAAACAATTGATCAGGGACCACTATGATTGAAAAGGAAAGATCAGGGACTGATATTGAATATACATTCTGCAGATTGGTTGCTGCAATAGACCTCATGCATTTCCTGGAATTTAGGAACTTTGTTAGATTGTTTGATACATGTAAGATAGTTATTAGCTAGTGTAGAATGACAAGGAAAAAATCTGTTATCCATGCATTGTATAAAACTTCCATTGAATGAATGAAAGAGTACGCCAGAAAATATTTCTTCCACCATTGTTGCTAATACTGATATCTTTAAGTTTTTGCTGAAGTCTAACTTTGTGGACATCAGTTCAGGGTGCGCCATGTCCAATCTTGGTATCTGCCCATTTCCTAGTCTGCCTTATGCCCGCTACTGCAGACATGCCCTCAATGGCGACTGGTCCTTCATCATTTCAACTCTACCCGCTAGTTGTCTATCCATGGTGCAGCCGCTACCGGCCCATTACACCCCAATGTCTTTTCCTCTTCTGCCCAGGGACGGTCCCACATCCCCATCAACTGAGTATCCCTCATTGGTGTTGGAAACTGGCACGAGAATTAGCTAGAAAACAAAAATTTTCTTTAATTCATAAAACCAGAATCTTTGCTAGATGTTCACATATTTATTATAATTAAAATACTAATGGATTAGTATTATACCTCAATCGATAAACGATATTAGTTTGAATCTGATTCACGAGCTTGCTGCTTCTGATTCACGAACTTGGTGCTCCCAACGTTCAAGCCTTCTATGGTATTCTCCAAGTCTGAATTACATTGGTGTGTGGGCAATTTTTAATTAATTCAAAAGACTAATTTCTGGACTGGTCAGATCTAGAAAACTGAGAAGCTAAATTTCTTCTCTTTTCTTGATTGAATCAATTAGAATCAATTGGAATGGAATTTACATCACAAGCAATGTGATATAAATAACGGCAAGTGATCTGATTGCAAACAACGACAAGAGTCCTGATTGCATCCTAGTCCAATTAGTTTAGGATTGATTTAATTACACGTGTAATCCCTGAACTTATATTACAATTACAATTAAGTCTAAAACTTTTATAGTAACTGTGATTAAGTCCAAAACTTTATAGAGCTACCACAGGGACCTGATCGGACATATATTTTCCAAGCTCCAATAATTAGATTCCGTCTAGTCGACCCTAGACCCCTCAATCTAATTATTAGTCTTTTGCTTTTTCCACTAAAGGCAAGAGACTGCACTCTTGGAATATATAAAATTACAGAAGCTGTAATACTTTCCTCTGACTTACCGTATATATATTTCATCTCTGTCTGAGATCCGATAATTAGGTATGAGCATAAATGACCGTTTTGCCCCTCTAATTATTCTCACTAACTTTAAGTTACATTTTCTTCAACGGTCCTGTGAACTAATCACAGATGTCGAAGTTTAGCCGTCGCTAAACACTGAGCTCAGATTTATAACCGTTCAACAGAAAATACTTAAGTTGTCACTCGATCCATTTTTCAGAGCGACAGTTCCCGACACGAATTCGTGTTCTCTACTTCGCTCATTCTCAAGCTCCCAACTCACCGAGATATTTGATCAATTAAATTGATCTCACCTATTGGTAAATCAAAGAACCATCAAACTAACGAAAAGATATACACAATCCTGTCAAGGGATTTAGATGAAATATCCAGTGATCAAGTGGAATTTAATTATTCGCACGGTCATGCTATATAATTAAATTCGACACTTGGTCCGTTCAATACACTCCAAGTGTACTAGTGTCACCATTAATCCATTTCTGCGATAAGGACAAATTGCAAACCCGAATGATTAAATAGTCAACACTACAACCTTCTGGTACAAGATGCCAACTCTTATACATTAGTTGTGAACAATTTTATTGATGATCAAAATATAAGTTGTGTCACACTATACTTCTCAACGCAAGCATCCAACTTATATTATCACAAGTGATCATTGACACTTTATTTACATACTCAATATTAAACAAATGCAATAATAATAAATGAATACAAACCAAAGTTAATTCAATATAAAATTGTCATTTCATCACAGCAAAATTATACTATTTGGACATACAACCCAACAATTGGTACCATCACTATCTCCACCACCATATTTTATTTCTACTAATATGCACCGCATGCAAACCCAGGCCAAGGTTATCATTTGCAAGCCCATACAAAAGCTCAATCTTGTAACCTATCTTGCTTCCACTGATCTTAAACCAACCTCTTACACCCCAGCTCTAAAACATCCCATTTAACGTGCAGCCATGTCTGAAGATTTTGATGCCATACTTCGGAACGGGACTTGGGATCTTGTTCCACCTATTCATTCTCAAAATATTGTCGGCTACAGATGGGTCTTTCACTTCAAACGTTAATACGATGGCTCTATAGGTTGACACAAATCCGATTGGTGGTAAAAGGAACCAATATCCCGGTGTTGATTATCTCGAACGAGACCTTCAGCCCCGTTGTCAAACCTACCACCATTCATATCATCGTTAGTCTTCCTACATGGGTCTTTCATTGAGAATGTGTTTATGTCCCAATATCCAAGCTTCGTTGATCAATCTACTCCTTACTACGTATGCCGTCTCCGTGAACCTATCTACGGTCTCAAGTAGCTCCCCGGGCTTGGTACAATGAATTGAGATCTTTCCTTCTTAGCGCTGGGTTTTGCAACTCACAATCTGATACTTCCCTCTTCATCTACAACAATGGTAATCAAAGTTTGCAGAGAGTAATTTTGATTGTAAAACTTATCTTAACCTTTCATTCTACATATGCTGGTATATATACAACAGATTGTGTACTACAATACATACATAAAATCTATATATGTATACTATCAACCATTCATCTATTAACAAGTGTCCAACTAACTTTTACACTACCTATAATTAAGGAACGAGAATATTGTGACTCATTTACAGTACCAAAATCATGTAGAACAATATCAAATTTGTACTTTACTCTTGTACTCTTTAATCAGCTGTATATCAATCCTTAGTGCAAGATGTGTTTGTTAATTGGTCCTGAACTTCATCTTTGACACCTTCCCTCAAACTGTGTAAGGTGTGTCTTTAATTGGTCTTGAACTTTATCTTTGACACCATTCCTCAAACTGGAGTGTAAAGTAGTGACTCCAAGTTTGTCTTTAAGAAATAGTAGCTGAGAATGTGATAAATGTTTTGTAAGCAAATCAGCTATCTGTTCAAAAGAGAGAATATAACATATTTGTAACTCTTTTCCAATGACTTTATAACTATCAAAATGGATATCAAGCTCTATATGCTTTGTACGAGGATAATAAACTAGATTTGAGGCAAGTGCTTTAGCACTAAGATTGTCACACCAAAAAGTATAAACTTTTTTTTTTTTTTGTGAGAGACTTAATTCCTTAAACAATGATTGCTCCCAAGCTGTTTCTAATGTTGCATGAGCCAATGCCCTATACTCTGCCTCTACCACATGTTGTTTCTTCGAAAACCAGGATATCAAGCTATCTCCCAAATACACACATTACCCTGCTGTTGATCTTCTATCATCTGGACAAGAAGCCCAATCTGCATGAGTAGATGCAATTATATCCAGGCTATCACATTTTTTAATCATCAGGCCTTGATCAATTGTTCCTTTCAAATATCTAAAAATTCTCTTCAATGCCTTCGAGTGGACATCAGTAGGTACTTGAATTGACTTGCCTTATTCATAGCAAATGTAATATCAGGTCTAGTGTGAACTAGATACTGCAATCCTCCAACTGTGCTTCTATACAATGAGGAGTTTTTCATCAGTTCACCCTTATGTTTTGACAATATTTTTCCAACTATTATTGGAGTATTACATAGCTTTAAATGTTGACAATCAAACTTCCTTAATAAGCTTGCTATATATATTTTTTGAGTATGGTATAAACATGAGTTATACCTGTGCACCTCAATTCCCAAAAACTGGCTGAGAGATCCCATGTCTTTTAAGGCATATGTGACATTCAACTAATTTATGAAAGTTTGGAGTATGCTATTATCATTTCCTGTCACAACTATGTCATCCACATGTATGAGTGCAAACACAATATGTTTCTCATTTGCAAAGTAAAATAGAGAATTATTAGCCTTTGAGAGTCTGAACTTCCACTTAATTAGAGTTGAACTCAGCTTCTCATACCAGGCTCTTAGAGCTTGTGCCAGTCCATACACTGCCTTATCCAATTTGCAAACAAAAGTTGGATTTGCCTTATCAATGAATCCCTCTGGCTACTCCATATAAACAATTTCTTCAAGTTTTCCATTGAGAAATGCATTATTGACATCAATCTATCTTATTTCCCATTTTTTTGCCACAACAAGAGTCAAGATAGTTCTTAGACTTGCAGCTTTGATCACAGGACTGAAGATCTCATTGAAGTTTACTCCAGGGACTTGGAGGAACCGTTTTGCAACCATTCTAGCTTTAAATCTTTGTACCTTTCCTTTAGTGCTATATTTGATTCTGTATACCTATTTGTTTCCTTTGACTTTCATGTATGGTGAATGAGAAACAAGCTTCCGTGTTTTATTTTTCACTAATGCATTAAATTTATCTTTCATTGCATTTCTCCACTTGGTATTTGACATGGCTTCCTCTATACCTAATGGTTCTGATTCTCCTGACCCTTCAATATATTTGTTAGTTTTAAAACTAGATAACAATCAACCTAGAAGAGAGGGGGGGTTGTTACTGAAAGTCTGTAAATGTTTTTTTAAAACACAATGTTCACTTTAATGTTCTGATGTTGATGAAAGTTTGTTGAACGTCAGAACATTTCACTGAACATTTTGGCATTTTCGAGATATTTAATATGTAAGGTGATTAAAACAATGATTAACACCATATATAGCGTGGTAAACCCCTAAGAAAAACATCCACGGGCCCCCATACCACGGGTAAATAAATCCACTATTTTAGAACATGTTACACACGTCTCAACTTTTTGAAATTACAATTTTAGACCTAATCTAAAATTTTATCAGCAATTTAAAAAAGGTAAAAGTTAGTTAAGAACAATAATAAAACTTCCCTATTTTATATCTTCTTCAACTAGTCAATGAATGCAATCAAGTACTTCGGTTTTGATCTTGGTTCATTCCACGAGTGTCCCCGAATTGATTCCACAAATCGGAATAAGGACCCAGTCCTTATCTTGCCGCCGAAATGCCGTTCTATCTCACAATGGATTTCTACAACGTTCAGTTTCTCAGAGCCATTCTCAAAAATAGAATTTTGATCGGGCTAGGACTTTTGAATATTTCTTTGAACTCTCAACTCATAAATGATTTGCACTTAGATTCTTGAGTATCTTTGCTTTCAAAGTCTATAGAATTTTTGGAATACCAACTGTCTTATTTATAGTACAAGAAGTTTGTCTAAACTTAATGACTTAATATTTATCTTATACATGGATAAGACAAAATAAGTCTTTAAGTTTAAATAGACTTTAGAAAAAGATAAGGTGAGATATATCACAAGAATATGAAAATAAATCCAGTTATATATTTTTATTTAAGTAGATAGGTGAGATATATCAGAAAAATATGAAAATAAATCCAGTTATATATTTTCATTTAAGTAGATAAATAAAAATATAATATTTTAATATCTCATCTACTTAGAAACCTAGTTCAATTAGAATACTTAAACATGTAATTTATTCAATCGCTTATTTAACTGATAAGGAACAAGAGTTTTAGAATAACTAAAACTGATAAATAGATTGGGATAAATATAGCATTAAGGTTTCCAATTTTCATATAACTACTAGATAATCATTGAATCCTAATTAGCTCATATCAATAATTAAAATATAATTAAGTATGCCAAAACTAGATTTTTTGTAATACCCAAGCCTCTCGTTACTCACTTGGTCAATATAATTCATGCATTATATATATCATTCCTATGTTATTTTCGTAGCATCATCATGCCATGGCTCATTTTACTTATCACGGTATAATTTACAATTAGATTTGTACATTCTTGTACGTTGTTAATTGTCAATTTTCCCCAACTTAAGTAATGATTTTATATTGGAATATGGAAGAATATATGGTGAATAAGGTATTGGACATTGATGGGATAAGTGTCGGACACTGATAGGATAAATGTTAGCGGTTTAGCAGATGCCACAAATGTAATTGTGATACGAGATGTGACGTGCGCCGATGGTGGATACCAACTAAAGGTTGGACCCACCACCAAGGCTACTAGAATTACTACTCATGATTACTTATTTTTATGAAAATTTTGGCATTATCTCCCCTGTAATTTGGACTAACCAACTTGAAATAAAATATCACATATCCCAACAAACTATATTCACAACTAAATGGGACCATTTTCCCTTTCAATATCCACGACAAAACAACGCAGTAGAGACTAGCCGAATCATAAAACTTTTACTATTGAATTAACATAAACTGTACATATGAATGACAAAATACATTGTGAGCCCACCTAACTATTTACATGTGATGCAAAATGATATCCAAAAATGAATATGTATCCCCAAAATAATGACTACATGCTCTATGAAGTGAGTCATACCAAATAACACTGTCGTGTGGCTCTGACTTTGAACTCAAAAGCTTTATATCCAAAAGCTGCCCAGAAACTCAACCGCTACATGATAAGAAAAATCATTGATGGAAAATATATGAGTTGATAGGCTCAGTGAGTGGAGATTTTCGAAAATAATTATACTCTTTTCATTTATAGATATTATCGAAAACGAGCCCACGTCACTTAACAATTCACAATAACTTCAACAAGTAATATCAGCTCATAATCGTAGAATATTCATCGGCTAAAATATATATCATCACTTCATCATATCCTCATATCACAGTATAATAGAAAATCTCATCAAAATGTACCCATTTTATATAATCTCAGCATGCGTGCACAAACTGCCTCAAATGGCTAAGCTTTCTAGTATACGGCCAAGACCCCTCAGTGTATATGATACACGGTCAAGATCCCTCAGTGTACGAATACACGGCCAAGACCCTTCAGTGTACTAATACACGGCCAAGACCCCTCAGTATACTAGAATAATCAATGAATTCACCGGGTACTTTTTATGGATTTAAACGTCATCTCACTTCACAGAATTTCATAATAGGCAATTTCACAATCTTTAGAATTCACAAGATAACATAATTCAATAAACAATTATAAGAAATCACGTAATTTAACATTTAACGATATAGTATCTTATAATTGAAATCTAAATTTTCTAAAATATATTTTTCCATTCACAGAGTTATCTACTGAAGATTAACTCGGCTGATAAACTGTCCCGACATTTGAATCGTTTCCTGAGATAACAATAGGATTATCCAAATCAAAACTCACTTATAATTTCCCTTCTTGAAAAATCCAATAATTAAAGCTAGGAATTGAACTGCTAATTCTTAACCCACTATAAACACATAATTAAACCAATTCTTAAAATCGAAGTTTCTCTTCTTACCTCGTATCATAGCCAAAGCCAGAAATTAAATTCTTCAAACTTAATATTTCCTATTACTTCTTCCACTTTCCAATTTTCTCCTTGAATTCCAAATTTCGTTGTACCAGATTTAATGTAAGTAAGGAAGAGACAAAGAAACTAATGGCCGCTGTTGATTCTTTGTTGAAGAGATATGAATGATATCAGAAGGATAATGAAGGATTAATATACACATATCTCCACTGCCTGACTTTTCCATGTGCAGCCATTTTTTTTTTTTTTTTATTTTATATCTTGGCTTGAGATTGTTGACCATGAAATTATTGGTTTGACCAAACTTTGCAGGATTATTACAAACTTACCCCCTTTAAAAAAAATTCATCCTCGAAATTTGATCAGCTAAGCACTGAAGAGATGTGGACATTGAGAACACATCTGATCTTCATTTTCCCAGGTAGCCTCTTCTATTGCGTGATTTCTCCATAACACTTTTACCATTGCTATAGTTTTACTTCGTAGCACTTGTTCTTTTCTATCTAATATTCCAGCTGGTTTTTCTTCATATGTAGGATTCTCTTTCAACTCAACTGGTTGCGATTCCAACACATGAGACGGATCTGGAATATACTTATGGAGCATGGAAACATGAAACACATCATGAATTCTAGATAGCTCGGTTGGCAAGGCTAAACGATAGGCAACTGGACCAATACGCTCAATGATCTCATATGGGCCGATATATCTTGGATTCAATTTTCCTTTTCTACCAAATCTGATAACACCTTTCCACAGAGATATTTGTAGAAAAACTCTATTCCCAACTTCAAATTCAAGATTTCTTCTACGTTTGTTTGCATAATTTTTCTGTCTGTCTTGAGCCGTCTTTAGTTTTTCTTTGATTAGTTTCACTTTCTCAGCTGTAATCTGAACAAGTTAAGGGCCTAACTATTTTCTTTCACCAACCTCATCCCAACAAACTGGAGTTCTACACTTTCTACCATATAGTGCTTCAAAAGGAGCCATTTCTATACTAGAATGATAACTGTTATTATATATGAATTCCATTAAGGATAAGTGAGTATCCCAATTCCCTTTAAACTGAAGAACACAAGCCCGTAACATGTCTTCTAAAGTCTGTATAGTTCTTTCTGATTGACCATCTGTCTGTGGGTGAAAAACTGTACTAAAATGTAGTTTAGTACCCATGGCTTTCTGCAAACTAGGCCAGAATTTAGAAGTGAAACGCGAATCTCTATCTGAAACAATAGATACTGGTGCTCCATATAAACTGATCACCTCATCCACATATATTTTCGCCAACTTATCTAATGAATATGTAACTTTAATCGGTAAAAATCTGGCAGTTTTTGTCAATCTGTCTACCACAATCCATATACCATCAATAAACACAATCACAAATTTGTCTGGATACTGATGAAATACTCTATTCATCAGATCCATAAATACTGCTGGAGCATTAGTCAATCCAAATGGCATCACAAGAAACTCATAATGGCCATATCGTGTTCTAAAAGCAGTTTTCGGCACATCACTATCTCTGATTTTAAGCTGATGATATCCAGAACACAAATCAATCTTCGAAAATACTGTAGCTCCTCTAAGTTGATCAAACAGGTCATCAATACGCGGCAAAGGATATTTATTTCGAATTGTCACCTTATTTAGCTGCCTGTAGTCTATACATAATCGCATAGTTCCGTCTTTCTTTTCCACAAACAAAACTGGTGCACCCCATGGAGATACGCTAGGTTTGATAAAACCTTTGTCTACCAATTTCTGTAACTGAACTTTTAACTCTTTCAATTCTTTTAATTCTGTCGGAGCCATTCTGTACGGTGCTTGTGATATAGGAGCAGTTCCCGTAATTTGGACTAACCAACCTGAAATAAAATATCACATATCCCAACAAACTATATTCACAACTAAATGAGACCATTTTTCCTTTCAATATCCATGACAAAACAACGCAGTAGAGACTAGTCGAATTATAAAACTTTTACTATTGAATTAACATAAACTATACATACGGATGACAAAATACATTGTGAGCCCACCTAACTATTTACATGTGATACAAAATGATATCAAAAAATGAACATGTATCCCCAAAATAATGACTACATTCTCTATGAAGTGAGTCACACTAAATAACACTGTCGTGTGGCTCTGACTTTGAACTCAAAAGCTGCCCAGAAACTCAACCGCTACCTGATAAAAAAAATCATTGATGGAAGAGTTTGTAATAATCCTGCAAAGTTTGGTCAAACCAAGAATTTCATGGTCAACAATCTCAAGCCAAGATATATAAAAAAAAAAAAAAAAAGTGGCTGCCCATGGAAAAGTCAGGCGGTGGAGATATGTGTATATTAATCCTTCATTATCCTTTTGATATCATTTCTTATCTCTTCAACAAAGAATCAACAGTGGCCATTAGTTTCTTTCTCTCTTCCTTACTTACATTAAATCTGGTACAACGAAATTTGGAATTCAAGGAGAAAATTGGAAAGTGGAAGAAGTAATAGGAAATATTAAGTTTGAAGAATTTAATTTCCAGCTTTGGCTACGATACGAGGTAAGAAGAGAAACTTCGATTTTAAGAATTGGTTTAATTATGTGTTTATAGTGGCTTAAGAATTAGCAATTCAATTCCTAGCTTTAATTATTGGATTTTTCAAGAAGGAAAATTATAAATGAGTTTTGATTTGGATAATCCTATTGTTATCTCAAGAAACGATTCAAATATCGGGACAGTTTATCAGCCGAGTTAATCTTCAGTAGATAACTCTGTGAGTGGAAAAATATATTTTAGAAAATTTAGATTTCAATTATAAGATATTATATCGTTAAATGTTAAATTACATGATTTCCTATAATTGTTTATTGAATTATGTTATCTTGTGAATTCTAAAGATTGTGAAATTGCCTTTTATGAAATTATGTGAAGTGAGATGACGTTTAAATCCATAAAAAGTACCCGGTGAATTCATTGATTATTCTAGTATACTGAGGGGTCTTGGCTGTGTATTAGTACACTGAGGGGTCTTGGCCGTGTATTCGTACACTGAAGGGTCTTGACCATGTATCATATACACTAATGGGTCTTGGCCGTATACTGGAAAGCTTAGCTATTTGAGGCAGTCTGTGCACGCGTGCTGAGATTATATAAAATGGGTATATTTTGATGAGATTTTTCATTATATTGTGATATGAGGATATGATGAAGTGATGATATATATTTTAGCTGATGAATATTCTACGATTATGAGCTGATATTACTTGTTGAAGTTATTCTGAATTGTTAAGTGACGTGGGATCGTTTTCGATAATATCTATAAATGAAAAGAGTATAATTATTTTCAGAAATCTCTACTCACTGAGCCTATCAACTCATATTTTTTTTCAACGATCTTCTTATCAGGTGGCAGTTGAGTGTTGGGTAGCTTTTTGAAGATAGAGCCTGTCGAAATCAGAGTCAGAGCCACACCACGTATCTAGTTTGTACGACTCACAACATATTGCATGTAATTACTATTTAGAGGGTTGGGTGTATTTTGGGTGTCATATTGTATATGTAATTAGCTGAACAGACTAACTACATCTTTTGTAAATCACCATGTCCAGCAGTGTGGAATTGTAAATAAAACTTGAACTTGGGTTTGTTCTTTGTTTGTAAAACTTAAAAATGTAAATGAAATCAGTTAATATACATTACTAGTCAGTTAGCCTTAATAGTGGGTCTAGTTATAGCTAGCATCCACCATTGGCGCACGTTGCGTTTCGGGTCCATTATTGTTACTCGGGACATGGCGTGTCAAATCGGTAATCTTACATGCTTTTAACTCGATTTGATCAAGTTCGCCCAAAACCCTAGGTGGATGATCAACATATTGTGGAGATATTTTATTGTATGAATGGTTTTTGACGTTATATGATAAGGATAAGAAAGACAGGTGATGATCAAAGTATAATTATTAAACTAGGGAAGAATCGAGTATAGTCGGGTGCAATCGGGTACGTAAATTAAACGAGCGGCCCAAAATTTATGTTGAGAATTAAAGTAGGACTTACTAGCAATTAAATTAGGTTGCAATTAAGATAAAAACATAGTGGCCACACCTGATTTAGGCTTTAAATGATGAGTGTAAGATCATATTTTTCTCAATTGAACACCTCATGCTTGTGACTTGAACTTATCTATCAGCCCATAACCCTTGCACAACTTCTAACAGACTTTCACACCTTATTTCCTTCCTCTTACTCTCATATTAGCACCTCTAAGTTGGCCTCAAGTAAATCCAATTGTAAGAGAAAGCAAAGGAAGCAAAAAGTGACAAGTAAACCAACAACTTGAGGTTGAAATCTGGACAGGTATATTCTCTCACGGTTTTGGTGCAATTTCTTGTAAGTTTTGAGTGTATTATGAGTTCTAAATGATATAATCTTATTCATAAGGATGTTAAGGAGTTATTGAAGTTAATTATTATGATTAAAAGAGGATTTCAATGGTAGGTTTTTGATTAAAGCCACAAAGGGAAGGAGCTGGATATAAGTGCATATATCTGAAATTGTAGCCAACTTTTAAAGACAATATCTTAAACATAAGATGAATTTGTGATTCTATATTGGACTCCCAACATGTTAAGGAGTTGTATGTCAATTCATAGCTGTATTTATGATATTTTGGAATAGGAAACAAGCATGAACTGCCATAGCCTACAATCTGAAAATTTCTCGCAACATGTAGTTTATTTGTTTACCTAAGGTTCTTGACCGCTTGGGAATGCAACTTTAAAAGGTTATAGAGTCATATTAATTTGACGAAAATATATTAAGATGATTTTATGGTTATAGAGTTTGAGTTATGTCATGAAACACCATAGCAGCCGTTGTGAGATCAAGTGTTCTGTGTTCCGATTTATGGGTTGATCTTGTCACAATAATTGCCCTATTCTGGCGAAACTTTAACATGATTACCTTTATGTATATGTTACCTACTTGTGTTAAAAATTCATGGCTCATTGGGTATGCCTAAGGACATGAATAGACATAAGAAATTGAATCATGATAGCAACTCAAACATAAAACCAAAACCTGTCCATGTTTATGTTCTACCTATTTCCAACCTCTAATTGTTGTTATTGAACTATGATGTTTGTGGAATTGATTTAGTTATATGTTAGGATCATAATGCTTCATCTATAGTTTGATTACATGCACTTAACTTGAGAAATTACGGAAGTTGTAGGCTTGCCTTCAGGTTGTAGTGGTAACTCAAAGTAATATTATCTGGATTACCTTGGTATTAAAAGTCTTAACATGAGTACTCGAGGATAAGGTCTGATATCAGGTGGTATTAGAGGTTAATTGCCACGTAGAAATGGGGAGAAAGACTCGACTTACACATAGAACAAGACAAACTCAACAGTTAAAACGTAAGTAAAAATCCGTTTACAACTACAATGCAAGGACATAAGATGTCTTGAAGTAATTTCTATTGATCCTTGTCGTGACACTTTCTATACCCTTTTGATGAGTTTATTATGCATTTGATGTGGGTCACGACAATTGAGAAGTTTCTTTTTTAAAGCACATTGGATATTAGTTTGATTAAGCATTCATGAGAATTTACACATGCATGCATGTCATATGTACATAGTTGAGAATATTGCATGCACGATGTAAATTGAGAAATGAATTTACATAATAAAAACGTTTTATTGACCATTACTAGTACACTGAAGCATGCGAGGTGTGCTTATGTGATATTTGTTGGTACCGCAAGTGGGAGACTTCTCGAGTGATCACAAAGAGAGATAGGGGGAGTCTTTGGTGATAATGGGAAGATGGTCCTCTTGACTGTATCCTTGTGATTGAGTATTGGTGCCATGGATGGGATACTTCTTGGGTGATCACAGGAGGAGAATAGGGAGAGCTTCTGGTGGTCCTAAGAGGATGGTCCACTCGACTGCATTGATATGATATTGGCCATTTGATTACTGCTTATTGATATTGATATTGGGCAGAACTCTTTTCCAATGCATAGTAGCTGGGTCAAGGGCCCAATTCAAAGAAAATATTTTAAAAGAAATGTTCTCGAGATCATTTTAGGCATATTTGAATATATTACATTATTGTCGGATGTTTCAAACAGAAATAACAATACATCCTACATTTACACTCATCGCATATATAGTTTTTACTTATTGGGCATTACCTCATATAATTCTTGTATTGTAGGTGATCATGGAGAGTCTAGTGCCTAGTAGATAACTTGGCTGGCTGTTGGAGCATTTGAAGGTTTTCGAGGTTCAATGTACATGGATGATTACTTGTTGGGTTATTTTTGTGGGTTGTGGTTTTGGTTATTAAATTATTTTATTTTATGATTTTAAATGACAATATTATATCAGAGTCCTTTTGTAACCTTAATGTAAGTAAATATGGTTTGATGTATACGTTATGCAATATATTTTGTTAAGTATGGTTTTCAAAATATACTAAGTTATGTTTGTAAAGTTGACTATTATCTTTTGTAGTATAAAAAAATAAAAAATAAAAAATAAAATAATTTGTTCACACACGGGTACACCTAGTTATGAAAATATTTCTCCACAAGTACATATACATATTAGGGATTGAAAGAGGGTGTTACAATTTTTGGGAGTGATAATTTTGTTTAAGAATCCAGCCTTGAAATGAAAATCTAGTTAATTGAATATTACATGTTTAGATGTGTAGATTCTACCCATCGGACTAAGACACTTATATCCCTTGTGTGATTCACTAAAGCCCAAAAATACACATATTAATGAATGAAAGCTAAACTTGTGTTTTTTATAAGGTCTTAAGCATGGAAAATAGGCACACCCAAAGATTTTTAATGACTTGTAATCTACTGTATAGAACTTCAAAATGTGGTTTCAATTTAATTGTAGGTGTAGGCATTCTATTAATGAGGTAGGTTGCTATTTGAAATGACTCCCACCAATAATGCAAGGGCATTTTTGCTTGTGCTAAAAGGGTTAGACCTATATATGTTACATGCCTGTGTTTTCTCTCATATCTTCCATTTTGTGCAGATGTATAAGGACACGAATTTCTCAGGAAAAATCTATATGTGTAAAGGATCTAAACTCACCTCTCAAGTCTGATTGTATAACCTTAATTTTTCTCTCAAGTTGGTTTTCTATAATTTTTTTAAACTACATAAATATGTTTAGTGCTTCAGATTTGTGTTTAATTGGGTATATCCAAGTGTACCTACTATAATCATCCACAAATAGAATGTAGTATTTGAAACCAGAGGTGGAAATAATTGGTGCTCGTCCTACACATCAGAGTGAATTAAGTCAAGTGGAGCAATGTCATGTGATGTTGATGAATTAAAAGGAAGAGAGTGTGATTTGCCATATTGACAAGCATCACAGAAGGATGACATTTCATTAACATTAAACTTTTCATTACATAGTTTGAACACTTGAGACATTACAAGTTTTGAAGGATGTCCAAGCCTCTTATGCCAAGCATCTAATGTTGATTCTCATGACTCAATAGGAACTAAAACTTTATCTCTACCCGGTGAAGGTAGTGTTTTGGAGTTTGGGGATGTTTTGATGACTTGACTGATTTGATAATAAACTGTTGATTTGGGAGTTCCAGCTCATACAATCCTTCCGTAAGCTTCCCTTGTAGCATAACCTTCTTTGTTAGCTTGTCCTTAACAACACAAAAGTTAGGGTGAAATTCCATGAAGACGTTGTTATTAGTAGTTACTTTGGACACACTTACAAGATTCTTTTTAACAGCAGGTACATGTAGCAAATTATTTAGGAGTATATGCTTATCATTCAAAGAAGTCAGACATTTAATACCAGTATGTGCTATGTTTAGTAAATTTCCATTACCAATTATCAATCTTTCCTTACTATTATACTCCTTGGCCATGGTGACATTTTCCTTTTCTATTGTTATATGGTGACTTGCTCCAATGTCTACAAACTAGGAAGGATCTTCAACTGTACTTGGGGATGCAACAAAAGCTTATGGTGTTGAGTTGTTGTTGCTGTCACTTTAGTTGTTTGGCATGCTGCCCATGTATCTCTCATCATATCTATTAAAGCACCAAGAAGCAGAGTGGTTATTCATCCCACAGATCGACCATGGAATTTGATGCTCAGTAGTTCTTCATCCCCTAATCTATTCCTTTAAAGTTAGATGATATGCCATAGTTTCCTGATTTGGTTCCTCTGGTATTATTGAAACCATTTCTTTCAACAAAATTAGCAGATGCTTGATTAAGATTGGCAGAGACTTGGTTAATGTTTATGTTACTCATTCCACTTCTTACTACATTCAGATGCTCAAGCCTACTTCAAAGGTCATAAGCATTAATGTAATTTCATACCAGGAAATTGCCTCTTTGCTATAGATCTGCACCACTATTGGTGTGTACTCATCATCCAAGCCAGCAAGAACTTGTGTTACTAGATCTTTATGAGTGATGGTTTTTCCAACAATTTCAAAGTTGTCAGCCAACTGCTTCACTGTGGTGAGATATTGATCAACTGATATTGATCTCTTTCTGGTTCTTTGAAGTTTACTAGTAAGGAAGGTTACTCTGGATCTGTTCATTATGCCGTAGCTTTCATTCACTGCAATCCATAGCTTATTTGAGCTTGAGCAATCCATTACTCTCATGGCAACTGCTGGTGTCATAGATGAATACAACCAGCCCATAAGTAGTTGATAAGTAGAAATCTACTTACTGTGCTCTGGATTAGTTAGCATCTCTACCCTTTTTTCTTCATTAGTAATAGTTTGAGCACCAACAAATTCTGGTGGACACTTCTTTGTCCCCAGTATGAATGCTTCAAGATTATGCCCCTTAATGATTGGCACAATCATGTTCTTCCAATGCAGAAAGTTGTTCTTGTCCAGTTTCACCGGTGGTGTTTGTCTTAAATTCATTCAAAAAGGTGAAAGTTGATTTGCAGCCACTGATGCATGCATTGTTGTACTAGATTTAGATGGAGGAGAGTTATGGCTAGCTCCGGTGTTAACCATTGATGGCTCTGATACCAAATCAAAGTTTGCAGAGAGTAATTTTGATTCCAAATATGCTGGTATATATACAATAGATTATGTATTACAGTACATACATAAAATCTATATTTGTATACTATCAACGATTAATCTATTAACAAGTCCCAACTAACTTTTACACTTCCTGAATTTAAGGAACGAGAATGCTGTAACTCATTTACAGCACCAGAGTTAGGTAGAACAATATCAAATTTGCACTTTACTTTTGTACTCTTTAATCAGTTGCTTATCAATCCTTAGTGCAAGTCGTGTCTGTTAATTGGTCCTGAACCTTCATCTTTGACCAAGGTCGTTGTTAGATATTTGTCCTGATCTATGTCAATGACATTAGTGTCACTAGAAATCCGATTCATGACTTTATTTCTTGCCCAGGTTATCATTTCTCTCTCAAAGACTTCGGTCCTGTTTCATTCTTTCTATAGTTCAAGATTGCCTATAATCCCAAGGGAATGTTTTATCTCAACATCAATACACTTGTGATCTTCTTTAGCGTAGAAATATGATGATGGCCCAAACTCCAATGTGTACCAACATTAACCTTTGTCTCAACGATGGTACCACCCTCCTAACCCAACAAAACATCGACAAGTCCTTGGTAGTCTTCAATAATTACTACTCATTTGCCAAGACATTCCCTACTCTGTCAATAATCTATCTCAATTCGTGTACAGCACCACTACTCAACGCTGGGCATCTATAAAGTGATCATGTAGTGTTTCTAGGCCACAATCCCATTGCATGGATGTCCCATAAGTAATGCTTTGTTGCTTGGTCATCCACTGAGTCTGAATATCGGGTTGTGGCTTCTACTACATGTGATGTGCTTTGGATAAAGTCTCTTCTTCAGGAACCCGGTGAACCGATACAAGAAAAATAACATTTTACAACATCTAAACAACAATATTCATTAATTGCATGTTGTTAAAAAGAGTTTATCACAACAGTCATTAAATGTATGTTGCCATTGGTTAACTCAATTGAGATTTGACAATAGTATTTAAATGAATGTTGCCAATGTATTCTTTTACAACATTCATAGTCTATTGCAATTTTTTTATATATATTTTGTCCTTTAACAACAGGAAATAATCGTTGTTAAAAAGTAGCGTATTTTGCAATGTTCACGTACATGGTTAAAAAATATACTTTTGGCAGCTTTTGCAATGTTCACAGTTTGTTGCATACAAAATTATATAATTCGTCATTTAACAACAGGCCTTGACTATTGTAAAAAAATAACCACTTTGGCAATATTCGTGGGACGCTGTTAAAATATATACTTTTAGCAATAAATATAGCTCGTTGTTATTTAAGTCCATTTATAATTATTCGACCCAATTGAAATTTAAAGTTAGCCTGTGCTAGGATTTGAAATCTAAAATCTAAATAACCCCATCTTCAGCCAAGATGAACGATTCCAAATTGATCAATTCAACCCTAATCTGATTGCAATGCTTTCACTCCATTTTTCTCAAATTCAAGCTCCTATCAGTCAAAATCAGCCCTAAACCCTCCCCTGTCAGCAAGCCAACTCCTTTTATTTTCTTCCCCACCGGCAACTGAGCACTGCAGTGTCCGAGACCGACCAACTGACTGCGAGCGAAACATTATTTGGAGCACAGACCAAAAACCATTGTTCATAAGTGTATTATGTTTAAGTGTTGTATCATTAATCTGCTTGTGCAGTACACATTTGATTTATGCTTTGCCTGATTGAAGTTCATTGTTCGTGGTTCTAAAAAGTTTCTTGTATATTATTGAGAAGATTTATTGTAGTATAGAGTCACTAGAGTTGAATAGTTTACTGAAGTTGAACTTGTTGAGTATCAATAATCTGCTTGTGCAGTACACATTTGTTCCTTGGGAATTTGCATCTCTTAAAATATGATTGAGACGTATCCATGAAAATGTTTTCTGGGTATCATACAAGCAAGATTAGGACCATAAGTTTGTTGAGTTCCTCGTATTTAAGCTCACAAACGGGGAGGTTATTTAATGATGCGTGAAAGTCAAAAGGGGTTACTCCTTTTGTGTTTTTGGTTGCGAATAATCTTAGTTTATTATCCATCAAGAACTAATAAACCCAATTCCGTGGATTGAACATATCTTTCCGTATTTAATGTTGTCATTGCTTCTTTCGAAGGACATGTTTAGAGGTCCCATTGCTTTAATTTTTTTGTGTGCTATACGTAATCTAGGTGATAGGAAAGCATAATGAAGTATGTCTTCATGAAGATAGTCCCCTGGGAGAAACAAATCTCAAGTGATACAACTGTGGATGTTGAAATGTTTTCCTTCTTGCTTTCATACTTGCAAAGATAGAGTGTGGTTATCCTGCTTTGTAGGAACCTTGCCTTAGAAATAATGAATTAAAACATGAATTGGGACCTCAGTGAGTGGTGCCTGCTTATTGATGATAGGTGCTTCTTTCAGTGCTTATATGACTATACCAGCTGGATATAGTCCTAAGGGGGAGTCCATTACAAATCCTGTCTGCAAATTGAATAAATCCCTATATGGTCTCAAACAGGCTTCTAGGCAATGAAAAGCTGAATTCAAGAAAGAAAGCAGCTGCTGTATCTGTATATTAACAATGCATTACATCAGAATTGAATACAAGAAAGTCCAATGGAGCTTCCATTTTATACAGCCACTTAACTAACCAAACTACTTTGTAACTAACTAACTAACTTTTACTAACTTTTAACCAACTAAACTAACTCCTTTTACAAAGTTTTCAAGACTCCCCCTCAAGATGGACCATATATATTCATTAGTCCCATCTTGCCTACTAATTCACGAAATTGTGTAGGCTGCAAAGCCTTAGTAAGAACATTAGCAATCTGGTTCTTGCTTGGTACATGTAGAGTCTTTAATAATCCAGCTTGAATCTTTTCTCTAACCAAATGACAATCTATCTCTATGTGTTTGGTTCTCTCATGAAAAACTGGGTTGGTAGCTATATGTAATGCAGCCTGGTTGTCACAATACAATGTTGCAGGTCTTGAGTGTTTAATACCAAATTCCTTTAGCACGGATAGTAGCCAAACAAGTTCACATGTTGCATTTGCCATTGACCTGTATTCTGCTCCAGCAGATGACCTAGATACTGTGTTCTGCTTCTTAGACTTCCATGATATCATTGAGTCACCAAGAAATACACAATATCCTGATATGGACCTTCTAGTGTCAGGGCATGTTGCCCAATCTGCATCTGTAAAAACCTTCAACTGCACATCAGTAAGTGGGAAACTTGATTCAGCATATGCCTTTAAAGAAATGTTAGACTTAGAAGGAAAGAAAAGCCCTTGGCCAAGTGCAGATTTAATGTACTGGAGAACTCTATGAGCTGCTGTCAGATGTGGTTCTCTTGGCTCTGCTAGAAATTGGCTTAACCTGTTAACTGAATATGTTAAATCAGGCCTAGTGATGGTCAGATACAACAACCTTCCTATCAGCCTTTTGTACATTGATGGATCACTTAATAACTCCCCTTCGCTCTGACTTAACTTCAAGTTTGCTTCCATTGGAGTGCTGGCTGGTTTGCAACCTAAGAACCCTGCTTCAGACAGCAGCTGTAATGCATATGGTCTTTGGGATATAGAAATGCCTTTTGGAGATCTAGCAATCTCTAATCCAAGGAAGAATCTTAGAGGACCTAAATCTTTCAGTTTGAATTTTGAGTCCAGATCTTTCTTCAACATCTCAACTGCTGCTTCATTATTGCTGGCTATTATTATGTCATCCACATACACTAAAAGGGTCATGAAAACTGAATTTGTCTTCCTGATGAACAGGGAATGATCTGTGGCAGATTGAGTGAACCCCTCCTTGATTAGAGTATCTGTAAATTTAGCATTCCACTGCCTAGAAGCCTGTTTGAGACCATATAGGGATTTATTCAATTTGCAGACAGGATTTGTAATGGACTCCCCCTTAGAACTATATCCAGCTGGTATAGTCATATACACATCTTTGAGCAAATCCCCATGTAAGAAGGCATTGTTGACATCCAATTGGTGTAGAGACCATCCATGAATTGAGGCTAATGCTAATAAAAGTTTCACAGTAACCAGCTTTTCCACTGGAGCAAATGTGTCAAAGTAGTCTATTCCTTCTTGTTGAGTATAGCCTTTTGCTACAAGCCTAGCTTTGTGTCTTTCTATGGTTCCATCAGACTTGTGTTTGATCTTGAAGACCCACCTGCAACCAATAGGTTTATGACCATGAGGTAGACTTACAATGGACCAAGTGTGATTATCCTCAAGGGCCTTTAATTCAGCTGCCATGGCTGCTACCCATTCTGGTATACCACAAGCCTGTGAGTAATGTTGTGGTTCAATATGTGCTGAGACTGACATAACAGCCACCTTGAAATTATCACTTAGTTTGTCATATCCCAATACTCGAGATAAGGGATGCATAGTAGAAGTGTTTGCAGTGACAGCTCCACAGTGATAATCATGGAGATAACCAGGCCTTTTCACTGACCTTTTTGACCTTGTGTGAGCTGTAAGTTCATTAGAGGGTTCATCTGCTGGAGGTTCTGTTGGGATATCTGGTATGCTTTCTATTGGTACACTGGAAGGCCCAACAGAATGTTCATCATGATCACATGGGAGTGGCAAAACAGCCTTTGATAGAAGTTGAGATATGCCATCTGAAGAGACTTTGTCAAGGAAAGGAAAAATGGACTCATGGAAAACAACATCTCTGGAAATAAAAGTCCTCCCTGATTCAATGTCCAGCAGCTTATAAGCCTTTATACCAGATGGGTATCCAAGCAGGATGCAGGCCTTTGATCTGGGAGTAAACTTGTGTCTTGAGCTAGGTAAAGTAGATGCATAGCAGAGACACCCAAAAGCTCTCAGGTGCATGTAGTTGGGGACCTTTGAATGCAGAATTTCAAAGGGTGTTTTGTGATTGAGTAAAGGAGAGGGCAGTCTGTTAATCAAATGTGTTGCAGTCAAAACTGCATCATCCCAATATCCAAGTGAAATTCCTGACTGAAATAACAATGCCCTTGCTACGTTTAGAAGGTGTTGATGCTTCCTTTCCACTACTGAGTTCTGCTGTGGCCTTTCCACACAAGAGAAGTGATGTATAACTCCTTGTTTTTGAAAGAAATTTGAGAACCTAAGCTCCTTAGCATTATCAGATCTTACACATTTAATGGATGTGCCAAATTGTGTCTTGACCATATTAAAAAATTGAGGGATTATTTCTTGAACATCAAACTTGTTTTTAAGTAGAAAGGTCCAGGTATGTCTTGAGCAATCATCCACAATGGTGACAAAATATTTAAAACCACTAACAGATATCACATGAAAGGGACCCCAAATATCAACATGTAATAGATCAAACACTTTATTGGAAAGATTATTATTTGAATTGAATGACAATCGTTTTTGCTTAGCAAAATGACATATAGAACAATGAAATTCTTTTCCAATTCTGCTACTGAACTTGAGTCCTTTATCTTGCTGATGGCTCACTACAAAGGATGGGTGTCCAAGTCTTGTATGCCATATGTCTTTATTACATGTTGCAGATGAAATGATTCCATTCTCCAAGGCTGGAAGGCTGAGGTAATATAGGTTGCCAATCCTTTTACCCTTCCCAATCTGAGAAGTTGCAGATTTGCCCTGAATGACACAACAATCATTGTTGAAAATCAAGGAACAGCAGCCATCCATAGTAAGGGCACTAACTGAAATCAGATTGTAATGAAAACTTGGTACATATAGGACTTTGGAGAGCATGATCTGGGAGGTAAGCACTATTGTACCAATTTTGGAAATATTAGCCTTTTGTCCATTAGGCAAGAAAACATGTGAAGCAAATGCACATTCATCAAGGGACTTGAATAAGTGTATGTCATGGCATACATGGTGTGTAGCTCCTGTATCAATAATCCAGGCATGACTAGGTATTAGAGGAATTTATACCAGAAAAATTGGAACAAGAAGGCTGGTCTGGAGGTTCTTGTGAAGAGGTCTGCAGCTGACTGGTGAGGAAAGAAATTAGTTGTTGGCACTGATTGACTGACAGCTTATTAGTTGAGGCATAGTCTCCAGCCTCTGTATTCTGAACAGATGATCCAAGGGAAACTTGATGAGCTGAAGGTCTAAAGTTTCCTGTGTTGTGAGAATGATTTCCCTTTCCCATATCAGAGGTGTCTCTGCCTCTGGACTTCCAGCCAGGTGGATATCCATGAATCTTATAGCACTTGTCAATGGTGTGTCCAAGATATCCACAATGAGTGCATGTTGGCTTATCCTTCTTCCCTCTGAAACTGTTAGAATTATTAGGAACTCCATAAGCTGCTGCACTGGGTAATATTGATGAGGGAGTTAGACTTCTCTGCCTTTCTTCTTGAATAACCAGAGAGAAGACTTTATTAATGGAAGGAAGGGGATCCATCATAAGTACTTGAGCCCTAACTTGACCATAAGAGTCATTCAGTCCCATGAGAAACTGAAGAGCATAGTCTTGTTGCTGATAATCAGTCAGATCCTTCATTCCACCACACTGACAGATTGGTAAAGGCCTAAACTCTCTCAATTCATCCCAAAGGGTTTTGAGTTTAGTGAAGTAAGTGCTTACATCATTTGATCCTTGTGAAAGAGTGTTTAGCATCTGCTTGATCTGAAACACTCTTGGACCATTGCTTTGATGAAATCGATCATGAAGATCTTTCCACATTTCAGCTCCATTGTCAATGTACATCACACTCTCTGCAATGTCCTTGGATACAGCATGCAAGACCCAAGACATAACCATAGAATTACATCTAGACCAGTAGCTGTATGTGGGATCATCAACTGAAGGTCTGATTATTGTTCCATCTACGAAACACAATTTATTCTTGGCAATCAGTGCCATATTCATTGCTCTATGCCAAGAATTATAATTGCTCCCCACAAGGATACTTGACACCAGATTCAGACCTGGATGATCTCCATTGCTGAGGTAATAAGGGCTGCTGGAGTCATCTGTGAGTATACGATCTGGTGTTTCCAAGGTAGCAAATGGATTTCTTCCTACAGCAGCATGATCATCGTTTCCAGTGTTTGTGGCCCTACCTCCTCTGGCCATGATTAAAGAAAACGATTGAAAGGAATGCAGCTATGAAACGTCTCAATGCTCTGATACCATATTACAAGATAACAGAAAGAATGAAAAGCTGAATTCAAGAAAGAAAGCAGCTGCTGTATCTGTATATTAACAATGCATTACATCAGAATTGAATACAAGAAAGTCCAGTGGAGCTTCCATTTTATACAGCCACTTAACTAACCAAACTACTTTGTAACTAACTAACTAACTTTAACTAACTTTTAACCAACTAAACTAACTCCTTTTACAAAGTTTTCAAGAGATATTGGCAGGTTTATTTCTTGTCGCCATACAGCATGTGGTCTCATATTGAACCTCTTAATAGATTGCAAAATGAAGGTCCCATCTAAACAAGAGCAGTTGAGAGCTCGCCAAATTAGTGCACAACAAATAAACAAAATAGTAAAGATTTGGAAGAGAAATCCTGATGCAACCTTGGAAGATGTTGAGAAACCAGGTGTGGATGATGAACCTCAGCCTGTAGCCTTGAAATATGAAGATGCTTATCAGGGGCCATTAATGAGCTCTTAGTTGATCAGCTGACGTGCATGTTAATACTGCGTGCCATGTTGTTGAAGCTGCATATCTGTTTCTAGCTGTTGCATTACATTGATGCATGTACCATATTTCTTTTGTAGTATCATTTGCACCCCTTATCAAGCTTGAAGAAGACTATGATAAGGTATGACTACATTTAATGTTGTGCTTATGTAACTCTCCTCCAATGTTGTGCTTAATGTTGTGCATATTTTTTTTTTCAAATATTAAAATGGAGAATGTTTATGCATGTGCTGTTATACACAGAGAGCCATTTGTATATTTCTATTTTAAATATTTGGCATAAGTGGTGGCTTATAATTTGTTCAAACAAAGTTGATCTTGTGTAGTTGGAGTGCTATGGCCAATGGGATTGGGATAGTTGGGAACTTGGAGATGCTGACATTATAAGCACTGTTGCATGAAATATATTTAATGTTCTTCAAGCACATGTGCTTTATGATGCCCAGGATTGGACTTGAATTGCACACAGTACATAACGAGAGTTTAGGATGCATTCTACTTCTACAAGTATATTTGTAGCCTCTATGCTGGGTTGTTTTTGCCATGGTGGAATTTTTCGTTTTTTTTTTTTTTTTTTTTTTTTTTTTACCTTGTAGTTTAGTTTGAAGTCTTTTTGTTGACCCACATTTTGTTGAGTTAATTTCTGATGAACTGTTTAGCACCATCTATTTTGCATATTGATCGTATTTGGTGTGTTTTCGGTATAATGCTGCATACTATGCAAGTATATTTACCATCATTTGCTAGATCATAAAGTTGAGATGCAGTTGGTTCACAATGCATTACCTCGTCGTTTTGGTGCTCCAGGTCTTCCAAAACTCAACGCATCTCAAGTATGGTTCCAGAATTGCTTGTTTCATCTTTATATGTGATGCTTTGGATATGTCTTGGATTGTTCATTTGACTTGTGGGTTTTGGGTTATCTAAACCCTTTTTCTATTTTTAGTTCCTGTGAAAATTAACGACGTATTATGAGGTTGTTAGGCAAGGGAATAAATAGTTTTTTTTAGGACTGCTGAGAAAAATTAATGATTATGCTTTGGACTAATAGAATTTAGTAAATAGATAAAACATATTGAGAATAAATCAGATATAAAGAGTGTGTACCTATCTCTTTCTTATTAGGTACAACATTAATTTCAACTTTGCTAATTCTGGAGAAGCCTATTAATCACATTACATGCTAATTGCCAATGACTTGCTCTTGGGGATGGCAAAAAAACCCTCGCCCCGCCCCGCCCCGCCAGATAATAAGGGCGGGTTTGGGGAAGAATTTTCTACCCGGGGCAGGTTCGGGGCAGCCCCTACCCACCCCGCCGCCTGTCCCTCCAATTTTTTTTTTTTTTTTTGAATAGAATAGAAATTATAATTTTCACTACAAATAGACTATATATATATATATATATATATATATTTAATTTTTTAAAATTATTTTTTTAGTTTTTTTTTTTTTTAAAAAAAATTTAACTAGGACGGTTGGCGAGTCAAAGGGCCGCCCCGCCCTGCGAATTCGCGGGTCGCGGGGCGGGGCAGGGCAGACCAGCCCCATTGCTATCCTTACTCTTGACTACAAAAGATGAAGAGATGCAATATGGAGAGACGAAGTCCATATGGTGCACCCAAACAAGAAGGAATGCTTTTGTTTAACTTTATTAACTTTTTGTTGGAACATGAATTTTGAGTGCCAATTGCCAATTACAAGCTTAGTCTCATTTTGTTGCAATTTTGATGATGTAAGCATATTGTTATAAATAAAATTTGGTTCTTCTAAAGATAGGAGAAAATATATAATAAAAAAAATACACGCAACATATGCCAGGTGTGTGCGTATATATATAAATATATTTACAAACCAAAAATGATACCTTTTTCTTCTTTATTGAATGAAAAAAGGGTTGAAATTTGAAAAATCATTTTGATTAAGAGGCCAAGATAAATATTTCTAAAACTGGGTTTAAAGGGAAAATTACAATATCTACAATTTAAAGACTAGATTAAAGTAGATAATGTAGGCTAGATTTACACTTGTTTTCCATTTGGGCTAATTTGAAATTATAAGGAGGCTGATTTAAAATAAAAAATAAAAGGAAATGGGCCAAAAAATTTGGTGCCCTGCTCAAACGTCCATATTATTTAATTAACTGTAGATTCCTCTAGAGGTGTGAAGATGGGTGGGCTGACCAGCCCGCACGGCCTGCCCTTGAAGGTTTAGAACCCGTGAACCAAGCGGGTGGTTCACTGGCCCAAGACGTTGAATCGCTGGGTTTGGAGGTTTAGCCACTAATCATTGGCTCGATAATTTTTAAAAAAATTAAAATAAAATAAAATTTGACAAGCCGCTATTTCCAGCAGCAGCTTGTCGGCCCTGCAGCAACAAGGTCACTACTGCTGCTGGGCAGGCGGCTGCATGCTTGCAACTTTGAGGGCAATAGGTAACGGCTTGAGTACCCCTAACTAACAACTTCCCAGGTAGTTATGAACACTTGAGAACAATCAGCCTAGATGACTATGTTTTCTTTCATATATGAGAGTTCTAATTTTCAACATCCTCCTCTTATTGGAATGAATTTGCTATTTATAGAGAAATCCCAATTGATAGACCACTTTGGATGCGTGACAAGTCGCTCAATCTTAAGGATCCTTGCTTCACATCTCAAGCATCACATGGTGTTAGAGGAGGCTTCCTACACACGCAATCTCGGCCGCCCTCATTGGCATAAAAGAACAGCATCTTCTCTTAACCTCCTCGGCATAAAAGAACAACTTCTTCTCTTAACCTTCTCTTCCCAACCTCATCGGAATAGAAGGTGATTGCCTACTAGACAAGTTTGACTTTGACCCGGGCATGTGGAGCACCACGTAGGACTGAGGTGTAACACAAATGGTTGCTTAGCTTAGAGCATTTCCAATGCAACTGTGGATTGCACTAAAAAGTGTGTCACGTCACTCTAAATTGTTTACATGGCAAAAAAAAAAAAAAAAAGTCGAGGATGTCTAGCACACCTTCTACATTTGGATAGTGTGCTAGACATCTTCTATTTATTTAATATCTACCGAAATGTGTGTTAAGCCTCTTTTAATTTAATTTTTAATAATTTATCTACATCAAAATGTGTGTTAATAATTCTTTAATTAATTTTTTTAATTTATCTACTAATATCTCTTGTACACATAGACCACAATTTTTCCAATCCACATCTCCATTGAAGATGATATTCTCTCATTCTTATTTTATTTGCCATATATACAACAATCCACATTGTTGTATTGGAGATGCTATTAGTTGCTAAATTAAAACAAATATCTCTCAAGCACAAGTTTTCTTCCAAGTTCTCTTTTCCCCTTATAACATCTAAATATGGTTCACCATTTACAGAGACAACCTCCATGTCCACATTACCCAATTTCTCACCTTCTGAAACAATGATATACTGACAACTTGTTTGTTGCATGCTGTACATAGAGTTACTTAGATTTGAAAATAGAAGAGTTTGAATATAATTTAATGTCATTAATTTTGAACAAAATGTTCTGCCTGGAACTTAAATAATATTAAATGACCTACTAGTTCTACAACTTATCTTTCATTTTTTTTTTTTCCCTCTTCTACCTAATTCACTTGAGAAGGGGTAAATGTTAACCATGGCTAATCTGATAATTAAGGTACTGATATTATCACTCTCATTTGTGGTTGATAATAAACCAGAGTGTCTTTGGATTTTGAGCCATAAAACATTTGTTTTATAATTTTATTCTCTGATATATCCCAAAAACCACTTGAGAAAGATGAGTTCTATAGGATATTGGCCTAATGCCTTGGGAGAAGCCCCAAAAGCAAAAGCGTATGCTTTACAGAACATATGCTAACCCATGGCACTTTTGACAAGTCTCGCCTAGTGGTGTGCTTCCCAATAAACGCAACTTAAAACACTGGTAGCAATTTGTAGTTGTATGTGCAACAGCAACAAGCCAATAGCTATAGGAGGATTAAGAGTCCTTTTGGCATTAGAACGTTTAGTAGTAGAAGTTTTGGTAGTAAAGCTTTTGATTGTTTGACTGACTGGATAATTATAAAAGTATTTTGTATAAACTTTATAAATATATTTTTTTATATCCTATAATAACTATTAAAATTAATATCTTAATTAAATTATGATAACACAATTATTTTAATATATATTATAATACTTAAAATTAATTAATTTAAATTAAACTTATTATGTGTAATTTGTATTATATTATTTAATACGTCTAACATATATTTTTCATTGGGAAATTGGCCAAAAACGTTCCTAACGTATGGACTCGGTGCCCAAATCATCTTTACCTTTCAAATTTTGGCAATTACATCCCTCACCTATCCATGCCCAAATCATCCTTTTGAACGAAATCCATCTAAAATTCCGTTAAACTTTTGGGATTTTGGTGCAAATGGTCCTTAACTTTTGTCCTTAGGGTGGAATTGGTCCCTAACGTTTATGTTTTGGCAAACAAGTCCCTAACCTATGTGTTTTGGTGCGAAATTGGTCCTTACCCTTAGTACAAAAGAGAAACAATAATAACACACATTTATGTATATTTTTAACGATAAACCGAGCTGTTGCTTGAATTCGTTAATTGAAATATTTATTGTGGAATTCATGTAGATTCATGAAAATACTTTGTTGGCATTCCATTTTTAATTGATGTAATCTTTACCTGAAGTACTTCTAGATGCCTTGTATTTGATAACTGTTATTTATTCACTGTTGATACGTTTGGTATTGTGGATTGAACAATACTCGAAGGTAACAAAGAAAAATAATTTCGGCATCAGTCAACATCGCCTTGGGCAGGTTTCTGTTGAGCATTTATTCATGCAAAGTTAAAGAAGCACAACTATTTCAGAACCAGACTGGAGACTTTCTTTTACACGCGGTTATAGAATTACAGGAGAATTGGCTCAACAAGCAATGAAAAGTTCTTTTTAGTGTCAAGATGAGGAACTCCAATTCCATCTCCATACTGGTATATGCATTGAGCAATCCGTGCTGCATTCATTGCAGTACCAACAAAATCCTTGAAGGGGCTGTCCATTAATATATTTTTATTCATTTTCTTCAATGTCACATCAATTATATACTTAATGTGGTCTCTAGCATCCTCTTCCGAACAACCTGTGTCGTGCATGTAACATTGGATTGATTTTGGAACATCACCTCTCTTGATCTCATCCTGAATATCGTGTTGCCAAAAAGGAAGAAAGGGGGGCATTAATTATTCTACTTGTATTGTACCTACGAAAATTATGTTTAACAAGCACTACTTGACGGGACTATACAATAATATGAACAAGACTTAACTTTCTTTTTTGTATGACTGTCCAATCATGTCTAGTTTGCTTACAGACTTAACCTACCTGACCGGATGTATGCTTAGAGTTGAGTTTGCTTACAGATGAAGTTCCCAAGTCATTAATTAGACGAAGAACCAGTTCTGGCCAGCGAATGGTACCCGGGAGTTGTTCCAGATTCCCAAAAATCCGTCTCTGGTATGGGGTTTATTGTGCAAACATAAGCATGAAAAATAATCAAAGGGCCAGCAATGGATATCCAGGCTGTGTTGAGGTATTTACTCAGGCTGGGGAAATACCCACTGTTGTACCATCTTGCTTCTGTCAAATAAGCTCTACAAAGCTCCGCCCACTGATGTACGTATGAAACCGCAGTTAGTAAAATACAAGATTGGAAAAAAATTAGTATGTAATATATGGCTGCTGCAGAGGATAAATGATTCTACCAATTTCCGGGTGTTTAGGAGTATGTTGAGACCTTGATTTTAAGAACTGTTGTAACCTAAAGATTTAAACATCCAAATTAATTGATTTAATTTCAGTTTTTAATTTTAATTTTCAGTTTTTAAACAAATTCAAAACTCCTTAATTTCATGATTAAAACCAATTTGAATGACATAAATTTTCATCAAAGTGGGAGGTTGATTTTCTACTATAAAAGGGGTGTAGTTTTCATGTTTTTAGACACAACACAAGACAACAAGATTAGAAAAAAATACTCTCCACACTATACTTATTTTCTTGTTTTTTGGCAACTAGTTAAAAGGCTCGTTCTTATCTCCATTTGGTCGTGCCCATAGAAGGAGAATCGGTTGTGAGCTAAAAGGGTTTTATCTTGAAGCCGTCTAGTGCTGACAATACCCGTACGAAGGGAAGGCCACACGACTTTAGGACAGCGACTTTCGCGACTCTCTAAGGCCAGCCATTTCTAACTCTATTATTTATTTTGTTAATTATATACTGATTAGTTTTATTACACAAATTACTTATTTTTTAAAAACAATCTAAAGTCGTGTGTGGTGATTTGTGTAGTAAAATTCATTTTAGATAAGTTATCAATTTTTAGAATGTTGAAAAAATTTTAATTGCTTTACTGCATAAACTTTATTGTGAAAACTTATATAAACTTTCTTTTCATTGACAATATTGCACTTCCGTCAATATTTAAGTTAAGCATATGTTTTATTTTAATAACTTAGTGCTTTTGTTTGAAAAGAAGATATCTTGTTATTAAGTTAATTTTTATTGTTTAGTATATAAAAGATACTTGTATAACTAAATAGTTTTGTAGACTTGAACATTTTTGTATTGTTCAAATTATTAATTTTTGTTTACATTACTCTTTGATTAGATTAAGAAAAAAAAAAAAAAATTGACATGTGTTTAAGTTTTTTTTTTTTCAATTTAGTGTGCTTTAATTCACTAGTAACTCATTTAGGTTTGCACTTAATTGAATTTTTAAATTTCATTTTCTATTTAAGTGCTACTAATATTTTATCATTAGAAATTAATAAATATTTTATTTGCCATTTAGAATTGTTCTTTAATTTCCTAGTGGATGTTATGGCTTTATTTGAAACTTTAATTTTGATTTAACTACATATTTCATTGGCTTGATTGTGATATTTATTATTGTTGTTATACACATTACTTTAAATAAGTTACTTGTTATATTGACAAACTTATATCTATACAATTTTCTCTTCTTTGCCTTAGTAATTCCTAGTGTAAAAAATGGCATCTCGTGAAGATACAATTAGTGCTAAGCCTGAAAATTTTGATGGAAAAAACTTTAAGAGATGGCAAAAACAAATGAAATATTGGTTGACTGTTCTTGGATTAATTTCTGCCATAGAAGAAACCAATGATAGTGGAGTGTCCACATCATGGTTTAACTCCGATCAAATAGAATTCCATTGTCATAATCGAATTCTTAGTGCTCTTTCCGATAGGCTTTATGATATTTATTAAAATATCACTGGTTCTAAAGAGCTTTGAAAAAGTTTAGAGGATGAATATGGAATTGATGATGCTGGCGTAAATAGGTTTAATGCATCAACCTTTAATAAATATTTTATGGTTGATGGAAAATTTATTAATGAACAAATTCATGAATTTCAAGATTTGTTACGACTTGTGGAAGAGAATGGTTCAAGTTTTAGTGAAGATTATAAGGTGTCGTGCCTTATAGATAAACTTCCACCCTCTTGGTCGGACTTTGCTAAAGGTCTTAGACGTAAGCAAGGGATTATGACATTAAACCAAGTTTTTAATTCTTTGAGAGTAGAAGAACAACATAGAAAGGTTTTAAGCCAAGGTGATGGGATGAAGGCTAAGGCAAATTTGGTTGAAATTTTTAAAAATTCTACTAATTCTTCAAAACAGTTCAAGTCTCAAAATATTAGGTTCAAGAAGAACTTTCACCGTAATAAGAAAAATTTCCAGCCAAAGAATAATTACACTAGGGATGGCAAAGGCAAAGGGAAAGGAGAATCAAAGCCATGTTTTGTGTGTGGAAGGACGAATCACGTGGCGTAAGACTGTTACTTCAGGAAAACTAAGGAGTACAAGCCTATGTTTAAATCTCAAAAAGATCAAGTGAATATGTTGGAAGACGGTGAACCTTCTATTAGACTTCAAGTGGAGGAAGCGTAACTTTGGGAAATGATACGATTGCTCGTGTATTTGGGATTGGAAGAATTGAGCTTAAAATGACTTCTGGAAAGACTTTGGCTTTAGATCAAGTTCGACATGTTCCTAAAGTTAGAAGAAATTTAGTTAGTGGATCTTATCTTATTCAAAGAGGTTTTAAGGTTGTAATGGAGTCAAATAAAATTGTAATAACCAAGAATGATGTATTCATTGGAAAAAGGCTATATTAGTGATGGATTGTTTAAGTTGAATGTTGTTGAGGAAAATTATCAAAATTCTTCTATTGTTTTTAATGTTGAATCTAATTGTTTGTGGCATAAAAGATTGGGACATGTTAGTCATAAGAAGATCAAGAGATTAATGGATCTAAATTTGATTCCAAAAGTCAAGTTGATAATAGAAAGTGTGAAGTTTGTGTACAAGCTAAACAAACTAAGAAACCTTATAAATCGGTTCAAAGAAATACAAATCTCTTAGAGTTGATTCATAGTGATGTTTGTGATTCTAATAGGTCTCCAACTAGAGCTGGGAATAAGTACTTTGTAACTTTTATAGATGATCATTCTAAGTATTGTTATGTTTATCTATTAAAGACTAAGGATGAAGTCTTTGATAAGTTCAAAATCTATAAAGCTGAGGTTGAAAGTCAATTAGAGAGTAAGATAAAAGTCTTAAGATCTGATAGAGGAGGAGAGTATACTGCGTATGGTCTTAATATTTTTTGTGAAGATAATGGTATAATACATGAAGTTACACCCCCTTATTCACCGCAATCTAATGGGGTTGCTGAAAGAAAGAATAGAACTTTAATGGACATGGTTAATACTATGTTGATAAGTTCTAGAGCACCCGAAAATTTATGGGGTGAAGCTGTTCTAGCTTCTTGTTATATATTGAATCGAGTGACTGTTAAAGACATTGTTAAAACTCCATATGAGTTATGGAAAAAGAGGTTTCCTAGGTTAAGTTTCATGAAAGTGTGGGGGTGCTTAGCTAAAGTTATTATACCTGATCTTAAAAGGAAGAAAATAGGACCGAAAACTGTAGATTCTGTCTTTATAGGATATGCTCAAAATAGTTCAGCAAATCGGTTTTTAGTTGTAAACTCTGAAGTTAGTAGTATTTCGAACAATACTATTATAGAAGCTAGGGATGCTACCTATTTTGAAGATATTTTTCCTTTTAAGACTAGAATTCCAAGTGAACCATCTACATCTAGAAATGTGATCTTAAATAATACTCCATCTAGTTCATCTTTAGAAGCTGAACCTGAACTTAGGAGAAGTAAAAGGAATGGAACGGAAAAAAGTTTTGGAGAAGAATTCTTCACATATTTAGTTGAAGGTGAACCTAAAACATATAAAGATGCTATGTCATCTATAGATGCACCTTATTGGAAAGAAGCTATCAATGATGAATATGAATCAATTATACAAAATAATACTTGGGTTTTATGTGATTTACCTCAAGGAAGTAAGACTATAGGATGTAAGTGGGTATTCAAGAAGAAGTTGAAACCTGATGGTAATATTGATAAATATAAAGCTAAGTTAGTAGCAAATGGATTCACTCAAAGTGAAGGTGTTGATTATTTTGATACATATTCTCCTGTTGCTAGAATAACTACTATTAGGACTATGTTAGCATTAGCTAGTGTTCATAAGTTGATTATTCATCAAATGGATGTTAAGACTGCATTTTTGAATGGTGACTTAAATGAAGAAATATATATGGATCAACCAGAGGGTTATAAAGTTAAAAGACAAGAACATAAGGTATGTAAATTGATGAAGTCTTTATATGGGTTAAAACAAGCTCCTAAACAATGGCATAAAAAGTTCAACAAAGTTATACTAGGATATGGATTTAAGGTCAATGGACATGACAAGTGTGTGTATTGCAAGGAATATAATAATGAGCATGTGATACTTTGTTTATATGTAGATGACATATTAATATTTGGGACAAATATAGGTGTTGTTAATGATGTGAAGAAATATTTGTTTAAAAATTTTGAGATGAAAGATTTGGGAGAAGTTCATATAATTTTAGGAATGGAATTAAGGAAAACATCTGAAGGAATTCTTTTGAATCAGTCAAGTGCTATCAAAAAGATGTTAAAAAAGTTTGGGTATTATGATATTAAGCAAGTATCTACTCCATATGATTCAAATGTGCACTTGAAAAAGAATTTAGGTGAACCAGTTTCACAACTGAAGTATTCTCAATTAATTGGGTCTTTGTTGTATATAGCAAATAGGACAAAACCAGATATATCATTTGATGTTGGGAGACTTAGTAGGTATACGAACAATCCAAATAAGGAACATTGGTATGCACTAGAAAGAGTTCTTAAATATCTTCGAGGTACATTAGATTATTCTATATGTTATAAAAATTTTCCAAATGTGGTTGAAGGATATAGTGATGCAAATTGGATAACTGACAATGTAGATATTAAGTCTACTACTGGATATGTATTTATGTTAGGTGGTGCGGCTATATGTTGGGGTTCAAAAAGACAAACTATTATATCGAGAAGTACTCTAGAATCGGAATTAATAGCATTAGATACTACTTGTACCAATGCTGAATGGTTAAGAGATCTATTACTAGACATACCTTTAATAAGTAAACCAATTCCAGCTATCTCTATACATTGTGACTATAAATCTTTAATAGAACTTGTAAATCAATCTCATTCGAATAAGAAGGTAAATAGACATATACAAGCAAGGCATAAGTCAGTTAAGGCTTTATTAAAGAGAAGTGTGATTTCTCTAAATTTTGTAAGATCTGAGAAGAATTTGGCAGACAACTTAACAAAGGGTTTACACAAAAAAAGTGTTGATGAATCATCGAGGGGGATGGGCTTAAGCCCACAAGGGAGTCACCTACGGGAGTAACCCAACCTTTGTGATTGGAGATCCCATGAAGAAGGTTCAATGGGTAGAAACAACCTGTACTGCGTGACTTAAGATAGCACTATATTATTTGTGCTCATCCCTAAGGTGATAGTACTATATTATATGATGTTAGGAAGGGTTTAACTATGAATGAGTACCGAGGCGGGAATACTCTCGCGAGGTACGGGTCACACGTGCCCCTGGAGGACTCACCTATGTAAGAATTGCCATGAGGCCGTGGCTATGGGATTGGGCTATTCCCTAGAGACTCTTACTAGAATCAAGATAAGAGCGTATGGCCATTAACAGCGCTACCCGCTATGAACTGAGCCTAATTCAATACTGTGTGTGGGGCAATTGAAGTTTGGACAAAAGGACCTAATTCAAGGCTTGGTCCATTATGGCTCCTTCAAATGGAAATTGTCATCACTAAGTGAGGTTCAAGTCCTGAAGACACCTACACCTATTGCACAGTATAATGTTGCCACATATATATATTTTATTTGTTTGAATGTTTAATTCTTGTGGGGGACTGTTGTAACCTAAAGATTTAAACATCCAAATTAATTGATTTAATTTCAGTTTTTAATTTTAATTTTCAGTTTTTAAACAAATTCAAAACTCCTTAATTTCATGATTAAAACCAATTTGAATGACATAAATTTTCATCAAAGTGGGGGGTTGATTTTCTACTATAAAAGGGGTGTAGTTTTCATGTTTTTAGACACAACACAAGACAACAAGATTAGAAAAATATACTCTCCACACTATACTTATTTTCTTGTTTTTTGGCAACTAGTTAAAAGGCTCGTTCTTATCTCCATTTGGTCGTGCCCATAGAAGGAGAATCGGCTGTGAGCTAAAAGGGTTTTATCTTGGAGCCGTGTAGTGCTGACAATACCCGCACGAAGGAAAGGCCACACGACTTTAGGACAGCGACTTTCGCGACTCTCTAAGGCTAGCCATTTCTAACTCTATTATTTATTTTGTTAATTATATACTGATTAGTTTTATTACACAAATTACTTATTTTTTAAAAACAAGAACACCATAAGCCATTTCATTAGTGGAGTTGAAGAGAGCAAGGAAACAAATCCTCATGTATTCTGGAAGCTGGTTCAATGCATTGATGTCCCATCTGATATACCAAAAATTAATTGTTGATTTTGACTTCATTTTTTTAATCAAAATTTTAATTAAATCAAACGGACCCTAATATAGGCGTGCCATTCTCAAGCTATCTCATGAAAATTAAATATTTTGCATTTATGCACAAACCTCTCAACTATATCAGTAAAAAGGTCAAGTTCATCTAATTAAGCTCCCATGTACATCATATATGTCATCTACTATTGTTATCAGTTCGGCAGTCTTGGTTAAAATCCTCCTACTGTATACAAATTGAGGTTCAGGAGTGAATTCCAATGCCCACAGGAAACACCCCACCAATCTGTGAGCAAAGTTCTACTTTTTTGGAAGACAAGTTTACCACCCGTCAAATACGAAGTTAAACACAAGTATGTTAAACACAAGTATTTAGCTGTAAAAATAAAAAAGGATTCCTTTTTTAGTTATTTATTAGATGCAATTCTAAAATTGGAAGAATGAATAATCTTTGTTTAAATAAAATTTGTATACAATGTACAAGTATATAGCTAATAAATCTACTATTAAGTAAGGAAGTAATATATTATAGGGATAATTGCATGAAAGGTCTCCAACCTTTCAAAATCGTTACACATCCCCAACGTATGAAAAACTTGGTATGGTAGGTCCTTTATAACAAAATTGTCATTTCCTTTAAATAAACAAAAAAACAAAAAACAAAAAAAAGGAAAAAAAAAGAAAAATATGATCGAAAATTAACCAAATGTACCCCAGAAAATAAAAAGTAAGAAAAATGTCATCTTCTCCAAAAATCCAAAAATTCTCGCAAATCACACACCCTATTTCTCACACCATTTCTCTCTACCCCCACTACCAGAAATGAGGGCAATAGTGGCGACATTTGTCGTCGCTGAATATTCATAAGTCGTATCTTTAAGGTTTTAGAGACGACAAAGTCGTCGCAATATGTCGCCGCAACAAGTTAGTGTCTTTAGAGTTATAGTGATGACTATACGTCGTCTCTATATAAATTTGTATGTATAGCGACGACAATATCGTCGCAATAGAGTCGTGACCATATCTCGAAAACGGACTTATAGGGACGACATAGTCGTCACAAAAACCGTCGCTATAGACAAAATAATAGAGACCATTGTCTCGTCGCCATACGTGCATCCATTATAGCGACGACAAAGTCGTCGCTAATAGAAATTATGTAAGTAACTATAGCGACGACATTGTCGCCGCTATAATAGTTTTGAATTTTTTTTTTAAATTTTTTTTTGTTTCCAAATAATATAAATAATATATAAAAAATTCAAAAAATCTACAGACCCTCTAAACCGTCGTCCCCGTCCCCGTCCTCCTCATCCGCAGGCGCAGCTGGTATTTTACTTTTTAGAAGCTCAATTTCATACTACATTTGGCGTAGCTGCTCCTCGTACATGGCAAACCGAACATCATTATTCTGGGGGTCTGCAGAGGACTGATGGGAAGTTCCTTGTGGGGTAAACGATGCAGCAGTCGAATCTAGCGAGGGAAAGGTGCCCTTCGGAACCCGACCAACCCCACGGACGTGAGCTCGTCGTTCTCCGAGAACCTCCTTTGCAATAGTACGCTCGTCTAATGACGCGCTATTGGAGGCGACTTGTGTCTGTTGAGTCTCTCTCAACTCAACAAGTTTATCCTCTTCAGTGAAAAAATAATAATAAATAATAATATCATGCATGTCAGATAAAATTATATTCACATAATTTAAAAATTCTCACATAGTCACCAGCCGCTTGCGGGTTGACCCAATTGCCATCCCGGAAGGTGTGAAACGTTCGGAACGAATCAATAATCCCTGGCCACTTCTGGGTCTCGGGGTCCCACTAGGGCAATGTAAACATGAATTTTAGTATACATTTTTACGTAATGTAGTGAAGATATTTATAATGATATTGAAAATTTATATGTTTTACCTGTTCGTAACGCGTGGCAGAGAAGCTCTTCGACCCCTGCACGCTCGGGTATTTAGCCTTACCCCGATTGGCTTTATTTTTGGAGGACCGTTCCTGAAGGTGTAACATATAATTGATTAGCAAAAAATATATTAGTTAAAAGAGTATATAAAATATCGTAAACAATATATAAACAATACTTACCACGAAAGTAGGACTGGTGAAAAAGTTAATGCACTTCTGCCAGTCCTCGGCGGACATCTCGCCGTATGGTCGGCTCGGTCCATGCGCTTTTAAGTGATTATGCGCCTTGAATTTGTAATTGCGATAACGATCGACCGCCAGACGATCTACTGCGGCACATACTGCCCGGTACTCGTCGGGCGACCGATCGCCCTGCAGATCGAAGTAGCTCTGCAAGAGTGAAAAAAGAATATGTTACTGTAGAAGTTGTAAAACAAGTATTAATGAAGTGTACTAATAACAAAACTAATTTACGTTCATACCTCGATAATGCTACGTAACCGTGCCCGCTGCTCCTCTAGAACCTCTGTCCATGAAGGGTAGCACGGGGGCACGGTGAATCTCACTTGGTTCCCAACCAAGCGCGTAAAATACTTCGCGTTATTCCTGATCGGCTGCATTGTGCGTTCGATATTGTCGAACGCGATAGGAAGTGGCATCTTCCCATTCGCCTGCCAAACCATCTCAAGATTGATGCCTCGAGATATACCCCGTCGCTTTGGCGGGGGTGCTGAAAATGAAAAAATTGTAAAATGTAATAATCATACGATTTTCTTCAACGATATGTATAAAATAATAAATAATTACAATTTGAACGAAACCAGACTCGCATGCCGAAGGGAGCCAGTGAGATGGCTGCTGTAGAGGATCTCCTGCACCATCACCTCCGTGTGACATCACGTCAGCCATACTAACACATGACATAATTGCGAATATCACGTCCGCCATACTAACTTTAAATGTATGTGAAAATTTGTATGTATTATATTTTATTTCAATTTGGTCCCTAAACATATTTTATTGCAAATAAGTCCCTAAACATTAAAATTATGGATAATTTTGAATTCATTATATTTTATTATAAATTGGTCCCTAAACTAATTTTTATTTCCAATAAGTCCCTAAACTTTGAATTATTGGGAAATTTTGAATTGATTATATTTTATTTCAAATTGGTCACTAAACTACTGTAAAATTGCAAATAAGTCCCTAAACTTTGAATTTATGGAAAAATTTGACTTTATTATATTTATTATAAATTGGTCCCTAAAATTACTTTAATTTCAAATAAGTCCCTAAACTTTGAATTTATGGAAAAATTTGACTTTATTATATTTTATTATAAATTGGTCCCTAAACTAATTTTTATTTCCAATAAGTCCCTAAACTTTGAATTAATGAGAAATTTTGAATTGATTATATTTTATTTCAAATTGGTCCCTAAACTACTGTAAAATTGCAAATAAGTCCCTAAACTTTGAATTTATGGAAAAATTTGACTTTATTATATTTTATTATAAATTGGTCCCTAAACTTACTTTAATTTCAAATAAGTCCCTAAACTTTGAATTTATGGGAAAATTTGACTTGATTATATTTTATTATAAATTGGTCCCTAAACTTATTTTATTGCAAATCAGTCCCTAAACTTTGAATTTATGGAAAATTTTGACTTTATTGTATTTTATTATAAATTGGTCCCTAAACTTACTGTAATTTCAAATAAGTCCCTAAACTTTGAATTTATTGGAAAATTTGACTTTATTATATTTTATTATAAATTGGTCCCTAAACTTATTTTATTGCAAATAAATCTCTAAACTTTGAATTTATGGAAAAATTTGACTTTATTATATTTTATTATAAATTGGTCCCTAAACTTACTTTAATTTCAAATAAGTCCCTAAACTTTGAATTTATGGGAAAATTTGACTTTATTATATTTTATTATAAATTGGTCCCTAAACTTATTTTATTACAAATCAGTCCCTAAACTTTGAATTTATGGAAAATTTTGACTTTATTATATTTTATTATAAATTGGTCCCTAAACTTACTGTAATTTCAAATAAGTCCCTAAACTTTGAATTTATTGGAAAATTTGACTTTATTTTATTTTATTATAAATTGGTCCCTAAACTTATTTTTATTTCCAATAAGTCCCTAAACTATGAATTTATGAGAAATTTTGAATATATTATATTTTATTTCAAATTGGTCCCTAAACTTATTATATTGCAAATGAGTCCCTAAACTTTGAATTAATGAGAAAAATTTGAATAAATTTTATTTGATTGATGAATTAGTCCCTAAACTTATTTTATTTCAAATAAGTCCCTAAATTTTCAATTTATGTCAAAATTTGAATAAGGCGAGGAATAAGATCATGTCAAATATGCCCCTAAAATTCAACATCATTCAACCTCAAATTCAACCATCGTCCTCTCTATAAAAACATAAAGCTAGTGACAATCCATAATCAAATAAAAACTTCATTCTCAATCAAACTTCATCCAAACTAAACCAAAATTCATCCCTAATATTCAACCTCAATTCAATCAAACTTCATCCAACGTAAACTAAAAATCATCCCAAGTTTTAGTTCAACTGAAAGCCAACAAAATTGAACAAAATTTAAGCTCATTTCTTTGGCAATACACCCATGTTTTAGTTCAACTGAAAGTTGAAAATTTCAAAATTTACCCCTTATATAATAACTCGACATCTCATGGTTAGACTGACTTTAAAACCTTACGAACAACCGCCTGCAACTAAAAATTTAGCCAACTTACAAAAGTATTATAGCAACATCTAAATAATAAATTCACATCAAGAATCAAATATTCAAAACTTACTAAAATTCAACTTAAGACATAACATGGATTGTATGATGAAAATAAAACATGTCTAAAATAAGTCATATATATTTTTTTCCTTCCTCCACCATGGCTCCCTCCATTTTCCAATCCGCCACCACATTCGAGCCAACCACTAATGAGTTTATGCTCATAGGAATTTGAATGTGTACTCTTTTAACAATGATAACATATAATCACTTAATATCAAGCTTTACACTTTCAGCAATTACGCAGTGGATACCCTTAATTCCAGAGAATTCTTGGGGTCGTAATAAACCAATTTTGGCCAAAGAAGATGAACCCTATTGTGCAATATACACTAAAATTGTAAAAGTAGAAAATTTAACACCACCTACCTTTAGAGCTTAGGGTCCGTTTGAGATTGATTTTGATTTTAGGCGTTTGACACTCCGGCGAAGAAAACGCTGGAAGACGGAAGCCGGAAGCCGAGCGCGAGAAACGGCGGTGAACGAAGTATTCGAGAAGAAGAAGAGTTCAAATGAGAAAGAAAACAGTTCAGGCGTTACTTAAAAGGTGAACTCTATAGCGACGACATATGTCGTCGCTATTGTTCAATACAGCGACGACATTTTTTCAGCTTTTAAGAACACGCACCTAAAAAGTGGCGCCCAATTTTTCAGGATAATAACGACAACATATGTCGTCGCTATTGACAATACAATACAAAAAATCTAATGGTTATTTCTCAGGGGATTTTTTAATTGAAATAATTTTTATAATTATTAATTTTCCCGCTTTTTAATATTATGAAAAAATTTTAATATTTAATGTTATCAATAATTTTTAATATTTAATATTATCAATAATAATTTTTAGTATTTAAAATTTAAAATTTAATATTATTGATATGTAATATTATCAATAATAATTTTTAGTCTTTAAAATTTAAAATTTAATATTTAATATTTATTGATATGTAATATTATCAATAATATTAATTTTTAGTATTTAAAATTTAGTATTTAATATTTATTGATATGTAATATTATCAATAATAATTTTTAGTCTTTAAAATTTAATATTTAATTTGTAATGTTTCATATTTATTGATATTTAATATTATCAATAATAATTTTTAATAATTCATATTTATTGAGATATAATGGAAAAATGAAATCATGTTTTTGTACAATTGTAGAACTTTTTTGTTCTACATTATGTACACAAATGTTGAAACTCCATCTAAACTCGCGTTTTGACCAACAACAATGATAGTATGAATGACAAACATTCAAGCCGAAAACAGTAACAACAATTTGAACATGCGTTTTTATAAAGTAATTTCATTGCAAATTTAGTGACGCACAATAACATTTCAATCTGATTCACTATCATGATACGATTGATCCACATCATCGTCACTGACGTCCTCATTGATTTCACTGATGTTTCTTCATCCTCGTATTCTGCATTTGTATCGTCTTCAACATCATCATTGTTTATAAACGAAGTTTCTCCTGCAGTATCTGACGAGGCTCTCCTGATAACCGATGCTTCGATCTCATCAGCTTCATCATCATCGCGGTGCAAGGATACATGCTCTATGTTGCCAAGATCAACGACTAGAGATAAACCGGAAGAGTAGTTATTGTGGAGCATGTTAATCTCTGTGATGTTAGCTCCCACTATGTCCCACGTGCTCCTGTGATGGACAATTTGTACTACTCGCCAGTTCGGACCACGAGATGGATCTTTAATGTAGAACACTTGTCGTGCTTGGCTAGCAAGTATGAACTGATCATCCTTGAACGCCTCTGCACTGATGTCAATACTGGTAACGTTATTCTCAGTTACCATCCGTCTCCTATCACACCTAAACTACTTGCATCGGAACAGATAGACTGAAAGTTTCGGTCCATATTGTAGCTCCAGTATATCTTGTAGCTGCCCGTAGTAAATCTCACCCCCAGTCCCTAGGACGGACACACCACTATTTTGAGTTTTTCTTCGAATATCACGATCATATGTCGCAAACCGAACTCCTTTGACAACACAAGCCGTGTATGACATAACCTGCTAGTAACATCCACTGGCCAACGCAAATAACTCATGAGAAACTTGATGGTTGTGGCTTTGGCGCATTGCATATAGCTGCATGACAAGAATTATTCTCAGTTATTGAAAGCAATTATGTTGAAAACTTACAATTTTATTCAGTCGATGTTCGTTTACCTTTCTATAGAACCAACCGTGAAAGTCTCTTCTGTGCACTAGTTCAATGTTTGGACAGCCACTGTTCAGTAGCTCCTGCCTATGTTCCCTGAACAAAGTATTGAAGATCAACGTTCATTAGTTCGTTTCAAATGATAAAGTTAATTCGAGATAAAAGAATAATAATCAAGAATTAACGCCGTCTTACTGCAAGAATGGCTCAACTTCATAACAGTTGTTCAGGATGTAAAAAATTGCTTGATTTCGAACTTGAGTAGGAAACGTCGTTGGTGACTGCTTTCCAAGTGGGTGACACTGCGACTGAAAAATAGAAAGCTGTGTCCGTGGAACAGTAACACCCTCGCTTCTGTCTAGTCGATCAAACCTTGTCCCTATGTCCTGGAAGTACCTCGAAGAAAAGGTCAATGCCTCATCCACAACATACCCTTTAGCTATTGATCCCTCGGGTCGAGCTCGATTTCTGACGTAGCCCTTCAATTTCTTCAGGTATCGCTCAAATGGATACATCCATCTCATATGCACTGGACCTCCAAGGATTGCCTCTTCTGGTAAATGCATTACGAGGTGAATCATGATGTCGAAGAAGGCTGGCGGAAATATCCTTTCCAACTTACAGAGAATGAGTACAAGGTGATCGTGGGATGCTATCATGTCGCTAACCTTTAGTGTTCTTGCACAAAGCTTTCTGAAGAACGTGCACAGTTCAATAATGACCGTGGAAATTGTTTTAATCAAGAACGTCCGACATCCGACTGGTAATAACTGTTGCATGATAATATGGCAATCATGTGACTTCAACCTGATAATACGGCTGTCATTTGGAGCAATATTCTTCCGAAGATTAGAAGCGAAGCCATCTGGAAACTCAACCGATCGGATAAATTGACAAAATTTCTTACGATTTGAAGACGACATGGTATAACATGCGGCAGGCTTCATCCACTTATTCCCGTTCTGATACAAGTGCAACTCCCTTTTGATCTCTAATTGCATTAGATCGCGCCTTGCATTGACTGTGTCTTTTGATTTGAATGGATCGTCCATAATTGTGCCGAGCAAGCTATCACAAACATTCTTCACTACGTGCATGACATCGATGTTATGTTTGAGCTCTGTAGAAGTCCAATACAGCAACTCATAGAAAATACTCTTTTTTCTCCAATTGAGCTCGTCATCACTTCTCCGAATTGTAGCACCACCGTAATTTGGGTGTTTTCCTGGACTTCTATATCTGACACGACTTAACTGTGCTAAAATGTCTGTAGGCGTTAACCGACGCGGAGGTGGTCGCCTATCTGTCCTCCCATCGAAGTCTAAATTACTCTGAAAATGATGCCTGGATGGCAGGAACCGACGATGACCCACATAAGCTGTCTTACCTATCACACGGACTGAAGGAGTATCCTCGTTGCACGTCGGACATGCCTTGTACCCCTGACCACTCCAACCGGACAAACTACTTCTCGCTGGGAAATCGTTAACAGTCCACAACAAAGCTGCACGCAGTCTGAATACCGACTTGCTGTTGGTTCCACCGTCTCCCGTGTCAATTCCATCGGCCCACAATTCCTTCAACTCATCCACTAATGGTCGTAAAAATACATCAATGTCCTTACCCGGTGCTTTAGGACCAGGTATCAACAGAGTAAGCATGAAGTATTCGGGCTTCATGCATAACCAGGGTGGCAAGTTGTAAACTGTTACAACTACTGGCCACATGATGTACGACAGACTCATTTCACCGAATGGATTGAATCCGTCTGCGACCAAACCTAACCTGACATTCCTGATCTCACTTGCGAACATTGGATGTTTTATGTCAAAATCTCGCCATGCCTTTCCATCAACGGGATGTTGCATTTCATCATCGTCCCTAGACCTTCCTATACTGTGCCACCTCATAAGTTTTGCAGTATCCTTCGTCGTAAACATACGTTTTAGTCTGGGGGCCAAGGGAAAATATCGCAACACCTTATGCAGAACATTCTTTCTGTTCACTTTCCCAGAAGTGTGCACCCAACGACTTTCCTGGCAAATCGGGCAAGTTTGTCTATCAGCATGTTCACCCCAAAACAGTGCACAGTCGTTCTTGCAAGCATGAATGGATTTGTAACCCAAACCAAGCTTCGTCATCAGCTTCTTAGCTTCGTAGTGAGAGTCAACCAGGTTCATATTTGGGAATGCTAACTTCAGCAATTTCAAAAGATCATCGACAGACTTGTTTGTCCATTTGTTCATAACTTTAATATGCATCAACTTGACTAAAAAATTTAGGGATGAAAATGATGAAATTCCCGGGTACAGTTCTGAATGGAGAGCCTGAAACAGTTCGTCATAGTAACCATCGGTGCTTGTACCTGCATGCTCATCACCAACTACGTCGTCTATTACATCCATCATCTCATCTTCCACACCATCTCGCTCATTCTGTCTATACACATTCGCAGTATGAACATCGATCTCACCATGATATATCCAGGTGACATAACTCTCTGCAAAACCATTACGAAATATGTGAGCCTCGACAATTTTCAATGGATGTGTGAGACCGTTTAAACATTTTTTGCACGGACATTTAATTCTTCCTCTGTCGTTAACGTATGGCCTCGCCATGTTTATAAATGCTTGCAAACCGTTCCGAAAATCTGCAGACTTTGTGCGATTTCTAATTATTGTCCAACTTTTATCAATATCAATACTTGTAAAATACTATATTCTTACAAATACAGTACTGATAATAATTGGGGATGATTATGAATAAATGGAGATGAAGAAATGGAAATGGAGAAGAATTTATTTTAATTGTGTGTAGTATGCAATACAGAAATACGGAGATGGGAAAAAGATAAAGAAGAGTCTATAGCGACGACACTGTCGTCGCTATAGACATAAGTTGTCGGTAAAGGAGCATTCCCATTTTTCGAGGAAAGTAATTAGTCACGCGCCTGCAAAATTTAATCAACATAAGTATAGCGACGACATATGTCGTCGCTATATATAACAATTGGGCGCCAAATTTCCCGCCTAAAATGATGTTGGTATATAGCGACGACATATGTCGTCGCTATAGACCCCATCACAGTTTACGATAAAATTCATGATTCACGTGACTTAGATCATCATCCGCATTTCAATTGCGACGACATTTTTCGTCGCAATTTATGCATCAAAATGCCGTCATTAGTTCCCGCCCTTTCCTAATCTGAGTGGCGACGACACAGAAAGACGTCGTTATAACCTCTACGTAACAGCGACGATATAGGTATTATAGCGACGACATATATCGTCTCTATAAGTTTTGTTTGTATTGCGACGACATTTCTGTGTCGTCGCTATTATGTAGAATCAATAGAGACGACTATTTGTCGTCGCAATATATGTCGCCGCTATAGACCCTCTTTGTTATAGTGCCCTCTCTCCAATAATGGTCATCTCCACCTTTAAATATGGCAGTATTTCCACCACCACCTCCGTCGGCACTAGTCCACTAAACTTCCTCCACAAGGAACAGTAGCAGATGTTGCTCGAACAGTAGTTGCACCACTACCATCACCACTATCAGTACCACCAGTAGACCTAGCACCAACTTTCACCACTACCATAGAGGTACCATCGCTGACGAAGGCGGAGGTGGACATTTTTCGCCGTTTCTTCTCATAGGGTATTCCTCTAGTCTTGGTATGGCTTTCTTTCACTTCTCTAAGATATAACCTCACAGCTTTAGCCCCAAAAGGGTTGCTCTCCGACCAACCATCGTTCTCTTCATGGACTACTCGGAGGCGGCCGATTAAAGAATCAAGACTGCCCCAAGCCTATTTCAAAGGGCACACGCAGGTGAAAATGGGACTGAGCTGGCTGAAATATGAGCAGCCTGTTACGTGTACCTTGGGTTATGAATCTTTCCTTACACTAATTTTGCTTGTAATTATTAGTTTAATTGGTCATGATTCTGGGTCAAGAGCCTTTTATAGATGCAATATGTGTTGCGTGTGAGAGAGAATTTGATGGGAATTTAGGTTTTTGAAAAATATGACCTCTTTTTTTCTTTTTATTTTTTTGGGGTACATTTCTTGCTTTTTATTTTTTAGGGTACATTTGGTTAGTTTTCAATCATGTTTTTCTTTTTTACTGTTTATTGTTTTTTTATTTATTTAAAAAGATGGGCAATAAGAACTTACTATACCAAGTTTTTCATACGTTGGGAATTTGTGGTACAATTTTTTAAGTTAGGGGCATATCCCTAACGATTTTGAAAGATTGAGGACCCTTCATGCAATTATCCCTATATTATAATACCAATCTTGGATATTATCTCAAGTTGGTGAGTAAATGTCGTGAACTCCCAACTTGACCAACAAAGAATGAAATATTTCCTTCTAAGAGCTTTAGTGAATATGTCAACAAATTGTGATATGGATGGAACAAACTTCGTTATAATTTTTCCTTCCATAATTTTATTTAAAACAAATTGACAATCTATCCCTATGTGTCTTGTTTGTTCGGAATTGCTGCAATATGAAGATCAGCTTGATTGTTGTAGAACAAAGTAGTTGGCCATTGAACTCGAATTCGAAGGTCTCGAAAAAGGTTTTGCAGCCATGTAAGCTCACAACATGTTGCCGCCATGGATCTATAATTGGCTTCAGCAGAGGATAAAGATATAGTTTTCTAGAGTTTTTTTTTCTCTCCATGAAATAGGACAATTTCCAAGGAAAACACAATAACCAGTTGTTGAACGCTTAGTAGTTGAACATCGTGACTAGTCAAAGTCACAATATGCTTTCAACTTCAACGCATTTTTGAAAGAGAACATCATACCTTGTCCTGGTGTGTCTTTTAGATATTTCAAGATTCGTAGTGCAGCCTCATAATGAGGCTTTTGAGATGACTGCATGAATCTGCTCAATAATTGAATAGAATATGTAATGTCTGGCCATGTAATAGTGAGATTTATCAACCGACTAACCAATCTTCTATACTTGGTCGGATCATCCAATTGATTATCATCATCATGAACAATTTAAGATTTTGCTCCATAGAAAAGTTTGTAGGTCGCGATCCTAGATACCCAACATCATTCAGAATATCCAACAAATATTTCTTTGTGAAATAAAAATATCTTGTTTCAAGTGTGCCACATCGATTCCCAAAAAATGTTAAATAACCAAGGTATTTGATACGAAACTTGGTATTTAAATATTTTTTGAGTTCACTGATTGCTGTCAAATCATTCTCCGTTATTAATATGTCGTCGACATAGATGAATATCATAGTTACTGATTCTTCATTTGTCTTAGTAAAAAGTGAGTAGTCTGCTTTTGATTGAAAGATTCGATGACTTGTGAGAATTTGAAGGACCATTACGAGAGGCTTGCTTCAACTCATAAGGTGATTTGTTGAGGCAAAACACTAAATTCTCTCCCTATCGTCGCAGACCAGGCGGTGGAAGTGCATAGATTTCTTCCATAAGATTACCATGAAGGAAGGAATTATGAACATCGAGTTGATAAATGGGCCATAAGTGAGCGGCAGCGAGGGCAAGTAAATAGCAGAAAGTAGCAAGTTTAGCGGTTGGAGAAAATGTGTCATGGTAGTTAATACCTTCCAGTTGAGTATAGCCCTTAGCAACCAAACGAGCTTTGTAATGCTCGATATTGCCATCGGATTTTCATTTAATTTTGTAAACCCATCAATATCTAATGGGTACCTTACCAACTGGTAAAGGAGAAAGTATCCACGTGTCATTGGCTTTAAGAGCTTGAATTTCATCATGCATGGCCAGGCGCCATGCAGGACTTTTTTAGGCCTCTGCATAACTGTCAGGTTCCAAAGTAGAAGACAATTGTACAATAAATTATTGATATGGGTGAGATAGTCCCCGATATGACAAGTAATTGGAAAGTGAATACCTTATATTAGGACTGGAGATCAAGAAATGCATGGGGGGTGACGTAACAGTAGGGAAAACCTAATTATTGAGCTTAGTCAGTGGGACTTGAATACGACTAGAACGTCGTAAAGGTGCTAGAAAAGCAACAAGTTCATCAGGCCGAACAGTTTCAGTGTGTTGTTTTGGATTGACAGCACTATTCAAAATGGATGGTTCCGATCCAGTGCTATCAGGAATGTCTGGCTCAAGTTCATTTGTTACTATATGATGATCAGTTTGAGTGATGAGTGTTGGATCAAGGCTAGACTGCTCTTTTTGGTAAGAAAAAATATTTTCATGAAATGTGATATCTCGGCTGGTAAAAAATTGTTTTGAATTAAAGTCGTATAACTTGTATGCTTTTTGCCCAAAAGAGTAACCAATAAAAACACATTTTGGCCCGAACATCAAATTTGTGTCGTGGATGATAATTAGTGTCATGGGCTAAACTTCCAAAAGTATGTAGATGTGTATATGAGGGACTATAACCAAATAATTTCTCATAAGTCGTGAGGTTCGATAAAAGTAGAGCTGGAATGCGGATAATGAGATAGAGAGATGTTAAAATACATTTGTCTCAAAAATTCAATGGCATATGAGATTGAAAGTGTAAAGTTTGCGCAGTTTGAATGATATGTCTATGTTTACGTTCTACTACCCCATTTTGTTGGGTGGAAATGCATAAATGTTGCAAAATAATTCGACGGTCACTAAAATAAGTATGCATAGAAACAAATTTAGTCTCATTATCGGTTATAATTGCTTTAACTTTATAATGGAATTATGTTTCATCATAGGCAATATATGACTTAAGCAATGTTTGTGTGTTAGATTTATGATGCATAAGATAGACCCAAGTGCAGCGGTTAAAATCATCAAGAATAGTAAGAAAGTAACGAGCACCAGAAAGGATGGTACTCTATGGGGTCTCCAAACACAATGTATAAGTTCAAAAGCATGCTTTGTATTAATACGTATGATTCCTCATCTTTTATATTCGAAGTCTTGTCAAGCTCATTAATGTTCGACCTCTGCACCAGCAATTGCAATTTACTACTTTTGTTAATCAATGAACAAAATATTTTCAATGTATTCAAATTTTCTGTTACAAATCTTTTTTTAAATTGTCTTTCGTTCTCGAATTGATCGACAATAGATGGAAGGTAGTCTAGCAGATTAGAATATTGCCGCACAGTTCGTCTTTCTACGCTAGAAAGAAAGATGCCCCATGATAGTTGGTATTAGAGCTTCGTCTTGCGACCATTGATAAGAAAGTGATGGATCTAAATGCATCATACACTACTGATGTGGTGGATCATAAAAGAGTACTAAACTGTGCATGGATGCTCTTGATGGGAAAACTGCCACATTAAGTTATGCTGTCGAGACCCTTGAGACAAAGGTCGAGGTGGAAGATGTAGACATCTGTGAATTACACATCCAAATGGATGAAAGCCACACGATTTGTGTAGTGACGACTAATGCTGCTGCAATCATTCCTGATCTGTGGAAAAAATGGAAACTTTGAGACTTCAGTTGCGGATACTTCAACGTGTAGTTGAAAATGGAAAAGCATTTACACAAGAGTATGCACTTAAGCTCAAAATCCCAGACTCGCGCACCTACGGAGGGACACGCGATGCATATGAAGTTAAAAATTTCCAGTTTGATATAGAACAATAATTTATTGCGGCTACTATTGTAGATGATGCTAGAATAGTTTCGACAGCTACCATGTATCTGGGTAAGTCAGTTTGAGATTAATTTTAAGCCTAAGACATTTGTGAATGGGCAAGCTTTGGCCAATTTTGTTGTAGAGTTCTATAACAGCACCGCAATGGAAGTAGATGAAGACGAGCCCGAGCTACAGTCGTGGACACTGTTCGTGGACAGGGCATCGGGTGATCTAGATTAGGCTCATGTATTGTACTGATCAACCCAAAGGGCATTATTTAAATTGTGCATTGAGATTTTAATTTAAGGCTTGCAACAATGAAGCTAAATACGAGGCACTGATAGCCAGGTTAAGGCTTACAAATGAGATACATGCAAAATGGCAGTATCAACAGTGACTCCCAATTAGTAATAAGTTGGGTGATTGGAATTTTGCAGTACGCGAAAAGAATATGGCCGCATATCTAGAGCATGTGATGATTTTCATGAAATACTTTGAGAAAGTCAAGGTTATACAGTTTTCTCGGGCCGAGAAAAATAACACGGGTGTCCTATCAAAACTTGAATGATAACCTCGGACTTGGGGTTTATTATTATGCTTCTACCTTGTGTGGAGTCCTAGTTATGTCTACTTAGAGGTCGAAGAATTCCTAACATAATGAAAAACTAGGCACATTAACATTTGAAAACAATCTAAGTGCATGTTTGTTAGTTCTTATAAGTACTTATAAGATGGTTAAACATCATTTTTATGTGCACATTTCATATGACTCACAACTATTATCCACTTTTTATCCATATATTATGTAGGACACATTGCTTATAATCTATAAAAAGATTTACCAAACATACTTTAAATAAAACCTAAGTCATAAACCATAACATAAGCCTCGAACCTAGGAGACTATTGTCATGCCTTCACCTTTCATGGAGTCTTAGTCATGTCCACATAAAGGTCACGTGGAGGCTCACACTTATGGAGACCACATGGAGGGTTGATAGTGGGCTTTCCGACCTTGATAAAAAAAGGTGTCAATCGGCAAACCAGAAGTCTAGGCCGATGCTCTTGAACTTTAGGATGAAGCATGTGTCGAAGCTCAAGAACAGGTCCATATACTTAGCAAACCAAGTGGAGTATGTTTAAATCTCAAAATCCAGGTCGAAAAGAATGACCAACGCCCAAAAAGAATCAAGACGAGTCAACCCACTACGATTGCCCAAAATTGAAGAACATGGGGCTTAAAGTTGGGACATAGACGGAGGCTCGGCACCTCCACATATGAACCGATTGCATCCTAGGCACTTTGAAATCCCCAACAAGGTTTGTGCAGGAAGTTACAAGTTCACACATTGGGCAGTGAGCAGAAGGAACTCTACCACCAAGGATCCTATAGCAGACATCAGTTATCAAGAAAGTTCCCAAATAAAGCATGTGTCAAGCCACTAGGCCAAAGTGTCATACGTCATGTCACCTCAATAAGAACAGATAAATGACTAGATGGGACAAGAAAGAAAAAACAGTTAAGCATCTCCTTACAATTGGCATTTTACGAATGTTTGTAGGATGTGCAGAGGAGATGACCTTCATCAATAACCCACTTCAGGAATGTCATACGACGGGTTGGCCATTTGTCCGCTTTTATCTCTATAGGCCAGAAAAAGCCCTTCATGAGGTAAAAATGATCCTTTGCACCTTGAACTCTATACCCTAACAACCCACAAAGTCAAAAGTATGTGAAATAAAAAAGCTATTAGCCAAAACTTTGTCGATTTGTCTCTCTACACTTAATTTCAATCATCTGGCTTTATTTTTGGAGTGCAACAGTCGTCGTGTCTCTCACTAGAACAACAATCTTGCATTTTAAAGTTCTCCACATGAATTATACAAATAGGCAAAGAGGTGGCTAGATTTGTTTACCTTGGGATGGTCTAGATTTTGAGATCAATACATCCTTATACACAGGGCCAGCCCTGAAATTTGAGGGGCCTTAGACGAAAATTTAAATGGGGCCCTTAATAAATTGGGATGTTTTAAAATGTAAACTTTTTTACAGGCTTACAAGAAAAAAAGGGTACATTTTTCTTCTTCTCTACTGAATGAAAAAATAGTTCGAATTTGTATTAAGTTGTGGAGCCTAATTTGTTGCGCTATGCAGAGCTGAGCGCGAATCGACCTATAGTGTATTAATTTGCTTAAGTAAATGTGTTTTTTGAGATTTTACCTTCGTAATTAGGTTGTTTGAGTATTTCATTATAGGGTTAATTACACTAATGGTCCCCATTCTTTTAAATTTGTAACAATATCATCACCATTCATTTTGTTATCAGATATCATTACCATTCTTCTATTTATTCATACAGATTGTCCCAAATGACTTTTTTGACAATTTTACCCTAGACTTAAATAAATTAAAATGATCCAAAAAAGAAAATAAAATGAAATTTTTTTAATTAGGACTCTAACATTTTCTAAAGTACAAATAAATCTTAAAATTTTTTATTATTTTTATATATTTTCACTTAAAGTAATAAAAAATGTGTCATCAAGTCCAAAACTTCTAATTATGTTCATTGAAAGTGATCTAGTAGTTTGTTAACTAAAAAAAAAAATTATACCCGAAATCTAAATTTGACCAATTTAACAAGGACAAAATTGGTTATTACATTCTATTATTCAAGACAATTTTAAAAAAAAACAAAAAAATAAAACCCCACTTCATCTTCCCCAACTCACCCACCACAGAAATGGGAGGATTTCTCCCCTGTTTGCCAGCTCAAACTGTTGGGGCTTGGGTCAGCGGCAACCGAGCTATTCATATTTGAATGAAACATTATACGATGTTGATTGTGTGGAAAGGATTTGGAGATGTTTTCTTGAAGAATTAGAGGGCAGATGTGTAAATAGAATAGAAAGCAAAGAAAGATCTACGACATTGATGTTAGTTAGAAAATTGATTGAAGGATACTTATCGAAAATCACTTTTGATGCTAATTTGAAATAAGAAAAATTCTTCGATCTCACCATTCCTTTGCACTAGTTTTGGTGAAAAAAAGGGAGAAATCTCCATTGTCTTCGTGCAACTAGAGAGGATTTTGGTTGCCGTCGGCCCAAACTCCAGTGGTTTAGGTCGGCAAACGGGGAGTGAGGGAAGAGAAATCCCTCCAATTTTTGTAGTGGGTGGGGGTTTGGTTTTTTTTTTTTTCAATTATTTTGAATAATATGATATAATAAACTATTTTGTCCTTGTTAAATTCGTCAAACTTAGATCACAGATATAATTTTTTTGTCAATTAATGGACCACTGTATGACTTTTGGTGAACATAATTAGATGTTTTGGGATTTGATGACACATTTTTTATTATTTTAAGTGAAAATCTGTAAAAATAAAATAAAATATTTAGAATTTATTTATACTTTTGAAAATATTAGGGTCCTAATTGCATATTTTCTATTGTATTGTATTTTTTCTTTCATTTTAATTTCTATAAGCAGGGGTAAAATTGTCAAAAAGTCATTTGGGACCATCTGTATGAATAAATGAAAGAATGAAGATGATACTTGCTAAACAAAATTAAATTGAGATGATATTAATTACAAATCTGAAAGAATGAGGACCATTAGTGTAATTAACATTTCATTATAACTAAGGAACCTTCATTGGGTTGCCTTAGAGTTTCATTATATTTAGGAAACATTTATTGGGTTGCTTTAAAGTTTCATTATAATTGAGAACTTTCATTGGATTGTTATAAATTAATCTCTTGTAAACAATTCATTATAGTGAAAATACTACAACGGTTGAAGAGAGGACATAGTCTTACATTGAGGCGAATATGTATAAATCATTGTATTCTTTATTTTTCGTCCTTTTATTTATTACTCAAATTCTAACAACTTGTAAAATCATTTTGATTTAAGATAAATATTTCTAAAATGAGGTTTAAAGGAAAAATTGCATGGTCTAAAATTTAAAGACTAAATTAAGGTAGAATAGCGATGGCAATGGGCTGTGCTCGACCTGTCCAAAAAAAAAAATGGAGCCCGGACCGGCCCGTGGCTCATGGGCCACATGGGCCGCACGTAATTGTTTTTTTTTTTTTTGTGAGTTTAAAAGGATAAAAAAAAAAAAAAATTTATGATCCACGGACCAATCCAGGCTCGACCCTTCTTTTTTTCTTCAGACTGCCCGGGTCCCATCATCAGACGTGCTTGGGCCCATAACGGGCCGGACTTTCACAGGTCGGGTCCACAAGTGGCACGGCCCTTTTGCCATCCCTAAGGTAGATAATGTAGGTTAAATTTAATTTTATTTTCTATTTAGGCTCATTTCATATATAAGTAAGCTTATTTTTATATATATATATATATAAAAATATAATACTGGGCCAAAGCTTTTGGGCCCTAAATGGTTGGAGGGGGCTGGGGCTATGGCCAGGGCAGGGCCGGCCATGCTTATACAAACATCTAATTTCTATAGATAATTTATGTGATAATTTCACCATATACTACAAAATATAAAATAATTTAAAAAATAATATTTAACTTTTTTTATTCTAAAAAATACCGTTTTTAATTTTTGTAACACTTGTTACTTTTGTTATTTTTGTTAATAACAAATGTAACATATTTATTATAACTAAAATAACAAATATAATAACAAGTGTTACAAAAATAAAAATAAAAACAGTATTTTTAAAATAAAAAAAATATGATAGTATTTTAAGAAATATTTTATTTATTATGATTATTTCTGAAAAAACGCCATAATTTATTCAAGCAAAGATAAAGACGTACACTTTCTTCAGAATGCGACAAGAAATTCAAAAAGACACACTGACTTTCTTTTACACGCCGCCACGGTATTGAAGGGGAATTGGTTCAACAATCAATGAAAATATGTTCTTTTTAGTCTCAAGATGAGGAACTCCAAATCCATCTCCATACTGGTAAATGCATTGGGAAATCCGTGCTAGGTTCATTGCAGTACCAACGAAATCCTTGAAGGGGCTGTCCATTAGTATATCTTTATTCATTTTCTTCATTGTCACATCAATTAGATACTTAACGTAGTCTCTAGCATCCTCTTCGGAACAACCTGTGTCCTGTATGTAACACTGGATTGATTTTGGAACATCACCTCTCTTGATTTCGTCCTGGATATTGTGTTCCGAAAAGAGAACCAGTGTCATGCATCAATTATTCTACTTGTATTGTTCTATGAAAAATTATGTTTAATAAGCAGTACTCTTTTTCTTTTTTAAGACTGTTGTGTACCAAATATTATAGACTTATATAGAGTTGAGTTTGCTTACAGATGAAGTTCCCAAGTCATCTGTTAGACGAAGAACCAGGGATGGCCAGTGAATGATACCGGGATATTGCTCCAAATGTCCCAAATCCTTCTTTGTTATGGGGTTTATTGTGCAAAAGAAGGCATGAAAAAGAAGCACAGGTCCAGATGCGGATATCCAGGCTGTGTTGAGGTACTCACTCAGGCTGGGAAAATACCCATTGTTATACCATCTTGCTTCTATCAAGTAAACTCTACAAAGCTCCGCCCACTTATTCATGTAAAAATTATAAAATGTACCGTCAGAAATTTTGGTATATTGATCTAGAATTAATAATTTTTAGTGATGTAACATTGAAGCAACCCTATCAGAGAAAAAAAGTAGAATAAGAATCAGAGGAAAAAACATACCAATTTCCGAGTGTTTGAGATTATGTTGAGACCTTGATCTTTAAGAACATCATAGGCCATTTCATTAATGGAGTTGAAGAGAGCAAGGAAACAAATCCTCATGTATTCTGGAAGCTGGTTCAATGCATTGATGTCCCATCTGATATACCAAAAAAATGAAGTTTTTCTGAGTGAAGGAATAAATCTTCACAAACCAAATCTTGTTCTATTTCTATTTTCATCTTTTTCCTTTTCTTTTTTTGTGGAGATGTGGTTTGATACAGGGGTGAAATGTGTTTCGTTTCTTAACCTGTGAAAAGGGCTGTCCCGGCTGGCCTGGACAGGTAATGTTTGGCAATATTGAAATTATTTTTTAAGTGTTTACAAGCTGTGAGTGCTATGGATGTGTGGCAGACGACCCATATCTGATTATCTCAGAATTGGCCGTGACAGAAGAACTAAATGCTGTGCATAATCATACACCAACCTCTCTACTATATCGGTAAAAAGCTCAAGTTCATCTAAGCTCCCATATATGTCATATATGTCATCCATTATTGTTATTAGTACAGCAACCTTGGTTAAAATCCTCCTACTGTATCCAAATTGAGGTTCTGGAGTGAATCCCAATGCCCAATAAAAACACTCCACCAATCTGTGCCGAGCAAAGCTCAACTTTTCTGGAAGACAAGTTTCTTTATACCACCTGTCAAATACAAAGTTACAAGTTTCTTTATACCACCTGTCAAATACGAAGTTAAAACACGAGGCTTTAGCTAAAAACAAAAAGGATTCCTTTTCTGGAACCCTAATGCTATTGTACTTACCTTGACATTTGCTTTATTTCATCCTGATATATAGCCTGTACTATGTTGAGATCCAGCTTAGCAAGTTCGAGTAAAATAAGGTTTGCATTGTGTCTATTCTCGTATGCATTTATGAACCATTTTGCTTCTAGTTTCTGCACTCTCCAGTGCAGTGGAAGCTCCAATGCATGGCTGACTTGAACAGCAAGACTCTGGTCAGTAATATGCTGGAGTTTTTCATTGAGATGTTGAGTTGCGAAATTTAGGGCCTCATCCAGGATGCCTTCATTTTCCATGGATAGGAATGAAGCTTCATATAAAGATAAAATTCCTTTGATATTACCAGAAAGGTCTGCTTTGAAATTTCTTTCCTTGTCCATGAAACTAGAGAAAACCTCTGGAAAGATAAAAGCTTGTTAAACAAATTAATGCTAAATGCAACCCCTATTTTGCCCTTTTTGATAGTTTTTGGTACACAATACCGAACAATATTGTGCGGTATAAGGGGATAAGCTTTTTTACTTTTTTTCCTTAATACTGTCATGTGTGGTTTAAACCAGTACCAAGAATGCCATTTGTGTTTTAATTATGTTCTGAAATCTGAAATAAATATGCTCAACAATGTTAAGGGTTATGTGGAGGCCTAAAAACTCTGGCCTAAATTTAAATGGAATTTTGAAGAAACAACATTTGGTCAAAAGAAAAGAAGCTGCTGTAATAATTTGAGCAGAAGTAGGAATACTGTATCTTGAGGGACCGGATATCCATTTTGTCTGAGGATTCTAAATTTTAGTGCTGTTGAGTACAAATCATTTTCGTTCTGATTATCGTAATCATTATTAGTAATTAGATGTATATGATCCAATATTTTCTTTATTTCATCCTGAAAATGGTAGGAAACATCAAGCCTTTGCAAATTATCAATAAGCTCAAGTTGATCGGGCTGATCTTCCATTTCGCTGATGATAATTCTCATCTTTTCTTTCAGATTCTCAGCAAGTTCCAAGTACTCTTTTCCCTGCAAACATTTTCAGACACACAGCTGAACTTTATTTTCCAATAAATTTTGAAAAATTATGCTATAAAAGGAGCTAAAGATGAAAGGGTGGCTATTTTCTTTATCTTACCACATATGGAGTAGTTATTGACTGCACATAATCGTCATCCCAAATGCTTTGTTCATAGTTTCCAGACCTCCTTCCCTCCATGAATGAAGAAACTTAGTAGCAGTAGGAAACAGGTTTCCAGGTGCTTGATCTCCAATTATAAAGCTGAATATGTGGTTTAAATAGGGTACGTAACGAAAGCAAATAAATTTTGGTTCATGAATGAAAGCAACTACTAGATGACGTGAGGGAGTGGGGTTGGGGCAATTTCACGTCAAAGGATTGGGGGATGCACTTGGTTAATTTTTTACTGCTGTTCAATCTCTATCAACCCCTCGGTTTAAACGTGGCTTCTGTTATAATTGTAGAAAAATATTTCATTTGTTTTGTCTTTCGAATTTATTTATAATATTTGATAGTCCATTTCAAGTAATATTAAACTTACTAAGTAAAACATGTTAATTTATTATATGTTTACGTAAATCCCAACATATCAAAGCGCATTTAATTATAAGATATTCACAAAAAAGATTGCACAAATTATATGAACAAACCTATATCTCTTATCCAAATTCATGATTTTTATCGCAAGAGCTAAAACACGTATATCATCTCTTAGGGTGTGTTTGAGTACAAGCAAAAATTAATTTGGGTGAAAAGAAAATAAATTCCATGGAAATGAATTGTCAAAAAATTATTAATTAATAAATAAAGACAAATTTTTCATGAAAAATAAAACCCCACCCCCCCAAGAAAACATTTTCATTGTTTTCAATGAAAATGTTACCTTTTTAAAATAAATGAGAAAACGTTTTACCTGAAAAAAAATACAAATCAATCAAACACATAGTTGAAAAATATGTGAGAAAATGCGTTTTCCATGGAAAAATGTGGCTATCAAACGGCGTAGTTGAAAAATAGGTTGAAAAAAGGCTTTTTCCATAGAAAATTTCTTACAATCAAACACACCCTTAGTTTCATAATGATCCACAAATCAGTCATAAACTGGCCAAGTAGATGAAAGCATTAAGAATAACTAGACATTCAATACAAAATCATATTTGGAGTCGAAACTCGATAATTGAAATTAAACTATCAAATTAAGCTACACTATTTGTCATAACTAATAATTTAGCTGCTCATCATTTTACAAAAAAAAATAAAAAAAAAAAAAATTAATGCTAGAAGGTGTCCAGCACTAGACATTGTTCTTGACAATATATATCATTAATTTAATAATTTCTATCTAATCAATAAATTTCTCTCTTTCTTTTTTCTAAAAATCTAATAATAATTTGCCATATTTGCTCAATTAACATTGTTGCATTGGAAAAGTTTTTTGATATAATGTCAGTATATTTTGTCACATATACATAGTAGATATTGTTGTATTGAAGATGCTCTTATAGCACTTGTTATTCACTGTTCAGTAGATTACACTGTGTCATAATTTGTTTTCATTTATTCGAGGTCATTTACTGCTCAAAGTTCAAACAACAGAAACAAGCCAACTATTTTTTGGTACGGTGACAAATAAAATAAGTCACAATGAAAAACGCATTAACTAAAAAGTAATTGACTTATTCTTCTGTTAATCTAAAAACTTTAATTGACTTAATCTTAGCCTTAGAATAAAAGGGTGTCGACATCATTTCTCAGGGCTCACCGGTTTTTTCTTGTCCAATTTCATGGAGTTTCTATTTTGCTACGTTTTGTTTATTTACGTATGTTGCGTCGTGCCGTGTTGTGACATTTTTTCAAACAAATTCTAAGTCATGAGGAATTGAATCTCGTGACCATAACGTAATGGGTGTTGGTTCCTTGAAATTATACATTTTACACTATATTGATTCAATTTTATAGTTATTGATCATAGGGTAAGCTCTGGATGCTACATTTCAACAAAAAATTAGGGTGCGTTTGATTACAAGCATTGAATTTTGGTGGAAATAAAACAAATTCCATAGAATTGAATTGCTAAGAACTTGTTAATTAGAAAATAGGTGGAAAAAAGGCAAATTTTACTTATAAAATAAAACCTCCCCCTAAAAGAAAACATATTCCTCATTTTCAAGAAGAATATCTTGATTTATGTAGAAATGAGAAAACGTTTTACCTAAAAAAAATGACCATCAAACACTCATGTGGTTGAAAAATAAGTGGAAAAATACTTTTTCCATAGAAAAATGTGACTATCAAATGTATCAATTGAAAAATATGTGGAAAAAAACTTTTTCCATGAAAAATAGATTGCAATCAAACGCACCCTTAATTTCAATACTCGGCTTTCGTACTTGATTATGTCATGATGTCTTCTTTATCATTTATTGATGTCAACCGTTTCCCGGTCACTATATATTAATTAATGATTGTTTGTTTTAGAATAAAATTTGTTAAAAATTTGTGGTAAAAAATTAATAATTAAATTTATGGGACTCACAAGTTTAATTAATTTTTAAACCATACATTTCATTAGTTTTTCATCAAAAGTTTCTAAAAACTCTTTCAAACAAACTTTTAATTTATTAGCTAATTTGAGGGTACATATTTAATTTTTGCTTCTTGTTTGTAGACATGATAATTATATGATTTCAGGTACCCACAAATAAAATTTTCAAGTTGTTGACCCAAGAAAGATTATTTTTTGTTAACCAAGTCCTACAATAATGGGTAAAATTTTGAAGTCTCCTCTTTTTTCTCGAAATTAGATGGTCAACTTTGTAATGCAATTTCAAAATTAAGGTTGAATTTCACTTAATTAAAGTAGAATTAACTCCTAAGTTTGTGTTAAAAATAAAGTGCAAAAGTTTACATAGATATTTAAGGATCTATTAATTAATGGGGGTAATACTTATTGTACATAAAAATTTACATAACCATGTATGAGCACTTATGTGTTGCCCGATTCAGACATGTGCCCGCCTCTCACAGCCCCACCCCATGTGAGAGTTAGGCAGGGCCCACCCCCATGTGAGAGTCGGGCATTATACGTATACTCATCATGTACATAAGATGACGTGACAGTGACAATAACTAATGATTTGATTTTGGAAAGCATGTAGGATGTATAAGCTGTTTATTGGTACTTTTTTCCTCAAAATTATTTTGCTCATGTTTGGTTAAGTTTTTTTATTTTTATTTTTAAACTTATTTTCAACCACATATTTTATAAAATTCACAACTTTCAACCACACATTTTATTAATTTTTATAAAAAAACTCTTAAACAACTACTTTTAATTAACCTGGCATTTATTTGATTTTATTGATGTTATTATAATTTTAATGATTTACTAAGAAAACATTGATGACTATAAAGTTGAAATTTTTGATATTACATTAATATGATGAACTAAGTTAAATATGATTTTATAAAGTTATTAGTTTTATAATAATTATTTATTTTCTTCAAGTTTAAAAGTTGTTAACTAGTTATTTTGGGGGAAAAAAAACTCTATTCATAAAAACCTACAATAAACTTTATCCAATGAAGATCATGCACAGATAGTAGGCCTTAGGGCTAATGTCACGAAGTCTACCTTGTACACGGCTGGTATTTCGGGGCCGGATTTAGAGGAAATTCAAAGGATAACTTCGTTTCCAACCGGAGATATGCCTTTCCGCTATTTGGGAATTCTTCTAGCCACGGAAAAATTAAAAGTGATGCACTATGCTCCGTTCATAGACAAAATGGCAGCTTATATCAACTTATGGACAAGCACGTCGTTATCGTATGCGGGAAGGGCTGAGCTTAATAGGGCGGTGATGCAAGGAATAGAATGTTTTTGGTTATCAAATTTCCCCATCCCGGCTACGGTTATTGCCCGAATTTCCAGCCTTTGTAGGAAATTTCTTTGGGGTCATAAAAGGCCTCTTGTTGCTTGGAATGAAGTATGTTTACCAAAAGAGGATGGTGGTCTTGGTTTCCGACAAACACAGAGATGGAACATGGCACTTCTAGCTAAAACCCTTTGGAATATTCACCGAAAGAAGGATACATTGTGGGTCCAATGGGTCAACCAAGTTTACCTGAAAGGGAACTCGGTTTGGCACTGGATTACGGACTCACCATTGTTGAAGAGAGTCCTCGGCATCAGGGACCAGATCTGTCAAACGGAAGGCAGCGTACAGTGTTATTTCACAGCTGGAGCAGTGGACATTTGGTGAGAAATCGGGTATTTCCTTCGCTTATGATTACTTCAAGCTGAAAGGAGTTAAAACGATATGGGCAAATGATGTTTAGAAACCTTCTATTCAGCCGAAACATTCATTTATCCTATGGTTGATTGTGAAGGCGAAATTACTCACCAAGGATAGGTTTTGCACGTGGATATTGATAAGAAATGCATTTTTTGTCAACAAACCGATGAATCAACTGCCCACCTATGCAACTGCCCTAAGGACTTTGAACTTAAACCATAAATATAACTCATACAAAATTCAATTAATGGTCTTCCTTGTCAATCTAATACATTGTATCACAAACTCCAATGGAATATGATTAACGCCAATACTATGCATGGGTTATGTTTCAACATATTGATTCATCTATATAAAAATGTAAATTGATATATTTAACCTTTCAATACTAATAGTCCAAACCTCTTAGGATCTGTTTGGGATTTTTTTCCTACCAATTTTGATCAGGTTTGGGTGGTATCATTCACGAAAGGTTCAAAAAAATCGGTGCTTGTTAGTTTATTGGAAGACTGATTTTTGATGATTTAAAAACTATCGAAAACCAGTGTAGTGTAATTTGGGGTGTATTTCTCAACCTTTCAAAACGGTGGTATTTTACCCTTTTTTAAAATATCTTCTAATTTTACCTTCTCTAAAATAATTATTTCTAAATCTACCCTAAACCTAAAATTAACACATACTTCATTCTTCATTTCTATCCAAATGCACATTTTGCCTCATCTCCAAACAATAATTTTTTTTGTGCTATTGAATTATTTTTGAAATTTTGTGCAGTCGAAAATATATTTATATTTAAATTTAAATTTAAATTTTTGCTTACTTCATATTGTTTACAAATACCTACCTTTTTTTAACATATGGTTATATATGTATTCTTTAAAGAAATTTCACAACCGTTTGGATAATAAACTCTCAATTATGAGTTTCACTATTTTTAAACCACTACTAAAACAATTCAAAATCGGACACGTTCCTCATAAATGTTCAAAATCGATACTTTAAAAATTCTCATAACCGATATTCCAAAACTCTCTAGCAGTCCCTTACAAACCGTCACGTGACCTTAACATTACCAAAATTATGGAAAAGACTAAAAATATAACAATTTAAAAATAGATATCTTAAAGGAAAAATTCCTCTGTTGGTCTCCAAATTTTTGGCTTACAAACGAGTTGATACTCCATATTTAAATAGGAGTATTTTTGTCCTTACCTTCGATTATGATGGTCTAAATATTGGTTAAATTATTATAAATATTTGTACATGCAATCCATGTGACAGCACAACAATATAAGAACTACTTTTGTAATTAAAAAGTAATTAAATAACAAAAATAAAGATTAAAAATCAGCTTGCTACTAATGCAGTCAAGAAATCAAGCATGCACGTACAAAACCATCCAATACGAAAGGAAAGACCACAAAACCTAGCCTACGATCCAAATATTTCGCTAATACGGTAATAGGATACTGCAAGTTCATTTTCAATATGTAGAGCACTAAACTCAATAATGTTTCATAGTTTTCAGTAAATATAATCAAAATAAAAGTTTAGATCTCATCAAAACTATCAAAAATGAAAAAACTTTGATCTTATTAGAGCATTTCTAATGTATTCTATGTATTGCTATGTATGTGACACGAAGTTTGAAAAACTTTCGATCTACGAGATATTGATGTATAGTGAATAAATACTTAAGTTTAAATGTTTTCAATATATTATTTGGATTGGTATCTAAGTGTGTTATATTTTTTTTAAGATAAAAACAAAATTTATTTAAATTTTCGTAGGAAACATAAATCTACAAAGAAAAATTAAATTTTGTTGAGTTAGCATGTCAAATAGAGTTTCTAAATCTAAACGGAGCTTTAAACAATGTCTTTTTTTTTTTCTTTGCCACATCACTTTGACAGAGTTAATTTCATATTGTATTGAAGATGATTTTTTATTTATTTATTAAACATCTTCTATTTTACTTATATGGTACTACTTTTTAAGCCATTGACCATTGAATTGGAGATCTTAATTTTTCTTTTTCTTACTTAATTACATATTTTCTTCTGCCAGCTGACACTTAAGTCAAATGCCATATTATATTTAAATCTTAAATCTAGATTATCTCAATATTTGCTTGTATATTTATTGGGAATAAAATCAAAGCAATTTTTGACAACTTCGATTTGTTAGCAAGTGGCACTAAAATCTAAGTGATTTCGATTTAAACGGAAGATTGCGCAAACCTTCTAAGTGGTTTCAGATTCAAAGGGAACATTGCGCAAACCTTTTTCCTACACATAATTTAATAAATAAATTATTATGGATTTCCTATCTCTCTCTTGAAGTGTGAGAAATCAATAAAGGGTTAAGACAAATTTATTCATGTACCCCAAAACAAAATAAAGGACTATTAAAGCATCTTCAATCTAGCAATATAAACTATTGTATAAGTAGCAATTAAAATAGAGACGGAGAGGAGCATCTTCAATAGAGTTGTAGATTGTGAAAATTATTGTCTAATTATATAATAGAGAGGATGTAGATAAATTATAAAAATTTAAATGATTACCAAACATTCCAATGGAAATAAATTATAAAAAAAAATAAATAAAAGAGACTTAATACACATTTCGATGAATATAAATTATAAAAATATAAATAGATGATGTCTAGCATACACCATCAAAATGTAGACGGTGTGCTAGACATTTTCTACCATTTTTTCTTGACATATAAACATTTTGGGAGAATGTGACACACTTTTTAATTAGTGCAATTCATTGGAGATGCTGTTAATGAGTTGATTATAGAGTGGTTACACTTCAATAACTCAACTTATTTTATTTTATTTTAAATTGATTGTTGAGCTTCCATTTTTGTTTAATATACACATTTTTTTAGAGGATATTGAGGCGAAAATTCTATTTGATAACTGAAGTTGAAAAATGTTTATTATTCAGAATTTTCTTACGAATGTCCACTTTGTTTTTATAATACCCAGAATACCATTAACATTACTAGCTTGTAATTCTCTCGCTAAAAATGATTCCGAAGACAATAACCCTCCACCCCCTCTTTCTCACTTTCCATTAGATAGCCAAGTCCTCCTGCAAAAATTGTTGCTGGTGCTTAAAACGCGTATCTGTCATGATTTCTTGGACTATATCACCGACCATCGGAGATTGACCTCAACTTGCATCTTCCACCCCATCGATTTCTATCTACCGAAAATATATTATTTTTTCTTTATTATTAGTGTGGTTATTGTGTTTGGTGGCTTTATCTTGCAAATATATTGGGCATAATTTGGGCTTATACTTGAAATACACATTTTAGACGGAAGTGTGTTTAAAATATCTTTATTTTGCGATGTGTGATGTTGAATAATATTCAATTCATTACATGATTTCTTTCGAATTTTGTGTTATTGGTAATGTTGTGGTGGTCTGATGTGTAAATTTATGACTCTGAATGTGAGAGATAGGTGAATTTTCTTCATGTTTGAGGATTCGAATTAGGTCCAGAGAATGAAAGAGAAACTTTTATTGAGGATTCGAATTAAGTTCATCCATATATAGATTGTACGGAGAATTTTTTTAGTCCATCATTGTAAGTCCATTGAATGGTCCATTTCATTGTAATTGAAAAACAATTTTACATTCGATGACATTGGTTCAAAATATATGGTATTCACGTGGTTTTTGTAGAAGAATTGGTCCGTCATTACATGTTTAATTTCGATTTTATTGGTCATTTTGTGGTGGTCTAATGTTGGCATTTGAGATGATGAACACGAGCATTGCATTTACTTGTAAAACTTAATTTGGCAATTGGAATTAGGGCAAAGTGTTTTCGAAAGCCTTGATCGATATATTTTAGAATTATTCATTCGAATTAGGGTTCATGCGTAGATTGTATGTCAAAAAATTTATTCCATTGTCGAAATTCCATTGGATGGTCTATTTTCCTTGATGTTAGAAAATGATATAGACAATTGATGGCATTATGTTGAAACTAAATTGTATTCAAGCAGGATTTATTAAAATAAACCGTCAAATATTACATGTTTATTTTCTGTTTTATTGTTCATTTTACAGTGGTCTGACATTGCATTCGAGAGGGTGAAAACATGCATTGCATTTGCTTCTAAAATGTAATTCGGTAATCGAAATTAGGAAAAAGTTTCGTCGAAAGTTCTGGTCGATATATTTTAGAAATCATTCAGAATAGGGTTAGTGCATAGTTTGTACCAAAAGATTTTATTCCATCATCGAATTTTTGTTGGATTTTTTGTTGACGTCGGAAAACGATGTACAAATTTGATAGCATTGTGTTAAAAATATATGGTATTCTCACAAGTTTTCGTAGAAGAATCCGCTGGTCATTACATGTTTATTTTTTATTTTATTGGTCATTTTGTTGTGGTATGATATTGGCATTCAAGAGTATGAATTTACTTATTTGCTTCTAAAACGTAATTCAAAATTTGGAATTAGGGCAAAGTGTTGTTGAAATCCCTGGTCGATATGTTATAGAAATCTCCAAGACCTTCACAATTCGGCGTTTTGAGGTCGAAAACGTAGTGTCGATATTAATCAATTTCAAAAAGTCAACGTGTCTAGAAATTTGGACAGTGCATAAAATATCATATATTTATAATTATCACATTGCAGTTCGAATTAAATTCTTATGATTGTCTTTTTAGGGTGCAAAAAAAAATGGTTGGTGTGAATGAATAAAATGTCTTCATTCTTGCAAGGAAGAAAATTTTAAATACAAAAATATCTAATTAGTTGCGCCTAAAAGACTTTTGATTTATGAGATTTGTCTCTTTCTAATGGTTGTACCCTTTCACGTAGATACATTTTCATATAACATTACAACATTTTCATTCAAAAGCTCCAACCTTTGTGAAAGGCTAATGCTTGCGGATGAATGAAAACACCCAAAAGCTATATATAGTGCCTCGTAATTTGTTCCCATTTGTTAATCAATTTTGTAAAATATTCTCGTCAAAATTTTGCATTTCCTTCGTAAAATCTATCTTCGTGTTCTAAGAAAGTTCGATTTACAAATCAGAAAGTTCATTTTGTTGATTCCATTACGGTGGTGGTGCTAACTCTTCATGAAAGAAACCATTCTATATTGGAAGACAATTACTCGAAGACCTTCAGAACTAGGGAATAAAAATTCTTTCCAAGAGTGATCGCTAATTCGATAAGTTTGGATTATTTTCATGATTACTTTAAAGAGGTAAGTTTTTTTTTTTTTTTTTTATTCTACACGTTGATTCAATTGTTGTGGATTCTCATTGTGTGATTATATATTGTAGTATATCTTAGTTTAACATGAACAACACAAAATGTATATGTCAATATTGTATTAAATCTAATTTTGTGATGCTCGATTGCATGCAAATGGAATACGAATATTGGGTTGACGAGAAATGTCATTTCCATAGCCAAGTTATGTATACAAGAAAAGGGACGACACCAAATTCATCTCTATATATAACATTTATAGGGACGACAATAGGATGTCGTCTCTAAAGATTGTAATAGATTTAAAAAGGACAAAATTCGTCTCAACACATAGTAGTCGTTCCTATAGGTCCAGCATCTATAAAGACAACTTATTTTGTCGTCCCTATAGAGTACATACCTATAGGGACAACACGGAATATCGTCTCTAAAGATATAAAGTCGACTAATATCGTCCTTATAGCTTAAAAAATTCGTCCTTGTAGGTCATAAGAAATGGCACAATTTTTTTCCGCTGTGTAAGCTACTTGGACGACTTCAGTCGTCCTAATAGTGTTAACTGTTGTACCTATAGGCCCAGATTCTATAGAGACGACTTATTTTGTCGTCCCTATAGAGTACATACCTATAGGGACAACATGGAATATCTTCTCTAAAGAAATAAAGTCGACTAATATCGTCCTTATAGATTAAAAAATTCGTCTCCGTAGGTCATAAGAAATGGCGCAATTGTTTCCCGTTTGTAAGCTACTGGGACGACTTCAGTCATCCTATTAGCGTTAAATGTCGTTCCTACAGGCCCAGCTTCATTAGAGACAACTTATTTTGTCATCCCTATAGAGTACATACTTATAAGGACAACACGAAATATCGTCTCTAAAGAAATAAAGTCGACTAATATCGTCCTTATAGCTTAAAAAATTCGTCCCCTTAGGTCATAAGAAATGGCGCCATTTTTTCCCGCTTTGTAAGCTACTGGGACGACTTAAATCGTCCTAATAGCGTTAACTGTCGTTCCTATAGGCCCAGATTCTATAGTGACGACTTATTTTGTCGTCTCTATAGAGTACATACCTATAGGGACAACATGGAATATCGTCTCTAAAGATATAAAGTCGACTAATATCGTCCTTATAGCTTAGAAAATTCGTCCCCGTAGGTCATAAGATATGGCGCAATTTTTTCTCGCTTTGTAAACTACTGGGACAACTTCAGTCGTCCTAATAGCGTTAAATGTCATTCCCATAGGTCCAACTTCTATAGAGACGACTTATTTTGTCGTCCCTATAGAGTACATACATATAGGGACAATACGGAATATCGTCTCTAAAGAAATAAAGTCAACTAATATCGTCTTTATAGCTTAAAAAATTCGTCCCTATACATTATAAGAAATGGCACCATTTTTTCCCACTTTGTAAGCTACTGGGACGACTTCAGTCGTCCTAATAGCGTTAAATTTCATTCTTATAGGCCCAGATTCTATAGAGACGACTTATTTTGTCGTCCCTATAAAGTACATACCTATAGGGTCAACATGAAATATCGTCTCTAAAGAAATAAAGTCGACTAATATCGTCCTTATAGCCTAAAACATTCCTCCCCGTCGGTCAAAAGAAATGGCACCATTTTTTCTCGGTTTTTAAGCTACTGGGACGACTTAAGTCGTCCCAATAGCGTTAAATTACGTTCCTACAGGTCCATAATCTATATGGACGATTTATTTGTTGTCCCTACAGAATCAAAGGCGAATATTGTCGTTCCCATAACCTAAATATTCGTCCTTGTAAGTACTAATACCCTCAGCATATTGACGGGATTTTCTCGCGCCCAATTCTAGCAATTGGGACGACATATTGTCGTCTCTATAGATCCAATCTACAAATTGCCAACAGAAGCAACATTTCTTCAAATTCTCTTTGAAGTCTTAGTCCACAAATTCTACCATTTTGAATTTCTCTTTCTCTATTGCAGTCCCCCAATTTAAAGGTCTTAGTTGCTGTCTTCAAGAGATCCTTGGTCAGTCAAATTTACGTATTTCACTTATATATTTAAGATTTATTTTTCTGTTTTATTTTCACAATACATTGCACTTTCATAAACCTTAGAATTCCGTTTGAAGATTAGTTTGTTAAGCACACACAACCTCATTTTGGGTTGTTTGATGTTTACAAACTAATCTTTGAATTGTCCTGTTTCGGACAGTTTGACATTGATTTGTAACTTACGAGTTGTGTTATCATACATTTTTCCTATGATTGCCTCGACTATCGCGTATGATTTTTGGTATTGTCTCTATTTTATTCTCCGGGTGTGGACTGTGTTTAAAATAGTGCGCGCACTTAGGAGAATAGAAGGGAGATGCTGCCGAAATTTACACATGAAACATAAGCAATAATAGGAAAAATTAACACAACTCGTAAATTACAAATCAATGTCGAATGGCTAGGGCCCACACCTAAAATTAGTATTGGAGCGACAAAGAGTTAGGACATTCTCACACCTCTTGTATACTGCACTTAATTATTGTTAATTTTTTGGTGTTGCAGCAAATCTAAAGTGGAAATGGAAATCGATAAGAGTATAATGTTGAATAGAAGATGGGCAAAGTCTGCAGAGTTTTGGCATGGTTTGAAAGCGTTCATAAATATGGCGAGGCCATTAGCAAATGATAGGGGGATGATTCAATGTCCATGTAAAAGATGTATAAACATGATGATGCAATTGGTAGATAATGTTGAGTCTCACATATTTCGTCATGGATTTTACGAGAACTACGAAAGGTGGATTTATCACGGGGAGAGTGAGTAAGGGCATGTGAATATGCAAGGACAGAACGAAGGGCTTGTTGCAGAAGATGAGATGGCGGATGTTCTTAACGATGTGGTCGGGGATGACTCAATTGCTGTAGCTTCTGATTTAGGTTACGACGCTTTGTTCGATGCTCTGCATTCAGAGTTGTATCCAGGAATATCTTCTTTCTCGTTCCTAAACTTTTTAACTAAGTTGATGCATTTGAAGGTGGTCAATAAGTGGACAAATAAATCTGTAGATGGGCTATTGAAGTTGTTAAAATCGGCCTTCCCCAAAATCAATCTTGTCGACTCTCACTACGAGGCTAAAATATTAATGTCGAAGTTGGGATTGGGGTATGAATCTATTCATGTTTGAAGGAATGATTGTGCATTATTTTGGAAGGAAAATGCTGATATAGAAATTTGTCCAGTCTACTATGAAAGTCGTTGGGTACAAATAGCTGGCAAATCCTCTGGGAAGAATGTCCCGCACAAAGTATTGCGTTATTTTCCATTAAACCCTAGACTGAAGCGTTTGTTTACAACAACACATACTGCAAGATTAATGAGGTGGCATAATACAGGTCGCTCGAGGGACGAGGATGATATGGGTCATCTCGTAGATGGAAAAGCTTGGCGGGCCTTTGACAAAAATCACCCTGATTTTGCATGTGAGATAAGAAATGTTCGGCTAGGATTGTTGTCTGATGGTTTCAATCCTTTTGGTAATATGAATCAGTCTTACAACATGTGGCTGGTGGTTTTGGCAACTTATAATCTATCCCCTTAGTTGTGTATGAAAAAAGAAAATTTAATGCTAACCCTTTTGATCCCAGGTCCCCAATCACCAGGCAAAGATATGGATGGATTTTTACGGCCATTAGTGGATGAGTTGAAGGAATTGTGGACATCTGGTGTCGATATGCGTGATGTATCAAGTAATAACTATATATTCAAAATGCAAGCAGCGATGTTATGGACAGTTAGTGATTTTCCTGCTCATAGTAGTTTATCAGGGTGGAGCAGTCAGGGTTACGACGCATGTCCAACTTGTAATGAAGAGACACCTTCGACGCGTGTCATCGACATTTCTTACCAAGTACTCATCATTGGCGAAATGACCGTACTTTCAACAGAGAGACGTGGGCCACCGCCTCAATTGACTAGTGCAGATATCCTACAGCAACTTAGTCGTGTGAAAATTAGAACACGAGGAAAACACCCAAGCTATGGAGGTGTTAAAAGAAAAGGGGATAAGGATGAACTAAACTGGAGAAAGAAGAGCATTTTCTATGAGTTGCCCTACTGGTTGAAACGTTGAAAAAATGATACCTAAACTGCCAAAACCGAAACATAAGACACGGTGGACGAAAATTTGCAATTTATACTCCCTTTCATCTTACACCACAAACAATATACCGATAGATCCCAATTAGAAGAACAACAAAAACTACAAGGAAAGGTACTTAGCGACGACAATATTAGCGACGTTAAACTGTCGCCACTACTAGTTGTACAAATTAGCGACGACACTGAAAAATCATCGCTATATTGTATAACAATTTAGCGGCAACATTTTTCGTCTCTATATTTTCCAAGTCGTCGCTAATGTTTTTTATCTATAGGGACGACATAATATGTCGTCGCTATATATTTCGTAAATGGCGGGAACTATTCACACCATTTTTGTCTACATATAGAGACAACAAATGTCACCGCAATAGAATTATAGCCGTAGTACGAATTCAAACGATACAACTCATTGTCATATTTCACCTCGTAATATGTTTGCAAGACTATTGAGATGACATATGTCGTCACTTTATAGTTGTCAAATTGGTGACAATATTGACGCATATTTCTTATCTATAGAGATGACTTACTAATTCTATTGAAGTAACATTGTCGTCGCTACAAAATCTCATATGTCAGCTCTTCTTCTTCATTCTTCATCACTGTATTTCTGCAAATTCAATCTCCTATTTCAGTTTTTCTTCTTCATTCTTCATCACTGTATTTATGTAAATTCTATACTTCAATGTGAAAAAAAAAAGTTTTTTTCATGTATAGATATTTATAAAAGTTGGAAAAAAATTAGAAATTACACAAAATTGCAAGATTTTTGGAACAGTTTGAAAGTATTTATAAACAGGGTGAGGACATTCGTAAATGACAGGTGAAAGATTAGATGTCCATGCACAAGATATTTAAATACTCTCACACATCCATTGGAAATTGTTGAGGCTCACATATTTCGTAATGGTTTTGCGGAGAGTTACGTAACGTAGATTTACCATGGCGAGACCGAGGTTCATACTACGAATGTGTATACATAGAATGAGAGAACGGGTGTGGAGGATGAGATGATGGATGTCATGGAAGACATAGTCGGTGATGAACATGCAGGCACTGATGGTTACTATGACGAATTGTTTGAGACTCTACATTCCGATCTATACCCAGGAGTTTCATCATTTTCATCCTTAGACTTTTTAGTGAAGTTGATGCATATTAAGGTTGTGAAAAAATGGACAAATAAGTCTGTCGATGATCTTTTGAAGCTATTGAAGCTAGCTTTTCCAAAAATAAACCTCGTGGACTCTCACTATGAAGCTAAGAAGATGATGACAAAGCTTGGTTTAAGTTACAAATCTATTCATACCTGCAAGAATGATTGTATAGTGTTTTGTGGTGAGCATGCTCATAGACAAACTTGTCTGATTTGCCATAAAAGTCATTGGTTGCACACTTCTGTGAGAGTGAACGGGAAGAGTGTTCTGCATAAGGTGTTATGATATTTTTCCTTGACCTTCAACTAAAAAGTATGTTCGTGACGAAGGATACTGCAAAACTCATGAAGTGGTACAATATAGGAAGGTCCAGGGATGAAGATGAAATGCAGCATCCCTTGGACTGGAAGGCGTGGCGGGACTTTGACATAGAACATCCACTTTTCGCAAGTGAGATTTGAAATGTCCGATTAGGTTTGGCCGCAAACGGATTCAATCTATTTGGTAACATGAGTCAAGCTTACAGCATGTGGCCAGTTGTTGTAACAGTTTACAACATGTCACCTTGGTTATGCATGCAACATGAATACCTCATGCTTACTCTCTTGATACCTGGCCCTAAAGCAACGGGTAAAGACATTGATGTATTCTTACGACCATTAGTGTATGAATTAAAGGAGTTGTCGGCCAATAGGATTGACATGCGTGACACTGGAACCAATAATATGTCAGTATTCAGAATGCATGCAACATAGTTGTGGACAGTTAACGATTTTCCAATGAAGAGTAGTCTGTCAGGTTGGAGTGGTCAGGGGTACATGGCATGTCCTACGTGTAATGAGGAGACGTCTTCAGTTTGTTTGATAGGTAAGACAATTTACATAGGTCATTGATGGTTCTAGACAATTTACGTAGGTCATTGATGGTTCCTGCCATCTAGGCATCATTTTAGAAGCAATTTAGACTTCGACAAGAGGACGGAGAGGTGACCTCCTCCTCGTCAGCTAATGCTTGCAAACATTTTAACACAGTTAAGTCGTGTGAGCCATAGTATTTCGGGAAAGCACCCCAGCTACGGGGTGCTAGAAAGAAGAGAAGTGATAAAGGCTGAATTGGAGAAAAAATATATTTTTTTATGAGTTGCCACATTGGTCTACTACTGAGCTAAAACATAACATCGATGTGATGCACATAGAGAAGAATGTTTGTGACAACTTGGTTGGCACAATTTTGGACGATCCATTCAAATCAAAGGACACAGTCAATGTCATGGGCGATCTAATGCAATTAGGGATAAAAAAGAGAGTTGCACTTGTATCATAACGGGAACAGGTGTATAAAATCTGCCGCATGTTATACCATGTCCATTACAGACCGTCAAAGGTTTTGCAACTTCATCCGATCGGTTAAATTTTCAGATGGCTTCACTTCTAATCTACGAAAGAATATTACTCCTAATGACAGCCACATTATTGAGTCACAGAAATTGCCACATTATCTTGCAAATGTTGTTTCCAGTCGAATGTTGTGCGTACTTGAATAAAACTATTTCTACTACAATCATTAAATTGTGCACATTCTTCAAGTAGCTGTGCACGAGGACACTAAAGGTTAACGACATGATGGCTACCCATGATCATCTAATACATATCCTCTACAAGTTGGAACGAACCTTTCTGCCAGCCTTTTTTGATATTCACCTCATAATGCATCTGCCCAAAGAGGCACTCTTTAGTGTTCCGGTGCACATGAGATGAATGTATCCATTCGAGTGATACCTGAAGAAACTTAAGAATTATGTCAGAAATTGAAGGGTATGTGGTTGACGAGGCGTTGACATTTTTGTTTTAGGTATTTCGAGGACATAGAAACAAGGTTCAACCGACCGGAGAGAAACAATGATGTAAGTGTTCCAAGAAGACAACTTTTTATTTTTCATTCACAGTGTCACCCAATTGGAAATAAGACACCATCGATGCTTCGTGTTGATGTTCGAAATCATGTGATGTTTTACATCCATAACAACTGTACAAAAATTGAGACACACTTGAAGTAAGACTTCATTGTTAAATATTATTCAATTTTCTTCATCACCTTGTTATTTTAAACAAAATAATTAGTTGAAACTTATTCTTATATATGTTTTAAAGCGGCCATAGGTAAGAGCTATTGCGCAATGGCTGCCCAAACGTCGACCAGGTACATAAAAGAGACTTTCACGGTTGGTTTACATGAAGGTAAATGAACAACGACCAATTCCAATTCAAATATATGCACATTTTTATTTTTTGTAACATTTACTAAAACCAACTTCCACTTCATCCAGGTATATGCTCTGAGCCAAATCAACGCCCCTCAAGTTTTTCATAAGTTGTTTTCTTTGACTAGTAGATGTTATATGCAGTTATGTCTTACACAGCTTGTGTTGTAAATGGAGTTCGTTTATTAACATATGATTGTGATGTTCGAAAGAAAACGCAGAACAGTGGTGTATTTGTCCTAGGGATTGTGGGTAAAACTTACTACAGGCAGCTGCAAGAGATACTAGAGCTAAGTTCAGGTCAGAACTTTCAGTTTTTATGTTCTGATGCACATGGTTTAGGTATGATGGCAGACAGAGAGTAACTAAGAATAACGTTACTAGTGTTGACGTCAGTGTAGAGGCGTACAAGGATGATCAGTTCTTACTTGCTACCCAAGCACAACAAGTGTTCAACATTGAAGATCCTTCTCATGGTATGAACTGGCGAGTTGTACAAGAAGTCCATCACAGGAGCATGTAGAACATTATGGATCTAACGTCCCTGAGATAAACTTGCTGCACAATAACAACTCATCTCATTTTTCTCTAATCATTGATCTTGGCAACTTAAAACACATATCCTTGTACTGAGATGATAGTGAAGCAAATGAGATAGGAATACCGTTTATCAGGAGAGTAGCGTCTTACACTACATAAGATACATCATTCATTAACGATGAGGATTTGGAAGATGATACACATGAAGAATACGAAAATGAAGAAACATGCAGTGAAAGTAATGAGGACGACGGTGACGACGACGAGGATCAGACATATCATGATAGTGACATAGATTGAATGTTGTTATTTGTCACTAAAGTTTCATTTTGAAATTTAAAAAATTTCATTGTAATATTGATACATGTGATTTTACACTAATCTGGACAATTAAAAGTGGACGATTGTAAGTATTCTTAAGTGAATTTCTACTTCATTGTGTGTTGAATTGATTGCTTTAGGTCAAAATCTATGTTCGGATAGAATTGGAGAAAAACAAAGCAAAATAGGTGAAGAATGACTGAAAGCAAAATAGGGACCTACATGTAACATCATAAAAGTTGAAGGACTTGGATTGCAAATAAAAGATGATGAAATTGAAATGAAAGAATAAAAACAAAGACCAAAGTGCATAAGATTGCTAGTTAAAGGACCAAATTGTAAATAATTAATGTTTGGACCACAGTCCAACCGCGGTTAGCCATGGCAAACAGAGTTCCCAGAATTTCCGCGGCCACGTTTTTTTTAATTTTTTAGAAAAAAAAATTCTTTTATCCTATAGCAATGACACATGTACACATATAACAACGTCATGTTGTCACTATACGTGCTAAATTTTTGGAAGAAAATGACGGCACGTTTTTAGCGCGTGCATCAAAAATTTAAGAAATAATTTTCGTTGCTATAAGGTTAAATCTTTTAAAACCCACAAATCACCTTCTTCTTCCCCATTTGTTTTTCTGTCTTCGATTGATCTACTATTTTCCATTCCAAGCAAGTCTGCTATCGTCCACCACTGATACCATCTTCGCTGCTGCCAAGGACTGAGTGAGTTTCCATACCTGAAACTTGGCACAAAACTGATGAAGCTAGATAGAGAAATGAAAAAAAAATTGCAAAAAAAAAAAAAAAAATTATGGAAGATTGGATAAGAGAATTTGATTTTTTTCCTACAAAGTTTATCTTATAGCGACAATTTAATCGTCACAATGTCGTCGGTATAGATTAAAATGCATGTAGAGACGACATAATGTCGTCGCTAATTAGCTAGAGGTACTAATCTATTAAGACGACTTACAATGACGACAATGTCATCACTATACATAAAAAACGACGACTACTCATCTTTTAGCAGCGACTTACAGTGACAACAATGTCGTCACTATACATAAAAAACGACTACTCATCTTTTAGTGGCAACAAATGTAATCGCTATAGACCTCACTTCCTGCAATGAAGAGTGGGTGCATGTATATTGACACTACAGTTTTTGTAAGTTGCACTGAAGGTCTCTACTCTTTGCTTATTATCGCATTTATGTCCTCAACTTTTTTTTTCCGTCACATTCTTATCATCACCTTTCATTAATAAGTGGTTATATTGCCACCACATTTTTCATAAATGCACTACGTTTTAATTGTATTAAAGATCTCCAACCTTTATTCATTGTTATATTTATATTTTTAACTTTTTTAATCAGATTATTATCATTAACATGCCATTAATTACAAAATCTTGTCCCTAATGACGGTTTTCATCTAATAACTCTATTATTATACTCTAAAATGAAGAACAAATATTTTATCACAATTTTTTATTTATATAATATTTTCAATTATTTAAAAATACGATGGACAAATCCGTCATTTTATTCATCATGAATAAGATGTGTTAATGAATAGAATGTTGATGATAAGAATATGATGAAAAAAATTGAGGACATAAATGTGATAATGAGTAAAATTATGGACTTTTCATACAATTAAAATGTAGTGTACTTATAAAAAAATGTAGTGTCAATATATCTAGACTTCATTAATTAGCACACCTTATTATTAATTACGATTTTCGTCCAAAATACCGTTAGGAGTGCGAAGATATACTTTTTTTCTATCTCATATTTTTAAATAAGCAAAAAATAAATAAAATGGAAAAATTTAATAAAATATTTGTCCCTCATTTCAAAACATGGTAACTAAATATTTGGACATAAATTGTTATCAAAGAAAAGATGCACTGATTAATGGAAGGTTGATGATAAAATTGCCATTACAAGAAAAAGCACCTATAACGGTGACATAATGATGGCGAAAATAGAGTCTTCGTTATTACTTTTAGACAATGGAGGCGATGAGAAAGTTGCTGCTATAGAATGAAACCACTTGAAATGTCGTCGTTTTAGGAAGGACAATACCTTTAGCGATGGCAATATGTCGTCTCAATAAAGTTTCATTAGTGGAAACATAAGTAGAATTTGGCGAGATGTATTGTTGCCAAATGGAGGTAGAAATAGTGACGACATGGGGGCCGCTATTGGTGACCAAGACAATTGGCGGGAAAGTTCGGCGCCAAATATTTGTTTTAGAGGCGACATCCGTGTATAATAGCGACGACATTGAGACACCGCTAATGACGAGGACTACAATTACAACAGTCTACGGTCTCTCCATTTTTTATTCTTCCATCTGCTCTACGGATCAGCTGCTCTCGGTTGCAAGCTTTGAGATGAAATTGGGTATTTTGGTGAGTAACTTATATATATTTATATATATTTGTTAGCGTCTTTTACTTTATGTGAAATTTGTTATTCTATACACTTTATTGCACTTTAATAAACCATAGAAAACCGTTCGAAGATTAGTTTGTAAACCACATACATCCCCATCTTTGACTGTTTGCGATTTACAAAATAATCTTTGAATTGTCCCATTTTTGGATAGCTTGTCATTAATTTGTGAGTTGTATGAATGTGTAATCAATATTTGTTCCTGTTATCACTTATATTTTCACATGTAGATTTTGGGTGTGTGTCCCTTTTATTCTCTGGGTGTGGACTATATTTAATATAGATTACACACTTAGAAGAATATAAGGAGATGCTGCTGAAATTTATACGTGAAAATGAGGCGATTACATGAATGAGGTAACACATTTGTAATTCCCAAATCAATGACGAATGGTTTAGGGGCATTAACTAATGATTAGTATTGGAGTGATAAGTTAGAGTTAGGACACTCTCACGTCACTTGGATATTTCAATTAATATTTGTTTGTGTTCTTGCAACGCAGTAAAAATAAAAACTGATAAGAGTTTGACCAAGATTAGGAACTGCGGTAAGTCTATGGAGTTTTGGAATGGTTTGCAAGCCTTTATAAAAATGGTAATGCCACTTGCAAATGATTGGAGGTTTATTTGAATATTCTGAATGATATAGTGGGGGATGACCTGATCGGTACTAATTGTGGAGGCAGGGCCGGTTCTGACATTTTTGGGGCCCGAGACGAAGTCCAAAATTTAGGCCCCAAATCAAGAAATCATAGTCAGCTGTTGGTGGGCTGGACTTTAATATTTTTTTTAAAAAAAAATAGGCTCCTTCAATTTTGAGTCACTACTTAATAATAGTCATTGTCCTTATAGAATGTGGCTTGTTTTGCTTTGTTAGACTTCAAACTTTTGTACAAATATTTTTTATTGGGCAACTTCAGAAAAAAAAAATTAAATTTTTTTATTTTGTTTTTTACGAAAATGGGCCCCCTTCGGTTTTGGGCCCGAGGCGGTCGCCTCACTCGCCTCGGCCCAAAACTGGGCCTGTGTGGAGGCGAGGATCCTAGTCTAGGTGTAAATAGGTTACTGCGCCCCTGCGAGTCTGGTAATTGATTATTTTTATGAATTATTTTGTTAATTTATTTTTTGGGTTACATACTAATAATTGTCTGTTACTCATTATTGTAGCACATTCACTGAAGAGAAAGGGTGCTACAAAATGTATACAGCTGTAGAGAGCGTAGCTAGTAGAAGGGAAGCAACCACTTCCCATTGTTTTTTACACGGTATAGCAAACTCTTTAGCCTAATGGAGGAAATGAAAAGCTCTTCACAAGTCTATTGGGGAATTGGATAAGGTACATTATACTCCATCCTATCCTACGTGGGCTCATGTTCCTGGAGAATTGAAAAGCCACGTTCTGAACATTGTAGAAGTATTCAAATATTACGCTTTCACTAAATTCGTTTAATTCAAAATTTGTGAGTTACCTAATTTTGAATTTTGTAAGAATATTTTGACCTACACGGTAGCACCACTCTCCCTACAGCACGGTCATTAGTTGTATCGATCAGTTGGTAGTCGATTGATATTGAGATTACAAGCGATTGGTGCATAAGCACTACATGGAGCACGACCTGAACCGTCCATACTGCAATGTCAGTGGGGTCGACTGGCAGAAGGCGGTTAGCTATTTAGAAGTCTGATATATCTTGTAAGTGTATTTATTTTAATTTAAATATATAAATTGTAGTTTATGTTAACTTTAATATTATGTACATAATTTTGACATATTATGTTCTCTTTTTAGGCACGCTCGACCAAGAATAAAGACAATCGGACTAAAGTGAAGTAAGTCTCCGTTCAAGGGTCGAAGAGTTTTTTGGCTACATGATACGACATGTACTTATAATAAGTATTTTGTCTTTTCAACTTTGAATGTTTCATTATGGTATTGTTACTAACTTTGCATTTGTAATTTTCATAGAGGAACCCGAGAAGCGGGAGTGGCCTGAAATTATAGACTAATTCCAGTCCTTCTCTAAAAAAAAATTGCAAGTGGGTGAATGAGGTGGCGGTGAATGATTATGATAAGTTAATTATTTTTTTCAATATCAGGCTAAACTGGTCAAGGTGCGGGAGACGCAAACATAGCAGGTCGGTTCCAGCGCCGCGCCGATGGACGAGCACGTTGTTGTCAGAAAGGTGCTAGGAAAATGATAGGACACATATGCAGAGTTGGATAGATTCCGAAGGGTACTCCTTACATCGATCTAGCGTCCCTGGATCACATGCCCACACCGAGTCAGCCACTCAGGAGACATAAATATCTAAGAAGTTGGTGCGTTCTGAGGCAAAATTTGAGAAGATAGCTGGAGTTTTGCAATCTTTTACTGCCATGTGGAATTCTAAATTCCTTGGCGAACCTCTACCTGAGATAAATCTTGACGAGGAAAACAAAGAACCTGCTGACGACGAGGAAGACTTAGCGGATTTCTAGATCGGTTTTTGAAAACATTTTTTTTTTGTATTCACACAATTTTTTCGATTAATTTAATATAATGTTTATTATTATCAATTTGTAATATAATGTTTATTACTATTAATATTTTAAAAAATTATACACAAAAAATTGAATAGATGCGACAATTTGTCGTCACTAATGATTATATATTTTAAAAAAATTATAACAGAGGCGACAACTCATCGTCTATAATTAATAATATAATGTTTATTACTATTAATATTAAAAAAATTAATTCAAAAAATTAAATAGAGTCAACAATTTTTCGTTGCTAATGAATATGACAACTAGCGACAAACATATTGTCGCTATTTATTACACAGTACATACCACATGGCGTTGCTATAAAGACCAGATGTCACAATTTCCAAACTCTTCGCTATTAATTATATACTCAACAGCAACGTCATATTTTTGTCTCCAATTAACAATTATAACTAGCCAATATCCACGATTATGTAAGATGACTTTGTCGTCGCAAAATATTTATATGGGCGAATTTGTTCGCTCTTGCAACGATTTTTGTCGCTGCAGTTGTCTGCTTTTCTTGTAGTGTGTAACTAAAAAAAGTTGACAACATTAAAATGTGATGTAATAAACAAAAATTATAATGTCAATATAATTGTCCTTCAAAATTTATAAGGAAATAGAGATTCAATTATATTAAAATATTAGTAATTTTTCATAAAATTATCTAAAAAAATAGAAAAGAAAAAAGCAGTGCATGTTTGGTAGTATTGAAATTATTTTTAAGTACTTATAAGTTATGAATTTTATAAAATATAATAAGTATAGTAAATTATAAATTCAACAAAAATATATAAATTAAAAATATTTTTTAACTAATTTAATTAACTTAAATTATAATTTAAACTTAAATAAACAAACTAATCCAAAAATCTATATCAAATCAAGATTCAAATTTTAGCCGACCCTAGTGTATTTTGTTTTTGGAAAATTCTTGTTGTACATCCTTCCTTACTGCATCGTTGACCACAATTGGTTGAATGACAATTTTTCCCCTCAAATAATTTAAAAAAAGTGGGTATTGGATTTCTCTTAGGCAGCGCTGACATCACTTATTGTTGTATCTATTGTGACACTGATCTAAATCGTATTGCCTTATTATTAATTATTAATTTAAATAATTAAATTCTCCCCCTCTAAATTCTCTTCACGGTCTCCAACCCCACTTACTGTATTGTATTTTTACTTCAAATTAATAATAATAATAATAAACATTAGGTTTAATATTTTTCAATAAGACTAAAATAAATTTAATTATTATAAACAATCCTTGTTTTAAATTAGACTCAATCAAATAATCGACTACGTACCCATTTTTAAGTCAAAATTTTCGACCTTCTCAACTACATGTAAACGTAACATTTCTTATAAGCCAATCATCACCCTTCCTCGAATTACGTTTTCTAACTGAGAAACTCACACGAGATGCATACTTCTTGTAAAATTCAAGTGTTTCGTCGAGATCTTTAAACTTCATCCCGACCTCATGTACAATTTCATTTAGTTCTTCAACCCATTCATCACTCAAACAAGGGAAATTATCTATTTCTATCGCGTCATCAACTATAGATAAAATCATATTTACTGTCGCGTCTTCAGAATTAGAAACGAAATTTTATGTACAAAAATATCAACATTTAACACCTTCAAGAGCTTCTATCACGGCAATAACAAAATAAATATTTTCAAATATAACAAATAAATAGCTTATATATAGTATATAACACAAAAATATGGCAAAACATTTAACTTACATACGAGAACAAAAATTATATTTTTCAGACATTGTGTGAACAACTTGGAAGTACAAGATAGTTTCAATGGAAGAAGGAGACTAGCTCAACAGTATCGTCGGAGACTCGTCGGAATGTCGCCAGAAAATATATTTGTAGTTAAGGAAAGAAATGAGGAATTGAGGATGAGTCCATAGTGTTTGGAGAAAAAGGATGCGGAGCATGGAGGTCAAATAAACATTCAATGTTATTAAATTTTTGGAAATCAAAATATCAGGATATATAATCAAAATATAGCAATATTTTGGCTGCAAAAACTTGTGGTCACCCATGCTGTTAGAGTTGGCAAAATGGGCCAGCCTAGTGAGCTTGCCCAATAAAAAATTGATCAAATAAAAATCAGGCAAATTTAGCCCGTTATAACTAATCCGTCGAGCCAATAGAGCTGAAGCCGGGCTGACCCAATAAAATTATTTTGGCCCAAGTCTCCTTCCTCCCTTCATCCATCCAACCCCACCCCAACCCCCTATTGTGAAGTGGCCGCAAATAGAGAAGGGGGGGGGGGATTTCTCCCTCCTTATTCGCGGCGATCTCCTTGGTTTCGCGACCAGAGGAGGGGATTTCTCCCCCCCTCCCCCTTTGCGGCCAGAGGGGATCCTCTCCTCTGGTCGATTCTCAAATTCCATTTTGGGGGTGGGGGTATTTGTTGGACGAGGAAGACGGTGGATTATTATTATTCTTTTAAATTATAAGTAATTGTTTTGGATAAATAATTTAAAGGTTGGGCCAAAATCGGGTTGGGTTGGCCTAGCAAAAACCAGCCCATGTAAAATTGGAATAGGGCTAGTCCAACCAAAACTTTTGTGTAGACTGTCTAATTTTGGGTAGGGCCAACCCATCTAACCTATTTGCCAACTCTACATGCGGTGAAGGTGGGTGTACATCAAGCACCACTGTTTGTTGTTTTACATTATTTGAGAAGAAGAGGAAGATGACATGACACCAGACACGGACAGGGAATTTGTATTCTGCCGACAATGTGTTTTTAAGTTTCTGTTCATTGCCAGCTTCACTTGAATCACATGCCGACAGTGGAGGTACCGTTTGTTTTCCAAATGACGTTAATTTAATTAACACTTGGAAGTCATGTACCACAAAATAATTGAACCTATCCAGCCACAAATGTTTAGATAACAATCTGGCCGTCAAATTAATGAGATTATTTGTCCTTCCCTCCACTGATTTTTATTTATTTATTTTGCCCTTTTATCTTGAATTGAGAATTTTGTAGTATAATACATAATATCTTACTTTTCTTTTGATTTCTTGACACAACAAATTTTTAAAAAATGTTTAATTATAATTTCCAAACAAGGAAGAAGTTAAATCCAAAAGAAAAAGCAATACTGAATTGGATACGAATCCTTTTTTTCTTTTTCTATTTTATAACATGTTAAATAATTCTGCCAATTTTATTGTTTATTCCTAGTTAATACATCATCAACATGTTCAATCAATTGTTAATAATATAATATTATTACCATGTGATCTTGGTAAGGTCTCAACGTCAACAAAGGCCTTTTAGGCCCAGTAAATGCCTTGGTCATAGTTTTACTTTTTCTTTCTTTTTTTCTCCTTTTTTTAAATTATTTTTGAAGAGTTTTTTTTTTTCATAGTTTTTTTTTTTTCTCTATATAGGACTAGTGCTTTTATTAAAAGAAAATATATGTTCTGAATCACGTATATATAGAATAAAAAATAATTTATTTTTACAAAAAACTAATATATTTTAGATACAGTTGAAAATAACTTGTTTGTTTTATTTAAAATTAATATATGCAATAACTACATGTTTTGGAATAATTTTATTAAGATGATTAAAAAAATAAATGCATCCAATGAGCACGTCAAGTTACAATACTTATAATTTTGACTAATTAAGTTCATATTAAATGAGCATATTGTAAGATACTAAGGTTTGGATTTGTATTGCTATAATTTTAACTGAAAAAAGAAATAGCTATTGGAAAATCAGTTAAGTATTTGGTAAACTTTTGTTTCAAAAATCCTGTATAAATTGGCACTTTAGCATTTGGTAATCAAAATTTATTTATTCATGTGTCTGCTTTTAATTACTAAAATAGACATTAATTATGATGATGTCCTTTTGTATTGTTATTACCATGGGTAGTATAGTAAAATAATTTATTTTTACTTTTGTAACAACGTGTTATATTATCAAATATTTTTTTTTAAGACAACGCATTCACTATAGTTATTTTAGAATGAAAAAAAAATTTAATATATCTGTTAAATCTCAAAATTATGAACTAAAAAAATAAAAGCATAGTCCATAATAATTTAATTTAGTGTTAGAAAGTACAGTTTATATTAATCAATTTTTTTTTTTTTTGAAGTTCACAAAAACACTTCAAACAACTTCTAATTATTTGTTGACAATCAGAAGTTCGACTCTAAAATGAATCACAAATAAGACCTAAGAAGTTAATGATGGTATGATGCAATTACATTAAAAACATATCTCATTGTTTCTCCAACAACGTCTTGATACAATATGTGACATACGAGAGTAAAATTATGGAGTTGATGGTAAATGTCTTTTAGGTTATGGTATCCATAACTATAATATTTACAACACTCTCATATGGATGTCCATTACACAAATAATATACCTCGTTCAAATCTTACTAGGAAAATCCATAACAAATAATATTTACAACACTCTCATTTTGAATATTTACAAATTGACTCAGCTGTTGTATGCCATAGGTAATGTCTGGTCTGGTCAGATTGAGATATAAAAGCCTTCCAATGAGCCTTCTATATCTGTCTGGGTCTGAAAGTGGAGGGCTTGATCCCTGTGACAACTTTGTACCTTTTGGAATTGGAACTGAGACTGATCGAGCACCCATGAGTCCAACATCTTTGATAATGTCCAGAATATATTTCCTCTGATTAACATATGTCCCTTCTTTACCTCTAGCAATTTCAAGTCCTAGGAAATACTTTGCAGCCCCAATATCTTTGATGGTAAATTGTGAATGCAAATAATTCTTAACCAACTCAATATCTGATTCATGGGTTCCAGTGATTAAGACATCATCCACATAAATGAGTAGAAATAGGCTGCGATCAGAGGTGTGCTTGAGGAATAGGCAGTGGTCATGATTGGATTGGACAAAACCATAATCTGTAAGTTTAAGGCTGAGTTCTGTGTTCCACTGTCTTGATGCTTGTTTCAACCCATACAAGCTTCTTTTCAGTCTGCATACTTGGTTAGTAGTTCCCTTCCCATATCCTGGAGGTGGTTGCATATAAATTTCTTCATCAAGGTATCCATGTAAAAAAGCATTATTTATATCCAGTTGGTGGAGAGGCCAAGATTTGGCTGATGCTAAGGCAATGAATATCCTTACAGTGACCAACTTGGCAACTGGTGAGAAGCAATCAAAGAAATCAATTCCTTCCAACTGATTGTAGCCTTTTGCCACCAATCTTGCTTTAAGTCTATCCACACTTCCATCCGGTTTGAGTTTGACTTTGTACAACCATTTACACCCTATAGCCTTTTTTCCTGTAGGTAGGTCAGTGATGTCCCAAGTATTGTTTGATTCCAATGCTGCCAATTCATCATTCATGGCTTGTATCCAACCTTCATCTTTACATGCTTGGTGATAAAAATTTGGTGCTTGAATCTTTGACATATTTTCCAGATATACCACATATGATTGATGCAGGTTTGGTGAGGTTATGTAAGGGAATGTAGGTGGTGTAAATTGTGGTCCCATTTTCATTTGGCTGCAAGGATGGTGTTGGTCAGTAGTGGAATTATCTGAGCTTTCAGTGACATTAGTTATGTAATCTTCCATCCAGACAGGTTTGGTTTTCTGTCTACTGCTATGTCTGGGTGCTGGATTATGAGGTGATATGTTCTCTGGAGAATTAAGGAAGGGCACTTGGACAAGAGGTATGGAATTGTGATCAGTGGAGGAAGAATCAACAGTGGTTTCACCTGGTGATAGGTCCATATTGTTGTTTTGTAAAAGCTCATTGTGTTGATTGGTGTAAGGTGGTACAAAGGGTGTGTTAACTGAATCATCATCACAGTATTCAGGAAGTGGAATGACAGAAGTAGATTCATCAGCAATGTGGCTGATATCAGATTTAAAAGGAAAACACTTTTCATAAAAAATGACATCTCTGGCCACTTGAACTTGTTTGTTGGATAGATTGTACACCTTAAAGCCCTTTTGTCCAGGATTGTATCCTATAAAAACACATTTATATCCCCTTGTCTCAAACTTGTCTTTGTGAGGTTTAGTATTGGCTGTGTAACAGAGGCAACCAAAGGTTCTGAGGCAGGTGTAGTCAGGCTCCTTGTTATGCAATATTTCAAAAGGACTTTTCCAATCTAAGACAGAGCTTGGGATTCTGTTTATGATGTGTGTGGCCATCAGAATGGAGTGTGACCAGAAATAATTGGGTAAGTGTGCTTGGAACATGAGTGATCTGGCCATTTGGAGTAGGTGTCTATGTTTCCTTTCTACAACTCCATTTTGTTGTGGAGTGTAGACACAAGATTTTTGGTGAATGATTCCTAAGGACTGCAGCAGAGTTTGACATTCCCTACCAGTGAACTCACTTCCATTGTCAGTTCTAATAGTTTTGACATCCTTTCCAAACTGATTTTTGATCATTTTGAAGAATATATCTAAGGTTTTGACAGTTTGGGATTTTTGGAAGAGCATGAAGGTCCATGTGACTCTGCTATGATCATCTACAATGGTAAGCATGAAAGGGGTTCCTGTTAGAGTGTACTGCCTGTATGGCCCCCACAAGTCAATATGCAGTAATTCAAAATTGGTTTTGGAGTGAATTTGTGAGTTTAGGAATGGGGTTCTGTTCTGTTTTGCTTTATGGCAGATATCACAAGGTTGCAGTATTTCATTAGGATCACTCATTTGTTTGATGAAGTTCAGGTGTTGCAGACATTGATATGAAGCATGGCCAAGTTTAACATGCCAATCAACAAGAGAGAAAGAACAGGTCTTATTATTGACAAAATTTTCATTTCTGGACATGAGGTTACAGACATTCATTTCCTTATTACAACCTTTTACATGATCTTTCAAGACACTATGATCATCAAGGACATACAATTTTCCTCTCAATTTCCCAACGGCCAAGGTCCTATTATCCTTCAAGTCCTGCAGTAAGCAATATGTAGGATAGAATGTGAACTTAATATGTGCAGTTTGGCAGAGCTTAGGAACAGACAGCAAATTTAATTTGAAAGTGGGAATATGAAGAACATCAGTCAGTTTGATTCTGTGATTGATTTCAATGTTTCCAGTGTTTTTGACATGTTTACTGGAACCATCAGGCAACAAGACAGAGGTAGGAATCATGACAGGTTTTAAATTGGTCATTTGTGCTGAGTTTGTACATATGTGATTACTGGCACCTGTGTCAATGATCCAAGACCCACATTTCAAATCATCAAGTGAAGTAAAAACAAAGTGTTGAGCACACATACCAGAATAGTCCTTGAGATGAGCAAAATTTGTTTGATTCTCATTATCAGTCAGTTTCTTTCCTTTCAGCATTCTCATTAATTCTTGTTGAACTATGGCAGCAATGCTGGAATGTGTTGATGTTGAATCCATTGTATTTGCAACATGTTGATCATCCTCAAATTCAAGGGGTGAGCATTCCTTCATCACATTGTTTGCTGTATTCTTCCAACCAGTTTCTTTTCCCTTTTGATCTTTCTTGTACCAGTCTGGGAAGCCAATCAACTTGAAACATCCCTCCTTTGTATGTCCATTCATACCACAGTGATCACAATGCAGCAATTCTTTGTCAATGTTCCCATATCTCCTACTGGTTCCTTTGCCTCCAGCATAATTTCCTCTGCCAAAGTTAGATTTCCCTGTCCAATTTCTTCGGCCAGCTCCATTTCTTGTGTGTCCATCATTCCTGATGTTAAGGCCCCTAACCATCATAGCAGCATGATCATTGGTTTCAGGGTACATCATGTGTACTTCCCTTTGTTTTTCCACCCATAGAACCATTGAGTATGCCCTGTTTACTGATGGTAAAGGATCCATTACAAGTACCTGGTTTCTGACATTATCATATGAATCATTCAGGCCCATCAGAAACTGCATCAGTTTGTTGAAAGAGCTCAGATCTGAGACTTCCTTTGCTGCTCCACAAGTGCAAATTGGAGATGGCATAAGGCAAGCAATCTCATCCCATAACTTCTTTAGATTTGTGAAATATTTTTCTGCAGTAAGTGATCCTTGTGTCATGCTGCTGATTTCTCTCTGCAGTTGATACAACAAAGGTCCATTGCATTCACCATATCTTTCATTCAGCTCATCCCATAGATCTTTGGCTGATGATGTATATATAAATGCTTCTACTATCTCCTTCGAAATTGAATTTAAAATCCAAGATCTTACCATGCAATCAACCCTATTCCATTGATCAAAATTTCGAGATTCATTGTCTGGTTTTTCACATTTTCCATTTATGAATCCTAACTTCAATTTTGCCCCTAGTGCCAATTTGACTGATCTGCTCCAGCTGAGGTAGTTCTTACCTGTCAATTGTGAAGATACTAGAGCCATTCCCGGATGATCCGAGCCTTGCAAGTCTAATGGATCACCATTAGAATACTCCTTTGTTGTAGCTCCTGTTTCCATTACTGGGAGCATTTGCAGATCATCCTGATCCCCATTGTAAGCCATCCTGTTTATTTGAGTGCCTATAGATATGTGGAGAAATCTGTCTCTGATACCATGTTCAGACGAAGGGAAATTTTTATATGTATTCCACTTGAAATGATTGATGCTCAGTGAAGCATATATATACAAAGCAAACCTAACAGCATGCATAACAGTCAGCATGCATTGAACAAACCTAACAGCATGCATAACGGTAAGCATGCATTGAACAAACTTGCAACTGAAAGAAAACAGATTCTAACTGAATAAACCCAGAATAAAAACTGAAATAGAATGGAATTTATTTCATCAAACAGCTAGGTTTAGAATATAATATTATATATATATATATATATGGGTTAGCAGCTATTAGTCACCACACGCGCATTCCCATTCTGGTTGTTTTCGGCAGAGAACTTTCAAAGCAGCAAACCACCATTTTTGAACCTCTCTATTCTTAGTGAATTTTCAGCCATTATTGTTGGTGAATATATTATTCAGCCGCTGCCTTCCTTCTCTTTGTGAACCGGTGTCTTCGTCTCCTTCATTGTAATGTTACCTATGTGGAGTTGGACAGTTTAATCTGAGCCTTGTATTGTTTTTGTAATATAATATCGATCTGGTGAATTATTTTCCCAACAGTGTCAATGTATATTATACAAAGTAAAATAACAGTTCAACTTGCAGGATGAATTGTTAAACGAATATGAACAAAAACTGGAGGATGTCAGGGAATTACTGAATTCAGAGGAATTACAAAATCAAATAGAAAGTTTAATGTTGGTGGATGCCATCCAGCGACTCGATGTTGCCTATCATTTTCAGGAAGAAATTGAAGCAATTCTTCGGCGACATTACGTGGCAGCCACCACTTGTGTGGATGGATACACGTACTACACTCTTCATAATCTTTCGCTTTTCTTCCGACTCTTGAGACAACATGGTTTTTGCATCCCTGCAGGTTGAACTAAATTTTCTCTATTTTTATTTATTTATTTATTTTGTAGATTGTTCTTACTTTTTGCTAATCAAGATAATTTCGTGACACAGATATATTCAACAACTTCAAGGGCAAAGATGGGACATTTGAAGGGAAATTGAAGCAAGATATTAGAGGATTGATGGAATTGTATGAAGCTGCACAGCTAGGTATAGAAGGAGAGGACATACTTGATGAAGCAGCAAAATTTAGTGGCCAAATTGTTGGTAACAGATTGAAGCATCCTTATCACAAGAGCATTGCAAGATTTTCTGCGAAGAAGTATATTAAAGATTTACAAGACATAAAAGGATGGGAAAAAACATTGAAAGAGCTCGCAAAAATGGATTATTATGTCGCAAAGACCGCACACCAACAGGAACTGACCCAAATTTCTATGTAAGAAGACCATAACACGTGTATGAAATTTTTTTGACTATTTTGATGAAAAGACATTCCACTAAAATTGGAATCCTTTGTAATTTTAGGTGGTGGAAAGACCTTGGCTTGGTGGAGGAGTTTAAACAGGCTAGGAACCAACCGTTAAAATGGTATACTTGGTCCATGGCCTCCCCAAGTGATCCAAGCATGTCGGAGGAAAGGCTTGAGCTCACCAAATCTATCACATTTGTATATATAATAGATGATATTTTTGATCTTTATGGAACACCAGACGAACTTAGTGTCTTTACTCAAGCTGTAAAGAGGTATGAAACATGTTGATCATTTTCTATTTGCGTTTTAGTAGTAGAAATGGTCGAGTCCAATGTACCAAACATGCATAATGTTTAAAAATGTAGAGGTGGCATGAGTTTTATCTAGAATATCTATTGGCGATTTAAATATTTATAAATTTCGTATAGGTGGGATTATGCGGCCACTGACATCTTACCAAAATCCTGGAAGATGTGTTACAAGGCCCTTCTCGACACCACAAACGAGATAGGTTCCAAGATCTACGAAAAGTACGGATATAATCCAATCAATTCACTAAAATCAACGGTAAGATTGATAGGCTTTTCTGTATATGAACACCTAGTATATTAGTGTACGACATACACATATGAGATTAATGTCATCCGTCATTGTTGTAGTGGGCAAGTTTGTGCGAAGCATTCCTAGTAGAAGCCAAATGGTTTCAAATTGGGCACTTGCCAATATCCAATGAATACCTGGAAAATGGAAAGGTGAGTTCAGGAGTACATGTGGTACTTGTCCACCTCTTCTTTCTTTTGGGCATCAATGGAAAAATGGGAGGCACCTTACAAGTGGATGATATATCAGAACTCATATCCTCTGTGGCTGTTATTCTTCGTCTCTGGGATGACTTTGGAAGTGCCAAGGTAAAATTTTATGCTATAACTTGATATCCATTTTGGACCTTAAGCTTTTTAGACAAGTGGATCATCTAGGATTTTCAAAATTATGATTGATATTCCAACTGACATCCGCTATTACTTTTGTGTGGGATCATCAAATTAATGAAAGGATGAGCAGCAAGATGGAAATGATGGTTCTTACATAGAGTGCTACATGAAAGAGAATCCAGGCTCAACAATTGAGATTGCACGAGAGCATGTTGTTGATATGATATTAAGTGAATGGAAGCGTCTTAACAAAGAGTGTTTTCGTTTAAATCAAAATTCGTCAATGTCATCTTTCATAAAAGCTTCTCTTAATCTTGCACGAATGGTTCCTCTAATGTACAGTTATGATGATAATCAACAGCACCCAGTCCTTGAAGAGTACGTCAACTCCTCACTCTTTCATGACACTTTTTTGGAGCATCATCCAATAGTAGATCAAGAATAGCGAGCTGATCAAGAATGCCAGAATCTGTGGGTCCTAGTGTCTTGCCTTTTCTCTACATTAAGAAATCATTATTTATGGAAGATGTAAGTAGAAATAAAATAAAGCAACACAGTTCACTGTGTGTCTGGTCAATAATCCGATTGATTCTAATTTGCATTTTTTTATGTTAGTCCACAAACGCAAAGTTTATGACAAACATTATCTGACAAAACAATGAAAAAAAATTACAAGTAGGTAATTTGCTACCATTTCTCATCTTATTTGGAAGGTTGGTCTAATTTTCATATGTCATCAATTATTAAATACGTAGTTGATTGATAAAGTAAATTAAGGCCAAAAATTTGAGAGCTTACTAAATTCACGCGTAATTCACCGTTTATGAATTAATCTCTACAAATATATAAAGGAGCAGAAAATATGACGATCAATCCAATACACCCAACACAATGTATTCACTTTATATTATATAATATATACACATAAATCTTTTATTTGTATTATATTTAATTATTTATAGTGCTCTATTAACTTGAACTTCAAAGGGCCTTTAATGGACAACCTAGTGCAGTTTTAGACATGCAGCCTTAGTCATAGAGATGGCAACGGGGCGGGGCGGGGCGGGGCGGGGCATTGACCTGCTATTGCCCCGATTATTATTATTATTATTATTATTATTATTTTGTAAACAGATGACACACAATTATACAAATCTAGGTGGAAGAATTGAAATATGAAAGATTAAGAACGTAGAATGTTAGGGTTAAGAAAATAATAATTTATTATAATATTTGTAACAAACAAAATAAAAAAAAAAATTGCAAGATTGGGATTGTGATGTAGTGGTAAAACTTTATAATTTAACAATTCCAACTCGAGTTTGAATCCAATTCAGTCCATTCTTAAGAAAATGTGCTTTGGAGTTTTATTTTACAATTTTAAAAAAAAAATTATTGAGGGACGGAGTAGCCCCGAACCCGCATCTATTACCCAAATGATCGGGACGGGATAGGGCGGGTCCAAGACGGTAGGTATAATTGCCATCCCTAGCCTTAGAGCCGTGTATTCAATCTTTAGAACAACAATATTGAAAGATTCTCTCATACCTTGGCTATTGGCAATTTTTAAAGTCAACAAATATACTCACATATAGTAAGATTATTTATGAGCAAAGTTTACAGTTCTTAGTGATCCAAACATGTCGCTGCAAAACAAGGAAATTGCACCATTGGCTCATAATCTATTTTCTGAAAGCGATATGATCTCGAACCTTTAAAAATTAGCAATTTTTTATAGGGACAACAAAAAACACCATCCCGTCTTGCCTCCGTCCCGTTAGCTAATCAGGAATGAGACGGGGATCATAGTCCTTGCTTCAAATTCCCCGAACTCGCCATGAATATTTTTATTTTATTTTAGTTTATTTTTATGTTTTAAAATTTAAATCGTAGTTAAAAAATAAAAAATATAATTAATTAATTAAACTATGCGGTAAATTGGGATTTTTCAATCCCCAATCGATGTGCCTCTCAAATATCCTTGACGGGCAGGGGTGGTAATGACCTCCCCGTCCCGTTGTCATCCCTAATTTGATTTGAATACTAGCATGATGATTACATAATCATTTTTTTACGACAGGGACGGAATAATAAAATTAGTCTAATGAAAGTGAGAGTTAGTTAAAATTAAAATATTTCTCCATAAAATAATAAAGTGTTCCACATGGTGGTTGTATCGGCTCACATTTATTTCCATGGATCCTTTCTAAGAAGGGTGAAGATTCAACATTTACTGGAAGGTCTAATGACTAACTTACCTTTTGAACAAGCAATGCATAAATAGTCATGAATAGGTAAAAGAATCTTCTGATTTTTTAAGGGATGTCCGTGCGAATTGTTAATTTTTTGTCGCATCATTATTGTTCGTATGTATCCAAGTTGATCAAGACAAAAGCATAAAGCTTTTTGATGCAACGAACTTTGAGTTCGTAACATTTTTTGATTCGATATTTTTTTTATGAATATATAATACATGCCAGATGAGAGTATCGTGATTTTTTCTTTTATTTGCTTCTGGCCAGATACAAAAGAAATTATGCAATGATATTTGTTATTATTTTCTTGCATCGTCTCATTGTGGTATCCATTGCAACGGAAGCAAATTTCTTCTGGATTTGCTAGAATAAAGTGCATTGTTTATATACAATTTTGTATTATTTGTTAAGGTAATACTAGTTTTTCTGGAGCGCGCATTCAACAATATTCGATACACCTGATATTATATTAACATTAGTTTCTGCTAATGTTAAATTCAAAAACTACATTTTTTCTTGAAAAATTGTATGAGTATGTAATATTTTATAACATGTTTTAACCGAGCACAAAGTTAAAACACAAAGATGGAAGAACTTACGTGAAAATCCATGACCAAAAGGTTGAATCACTTGTCTTTTGTTTTGATTGATGATAATATTCCTTTGGTCCAGAAACTCAATCATAAACAGAAAGGGTTTATTGTCCACAATCTAAAAGTCAAGTTTTGTGAGTTTTCTTGCCAAATATAAGGCTATACACTTTGTTTAATTGTGGTGTTGCTTCACATCTGAATTTCCGTATTTTCTGCCATATTGAGGGAGTTATATATATGGAGTTGAGGAAAGTTATAGGTTTGAATTTCAACTTCAAACCATTTCCTCCAATTCGATCTTGCGGGTCGAGTCAGTCCACATGAGCGACTCATGACCCATTTTCCAACAAAATAGTTGCACTATCACTAAACATATATGTTGGCAATTAATCAGGAATCCATAAACATGACCAAATAAATATTTCTAAAAAATAAATTTATAACTAAAAGGAGTTAAATATTTCAATCAACTAAGAACTACTTTAACAATACAAATTAAATCTCAAACTTTAAAAGAATTAAGAACATTCATACATGACAAAAAGAAAACAAGGGAACCAACCACAGGATACAACCAAGCACTAATTTAACAGCCTTATTGGGGAAATGGAAATGTGTAGGCTAATCCAAAGGTAAAAAATCCATTATAACCCACTCATTAACAATGGAAGATGCATTTGCAACAATTTCTCAATTTTACAAGCCAAACGTTCAAATTATATGCTCCACTTACAATATTCTAAAAAAATTTTAATTGCGGGAGCAGGTCTCCTTTCTGCTAATGAAATGATTATAGCTAGGGGCTAAACTAGAAATTTTTGGAGATTAGACTGCTAGTGAAAAAAAATTTGTACTTCAAAACTAGGCTATTACTAAAAAAAAAAAAATTACACTATTTTTTTTAACTATAAAAAATGATTTTTTTTCTAGGGTGGGACCAGACTATAGTCTTGTCCAACCCCAGATCATAGCTATGTGCATCTAATAATTTAAATAATGTACTTTCCGTTCATATTTTATACTAATGTCTCCCGATACATAGAAAAATCTTTGTACTAGCTACTTCATTTTTGTATAATTGTGGTAACATTGCTCAAAGTATTATATCGTACTCTTTGTTACTGGGAAAACCTAATTCGTCAACCAATTATTTAACTTTTTATCATAATTTTTGTTCCATAAACATTATCAACTAAAGAGTATAAGAAAAATATATTTGGATCCCCAACTATAATATTGTAAACTGTTACATTTTAGCACGTTTTACCATATCATCTTGCAATTTGGTAGGCATTTATTGTGTCATACCCTCAAGCAAAACAAATTACATATACTATTTTTTAAAACATGTGCTTCTTCAAGAGCACAATGAAATATTATTTAGACTATTGCTCAATATTTTTTTAAAATATTAAAATAGTAATGTCATGCTATTCAAAAACAAGTAATATTCTTCTAAAATATTAATATAATGTTGTGCTACTTCAAGAGCAACAACATATTATTATTTAGAAATATTAAATTATGTAAGGATTTATCGTCTGGAGCAAAAATATAATAGATGTTAGATTATATACAATTATGTTTTTCAAGAGCAGTAATATTCCCAAAATGTTAATATAATGTTGTGCTTCTTCATAAGGTACAATAAATTATTTAAAATATTATTTTATAAAGATTTACTATTCATAAACAATAGCTTAATATTAAATTTTAAAGATTTATGCTTTTCAGAAGCAAGTAATATTCTATTCTAATATTAAGATAATGCAAAATTGCTCTTTTTTAGGAGCAATAACAAAATATTTATGAGAAAATTATTGATGAGTTCAAGTAAGGGTTTGTCTAGAATCAGTTATTTTGAAGGAAGAATTTTTGACCAAATTGTAAATATATTATTATATTCCACTAATCTGATAAAAGTAAAAATTGGCTGCACATTTCCACCAAAAGTACCGTTATTGTTGACTACCTTGAATGTATCCCTCGACAATATTACCCTTCATTTATTAGAGAATACAAACATTGGATGCAAAGTAAAGGATAGTTTGGTCATTTGAAGAGATATTTTACTGTTTGAAATTCTGCTTTTGCTATTTCAAATCTGTATTTTCAGCACTCTGGCAGGTCCCACTGTACCAAATGGTCAACAACAATCTAGCAAAATTTTTAAAATCACGTTTCCAGACAGGCTCTAAATAAGTATCAAAAGTAAGGATGCTTTTATGAGTTATTAGATTTTAAATTCTATTGTTCTCACGATGTCATTGATATAGTATCATTAAATTACCAATTTTCAAACAGCTTATAAGTGATTAAGTTTTTAAACATTTGATATTCATATGTTTTTTAATCTAAATCATTAGGTTTTAATTCTGAAAGTATTGATTTTTTAATTTAATTAAAAACTAAATTGACATTTTATGAAAATAAAATTAATAAGGGACACAAATGGAGAAAAGGTTTGCTCATCCTTTGGTGGTTTGATATTTGTCTAATGAGGGACCCAATCTTATGTGGTAGCAATTGATTTGAGAAACATATGATTTAATTGGGAAGATATAATTTTGTGGAAGCAAGAGGAAAGTTATTGTCTTAGCACATGTTTTGTAGTGTTAAAATTATTTTTTAAGTGCTTATGCTATAAGTTGTTGGTGAATGTGTAAATAAAAAATGAATTGTAAATTGTGGGTCCTATGAAATATGTGAATAAAAGTTATGGTTGACCAATTTGACCAACTGAAATTATAATAATATGTCCAAACATCTCACGACACACACATTTAATTTGTTGCCTTTGTATGATAGGAGTAATGTAACACATATTCTTGACGGTGCTACCACACATTATATTGAAATGTACAATAGACAAACAGTAAATTATTTTGAAAAATTCCCTACCTGACAACGTTGGACGGTATAACGTCATTTTCAAAATGTCATCTTCTTGTGTAAAACATTTCTTGAAAGTAAGTACCATGCATGAGTCATGCACCCCTATACAAATCCCCTATATAAATCCAATAATCTATTCTTAAATTTATCAATCAAACGTATTCTAATTAATTATATTTCTTTCTTTAAAAAACATTTATCTCTGTCATGGCAGTCTACAAGTGCTTGTCGTCTTTACCCAGCCACCCTTCTAATTTTCATTCAGAAATTAATACAGATAATAGAGTTATTAGTCCATCTCTTGTTGCATGTAGAACTGCGTCTCAGAGATGGAGCATTCTTGAAGCAAAATCTTCAGACCCTTCTAAACCCCATCAAATGATTCTGCATGGACACAGTATTAAGGTAATATATTTTCTAAACAATCAACTATTTCTTGATTTTCTTTTTTTTTTTTTTATATATACAATATTGTGTCAATGTATATTAATTCAAAGCAAAAAAAAAAAAAAAACAGTCCAACTTGCAGGATAAATTTTTGAAGGAATATGAACAAAAAATGGAGGATGTCAGGGAATTACTGAACTCAGAGGAATTAGAAAATCAAATAGAAAGTCTATTGTTGGTGGATGCCATCCAGCGACTTGGTGTTGACTACCATTTTCAGGAAGAGATTGAAGCAATTCTCCGGCGACATTACATGGCAGCCACTATAAATGTTGATGGATTCACGTACTACACTCTTCATGATCTTTCGCTTTGCTTCCGACTGTTTAGACAACAAGGTTTTTGCATCCCCGCAGGTTGTACTAAATTCTCTTTTTTTTGTAGCTTGTTTTTTTTATTTTAGAGCCGTTTGGTGTAGATTATAAACTAGTTTATTTGACCAAGAATGCTCAAAAATATCATGCTACAAAGACAAATTTTTTTGGTCAAATAAATCATTTTTGGTCAAATAAACAATTTCAGTCAAATAAATTAATTTATAATCTACACTAAACGGGCTCTTAGTAATTACATATTCAAGATAATTTCGTGACACAGATATATTCGACAACTTCAACGACAAAGATGGGACATTTGAAGGGAAATTGAAGCAAGATATTAGAGGATTGATGGAATTGTATGAAGCTGCGCAGCTAAGTTTAGAAGGAGAGGACATACTTGATGAAGCAGCAAAATTTAGTAGCCAAATTGTTGGTAACAGATTGAAGCATCCTTATCACAAGAGCATTGCAAGATTTACTGCAAAGAAGTATATTAGAGATTTACAAGACATACACGGATGGGAAAAAACATTGAAAGAGCTCGCAAAAATGGATTATTACGTGGCACAGACCGCACACCGACACGAAGTGTCCCAAATTTCTATGTAAGAAGACAATAACACGTTTATGAAATTTTATTGACTATATTGATGAAAAGACATTCCACTAAAATTGGAATCCATTGTAATTTTAGGTGGTGGAAAAACCTTGGCTTGGCAGAAGAGTTTAAGCAGGCTAGGAACCAACCGTTAAAATGGTATACATGGTCCATGGTCACCTTAAGTGATCCAAGCATGTCGGAGCAAAGGCTTGACCTCACCAAATCCATCACATTTATTTACATAATAGATGACATTTTTGATCTTTATGGGACACCAAAAGAACTTATTGTCTTTACTGATGCTATAAAAAGGTATAAAACATACTGGTCATTTCCTTTTCGCGTTATAGTAGATGAACAAGTCCAATCCAATGTACACCAAACTGGCATCATGCTTATAAGTGTGGATGCAGCGTAAGTTTTATCTAGAATGTCAATTGTCGATATAAAATATAAATTTTTATAAATTGTGTATAGGTGGGACTATGCGGCCATTGACATGTTACCAAAATCTTGGAAAATGTGTTACAAGGCCCTTCTCGACACCACAAACGAGATAGGCTCCAAGATCTACAAAAAGTACGGTTATAATCCAATCAACTCACTAAAATCAACGGTAATATTGATGGTCTTTTCTATATATGAACACCTAGTATATATATCTTTGTACAACATGCATAGATGAGATTAATGGCATCCGTCATTGTTGCAGTGGGCAAGTTTGTGCGACGCATTCCTAGTAGAAGCCAAATGGTTTGGATCTGGGCATTTGCCAATAGCCAATGAATACCTGGAAAATGGGAAGATGAGTTCAGGAGTACATGTGGTGCTTGTCCAGCTGTTCTTTCTTTTGGGCATCAATGAAAAAACGGGAGGCGCTTGCCGAGTGGATGATATATCAAAACTCATATCCTCTGTGGCTGTTATTCTTCGTCTCTGGGATGACTTCGGAAGTGCCAAGGTAATGAAATACTAAAATTTTATGCTATAACTTGATATCTATTTTTCACCTTAAGCTTTTAGACAAGAGGATCATCTAGGATTTTCAAAATTATGATTGATACTTCCAATTGACATCCACTATTAATTTGTTTGGTATCATCAAATTAATGAAAGGATGAGCAGCAAGATGGAAATGATGGTTCTTACATAGACTGCTACATGAAAGAGAATCCAGGCTCAACAGTTGAGATTGCTCGAGAGCATGTTGTTGATATGATATCGAGTGAATGGAAGCGTCTTAACAAGGAGTGTTTTCGTTTAAATCAAAATTCGTCAATTTCATCTTTCACAAAAGCTGCTCTTAATCTTGCAAGAATGGTTCCTCTAATGTACAGTTATGATGACAATCAACGGCTCCCAGTCCTTGAAGAGTACATCAACTCCACACTCTTTGAAGAAATTAATGTTGATTGAAAATGTAAGTAGAAATAAAAATAAAGAAACACTGTACATTGTGTCTGGTCAATAATATGATGAATTCTAATTCGCATTTTTTTTACATTAGCCCACAACAGAAAACACACAATTATATAAATCCGAGTGGAAGAATTGAAATATGAAGGATTATGAATGTAGAATGTTAGAGTTAAGAAAATAATAATTTATTATAATATTTGTAACCAAAAAAAAAATGCAAGATTGAGGTTGTTGTGTAGTGGTTAAACTTTGTAATTTAACAATTCTAACTCGAGTTTCAATCCAATTAAGTTCATTCGCAGGAAAAATTGTGCTTTGGAGTTTTATTTATAATTTAAAAAAAAAAATCTTGAGGGGTGTAGCGGGGTGGCCCCGAGCCACCTCTATTACCCAAATAATTGGGAGACGGGACAGGGCTGCTCCAAGGCAGTGGGTTAAATTGCCATCCATAACCTTAGACATGTATTCTTTTGCAGGTCAATCTTTAGAACAACAATATTAGAAGATTCTCTCATACCTGGGCTATTAGCAATTTTTAACGTCAGCAAATATACTCACATACAATAAGATTATTTATTTGCAAAGTTTACAGTTCTCAATTATCCAAACATGTCGCTTCAAACAAGAAAATTGCACCGATGATTCATAATCTATTTTTTGAAAGCGATATGATCTCAAACCTTTAAAATTTATCAATTTAATTTAGGGACGACAAAAAACCTCATTCCCAACCTGCCCCGTCTTGCCCCCATCCCGTTAGGTAATCGGTACAGAGACGAGGATCATAGTCCCTGCTTCAAATTCCTCAAACTCATCACAAATCTTTTTAAATTAGTTTAGTTTATTTTTATATTTTAAAATTTAAATCGTATTTAAAAAATAAAAAAATATAAAAAAGTAATTAATTAATTAAACTTGGTGGTAAACGGTGATTTTTCAATCCCCACCCGCCACGCCTCTCAAATATCCTCACCATGGCAGGGATGGTAATAGCATTTCCGTTCCGTTGCCATCCCTAATTTGATTTAAATACTAGCATTATAGTTACATAATCATTTTTTTTACGACAGGGATGGTGTAAGAATATTAATCTAAGTGAAAGTGAGAATTAGTTAAAATTAAAACATTTCCCCATAAATTATCGTCAACCGGTCTTTTTGCCTTATTAATTATTATTTTGGTTATTTATATTGATGTGAAATACTAACTACTTATTACTATGTTGTTGTAGAGTTTTTGTCCTTGATATCCTCATCATTGAAACATTGAACTAACAAGTCATTTCAATATATTTTCAGTGCCAAGTTGTCGGAGTCTTTTGTTCCTTTTCAAAATCAACTGAATTTTTTCTCCCTAAATATTTAGTGGGGTGTCGAATGCCTCCTCTTATTATAATTTATCTACTAGTGGTAAAATCTCAAATTAAGTAAGAATAAAACTACGAACTCGTGTTATTTCTTTTAGCAAGGTTGATATTTTAAAATGGATTATAAAATACCAAAAATAATAATAATAATAACAACAACAATAATAATAAACGATCAGTAGTGAGTTCTACAATAATACACGAGGGAAATAAACTAGCGGAGTAACCCACGATAAACATGGCTCACTTATTCACCGACTATAATTTATCATACCATGGTTCAAGCTTAACCTAGAAACACACGTATATATACATGTCTCTATCTCCCTCGAAGCTATCAGCAAACCCACACATACACTTCACTCTCTGAAACCCAATAATTTGTCTTTTTCAGTTGCTTTTAGAAATTAATTCATATTAACAAAAAAATAGTAATCAGAAGAAAGTTGTAAACAGAAGAAGAAGAAGAAAGAAATGAAGGTATTTAACTTAATAAACCTTTGAACTAGGAACCATAGTCCCACCAGTGGGAACTATTGTCCTCACACGTTGGGACTCATCCCAACCGGTGGGCATATAGTCCCAATGAATATGTCCCCACCAGTGGACACCATCGTCCTAATCAGTGGTAACACGGTGTCCACTGGTGGGCACCTTAAACAAGGTTTTTTTTCGCTCGCTTAAATGCTGCTAATTATTGTAGATAATAAGGATTAATACCTGCAACCAAGGTTGAGTTGAGTGGAGTTAGGACCACAAATAAATATCTCATAATTTTACAACACTCTTCGTTTGATGTCTATTTGTACAATAATTACATCGTTTAAAATATTGTTCGACAAACCTAGTGGGACAAAATATCAAACGAAGAGAAAAAGGAGAAAAAAAGAGTATTGTTAATTTTTAAAATTTTGGAGTATTAGGAAAATGATGCGGCATTAAAACCTTGCCATGAAAACCCGGTGGGACTAAACTTGAAATAAAGAAAAGACTCCCCGTGATGTTAATCACCAAAGATCATTGAGTCGATACATCCCAATCTCATGCACCAATTACTTGAATGGAGATTTTTTTTTTAAAGATATACATTTAAGTTCAGCTTCTTGGACAATTCCCATAAAAGTCATAAAACCCCCAAATAACATCTCCTAAACTGTTGCGTATCACACCTCCCCCAACTACCAGACCACAATTTTTTAGCGCACCATCTGTACATGTGTTTAATTTGATTTACCCGACATTCGGTTTCATCCAAGTAACAGCCACATGGCGTGGCATTCTCTTCCTACCAGCTTGAATAAGAATAGCAGCTTTCAAAAGGGACTCCCCCAGATAATGGGTCCTTTTGATGATTCTAGTTGCATTCGTTCTCACACCATTGTGTTTAGAGTTGTTTCTATCATTCCGACGGAACCACAAAATAAACAAAGGCAAAGCAGCAACTAATTACATCCCATGCCGAGCTTGTTTATTGAAAATCCAAAACATAAACATAGCTATACGATGTGTGCACTCCTTAAAAGATATACCCAATCTTTAGCAAACATGTTCCCAAACATCTTTAGCACATTTACCATTCAAAAAACATGGTTAATGGTTTCCTCATCATCACAGCATTGGCATTTAGACGCCAATTGTATACCAAATTTCTTTTGAATAACATCATCAACCGAAACCCAATTATGCCAAAGTCTCTATACAAACATAGAAATCTTGGAAGGATGCTTTTGTTCCACATGAATTTAAAAGAGAGCTGAGTAGAATTTTTTGACAAAATAATTATATACAAGACGAGACAAAAAACTTACTAGAGTTATCCAGCTTCCAAAACAATTTATGTACTTGGTTGGATAAAAGATGTCCTTGATTTCACCCACCAACTCGCAAGGCAGAACGCTGGATAGTTTATCACATCTCCTGCTGCTATTTCCTCTAATACGCTGCTGAGGTATCAAAGAGTGAATAGTTCCTGATTTAAGCCAATGATCAAACCAAAAATCCATTTTGCCTTCTCCTATTTTCCATGCTAGATGGGGATCCACCAGTTGCCTACCGTGAAGCATTCTTCTCTATAATGGAGAGTCTTGAGACCTTTAAGTAATAAGTTTAGCATGAATAGTTCTACAGTATTTTACTTTCACAACCCAACTCCATAATGATTCATGTTTTCCAAACTTCCACCATAATTTACAATCGAAGGCCAAGCTCATATCTTTCAACGACCTACAACCAATTCCACCTTCAATATAGGGAAATCAAATCTTCTCCCAAGCCGCCCAACAGATTTGTTTTGTCTGACTAGTATCCCCCCAAATATAAGCATTGAACACTCTTGAAAGTCTACTCAAAACACCAATAGGGAGATCCATAACTTGTAAGAGGGGCAAAGGGGTGGAATTCAAGACACGCTTTAATAGAACAAACCTCCCTCCAAGAGACAAGAATTTATGTTCCTACCCAAGAAGCCTAATTTTAATTTTCTTCACCAAATCTTCAAACAAAACAAATTTTTTCCGACCTTTGCAAAGAGGCACTCCTAGGTAAGTTATAGAAGGGCTTGAAACTGAAAACTTGTTATGGCCTCCACCACACCTTTATATTTGTCTTTGGTCATTGTTAATGAGCTTTTACTGTAATTGATAGCCTGACCTGAGCCATTGGTATAAAAACTGATGAACTCCATAACTTTAGTAAGAGAATTCCTTTGACCACTAGTAAAGATGATCATATCGTCTGCAATTTGTAAGATATTTTAATGTTCCAATTGCACTTAACTATGGTATTTCAGATCTAATTTTTTTTCTCCATCTTCAAGTAGGCGAATGGATCTTTTTTCACATCAAGTGATCAAACGACCATAGTCGATGCCAAAAGATATGCTTTATTTATATAAAAATACTTTAATACTTTACCTGTATATGAAGATTTATGAACAAAATACTTATTGAAAATCTTCAATTTGCAATCCAAGACATAATTTGTTTTTTCCTAAATCTTTCATCTCAAATTCATTTTTCAAATAATCAGCAGTTTTGTTGAGCTCTTCAGGAGTTGCTATAAGATTTAAATCATTAACATAAACTGCCACAATAACGAATCAAATATCTATTTTCTTTGTGAAAACACATGGGCATACATCATTGATTTTATAACATTCTTTCAACAAATATTCGCTAACATGATTATACCACATTCATTCGGATTTTTTAATTCATGTAATGATCTTTACAATTTAATTGATACTATAGTTTTGGAAAAGAATAATTAATTCTGGCATTTTACTATCAAGTGAACCATACAGATATGTAGTTACTACAACCACAAGGCACATACCGAGCATTTGTGACACCGTTAAACTTATTAAAAATTTAAATGTGATGGTGTCCATTACAGGAGCATATGTTTTCTCATAATCCATCTTAAGTCTTTGTGAGAAGCCTTAGGCTACAAGTCGGATTTTGTATCTTGTGATATCATTTTTTTCATTTCTCTTCCTTACATAGATCCATCTATATTATTCAGGAATTACTTTTCAGGAGTTCGAACTACAAGTCCAAACACTTTACATTTTCCTAAGAAATCCACTCTGCTTGTGTGGCTTCTTTCTATTTTGGTAAATTATTTCTATTTTGACAATCTTTAATAGATTGTGGTTTAGGATGCTCATTTTCTATGATATCAAGTGTCACATTAAATACGAATATATTGTCTATTACAATATTATTTCGACCCCATAATTTATTAGATAACAAGTAATTTATTAAAATCCCATTTTTTTCAAATACTTGTGGTTGAATCAATATTTGATTGATCAATATTTTCTACCATTATTTTATTAAAAGTTGTTAGTTGTGTTTTCGCTTGTATCTTTTTCATTTGATGTAAAGAGTCTTTAGTACCAACTAGTCGACCATGCTTATGGCGTAGTCTTATAGGGACATCAATTTTTGTCGGAGTGTTGTCTACTTGTACATATGACTTTGTCACTTTTCTTATGTCAACGAATACATTTGGTAATTGGTTTGCAACTATTTGCAAGTGAATGATTTTCTCAACCTCTTACTCATATTGATTACTACGGAGATCAAAATGAGATATACTTATTTCATTCCAAGAAATTTTACCTTTTCTTTAAGATGTAGTTTTCCCTTCCTCCAAAGTTGGGAAAGTGATTTCATCAAAATGTCAATATGCAAAACGTGCAGTAAATAAATCACCTGTTAAAAGTTCACGATACCTAATAATGGATGTTGAATAAAAACCAACATAAATTCTAAATCTTCGTTGGGAACCCATTTTAGAATGTTTGTGGTGGTGAAATTGGGACTTGGACTGCACAATCGAAAACTTGTAGATGAGAAATATTAGGTTCGTGGCTAAATACAAGTTGTAAAGTTAATATTCATAATAAGCAGTTGGTCTTATTCAAACCAATGATGCAGTACGTAATATAGCATGACCCAAACAAAAGATGGCAGTTTTGTTTTTATAAGTAACGGCCTAGCAATCAATTGAACGCCTCTGCTAAACTATTTTGTGTGTGGACATGGGAAACTGAATGTTCAATGACAATCCGAATTGACATACAATAATCATTGAATACTTGTGATATAAATTCACCAACATTATCAAAATGGGTTGTCTTGATTGAATAGTCGATAAATTAAGCTCGTAATTTTATTGTTTGAGCAAGTAGTCTAACAAAAGCTACATTTCTAGTGGAAAGCAAACAATCTTGAGACCATCTAGTAGAATAATCAATTAAACCTATAAAATAACGAAATAGTCCACATTGTGAGTGTATTGGCCCACATATATCTCCACGGATCCTTTCTAAGAAGGTTGGATAATCAACATTAACCTTTGTATTGCAAGGTTTTTTATGACTAACTTGCCTTGTGAACAAACAATGCATGGATAATTATTAGGTAAAAGAATCTCCTTGTTCTTTAAGGAATGTTCATGCTAATTGTTAATTTTGCGGCACATCATTATTGCTCCTAGGTGTCTAAGTCGATCAAGACCAAGCATAAAGCTTTTGATGTGACGAACTTTGAGTTCATAACATTGTTTGATTCAATATTTTTTATGAATGTATAATACATACGAGATAGTAATGCCATGATATTTTCTTTTATTTGCTTTCACTAGATATAAAGAAGTTATTCAAAGATATTTTTTATTATTTTCCTGCATCGTCTCAATGTTGTATCCATTGCAGTGGAAGCAAATTTCTTTTGGATTTGCTAGAATAAAGTTTATTGTTTATATACAATTTTGTATTATTTGGTAAGATAATACTAGTTTTTTCGGAGCATTCAACAATATTCAATACACCTGATATCGTATTAACATTAGTGCCTGCTAATGTTAAGTCCAATAAATACTTTTTTTCTTGAAGAATTGTATGAGTATTTAATATTCTATAACATGCTTCAACCGAGCACAAAGATGGTACAACTTACGTGAAAATCCATGATCGAAAGGTTGAATCACTTGCCTTTTGTTTTGATTGATCATAACAACTCCATTGGTCCACACTACAAGAAATTTCACTTTTAACAACAAAATTTTTGATCTTGTAAAATCTCTCGACAACCATTTTTCGACAAAACAACCTAAAAATGACTTTCTACGACAAAAAATTTCATTGTTAAAAGTGAAATTTCTTATAGTGCCAAAAACTTGATCATAAACGGAAAGAGTTTAATGTCAACAATCCAAATGCCAAGTTTTGAGAGTTTTCTTGCCAAATATATGGTTATAGACTTTCTTTAATTATAGTGTTGCTTCACATCCGATTTCCCTATTTTCAGCCATATTGAGGGAGTTATATGGAGTTGGGGAAGGTTGAGGGAAGTTTTAAGTTTTAATTTCAACTACAAATCATTTCTTCCAATCGATTCTTGGGTCAATCCACATGAGCGACCCACAACCTATTTTCCAACAAAGTAGTTGCACTATCACTATACACATATGTTGACAATTGATCATGAATTTATATACATGACCAAATAGATATTTAAAAAATAAATTTATAACTAAAAGGAGTTAAATATTTCAATCAATAAATAACTAGTTTAACAATGGAAATTAAGTCTCAAACTTTAAAAGAAAAGAAAAACATTCTTACAAGACAAAAAGAAAACAATGGAATATCATAGTGTTTTCAAACCAATCAGTTGAATCAAATGCTGATATTATTTTTGTTCTCATTTGTTCATTCACTGAATACAACCAAGCACTAATATAACAGTCTTACCGGGGAAATGGAAATGTGTAGGCTAATCCTGAGGTCAAAAATCCATTATAACCCGCTCATTAGCAATGGATGATGCATTTGCAACAATTACTCAATTTTACAAGCTGAACATTTAAATCACATGCTCCACTTACAATATTCTTAAATTTTATTAATTGCACGAGCAGATCTCTTTTCTGCTAATTAAGTGATCAAGCTATGTGCATCTAATAATCTAAATAATAAACTTCCTCAAAATTTAATGTCAACCAATGATTTAACTTTCTGTCATAAATTTTTGTTCTATAAAAATTATCAACTAAAGAAGATATGGAAAAGAAATTTGGATCCCCAACTTTAATATTGTAGACTGATTTTAGCACGTTTACCATATTATCTTGCAATTTGGTAGGCATTTATTCTATCATAACCTCAAGCAAAACAAATTACGTAAGCTATTCTTTAAGACACGTGCTTCTTCAAGAGCACAACAAAATATTATTTACACTACAAATTCAAATTATTCTACAGTATTAAAATTATAATGTCATGCTATTCAAAAGTAAGTAATATTCTTCTAGAATATTAATATAATGTTGTGCTAGTTCAAGAGCAACAACATATATATTACTATTTAGAAATATTAAATTATGTGAGGATTTACTCATTTGGAGCAAAAACATAATAAATGTTATATCTTATACAATTATGATTGTTGGGATTTTTTGTCACAAACAAACAAAGAGGCAACGATGATTAAACTGGTCGGTTTAATTATACTTCGTAGACTTGGCCCATGTCGAAGACTTATTATTTATGCCCAATCTTCAACAATTACGCAACCCAATTACAAAGACGGGTGAAAGCACTTTGTAGTTAGCTTTGAGTAATGGACCATGACCCAGTTGCTTGGTTAACTAATCTTATTTTAACCCAATTACCTTTAGGGCACTTTTATTGGTTCTTACTTGCAATATCTATATATGGAAATTACTTGTGGTGTAACTGCCCCTTTTCTCTTGTAGAGGGCTAAGAGCTGCGTGAAATAAGATTTGAGGGTTTTCCTCGGTGGATTAAAATATACAAACGCAGAGAGAGAAAAATAGTTTAGCTGCCTCTTTTTTTTCTATCCCTTCCTCGCGTTCCTTTGTGTGGCGCTGCTAATCTTTATTTCTGTCCCTCATCCTTCTTTTTATTTGTGGAGAATAAATTTCCCTTTTGTGTGGAATATAGTGAGTTATTTTGAAGTGTGTTTTGGCCAAAACTTGTGGTGTTACCAGTTGTTGGAGATTGGCTAATCTGAGCCTCTTTCACTCACCATTGTCCTCCTGTTGATTGAAGATTGAAGATTTTCATTTTGCTTTCAATATTGTCGCTTTTTTGATTACTTGTTTCTCTATATTAATAATCATATTTGACTTTGTGTTTTAGGTTTATTATCCAACAAATTGGTATCAGAGCGTAGTTGGTTGTTTTGAGAACAAATTTGGATTAGAACTTGAAGCAGCAATGGTGGACTGGCGGATGACCGGTAGCAGCAGCAGCAACAACAGTAGACTTTTTTCAGCCGAACATTTAATTTTGAAATTAATTTTTTGGGCTGAAATAGCTTATTATACAATCTGATTTTTTATTTTATTGACTGCAGATTAATTATTTGGACATCAGTGTTTCCCTTGGACAGTTTGGATTCGAGCTTGGTGTCATCTTTCTGATCTAAATCTGCTGAAATTTAAATATGTAAAAGTAAGAATAAAATAAATAAATTCACATCTTTCCAATATTACGGACCATCAGATTGGTCCGATCTGGTAAATTGTCTTATCCTTTTTAAATTCCTGTAATAGCATACAGGTGGCCATTAGGTTTGGAGTTATCGTGTGGGGTAAACATTGCCTGTTACTAGCAATTTACGTGCTCATTATTGTGACTTATGTTAGCTTTTGTTTTAGTGCTGATTATTTGCGATACTTTGTTTTTTGTTTTTTGTGCATTATTGTTTTTATTTAGAACTATCACATGGATTTTACCAGTTTGACAATTCTCTTGATCTGAGATCACAAATCTCACGAAACCCTGGAAATCTAAAACAGTGTATATTGAGGCCTTTAGATTTTTCTGCTTGATTATCTTGAGGTGCTTGTTGGTGTGTATTCTTATTTGTTGAGATGTCTACACATCGTTTTGACTTGAGTTTCTTTACTAGTAAATGTGATTTTTCTATTTGACAACAGAAAATAAAAAGTATTTTAGTTCAGCAAAAAAGTTTCAAAAGCTATTGATAATTCTTATGGTCCTAATTTTACTGAGTATCATAAAAAGGATTATAATGAACTTGCTTACATTTCTATCATATTGTATTTATCTGACCCTGTTTTGCAAAAAGTTGGAAAATATTCTGCATAGGCTTAAACCTTGCAATCGCACGGTTTGACTCCAAAACGTTCTGCTTCTAAACTGCCACCCTTGCGATCACAGCATCACATAACCATGCGATCGCATGGTTATTTAGCTTCACCTTCTGCGCAGAATTCTGTCCCATCTGTATTTTGGTCCTCCAACTTTGTCTCACGCTCTTTTTGGTCCCCCGATCTGTCATTAGACTTTGATATACTTCCAATATAGTCCTTAGCTTGAATCAAGTGTACCAAAGTTGGCATCGGATTCTTGATATCGGTTTCAGCCCACGCAGCTTGGACAAGACCTTGCATGTCTTCATTGATCTTCTTAGTTCTTGACCTCGTTAATGTTCCTATCGGACTATGTGTTGAGTCCTGACTAGTCGATCCATGGTTTGCCGGTCCCTGGCTCGCATCATCCCCTCCTTCTCCAAAAGGATTCGACCTCGAATCATCACCTGCATCAAAGGAAGAAAGATCAGAAATATTGAAAGTAGCCGAAACATTAAACTCACCTGGAAGATCAATTTTATAAGCATTATCATTTATTCGTTCAAGGACTTGATAAGGCCCATCCCCCCTAGGGTGTAGTTTAGACCGTCGCCGCGCAGGAAACCGTTCCTTCCTCATATGCACCCAGACCCAGTCTCCAGGTTCCAAGATAACTCGTCTACGACCTTGGTTGGCTTTGGTGGCATACTATTTATTCTTCTTTTAAATTTGTTGTCGCACACTTTCATGGAGCTGCTTTACCCTTTTCTGCCTTCCTGTGTCCATCCAAGCTAGTCCTTTCATCAACAGGTAGAGGAATCAAATCTAAAGGCGTTAATGGGTTAAAACCATACACAATTTCGAATGGAGACATATTCGTAGTAGAATGCACACTTCTATTATATGCAAATTCAATAAAAGATAAACAGTCTTCCCAATTCTTTAGATTGTTTTGAATGACAGTACGTAATAGAGTAGATAAAGTTTTGTTTACTACCTCAGTTTGGCCATTCGTTTGAGGGTGACAAGTAGTTGAAAACAACAACTTAGTCCCCAACTTACCCCACAAGACTTTCCAGAAGTAGCTAAGAAATTTAACATCTCGATTAGATACAATACTCTTTGGAACACCATGTAGTCGGACAATTTCTCGAAAAAATAATTCAGCAATGTTAGTAGCATCATCTATTTTATTTCAAGATATAAAATGCGCCATTTTTGAGAACCTATCAACAACTACAAAAATTGAATCCTTATTTTGTTTCGACCTCGGCAAGCCTAATACAAAGTCCATAGAGATATCTATCCAATGCTCGTTAGGTACGGGTAAAGGGGTATATAGTCCATGAGGTAAGACTCTAGATTTGGCCTATTTACAAATGACACATCTAGCACACAATCTTTCTACATCACGTCTCATTTTAGGCTAGAAGAAATGTTCATGTAGTACATCCAAAGTTTTCCTCATACCAAAATGTCCCATTAAACCTTCCCCATGTGCCTCACGCACAAGCAACTCACGTAAAGAACTAAAAGGCACACATAATTTATTTGCTTTAAACAAGTAGCCATCTAGTCTATAGAATTGTCCAAAAGTATTGTTCTCACATGCCCCATACATACTAGCAAAATCATTATCATTAGCATATAAGTTCTTAATATACTCAAATCCCAATAATCTTGCATTTAAAGTAGCAATGAGGGTGTACCTTCTAGACAATACATCAGTCACAACATTTTCCTTACCTTGTTTGTAGTGAATTACATAAGGAAAAGTGTCGATGAATTCTACCCACTTGGCATGCCGCCTATTCAGCTTACCCTGCCCCTTCAGGTGCTTTAGGAACTCATGATCGGTATGGATTACAAACTCCTTCGGCCATATGTAGTGTTGCCAAGTCTCCAAGGTTCTCACCAAAGCGTATAATTCCTTGTCATATATTGGGTAATTCAAGGCAGCCTCACCTAGTTTTTCGCTAAAATAGGCAATTGGGCGTTTCTCCTGCATTAACACAGCTCCAATACCTATGCCTGAGACATCACATTCAATCTCAAAAGTTTTGTTAAAGTTAGGTAGCGCTAACACAGGTGCAGAACACAATCTATCCTTAATAATATTAAAAGCATTTTCTTGATCAAGGCCCCAATTAAACCCAATACTTTTCTTTACTATCTCAGTGAGTGGTGAAGCTAGTGTACTAAAATCTTTAACAAAACGCCTATAAAAACTAGCCAAGCCATGAAAGCTCCTCACCTCAGTGACACTTTTCGGCGTTGGCCAATCCTTAATAGCCTTAATTTTTTCTTCATCGACCTCAATACCATTTGTACTAACAACATAGCCAAAAAAAACAACTTGTTTCTTGCAAAAGTTACACTTTTTAAGATTAGCATACAATTTTTCATGCCTTAAAGCATTAAGCACACAACGCAACTGTTCAATGTGCTCATCTAAGTTCTTACTATATACTAAAATATCATCAAAGTAGACTACCACAAATTTGCCTATGAAAGCACGCAAAACATGGTTCATTAATCTCATAAAAGTGCTTGGGGCATTAGTTAAACCAAAAGGCATTACTAACCACTCATACAAACCATATTTAATCTTAAAAGCAATTTTTTATTCATCTCCTTCTTTCATTCTTATTTGGTGGTATCCACTCTTAAGATCAATTTTACTAAAAATACAAGATCAATGCAACTCATCAAGCATATCATTTAATCTAGGTATAGGATGACGATACTTTACCGTTATGTTATTGATTGCCCTGCAATCAATACACATCCTCCAAGTCCCATCCTTTTTGGGCACAAGTAGCACTGGTACTGTACATGGACTCATGCTTTCTCTCACATATCCTTTGCCCATCAACTCCTCAACTTGCCTTTGAAGCTCCTTGGTCTCTTCTAGATTACTTCTGTACGTTGGGCGATTTGGAATAACAGCGCCGGGTACAAAATCAATTTGATGTTCGATGCCTCGAATGGGTGGCAAGATACTAGGCATCTCTTCAGGAAACACGTCCTCAAATTCCTGCAACAAAGAAATAGCTAAACTGGGGAGGGATTGGTTAGTTTTTTGTAGTACAAAGAGGAATTTTTTTTGTACTAGCAAAATCATTTGTTGACTTTTTTTCTCCCTCATCGTCGTTTCTTGTACATCTAATTCAAACTGCTGATCAAAAGTCTCTGTTTTAATTTGGGTCTGAAGAGCAGGCATCGCAATTAGAACTTTATCATCTACAGGGTATTCTACACCATCATCTTTCAGCTCAGGTAGCACATCCCTATCACACTCATCCTTAGATTCCACAACATCACTATTGCAATCATCCTTGGATACCACGACCCCATTATCACACAATAACCCCACTATGTTGTTGCTAGTCACCTCATCTCTTCCCTTAGGTGGTTCGGTTGTCTCCTTTGAAACAGCTCTGTCACTCACATTATTGTTATCCCACTTGAAATAGACATTAGGGTCCTTCCTACCTTGGAAAGAAGGTACTTTCATTTTCATATTTCCAAAGTATCTATTTACTCCATCGTGGTCTCTATAGTCTTCTCCTCTAGGTGCTCTTTCACGCCTATCCCCTCTACGCTTCATCCTACCCATCTCAACCTTATAATTATAAGCATCTTCATCCTCAAAGTCATCCATAAGATTATATTCACGCCTATCTTGTCTCCTAATATTAGGGATCCTGAGTTGTCTTTCCCTTACTAAGTTTGTAAGCACCGTATTCTGCCTATCGATCATACCCATCATCTCTTTATTGTTATCCCTCACCTTGCCAAACACCCTGTTCATCCTCTCAAATTTTTGTTGCATGGCTCTTAACAATAAAGATTGGTGGTTCACTTTTCCAAACATTTTAGGATAATAAAAAAATAGAAATTAGGAAAGAAAATAATGTTTGCCTCACGTGTTTGCACTCGTGTTTCGCTCTATATGGCTTTTTCCCGATAATAATCTCACCACTCTTGCCTTTTTCCACTCTTGTATTTCTCACCAAATTCTCTAAAGAATTATCTAAACTCAATCAAGAATTTCAACTCCCGCGGCATTCAAGAACAAGAACAAGAAGAAGAAGAACAACGGAAAGAATAAGGATTAAAAGCAATCAAGAATAAGAAATAAACACCGGATGATAATTTATGACGAGAATTTCAATGAACTCGTTTCTTGAATTTTTCATGAAATTTTTTTTTTTCAATTCAACGCAAGAACGAAAAAAAAAAAGGATCACAAAGCAAGAATTAGAGATAATTAACTTTGGTGCATGAATGGATCATGTAAGAACAATTCTTGAAGAGGATGAATGAGGAAAGAGATTTTTTTTGTTTTTGTTTTTTTATATGATTCAAGATGAATCTGATAAAAGCAAAGTAAAAAATAAACCTGATTTTAGAGCCAAAGCTCTGATACCAACTAGTGCGAACCCGCGAAGGATTAAATTCCGGACCCACAAAGGTTTGATCTGAACCCCAAGAAAGCTAAAATCCAACCGCAAAACTTGACCTGATGAATTCTTGAAACAACGAACCAGAGTTATGAACGCCACAAAGAGATATGAATTCTTTGATAAGTTTAGGTTAGTTCGATTAAGAACTACGAAGAAAGTGAATCTTCACTTGAATTAATCTCAAAACGTAATTGTTTATGTTTACAATGAAAAGTTGTTTATATAGTAAACATTGAAAGAAACCTAATCTAATTCGGAATTAATTTAAAACTAATTAAACTTAAGAGTCCTAAACCAACAAGGAAACTAACTTGCCAAAATCCGGATTCGTCCGAAAAATATGCCTTGCGATCGCATAGGCTTAAACCTTGCAATCGCATGGTTTGACTCCAAAACGTTCTGCTTCTAAACTGCCACCCTTGCGATCGCAGCATCACATAACCATGCGATCGCATGGTTATTTAGCTTCACCTTCTGCGCGGAATTCTGTCCCATCTGCATTTTGGTCCTCCAACTTTGTCTCACGCTCTTTTTGGCCACATGGGGGATAATGAGCAGATTTTAGCTGCTTAGGCTGCAGGAACCAAAAAAAAAGCAGCACGACAACAAGGACCAAAATTCTTTTTTCAATTGACATGAATGGACACGTTTTGCATTCTTCAAACATCTAGATAATAGATTTAATAACTAAACATTATAGAAATTTCAACTGGGGTTTGTTTACTGTGTTTGAATGATGACAAATTGACTTGAAAAATGATAATGAATTGTCCAACATTAGATTTTATTTGTTAATTTGACCGAGAATTAAAAAGGGTCACACGATTTACTTGAGAATAATATTAGACATAAGGGTTTTCCGACCATACGAGGAGCACTATTAATTCAGTATAATTGTTTGAACAATGAGTTACACTTAGATTTGGTGTTGGGCAAGTAAAGTATGTTTTATGTGTATTTGGTTTGTTTATATAATATTTTTCTATTTTAATTTTTAGTGACTATTTACATTTTTTTTTTATTTTTCTTTGTGGATTCTCAAGTTCTAGCGTTACAATTTTGAGACAATAATATGAAAGTTTTTATATATTTTGAAATCATTTTTTATTTGATCAATTGTGCATTGAAGCACTCTTTTTATTATGTGATGAGTTATTTTTAATGAAGTAAATTTGTACCGTAGTCACAATTCTATTGCCATGCAAGAAATTGAAAATTTATTATTGTTTAAAGTATTATGCAACGAATTTACATATTGTCACAAAATAATATTTGTAATAGTTTGTTGCAGAATAAATTGAACTACAAACACAACGCATTACATAATAAATTATACTACAAATATTGAGCATCTTAAAATATATTATACAACGAATCAAAATCATTGTAAAACAAAATACGTGACAAACATGACTTGTTATAAAATTAATATTACTACAAGCTTGTTTGGTTGTAAAATAGAATATGTAACAAACGTTATACCTTTAAATTAGTATTTGCAACAAACATTTTTTCTCGTAAAAACGTTTTTAAAATAATTTTTGCGATAAATTGATTTATTGCTCTTTCAATTTTTCACGACAAATATACATTGCGACGACATTATGCCTACAAATATGTTGTTGTTATTTTATACTTTTTGCGTCAAACAAACAATGTTGTGAGTTTGCTAATGTGTCCAGTGATTGAAAGTTGTCGCAAGATACATTCTATGGCGCTTAAAGCACGACAATGCCTTCAACAAACATCTTGTTGTCGCTAAATTATTTTTGCAATAAAATCTTTGTTTAAGTGACAACAATTTTTTGTCACAAAATCGGTAGTTTTTTGTAGTGGTTATCTTCATTAATCCAAATTATTAGACTAGACTAATTATTTCCTAATACCACTTGGTATCATGTATGATCTATATTCATTCACTGATCAACGGCAGGGTCGAAACAATTTTAAAAAGTGTCTGACTATAATTTTCAGTTAAACAAGGAACAATTCAATTCCAAAACAAAAAGCAACACCAAATTGGACAAGAATTCATGTTCTTTTATGGCATGTTAGGTAAAATGGTCTCGACTCTCGACAATATTACGTAAGAAAAAATGATAAAATTTTGTCAATTTTGTTGTTGATTCCTAATTATTGTGTTGTATAAATTACAAGCAAGACATTATCTACTTAAAAAATCATATAATATTCAATCAAGTATAAACATAAAATACTATCAAGATCTATATATTTAACATAATTATTGAATGGTATTACTTTTTCTTACCTTTTTTTCTCCTTTTTTTAAATTATTTTTGAAGAGTTTTTTTTTTCATATTCTTTTTTTCTATATAGGACTAGTGCTTTTATTAAAAGAAAATATATGTTCTGAATCACGTATATATAGAATAAAAAATAATTTATTTTTACAAAAAACTAATATATTTTAGATACAAAAAATAATTTATTTTTACAAAAAACTAATATATTTTAGATACAGTTGAAAATAACTTGTTTGTTTTAATTAAAATTAATATATGCAATAACTACATGTTTTGGAATAATTTTAGGGGTTTTTTCAGAAATAACCACAATAAATAAACTATTTCTTAAAATACTATCATGTTTTTTTTATTTTAAAAATACTGTTTTTTTATTTTTGTAACACTTGTTGTTACATTTGTTATTTTAGTTATAATAAATGTGTTACATTTTTTATTAACAAACATAACAAATGCAACAACAAGTGTTATAAAAATAAAAAACAGTATTTTTAGAATAAAAAAATTAAATAGTATTTTTTAAATTATTTTATATTTTGTAGTATAGGGTGAAATTATCACATAATTTTATTGAGATGATTAAAAAAATAAATGCATCAAATGAGCACGTCAAGTTACAATACTTATAATTTTGACGAATTAAGTTCATATTAAATGAGATTGTAAGATACTAAGGTTTGGATTTGTATGGCTATAATTTTAACTGAAAAAAGAAATAGCTATTGGAAAATCAGTTAAGTATTTGGTAAATTTTTGTTTCAAAAATCCTGTATAAATCGGCACTTTAGCATTTGGTAATCAAAATTTATTTATTCATGTGTCTGTATTTAATTACTAAAATAGACATTAATTATGATTATGTCTTTTTGTATTGTTATTACCATGGGTAGTATAGTAAAATAATTTATTTTTACTTTTGTAACAATGTGTTATATTATCAAATATTTTTTTTAGACAATACATTTACTATAGTTATTTTAGAATGAAAAAAAAATTAATATATCTGTTAAATCTCAAAATTATGAACTAAAAAAATAAAAGCATAGTCCATAATAATTTAATTTAGTGTTAGAAAGTACAGTTTATATTAATCAATTTTTTTTTGAAGTTCACAAAAACATTTCAAACAACTTCTAATTGTTTGTTGACAATCAGAAGTTGGACTCTAAAATGAATCACAAATAAGACCTGAGAAATTAATGATGGTATGATGCAATTACATTAAAAACATATCTTATTGTTTCTCCAACAACGTCTTGATACAATATGTGACATACGAGAGTAAAATTATGGAGTTGATGGTAAATGTCTTTTAGGTTATGGTATCCATAACTATAATATTTACAACACTCTCATATGGATGTCCATTACACAAATAATATACCTCGTTCAAATCTTACTAGGAAAAATCCATAACAAATAATATTTACAACACTCTCATTTTGAATATGCTATGAAAGTTATATTTATTAAAAACATTGCGAGAAAATCCAATATGACAAAACTCCGGTCAAGAAAAAAGAGTGCAATACGTATTTACACTCTCTAGATAAGAACATGGCTACAGCTCGTAAATAGTTAGTTGGTTAGGCTATTCGGCCATGAATGAACCAATCAGAGACCAAACATCGATTGCTGAGTCTTTCGATCGTCAACAAAATCAGCCCTACCTGGACTCCAAATTTCTTTTTTTTTTATGGCCTACTTTGAAACAAAAGAAAAAAAAATCTATAAAATAAAATAAAATTGTGGCTGGCTGGCCCGTTGGCCAGTGGTTCAAAACCAGGCTGGGCTGGCCAAATAATTTACTGGCCCATTTGAAAATTGGGTTGGGCCAACCGACCCTATTTCATGTATGGCCCATTAATTTTGAGCGGGATCGAGCAGGACAGTCCATTTGTCACTTCTAATAGTGGACATGCTATTATTTTGTAGATATAAAATTAACACTAAATTTATCGATATAAAAATTATTTGTCATGGCGGACACCAAAATTGGTGCCCATTCCAATTTGTCAATGAAATTGGTGCGCACTGTATCCATTCCCATTTGTCAATGGCTGCACCAATTGGGCACCACCAATTTGGTGCCCATTAGTTGGTGCCCAATCATTTGTCGATGATAAAAAGACACCAATTTGATGCATATTTTTACATCAATAAAATAAACAATAATTTGATGAACATTTAAAAATAGATACAAATTAGTGTCAATTTTATTCATCGATAAAATAATTGTTCATTTTGTCTACGAAGAGATAAGTTTCATGTCCACTGTTTGTGATTTTTTTTTTGCCCGTTTTCGACTAAATGTAATCAGTTTCATTCTTTGTACATCGACAATAAAATATACCAATAAATTAGATCGACAAAATTTGTAAATTAAATTCATCTTATACAATCCACTAATAGACAAACTAGATAGACAAAAAATTACCCAATAACATAAAAAATATATAAAACAAATAGAGATAGACTATATCAAATTGAAGTTTCATATGATCTACATAAAAAATACACTAATTTTATCAATTTTTAATAATTTATAACTGACTTAAAAAATTTCAAATTCGTCGACTTCTCCAATGGTTCAAAAACCTGTGACAGATCTGACAATGTATTTGAATCTGCAATAATAATGAGAGAATTCAGCTACAAAAATAACAAAGGAGAGTAGAAAATAGAGCTTAGGAGCGGTGACAATGAGGGAGAAAATGAGGAGAGAGAGAGTGTGTGTTTAAGTTAGAGAGAGAAACAGTGAGAGTGAAAAGATAAAAAAAAAAAAATGAATATAGATATTCATTTGGTCATATAAGGGTAATTTTGTCCAAATTTTAAAGATTTAGTAAATTCGTTAAATGTTACATTATTATTTTAAGTCTATCTATATTAAAGTGAGATGAGAGATTATATAGCTACATACTTATTTTTTGTAGAGTTATACAATATTGTTAAAGAATTTAAAAATCGTTTTCTAAAGTACAAAAGAGCTGTATGGTATAAAATTATTTTATTGTTTCAAAAATTAGGTAGTGCAATTAATTAAATGTATAGAAATTAGAATAAAAATGTCTTTGATTCTCTCGAGTAGTGTTATGTTCTTCGGCTATGCGACTCTTTCAATATTCTTTGAGGAGTTTTTGCAAATTGTCTCTTGATGTCTTCTTGTTCAAAAAATGTACAAAACTTGTTGCCAATATATTGTCCTTTATTATCTATCCTCAAACACTTAATCCATTTTCCGATTTCAAATTAAATCTACACTTTGAATGTTTTGAACACAGCAAAGGCATCCCTCTTGTGCTTGATTGGGTATTACCCATCATTTCTTGAAATAAACATCAATAAATGATACAAAATAATTTGATCATCCGATTGATGGAACCGGCAACTCCCAAACATTAAAATGAACCCAGGATCGAATGTGATTGCCTCTAGCTAGCTGTAGATGTAAATGTAGATGCACTGAAAAGGTAGATTTACCTACCAATATTATTTCTGCCCAAGTTACTAAGTGTTGGAAAATCAGTTTTTGGTTTATTGAAGAATCCGATTTTTTTGGCATATTTAATTATAAGTTATTTATTGATATGAGCAAATTAGGATTCAATGATTATCTAGTAGTTGTTTGGAAATTGGAAACTTTAATGCTTTATTTATCACAATCTATTTATAAGTTTTAGTTAGTCTAAAACTCTTGTTCCTTATCTGTTAATAAGTGATTGAATAAAGTGCATGTTTAAGTTTTCTAATTGAACTAGGTTTCTAAGTAGATAAGATATTACAATATTATCTTTTTATTTATCTACTTAAATGAAAATAAATATCTAGATTTGTTTTTATATTCTTGTGATTTATCTCACCTTATCTTGTATAAAGTTTATTTAAACTTAAAGACTTATTGTGTCTTATCCATATATAAGATAAATATTAAGTCATTAAGTTTAGACAAACTTCTTGTACTATAAATAAGACAGGTGGTATTTCAAGAAGTTTTACGGACTTTGAAAGCAAAAGATACTCAAGAATCAAATAGCAAATCATTTATGAGTTGAGAGTTCAAAGAGATATTCAAAAGTCCTAGCCCGATCAAAAGTCTAGTTTTGAGAACGGCTCTGAGAAACTGAGCATACAAGAAATCCATTGTGAGAGAGAACGGCATTTCGGCGGCAAGATAAGGACTGGGTCCTTATTCCGATTTGTGGAATCAATCCGGGGACACACGTGGAATGGACCAAGATCAAGACCGAAGTACTTGACTGCATTCCTGGACTAGTTGAAGAAAATATAAAACAGGGAAGTTTTATCATTGTTCTTAACTAAGTTTTATTTTTGTAAATTGCTGATAAAGTTTTAGATTAGGTCTAAAATTGTAATTTCAAAAAGTTGAGACGTGTGTAACCTGTTCTGAAATAGTGGATTTATTTACCCGTGGCATGGGGGCCCGTGGATGTTTCCCTTAGGGGTTTACCACGCTATATCTGGTGTTTTAAACGCTTTATGTAATAACTGTCTCGTAACTGCCAAGACGTTCAGTTAAATGTTCTGACGTTCAACAAACTTTCATCAATATCAGAACATTAGAGTGAACGTTGTGTTTTTAAAAAAAAATATATATACAGACTTTCAGTAACAACCTATTCAACCCCCCTTCTACGTTGATTGTTATCTAGATCTAAAACTAACAATTGGTATCAGAGAGGGTTCACTTCTAGAAAGTGAGATCCTATGAATCTAGGTATGGACAGTGCTTCGTTTCGACCACCAGTCTTAGATGGAACGAACTATAATTATTGGAAAATCCGCATGACTGTTTACATTCAAGCTCTAGATGAAAAATCATGGCATTCTATCGTTAGAGGATATAGTCCTCCCACTATCATTGAAAATGATATTGAAATAGAAAAACCATGTGAACAATGGGTTATTACTGATTTCAATAATGCTAGTTGGAATAGCAAAGCCTTGAATGCTATTTTTTGTTTTGTAAATGCTAATCAATTCAGACTAATATCTAATTGCAGGATAGCAAAGGAAGCTTGGGACATCCTACAAATCGCACATGAAGGAACATCCAAGGTGAAATCATCTAAACTACAAATGCTCACCACAGAGTTTGAAAACCTACGCATGACAGACGATGAAGCATTCAAAGATTTTTATGTTCGGCTGTGTGATATATCAAATCAAGCACATTCCCTTGGAGAAAAATATTCAGAGTCAAAATTGGTCAGAAAGGTCTTACGATCCTTGCCAAATAAATTTCACTCCAAGGTGACCGCAATTGAAGAAAGCAAGGACATAGACGAAATCAAAATTGAAGAGTTGGTTGGGTCATTAATGACTTATGAACTAAACCTTGGCACAAGAAGGAAAGAAAAATCTACAGGCATAGCGTTTCGAGTTGAGGAAGAAAAAGATGGATGCGAAGATAGTGATTCAGATATTGATATAGCATTAGTTACCAAACAGTTTGGAAAATTCCTGAAACGATCTCAAAGATATAAATCAGCAAAAAATCAAGGATCATACAGAAAAAAATATCCTGACCAAAATAGACAGAGTTCATCAAATCCTCTAAAGAAAACAGAAAATCGTATCCAGTGTCATACTTGTGAAGGATATGGACACATTGCCTCTGAATGTGCCAACAACAAAAAGAAAAATGCTGGTAAAAAGGCCATGAATGTAACTTGGAGCGAGGATGAAGAATCAACCGATGATCAATCAGGAGATAGGGAAGTTTCTAATACTCAAGATATCTCATTTACAGCATGCTCTATTTCTGATTCTGAATTATCTGATCTTTTTAATGAACGTTCACATGAACGTTCTGACATAGAATCAAACGTTGGAGTTAATGACATTAGGGTCAACCTAAAGGCTTTAACTACTGTATCTACTAAAGAACAAGGTTTTCTAAATGATAAAATAACTCATTTTGAATTACTGTTGGCTGATAAAGATAAACAATTGTGTGATTTGCAGGAAAAATTGAAACAAAGTAGGGAAGCAAACCAACAATTGATCATTGGAGCTGCTCGACTGAACGAGGTACTGAGCTATGGGAGAACCACTAATATCAGACATGGGTTAGGATATACTCAGTATGGAAAAGATCAAGAAGCAAAGAAAATCACGTTTGTCAAAGAAACAAGTTCTGACATTCCAGATAACGTTCTGATGTCTACTAAACCTATAATCAACGATCAGATGTTGAAAAAATCGAGAATTACAGAAACTGCTGACAAGGTAACTAAAGGTGAATCTAAAGGTAACATACTCTTATCTCCTACTTGTCCAACATGTGGTAAGACAAAACAAAAGCATGCTAACGTCTCAAATCATCTACCTAAGCACAAGAAAACTATCTGGAGAACTAGCATGAACTTGAGAAACCTTTTACCAAATAAAAGAAGTCGAATTAAAATCCGACAAATATGGTTAAAGAAAACTGACTTGAACTGTTATGTGGTTGATTTGGCATTCCATGCGTTTGTGACTAATTCTTGGTACTTCGACAGTGGATGCTCTAGGCATATGACAGGAAATCAATCTCTCTTGTCTGATTTTAAAAATTATTCTGGGAGTCGAACAGTCACGTTTGGTGATGGTGTAAAAGGTAAAGTAATTGGGACTGGATCTATAATAATTAAAGGTTCACCACCTTTAACAAATGTTCTCCTTGTTGAAGGCCTAAAAGCAAACCTAATTAGTGTGGGACAAATTTGTGATAATGATCTTACTGTTATTTTTAACCAAAAAACATGCACGGTTGTAAACAGTAAAGATATATGCTTGTTGACAGGAACTAGAGCAAGTGATAGATGTTATTTGCTTGATCATAGTCTTTCATGTCTTGTAGCTAATACTGATTCCACAGATCTATGGCATCAACGCTTAGGGCACCTTAATTACAAAGATCTGGTAAGATTAAGCCAAGGTAATGCTGTAAGAGGAATACCAAAATTGAAGGACAACCTGAGGGTATATGTGGCCCATGTCAACTTGGTAAGCAAACTAGAGGATCACATAAACAGAACAACTATCTGGCCACCTCAAATGCCCTTGAATTAATACATATGGATCTAATGGGACCCATACAAGTCGAAAGCATTGGTGGAAAAAGGTACATTCTTGTGTGTATTGATGACTTCTCTAGATATACATGGGTTAACTTCTTAAAAGTAAAATCTGACACATTTGAAAGATTCAAAATTTTATATGCTAAACTAACCATTGAAAAAGATAACCATGGACAAAAAATTGGTAGAATTAGGAGTGACCATGGCAAAGAATTTGAGAATACTAGTTTTTCTGACTTCTGTGAAAAACATGGTATCTTTCATGAATTTTCAGCTCCTAAAACACCAGAACAAAATGGGGTAGTTGAAAGAAAAAACAGAACTCTTCAAGAAATGGCCAGGGTAATGCTGAACAGTAGAAAATTACCTGTAAAATTGTGGGCTGAGGCAGTCAGTACTGCTTGTTATGTTTTGAACAGGGTTACCATTAGGACAGGTACTTCTCAAACACCTTATGAAATTTGGAAAGGTAGAAAACCTAATCTTAAGTACTTTCATACTTTTGGTAGCAAATGTTATATCCTAAACGATCGTGAACAAATAGGAAAAATGGATCCTAAAAGTGATGAAGGGGTATTTTTGGGATATTCTGAAAATAGTCGGGCTTACAGAGTCTACAACATGCGTACTCAAAACATAATTGAATCAATAAATGTAGTAGTAGACGATACTAATGATTTTGCTGAGTATTCACAGGAACAAGTCATTCAGACACTGTCAGAAAAATCTGAGACAAGCAGCGAACATCAGAACGTGGAAAAAGACACTGACGCAAGTCAGAACATTCCCAGAGACGTTGCCAAAACTGATGCAACTAAACAGATAGAAGAAACTGAACAGAATAATACTACAGCTGATAGTACACACACATTCGAAGATCAGAGCACCCGAAGACAACCACCTACCTGGATACAAAAAGCACATCCTACAACTAATGCCATCGGGAATTGGGATGACGGTATGGTGACTTGAAGGAAAGCTTCAAATGAGATAAGTCATGTGTGTTATATTTCTCATGTTGAACCAAAAAATGTGAAAGAGGCTTTAGAAGATGAATCATGGGTGTTAGCCATGCAAGAGGAACTTAACCAATTTGAAAGAAATAAGGTTTGGAATTTAGTCCCTCGACCAAAAGATGCAAATGTAATAGGAACTAAGTGGGTTTATAAAAACAAATCTGATGAACATGGAACTATTCTTAGGAACAAAGCCCGCTTAGTAGCCCAGGGATATAGTCAAATTGAAGGATTAGACTTTGAAGAAACATTTGCTCCTGTTGCTAGATTAGAGTCTATAAGACTTTTACTTGCTATTGCTTGCCAAATGAAATTTAAACTATTTCAAATGGATGTCAAAAGTGCGTTCTTAAATGGCTATCTCAATGAGGAAGTTTATGTTGAACAACCTAAAGGTTTTGTAGATCCCCATTTTTCAAACCATGTGTATAAACTTGAAAAAGCTCTTTATGGTTTAAAACAAGCTCCACGAGCTTGGTATAAACGTCTAACTACTTATCTTATTGAAAAGGGGTACAAGAGAGGGGGAGTCGACAGAACTCTTTTTATCAAACACTTAAATGTTGGTATAATTGTTGCTCAAATCTATGTTGATGATATTATTTTTGGCTCAACCTCAGAAAAACAATCTATTGATCTCATAAACTTAATGAAAAAGGAATTTGAGATGAGCATGGTAGGAGAACTAACATTTTTTCTTGGTCTGCAGGTTAAGCAAATAGGCAATGATATTTTCATAGCTCAAACAAAATATGCAAAAAATCTTATCAAAAAATTTGGTCTTGATAACTCCAAACCAATGAGAACACCTATGGCCACAAATCTAAAAATCACCAAAGATGAAAATGGTACAGATGTTGATTTCAGTCTCTATCGCAGTATGATTGGAAGCTTATTATATTTGACTGCTAGTCGACCTGATATTGCTTTTAGTGTAGGAGTTTGTGCTAGATATCAAGCAAAACCAAAAGAGTCACATGTGGCTGCTGTAAAAAGAATAATTCGATATGTTCATGCCACTGTTGATTATGGTTTGCTTTACTCAAGTGATACTAACTCTCATTTAGCTGGTTTTAGTGATGCTGACTGGGCAGGTAATATTGATGATAGGAAAAGTACCACAGGAGGATGCTTCTATCTGGGAAACAATCTTGTAGCTTGGCTTAGTAGAAAACAGAATTCCATCTCACTATCTACAGCTGAAGCAGAATACATCGCAGCAGGCAGTTGTTGTACACAACTAATATGGATGAAGCAAATGTTGGAGGATTACAGTATCAAACAAAACTCTATCACTATGTTTTGCGATAATACTAGTGCCATAAGTTTATCAAAAAATCCTGTTCAACATTCAAGAACGAAACACATTGATATTAGGCATCATTTCATTAGAGATCTCGTAGAGAGTAAAATCATCACAATCGAACACATACAGACTGAAAATCAACTAGCTGACTTATTTACTAAAGCTCTTGATACTAATAGATTCGAAAATCTAAGAAAAGCTTTAGGGATATGTATCATTGTCTAAATGTGTTGTCCTTGTTTATATATATATATATAAAAAAAAAAAAGTTTTTTTTATATATATTTGCACATACTCATGAGTTAATTATGCAAGAAATACTAATTTTCCAATGTGTCATTGCCTCTATCATACAATTTGATGATATAATTTGAATCTCGTATATTCATCTCTTGTTTATGCACTTTATAGATGTCGAAATTGGGTTGATAATTTCCTGACAAATTATGTATTATACCCTCTGATTTACTGACTAAATATGGATTGAAGACCTATGGTCAGTATCTATGTCTTTCGGCTCCATAATATTCTGTCCTGTTAAACAAGCTGGTATATTTGAAGGAGGGCTACCTTTCTCTGGATGATGAGAAGCCATCCTTGATAACATAAAATAAATCATGAGAAAAGGGCTGCCGCCTTGAAAGTGTGAAAGTCACTTCTTATATACTTAACTGGCTATGGAAACACAAAATAAATGTGTAAATTCTTCAAAATAAATAAAAAAAAAAAAAAAAAGGCCAGAGTTGAAATAAAAAAAAAAAATATATATATATATATATATATTTCACTTACGCTTGGCAGGTCAAATATTTTTTGTAAAAAGGACAATTAAAGATGATGGCTGGTTTGAAACTCTAGTCTATAAAAAGTTATGTGATTTAGAGGGTGGTGCTGATTTGTCTCGATATTATTGATCTTATTTTGATTATTTATTCACACACTACACTCTTTTTCATGATTAATATATGAGATTTTGAACTATATTAACAATTTTCTATGATCAGGACTGACCAGAAAGATGATTGGGATTTCCTCACAGTTGCTCATGATATTTGCATTTATATTTAAACAAAAAAAAAGAAAAATAAAAAAAAATAATATAAAATAAAATATATATAAAAAAAATAAAAATAAAAAAACGTTTTTTATTTATTTCTTTATTTTTTATCTATTGTGCATTCAAATTTTTTTAGAATTAGAATTTCTTTTAAAAAGGTGTCCTTTCTTGAAAAGAGTCCATTCTTGACAAGAGTCCTTATGCATTCATCTATCTAATAGGTCCTTAAACCCTTCATCTTCTTCTTTATTTAAAACCCTAAAACCCTAAATTCTCTTGTGTAAATTCTTTGATTTCTCTTGATATAACTTGATTTTACAAAAGTGTTTAGAGAATAATCAATGGCAAGGTCAAAAACCACCACTCACCACCCCGAGATGCGCCGTAGCCGTCGTGGCGCCGCCTCTGCATCAGCCGCCGCTGTTCCTCCGGCGTCCACACCATCGCCGGCACCAGTGGTTTCAACTCCACCGTCCGCACCGCCACCGTCTGCACCGCCGGTCCTGACACCTTCACTTGCTCCATCTTCTTCATCTCCTCAACCAACAGCCGCCGCTAGTGCAGTTCCCTCCACCGCCCCATTCCAACACCAGTCACAAGTCAGGGGGAGCTTGATGAGGACACGGGTTCTGAGAATGGAACTGGGTCTCAATCTGGTAGTGAGTCTGAAGACCGCTCAGGGGAGTCTCCACAGACTGGGAATCTTGAAGAAGAACAACAAAAATCGGGCTCAGATTTTGCAGATGAAAATGTAGAAGAAGAAGAAGAGTCCTCGAATGATGAAGATGATCAATTAAGTGTTGAAGAATCTGTACCTGTCAGACTCTCCCGCGCACAGAAAGGAAAACAGAAAATTGATGAACGTTCGAACGTTGGTGATATTCCAACTGAACATCAGAATGTTGGGTATCCATCCTCCGATGTTCCAACTTCAGCGACTCATCCTCAATTGTTCGAACAAAGTTTGCTCCGTAAAGGTAACCACGTCTTCACCCCTCTGAATTACAAATTTGGAACTCTTGATGCACAGACTCAATTTCACAAATTTATTTCAAATCGGGATTTTGTGATGGAATTTAATGTCAAAGAGGATGTCCTTAGAAAGGCTGATCTTGTTGAATTAATTGAGCATTGGGGGATACAAAAGTTGTTGGGTTGGACTGGGAGACCTTGTGAAACAGTGATAAAAGAATTCTTGGCTAATATTTCTCGACAGATTAAGCAGCCGGGTAATAATTTTAGGTGGTCAGTTTATGTTAGGGGTCGGCTAGTACCTTTTAGTCCTTCCAATCTTCGTCGTTGGCTTGAATTATCACCCATATCTGAGGGAATATATGATGAATTTGAAGCAGCCACTGATACTTTGGCCTTAGAACTCACTGGAAATCCTTGGCCTACGGGTAAAATGACTGCCGCATTGCTTACTTCTAAGTATAAGTTGCTTCACAAAATTGCCTTGCACAACATTGATCCAATTCAGCATAGGTCAGACATTGGGATGGATAAGGTTGAGTTGTTGTATAAACTGGGCACCCTCTACCCGCTAGATATTGCTTCAATTATTTTTGACAAAATTGTGTTCGCGGCGACCCGTCAAGCACACTCCAGAATGTTGCCCTTTCCTGGTTTACTTCATGCCTATCTCCAGCATCACAATGTTCCTATACTTCCGGGTGACACTTTCACTTCACAAATTCCGGTTCTTCGTCCTTCAAAGAAAGTCACTAAGAGACCGACGCCTCCTGCAAGGCCAACCATTTCTGAAGATCATACCAGTTCTCTTGAAACTCAGGTGAGGGACTTAACTTCTTTGGTCAATACACTATCTGATAATTTTGAGCGTCATCACAGATTCATAAGGGCCTTACTTGTGGCTTTGGCTGAGCGGACTGGAACTCCTATACCAGAGGAATATCAAGATGCTGCCATGAATCCTCCTCAAAATCCTGTAACCCAACATCCTGACGTTGGTCCTGAGCATTCTCCACGTCCTGACATTGATGCTGGCATATCTCCACATCCAGATGCTACTCCTTTGCCTTCGTCCTCCAAGCGCAAGACAAGAACCCAGGCTGGTGGTTCGAAAAAGAGGACCCGCAAGAGCACTTCATAGAGTGTTTTTGTGGTTGGGTATTTTCTTCTTAATTTAGTCGTATTTTGCTTTGGCCCCTCTTTCTTACAAAAAGGGGGAGTAGTAGGAATTTGTTAATTTGTTGCTTTTGCTTGGTATGGTATAGTAGGAATTGTTGCTTTTGCTTAATTAGGAATTACTTTTGTTTGGTAATTAGGAATTGCTTTAAATTACATTGCATGTTTAAATTTGCATATGGTCTTGAATCTAATTTGCCTACGTGCTCACCTCAAAAACAACTTGATATAAGTTTTGTAATTAAGAGATGCCAAAGGGGGAGATTGTTGGAAAATCAGTTTTTGGTTTATTGAAGAATCCGATTTTTTTGGCATATTTAATTATAAGTTATTTATTGATATGAGCAAATTAGGATTCAATGATTATCTAGTAGTTGTTTGGAAATTGGAAACTTTAATGCTTTATTTATCACAATCTATTTATAAGTTTTAGTTAGTCTAAAACTCTTGTTCCTTATCTGTTAATAAGTGATTGAATAAAGTGCATGTTTAAGTTTTCTAATTGAACTAGGTTTCTAAGTAGATAAGATATTACAATATTATCTTTTTATTTATCTACTTAAATGAAAATAAATATCTAGATTTGTTTTTATATTCTTGTGATTTATCTCACCTTATCTTGTATAAAGTTTATTTAAACTTAAAGACTTATTGTGTCTTATCCATATATAAGATAAATATTAAGTCATTAAGTTTAGACAAACTTCTTGTACTATAAATAAGACAGGTGGTATTCCAAGAAGTTTTACGGACTTTGAAAGCAAAAGATACTCAAGAATCAAATAGCAAATCATTTATGAGTTGAGAGTTCAAAGAGATATTCAAAAGTCCTAGCCCGATCAAAAGTCTAGTTTTGAGAACGGCTCTGAGAAACTGAGCATACAAGAAATCCATTGTGAGAGAGAACGGCATTTCGGCGGCAAGATAAGGACTGGGTCCTTATTCCGATTTGTGGAATCAATCCGGGGACACACGTGGAATGGACCAAGATCAAGACCGAAGTACTTGACTGCATTCCTGGACTAGTTGAAGAAAATATAAAACAGGGAAGTTTTATCATTGTTCTTAACTAAGTTTTATTTTTGAAAATTGCTGATAAAGTTTTAGATTAGGTCTAAAATTGTAATTTCAAAAATTTGAGTCGTGTGTAACCTGTTCTGAAATAGTGGATTTATTTACCCGTGGCATGGGGGCCCGTGGATGTTTCCCTTAGGGGTTTACCACGCTATATCTGGTGTTTTAAACGCTTTATGTAATAACTGTCTCGTAACTGCCAAGACGTTCAGTTAAATGTTCTGACGTTCAACAAACTTTCATCAATATCAGAACATTAGAGTGAACGTTGTGTTTTTTAAAAAAAATATATATACAGACTTTCAGTAACAACCTATTCAACCCCCCTTCTAGGTTGATTGTTATCTAGATCTAAAACTAACACTAAGTTTTGATAGGACAAAAATATATTTAATTCTAATATTCTTTGTTAAGGGGAAAGTCCCAAGGCGAAACTCCCCACCTGTGTCAGAAGCTCCTTGACTAGGCGGTTTGTAAATTGAGGGATGCACACTAGTGGCAGGGACCTGAAGGAGATAACTAACATGCCAACCTCCAGGACAGACCCCCACAATATTTCAGTGAAAATCTGCCCTACATGGGAATCGAACCTGCGTTGCCGGAGGATTTCTCCTCACGTCACCTTAGACCTTACCAACTCGCCTATGCCCCTGGAGGCTTAATCATGTGAACCAGTTTGCAACACCACATCATTGTCAACATATGCAATGTATTATTTCTCCATTAAAAATAATTGCATTACATGAAAAAAATAATTTATTGATGAGTTTACGTAAATAAGTATCAAAAGTGAGGATGCTTTTTATGATTTTTTAGATTTTAAACTCTATAACTCTCAAAAGCCTTATAATAATTTATTAAGTTTTTAAATATTTATCTCACAATTTTTATAATATTCAAATATTTTTTGCTCTTCTACCATTCTGATAGACGGCCAATTTTATTAAATAACCAAGATTGAGACATGAATCTTAATCCAAGGAATCATGAGGTGTAAATATGATTGAACGACTACATTTAAATTCTGAAAGTAATTTTTAATTTAATTAAAATTTAAATTGACATTTTATGATAATAAAATTAATAAGGGACACGAATGGAGGAAAATTTGTGTTCATCCATTGGTTCTAGATATTTTTCTAATGAGGGACCCAATCTTATGTGGTAGCAATTGATTTGATAATAATTGTGAATCTATTTTGTGGAAGCAAGAGGAAAATTATTATCTTCACAAAAAATTATAATTTAAGTTAGTCAAATTGACTAAATTTATTTTTTATCGACATATTTTGTAGGATTCATAACTTTTTACTTACTTATTATTCACATATTTCGTACATTCCATAATTTATAATCACTTAAAAAATAATTTTAATACTATTAAACATGGACTAAATCAATATTTAATTTTTCTATACATCAAAATAAACATAGGTCAAATATTCTTAAAAACCGAGTTCATATTTAAGATTTTTTAAATATATTTTTGACGTCTCGAAATATTATATTTTCTTAACAAATTGGAAGACCAACATGTCAAATTGTCAAAAGTATATTAAAAAGAATTTCTAAAATTTTGGAACCGCCCACCGCCCCCATATTACCACCTTCCTAAACTACAAAACCGTGCGCACATTTAAAAAAGGATACGGCGTCCACTGTGCGCACACACAATTAACCGCCCACAAACACCTTGAATGAAAACGTGAGGCGGCGTTTTCCGTTGGACTCCGTCTGTTTTTAGTAATTCTGCCTCCCATTAAATCCCTCTTCTCCAAGAAACTAAAATTAACATTTTGCATTCCTGCTTCTTGTTGTAATGAGGAAGGTACTGTTTGACGTTGATTTTTTCATCATCACAAAAACTTAAGATTTGACGGTTCTGATTGCGTAAGTATTCCAGAGTCTGGGTCTCAGTGCCATTGTCCAATGCTGACCTGAGAAATGCTACTAAGTAAAAGATGTCCTCTTCTGGTGTTACCGTTGAACTTTTGTTGTCCCACCTGTGCACATGTTACAACATGAGATCCATTCAAATTATATAACTTGATAAAAATAAATAATTATGATAAAGTCGATAATTAATGATAAATTACAACAGAGACAGCATTGTCAGTTATTGCAACACAAATTTAGAGCCGTCGATAATTACAAGGAAGTGTCTCACACATTTATAATTTATCTATTTTACGAAGACAACTAGTCAATAATTATTAACTAGTCGATAAAACTTATACAAATGTACATTAGAAATTAATTTCGAACAGTACTTTCATAGTAATACTATTATCCCCAAATTGTTAGACGATATATTTCCAAAAGTGGAAATTTTTATTGACTTAGGCTGAGACTTTTGCATGGAAAATCTAATGACCTGACAACCACCTCTCGGTGATTCCACCCCGCCCCAATTTCACCTACCCTCTAACATTCATTACATCAGAGGCTTTCAGGAAATATGGCCCTCTTAATGAGTAAGTTGTAACCTCGTGTTTCTTTTCTCTTATAATATGCTATATATGTCTGCCAGTTTGATTTTATTAAAAATTATATGTTTTTGTAAATTTTAATAAAAATTAATAAAATGTATAGTTGAAAAATTGATAAAAGTTATGGATGATATAAAATGTATAACTAAAATTAGTAGTTGACTTTAACTTCACTTTTTAGTAAAAAATTTAACAAAATCAAGTGTCCTATATAATGTAATAAAATTACAAAGAAGGCTAAAAAAGATAAATATATTGAATGATCACGGTAAAATCTACAAATTATGAGTCCTCTTTACAACTTACAAGTATTCTTGTCAATTTAAAAGTCAAATTTACGGCTTGTTCGGTTTGAGTGAGATTTTTGACTTTTTAAAATTTTTGAATGTGAAATGACTATTTTGTCCTTAATCAACACAATTCTATTTCAATATAATAAGGACAATATAATCATTTCACCTTCAACAACTTTGAAATGTCAAAAATTTCAAACCCAAAGAATCCATTTTTTGGACCAAAAATTCAAACAAGTGGTAAGTTGTGAATCCTACGAAATTTGTATAAAAAAATATATTTAATGACTAGTTTAAATTATAGTTTAAACTAAGGCAAACAAACACTTATTTTGAATAAGCATGACCGAGTTCTTATAGTTAAGTAGGATAATTAATTTGATTAATATAAATGAAAGAAAGAAATCTTTAATATCTAATTAAAAATAAATTTAGGTATGATAACACATGCTACTTGAAATAATACCTGGTGGAGGATGGTTAGATTTGAGTCTAGTCTATTTCTAGTATAGCATCATTACTAAAAGTAGCAGCAATAGCTTTCAGAAATGACCACAACCTCCAATGTCAAAAAAAAAAAAAAAATCGAGACACACGTTTAATTTGTTTCCTTGATAGGATAAGAAGTTCAACACATTATCTTGACGGTGCTAGATTTATAACCACACATTGAAACATATGATACACAGAGTAAAAAACAATCAATTATTCTTCAAGAATGCCCTACCTGAACGACATTAAACGTCGTCATCATAAGTGGAATATGTCATATTCTTGTGTAAAACGTTGGAGGAATTAGTGCATTTAATTTCTTGAAACTAAGTACCATTCATATGTCATGCAAGGTGCACCCCTATATAAATCCCATAATCTATTCTTAATTTTATCAAACAAACATCTATTAATTAAGCATATTTCTCTCTCTGAAAAATCATTACTCTCTGTCATGGCAGTCTACAATAGCTCGTCTTCTTTAACCTGCCCCCCTTCTAATATTCATATAGAAATTAATGCAGAAAATGGAGATATTACACCATCTCTTGTTGCATGTAGAACTGCCTCTCAGAAATGGAGCATTATTGAAGCAACGTCTTCAGATCCCTCCAAACCCCATCAAATGATTCTGAATGGACACAGTAGTAAGGTTACATATTTTTCTAAACATTAAACTATTTGTTGATTTTTTTTTATTCACTATTGTGTTTGTTGGCATGTGATCCCAAATAAACTCTGAGATGTGATGATTCATCGGATCTATTATATTTTCATAGGTTAGTCCACTCCAAATTGTGTTAGTCCAAAAGATTTATTCGGCCATTTGATGGATTTAACGTACTTTTGGATCATTGCTCAATTTTTTTCACATGTTTAAAGGTTTGGCAGCTAGGTTTAGAATATAATATTATATATATATATGGGTTAGCAGCTATTAGTCACCACACGCGCATTCCCATTCTGGTTGTTTTCGGCAGAGAACTTTCAAAGCAGCAAACCACCATTTTTGAACCTCTCTATTCTTAGTGAATTTTCAGCCATTATTCGGCAGAGAACTTTCAAAGCAGCCAGTATCGGCCCACATATATTTCCATGGATCCTTTCTAAGAAGGGTGAAGATTCAATATTTACTAGAAGGTCTAATGACAAACTTACCTTGTGAACAAGCAATGCATGAATAATCATTAATAGGTAAAAGAATCTTTGGATTTTTTAAGGGATGTCCATGCGAATTATTAATTTTTTGCCGCATCATTATTGTTCGTATGTATCCAAGTTGATCAAGACAAAAGCATAAAGCTTTTTGATGCAACGAACTTTGAATTCGTAACATTTTTTTATTCGATATTTTTTTTTTGTGAATGTATAATACATGCTAGATGAGAGTATCGTGATTTTTTCTTTTATTTGCTTCTGGCCAGATACAAAAGAAATTATGCAATGATATTTGTTATTATTTTCTTGCATCGTCTCAATGTGATATCTATTGCAACGGAAGAAAATTTCTTCTGGATTTGTTAGAATAAAATACATCATTTATATACAATTTTGTATTATTTGTTAAGGTAATACTAGTTTTTCTGGAGCATTCAACGATATTCGATACACCTGATATTATATTAACATTAGTTTATGCTAATGTTAAATTCAAAAACTACTTTTTTTCTTGAAGAATTGTATGAGTATGTAATATTTTATAACATGTTTCAACCGAGCACAAAGGTGGAAGAACTTACGTGAAAATCCATGACCAAAAGGTTGAATCACTTGTCTTTTGTTTTGATTGATGATAATACTCCTTTGGTCCAGAAACTCAATCATAAACAGAAAGAGTTTATTGTCTACAATCTAAAAGCCAAGTTTTGGGAGTTTTCATGCCAAATATAAGGCTATAGACTTTGTTTAATTGTGGTGTTGCTTCACATCTGAATTTCCCTATTTTCAGCCATATTGAAGGAGCTATATGGAGTTGAGGGAAGTTGAGGAAAGTTATAGGTTTGAATTTCAACTTCAAACCATTTCCTCCAATTCAATCTTGCAGGTCGAGTCAGTCCACATGAGCGACTCATGACCCATTTTCCAACAAAATAGTTGCACTATCACTAAACATATATGTTGGCAATTAATCAGGGATCTATAAACATGACCAACTAAATATTTCTAAAAAATAAATTTATAACTAAAAGGAGTTAAATATTTTAATCAACTAAAAACTAGTTTAACAATTCAAATTAAATCTCAAACTTTAAAAGAAAATAAAAACATTCATACATGACAAAACGAAAACAAGGGAACCAACCACAGGATACAACCAAGCACTAATTTAACAGTCTTATTGGGGAAATGGAAATGTGTAGGCTAATCCAAAGGTAAAAAAATCCATTATAACCCACTCATTAACAATGGAAGATGCATTTGCAACAATTTCTCAATTTTACAAGCCAAACGTTCAAATTATATGCTCCACTTACAATATTCTAAAAAAAATTTAATTGCGGGAGCAGGTCTCTTTTCTGCTAATGAAGTGATTATAGCTAGGGGCTGAACTAGAAATTTTTAGAGATTGGACTGCTAGTGAAAAAAAAATTTGTACTTCAAAACTAGGCTATTACTAAAAAAAAAAATTTATACTATTCTTTTTTAACTATAAAAAATGATTTTTTTCTGGGGCGGGACCAGACTGTAGTCTTGTCTAGCCCCAGATCATAGCTATGTGCATCTAATAATTTAAATAATATACTTCCTGTTCATATTTTACACTAATGTCTCTCGATACATAGAAAGATCTTTATACTAGCTACTTCATTTTTGTATAATTGTGGTAACATTGTTCCAAGTATTATATCGTACTCTTTGTTACTGGGAAAACCTAATTCGTCAACCAATTATTTAACTTTTTATCATAATTTTTGTTCCATAAACATTATCAACTAAAGAGTATAAGAAAAATATATTTGGATCCCCAACTATAATATTGTAAACTGTTACATTTTAGCACGTTTTACCATATCATCTTGCAATTTGGTAGGCATTTATTGTGTCATACCTGTGAAATATGAGAGAAAATATATGTGGAGAAATAATTATCTCTGTATATTGTTGTAATGTGTATAATGAATGAAGTTACAAGATATATATATAGACTAATAGCAACCTAATAAGGAAAAGGAATATAAGAAAAAGAGTTCTACCTAGAATAGGAATATTATATATGTGGTATCCTAGTACATAGTATTCTACTGTAAATAGGATTCTAATATTTCCCTTCAAGTTGGAGCATGTATGTCAAAAGTGCCCAACTTGTGAGTGAAATTGTGAAATGCCTCCTTGTCCAATGCTTTAGTAAATAAATCTGCAATCTGGTTGTTGCTTGGAACATAGGCAGTCTTGATCTCTCTCTTATCAATTCGTTCACGAACAATATGACAATCTATTTCAATGTGTTTTGTTCTTTCATGATATATTGGATTAGCGGCAATATGCATTGCTGCTTGATTATCCCAATATAATATTGCTGCTTGTAGATGATCTACACATAAGTCTGTCAACAATTGTCTCAATCATATAAGCTCACATGTAATAGAAACCATTGCCCTATACTCAGCTTCTGCTGAAGATTTGGACACAGTCGTTTGTTTTTTGCTTTTCCATGATATTAGTGCATTTCCCAAAAATACACAATATCATATAACTGACCGTCGTGTAGTAATATCTCCAACCCAATCTGCATCGCAAAATCCTGCTAGCTGCAATTTCTCACTTGATGGGAAATATAATCCTCGTCTTGGTGCCCCTTTCAAGTATCGGAGCAATCGGTGAACTGCATCAAGATGAGGTTTTCTAGGTGTCTGCATAAACTGACTGAGTATATTGACTGAATATGAGATCTTTGGTCTGGTAATAGTGAGATAAATGAGCTTTCCTACCAACTGTCGATAGTATGTGGGATCTTTCAATAACTTTCCATCAGTCAAATTAAATTTCAATGACTACTCTATGGAAAATGTTGCAGGTTTTGATCCAAGTAATCCGACTTCTTGAAGAATGTCAAGAGTATACTTCCTTTGGTTTATTGAAATCCCTGATCTTGAGCAAGCAATTTTTATTCCAAGAAAGTATTTTAATGTGCCAAAGTCCTTCAACTTGAATTGAGATGCAAAGAATGTTTTTGTAGTAGAGATTGCTTCTCTATTGTTTCATGTGACAATCATATCATCCACATATAATAGAACTGTCGTAAATGAATTACCATTGACATTTGTAAATAGTGAGTAATCTGCATGTGACTGTTTGAACCCAAACTGAATAATAGTAGATACAAATTTTTGAAACCAAGAACGAGATGCCTGTTTCAATCCATATAAAGATTTATGAAGTCGACATACAACTGGTTTCTCCTCCTATCGACGAAATCTAGGAGAGGGAGTCATATAGACTTCTTCATTAAGATCACCATGAAGAAAGACATTGTGTACATCCATCTGATGAAGCGTCTAGTCACGAATAGAGGCGATAGCAAGTAAGCATCTGACTGTAGTTAACTTTGCAACTGGAGCGAAAGTTTCATTATAATCAATCCCTTCTCGTTGTGTAAACCCTTTCGCCACTAACCGTGCTTTGTATCGTTCAACTGTACATCAGAATGAAATTTAATTTTGAACACCCACTTATAACCAATAGGATGAGAACTCGGAGGAAGCGGTACAAGTGACCAAGTATTATTTTCTTCCAAGGCACGAATTTCATTATTCATAGCAGCGACCCATTTGGGATCCTGACATGCTGCCTTATATGTAGCTGGCTCAATGATATAAGAAATATTATATGTAAAAGCACGATGAATAGAAGAAATGTTACTATATGATACATACTTTGATATAGGATGTCGAGTGCTGGATTTGACTAGAAGAGACCCGGCTTGAGTAGGCAGAGTATGATTAATTTTGTAATCTTTAGGTGAAATAGGGTTTGAATTGATCTTGTGGATCTTCTAAGTTGGTCATCTGGAGGGTGAAAAGAGGTAAGTGGATCAGTGGTGGTTGGACATTGCCCAACCAGTCGACCGGTAGGTGAAGATGGTCGACCGTTTAAGCTCTCTGTTGAACCGGATGAGGTAATCGGTCGACCGATGGATCGACTGGCTGGACTCTCTGTTGAAATGGATAAGTGAACCGGTCGACCGTCTGGAACGGATGATGGTTCGGGATCTTCAGGCAAGTCATCCGTTTCTGCTATGTGTTAGTCCTCAGGTTTTGTGAAATGTGGTGTTTCAACATCTAGAGGCATAGATTATGGCAATGGGATGGAGTTGGTTTCATCATGTTGTTGGGAAGTGTATGGAAATATATTTTCATGGAACACGACGTCTCGGGATACTACTAACTTTTTTTCAGTTAGGTCATATAAAGTATATGCTTTTTGTCCTGAGGAATATCCAAGAAACACACACCGTTTGGCTCGTGTGTCAAATTTATAGCTGGATTTGAGGTTGGTGGAGGCAACCATAGACACGTAAATGGGAATAAGGTGGTGGTGTCTTATGTAATCTTTCGTATGGTGTTTTGTGTGAGAGCAATGGCGAAGGTATCCAATTTATGAGATAACAAGCTGATTTGATATGTTCTCCCCAAAATTTTAATGGAATATTGGCTTGAAATCTAATGGCACGAGCCACATTTCGGAGGTGTCGGTGTTTTCTCTCGACCACTCCATTTTGTTGAGGGGTATAAAGGCATGATCTATGAAAAATTGTACCATTTTTCATCCAAGAATGTTTACAAAGATAAGAACTCTTATCAGACCTCAGGATTTTTATAGTCAGGTTGTGTTGAGCTTTAACCCAATCAAAGAAATTTTTAATTATGCTTTGAATTTCAGATTTGTGACGCATGAGGTGTACCTAAGTATAACGAGAAAATTCATCAACAATCGTAAGAAAATATCTAGCACCGGAATAACATTAAATCATATGAGGTCCTCAAATATCACAATGAATCAAATCAAAAGGTTTATTGATAGAAATTTGACTAACTTTAAAAGGGAGTCTAGATTGTTTTGCCAAATGACAAACATCACAAATATCTTGAGAATCAAAACTAATATCTAAGGTACTTTGTGCTAAGAATTGAAGAGGTGAAGTTGAATGGTGTCCAAGACGTCTATGCCATAAGTTGGTTGATCCACTAGTAGTATGATGTATTTGTGGTTTTTGTGAAAGATAATATATGCCATTACTCTACCTTCCTAAGCCAATCGTCTTCTTCGTCGTCAAATCCTTCATGACACAAAAATCAGGAAAAAATGTCACATAGCAACCTAACCCTTGAGTAAGTTTACTGATAGATAATAGATTAACTTTGAAATTGGGAACATAAAACACATCGTCAACAGTCATATTATTTTCAAATTTAACTGCACCAATTGATTTAATAGGAGCATGACCCCCATTTGGTAGTTGCACAGTTTTGTGTTTTGGCATGAATTTATTCTCAAGAATACCATCCTTCGTCACATGGTCAGTTGTCCCACTATCAATAATCCATGAATTACTCAAAGGGATAGTAGAGAGATTGATACCTGAGGTGTTAACATAAGGTTTGTCATTACCCGACTTGTTGTTTAGAAGTGTCATGATCTGTTCATATTCTTTGGTTGTGAGCGTTTTGCCTTCCTTTGAGTCAAGTGTAGAAGTGGTAGTAGTATTTGTGAAGCGTTTGTTTCGTGGCTTCACGTCCTTCCCATGAAACTTGTGCCCTGGAGGGAAGCCATAGATGAAATAGCAGGTAACAATGATGTGGCCAATCATCCCACAGTGGGTGCATCATTTCTGGCCAGGTTCCGTCGAACCGGTCGACCGGTCGGATGAAACAGTTGACCGATTCGACCGATTGTTATCTTTCATGTTTGTCCTCGAATTGCTCAACTTCTCCCAATTGATTGAATGTTGCCCTTCACGATCTGTTGTAACCTCAACTTGCCTTTCATGTTGTATTAAAATAGCGTGGACTTTTCTGGTATCTGGAAAGGGGCTCATCATTAGTATGTTTTCACGAACTGTAGAATAAGAATCAATCAATCCCATCAGAAATTGCATGACTTTCTCCTTCTCATCCCTTTCAGCCAATGCTTTAAGATTTCCACAAGTCCATCCAATTGGGTTGTGATAAGAACTCAATTCATCCCATAGTCCCTTTAATTTGGTATAATAAGCTGACACCGATTGATTTCCTTGTCGATGCTCAACAATCTCTTGGCGAATCTGATATATTCGCACATCATTGTCTTGAGAAAATCGATCTCGTAGGTCGTTCCATACCTTTGTGGCAGATTCGGAGTATATGATACTTTCAGCAATAGCTGGATGTACTGAATTAAGCATCCAAGACAGCACCATATGATTACTTCGATCCCATATGGAATACTTCTCATCTTCTGCTTCTGGTGTTTCGATCTTTCCATCAATGAAGCCAATCTTATTCTTGGCAATTAAAGCAATTCTCATAGATCTACTACATTGTCCATAATTGTTTCCATCAAGTGGTTTAGAAATGAGGATTAAGCCGGGATGATCAGATTGTTGTAGAGCCATGAGATCCGATTGGGTAATTGTCGCTTCTATGGTATTTGTACTAGACATCGTTGCTCAGAATCGTGTCTATGATACCATGTGAAATATGAGAGAAAATATTTGTGGAGAAATAATTCTCTCAATATATTGATGTAATGTGTATAATGAATGGAGTTACAAGATATATGTATAGACTAATAACAATCTAATAAGGAAAATGAATATAAGAAAAAGAGTTCTACTTAGAATAGGAATATTATATATATGGTATCCTACTACATGGTATTCTACTGTAAATAGGATTCTAATAATACCCTCAAGCAAAACAAATTACATATACTATTTTTTAAAACATGTGCTTCTTCAAGAGCACAATGAAATATTATTTAGACTATTGCTCAATATTTTTTTAAAATATTAAAATAGTAATGTCATGCTATTCAAAAGCAAGTAATATTCTTCTAAAATATTAATATAATGTTATGCTACTTCAAGAGCAACAACAGATTATTATTTAGAAATATTAAATTATGTAAGCATTTACTCATCTGGAGCAAAAATATAATAGATGTTAGATTTTATACAATTATGCTTTTCAAGAATATTCCCAAAATGTTAATATAACGTTGTGCTTCTTCATGATCTACAATAGATTATTTAAAATATTATTTTATAAAGATTTACTATTCATAAACAATAGCTTAATATTAAATTTTAAAGATTTACGCTTTTCAGAAGCAAGTAATATTCTATTATAATATTAAGATAATGCAAAATTGTTCTTTTTTAGGAGCAATAACAAAATATTTATGAGAAAATTATTGATGAGTTCAAGTAAGGATTTGTCTGGAATCAATTATTTTGAAGGAAGATTTTTTGATCAAATTGTAAATATATTATTATATTCCACCAATATGACAAAAGCAAAAATTGGCTTCAAATTTCCACCAAAAGTACCGTTATTGTTGACTACCTTGAATGTATCCCTCGACAATATTACCCTTCATTTATTAGAGAATACAAATATTGGAAGCAAAGTAAAGGGTAGTTTGGTCATTTGAAGAGATATTTTACTGTTTGAAATTCTGCTTTTGCTGTTTCAAATCTGCATTTTCAGCACTCTGGCAGGTCCCACCGTACCAAATGGTCAACAACAATCTAGCAAAATTTTTAAAATCACGTTTCCAGACAGGCTCTAAATAAATATTAAAATTTTGACTTTAATGACATACACTTTTTGCTCTACCATTCTCGTCTAGTGGAAAAAATAATTAAATTCATTAAGTAGAGGAGATCAAATCCGTTCTTAACGGTGCTAGATTTATAACCACACATTATATTGAAATGTACAATACACAAACAATAAATTATTTTGAAAAATTCCCTACCTGACAACGTTGGACGGATAACGTCGTCTTCAAAATGTCATCTTCTTGTGTAAAACATTTCTTGAAAGTAAGTACCATGCATACGTCATGCACCCATATATAAATCCCATAATCTATTCTTAATTTTATCAAGCAAACGTATTCTAATTAATTATATTTCTTTCTTTAAAAAACATTTATCTCTGTCATGGCAGTCTACAAGTGCTTGTCGTCTTTACCCAGCCACCCTTCTAATTTTCATTCAGAAATTAATACAGATAATAGAGTTATTAGTCCATCTCTTGTTGCATGTAGAACTGCGTCTCAGAAATGGAGCATTCTTGAAGCAAATTCTTCAGCCCCTTCTAAACCCCATCAAATGATTCTGCATGGACACAGTATTAAGGTAATATATTTTCTAAACAATCAACTATTTCTTGATTTTCTTTTTTTTTTTTTATATATACAATATTGTGTCAATGTATATTAATACAAAGCAAAAAAAAACAGTCCAACTTGCAGGATAAATTTTTGAAGGAATATGAACAAAAAATGGAGGACGTCAGGGAATTACTGAACTCAGAGGAATTAGAAAATAAAATAGAAAGTCTAATGTTGGTGGATGCCATCCAGCGACTTGGTGTTGACTACCATTTTCAGGAAGAGATTGATGCAATTCTCCGGCGACATTACATGGCAGCCACTACTTATGTTGATGGATTCTCGTACTACACTCTTCATGATCTTTCGCTTCGCTTCCGACTCTCGAGACAACAGGGTTTATGCATCCCCGCAGGTTGTACTAAATTCTCTTTTTTTTTTTTTAGCTTCTTTTTACTTTTTAGTAATTACATAATCAAGATAATTTCGTGATACAGATATATTCGACAACATCAAGGGAAAAGATGGGACATTTGAAGGGAAATTGAAGCAAGATATTAGAGGATTGATGGAATTGTATGAAGCTGCGCAGCTAAGTTTAGAAGGAGAGGACATACTTGATGAAGCAGCAAAATTTAGTAGCCAAATTGTTGGTAACAGATTGAAGCATCCTTATCACAAGAGCATTGCAAGATTTACTGCAAAGAACTATATTAGAGATTTACAAAACAAAAACGGATGGGAGAAAACATTGAAAGAGCTCGCAAAAATGGATTATTACGTGGCACAGACCATACACCGACACGAAGTGTCCCAAATTTCTATGTAAGAAGACAATAACACGTTTATGAAATTTTATTGACTATATTGATGAAAAGACATTCCACTAAAATTGGAATCCATTGTAATTTTAGGTGGTGGAAAAACCTTGGCTTGGCAGAAGAGTTTAAGCAGGCTAGGAACCAACCCTTAAAATGGTATACATGGTCCATGGCCACCTTAAGTGATCCAAGCATGTCGGAGCAAAGGCTTGACCTCACCAAATCCATCACATTTATTTACATAATAGATGATATTTTTGATCTTTATGGGACACCAAAAGAACTTATTGTCTTTACTGAAGCTATAAAAAGGTATAAAACATACTGGTCATTTCCATTTCGCGTTATAGTAGAAGAACAAGTCCAATCCAATGTACACCAAACTGGCATCATGCTTATAAGTGTGGATGCAGCGTAAGTTTTATCTATGTCAATTGGTGATATAAAATATAAATTTTTATAAATTGCGTATAGGTGGGACTATGCGGCCATTGACATGTTACCAAAATCTTGGAAGATGTGTTACAAGGCCCTTCTCGACACCACAAACGAGATAGGCTCCAAGATCTACAAAAAGTACGGATATAATCCAATCAACTCACTAAAATCAACTGTAAGATTGATGGTCTTTTCTATATATGAACACCTAGTATATATATCTTTGTACAACATGCACAGATGAGATTAATGGCATCCGTCATTGTTGCAGTGGGCAAGTTTGTGCGATGCATTCCTAGTAGAAGCCAAATGGTTTGGATCTGGGCATTTGCCAATAGCCAATGAATACCTGGAAAATGGGAAGATGAGTTCAGGAGTACATGTGGTGCTTGTCCAGCTGTTCTTTCTTTTGGGCATCAATGAAAAAACGGGAGGCGCTTGCCGAGTGGATGATATATCAGAACTAATATCCTCTGTGGCTGTTATTCTTCGTCTCTGGGATGACTTCGGAATTGCCAAGGTAATGAAATACTAAAATTTTATGCTATAACTTGATATCTATTTTCCACCTTAAGCTTTTAGACAAGAGGATCATCTAGGATTTTCAAAATTATGATTGATACTTCCAATTGACATCCACTAATAATTTGTTTGGGATCATCAAATTAATGAAAGGATGAGCAGCAAGATGGAAATGATGGTTCTTACATAGACTGCTACATGAAAGAGAATCCTGGCTCAACAATTGAGATTGCTCGAGAGCATGTTGTTGATATGATATCGAGTGAATGGAAGCGTCTTAACAAGGAGTGTTTTCGTTTAAATCAAAATTCGTCAATTTCATCTTTCACAAAAGCTGCTCTTAATCTTGCAAAAATGGTTCCTCTAATGTACAGTTATGATGACAATCAACGGCTCCCAGTCCTTGAAGAGTACATCAACTCCACACTCTTTGAAGAAATTAATGTTGATTGAAAATGTAAGTACAAATAAAAATAAAGAAACACTGTACATTGTGTCTGGTCAATAATACGATGAACTCTAATTCGCATTTTTTTACATTAGCTCACAACAGAAAACACACAATTATATAAATTCGAGTGGAAGAATTGAAATATGAAGGATTATGAATGTAGAATGTTAGAGTTGAGAAAATAATAATTTATTATAATATTTGTAACAAAAAAAAAAAAAATGCAAGATTAAGGTTGTGGTGTAGTGGTTAAACTTTGTAATTTAACAATTCTAACTCGAGTTTGAATCCAATTAAGTTCATTCGTAGGAAAAATTGTGCTTTGGAGTTTTATTTATAATTTAAAAAAAAAATCTTGAGGGGTGGAGCAGGTTGGCCCCGAGCCGCCTCTATTACCCAAATAATCGGGAGACGGGGCATGGCTGATCCAAGGCAGTAGGTTAAATTGCCATCCATAACCTTAGACGTGTATTCTTTTGCATGTCAATCTTTAGAACAACAATATTAGAAGATTCTCTCATACCTTGGCTATTAGCAATTTTTAACGTCAGCAAATATACTCACATACAATAAGATTATTTATTTGCAAAGTTTACAGTTCTCATTTATCCAAACATGTCGCTGCAAACAAGAAAATTGCACCGATGATTCATAATCTATTTTTTGAAAGCAATATGATCTCAAACCTTTAAAAATTATCAATTTAATTTAGGGACGACAAAAAACCTCATTCCCAACCTGCCCCGTCTTGCCCCCATCCCGTTAGGTAATCGGTACAGAGACGATGATCATAGTTCCTGCTTCAAATTCCTCAAACTCATCACAAATCTTTTTATTTTATTTTAGTTTATTTTTATATTTTAAAATTTAAATCGTATTTAAAAAAATATAAAAAAATAAAAAAGTAATTAATTAATTAAACTTGGTGGTAAATGGTGATTTTTCAATCCCCACCCGCCACGCCTCTCAAATATCCTCAACATGGCAGGGATAGTAATGGCCTTTCCGTCTCGTTGCCATCCCTAATTTGATTTAAATACTAGCATTATAGTTACATAATCATTTTTTTATGACAGGGATGGTGTAAGAAAATTAATCTAAGTGAAAGTGAGAATTAGTTAAAATTAAAACATTTCCCCATAAATTATCGTCAACCGGTCTTTTTGCCTTATTATTATTATTATTATTATTATTATTATTATTATTATTTTGGTTATTTATATTGATGTGAAATACTAACTACATATTACTATGTTGTTGTAGAGTTTTTGTCCTTGATATCCTCATCATTGAAACATTGAACTAACAAGTCATTTCAATATATTTTCAGTGCCAAGTTGTCGTAGTCTTTTGTTCCTTTTCAAAATCAACTGAATTTTTTCTCCCTAAATATTTAGTGGGGTGTCGAATGCCTCCTCTTATTATGATTTATCTACTATAGTGGTAAAATCTCAAATTAAGTAAGAATAAAACTACGAACTCGTGTTATTTCTTTTAGCAAGGTTGATATTTTAAAATGGATTGTAAAATACCAAAAAAAAAAAAAAAATAATAATAATAGTAATAATAACAACAACAATAATAATAAACGATCAGAAGTGAGTTCTACAATAATACACGAGGGAAATAAAGTAGCGGAGTAACCCACGATAAACATGGCTCACTTATTCACCGACCATAATTTATCATACCATGGTTCAAGCTTAACCTAGAAACACACGTATATATACATGTCTCTATCTCCCGCGAAGCTATCAGCAAACCCACACATACACTTCACTCTCTGAAACCCAATAATTTGTCTTTTTCAGTTGCTTTTAGAAATTAATTCATATTAACAAAAAAATAGTAATCAGAAGAAAGTTGTAAACAGAAGAAGATCAAGAAGAAAGAAATGAAGGTATTTAACTTAAAAAACCTTCGAACTAAGAACCATAGTCCCACCAGTGGGAACTATTGTCCTCACACGTTGGGACTCATCCCAACCGGTGGGCATATAGTCCCAATGAATATGTCCCCACAGTGGACACCATCGTCCTAACCAGTGATAACACGGTGTCCACTGGTGGGAACCTTAAACGAGGTTTTGTTTTTGCTCGCTTTAATGCTGCTAATTATTGTAGATAATAAGGATTAATACCTGCAACCAAGGTTAAGTTGAGTGGAGTTAGGGCCACAAATAAATATCTCATCATTTTACAACACTCCTCATTTGATGTCTATTTGTACAATAATTACCTCGTTTAAAATATTGTTTGACAAACCTAGTGGGACAAAATATCAAACGAAGAGAAAAAGGAGAAAAAAAGAGAACTGTTAATTTTAAAAATTTTGGAGTATTAGGAAATTGATGCGGCATTAAAACCTTGCCATGAAAACCCGGTGGGACTAAACTTGAAATAAAGAAAAGACTCCCCGTGATGTTAATCACCAAAGACCATTGAGTCGACACATCCCAATCTCATGCACCAATTACTTGAATGGATTTTTTTTTTTTAAGATACGCATTTAAGTTCAGCTTCTTGGACAATTCCCATAAAAGTCATAAAACCCCCAAATAACATCTCCTAAACTGTTGCGTATCACACCTCCCCCAACTGCCAGACCACAATTTTTTAGCGCACCATCTGTACATGTGTTTAATTTGATATACCCGTCATTCGGTTTCATCCAAGTAACAGCCACATGGCGTGGCATTCTCTTCCTACCAGCTTGAATAAGAATAGCAGCTTTCAAAAGGGACTCCCCCAGATAATGGGTCCTTTTGATGATTCTAGTTGCATTCGTTCTCACACCATAGTGTTTAGAGTTGTTTCTATCATTCCAAAGGAACCACAAAATAAACAAAGGCAAAGCAGCAACTAATTGCGTTCCATGCCGAGCTTGTTTATTGAAAATCCAAAACATAAACATAGCTATACGATGTGTGCACTCCTTAAAAGATATACCCAATCTTAAGAAAAGATGTTCCCAAACAACTTTAGCACATTTACCATTCAAAAAACATGGTTAATGGTTTCCTCATCATCACAGCATTGGCATTTAGACGCCAATTGTATACAAAATTTTTTTTGAATAACATCATCAACCGAAACCCAATTATGCCAAAGTCTCTATACAAACATAGAAATCTTGGAAGGATGCTTTTGTACCACATGAATTTAAAAGAGAGCTGAGTAGAATTTTTTGACAAAATAATTATATACAAGACGAGACAAAAAACTTACTAGAGTTATCCAGCTTCCAAAACAATTTATGTACTTGGTTGGATAAAGGATGTCCTTGATTTCACCCACCAACTCGCGAGGCAGAACGCTGGATAGTTTATCACATCTCCTGCTGCTATTTCCTCTAATAGGCTGCTGAGGTATCAAAGAGTGAATAGCTCCTGATTTAAGCCAATGATCAAACCAAAAATCCATTTTGCCTTCTCCTATTTTGCATGCTAGATGGGGATCCACCAGTTGCCTAGCGTGAAGCATTCTTCTCTATAATGGAGAGTCTTGAGACCTTTAAGTAATAAGTTTGGCATGAATAGTTCTACAGTATTTTACTTTCACAACCCAACTCCATAATGATTCATGTTTTCCAAACTTCCACCATAATTTACAATCGAAGGCCAAGCTCATATCTTTGAACGACCTACAACCAATTCCACCTTCAATATAGGGAAATCAAATCTTCTCCCAAGCCGCCCAACATATTGTTTTGTATGACTAGTATCCCCCCAAATATAAGCATTGGACACTCTTGAAAGTCTACTCAAAACACCAATAGGGAGATCCATAACTTGTAAGAGGGGCAAAGGGGTGGAATTCAAGACACGCTTTAATAGAACAAACCTCCCTCCAAGAGACAAGAATTTATGTTCCTACCCAAGAAGCCTAATTTTAATTTTGTTCACCAAATCTTCAAACGAAACAAATTTTTTCCGACCTTTGCAAAGAGGCACTCCTAGGTAAGTTATAGAAGGGCTTGACACTGAAAACTTGTTATGGCCTCCACCACACCTTTATATTTGTCTTTGGTCATTGTGAATGAGCTTTTACTGTAATTGATAGCCTGACCTGAGCCATTGTTATAAAAACTGATGAACTCCATAACTTTAGTAAGAGAATTCCTTTGACCACTAGTAAAGATGATCATATCGTCTTCAATTTGTAAGATATTTTAATGCTCCAATTGCACTTAACTATGGTATTTCAGATCTAATTTTTTTTTCTCCATCTTCAAGTAGGCGAATGGATCTTTTTTCACATCAAGTGATCAAACGACCATAGGCGATGCCAAAAGATGTGCTTTATTTATATAAAAATACTTTAATACTTTACATGTATATGAAGATTTATGAACAAAATACTTATTGAAAATCTTCAATTTGCAATCGAAGACATAATTTGTTTTTTCCTAAATCTTTCATCTCAAATTCATTTTTCAAATAATCAGCAGTTTTGTTGAGCTCTTCAGGAGTTCCTATAAGATTTAAATCATCAACATAAACTGCCACAATTACGAATCAAATATCTATTTTCTTTGTGAAAACACATGGGCATACATCATTGATTTTATAACATTCTTTCAACAAATATTCGCTAACATGATTATACCACATTCATTCGGATTTTTTAATTCATGTAATGATCTTTACAATTTAATTGATAATATAGTTTTGGAAAAGAATAATTTAGTTCTGGCATTTTACTATCAAGTGAACCATACAGATATGTAGTTACTACAACCACAAGGCACATATCGAGCATTTGTGACACCGTTAAACTTATTAAAAATTTAAATGTGATGGTGTCCATTATAGGAGCATTTGTTTTCTCATAATCCATCTCAAGTCTTTGTGAGAAGCCTTAGGCTACAAGTCGGATTTTGTATCTTGTGATTTCATTGTTTTCATTTCTCTTCCTTACATAGATCCATCTATATTATACAGGAATTACTTTTCAGGAGTTCGAACTACAAGTCCAAACACTTTACATTTTTCTAAGAAATTCACTCTGCTTGTGTGGCTTCTTTCTATTTTGGTAAATTATTTCTATTTTGACAATCTTTAATAGATTGTGGTTTAGGATGCTCATTTTCTATGATATCAAGTGTCACATTAAATGCGAATATATTGTCTATTACAATATTATTTCGACCCCATAATTTATTAGATAACAAGTAATTTATTAAAATCCCATTTTTTTTTCAAATACTTGTGGTTGAATCAATATTTGATTGATCAATATTTTCTACCATTATTTTATTGAAAGTTGTTAGTTGTGTTTTCGCTTGTATCTTTTTCGTTTGATGTAAAGAGTCTTTAGTACCAACTAGTCGACCGACCATGCTTATGGCGTAGTCTTATAGGGACATCAATTTTTGTCGGAGTGTTGTGTACTGGTACATATGACTTTGTCACTTTTCTTATGCAACGAATACATTTGGTAATTGGTTTGCAACTATTTGCAAGTGAATGATTTTTTCAACCTCTTACTCATATTGATTACTACGGAGATCAAAATGAGATATACTTATTTCATTCCAAGAAATTTTACCTTTTCTTTAGGATGTAGTTTTCCCTTCCTCCAAAGTTGGGAAAGTGATTTCATCAAAAAGTCAATATGCAAAACGTGCAGTAAATAAATCACATGTTAAAGATTCACGATACCTAATAACGGATGTTGAATAAAAACCAACATAAATTCTAAATCTTCGTTGGGAACCCATTTTGGAATGTTTGTGGTGGTGAAATTGGGGCTTGGACTGCACAATCGAAAACTTGTAGATGAGAAATATTAGGTTCGTGGCTAAATACAAGTTGTAAAGTGAATATTCATAATAAGCAGTTGGTCTTATTCAAACCAATGATGCAGTACGTAATATAGCATGACCCAAACAAAAGCTGGTAGTTTTGTTTTTATAAGTAATGGCCTAGCAATCAATTGAACGTCTCTGCGAAACTATGTTGTGTGTGGACATGGGAAACTGAATGTATTATTTCTCCATTAAAAACAATTGCATTACATGAAAAAAATAATTTATTGATGAGTTTACGTAAATAAGTATCAAAAGTGAGGATGCTTTTTATGATTTTTTAGATTTTAAACTCTATAATTCTCAAACACCTTATAATAATTTATTAAATTTTTAAATATTTATCTCACAATTTTTATAATATTCAAATATTTTTTGCTCTTGTACCATTCTGATAGACGGCCAATTTTATTAAATAACCAAGATTGAGACATGAATCTTAATCCAAGGAATCATGAGGTGTAAATATGATTGAAAGACTATATTTTAATTCTGAAAGTAATTTTTAATTTAATTAAAATTTAAATTGACATTTTATGATAAAAAAATTAATAAGGGACACGAATGGAGGAAAAGTTTTGTTCATCCATTGGTGCTAGATATTTGTCTAATGAGGGACCCAATCTTAAGTGGTAGCAATTGATTTGATATTAATTGTGAATCTATTTTGTGGAAGCAAGAGGAAAATTATTATCTCCACAAAAAATTGTTAGAATAGTACGAATTAAAAAATTAATTTGATATAAAGGCTATATATGTGTGCCAGTTTGATTTTGTTAAAAATTATATGTTTTTGTAAATTTTAATAAAAATTGATAAAATGTATAGTTGAAAAATTGATAAAAATTATGGATCATATTACACTAATGGTCCTCATTCTTTCAGGTTTGTAACGATTTCATCCCCATTCTTTTTTTTTTAGCAGATATCATCCTCATTCTTCCATTTATACTCATATATGGTCCCCAAATCACAATTTTTCACTATTCTCACAATTCTTGGATAATTTTGCCCTTTGACTTAAATAAATTAAAATGATAAGAAAAAAAATACAATGAAAGTATTGCAATTGGGCCCTTAACCTTTTAGGTAATGACAAGTTATAAAATAATTGAAAGAGATGAATATTTATTTATGGATTGTACAGAAAGGAATAGTTCAAAATTTGGGCGGTTCCTTACCTTCGTGGTCCTAGCCATTGCAGTGGGTGCTGGTGTTGCTGGTTACGTATTCTACAAATATAGACTTCGGGCAAGTCTTGCAAATATTGACTGGTTTCATTCATTTTTTGTACTTTTTATCTCTGTCCATCTGATTGTTTTGTAATTTGCAGTCTTATATGGACTCGGAGATCATGGCTATCATGTCACAGTATATGCCACTTGACAGCCACCAGAATCAGGTTGTCCATCACCAAGAAACTGAGCCGCTAAGACAAAGTTCATCTTCGGTTTAAGGTTTACCCGACTAGAAGCCGAAGCAGTACTCTTCTATTTTTGATGGTTAGCGCAAAGATGTGACTTGGGAGATCAATTACCTATTTGTGAATTGCTTTTGATGGTACCCATATATACATCTCACACAGAAAATTTTTCTTTCCTTTTGGTTGTGTATATAAAATGAGGGTACAATAAGTAAGATAGCATTCAGTGCTCCATGGAAGGTTTAAAATTGTTAGAATATAATATATATGTTAGAATATAAAATATATATATTAGAATATTTGTTTACCTAATATAGATTAGGGTTTTCATCACTATAAAAACCCTATTGTAATTGTATTTTAATTATGCCGTTTTGCTTAATACAATTGGTTCTCCTTTTATTTCTTCACATGGTATCAGAGCCATAGATATCACGGCATATTTCTTCAATGAAAAGCTTTGTTCGTCCATAGGGATTCGTAGCAGATATAGGAAATTCCTCTGTGCATGGCACCACTTTTGGCCAACCATAAACTGTTGCTGATGAAGAAAATACAAGTTTTTTACATCCATGTGCAGCCATAACTTCTAGAAGAACAATTGTTCCAATGAGGTTATTATTATAATACAGCAAAGGAACAGCAGCAGGTCCGGCCATCTTTATAAAACAGCAACAGCAGCGCAGACTCTCTTCCGGCAGTAGCAGGTCCGGCAACAGTTCATTGAAGTATAGGCAGTAGCAGTGTTGATTTTGTCGTAGGGTCCCAACCCTCCATCTTTTAGGCTGCGATTATCTTCTTCCGGTCTGGGGGTTTATGTTCCTTCCAAATCAGGGAACTGGACCAAGTTCAGGGAAGGTAACAACTGGACCAAATCAGGGAAGGTAACAACCATTATTGTTTTTGGGGTGAGATAGAAGGGGCTGAGGAATTGTTTGGTCATTTGTTATTGGTTTTTCTTGCATAATAGATTTGTTTGGTCGTTTCTCTTATTTGTAATAATGACAACTGAAAGGGATGATTCCCTTCAATCTATTAGTGTACGATTAATTGGTCAGAATTATTCATATTGGAGTACCGTGATGAAAAATTTTCTCAAGGGTAAAAAATTATGGGGTTATGTTATTGGAACTATTATGATACCTAAGAGTACTAGTGATAATTATACTATTGACGTTGATGTTTGGGAGTCAAACAATGCAAAAATTCTTGGATTCACAATTCTGTCGATCATTCCATTGGTGCACAATTGGCAAAATATGAAACTGCTAAGGAAGTCTGGGATCATTTGCAGAAGTTATACACTAAGTCTAACTTTGCAAAACGATTTCAGTTGGAGATTGATATACGAGCCTTACAACAGAAAAATATGGGTATTCTGGAATTTTATACTGCTATGACATCGATTTGGGATGAGTTGGCTCTTACAGAATCGGCAGGACTGAAAGCATGTGAGGATTATATTATTTATAGAGAGGAGCAACGATTGGTTCAATTTTTTTATGGCACTTCGTAATTCTTTTGAGGGCCTTAGAGGCTCTATCTTGCATCGTTCTCCTCTTCCTTCTGTTGATTCAGTGGTTAGTGAACTTGTGGCTGAGGAAACACGTTTGAAATCCCTAACAGGTGAGGCATCCCTTCCTACTTCTAGTACTTCTGTTTGGGCTGTCCCTTCTCGACCATCTACACAGAATCAGAACAGAGGTTATGTGTGAGTTGCTAGTGATGAGTGTAGCTTTTGCAAAAAAAAGGGACATTGGAAGGCTCAATGTCCTAAAAAGCTACAATATTTACAGAGTCAACAGCAATCGCAACATCGATTTTATCGTCCCAATGCTAACACAGTAGCAGCCATGACACCTTATGACTCACCTACTCTTGGAGCACCTCCCTCGAATTCCCAGCTCACTACTCTAGCTGAGCAGTTTCAGAAGTTTCTTGCCACTCAACCTCATGCTATGTCAGCCTCTACTCATGCAGGTATGTCGTCCCAGAACCCCTCAGGTATTTCTTCCTCGTGGATCTTTGACTCAGGTGCCTCTAAACACATGTCTTCTGACTCCTCACTGTTTGATTCCTTACGCCCTTCTAATTCGTCTGTGTCTATTATGACTGCTGATGGCACTCCACTGCCTTTGGTAGGGGTTGGTTCTGTTCACACATCCAATTTATCACTCTCAGATGTCTATTGTGTTCCAGCTCTTTCTTTGAATCTTATATCTATTGGTCAGTTATGTGACTCTGGATACTTAGTTCAATTTTCTTCTACTGCTTGTCATGTGCAGGATCCTCAATCTCAGAAGCTGATTGGGATAGGCCATAGAAAAGGAGGTTTATATGTTTTGGACAATCTGCAACCACCGCATGCTGCAGCCTCTAGTGTTGATTTGTCGTCTTTTTCTTTGAATTCTTGTTCTTCTAGTTTCTATTTGTGGCATTCTCGCCTTGGACATGTTTCTGCTAGCCGTTTAAAATTTTCAGTTTCTAAAGGTCAATTGGGCGATTTGCGAACTCATGATATCTCTGATTGTAGTGGTTGCAAATTAGCTAAATTTTCTACTTTACCTTTTCCTCGAAGTATTTCTCGTTCTATTGCACCATTTGATCTTGTTCATTCTGATGTGTGGGGACCTGCTCCTATTGCTACAAAAGGAGGGTCTAGATATTATGTCTCGTTTATTGATGATTATAGTCGTTATTGTTGGGTTTATCTTATGAAACGACATTCTGATTTTCTTTCCATTTATCTTTCTTTTAGAGCACTTGTTAAAACTCAACATTCTGCTGTTATTAAATGCTTCAGATGTGACTTGGGTGGAGAGTATACCTCTACTGACTTTTCTACATTGCTTGCTTCTGATGGCACAATTCATCAATCCTCATGTACTGACACCCCACAACAAAATGGTATTGCCGAACGTAAGCATAGACACATTATTGAAACTGCTCGTTCTCTACTTTTATCTACCAAAGTTCCTAGTGAATTTTGGGGAGAAGCAGTTTTAACTGCTGTCCACTTAATTAATAAAATTCCGTCCTCTTCCACTTCGGGTTTGTCACCTTCTGAAACACTATTTGGACATCCTCCTGATTATTCTCTTCTAAGAGTTTTTGGGTGCACATGTTTTGTCTTTCGTCCTCAAGTAGAACGTAGTAAGTTGACTTCACGTTCTGCTATTTGTGTCTTTTTAGGATATGGGGAGGGACAAAAAGGTTGTCGCTGTTTTGATCCTATTAATAAAAAGCTATATGTTTCCCGCCAAGTTGTATTTCTTGAGCATATTCCATTCTTTTCTATTTCTGATAATACTCATACCATGACTAGGGCTGATCTCATTCATATTGATCCCTTTTCTGATAGTACCGATAGCTCACATTCCCTTACCCCACTTGTTGTTGATCCTTCTCCCACTACAGGTACGTATGTGCCGACTCATAATGATCCTTCTCCTTCTATGGCCACCCAAGCACCATCTGAGATTGTTGATCAACCTCCTTCTCCTCGATATCCTCCACGTATTCGTAAGTCTACTCAGTTACCTGATTTTGCTTATTCTTGTTATTCAGAATCTTTCTGCTGTTTCTTAACATCTATTCACAAGCTTTCTGAACCTTCTTCCTATAAAGAAGCTATTCTAGATCCTCTTTGGAAACAGGCTATGGCTGATGAACTCTCTGCTTTACATAAGACAGACACTTGGGATCTAGTTTCATTACCTCAGGGTAAACATGCCATTGGTTCCCGTTGGGTCTATAAAATCAAAACCAAATCTGATGGTTCGATTGAGCGCTACAAGGCTAGGTTGGTTGCTAAGGGGTTTAGTCAACAGTATGGTTTGGATTATGAAGAGACTTTTGCTCCTGTTGCAAAGATGACTACTGTTCGTACACTTATTGCAGTTGCTTCTGTTTTCCGATGGAATCTCTCTCAGTTGGATGTTAAAAATGCATTCCTAAATGGAACCCTTCAGGAGGACGTCTATATGGTTCCTCCTCCTGGTGTTTCTCATCGTCCTGGATATGTCTGCAAACTTAAGAAAGCACTTTATGGTCTCAAACAGGCACCTCGCGCTTGGTTTGAAAAATTTTCTACTGTTGTTGCATCTCTTGGCTTTACATCCAGCCATCATGATTCTGCTTTGTTTTCTAGATGTACCTCCTCTGGTCGTATTTTACTCCTTTTATATGTTGATGACATGATTATCACTGGTGATGATGTTAATGGTATTGCTGCCTTAAAATCTGATTTGGCTCGTCGTTTTGAAATGAAGGATTTAGGTCATTTATCTTATTTTTTGGGGATCGAGGTTTGTTCTTCTCCTAGAGGTTATCTTCTCACTCAGTCTAAGTATGCAACTGATGTTATTGAGCGTGCTCGTCTCACTGATACTAAGACTGCTGATACTCCTCTTGAAACCAATGTTCGTTATTCACCTTCTGACGGTATCCCTTTACCTGATCCCAATCTGTATCGTACTATCGTTGGCAGTCTCGTCTATCTCACCATCATCCGTCCCGATATTGCTTATGCTGTTCACATTGTTAGTCAGTTTGTCTCTGTTCCGACTACTGTTCACTGGGGAGCTGTTGTTCGTATTCTGCGCTATCTTCGTGGTACTTGTTTTCAGAGTCTCTTATTTCCATCGACTTCTTCCTTGGAGCTCCGCGCTTACTCTGATGCTGATTGGGCTAGTAACCCAACTGATCGCAAGTCCACTACTGGTTTTTGTCTATTTTTGGGCGACTCACTTATCTCTTGGAAGAGTAAGAAGCAGAATGTGGTTTCTCGTTCTTCTACTGAAGCAGAGTATCGTGCTATGGCGTCTACCACTACTGAGATTGTGTGGTTGCGTTGGTTACTTGCTGACATGGGTGTTTCTCTTTCCTCTCCGACTCCTATGTATTGTGATAATAAGAGTGCTATTTCGATTTCTCACAACTCTGTGTTCCATGAGCGCACAAAGCATATTGAGATTGATTGTCACCTGATTCGCCACCATCTTCAGCATGGCACTATTTCTTTACCTTTTGTTTTTTCTTCGTTGCAGCTTGCTGACTTTTTTACAAAGTCACATCCGGTACATCGTTTTTGTTTCTTACTTGACAAACTCTCGCTGCTTATTGCTGTAGCATCGTGAGTTTGAGGCGGGATGTTAGAATATAATATATATGTTAGAATATAAAATATATATATTAGAATATTTGTTTACCTAATATAGATTAGGGTTTTCATCACTATAAAAACCCTATTGTAATTGTATTTTAATTATGCCGTTTTGCTTAATACAATTGGTTCTCTTTTTATTTCTTCACAAAAATAAGGTGCTGATTATGGACTTAGATGATTTTCATCCTGTTCAATTTTAGATTATTCGAATCAACTGATAATGAAGTCTTCAGCTGATATCTGCTAAAAAAAAGAATGGGGATGAAATCGTTACAAACCTGAAAGAATGGGAACTATTAGTGTAATTAACCCTATAAAATGTATGACTAAAATTAGTAGTTGACTTTAACTGCAACTTTTTAGTAAAAAATTTAACAAAATCAAGTGTCCTATATAATGTAATAAAATTACAAACAAGGCTAAAAAAGATAAATATATTGAATGATCACGGTAAAATCTACAAATTATGAGCCTTCTTTACAACTTACAAGTATATATTCTTGTCAATTTAAAAGTCAAATTTAGGGCTTGTTCGGTTTGAGTGAGATTTTTGACTTTTTAAAATTTTTGAATGTGAAATGACTATTTTGTCCTTAATTAACACAATTCCATTTTAATATAAGGACAATATAATCATTTCACCTTCAACAACTTTGAAATGTCAAAAATCTCAAACCCAAATAATCTATTTTTTGGGCCAAAAACTCAAACAAGTGGTAAGTTGTGAATCCTACGAAATTTATATAAAAAAAATATATTTAATGACTAGTTTAAATTATAGTTTAAACTAAGGCAAACAGACACTTATTTTGAATAAGCATGACCGAGTTCTTATAGTTAAGTAGGATAATTAATTGGATTAATATAAATGAAAGAAAGAAATCTTTAATATCTAATTAAAAATAAATTTAGGTATGATAACACATGCTACTAAAAGTAGCAGCAATAGCTTTCAGAAATGACCACAACCTCCAATGTCAAAAAAAAAAAAAAAATCGAGACACACGTTTAATTTGTTTCCTTGATAGGATAAGAAGTTCAACACATTATCTTGACGGTGCTAGATTTATAACCACACATTGAAACATATGATACACAGAGTAAAAAACAATCAATTATTCTTCAAGAATGCCCTACCTGAACGACATTAAACGTCGTCATCATAAGTGGAATATGTCATATTCTTGTGTAAAACGTTGGAGGAATTAGTGCATTTAATTTCTTGAAACTAAGTACCATTCATATGTCATGCAAGGTGCACCCCTATATAAATCCCATAATCTATTCTTAATTTTATCAAACAAACATCTATTAATTAAGCATATTTCTCTCTCTGAAAAATCATTACTCTCTGTCATGGCAGTCTACAATAGCTCGTCTTCTTTAACCTGCCCCCCTTCTAATATTCATATAGAAATTAATGCAGAAAATGGAGATATTACACCATCTCTTGTTGCATGTAGAACTGCCTCTCAGAAATGGAGCATTATTGAAGCAACGTCTTCAGATCCCTCCAAACCCCATCAAATGATTCTGAATGGACACAGTAGTAAGGTTACATATTTTTCTAAACATTAAACTATTTGTTGATTTTTTTTTTTATTCACTATTGTGTTTGTTGGCATGTGATCCCAAGTAAACTCTGAGATGTGATGATTCATCGGATCTATTATATTTTCGTAGGTTAGTCCACTCCAAATTGTGTTAGTCCAAAAGATTTATTCGGCCATTTGATGGATTTAACATACTTTTGGACCATTGCTCAATTTTTTTCACATGTTTAAAGGTTTGGCAGCTAGGTTTAGAATATAATATTATATATATATATGGGTTAGCAGCTATTAGTCACCACACGCGCATTCCCATTCTGGTTGTTTTCGGCAGAGAACTTTCAAAGCAGCAAACCACCATTTTTGAACCTCTCTATTCTTAGTGAATTTTCAGCCATTATTGTTGGTGAATATATTATTCAGCCGCTGCCTTCCTTCTCTTTGTGAACCGGTGTCTTCATCTCCTTCATTGTAATGTTACCTATGTGGAGTTGGACAATTTAATCTAAGCCTTGTATTGTTCTTGCAATATAATATCGATCTGGTGAATTATTTTCCCAACAGTGTCAATGTATATTATACAAAGTAAAATAACAGTTCAACTTGCAGGATGAATTGTTAAACGAATATGAACAAAAACTGGAGGATGTCAGGGAATTACTGAATTCAGAGGAATTACAAAATCCAATAGAAAGTTTAATGTTGGTGGATGCCATCCAGCGACTCGATGTTGACTATCATTTTCAGGAAGAAATTGAAGCAATTCTTCGGCGACATTACGTGGCAGCCACCACTTGTGTTGATGGATACACGTACTACACTCTTCATAATCTCTCTCTTTTCTTCCGACTCTTGAGACAACATGGTTTTTGCATCCCTGCAGGTTGAACTAAATTTTCTCTATTTTTATTTTTATTTTTATTTTTGTAGCTTGTTCTTACTTTTTACTAATTAAGGTAATTTCGTGACACAGATATATTCAACAACTTCAAGGGCAAAGATGGGACATTTGAAGGGAAATTGAAGCAAGATATTAGAGGATTGATGGAATTGTATGAAGCTGCACAGCTAGGTGTAGAAGGAGAGGACATACTTGATGAAGCAGCAAAATTTAGTGGCCAAATTGTTGGTAACAGATTGAAGCATCCTTATCACAAGAGCATTGCAAGATTTTCTGCGAAGAAGTATATTAGCGATTTACAAAACAAAAACGGATGGGAAAAAACATTGAAAGAGCTCGCAAAAATGGATTATTACGTGGCAAAGACCGCACACCAACAGGAACTGACCCAAATTTCTATGTAAGAAGACCATAACACGTGTATGAAATTTTCTTGACTATTTTGATGAAAAGACATTCCACTAAAATTGGAATCCTTTCTAATTTTAGGTGGTGGAAAGACCTTGGCTTGGCGGAGGAGTTTAAACAGGCTAGGAACCAACCGTTAAAATGGTATACTTGGTCCATGGCCTCCCTAAGTGATCCAAGCATGTCGGAGCAAAGGCTTGAGCTTACCAAATCTATCACATTTGTATACATAATAGATGATATTTTTGATCTTTATGGAACACCAGAAGAACTTAGTGCCTTTACTCAAGCTGTAAAGAGGTATGATGATACATGTTGGTCATTTTCTATTTGCATTTTAGTAGGAGAAATGGTCAAGTCCAATGTACCAAACATGCATAATGTTTAAAAGTGTAGAGACGGCGTGAGTTTTATCTAGAATATCTATTGGCGATTTAAATATTTATAAATTTCGTATAGGTGGGACTATGCAGCCACTGACATGTTACCAAAATCCTGGAAGATGTGTTACAAGGCTCTTCTCGACACCACAAACGAGATAAGTTCCAAGATCTACGAAAAGTACGGATATAATCCAATCAATTCACTAAAATCAACGGTAAGATTGATAGGCTTTTCTGTATATGAACACCTAGTATATTAGTGTACGACATACACATATGAGATTAATGTCATCCGTCATTGTTGTAGTGGGCAAGTTTGTGCGAAGCATTCCTAGTAGAAGCCAAATGGTTTCAAATTGGGCACTTGCCAATATCCAATGAATACCTGGAAAATGGAAAGGTGAGTTCAGGAGTACATGTGGTGCTTGTCCACCTCTTCTTTCTTTTGGGCATCAATGGAAAAATGGGAGGCGCCTTCCAAGTGGATGATATATCAGAACTCATGTCCTCTGTGGCTGTTATTCTTCGTCTCTGGGATGACTTTGGAAGTGCCAAGGTAAAATTTTATGCTATAACTTGATATCCATTTTGCACCTTAAGCTTTTTAGACAAGAGGATCATCTAGGATTTTCAAAATTATGATTGATATTCCAACTGACATCCGCTATTACTTTTTTGTGGGATCATCAAATTAATGAAAGGATGAGCAGCAAGATGGAAATGATGGTTCTTACATAGAGTGCTACATGAAAGAGAATCCAGGCTCAACAATTGAGATTGCACGAGAGCATGTTGTTGATATGATATCAAGTGAATGGAAGCGTCTTAACAAGGAGTGTTTTCGTTTAAATCAAAATTCGTCAATGTCATCTTTCACAAAAGCTTCTCTTAATCTTGCACGAATGGTTCCTCTAATGTACAGTTATGATGATAATCAACAGCTCCCAGTCCTTGAAGAGTACGTCAACTCCTCACTCTTTCATGACACTTTTTTGGAGCATCATCCAATATTAGATCAAGAATAGCGAGCTGATCAAGAATGCCAGAATCTGTGGGTCCTAGTGTCTTGCCTTTCTCTACATTAAGAAATCATTATTTATGGAAGATGTAAGTAGAAATAAAATAAAGCAACACAGTACACTGTGTGTCTGGTCAATAATCCGATTGATTCTAATTTGCATTTTTTTTATGTTAGTCCACAAACGCAAAGTTTATGACAAACATTATCTGACAAAACAATGAAAAAAAATTACAAGTAGGTCATTTGTTACCACTTCTCATCTTATTTGGAAGGTTGGTCTAATTTTCATATGTCATCAATTATTAAATACGTAGTTGATTGATAAAGTAAATTAAGGCCAAAATTTTGAGTGCCTACTAAATTCACGCGTAATTCACCGTTTATGAATTAACCTCTACAAATATATAAAGGAGCACAAAATATGATGATCAATCCAATACACCCAACACAATATTCAATTTATATCATATAATATATACACATAAATCTTCTATGTGTATTATATTTAATTATTTATAGTGCTCTACTAACTTGAACATCAAAGGGCCTTTAATGGACAACCTAGTGCAGTTTTAGACGTGCAGCCTTAGTCATAGAGATGGCAATGGGGCGGGACGGGACATTGACCTGCTATTGCCCCGATTTTTTTTTTTTTTTTTTAAACAGATGTCAAACAATTATACAAATCCAGGTGGAAGAATTGAAATATGAAAGATTAAGAACGTAGAATGTTAGGGTTAAGAAAATAATAATTTATTATAATATTTGTAACAAACAAAATAAAAAAAAAAAAAAAATTGCAATATTGGGATTGTGATGTAGTGGTAAAACTTTATAATTTAACAATTCCAACTCGAGTTTGAATCCAATTCAGTCCATTCTTAAGAAAATGTGCTTTGGAGTTTTATTTTGCAATTTTAAAAAAAAAAATTATTGAGGGACGGAGTAGCCCCGAACCCGCATCTATTACCCAAATAATCAGGATGGGACAGGGCGGGTCCAAGACAGTAGGTAAAATTGCCATCCCTAGCCTTAGAGCCGTGTATTCAATCTTTAGAACAACAATATTGAAAGATTCTCTCATACCTTGGCTATTGGCAATTTTTAAAGTCAACAAATATACTCACATATAGTAAGATTATTTATGTGCAAAGTTTACAGTTCTTAGTGATCCAAACATGTCGCTGCAAAACAAGGAAATTGCACCATTGGCTCATAATCTATTTTCTGAAAGCGATATGATCTCTAACCTTTAAAAATGAGCAATTTGATATAGGGACGACAAAAAACACCATCCCCGACCTGCTCTGTTTTGCCTCCATCCCGTTAGGTAGTCAGGAATGAGACGGGGATCATAGTCCTTGCTTCAAATTCTCCGAACTTGCCATGAATATTTTTATTTTATTTTAGTTTATTTTTATGTTTTAAAATTTAAATCGTAGTTAAAAAATAAACAATATAATTAATTAATTAAACTAGGCGGTAAATTGGGATTTTTCAATCCCCAATCGCTATGCCTCTCAAATATCCTTGACGGGGCAGGGATGGTAATGACATCCCCGTCCCGTTGTCATCCCTAATTTGATTTAAGTACTAGCATGATAGTTACATAATCATTTTTTTACGACAGGGACGTAATAAGAAAATTAATCTAATGAAAGCGAGAGTTAGTTAAAATTAAAATATTTCTCCATAAAATAATAAAGTGTTCTACATGGTGGTTGTATCGGCCGACATATATTTCCATGGATCCTTTCTAAGAAGGGTGAAGATTCAATATTTACTGGAAGGTCTAATGACTAACTTACCTTGTGAACAAGCAAACTTACCTTGTGAACAAGCAATGCATGAATAATCATTAATAGGTAAAAGAATCTTCGGATTTTTTAAGGGATGTCCATGCGAATTATTAATTTTTTGCCGCATCATTATTGTTCGTATGTATCCAAGTTGATCAAGACAAAAGCATAAAGCTTTTTGATGCAACGAACTTTGAATTCGTAACATTTTTTTATTCGATATTTTTTTTTTTGTGAATGTATAATACATGCTAGATGAGAGTATCGTGATTTTTTCTTTTATTTGCTTCTGGCCAGATACAAAAGAAATTATGCAATGATATTTGTTATTATTTTCTTACATCGTCTCAATGTGGTATCTATTGCAACGGAAGAAAATTTCTTCTGGATTTGTTAGAATAAAATGCATCGTTTATATACAATTTTGTATTATTTGTTAAGGTAATACTAGTTTTTCTGGAGCATTCAACGATATTCGATACACCTGATATTATATTAACATTAGTTTATGCTAATGTTAAATTCAAAAACTACTTTTTTTCTTGAAGAATTGTATGAGTATGTAATATTTTATAACATGTTTCAACCGAGCACAAAGGTGGAAGAACTTACGTGAAAATCCATGACCAAAAGGTTGAATCACTTGTCTTTTGTTTTGATTGATGATAATACTCCTTTGGTCCAGAAACTCAATCATAAACAGAAAGAGTTTATTGTCTACAATCTAAAAGCCAAGTTTTGGGAGTTTTCATGCCAAATATAAGGCTATAGACTTTGTTTAATTGTGGTGTTGCTTCACATCTGAATTTCCCTATTTTCAGCCATATTGAAGGAGCTATATGGAGTTGAGGGAAGTTGAGGAAAGTTATAGGTTTGAATTTCAACTTCAAACCATTTCCTCCAATTCAATCTTGCAGGTCGATTCAGTCCACATGAGCGACTCATGACCCATTTTCCAACAAAATAGTTGCACTATCACTAAACATATATGTTGGCAATTAATCAGGGATCTATAAACATGACCAACTAAATATTTCTAAAAAATAAATTTATAACTAAAAGGAGTTAAATATTTTAATCAACTAAGAACTAGTTTAACAATTCAAATTAAATCTCAAACTTTAAAAGAAAATAAAAACATTCATACATGACAAAAAGAAAACAAGGGAACCAACCACAGGATACAACCAAGCACTAATTTAACAGTCTTATTGGGGAAATGGAAATGTGTAGGCTAATCCAAAGGTAAAAAATCCATTATAACCCACTCATTAACAATGGAAGATGCATTTGCAACAATTTCTCAATTTTACAAGCCAAACGTTCAAATTATATGCTCCACTTACAATATTCTAAAAAACATTTAATTGCGGGAGCAGGTCTCTTTTCTGCTAATGAAGTGATTATAGCTAGGGGCTGAACTATAAATTTTTAGAGATTGGACTGCTAGTGAAAAAAAAAATTTGTACTTCAAAACTAGGCTAATACTAAAAAAAAAATTTTATACTATTCTTTTTTAACTATAAAAAATTATTTTTCTGGGGCGGGACCAGACTGTAGTCTTGTCTAGCCCCAAATCATAGCTATGTGCATCTAATAATTTAAATAATATACTTCCTGTTCATATTTTACACTAATGTCTCTCGATACATAGAAAGATCTTTATACTAGCTACTTTATTTTTGTATAATTGTGGTAACATTGTTCCAAGTATTATATCGTACTCTTTGTTACTGGGAAAACCTAATTCGTCAACCAATTATTTAACTTTTTATCATAATTTTTGTTCCATAAACATTATCAACTAAAGAGTATAAGAAAAATATATTTGGATCCCCAACTATAATATTGTAAACTGTTACATTTTAGCACGTTTTACCATATCATCTTGCAATTTGGTAGGCATTTATTGTGTCATACCTGTGAAATATGAGAGAAAATATATGTGGAGAAATAATTATCTCTGTATATTGATGTAATGTGTATAATGAATGAAGTTACAAGATATATATATAGACTAATAGCAACCTAAGAAGGAAAAGGAATATAAGAAAAAGAGTTCTACCTAGAATAGGAATATTATATATATGGTATCCTAGTACATAGTATTCTACTGTAAATAGGATTCTAATATTTTCCTTCAAGTTGGAGCATGTATGTCAAAAGTGCCCAACTTGTGAGTGAAATTGAGAAATGCCTCATTGTCCAATGCTTTAGTAAATAAATCTGCAATCTGGTTGTTGCTTGAAACATAGGCAGTCTTGATCTCTCTCTTATCAATTCGTTCACGAACAATATGACAATCTATTTCAATGTGTTTTGTTCTTTCATGATATATTGGATTAGCGGCAATATGCATTGCTGCTTGATTATCCCAATATAATATTGCTGCTTGTAGATGATCTACACATAAGTCTGTCAACAATTGTCTCAATCATATAAGCTCACATGTAATAGAAGCCATTGCCCTATACTCAGCTTCTGCTGAAGATTTGGACACAGTCGTTTGTTTTTTGCTTTTCCATGATATTAGTGCATTTCCCAAAAATACACAATATCATATAACTGACCGTCATGTAGTAATATCTCCAACCCAATCTGCATCACAAAATCCTGCTAGCTACAATTTCCCACTTGATGGGAAATATGATCCTCGTCTTGGTGCCCCTTTCAAGTATCGGAGCAATCGGTGAACTGCATCAAGATGAGGTTTTCTAGGTGTCTGCATAAACTGACTAAGTATATTGACTGAATATGAGATCTTTGGTCTGATAATAGTAAGATAAATGAGATTTCCTACCAACTGTCGATAGTATGTGGGATCTTTCAATAACTTTCCATCAGTCAAATTAAATTTCAATGACTACTCCATGGAAAATGTTGCAGGTTTTGATCCAAGTAGTCCGGCTTCTTGAGGAATGTCAAGAGTATACTTCCTTTGGTTTATTGAAATCCCTGATCTTGAGCAAGCAATTTTTATTCCAAGAAAGTATTTTAATGTGCCAAAGTCCTTCAACTTGAATTGAGATGCAAAGAATGTTTTTGTAGTAGAGATTGCTTCTCTATTGTTTCATATGACAATCATATCATCCACATATAATAGAACTGTCGTAAATGAATTACCATTGACATTTGTAAATAGTGAGTAATCTGCATGTGACTGTTTGAACCCAAACTGAATAATAGTAGATACAAATTTTTGAAACCAAGAACGAGATGCCTGTTTCAATCCATATAAAGATTTATGAAGTCGACATACAACTGGTGTCTCCTCCTATCGACGAAATCTAGGAGAGTGAGTCATATAGACTTCTTCATTAAGATCACCATGAAGAAAGACATTGTGTACATCCATCTGATGAAGCGTCCAGTCACGAATAGAGGCGATAGCAAGTAAGCATCTGACTGTAGTTAACTTTGCAACTGGAGCGAAAGTTTTATTATAATCAATCCCTTCTCGTTGTGTAAACCCTTTCTCCACTAACCGTGCTTTGTATCGTTCAACTGTACATCAGAATGAAATTTAATTTTGAACACCCACTTATAACGAATAGGATGAGAACTCGGAGGAAGCGGTACAAGTGACCAAGTATTATTTTCTTCCAAGGCACGAATTTCATTATTCATAGCAGCGACCCATTTGGGATCCTGACATGCTGCCTTATATGTAGCTGGCTCAATGATATAAGAAATATTATATGTAAAAGCACGATGAATAGAAGAAATGTTACTATATCATACATACCTTGATATAGGATGTCGAGTGCTGGATTTGACTAGAAGAGACCCGGCTTGAGTAGGCAGAGTATGATTAATATAGTAATCTTTAGGTGAAATAGGGTTTGAATTGATCTTGTGGATCTTCTAAGTTGGTCATCTGGAGGGTGAGAAGAGGTAAGTGGATCAGTGGTGGTTGGACATTGCCCAACCAGTCGACCGGTAGGTGAAGATGGTCGACCGTTTAAGGTCTCTGTTGAACCGGATGAGGTAATCGGTCGACCGATGGATCGACCGACTGGACTCTCTGTTGAAATGGATAAGTGAACCGGTCGACCGTCTGGAACGGATGATGGTTCGGGATCTTCAGGCAAGTCATCCGTTTCTGCTATGTGTTAGTCCTCAGGGTTTGTGAAATGTGGTGTTTCAACATCTAGAGGCATAGATTATGGCAATGGGATGGAGTTGGTTTCATCATGTTGTTGGAAAGTGTATGGAAATATATTTTCATGGAACACGACGTCTCGTGATACTACTAACTTTTTTTCGGTTAGGTCATATAAAGTATATGCTTTTTGTCCTGAGGAATATCCAAGAAACACACACCGTTTGGCTCGTGTGTCAAATTTATAGCTGGATTTGAGGTTGGTGAAGGCAACCATAGACACGTAAATGGGAATAAGGTGGTGGTGTCTTATGTAATCTTTCGTATGGTGTTTTGTGTGAGAGCAATGGCGAAGGTATCCAATTTATGAGATAACAAGCTGTTTTGATATGTTCTCCCCAAAATTTTAATGGAATATTGGCTTGAAATCTAATGGCACGAGCCACATTTAGGAGGTGTCGGTGTTTTATCTCGACCACTCCATTTTGTTGAGGGGTATAAGGGCATGATCTATGAAAAATTGTACCATTTTCATCCAAGAATGTTTACAAAGATAAGAACTCTTGGCCATTATCAGACCTCAGGATTTTTATAGTCAGGTTGTGTTGAGCTTTAACCCAAGCAAAGAAATTTTTAATTATGCTTTGAATTTTAGATTTGTGACGCATGAGGTGTACCCAAGTATAACGAGAAAATTCATCAACAATCATAAGAACATATCTAGCACCGGAATAACATTAAATCATATGAGGTCCTCAAATATCACAATGAATCAAATCAAAAGGTTTATTGCTAGAAATTTGACTAACTTTAAAAGGGAGTCTAGATTGTTTTGCCAAATGACAAACATCACAAATATCTTGAGAATCCAATTCATCCCATAGTCCCTTTAATTTGGTATAATAAGTTGACACCGATTGATTTCCTTGTCGATGCTCAACAATCTCTTGGCGAATCTGATATATTCACACATCATTGTCTTAAGAAAATCGATCTCGTAGGTCGTTCCATACCTTTGTGGCAGATTCGGAGTATATGATACTTTCAGCAATAGCTGGATGTACTGAATTAAGTATCCAAGACAGCACCATATGATTACTTCGATCCCATATGGAATACTTCTCATCTTCTGCTTCTGGTGTTTCGATCTTTCCATCAATGAAGCCAATCTTATTCTTGGCAATTAAAGCAATTCTCATAGATCTACTACATTGTCCATAATTGTTTCCATCAAGTGGTTTAGAAATGAGGATTAAGCCGGGATGATCAGATTGCTGTAGAGCCATGGGATCCGATTGGGTAATTGTCGCTTCTATGGTGTTTGTACTAGACATCGTTGCTCAGAATCGTGTCTATGATACCATGTAAAATATGAGAGAAAATATTTGTGGAGAAATAATTCTCTCAATATATTGATGTAATGTGTATAATGAATGGATTTACAAGATATATGTATAGACTAATAACAATCTAATAAGGAAAAGGAATATAACAAAAAGAGTTCTACTTAGAATAGGAATATTATATATATGGTATCCTACTACCACTACAAAAAACTGTGGCCTCAGAAACAGATTTTCTGTTGCTAAAGCTACGATATCCGTGCCTAATAGTCGCTACCAACGGACTATTTGAAACGGAATTTCCGTTGCTATTTTGAGGGTTGCTGAAAGTTACCAACGGAATTTTCGTTGGTGATCTTCACAAACGGAATTTCCGTTGGTAAAGGTGTGCGCCATTACCAACGGAATTTCCGTTGGTAATGTCTCAACCCTTTACTTACGGAATTTCCGTTAGTAATGACACACGCTTTTACAAACAGAAATTCTGTTGGTAACTTTCAGCGACCCTCAAAATAGCAACAGAAATGACGAGCACTATTACCAACGGAAATTCCGTAGGTAATGGTGCAAATTTTTAATAATTTAAAAAATTAATTTTATATACTTGGTGGATCCCTTACCCAACTTGCCAATTATGGGTTTGAAACTTGACCCACCAAAGGCCTGACCCGATCCACTAAGTTTTGTCAAGTATTTTTATTAATTTATTAATTTAGAATGAATGTAATGTGATTTGAACCTTTGACCTAAGAGTTGTGAAGTTACAACCAAACCATTGGAGACAAATGAATTATTGTAATTATATTTGTTTTTATAATATATATTAGTTCAATGAGCAACATTTTCTATAATTGCTTATAAAGTAAAAAATAAATATTAGTAAAAAATCAAATTCCACATTGTGTTTAACACTTAAACATAAAATATCACATTGCTCGAATTTTTTTTTATATGAACCACTTTTCACCAACGGATATTCCGTAGGTAATGTGGACCACTTTTCACCAAGGGATATTCCATAGGTGAAAGGTCGAAATATTTTTTTGTCTTTAATTAAAATTAATTAATATCACCTACGGAATTCTCTTTGGTGATAAGATTCACCCTTCTCCAACGAATATTCCGTTGGTGAAAGGTCGAATTATTTTTTTATTTTCAAAATTAATTAATATCACCAACGGAAATTCCGTTGGTGAAAGGTGAAATTATTTTTTGGTTTTCAAAATTAATCACCAACGGAATTTCCGTTGGTGATATGATTCACTCTTCACCAACGAATATTCCGTTGGTGAAAGGTCGAATTATTTTTTGGTTTTCAAAATTAATTAATATCACTAACGGAATTTTCATTGGTGATACGATTCACTCTTCACCAACGGATATTCCGTTGGTGAAAGATCGAATTATTTTTTGGTTTTCAAAATTAATTAATATCACCAACGGATATTCTGTTGGTGAAAGGTCGAATTATTATTTGGTTTTCAAAATTAATTAATATCACCAACGGAATTTCCGTTGGTGATATGATTCACTCTTCACCAACGGATATTCCATTGGTGAAAGATCGAATTATTTTTAGTTTTCAAAATTAATTAATATCACCAACGGAATTTCCGTTGGTGATATGATTCACTTTTCACCAACGGAATATCCGTTGGTGAAAGGTGAAAATTCGTTGGTAAAAAACTATTATTTTTGCCAACGGAAAAGCCGTCGCTAATTACCGTAGTTGAAAGGTCGTCACTTTTACCAACGGATAATCCGTTGCTGATTACCAACGGAAATAATCCGTTGGTAAATTTCCGTTGGTGAAAAGGCGATTTTTAGTAGTGTACATGGTATTCTACTGTAAATAGGATTCTAATAATACCCTCAAGCAAAACAAATTACATATACTATTTTTTAAAACATGTGCTTCTTCAAGAGCACAATGAAATATTATTTAGACTATTGCTCAATATTTTTTTAAAATATTAAAATAGTAATGTCATGCTATTCAAAAGCAAGTAATATTCTTCTAAAATATTAATATAATGTTATGCTACTTCAAGAGCAACAACAGATTATTATTTAGAAATATTAAATTATGTAAGCATTTACTCATCTGGAGCAAAAATATAATAGATGTTAGATTTTATACAATTATGCTTTTCCAGAATATTCCCAAAATGTTAATATAACGTTGTGCTTCTTCATGAGCTACAATAGATTATTTAAAATATTATTTTATAAAGATTTACTATTCATAAACAATAGCTTAATATTAAATTTTAAAGACGTACGCTTTTCAGAAGCAAGTAATATTCTATTATAATATTAAGATAATGCAAAATTGTTCTTTTTTAGGAGCAATAACAAAATATTTATGAGAAAATTATTGATGAGTTCAAGTAAGGATTTGTCTGGAATCAGTTATTTTGAAGGAAGATTTTTTGATCAAATTGTAAATATATTATTATATTCCACCAATCTGACAAAAGCAAAAATTGGCTTCAAATTTCCACCAAAAGTACCGTTATTGTTGACTACCTTGAATATATCCCTCGACAATATTACCCTTCATTTATTAGAGAATACAAATATTGGAAGCAAAGTAAAGGGTAGTTTGGTCATTTGAAGAGATATTTTACTGTTTGAAATTCTGCTTTTGCTGTTTCAAATCTGCATTTTCAGCACTCTGGCAGGTCCCACCGTACCAAATGGTCAACAACAATCTAGCAAAATTTTTAAAATCACGTTTCCAGACAGGCTCTAAATAAATATCAAAAGTGAGGATGCTTTTATGAGTTATTAGATTTTAAATTCTATTGTTCTCACGATGTCATTGATATAGTATCATTAAAGTACCAATTTTCAAACAGCTTATAAGTGATTAAGTTTTTAAACATTTGTATCACAATTTTTATGATATTCATATATTTTTTACTCTAAATCATTAGGTTTTAATTCTGAAAGTATTGATTTTTTTAATTTAATTAAAAATTAAATTGACATTTTATGAAAATAAAATTAATAAGGGACACGAATGGAGAAAAGGTTTGTTCATCCTTTGGTGGTTTGATATTTGTCTAATGACGGACCCAATCTTATGTGGTAGCAATTGATTTGAGAAACATATGATTTAATTGGGAAGATATATATTTTGTGGAAGCAAGAGGAAAGTTATTGTCTTTACTGAAGCTATAAAAAGGTATAAAACATACTGGTCATTTCCAATTCACATTATAGTACAACGAGTCCAACCCAATGTACACTAAACTGGCATCATGCTTATAAGTGTGGATGCAGTGTAAGTTTTATCTAGAATGTCAATTGGTGATATAAAATATAAATTTTTATAAATTGCGTATAGGTGGGACTATGCGGCCATTGACATGTTACCAAAATCTTGGAAGATGTGTTACAAGGCCCTTCTCGACACCACAAACGAGATAGGCTCCAAGATCTACAAAAAGTACGGATATAATCCAATCAACTCACTAAAATCAACGGTAAGATTGATGGTCTTTTCTATATATGAACACCTAGTATATCTTTGTACAACATGCACAGAGGAGATTAATGGCCTCCGTCATTGTTGCAGTGGGCAAGTTTGTGCGACGCATTCCTAGTAGAAGCCAAATGGTTTGGATCTGGGCATTTGCCAATAGCCAATGAATACCTAGAAAATGGGAAGATGAGTTCAGGAGTACATGTGGTGCTTGTCCATCTGTTCTTTCTTTTGGGCATCAATGAAAAAACGGGAGGCGCTTGCCGAGTGGATGATATATCAGAACTCATATCCTCTGTGGCTGTTATTCTTCATCTCTGGGATGACTTCGGAAGTGCCAAGGTAGTGAAATACTAAAATTTTATGATATAACTTGATATCTATTTTCCACCTAAAGCTTTTAGACAAGAGGATCATCTAGGATTTTCAAAATTATGATTGATACTTCCAATTGACATCCACTATTAATTTGTTTGGGATCATCAAATTAATGAAAGGATGAGCAGCAAGATGGAAATGATGGTTCTTACATAGAGTGCTACATGAAAGAGAATCCAGGCTCAACAGTTGAGATTGCTCGAGAGCATGTTGTTGATATGATATCAAGTGAATGGAAGCGTCTTAACAAGGAGGGTTTTCGTTTAATTCAAAATTCGTCAATTTCATCTTTCACAAAAGCTGCTCTTAATCTTGCAAGATTGGTTCCTCTAATGTACAGTTATGATGACAATCAACGGCTCCCAGTCCTTGAAGAGTACATCAACTCCACACTCTTTGAAGAAATTAATGTTGATTGAAAATGTAAGAAGAAATAAAAATAAAGAAACACTGTACATTGTGTCTGGTCAATAATACGATGAATTCTAATTCGCATTTTTTTACATTAGCCCTCAACAGAAAACACACAATTATATAAATTCGAGTGGAAGAATTGAAATATGAAGGATTATGAATGTAGAATGTTAGGGTTAAGAAAATAATAATTTATTATAATATTTGTGACAAAAAAAAAAATGCAAGATTGGGGTTGTGAACTTTGTAATTTAACAATTCTAACTCGAGTTTGAATCCAATTGAGTTCATTCGTAGGAAAAATTGTGCTTTGGAGTTTTATTTTATAATTTAAAAAAAAAAAAATCTTGAGGGGTGGAGTGGGGTGGCCCCGGAGCCGCCTCTAATACCCAAATAATCGGGAGACGGGGCAGGGCTGATCTAAGGCAGTGGGTTAAATTGCCATCCATAACCTTAGACGTGTATTCTTTTCCAGGTCAATCTTTAGAACAACAATATTAGAAGATTCTCTCATACCTTGGCTATTAGCAATTTTTAACGTCAGCAAATATACTCACATACAAAAAGATTATTTATTTGCAAAGTTTACAGTTCTCAATTATCCAAACATGTGGCAAACAAGAAAATTGCACCGATGATATTCAAAATCTATTTTTTGAAAGCGATATGATCTCAAACCTTTAAAAATTATCAAAATAATTTAGGGATGACAAAAAACCTCATTCCCAACTTGCCCCGTCTTGCCCCCATCCCGTTAGGTAATCAGTACGTACGGAGACGAGGATCATAGTCCCTGCTTCAAATTCCTCAAACTCATCACAAATCTTTTTATTTTATTTTAGTTTATTTTTATATTTTAAAATTTAAATCGTATTTAAAAAAAAAATATAAAAAAGTAATTAATTAATTAAACTTGGTGGTAAACGGTGATTTTTCAATCCCCACCCGCCACGCCTCTCAAATATCCTCGACAGGGCAGGGATGGTAATGGCCTTTCCGTCCCGTTGCCATCGTTAATTTGATTTAAATACTAGCATTATAGTTACATAATCATGTTTTTACGACAGGGATGGTGTAAGAAAATTAATCTAAGTGAAAGTGAGAGTTAGTTAAAATTAAAACATTTCCCCATAAATATCGTCAACCGGTCTTTTTGCCTTATTAATTATTATTAGTATTATTATTATTATTATTATTATTATTATTATTAATTTGGTTATTTATATTGATGTGAAATACTAACTACTTATTACTATGTTGTTGTAGAGTTTTTGTCCTTGATATCCTCATCATTGAAACATTGAACTAACAAGTCATTTCAATATATTTTCAGTGCCAAGTTGTCGGAGTCTTTTGTTCCTTTTCAAAATCAACTGAATTTTTTCTCCCTAAATATTTAGTGGGGTGTCGAATGCCTCCTCTTATTATAATTTATCCACTAATGGTAAAATCTCAAATTAAGTAAGAATAAAATTACGAACTCGTTAAAAGATATACCCAATCTTAAGCAAAGATGTTCCCAAACAACTTTAGCACATTTACCATTCAAAAAACATGGTTAATGGTTTCCTCATCATCACAGCATTGGCATTTAGACGCCAATTGTATACCAAATTTCTTTTGAATAACATCATCAACCGAAACCTAGTTATGCCAAAGTCTCTATACAAACATAGAAATCTTGGAAGGATGCTTTTGTTCCACATGAATTTAAAAGAGAGCTAAGTAGAATTTTTGACAAAATAATTATATACAAGATGAGACAAAAAACTTACTAGAGTTATCCAGCTTCCAAAACAATTTATGTACTTGGTTGGATAAAGGATGTCCTAAATTTAACCCACCAACTCGCAAGGCAGAACGCTGGATAGTTTATCACATCTCCTGCTGATATTTCCTCTAATAGGCTGCTGAGGTATCAAAGAGTGAATAGCTCCTGATTTAAGCCAATGATCAAACCAAAAATCCATTTTGCCTTCTCCTATTTTCCATGCTAGATGGGGATCCACCAGTTGCCTAGCGTGAAGCATTCTTCTCTATAATGGAGAGTCTTGAGACCTTTAAGTAATAATAGTTCTACAATATTTTACTTTCACAACCCAACTCCAAAATGCTTCATGTTTTCCAAACTTCCACCATAATTTACAATCGAAGGCCAAGCTCATATCTTTCAACGACCTACAACCAATTCCACCTTCAATATAGGGAAATCAAATCTTCTCCCAAGCCGCCCAACATATTTGTTTTGTCTGACTAGTATCCCCCCAAATATAAGCATTGAACACTCTTGAAAGTCTACTCAAAACACCAATAGGGAGATCCATAACTTGTAAGAGGGGCAAAGGGGTGGAATTCAAGACACGCTTTAATAGAACAAACCTCCCTCCAAGAGACAAGAATTTATGTTCCTACCCAAGAAGCCTATTTTTAATTTTGTTCACCAAATCTTCAAACAAAACAATTTTTTTCCGACCTTTGCAAAGAGGCACTCCTAGGTAAGTTAGAGAAGGGCTTGAAACTGAAAACTTGTTATGGCCTCCACCACACCTTTATATTTGTCTTTGGTCATTGTGAATGAGCTTTTACTGTAATTGATAGCCTGACCTGAGCCATTGGTAGAAAAACTGATGAACTCCATAACTTTAGTAAGAGAATTCCTTTGACCACTAGTAAAGATGATCATATCGTCTGCAAATTTGTAAGATATTTTAATGCTCCAATTGCACTTAACTATGGTATTTCAGATCTAATTTTTTTTCTCCATCTTCAAGTAGGCGAATGGATCTTTTTTCACATCAAGTGATCAAACGACCATAGGCGATGCCAAAAGATGTGCTTTATTTATATAAAAATACTTTAATACTTTACCGGTATATGAAGATTTATGAACAAAATACTTATTGAAAATCTTCAATTTGCAATCTAAGACATAATTTGTTTTTTCCTAAATCTTTCATCTCAAATTCATTTTTCAAATAATCATCAGTTTTGTTGAGCTCTTCAGAAGTTCCTATAAGATTTAAATCATCAACATAAACTGCCACAATTATGAATCAAATATCTATTTTCTTTGTGAAAACACATGAGCATACATCATTGATTTTATAACATTCTTTCAACAAATATTCGCTAACATGATTATACCACATTCATTCGGATTTTTTAATTCATGTAATGATCTTTACAATTTAATTGATAATATAGTTTTGGAAAAGAATAATTTAGTTCTGGCATTTTACTATCAAGTGAACCATACAGATATGTAGTTACTACAACCACAAGGCACATATCGAGCATTTGTGACACCGTTAAACTTATTAAAAATTTAAATGTGATGGTGTCCATTACAGGAGCATATGTTTTCTCATAATCCATCTCAAGTCTTTGTGAGAAGCCTTAGGCTACAAGTCGGATTTTGTAACTTGTGATTTTATTGTTTTCATTTCTCTTCCTTACATAGATCCATCTATATTCAAACCAATGATGCAGTACGTAATATAGCATGACCCAAACAAAAGCTGACAGTTTTGTTTTTATAAGTAATGGCCAAGCAATCAATTGAACGCATCTGCTAAACTATTTTGTGTGTGGACATGGGAAACTGAATGTTCAATGACAATCCGAATTGACATACAATAATCATTGAATACTTGTGATATAAATTCACCAGCATTATTAAAACGGGTTGTCTTGATTGAATAGTCGATAAATTGAGCTCGTAATTTTATTATTTGAGCAAGTAGTCTAACAAAAGTTGCATTTCTAGTGGAAAGCAAACAATCATGAGACCATCTAGTAGAATAATCAATTAAACCTATAAAATAATGAAATAGTCCACATTGTGAGTGTATTGGCCCACATATATCTCCGTGGATCCTTTCTAAGAAGGTTGGATAATCAACATTAACCTTTGTATTGCAAGGTTTTTTATGACTGACTTGCCTTGTGAACAAACAATGCATGGATAATTATTAGGTAAAAGAATCTCCTTGTTTTTTAAGGGATGTTCATGCTAATTGTTAATTTTGCGGCGCATCATTATTGCTCTTAGGTGTCCAAGTCGATCAAGACAAAGCATAAAGCTTTTGATGCGACGAACTTTGAGTTCATAACGTTGTTTGATTCAATATTTTTTATGAATGTATAATACATACGAGATAGGAATGCCGTGATATTTTCTTTTATTTGCTTCCACTAGATATAAAGAAGTTATTCAAAGATATTTGTTATTATTTTCCTGCATCGTCTCAATGTTGTATCCATTGCAGTGGAAGCAAATTTCTTTTGGATTTGCTAGAATAAAGTTTATTGTTTATATTCAATTTTGTATTATTTGGTAAGATAATACTAGTTTTTTTGGAGCATTCAACAATATTCGATACACCTGATATCGTATTAACATTAGTGCCTGCTAATGTTAAGTCCAATAAATACTTTTTTCTTGAAGAATTGTATGAGTATTTAATATTCTATAACATGCTTCAACCGAGCACAAAGATGGTACAACTTACGTGAAAATCCATGATCGAAAGGTTGAATCACTTGCCTTTTGTTTTGATTGATCATAACAACTCCATTGGTCCAAAAACTTGATCATAAATGGAAAGAGTTTAATGTCAACAATCTAAATGCCAAGTTTTGAGAGTTTTCTTGCCAAATATATGGTTATAGACATTCTTTAGTTATAGTGTTGCTTCACATCCAATTTCCCTATTTTCAGCCATATTGAGGGAGTTATATGGAGTTGGGGAAGGTTGAGGGAAGTTTTAAGTTTGAATTTCAACTACAAATCATTTCTTCCAATCGATTCTTGGGTCAGTCCACATGAGCGACCCACGACCTATTTTCCAACAAAGTAGTTGCACTATCACTATACACATATGTTGACAATTGATCATGAATTTATATACATGACCAAATAGATATTTAAAAACTAAATTTATAACTAAAAGGAGTTAAATATTTCAATCAACTAATAACTAGTTTAACAATGGAAATTAAGTCTCAAACTTTAAAAGAAAAGAAAAACATTCTTACAAGACAAAAAGAAAACAATGGAATATCATAATGTTTTCAAACCAATCAGTTGAATCAAATGCTGATATTATTTTTGTTCTCATTTGTTCATTCACTGAATACAACCAAGCACTAATATAACAGTCTTACCGGGGAAATGGAAATGTGTAGGCTATTCCAGAGGTCAAAAATCCATTATAACCCGCTCATTAGCAATGGATGATGCATTTGCAACAATTACTCAATTTTACAAGCTGAACATTCAAATCACATGCTCCACTTACAATATTCTTAAATTTTATTAATTGCACGAGCAGATCTCTTTTCTGCTAATTAAGTGATCAAGCTATGTGCATCTAATAATCTAAATAATAAACTTCCTCAAAATTTAATGTCAACCAATGATTTAACTTTCTGTCATAAATTTTTGTTCTATAAAAATTATCAACTAAAGAAGATATGGAAAAGAAATTTGGATCCCCAACTTTAATATTGTAGACTGATTTTAGCACGTTTACCATATTATCTTGCAATTTGGTAGGCATTTATGCTATCATAACCTCAAGCAAAACAAATTACATAAACTATTCTTTAAGACACGTGCTTCTTCAAGAGCACAACAAAATATTATTTACACTACAAATTCAAATTATTCTACAATATTAAAATTATAATGTCATACTATTCAAAAATAAGTAATATACTTCTAGAATATTAATATAATGTTGTGCTAGTTCAAGAGCAACAACATATATATTACTATTTAGAAATATTAAATTATGTGAGGATTTACTCATTTGGAGCAAAAACATAATAAATGTTATATCTTATACAATTATGATTGTTGGGATTTTTTGTCACAAACAAACAAAGAGGCAACGATGATTAAACGGGTCGGTTTAATTATACTTCGTAGGCTTGGACCATGTCGAAGACTTATTATTTATGCCCAATCTCCAACAATTACGCAACCCAATTACAAAGACGGGTGAAAGCACTTTGTAGTTAGCGTTGAGTAATGGGCCTTAACCCAGTTGCTTGGTTAACTAATCTTATTTTAACCCACTTACCTTTAGGGCACTTTTGTTGGTCTTTGCTTGCAATAGCTATATATGGAAATTACTTGTGGTGTAACTGCCCCTTTTTTCTTGTAGAGGGCTAAGAGCTGCGTGAAATAAGATTTGAGGGTTTTCCTCGGTGGATTAAAATATACAAACGCACAGAGAGAAAAATAGTTTAGCTGCCTCTTTTTTTTTTCTCTGTCCCTTCCTTGCATTCCTTTGTGTGGCGCTGCTAATCTTTATTTCTGTCCCTCATTCTTCTTTTTCTTTGTGGAGAATAACTTTCCCTTTTGTGTGGAATATAGTGAGTTATTTTGAAGTGTGTTTTTTCCAAAACTTGTGGTGTTACCATTTGTTGGAGATTGGCTAATCTACGCCTCTTTCACTCACCATTGTCCTCGTGTTGATTGAAGATTGAAGATTTTCATTTTGCTTTCAATATTGTCGCTTTTTTGATTACTTGTTTCTCTATATTAATAATCATATTTGAATTTGTGTTTTAAGCTTATTATCCAAAAAATTGGTATCAGAGCGTAGTAGGTTGTTTTGAGAACAAATTTGGATTAGAACTTGAAGCAGCAATGGTGGACTGGCAGACGACTGGTAGCAGCAGCAACAACAACAGCAGAATTTTTTTAGCTAAACATTTAATTTTGAAATTAATTTTTTGGGCTGAAATAGCTTATTATGCAATCTGATTTTTTATTTTATTGACTGCAGATTAATTATTTGGACATCAGTGTTTTCCTTGGACAGTTTGGATTCGAGTTTGGTGTCATCTTTCTGATCTAAATCTGCTGAAATTTAAATCTATAAAAGTGAGAATAAAATAAATAAATTCACATCTCTCCGATATTACGGATCGTCAGATTGGGCCGCTCTGGTAAATTGTCTTATCCTTTTTAAATTCTTGTAATAGCAGATAGGTGGCCATTAGGTTTGGAGTTATCGTGTGGGGTAAACATTGCCTGTTACTAGGAATTTACGTGTTCATTATTGTGACTTATGTTAGCTTTTGTTTTAGTGCTAATTATTTGCGATACTTTGTTTTTTGTGCATTATTGTTTTTATTTAGAACTATCACCTGGACTTTACCAATTTGACAATGCTCTTGATCTGAGATTACAAATCTCACGAAACTCTGAAAATCTAAAACAGTGTATATTGAGGCCTTTAGATTTTTCTGCTTGATTATCTTGAGGTGCTTGTTGGTGTGTATTCTTATTTGTTGAGACGTCTACACATCGTTTTGATTTGAGTTTCTTTACTGGTAATGTGATTTTTCTATTTGACAACAGAAAATGAAAAGTATTTTAGTTCAGCAAAAAGTTTCAAAAGCTATTGATAATTCTTATGGTCCTAATTTTACTGAGGATCATAAAAAGGATTATGATGAACTTGCTTACATTTCTATCATATTGTATTTATCTCACCCTGTTTTGCAAAAAGTTAGAAAATTTGATTATACAGAAAAGCTTTATTTAATCCAACCCACTCCAAACAAAATTTATCTCCTTGAAAAAATTTTAGCTTCAAAATTGACCTCTTAAGGGATTTGGATGACAATCTTGATGTTTTTAATAAGCTTGTGCAAGATATTATAAACTATGGTGAAACGGTCCCTAAAATTAACAAAGCTATAATTTTGTTAAATGTCATTCCTGATTCATTTAAGGAAGTCAAGAATACAATTAAGTATAGGAGAGAGACCCTTACACCTGACATTGTCATAGACTCTTCAAAAAGTAAAGAGAGAGAGTTGAAGTTCGAGAAAAATAAGAGAAAAAATGGTGAGATCTATTTTGTGAGGGGTAGACCTCAGTCGAGTGGTGGGAGTAGAGGTGGAGGTGGGCAAAATAGTGCTGACAATAGAAAATGTAGAAGTCGTTCTAAGTCACGGGGTAAGACAAAAGGAAAGAAGTGATATGGTTGTGGCAAATTAGGTCATTTTATTAGTGACTGCTATAAAGAAAAGAATAAACAAAGAGATCAGAAAGAAAATAATGAGACGGATGCAGTAGCACCCAGATAGGAGTCTGGTGAGATTTACATGCTTTTAAATTTTGAGCCTGGTGAGATTAACCTATCTATGAACTCCTATATAGAAGAGTAGATTCTTGACTTCGGTGCATGTTTTCACATCACATCAAATAAATATTGGTTTGATCATATGTATGAAAGTAATCATGGAAATGTCGTTGCATAGGGTGGTGTTGCATATAACATTACTGGCATTGATGATGTGACTGTTAGATTTGATAGTGGCTTTGTGCATACACTAAAGAGAGTTAGATACATTCCACACATGGGTAGAAATTTAATTTATACAGGGGAGTTGAAGAAAATAGGTTTTGTTGGTTTGCTTGGAAATGGCAAGTCAAAAATGACTAAGGGTGCACCTAGAGCCTTTAAGACTGTTAGAACAAATGGCATTTACATTGTGCGGGTAGAAGTGGTAGGTGGTCTAATTTCACTATTGCTTCCATTGACACTGATCACACACAGAAGTGGCATAATAGACTTGCTCACGTTAGTGTTAAGGGACTTAAGTTCCTTAATGATAACGGTGTGTTTGGTAAGGATCATGTGTCTGACATGTCATTTTGTGATCATTGTATGCTTGAAAAACATCGTATGATATCGTTTTCATCTAGCACACACAAGACATCTAGAGTGTTAGAATACATTCATACAGATTTGTGGGGTCCCAGGAGCAATCCCACTTTTGGTGGTAACAAATATTTTTTGTCTATTATTGATTAAATCTCCAGATGTGTGTGGGTTTATTTGTTGAAAGATAAAAGTGAAACTTTCATTAAATTTAAATATTGGAAAGTTCAAGTAGAGAATCAGACTGGCAAAAGGATAAAATATTTGTGTAATGATAATGGTCTTGAATTCAACAATGCTGATTTTGATAAACTTGTGTAATGAGTGTGGCATTACTAGATATAAAAATGTGCCTTACACTCCTCAACAGAATGGAGTGCTGAAAGGATGAATTGTACTTTGCTTGATAAGGTTAGATGTATGATGTTGAGTTCTAGTGTGCCTAAATCGTTTTGGGGGTGAAGCTGTTATGACTGCATGCTATCTAACTAATTTGACTCCATCCGCTACTATAAATGGAGATACTCCTTATGAAAAATGGCATGGAAAATGTACTGATTATACTATGATTAAAACTTTTGGCTGTACTACTTTTTCTCATCAGAGTGAGAGAAAACTTGAACCTAGAGCTAGGAAGTGTGTCTTTCTGGGCTACCCTGAGAGAGTTAAGGGTTATAGTTTGTGGGATAGAAACCAAAATAGTGTAAAGATAATCATAAGTAGAGATGTCAAATTTAACGAGTAAGAGATACCTTGTCTAGAAAGTGAAAAACAGCAAGAAACCATTAGTAGTGAATCTCTAGTTGAGGTGGAGAGAGTGAGCATCCTATTACCCGTTTCTCCTAGTAAGGTGGAGAGAGTGAGCATCCTATTACTCGTCTCTCCTAGTGAGGTAGAGAGTGATAAACAACAAGATCAGCAGGTTGTAGAGAATGAGAGGGTCGAGAATGTGATAGAAGATCATCCTGTTGAACAAAACCTTTAGCTGATTATCAATTAGCTAGAGATAGGGAGAGAAGACCACGTAGGGAACCCCAAATGATGTCTGACTCTATCATAGCCTATGCTAGTTATCAAAAACTAGTGGATAGGGAGCCCAATACCTATGAGGAGGCTATGAGGTGTGAAAAGTTTAAGGAGTGTGTGAGTGCTATGAGAGAGGAGATGAGCTCTCTAGCTAAGAATCAAATTTGGAAATTAGTACCTAAACCTAAGAATATATATATTGTGGGATGTAACCTGGTTTATAAGGTAGAAGAGAGAACCAATGAGAGTAAGCCTATGAGATATGAGGCTAGGCTAGTAGCTAAGGGACAGTTTTATAAGAAGTTTGATTCATATGTTCTTTCAATCGGTTTAAAGAAGAGTGAGTTTGATTACTGTTTGTATTATTAGCACCACAACACAAATGATTGTGTGTATTTGTTACTTTATGTGGATGGAATGTTATTGATTGGTTTTAACATAAAATTGGTAAACAATATTAAAATTAAGTTAAGTAAAGAATTATATATGAAAGACCTTGTACATGTTAAAAGGATTCTTAGCATGTAAATAAATAGAGTTAGGTCTAATTCTTATTTAATTGTTCATCAAACTCCATATGTGCTTAAGGTTTTGAAAAAGTTTGGTATGCTTGATTTTAAACCTATCTCTGTGCCTGGTAATCATTTTGTTTTGTCTAAAGAACAATCACCTAAAAATGAAAAAGAAGTTGCATATATGAATAAAATTTCCTATTCAAATGCAATTGGTTCTGTGATGTACTTGATGGTTTGTACTAGGCCAGACTTGGCTTTTGCTATTAGTACTTTGAGCAGTTACGTGTCTAATCCAGGACGTACTCATTGGGAAGATTTGAAATGATTGCTCAAGTATTTGAAAAGTACCTATGATGTAGGGTTAATATATAAAACTGTTTCTAATTGTATGAAACTAAAGGGTTCTACTAATGCTGATTATGGTGGAGATAGAGATAATAGAAAATCTACTTCTTCCTATGTGTTCACTTGTGTGATTCGTGTGTTAGTTGTAAATCTCAACTCCAACACATTGTTGATCTTTCCACTACTGAATCTGAGTATATAGCTGCTATTGAAGTCTTTAAGGAAGCTATGTGGTTTAAAGATTTACTTAATGAACTATGTATTTTAAGTAATAATGTGACTATATATTCTGATAGTCAACCAGCTATTCATTTGTGTAAGAACCCTATTTTTCATGAACGTACTAAACATATAGATGTTAGACTGCATTTTATTAGAGATGTGATATCTCAAAATTTGATTAAACTTGAGAAAGTGCATTTAGATAATTATAACCTTGCAGATATGGGCACTAAGGTGCTCACTTTGGTAAAGTTTAGAAGTTGTCTTACACTTCTAAACATTGGTATATGTATATTGAGTTCTAATTAGTTTAGAATTCATTTTTGTCATCTACTGAGCATGTGTCTTTTTTTTTTTTTTTTTGGGTTTTGCAGATTTTTTGTTTGGAACCAAGGTGGAGGTTTGTTGGGATTTTTGGTCCCAAACAAACAAAGAGACAATGATGATTAAACGGGTTGATTTAATTATACTTCGTGGCCAATAATTGAAGACTTATTATTGATGCCGAATCTCCAATAATTAGGCAGCCCAATTACAAAGACGGGTCAAAGTACTTTGTAGTTAGCTTTGAGTAATGGGCCACGACCCAGTTACTCGATTAACTAATCTTAAATTAACCCACTTACCTTTAGGGCACTTTTGTTAGTCCTTGCTTGCAATATCTATATATGGAAATTACTTGTGGTGTAATTTATATATAGTGGCTGTCCTTTTTTTCTTGTAGAGGGCTAAGAGTTGCGTGAAATAAGATTTTAGAGTTTTCCTTGGTGGATTAAAATATACAAACACAGAGAGAAAAACAGTTTAGCTGCCTCCTCTTTTTTTTCTCTGTCCCTTCCTCGCGTCCCTGTGTACGATGATTCTAATCTTTGTTTCTGTCCCTCTTCCTTTTTTTTCTTTGTAGAGAAAAACATTTCCTTTTGTGTGGAATATAGTTGGTTATTTAGGAGTGTGTTTTGGCCAAGATTTGTGATGTTACCATTTGTTGGAGATTGGCTAATCTGAGCCTCTTTCACTCACCATTGTCGTCCTGTTTCAGATTGAAGATTTTCATTTTGCTTTCTAATGTCAAATTTTAATTAACTCGCAAGTGTACAAATCTATTGGAATATAGAAAAGTAGTAATGAGGTCCATTCCACAGAGACTGCAATGAAGAAAGTCTAATTTTAATCCAAATTAACTATTATTCTAGTCTAGTTGAGTCGAAATGAGTTTGGTTGAAATAATTTAACTTAAAGACTAATTAATTATGCTAAACAATTAAGATGAAAAAATTAAGTTGTTTAAAGTACCAAGGTTTCGGAATCCACCATTGTTTAACTTAGCAATTATCGAGTTATTGATTAATTCTCAAAAACAAACGACAACATGAAATCAATCTATTGTCATCCTAAAATATTTATCAATTAATTCCAAAAGAAAACAATCCAATATAGGCTCCCCTTATGCTACAAACTCAAATTACTTAAGCGTTTTCCGTATCAATTTCAATTAAAAGAAAATAAAGAATCAAAAATTTCCTAAGCATTCTATGTATCCCAAATTGATAAAAAGATAACGAAAAATCAAAAGAAATTAATAGAACATGTTTAAGCACCAAGCACGAATTAATTAAATCAATTTCTAACAATCAAGAATACATGATCTTTGAGATGAAAGAAATTTTATCTACTTAATTCAACAAGAATAAACCATGAAAGTTAAAGCTCTAAAACGGAAGTAAACGAATAACTAAATAATCACTTTGCTAAAACAAGATTTCATTGTCTACCTTGGCTCAAGAAAATTAGAAGAACATAATTAAATTAAAAAGAAAAGAATTGATAGAACCCAGTAAAGATTTAAGGAGAATAAATCTTCCAAAAGAACTCTTGATCGTCAAGTAGTTATCTTCTCTTGTTTATTCCGTCTTCCTCCAAATTCGGCTCCCAAAAACTCTCCCCTTATTATGAGTTAATAACTCATATATATATTACCCTAACGGTTCCCTAAAAGCTCCCAAAATATCACAATATCCACGGGCCAAAAGTATCCTAAGTGAATTAGGACTCAAAAAGAAAATAAAATAAAAATAAAATCCGCGGGTAAAAATTTAGCTTGGGCGATCGCCCAGTACTTTGTCAGGCGATCATCCAGGCATCCTCCAATGCTTTCTGTTTGTGTTCGATGATGTTGGGTGATAGCCCAGCTAGATCGCCCAGCTTGTTTCTTTTGAGTCTTTGCAGTTTGGTCCTTTTAATTTTCACAACCTTCCATTTGGTCTTTTAACTTTAGGTCTTTGTCATTTTAGTCCTCAAACTTCAATATTGTCTTCTTCAATCCTCCAACTTTCTGTAATCTCCATATTTGATCCTTCAAGTTTCCAATTGAGTGCAATTGAGCGCAATTGAGCCCCCGTACTTCTGAGACACCGCTTCCAATTTATCGCTTTTTCATTCGTTCTTCTCCATTTGCTATTGAACAGGTCTAAAACTGAAATATAAAGAGTAACACAATAAATTAAGAAGAAAATCTATAAAATGACGTGATAAAAGCTTAGTTTAAGTGTCAAAATAAGTACATAAAATGTACTTATCAGTTTCAATATTGTCCCTTTTTTTATTACTTGTTTCTCTATATCAATAATCCTATTTAACTGTGTTTTAGGCTTATTATCCAACAATGCTCTTCGGGAGCCAGTAATATTTCTTAAATTATTAATATAACGTTGTGCTTATTCAGAAATAACAACAAATTATTTAAAATATTACTTTATAAAGAATTGTTATTCATAAAGAATAGCTTAATATTAAATCTTATAGATTCTATGCTCTTTGAAGGAAAGTAATATTCTACTAGAATATTATAATGCAAAATTATTCCTCTTTAGGAGAAACAACAAAATAGTAATAAAAAGTATTCTTTTTGGGGAGCGATAATAATATTTAAGAAATATATGTCTATACCATTATTTTTATCTAGACAAGACCCCTTGTAAAATACACAAGAAAACCCATTAGATAGGAAAGCAAAACAATGTTTATGCGTTCCTAAACAATCTAAACTTGCCTATTTACTAATGTAGACATATAACAAAAAATGACTACCTTCGTATCTCGTGAATTGTTCCAAAAGGATTGCTGGAATAATCAATATTGCACTTTGAAATTGGGTTCAATAAGACTTTCGGCGAGTGAGCTCTTTATCTTCGTTTCCCATGAATCAATGAAAAAGAGTTGCTGCACTTTGAAATTGGGTTCAATAAGAATTTTGTTCACTGAGTTCTTTATCTAAGAAAAATAGTAATATAATTAAAACGATCATGCTGAAAATGTGTTATAAAATTGAAGGTAGAAGAAAGAAAAATATAAGATAAGTAAAGTGAATTGTGTAATTTTATTATAACTATTGAACCAAAATTATAGGGTTCCAAAAGAGGGTTACAAACTGATTTAGATACAAACTTATCTCAATATTCTGATAAGACTAAAGAGTCATTAATAATTATCCCATAATTTTACAAGAATTAAAATATTATATATGACATGAAAATTATTGACGAGTTCAAGTAAATAAGTCTCAAAAGTGAATATGCGTTTATGAATTTTTAGATTTTAAAAATTCTATAATTCTCACGGTGTCATTAATGTAGTATAATTAAAATACCAATTTCTCAAATAGCTTATAAGTGATTAGCTTTTAAACATTTGTATCACAATTTTTATGATATTCATATATTTTTTGCTCTTATCGCTTTGATGTACGGTCAAATTTATTAAATAATCAAGATTGAGATATAAATTTAATCTAACGAGTGAATCATTAGGTTTTAATTCTGAAAGTATTAATTTTTTAATTTAATTAAAAATTAAATTGACATTTTATGAAAATAAAATTAATAAGGGACACGAATGGAGGAAAGGTTATTATCATAATTCCACTAATACTAAATGGGAAAAAAAAATTCTTTAATTTCAAATTAAAAATAAATTGAGGTATCACTATCATCACACATAGTACTAAAAATAGCAGCAATACCAACAGTAATTAGTCAGGAAAATATCAACATCTCACGACACACATTTAATTTGTTGCCTTCATAGGATAGGAGTAATGTAACACATGTTCTTGCCGGTGCTAGATTTATAACCACGCATTATCTTGAAATGTACAATACACAAACAATAAATTATTTTGAAGAATTCCCTACCTGACAACGTTGGACGTATAACGTCATCTTCAATATGTATTCTTCATGTGTGAAACATTTCTTGAAAGTAAGTACCATGCATGCGTCATGCACCTTATATAAGAGTGTGTTTGATTTTGATTAAAATTCGTTTTTTGTAAAAGTTGATAAATGTTGGTGAAATATGTGGTTGAAAGTCGTGGGCTCATAAAATGTGTGGTTAAAATTGAATGTTGATTTTGACTTTATTTTTTTAGCAAAATTCTAATTGTTTACAAACAAAGCCAAAATCCCATAATCTATTCTTAATTTTATCAAGCAAACGTATTCTAATTAATTATATTTCTTTCTTTAAAAAACATTTATCTCTGTCATGGCAGTCTACAAGTGCTTGTCGTCTTTACCCAGCCACCCTTCTAATTTTCATTCAGAAATTAATACAGATAATAGTGTTATTAGTCCATCTCTTGTTGCATGTAGAACTGCGTCTCAGAAATGGAGCATTCTTGAAGCAAAATCTTCAGACCCTTCTAAACCCCATCAAATGATTCTTCATGGACACAGTATTAAGGTAATATATTTTCTAAACAATCAACTATTTCTTGATTTTCTTTTTTTTTTTATATATATACAATATTGTGTCAATGTATATTAATACAAAGCAAAAAAAAACAGTCCAACTTGCAGGATAAATTTTTGAAGGAATATGAACAAAAAATGGAGGATGTCAGGGAATAACTGAACTCAGAGGAATTAGAAAATCAAAAGAAAGTCTAATGTTGGTGGATGCCATCCAGCGACTTGGTGTTGACTACCATTTTCAGGAAGAGATTGAAGCAATTCTCCGGCGACATTACATGGCAGCCACTACTTATGTTGATGGATTCTCATACTACACTCTTCATCAGGGGCGGATGGGTCACATGGCAAGACCCCGCGTCCGTCCGTGCTGGAATTTTACGAAAAAAATGGTGCAAGGGAAGCCGAGTCTATGACACACGCCTGAAAGTGAGGAACTATTGCAATTCCGGCGGAATTAAGTGAGAAACATGTGAGTCTGTGACACACGCCTGAAAGTGAAAGCAGAACCCAACCTTGGGGCTGAACGGCAGAAGCTGAAGAGTCTTCATGATCTTTCGCTTCGCTTCCGATTCTCGAGACAACAAGGTTTTTGCATCCCCGCAGGTTGTACTAAATTTTCTCTTTTTTTTTTTTTTTAGCTTCTTTTTACTTTTTAGTAATTACATAATCAAGATAATTTCGTGATACAGATATATTCGACAACTTCAAGGGCAAAGATGGGACATTTGAAGGGTAATTGAAACAAGATATTAGAGGATTGATGGAATTGTATGAAGCTGCGCAGCTAGGTTTAGAAGGAGAGGACATACTTGATGAAGCAGCAAAATTTAGTAGCCAAATTGTTGGTAACAGATTGAAGCATCCTTATCACAAGGGCATTGCAAGATTTACTCCAAAGAAGTATATTAGAGATTTACAATACATAAACGGATAGGAAAAAATATTGAAAGAGCTCGCTAAATGGATTATTACTTGGCACAGACCGCACACCAACACGAACTGTCCCAAATTTCTAAGTAAGAAGACAATAACACGTGTATGAAATTTTATTGATTATATTGATGAAAAGACATTCCACTAAAATTGAATCCATTGTAATTTTAGGTGGTGGTAAAACCTTGGCTTGGCATAAGAGTTTAAGCAGGGTAGGAACCAATCGTTAAAATGGATACATGGTCCATGGCCACCATAAGTGATCCAAGCATGTCGGAGCAAAGGCTTGTGCTCCTCACTATTGTGTTACAAGTCAAATATGATTATCTCATAATGAGTACTTACCTTGTTATTTGTCATTGTTACAATATGTTATTGTGGAGGCAGCGATGGTGATGATTGTTACTTCACTTATTATTGTAGCGTCATCGATGCAGATGGTTCTGAACAATTATTATTACTGCCGTTAGTACATATAGTTACTGAAATTTGAAATAATTTTCAAGTTACACTTGTTACCATAATTTATTAATATCCATTGTTTAAACAACAAGTTGTCTTGTTTTTTGAAATTTTAATTGCGCCATGTTTTCGTTACTCCATACTGGTAGAATTGTACAATTTTTGTTTTAGGGGTAATTGGCACAAAACATCCCTAATTTTTGAAGTCATTGTGCGAATCATCCATAACTTTGAAATTTTGGTGTTTTCACCTTCACCTCCACATTTTCTTCCGCAAAACCTCAATTCCGTCCATTGTCATCCAAAAAATATGTTAACCCTCATGCTCAACACGATTCGCACCAATTTAAAAGGGTAATTTCGTCCATTTTGTCCGCACACTTTCTTCTCTGGCACAATCTGAAACTAGAAAAATATCACCGGCCAAATAGAGTTCTATAAAGTTCAATTCGTTCATCAAATGAGTACGAAAAGAAATTTGTGTAATCAATTGTTTAGCAACAGCAAGAGAGCGAAGACCACGTTAAACAAACTTTGTAATAATGGAATGAACTTTTCTTTTCAAATTTTTCTTTACGCTGCAGAGCTCAATAATCCACCGCCGTATTTTTTCAAGCTGAGAGACACGTGGGTGCTGACGAAACCGATGGCACCGGTGATGAGCATAGAGAACCCATTCTGCTAGTGGATCTAAGCAAAGGCTTTGACCTATTTTTCCCAGTGGACGCCGGCCCACGCGGTGGAGAAGTAACGATTACCGGAATCCATAAAGGACTGGAAATTCAAGTACGACATTGTCAATGCCACAAAGAAAAGAGCCCACGAGAACATCGTACTCGTCGAAGCAAAATAACAGTAGAATTGTCTATGCATTGCATGTGATTTATCCTTAAACTTTCTCAACATTGAGGGAAGAAGCAATTCCTCATTAACAGAAGGCATTTTTTTCAACAAAAAATTGAATTCTCAAAGATAGAAAATCAAGAATATAAGAAATTTAATGAGTTTTCTTTGAGAAAACAAAGGGGAAAAAACTAACAAGTGCATGAGAAAATGGGATGCACCTATTGAGAAGAAAGTGTGTGAACGAAATGGATGAAATTACTCTTCCAAATTGGTGTGAGGATGAGACTTAACATATGTTTTTGGATGGCAATGGACGGAAAAGACGTTTTGCACAAGAAAAAGTGGAGGTGAGTGTGAAAATGCTAAAATTTCAAAGGTATGGATGATTTGCATAATAATTTCAAAAGGTTTTTTTTTTTTTTTTGCAAGGAGATTTTTTATTATGCAATTTTGAATTTTGATTGAATCGATGGAGTATAATGTGGAGAGAGAATGTACTTTCGAAGAGAGAATCTATTTGGATAGAGGGTGATTTTTATTTCTTATTTTATTTTTAGTTAACCTACATTAATTGTGATTAATAAATAAGTAGCAGTATTTTTAACAAGATATCAATATTCATGATTAATTTTCAATTATTACATAAAATCCAGTATTTTAATTTCCATTTAATTTCTAGTGTATATATGTAAATTACCCTACAATGAAATTACAAAATTGGCCACATGAAAACGATAAACAAAGTATTTACATGCATACTAAGAAGTAAAATGTTAATGTATTTGTAAATATTTACACATGAGCACACCTCCACTCATTGAACTATAATTGTTCACCAAACTCTATAAGCAGTAAAAAATGTACCATGTTTGCCTAAAGTAAAAATGGATCAAATTTATTTTTTAAATATATCTTTAATTTCGAACATGTTTAAATATATTACTTTTTCTTACTTATAAGTAGGTATTCTACTAGAAAAGTAACGTTTTAAAACAAAAACTTACTTATTTAGAACTTTTAATGTAGAAAAAAAAATCATTCGAATGACTTATTTGCTTATTGATTAGGAAACTATTATAAATAATTTATAACGTTTAAGTGGATGTTTGGCAGTGCTCAAATTATTCAGTAAGTGCTTTTAAGTTGTAGTTCATATGGAATATGTGAATAATAAGTTGATATTAAGTTGTAGGTCTTGCGAAATGTGTGGATAAATAGTATATATGATCAATTTAACTTCTTTAAATTATAATTTAAACTTAGTCGAACAAACTCTATGTTTAGTCGAACATGCACTTTGATGTCCTGAACCATATAGACTATCTTCCTTAGGAGTGAAATGTTGCTTTTTTCTTCTTTAATTTATCATCAATTTTTCTATGTTTGATTTATAATGAAAACGACCCTAAAAAATATGTAGACTGCCAAAACTTCCTCCAAGACTATAATGAAAACGACCCTAACAAGTTCTATTTTCACAAGTAGTCTATTACTGATGAAATTTTGATAATTCAACTAAATTGCCTTAGGCCACCCTACTATCCATAGACAAGGTTTATGCTAGTTTTCTGGTTAGTAGGATATAGTATCTCTCACTACAGGAAAGGAGAGTTATAGCAATGATTAAAGTTGCCGCTATAAGTTTATAAGTTGTCGCTTTTAATATATTGGAGGCGGTCTGGGTCTATTGAGTCTTTCGCTGTAACGCTCCAAATTTTCTCAACCCAGAGAATCACTAAAATAAATCTTTAAATAATGTTTGACAACTTCAAATAGGTTTTCCATGCCCATGAATGGTTTTAAAAATTTTAACTATTGTAGAAAAATAACAAGTGCGCAAGGGAAAATAAAATGACTTCTAAATTTTAAAGTTTTTACCTATACCATGTTAGGTGTTGCCAAATTTTATTTGATAATCTAAACGAACTTCAAAAATTACAAAATTTGAACTGTAGATCTTGGGACCTTGGACTAGGCAGGTTCAAAGAATTAAATGTTCATGATACAAGTTTCATCGCAATTCTAGCACAAAATAATCTAGTCTAGCATGCTAAGAATCTTGTCCGGTTGAGTTTTCAATCATTTGCCTCTTGTTTCTTCTCTTAAAAAATCCCAAAATTGCCAACCCTAATTTTGGGTTAAGAACTCATATATATAATCTCCTAATAGTACCTAAAAAGATCCCAAAATATCGTTAAAATCGCTCTCCAAAAGAAGATTTCTAATTGGAAATAAAACAGAAAAAATAGAAATCGCGCAGGTCAGGTTCGGCCAGGCATCCATTTTTGCCTTGGATGTCGTGCCTTCAATCCGGTGAACGCCCACTTCTATGTCGGGGCGAATGCCAAGGTTTATTGCTTCCTAGCTTCGCTCATTTTGGTCCTCAACTCTTCCAATAGTCTCCAATATAGTCATCTAAGCTTCAATTAAGTGGAATTGTATCCTCGTACTTCCTAAACATCTCCAATTTGTTTCTCTTTTCATCAATTCTTCTCCACTTGCTTATATACGGGTCCAAAACTGAAATAGAAAGAAAAATACACTAAATTAAGTAGAAAATTTATAAAATAATGAAACAAAAACTTGAAAAGTGCACAAAAATGCACTTATCAAACACCTTAAATTTAACTCAAAATTAACTCTTTTCCAAACAAAATTTTCATACATTACTTAAATTATATTTATCTACTTGTATTTAATAAATAATTTATCACCAGCACTTGATATTCATCGCACATGCACAAACTAGTCTTAGAATAGTCATCAATAAATGATACAAATATAATTTGATCATCCAAGTGTGGAACCGGCAACTCCCAAACATCAAAATGAGCCAAGGCTAAAATATGATTGCTTCTAGCTCTATATGTAGATGTTCTCACAAAAATAATTGCAATGCTAGAATCTTTTTAAATTTTGGTAAAACCTTTAATCCTCATTCTGACATGTGAACCTAGGAATGGCAATTTGCTCTACGCCTCGCCCCGGAAAATTGGATAAATGGGGCGGGTATGAGGCAGACAAATATGCCCCATCATGGGTCCGTGGCGGTGTTGACCCACCCTGTTATATTTTTTTAAATAAATAAATAAAATATAAATTGTAATGTGTAGGCTACATGTCTTGAACCCGGGTTGGAGGGGGCGATAATTTGAAGTCTAAACCATTACACCACAATCGTAACTTGCAAAGTTTTCCTTTTGTTTAATAAAAATATTAGAATAAATTCTTACTTTATAAATCAAAACCCTAACATTAATCCTTTCTTCATTTCCCAATTTTCATTACAACGTTGCTGCTCCTCGCATCCTCATGCTCGCGGCTCGCCTCGGTTGCTTTTTCTTCTTCTTCTTCTTCTTCATTTGTTGATTCCTTCGACAAATCTCTCTTCTTGAAGGTAAATTAATACTACCTTTTTTGTTGGGTTCTTGAATTTTTTTATCATCTCTTGTTCTATTATGGGAACAAGTTGAAATGTCACTCTTTTAGCAATATACATTATTTAATGTCTGATCCCAACAATGCTCTGTGCTCCTCTTCAATCATTTCTAGTGTATGTATGGTGTCTTAATTTTACTCAACAAATTATGAGCCACTGCCTTAAAATATATATGTACCTAAAATATGTATGACCCACTGTTTTGCACTCTGTGTTTTAGTTTTGTTTTCATTCATCTATAAAAAATCACGTGTTTTGTAACCGATTAAAAAAAAATAATTCAATCTATACGTGTTGACCTTGGAATCTGCACTATCCACGTGTCAACAGATCTCCAGTCAATCCTCTGCCAGTCTATAGCCCATCTATTCATAACGGGTGAGGGCTTTGATTGGCTTAGTCTCAGGTGATGTGTCTTTGTTTGGTTCGAGGTAGGTGCAACCATAAAACACCTGTCAATCAACGTTATCAGTAAGGGTAGGCAATGGTAAAATGAGGCGTCAGCATCATCATTGCTGCAAGCACATTGGGGCATTTGGAGGCACGCGTCCTTTTCCTTCAGTAAATGCCTAGGGTTTCATTTCCTGTATTTTGCCTTGCCTTTGATTCGTGTTTGCTTGATGGACAGTTCAGATTGCGTATTTTGAATTCAACGGTAAGGACGGAGGGGGCCTCATATATATAAATCATTGCTTCATTCCTTTAGTTTTCTTTCACTTCTACATTTTCTTGAATCCTCCTAATAGTTATGGTGAGAATCACAAAGAATCAGAGAATTCCTGCGAGTAAGGAACTCTACTTTGCTGTTCGTTGAGTCTGCTAAGTAAGGTTGTAGAGTTTGATTCATGCTATTTGTGTATCATCTGGGTGCTTTTCCAAATTTCCTGTTCTAGACCTACAATCTTCTCTGAGAACTTCAGAGGTTTCTCTATTTGAGAAAAGAAAAAACCAGCAATGTCATCCACACATGATGATTCACAGAACTACTCGGCCGCTAGTATCGAACTTGAGATTATGGGCAAAGTTCCATCTTCGCCTGAAGGGCGGGATGAGGTTGAATAGAGGCTAACTGTTGCCTATCTCCTCCAACGTCAACAAGTGGAAGGAAAGAAGGTTTCCGAACCCTGCAAAAGGTGAAGGCGAGGAAGAAATAGCGGGGTGCTTGGGTCTCTAAAATGAGAGCGTCGTTAGACAAAAGGGATGCTCCAACAGCTCAGCAAACTTGATGAGGAGTTAACAAGTTCGACTACTATGGCCTCGATGGTTCGCTTGAGGATCAGGGGGACGGGTCTAGAAGTTGTCAGGGTTGATTACACAATCCATGACTCTATTGTGTTTAGGGCCCCTGGCCTAGAGGAGTGTGCCGACAACCTACCAGGAGGACAATGCAGCAAGGCCTTCGTATGTCGATGCATTCTTTCTTTCGCAAGGTTTTGTGAGACTTCAACTTGGCCTCCTGTTAGATAACGCCAAAATGGATGGAGACAGATGGTGGCAGTGTTCCTGTTGTGGAGGGTCATTGAGGTTGGAGGGACTTACCCCCAAGAGAATTTGAGTCAATTTACTGTCGTTGCTAGTCGAAGGGTTGGTTCAACATATCTCTCTAGCTGGGCCAAAAGTAGAGAACAACTACCAACAGTCTTAGCAAGTGCACAACTGGAAGGAAAGATTCTTCTTTGCCAGAGGGGATTGTCCATTCTTCTTCGCTTTGGAGAACTTGGTATATTTTACTTTCTTGTGTGGTTTATAATCCTCGCTCCTAACTTAATGCTTCATTTGTCCTTGTAGATTGTGGAAAGTCGCCAATCCCAAAGAGAGACCAAGGTGATTTGAGGTCAAAGTGGGCTAAAGTTTGCGCACTTGATAGTGATTTCAGGAGCCTGAGCAACTTTCTCAAAAATCACAACTTATTGATTTGGTTTGGACTAATGAGTAAGCCTCGTGACTTGAGTCGTGTAAAAGTTGGGTCAATAGTTGTTCTTGAAATTTTGAGACTTTGTTATTATTGCAGTCGCGTTTACATTCGAGTACATCCCTACCATCAACCTTAATGTGGGCGAGGGTGAGTCAATCGCCGAAGCCCGACCTTCGTTGCAAGAGGTTCAAGATGTGATTCCTATTCGGGAGATACCTCTCCCAGTCCCATCTGTTTTGGTCCCAGATTTGGCCATCACTCATCTACCTCTGTCTCCTATGCCCCAACAAGACAAGAGGAAGGGTGTTACGGATGGGACTGACGAAGTCCTGGGTTATAAGAGGAAAGCTCAGGCTGTCGATAAGAGCTGATGAAGGATGCTCGCAAGATGAGGCGAATCAAAGGAGGTCATCATGCTAATGTTAGAACTTCTTCTTCATCATCCGCTTGATTAAAGTACTTGAGCATCACCTCTCGTCACGAAGAGCTGGATCCTACTGTAATGGAGATGCTACCTACGCTCCCTACAATGACTACGGCGAGTGTCTACAAATGGAATCTAGAACAGATGAAAATAGAATGGGAAGAGATAGAGGCATAGGTTGTGAGAAATTACAAGAAGGAATTCCCAAACATACCGGAGTACTTGTGCCTCGCCGGTCTCTTTATGACGGCTAGCGGAGAGCAATTGGTTGAAAGTATCAGGATGGTCCATCCAGAATGGGACCTTTCATTCCTAAGGCAAGCTCATGCCGACCTTCTTAGTCCAAAGGATTCTGCAGCTGCCGAAGTCCCATCTTCTGTCGAAATTCAAGCTGAAAGCGAAGCCTACATCCCTCTCCCTGTTATGGACGAAGGCCCACAATGTGCTGGCCCTAGAGAGGCGACGGGGCAGTAGGACTTGTATTTCTTTTCCCATATTTTGTTCTTGTCTCTGTATCTATTTCAAACTCCATTAATGAAACGGATTCCTTCTTTGTTTCAAGCATAACTATTTAGTAAACTCTATCTTGACTAACAAAAACACGTAGTTAATAGAGTTCCTTACTTGTGATGAGGCTATATTGTCGAGGACGACACCTGTGGATAACGAGCCTTTGACAAAAGTATTACTTTTACAGCCTTGTTGATGAGTCTGAAGAGTTGAACTTGTTTATGAGGGGTTTGTTTTCAAAGGCATTAATGGCGCAACCTTTTTGTAGAATCTAAAGGGTCAGATCTGGATTTGAGGAGGCGTTTTCAAAGGTATTAATGGCGCAGTCTTTTCGTTGCCCAACAAGTTGACATCATCGTTATATAGATAAGTTGAAGGGGGGTGTGTGACATGTGACGGTCCACCTGCCCATTAAATAATTGTCCATTAATAGCCTTATTTAATATCTTATGTTTTCCATGTAGCCAAAACTTGCATTTTCCATGCAGCCTCTATATAAACCCTGGGATCCTCCATTTTGAGTTTTACCCGTCTAAAGCTTCTCTGAATTTAGTTATTCTGTTTTGATGGCAGTAACTTCTCTCGGTAAAAGGGGCGAAGAGGGTTTCTCTGCAAATTGCTCAATTGGTACTAGCATTCTACTTAAGCTTCTCTTAAGATGAGAGGTCAAGAGTTTTTGTTTCAATGACCAAGTGTGTCTCCAAAAATATTCCGGTCATGTTCCAAATCGAATGGGTGCTTTGGATGTCATGGAAAAGGTTGGGCCTCATAGCCTTAGCGAGAATTTATCAAACGATATCTCCACAGTGGATATCAATGTTTATGATATATATTTTGATAATTATGATTCGGATGACGAGGCTGAGAGATGTTTGCAAAAGGCGTCAACGATAATTTTTTACTAGTATGGCCTAATTAGTCACCAAATCAACTCATATGATGATCATCACAGTGATATCATATTTCGGAGACTCTCTATCATGGTGAAGTCGGACTTATGTTGCTGACGAAGCCCTAAGATTAACTGTGCGAAGCACAAACAATTGGCCGAGGCACTTGCGGAGCTAACAAAGACCAAAGTACAGTTAGCTAAACTAGGGCCCATTTCATTTGCCGACCCTAAAGAAGCGGCGGGGCAGTAGGATGTTGTTTACGTTTCTTTCCATTTACTATGTAATCTAGACTTTTATAAATAAAAGGTCAGCTTAACTATCATCGTCTGTGTTACTGCCTCGCCTGTTTTATTGTCAAAGTCAAAACGTATATTCGAACAGTATTCCAACCGTCCACTTGTCAAAGTCGATGAGATATGTCGATGAGGAGTCGTAGACTAGTTATAGAGATGGCCTTCGCGCATGACGAAGGCTGACGGTGTCATTATTGTGTATGGTAGGTGCAAGTCTCCAGTGCATTTAAGCCATGTAGCTTTTTGCATTATTCAAGGATTTTCATGAATGCAGCCCACCTACACATGTCGTTTATCCTATAGTTCAGATTCTGGACTCTCCATTAGTAGTTGGGATCAAGCGCCAAACATATATATACTTCCACAATCTTTCATTCGTTCCCTTTACCTTTTTCCTCTCTCCAAATTTTTTAAAACTCAACTGTCTTCATCAATGGCCAATTTTATCTTTTCCAAAATCCCAATATTCAAAATAAATGAAGAAGAAGATAACGATGGGAACGCGACTTCTTCTCTGCAACTTCTGATATCAGATGCGGTGCCAGCCTCAGTTGTCACTGCCCCATTGGTGTCGGAAGCCACCATGGGTGCCTCATCCTCTTTTTTTCTCTAAAGAATCTCTACTCCTGTCAAAAAGTATCAGACGGTAAGACAAAGAAAAGAAAAATGTCAAGGATGAAGGCAAGTATCGTGTGCCAAAGAGGAATGCATGGAACGAGGGTTTTAAAGAGGACGCAATGAGGAAACAACAAGGTACTAGGGCTGGGCGAGGCCGAGTGTTGACTCCTCCTCAAGAAACTGAAGGATTGACTCAAGTTTCTCGAGGCTGGATAGAGCATATTAACATTGGGTCTCGTCAAGATGAATTGGACCCAGTAGTTTTAGGTATGCTACCTACTCCATCGACGATGGCGGCAACTTCTATCCATAAGTGTTCAACTTCTATCTAGGTAAAGGCGGTGAACCAAGTGAATTTGCTGAAGCTGGTGAAGATGGCAGAGATGAGCACCGTCTGAAGCCATACTGAACTGTGAGTTGTACAAGGTATTGGCTGGCCACGCAGAGTTGAAGGCCATAGATTCTAAGGACGATGATTAGTTATGCTCAGATAATAGGATTCTCCGTTCTAAACTTGCTCTTGCCGACGAGGCTAGAACACATGCCAAGTACAAACTAATAAAATCCGAAATGATACATATGGTGTGTATCAACGCCCAAAGGCGTTAAGTTTTTACCTAGTGAGTTAAGGAGTTGGCCGCAAACCACATTCCCTAGCTGCCTTGCTTTCGTTCTTTGCAAGTATACGTGTTAAGTTTTTATCCAGCAAGTTAAGGAGTTTGCCGCAAACCACATTCTCTTGCTGCCTTGCTTTCTTTGCTTGCATGTATACGCATTAAGTTTTTACCCAGCAAGTTAAAGAGTTAGCTGCGAACCACATTCCCTTGCAGCGTTGCTTTCTTTTCTTGCATGTATACGCGTTAAGTTTCTACCCATCAAGTTAAGGAGTTGGTCGTGAACCACATTTTCTTGGTGCTTTGCTTTTGTTCTTTGCATGTATACACGTTAAGTTTTTACCCAGCGAGTTAAGGAATTGGCCCCAAACCACATTCTTTCGCTGCATTGCTTTCGTTCTTTACATGTTTACGTGTTAAGTTTTTACCTAATGAGTTAAGGAGTTGGTCGTAAATCACACTCCCTCGCTGCATTGCTTTCGTTGTGCTTAATTGAGATGGGAGAATCTTAACTTGAAAATAACCAAACTTTACTGGAATAATGCAACGGTTGAACAAAGTCGAAAGGAAAGCTGACATGCGACTTAGCGCTAACGAAAAATGAAACCTATTGGTAGTATGGACGAAGATGAGTAATGTTCCAGGGATGCTTTGTCTTATTTTCTTCTAAGTCTTCTAATATGTAGGTTCTAGGACAAACCTCTTCAATGACCTTGTATGGTCCTTCCCATATGAGTCCAAGGGTTTCGGCTCCCACTTTCCTATTATCTATGAAGACTTTTTTGAGGATGAAATCGTTGATTAGGAAGGCCATGTTCCTAACTTTCGAGTTGTAGTACTTAGCCATCTTCATTTGATAAACTACTAGGCAAAGTTGTGAGTCGACATGCCTTTTTTCCTATAGATCCTCATTGACCACCTCATTGAAATGCAAGCATCTTGGAGAAGGGATCTCTGCTTCAACGGCGATCCTTGCCTCTTCTCTATATGCTATAGCAAAAGGAGTCTCACCAGTGGCTGTTCGGGATGTAGTCTGTTACGACCATAGGGTCTCGGGGAGTAGAGATGGCAAAAATATCCAATCCGCCCTGAACCCGATGGATACCCGATCCGAATGGAGCAAAAAATACCTGATCTGCGGGTCGACGGGGTTGATATCCGTGATCCGTTATGGATCTCGGGGCGGGACGGATCGAATTGGGGCCGCCCCGCCCCGCCCCGAATTTTAACAAAAATTATTAAAATATTGAATTTATATTTTGTTTTATATGTGATTTGATTATTTATTTTATAGATAATTAAAATATTTTTTGAATAGAAAAGTCATCACCTTCGACATATTGTGAACCTTGCACAAGGTTTAGTGATGAAGAAATTGAGGAGGGTGATGTTGTTTAAACCCTTAGAGTATAGTAGTAAAGTTTGTTTCAATATATTTTAAATTTTTTAAATGCCAAAAAAAAATATAGATCAATAATCAGGGCTCTGATCCGCCCAGATCCGTCCCGAAAAATGGCGGATCGCGGGATGGATTTGGATCTCCTATAATTATTGTCGGGGTAGATTTAGATCAGGCCGATCCGCCCCGTTGCCATCACTATCGAGGAGTTCTTCAGCCCATATCCCTTTGGCAGACTCCAACTTTCTCTTCAGAGTGTGCTTGATGATTTTGTTGACGGCCTCCACTTGGCCGTTGGACTGGGTGTAGTGGGAGGTGGAGATGTCTATCCTAATGACGAGCTCCTCGTATTTTGAGTTAAACTCTTTTCTGGCGAACTGTAAACCGTTGTCTAATACGAGGGAGTGGGGTGTCCCAAAATGGAAAACTACATTTTTCTAAACAAACTTCCATGTATTCTCCTTCATAATTTTAGCCAGGAGCTCTGCCTCGCACCATTTAGTGAACTAGTCCACGGCTACAACTGAAAACTTAATGCCACCCCTTACAGTTGGGAGATGACCTATGAAATCGATATCTCATTTGTCAAAAGGCCAGGGGCTGGTAACTAGGGTGAGGTTTTGAGCCGGGAGCTTCATCACAATGGCGAATCTTTGGCACTTGTCACATTTATTCACATATGCATGTGAGTTTTTCTTCATAGTTGGCCAGTAATATCCCTGTTTTAGGGCCTTTTGCGCTTGTTCCATGCTCTCTGCATGATTGCCGCATACTCTCTGCATGTATTTCCTGCATGGCATAGTCAGCTTCGTCCTTAGTAATGCAGTGCAGGAATAGATGGGTAAACCCCCTCTTACACAAGATTCGTCCTGCAAGATGAACTTTGTGGACCTTCTGCAGTGTTTTCGAGCTTTATCCTTGTCATCTGGTAAAATTTGACCGGTCAGGTACGCAAAGATTTTCCTTATCCATTTGGAGGACTCGCTGATTATCATGGCACTCTGTGGCAGAGCTTCGTCGATGGTTGGCCGACTAAATTTCTCAACTGGAATGGCTTTCATTAAGTTGGAGTCCTTACTACTCGCCAACTTGGAGAGAGCGTCAGCATAGCCATTTTCAATCCTGGAGATCTGGAGTAATTTGATTTCTTTAAAGTGGGATGGAAAATCTTTGGCCTTCTTTAAGTAGGACACCATAGATTGCTCGCGTGCTGTGAAAGACCCATTAACTTGACTAACCACTAACTGTGAGTTACTGTAGATCTGGATTTTCCTTGCCTTAATCTCTTGTGCTAACCTCAAGTCTGCTAGGAATGCCTCGTACTCAGCAGTATTGTTTGAGGCTTTGAACTCCAGGTGAAGTACACAGTTGAGGTTATGGCCATCGGGGCAAATCAATAGGATCCCAGCTCTAGCTTGAGCCTCGCCTGAGGATCATCAACATATAATTTTCATGTTGGTACCTCCTGATGCTTGCTTTTGAGCAGTCCTTCAGGGATGACGGCGAATTTAGCTATAAAATCTAACAGAGCCTATCATTTTATGAAGAGCCTTAGCTTGTAGGAGATGTCAAACTGACTGAGCTTAACAGACCACTTCATCAGCCTCTCGGAGGTGTCCATCTTTTGAAGAATCTGTCTCAAATGGAGGTTCGTCAAAACGTAATGCTGTGCACCTGGAAGTTTGGCCGGAGCTTCCTAGATGCGATTATCAAGGATAAGGCGATTTTCTCCATGTCTGGGTACCTTATCTCTACATCTTGCAATGCATTACTTACATAATATATGGAGAGCTACGTCTTGCCATCCTCACAGATCAGTATTGAACTCATCATCTTTTCAAACATTTGCACGATAAATAAGCAATGTTTCCTCGTTCTTCAGTTTGGATAACAAATGGGCTTTTTCGATGAGGATCTTGAGTTCCCGAAAGGCATTCTCACACTCCTTTGTCCACTCAAACTGCTTTTCTCCTTTGATGGTCTGGAAGAAGGGCTGGCATCGATCAATCACCTTAGATATGAATCGAGTCAAGGCCACCAACCTTTCTTGTAAGGCTCTGGACCTCCTTGGAAGAGAATGGTGATCGCATGTCGATGTGTGCTTTGATCTTCTTGGGGTTGGCCACTATTCTGCATTAGTTTACCATGTAGCCCAAAAATTTCCTAGATGCGACCCCAAAAGTGCATTTTAGGGGATTGAGCTTCATTTGGTATTTGCGGAGAATTCTGAACTTCTCATTCAAGTGTCCAATGTGGTCTTCGGCTTCTACGCACTTCACGAGCATGTCATCAACGTAAACCTCCATGGTGTTTTCAATTTATTCTGCAAACATGCAGTTTACTAGCCGTCGATAAGTAGCCCCGGCATTCTTCAGGCCAAAAGTCATCATCCTGTAGCAGTACATTCTCCAATCTGTGATAAACGAGGTGTGTTCTTTATCTCCTACAAACATGGAGATATGGTTGTAATCGGAGTAAGCATCCATAAAACTGAGCAGCTTGTGAATAGCAATCATTTCAACCAGCTGGTCGATGCGTGGTAGTGGAAAGTTATCTTTGAGACATGCCTGGTTTAGGTTCGAAAAGTCTATGTACACCCTCTACTTGTGGTTATTCTTCCTTACTAGCACGGAGTTGGAAACACATTGGAGATAGACCACTTCCTGGGGTTGGACACCCATTGGGAATAGACAGTAGTTTGTCAACTTTCTCCTTTAGTGCGTCGTACCTCTCTATGCTCAGAGGTCTTCTTTTATGTATCTTGGGATCCACCTTCAGGGTGTAGCAAGCCACAAATGGAATTATCACCACCATGTCCATGTGCTTCCATGCGAAGACATCAACGTTCTCTCGTAAGAACTATTTTAGCTGTTCTTTCATCCATTCTTTCAGCTTCTGCCCCAGCTACAACATTTGGGAAGTGTCTCATAGTTTTACCCGGAATGTCTCCAACTCTTCTGCCGGTGAGGCTAGTAAATCCGAGCCTATGATGTTAATATCGACGAAGACCATGTCCTCTTCAACATTTTTTATATTAGTTTCCATCGGTTCCGTTTGTATAGTCATGACTAAGGACGGAGCATCTTTGCACTTTACTATCTTTTGAAGCGCATTCATGTAGCATGCCCTCGACTTTGTCTAATTGCCTCGAACTTTACGACTTCACTTGGTGTTGAGAACTTCATCGCCAAGTGATGGATAGAGGTTACTGCCTATAAATCCTTAAACACGGGCCTATCGAGGACCCCGTGATAGGCGGAGCGGGTATCCACCACCAAGAATTCCATAAACTTCTTTAAGTGGCGCGGGGGTTCTCCGAAATCCCTTGTGAGGGTGAACATTCCTCGTGGGACGAGGCTGTCTCATGTAAAGCCAAATAATGGTTCTGAGATGGCTATCGGCTCGTGGTTTATATCTATTTGGTCGAAAGCGTTGCCAAACAGGATATTCACGGCGCTACCATCATCGACCAACATTTGCCCTAGCCCGTTCCTAGAAACAATGGCACAGATTACCAAGGCGACGCAATGGAGGTAGTGGACGCTGGCCTCATCTTCTCCTGTAAATGTGATAAATGGGGCCCTGGATCAGTGTCTGTGAACCTACTAGCTTTCTACTGTTTCTTCCCTTACTACCATAACGTAGTTTCGTCGTGAGTATATTGTATGTCCTTCAATTATAATGTTGATGTCACGGACTGTAGAACTTTTATGAGTCAGTTCAGTCTAGGTGGATCCATGTTCCTGTCGTTTTCCCTGTCATTGCGGTGAGGGTCATCGTCCTGATGATGAAGCGGTGGCCTTCGTCCTAGGTTAGGAAGTCCTCGACGTCTTCGAGCCGGTAAGTTTTCCTCTCCTTGTCTCTGATTCCCTCAATCAATTAGTTCTCGCATTTCAGGGTAGTCTTCTGTAATGTGTACCCAAGTCTGGTAGATGTGGCAGAACTTTGGTGGATGATTCAGTAGCTGGGAGACTAGGCAGAGGGGCTGGAATTATTTATGTTTGGATGAATCTCCAGTAGCGCTTGGCGTAAGGCTCAGAAGAACTCCATCCTTGATAACGATTGATGCGACACTCTGTGGAACATCGTCCTTATCGACGGTAGAGGTCCCATTTCTCCATTTCCACCCTCTCTCTATTCTAGATTGTCTCTTCAGAACGAATCTATCGCTAGATAAAATCCACCACATGAGTATAAGTCTTAGGTTGGCTGCTTTGGACGTTTTTCCAAAATAAAGTTTGCATGTGGATCCCGATTACTAGCGCGTCTAGTGCATTGTCATCAGTGACGTTCTCGATTTTGTTGATGACACTGCTGAACCTCTTGAAATACCCTTTCACCAATTCTACTTCGCTTAAGAGACGAGGGTGGTATGAAAATACCAGCACTTCACCGCCGGTATATTACCTTGGAGCATCGTCTTTAACACATTTATGTGATCCGTGGGATCACCTCTCCCGTTGTACTTCAATGGTATTTTAAACCCGACGAGGAGCTCCCTAGCTTTCAATTCCTTGAAAAATGGGAGGTTCTCATCATCTTCATCAAGGTCACAGTCCATTTCGGGTCTTTCATTTTTGAATCTTGCATGTACAAACTTTGGGTTCCTCCTTACCTCCGGGTGAGCCTCGCTATGCTTGTTGTGCATGTTGTGAACTGATTTGGGAGGTGCTATGGAAAATCCAATCCCCAATCTGTCAAATACACTACAGACTTGACCGGCTTGTTTTTCCAAGCTGGATGAGGCTTTCCATTCTGGTTGTCATGCGAGGGCTTAGGATTCAGGTTCCGAGGATTCTGACCATTCGATACCGGCGCTTCATTCTGAGATCGACGGCTTTCGATTGAGCCGGACCTGAAAGTGCTTCACCAGTCATTGTTACTCTTGTGTCCAGATTGGAGAGATTGATTCTCCAACCGCTTAAGCATCGCCTTGTTGCATGTAGAACTGCGTCTCAGAAATGGAGCATTCTTGAAGCAACATCTTCATATCCCTCCAAACTCCATCAAATGATTCTGAATGGACACAGTATTAAGGTTATATATTTTCTAAACAATAAACATATATTATTATTATTTTTTTTTTAATACAATATTGTGACAATGTATATTAATGCAAAGCAAAAAAACAGAACAACTTGGGAGATGAATTTTGAAAGGAATACGAACAAAAACTGGAGGATGTCAGGGAATTATTGAATTCAGAGGAATTACGAAATAAAATAGAAAGTCTAATGTTGGTGGATGCCATCCAGCGACTTGGTGTTGACTACCATTTTCAGGAAGAGATTGAAGCAGTTCTCTGGCGACATTACATGGCAGCCACTACTTGTGTTGATGGATACTCGTACTACACTCTTCATGATCTTTCGCTTTTCTTCCGACTCATGAGACAACAAGGTTTCTGCATCCCCGCAGGTTGAACTAAATTTTCTCTCTTTTTTCTTTTTGCAACTTGTTTTTACTTTTTAGTACTTACATAATCAAGTTAATTTCGTGATACAGATATATTCGACAACTTCAAGGGCAAAGGTGGGACAATTGAAGGCAAAATGAAGCAAGATATTAGAGGATTGATGGAATTGTATCAAGCTGCGCAGCTAAGTTTAGAAGGAGAGGACATACTTGATGAAGCAGCAAAATTTAGTAGCCAAATTGTTGGTAACAGATTGAAGCATCCTTATCACAAGAGCATTGCAAGATTTACTGAAAAGAAGTATATTAGAGATTTACAAGACATAAACAGATGGGAAAAAACTTTGAAAGAACTCGTAAAAATGGATTATTACGTGGCGAAAACCGCACACCAACAGGAACTGACCCAAATTTCTATGTAAGAAGACCATAACACGTGTGTGAAATTTTCTTGACTATTTTGATGAAAAGGCATTCCACTAAAATTGGAAACCTTTGTAATTTTAGGTGGTGGAAAGACCTTGGCTTGGCAGAAGAGTTTAAGCAGGCTAGGAACCAACCGTTAAAATGGTATACTTGGTCCATGGCCTCTCTAAGTGATCCAAGCATGTTGGAGCAAAGGCTTGAGCTAACCAAATTTATCACATTTGTGTACATAATAGATAACATTTTTTATCTTTATGGGACACCAGAAGAACTTCCTGTCTTTACTCATGCAGTAAGAGGTATAAAACATGTCATTTCATATTCGCGTTTTAGTAGGAGAACTAGTCCAATTCAATGTATCAAACATGCATCTTGTTTAAAAGTGAAGAGGCAGCGTGCGTTTTATCTAAAATACCTATTAATGACGATTTAAATATTTATAAATTTGGTACAGGTGGGACTATGCGGCCATTGACGTGTTACCAAAATCCTGGAAGATGTGTTACAAGGCGCTTCTCAACACAACGAACGAGATAGGCTCCAAAATCTACAAAAAGTATGGATATAATTCAACCAACTCACTAAAATCAACGATAAGATTGATGGGCTTTTCTACATATATATGAACACAACATACACAGATGAGATTAATGGCACCGTCGTCCTTGCAGTGGGCAAGTTTATGCGACGCATTCCTAGTAGAAGCCAAATGGTTTGGATCTGGGAACTTGCCAATAACCAATGAATACCTGGAAAATGGGAAGTTGAGTTCAGGAGCACATGTGGTGCTTGTCCACCTGTTCTTTCTTTTGGGCATCAATGGAAAAACGGGAGATACCTTCCAATTGGATGATATATCAGAACTCATATCCTCTGTGGCTGTTATATTCTTCGTCTCTGTGATGACTTTGGAAGTGCCAAGGTAAAATTTTATTCTGTAACTTAGATATCCATTTTTCACCTTAAGCTTTTAGACAAGAGGATCATCTAGGATTTTCAAAATTATGATTGATACTTCCAATTGACATCCACTATTACTTTGTTTGGGATCTTCAAATTAATGAAAGGATGAGCAGCAAGATGGAAATGACGGTTCTTACATTGAGTGCTACATGAAAGAGAATCCAGGCTCAACAATTGAGATTGCGCGAGAGCATGCTGTTGATATGATATCGAGTGAATGGAAGCATCTTAACAATGAGTGTTTTCGAATAAATCAAAATTCGTCAATTTCATCTTTCACAAAAGCTTCTCTGAATCTTGCGAGAATGGGTCCTCTAATGTACAGTTATGATGACAATCAACGGCTCCCAGTCCTTGAAGAGTACATCAAATCCACATTCTTTGTTGACACTTTTTTGGAGCATCATCCAATATTAGATAAAAAAAACAGGGCTCGTGATCAAGAATGCCACAATCCTTGTGTCCTGCCTTTTCTATAAATTAAGAAATTATTGTTTATGGAAAATGTATGTTGCAAGAATGACTTGCTGTAATGATATCAATATATTTGGGAAAAAAAAATTTACAATTTACATGGATCTGTTATGTATAGAGTTTACGTGATTGAACATTGCCTAATGATAGTAGGTTCCTTTACCATACAACAATTATTGAATTAATTTCCTTATTTTTCAAGTGGTAATTATTTGTTACAACTTCTCAATTGATCTTAATTTTGTATGTGTTTCTTCCGGTGATCAAAAGTTCACTGCGACATGATTTCCATGTTGCAGCCCAAAATTGTTGGGTAAAGAAAGGGGGTGCTTACATGGAGTGAGGTTAGGTACATCTTCTTATAGGAGGTGGAGGGGGTGGTTGGAGATGATAAAGTGGGGTTTGGTTTTTTTATTTTTATTTTTAATTTTTTTGAATAATATAAAAAGTTTAAGATTTATTTGTATTTTTGAAAAGATTAAGGGTCGAATTGTAATTTTTCTATTGTATTTTCTTTTTTCTATCATTTGAATTTATTTAAGTCAGGGGCAAAATTATCAAATAATTGTCAAAATAGTGATTTGGGGACCATCTATGAGAATATATGAAAGGTTGAGGATGATATCTACTAAAAATTGAATAGGGGTAAAATCGTTACAAACATGAAAGAATGTGGACAATTAGTGTAATTAACCCTTTAATAAATAGAAAATGTTAATGACAAAAAAATATATCACTACTAACTTTGAATATAATGCATAATGCACTAAACAATAATAATTATAAGCAGTGGTAATGTATTTTGGATTAAAGGCTTTTGATATATCGGGGCTGTTCTACTCCCCATGTGGAGAGTAGTTTATAAAACCCACAGCCTACGTGGCTGTGGGAGCTGGACAAAAATAATCCACCTGGGCAAAAAAATTTGAGTCTCACATTTTCCCCATTTCTTCCCCATTTCATCCCCATTTCTGTGACCTAAATTTCATCCCTCTCTCCCCGATTCATCCCAAATCAGTGACCCAAATCAGATTCCTCCGCCGCCTTCAACCACCACCGCGACCCACCAACCCGCGAACCACCTGCGTCCGCGCAACCCACTGCTTGCGTCCGCGCGAACCACCTACGCGACCCACTGCGTCCGTCCGCGCGAACCACTGCTCCTACCGTGGTCGCGCGAACCGTGACTGCTCTACCGATGGCACGCGAACCACAGTGACTGCTCCACCGTTGGAGCCGCGAACCACATTGACTGAACCACTGCTCCTACCGTGACTGAACCGGCTCCAACCGTGGTCCTCTCTGTACGCAAGAACAGGGACCGTGAACCACCATTGTTTGCTCCACGTGGTAGCCTACGCCGGATACAAATATTTCAACATTGACCCGCCAATTGAAGGACCAGGTAATGAAAATTGTTGTGAACAAGTTCCTCCAATTTACTGAAATTTGTATTTAGTATGGAATTGATAAATGTGTATTGATATTCTTGGTTTTTTGTTTATTGTTTCGTATTGGGTAGGAATGGAATCACAAAGTGCAGATAATGTGTTTGTTCCACAAGTTTCTGTGCATAGTCTTCCGGCAACTGGACAAGAATTTGAATCACATGAGGCTCTTTGTTGTGTAAGTGCTAGACTGTCCGTGAACAAATGTGGATAGTGAACAACTTTGTTGCGGAACACAATCACGCTCTTACTACTCCTAGTCGAGTGCATTTGTTAAGATCTCATCGGAATGTGTCCACTACAAAGAAAGCACTTACACAACAAAGAGCAGAAACTTGTGGAACAAACACATTATCTGCACTTTGTGATTCCATTCCTACCCAATACGAAACAATAAACAAAAAACCAAGAATATCAATACACATTTATCAATTCCATACTAAATACAAATTTCAGTAAATTGGAGGAACTTGTTCACAACAATTTTCATTACCTGGTCCTTCAATTGGCGGGTCAATGTTGAAATATTTGTATCCGGCGTAGGCTACCGCGTGGAGCAAACAATGGTGGTTCACGGTCCCTGTTCTTGCGTACAAAGAGGACCACGGTTGGAGCCGGTTCAGTCACGGTAGGAGCAGTAGTTCAGTCAATGCGGTTCGAGGCTCCAACGGTGGAGCAGTCATTGTGGTTCGCGCGCCATCGGTGGAGCAGTCACGGTTCGCGCGACCACGGTAGGAGCAGTTGTTCGCTCGGACGGACGCAGTGGGTCGCGCAGGTGGTTCGCGCGGACGCAAGCAGTGGGTCACGCGGACGCAGGTGGTTCGCGGGTTGGTGGGTCGCGGGTAGGTCGCGGTGGTGGTTGAAGGCGGCGGAGGAATCTGATTTGGGTCACCGATTTGGGATGAATCGGGGAGAGAGGGATGAAATTTAGGTCACAGAAATGGGAAAGAAATGGGGAAAATGTGAGACTCAAATTTTTTTGCCCAGGTGGATTATTTTTGTCCAGCTCCCACAGCCACGTAGGCTGTGGGTTTTATAAACTACTCCCCACATGGGGAGTAGAACAGCCCCGTTTGATATATATAACACACACACATATATAATCCAACTAATGAATTTGACAAAGAAATTTGTCAAATAACTACCGCCCTTAATTTAAGATAATATAACAGTCTATATCTATTAAAATCTTTATTGGAATGTGTTTGGACGTGGGTATAAGTATTTTAAAAAGTTTTAATAAATTTAGATAGTTATATTAGTTTAAGTTAAAGGCTATGGTTATTTTTCAAATTTATTGGTATAAGCAACAGTCTTATAGTTGTAAGTCATTTGAGAAAATTACTCTGAACAAATTATTATGGAATGAAATTTTGACAGTTGTATTGTAGTGATTGGAAAAAATTTCACTTTTAATTTTCCCGAAATCGCTATGAACTTTATATCACGAATTTAAGTATTTTGGTCAAATCAAAAGTTGCACTTGTTTCTTTATTTCTTTACGAACGTGGAATATTTTTATTTTTAAACGAACTTTGTTATATTTTGAGATTTGGTAAAAGTTAAATTTCAAGTCGTATGAAAATTGTCGCGTGTATATGGAATTATTTTAGTTCTCATGGATTTAAGAGAAAATTATATATTCCACCTACATTTTTTTAAAATTTTGAATTATACTATATTAATTTTTCCTTTGTAATAATACTATAAATATACTAATTATACTGGATAATAAAAAAAAGTATTATTTAAATATAATTCAAACATATCAATTAATACTGATTTCAACATATTATTCATGAATCAAATCTTATCATTCCATAAATAATTGAGTGATTAAAGATAATTACTAAATTATCTCTTTTCCAACACATAATCCACCATTTCTAAACTTGTTTCTTTCTGGGTCTGTAATCGTAGAAAGAGAAATATCTACAATGGCTTGAAAAAGTTAAATTATTTCTCTTCATTGTCAATGACTTCTGCATTCAACAGTAAATTCAGATGTAAAAGCAAGAAAAGACGAAATAATTTAGCCATGAAGAAGAAAAAGTTTCCCTAATATTGAAGAAGAAGTTTACCATGTCGATTCCTATAGAAATTTTTTTTCTTCCTTATCGATTATCGATTTTTCGACAACAACATTACCAATTTCAAACTCAATTCTACATATTAAGTGCATTTATTGTCATAGATTTTGAGTTTGAATGGAACAATTTTTAATTTTTAATTATATCGATATTTTTTACCTTTTTGGAACCCATACGCATTAATGAAAAATGTTTAGTTACATTGTTACATGTGAAACGGTTTGTCAATATGATAACATTATGTGTTTTGCCCTTATCATGTGAACATGTTTTCACATTGTAGTATATTAATTAATATAGTTTAGTTACAATGTTACGTGATTTTCCTAGTTATAATATTATCTTCGATTGTTCACGTCTTACGTTAACTTCTTCTATAATGTTAACATCTTAAATTTATTTAGTTACATTGTTACAAAAATCCATTTCTCTGCATTCAATTTGATTTCTCTTTTTATGGATGTTAATTTTGAAATTTGAATTCTCGATCTTCTTCGCTGGTAAGATATAACAGATTATCATTATCTTAGTTTGTAACAGGACGTTGATTATGGATTGTGTCTATCGTTTTGGTATCAATCCTATTGAAATGAATCTCATTAAAAGTCCAGTAATATTATAAATTTTGATTTGTAATCTAGTAATATTATAATTATAAATTTATCCTAGTATTTTTGAAATTTATGTTTACAACTAGTGTATATATATAAAGAACCCTTGATTTAATTCGTCATTGCTTAGCTAAAATCATGGCCTTATTATTTGGGGTTTTTTCAAAAATAACCACAATAAATAAAATATTTCTTAAAATATTGTCATATTTTTTTTATTCTAAACTACTCTTTTTTTTTTATTTTTGTAACACTTGTTGTTACATTTGTTATATTTGTTATTTTAGTTATAATAAATGTGTTACATTTGTTATTAACAAATATAACAAATGTAAAAACAAGTGTTACAATAATAAAAAATAGTATTTTTAAAATAAAAAAAGTTAAATAGTATTTTTAAATTATTTTATATTTTGTAATATACGGTGAAATTATCACTTATTATTTCCAATTTTCTTAATCCATAGTCGTACAGATTTTAGCCCAAAACATAGCCCATAACTCTACTTAAAAGTCAGCCCAATTATTGTCCAAAACCCACCCAAATAGAGTAAGAAAAACCCATCCAAATCATGGTCTATAACCGTCCATTTTAGTCCCCATTTTCTAGTCCAAACCCAGCCCCTTAAGCTTCACCAAATCGTCCCCTCCAGCCCAAAATATTTGTCCCTTTTCAGCCCCAGAATTTAGCACAAAAGCCCACTCCAATAACAATCAAACTGCCAACTCCACCACCCAAAAAAACTGCCCCCCATGGCCCCATGCTTCCCAAAAACCGTCCCACATGTTCAGCCAACTACCCCTTGTTTCTACCACCTAAACCACCTCCCATGAAGTCCCAAAACTGCACCATTTTCTCCCACTTTGCCTCACATGCCCTCAATTCAACTTATTTTTTCCTCCAATTTATTTCCCAAATTTCGGCCTGTATAGTCCTAACTTCTCCTTATTAATTCAGCCCCAAAATCCCAACATTGTTCACCAGTTTTGTCCAATTTTCTCTGTAAATTTCAGCCCTTAAGTTTCCTCAACAAGCTGTTCCTTTTTCTTCTCTCATTTCCCAACAATAAATCTCATTTATTCTCCACAAAATTAGTCCACAAAAGTTCCAGAAAACTACTAGTTCTCCTTCCATTTTCGCCACAGTTTCGCCCCCCCTACACAGCCATTTTCTCCCATTTTTCCTCTCCACATTGTCGGCCAACAAGCTCCCGTTTTTCCTCATTTTTTAATTTGTTTTTCTTCCAGCAGTTTTCTGTTGGATTATTTTTCTAAATAAATCATTTTTGATATGTGTAGCACACTACATGAATGGCTCGAAACTAGTGTTGGATTAAGCATTAGGTCGAACGAGCTTTCGGGGTCGATAAGGAGCTAAACCGGAAGAAAAGGGAGTGACCACGGCTTGCTTGCCATAGCATAGCCATGGCATACAGGGCCAAATTGGGTGGCCGCAGCTAGCCTAGGAATACAGTGGTGAACATGTGTTCTTGCACCTATTCGCCTCCCAATCAGTTCTTTTGGCCTCTTTTCATATGAATTCGGTTTTTGTATATATTAATGAATTGTTGTGGCCCTTTTTAACCATTGTAACCATTGAAAGGTTTCCATTAACAATCTATAAATATAGTATGATTGTTGTAAAGAAAAATAGATAATTCTTAATCATTCTCTTATATTTCCATTTCTCTAAATAAAGTTTGATTTCATTGTCTTGTTTTATATCCGGAATAGTGCAGAACCGGATATAAAATTCTCTCATATAATCTTATTCCATTATATTTGATAGGCAACTTTGAATCTCGTGTGCACTAAAATTGAGTAGGACAAATTTTTCCGTAAGAAAAGCATCTATCACACGTCTTGGAATTATCTGTAAGTTAGGATTTTAGTTTTAGTTCAAGTGACCGAAGCCATTGCAAGCAAAATTTGATCTAACAATCTTAAGGCAAAAATTTTGTAATCTACCTCAATGGCTCCACTGATGTCTTCACTATGAGACTTTGGAGTCAATTTTTTCAAGTTGGAAAGGTTTGAAGGGGGTAACTTTCGGCGATGGAAAAAAAAACTACTACGACGATGGCGAAAAAAAACTACACTTTCTACTCAACACTGAATGTGGTATATGTTCTTACCACACCAAGGCCTAAAGAAAATAAGGAATAAACATTAGCAAACACAAGGGCAAAGCAAAAATGGAATCATGGTCATTACATTTGCAAGGGGCACATATGCATTGCCATGTCAGATGCTTTCTTTGATCAATACCATGGAAAGAAAACCACAAAGGAAATTTGAGATGCGCCGGAAACAAAATACATGTACGAGGACATGACAAGTAAGAAATTTCTTGCATCTAAATTTCACCAATATATAATGGTAGATTCTCATAAGGTAATTGAGCAATTTCATGAAATTGTTCACATTTATAATCAATTTCAATCACACAACATGAAAATGGATTAATCTTTTGTGGTCTCATTTATTATCGATAAACCTCCATCTAAATGGAAATATTACAAAAGAAATCTGAAACAGATGAAAGATGATTTTCCCCTAAAGGACTTGAGTCAGCATCTTCATGTTGAAGATGAGTACAAAATGAACAATTCTGATGATCAAATTGGTCAATGATGAAAATTCCATGTAGTGGAAGAGGGAAACGAAGCCAAAAAGGACAATGAAGGCAAACAACACTATTCAAATCAAACAAGAAGAAAAAAACATGACTCCAAAGAAAAAAAGAAGAAGAGAGGTCCATGTTTCAATTGTGGAAATCTAGTGCATATCAAATGGGAATGCCCCCACTTGAATAAACAAAAACAAGAGGGTAACTCTAATTTTGTGGCGATTATTAGTTAGGCGTTTGTTTGGAGGATGATATCGAGTGGTGGATCGACTGTGATGCCACTAGGCATGTTTGCAAGAATCGAGATCTCTTCACCACTTATGAGCCTGATGGGTAACTCTTCTACTGCATCTGTTTGAGGTGTCAAATTAGAGTTTACATCCGAAAAATCTCTAACTATCAATGATGTGTATCATGTATCGAAAGTTAGAAAGAATTTATTTCCAAAAGTCTACTTAACAAATTTGGTTTTAAACTTGTGGTTGAGTCAAATAAATTTGTATTGTTCAAGAGTGGTGTATTTGTTGGGAAAGGCTTTTTTTTATGATGGGATGTTTAAACTAAATGTCTTCAATAAAAATACAAGTTCCATTTATTTTGTTGTTGATTCACAATCATTATGGCATTCTAGATTAGGGCATGTTAATAATCGAAGATTACAAGAAATGAGCGTGTTAAATTTAATTCCAAATTACAAAAGTGAAATGAATGAAAAATGCAAAGTTTGTGCTAAAAATAAAATCACTAAAACTCCTTTTCCTAGCATTAAAAGGAAAACAACTTTATTGGAATTAATACATAGTAATGTATGTGATTTACATGGTACTCCTAGTAGAGGATGCAAATTTTATTTTGTTACATTTATAAATGATTTCTCTAAATTTTGCTATGTATATCTTATGCGTACTAAGTATGAAGTCTTAGAAAATTTTAAGATATATAAAAATGAAGTAGAAAATTTATATAACACTAAAATAAGATGACTTAGGAGTGATAGATGGGTGAATATCATTTTCCAATTTTATGTGAAAACTTAAGAATTATACATGAATGTTCCATAGCCTAGTAGTAGAAAGAAAAAACAAGACTCTAACAGAAATGGTTAATGATATGTTGTTTAATTCCAAGTTAACTAAAGAATTTTGGGGAGAAGCTCTTCTAACCGCATGTCATATACTTAAGAGTTAATTACACTAATGGTCCCATTCTTTAAGGTTTGTAATGATTTTATCCATAATTTTTTTTAGCAGATATCATCCACATTCTTCTATTTATTCTCACATATGGTCCCCAAATTACTATTTTTCACTATTCTAACAATTCCTTGACAATTTTGCCCCTTGACTTAAATAAATTAAAATGATAGGAAAAAAAAACAATGAAAGCATTGCAATTGGGCCCTTAATCTTTTCAAGAGTACAAATAAATCTTAAACTATTTTATTTTATTCAGATAAGTGTTCTTCTCCAAATTACTATTTTTCACTATTCTCACAATTCCTTGACAATTTTGCCCCTTGACTTAAATAAATTAAAATGATAGGAAAAAAATACAATGAAAGTATTGCAATTGGGCCCTTAACCTTTTCAAAAGTACAAATAAATCTTAAACTATTTTATTTTATTCACATAAGTGTTCTTCCCCAATTTTTTCCCCCACCCCCACCCCCACCCCCACCCCCACCCCCAATATACATACACTACCATATCCTACTATTGATTGTCCAGTGAAGAATACTACAGGAAAGAAAATGGATGATGCTTACCAGAACTTCTTAGCAGAGTTGGGAGGAACCGATCCAGAGTCTTCAACCAAGCCTGCAACACTTGCCCTTGATGCTCAGCAATGCCAACATATCCGGCTCTAAATCAGTCTATTGGTGCCTACCATTCTCAGCAGTACAGTGTAGGTGGTTACCTAGGAGCTATGCGGGGACTCCAGTTCCATGGAGACCTCCAATACCTCCTTCTTATGCACCCTACCATCATCCCCCTCCAGGTTCAACGATGTATAATCCTATGCCAAGCCAACCTGCTCCCTATTATGCTATGCAATATCTTCCACCAATGCCACCAGCATTTTCTGGTGTCCTGGGGTAGACTGTTTCTTCTAGTGATACGGATACCCAACAAACTTATGCATTATCTATTGAGACACAGCAAAATTACCTACCCATGGTACAATCTTAGGGCAATGGACCTTTTCAATCTGCTACAGCCTATACGTACGGTTCCATGCCACCAAATGCCCACAATGCATATCCAACACCTACATATAGCTACCCATCTTATTACGGTGGTGTATGTAATGTAGGGTGGGGGTGGGGATGGGGGTGGGGGTGGTGGTGAGGTGGGGTGGGGTAGGAAAAGATGATTCCTTTTGAGTTTGAGAAGATTACTTATCTGAATAAAATAAAATAGTTTAGGATTTATTTATACTTTTGAAAAATTTAAGGGCCCAATTGCAATACTTTCATTGTATTTTTTTTTCTACCATTTTAATTTATTTAAGTCAATGGACAAAATTGTCAAAGAATTGTTAGAATAGTGAAAAATAGTGAATTGGGGACCATCTGTGAGAATAAATAGAAGAATGAGGATGATATCTGCTAAAAAAAGAATGCAGATGAAATCCTTACAAACTTGAAACAATGGAGACCATTAGTGTAACTAACCCTATACTTAATAGGGTACCTAGTAAAAATAATAAAATAACCCTGTATAAATTATGGAAGAATCGAAATCCTAATCTATCTTACTTGCGTATTTGGGGTTGTAGAGCCATAGTTAGAGTTTCTGAACCTAAAGTGAAAAGGTTTTGAGAAAAGGGAATAGAATGTATATTTCAGGCTAGCTATGCAGAATATAGTAAAGTCTACACGTTTCTTGTGGTTGAACCTAATAGTCCTATTGAAGTTAACACCATTATAGAATCCCAAGGATGAGAATAGGTTTTCTAACATACCTAAGTTAACCAAGTGGATTTATCTCATTCTAATGAAGTAGAACCAAATGAAATAGAATTTATCAAAAGAAAAGCTCCTGACGATCCTCTGGAATTAAGGAGAAGTAAAAGAGCTAGAAAATAGAAAATTTTTAGGTCTGATTTCATTATGCATCTAGTAGAAGGGATTAGGGACCCACATGTTAGAAAAATTATTGTCTCACAATCAATTGAGTCGGATCCTCTTTATTACCTATAAAGAGGCAATGAAATTGGATAATTTAGCCTTTGGAAAGAGGCGATAGATGATGAGATGAAATCCATCTTAAGCAACAAAATGTGGAAGTTGGTTGATCTTCCATCATGCTGAAGACCTATTAAATGTAAATGGATCTTCAAAAAAATGATAAAAGTTCGATGGAACTACAGATAAGTTCAAAGCAAGGTCGGTAGCAAAAGGCTTCATTCAAAAGAAATGTCTTGATTTTTTCAATACCTATGCACCGGTTGCTAGGACGGCTACTATTCGAACCTTGATTGCACTAGCTGCAATTTACAAACTTGAAATCAATCAAATGGATGTTAATACAACTTTTCACAATAAAGAAATAGATGAAGAAATATATATGGAGCAACCAGAAGAGGTTGTGTTACCCGGACAAGAGAAAAAAGTTTGTAAATTAGTAAAATCTAGGCTAAAACAAGCTCCAAATTAATGGCATGAAAAATTCAATAAAGTCATTGTTGCAAATGGATTTAAAATCCATGTATCAGATAAATGTGTATATAGCAAATTCAATGGACATCATGGTGTCATTATTTGCTTATATGTGGATGATATGCTTATATTTGGATCCAATGAAAATAGTATCAAAGAAACAAAGTCGTTGTTATCATCCAACTTCGATATGAAGGATATGGGACTTGCGATATGATTTTAGGGATTAAAATCATAAGGAATGATAATGGAATTATCCTAAGACAGTCTCTTTATATCGAAAAGATATTAAAGAAAATTGGTCAATTTGACTGCAAGCCGATTTCTACGCCTTTTGACTCTAGTGGTACATTAAATTCTAAAATCGGTAGAACAATTTCACAACTTGAATATGCAAGAGCTGGATGTCTTATGCATGCTCTGACATCTACTAGACCGGATAAAGCTTTTGTAGATGGAAAACTGAGTAGATATACAAGTAATCCAAGTTAGTTGCATTGGGAAGCTATGTATAGAGTATTTAAATACCTAAAATAAACAATGGATTATGGAATCCATTATATTGGTTATCCCCTAGTATTGGAAGGATACACAGATGCAAGTTGGATCACTGACTACAAGTGGATAGATATTCACAGCTCTTAGTGGATGTGCCATTTCATGGGGTTCTAAAAGGCAAATATATATTGCAGACTCTACAATGGAATTTGAGTTTATAGTTCTTGCTTCGAGTAGTAAAAAAGCAGAATGCTTAAGATATTTATTGAGAGAAATTCTTATTTGGACTAAGCCTATGCCACCGGTCTCTATAGTGAAGCTACGTTGTCTAGAGCTTATAGTCAAATTACAATGGCAAGTCGAGACACATTGGTCTACGACATAGCTTGGTTAGACAATTTATTTCAAATAATATAATCACTATTGATTATGTAAAATTTAGTCAAAGCTTGGCGGATCCTTTGACAAAAGGCTTTGCAAGAGATCTAATTTTGAAAACATAAAAAGGAATGGGATTGTGTCCAATCGATAATCATCAATGATGGAAACTTGACCTAATGCTTGACAAGTTAAGTCCTTATGTTCAATGAGAAAAGTACATCATATGAATGATTGCAAACACATATGGTTAATCCCAAGGTAAAGTGTTTGATAAACGTATCACTATACTCGAGGTTGAGTTATTAAAACTCTTAATGGACTTATATAGTTTTTCTATAAAGTACCTTAGATGCGTTGGTATTTTTGATAAGTCTATCTATATGAATATTAGGGAATGGTGTCAACTCTAAAATAGTTTAGGCCAAACTACTCAAGATATTCACGAAGTAAAAACTAGGATATAGGACACATGGCCTATACACATGTCAATTTTATACACTCCAAGATTTTTTTTTTCAAGTTAGTGTGTAGGGTGCTTCCGGTTAGTCGCATAGGGTCGTTGTTTCAAAGCCTAGCTACCACGCCACCTTGATTAGCATTTGAGGTATTTCCGCTAAGTGGGGGTTCAAGTCCAAAAGACACCTTCATCTATTCACGAACTTGGTGAGCTTATATGAGAATTTTTTTTAAAATGTCTTTTTTTGAAAATGGTGGAGATTGTTGGATTGTTTTTCTGAATATGTCGTTTTCGACATGTGTAGGACACTATATGAATAGCTTATCAGAACTAGTGTTGGATGAATCATTAAGTGGAATGAGCATTTGGGGTAAGGAGCTAAACCAGAAGGAGAGGGTGACCGCGGCATGGCCAATCAGTTCTTTTGCTATCTTTTCATGTAAAATAACCATTTTTAACCATTGTAACCATTGAGCGGTATCCAATAACAATCTATAAATATAGTATGATTGTTGTAAAGAAAAATAAACAATTGTTAATCATTTTCTTATATTTTCATTTCTCTAAATAAAGTTTGATTTCATTGTCTTGTTCTATATCTGAAATACTGTAGAACTAGATATAAAATTCTCTCATATAATTCTCTACATTTTTTGAGTGTTTAGTTTACTTTTGTTAGTGCACAGACGGAAGTAAGCACATAAATCATTATACTTGGAGGCAACTTTGGATCTCGTGTGCACTACAATTGAGTGGGACAAAAATTTTCCTTAAGGAAATCGTATATCACACACCTTGGAATTATTAATAAGTTTGGGTTTTAGTTTTAGTTCAAGTGACACAAGCCATTGCAAAAACAATTTGATCTAACATTTTTCCCTAAATCCCCCTCCTTGTCAACCCTTTGCTCTTACTCTTTTTATTTCTTTTACGCACTAATTAACTCCTCAACACTTCTCCCTTTACTTTTTTCTAGATTTCGGCCGCCAGCTCTCTCTCATTCACTAGACTAAATTCTCCTCAAATTACACATCCTCGTGCACAATTTTACAAAAATAAAGGCAAACGTGCAGGATTATTTTGGAAAGGTGCAACAACATTTAATCCTCCATTTCAATTTGAACAGAAAACTCCATTTTTGAGGTAGTTTCATACTGCACTATTTACATGAAATTATGAAGTTTAACCCGAGAAAATTTTATGAACACACATGTGACATGTTGATTACTTTTGATGTCGTCATGCCTTGTTGGATTTATTTAATTGATCTAGCATAGTTCATGCATGTCTATGATGGAACATTATGGCGATGATTGAATGAAATTACCTAGAATGTTTAGTGATTGAAGGTAATCACTTAAGAGATATGTGGTGCCGGTAATCAAATTTATGTATGTCCATATGTGAAATTTGGCAATGTCGCATTTGTGGTTGTGTATAATTTTCTCACATTACATGTATATTTACTACTGAGTGTTTCCTTCAAAATGCTCACACCCCAAAAATATTCACTCTTTAGATTGAAAAGCTTGGCGTTGGCACAATGGAAAAGTAGCAACGAAAAAAGTTCTAAGTTTATTATGATTTTGGCGTCGATAGAATCGAACCTTTTATATGCAAATTAAATTACCATGTTTTGACTATGTTTAAGTGGTGTAAATTTGAACAACGGCAGTAGCTTTATTACTTTTTCCGATTGAAAGTTAAAGATTACTTTTGCCGATTTAAAGTTAAAGATAAAATTTCAGTTGTTACGTGTTGAAATTCCAGCTTTCTGCCCCTGTTTTCAAAATAACATAACATTTTGCATATTGTGAATTTTTTAGTGAAATCAATGTAGTTTAATAGGTTGATAAATTTTCTATTAGGATAATTTGGAATCACCTTAAAATCACGCCGGATGAATTACTTATGACTGTTTTCGGCGGTAACACAAGTTGTACCTGAGGCTTAGTTTTCATGCTACTTTGGCCACCTATTTCACATACAAAATAATTTGATAAAATTCTGAAATTTTAATATGTTGTTCCTTAAAGTGTTAAGTAGTCCTGAGTGCTGTACTCGAAATTGCAACGACGATTTTCAACTCTTTGAAGCAAGTAAGTTAGCCACTTGAATGCCCTCACGATAAATATGAGAAATAGTATCACGGTCGAAGGCAATGAGATGTCTGATGTGGCGAAGAGTGGCCTGAATAGACCAAGGTCATCCACCTATTGTGATGCAATGAATGACCAAAGCAGAGTCGGCCTCAATCCATAAATCTAAGAGTACAATCATCCAAACAAAAATAATACCGTCAAGAATAGCCCTGAGCTCGGCCTCCAAAACAGGGCATTCGCCATATAAAGAGAAGAAGATGCGAACACACTGACCTAATGAATCTCTAATAATTCTTCATCTACTCGCAAATCCATCTTTGATGCATCCATCAATGTTGACCTTGTAAGATCCAACTGGTGGAGTACACTAATTAACCAAAACAGAGAGATGAAGGGTTGGAGTAGTAAGAGATATACCAAAAAGATGAGCAATATCCATATTCCCTCAACAATGAATAACCCGAAATATGCGGCTTGTATGTAGTAGGGAAATAGTATGCTATGCTCTCCAGATGATCTGACTCGGCTCCATAGAGATATCTCGGTGCTTCGCATCATTCCTCCCAGTCCAAATAATCTAGAGAATCAAAAGACGAATGATCATGCGAATATGATCCTACCTGACAAACTGACCAAAGAAACATCAAGACTGAAAGAGATGCTAAAAACCCTCCATCGGCCAAAGGGTTACATGAAAAATGTCAGAAAAGTGGCACCAAACCTGGTCGGCAATACAACTGTCAATAAATAAATACTGAATGGTCTCAATAGCCGAGCAACACTGACAACAAGATTCATAGGCATGGGCTTCCTACAATTAGGGGTCTATAGATTTTTTAGGATTTATTGTTTGGGAGGTAGTACCTCCTTATTTATTGCTTCCTACACTATAAAATTTTTTACATCCCTTTTATCATGCGTGCATGTTATTTTTTTGCAGCATATAAAATTTAAAACCACTCATGGGTTCAAGGGAAATTTAAATTGGAGTCATCAAGTAGTATTTTAAAAAATTTAGTAACCTTTCAGGTTAAAAAAATCAGGGGCGTTACATGTATGACTAGGTGAATGTATATATATAATGCTACGGATTTATTAAATTAAATTCCTTAATTTTTATTTCACTTACAAGATAAATTATATAATTATAAATAACACGGGGTGCCCTTATGGATACCCAAATTTTAATATAGCATTAGGGTTCATTAAACTCAAATGAACAACTTGGTCGGTCTAAAGCTCAAACGAGCATTCGAATTTGATGAATTATTTACTACAATTGAGTAATGTATTTATAGTAATTAATTATGAATAATTCATCCAATTGAATAATGACACGTATAATGACTACCGGCAGTGAGCGACTATGAATAACATTACTCTTATTTAACGACTTATAATTAATTACTAACCTTGGTAACCCCCCCCCCCCCCCCACCCCCAATTTTTCCTTTCTCTGCCGAGTTATTAACATATCAGGCAGATCAACTCCAAAGAATTAGACTTGATCTAATCAAATCATTTTCCATTAAAGACTGAATTTTTTTTTTTTTACAATACTCTAAAACTTATGTATTCATTTGAACAGGTCTAGTCTTAGTGGGAATATTTTTCTCGTTGAAATCCTTTTCATATGGTAATGTAACCACGTCTTTCCCTTACCCAAAAGGCAGTCGGGCGATCGATAAAAACATTTGAAAGTAATTTATTTTTATCAACTTGAACTTATTCAATATTTTGGGTTTATTTAGTAATTTTTTAATCCTATAAGTTATAAATCCTTAGAACAAATAATTGTATCAATTTATGGCCCACGGATTTATCTCTAAAATATCGTTTGATAAAGGACTATAAAGTCAAAATAGACTAGAAAGCTTGTTGGTTGGCGTGAAGTTTATGCAAGAAACATTCAACTAAAGTTGAATACCATGAGTTGATGTACTTATTTTAGGAATTTTAATTATAATTTAATGGAAAAGTGGTTGAGTTTATAAAGATGCTTAGAGCATCTCCCACGCTACTTCCTATTTTAATTGTTTAATTGATGTGGTGATGAAGTGGAGGAGACAAAATTCATGTGGCAATATTTATTGTAGAAGGCCGTCCAATAGGCTGTCCAGTTTAAGACATCATGTTAGACGGCCTTCCACCCATTTTATCATTAAATTGTGTCTATCTCTCTCATCTATTTTCTCTTTATTTTTTCTCCTTCCACTATCTCTCTTCATTTATTTTTTCTCTTGCACATGATTCTTTAGAAGGTGTTTTGCATTAGAGATGCTCCTATTTAATAATTAATTAATAACCTTGGTACCCCTATTTTCTCTCTCTGCCGTCAACTCCAAAGACTTAGACTTGGTCTAATCAAGTCATTTTCCATTAGAGACTGAATTTGTTTTTTACAATACTCTAAAACTTATGTATTCATTTGAACAGGTCTAGTCTTAGTGGAAATATTTTTCTCGTTGAAATCCTTTTCATATGGGAATGTAACCACGTCTTTTTCTTACCCAAAAAGTAGTCGGGTGATCGCTACAAACAATTGAAAATAATTTCTTTTTATCAACTTGATCTTATTCAAGATTTTGGGTTTATTTAGAAATTCTTTAATCCTATAAGTTATAAATCCTTAGAACAAATAATGGTATCAATTTATGGCCCACGGATTTATCTCTAAAACATCGTTTAATAAGGACTATAAAGTCAGAATAAACTAGAAAGCTTGTTGGTTGGCGTGAAGTTTATGCAAGAAACATTCAACTAAACTTGAATAACATGAGTTGATGTAGTATTTTAGGAATTTTAAGTTTGTTTTCTACCGGATAAAGTTGTATTTATGGCATAGTTTAATGGAAAAGTAGGCGAGTTTATAAGATGCTTAGTCCTATTTGGAATTGATTTTGGTGATCAACGTAGGTTAGTCAAAACAATAGTTATTTTTGGTATTTGGTAAATTTAAGAAAAACTGATTAAAAAAATATGTACCATTTGATAGCAGATTTTGAGAAGCATGAAAATGATAACTTATCAAATTCTGCTTTTAACTTCTCCAACTATCTATAATTAAAATATCAATTTTAACCATAATTAATTAAATTAAATCATTTTCTACCATATGGACTACATATGTTTTTATTTTGTAATTTTATAAATTTTGAGACTTCATTTTAAAATAACTATGGTGAATACAATATCTTAGAAAAATATGTGAGAACATTACATATTGTTATAAAAGTAAAGAGAAGTTTTACAAATCGTTTTTGTTTACCAAACGCTAAAATGCTGATTTTGAAACATATAACAATTTTAATACAAAAGTTTACCAAATATTTAACTGATATTCTCACAGCCGATTCTTTCTAAAACATTGCAAAAAATTAATTTTCTTCAAATCATAGAAATACAAAATTAAGATAAGCTCATGTGTTCATGCTCCATCTCCATGACAAATTTTATATTCTTTTTCTAATAATATATATTATGTATTTAAAGTAGAAAATATATAAAAATCTTTGTAGGTAGGAAATTTAGCCTTTGTTTGGTAAATTTTTAAAAGTTACTAACAAGCTGCAATTAAAATCAATAATTAATTTTAACCACAAATTTTATCAAATTTTTAAAAAAGTTGGTAAAACGTTTTCTCAAACAACTCCTTATTGTTTTCTATGTATGTATGTTCGTACATGTTTAAATGTCTTTTATAAATCGAGAGTTACTATGCGAATAGTTGTTCAACTGCCGACCAACCCCACATCACGTAATAGAAATGTAAAAGAAAATAGGGGAAATAAAAAAGAACAAAGAGAAGGGAATTGGTGTTGATAAAGGAATATTGGTGAGGAAAATATTTGCCTACTTTTTCTGTGTGTTCTTATGATTACATGTTACACATATATATAGCAAGTTAGAGTAAACCAAATTAGGAATAAACTACAATTGCTCGAATACGATTACTCTAATTTAGACTGGAATAAATTCCTACAATCTCTCCCCCACAATCTTCCTAAATAGAATCCAATTTTGCCTCCATAATTCCAGTTCACGTGACACTCCCCATCAAGCTAGTGCATAGATATCTCTAATGTTCAGCTTGTTTAGTGATCTATAGAAAACTTTCCTGAGACTGCCTTTGTAATTATATTTGCCAATTGATCTTCAGATTTGACAAAAGGAAAGCAAACAACCTTTTCTTCTAAGCTTTGCTTGATAAAATGTCGGTCTATTTCTACATGTTTTGTGCGATCATGTTGAACATGATTGTGGGCAATGTTTATTGCTTCCTTGTTATCGCAAAACATGTTCATAATAGAATTCTGATGATACCCAATTTCTTCTAGTAACTTCTTCAACCATAAGAGTTCACAAAGCCCCGTGGTCATGCCTCGGAATTCAACCCCCACACTTGATAGTATGACTACCTTTAGTTTCTTACTTCTCCAAGTCACTACATTTCTTCCTACGAATGTGAAATATCCCGATGTGGACTCCATGTCCATAATAATCCTGTCCAATCTACATGTGTGTAGCCATCAATATTTAGATGATTATTTTTGGAAAACATAAGTCCCTTTCCTGTAGCTGATTTCAAGTAGCGTTGGATCCGTAAAATTGTATTCATGTGATCCTCACAAGAATTATGCATGAATTTGTTAGGATTAGAGCAATAAAGAAAAGGGAGAAAAAATTTAAAAAAATACGAGGATTTATACAGATTCGTCTCAATGTGAGACTACGTCCTATCTTCATCCGCCGTAATATTTTCATTACAATGAATGATAATAATTGTTTACAAGAGATTAGTCATATGTATACCAACCCAATAAGAGTTTTCTAATTATAATAAAACTCTAAGACAACCCGATGAAGGTTTTCTAATTATAATGAAACTCTAAGGTAACTCAATTAAGGTTTCCTAGTTATAATGAAATACTAGGACAACCTAATTACAAAGACAAAATCTCGAAAACACTTAGAGACTAATCCATCATCAACTCATTTCTCAATTGTAACAGTCTTTGTCAACATTTCAGCAAGAATTTGACTGCCCTGAATCTTCTCAAGAGCTAAGATTTGTAACAGTCTTTGTTAACATATCAGTGGAAAGAGCAACTATCTTCTACAACTTAGACACCCAACAAATTGTTGACCACCCAATGTGTATACATATCCAGTAGTACTATTCCTGCCATCAATGTCTCCGGCCATGTCAGCATTTACAAAGCCCTGTAATCCCAAGCCTGATTTTTTGAAACACAAGGCTGAATTTGTAATACTTCTCAAGTACCTAAGAATCCACTTTACTGTCTCCCAATGTTGTTTTATGGGATTACTCATATATCTACTCACAACTCCCACTGCATGTGCTATGTCTGGTCTCGTACACACCATAGCATACATAAGACTCCCAATAGCAGAGGCATAAGGCACTTTGACCATCTAGGCTCGCTCATGCTCTGTAGAAGGTGACTGTTGATTGGATAGCTTGAAGTGACTACCCAAATGAGTACTCACTGGTTTAGATTCATCCATCTTGAATCTGCTCAGCACCATCTTCACATACTCTTCCTGTAATAGTTTTAAGATATCTCTGTCCCTAGTAATTCTCATCCCAATGATTTTTTTTTTTTTTGCAAGACCAAAATCCTTCATTGCAAACTATTTGGACAACTCCTCTTTTAACTTATCAATTTGTTGTTTGCAAGCTCCTACAATCAACATGTCATCAACATATATGAGTAAAATAATATATGAATCACTAAGGTTCTTTATTTAGCAACAATGATCCGCCTAACACATCAAGAAGCCAATACTATTCATAAAGTTGTCAAACTTCTTATGCCACTGTCTCGGAGATTGTTTTAGGCCATACAAGCTCTTTTCAAGTCTGCACATCATTTCCTCATTTTCCTTTACTTCGTAACCTTGTAGCTGCTTCATGTAAATTTCTTCTTCCAAATCAACATGAAGAAAGGATGTCTTTATATCCAACTACTCTAAGTGCAAGTCTTCTTCTACCACTAGTCCAAGTACTGTTCTGATTGTGGCTAATTTCACCACATGAAAGAAAATTTCAGTATAGTCAATGTCTTCTTTCTATTGAAATCCTATTACAACTAGTCTTGCTTAATATCTCTTGCTGCCATCATGTTCTTCTTTTATTCTGTAAACCCATTTGTTTTGCAAAGCCTTCTTTCCTTTTGGTAACTCTGTCAGTTGTCATGTCTGATCGGTCAATAATGAGTCAATCTCATCCCTCATGGCTAACTTCTACTTGATTGATTCATCAGCTTGCACGGCTTCACTATAGCTTTCTGGTTTACTTCTATCAGTTAATAGAATATAATACAATGCTAGAGAGTATCTTTGTAGAGGTCTAATTGTTCTGTTAGATCTCTTGAGCCCATTCACATGGGTGCTCTGATTTTCTTCTAGTGTTATAATATTTCGATCTTCACCATCAGTTTTCTCTGCTCAATCACTGGAAGGTCTTGCAACGGCATCGCCTCATACTTCTTAACTTCATGATTTATACTTTAGGGTCTGTTGTCAATATGTCTTTATACATAGCTGCTTCAATGAAGATTACGCCTTTACTTTTGATAATCTTTCAACTTTGCTCATCCCAAAAACGATAACCAAACTCCAAATCACCATAGCCAATAAAACAAACATTTTTTAGATTTGGCATCAAGTTTACTTCTAGAAACAAAATCAATGTGAATATAAGAAACAAAACCAAACACTTTAAGAAAGAAATGTCTACCTCTTTGCCACTCTAACCTTCTTCTGGTATTTTGGAATCCAATGATGTTGAAGGACTTTTGTTGATGAAATATGTCGCAGTGCTAACAGCCTCTGCCCAGAGCATCTTTGGCAGTCCTGCATGTAATCTCATACTTCTTGCATGCTCATTTAAAGTTCTGTTTATCCTCTCAACTACACCATTATGTTGACGTTTACTTGGAATAGTCCTCATCATCTTGATCCCATTTTCAACACAGTACCTTTGAAAATTTCATCTATGTATTCACCTCCATTGTCTGAATGCAAGCGCTTCACCTTCAAATATGTTTCATTCTCAACCATCGTGCTCTCCACCTCTTGAAAGCATCGAAGACATTAGACTTCTTTTTCAAGAAAAAAACCCATACTTTTATACTTGAGTCATAAAGGAATGTCACATAATAATTTGAACCTCCATGGAAATAACAGTTGAAGGTCCCATACATCTGTATGAATCAACTCCAATTTTGCAGCTTTTGGCTCCCTTCCGATTTTAGAAAAGCTAATTCTTTTCATTTTGCCAAAAATACAGCCTTCACACAAACTGTGTTCAACAGATTTTAACCCCGGCAGCTTCTCTTTAGATTGGAGTACTTTCATTTCCTTCTCACTCATGTGTTCGAGCCTATAGTGAGACATATCAGAATTAGCAGCAGATTTAGCAACAACAAATGTATCTCCGGGATTGGGAGTCATGTAAAGAGTTCCTATTTTAGTTCATCGTGCAACAACGATGGCTCTTTTCTTTACATTCTAATGGCCACCAACAAAATTTACATCATGCCCTTTATTATCAAGTTGTCCAACAGAGATTTGATTTCACATCAATTTTGGTATGTACCTTACTTTGTTAATTTTTCACAAATACCCATTTGGCATTTTCAATCTGACATCACCAATACCAATAATGTCCAAAAGTTTTACATCAGCAAGATATACTTTTTTGTGATTTCCAGTAACAAAGTTCTCTATATTCTCACTGTGTGCAGTTGTATGAATGGAAACCCCAGAATCTATCATCCAAGAATCGATAGAACTATCAACTGATAAGAGTAAAGCTCTTCTACCTCTTCAGTCATAGGATTTGCAGCATTATTGTTCTTTTTCTCATTCTTCTTAGGTTCTCTGCAATTCCTTCAATTCAAACATTCAGCACCCTGTCCGTTTCTGGACTTATTCATGCCATTCCTCGACATTCCTCTACCGTTACCTTTGTTTGAATTCTTTCCATAACCTCTGCTCCTATTTTCAATACTTGGGACAAAATTGGATGACGAGACTTCTCCATCATCTTTTCTACAGACTTCTTCAGCAAGAATTGTATCTCAAACATCATGAAGTTTTAATTTCACATTCTCTATAGAATTACTGACAGCCGTTCTTAAGACTCCCAATTATTTGGTATTGAGGCCAAGAGAATTGGGACACGAACCTCATCCTCAAACATAATCTCTACAGAGACCAATTGATTGACGATTGTGTTGAATTTGTTAAGATGCTCTACTACCAAAGCACTTTCTACCATCTTCAAATTGAATAGCTTCATCAGATGAACTTTATTGTACGTTGAGGGCTTCTCATACATGTCAGATAATACCATCATCAATTCTGAAGTGGTGTTCTCCTTTGTAATGTTATGAGCCACATTTTTCAATGGTGTTAGTTGAATTACTCCCAACACTGGTCTGTCGAGAAGGTTCAAGTCATCATAATTCATAGTTTCTGGTTTCTTGTCCAATGGCAGGTGCATCTTTTTACTATAAAGATAATCCTCTATTTGCATTTTCCAGAATGAAAAATCCACAACATTAAACTTGGTAATTCCAAGTGTTGATCCTCGATCATCGCCAACCATCGCTCTCAATTAGAACTTCTCTCAAATTTTTCACTTTTTGGATAATTATTCCTCCTAAAATAACCATTGGATTTGATCTTCGATGAGTTGTGAACTTGCTATCCAAAGTTTATGATGATCGAACGATGGAGCACTGAGATATCAACGTTTGATTATTGTTGCGTTGGCTGTCCTGTTTCTGCGAATTTGTTATAGTGTTGCTCTCGAATTTTTTCTCTATTTTTTGTGAGTTGGGTTCTCTCCTTCATGCACACACACATGGATTCTAATCCCCAGAACCTCGCTCAGATACCAGTTGTTAGGATTAGAGCAATAAATAAAAGGAAAAAAAATAAAGAACACGAGGATGTATACAAGTTTGCCTCAATGTGAAACTACGTCATGTCTTCAGCCGCTGCAGTATTTTCACTATAATGAATGATGATAATTGTTTACAAGAGATTAGTCATATATATACCAACCCAATAAGAGTTCTCTAATTATAATGAAACTCTAAGACAACCCGATGAAGGTTCTCTAATTATAATCAAACATGTTACATTCTCAACCCTCGTAATTAGGCTACGAGTCGAATTTTGTATCTTGTAATTTCATTGTTTTCATATCTCTTCCTTACAAAGAGCCATCTGTATTGTACATGAATTACTTTTAGGGGTTCGAACTACATGTCCAAACACTTTACATTTTTCTAATAAATTCACTCCCATTGTGTGGCTTCTTTCTATTTTAGCCAATTATTTCTATTTTGACAATCTTTAATTGATTGTAGTTCACGATGCTCATTTTTCATGATATCAATGGCCACATTAAAGATGAATATATTGTCCATGAATATATTAATTCGATCCCATAATTTATGAGATAACAAATAATTTATTGAAATCTCATTATTTTAGGACACTTGTGGTTCTACACGAATCATAATATTTGGTTGATCTTTTCATACCATTGTTTCAGTAAAAGTTGTTAGTTGGTTTTCTCTTATACCTTTTTCGTTCGAGGTATAGAGTCTTTGGCACCAACTGGTCGACCACACTCTTACTGTATTTGAGATTCATTTGCTATAGCAGATTGTCCTACAGGGACATAATTTTTACTGGAGTATTTTGTGCTAGTACATACGACTTTGTCACTTTTCTCATGTCAACGAATACATCTGGTAATTGGTTTGCAACTCTTTGTAAGTGAATAATTTGTTCAACCTCTTGCTGACATTGATTACTATATGGATCAAAATGAGATATAGTTGTTTCATTCCAAGATATTTTACCTTGTTTTTCAGGATGTAGTTTCTCCTCTCCCAAAGTTGGGAAAGTCATTTAAACAAAATGACAATCTGCAAAACGTGCATTAAATAAATTACTCGTTCAAGGTTCAATATACCTAATAATGGATGGTGAATCAAAACCAACATAATTTCCAAATCTTTGTTGGGAACCCATTTTTGTACGTTGTGGGGGTGAAATTGAGACTTGGACTACACAACCAAAAACTTGTAGTGAGAAATATTAGGTTCGTGGACAAATTCAAGTTGTAAAGTGAATATTCATGTTAAGCAGTTAGTCTTATACAAAACAATGATGCAGCATGTAATATAGCATGACCCCAAACAGAAGCTGGCAGTTATGTTTTTATAAGTAATGGCCTAGCAATCAATTGAAAACGTTTGATAAACGCATCTGCTAAACTATTTTGTGTATGAACACGGACAACTGAATATTCAATGACAATCTCAATTGATATATAGTAATCATCAAAAACGTGTGATCTAAATTCACCAGCATTATCAAGACGGATTGTCTTGATTGAATAATCAGAAAATGAGCTCATAATTTTATTATTTGAGCAAATAGTTTAACAAAAGCTACATTTCTAGTGGAAGGCAAACAAACATAAGACCATCTAGTAGAATAATCATTTAAAACTATAAAATAACGAAATGGTCCACATGGTGGGTATATCTCTATCGATCATTTCTAAGAAGGTTGAAGATTCAACATTAACCCTTGTACTCGAAGGTCTTATGACTAACCAGTCTTATGAACAAGCAATGCATAGATAATCATTAGGTAAAGAATCTTCTAGTTGTTTAAGGTATGTCCATGCGAATTGTTAATTTTTTGGCGCATCATTATTGCTCCTATCTAAGTCGATCAAGACAAAGCATAAAGATTTTTGATACAACGAACTTTGAGTTCGTAACATTGTTTGGTTCGATTTATGAATTTATAATACATGCCAGATGGGAGTATCGTAATTTTTTCTTTTATTTGCTTCTAACCAGATACAAAAGAAGTTATGTAATGATATTTGTTATTATTTTCTTGCTTTGTCTCAATGTGGTATCCATTGCAACGGAAGCAAATTTTCTTCTGGATTTGCTAAAATAAAGTGCATTGTTTATATACAATTTTGTATTATTTGTTAAAATAATACTAACTTTTCTGGAGCCTTCAACGATATTCGATACACCTGTTATTGGATTAACATTAGTTTCTGCTAATGTTAAATCCAAAAAATACTTTTTTTTTCTTGAAAAATTGTATGAGTATGTAATATTCAATAACATGCTTCAATTGAGCACAAAGGTGGTGGAACTTACGTGAAAATCCTTGGTCGAAAGGTTGAATCACTTGCCTTTTATTTTGATTGATGATAATAACTCATTTAGTATAGAAACTTGATCATAAACATAAAGAGTTTATTGTCTACAATCTAAATGCCAAGTTTTGTGAGCTTTCTTGTCAAATATATGGTTATAGACTTTGTTTAATTATGGTGTTGCTTCACATCCAAAATTCCCTATTTTCAGCCATATTGAGGGAGTTATGTGGAGTTGTAGGAAGTTATAGGTTTGAATTTCAACTTCAAACCATTTCCTCCAATCTAATCCTGGGGATCAGGTCAGGTCAGGTCAGTCCACATGAGCGACCCACGACCCATTTTCCAACAGAGTAGTTGCACTATCACTAAACAGCTATGTTGGCAATTCATCAAGAATCTATAAAAATGACCAAATAGATATTTAAAAAAATATGTTTATAACTAAAATGAGTTAAATATTTCATTCAACTAAGAACTAGTTTAAAAATACGAATTAAGTCTCAAACTTTAAAAGAAAATTAAAACATTCATACAAAACAAAAAGAAAACAAGGGGATATCTGAATGTTTTCACACCATTCAGTTGAACTCATATCATTTTTGCTTCATTAGTACATTCACTGGATACAACCAAGAACTAATTTAATAGTCTTACGAGGGAAATGGAAATGTGTAGGCTAATCCAGAGGTCTAAAATCCATTATAACCCACTCATTAGCAATGGATGATGCATTTGCAACAATTTCTCAATTTTACAAGCCAAACGTTCAAATCACATGCTCCACTAACAATATTCTAAAAAAAAAATTAATTGCGGGAGCAGGTCTCTTTTCTGATAATAAAATGATTATAGCTAGGGGTTGAACCAGAAATTTTTGCAGATTGGGTTGTTAGTGAAAAAAAATTTGCACTTCAAAATCGGGTTATTACTAAAAAATGTTATAAAAGTAGAAAAGTAGAGAGAAAAAGAGAAGAGAATAGAGATAGTCAAAACTCAAGTGTGTTAATTTACTATAACAATGACCCTTATTTATAGGGTTCCAAAAGGAGTTACAACTTGATTAGAATACACTCTTATGGAGTAAGTAGATAACTACATAGATATCTAGATTCAACTAAATAGTCATTCATCATTATCTATAATTTTACAACACTCCCCCTTGAATGACTTATTACACAATAACTAGTTCGTTATTTTGTAAAAACCCAATGGGACAAAAATACCAATAGAAAGAAAAAATTATCAAAAATTGGGAGTAATCAAATGCTGCCTCATTAAAACTTTATCAGGAAAACTCAGTGGGACAAATCCTGAGCGAAGGAAAAAGAGAACAGTTACTCCACCTGATTTCAACCAATGGAAAAAACTTGTATCGAGTTATCCATATCTTATGCGTCAATGTCTTCAATGCCACCATCTTTTTAAAACTTGTATAAAACAATTCTGGTGAAATGTGCTCCATGTTATAACATCTAGCAATATCATCTTCTTACACTATCTCTGGTTGATTATAGTCAGCATGATGGTCTAATGCAATCATATTAAAAATAGATCTTGTAGTTGTTCCCTTCAAGGGTCTTATATACAATTTATAATACACGAGAGTATAACCATAGGGTTATAATGAGGGTAAAATGTTTGGTAGGTTATGGATGTCCATAACTATAATATTTATACAGCTTCCGATTGTATGCCATTTACAGAAAAAAAATATACCTCGTTAAAACCTTACTAGAAAAAAACCCGGTGGGCAAAAATCCTAGTGAATGAAAAAGAGTACATAATTCTTTAGTACGCCATTAAAGTTGTCTCATTAAAAATTTTGCCATGAAAACCCAATGGGACAAAACCTTGGTCAAGGAAAAGAGTACAACGCGCATTTACTCCCCCTCATTATAATATCACTTCAGATAAGTTCTTGAAAAGTTGAACTATATGCTTCAAGCATATTAAATCCTCCAGGGATTTATTACATAGTTTTATTAGTCATACGAGATGAATTGGTTATAACAATATTCATTGTATGCATATATGTCATGCATTGACAAGCTAACAAGATATCAACTGGTGATTATTTTACATAAGCATTTGTGGAATTCATAATGTTAAAAGTCGTGCATTACATGTTACGACTTCATTTTCTCATTTTCTTTACGCATAAATATACACCTTTAGGTGCTTGAACTATATGTCTAGAAACTTCAGGTTTCTCTAGTCAGTTCAATTTACTTGGATTGCATCATTTTATTTGGCCAATTTATTCTTTGATAGATTTCTTTCAATATCCTCGCTACCTTTCATAATATGAAGCGCTTCATTATGTACAACAATGTTGTCAACAACATTTATTTTTGAATCCATTTCTTTCTCATAACGACATAACTTAACGAGATATTTTCGTTTTATTATTTCAGCTAGCTGAACCTCTTCTAGAGTTTTTATAATTAGTTATGTCTATATACACTCCAAGAGTATACACCTCCTTGATAGGACCATTTTTATAATTGACTCCATTTTTTATTTGAGAATTTTTTAGAATCAAATATGACCACGCTTCAGGCGTGTCATTAATTTACCTAATATAATGTTAATGGATTGTCCTTCAAGGAATATAAATTTGAGCATTTGGAGCTGGTATATGAGATTTAATTTAATCTCTTTGGTCAATAAATGCATCTGTCAATTGTATAACTTACAAATGAGTTATTTGTCGAACTTTTGGTTCATATTGTCTTGTGCAAGAATCTAGAAAATATAATATACTGCATTTTCATGTATTCTTTCCATCTACTTAATTTCTCTCCCCTAATGTTGAGAAAACTGTCTTATCAAAATGACATTTGAAAAACCGTATTATAAAATATCACTCGTTAGGACTTAAGATATTTTATAATGTTCCTTACTAAACTTGTATTCTCAACATTTTTCAAAGCTCATCCAGTGCACTATGGTGGATCGATTGTACATATATTGCACTATAAAAAATCATTAGATGGATAATATTAGGCTTTGACCATAAGCCAACTATAGCGGGGGTAACTTTGATGTTGACATGATGCGTATAAGTGTTTCTGCATATAAAATAACATTCCCTAGACAAAAATGGGAAGCGCTTTGTTCTCAATAGTAATGGTTTAGAATAATGGAGGCGTTGAAAAACAATATTGCTAAACCATTTAACATCATCTCAACTAATATTTATTAAATGTTTGAGATTTACTGATTTAGACTCACTAGTATTGACAAGAAACATCACCGTCTTGGTTGTATAATTTGAAAATTTTGCTCATAATTTAAAATTTGAGCAAGTAATCTTGCAAACTTCAAGTTGCGAATAATAACACCATACAATCATCTAGTAGATGTATCTATTAGATACAAATAATATATAGAATCACCTTAAATAATTTTCAGAAATGCAGGAAATTCAGTCCCGATTTTACCTAGTGAAGGTCTACTATTTTATATACAATGAGAACAAGCATTACGTGAGATTTCATTATATTGAAAATCTTCTTGTTTTCAATAGATATTCTCATTAATAATTCACATCATATTGATCTGGGATAGTCTAACCGGTAATGTCAATCAATAAAAGTTTAGGACATTGAACTTCTGGTTCAACATAGTACTTGTTTAATTGTACCAATATTTGTGTAGTACAAATTAAAAGAAATGAATAACATAATATTTGTTTCATCATTCTTGTCTTTTTCATTCAAGGATTCATGATGCATATATGTACAATATATACGTGACTGTTGTCGCCATATCTGAAATTTAAATGATCTAAACATATCAAAACATAAAATTTCTTGGATTAATGAACTTCCAGTTTGTGACAATATTTAATTCAATAATCTTATAATATTACTTTTTCGAGAGCAAGTAATATTCTACTAAAATAGATTATGAACATAATATAAAATTGTGCTTCTTTAGGTGCAACAACAAAATATTTTTCTAGAATATTAATAGAATTGTAAAATTGTATTTGTTCAAAAAAACAATTAAAAATAAATATTATAATTTACGCTCATCAAGAGCAACAATACAATATTCCTATAAAATATTGATATGTATAAAGTTTATGATTCTTTAAAAACCACAACATAATATTTTTCAAGAGTATCAATATAATATTTGTTCAAAAATATATTTTTCAAGAACAACACAATATCTCTAAGAGTATTGGTATATATAAGAAATAATGTTTCTTAGAGAACATTAACCAAATATTCTTCTAGAATATTGATGTATTTAAATTTGTGCATTTTAATTGAAAACATCATAATATTCTACCAGAACATTAATTTATGCAGTAAAGTTGCGATTATCAAAAGAAATAAAACAATATTCTTCTAGAATATTGATTTGTACAAATTTAATACTTCTTCAAGAGCATTTATTTAATACTCGTTTAATGAAAGTGTGCTTCTCCAGGAGCAACAACACAATATTTTTCTAAAATATTTTGTGTTTCTTCAAGAAAAATAATATCATTTTCTTTTACAATATTTATATTCATAAAGTTATACTTCTTAATGAGTATTAATAAAATATTTTTATAAATATTAATATACAAATAATTGTTCTTCTTCAGGATGAACTCAATATTTTTTAAAAATATTGATATGTATAAATTTTATGCTTTTTCAGAACAATAAAATAATATTCCTATAAAATATTAGAACGCTCATCAGAGCAATAACTTAATATTAAATCTTACACAATTACACTCTTTGAGAGTAAGTAATATTTTATTGGAATATTAATATAATGTTGTGCTACTTCAAGAGTAACAATAAATTGTTATTTAGAAATATTAGATTATGTAAGAATTTACTCATCAGGAGCAAAAATATAATAAATGTTTAGATCTTATACAATTATGCTCTTCGAGAGCAAGTTATATTCTGCCAGAATATTAATATATCGTTGTACTTTTTCAGGAGCGACAACAAATTATTTTAAAGTATGAAACTTTATAAAATTTTGCTCTTCAGAAACAAATAATTTAACATTAAATTACATAAAATTATGGTATTCGGAAGTAAGTCATATTCTGCCAGAATATGAATATAATGATGTGCTTCTTCAAGAGCAATATTGTAATATTCTTATAGTTATATCTTATAAAATTAGACTATTCATGAGAAATTAATATTCTAGTAGAATATTAATATAATATAAAGTTTTGCTTATTCTGAATCAACAATAAAATATTCTTCTAGAATATTTATAAATTAGGTTGTGATATACAATACAATATTATTCTGAAATATTGATAGAATTGTAAAATTGTGTTTCTTCATGAAAAGCACAATTAAAACAAATAAGCAAATCTTATTCAAGATTTGAAGGCTTCCCACAATAATTTCATGTTAACTTGTATTCATAACTACGTATGAAAAAATAGATAAAAAATAACATAATAGTTAATTGAATACTGCTACTTCAGGAGTAATAGTTCAATATTTTTCTAGAATATTTAAATTGTAATGCCATGCTCTTCATGAACAATTAATATTTTGTCAGAATATTATAAAGTTGTGCTTATTCAAGAGGTACAACAAATCATTATTTTGATGTAAATATTTACTCTTCAGGAGCAATATTATAATATTCTTATAGAATATTATATCTTATAAAATTAAGCTCTTCAAGAATGGAATATTAATATATAAAAAAAATTGTGCTTCTTCAGGAGCAACAATATGATATTAATTTCTGTAAACTATTACTATTTCAGGAGTAATAGTTCATATTCTTCTAGAACAATAAAATATTCTTCTAGAATATTTATATGTTTAGGTTATGAAATATAACATAATATTCTTCTGGAATATTGATAGAATTATAATTCTTCAGGAAAATAAAAAATAAACAAATCTTGTTCAAAAATATTTTAGAACAATAAACACACTGATTTGTTGTCATTTGCCGTTGAATAAAAATTAAAGCATTGTTATAACTAATTAAAGAATGAATATTTTTTTAATTGCTTCTCATAAAAATGTCATAACAAAAAGTATAATATGAGTTGGACTCATAAATCAAAGCAATGATAAAGATATGAACACTAACCAGTTGGTGCCGTTTGAATTTCTTTTGGGATATTGATGCTTGAGAAAGTGGACTTTGGCCACCAAGCTTTTGTTTGTTCTTTATGGTGTTTTGATATCACAGTTTGGCTGTCCAGTTTTGCTTCTCTTTTTTTTTTTTTTTTGAATAAAAGAAAATAATATCTAATTACTAACTCAGTTAGCTAAAATCTCTTGCTGATAATGTGTTATGAAACTAGAAAAGTAGAGAGAAAAAGAGGAGAACAGAGAGAGTCAAAACTCAAGTGTGTTAATTTATTATAACAATGAACCTTATTTATAAGGTTCCAAAGGGAATTACAACCAGATTAGAATACACTCTTCTGGAGTAAGTAGATAACTATATAGATATCTAGATACAACTAAATAGTCATTTATCATTATCTATAATTTTACAACAACAAAAAATTATTTTTTCTGGAACGGGACCGGGCTGTAGTCCTATCCAGCCCCAAATCATAGCTATGTGCATCTAATAATTTAAATAATACACTTCATGTTCATATTTTACACCAGTTTAATGTCTCTCGATACATAGAAAGATCTTTGTACGAGCTACTTGATTTTTGTATAATTGTGGTAACATTGCTCAAAGTATTATATCGTACTCTTAGTTATTGGGAAAACCTACTTTAACTAATTATTTAACTTTCTATCAAAATTTTTTTCCATAAACATTATCAACTAAAGAATATAAGGAAAAGAAATTTGGATCCCCAACTATAATATTGTAGACTGTTACATTTTAGCACGTTTTACCATATCATCTTGCAATTTGGTAGGCATTTATTGTGTCATACCCTCAAGCAAAACAAATTACATATACTATTCTTTAAAACATGTGCTTCTCCAAGAACACAATAAAATATTATTTAGATTACTATTTAATATTTTTTTTAAATATTAAAATTGTAATGTGATACTATTCAAAAACAAGTAATATTCTTCTAAAATGTTAATATAATGTTGTGCTACTTCAAGAACAACAACATATTATTATTTAAAAATATTAAATTATATAAGGATTTACTCATCTAGAGCAAAAATATAAAAGAGGTTAGATCTTATACAATTATACTTTTCGAGAGCAGTAATTTCTCAGAATATTAATAAAACGTTATGTTTCTTTATGAGCCACAAGAAATTATTTAAAATATCATTTTATAAAGATTTTCTCTTCATAAACAATAGCTTAATATTAAATCTTAGAGATTACACTTTTCAAGGGCAAGTAATATTAAGATAATGCAAAATTGTTCTTCTTTAGGAACAACAACAAAATATTTATCAAAAATATTGATTTTATATAATTTATGCTTTTTGGGGGAGCGATAATAATATTTAAGAAATATATGTCTATACAATTATTTTATCTAGATGAAGCCCCATGTAAAATAAACTTAGAGAAAATCCATTAGATAGGAAAGCAAAGCAATGATTATGCGTTCCTAAACATTCTTAACTTGCCTATTTACTTTCTTTTTTTTTTTTAGTCAACACACTATCACATCTTCATTGTAGTTGTTAGGTCTCTACCAGAAAAGGATGGGTAGTTCAGATACCCCAACCTTATATAAATAACTTATAAAAAATAAATAGGAGGGGGCATAAAACCTGACCTCCAATCAGAAGAGCTAAAACAAACAAATAAATGAATAAATAATAAAGCAATAAATAAGGAGGTACTACCACCCAAACAATAAGTCCTAATAATTCTATAGACCCCTAATTGTAGAAAGTTCATGTCTATCAATTTGAACTAAACTGCGGTATCACCACGGTAAGTCTTGAGCGCTGTACTCAAAATAGTAACGATGATCCCAACCCTCTAAAGCAAGTAAATCAGCCACATGGTTGCCCATGCGATAAATATGAGAAATAATATCACAGTAGGAGGCAAGGAGATGTTCACTACAACAAAATCTCTATTTCGCGACAAGATATTTTACGATATACATAAATTTGTCGCAATAAGTGATTTAGCGCGACACGTTTTTAAAGTTTGTCGCAAAAATTTTGGTGGAAAAATAAGTACCAAAAAAAAAATAAGGCAACATAAAAAGTTGTCGCGAAATGTCGAAATGTGCGACAAGTAATAAAAATTGTTGCCAAAAACATGATGGGAAGCTTGGCGCCAAAATATATTTGGTAGGAAACTTATGGCGACAAACTTTTATTTCTTGCAACAAAGATTTTTGTGATGCAATAGGTCTACTTTTTGCGACAAGTAATATTTGTTGCTAAAATTCTAGGATTGAGGAAAAAATTTCCGATACCAATATATGTTATTGCTTTAGCTTGTAAAGATGGTGGAAAACAAATAGTGACATTCACATTCGTCGCCTATTAGTCTTTGTAATTAACACCATTTGTCACAAGTCTATTATACTATTGTTTATAAATAAATATTTCAATTAATTAACTAATCATAGTAAATTATTAATAAGTATGCACAAACTTGCAATTGGATTTTTTTTTTTTTACAGTATGAATTTATTTTTTATACTATTTTATTGCGTGTAACGTGTGAATCGTAAAATTTCAAAACATTTAAATTCGATCTGCAAAGATGAGGGAAGAGCCGTCAATTTTTTTTTAACAAATAGTTCATAGTAAGATAAGCAAGCCCAAATATAGCAATACCCAATGCATTAATCGATACAAGTAGGAAAGCTTGTCGTCTAATATGGTAGTATCTAAAAATGGTACCATAAATAAGTGACACTGAAAAACTGATAAGTTAGAAAAAATAATATAAAGTTTAAATTAGTTTTAAGGGTAGCCGACCATAATAAATCTTCATTGGACAACCCAAGTATACCTATACTTGAAAGAGTATTCCATCCAGACCATTTATCTTAGGTGCGTTAAAGTACAAAGAAAAAGTAAAGAATCGTGATACATCACGACCTTTGTGAAGAATCTACAATGAACTTCATAAATTGAACTTAAAATAATTCAAACTTGTCTTTTAAGACGTACTGCTAAGTTTTAAGTGCATTCCTTTTACCATTTTTTACTAGCTTGATTGTTAAATCTAAAAGTGGCAAATTTTTCATTCATGTGAAAGAGAATGAAGAAGGAAGCAGGGAAGAAGACTAAAGATCCAAAGTTTTCGTGCAGTTCATACTTTGAAAAAACAAAGGGGTAAACATAAGTGAATGTTTGAAAGAGAACTCAACACAGAACAAGAGAACAAAGAAAAATATTTAGAATAAAAAAAGGAAGGAAAAATGATGAAAAATCTTGTAAGGAAAAGAAAAAAAGATCTAGTCCATGATTTTTGCAAAAACTAAAACTTGATTTCACCAACAAAAGAGAAAAATGAGAAATATAATAAAATTTCAAATATATAGTTCACATTAATCATAAAAAGAGAACAAATAAATGGTAAATGTCTAACTAGAATCTATCAATCCATAAAACGGAAAAAATGTCTCAATACGCAAATAAATAAACAAATTTGCAATACCTATACATGGTGGCAGGCGGTGGCATGTTGAAGCTTGTTGCTAGTTCAGAAATTTGTACATTAATGTGGAGACATGATGGGGAAAAAAAAAAAGAACTATTTGATAGTCGCGGTAGAATAGCATGGGTAAATACTTAAACAAATTTAATAAGCACTACATAATTTTTATTAATATCCGCAATACACATTAATGTAGCTAAAATGACTGCATATAGGGAAACTTCATTTGATATAGCCACTGCATTTGCCAAAGAAACAGGATTATGCATCTACCGGGGAATAAACATTAACTTCATCATTTGAGCCAAATACAAAATCACCTTCCTCCGTGGCTCCCATGGCATTTAAGCCTCCTTCTCAAAGTTATCCTCAGGAGATGGCCTTGAAGCCAATTCTTGTACACACCGTTCTTCTATTACAGCCATACACTTCCTCTCTTGTACACAGAGAACATGTATGTTTAACTCGCAAGTTTTAAGACGGGGCAGCGTAGATGATTTTCAGATAAAACGGTACTTGGTTAGCTCATCCAATTATGCTCCTTTTAAATCTTCGAAACAATAAGAATAGAAAACAGAAGTGCAGAGGGAAATAAAATCAATGAGAATTCAAGTACAAACCATGTTTGATTACCAAGAAATGAGTTCCTCCAATTGTATTTGATAATGTGGTGTCAGTGTGAGAGTGTGCGTGAATGAGGGAGGGAGGGAGGGAGGGGGGGAGAGGGGGTGTGAGTTTGACCCCTCAAAACAAGTGAAGCATTTTCAGTTGTTTCCCTCCTAAACTCGTATTCAGATTCAAAATTAAAAATTCAAACAGAGCATAAATGGTCACTAGAAGGGCTTTGACGTCAAAATACCAATAAGGCCCTATCCTCTTCAGGATCAAATGCTTCTTCTTCTTCGTCACCATGTAGCATTTGCGATGAATTCGACCATTCTACTGCTTCTTCCTATTGAACCTCTTCATTCAATATGGGTTCTGGAGACAGATTCAGCATCTATACATGTAATGACCATCAGTTGACTATGTCTAAAAAGCCAAATGCAAAACTTGGCATAATTTATACCGTTTGCATCCTGATCAGAATCCTCCTCATCAAGTCTTGAACTTTGTTCCATCATGATATCTTCACCATCAAATGGTTTCTCAAGGCGCTCTAAATGCTTATGCTGCATCTTTGAATGGATTTCCTTCAAACAAGCCTGCAATTGCATATTTGAACTGTTAGAGCCAACTCAATTTGCAAAAACCAGAGACACGTAAGATCACATCAAAATTACCTTTCCTTTGTATATGTGCAGACGTTTAAAAATAGTCTCCCAATACTCAACCACCTTGATAGTCCCAGATCACATTTGTGACTCAATCTTGGACTGCAGAGCTTCTAGTTTAGCATAGGTTTCCAGAGATAGTTGCTATCCACGCATTCTGACTCATTCTAATGCGTCCCTTTTTCTAGCTTCAGCAAGCTCCCAATTACAAATGACTAGGAGGGCCTGATCAATTCAATATTAGATGAGATTATTTGAAAGGAAAAAATGTCCAGGAGATATAGAATTCATGTCACTGGGATAATAATTTATAGAAGCCTTTTCACTATGTTCCAAAAGTTTTGAATTGTTTTATTGTTTTATGTTGAGGCATATGCCTCACAGAGGCAATACATCTCAACTTAGCCTTTTTAAACACTGATCTCGATAGACGTCCAAAGTTACCCATTTACAATAAAAGCTTTAGTCCTGCGCCCATCACCCTACTATCCCAAGAAATCGAATTATATTAGTTTGCGATTGAACAAAAGAGAAGAAAAGGCAAGGAGTAAGAAGGGAAATATCCTGGTATAAACAGGATCTGATGAAATGATCACATAACAGAATTCATATTTTAGGTGTTTACACACTATAAATAGCTACATAAGCTTGCATTTACATTATTAACTAAGAATAATCAGGGAGAAATAATCAAATATCAAGAGCCTTTTTACTACTGCTTGGTAAAATAGGACCATACACTTTGTTGGGGAAAACCAATCAAAAAACCTTATAAGTGGGCGGTTTCAACAAATGCTTGTTCTTGGAGGACAATAAAGTGGCTAAATTCTTACTGATAATCATAGCCTGGAAAAAAGTGATTACAGAATGTAGAACTTTGTATTTACAAATCACTAGTTTGATCATAGCAGTGAAACGTCTAAGACCTAGGAAACAATAAGCAATAAGATGAAATAACTAGGGAAAAAATGCAACTGGATCTTAGAACATCTTGTAAACTCTGCGACAAAATCTACGAACTAATTTGACCAAAGCACTAAAGCATGAGTAATACCCTTAGTACAACAGTAAGAGAAGAAACTACACAAACCTAATTGTTTGGGCATGAATTATACACCTGTATTTAGTGTAATTTAAACTAACAAAAGTATAATTGTTTTTAATAGTTCATAAGAAGATATAATGTAACTCATCAGACAATTAATCAGTAAACACTATAGTAAACACTATGTGATACTTGTTCAGCATTATAAATAAGAACGGTTCTTTTTGTTTCAGTTGTATCAACACCCCCAGCAAACACAGAAACCTGTAACCAGCGAAAAATACAGACCAAGAATGAGCTGCAATTTTGAATAAAGCATTCTAGGTCAATCAACATAAATAAAATTATCAATGGATACAAAAGAATATCTCACAATCAAAGCATATGCTATTTTACTCACAAAGATATTCCTATTCTCAAATAAGTATATGCGTCTTCTCAAAGTAGTCAAGCTACAATACTTTTCATTAAAGAAATACCTGATGAGCCTCTGGTCCTTCGGCAATGATGATGGCATGAAATACTACATATTGCATATCAGTTAATGTGCATATTGTATTGTAGATCAGCTTAGGCAGCGTAGCCTTTATCTTCACAGTTTTCTACAGTGATGAGAGGTTTTCTGCAGACTCTTGAGTTATGGGTACATACTTCAGCAACAACTACAATGCAGTTAAAGTCAGCAAGAACAACAAAGACCTCTGAAAGCAAGCTTGGTCTGTCTCTGCCCGACAACTCAATGGTTGTATGCTCTGTGGCAGATTGGACTCCTACGAATCTTGCCAAGGTCTGGAAGCTGCGTCCCAGTGACTTCACCATAATTTAGTCATTAGTACATCTTGAAGCTTATTCAGTTTGATATCAATGCCTGAGCTTTCTGTTTTAAATATATTGTTCTAAATCAAACTGCAATAATAAATTAACAAGTAAAAAAGGTTAATCACTGCACATAAAAACAACAAAAACAACCACCATAAATCAAATTGCCATAATGAATTATGATAAAACTTTCTACCTAGAAAGCAATTGAGGTAAACACTTCCTAATAATATATCTATATGTAAAAGGTTAATTTAGAATAAAGCAATCCTGCAAACGATTGTGCCAATCTACCTGCTGAATTCGCTCGACAATGTTATCTTGGAAGACCTTATTTCCATCTTGATCAGTTACATGAAAAACTGCAGATGACAATTTAAAATGAGAAATATTGGTTAAGTAGGAAATAATGAAATTCCTCAAAAGTAGAAGCATAATTAAAGCCTACCATCCATATACCATCCCCCATCTGGAGAAATGTATGATCTTCGTATTATCAGGTTTAAATCAGTATGAACTTGTACCACCTCTAACAGGCTTCCTCTTTTATTTCCACTATCAACCTGTAAATTTCACACAAAAATTAACCCACAAGAAATTCAGAATCTCCTCCAATTAACAGAGTACAGATATGCAAAACTTAAGGCCACACTCCTTATAGTATAAAGGAGTCAAAGTCATAAATCAGATAAACTGTTCTATTTCTTCTAACAACAAAGAACATCATAAATGAAAGATGCAATTTGCTAAAATTCTGAAGATACCTAAAAATTGCTTCACTTTCTATAACTGAAATTTTGGTAAATAGATGATGGGTTAATGAGGATCAGACTAATGATTTCGGATGGACGGGACTAACGACTGAGTGCAAATATGTACAAGTGAACAAGATAGAGTCAGAAGATGCAGTGAAATTTAAAGTAAGTTTAAGTGATGCAAAGATATGAAGATGCAGTCAAATTTTTTCACCATTCAATCATTAAAATTAAAAATTAACAAAGAAGTTTCATAATGCATACAACTTAAGTTTTGTTGCAAACAAAAATATTGAGCATCCCCTGAAGCTGCATCTGATATACAATCTGAAAACACTTAAGAGTGCATTTGGTATATCGTATTGATTAGGGAGGATATGATTAGGGGAATTCTCTTTCCTTGAAAGCATTGTTGTTCCAAAAGTATAATAGCAGAAAGCATGAAGCCATGACTTATCGAAAATAACAATCTATTTATCTCTGCCCAACTTAAAAGCAACAAAAAAAAGTTTCACATAGAGTATTATTGAGAAGAAATTCCCCAAACACATCCCTCCAACTATCCCAAATCCCTTAATTAAACAACAATTAACCAAATAGAGTATTGTCATCATCGTCTAATCATGGGTAATTGAAATATAATAACAAATAGAGTATGCACACATATGATTTTAACAACATGAATTCAGCCCTTCCCTCTCATAATCTCGGTCAAAATAAGGGAGAAAATTAAAGTAATCATTCAATATATGTACTTCCAAACTTGAACAGAATGTCTGGCAACAGAGCAATTGAAGAATATGAGAAAACTAGGCGGCCGATTTTGCTAATTCACGGTTAAAGGAAAATAATGATAGTTTGATTTATGAAGTTAGGGCTCTGAGAATGTAAACATGGATGGTAGGATTCTGTAATAGTGGATTGGGGTGGAGAATTATAGTAGATTTCTTTATCAGATAAAGATGAATCGAAGGAGAAATTTTGGCGCGTTCTCTTTGGCAGGGAGGGATGAAATATATATGTGTATATATTTTTTTATACATACGGGTTATGTATATACATATATATTCTTGAACCTTTTATATATACATTTTTGAAATGGTTTTTGTATATACATATATATTCTTGAACCTTTATTATTATTATTATTATTATTATTATTTAGTGGGAATGAAAGTTCATGACGATTATTTAGATCGTGGCAAATAATATTACATAGTAATAAAATTATAAAATCATTGCAACAATATTGATTTTATGACGAATTCCGTAGTTAAAATTCCAAAATGATAGTTTAATTTATGAGTTTTTGTTGTTTCAATTTGGAACCCGAAATGATTTTCTCGTGGAATTTCGGGATCTAAGCCCACCACCAGAAAAATAGACACAGAAACAACATTATCTTTTTTTTTTTTTTTTTAAATTTTGATTTTTTCAAACTTAAAATTTTGAATTTTAAGATTAACAATGAAAAGAAATTAAAAAAATAGGGTTATATTGAGAACACCTGTGTCGTCAATTTGTATATCAAACAATTTTTGATAAACCAAAAAAAAAAAAATCATAAGGAATCAACATGAAATCAAGAAATGATCTTTTATGACATTTATTTCGGGTTAGTTCGTTAGAAAATCTATTATCATAAATATTGTTTTTTCTTAGTGAGCACTATTCAAATTCTTTTTAGTCCTATCAGTCTAGGATATGACAACGAGTTAGGATCATGGTGGCCCTCCTTGTCCCCGCTAGGGATTTTTCGGATGAGTGACAAGACGGAGATAAAAATACTGTTTCCGTCCTGTTTACTTTAAAAAATATATATTTTTCACTTTTTAATCAATTTAAATTTTAAAACATAAAATAAAATAAATATATTATTCGGGACTGGAACCACGTTCTTCGCCCTTGTCCCCATAACTTGCCAAATCACTTAACGGTCACTCCTGAACAAATCTAATTATTATTCTACAAGTGTTCCAACTCCGAATCTTTATCTTGGCTCCATAACCTCATAATAGAATCACTCCGGTACATAATAATGGACCAGATCAATCAATGGCCACACCACGAACTATAACGCACCCCGGCAAGTACCCAGTCCCTTTAACCAAAGGAGGGCCCGACGCTTTGTTATAGGACTCAATAAGCCCATAGACTCACATGAATGATTAAGTCATGTGCTTAGGGGACTAAATGTTACGTCTCTCAATAACATATCCAAGTGGCATATGACGTGTAACCTTAGTTGCCAATTCGACTTAAAAGTGGACTAATCACATAATAACACGTGGAAAGTAGCGCAAGTCCATCTGGACTCAAAGCAGTCTAGGGCATCAAGTAAGGATCGGACTGACGTGATTGATTGATGGGACATAAGTAATAAGTCATGTTAACCTGACAGGGCAAAGAGTGTAAATGGGATGAAGTGATTGCGTGCAAACCCAAAGTCAGGCGCATGAAAGAACGGTGACAGTGACTGCTTGATGGACGTGGGTCAATCACACACGTGTAGGAGTTAGATGCTCACAAACTACTTAAACTCACGCTATAACTAAGAAGAAGAACGCCAATGAGAATGTAAGTTTTTTCCTCATAATTTAGAAAAGAGAAGGCTAAATATATCTAATTGGGTATTTTTATATGGTTAAACTTAAATTGAGCCGGTCTGGCAAAACTATGAATTATAATTTGAGTGTCGGAGTGTATACGGTAGCCACTCGGACTATATTAGCTGACGGTTTGTTGCAAAGTGTGTAGGGACAAAATACTTGGAGCAAAGGATCTCAACTCAGTGTCGACCTATAATCCAGATACGATTGAGGGTCAACACAGTTCATAATTAATATCTAGAGTAGTTATAAGTACGTAAATATATTTACACAAACACATACATAAAATATTGATTTCACTTTATCGAGTAACAAAACCCTGCGTTCATCTGAATAGTTGTGGAGATTGATCTATAATTTTGATGGATAATGCTATATGTACAATCACACTTACCACCACACTTACGCACTCACACATGTCAAACAATGATTTGCTCACTTTATTTATTTGACTAATTAAATAATGATTTCAACAAATCATTGTTTGACATGTGTGAGTGTGTAAGTGTGGTTGTACATATAGCATTATCCAATTTTGATATCTTAACTATTTTAATTATAATGTCTTGAATCGAAAAATATTACCATCATCTTATTTTCAAATAATTGTTGTTATCGTGAATAATACGTGAACTAGATTTTTAAGTTAAATTAATTTATTTTTTTAATAAATCAACTATAATTTTTAAATTTGAGGTTCCAATTTGAATATAGCCTTAGTCCAAAACAAATTTAAAATGTTATCCCTTATAATTTTTCAAATCAATTCATAATTTTCAAATTTATTATTATCATATTTTTCCTTGAAAAATTAAAATAAAATATCTGGGGACAAAAAATATATACATGGAAGAAGTAGAAGAAGAAGCGGTAATAGCTAAGGCAGTCTTTCATATCGCAAATCGAAAAGCCTTGGTCGAAACCCTAGCCTCGCCCATCTTCATCCCAAATCGAAGCGGCAATCGCCGCCGGCCATCGACTATCTTGTACAAATTTGTTGGAGATTGGAAGAAAACCCATAGGATATCTCGTCCAAAGCCGAACACCTCTTCTCTCTATCTTATCTTTCTCTCCACTGACTACCTCGTCCGAATTTGTTGGAGATTGGAAGAAAAACCACTGGACATCTCATCCAAAGTCTGAAGCTCTCCGTCTCATCTTTCTCGCTGGTCGGACACCTTCGCTCTTAGGTAAGAGAAAATTAAAAATGAAAATTATCTTAAGTTGCTATTCGTTTTCCTTTTTTTGTGTGGAGGCGCGGACAGTGTCAATTATCCAATGTTGCGATCTGCAGTTCTTGAAGGAAATGATTTCTAAAGTATAATTTAATTTTTATTGTGATTTCTTGTTGTATAATGTAGTGATAATGGTGTTTATATAATGGATTATGAATGCTGAACGAATCATGAATTTCTGTCAATTTTTTGAATTGGAAGAATGGGTTTAATGATGTTTATATATATATATATATATTGTTATGTACCAATCCTACCTGACAGCACACGGTGGCAAGATGGTCCCACCCACGTGCCACTTAAACATAGCCGAGACAAATATGCTTTGGCCGACCCTTTCCCGAGGCCATATGGACCGAGGAAGCAGACAGCCGAGGCTACAGGGGCGGAACCACTCGGTTTTTCGGCCCTGGTTGCGTGTCCAAGAAGCTTCCCTATGATTCGACTGCAAAAAGATTGAGGGAACCGCCTGCCAATGCGGCTTGTCACGATCATAGCCTCTTAGTTTGCGGCTGAGTGTGACTTTCCCATTAATACTCTTGACGTGACACTGAAGACATGACTTGAGAACCCACCAGATGAAACCACGTGTCACACATCGAAGGAATCATTCTTGTGAGAATTTGTCTATAAATACTAAACTCATTTCCACAGGAAGGGGATGTTGAAATTATTACTCACCACACATATATCAAGTCCTCCATTCTAATCATTCTTGAAGTGTTACAACCACCAGGGAATTTGTTAGTAGGAGGCCCTCAGGCTTTCACTTTTGCCTTAAAAGTGTTTTCAACTTTCTATCTTCTTTCCATCCGGGCGGGAGGTTATCTACGTGGTTGAACATACCACGTGGCAGTCTTAATGAGAGAAAAACACACGTGGGCATAGATAGCGTGGGGATCCTGTTGGCAACCATTTTTGGAGGTCAACAGATTGGTGCCGTCTGTGGGAAACGTGACAAAAAGCTTCATTTTCCTTGAGCAAAGGAATTTCCCTGAAGAAGGGATCAACCGACCCACAAAATGAGCGGGAGTAACGAAGAGGAGAACCCAAGAAGGACCAGGCCCACAACAAGCGGAGCCAGGGCTGAAGAAGCTCCCCGGAAGAGGCGAGGAAGGAGACCTCTCTCGAACCTTGAACGGGAAATGAGAACGATGGCCGCCCGCGTGAGGCAGCTGGCTCAGCACCATGCGCAAATGCAGGGGTACATCCAAATGATGCATGCCAGGGGCGAGAACCGCCCTCTAGAGTCTGACCCAGACGATGCCGAAGAAGAACAAGAAGTCAACAGCAGGCACCCCCGTGACCAACATGCCGGGGGAGAGGCCTCTCATGCCCAAACCGATGAGGGAGGGGACAAAGCCGCTGCTTCGGAAAGAAGGCCTCAGCCCACGATGTCCGCCAGTGTGTTTGAAAGGCTAGGCGAACAGGGGAGTAGGAGATGGCCACAAGAGTACCCACAAAGAAGGGAACTGCTCCAGAGTCCCCCTAGAAATAGGCAGAAAAGGAGGGCAAGAGAAGCCGAGGCTAGGGGAGAATCGGATTACCCACCATACGCACCACAGCCAACCGTGCAACCTCAGCAGAACTATGGGGACGGACAGCAACCCCAATGCCGCGCCCCGTTACCTCCAGAAGTTAACACCGGGGAAGAATATCCGAGGCCTACGAGGTCATTCGAGGTAGACGACGATGACGAGAACCTTTATTTTTCAGCTGGAATCAGGAACGCGTCCATTCTCCACGAGTTTCGCGTACCCAATATTACCCCTTACACAGGCAGGGGTGATCCATTGGATCACGTGAACACATACAAAATGGAGATGAGCCTCCGAGGAGCCACCCCGGCCTTAAAATGCAGGGCCTTCCACCTGACCTTATCAGGAGAAGCGAAGAGGTGGTATAACAAGCTCGTCGCAGGGAGCATTTCCAGCTGGCCAGAGCTGAAAAATACTTTCATAAATTAATTCTCATCACAAAAGCCCGCATCAGCCCCGGTACAACTCCTCCACAATGTGAGGCAGGCCCCAAGCGAGCCGTTGCAAAGTTACCTGGGCCGCTTCAATGAAGAAATGTTGTTCTGTGAAAGAATAACAGATGTCGAGGCCTTGTCCGCCCTAAAAGCAGGACTAGACATGAACCATCCGTTCTGGAGGGATGTCCGCAATAAGAACCCGGCCACCTTTGACCAGCTGGTGGAAATGATCACTGAGGAGATAACCAATGAAAACATGATCCTCCACAGGAATCGAGGTGGGTTGGGAGCCAACCCGGCATCAAGGGCCGGGTATATCCAAAATCCCAACAGAGCTATTCCCCAACACAATCCTCGACGGAGAAACTACCCATCCGACCTAAATGTCGGGATGAGTTATGTGGCCTCTGCACAAGAGGGCCTGCTCTCCCCTTACACGGCTCCCTTGCCGTCGGTCCCCGCGGTCGAACTTTACAACTATGGCACGCCCCCATCCACCTACTATGAAGCCGGAACCAGTACGCTTCCAGTAATTCCTCTCCCCCAGGGAACTCATCCGAAGTACTACTGCGTTCACCGAAGCTATGGACATAGCACGGACGAATGTCGAGAGGTGGAAGAACTTGCCAATCGGAGGACGATCAACCTGGGGGCCAGACGCAGAATGAACACCAGGCGAGGAGATCAGGCCCCGGCAAGAGGACGTGGAACCAATTTTTAGGATAGGCGCTCCCAGCAATGGGATAGGAGGCCTCCGGGTCATGAGCAGCGATCGAGGCGTAGTTCACGAAGCCCTGCCAGACAACCTCGGATAGAGTGCAACCCCGAGCCTCGTCTGATAAAAGGACCGGAAAAGGCTCCGATTCGGGAGATTGACACCATTCACAGAAGACCTTATATTGGTGGGCAGACACGGAACGCCCAGAAAAACTATGCCAAAGAGGTCAAAGGGATCCAGATGACTAATTGGCTCATCAATAGCAGGCCCTCAGGGTCAAAAAGGGCCGACCCTATCACATTCACGGAGGAAGATATGAAGGGCGTACATTACCCTCACTGCGATGCCTTGGTGGTAAGAGCAGTGGTGGCTCAGAATGGACTGGGGAGAATGCTGGCTGACAACGGCAGATCCATTAATGTCATCTTCCTAAGCACTTATGAGCAAATGAACGTGGATGTACAGCTGGAGCCATCGACTGAGCCCCTATACGGGTTCACCGGGGATTGCGTGACCCCGAAAGGGATAGTGCGCCTCCCCGTTAGCATGGGAGAAGAGCCCCTCGCGTCCAATACTTTCATGGAGTTCCTAGTGGTAGACAGGAGGTCGGCTTATCACGGAGTATTGGGCCGACCAGCCTTGAAGGAACTTTGGGCAGTAACTTCCATCCACCACCTCTGCATAAAATTCCCCATCGAATGAGAAATAGCGACAGTGCGAGGCAATCAACTCGAGGCAAGGAAGTGTTACCGAAATGCCTTAAAGAAAGTAGAGAAGAAAGAAGTTAACATGACTCTGCTGGATGCAGAGATGAAAGAAACAATGATGGAAGAGCCGGGGGATGTTACGATGGAGGAAGCAGAACTCCCAATGACATTGATCCAAGAATAACGGGGACCGATTCCCAAGCCGCGGGAAGCGGAGAACTAGAACATTTTCAGGCAGATGGAAGCAACCCAACGAGGAGGCTTCAGATAGGGAAGGACCTCCCTGAAGAGCCCAAGGAAGCCCTGAAAAGTTTTCTTCGGGAAAATTTGGATGTCTTCGCATGGAAACACGAAGATATGGTGGGGATCGACGCACAAATAAGTTGCCATCGCCTCAATATCGACCCTAAGTTCCCCTCCCACAGGCAGAAAACAAGGCCACTAAATGCTGAAAAGTACGAGGCCCTGAAAGAAGAAGTAGACATACTCCTACAAAGCAACTTTATACGAGAGGCCAGATATCCGAAGTGGGTATCCAACCCAGTGTTGGTTAAGAAGTCAAATGGAAAAATGAGAACCTGCATAGACTTCTCTAACCTCAACCAAGTCTGCCCCAAAGACAGTTTTCCACTGCCTCGGATTGATCAGCTGGTCCACGCCACGGCAAGACACGAGCTCCTAAGTTTTATGGATGCTTACTCGGGATACAATCAAATTCCGATGTATCCACCGGATGAGGAGCATACGTCGTTCGTAACGGACAAAGGCCTCTACTGCTACAAGGTCATGCCCTTCGGCCTGAAAAACGTCGGGGCTACTTACCAGAGGCTTGTTAATAAGATGTTCACTTCTCAACTTGGTGCAACTATGGAGGTATATGTCGATGACATGCTGGTCAAAAGCCTTAAAGCAGAGGATCACATTCGCCACCTTGACGAAGCATTCCGAATTCTTCGGGCATATAGGATGAGGCTGAATCCCTTGAAGTGCACGTTTGGGGTGGCCTCGGGTAAGTTCTTGGGGTACTTGGTCAACCAAAGAGGAATCGAAGCCAATCCCAAAAAGATCAAGGCATTAGTCGAAATGAGTTCGCCAAGAAAGCCTAAGGATGTGCAATGCCTTACGGGGAGAATGGCAGCCCTCAGTAGGTTTGTCTCTAAAGCAACTGATAAGTGCATCCCTTTCTTCAAAATCTTGAAAGGAGGCGCCAGATTTGAGTGGACGACAGAATGTGAAAGCGTATTCCAGGCCTTGAAGGAACACCTCGGCCGCGCACCTCTGTTGTCCAAACTGAAAGCTGGCGAGCCCCTGCTGTTATATCTTATCGTCTCCGAAGAATCAGTAAGCTCGGTCCTGATACGAGAGGAAGAACACCAACTGCCCGTCTACTACGTGAGTAAAGCCCTGTTGGGGGCAGAGACGCGCTACCCGGATATGGAAAAGTTGGCGCTATCATTAATCACAGCCTCAAGAAAGTTGAGGCCATACTTCTTAGCACACAGCATCCATGTCCTCACCAACTTCCCGTTAAGGCAGGTCTTGTAAAAGCTAGAGGCCTCGGGAAGACTGCTAAAGTGGGCCGTTGAGCTCAGCCAATTCGACATTATTTATAAGAGAAGGACGGCAGTCAAGGGACAGGCCCTGGCCGACTTTGTGGCAGAATTTACCAACCCTCCCGATGTGGACGACCCTATGGCATTGGGTGAACCACCCACGTGGTGCCTATTCATAGATGGCTCCTCGGGAGACATGGGATCGGGAACCGGGCTAGTCCTTATAAGCCCAGAGGGACACAGGTTAAACTGCGCCATCAAATTCGACTTCAAAGCCTCAAACAATGTCGCAGAATATGAGGCACTCCTGGCAGGTATCCGCCTCGCCATCGAGATAAAGGTTCAGAGACTCTCAGCGGCAAGCGACTCCCAACTCGTTGTGAGCCAGGTAAACGGGAGCTTCATTGCCAGGGAAAAAGGGATGGCCGCGTATCTCAAGTTGGTAAGGAATCTTATTCCTCACTTTGATAAATTTGAGTTGGCCCACGTGCCCCGAGCCAACAACTCCAGCGCAGATGCACTGTCCAAACTGGCCAGCAGCAAAGATTCGGAGTTCCTCAAAACGGTCCCGATCGAACACCTCATCCAACCTTCCATCTACGATGTTGAGGAGATATTGTCAATTGAAGAAGGCCCCACATGGATGGACCCTATCATAGCCTTTCTCAAAGATCATACCCTCCCCGACATCACGTCGGAGGCGAGGAAATTGAGAAGACAATCAGCGCACTTCCTACTCTCGGATGACATTCTATACAAACGAGGCTATTCATTGCCCCTCCTCAGATGCGTAAGCACCAACGAGACAGGATATATCCTCAGAGAAATCCACGAAGGAATATGTGGCAACCACACCGGCGGGATGGCCCTAGCTCAAAAGATCCTCAAGCAGGGGTACTTCTGGCCCACCTTGAGAAAAGACGCCATGCTTCACGTGAGGAAATGCAACAAATGCCAACGCTTCGCCACAATCCCGAGGTAGCCCCACCAGGAGCTTACTACCGTATCTAGCCCTTGGCCTTTCGCCAAGTGGGGAATAGATTTCATAGGCCCAATGCCTAGGGGGAGAGGAAATGCTTGCCACGCCCTAGTCGCCATCGACTATTTCACAAAATGGGTGGAGGCGGAGCCAATGGCAAAAATCACCGAGGCAAACACTTCAAAATTCTTATGGAAAAACATCATTTGCAGGTTCGGAATCCGCCATTCCCTGGTTTCGGATAATGGGAGGCAGTTTGACAACAAGAGGGTCAAGAATTTGTGCGAAGAATTGAGGATCGCAAAGCACTTCTCGAGCCCCCACCACCCTCAGGCTAATGGCCAAGTCGAAGCAGTTAACAAAACCATCAAGTACACACTCAAACAAAAGCTTGAGGCCTCCAAAGGGGCATGGGTCGATGAGCTTCCTCACGTTCTTTGGGCTATCAGAAGCACGGCTAGAACCCCTACCGGGGAGACCCCCTTCTCCATGGCTTACGGGTCCGAAGCGGTGTGCCCAGTTGAAAGCGGCATACCCTCTCCCCGTCGACTAATGTTCAATGAAAAAAACAACGATGACCTGATGAGGATGAGCCTAGACCTACTAGATGAGAAAAGAAGTGACTCCCAGGTCCGATTGGTTTCCTACCAAAGAAAAATGGCAAAATACTTCAACAAGAGGGTAAGAAAACGATCGTTTCGTCTCGGAGACCTTGTTTTGAGAAGAGTATTTTTATCTTCAAAAGAAGCAGGGGTAGGGACCTTGGGCCCCAACTGGGAGGGCCCCTACCGAATCACCGGCGAGACGCGACCCGGAACCTATAGTATCGAAGACATGTGTCGTAAACAACAGCCCCATCCATGGAACGCTGAACATTTGCGCCGATATTATCAGTAGGTCAAAAATGGGGTTCGTTGTTTATCACTTCGGACGTTTTGTAGTCTGACCGCCCCTTTTTTGTACTTATTGTGTTATCAAAATGTTTATTTTCAAGTTTTATAATCGAAGCAACCAATTCGCAGAAGGACGAGCGAGGCTCATCGTTTGAACAATATATGAATATACTTTAACTTATTCTATACGAATGCTGCGTGACAAAGTAACGAGCTCCGAAAAGAAATTTCATTTCATCAAAATTCTATCTATTACAAATATTAGTTATCCTCCTCGCTACCAGCATCGGGCGGGGGAAACTTGGACACAAGGGATCCTACATCTAAGTCAGAGAACTCAGTTCGGAGCGAGGCGAGTACTTCCTGATGCCCCACTCTGGCAAAATAATCAGAAAAGTTGGCATAAGCATCAGTATTGTGGAAGTTAGCAACAAAATCCGCCTCGAAATTCTCCAACTGCGTCCCCAGCCCCTCCAGCTTAGCAGACATCTCCGTCCGCTCGGCCCGCAGGGACTCAGACTCATCCCTCAAACCCTCCACCTGGGACTTCAGAGCCTCGTTCTCATCACGCAAGCCGGACACCACTGCAACTAAGGACACGTTCTCCTCCTTCAATTTCCTCCTCTCCTCATTTGATTTCTCTAAGGCTTCGGCAGCCACAGACTTTGCAGCATTGGCATTGTCCAACTTGCGCGTCAGCAACAGGACATTGGAGTCAGACTCCTTCAGGTCGTTTTGAAGCTTCTCGTAGGCTGAGCGCATGCTTTCCAAGGCAGCTTGAAGTCCATCCATCGCCTCCTTATGTTCCTCAGCCCTGGAAGCATCAGCCTTCCATTTCTTATATTCCTCGATCCGCTGCCGGTACTGGCCTAGAGCCTGCATCTGTGCCCCAGCCGCCCTTATTGTCATAGCCAGGTTGGCCTCCATCAGATCCTCCACCTCTCCGTTGGAGGCAAAGTCTTCCCACTGAGGGGTGAAATACTTTTTGAAGGCCTGAGCCCCCAGAGCAGGATAAAGGCTCAGGCCGCTGACAGCCTCCTCCGGGATGCGTCCACCAGAGGCCCCAATGAGGTCACGAAGTTTCTTCTGGGAGTCATAACGAGCCTCCCCAGACCGGGACTTGGTTGATTCCTGAGGCTTTGACGGAGGATGCTCCAGCACTACCTCCCCAGATGGGGTAACTGTAAGCGTCCTCTGAATTGAGAGAGGAATGCGGAGGACGTCGTCTTCGATCTCAATTACCTTCCCTCTCGAGTCGGCCGGGGGCACATCACTCGATACATTGGGCCGCGGGCGCTCCCGAGCAGGGGCCTTCCTTTTCTTGGTAAGAGGCACCTCTGTCTCAACGGCCTCAGCCTCGTTACCTTTCTCAGCTTCCTCCCGTATCGCATCCTGGCTGGCCTCCTCAATAACTTTCTTCTGACGAGCATCCTCCGAGGATCCGGGAGCCAGGAGTCTCGGCCTACTTCTGGCCAACTTCGCTAGAGAAGGCCTCGGGCGCTTGCCCTGCTCAATATCACCTGCCAAGGAGATACCAAAAATTGTTACAAAGATTTTTATAAACGTATACCGAACCCAAAGATAAATATACTTACTCCGGGAAGCCATTAATCCAAGCTCGATGAGAAACCGGTGTCTGTTTAAAAGAAAATCATGCTTCCTATTGGACGGGGCCGTCTGATATATCGAGCGAAGCACGTCCAGGTGATCGGAATTCAGCTCACACCAGGGAAGAGAATCTGCAAAAAAAGAGAGAAACATGAATAAGGTAAAGTTTCCTCAAGAAAAAACCCATATCACATCACCTCTCCCCCCATCCTACTCACTGGCTATTCCGTAAACACTGGGGACATCCAGGTCAGGTTCCGAGTCCTCAACCACCCTCTGCCAGTTCCCATTTACCCAGAACCAAGATTCCTTCCACAGCTTGATGGAGGAAGGGTACTCCGTCACAAGGGGTTTATGAGTCCCCCAGGGACAGAAATAATACCAACCCGGCTCTTCTCCTTTGCCTTTCTTCTTCGGCAACTTCTTGGGCTGATACACGGTCTGGAAGACGTGGAGGGGCATCTCCAAGCCGAAGGAGTGCCGAAACCACAAGTATAAACCCCCCACCATCTGACTCCACCCATTTGGAGATACCTGGGTAGGAGCCAGTCCGTATGCCCACAGGATTCTCCGGAAGAAGGGGTGTAAAGGGAGCCTCAGACCAGCGACAAATGCGTGCAGATGCAAGGCAGTGCATTCCCTCCTCGGAAAACAGGCTCTTTCATTCGGGCCTGGGAGAATCAGCTCGACATCTCCAGGGACACCATACGTCCCTCTTAGAGAAGCCAAGTTCGACTCCGACATTATCGACGGGACATCCATTGCTGCCCATCTGATGGGGGTAATGCCAGGAAGGTCCACACCCTGGGTCGACATCGAAGCAGACGCGATGGTAAGGATCTCGCCTGTAGAGGTGTCTACGCCTCGGATAGGGACCACGTCAGCCATAGATGAAGACACTGAAGGTGATGCCTCGTCCTCACGTCGTCCGAGACCGTCTCCTCCAACAGCACTCATATATATATAACTAGAGAAAGATAAGGAGAAAGCAAAGAAGGTTGAAGAAAAATGTTTACCTAACACTAGTCCTTCGACGGAAACGCTGTCAGAGAGTTAGAACGCCGGACAAAAGTCGCCTGAATAATGGAAATTCTCAGAAACCTTCGCAAATGCTCTCTCTCGAAATGATACGGTAGGATCCGGATTTACAAAATGGCTGCTATTTATATAGACAAAGGGCGAATACCATTCACCGTCAGATCTTGCGAAATCCGATCCACACCGTACAAATCTCTGCAAACATCCAGACCGTTCAAACCCAAACGACATCAACGGTCGTTCAAACAACGGGCCACGATACATGCGTGCTGCACACGAGCGCCTGCAGTATCACCCCCCCTCGACAAACCCAGAGCCGCCAGAATTAATTACGAAAATTATTATTGCCTGCAGCTGTCCTTTCAGCACGCCCGAAGCGACGTGCGGCAGGAATTCCAATCGTCCCCTACTCAGTTGACACGTCATCAAGGCTAGCCGACTTTACAATAGCCTCTCCCAAGCTAGGGACTCGGCTACCAATCGCCTCTCTCCAGCTGGGACTAGGCTACCAATTGCCTCTCCCATGCTGGGACTCGGCTTTCCATTGCCTCTCCCATGCTGGGACTCGGCTATCATTTGCCTCTCCCATGGTGGGACTCGGCTACACATTCGCCTCTCCCAAGCTGGGACTCGGCTATCAATTGCTTCTCCTATACTGGGACTCGGCTATCCATTCGCCGCTCCCATTCAGGGACGCGGCCACCCTCTCCGCCACAGCACTAATCGCCAAGGTTTCCAAGGCCCGCCGTCCACATCAATGTGCACTCTGGGCCTTGTGGGACTCCAAACCCTAACTCAAACGTAAAACGAAAAACGAGCATCCAAGTCCAACATCCCACATAAATGACAGATCCTGAACTTGTGGGACTATTGTTATGTACCAATCCTACCTGACAGCACACGGTGGTAAGATGGTCCCACCCACGTGCCACTTAAACATAGCCGAGACAAATATGCTTTGGCCGACCCTTTCCCGAGGCCATATGGACCGAATAAGCAGACAGCCGAGGCTACAGGGGCGGAACCACTCGGTTTCATAGCCCTGGTTGCGTGTCCAAGAAGCCTCCCTATGATTCGACTGCAAAAAGATTAAGGGGACCGCTTGCCAATGCGGCTTGTCACGATCATAGCCTCTTAGTTTGCGGCTGAGTGTGACTTTCCCATTAATACTCTTGACGTGACACTGAAGACATGACTTGAGAACCCACCAGATGAAACCACGTGTCACACATCGAAGGAATCATTCTTGTGAGAATTTGTCTATAAATACTAAACTCATTTCCACAGGAAGGGGATGTTGAAATTATTACTCACCACACATATATCAAGTCTTCCATTCTAATCATTCTTGAAGTGTTACAACCACCCGGGAATTTGTTAGTAGGAGGCCCTCAGGCTTTCACTTTTGCCTTAAAAGTGTTTTCAACTTTCTATCTTCTTTCCATCCGGGCGGGAGGTTATCTACGTGGTTGAACATACCACGTGGCAGTCTTAATGAGAGGAAAACACACGTGGGCATAGATAGCGTAGGGATCCTGTTGGCAACCATTTTTGGAGGTCAACATATATATATATATATATATATGTTTTTTTTTGTACTGTAAGTTGATTCATCCTTTCTATCATCACATATTTTGAAAATATGAAAAGATTCTTAACACCTAAAAGATATAAAAAAAATCTAGGAAATCCCTATATCCCGAGGGAGGCTCGCTGAACCAATTAGATCTCTAAGATGAAATCTCATATCTAGAGGAGAAAATCGGAGGCACTTCTACTCCAAAGGTGCCAACATCATCTCTCTATATTTCCTACGGTTGAGAAATGACATAACCTCATTTCTACCATGTGAGAGACCTTTGAGCACTGAACCAATATTTGGAATTGCAAACCAGTACATATTTTGATCGATAAGTTGGCGAATAATAATACCAGCATTAATTAATAGAGATATATGTTCCTTTTTGACCTTTACCCACAGGGACAGAAGTGAACAAAGTTCTTGGTGACCAATGCTGGTATCCAGCTTTGAATGTATGCCATGAGTCTTAAACCATTCAAAAACCATAAGATCATCTTGAGTCTTCACTTCCATTCTTTTCACAACATGTTCAATCTAATTTAGGTAGTCATCCATAAACATTACGGCATGATCATCCTGTCCAGTATTTAACTTAAATAACCGCAAAACTCATCTATAAGCAATTGGCATTGGGTGAATAGTCTAAATTCTTGGCACTTCAGATCTTCTTACTAAAGTGAAGCAAGGCCTTAATATATTGACGCACCATTGTTTTATGCATGACTCGGGATTTATTGAAAGGAGAGAGAGATGGAGAGAGACTATAATGGTTAATGTGGCACAACTTTAGTAGAAAGCAACAATCTGCCACAGAGGGCAGCAAATGGGATGCAAATTAAAGGCACAGCACTAGTAATTAGGTTAAGATACTGGTTTCCATTCTATAACTAATTGGCTAGAATAGTTCAAAACCAATATAAGATGCTAGAATTTCTATGTGAAATAGTTATATCCTAACAAATCGTAATTTTGTTTAAAATCTTATCCATATCAAGTTTCAAGTAAAGTTTAAAAATTTAAAGTCAAGAATTAAAAATTTTCTTCATTTTTATCTGATCGAAAATAAACGTCTCCTCTCTTTTCATTTTCCTAAATCCTTTAATTAGAAAAGTTGGCAATGATTTAATGTAGTCCTTCATACCAACTGAAGCACGAAGCAGGCTCCCAAATTCTATCAATTTAGAATTGATATTTCACTTAAGGTGCAAGAACCTTAGACTTTTCATGTCTTGTGGAGAACTTTAGAATTAATCTCTACTTCATGCAAATTTAGAATTGATATGTAAAGTAGAGATTAAGTCTAAGCAGATTAGATGCAAATATTTAAACAACATGCATGTAAGTGTGAAGAAGAAGACCTTTACAAGGGATAGGGTGCTCTGTCAATGGTCTACAATGTGGTGCAAGAACCTTAGACTTTTCATGACATGTACATTCATAGAAGTAGATGCCAAACAACTTGCAATTGAGACTGAAACAGAACTTATAAGGGATTGTATGCTCTGTCAATTTTTGAAATATCTGTTATTTTTGTACTTCTTTATTTTTATACTGGGAAAAGTTAGGGTGTCCTATAAAGCACACTTTTCTGCTGTAGGAAGGTAAACTTAAACTCTATTTTTTACTTTTTTCTAAATAGAGGAGTCGTGGATATTTTTAAATAGTTTTATGCAATTACTCCGTCAAAAGAAAGTTTTGATAGAATACAAATATTAAGGCCTATCACCATTATCTGGACAAGGGGTTGCAGCACTAATGGTTGATGCATTAGTCATAAATTGATTACAGAATACATTATGGACCTGGATTCAGGTCTTGATAATCTGAGGTATACTTTATTAACGAAAAAATAGATATGTTTCTAACTGTAGAAGCCAAATGTGCACATTACTAGTATTAATTGATGGTCTAAACCATACCCAATGATGGAACAAATATTGTTCTATTTGGATTCATACTGTACTTTCACTTGTATACTATAATATTGATTAAAGGGTCACAATGAAAAAGTTGAGAGAGCTCGAGCTAGTGAGGAAGGAGTAGAGCCTTTAATGTATGAACTAGAAAGCCAATATCCAGCTCAAATTTTCTATTTTCACTGGTATCAAAATGGATTTGAGTGCAAGATGGAGTTTGCTAGGTTTCAAGTCGTATATGCATGTATATTATTCAACAACAATAAAGGAGTACAAAGCGAAAAAGAAGTAATAAAGCAGCCTAAATTATACTCCCTCATCATACATTACTTGACACACCTTCCATCTTTAGATGTCTTGTGGAGAATGTGATGCAGATTAGATATGAGGAAGACAAAAGACAAATGGCTTCATTTTTATTATTGTCATTTTTATTATCAGCATGTGTCTTTTTCTATTACTTATGATTTAGGGTGTCTTTTAATATTACTTGAAACCTTAGGGATCAATGGAGTAATTTCACTTAAGATTTAGAATTATGGCAGGCAGCATCATATAAGGTCACGGATGAAAAGTTTAATCCACTTGGTTGTTTTTGTAATGAACTTGATGACTTGGAAGATTTTTCCAACCTTCTTCGATCTCATTTCGGCATTCAATTGAATCAACGGTTTGTGTATCGCTTGTGCTCCTGTTTTGCATTGCAAAATTTCCCATTCTCCTGCTCCAGAAATGCTTTTCAAAATAGTTCATTCTACATAGCAATAGAAATTTGAGAAATGATGGCCGCAAAGATTATAATTATTCATGTCATAAGGTGCGACAAGTTTTAGGTTGGAGAAACATAGGCAGAGTTAATACCTAATAAATTAAGAAAGATATTCTTAGGCGTATTAGATCTCATTATTGTCTGCTTGGTACAATTATTGATTTGGATTGGGTTTGATTGCAGGATATTAAGAGTGATGCTTTCAGAGAGGCTTATTTACAATGTTCGAACACTATACAGAACATGGAAAAGGAGCTGAGATCAGCTTGTCACGCTCCTGGTACAAAAGTAGATAGTGTTTTCAAGGTAATCGTTTGTTTCAAGAAGTTGCTTCTTCTGTGAAATGTCATTCTAGCTTTTTATTTCTGTATAGATAAGTTGTAAGAGACCAGTTTAAGAGTAAGCAAATGCATGGGAAAGTGACATCTCTTATGTTATTTCAGGTTTTTGATGAGCTTTTGTCGATATATGAAGCTACTTGTCATGGACCAGAGAAATGGCGAAAAGTAGTCATGTTTTTACAACAAAGGTCTGCATCATATTATTTACTTTTTATGGATTTGTATATGATGTTGTATTTAACAATGTCACACTCTCCAGTTTGGAAGGTTCACTTCTTGACATCAGCAAATAGATCAGATTGGAATGTGTGATTTAGATAGTTGTATAAGAGTTATTAATTGTGTATCTTAGTAACAATTCTACAATTTTAAGACAATAATATTATTTATATTTGATTAATTGTACAAGCTTAATGATGTAAGTTACATTTTTCAAATAAATGTGTCTTAGTAACAATTCTACTGTGATGCAAGAAATTTTATCGTTGTTGAAAATATTATGCAATGAAAATTTAGATTGTCACAAAATGATATTTACATGTTGTAAAATAGAATATGCGATATATATAAACAATTACAAAATAAATTGCGCAACAATTATAGAGCGTTACACAAATGTTGACGCGATAAATTGTGTTGTAAAATAAATTCAATTACAAATACAAATTGTCGCATAAAAAAACATTCATTGTTACAAAATAATATTTGCAACAATTTTATTTGTTTTAAAATAGAATGCACGACATACATTAGTACAGATAAACTAAATTGTGCAACAACTATACATCAATACGCGACAAACTCTCTGTGGTGCAGTATATATTCAACTTCAGACACAACCTGTCATTTAAACGAATATCCATTGTCACCAAATAATATTTGTAATAATTTTATATGTTGTAAACTATAATACGCGACCTATATAAATAGTCACTAAATAAATTAGGCAACAACTATACATCGTTGTACAAATGATGATACGACAAACTCTCTATATTGCTGAATGAATTTAACTACACACAAAACTTGTTACATAATAAATTATACTACAAACATTGAATATCGTATAATATATTCTGCAACGAAGCAATCTCATTGTGAAATAAATTACGCGACAAACATGATTTATTATAAAATGTATATTACTACAAACATGATTTATTATAAAATGTATATTACTACAAGCATATTTTGTTACAAAATATAATAGGTAACAAGCGTTATGCTTTTAAAATAGGTTTCGCAACAAACATTTCTCCTCGCAAATTATGTTTTGGAATAAACGGTGCGACAAATTAACTTGTTGCCCTTTTAATTTTTTGCGACATCTATGTATTGCAACGACATTATGGCGACAAATATGTTGTTGATATTTCATACTTTCCGCAACAAACAAAAAATGTTGCAAGTTTGCTTATGCGACGGGTGACTGATAATTGGTGCAGAATACATTCTGTGGCGCTTATAGCGCGACAATGCCCGCAACAAACAGCTTGTTGTCGCTAAATTAATTTGGCGACAAAATCTCTATTTAAGTGACAACATTTTTTTTGTCGCAAAATGGGTATTTTTTTGTAGTGGTTTGATATGGCTAAAAGTGGCCTGAATACACCAAGGTTCTCTACCTTTGGTGATGTATTAGAGTCGGCCGCAATCCATAAATTTGAGAGTACAGTCTTTCGAGAAAGAATGATAGCCCTAAGCTCGGCCTCCAAAATAGGGCACTCACCATATGAAGAGAAGAAGGCACAAACACACTGATCTGATAAATCCTTAATAATCTCCATTCACTCGCAAATTCATCTTTGACGCATCCATCAGTGTTGATCTTGTAAGATCCCACTGATGGAGTACGCCAATAAAACAAAACAGGGGGAGGAAGGGATGGAATAGTAAGAGATATACCCAAAAAATGAGTAATATCTATATCCCCTCGCCAATGAATAATCCAAAATAAATGGCTTGTATGTAGTAGGGAGATAGTATGGTATACTCTCCAGATGATCCGCCTCGGTTCTATAGAGATATCATGGTACTTCGCTTCATTCCTTGCAGTGCAAATAAACTAGAGAATCAAAAGAGGAATCACTACTAAAAATCGCCTTTTCACCAACGGAAATTTACCAACGGATTATTTCCGTTGGTAATCAGGAACGGATTATCCGTTGGTAAAAGTGACGATCTTTCAACTACGGTAATTAGTGACGGCTTTTCTGTTGGTAAAAGTAATAGTTTTTCACCAACAAATTTTCACCTTTCACCAACGGAATATCCGTTGGTGAAGAGTGAATCATATCACCAACGAAAATTCCGTTGGTGATATTACTTAATTTTGAAAACCAAAAAATAATTCGACCTTTCACCAACGGAATATCCGTTGGTGAAGAGTGAATCATATCACTAACGAAAATTCCGTTGGTGATATTACTTAATTTTGAAAATAAAAAAATAATTCGACCTTTTACCAACGGAATTTTCCGTTGGTGATATGATTCACTCTTCACCAACGAAAATTCCGTTGATGATATTAATTAATTTTGAAAAAAAAAATAATTCGACCTTTCACCAACGAAATTTTCGTTGGTGAAGAGTGAATCATATCACCAACGGCAATTCCGTTGGTGATATTAATTAATTTTAAAAACCAAAAAATAATTTTACCTTTCACCAACGGAATATCCGTTGGTGAAGAGTGAATCATATCACCAACGAAAATTCCGTTGGTGATATTAATTTATTTTGAAAACTAAAAAATAATTCGACCTTTTACCAACGGCATATCCGTTGGTGAAGAGTGAATCATATCACCAACGAAAATTCCGTTGGTGATATTAATTAATTTTGAAAATCAAAAAATAATTCGACATTTCACCAACAGAATATCCGTTGGTGAAGAATGAATCATATCACCAACGAAAATTCCGTTGGTGATATTAATTAATTTTGAAAACCAAAAAATATTTCGACCTTTCACCTACGGAATATCCGTTGATAAAGAGTGATTCTTATTACATGCTGAAATTCTGTAGGTGATATAAATCAATTTTAAAGGCCAAAAAACACAATTCATCTATTCAAATAAAAGAAATTTATGTGAAGAGTAATTCATAAGTCGAAAAATCTTTCAACCTATTACCCACAGATAATCCATATGTAATATTACTATTTCAACCATTAATCTACAGAAAATGTTGGTGAAGAGTAAATCTTGTTACCCGCATATTTTTCATGAGTAATATAAATCAATTTTTGAAAATGAAAAAAGATTCAACTATATGGAATTGAATGTTAATCAATTAAGGATTAGTCGTAAATTAAGTTTCATTCAGAGCATGTTTGATAGGCATTTTCATCTCCAAAATCTATTTTTTAGCATGAATTTTTTGACTTTTCAAACGAATTTGAGATGAAATGACCAAATTGTCCTTTTAACTTTCAAATAACATTTAATTGATTGAGGGCAATTTTGTCAAATAGCAATGTAACTCAAAAAGTGTGTAAGAGGAATTCAGTCATGGCCCACCAAACTTAATGAAAAATAGATTTTGGAGATGAAAAAAAGGGCAGCCGTACAAGCACTCATTTAACATTCGAATTTTCTTGAACGAAGTAATATGTGCAATTACAATAATAAAAAAGATTCAAACTATAATCTCATACGAAGAAAATATAGGTGGAGTAGTTTACCTATTGTACGACATCACTTTAGTTGGGCATTTCGTGTTTAAATGTGAAAGCAAATAATGTTTATCGTCATTTCATACAGTTTGTTCAGCTATAAATTTTTTTCGAACAATGTGATATTTTATGTTTAAGTGTTAACACAATGTAGAATTTGATTTTTCACTAATATTTATTTTTTACTTTTTAAGAAATTATAGAAAATGTTGCTCATTGAACTAATATATATTATAAAAACAAAAACAATTACAAGAATTCATTTGTCTCAAATGGTTTGGCTGTAACTTCACAACTCTTAGGTCAAAGGTTCAAGTCACATTACATCCATTCTAAATTAATAAAATAATAAAAATACTTGACAAAGCTTAGCAGATTGGGTCGGGCCTTTGGTGGGTTGAGTTTTAAGCCCATAATTGACAAGTCGGGTCAAGGATCCACCAAATATATAAAATTATTATTTTTTAATTATTAAAAATTTGCACTATTACCTACGAAATTTTCGTAGGTAAAGATTTGGACATTACCTACGGAAATTCCGTTTGTAATAGTGTTTGTCATTTTTGTTGCTATTTTGAGGGTCGCTGAAAGTTACCAACGGAATTTCCGTTGGTAAAAGCGCGTGTCATTACCATAGATAATTCCGCTGGTAAAGGGTTTGGTCATTACCAACGAAAATTCCGTTGGTAAAAGGTGGGGACATTACCAACGGAAATTCCGTTTGTAAAGATCACCAACGAAAATTCTGTTGGTAACTTTTAGCGACCCTCAAAGTAGCAACAGAAATTCCGTTGCAAATAGTCTGTTGGTAGCGACTATTAGGCACGGATATCGTGGCTTCAGCAACGGAAAATTCGTTTCTGAAGCCACGATTTTTTGTAGTGAATTATCGTGCGAATATGACCCTATTTGACAAACTGACCCGAAAAACGCCAAGACTGAAAGCGATATTGAAAACTTTCCATCGGCCGAAGGGTTATATTAAAAATATTAGAAAATGGTGCCAAACCTGGTCGGCAATACAACTGTCAATAGATAAATACTAAATAGTCTCAATAGCCAAGCAACACTGACAATGAGAAGCCATATGACTCCCAATTTGCCTCTGAATCACAACATCGACTGAGATAAGACTCTGCCAAAGTCTCTATCAGAAGAAAGATACAGTCATCGCGATAATAGAACTCCAAATCATGCTATATACAGCTTGAATAGTATGCTCCGTGCGAACTAGCTGCCATGCAGACTTGGTAGCAAATTTACCATTCGAAGTATCCTTCCACATAATTTGATCGTGCACTTCAGTAGTGATAGAGATGTAACTTGCCTATTTACTTATGTAGATATATAAGCAAAAAAGTGTACCTTCGTATCTCGTGAATTGTTCCAAAAGGGTTGCTGGAATATTCAACATTGCACTTTGAAAATTGGGTTCAATAAGAATTTCGGCCAGTGAGCTCTTTATCTTCTTATCCCGTGAATCGATCAAAAAGAGTAACACTTTGAAAATTGGGTAAATAAGAATTTTGTTCACTAAGTTTTTTATCTAAGAAAAATAGTAATGTAATTAAAATAATCGTGCTGATAACATCTTATAAAATTGAAAGAAGAAAAAAGAAAAATATAAGATAAGTAAAGTGAATTGTGTAATTTTATAACTATTGAACCATATTTATAAGATTCCAAATAGTGTTACAACCTGATTTAGATACAAACTTTTAGAGTAAGCAGGACTTATTTCAGTATTCTGATAATACTAAATAGTCATCAGTAATTATCCCATAATTTTACAATAATTAAGATATTATATATGAGAAATTATTAATGAGTTCAAGTAAATAAATATCAAAAGTGAGGATGATTTTATGAGTTTTTAGATTTTAAAAATTCTATAATTCTCACTATTTTAAAATACCAAATTCTCAAATAGCTTATAAGTGATTAAGTTTTTAAACATTTGTATCACAATTTTTATGATATTCATATATTTTTTGCTCTTGTATCACAATTTTTATGATATTCATAATCTAACGAGCGAATCATTAGGTTTTAATTCTGAGGGTATTAATTTGTTAATTTAATTAAAAATTAAATTGACATTTTATGAAAATAAAATTAATAATGGATATGAATGGAGGAAAGGCTTGTTCATCCTTTGGTGGTTTGATATTTATCTAATGAGTGACCCAATCTTATGTGGTAGCAATTTGAGAAACATATGACGTTTGATATTTGTCTAATGAGGAACCCAATCTTATGTGGTAGCAATTTGAGAAGGGATAATTGCATAGTAGGTCCCTAACTTTTTAATAATGTTGGAGATATGTTCCTAACTTACGAAAATAGGACAACACATCTCCAAAGTTTGAAGAAATAGGCATCGTAGGTCTCTCTTAACAGTTTTCATCTATTTTCTCCGTTAAACCTCAGAATTAGACTCCACGAGCTTTCTCTCTCCAAATTAAGCGATTTGGACAGATAGTGAGAAACTCGTGAAAGTTAGTGAGACTATAAATGATTCTGATGATTTGGACATAGGAACGAATCCAACAGAAGAAGTTACATATCCTGTAGTGTTTGACATGCAAGTTGTTGGAGATATAAGTACCGGCTGGAAGTCATGTTGCATGAAGAGAGTAATTAATAAGTACAATTTTGTAATTATAAATGTTCACAAAAAAGGGACGATTATGAGTTATATTAATTGTTTTCAGTTTAATGGCACATTGTTTTCTTATTATTTTAGAAAATAATCGAATTCAAGTATCATTATGACGAAATGACGAAAAGGGAGCAAATGGAAGAACAAATGGATTCAATTGAGCATATAAAGAGACTTCAGGGGCTGAGCATGCAAATAACAAAGAAAAGAATCCAAGAAATCAATCAAAATAGCCATGCGATCGCATGGTTATACAAAGTTGCGATCGCAAGGTGTCAATAAAATTAGCAGAACTTAAAAAGGTAAAGCCATGCAATCGCAAGACTATACACGACAACAGTTTGGCAGAGTCCTGATTGAAATAGAATTCTACAAGTTTTTGGAATAAAACAACTACCTAATTCACGTTTTGGATAGGGATGGCAAAAAAACCCACGACCCGCGACCCGCCCCGCGCCCCGCCCCGCCCCGCCCCGCGAAGCACCGCCCCGCCCCGCCCCGTTGGACAATAGGGGCGGGTTTGGGGCAGAAAAATCTGCCCCGCCGCGGGTCCGGGGCGGCCCCGACCCGCCCCGCCGCCCCGCGACCCGCCCCTAGAATTTTTTTTTTTTTTTTTTTTTTTTTTTTTTTTTGAAAAATCATAAAATATAAATATATAATACAAATTATAATTTTCACTACAAATAGGCTAAAGAAGAATCGAACCCGGGTTGAAATTTGTAAACTACAAATCTTAACCACTACACCATAACCTCAATTTTATAATTTTTTTGTTTTGTTTAGTACAAATATATATAAAAAAAATTTTTTTTTTTTTTTATTATTTTTTCAGTTTTCAGAAAAAAAAAAAAAAAAAAAAAATATTTCGCGGGGCGGTTGGCGGGTCGAAGGGCCGACCCGCCCCGCCCCGCGACCCGCCCCGCCCCGCCCCGCCCCGCGAATTCGCGGGTCGCGGGGCGGGGCGGGGCCGACCCGCCCCGGACCCGCCCCATTGCCATCCCTAGTTTTGGAGAGTGTGGAGACGAGTACAAAAGCTAGAGAATAGACATTTCGCGGGAGAGGAATTTGGGAAAACAAGATATAAACGAAGAATCGAAGATCAATGCACATGATTGAAGATTCTTGAGCTGGGATCACGGGTTTTATTTACTTTTTGTTTTTCTTTCTCCAGATCATGATGAACTCAATCATTGTAATAATTGATGAACTTATGTCCGGCTAAATTTATTTATTTCTAGAATTAACGATGAAACCTCATGTTTTTAATTAATTAGAAATTTTTCTTTTTAGTAGGTAATTGCTTCTTGATTGATTATTTTTTATTCAGTTTATTTAATATTTTAATATCTGATCACCATTAGAATATTTTGTGATCTATATTGAAGTCGAGAGATTCAATATAGACTTAGCAAGTGGTATTAAATAACATAGGGTCCAATAATATATTAAAATTACTATTATGATCTGTGAAATCCGGTTAAATGTTCTTGAGATTTAAATGCATATTTGTATGTTCGAAACCGGATTAGAGATAATTATTTTCGCATATCGATATAGAATTGATTTACCATCGAGAGAGATTTTTTATTATTATAGAATCACCGATTTTCAATCTAGGGTAATTAACCGCTAAAGCGATTAACGAATAATTGATTATAGAACGTGTAGGTGGATTCTTGAATCCTAGTGTTAGTAAAAACTCGAATTCGTTCTCATCATTTAAAGTTGAATATTGATAATTTAGATTTAATTAAAATAATTAAAATAGTTTTAGAATAATAAACCAAAAAAAAAATTTGTGTTTTTCATAATGTTAGAATTTGAATTATAAATTAATTGATTACATTGATATCTAGTTCTCGTGGGTTCGACACTCTACATATCACTTTATTACTTGCTAACGAACCGTACACTTGCAGGATTGAAATCGCACAATAAGTTTTTGGCACCGTTGCCGGGGACTAGTTTTATTAATTATTGCGTTAGTTGATAATTTAGTTTTAACAATTTTTTATTACTATTTATTTATTTATTATTATTATTATTATTATTAATTTTTTTTAGTTGATCTACTTGTTTCTCTTGATTTCATTGCTACCAGAGAACAAAGATGAGCTAGGAGATCAAGCACAACAAAATATGGCAGACTTTGAGATTGATAAGGATGACTTGCTCTTGGAACATTTATGGAAACCACCGGTGAAACAAAATTTTTGTCCCTACTCCTACACATACAATCAGGATTGGCAAAATCACTCAAATTACTCTTAGTACAACAACCAAGGTTAAACAAGAATACACGGGGTGGACATCAATTCGCTCCTACTGGCGAAAATTGATTCATTGGCAAAGCAGATGGAATCACTGAAATACTCTTAGTCAGCCAATATTGTTCAGATGTCCCTACCAATATGTGCAACTTGCAGGGCAAACCATCAATCATCAAAATGACTTTTAACCAAAGTTGATATGTCATCACCTGAACAAGCTGCATATGCTCAAATCTTTCAGCTACATCAGAATAATCCATACATGCAGACTTATAATCCCGGATGGAGAAATAGTCAAAATTTCTCATATGACAATACCCGAAATATTCAAAATCCGCTAATCAGGGGAGACCACGAGAGAGTAAAGAAGTGTGGAAAGAGGCACTTGATCAGAGCATCAAGGCAACTGAAAAATGCATAGAGAATAAAGTTAATTCAGATGATAAAGATGCTGATAGAGAGTCCACAAGACACCTTTCCAAGTGACACTAAAGCCATCCCGATAGAAGACATGTCAAGCATTACAACAATTAGTAAGGAGCAACTACCTGAAATTTTGAAAAATAGACCAGTTGTCCAAATTGAGGAAGCACCAACTAAAGAAGAAGAGTATATGGAGAATGAGAAGTTGATCATACATAAGTAGAATGAAAAAGTGGCGTTTAATGATGTTGCACCAACCAAGCAATTCTCCAACTCCTATCTTTTTTTTAAAATTGATTTTGTGGTCAAGGTCATTGAAGAAGTTAAAATTTTCATGGTTAAGTTCGAGCAAGGTGATCAAATTAAATCATATTTTTATGAGAAGGACGAACTTAAATATTGGAGAACAAAGAAAAAATGGTGCAAAGTCAATCGATGCAAACAAAACAAATCATCAAAAGCCCTATTCAAAGTGCCATGAATGATCACCGTGACAAAGTAGCTAGACTGTAAACAAACCTCAATGGGAAGCAACCCATATTTCTACCCTTTTATTTAAATTTTCGTATATTTTAGTTTTAGGATTTCAATTGACATTTTGCACGTTTTAGGCTTTTAGGATTTTTCAAGTAGGCTTTCAATTCTTAAGTAATGAGGCTATGATCATCGTCATTCTGCTAAATCAAAAAAAAAAATTAGGTTTTAACATGCAGGCTAGCTGGATGACATTCGAATAGAGATTTGCCGACCAACCTATACAGAATCCTCCACCAGTTGATCCTACCACACCTCTTCTTTCAACACCATCTGATTTATCTCTGGGAAGTCTCTGACCTTTATAGTTCTATTGAATTTTTACATTGGGGACAATGTATATTTCAAGTTTGGGGGTAGTGGAAAAATGTTTGATCTGATGATGATACTTGATATTGATTGTTAATATTATTTTGTCATGAAAACAAAATATTTATTTTACACGATTTTGTGATATGAATAACCTTGCTGGTTAATGATGTAACTTTTCATTTATATTTAGCTATAACCATGGCTTGTGAACAGTTTATTACTTTGTTTAAATGTGAGGTTATTTAACCATGTCTGATAACGTGTTGTGTCGGCCAGTTACGATGATTTTTTAGCTATGTCGGTGCACTTAAGTTGAAAATAATAAGGTACCATTTTGAAACTTAGAACCATTTATTATCTCGAACAAGTAACCAATATAGTGAGAAAGTGTGGTAGATAAGTTGTGATGGTAGCTATCTAGGTTGTGATGGATTCCATGTATGTTGAAAAACTATGTGGAGCACTTTAGACCAGTTAGAGGAAACTAAGTAATGATCGAATATTAGGAATCTAATCATCACGCATGAATGCACGCAAGGGACAAGTCTAGTATTATTGTATAACTCTTTTTGTAGCCTTTTTTACTCAAGTGATAAAGCACATCGGCCTAAAACTCTTTACATGAGTCATCTAGAAAGCTTAATAGACTGAGTTTCACACATTATTAATATCTTATATCTCTTTTCGTAACCTATTTGACTTGAGTGAAAAGGCCTGTAGAGGTTTCTCAAAACCCGATTCCCTAAGGTTCGAAAGACCTGAGAGTCATTGACATAAAGTTCGTTACATGAGTCATCTAGAAAGTTTAATGGATTGAGTTTTGCACATAAGATATATATATATATATATATAAAACCTTTGCAAAGTAAGCATGGGGCCTAGAGAACTAATGAGATTGACTTACTTAGTAGAAACCTTCTGGTGGAGAGTGCTCAGAAACCAGAGAATCTTCACAAACCTAAGTTGTCACGATTATCAGCTTTCTAAACCAGCCTCGAGCAAGAAAATAATGAGTGAAGTTTAACCTTAGAACCCTAATCTCGGGATTTGAAAGTGAAAATTATTTTGGAGGAAGTGTACCTTACGAGAGAGAAATGAAAATTTGACCAAGTGGTTGGGCTATCACCACCATAGAATTTAAGTTAATCGAAATAACTACTATCACACACATCTCAAGTATGGTATAAATAGAATCACGTTTGCAACTGTATTACCTAAACACTCATCATGAATTATAAGTTTTTCTTTTTGCAAAAAAAAAAAAAAAAAAAAAAAACTGAAGTAAGAATGGCAAGCTATTTATATTGTGAATTGTGTTATTGCTTATTTTGTTAAGTGCAAGATTATCTTTAGCTAGTTTATTCGAGGACGAATACAAGTTCAAGTTTGAGGGTGTTTGATAAGTACAATTTTGTACTTATTGGAGCTCACAAAAGGGGACGATTATGAGTTATATTAATTGTTTTCAGTTTAATGACACATTGTTTTCTTATTATTTTAGGAAATAATCAAATTCAAGTATCATTCTGACGAAAGGACGAAAAGGGAACAAATAGATTCAATTGAGCATATAAAGAGACTTCAAAGGCTGAGCATGCAAATAACAAAGAAAAGAATCCAAGAAATCAATCAAAATAACCATGCGATCGCATGATTATACGAAGTTGCGATCGCAATGTGTCAATAAAATCAGCAGAACTTAAAAAGGTAAAGCCATGCGATCACAAGGCTATACGCGGTAGCAGTTTGGCAGAGTCCTGATTGAAATAGAATTCTACAAGTTTTTGGGATAAAACAACTACCTAATTCACATTTTGGAGAGTGTGGAAACGAGTATAAAAGCCAAAGAATAGACATTTCGCGGGAGATGAATATTGGGAGAACAAGATACAAACGAAGAATCGAAGATCAAGACACGGGATTGAAGATTCTTGAGCCGAGATCACGGGTTTTATTTACTTTTTGTTTTTATTTCTCGGATCATGATGAACTCAATTATTGTAATAATTGACGAACTTATATCCGGCTAAATTTACTTATTTCTAGGATGAACGATGAAACCTCATGTTTTTAATTAATTAGAAGTTTTCCGTTTTAGTAGGTAATTGCTTATTGATTGATTATTCTTTATTCAGTTTATTTAATGTTTTAATGTATGATCATCATTAGAATATTCTATGATCTATCTTGAAGTCGAGAGATTCAATATAGACTTAGTACGTGGTATTAAATAACATATGGTCCAATAATAGATATAAATTAGTATTATGCTCTATGAAATCCGGTTAAGTGTTCTTGAGATTTAAATACATATTTATATGTTCGAAACCGGATTAGAGATAATTGAGTTCACATATCGATATAGAATTGATTGACCATCGAGAGAGACTTTTGATTATTATAGGATCACCGATTTTCAATCTAGGGTAATTAACCGTTAAAGCGATTAATGAATAATTGATTATAGAACGTGTAGGTAGATTCGTGAATCCTAGTGTTAGTAAAAACTCGAATTCGTTCTCATCATTTAAAGTTGAATATTGATAATTTAGATTTAATTAAAATAGTTGAAATAGTTTTAGAATAATAAATCAAAAACAAATATGTATTTTTCATATTGTTAGAATTTGAATTATAAATTAATTGATTACATTGATATCTAGTTCTCGTATGTTCGATACTTTACACATCACTTTATTACTTGCTAACAAACCGTACACTTGCAGGATTAAAATCGCACAACAGTAACCAAGGAGAAAAAGTCGGTGGACTTGCAATTCATAGGAACGAATCCAGCAGAAGAAGTCGGTGGACTTGCAACTCATTGTGAATTAACTTCCAATACTGTGCTTCATTCTGGGGAAGAAGTAGACATGGATGTGGACATGGAAGTTGAAGATACAATTGCTTCAGCAGAGTCACATATTCAAGATGCATAAGGTGATGAATCTCACCTCTCATCAAAGCAATCAAATTTGCATAATCCACTTGCTGACCAGGAATTTACAGTGCCTGGGCAAACATTTAGGGTGTGTTTGATTGAAAGATTTTTCATGAAAAATGTCTAATCTATGTTCTATGGAAAATCTTGTCACAACAGTAGAAAATATTTTTCATCTTTGGCTGTTTGATTGCACATGGAAAATGAAAATGATTTCCAAGGTACAATCAGTTAAAGCATGATTAAAAAGGAAAAGTTGAAAAATATTTTCTTGTCAAAATATGTGGTTTTTTTTTTCCTACTTATATGAAAAATCTTTTCTTTTTCATAGAATCCAATCAAACACAGTGTTTGATTGGAAGATTTTCCATGGAAAATCTTGTTACATCAATGGAAAATATTTTCCATTTTTAGCTGTTTGATTGTACATGGAAAATGAAAATGATTTCCAAGGTACAATCAGTTAAAACATGGTTAAGAAAGAAAATTTAGAAAATATTTTCTTGCCAAAATATGTGGTTTTTTTTTTCCTACTTACATGAAATTTTTTTTCTTTTCCATAAAATCCAATCAAACACACTCTTAACCTCCGCCCGATGATGAGTAGATTCCTCCCCTACCACCTGATGTGAACCTTTTCCTCCCCCACCACCAGATATCGAGCCTCCTCCCCTGCCACCTGATGAGCCACCTGAAACTTTGGTCTCCCCAGTCCCCACTATCTCATTTAGAGTTAGGACAACCTTTTACATATATTGAACAGTACAACCTATCATATCCTGGCTGTAGTCTCGAATACTATGGGCAAACAAACACAGAACTTTTTCGATAAAAAAAAAAAAAAAAAAAAAGAAAAGAAAAACACAGAACTTTCTTGTGCTAGTCTCTACACACATCCCGAGGGAGGTCAGGTAGCAGTCTCCCATGTACCACAGTATTATGACAGGAGTTTTGCTTGTTGTACATATAAAACTTGACAAATGCTTTACAGATGATTGCGTGATATTGACAATTGTACATGATTTGATTTTGGAAAACATGTGAGAGCACATAAACTGTTTATTTGTACCCTTTTCCTCAAAATTAATTAAAAGTAGATGATGTTTGGTTAAGTTTTTTTAATTTTTTTTTTCAAATTTATTTTTAACTACTTATTTTATTAGATCCATAAATTTTAATTATACATTTTATCAATTTTTTTAAAAAAATTCCTAAAAAACTACTATTAATTAATCTTCTATTTATTTGATTTTATTTACGTTATTATGATTATAATAATTTACAAAGAAAATTTTGATGACTATATAGTTGAAGTTTTTAATATTACACTGATATGATTTGAACTAATAAGTTAAATATATTTTTATAAAGTTATTAATTTTATAATTTTTATTAATTTTCTTCAAGTGGATGAAATATTTTTCTTAAAAAGTTGTCGTGGTATATGCTCAAATTTGTTAAATAATTTTGTCGATCTAATTAAGGCAATTATTGTACTGTAATATTGAGTGGAAAAATTATATAATTTTCTGTGAAGTATTCTAGTATAACAAATGTATTTTGTTAATAAAATGAAAAGTCTTTTCATTTTTTTTTTCCCTTCTAATGAGTAATGAGTTGTGATAATTTATTAGAATCCAATTTTTGGCACCATCAAATAGCTCTCCACCCGTTTAAATTATTATATTAATTTTTAGAAATTTTCACTATACACTGCCTCTGATTATTTGGTTATAAAGATTAGTACTTTCATATTACAGTACAACAATCGCCTTAATTAGATCGACAAAATCACTTTAATAAACTTGAGCATATATCACGACAACTTTTAAAAAAAATATATTTCATCCACTTGAAGAAAATAAATAAAAATTATAAAATTAATAACTTTATAAAAATATATTTAACTTTTAGTTCAAATCATATCAATATAATATCAAAAATTTCAACTATATAGTCATCAAAATTTTCTTTGTAAATCATTATAATGATAGTAACGTAAATGAAATCAAGTAAATAGAAGATTAATTAAAAGTAGTTATTTAGAAATTCTTTTTTATAAAAGTTGATAAAATGTATAGTTAAAATTTATGGGTCTCATAAAATAAATGGTTAAAAAAAAATTTGAAAAAAAATTAAAAAAACTTATCCAAACATCATCTAAATAATTTTGAAGAAAAGAGTACATTCTTTCCAAAATCAAATTATGTACTATTGTCAATGCCACGTAATCATCTGTAAAGCATTATATAAAATTTTATCTGTACAACAAGCATTACTCTCATGACAGTGTCTCAAATGTATTTGGGACTGCTCCCTTTGTAGTCAACCCCGTTGAGCCTGCTGCATATTTAGGCCTTCAAAATGGAATCTGCTTTGTTGGTTAGTGACACAGCCGTGGAGTCTTCTGCTGAAGCTCCCTCATGTTTTCTTGAAAGCCTTACCAAAGAAGGTGTCCTTTTCACCATTTATGGTCTATTTTCACCAGACATGTGTTCTTCACATCTACAGTGTTTGATGGAAGGAGGATTGTAAAAGGTAAAAGTAAAAAGTGAGCTCCACCTAATATCCAAAGGTGCCCATGTTTTACTTTTGATGCTTGTCAGTCTTCAAAATCCCTACCAAAGTTGTCGGTCAAAGTAATTTCCATGGTCTGAGCACATAGGTAGCACGTAATGGAAAAAAGGCCAAAGTTGTTGCTTGTAGATACCATGATAAAACCCGGTGCAGATCCTCTCTTATAGAGCTTCATCGTTGGCTGCGGCAGAAGCAGAAACGGAAGCGGAAGCGGTGGAAGATATTGAGAGTGAAGCAAAATCAAAGCATGAATTGAAAAAATCCAGTAGCGAAAATGTGGTAGAAGAATAAAAAAAATAGCAATGAGAGTGATGAATTGGAAAATTCAGTGAATAATTTCTCCAATCGCTTAATTTGGAGAGAAAAAGGTCGTGGAGTCCAATTCTGAGGTTTAACGAAAAAAAAAATGGATGGAAACTATTAAGAGGGACCCACGATACCTATTTTTTCAAACATTGGAGATGTGTTGTGTTATTTTTTTAAGTTAGGAGCATATCTTCAACGTTTGTGAAAGGTTGAAGACCTACTATGCAATTATCCCATTTGAGAAACATATGAGGTTTGATATATATTTGCCTAATGAGTGACCCAACCTTATGTGGTTTCAATTTGAGAAACATATGAGGTTTGATATTTGTCTAATGGGGGACCCAATCTTATGTGGTAGCAATTTAAGAAACATGTGATTTAATTGGGAAGATATCTTGTGGAAGCAAGAGGAAAGTTAGTCTTCATTATTTCCAAAAAGAATAGTACTAATTAACAAATTAATTTCATATAAAGGCTATTATCATAATTCTACTAATACTAAATGGAAAAAAAAAAAAATAGAATCTTTAATTTCTAATTAAAAAAAAAAAATTGAGGTATCACTATCATACTCCCTCCATCTCAAATATATAGGCTGATTGAATTTTTCACACGAATTAAAAATATTATTGCAAAAGTAAATTTTATCAATAGTTTTTCTAATTTACCCTTATTTAATGAGTATTATTTAATGTACAATTTCAGTATTAAGTTGAAAAAAAATAGTTATAAATGAACAAATTAAATAAGGATATTTTAGTAAAAGAACAAAAAAAAATACTTTAAAATAGAAACAAGCCTATATATTTGGAACAATAAAAAAAAGAAAAGTGACCTATATATTTGGGACGGAGAGAGTAATACAGTACTACAAATAGAAGCAATACCTACAGTAATTAGTGAGGAAAATGGAAAATGCTTGTCTAACCAAAACTTGAACCAAAACTTGGACCACTATGAATAAAATATCTTTAGTGTCCTTTGAAAAGACACATTTAAAAATTTGAATGGTGTCTTTTCAAAGGACATTTTTGACATTTTATCCATAAATGTCCAAGTTTTGGTCCAAGTTGTGGTCTTTGTAGCATTACTCGAGGAAAATATCAACATCGCACGACATACACATTTAATTTGTTGCCTTGATATGATAGGAGTCATGTAACACAGTCTGGACGGTGCTGGATTTATATCCACCAATAAATTATTTTAAAGAATTCAATATGTCATCTTCTTGTGTAAAACATTTAATGTAAGGGGATGTTTGTTAGGAATTAAAAATTATTGTTTGAATAGTTAGTCAAATTTTTTGTCTGCAAGGGCTCACCAATGTCAGACTTTTACACAGAAAAACAAAAGGTCCCTTGCCTCATTTCCGAAATTGTCCCTAATTGTATATGCATGTATTCAATTATTGTGGTTGTTCAGTGTTATTTTGGTCATTGAAGAAATTCCATTTTCATTGTGGCAGGCGTATGGCAATTGGTCGAAGGCAAAATAAACCAATTTGAAGAAAAAACTGTTTTTTTAATCTTTAACAAACAACCTCTAAGTTCCAGGAAAATGATCTCCTCCCACCCAGGAGGACGCACCCCTATATAAATACAATAATCTATACTTAATTTTATCAAACAAACGTATTCTAATTATTTATATTTCTTTCTTTAAAAAACATTTATCTCTGTCATGGCAGTCTACAAGAGCTTGTCGTCTTTACCCAGCCTCCTTTCTAATTTTCATACAGAAATTAATGCAGATAATAGAGTTATTAGACCATCTCTTGTTGCATGTAGAACTGCGTCTCAGAAATGGACCATACTTGAAAAAATATCTTCAGATCCTTCTAAACCCCATCAAATGATTCTGCATGGACTCAGTATTAAGGTAATATATTTTCTAAACAATCAACTATTTCTTGGTTTTTTTTTTAATACAATATTGTGTCAATGTATATTAATACAAAGCAATAAAAACAGTCCAACTTGCAGGATAAATTTTTGAAGGAATATGAACAAAAAGTGGAGGATGTCAGGGAATTACTGAACTCAGAGGAATTAGAAAAAATAGAAAATCAAATAGAAAGTCTAATGTTGGTGGATGCCATCCAGCGATTTGGTGTTGACTACCATTTTCAGGAAGAGATTGAAGCAGTTCTCCGGCGACATTACATGGCAGCCACTATAAATGTTGATGGATTCACGTACTACACTCTTCATGATCTTTCGCTTTGCTTCCGACTCTTTAGACAACAAGGTTTTTGCATCCCAGCAGGTTGTACTAAATTCTCTTTTTTTGTAGCTTGTTTTTTTCATTTTAGAGCCCGTTTGGTTTGGTGTAGATTATAAACTAGTTTATTTGACTAAAATGATTTATTTGATGAAGAATGGTAAAAAATATCATGCTACAAAGACAAATTTTTTTGGTCAAATAAACAATTTCGGTCAAATAAATTAGTTGATAATCCAACTAAACAGGCTCTTAGTAATTACATATTCAAGATAATTTCGTGACACAGATATATTCGACAACTTCAAGGGCAAAGATGGGACATTTGAAGGGAAATTGAAGCAAGATATTAGAGGATTGATGGAATTGTATGAAGCTGTGCAGCTAAGTTTAGAAGGAGAGGACATACTTGATGAAGCAGCAAAATTTAGTAGCCAAATTGTTGGTAACAGATTGAAGCATCCTTATCACAAGAGCATTGCAAGATTTACTGCAAAGAAGTATATTAGAGATTTACAAGACATACACGGATGGGAAAAAACATTGAAAGAGCTCGCAAAAATGGATTATTACGTGGCACAGACCGCACACCAACAAGAACTGTCCCAAATTTTTAAGTAAGAAGACCATAACACGTGCATGAAATTTTCTTGACTATATATATTGATGAAAACATTCCACTAAAATTGGAATCCATTGTAATTTTAGGTGGTGGAAAAACCTTGGCTTGGCAGAAGAGTTTAAGAAGGCTAGGAACGAACCATTAAAATGGTATGCATGGTCCATGGCCACCTTAAGTGATCCAAGCATGTCGGAGCAAAGGCTTGAGCTCACCAAATCCATCACATTTATTTACATAATAGATGACATTTTTGATCTTTATGGGACACCAGAAGAACTTATTATCTTTACTCAAGCTGTAAAGAGGTATAAAACATGTTGGTCATTTCCTTTTCGCGTTTTAGTAGGAGAACAAGTCCAATCCAATGTACACCAAACTTGCATCATGTTTATAAGTGTGGATGCGGCGTGAGTTTTATCTAAAATGTTTATTGGTGATATAAAATATAAATATTTATAAATTGCATACAGGTGGGATTATGCGGCCATTGACATGTTACCAAAATCTTGGAAGATGTGTTACAAGGCCCTTCTCGACACCACAAATGAGATAGGCTCCAAGATCTACAAAAAGTACGGATATAATCCAATCAACTCACTAAAATCAACGGTAAGATTGATGGTCCTTTCTATATGTGAACACCTAGTATATCTTTGTACAACATACACAGATGGATTAATGGCATACGTCATTGTTGCAGTGGGCAAGTTTGTGCGACGCATACCTGGTAGAAGCGAAATGGTTTGGATCTGGGCAGTTGCCAATATCCAATGAACACCTGGAAAATGGGAAGGTGAGTTCAGGAGTACCTTTGGTGCTTGTCCATCTGTTCTTTCTTTTGGGTATCAATGAAAAAACGGGAGGCTCCAGCCCAGTGGATGATATATCAGAACTCATATCCTCTGTGGCTGTTATTCTTCGTCTGTGGAATGACTTGGGAAGTGCCAAGGTAACGAAATACTAAATTTTTATGCTATAACTTGATATCTATTTTTCACCTTAAGCTTTTAGACAAGAGGATCATCTAGGATTTTCAAAATTATGATTGATACTTCCAATTGACATACATTATTACTTTGTTTGGGATCTTCAAATTAATGAAAGGATGAGCGGCAAGATGGAAATGATGGTTCTTACATAGAGTGCTACATGAAAGAGAATCCGGGCTCAACAATTGAGATTGCGCGAGAGCATGTTATTGATATGATATCAAGTGAATGGAAGTGTCTTAACAAGGAGTGTTTTCGTTTAAATCAAAATTCGTCGATTTCATCATTCACAAAAGCTGCTCTTAATCTTGCAAGAATGGTTCCTCTAATGTACAATTATGATGACAATCAACGGCTCCCGGTCCTTGAAGAGTACATCAACTCTACACTCATTGATGACACTTTTTTGGAGCACCATCCAATACTAGATCACGAACAGCGAGCATGATCAAGAATGCCACAATCCGTGGGTCCTAGTGTCTTGCCTTTTCTCTACATTAAGAAATTAATGTTTATTGAAAATGTAAGTAGAAATAAAAATAAAGAAACACAGTGTATATGTCTGGTCAATAATACGATTAATTCTAATTCGCATCTTTGTACATTAGTCCACAAAAGCATGGTTTTTGTCAAACATTACCTGACAAAACAATGAAAAAAAATTACAAGTAAGTTCCTTTACCATACAACAATTATTGGATTAATTTCCTTATTTTTGTATGGTAATTTGTTACAACTTCTTATCTTATTTGGAGGTTGATCTAATTTTCTGTGATGCTCGGACTCGGGTACGGGTATCGGGTACGGGTACGTATCTAAGTATCGGATCCTTCTTTTTCTGAACTTTAGGACACGGAGACACGGCTAAAAAGAGTCCAAATTTTGGACACGGGTACGTGGGTAAAGATTCCGAATTTCTTTTTTTTTTTTTTGAAATTAACATGTAATAAGTAAAATAAAAATAAAAATGCAAATTTTGACAAGGTAGAACATGTAATTTAAATATTAAAACTAAGTAGAAGTTTATATAAAACACCAAAAACAACATAAGTTTGCATGACAAAAGTAGAAAATGAAAAAAAAAAAAATTAGAAATGACATAATTCATTACAAAAGCAACAAAATGGTCCCCAAAATCCAATTAATACCAATTTCCCTTCAGTTCTACTCATCATCATCAAAAATAAATGTATGTAGTTGTGGCTCATCAAGAGAAAGTTCTGCCAATTCAATGGTAGTTTGTCCATCCAAATCAATGTTATCTCCACCTACAAAACAATAAAAGCATAAACAGATAATAACTTCATGCAAACAACTAATCCAAAACATTTATTTAAAGAAGAATAAAGTCGTTAAGCTTATGCTTTTGCTTTTCAGAATTATGCACCGGAAGTAGTATCTCTTTATTTGCTGTAGTTTGAGGAATTTTTTCATTCGTTGTATGCTTGGAGGTCAGGTTCATATCCCCCTCCTGTGTACTACCATTTTTATATAAATACAGTGGTAGGGGCATCCAAACCCCCACCATCCTATCCTGGTAGAGGCCTAAAAACCATACTGGGACTGTGCTGGTGCTTCGAATAAAAAAAAAAAAAGTCGTTAAGCTTATTAACTTACATAGATCCCAATATTTTGTCGGTCCTTCTTTGTACTTTTCTTCATTTCGTGACATTAGACGAAGATTGCAATGGACAAAGACAAGGTCTTCAGCCCTACTTGTTGTCAATTTGTTTCTCTTGATGCTTTGAATGAATGAATATGTACTCCAATTTCGCTCACAACAGGATGAAGTTGCAGGCTGCGAAAGCAATTTAAAGTTTAGATATTGCAATAGAGGTGTAGAACTACCATGATTAGCCTACCAAGAAATTGGTTCTTCAAACATTCTTGCATCAACTACATGCGGCTGATTGAAATAATTTAATCCACTAGAAAATGCTCCATATTCAATATATGCTTTCTTCAAATCATTTGAATTTGGAAACAACCTCTTGAAGCATTTGCTTCTATTCATGGAAACTTCGTGATCCTCGTGTGGTGCAATTCTTGGAACTCCATTACTTCCATCTTGTAACCAAGCTTCACAATAATATTTTGGCACCAAAGAATGTGCCATACAATGTAAGGGAGTGTTGCTCTTGTTCCATCTACTCACTACAAGAAATTTCATTTTGAACGATGGAATTTTTGTTGTAAAAAGTCATTTTTAAGTTGTTTTATCGAAAAATGGTTGTCGAGAGACTTTACAATACCAAAATTTTTGTTGTTAAAAGTAAAATTTCTTGTGGTGACTCTCCAAAATTTGGTAAATAGCATCAAAAAATGTTGAATTACTACCAACCATTTGTATCCCTTCATGCTCAAATATGATTTTTTTTTTTTTTCACATTTTCAATCATTGTGTCCCACATATCATATATTGAATGCAAAACTTGAGAATTTGTGTCAACAACTCGTAACATATTGAGAATTGGCTCAGTAAAAGATAAAAAATAATCCATATCATCCCACCAACTATCATTCACAATACATTTTTTCACTTCTTGTGCTTTACCATCAATGTTTGCATCCTTATAAACTTTCCAATCTGAATCCATCACCATTTTCTCAAGTGCCGGCTTAACTTCTCTTAAGCGTCTAGTCATTATAATACTTGATACAAATCTTGTATCAACCACTCTCAACAAACTCAGTTTAGAGTATTTATTATATATTGCAAGTGCCATACCACGATTGACAATAAAATTATGAACAATTTGAACATCATGCACCAAATCTACAATCCACTTACAATTTGCATATTGAGGTGATTTTTCAGAAGGATCACGTATACTTTTTAAAGCCAAATTTAAACTATGTACCACACAAGGAGTCCAAAAGATATTAGGAAACCTGGTTTTGATGATTAACCCTGCAGCTTTGCAATTTCTTGCATTGTCTGTGATGATCTGAACAACATTTGCTTCTCCAATTTCTTTGATTGCATTTAGAAACAATGTTACAATATAATCTCCATCTTTTGTATTTCTAGTAGCATCAATTGAATGAATAAACATTTCTCATCCAACAGAAGCAGCCATAATATTTATAAGAGGTTGTTTTTGCCTATCTGACCATCCATCTGAAACAATTGATACTCCTCTTTTCCTCTGGGTTGCAATTTTCTACTAATATGTTCATTTTCTTGGGCAAGCAATGTAGTACGTAGTCTATTGTATGAAGGATGAGTGTAACCGGCGATGTTGCTATTGGCCAACGTTCTTGAATATTGCCTGAAATATGAAGATTTTGCAAAGTTAAACGGTAAAGCACTTGCATAAAACATACGGGCGGCCTCTTTATCAGCTATATCTCTCTATGCCATGTCAAATGATTTTTCTAAAGGTCCAAGCTCTCCTCCCTTCTTTCGTTTCTTTTGTAACAAATCCGAACCGTCGGGTAATGAGATATATTCAGTCTTTTGCCTTTCATTGTACTCATGTTTTGATTTTTTCCATTCAGCCTACTCGTGCTCCCGTTTCATCTCTCGAAGGATATCAGGAGTAACAATGTTATAGCATTGAACTCCATGGTTGGGAAGTTTTAGCAAATGAGCCTTCACTTTAGAATAGGATTCGGTTACTTTCTTACTGCAGTAGTTACAACTCCAAGTGATATTTCCTCCTCCACCAGCTGCCATACCCAGAACTTTGACATGATTCTATAAGGGCTTATCATCAAAATTTTGTCCATGAATAGATGATGGTCTTGAAGGTGTTTTTTGTGTTTCTAAATTCTTTTGGGAAGAGCTGGACGGTTCCATCTGGATGATAAGAATGGCTTGAAGAATGGTAGAACAAAGTTTGAAGATGTTGTTTTAATTTTTAGCTTGCAATTGAATTTGATTTTTGAACTTACATCAATGGCGTTCTTCACGTTCAGAAATGGCGTTTCTTCATCTTCCAAAGTGACTTTAGATACAAATTAAAATAATGATTGTGTGTTGTATACTCAATAATCAAAACTGCAGTTTAGTCCTCGGGACATGGGTACAACTGTACAAGTGCAAGATTTTCCTTTTTGTTTTTGTTTTTTTTTTTTGTTGGAAATCAGATTTTTATTTCTTATTTATATGATTGTATTTTATAAATTATAAGTTCAATAATTACTTATTGAAAATCATTGTAAACATTACCAAAAAATTATTCACACATCAATTATCAACCTCACTATTAATATTATTCTAGTGAAAAATAATTTTTTGAGATACTTGTATGTGTTCAATTGAGTTATATATCATGTTATACATTTATTTTTAAAATTAAAATTTTAACTACAATTAGTATTTTATACAATATGCCAAACTTATAACTGTCGATCACAATAGATATCTATAAAAATTATACACAATACCTAAGTTGAAAGTAATCAAATAAATCATAGAAAGGAAAAGAATTAAATCGTGATAACAAGTGATTGTATTTCAAATAATATAAGTTCAACGGTTATATAGACAACAAGTAAATTGAGTTGCAAATAGATGATTAATTGATTACTGACGAGTATTTTTGTGATAATGCCTAGTTGAGTTCAATTGTGATAACGAGTGATCGTATTTCGAATAGTAAAAGATCAAATGTTACATAGACACAAGTTAATTAGGTTAACTTGCAGATGGATGATGTTTCGATCACTGACCAATATTTTTGTTTATAGACTAGTTGAGTTCAATCGTGATAACGAGTGATTGCATTTCGAATAGTAAAAGATCAACTGTTACATAGACAACAAGTTAATTAAGGTTAACTTGCAGATGGATGATGTTTCGATCACTGACCAATATTTTCGTTTACGGACTAGTTGACTTCAATCGTGATAACGAGTTATCGCATTTCGAATATTATAAGATTAACTGTTACATAGACAATAAGTTAATTAAGGTTAAGTTGCAGATGGATGATGTTTCGATCACTTACCAATATTTTCGTTTACAGACTAGTTGAGTTCAATCGTGATAACAAGTGATCGTATTTCGAATAGTATAAGATCAATTGTTACATAGACAACAAGTTAATTAAGGTTAACTTGCAGATAGATGATGTTTCGATCACGGACCAATATTTTCGTTTACAGAGTAGTTGAGTTCAATCGTGATAACGAGTGATCGCATTTCGAATAGTATAAGATCAACTGTTACATAGACAACTATTTATTATTATTATTTTAAAAATTCTACACCTTTTAAGTGAAAATGTATAAGTAACACTTTAACTCCTCGACTAATGAGATCGTTGTTTATTTATTCATCATCTATCATTTATTTAAGGGATAATTGCACCAAAGGTCCTCAACGTTTCAGAATCGTTAGAGATATATGCCCCCTAACCTAAAATAATAGCACCAGACACCCCCAACGTTTCAAAAACTTGGCATGGTAGGTCCTTTATGATGAAATTGCTCTTTTCTTTAAATAAACAAAAAACAAAAAACAAGAAAAAAGATAAAAATAATTAAAAACTAATCAAATGTACCCCAAAAAATAAAAAGTAAGAAATGTACCCCCAAAAATAAAAATTAACAAAGAGGCCACCCTTCATTTTTTATTTGCTGGTGGTGTAGGTAGAGCTCGCTCCGCCGCTTGCACTTCTTGAGAAGGGCCAGCGATTTTTCAAGATTTTTCGACACCTCAGTGGCGATGCGGCGGAGGGGGCAGTCGTAGAAAGAAATACCAGCAGTGGTGGAGGTGGAAAGACGTACGGCGACTCGTAGCATCTGGCAGAGATTGCCCACTTTCTTGCCCACTTCCAAGCACTCGAACTTGAACGACTTTGTCTCCTTTACAACTTTATCAACCCTGTCCGACAACAAAATCGGGTACGATAAAACCTCTTGGATTTGCTTTTCTTGTTCAATTGTTGTTGGATTTTGGGTCTGCTTATTTTGAGGAAGTATTGCTGCTAGTGGTTTTGTCGCCATATATCAATTGAATTCAACTGAAGAAAATTTGATAGAATCAAATGTTAAGATTTCAGGAAAGTTGTGGGAGATTCCAACAAGTCATTGGTCGAGTCAAAAAAGTGGATTTCCTTTTCTGCGCGTGCGCACGAGCGCGATGTTTTCTTAGTGGTCTGAGAATATGGTGGGGGAAAGAAAGCATGAGCGCGAAGCCAGTTTTCCTACACCACCACCAGCAAATCAAGTCATCCTGATGCTTTAGGACCTGCCGCTAGTGACGCACCCAGTGCTGATGCACCCACGTCTGACGATAGTGGCGCGACAGCATTGAAAATCTCCTCTGCTATCGTGGCTGCCAGCGCAACCGAATTCTTCTTCTTCTAAGTATGCATAATGCAATTCTTAGAGCATGTTTGGCTCAACTTAAAAGTCAGAAGACGATGCGAAACTTTTTTGAATTTATGAAGTGTGTGGCCTCTTTGTTACTTTTTATTTTTTTTGGGTACATTTCTTACTTTTTATTTTTTTGGAATACATTTGGTTAGTTTTTAATCATTTTTTCTTTTTTCTTATTTCTTATTTTTTTGTTTATTTAAAGAAAATGGCAATTTCGTCATAAAGGACCTACCTTGCCAAGTTTTTGAAACGTTGGGGATGTCTAGTGCTATTATTTTAGATTAGGGGCATATCTCTAACGATTCTGAAACGTTAGGAGACCTTTGATGCAATTATCCCTTTATTTAATTATTTTCCACTTTCAAGTTAGTTATTGTGTATAATTTTTGCAAAATTGTTTGGTGATCAATGTTCATAAGTTTGACATACTGTATAAATATTATTTGTAATTAAAATTTTGATTTTAAAAATAAATGAAATTGAATTAATTGTAATATTTAACCTTTTTTTAACCACGCATGTGTATAATTTTGATGAAATGTTTGGTGATTGACGTTGATAAGTTTGACATACTGTATAAAAATAATTACAATTAAAATTTTAATTTTAAAAATAAATGAAATTGAAGTAATTGTAATTTTTAACAGTTTTTAACCACGCATGTATTTGATTTGAATTTAAATTGTAATTTAAATTATAAGACTCCCAATTTTATTATAAAATTTATACGACTACTCCCGTTTAAATTATAATTTGAAGTCAATCGAATACATACAATTATTCAAAAAATTATTTTTCATTTCAATCAAATTTATAGTGAAATTGATAATTAATTTGTTAACAAATTTTTTAAAGTGTTTATAATGAGTCTTAAATAATCTATAATGTAACTTATAATTTATAAAATGCAATCAAATCAACAATAAATGAAAAGTTGATTTCCAACAAATAAAAAAAATAAATCTTTAAGTTGTAGTTGTTTGTATCTATTTCCCAAAAGTTGCGCACACTACAGTATACAAAAGTACATAAATATTATAAAAAACAATTCACAAGTCATTCATCATTGTTGATTCTTCGAAGCTGAACCGTTGTTGTCCTCCTCTTCCACCATTGTTGTCTTCTTCGTCTAAGCTCCCCTTTCATCTTCCACCATTGTAGTCTTCTTCGTTTAAGCATTCACTGTGATTTTTTCCTAAACACAAGCTGTAACACAACAAGGGCCAAACCAAATTCGTGCGAAGTATTAGCTTCTTCCTCCGGTTTAAGCTGCTTTCTGATCTTTTTCTCATTGGTAAGCTTTCTTATCTTCTTCCTCCGATTTACCGTGTTCGCTTCAAAATAGTAGTATCCAAGCCGTATTTCATACCAGTACCCGTGTTGTGTCGTGTCGACACGGTACGCCGACCAGAATGCCATGTACGAGCATCACAGCTAATTTTTATATGTAATTAATTATTGAATACATAGTTGATTGATTAAGTAAATTAAGGCTAAATTTTTCAGAGCCTATTAAATTCACGCATAATTCACCATTTATTATCGATCTACAGGTATATAAAGGAGCATAAAGTATGACGATCAATCCAATACACCCAACACAATATTCACTTTATATAATAATAATAATAATAATAATAATAATATATATATATATATATATATATATATATATATATAATAATAATAATAATAATAATAATAATAATAATAATAATAATAATAATAATAATATAAGAGTCTTAAATTTTTACTGTAGATTTTTCGTCCAATACGCCACCGTTTTGGCATTGAAAACAACCGCAATTTTTGACTTCTGTGTTTTTTTTATTATTTTATTAGTGCATTGGTTTTGGTTTGTTGAGCAATTTTAAGCTCATTTTTACAGCCGCAATTTTTTACCCCCTTTTCGATTTTTTTAAGGCAAATATTGAGGGAAAAAAATTCAAAAATCAAAAATCAAATGTCTAATTCGACAACATTTAAAAAAAAATACAAAATCAACTGAGTAACTCGACAACCTGTACAAAAAAATAAAAATAAAAACATTCAAATGTTGTCGAGTTACATTTTTTTAATGTTGTCAAGTAACTCGACAACAATTGATTTTTTTTTCAAATGTTGTCGAGTTGATTGTTATTATTATTTTTCAAATGTTGTCGAGTTACACAGTTGATTTTTTTTCTTTAATATTGTCGAGTAACTCGACAACATTTGAATTTTTTTTAATAGGTTGTCGCGTTACACAGTTAATTTTTTTTCCTTCAATGTTGTCAAGTAACTCGACAACATTTGATTTTTTTTCTCAATGTTGTCGAGTTTGGTTTGGACTTCCACTACGAAGCTAAGAAGATGATAACGAAGCTTGGTTTGGGTTATAAATCCATTCACGCCTGCAAGAACTATTGTGCACTATTTTGGGGTAAGCATACTGATAAACAAACTTGTCTGATTTTCTAAGAAAGTTGTTGGGTGCACACTTCTGGGAGAGTGAACGAGAAGAATGTTCCTCATAAAATGTTGCGCTATTTTTCCTTGGTCCCTAGACTAAAGCGTATGTTCGCGACGAAGGATACTGCAAAACTCATACGGTGGCACATTATAGGAAGGTCTAGTGATGAAGATAAAATGTAGTATCCCGTTGACGGGAAGGCATGGAGGGATCTTGACAAGAAACATCCAGTGTTCACAAGTGAGATCCGCAATGTCCAGTTAGATTTGGCCGCAAACGGATTCAATCCATTTGGTGACATAAGTCTGGCATACAGCATGTGGCCAATAATTGTAACTGTTTAAAACCTACCACCTTGGTTATGTATGAAACCCAAATACCTCATGCTTAATCTCTTGATACATGGCCCTATAGTACCAGGTAAGGACATTGATGTATTCTTACGACCATTAGTGGACGAGTTGAAGGAGTTGTGGGCCGAAGGAATTGACACGCATGACGCTGAAACCAATAACAAGTCGGTATTCAGAATACGTGCCGCGTTGTTGTGGACAGTTAACGATTTCCATTGAGAAGTAGTTTGTCGGGTTGGAGCGGTCAGGGGTACATGGCATGTCCTACGTGCAACATGGAGACTCCTTCAGTCTGTGTGCTAGGTAAGACAGCTTACATGGGTCACCGACGATTCTGCCGTCCATGCATCATTTTAGGAGCAATTTAGACTTTGACAAGAGGCGACCACTTTTGCCTCGGTTAACAGCTGTAGAAGTTTTAGCACAGTTAAGCCGTGTGAGACATGGTATTCTGGGCAAGCACCCTAACTACAGGGGTGCTAGAAAGAGGAGAAGTGATGACGAGCTAAATTGGAGAAAAATGAGCATTTTCTATGAGTTTCCGTATTGGTCTTCTACTGAGCTGAAACATAACATCAATGTCATGTACGTTGAGAAGAATGTTTGTGATAGCTTGCTCGGCACAATTCTTAACAATCCATTGAAATTGAAGGACACAGTAAATGCCAGGTACAATCTGATGTAATTGGAGATCAAAAGAGAGTCGCACTTGTATCAGAACGTGAACATGTGTCTGAAGCCTGCCACATGTTACACCATGTCCATTGCAAACCATAAGAGCTTTTGCAACTTCATCCGATCGGTTGAGTTTTCAGATGGCTTCGCTTCTAATCTTCAGAAGAATATTGCTCCTAATGACAGCCACATTATTGGGTTGAAGTCACACGATTGCCACATTATCATGCAACGGTTATTACTAGTTGGATGTCGCACGTTCTTGAATAAAACTATTTCCATTACAATTATTGAACTGTGCACGTTCTTCAAGCAGCTTTGTGCAAGAACACTAAAGGTTAGTGACTTAATGATTTCTCAGGATCACCTGATACTCATCATCTACAAGTTGGAATGAATCATTTCGCCAGCCTTCTTCGACATCATGATTCACCTTGTATTGCATCTGTCTGAAGAGGTAATCCTTGGAAGTCCAGCGCACATGAGATGGATGTATCCATTTAAGCAATATTTGAAGAAGCTGAAGGACTATGTCTGAAATCAAACTCGGCCCGAGGGTTCAATTGCTGAAGGGTATGTTGTTGATGAGGCATTGACTTTTTGTTCGAGGTACTTCGAGGACACAGAAACAAAGTTCCACCGACTAGTGTTCCGCAAACACAACTTTTTGTTTTTCAGTCGTAGTGTCACCTAATTGAAAAGAAGACACCAACGACGCTTCCTACTCATGTTCGAAATCAAGTGATGTTTTACGTCCTCAACAACTATTTTGAAATTGAGACATTCATATAGTAAGACTTCGTTCTTAAATATTATTAAGACCGAGTTTCTTGAATAATATTTTAAACGAACTAATTAGTTCATCTTATCGGCCTTGTACATGGAACATAGGCAGGAGCTACTGAACAATTGCTGCCCAAACATTGACCAGGTGAATAGAAGATACTTTCACAGTTGGTTTTACAGGAAGGTAATCGAACAACGACCGAATAAAATATTTTTATGTCCACATCGTGTATTACAGTAACATTCACTAAAACCAACTTCCAGGTGTATGGAATGCACCAAAGCCACGCCCATCAAGTTTCTCATGAGTTATTTTTGTTGGCTAGTGTATGTTACTAGTAGGTTATGTCTACACAGCCTGTGTTGTGAAAGAAGTTCGCATTCTTACACATGATCGTGATATTCGAAGAAAAACTCAGAACAGTGGTGTGTCAGTCCCACAGATTGAGGGTAAGGTTTACTACGGACAGCTAAAAGAGATACTAGAGCTACAATTCGGACCGAAACTTTTATGTATGTTTCGATGCAAATAGTTTAGGTGTGATGGAAGACGGATGGTAACTGAGACTAATGTAACCAATATTGACATCAGTGCAAATGCGTTCAAGGATGATCAGTTCATACTTGCTAGCCAAGCACAACAAGTGTTCTACATTGAAGATCCTTCTCGTGGTCTGAACTGGAGAGTTGTACAAGTAGTCCACCACAGGAGTACGTGGGATATAATGGGATCTAACATCACAGAGATAGACCTGCTCCACAATACGAACTTTTCTGGTTTATCTTTGATCGTTCATCTTGGTAACTTAGAGCACATATCCTTGAACTGAGATGATGTTGAAGCTAATGAGATAGGAGCATCGATTTTTCGAAGAGCCTCGTCTGATACTACAGGAGATACTTCTTTCATTAACGACGAGGATATGGAAGACGACACGCATGAAGAATACGAGATGACGAAATATCGAGTGAAATCAATGAGGACGACAGTGATGATGAGGATCAATCGTATCATGATAGTGAATTAGATTGAATGTTGGTGTTCATCAATAAAATTTATGAGATAAATTTATAAAAATTTCGTTCTTGTTGTCGTTAATGAATCATATGGAATGTTAGTGGTTCGTCACTAAAGATTAAAGAATGATTGCAATTGTACAAAAACATGGAAAGGGGGACCTAAATGTAACCTCGTAAAAGTATATGCAGTTATATTGCAAATGAAAGAGGATGAAATTGAAATAAAAGCGAAAATATAAGGAACAAAACGAATAAAATCTAAAGATGAGGGACCTAACTGCAAATAATTATCAGCGATGACTCATACAGCGACAACTCATATAGCGACGACATCTCGACGCTATATGCTAAAATTTTGGAATTCAAAAACGCGGCACGATTTAAGTGCGTGCAACCAAAATTATAACTTTTATGTTGTTGATATAAGTAATAGCGACGACAAATGTCGTTGATATAAGCTAAACATGTTTAAACCCACATATAGCTTCTTCTTCTCCTTTTTTTTTTCCTTCCTCTTCCTTGCTGCCATCTGCTGTCATATTCTGCCCAAACTCCGGTGACTTCTTCATAGTCACATTTCGGTGTCTTCATCTTTCTCCAACATCCAGGTGACTACTTCTTCTCCATTTTTGCTTTTATTTCGTTATTTTTTTGTACTGAAATTTTTTATTTTTGTTAAAAAAAATATCTTTCGTCTTCGAAAGTTTCTCCACTGGTTTGGGCACCGCTGTTCTCTGGTTACTTCGCCTGGTTTCTCCCCTACCGCTGCCGCCGCTGTCGCCACCGTTTCCTTCGCTCTCCAATGATCAGTTCACAGTACTGCAACCCTAGTTAGTTTTATTTTTTATTTTTTTCATTGTTGATGAATTATTCACCGAAATTAGTCATTGAGATAAGTTCAATTAATTAATTCAATATTCATTTTTGTTTGCTGACGAATTGTTTGGCATTGTATGTTTCTTCACTGAAATTAGTAACTGTATGTTTATTCACTGTCATTTTGCTTTCAATTTCTATTTTTGTGTTTTTAGTTTTGTTGAACAATTTAGAGTTTGGTGATGTATTTAAAATTTTGGAATTTTTAGATGATTCAAATGTGTCTATTGTTTATGTTTGACATTTTTCAACTATTGTGTGTATGAACATTGGAGTATTAAATAAGATTTTGTTTATGATTTATTCATGTGAAAGGGATTGGTGGATTTGTATATGTTCGATTGCTGTAAAAGGGAGTCTAGAATTAATAGATTTCATGCGCTTGGTGATTTAGGGAAGATTTGTGAAGTTGGGGACTAATGTGTAAAAAACATAGTTGTTGGGATCAATTAACCACGAAAAAAAGATTAGGGACTAATGTGCAATAAACAAAGTTTATGGACCAATTGTTAAGTAAAATGAAAGATTAGGGACTTATTACAAATTTAACAAAAACTCAATTTGTAAGGACTTATTTGAAATAAACTAAGTTAGGGACCAGTTAAGCAGTAATATAAAAGTTAGGGATCAATTTTACAAAAACACAAAATGTAGTTTATTATTTGAAATAAAACTAAGTTTAGGGACAAATTTAGGGACAAATTCATCAGTAACATAAAAGTTTAGGATCAATTTCACTAAGTGTAGGGACATTTTCCGTACTAATTGATGTTCGTTGTTGTCATATGTTAGTATGGCTGACATGATGTCCCATGGAGGTGATGGTGCAGGCGATCTTCCACATCAGCCACCTCGCCGGCTCTATTCAGCCTGCGAGTTTGGTAATAATTTTCGTTTAAACCAATTTTTTTGCATTTTACAAACATCGTTGAATTTCGTATGATACGGTTCGTTTTTTTTTCAGCGCCCCCGTCTAAGCGACGAGGTATCTCTCGAGGCATTAACCTTGAGAAGGTTTGGCAAGCCAACGGAAAAAGGCCACTTTCCATCGTGTTCGACAATGTCGAACATACAATGCAGTCGATCGGGAATAACACGAAGTATTTCACACGCTTGGTTGATAACCAAGTGAGGTTCACCGTGCCCTTTTGCTACCCTTCATGGAAAGAAGTTCTAGAGAAGTAGCAGGCATGGTTACGTAGCATCATCGAGGTATTGACTTACAGTAGTTTTTACATTAGTGTATTCTATAAATAATTGTTCCATGTAATATAAACAAAAAATTTTCCTATGTTACAGAGCTACTTCAATCTTCAGGGCGATCGTTCGCCCGACAAGTGGTCTGTGCCACAGTAGATCGCTTGGCGGCCGAACGTTATCGAGATTACGAACTCAAGGTGCGTAATCACTTGAAAGCACACAGACCAAGCCGTCCATGTGGTGAGATGTGTGCCGAGGACTGGTAGAAGTGTATTGACTTCTTCACCCGTCCTACTTTCATGGTATATATTGTTTATTTACTTTTTACGTTTTTATGTTAATATTTTTATAACTATAAAGTTTTCTGCTAATCAATTACTTTTTATATCTTCAGGAACAGTCCACAAAAAAAAGGTCAATCGGGGTAAAGTTAAATACCCGAGCTTGCAGGGGTCAAAAATTTTCTCTGCCACGCATTACGATAAAGTACAAGTAAATTTTTCAATATCATTATAGAAATCTTCAATGCATTACATAACCATGTTTTTTAACTAAATTTCATGTTTAAATTGTTATAACGAGACACCGAGACCCAGTAGTGGCCGGGCATTATTGAGTAATTCTGGACTTTTCACACTTTTCGAGATGGCAATTGGGTGAACCCGCAGGCGGCTGGTGACTACGTGAGGCCAAATTTCTATTTTTAATTGTTGTTAATTTAATTTTATCTAACATGATATTATTATTTATTATTTATTTATTTTTCACTAAACAGGATAAACTTGTTGAGTTGAGAGAGACTCAACAGACACAGGTCGCCTCCAGTGGCACGTCGTTAGATAAGCGTGCTATTGCAAATGAGGTTCTCGGAGAACGACGAGTACATCCATGGGTTTGGACAGGTTCTGAATGACACCTCTCATTTTCTAGATTCGACCGCTGCATCAAAGGCCTCCACAAGGAACATCCCATCAGTTCTCTGGAGACAACCAGAATGACGATCATCGGTTTGCTATGTATGAGGCTCAACTGCGCCGAATGCAGCAAAAAATTCAACTTCTGAAGAATAGCATACCATGGGTTGTGCTAGAGGAGGACGAGTAATAATGAACCATAAACGAGTAATAAATAAATTATTAAAAGATAAATTGCATTCATTGAAATAGAATTACAATCAGATATGAGTTTTATATGGTGACAATACCAACAATAACTTGAATCTAGTGAAGACCTTTTGGTGATTTAAACTTTGATGATTGACGAACAATTGATATCAAATCTTATGGAATTAATGATTTCCAGGGCTGCATTTTACGAAAAATAAAATTAATAATTACTAATTTTATTGTAAAAAAATGTAATGATTGACTACATAATATTGTACATTTGTTGGACTAGTAATTCCTTGTAAACAATATTATGTGTGTGTTCTCTTTTTATTAGATGTGTAAGATTTGATGACGTAAATGAAAACGTCATAAATGTAGTATAGATAATTTAATATATTAAATGTATAAAAAATTTAATTGTACATTTAATTAATTGTTAAAAATTTAATGTACAATAATGATGAACAATAAAAGAGTAATAAATTAAATATTAAAAATTAAATATACATTAATGAATGCTAAGGGTGAATATAGAATTTTAAAAAATTTGTAAGAGTAAAATAGTAAAAAAATATTTCTCCCTTATAGGGCCTTTTATATATACTAGTTTTAAGAACGTGCGTTGCATGTGTAGCAATAATAATATTATAGAATTTGGGACAAATGAATGAATGTTAATTTTCGTAAAATTGTTTATTGCCATTTATTTAAAATATGTTGATATTTTGTTCTTATGGGTACACTTGATATAAAATTTGTATAATAATGGCATATTTGTATAATATATACTTCAATTGACAATCTACATTTGTATCCTATTAACTTGAAACAATGGTACTAGGTGGGTTTTAAATTGGACAAAGTGGAAAAAAATTCTAAATATATAATCTTGTTGAAGTGGACCAAACTCAATAGTGAAATGACCAAAATATCTAAAGCAAAATATTAAATGTACAATTTACAATTTACTTTTAAAGATTTGTGAAAAATTAAATGAAAATCTGTTTGGATTGGAATTGGAGAAAAAAAGAAAAAATGAGGAAAAAGAAAAAAAAATGAAAAATGGAGAAAAAACAATTGTGTACAATTTGCTTATAAGATCAAATAAAAAAATCGGTAAAAAATTGAATAAAAATATGGACGAATGTCTGAATAGTAAAAGAAAAAAATAAGGAAAAAATATATAATTTTCAAAATGGACATTGCTTAGCTTTCTAATCTAAAAAAAATAAAAAACATATTGTCAAAATGTGCTAATTTTGCTTGGGTTTGGTTTGCTAAGTTAGGCATTAATCTAAAAAAGAAAAAAGAAAAAAAGAAGTCAAAAATTGTGGCAAAATGGCATATTTTGCTTGACTTTGGTTTGTCAAGTAAGGCATTAATTTTCAAAAAAATAAGTAAAAAATTGCGGCTATGTTCAATGCTAAAACGGTACGTTTTGGACGAAAAATTTACAGTGAAAATTTTAATCAAAATATTAAATGTACAATTTGCTTTTAAAGTTTGGTGAAAAAATTAAATGAAAATCTGTTTGGATTGAGATTGGAGAAAGCAAGAAAAAATGAGGGAAAAAAAATGAAAAAAGGAAAAAAAAATTGTTTACAATTTGCTTATAAGATCAAATAAAAAATTTGATAAAAAATTAAATGAAAATATGGACGAATGTCTGAATGGTAAAAGAAAAAAATATATAATTTTCAAAATGGGCATTGCTTGGCTTTCTAATCTCAAAAAAATAAATAAATAAATAAAAATAAAAAACCATATTGTCAAAATGGGCTAATTTTGCTTAGCTTTGGTTTGTTGAGTAAAAAAAACTCATTTTGCTTGGCTTTGGTTTGTCGAGTAAAGAAGTCAAAAATTGCGGCAAAAAAACCCATTTTGCTTGGCTTTGGTTTGTCGAGCAACTCAACAAACCAAAGGCATTAATCTAAAAAAAAAAGTTAAAAATTGCAGCTGTATTCAATACAAAACGGTGTGTTTTGGATGAAAAATTTTCAGTGAAAAATTTAAGACTCTTATATTATTGTAGAATATATATCCTTACAATAATATAAGAGCCTTAATTTTTTTACTGTAGCTTTTTTCGTCCAATACGCCGCCGTTTTGACAATGAAGACAGCCGCAATTTTTTACTTTGTCCAATATTTCACCCAAAAAAATTCTTCCTTCTATCATCAAAAAAGGCCCTAAGCACAGCTCAACCTTGATTTCTGCCCATAATTTCCATTGGAGCTTCTAATTCAGAGTTCTTATCAAGTTCTGTAAGTGTATATTATTTGTATGACAATGACAAATTGTTGAAGCAGAACTTCATTCTGTTTAACAACATTTTCATTAAATGTTGTTCGTCCTTCTTCCATCCATTGGAGCTTGTAATTCAGATAGTCAAGCAAGTTCTAAGAGTATATTATTTGTATAACAATGACAAAATTTTGAAAAGTTCTTGTTTAATAACAAATCTATTAATTTTTTCATAGTTTTGGAAAATTTCAAATCAAATATTGATGTTTACTTTGTCTAAAGGTTACATTTGTCCCGAATTCTTTAATACATTCGGTGGTGCTATGTTATATTCGCATTGGTTGCTTGATATTTGGCCAAGGTTGCAGAGCCATCTGCTTGTCGCAACCAGACTAGCCACTCGGCAACCGTGTGGTTGCCGAGCTGCTCAACAACCACACTGGTTGCCGAGCAGCTCAGCAACTAGCTTGGTTGTCGAGTTAGCTCGGCAACCAGTTTGGTTATCGAGTTGGACCACCATCTCAACCTGTATCCATTATCCAAGTGATTTAGTTTTTGCTCCGTGATGAAACTGTGGGATCAATTTTATGTTGTAAATTTTATGTTTGATATTTGTAAGGAACAGGGACACTTTGCAAAGCCTTTAAAAAGTCAAGTCAAAGGCAAAATCAAACTCATATTGAGTTGCCAAACTCATGTATGGAGCTAGAGAACTAAACAAGAAGGAGAAGAGCTGATTCATGCCACACATTCAGCAAGGTTGTGGACAGAAATGTAAGGAACGAATTATTGTGATTAATTCATTTCATTTACTCCAGCAATACCCCTCAAAAAAATTTCTCACTTCATCACTACGAGTCATTGGCAATTTAATTTCTCAATTACAAAGAAACCAGTACATCATCTAATCAAATCCACTCTGGTATTTGATGAAAGGATTCCAAAAATTGATCAGATGCTACAAAAATTTCATAATACACAACAACTCATGTCTTAGAATAGGCATATATATCAAGAATTCATTTCGGTTGCCGAGCTACTCGGCAATCAACACGGTTGCCGAGTAGCTCGACAACTGTTGGTTGCCGAGTTACTCAGCAACCGGGTTGAGTTGCTAACTTGGTTGCAATGGCTCTACAACCTTGTCAAAATATCAAGCAACTCCATACAAATATAACATATCACATTAAAGAATTCAAAAGAAGATCACAGCAAAAATACCCATTTCTTATTTCAGAAATAAAAATTCAGAAAAACCTCAAAATATAATGTGCAATTAAACAAAATAATAAGGAAAATAGTTTCACCTTTTAACAATGCATTTGAAATGGGTCTGTGATTCTCGTGAAAAAATTCAACCAAATCGGATAAGAACTACTTGGCCGGTCAAAAATGCTTGGAATTAAACATTTTTTCTGAAATTTCAACAAGAAAAAATCTTGTTAAGTGAAAAAAAATTAGAAAAAGACAAAAGAAAATGGAAAATCCCACACATATATATTAAAAAAAATGTGAACAGTAATTTACTCGGCAATGAACAGTATGCCGAGCTACTCGACAATGAACTTCATTGCCGAGTTAACAGTAACATAAGAATCAAACGTATTTGCCCTTATCAGATTTCTCTCCCTCTCACTGCATCCATCTCTCGATAGAAGGCTCAGAACCAGAAGAAATCGGATTTCCCTTCCTCTTGCTGCCTCCCTCTCTCGCCAGAAGGCAGAAACCAGAGGAATAAAGCAAGAACTCCTACTCCCAGGCCCAGCACCCAATTAAGGTTGGCTGTCCGAATCTTGTATCTTGTATTATCAGCTATCCACATTTGATACTTAAAAGTTACATTGAAATTGAATTATACCATTAAGGGATAACATGAATTGAACGATTGTGTGTATTTAAAGATTCAAAATTTTTGGAATATTATCTTAATTTAAAAAAAGTATTCAACCATCTATTTGTGAGAATTTTATCACACAAACTAATTCTTTATTGAATTTTGAAATTAAAACTTGATAACACGAACAATGAGAATCTGTTGTATTAATATTTATTGCAAACAAAGTTTGGATCATGAAAGAATGATCTCGAACAGAGTATTCCATGCATTTGTTGTAATTCAATTTTCCAGTTGTATAGTAATTTGTGTTCTTTGAAATCACTTCGATACTATTGCCAAGGGAAATTTTTGGGAAATCAACATTTGAGTTTGCAGTTAAACAGATAAAGTTGCCAATTTGGTTTGTGTCAGTTAAACTGAATGATGAATGGATTCTAATTGTGGTCTTATTGGCTTTAATTGTGAGATGGTATTAGGAATTTACGTTTATTCTCTTGGGTTTTGAATACAATAGGCTTTTGGCTTGTGTGTATTAATATTTAAACTCAGGAAGCAAAACTTTTTAGCAATGGTTGTTTTATCTCTTGACTAAGGGCCTTTTGCTTTTGATTTTGTGCCTTCAAGCTCCTGTCTTCTCTAATTTTCTTTCATTGAAAACTAATGGAAGATATAGTCTTAGAGAATCGTTGATGATCATGTTCATCTGTAACAAAACGGTAATATATTTAAACAAAAGAAGTTATAATTCTATTTGACAAGAATAGAATTGAATGACAAAGGAATGTTGATGGAAAAGTATGCCAAGAAAAGAAAAGAATGAAGATTTGCAACCTGGTTTTTTATTGATTTAGAAAAAGTTTATTACAAGTTAAGATCATTTTGGTTTAGAGCGATAAAAGATGTTTCACATTAATGATATAGTTAGTGGTCCTAAGAAAGTTATATAGTCATCAATATTGGAATTAATAAGTAGACACATACATACATACATACATACATATATATATATGTGCATTGGCCAATTTTTATTTTTTTACACATGTTGGGCATTGGCCAATTTTTAATAAGTAGAATTTTTTTTTTTTACACATGTTGGGCATTGGCCAATTTTTATTTTTATTTTATTTTAGAAATAATTGCATGAAAAGTCCCTATCGTTTCAATAAAAATATAAAAATGGTTACCACACCACTTTACCAATGCCGTTTACGAATCTTAGTTATTTAATTTTTTTTAAGAGTTATTTAATTTTTTTATACGAATTATGTGCTTATTTGGTTCTGCTTTTCTTATTATAATTTCAATATTTTACTTAATTAATTGTATTAAATGGTATGTTAAAAAATATGTTTTTCATTTTTATTATTTACGTATTATATATTTAATATTTTTTATACGTATATATTCAAGCAATACCTACAGCCTAAATATAAAATTTATCCCTACATTTTTCACGAATGTGCCACGCACGTAGAAAAAACTAGTATATGTGTGTGTGTGTCACCCTCGAAGCTATTAGCAAACCCACACACACTTCACTCTCTAAAACCTAATCATTTGTCTTTTTCGGTTGCTTTTAGGAAGATAAAAAAGATAAAGGTATTTAAGTATAACTTAAAAACCTTTGTAGTCTCCACCAGTGGGAACGAATTTGTCCCCACCAGTGGACACCATGGTCCTAACTGGTGGGCACCTTAAACAGGGTTTTTTTTTTCGTTCGCTTAAATACTGCTAATTATTGTAGATAACAAGGATTAATACTTGAAACCAAGGTTAAGGATAGTAGAGTTAGGACGGCAAACCAAATGAAATTGTTGAATAATAAATCTCACTACCAAATTTCTTTGTACTCACTAGATTCTTGATATTACTAATTTAATTTGAGTTGATTTTTAAATTTAGGATGCTTATACTTTCTTGTTTTTTAGCAGCAAAATATCATAATCAAGTAATTCATTCCAGGATTTAAATTAATATTTGAATATGAAAATTATTCATTCCAGTACATCCAAGAGCTTGGTTCAAGCCAAGGATGAAGAAGATGAGCATGATATTTATGTGATAAAGAAATGTTTGTATAACAGAACCAACACTATAGGTCATATGATGAAGAATTTTTTCTGTAGGGAAAGTTTCACCATATACCATAAAAAATTAAAAAAAAAAAAATTAGAAAATACTATTTCGCTTTTTTTTTTTTTTATTATAAAAATACTTTGTAACAATTGTTGTTATATTTGTCTCTTACAAAAAATGTATGTTACATTTCTTACATTTGAAATTTAAAATGTAGAAAAGTAATTGTGGAATTTTAATATAAAATCAAGTATGTGGTAAAATCATCATTTTTAAAGACAAAAGGGCTATGACACAATGACATAATGATAGATGGCCAAATATAATCTATCTATACTACATATACAAGTCCCAATATGGGAGAAATATTTATGGACGATATTGCCCTCGCAAATAACTTATAATTCCTAAGATCATTTTTCAATTAGTATTATTTATTTTGGCTAATTTATTTAATACCAAATAAATATTGCATTTCGGATCATTGAATGTGGATTGCCCATTTAAATTCCATTATATGTTGTAATTAAAGGAAAGAAATAAAAATGCAATGCTAATAAAGTTTTTAATACATTATAATTATTATCTTTAATTGTAAACACTCCAAGAGTCAATCTTATTATGCATGAGAATTTAAGCAAATTCATTCATCAACATAATAAAACAAGAGGAATTCGGCTTTCTTATTATTGATTCGTGATTTCTTCATCTATTGTTTTTCATTGTTTTTAATTGCCGGGAAATTTTTTTCCCTTGCACGGAATGATTTTGATCTTTGATTAGTTTGATACCATGAAAGATTCACTAATTGTGAGTATATGGTGGTAATATACTAATATTTATTTAAATTTTGATTTCTATAATATTTGTTCAAGTTAGAATAAGGAGGATTGATGTTACTCTAGCTCTCTCTGCAACTGAAGAAGAGTGTTAACATGTATTACATAACTTGGATAAACTGTGTCGTGTCATGTATTAGGTGAAGGTAAATCTCGCATAATAAGTTGGTTTTATGTGATGAGTTAAAATCAAGAATTTTATTAAAAAGAATGTTATCTAAGTATCTGGATGTTTTGGATCTTCTTGAAATTTATTAATATTTGAAATAGAATTGCACGAAATAATGCATGTAGAGAAAAAAAAAAAAAAACTTAAGTTTATGAGTAGATTAAAACTGAATGTCTTGATCAGTGTTTTAGGGAGAATATTGTTAAAGAAAATTCTTCTTTATTCTATATCAAAGAATTTTGGGATTCTTTTTCTGAAGAGAAATAATTGTTTAAAAATGGCTAAATTTTTTGTTTTCATGTATTTTTTATAATGATATAAATACAGGAAAATCAATGAAAAATTGTGCTCTGCCTACTATTTTTCGTATATTTTAGAATTTGATACTAATTTTCATAAAAGAAAGTTGTATTTTCTTGATATACCATTATCTATATGTTTCAAAATATAATTAAAAGAGTATCAGCAATCCTTCAAACTTAACATTCACGTAGTCCATGTATTTTTTTATATAAACCACCTGTTTTACAATAAAATTTGACTGTTTGGTCATAGTCACGAATTGACTTATGTTTGAAAATGAGTTTCTTATAAGTGTTATATTCATCGATAATTTTAAAAAAATTACAATATTATTACAAAATCACGTGCAGCACGTATGCTTAACTAGTATATTAAATTTCACATAACTTGAGAATTATTTTATGGACAATTTTATCCAAATTTTGTTAGATTATTTCAATAATACCCTTCGATAAATACATATTAGAAGTAACTCTTTGAATAAAGTCAAGGAGACTTCCATAAATATATGTTCGAACATAAACTAAATTTAATTATATGTTCATGTAATTGAGAATTTTAGTATTTAGTTATGTATTTAATTATTAGAATTTTGACACATGATATTAGTGAATCTGTGTATTAATTACATACATGAATTAGAATGATCAACGAAAATAAATGTAATTGATAGATACATGTAATACGGTAAATACATTATTTGGAGATCCTATAAAAACCTATATAATTTTATAGATTTTGTAATAAGTCAATCTAAGAAATAAATTAAAGTTTTGTCTTAAATTGATCTTGTCCTCTCAAAGTAAATCTCCATTTTCCTACAAAGTCATATCAAGCTCTCTTTCGCTTCCAACAATATCAATTATTAATTAAAGAAAATGACAAAAATAACAAATAAAGATGTGCAAAATACAAGTAAAATGTTTAGTCCCACAATGTTTGTCAAAATTTCCTTCACCAATTCTGTCTATCTTTCTAAGATATATATATATACACCATACGATAAAATTATATATAATAATTCATGACAAGAAAAGAAGTAGAAACTAAAATTTCATATAATCATAATAAACTCAAAAGTCTCACTTTGTAGTATTAATATATAATATCACTTATATAGTAATTCACGATATATATAAAAAATAAAAATAAAAGATCACATATAGAGGACGCAAATCATTTTTAATGAATTATACATCTATCATTAACATTAAGAAAAGAAGAAAAAATTTAAATTTAAATAATGAATTCAAATTAACATTTCATATAATGGACAGTTATACATTACACTTTCAAGAAGAATTCGGTACAAATGAAGAACAGAAAAATGCTTTAGTTAAATCATATTTCTTTTCTAATAGAAAACATTGTATACATAGAAGTTCTCAATAATAAAAAAATATTTTCTATAAACAAATGATATATAAACATAATTATCAATTAGTGTTAACCAAAATCTAAAAATAATATTTTCACATGACTTTTAAAAAAATCTCAGAATAACGTGCAACGGACGTTACCACAACTAGTGAATATAATGAAAGTGAAAATTGAGTACTCTGCCTTCCTTTTTTTAAGATTTTGAGTTTTACTAGGTTATATATTTTTTTTAATCATTTTTACTATATATCATATTCTTTTACTGGACAGTTGTAAAATAATTAATTTTATTTATTTATAAATAAATCCACTAATTATTTTACAACATGTGATTGTTATTAAGTTAAGTACGGATTTAAAATATCATTAGCAAAAAATTCTAAAATTAAGCACCTAATTAAAGTTACACTACATTTCAAGTTCCTTCATTTCAAACTCTCTCTCCTCCATTATCTCATAACTCTATCACCTCCATTATCAATTTCTTTTCTGTTAAAGAGAAATAAATCATTGTACTCGAAGAAAGGTTTTCCTGGTCAAAATCTAGCAAGGAATTAACTTCTTGATGGACCTAAACAAGTAAGTGCCCATCTTTCTTATTCTTTGAAAAGTTGGCAAACTATTATTTTCTTAATTTTTGTTGTGCTTTTCAAATCAGCTCTTTGGGTAAATTTGAGAACGACAATCTTCATACCAAACTTTCTGACAAGATGTCTAATATTTACATAACTTTTAATTTAATTAATATACCATATTAGCAATGGTAAAAAAAGGTGCATTTGTTATGTTAACTAGTCAGTGATACTTTACAATTTTTATGAAAGATTTGAATTTTATGTATATTAAGACTACTTGTAGTATAAAAAAAAACTCGTATTTCTAATTGTTGAACAACTTATGTCTCATGATTGTGTCTGTATCATGTTACAAATCAAATATGAGTATTTACCTTATTATTTGTCATTGTTACTATCTATGTTATTGCAAGGGTAGCGATGATGATGATTATTACTGCACTTTGTTATTGCAGTGTCAACGATGCAGAAGTTGTCGAACAATCATTATTACTGCCGTTAGTGCTTATAGTTTTTGAAATTTGAAATAATTTTCAAGTTATACTTGTTACTATAATTTATTAATGTCAATTGTTTAAACAACATGTTGTCTTTTCTTTAAAACTTTAATTGCGCAATGTTTTGTTACTCCATATTTGGTAGAATTGTACATTTTTTTTTCTGAGCATTGAGATTTTGATTATGCAAATTTGATTTTTGATTGAATTGATAGGGTATAATGTGGATATTATATAAAAGTTGTAACGACGTCGATCCCACATGAACAGCAATAAAGAAAGTCTAATTTAATCCGAATTAACTATTATTCTAAACTAGTTAGGTTGAAAGAAGTTTGGTTGAAAAAAATTAAATTAAAGAATCATACAGTATTGCTAGAAAGTTAAGTTGAAGGTTCAAATTGTTTAAAATACCAAGGTTTCGGAATTCACTATTATTTAACTTAGCAATTATCCAATTATCAATTAATTTCCAAAAACAAACGACAACTCGAAATCAATTTATTATCATCTTAAAATACAATTAAATCCAAAAGAAGAAAATCCAATAGAGGCTCCCATTTGTTTCGATCTTAAATTACTTAAGAGTTTTCCATATCAAACTCAATTAAAAGAAAACAAAGAATCAAATGTTTCGCATCCTAAACATTCTATATATCCTAAATAGAAAACAAGATAACAAAAACATTCAAGTACTAAAGCACTGATTAATTAAATTAATTTCTAACTATCAAGAATATGTGATATTTAAGATGAATGATATTTTATTTAATTAACCCAACAAGAGCGAACCATGAAAGTTAAAGCTCAAAAACAGAATTAAAAGGATAACAAGATAATCACTTTGTTTAAACAAGGTTTCATCGTGTACCTTGGCCAAAGAAAATTAGGATAACATAATCAAATTAAAAACAAAAGATTTGATAGAACCCGGCATGGATTGAAGGAGAAGAAATCTTCTAAAAGTCTTCTTTGCCACGTGATTTTTTTCTTGTTTATTGCCGTCGCCCTCCCTTTATTTGACCTCCAATGGGTCCTTTTATAGTGTTTTATCTTCTTGAAACTCGTGTACATGAAAGAACGAAAAAGGCCCCGACTTACAACTGAAAATAACACAAAAATAAGTCGGATGGGCCGCGATTTGCTTGCTGCGGCACACCCACAGCAAACTGAACTTAAAAAAGACAAATCGATGTGGTCAAGGTTTGCATGCCATAGTTGACCGCGGCAAACATAAAGAATTGGGATTCTATTTGCCCATTTATCAAATTTTGCTTGTCCCAAAGTTTCAATAATTTTGTGCTTTGGTCCCTACTTCATGTTTTACCAGCAAATTTAGTTCTTTTTGCTCTAAAACTTTAAACTTGATCCCATACTTTCAAAAACTTCCACATTGGTCCCCGATTCTTCATAGTCGTTCACATTTGTCCTAACCTAAATAAGATATTAATTAGTACTTTTATCAATGAATAATTACTAACAAAAAAAGATAGCTAGTAGCATGTATACTAAAATTGTGCTCATTAGTATTGCGTTACAAGTTAAATATCATTATCTCATAATGAGTACTTACCTTGTTATTTGTCATTGTTACTATATATGTTATTGTAGAGGCAGCGATGGTGATGGTTGTTACTTCACTTTGTTATTGCAATGTCAACGATGCAGATGGTGTCGAACAATCATTATTACTGTCGTTAGTGTATATAGTTACTGAAATTTGAAATATTTTTCAAGTTACACTTGTTCCCATAATTTATTAATGTCCATTGTTTAAACAACATGTTGTCTTGTTTTTTTGAAACATTAAATGCCCCATGTTTTTGTTGCTCCATACCAGTAGAATTGTACAATATTTGTTTTAGGGGTAATTGACACGAAACGTCCTTACTTTTTGAAGTCATTGTGCAAATCATCCATACCAATTTTGACATTTTCATCCTCACATCCATATTTTCTTGAGCAAAATGTCCATTCCGTCCATTTCCATCCAAACACATCTGTTATCTCTCATCCTCAATACGATTCGCACCAATTTGGAAGGGTAATTTCATCCATTTCGTCCTCACACTTTCTTCTCTGGCACAATATGAAACTAGGAAAATATCATAGGCCAAATAGAGTTCTATAAAGCTGAATTCGTTCATCAAATGAGTATGAAAAGAAATTTATGTAATCAACTATTTAGTGACAACAAGAGAGCGAAAACCACGTTCAACAAACTTATTAATGATGGAATGAACTTTTCTTTTCACATCTTTCTTTAAGCACAGAGCTCAATAATCCATCGCTGTATTTTTTCATGCTGAGAGACACGTGGGTGCCAATGAACTAGCGGCACCGGTGATGAGCATAGAGAACCCATTCTGCCGTTGGATCTGAGCAGAGGCTTTGACCTGTTTTTTTCCAGTGGACGCCGCCCCATGCGGCGGAGAAGTACCGGTTATCGGAATCCATGAAGGATTGGAAACTTAAGTACAATGCTGTCAATGCCTCCAAGAAAAGAGCCCACAAGAACATCGTACTCATCAAAGCAAAATAACAGTAGAATTGTCTGTGCATTGCATGTGATTTATCCTTAAACTTCCCTGGCGTTGAGGGGAGAAGCAATTCCTCATTAATAGAAGGCATTTTTTTCAACAAAAAATGAATTCTCAAAGATAGAAAATCAAGAATATAAGAAATTTAATGGGTTTTCTTTGAGAAAACAAAGGGAAAAAAATAACTGGTGCATGAGAAAATGGGGTGCACCTACTAAATTGGTGCCAGAGAAGAAAGTGTGTGAACGAAATGGATGAAATTACCCTTTCAAATTGGTGCGAGTCGTGTTGAGGATGAGAATTAACAGATGTTTTTGGATAGCAATGGACGAAAAGGGCGTTTTGTGTAAAAAAAAGGTGGAGGTGAGGGTGAAAATGCCAAAATTTCAAAGGTATAGATGGTTTTCACAATGGCTTCAAAAGATAGAGACGTTTTGGGCCAATTACCCTTTTTTTTAGCATGGAGATTTTGATTATGCAATTTTGAATTTTGATTGAATGGATAGAGTATAATGTGGAGAGAGAATGTACTTTAGAAGAGAGAGAATCTATTTGGATAGAGAGTGATTTTTATTTCTTATTTTATTTTTTAGATAACTTAAATTAATTGTGATTAATAAATAATTAGCAGTATTTTTAACAAGATATTAGTATTCATGATTAATTTTTAATTATTACATAAAATCCAGTATTTTTTAATTTCCATTTAATTTCTAGTGTATGTATGTAAATTACCCTACAATGAAATTACAAAATTGGCCACATGAAATCGATAAACAGGTATTTACAGGCATACTAAGATGTAAAATGTTAATGTATTTTGTGTATACCATGTAGATGTAAATATTTACACATGAGCACGCTTCCGCTCGTTGAACTATAATTGTTCACCAAACTGTATAAGCAGAAAAAAAAAATGTACCATGTTTGCCTAAAGTAAAAATGGATTAAATTTATTTTTTAAATATATCTTTAATTTCGAACATGTTTAAATATATTGCTTTTTCTTACTTATAAGTAAGTATTCTACTAGTAAAGTAACATTTTAATACAAAAACTTACTTAGAAGTTAGAACTTTTATTGTAGAAATAAAAATCATTCGTAGAACTTTTATTGTAGAAATAAAAATCATTCGAATGACTTATTTGCATATTGATTAGGAAACTATTATAAATAATTTATAACGTTTAAGTGGATGTTTGGCAATGATCAAATTATTTTGTAAGTACTTTTAAGTTGTGGGTCATATAGAATATGTGAATAATAAGTGGATAGTAAGTTGCGGATCTTATGAAACGTGTAGATAAAAAGTATGTTTGATTAATTTAACTACTTTAAATTATAATTTAAGCTTAGCCGAACAAGCTCTAAGTTTAGCCAAACATACACTTCGATGTCCTGAACCATATAGACTATTTTCCTTAGGAGTGAAATGTTTCTTTTTTCTTCTTTAATTTGTCATCAATTTTTCTATGTTTGATTTATAATGAAAACGACCCTCAAAAATATGTACACTGCCAAAACTTCCTCCAAGACTCTAGAAATTTAAACCCTTTATTCAAAAAAGCTTAGACTTTGTTGGCGGATTTTGTGTAAATGACTCCAAAGCAATAAAAACTGAATGAAATGGATGATATTCGAGTCGAGGCAAATGTTGAACACTTTGTCCTTAAGTCAAATTTGCTCCGCAATGGTGCCTACGGTTTATGACAATTGACTCCCAAGATACAACGATTTCTGCTTGTGTTTGTAGCACTTCAAAATACAAGTACAACTAACTAAAAATAGTTTTTGTACTCCAAAGATGAAAATGAAATGAAAAACCAGAATTTCAAGCAACAAATGCAAGAATTTTGGTTCACAATGATGAAATGTGATATTTGGGTGTTTTCATATGTTTTCTGTATCAATTATGTTAGTCATAGGACGTCCATACAGTCCTATTTAAGGATGAAGAAGTGCTGGAAATGAAGAGGCATTGAACCAAACCGTGCAACACTTCAGAATGACGGATTTGTTCGTAAAGTCATGCGATCGCATGGCTTTATTTCCTGCGATCACATGGTAGGAATGAAAAACATTCTGCTGAAAAATTTAGCCAATTACGATCGTAGGATAATAAACCCATGCATCGCATCGTCAAAGAATTGACCCGAATTTGTCCTTTTTCGTAATTTCTCATTCATTCAATATTGGTTTCGAGATGCCAAATATACCCTTCAACACATGCAGGTCGATCCCCGTTTTGACGCCACGGAGCAGCGAAGTGGCAAACTAATTTGCCTAAACGGATTGGGTCGGGTCTGTATATTTTGGCCAAGTTGACACGAAGTCACTTTAGTTATTTTTAAATACTTAGTCAATTTCTCGACAAATTAAACCAATTTCCAACAGACTTTTCTAACAAGTTCTATTATTAATGAAATTTTGATAATTCGACTAAATTGCCTTAGGCCACCCTACTATTCATAGATATGGTTTATGCTAGTTTTCTGGTTAATTAGTTGGATAGTATCTCTCACTACAGGAAAAGAGAGTTATAGCAATGATGAAAGTCGCCGCTATAAGTTTACAAGTCGTCACTTTTAATATATTGGAGGCGGCTTGGGTTTGTTGAATCTCTATCTATAATGCTTCGGATTTTTCCAACCTAGAGGGTCACTAAAATAAATCTTTAAATGTTTGACAACTCCAAGTAGGTTTTCCACCCCCTTGAACGGTTTTAAAATTTTAATTATGGCAGAAAAATAACAAACGCACAAGGGAAAATAAAATTTAGTCTAAATTTTAAATTTTTTACCTATACCATGATAGGTGTTGCCACCATTTATTTGATCATCTAAACAAACTTAAAAAATTACAGAATTTGAACTGTAGATCTTGGGACCTTGGACTAGGTAGGTTCAAAAAATCAAAGATTCATGTTACAAGTTTCATCGCAATCCTAGCACAAAATAATATAGCCTAGCATACTGAGAGGAAGAAACCAAGAAAATAGATATAATCCATTACACGGATAAGAGAAAACTCAAAAGAATGGATCTTGATTTTCGATTGAATCTTGTCCGGTTGAGTTTTCAATCATTTGCCTTTTGTTTGTTCTCTTCAAAAAGCCCAAAATTGCCAACCCTAATTTTGAGTTAAGAACTCATATATATACTCTCCTCACAATACATAAAAAAGATCCCAAAATATTGTTAAAATCGCTCCCCAAAAGAAGTTTTCTAATTGGAATAAAAAAGAAAAGATAAAAATCCCGCAGGTCAAGTTCGGCCAGGCGTCCCTTTTTGCCTTGGAGAATGCCACGCTTTATTGCTTCCTAGCTTTGCACGTTTTGGTCTCCATCTTTCCAGTGTGCTCATTTTGGTCATCACCTCTTCCAATAGTCTCCAATATAGTCCTTTAAGCTTCAATTGAGTGCAATTGTATCCTCGTACTTCCTAAACATCTTCCAATAATTTGCTCTTTTCATCCATTTTTCTCCACTTGCTTATAAATGAGTCCAAAACTGAAATAGAAATAAAAATACACTAAATTAAGTAAAAAATCTATAAAATAACGGAACAAAACCATAAAAGTGCACAAAATGCACTTATCAAACACCTTAAATATAACTCAAGATTTATTCTTTACCAAACAATATTTTCACACATTACTTAAATTATATTTATATAGTCGTATTTAATTAATAATTTATCACGAGCACATGGAATAGTCATCAATAAATGATACAAAAAATAATTTGATCATCCGAGTAATGGAACCGGCGACTCCCAAACATCAAAATGAACCAAGGCTAGAATATGATTTCTTCTAGTTGTAGATGTAGATGTTCTCACCAAAATAATTGCAATGCTAGATTATTTTTAAATTTTGGCAGAACCTTTAATAATCCTCATTCTGACATGTGAACCAATTTGCAATGCCACATCAATGTCAACTCTTCTTCATGACTAGTTAATGCAACAGATGCATCTTTTTCCTGTATTATTTCTCCATTCAAAATAATTGCATTAGGATATTATACACAGATATATGAGGATTTTTTTTTTTTTGGACTCTATAATTCTCACTATGTCATTGATATATGATCATTAAAATACCAATTTCTCAAACACCTTATAAGTGATTAAGTTTATAAACATTTGTCAATATTTAAGTATTTTTTGTTCTTGTATCGTTCTGATAGACGGTCAATTTTATTAAATATTTAAGATTGAGATATGAATCTAATCTAACAAATCATGACGTGTAAATATCGTGTAATTAATATGATTGAAAGACTACATTTAATTTCTGAAAAATTAAATTGACATTTTATGAAAATAAAATTAATATGGGACACGAATTGTTCATCCTTTGGTGTTAGATATTTGTCTAATGAGGGACCCAATCTTATATATGTGGTAGCAATTGATTTGAGAAACATATTAATTGGGAAGCTATTTTGTGGAAGCAAGATGTTGAGATATCACGGCCTGGACTAGTTAACTTTAATTTTTTTAATAAAATTTTATGTAAAATCAAATATGTCCTATATAACGTAATAAAAGAACAAAGAAGGCTAAAGATAAATATGTTGAATGATCACTGTAAAATCTACAATTTATATAGCCACTAACTTGTTACAAGTACTCTTGTCAACTTGAAAGTCAAGTTTACTTGAAAAAAAGTTGTTCTAAGACCGTTTGGTTTGTAGATAAAATTATTTTATTGAATAATAATTATCTAGATAACAAGTTTATTATTATTTTGTTTGGTTTAGCTGGGTTTAAAATTAAAAAAAACACTACTTTTATATTTATCACGTTTGGCTCAACAACACTAGAGAAAAGATAAAATTGTTGAAAAATCCAAAATACTCTTCTTTCTATAAAAGAATCAAAATAATAACATGAATTATTTTTTAGTCTAAGTGGGTATTCGTACGTAATTAATATGTTAATGAAAATATATAATTATGTTATAAAAAGAAACACAATAATTAGTTAATAGTGTTTTTGAAACAATAAATTTCAAAATTTTCAAAACCAAACAAGTTTTCCAAAACCAACATAAAAGTACTCATTAAACAAAAGTTACCCGTCCATCCGATATTGATTTGGAGAAAGAGATTGATTTGGAGAATGAGAGAAGTCAAAATTGATTTGGAGAATGAGATATGTCGAAATTGATTTGGAAGAGAGGTGAAAAGAATTCGTTTCCTGGAATATGGATTCAATAATAAATGTGTATTTTTGTCTATTAAAAAAATTGAGTAATTTTTTTATCTAGATAAATATTTGTGTCATCCTCTTTATGAAGATAAAAATTGTCCTCATTTTTAATTTAAAATTGTTATTTAGATAAACTTAGATAAAAACTTATCTAGATATTAATTTTACTCAAATAAAATAAAATAAATTTTATTCATTATTTTTATTCATTGACTGTTCTTATGTATGATAATTTGATTAATACTAAATCAAATAAAAAAAAAATCTTTAATTTCTGATGAAATATAAATTGAGGTATATCATCATAGTACTATAGCAGCAGTAGCCAGTAGGTACAGAAATTTCAAATATCCACAACCTCAGGTAGTCAGATGATGTTTGTCATGAAAATATCAATATCGAGAATTTGACACATGTTTAATTTGTTGACGGTGATAGATTTATAACCACACATTGAAACGTACAACCAATTGTTCTCAAGAATCCCTAACCTAACATAGTTGGTCCTTAGTAGTGTTAAAATTAATTTTTAAGTTCTTATAATTTATAAATTTTATAAAATATGTGATTAATAAGTAGATAATAAATTACGTATTTTATGAAATGTATAAAAAAAATATTTAAATTATAATTTAAGTTTAAACAAACATGCACTAAGATGAGTTGAGATCTGCTGTCTCAATTTCATGTCCCTCCAATGAAAACTTTATACATCATTAATTAAATAAGTAAGAGGATCATTATGAACAATATTGAATACATTTACATGTATAAGAGCATCTCCAATGCAACAATGTCAAGACACAATGTCTAGTACTTTTTTTTCACAAATGGCCAAAAAGTACTTATATGGCACAATTAATGGTAGAAGGTGTCTAGCACAATGTCTAATTCTAGACATTGTTCTTAACATTCTCCATTGTTAATTTAATAATCAATATACAATCAATACATTTCTCTTTCTTTCTCTTTTTTTATAAAAAAAACTAATAATAATTTGCCATATTTGTATAATGAACATTGTTGCATTGGAGAAGTTTTTTGATATAATGTTAATATCTTTTGCTACATATACAGGATAAACATTATTGCATTAGAGATGCTCTAAGATTTTCATTGGAGGGACAGCCAAAACAACATAGAATTGGAACTTCCACTGGTTAAAATATCATTATCGAGAATTTGACACATGTTTAATTTGTTGTCGGTGATAGATTTATAACCACACATTGAAACGTACAACCAATTATTCTCAAGAATCCCTTACCTAACAATGTTGGTCCTATATTTTTAATAGTGTTAAAATTAATTTTAAAATTTTTATAAATTATAAATTTTATAAAATATGTGATTAATAAGTAGATAATAAATTACGTGTTTTATGAAATGTATAAAAAAATATTTAAATTATAATTTAAGTTTAAACAAATATGCACTAAGATGAGTTGAGATCTGCTCTCTCAATTTCATGTCTCTTTGTCTGTCCCTCTAATGAAAATCTAATACATCATTAATTAAATAAGTAAGAGGATCATTATAAACAATATTTAATGCATTCAAATTGATGATGTATAAGAGTATCTTCAATGCAACAATGTCTAGTACTTTTTTTTTTTACAAATAGCTATTACTTAAATTGTTGATGTGCATGGTGGTAGTGGTAGATGAAGAACCGTACGCAATTGGAGGGTCCCATTGCAGAAAAAACAATAGAAACAATAGAAAATTGAGATTGACAACGCCACAGATTTTATCGTGCTGTCCATTTTCGGTAGTACAAAAAACAAATTCTTTCAACAATTGTTTCTCCCATTTCTTCAATTTATTTCAACAATTGGTGGGTTTTCAACAAAATGCTTACCAGTTCAACAACACTAATTCAAAAGCTAGAGTGGGATTGCAGCAATTGATAGTGAAATCCCCCATTTTTCTTGTTTTATTCATGTACAAGTTATTCGAATTGTCCTGAAAAATGCCTTAAAAGCCTTAACATTTAGTGTTTAGTTTAAATTTGAAAAATAAAATGTTAGGATTTGATTGAATAAAAGAGTAAAAGTTAGGTTGGAGACCAAAAAGTTGAAAAAGTGAAATATTAAACCTTTTTAACTAAATCGAGCAGTCATCTTTGAGGCAATTGTGAGAGTTCTGTATTGTCCAGAATTTTATGAATCTTATGGTGTTGCAAAGTACGCGACGAAACCTTCAAAAATGTGCCAAGTACACATACATTTGACTAAGAAATGAGCCCCAAAATTGAGTGCCATAAATGTTCAAGAAAATGAAAAATCTAGAAACATTTAGAAATTTTCGTATTCAAACAACCCTTTTAGGAGCGGTCGTATGACTGCTGTAGTTGTCTGTTTTCTACGATTTAAAGTGCGTTGTGAGATCTCCGTAAGAAAAAAAGGGGTTGACCTGGTGATTTTTGGAGTTGTCGTATGAAGATCTCTGTCAATGGTTGAACCGGGGTTGGCCCGATAATTTTTTTAATTTTTTATTCTTTTAATCCATTTCGTGCTAGAAATTATTTTTAAAACTAATAAAATCGAAAAGGTTCAACGAGTTCCTCAAAACTGGTCGGGTCAATGGATTTTTGGGCGGGTTTTTAAATAGAAGATTTTTCTACATAACCGGCCCGACTAGTACATGGCTTATAATAATATTTCTACTTTTACAAACTTAACTCTTTTATTTTAAAAATACTGTTTTTATATTATTATATTAATAAATTAAATAATGGTTTAAAATCAAAACAAAATATAATTAATACACAATCATTTCTATAACTGGAATTCGCGTCCTCAAATTAACGTCCTCAAATTAAGGTAATCTTCCCCAAATCGAGCACACCAAAATCTTCCAAAATCAACGCAAATCATCTCCAAAAATCTTCACGAAATATCTGTAACCCCACATCTTCACGAAATCTCAGTACATTTTTCACCATTTTGTAACAAAATATAGATTATGTTATATCTCACCAGTAACAAATATTACACAATAGATTATTATGACGATTGATTATTTCGTACCAAATATAATTATACAATAGGTTATTATGTAACACTGAATGGAAAATATGTTACAATACACTGTTTTATAATACTGATTTTTATGTGATATTATATAACAAATGTATACAATTGATTATTATGTAACAATGAATGATACAGATGATACTACTTGTTATTGGTACATTATTGTTTAATATGATGTTTGTAACATTGATGTTTAATATGATACATATGATACAATTGTGTATATCATAAGTTTTTTGTGTGAAAACTATTATTATATGTTACATCTCAATTTGTAACACAGATTGTTACAAATGTTGAAATTGAAGGGGTCACGAGTTCTAGTTGTATTTGTTATAGTTATTTCTGATACAAATGATATATATTTGATAGTTATAACAATAAAAGATTATGTAATATATATATTCCAATCAATTCCGATTTTTAAAGATTCAATTACTATAACAATAAAATATTCTTTAATATAATATAAGTATTTCTATCAAATCCATTTTTAATGATTCAGTTACTAAATTTAATATATATTATAATAAATTAAAATAATAGTTTTTAAAAAACCATATTTTTAGAATATATGGAACAAGAATGGATTTTTGTAATTTTTTTTAAAAAATGACTTATTTATGAAAAAATCCCTCATTAAAATACCAATTTCTCAAACACCTTATAAGTGATTAAGTTTATAAACATTATATTTGTCACACAATTTTTATGATATTCAAGTATTTTTTGTTCTTTTATCGTTCTAATAGACGGTCAATTTTATTAAATAATCAAGATTGAGATATGAATCTTAATCCAACGAATGATGAGGTGTAAATATGACTGAAAGACTACATTTAAATTCTGAAAATAATTTTTAATTTAATTAAAAATAAAATTGACATTTTATGAAAATAAAATTAATAAGGGACACGAATTGAGGAAGGGTTTGTTCATCCTTTGGTGTTAGATATTTGTCTAATGATGGACCAAATCTTATATATGTGGTAGCAATTGATTTGAGAAACATATTAATTGGGAAGCTATTTTGTGGAAGCAAGAGGAAAGTTATTATCTCCAATAATTAAACATTGTTAGGATATTACAAATTAACAAATTAATTTGATCCTGTTTAATTTTGCTAAAAAATAATTTTTTTTTTGTAAATTAATTGTTAATTGTTAATTTCAAATTTTTATGTAAAATCAAATATGTCCTATATAACGTAATAAAAATAACAAAGAAGGCTAAAGACAAATATGTTGAATGATCACAATAAAATCTACAAATTAGGAGTCCACTTAGCCACTAACTTGTTATAAGTACTCTCTTGTCTACTTGAAATTCAAATTTACTTGAAAAAAGTTACTTTTAGTGATAATTTGATTAATTCTAAATGAAATGAAATTAAAAAAAAAAAATCTTTAATTTGTGATGAAATATAAATTGGACATCTCTCCAGTGACAATTATAACTCATCTCCAATGTGAGGAGGAGATTATCTCCCATATCATCATATCATAGTACTATAGCAGCAATAGCCAGTAGTAGGTAGTAGGAACTTGGTACTAGGTACTAGGTACTAGGTAGAGAAATTTCCACAACCTCAAATGGAATTTGTCAAGATAATATCAATATCGAGAATTTTACACTCCCACATTATCTTGACAGTGCTAGATAGATTTATAACCACACATTGAAACCTACCTGAACAATGTTGGTCCTATATTATTAATGTTAAAATTATTTTTTAACTACTTATAAGTTATAAATCTGTGCTTGTTTGGAAGAGATTTTAATGGATTTTTCATTTTCCATTTTTTGATTTTTGGGACAAAATGACCAAAATAACCCTATTTTCTAGTCAAGTATTGCGGCTCATTTGAAAAGCAAATAATTATTTTGGTCATTTTGTCCTAAAAGTTAAAAAATGGAAAATAAAAAACCCATTAAAATCTCTTCCAAACAAACACCTTATAAAATGTGTGATTAATAAGTAGGAGTCCTGATCTCTTGCCCTTTGAGGGCAAGAAATCTTTGCCCACCTGCTGGTGGGTAAGGATTTTTTGATCATTTCTCTAATAAGTAGATAATGAGTGGTGGATCCTGCGAAATGTGTAAAAAAAAAAAAATGTTTAAAATTATAATTTAAGTTTAAACATACAAGCACTAAGTTTAAACGTCAACTTCATAAAATGGATTATTGTCAAGTTCTTGTGTTAAACGAGCAATTAGTGCATTGAATTTCTTGAGGCTTTAGTACCATGCATGCGTCTTGCACTCCTATATAAATCCTATAATGTATTCTTAATTTTATCAAACAAACATCTTCTAATTAAGCATATTTCCCTCTCTGAAAAATCATTACTCTCTGTCATGGCAGTCTACAATATTTGGTCTTCTTTACCCAGCCCCCCTTCTAATATTCGTATAAAAAATAATGCAGATAATGGAGATATTAGACCATCTCTTGTTGCATGTAGAACTGCGTCTCAGAAATGGAGCATTCTTGAAGCAACATCTTCATATCCCTCCAAACTCCATCAAATGATTCTGAATAGACACAGTATTAAGGTTATATATTTTCTAAACAATAAACTATTTATATATTTTTTTATTTTTTTTTTAATACAATATTGTGACAATGTATATTAATGCAAAGCAAAAAAACAGAACAACTTGGGAGATGAATTTTTAAAGGAATACGAACAAAAACTGGAGGATGTCAGGGAATTATTGAATTCAGAGGAATTACAAAATAAAATAGAAAGTCTAATGTTGGTGGATGCCATCCAGCGACTTGGTGTTGACTACCATTTTCAGGAAGAGATTGAAGCAGTTCTCTGGCGACATTACATGGCAGCCACCACTTGTGTTCATGGATACTCGTACTACACTCTTCATGATCTTTCGCTTTTCTTCCGACTCGTGAGACTACAAGGTTTCTGCATCCCCGCAGGTTGAACTAAATTTTCTCTCTTTTTTTTTTTTTTTTGCAACTTGTTTTTACTTTTTAGTACTTACATAATCAAGATAATTTCGTGATACAGATATATTCGACAACTTCAAGGGAAAAGATGGGACATTTGAAGGGAAATTGAAGCAAGATATTAGAGGATTGATGGAATTGTATGAAGCTGCGCAGCTAAGTTTAGAAGGAGAGGACATACTTGATGAAGCAGCAAAATTTAGTAGCCAAATTGTTGGTAACAGATTGAAGCATCCTTATCACAAGAGCATTGCAAGATGTACAGCAAAGAAGTATATTAGAGATTTACAAGACATACACGGATGGGAAAAAACATTGAAAGAGCTCGCAAAAATGGATTATTACGTGGCGAAGACTGCACACCAACAGGAACTGACCCAAATTTCTGTGTAAGAAGACCATAACACGTGTGTGAAATTTTCTTGCCTATTTTGACGAAAAGACATTCCACTAAAATTGGAAACCTTTGTAATTTTAGGTGGTGGAAAGACCTTGGCTTGGCGGAGGTGTTTAAGCAGGCTAGGAACCAACCGTTAAAATGGTATACATGGTCCATGGCCTCTCTAAATGATCCAAGCATGTCGGAGCAAAGGCTTGAGCTAACCAAATCTATCACATTTGTGTACATAATAGATGACATTTTTGATCTTTATGGGACACCAGAAGAACTTGCTCTCTTTACTCATGCTGTAAAACGGTATAAAACATGTCATTTCCTATTCGTGTTTTAGTAGGAGAACTAGTCCAATTCAATGAACCAAACATGCCTCATGTTTAAAAGTGTAGAGGCGGCGTGAGTTTTATCTATAATATCTATTGACGATTTAAATATTTATAAATTTGGTACAGGTGGGACTATGCGGCTATAGACATGTTACCAAAATCCTGGAAGATGTGTTACAAGGCGCTTCTCGACACCACAAACGAGATAGGCTCCAAGATCTACAAAAAGTACGGATATAATCCAATCAATTCACTAAAATCAACGGTAAGATTGATGGGCTTTTCTACATACATATGAACACGACACGACATACACATATGAGATTAATGGCATACGTCGTTGTTGCAGTGGGCAAGTTTGTGCGACTCATTCCTAGTAGAAGCCAATTGGTTTGGATCTGGGAACTTGCCAATATCCAATGAATACCTGGAAAATGGGAAAGTGAGTTCAGGAGCACATGTGGTGCTTGTCCACCTGTTCTTTCTTTTGGGCATCAATGGAAAAACGAGAGATACCTTCCAATTGGATGATATATCAGAACTCATATCCTCTGTGGCCATTATTCTTCGTCTCTGGGATGACTTTGGAAGTGCCAAGGTAAAATTTTATGCTGTAACTTGATATCATCCATTTTTCACTTAGACAAGTAGATCATCTAGGAATTTCAAAATTATGATTGATACTTCCAATTGACATCCACTATTACTTTGTTTGGGATCTTCAAATTAATGAAAGGATGAGCAGCAAGATGGAAATGATGGTTCTTACATTGAGTGCTACATGAAAGAGAATCCGGGCTCAACAATTGAGATTGCGCGAAAGCATGCTATTGATATGATATCGAGTGAATGGAAGCGTCTTAACAAGGAGTGTTTTCGATTAAATCAAAATTCGTCAATGTCATCTTTCACAAAAGCTTCTCTGAATCTTGCAAGAATGGTTCCTCTAATGTACAGTTATGATGACAATCAACGGCTCCCAGTCCTTGAAGAGTACATCAAATCCACACTCTTTGATGACACTTTTTTGGAGCATCGTCTAATATTAGATAAAAAACAGGGCGCATGATCAAGAATGCCACAATCCTTGTGTCCTGCCTTTTCTATAAATTAAGAAATTACTGTTTATGGAAAATGTATGTTGCAAGAATGACTTGCAGTAATGATATCAATATATTTGGAAAAAAATAATAATTACAATTTACATGGATCTGTTATGTATAGAGTTTACGTGATTGAACATTGCCTAATGATAGTAGGTTCCTTTACCATACAACAATTATTGAATTAATTTCCTTATTTTTCAAGAGTGGTGATGTAACACCCACAGTGGGTACTAATTATAGTGTCAACTGTTCACGTGGCATCACCACATTTGTCACTTTTTAAAAAGTTTAAAACAACTTCTCATCTTATTGGGAAGGTTGATCTTAATTTTGTATGTCTTTCTTCCGGTGGTCAAAAGTTCACTGCGACCTAATTTCCATGTCGCAGCCCAAAATTGTTGTGTAAAGAAAGGGGGTGCTTACACAAGGTGAGGTTAGGTACGTCTTCTTATAAGAGGTGGAGGTGGAGTGGTTGGGGAAGATAAAGTGGAGTTTGGTTTTTTTATTTTTATTTTTAATTGTTTTGAATAGTATAAAAAGTTTAAGATTTATTTGTACTTTTGAAAATGTTAAGGGTCCAATTATAATTTTTCTATTGTATTTTCTTTTTTTTATCATTTGAATTTATTTAAGTCATGGGCAAAATTGTCAAAGAATTGTCAAAATAATGATTTGGAGACCATCTATGCGAATATATGAAAGGATGATGATTATATCTGCTAAAAAATTGAATATGAATGAAATCGTTACAAACCTGAAAGAATGAGAACAATTAATGTAATTAACCCTTTAATTTTTTATTTTTTTTTTTTTGGGTAGGGGGGGGGGGGTCTAATGCCCATGGTGGGTAATAATTATTGGCCACCATAAGCATTAGATCAAAACCCCCCTTTAATAAATGGAAAATGTTAATGACAAAAAAAAAAAAAAAAATATCACTATTGACTTTGAATATAATGCACTAAACAATAATAATGATAAGCAGTGGTAATGTATTTTGGATTAAAGGCTTTTGATATAACTAACACACACGCGTGCGTGCACATGTATGTGTGTGTGTATATATATCCTAAATTTACAGTCCTTAATTTAAGATAATCTAACGGTCTATATATATTAAAATTTTTATTGGGATGTTTTTGTATGTGAGTATAAGTATTTTAAAAAGTTTTAATAAATTTAGATAGTTATATTAGCTTAAGTTAAGGACTGTGGTTATTTTTTAAATTTATTTGTCACATTCATTGGTAAGAGCAACAGTCTCATAGTTGTAAGTAGTTTGATAAAATTACTCTGAACAAATTATTATGGAATGAAATTTTGACAGTTGTATTGTAGTGATTGGAAAAAATTTCACTTTTTATTTCCCCAAAATCGCTATGAACTTTATATCACGAATTTAAGTATTTTGGTCAAATCAAAAGTTGCACTTGTTTCTTTATTTCTTTACGAACGTGGAATATTTTTATTTTTAAACGATCTTTGTTATATTTTGAGATTTGGTAAAAGTTAAATTTCAAGTCGTATGAAAATTGTCGCTTGTATATGGAATTATTGTAGTTCGCATTGATTTAAGAGAAAATTATATCTTCCACCTACATTTTTTTAAAATTTTGAATTAATCTATATTAATTTTTCCTTTGTAATAATACTATAAATATGCTAATTATATTGGATAATTAAAAAAATTATTATTTAAATAATTCAAACACATCAATTAATACCGATTTCAACATATTATTCATGAATCAAATCTTATCATTCCATAAATAGTGGAGTGATGAAAGATAATTACTAAATTATCTCTTTTCCAACACATAATCCACCATTTCTAAACTTCTTTCTTTCTGGGTCTGTAATCGTAGAAAGAGAAATATATACAATGGCTTGAAGCAGTTAAATTATTTCTCTTTATTGTCAATGGCTTCTGCATGCAACACTAACAAATTCAGACGTAAAAGCAAGAAAAGACGAAATAATTTAGCCATGAAGAAGAAAAAGTTTTCCAAAACATTGAAGAAGAAGTTTACCATGTTGATTCCCATAGAAAAAACTTTTCTTGCTTATCGATTATAGATTTTTCGATAACAACACTACCAATTTCAAACTCAATTTTACATTGTAAGTGCATTTATTGTCATAGATTTTGAGTTTGAATGAAACAATTTTTAATTTTTAATTATATCGATATTTTTTACCTTTTTGGAACTCACACAGATTAATGAAAAATGTTTAGTTACATTGTTATATGTGAAATGGTTTGTCAATATGATAACATTATATGTGTAGCCTTTGTCATGTGAACATATTTTCACATTGTAGTATATTAATTAATATCGTTTAGTTACATTGTTAAGTGATTTTCCTAGTTATAATGTTATCTTCGATCATTCACGTCTTATGTTGACTTCTTGTATAATGTTAACATCTTAAATTTATTTAGTTACATTGTTACTAAAATCCATTTCTCTGCATTCAATTTGATTTCTCTTGTTATGGATGTTAATTTTGAAATTTGAATTCTCCATCTTCTTCGTTGGTTGTATAACAGATTATCATTATCTTAATTTGTAACAGAACGTTGATTGTGGGCTCTTGTGTCTATCGTTTTGATATCAATCCTATTGAAATGGATCTCATTAAAAGTACAATAATATTATAAATGTTGATTTGTAATCTAGTAATATTATAATTATAAATTTATTCTAGTATTTTTGAAATTTATGTTTACAAATAGTGTATATATGTAAAGAACTCTTGATTTAATTCGACGTTGCTTAGCTAAAATCCCGGCCTTATTATTTCCAATTTTCTTAGTCCATAGCCCGACAGATTCTAGCCCAAAACATAGCACATAACACTACCTAAAAGTCAGCCCAATTATTGTCCAAAACCCACCCAAATAGCGTAAGAAAAACCCGTCCAAATCATGGTCTAAAACCGTCCATTTTAGTCCCCATATTCTAGTTCAAACCCAGCCCCTTAAGCTCCACCAAATCGTCCCCTCCAGCCCAAAATATTTTTCCCTTTTCAGCCCCAGAATTTAGCACAAAAGCGCACTCCAATAACAACCAAACTGCCAACTCCACCACCCAAAAAAACTGCCCCCCATGCTTCCCAAAAACTGTCCCCCATGTTCAGCCAACTACCCCTTGTTTCCACCATCTAAACCACCTCCCATGAAGTCCCAAAACTGCACCATTTCCTCCTCACTTTGCCTCATATTTCAGCCCTCAATTCAACTTGTTTTTTCCTCCAATTTATTTCCCAGATTTCAGCCTCTATAGTCCTAACTTCTCCCTATTAATTCAGCCCCAAAATCCCAGCATTGTTCACCAGTTTTGTCCCATTTTCTCTGTAAATTTCAGCCCTTAAGTTTCCTCAACAAGCTGTTCCTTTTTCTTCTCTCATTTCCTAGCAATAAACCTCATTTATTCTCCACAAAATTAGTCCACAAAAGTTCCAGAAAACTACTATTTCTCCTTCCATTTTTGCCACAGTTTCGGACCCCCTACACAGCCATTTTCCGGAGCCAGGAACTTTTCTTTGGGTGGGCAAAAATTAAATAGATTTTTTTTTGAAATAATATAACACCGATTAAAATATTTAGATACATTACTACAATTGTTCCCTATGTGTTTTCATACTTTGAAAATAATGTATAATTACATCGTTATCAATTTCGTGAAATATATTCTTCTCAATATATACAATCAAAATGTCATTCAACCATTGATTTATTTCCATCAATATTTTTCTCTTCAATAACAACTGGAGCTTTCATTTTATAAAATCTCTCCATAACCGTTGGCATTACATTCAATAATATTTAAATAAGTAACAAAATATGTCGGCAATGCACAACAATTTAATAATAAGTCGACAAGACAACAAAATAGGCCAACGAAGCAAAACAATTCAATAATATTATAATAAACAGATAAAACAATAAAATAATCCGACAAGACAACAACAAGCATCCAACAATTTCATGTGCATATAAACAATTAGCAAAAATATACAAATTCTGAAGAAGAAAAAAACGAGGGAGTAAAAAAAATTGAAACTTAAATATACAAAAGCAATATAACCATTAAAATTTACATAAATGCTAACGAATTTAGGGCTAATTTAGAAAGAAATTACATAGGTTTAGGTCGATCTCTCTTTTTAGCTAGACGTCATTCTTTTAGAAAAGAATGACCACGAAGAGAACAAGCTAAATCCTCTTCTCCTAGTCCATCTGTGAGCTAGCTAACTAGGTTAACAAATTTAGGGCTGATTTTGGCTTATTATAGTTTTAATTAGAATAAATGGAGTGAAAATTACAATCACATTAGGGGACGGTTATCTGTAAAGAAGAGAAGTGAATAGATGATATCAATTGGGCTTGGGGACTTGATATTCAGCAGCTGATATAAATTAAAACTTGAGGTTTGAGCCAATTTGGGTTGAAACTTCAATTAAAATAATTTGGGTTGAGACTTGGTTTATGTTATTTTGGACTAATTTATATTATTGGATTTGGGCATGTGCCATTTTGAAATTAGGCTTGAGCAATTTTTAAAATATTTGCAGGGTCAATTTACCAACCCCCTTTGTCCCTTGGTGGCTCCGCCCCTGCTCCCATTTTCCTCATTTTTTAATTCATTTTTCTTCCAGCAGTTTTCTGTTGGATTATTTTTCTAAATATATCATTTTTGACATGTGTAGCACACTACAAGAATGGCTCGGAACTAGTGTTGGATGAAGCATTAGGTTGAATGAGCTTTTGGGGTCGATAAGGAGCTAAACCGGAAGAAAAGGGAGTGACCACGGCTTGCTTGCCATAGCCTAGCCGCAGCATACAGGGCCAAATTGGGTGTCCGTAGCTAGCCTAGGTATACAATGGTGAACATGTGTTCTTGCACCTATTCGCCTCCCAATCAGTTATTTTGGCCTCTTTTCGTATGAATTGGGTTTAGGTATATATTAATGAATTGTTGTGGCCCTTTTTAACCATTGTAACCATTGAAAGGGGCCCATTAATAATCTATAAATATAGTATGATTGTTGTAAAGAAAAATAGATAAATCTTAATAATTTTCTTATATTTTCATTTCTCTAAATAAAGTTTGATTTCATTGTCTTGTTTTATATCCGGAATAGTGCTGAACCGGATATAAAATTCTCTAAATTTTCTTAAGTGTTTGATTTACTTTCGTTAGTGCATAGACACAAGTACACACATAAATCTTATGCCATTATATCCTATAGGCAACTTTGAATCTCGTGTGCACTAAAATTGAGTAGGACAAATTTTACCTTAAGAAAAACATCTATCACGCGTCTTGGAATTATTTGTAAGTTAGGATTTTAGTTTTAGTTCAAGTGACTAAAGCCATTGCAAGCAAATTTTGATCTGACAATCTTAAGGCAAAAATTTTGTAATCTACCACAATGGCTCCACCGATGTCTTCACTATGAGACTTTGGAGTCAATTTTTTCAAGTTGGAAATGTTCGAAGGGGGTAACTTTCGGCGATGGATAAAAAAAACTACTACGGCGATGGCAAAAAAAACTACACTTTCTACTCACAACACTGAATGTGGTATAAGTTCTTACCACACCAAGGCCTAAAGAAAATAAGGAAGTAACATTAGCAAACACAAGGGCAAAGAAAAAATGGGATCACGATCATTAAATTTGCAAGGGGCACATATATATGCTTTGCCATGTCAGATGCTTTGTTTGATCAATACCATGGAAAGAAAGCCGCAAAGGAAATTTGGGATGCGCCGGAAACAAAATACATGTCTGAGGACGCGACAAATAAGAAATTTCTTGCATCTAAATTTCACCAATATAGAATGGTAGATTCTCGTAAGATAATGGAGCAATTTTATGAAATTGTTCGCATTTATAATCAATTTCAATCCCAAGACATGAAAATGGATTAATCTTTTGTGGTCTCATTTATCATCGATAAACTTCCATCTAAATGGAAATATTACAAAAGAAATCTGAAACAGATGAAAGATGATTTGTCCCTAAAGGACTTAGGCTAGCATCTTCATGTTGAAGATGAGTACAAAATGAACAATTCTGATGATCAAATTGGTCAATCATCAAAAATCCATGTGGTGGAAGAGGGAAACGAAGTCAAAAAGGACAATGAATGAAAACATCACTATTCAAATCAAACAAGAAGAAAAAATATGACTCCAAAGACAAAAAGAAGAAGAGAGGTTCGTGTGTCAATTGTGGAAAGCTAGTGCATATCAAATGGGAATGCCTCCACTTGAATAAACAAAAACAAGAGGGTAACTCTAATTTTGTGGTGATGATCAACAAGGCGTTTGTTTGGAGGATGATATCAAGTGGTGGATCGCTTGTGATGCCACTAGGCATGTTTGTAAGAATCGAGATCTCTTCAACACTTATGAGCCTGTTAATTACGGCAAAGTTCTCTACATGGGTAACTCTTCTACCGCGTCTGTTCGAGGCAAAAGAAGTGTCAAATTAGAGTTTACATCCGAAAAATCTCTAACTATCAATGATGTGTATCATGTATCGAAAGTTAAAAAGAATTTATCTCCTAAAGTCTACTTAACAAATTTGGTTTTAAACTTGTGGTTGAGTCAAATAAATTTGTATTGTTCTAGAGTGGTCTATTTGTTGGGAAAGGCTTTTTGTATGATGGGATGTTTAAACTAAATGTCTTCAATAAAAATACAAGTTCCATTTATTTTGTTGTTGATTCACAATCATTATGGCATTCTAGATTATGGCATATTAATAATCGAAGATTACAAGGAATGAGCATGTTAAATTTAATTCCAAATTACAAAAGTGATATGAATGAAAAATGCAAAGTTTGTGCTAACTCTTTTCCTAGAATTAAAAGGAAAACAACTTTATTGGAATTAATACATAGTGATGTATGTGATTTACATGGTACTCCTATTAGAGGATACAAATTTTATTTTGTTACATTTATAAATGAATTCTATAAATTTTTTGCTATGTATATCTTATGCGTACTAAGGATGAAGTCTTAGAAAAATTTAAGATATATAAAAATGAAGTAGAAATTTTATGTAACACTAAAATAAAATGCCTTAGGAGTGATAGATGGGTGAATATCATTTTCCAATTTTATGTGAAAACTTAAGAATTACACATGAATTTTCCATAGCCTAATTTTCCATAGCCTATACCCCTCAACAAAATGGTGTAGTGAAAAGAAAAAAAATAAGACTTTAACATAAATGGTTAATAATATGTTGTTTAATTCCAAGTTAACTAAAGAATTTTGGGGAGAACCGCATGCCATATATTTAAGGGTTAATTACACGAATGGTCCCTATTTTTTAAGGTTTGTAACGATTTCATCTCTATTCTTTTTTTTTAGCAGATATCATCTCCATTCTTCTATTTAATATCACAGATGGTTCCCAAATTACTATTTTTCACTATTCTGACAATTCTTTAACAAATTTGCTCCTTTGACCTAAATAAATTAAAATGATAGGAAAAAAATACAATGAAAGCATTGCAATTGGGCTCTTAACCTTGTCAAAAGTACAAATAAATCCTATACTATTTTATTTTATTCAGATAAGTGTATTCTTCAATCTTTTCCCCTCCACCCCCACCCCTACCCCTACCCTATATATACATACACTACCATATCCTACTATTGGTTGTCCGTGAATAATACTACGTGCAAGAAAAAGAATGATGAGTACCAGAACTTCATGGCAGAGTTGAGAGGAACAGGTCCGGAGTCTTCAACCAAGCTTGCAACACTTGCCCTTGGTGCTCCAGCAATGCCAACATATTTAGCTCCAAATCAGTCTATTGGTGCCTACCCATCTCAGCAGTACAGTGTAGGTGGTCACCTGGGAGCTATGCGGGGACTCCAGTTCCGTGGGGACCTCCAGTACCTCCTCTTTATGCACCCTACCATCCTCCCCTCCATGTTCAACAACGTATACTCCTATGCCAGGCCAACCTGCTCTCCATTATGCTGTGCAATATCCTCCACCAATGCCATCAGCATCTTCTGGTGTCCCGGGGCAGACTGTTTCTTCTAGTGATACGGATACCCAACTAACTTATGCATCATCTGTTGAGACACACACAACAAAATAACCTACCCATGGTACAATCTCAGGGCAGTGGACCTTTTCAATCTTCTCCAACCTGTATGTACGGTTCCATGCCACCAAATGCCAATGTTGTATATCCAACACCTCCATATAGCTACACATCTTATTACGGTGGTGTATGTATATGTAGGGTGAGGGTGAGGGTGAGGGTGTGGGTGAGGGGGACGGTGGGGGTGTGTGGGAAAAGATGATTCATTTTGAGTTGCGGAAGAACACTTATCTGAATAAAATAAAATAGTTTAGAATTTATTTGTTCTTTTGAAAATGTTAAGGGTCCAATTGCAATACTTTCATTGTATTTTTTTTTCCTATTATTTTAATTTATTTAAGCCAAGGGACAAAATTGTCAAAAAATTGTCAGAATAGTGAAAAATAGTGATTTGGGGACCATCTAAATGGAAGAATGATGATGATATCTATTAAAAAAATGTGGATGAAATCGTTACAAACATGAAGAAATGGGGATCATTAGTGTAATTAATCCTATACTTAATAGGGTACCTAGTAAAAATAATAAAATAACCCCGTATAAATTATGGAAGAATCAAAATCCTAATATATCTTACTTGCGTATTTGGGGTTGTAGAGCCATAGTTAGAGTTTTTGAACCTAAAGTGAAAAGGTTATGAGAAAAGGGAATAGAATGTATATTTCAGGCTAGCTATGCGGAATATAGTAAAGTCTACAAGTTTCTTGTGGTTGAACCTATAAGTCATATTAAAGTTAACACCGTTATAGAATCCCAAGGATGAGAATAGGTTTTCTAACATACCTAAGTTAACTAGTGTGGATTTACCTCATTCTAATGAAGTATAACCAAATGAAATAGAATTTATCAAAAGAAAAGCTTATGACGATCCTCCGGAATTAAGGAGAAGTAAAAGAGCTAGAAAAGAGAAAAAATTTAGGTCTGATTTCATTATGCATCTAGTAGAAGGACTAGGGACTCTCATGTTAGAAAAATTATTGTCTCACAATCAATTGAGTCGGATCCTCTTACCTTTAAAGAAGCAATGAAATTGGATAATGTAGCCTTCTGGAAAGAGGCGATAGATGATAAGATGAAATCCATCTTAAGCAACAAAATGTGGAAGTTGGTTGATCTTCCATCAGGCTCAAGACCTATTAAAAATGTAAATGGATCTTCAAAAAGAATATACAAGTTTGATGGAACTACAGATAAATTCAAAGCAAGGTCGGTAGCAAAAGGCTTCATTCAAAAGAAAAGTCTTGATTTTTTCGATACCTATGCATCGATTGCTAGGACGGCTACTATTCGAACCTTGATTGCACTAGTTACAATTTACAAACTTGAAATCAATCAAATGGATGCTAATACAACTTTTCACAATAAAGAACTAGATGAGGAAATATACATGGAGCAACCGGAAGAGGTTGTGTTACCCGGACAAGAGAGAAAGGTTTGTAAATTAGTAAAATATGGGCTAAAACAAGCTCCAAATTAATGGCATGAAAAATTCGATAAAGTCATTGTTGCAATTGGATTTAAAATCCATGTACCAGATAAATGTGTATATAGCATATTCAATGGACATCATGATGTCATTATTTGCTTATATGTGGATGATATGCTTATATTTGGATCCAATTAAAATAGTATCAAAGAGACAAAGTCGTTGTTATTATCCAACTTCGATATGAAGAATATGGGACTTGCGGATATGATTTTAGGGATTAAAATCATATGGAATGATAATGGAATTATCCTAAGACAGTCTCATTATATCGAAAAGATATTAAAGAAAATTGGTCAATTTGACTGCTTGCCGATAATCATCAATGAAGGAAACTTGACCTAACACTTGACAAGTCAAGTCCTTATGTTCAATGAGCAAAGCACATCATATGAATGATTGCAAATACATATGTTTAATCCCAAGGTAAAATGTTTGATAAACGTATCACTATACTTGATGTTGAGTTATTAAAACTCTTAATGGACTTATATAGTTTTTCTATAAAGTACCTTATATGCGTTGGTATTTTCGATAAGTCTATATATATGAATATCAGGGGATGGTGCCGTCTCTAAAGTAGTTTAGGCCAAACTACTCAAGATATTTACGAAGTAAAAACTAGGATATAGGACACATGGCCTATACACATGCCAATTTTATACACTCCAAGATTTTTTTTTCAAGTTAGTGTGTAGAGTGCTTCCGGTTAGTCGCATAGGGTCACTGTTTCAAAGCCTAGCTACCACACCACCTTGATTAGCATTTGAGGTATTTCCGCTAAGTGGGGGTTCAAGTCCAAAAGACACCTTCATCTATTCACTAACTTGGTGAGTTTACATGAGAATTATTTTTAAAACGTCATTTTTTGAAAATGGTGGAGGATTGTTGGATTGTTTTTCTGAATATGTCTTTTTCGACATGTGTAGGACACTATATGAATGGCTGATCAGAACTAGTATTGGATGAATCATTAAGTGGAATGAGCATTCGGGGTCGATAAGGAATTAAACCGGAAGGAGAGGGTGAGTGCGGCATGGCCAATCAGTTCTTTTGCTATCTTTTCATATGAAATAACCCTTTTTAACCATTGTAACCATTGAGCGGTGTCCAATAACAATCTATAAATATAGTATGATTGTTGTAAAGAAAAATAGACAATTGTTAATCATTTTCTTGTATTTTCATTTCTCTAAATAAAGTTTGATTTCATTGTCTTGTTCTATATCTGAAATAGAGCAGAACTAGATATAAAATTCTCTTATATAATTCTCTACATTTTTTTAGAGTTTAGTTTACTTTTGTTAGTGCATAGACGCAAGTAAGCACATAAATCATATTCTATTACATCCTGGAGGCAACTTTGGATCTCGTGTGCACTACAATTGAGTGGGACAGATTTTTCCTTAATGAAATCGTCTATCACACACCTTGGAATTATCTATAAGTTCGGGTTTTAGTTTTAGTTCTAGTGACACAAGCCATTGCAAGAAAAATTTGATCTAACATTTTTCCCTAAATCCACCTCCTTCTCAACCCTTTGCCCTTACTCTTTTTATTTCTTTTACGCACTTAATTAACTCCTCAACACTTCTCCCTTTTCTTTTTCTAGATTCGGCCCCCAGCTCCCTCTCATTCACTAGACTACCTCTCATTCACTAGACTAAATTCTCCTCAAATCACACATCCTCGTGCACAATTTTACAAAAATAAAAGGCAAACGTGCAGGGTTATTTTGGAAAGGTGCAACAACATTTAATCCTCCATTTCAATTTGAACAAAAAAAAAATCCATTTTTGAGGTAGTTCTATACTGCACTATTTACATAAAATTATGAAGTTTAACCCGAGAAAATTTTATGAACACACATGTGACATGTTATTTACTTTTGAAGTCGTCATGCCTTGTTGGATTTATTTAATTGATCTAGCATAGTTCATGCTTGTCTATGATGGAACATTATGGCTATGATTGAAGGAAATCACCTAGAATGTTTAGTGATTGAAGGTAATCACTTAAGAGATATGTGGCGCTGGTTATCAAATTTATGTATGTCCCTATGTGGAATTTGGCAATGTCGCATTTGTGGTTGTGTATAATTTTCTCACATGCATGTATATTTATTACTAAGTGTTTCCTTCGAAATGCTCACACCCCACAAATATTTACACTTTAGCTTGAAAGGCTTGGCGGTGGCACAACGGAAAAGTAGCGACGGAAAAGTTCTAAGTTTATTATGATTTTGGCGTCGATAGAATCGAAATTTTTATATGCAAATTAAATTACCATGTTTTGACTATGTTTAAGTGGTGTAAATTTGAACAACGACAGTAGCTTTATTACTTTTTCTGATTGAAAGTTAAAGATTATTTTTTCCGTTTTAAAGTTAAAGATAAAATTTCAGTTTTTATGTGTTGAAATTCTAGCTTTCTGCCTCTGTTTTCAAAATAACATAACATTTTGCATGTGAATTTTTTAGTGAAATCAATGTAGTTTGATAGGTTGATAAATTTTATATTAGGATAATTTGGAATCACCTTAAAATCACGCTGGATGAATTACTTATGACTATTTTCCCGGGTAGCACAAGTTGTACCCAAGGCTTAGTTTTCATGCTACTTTGGCCACTTATTTCACATACAAAATAATTTGATAAAATTCTGAAATTTTTATATGTTGTTCCTTAAAGTGTTAAGTAGTCCCGAGTGGTGTACTCGAAATAGCAAAGACGATTTTCAACCCTCTGAAGCAAGTAAGTTAGTCACATGGTTGCCCTCGCGATAAATATAAGAAATAGTATCACGGTCGAAGGCAAGGAGATGTTTGATGTGGCGAAGAGTGGCCTGAATAGACCAAGGTCTTCCACCTCTGGTGATGCAGTGAATGGCCAAAGTAGAGTCTGCCTCAATCCATAAATCTGAGAGTACAATCTTCTGAACAAAAATGATACCGTCAAGAATAGCCTTGAGTTCGGCCTCCAAAATAGGGCACTCGCCATATGAAGGGAATAAGACGCGAACACACTGACATGATGAATCTCTAATAATCCCTCATCCACTCGCAAATCCATCTTTGACGCATCCATCAGTGTTGACCTTGCAAGATCCCACTGGTGGAGTATGCCAATAAACCAAAATAGGGAGAAGAATAAATAGAGTAGTAAAAGAGATACAAAAAAGATGAGCAATATCCATATCCCCTCAACAATGAATTACCCGAAATAAACGGCTTGCATGTAATAGGAAAATAGTATGGTATACTCTCCAGATGATCCGACTCGGCTCAATATATATATCCAAGTATTTCGCATCATTCCTCGTAGTCCAAACAAACCAGAGAATCAAAAGAGGAATGATCATGCGAATATGACCCTACCTGACAAACTGACCCGAGAAATGCCAAAACTAAAAGCGATACTGAAAACCCTCCATCGACTGAAGGGTTATATGAAAAATTTTAGAAAAGTGGTGCCAAACTTGGTCGGCAATACAACTGTCAATAAATAAATGCTGAATGGTCTCAATAGCCGAGCAACACTGACAACGAGATTGATAGGCATGGGCTTCCTACAGTTATGGGTCTATAGATTTTTTAGGCTTATTGTTTGGGAAGTACTACCTTCTTATTTATTGCTTTATTATTTATTTATTTGTTTGTTTGCTTTAGCTCTTCTGAATGAAGGTCAGGTTTTATACCCCCCTCCCCCTCCCCCTCCCCCTCCCCCTCCCATGTATTTTTTATAAGTTATTTATATATGGTTGTGGTATCCGAACCCCCATCATTTCCTAGTGGAGACCTAACAACCATACTGAGGATGTGATAGTGTGTTGACTAAAAAAAAAGTGTTAAAGTAGTCACTAGTCAAAAATCATAATTTTTTCGAGTACATTAGATTGGTTAAATAATTTCCGGCAACATCGAGTGTTACCGGTAAAACTATAAAGCTTTTTACATCCCTTTTATCTTGAGCGCATGTTATTTTTTCGCAGCATATAAAATCTAAAACACTCATGGGTTCAAGGGAAATTTAAATTGGAGTAATCAAGTAGTATTTTAAAAAATTTAGTAACCCTCCAGGTTAAAAAAATCAGGGGCGTTACATGTATGACTGGGTGAATGTATATATATATATATATATATATATATATATATATATATATATGCTACGGATTTATTAAATTAAATTCCTTAATTTTTATTTCACTTATAAGATAAATTAAATAATTATAAATAACACGGGGTGCCCATATGGATACCCAAATTTTAATATACCATTAGGGTCCATTAAGCTTAAACGAACAACTTAGTCGGTCTAAAGCTCAAACGAGCATTCGAATTCCAAGTTGGTGTACTCAAACGAACCACTATCTTGCGAAGTCATGCTAAAGATAAAATCTCGCATTGGTAATTAAAAAAAAAAAACTAACCAAAACATAAGGATTTTAGCTACTCCTCTTAATAAAGTTGACATTTTAAAATGAAATACCAAATCTTAATAATATCTTTGTCCCTATTTAATGATGGGAATCATCCAAATCTCTGTTAAAATGCCGCTTAGTCTTCTAGTATTTAACTTTATAAAGCTGAGTTTTATTATCCTATTTGGATAGTGCTCACAAATTTGAAGTGAAACATGTTTTCGTGAGTGTTGTATGAAAGTTAAGGAAGATTTGAACAATTTTCGCTATTGAGGACTAATGCCATTACAATGAAACTTGAGCTTCAACTTGCTTCATTTTAGAGATTGAGAATTAAGTTACTACTCAAGCTATAGATTAGGCACCAACGATGCAATTTTCCTGATCAAAATTTGTCAGTTAATTATACAGCAAGATTTGTTTCTTTTGCAATGACCCAACAAATAATTTGTCATTGATTTTTCCGCTGCAATTATTTTGTGTTATTCGTGTTGTAAATTCGTCACGATATTTTAAAATAAATTTCATTTTATACCCTGATTTTAATCAAATTTTGAAAACAAATGAGCTTCAACTATGGCCTTTTTTAAAGGCCTATAATTAATTATTAACCTTGGTACCCCTATTTTCTCTCTCTGCCGTCAACTCCAAAGACTTAGACTTGGTCTAATCAAGTCATTTTCCATTAAAGACTGAATTTGTTTTTTACAATACTCTAAAACTTATGTATTCATTTGAACAGGTCTAGTCTTAGTGGGAATATTTTTCTCGTTGAAATCCTTTTCATATGGTAATGTAACCACGTCTTTCCCTTACCCAAAAGGCAGTCGGGCGATCGCAAAAAACATTTGAAAATAATTTATTTTTATCAACTTGAACTTATTCAATATTTTGGGTTTATTTAGTAATTTTTTAATCCTATAAGTTATAAATCCTTAGAACAAATAATTGTATCAATTTATGGCCCACTATAGAGTCAAAATAGAGTAGAAAGCTTGTTGGTTGGCGTGAAGTTTATGCAAGAAACATTCAACTAAACTTGAATAACATGAGTTGATGTACTTATTTTAGGAATTTTAATTTTGTTTTCTACCGGATAAAGATGTATTTATGGCTTAATTTAATGGAAAAGTGGGTGAGTTTATAAAGATGCTTAGAGCATCTCCCACGCTACTTCTTATTTTAATTGTTTAATTGATGTGGTGATGAAGTGGAGGAGACAAAACTCACATGGCAGCATTTATTGTAGAAGGCCGTCCAATAGGCTGTCTAGTTTAAGACATCATGTTAGACGGCCTTCCACCCATTTTATCATTAAATTGTGTCTATCTCTCTCATTTATTTTCTCTTTATTTTTTCTCCTTCCACTATCTCTCCTCATTTATTTTCTCTCTCTTATATTCTTTAGAAGGTGTCTAACATTAGTTATGCTCTTAGGTCGTATTTGAAATTGATTTTGGAGTATGTTAGTCAAAACAATAGTTATTTTGGTATTTGGTAAATTTAAGAAAAACTGATTAAAAAAATATGTACCATTTGACAACAGATTTTTAGAAGTAAAAATGGTAACTTATCAAATTCTGCTTTTAACTTCTCCAACTATCTATAATTAAAATATCAATTTTGACCATAATTAATTAAATTAAATCATTTTCTACTAAATGGACTACATATGTTTTTATTTTGTAATTTTATAAATTTTGAGATTTCATTTTAAAATAACTATGGTGAATACAATATCTTAGAAAAATATGTGAAATATGTGAGAACATTACATATTGTTATAAAAGTAAAGAAAAGTTTTACAAATCATTTTTGTTTATCAAATACTAAAATGCTGATTTTGAAATATACAACAATTTTAATACAAAAATTTACTAAACATTTAACTGATATTGTCACTGCTAATTCTTTCTAAAATACTGCAAAAAAAACTAATTTTTTTAAAACCATAGCAATACAAAATTAAGATAAGCTCATCTGATCATGCTCCATCTCCATGACAAACTTTATATTCTTTTTCTATTAATATATATTATGCATTTAAAGTAGAAAATATATAAAAATCTTTGTAGGTAGAATATTTAGTTTTTGTTTGGTAAAGTTTGAAAAGTTACCAACAAGCTGTAATTAAAGTCAATAATTAATTTTAACCATAAATTTTATCAACTTTTTATAAAATTTGCTAAAACGTATTCTCAAACAACCCCTTATTGTTTTCTATGTACGTATGTTCGTACTTGTTTAAATCTCTTTTATAAATCGAGAATTACTATGCTAATAGTAGTTCAACTCCGAACAACCCCACATCACTTAATAGAAATGTAAAAGAAATTGACGTTGATAAAGGAACAATGGCGAGGAAAATATATGTCTACTTACTTTTTCTGTGTGTTCTTATGATTACATGTTACACATACACATATCTTTACAATAATATAAGAGCCTTGAATTTGTCACTGTACAATTTTCGTCCAACACGCCGTCGTTTTACAAAAACCATTTAATTTTATCACTCACTTCACTCACCTACTTTCTGCCTTTTAACTTTCTACTGTTTGGAAAGCCAATTTTATCTTCATTTTCCATATTTGTTTCCATTCCATTCCATTGGAGCTTAGAATTTAGTCGCCTGATTGTTCGTCTCTTTCTATACTTATTCCATTGGAGCTTATAATTTAGACTGTTCTCTTCAAACAAGTTCTGTAAGTGTATATTATTTGTATGACAATGACAAAATTTTTAAGCAGAACTTCATTCTTATTTATACTCTATTAATTTTTTCATAGTTTTAGGAAATTTCAAATCAAATATTTATGTGGAAGTTGTCTGAAGCTTACATTTCTCCCGAATTCTCTCATACATAATACATTCGGTGCTACGTTATATTTGTCCAAAACTTAATTCTTACCAATGTTGATGGCAAAAATCGAGTGAACAGTAACTCGACGAGTTACTGTTCATCGTCGAGTAACTCGACAAAGAAAAAAAATTCTTTGTATGACTGTTCACTCGATTTTTTTTTCTTTTTTTATGTGGGCTTTTAGTAGGGATGGCAAAAAAATCCGTCCCCGACCCGCCCCGCCATGCCCCGACCCTAATGGGGCGGGGAATCCCCGCTTCGAATGGTTTATTTTATTTTATTTTTATATTTTAAAATTTAAATTGTATGTAAAAAAATAAAAAATAATATAATTAATTAATTAATTAATTAAACGGGGCGATAAATGGGGATTTTCTTATACCCGCCCCGACCCGCACCCGCCCCGATCCCCGACGGGGCGGGTATGGGAATGGCCGCCCCGCCCCGAACCCGCCCCGTTGCCATCCCTAGCTTTTAGCCCATTTCCTTTGTCTTTTTCTAATTTTTTTCACAATTTTTTTTCTTTATTTTAGTTTTCCTTATTTTTTTTTATTTTATACCTTTTCATTCAATTTTTTTTATTAATCATTTTTATTTTATCTTATAAGCAAATTATAATTTATTTTTACTGAATTATTTATTACATATTATTCTAAAAAATGCTATTATTTTTTGCTTTTACTATTCATATATTCATCGAAATTTTCATTCAATTTTTCACTAATCTTTTCAATTTATAACAAATCAACCATAACCTTTTTTTTAGCATTAGCCATCCCAACTTTTGAATTTTGTTGCAAATCACGTCCTTTTGACAGATTTTGACGGTTTTAACCCCCTCTTTAAATAAACAAAAATAAAAAAAAGGCTAAAAAAATAAAAATAAAATAAAATTGTAAATGAAGTTCTACAACTTTTAAAAAGTACAAAATAACTTCATCTTCCTCAAAAATCCGCCCCGACCAACCCCGACCCGCCCCACCCCACCCCACCCCACCCCACCCCACCCCATCACATCACATAGAATTATATTACTTAGATAAGTGAGAGACGGCGAAATTATTGTGGTGTGTGCCAATCGCAAATTTTGTTTCCTTTAATTTTTTTTTTCTTATTTGTTTTTCTTTTACACCTTTTCATTCAATTTTTTACTAATCTTTTTTTATTTTATCTTATAATATTACAGATTATTCTAAAAAAATGCTATTATTTTTTTTCCTTAATTTTTTTCTTTTACTATTCATACATTCGTCCAGATTTTCATTCAATTTTTCACCAAATTTTTTTATTTGATGTTATAAGCAAATTGTACACAATTTTTTAATATTTGATTTTTGAGTCAATAGTAAAAAATTTAAAAAAGTTGGAGCCGAGTTTGAAGAATGAGAGTTTTGTCCAATTCAAATTCTCGAAGTGGTGCAATTCAATAAAAATATAAAAATGGTCACTTTACCAACATTCAAATGTTGTTTATGAATCTTAACTTTCTTCCCTTCTTGTGCTCATGTAAGTGAATCTTTGTTATCTAATTTGATCAAACAAACATGTAAATGCTTTGTAGATTATTTATATAAATTGTGAGAGACAACTTTGTGTATGAAAATGACAAATACCACAAATTTATCATTTGAATTAGATATTCAACATAAAATTTATCCTTACATTTTTCACGGACGTGTAACGCACGTAGCAAAAACTAGTATATATATATATATATATATATATATATATATATATATATAGCAAGATAGAGTAAACCAAATATTATATATATATATATATATATAATATTTGGTTTACTCTATCTTGCTATATATATATATATATATATATATAGAGTAAACCAAATATTAGGAATAAACTACAATTGCTTTAATTTAGGCTAGAATAAGTTCATACAATCTTCTTAAATAGAATTCATTTGCCTCCATAATTCCAGCTCACGCCAATAATTGAACCCACAAAATGGATCACTCGATTGGTAATGCTATGATTTTTGTGGATGAACAAGAGTTGATCACTCTTTAAATTAAATAAGTTGTTCTTCTCATAGTTTTTGACTGTTCTCAATTTTATAAAAAGGTTGAACCCCAACTTTGAGGGCCCCCACCACTCCTGTCCTAGGGCCTTGGTGGAAGATGTAAATCACAAGATGTACCTCAGTGGAACAGGGTTGAGAGCTTGCTTTTTAATTGCACTTGCAAAAAGCCTCTTCCATACCAAAGGTAGGAGTCGACCCCCCACCCTACAGCTGTCAGCAAAGTTGAGATTACATCACTCTTACCTTTCAATCAATTGAGTTATGCCCTGAGTACAATTGTTCTCAATTTTATAGTATCAATTTATGATGGTGTTAGAGCATATGCTCCAACGTGCACCATGTGAAAGTGGTTCACGATTTCATATTATAATTCTCAAACAATGAACTATTTAAATCCATTTGCAAGAAAACCTAAATTAGAAAATTAATTAATATTTCAGTATCTAGTTTTATACTTGAACTACATAAACGAAACTCAAAAATTTGTCCCTAGTGTACAGTATTTCTTCATTTGTTTTGCATTTATGCATTGATTATCCATATTTTACATGAATATAAATTTTTTTTTTGTCATTTCAATATGTTGACAATCTAATCCTTATGTTTCGAAACTATATTTCAATGCTTAATATTTGTTCACGATGTCAAATTATAATCTACAAACAAGTATAAAAATTCAAAAAGAAAAACGCCCAAGAAAACTAATTAATGTGTTTTCTTGTCTAGATTTATAACAATGGTAGGTGTATTCACTTGAAAAAGAAAAATACCCTTAGGATGAATTATTCATAATTAATAGCTATAAATACATTACTTAATTAAAGTAAATAATTCATCCAATTGAGTAATGATACGTAGGATGATTACCGGTAGTGAGCGACTGCAAATAGCATTATTCTTTATTAAAAGTTTGATATTTAGGCTCACTAACATTAACAAGAAACATGTCTTGATTGTATTGTAGACATTAAAAATTAATTTAAATAAATAAATGGGCTTGATCTATTAAAAACAATAGTCCACTTAAATTTATTAAAGCCCAAGTCTGTTATAATCCGTTCGTGTTAAAAAGAAGTCCACGTAAGAAGCTCATTCTACTTTTTCGAATTATATTTATTTTAAATATAATAAACTGGGTGGTTACGAGATTTCTCTATAAATAAGACATTAAGTCCAAGAGAAATCACAAGTTAAGAAATCCAGGAGAAGAAAAACCACAAGTCTAGAAGCATGTTCAGGAGGAAATCCAAAGTCTCGAAAATCTCAAGAAGATCAAAATCTTCTTCGAATGGAAGCAAGTCCAAGCCAAATCCAAGAAGATCAAAATCTTCTTCACAATTCAAATTTAAGCCAAGTCCAAGACTTGAAGATTCAAGCAAATCAAATTCTCAACAAGTCTCAAAGTCCAAAATTCAAACCATGTGGCCCCTCGTCTTCAATGTTCAGATCGTTAATTAGAAGATTTTGCAGCTACGTAGCCACAAGAAGATCATCCACTTTGTAATTTAACAAATTTTCAATTTGTAACAATTTCTGTATTTTAATATAAGAAATTTTTCGTACAAATTTCTTGGCATGCCCAGTGGGACCTTTTTGTCCTCTCATCTTCCGATTCCGTGAAATCTTCAAGTTTCAACTGCTTCATCAACTATGGTAAGCGAAAAATTAAAGAAAATTGTGACTCCGTTCAAGGAAACACTTGCTGAACTTTTCCATGCAACAAAAGCCCAGACGAATACCGAGAAGACCTAGTTAGTTTCACCACTGAGGAGTTTTCTAACAAAGGCAAGTCAAAATTTTCAAGTACAAAAAGTTTAGTTCTTGTTCTATAGAAAAATTCAAGAACTTAGCAAAAAGTTCTCATTTTGATTTTGGTTCTAGTAACAGATCCGTGTCTGGATCCACATATGTCACATTTTCCACAAAAATTAGATGATTATACCATCTCTAAAGAATCTGTCGACCCAGTGATGGTCATAGAAATGACACCTGACTTTGATGATCGAATTCAACAAATGGCATTGGCCATTGAAAAGTTGACAAAATTGCTGGAAGACAAAGACACACAGATTACCACCCTCATGCACCGACTCTAACTGCAAAGTCCATTGACGGAAGATAGACCAAAAAATGCAAGCTCTTCATGAACAAAGGATCTAGAAATCCAAGAGCACCAACAAAACCAAGATATACATGACTGGACAGTAGTTCAAAATGTGTTGCGTGATACCACTCAACTCTCAGTTGTCTCTCTGTCTGTCCAACAACTCTAGCATATGGTGACACAATCATTCTCGGTATGGTGGTTCGCCACAATATTCACTGGTTTATGCTAAACCCTATAATCGTCGAATTGAAGAAATGAGGATGCCGCTTGGTTACCATCGCCCAAAGTTCCAATGTTTTGATGGAAAGGGAAATAAAGCAACATCTTGCTCATTTCATTGAAACATGTAACAATGCTGGCACCTACAATGACAACATGACGGCATCTTGTACACTCTCTCAAGGGCACATCATTTGAATGGTATACAAACTTACAAGTTGGATAAATTGATAATTGGGATCAACATATACGAAAGTACCTAACTCGCTTCAATAGTACCATGTAGACAGTCAGCCTTCTAGAACAAAGCAGAGCAAAAAGGAGCTCGTCGTAGAATATAGCGAAAGATGGAGAAATCTTGTTCTTAATTGCAAAGAACGCATCAGCGAAGCATCTTCTTTGACATGTGTGTCCAAGGTATGCATTGGGGACTACTTTATAATCTCTAGGCAAATATAACTCACACTTTCGAAGATTTGGCCACGCGTGCCTATAATCTAGAAATCTAGATTACAAGACACAGAAGTTACTTATAGAGTGATCTACATGACAAGAAAGATCTCAAGAAGGAAATCAAGAGGGATGGTAAGTTAGGTAATCACAAAGAGGCCATGATAATTTCCACTTGTCCTGGAAAAATCACATTTCAAAAAATCAAGTTCAAATATGAGCACAAAGTCAAATCCAAAGTTCTGGCCTAACAAAGTACAAGTCCAAAGATAGGGTCTTCTGACTCTAAAGGAACTTGAAGAAAATAAGTATCCATTCTCAAACTCTGAAGTTTCTGAGATTTTAGATCAACTCTTTAAAACAAAAATAATCGAACTTCCAGCACCAAAAAGGCTGAAAGAGGCTACTCAAGTTGATTCTCCTAAATATTAGAGATTTCATCAAACCATTAGTCACCCAGTGGAAAGATGCTTCGTGCTGAAAGATCCTATTGTCCGCTTAGACATAGAAAATAAGATCAAACTTGACACTGGTGAAAACCTAACTGTCAACTGTTCGATGGTTTCGTTCGGATCATTTGAACCAGTTCTCATTTCAAAAGAAGAGTAGACATTTCCTACTTCATATGATGATGGAAAGTCTTTGTCCAAGGTGATTGAATTCAGACCTTAACTTTCAAAATGAACTATTCTGGTAGAACTCAAAGTCGACGAAGAAGTCATTATCATGTATGTCTATCCAGAGATGGTCAAACCAAATAGTGATAATCATCCAACCTTCTGTGAAATCATGACTAATGATCTAGACGTTTGGGATTCTGACTCTGAGTCTGAATATAAAATTGGTGATGGATGGTCTACTTTCATAAGTAAGAAGAAAAAATATTGGAGATCAAATGAAACAGGTAAAAAATCATCTTTTGAACCACTTGTAGGACTAACACTATGGGCATAGAGTACAACATTTCAATTCATTGAAGAAGTATCATTAGAAGAAAGTCAATGAGCATGGACTCTCATGAAAAGACACCACCAGAAAGTTTCATAGCTTCCAAGTCCTGACACCCATGACGAAAAACCAAGATCGAGAAGAAGGCTAAGAATCAGTCAAAATAAGAAAATCAAAGTTAAAGCAAAATCAACCACAAAATCAACCGAACCCTAGGATGCTATATCGCGTCCTTCTTCTAGACCAGTATCCCAAGGAGAATATTTTTCTAAGAATTATTTTTACCAAGAATGTTTCACCTCTAATCATCAATATAGATGGAGAAAGTGAGTCGAAAAATGTACCAGGAGAGGTTCGAAGAAGAAGAATATTATTTCAAAACACAGTAAAATTCCTTTTAGCATGAGCCTGTCAGATGCTCTTAGTCTCTCTCTTGATGATCGTATGGCTCGATCGCAGCATTGATTGATCCGTAAGCTTACCAAGGAAAAGTATTGGAATCAATTAAATCTGCAACTTACCATGACTATATGGCCACCACCACGTTCAACATTGATGATTTACAACTTGGATATTGCTTGCATAATAGACTACTACACGTCAGTGGTTGTATCTGAGAATGTAAGTTACATCAAATAATGATTGATTGTGTCTCTGTTGTGAACATTATGTCAATCAAAACAATGAAGAGGATTGGAATAAATGTTAGTGATCTATCGAATAGATATATCATGATTCAAGGATTCAATCAAAAGGGCCAGCGAGTTATTGGCATGATTTCTCTGAAGCTACAAACACAAGAGTTAATTTCATCATCTCTATTTCATGTCATTGATGCCAAAACATCATATGAGTTGCTCATTGGATGTATTTGGCTATATAAACTGGAGTGGTACCTTCAACTTGGCATCAACGTTTCAAGTATAGTCAAGATGAAGAAGTCAATTCTGTGGTAGCTGAGTCAAAATTATTCCTCAAAGAATAATCTTATTTTGCCGATGCCAAGTTCTACTCAGAAGGTGAAGAGTTTCATTCAGCAGGATTGTTTGCAGACAAATTTGAAATTAAAAAAGATGCAAACAATGACCAACTTATTGTAGTGCCGCCTCATCAACTCATGACAGGTAGATCAAAACTTACTTGTGGAGAATTCTACAAAGGAAAACAACCTCAAACAACTTCAATAGATGTTAAAGGTATTGGGAAAAGAATAAAAATATTTCGATAACATTCCTAAATTAGCTCTGTACCATCAACTTCTTACAGTTCTGGAGGTCATAAAAGTTTCGACATCTGTTCTGAGTATAGAAAAGCTCTATATCTCTAACTCATCCAAACAAAACATGCCACATGTCGAAGGAGTCAAAGATTCCAAACAAACTTTCAAGGGATATTTCAATTCGCATGTCAATAAGTTATTCGAAAATTTTAGATTTGGAAAAGGAGAACCTCGTAAACTAAGTGATTTTGATGTTGTTCTTTTAGGTAGAAGTGTTCTTTCAAAATCTGAAAGATCATTTATGACACAACCAAAGTATGGATTGGGACATAATCCAGGTTCACCAAGAAAGATTAAAGTCAAGAAGGTGTCTTCAAACCCAATCATGATTAAAGACCTTCAGTATTTGATCGAATTCAAAGTGAGAATGTCAAAGTTTCAATATTTAAAATGTTAAAGAGACTTCCAAAGTAGTTGATCCAAGAAGTAGAACGTCCATCTTTCAAAGGTTGAGTGGTGATTATTCTATTTCTGTTCAAGTTGACGAAAATGTGTAGGCTTCTCCAGAATCCTCTCAAAAACAATCTACATTTTCTCAACTTGTCTCATCTCAAAATAGTGTCAAATATAAAGAAGAGGCATCAATTAATCACATTGCTTTCAAAGAAGCTTCTGACTCATAGTCTAAATTTGAAAATTCAACCACGACAAATGAAAATGAACCAGCTCTACCAACATTTGAAGAAACAAGCTACTATAGATAATTTGAAACAGTTGAACTTGGAACAGAATAAGATCTGAGTCTGGTGTTTGTGAGTGCTATTCTCAGTCAAAATGACGAATTCGAATACTTCAACATGTTCCAGGAATACAAAGACGTATTTTCATGGTCCTACAAAGAAATTACATGGTTGGATCCTAAAGTTGCAGTGCATCATCATGCGGTAAAGGAAGGAGTTTGCTCGATCAAACAACTCCAAAGAAGATTCTGACCAGAATTGATTCTTCAAATTGAAGTAAAGGTTAACAAACTTATTGAAGCAGGGTTCATACGTGAAGTTAAGTACCCAACTTGAATTGCTAATATCGTTCTAGTCAGGAAAAAGAATGAACATCTAAGAGTCTGTGTTAACTTTTGAGATCTTAATCAAGCTTGTTCGAAAGATGATTTTCCACTTTCTGATAATAGATTTGATAGTGGATGCAATTACTGGGTACGAAGTTCTTTCTATCATGGATGGGTCTTTCGGGTATAATCAAATTCGAATGAATCCAAAAGATGAAGAGCTCATGGCATTCCGTATTCCTAAGGAGATATATTGTTCCAATGTTATGCCGTTTGGATTAAAAAATGTTGGAACATCTTATCAACGGGCGATGTAAAAGATCTTCGATGATATGATGCATAAGCAAGTGGAATGCTATGTGGATGACCTTATTGTCAAAACAAAGAAATAAGATGATCATCTACAAGAATTGCAGGATGTTTTCAAAAGACTTCGATGTTACCAGTTGAAAATAAATCCACTAAAGTGTGCATTTGGTGTCACTTCTGGAAAATTTATTGGCTTTATTGTTCGATATCGAGGTATTGAATTAGATCAATTAAAAATTAATGATATAATCAACATGTCAGAGTCAAGCGATTTGCATGAATTGAAAACTCTTCAAGGAGGGTTGGCATACATTCGAAGATTTATCTCCAATATTGCCAGATGTTGTCATCCATTAAATAGGCTGGTGAAGAAAGACATGTCATTTGAATGGGATGATACTTGTCGAAATGATTTCCAAAGTATTAAACAAGTTCTATATCACTCCTCGATGGGGGTTTTTTTCACCCTTTCCTCACGGTATTGCTTCACTATCAGTTACTCGAGAATATTTAAACTTGCAAGGTGGTCCTTGTTGATTCACACGAATATTTATCTCATCTACCAGTGTTCACAGCTCAAATCCCAAAAAATCCATTGACTCTCTATGTCACAGCACAAGAATATTCTTTAGGTACTATCATTGTCCAAATCAATAATGAATGAAAGGAAAATGCAATATATTACTTAAGCTAGACATTGGTAGGTGCTGAAATGAAGTATTCGCCTATTGAGAAAATATGTCTAGCATTGATTTTTGCAGCTAAGAAGTTGAAGTGTTACATGTTAGAATTAATGTTCAGAATACTGGACAGGTCATCGACCCGAAAGAGACAACATGTCAAGGGTCAAAAGGTCGAACTCATTTCAATTAAAAAATTAAAAATTAATAAAAAAAATCTCACAAAATTTCTTAAAATAAGTTATTTGTAAATAAACCAATATTTATAGACAAAAATACTCACAAAACTTGGCTTTAAATAGACTTTTCATAATGTCCAATTCCAATATTAGTAGAAATACATGTTCAAACTTCAAACTTCATTCACATTATCATCTTCAAAACTTGCTGATTGAAAAAAAACAACAACAACAATAGATCCAAAGATGTTGCTATTGGAGAAAAGTAAGATAATAACCCTTCTGCAATAGCCAGATTAATAATTCATGTACTAAGTTTAAGTTCATACAATACAACTCGTCCTTGTATAATACAGAAGCTAATGGATTGGCAAAGGCATTCAATAAGACCTTGTGCAATTTGTTAAAGAATGCTGTATCCAAATCCAAAAGGGATTGGCATGAAAGAATCGGAGAAGCTTTGTGGGCTTATCACACTACTTACCAGACTCCAACACAAGTCACTCTATATGCCCTGGTATATGGTGTAAAAGGTGTAATTCCCTTGGAGTGTTAGATTCCATCATTGCGAATTGCCATCCAAGAAGGCTTGACGATGGAGCAAAATGCCGTCTTCGACTTGTGGAGTTGGAAGCTTTGGATGAGAAGAAATTAGATTCTCAAATGCACCTGCAATGCTATCAAACCCGTATGGCAAAGTCTTTCAATAAAAAGGAACGATCGATGTCATTTCAAGTTGGAGATTTAGTACTTTCATTACGCATTCCTATCATAATTACAAAATATGCAAGGAAAAAGTTCCATCCCAAATGGGATGGTCCGTTTGTCGTTACTCTTGTGTTCACCAATAGGCATACAAGATCGTGGACAAAGATGGACTGCGTATTGAACCTATTAACGAAAAAATTCTGAAGCATTTTAACGCTTAAAGTTTGTTTTATTTTGCTATATAAAAATAAAAAATAAAATGTAATGCTCTTGGCCAGCAAGAGGATAAACTATGAACGACCCTACAAAAAAAAAATTGCTTGTAATGAACTACGTTCGACTTGATCCCTTTCTGGTACGTAGGTAGCTTAGATAAAAATAAATCCAAGTTCAGTCAAAATCTATAAAATAATTTTATTTCTATTTTAAGTTTTATGCAAAGAAAATTACACACTTGATGGGGGAGAAAGATGATGAAAGTTCATACAATTGTCTGTCCAATGAAACTTCAAGTGGAGTGATCTCTATCAATTCAAATCATTGTTGAACAGTTCTTTTTAAGATCTTTTATAAATTCTTGATGCTCATTCAAACAACATCAAGTTTGGATGTCAATCGACTCATATTAGATCCAGCAACAACTTCTCAACAAAATGAAGATGTTAAATTTGTCTGGCAGAGAGATGATCATCGACTTCTTCAATAATTTTTTTAAATTGATTTAGAAAAGTGGCCGCGTTGAACGCAAGAGTAATCACATATTCCAACAATTGTGGTACTTGCACTAAATCACCTGTCGTAGAATGATGAGGTGGAAACATGAAGAACGTGGACAAATATTCTGTGAGGATCCGAAAGATCTGGATAATGAATGATGTAAAAATGGATGATGGCTTAGATGGACGGTTTGAAGCATCGGAATTCGTATAAAGTTGATGTTCGTTAGGTTTCGACATTCACTTTTAGTCAAATATACTGGAACTAAAAGAAAATGAAATCTTTGGGAAGAAAGAAATTTGTCTTCAGGTGTCAGATCGTCAAATTCAACAATTCAATTCCAAGTCAGCATCTAAAAAATAAATATATTTGCTTTTCTAATCTGAATTGTTAGATGCAATAATTCCAGACAAGTCTAAATTCTCATTATCATTTGATTGTGGTCTTAATAAATAAGTCATTCCTGCAAATAATAATATTAATAAAAAAAAATCAAGAACCAAATCTTTCATTGACCTTTTAAATCATTTGTCTAGAGCATGAATCTTGTGGACTTCAAAATTTTCAAGTCTTCTTAAATCTCATGTCGTGACTAAAGTCTTCAGGGAATATAAAAATTATATTCAAGACTTCCAAAAGAGAAAATTTCCAAGTCTTCTTGATATCATGTCCAACACCAAAGTCTGCCAAGAATATAAAATAAAATATATTCCAGACTTAAAAAAAACTTCTGTATTTCTTTAAATCTCCTGTTGCGAACCACATGTCTCCATGTACACAAACATCGTGGACTTTGAAAATTTTAGATCTTCTGTTTTGAACATAAATCTTCTGGACTTCGAAAGTCCAATGTTTTCCAAGTCTCCATCTTAGAAGTGTGAGTTTACGAGTATATCTAATAAGATACATTCCGGACCTTGATTTTCAGGTATTCTAAACATCCATCCTAGAAGTGTGAGTGTTCCGGGGAATATTTAAAAAGATACGTTCCAAACATCTATTTCTAGATTTTCTTAGCCTCCATTGTGGAATGGTAAGTCTTCTGGGAATATGTAAACACATACGTTCCGGACCTCGATTTCCAGATTTTCTAATCGTCCATCCTGGTGAGTGTTCCAGAGAATATCTAAAAAGATGCGTTTCGGAAATCTATTTCTTGGTCTTCTTAGCCTTCATCCTGGAATGGTGAGCTTCCAAGATATATCTAAAAAGATATGTTTCGGACACCGATTTTCAAGTCTTCTAAGCCTCCATACTCGAAGGGTAAGTGTTCCGGAATATATTCTGTACCTCAATTTCAAGGACTTCAAAACCTCCATCTTGGGGGTGAGTGTTCCAAGGAATATCTAAAAAGATACATTCCAGACATCTATTTACAGGTCTTCTTAGCCTCCATCATTGAATGGTGAGTCTCTGAAAATATCTAAAAAGATATGTTCTGGACCTCGAAACAAAAAATACATATATCTTACAAATTTTATAATTTCTTAAATTTTTTAAGATTGTAAATTCTCTTGAAAGTAATTAAAAAAACCCTCTAATTGAAATAGTTTTTGCACTTAATCTTTCAAGTCTTTTAAGATTTATTGTCTAAAACGATGAGTCTACAAAATACATAAAATACCTCGGACTATGAAAGTTCCGATCCTTGATCTCCAACATAAAATGCTTTGGACTATAAAAATTATGGGCATTGGTCCTCAACCCAAAATCTCCTGGACTTTTAAAACGCCAATATCATGAAAATATTTATTTTCTACCACTAAAATCATCCAAACCTCAAAATTTTTGATCTGCTTCAAGTGTCCTATCAAACAAACAATAAAAAATGAATTTTCATAAAAAGAAAAAGTAAAATAGAAAAAAATTGAAATTTGTAAATTATTAAACATTTTCAAAATTTTAAATCAAATCAAAAGTGGTTTGAAAAAAAAAAATCAGAAACACACACTACAGAAAACACAATTAATGAAGGATTCTGGCTTCAATGGCTTCTAATCATATTTAAATAATGATAAAAGGAATCATCATCATAACAAACTTTATCTAATTCACCAAAAATAAAAAAATATAAAATTTTATAACTCCAAGTCACGTTTGTCTTCCTTCTGCATATTTCTTTATCTCTCTTTTTTTTTTTTTTTCATTTATAAAAATAAAAGCATGGACTTCAAGATGGGACTAGGCGAATAGTTCTTGATGAATATTGCTTCAGTTTCTTCTAAATGGCTTCTTGATGTACATACACACACAAATTTATATGATGATGGTTTTGACCATTAACTTCTTCAAAAATCCAAATTTAATTCAATTTATACGGTATATTTTTGTTTGCTTTGTTGATTTTTCTGTTTTTATAAGTAAAGAGTTTTACTCAACATCAAAGTATCAAGTAATCTGCTGTAATGAAATTTAAAAAAAAAAAAAAAAAAGGTTCAAGTTAAGTCCAACTCCACTAAATTTTTAAAATTGAAATTCAAGATTTATCTATTTATTTATTTTTCATAATAAATAAATAAATTTCGAGGAGGCATTTGTAGAGATTAAAATTTAATTTAAATAAATAAATAGGCTTGGTCTATTAAAAACAATAGTTCACTTAAATTTATTAAAACATAAGTCTATTGTGATCCGTTCATCTTAAAAACAAGTCCACGCAGGAAGCCCGTCCTACTTTTTCAATTTAAATATAATAAATTGGATGATTATGGATTTCTCTATAAATAAGACATTAAGTACGAGAGAAATTACAGGTTAAGAAATCCGGGAGAAAAAAAGCCACAAATCCATAAGCAAGAGAAAATCCTAAGCCAAGGAGAAAATCCTAAGCCAAGGAGAAAATCTAAAGCCCTGGAAATCTCAAGAAGAATGGAAGCAAGTCCAAGAAGATCAAAATCTTCATCACAAATCAAATTCAAGCCTAGTCCAAACCTTGAATGTTCAAGCAAATCAAATTTTCAACAAGTCTCGAAGTTTAGGATTCAAGTCACGTGGCCCCTCGTCTTCAATTTGAATCGTTAATTAGAGGATTATGTAGCTACATAATCACAAGAAGATTATTTACTTTGTAATTTATTAAATTTTTAATTTGTAATAATTTTTGTATTTTACACGAATTTCGTCGTACATGTATAATTTGGAAATTATGCTCATAATTTAAAATTTGAGCAAAAAATCTCTTAAACTTCAAGTTGCGAATAATAATACTATGGGTGGGCATGGGTTAAGTTGAGTCGGTTTTGGGCTCAACCCGAACCCAACCCAACATATTCGGTTTAACAAAAAATCAAACCAAACCAACCCGACCCAACCCAAACCGACTAAGCTTGGGTCGGTTTGGGTTTGGTTGGTCAGTTTTGGCTTGGGCCTGATTCACGCTAGGACAAATTTTTTGGGGGCCAAAATTCACGTTTGAGCAATTTTATTTATTTATTTATTTTTAGAGTCCAAATACACTTTGGAACCTTTATTGTTGAGAACTTTTTTAAAGTTTGAACCCAGTTCAAATTGGGCTAATGTCAATTACATTAAAATTAGAAATTTGAAAGACTTTAACCAAATTTAATTAATTTTTAATTTTTAAAAATATTTTTTAATTAGGAGGTTGGGTTGGGTTGGGTTTGGTCGGTTTTTATGAGGTAATCCGCAACCCAACCCAACCTAACCTAACCTAACCTAACATGACCAAAAATAGATTTTCAAAACTCAACCCAATCCAATTTAAAGTAAAAATCGACCAAAACGATCGGGTTGGGTTGAGCATGTTGATCGGTTTGGATTAGTTTTTGTCCAGCCCTAAATAATACCATACAATCATTTAGTAGATGTGTATGTTAGATATAAATACTATTTAGATGGTCAACATAGAAGATGTTGGGGCCCTATACATCACTCTAAATAATTTTCAAAAAATTGGGAATTCAGTTCCAATTTGAAGTATTGAAGGCCCACTGTTTTATATACCGCCAGAACATGATTCATTCCACTGAAAATCTTCCGATTTTTTAATAGATATTTTCATTAATTATTCATATCATATTGATCCATGATGATCTAGCCGGTAAGGCAAATCACTAAAATTTTGAGTCATTCAACATCTGGTACAATACAATTTAGTAAGTCCGTCTTTTCTCTAGGACAAGCAATTCAACAACTAAATCGTTGAATTGATTGTTGATAAGTAAATTGATTTAATAAACTAGATCAAATCAATTATACAAAATGATTTGATACTCTAGAAATAAAGTTACTTGTCTGACAATAATGACGAAATGAACTAAATTTTATAAATTTACCGTATAAATCACATGATCCTCTTATAAGATTAGGTGACATGATATTCTTCGCGAGTTACCATATCTGAATATTGAAACGTTGTACTTCTTTGGGATTATCAATACTCTAATATTACTCAACATTAATATTCTGAAATTGTAAAGTTGTGCTTCTTCAAAAGTAACAACAAATATTTTTCTAAAATATTGATATGTACAAATTAATATTTATTCAAAAGAAATCATATAATATTCTTTTAATTAAGTGATATTTCTTAGCGAGCAATAACACAATATTCTCTTAAAATAATTCTTTACTTTGTATTTATTTAGGAACAACAATATTATTTTCTTTTAGAATATATATTCATAACGCTATACTTCTTCACGAGTATTAATACAATATTTTTATAAAATACTAATGTACAAATAATTGTTCTTCTTCAGGACGAACTCAATATTTTTCTAAAATATTAACATATATAAATTTTATGAATCTACGAAATAATAACATAATATTCCTATAATATCTTATAAAATTACACTATTCGTGAGCAATTAATAATCTATTGTAATATTAATATAATGTTATGCTATTTTAAGAGCAACAATAGATTAATATTTAGAAATATTAAATCATATAAGGATTTACTCATTATGAGAAAAACATATATACATTATATTTTATACAATAATGCTTTCGGAAGCAAATAACGTGGACTATTCATATTTGTAAAGTTATGTTTTTCTAAAAACAATTATACATATTCTCCTATAATATTAATTCTTGCTAATAGACAATTCTTTAAGAGTAATACATTTTTCTTCAATAATATCGATACAAAAAATTTTATGCTTCTTTAGGAGATTCAATATTCTTTTTGAATATTAAATTTGTAATATCACATTATTTAAGGACAAGTAACATTCTTCTAATATATATATTAATATAATGTTGTGCTATTCTAGTGTTTAATATATTTTATTAAACTTAGACTTGTATAAAGTTAATCTTCAAGACTAGCATAATAATTTTAGAATATTGATTCGTATAAAATTTTGATTTCTTCATTAATAACAAGAAAAAAAATATTCATCTGAATTATTTATGTAGTTGTGTTATGTTTTTCAAGAACATCAATATAATTTTCTTAAATACTATTTATATAAAGTTTTGCTTCTACAAAAGCAATTAATTTGTTAAAACAAAAGATTTAACATATAAAAACTTCACAAATCATATAAATCTAATCTTACAAAATATAATCAAAAGAATTGTAAAAAAAAAAAAAAAGTTACTTGGAATAGAAGATATTCATTTGGATAAAAATGAGTTTTTAGATCTTATTGTATTTTTTGAATTACATTACCATTTCAAAATCTATTATTGTTCCCATAAGGATTTCTCATGAATGAACTGTTGGATTTGAAGAAAAATGAGTTTTGAGCTTGTTGTCCAAATTTCACGAAGATCGGACTGTGGACCACTGAGATATCAACGTTTGATTATAACTATGCATGCGGTCTAGATTCTGCGAATTTTCTAAATTATTGCTCTCGATTTTTCTATCTATTTTGAGTGAGATTTTTCGTATTGATAAAGTGTTATAAACTAGAGAGAATAATAAAATAATAAAGAGAAATTGTGTATTTCATTATAATAATTGACTATATAAGAAATAAATATCTAATGAAATATGTTCATCAATATTGGTTTTCATAATTTTACAAAGTTTATTCTTCTTTATCAAGAATATGTTTGGTAAAGATTTTTGTATATTATAAACAGTTCTTCTTACAAAATGTGTAGATAAAAATAAAGTTTGATCGAATAATAAGTACTTATAAGTACTAACAAACATACTCTTAATTAGATGATGAAGGAATTATTAGATCCATCCAAACAATGCCCAAGGAGCAAATTCCCACCACACGCGTCCCATCGTTGATACTACCAAACAGCAATCCTAATCAATTGTCATATCCCTATCTAACTCTATGTACCATAAAAATATCAAAATAGTCATAAGATATTTTACACGTTATTTGACTTATTTCCAGGAAATGTTGAAACAAGGATGCGTCGGTAAGACGCACAATTTAAGTGGTATGACGCACAATTTAAGTCAGTCAATTGACTCCGTCGTTCTAGTTAGACCGGAAAACATCTTAAAGTCACTCGGTCAATTCTCTTTGTAATCTTATAAAACAAAAATCTTATCTTAATCTTAAGGTCACGTTCGTTAGAGTTTTTTTTTCAAAAAAATCTATTTTTTTGCCTACAATTTTTGACTTTTCAACCATTTTTACACTAAAAAAAATTTGAAAAGTCAAAAAATAACAAAAAAAATCCATTCTTTCCAAAAAAAAAAACTCTACCGAACAAGCCATTAATCTTAATATATATAAAAGAAAGATAGTCATCAGTAAAAGTCAACACAATTTTTCGTTCAAAACGCCTCTTATATATCACAGAATAATAATATATCTATAAATAAATATTTAATTTAATTAATTAATTGCCCAATAACATGTAATTAATAATCAGATATAACGTGCAACTAGGATGATTTATTTGTTAAGTAATTGCCCAACTTCAATTAATTAGGACTATTACTTCCGTTTGTGAGGGAGACCACAACACCCGGTATTTTCATTCTATGGTGCAGGGGCGTAGGATCCGATCTCGGATTAGGACTATTACTTCCGAGACGGGGGAAGTGTTTGACTCTCAGGAGACTATTCAGCCTTCAACTGTGTCATTCTTTCAGGAGCTTTTGTCAGCTGCTCCTCAGCCTGTCGATCCTATTCGACCCGATATTATTCCTAGACTGGTGTCCGATGAGGATAATTTGCAGCTCAATCGGATACCGAATTTGGCTGAGGTTCGGGAGGCTATCTTCAGTATTGATCCTGACAGTGTAGCGGGGCCAGATGGTTTTTCTTCACAATTTTTTCAGGAATGTTGGGATATTATCTCAGATGATGTTTTTCAGGCAGTACTGGACTTCTTCGCAGGGGGACATCTTCCGAGAGGTTTTTCAGCTACTTCTATAGTATTGATCCCTAAGCGGGATAATGCATGTCGATGGTCTGAGTTTCGTCCTATCAGCTTATGTACAGTTTTTAATAAGTTGGTTACAAAGCTGCTGAATTCGCGACTGAGTAGCATACTTCCTCAGATTATTTCATCACCTCAGAGCGGATTCATCCCAGGACGACTCATTGGGGATAACATCCTTCTTGCACAGGAGCTTCTACACACACTGGATACGAAGGTTCGAGGGGGTAATGCTATCCTCAAGCTAGACATGGCTAAGGCCTATGACCGCCTGGATTGGGGTTTTTTGATCTCTGTTTTGGAGGGCTTTGGATTTGATGCTATATGGATAGATCGGATACGGAGGTGCATCTCAGAGTGTCACTTTTCAGTCCTGCTCAATGGTAGACCATGTGGTTTTTTCCCCTCATCCAGGGGACTTCGACAGGGTGATGCCATCTCTCCATCGTTATTTATTCTAGCGGCTGACTATTTTTCGCGTATCCTTACTCGGCAGTATCAGCAGATAGCTTCGATGGCTTACAGACATGGAGGGGATGCTCTTATCTCACATCTATGTTTTGCAGATGATATGATCATTTTCGTTAACGGTCAGAAGCAGTCTATTAGACGGGTCCTACATTGTATCGAGCACTATGAGCGAGCTTCGGGACAGTTAGTGAATAGAGATAAGAGCGGGATTATTTTACCCAGACGGGCTACTATTCAGCAGATACACAGGATTGAGCATCTGACAGGCTTTCGTCACCAGCAGCAGCCTGTCACCTATCTTGGAGTGCCCCTGTTCAAAGGGCACCGTAAGATATTCCTATACGATGATCTTATTCAGAAAGTACGGAGCAGGATATCTGGCTGGGCTTCGAGATTACTATCAACTGGAGGACGGATTACCCTGATTCGGTCTGTTCTTTCTTCTATTCCTCTCTACCTTCTTCAGATTTTGAAGCCTCCCAAGACTGTCTTGAAGAAGCTAGAGAGCATCTTTGCTAGATTCCTCTGGGACTCCAAAGATCATACCCATAGTCTTCATTGGAAGAGATGGAAGGACTTATGTCTCCCGACTGAGGAGGGAGGACTGGGATTTCGGCGGTTACAGGACCTTGTTGACACTTTCTCGCTAAAGCTATGGTGGCTATTCAGATCTCAGAGATCTCTTTGGGCTCAATTTTTATGGGGTAAGTACTGTCGGGGCACACATCCGACACTGGCTACTGTTCCTTATTATGCTTCACCTGTTTGGAAACGGCTGAAGCTCATAGGACCACAGGCCGAGTCCTACATTGCATGGAAGCTAGGGCGGGGTCACATATTTTTTTGGCATGATTGCTGGATGGGCGATACTACTTTGGCTGATCAGTTCCCGCAGCTACCACATTCTTCCATCCAGGTGCACGATTTCTTTGATGATATTGGATGGAATATTGACAGACTCACTCAGATTGTTCCACTCACCGTGGCTAAGCAGATAGGGAGCATCCCTATCACCCCACATGTGGATGATCAGATTGTATGGACTGATACTTCAGATGGCAGATTTGTTACCAAGTCTGCATGGCAGCTTGTTCGTACAGGGAGCACTATTCAAGCTGTATATCGTATGATATGGGGCTCGATTATTCCGACCACGGTTTCCTTTTTCTGTTGGAGATTGTGGCAGGGGCTTATACCAGTGGATGTGGTGATCCAGAGACGGATAGGGAGTCATATGGCGTTGAGGTGCCAGTGCTGTTCGGCTATAGAGACTATTAAGCACTTATTCATTGATAGTCCGACAGCAGATACTGTTTGGAGACACTTTGCAGACATCTTTCATATCACCCTCAGGCCGCTTGAGAGATTCCAGTACCGCTTCCAGACTTGGAGATTCTCGGGTCAGTTTGTCAGCAAGGGACATATACGCACGATCATTCCTCTATTGATATTATGGTTTCTATGGACCGCGAGGAATGATGCGAAGCACAGAGATATAGCTATGGAGCCGAGGAGGATCATTTGGAGAGTTTACCACACCATCTCGCTTCTACATACAGGCCGCTTATTTCGGCACATCCATTGGCGTGGAGACATGGATATCGCTTTGCTTTTTGGTGTCATTATTATCACCCCCTCCCCTCCTCCTCCCACTTTAGTTTTCTGGCGTACTCCACCAGTGGGATCCTACAAGATCAACACTGATGGATGCGTCAAGGACGGAGTTGCTAGTGGCGGAGGGATTATCAGAGATTCGTCAGGACAGTGCATTCGGGCATTCTTCTCTTTCTATGGCGACTGCACCATTCTCGAGGCGGAGCTACGAGCTATACTAGACGGGATCATTCTGGCTCAGAGGCTTGGGTTATCAGTTCTATGGGTGGAGTCAGACTCTACATTAGCGATCCACTGCATCACCAAGGGAGGAGGACCTTGGCATATTCAGGCTACTCTACGGCACATCAGGCATCTATTAGCACTGGACAGGGATACTATCACTCACATCTTCCGAGAGGGCAATCAGGTTGCTGATCTTCTTGCATCAGAGGGCTGGGATCGACGCTACTATTATGAGTACAGCTCTCATGATCTTCCACGACGACATCGTAGTCTAGTCCAGATTGACAGATTTGGACTTCCTACTGTTAGAGGCTTATAGTTTCTTTTTAGACATTTGTATGAGAGGTAGTACCTCCTTATTTATTGGTTTCTGTTTTGCATTTACTCTTTCATTCGATTGTGCTTGGAGGTCAGGCTTTATGTCCCCCTCCCTTGTACTATTTTGAGCTTTTTATATATGGTTGGGGCTCCCTTAACCCCCACGTCCTTCCCTGATGGAGGCATAAAAACCACATTGGGGCTGTGATGGTGTGTTGACTAAAAAAAAAAAAAAAAAAAAAAAAAACTTCAATTAATTAATTATCAGTATTCCAATACAGTGTAAATAGTACCACCGGTTCAGCTTCCCAATATTTTGAATTTTCTATGATATTCTGTAAAAATGAATAAAATTATGAATTGATATTTCCAATTAAAAAATACACATTTTTCAGAAGAAGATAAATTCACTTGAAAACATCTCATCCAATTGGTATAAATGAAAACGTTGGAACACATAACCTTAGTTGTTCTGTGTTTTTTCTGCACTGACAAAAAAATACGCTCCACCAACTTCTTGCAAATCAATTTTTCACGTGAATATGGCCAGACGGTATAACTTCATCGGTGAAAATAGACTCTACGAAGACTCAATAGAAGTTAAAGAGTTCAGGTTCTAAGACAATACTCTTTGAGTTGAGTTGTAGGATTCTGTGTCTTCAATACTCAAAACAGCTACTAAAAGATCATATGTATGTAAGAGAGACGTTCATGAATTCGATAATGAAACACTAGATGGAGATCCAACTAAGCAGATGTTCAGCAACAAGATAAGAAATTTTGTAAAGCAAGAGAAGGAATGATATGTGGTCTTAGAAGATTATGATGTTTCTTCAACATTAATTTGTGAATTGATTTGATGATATGATTTTAGTAGTTTGAAAAGTTTATTGAATCTTAAACTTATATTGGTTGGGGGTATATTGATTTGTTTTAATTAGCTAATTAATTAAGGTCAATTTTTTGGGTTAATGAGAGTTTTTTTTTTTTTCTGTTTTTTTTTCCACGTTAACTAAGAAACAGTTAAAATTAGTTGTAATTTACAAAATATATATAAATACACAATTTGACTATTAAATAGAGATAGGAAAACACATTTATTTGATTTAAACAAATAATAAGATTTAAACTGTTATTGTAACTGAAAAATCAATCTATCTAATAATATTTATGTCGATTATTAAAAAAACTTATCTATACATACTCGGAAATTATTTTTCAAATTATAATAAAACATTACTCAATAAGTATTCATAGTCGCTTACTACCGGTAGTCATCTTACGTGACATTACTCAATTAAATGAATTATTTACTCCAATTGAGTAATGCCACATATGATGACTACTGGTAATGAGCGACTATGAACAACATTACTCTAAGTTTTAATATTATATTACTTATATTATATATTACATAATATTAAAGTATTTATATTATATTTTATAATATTAATATTATTATTATGTTTACGCAAAGTCAGTAAAAAAATATAATTAAATCAAATGAAAGAATTTTAATATTTTATAATATTAAAAGTAATTAATAAAAAATATTATAATATAAACATTCAGTATTCTAATACAATTTTAATCAGGATGAGCTTTCCAATGTTTCTATTTTCTACTCTTAAAAAAAATGCACATCTTCTATAACAAAATAAATTTACTAGAAAATACAAAACTGGTGAGATTGTGTGTTCTACTGTCTTAATTTATACCGATTGAGGAATTTAAATAAGTTATATTTTTAAAAAATAAATGAAACATGCACAAGAACTATTGACAATAATGCAATAGTTTTTCAAAAATAGATTTATTTTCTCGACAAATTTTTTATGCATCCCATAATAGGTTTAAATATGTTGCAGTTTCCATATATATATATATATATATATATATATATATGGGTCACTAAAGTTTCATTGAAATTATTATTTACAATTAAATCATTAACTTTACACTCGAATTTTCACCTAAACAAACAAAACAATATATTTAAATAATAATTGTACTAAAATAATATAATTAAATCATAATTTTGACCACTAAAATTGTACTTATTTTGACAACTAAAATCAAAAATTTAGGGGACCAAAATTTGAAGATGTATAAAGTTGAAGGACCTAAGATGTAATTGTTGGAGGGCTTAACTGAAAGATAATTGAAAATTTGGGGACTAAAGTGTATAGATGTAAAAATTTGAAGGACCCAAGATATAATTTTTAGAGGACTTAAATGAAAGATAATTGAAAATTTGGGGACCAAAATTTGAAGATATAAAAAGTTGAAGGACCTTATATGCAATTTTTGAGGCATTTATTATAAAATTATTTTGAAGTATTTTCAGATAGGTCCTTATATTATAGAAGTATTCATTGAGGTCCAAATTTATTATAATTAGTGGGTAAAGTCCACATGTCAATAATTTTGCCACGTGTCATCCAAATGTGCGCTACATGGACATTTACAAGTGACACGTCATCAAGTTAATTGGAGAATTTCAACGAGTGACATTTGGTACAAGCTTTACTAAACTTTAGTGACTACCGCTTAAACTTTGTTACTTCAGTGACGATTTTGTAATTTCAGTGAAACTTCAGCGACCATCAGTGAAATTAACACACACACACACACACACACACACACACACACATATATATATATATATATACGGAAAACATATAATTGTATTATATTATCAAAAAATCTAATTTATTGATTAAAAATAATAAATCAATTAAATTAATAAACTATATATGATAATTTCAAAATTAAATTCATACAATTCAAGGTCCACCTCAATTTGACCACAAACATGATTTTCAAATGAATGTTCCATGAAAAACAACTGTTGTGTATTGTACGAGTGATATGCTAGTCTTCTATAAAAATCATTACATTACTCTTTGTCATGGCAGTCTACAATAGCTCTTTTTCTTTACCCAGTCCCCCCCCCCCCCCCCCCCCCCCCCCCCCCCCCCCCCTCTAATATTAGACCATCTCTTGCTGCATGTATAACTGCGTCATCCACAGATCCCTCAAATCCCATCAAATGATTCTGAATGGACACAGTATTAAGGTTATATATTTTCTACCCAATCAACTAGTTCTTGATTTTTTTTTATACACAGTGTATTAATGCAAAGCCAAAAACAGTACTACTTGCAGGATGAATTTTTAAAGGAATATGAACAAAAACTGGAGGATGTCAAGGAATTACTGAATTCAGGGGAATTTCAAAATCAAATAGAAAGTTTAATGTTGGTGGATGCCATCCAGCGACTCGGTGTTGACTATCATTTTCAGGAAGAGATTGAAACAATTCTTGGGCGACATTACATGGCAGCCACCACTTGTGTTGATGGATACTCGTACTACACTCTTCATGATCTTTCGCTTTTCTTCCGACTCTTGAGACAACAAGGTTTTCGCATCCCCGCAGGTTGAATTAAATTTTCTTATTTATTTATTTTTTTTTTGCAACTTGTTGTCACTATTTAGTAATTACATAATCAAGATAATTTCGTGACACAGACATATTCAACAACTTCAAGGGCAAAGATGGGACATTCGAAGGGAAATTGAAGCAAGATATTAGAGGAATGATGGAATTGTATGAAGCTGCACAGCTAGGTATAGAAGGAGAGGACATACTTGATGAAGCAGCAAAATTTAGTAGCCAAATTGTTGGTAACAGATTGAAGCATCCTTATCACAAGAGCATTGCAAGATTTTCTGCTAAGAAGTATATTAGAGATTTACAAGACATAAACGGATGGGAAAAAACATTGAAAGAGCTCGCAAAAATGGATTATTACGTGGCGAAGACCGCACACCAACAGGAACTGATCCAAATTTCTATGTAAGAAGACCATAACACGTGTGTGAAATTTTTCTTGACCATTTTGATGAAAAGACATTCCAATAAAATTGGAAACCTTTGTAATTTTAGGTGGTGGAAAGACCTTGGCTTGGCAGAGGAGTTAAAGCAGGCTAGGAACCAACCATTAAAATGGTATACATGGTCCATGGCCTCTCTAAGTGATCCAAGCATGTCGGAGCAAAGGCTTGAGCTAACCGAATCTATCACATTTGTGTACATAATAGATGACATTTTTGATCTTTATGGGACACCAGAAGAACTTACTGTCTTTACTCATGCTGTAAAGAGGTATAAAACATGTCATTTCCTATTCGAGTTTTAGTAGGAGAACTAGTTCAATTCAATGTACCAAACATGCATCTTGTTTAAACGTGTAGAGGCGGCGTGAGTTTTATCTAGAATATCTATTGACGATTTAAATATTTATAAATTTGGTACAGGTGGGACTATGCGGCTATTGACATGTTACCAAAATCCTGGAAGATGTGTTACAAGGCGCTTCTCGACACCACAAACGAGATAGGCTCCAAGATATACAAAAAGTACGGATATAATCCAATCAACTCACTAAAATCAACGGTAAGATTGATGGGCTTTTCTACATATATATGAACACGACACGACATACACAGATGAGATTAATGGCATACGTCGTTGTTGCAGTGGGCAAGTTTGTGCGACGCATTCCTAGTAGAAGCCAAATGGTTTGGATCTGGGAACTTGCCAATATCCAATGAATACCTGGAAAATGGGAAGGTGAGTTCAGGAGCACATGTGGTGCTTGTCCACCTGTTCTTTCTTTTGGGCATCAATGGAAAAACGAGAGATGCCTTCCAATTGGATGATATATCAGAACTCATATCCTCTGTGGCCATTATTCTTCGTCTCTGGGATGACTTTGGAAGTGCCAAGGTAAAATTTTATGCTGTAACTTGATATCCATTTTTCACCTGAAGGTTTTAGACAAGTAGATCATCTAGGATTTTCAAAATTATGATTGATACTTCCAATTGACATCCACTATTATTTTGTTTGGGATATTCAAATTAATGAAAGGATGAGCAGCAATATGGAAATGATGGTTCTTACATTGAGTGCTACATGAAAGAGAATCCAGGCTCAACAATTGAGATTGCGCGAGAGCATGCTATTGATATGATATCGAGTGAATGGAAGCGTCTTAACAAGGAGTGCTTTCGATTAAATCAAAATTTGTCAATGTCATCTTTCACAAAAGCTTCTCTGAATCTTGCAAGAATGGTTCCTCTAATGTACAGTTATGATGACAATCAACGGCTCCCAGTCCTTGAAGAGTACATCAAATCCACACTCTTTGATGACACTTTTTTGGAGCATCATCCAATATTAGATAAAAAACAGGGCGCATGATCAAGAATGCCACAATCCTTGTGTCCCTTTGTCTTGCCTTTTCTATACATTAAGAAATTATTGTTTATGGAAAATGTATGTTGCAAGAATGACTTGCTGTAATGATATCAATATGTTTGAAAAATAAATAAAATCACAAGGATCTGTTATGTATAGAGTTTACGTGATTGAAAATTGCCTAATGATAGTAGGTTCCTTTACCATACAACAATTATTGAATTATTTTCCTTATTTTCAAATGGTAATTATCTGTTACAACTTCTCATCTTATTTGGAAGGTTGATCTAATTTTTGTATGTCATCAATTATTGAATACATAGTTGATGGATAAGTAAATTAAGACAAAATATTTCGAGAGCCTATTAAATTCATGCGTAATTTTATTTATGAATTAGCATCTACAAGTATATAAAGGAGCATAAAGTATGACAATCAATCTAATACACCCAACACAATATTCACTTTATATTATACACACATAACTCTTTTATGTGTATTATATTTGTATGTTCGGCTAACCTAGCATCAGAGGCCTCCGCTAGACAACTCCAGTGCAGCTTTAGACGTGTATTCTTTTGCAGGTCAATCTTAAGAACAACAATATTCGAAGATTCTCTCACATTTTGACTATTGGCAATTTTTAACGTCAACGGATATATTCACATAAAGTAAGATTGTCTATGAGCTAAGTTTACCGTTCTCAATGATCCATACATGTCGTTGCAAGAAGAAAATTGCACCATTGATTCATATTCTATTTCCCGAAAGCAATATGATCTCTAACTTTTAAAAATTAGTAATTTGATTTAAACACTAACATTATAGTTACATAATTATTTTTTTACAATAGGGACGGAGTAAGAATAATCTAGTGAAATCGAGATTTAGTTTTAAAAAAATCCCCATAAATTATCATAAATCGGGGGTTTTTTTTTAAACCTTATTAGTATTATTATTTTGATTATTTATATTGATGTGAAATACAAACTATTTATAGATATGGTGTTGCAGAGTTCATGTCCTCTTGATCAAAACATTGAACTGAAAAGACATTTCATACTGTTTTTAGTGTCAATTTATCGGGTCTTTTGTTTCTTTTTATTTTTTTTTTTGATCGTGGGTCTTTTGTTTCTTTCCATTATGAATTGGAGTCTTTTGTTTCTTTCCAATATGAATTGGAGTCTTTTGAATTTTCTCTCCCTAGAAATTTAGTGGGGCAACTGCCTCCTCTTATTATAATATATCTATTAACGATAAAATCTCACATTATTGGCGTGCATGGTGATAGTGGTAGACGAAGAACTGTACGCAATTGAAGGGTCCCATTGCAGAAAGGCAATAGAAAATTGAGATCAACAATGCCACAGATTTTATCGAGCTGTCCATTTTCAGTAGTACAAAAAACAATTTCTTTCAACAATTGTTGAATTTTCAGAAAGTTGGAAGCTCTACGTAACACTTCGATCAACACAAGACGTTGACCGGTACCGACCTTTCTATTCGAGCTCAGTTGTCCAATTTGAAAATAAGTTGTGATACCCGAAGATTTTTCACATGCGTGATATCGGACGGTTACAATAGAAAGATATTCTCGCCCACTCACTCCACCTTTTTGGGGATGGAGGCACGTGTCCCCCTGGTAAGTTGGGATGTCTGCTACGTAGACATAGAGAAATTGCCTATAAATAGCAGCCCATCCTGTTGACCAATGGTTAACTTTAAACCTTAATGTTTTGATTATTACAAACAAATTGGTTATGTTTTCTAACATTTTATTTTCAAGCAAAATTCAAAGCGCTACAAATCGAACTCTCATGCAATGTCAAGTTCAAAATCAAAATCAATACAAGAGTTTAAGCATCTCAAGATCCGCCGAATTTCAAGATTCGAAGATCAAGATTGAAGAATAGATTTTTAGATAAAACTGTAAAGGTATTAACTCTTTAATCCTTAGCAATTAAATGAACGAAAGCTCAAATATAATTTTTATCACTTGCATGAAAATTAGTTTTATCAAAACCAAAAATCAGATTTTCAAAACTGTGGAAACGGATCATCCGTTTGGAAAACCGGATGAACCGGTCGACCGTTTACTTTTAACCGGTCGACCGTCTGAGCGTATCTGTTCAAAAAGTGTCCGTTCTGACTTTTTGCAGTTCAACGGCTAGTTCTGACCAATCTGACTGGTCGACCGTTTGGTCATCCGTTTCAACAGAAAGTGACGAAAATTCATCTCTATAAATACCACTTCATTCATTATCATTCAACAACACTTATAAGAGCATTTATAGAGAGAATCATATTGAAAAACTTCATCCAAAGCTTCATTGTATTTATATCTTCAATATCTCATATTGAAAAACTTTGTTTGATTAAATCAAACCTTTGATTCATCTTTCTCAACAAAGTTTTCTTCTAACACTTGAGCTTTCCTTATTCATTGCTATTCATTAAAGTGTTAGTCTCTCTTAGAACTAAACTTGTATCTATCATTCATCTAGAGAGAAATACTCAAATCAATTTCTTCATATATTTGGGTCATATTGAGGTCCCGTGAAAAGCTCAATATTGTATAAAGATCGGTGCTCCTTGTTTGTAAGTCACCGGATACATTGTAAGGGTTTGGATTGCACCATAAGTCAATCAAAATAGTGGAAAGGCCGTGCTCGTGTTGGAGAGCTTGGTAACGGGGGACGTAGATCATTGGTTGGATCGAACCTCCATAAAAATCGTTTGCACTCTCTCTTCTCTTTTATTTACTTATATTGTGCTTATATTTGAGTGAATCAATTTTTATTTCTTAAATTTCATTTTTAAGAATATTTTTCGAAAAAGTTTGAGAAAACCAATTCACCCCCCCTCTTGGTTAGTTATTCTTGGGCTATCAATTGGTATCAGAGCAAGGTGCTCATTTTTTTTTGATTTCACAATCTTGAGTAATGGCTAACCAAAATTTTCAAAACCTTGAGGGTCATTCTACAAATCGTCCTCCCTTCTTTAATGGCTCCCACTACAATTATTGGAAAACTAGAATGATGATCTATATTCAATCAATTGATTATAACATTTGGGAAGTCATTGAGTTTGGTCCATATGTGCCTACAAAAATTATCAAAATTGATGATAAACCGGACCAAACTACTTTTAAGCCTAGAGAGGAATATGATGAAGAGGATAAAAGAAAGTTGTCTTTGAATGCTAGAGCCAAAAATTTACTCTATTGTGCTTTAGACAAAAATGAGTTTAATCGTATTAGCACATGTGATTCCGCATATGATATTTGGCATGCATTAGAGATAACTCACCTAGGTACCAACAAGGTTAAAGAAACCAAAATAAATCTTTTGACAAAAGATTTTGAAAATTTCTTTATGAAACAAGATGAACCTATTGTTGATATGATTACTCGTTTCACCGATATTATTAATGGCCTTAAGGGCTTTGATCGAAAGTTTACTAACGGTGAACTTGTGAGCAAAATGCTTAGGTCTTTATCGGAAGATTGGAACTCCTTGATGATGTTGATAGAGAATACAAAAGATATCAACACTTATCCATTGGAAGAGCTATATGGAACATTGATGACGTATGAGCTCAACAATGCCGAAACAAAGGAGAAAACGAGGAGAAGCAAAGAAGAGATGAAGGAGCTTCCCAAGAAGCAAATTGCTTTGAAATCAACAAATGATGAAGGATCCTCCAATACAAACATGAGTGATGAAGAACTTGATGACTTAGTTCTTCTTGTCAAGAAATGGAGAGGATTTCGAAACAATAGGCGATTTCAAAAGAAAGAAGACAAAAGTGAAGAAAAGAATAAAAAGATCATATGTTACGATTGTGACAAACCCGGTCACAAGAGGACCGAATGCCCAAACAAGAAGAAGTTCATCAAAAAGAAAGCACTTCAAGCTACATGGGATGATAGTGATGAAGATGATCAAGAAGAAGATGAAATTCAAGAAGAAATCGCTAATATGTGCTTCATGGCTATTGAGGATGAGGTAAGTACAAATAACAATAACTCTTACATTGACTTATCTTCTTCTTATGATGAAATTCTTGAAGAGTTTGAGAAACTTATGTCAAAATACTCTATTCTCAACAATAAACACTCTTTGTTGAAAAATGTAGTCAAGAAGTTTTATATTGCTCAAAAGGACTTTGAAAAAGAGAAAGATGATCATAAGTCCTTAATTAAAGAAAATGTTTTATTGAAAGAAAAAGTGGTTGATTTAACAAGCATTGTTCACAAATTTACCCAAGGAAAGAAAAATTTTGAATTAATGCTTGGTGAGCAAAAATGTGTGTTTAACAAATGAGGGATTGGATATAAACCTCTCTTGAAACAAAAATCTCTTGAAACCATTTTTGTAAAATCATCCAAGTTTTCTCAACAAAACATCACATGTAGTTTTTGCAAGAAAGATGGTCATGTTGCTTATAATTGCTTAACTAAAAAGAAATTATTCTTTGAAAGGAAACACAAGTGGATAAAAGAATCCACAAGCTCTAACTATCAAGGACCCAAACTTATGTGGGTACCAAAAATCAAAAATTAAAATTATTTTTGTAGGTACCACAAAAAGTCAAGAGCACTTGGTTCTTGGATAGTGGGTGTTCGAAACATATGACGGGAGATTGATCCTTGCTATCAAATTTCAAAAGAAAAGATGGAGGTCATGTGACGTTTGGAGACAATGCCAAAGGAAAAATCATAGGCATTGGAAATATTGGTAATCGTTCTTCTCCATCTATTGAAAATGTTTTATTAGTTGATAACCTCAAACATAACTTGCTTAGCATAAGTCAATTATGTGATAAAGGTTATCTCATTAAATTTGATTCTTCCAATTGCCTCATTGAGGATGCTATATCTAAAGAGGTATTGTTCATGGGGAGCCGAAGTAAAGATGTTTACATTATATCTATTGAATTTGAACTTGAAAAGGAAATAAAGTGTCTTTCAAGTATAAAGGATGATTCTTGGTTATGGCATAGGAGATTAGGTCATGTTAGCATGGACTTACTTTCAAAAATCTCCAAAAACAACTTTGTAAAAGGGTTGCCAAATATAAAGTTTGAAAAAGATAAAATTTGTGATGCTTGTCAATTTGGAAAACAAGTAAAGAGTTCTTTCAAACTTAAACAACACTCTTCTACTTCAAGACCTTTACAACTTCTCCATATGGACTTATTTGGACCTTCTAGAACCGCTAGTTTAAGTGGAAAACATTATGCATTTGTTATTGTTGATGATTTTTCAAGATATACTTGGGTCATTTTCTTGAATTTAAAAGATGAAGCTTTAAATGCATTTAAACATTTTTGCAAAAGAGTCCAAAATGAAAAAGGATACACCATTACCACAATTAGGAGTGATCATGGTGGAGAATTTGAAAATATAGCCTTTGATGATTTTTGCAAATCCAATGGATATGAACATAATTTCTCGGCTCCTAGAACTCCTCAACAAAATGGTGTAGTAGAAAGAAGAATCGAACATTGCAAGAAATGGCTCGGACCATGTTAAATGAAAACAATTTACCAAAGTACTTTTGGGCCGAAGCCGTAAACACTTCATGTTATATCTTAAATCGAGTTTTGGTAAATCGAAAGAAAACCAAAACTCCATATGAGCTTTGGAAAAATAGAATTCCCAATATTGGATATTTTAAAGTTTTTGGTTGCAAGTGCTTTATTTTAAACACAAAAGAAAACTTGGGAAAATTTGATCCAAAATCCGATATAGGAATCTTTCTTGGATATTCATCTACTAGCAAAGCTTTTAGAGTTTTCAATAAAAGAACTTTAGTAGTTGAAGAATCCATGCATGTTGTTTTTGATGAAACTAACTCACTTGGGCAAGAAAAAATCATTGATGATGAAGATTTGGAAATCCCATTTGAGCAACTAAGTGTTCAAAATCAAGACAAAGGGAATCCAAATAACATTGAAATTCAACATGAGGAGGAAACAACTATGCAACAAAATGAAGAAGAACCTCATGAAGATCCCAACACTTCATCATTACCAAAAGAATGGAGGTTTGTCTCCTCTCATCCAAAAGATCTCATCATTGGTGATCCATCAAAAGGGGTAAGTACAAGAAATACTTTTAGAAATTTTCATAACAATTGTGCATTTCTTTCACAAATTGAGCCAAAGAATTTTAAAGAAGCCGAGTTTGATGAATTTTGGATTCTAGCTATGCAAGAAGAACTAAATCAATTTGAAAGAAATCATGTTTGGGATTTAGTTGCTAGACCAAATTCACAAACCGTAATTGGCACAAAATGAGTTTTTCGAAACAAACGAGATGAAAATGGTATAATTGTGCGTAACAAAGCTAGATTAGTGGCTCAAGGTTACAATCAAGAAGAAGGTATCGATTTCGAAGAAACTTTTGCCCTGGTTGCTAGATTAGAGTCAATTCGTATGCTTCTTGCTTTTGCATGTCATAAGAATTTACTCTCTTTCAAATGGATGTCAAAAGTGCGTTTTTGAATGGAATCATTCAAGAAGAAGTCTTTGTCGAGCAACCACCCGGTTTTAAAAATTATAAATATCCGGACAAAGTTTTCAAACTTAGAAAAGCCCTTTATGGTTTAAAACAAGCTCCTAGAGCATGGTATGAGAGGTTAAGTAAATTTCTCTTATCAAATGATTTTTTAATGGGTAAAGCGGATACAACATTATTTATAAAAACCAAAAAGAATGATATGATAGTTGTTCAAATTTATGTTGATGATATTATTTTTGGTGCTAATAACATTTCCCTATGTGAAGAATTTTCTAAGTGCATGAGTAGGGAATTTGAAATGAGTATGATGGGTGAACTCAAGTTCTTTCTTGGTCTCCAAATCAAACAAACCAATGATGGAATATTCATTAGTCAAACTAAGTATATCTTGGATATGCTCAAAAAGTTTGAAATGGAAGAGTTGAAGCCAATGAACACTCCAATGAGCTCATCAATCAAACTAGATAAAGACGAGCAAGGTACTTCCGTTGATGTAACAAAATATCGAGGTATGATCGGATCCCTTCTTTATTTAACCGCTAGTAGACCCGATATTATGTTTAGTGTATGCTTATGTGCTAGATATCAATCTAATCCTAAGAATTCCCATCTTAGTGCCGTAAAACGCATTTTCCATTATCTTAGTGGAACTAGATCTTTAGGTCTTTGGTATCCCAAAGAAACTCATTTTGATTTACTTAGCTTTTCGGATGCCGATTGGGCCGGTTGCACAATTGATCGTAAAAGTACTAGTGGAACGTGCCATTTTCTAGGCTTTGCTTTAGTTTCATGGTTTAGTAAGAAACAAAATTCCGTTGCCTTGTCAACCGCCGAAGCCGAATATATCTCCGCCGCTAGTTGTTGTGCTCAAATCCTATGGATGAAGCAAACTCTAAATGATTATCACATTTCATTTGAAAAAGTTCCTATTATGTGTGATAATACAAGTGCGATCAACTTATCTAAAAATCCCGTTTTGCATTCTCGTACCAAACACATCGAGATTAGACATCACTTTTTACGAGACCATGCACAAAAGGGAGATATATCTTTGGAGTTTGTAAACACCGAAAAACAATTGGCCGATATTCTCACAAAACCATTAGCTCTTGAACGATTTTCATACATTCGATGAAATTTAGGTATAATTGATGAATGTGAAATATGTGGCTAAATCTTTATGTTTCCTATGATTGATTGCTTTATATGTGACAAACATGTTCTAAAATTATCTGTCAAAAGACAAAATTATTGATTATGGTGATTTTTTTTTAAACCGGTCGACCGTTTCTTAAACCGGACGACCGTTTTATATAAAACGGATGATCCGTTTGATCATCCGTATGAGCAGAAACTTTGGCCAAAATTAAAAAGGTTAACCGGTTGACCGCCTCAATAAACCGGACGTCCGCATGATATTAACCGGACGACCGTACATCATCCGCCTACTCATCCGGTTGAACAGAAAGTTTAAACATCATTTTTTTTTGTCAAACCGGTCGACCGTATGAGGTTTCCGGTCGTCCGTATAAGCGAAAATCAGGGTTTTTAGGTTAGAAATTTTTCAAATTTCTTCATTCCAACTTCCCGCGAACCACGGTCTTCTCTCCAAATCTTCCTCAAATCTTCCAATCTTCCCAAAATCTTTCCAAATTACTTTCAAAATCTCAAAACCCATATCATTTCACGCCTAAATCTTCAAAATCCCCAATTTTTGTCCACCAAATCGCGATAAATCCCCCGAACGGACGATCTTCAACTCTAGGCTCCAAATCCGGTTCCTCAACCATGCCTCGAAAGAAAATGGCAGCCAAACGACCTAGGAGAGAAAGGCTACCATCTCCATCCTCCTCCTCCTCCGACGACAATCATCTATCCAAGCGCATCGAAGGAAGTCCGGTTCTCATTGGTAAGAACGTCGATCTTGCCTCTTTTACATACGAAGCACCATCTTTTAACATTGAAAATCTTTTCACGGGTATGGGGTGGGTTCCTCTTCTCACTCTCAATTTACCCCCCCATTATCAAAGAATTTTACAAAAATATGACTTATTCCCCGGGGTCGGGTATTTCATCCTTCGTTAGGGACAAACGAATTAAGATCACTCAAGATCTTATTCGAACCATTCTCCATCTTGAAAATGGTGGTATGCGTCTTTATACCACCAAGACAATTCCTCACACCGACGAGTATAATCCCGTCGAAGCTTGTTGTAATGTCACCGGCAAGCATTTTGAGGCTGTCGTTCGTCTTAGTTCCAATCAACTTACTCTTCCTTGTCGTGTCCTCCATAACATCATTGCCCACATAATTGTCCCTCGAAAGGGTCATTTGGATGAGGTCAATCATTTCGATGCTTTTGTACTCGACTCAATCCTCCGAGGGCGTAAGCTCGATTTCTCCTATATCATGATCCAACACATGAACTACGCCCTTAGCGGCAAGAGTTCTAAGGCCCTTCCCTACGGCATGATTCTTACCAAAATCTTTCAACATTTCGATATCTCCTTCCGTGATACAATGATCCTCGTTCCAAAAGCCACCGACACCATCAATATTCTAACACTCAAAAGAATGAAAATTGTAAAGGAGAACGGTCAATGGGTGGCAAAGTCGAAGGGCTTCGATGAGGAGTCGGGACCCTCCACTTTACCTTTAGAGGGGGAAGATATTGACGAGGATGCTCCTCCGTCCCCTCCGCGGCAGAGATCACAAAGGCCGTCGTCCTCCACTTCCGGCCATAACGAGGATCAATTCACTTTACTGCATGGACGGATCGACTCTCTTACTTCTTCTGTCGAGGGCCTGCACCATACCATGGGGACTCTCCAGCACTCAGTGGCCGACATGACGACACTGCTTCGCGATCTTCACTCCCGTCTCGATGCCGTGCTTCCTCCACAGCCGCCCCCGGCGCCTTAGTCTATTTAGTTCTTTTGTCTTTGTAAGCTATGTTTTGGAAACGAAGTATATGTTCTAGATTTCATTTATAAAACTATGCTTGTCTTTAAATTTTACGTTTTTCAATGAATGACATATGTTGTTTCGTTTAGGTTTAAACCTTAATATTTTATCAATCAATGTTTTTGCCTTTTTGTTTATGCCAAAAGGGGGAAAATAAATATGTGATGTGATGAAATATATATGATGTGATGAACTTGGCATGAAATATGTAATGTGATGGATTTGGCATGAACTATGTGATGAAAAATATGTGATCAAATAGAATCGATATCATGTAATGAGATAAAATTGGAAAATCAAATGAAAATGATATAATGTGATACAAATTCATCAAATTCATCAAATCATGTTTACTTGAAAAAGAAAGGGGGAATATATATGCTTTATTGTATATTTTTATCATATATTCTCACATTGTTTGTCATAATCAAAAAGGGGGAAATTGTTGACCTATGGTTAACTTTAAACCTTAATGTTTTGATTATTACAAACAAATTGGTTATGTTTTCTAACATTTTATTTTCAAGCAAAATTCAAAGCGCTACAAATCGAACTCTCATGCAATGTCAAGTTCAAAATCAAAATCAATACAAGAGTTCAAGCATCTCAAGATCCCCCGAATTTCAAGATTCGAAGATCAAGATTGAAGAATAGATTTTTAGATAAAATTGTAAATGTATTAACTCTTTAATCCTTAGCAATTAAATGAACGAAAGCTCAAATATAATTTTTATCACTTGCATGAAAATTAGTTTTATCAAAACCAAAAATCAGATTTTCAAAACTGTGGAAACGGATCATCCGTTTGGAAAACCGGATGAACCGGTCGACCGTTTACTTTTAACCAGTCGACCGTCTGAGCGTATCTGTTCAAAAAATGTCCGTTCTGACTTTTTGCAGTTCAACGGCTAGTTCTGACCAATCTGACCGGTCGACCGTTTGGTCATCCGTATGGTCATCCGTTTCAACAGAAAGTGACGAAAATTCATCTCTATAAATACCACTTCATTTATTATCATTCAACAACACTTATAAGAGCATTTATAGAGAGAATCATATTGAAAAACTTCATCCAAAGCTTCATTGTATTTATATCTTCAATATCTCATATTGAAAAACTTTGTTTGATTAAATCAAACCTTTGATTCATCTTTCTCAACAAAGTTTTCTTCTAACACTTGAGCTTTCCTTATTCATTGCTATTCATTAAAGTGTTAGTCTCTCTTAGAACTAAACTTGTATCTATCATTCATCTAGAGAGAAATACTCAAATCAATTTCTTCATATATTTGGGTCATATTGAGGCCCCGTGAAAAGCTTAATATTGTATAAGGATCGGTGCTCCTTGTTTGTAAGTCACCGGATACATTGTAAGGGTTTGGATTGCACCATAAGTCAATCAAAATAGTGGAAAGGCAGTGCTCGTGTTGGAGAGCTTGGTAACGGGGGACGTAGATCATTGGTTGGATCGAACCTCCATAAAAATCGTTTGCACTCTCTCTTCTCTTTTATTTACTTATATTGTGCTTATATTTGAGTGAATCAATTTTTATTTCTTAAATTTCATTTTTAAGAATATTTTTCGAAAAAGTTTGAGAAAACCAATTCACCCCCCCTCTTGGTTAGTTATTCTTGGGCTATCACATCCTGTTTCAGGTATTCACTCATAAAATCTTTTGATTAAATACACTCTACGTCATTCTCCACTATATTCTTCTCCTACTGACTCTTACACTGGAGTGGGGAACTGAGGAGAAAAGCCCCGCCAATTATTTTTCAGGTTACAAGCCGCGTGCGCCTCCATCATTTGAAAAAGAGATTGTGACCGATAACATCATTAGTGCCGTCTGTGGAAAATCCTTCCGTGTTTTTTGCAACAAAAATCTATGGCAAGACCAAGAACGAGGAGCGCACGCTCAGTGGGGGAAGCTCCATAAAAAAGGACCGTGGTAGAGTCAGAATCTAAAACTCATGGCGTGGGACTGCCACCACCTACGTATGCAACCTTGGATCAATTTGAGACCTTGCAAACTCGGATGACAGCTATGATGACTTTGCTTCAGAATCAAATCCACACGAGTGCCAACCATGTCACCTTGCCTCCAGTAGACCCTGCAGAGCATACTCTTGTACAACCCTCACAGGGAGACCCAGCAGCACCTATGGTCGTTCAAGGAGCTCCTCATCTTCCTGTGCAGGACCTGTCGATCGACCTCCACCCCCACCACATTTTCCAGCTTTAGACTTGGAACGAAAACTGGATGAAATGTTGACCCAAAAAATAGAAAGTGCCCTGACAAAGAAGAAGGATAAGGGCAAACAAATGGTATTGGAGGAAGATCCATTTGCTCCTGAAATCATGGTTGTACCTCTACCAAAGGGATTCAAGCAACCAATGATTGAATCCTATGATGGGGTCACTGACCCTCTTGATCACCTCTGGACATTCATTGACATGGTGAGTTTGTATGCTGTACCAAATACAGTAATGTGTCGGTCTTTCTCTCCAACACTACGTAGAGATGCCAGGGACTGTGTGGCCCCCTTGATCCGTCAGAACTTTTAATCAGTTCTCTCAAAGCTTCGTGGCATATTTCCTAAGCAGTAAGAGGAAAAGAAAAACTGCCATAGGCTTGATGCAGGTCATTCAAGAGAAAGATGAAACTCTACAAGATTATCTTGCTCGTTTCATCAGGGCCACATTGGAGATCAAGGACCTTCAGATGTCAGCTGTTGTGACCGCCATAATGAATGGGACTCGGAACCGATCCTTTAAAATGTCTCTCTCAAAAAATCCCCCGGAGTCGATTTAGGAGTTATTGAGGAAGTGAGAAAAATATATAAATGCTAAGGAAGCAGAAAGAGTGACTAAGAGTCTGCATGACGAAAGAGATTCAAAGACCAACAAGCGAAAGTCTCATGAAAACCAGCGTATGAGAGATGATAAAGTAAAACAGAAGGTTGGGCCTCGCAACCAACCCCAATCTAATAAATGGCCCATCTGACCACAGAATGAAGATACTAAGGTTTTCACTCCTTTAAATACCTCTTGAGCCCATGTGTTAATGGAAATTTGTGACATGAGAGAACTTGAGTGGCCTTAGAAGATAGCAGCACCACCAAGAAAGATGGACAAAAGAAAGTACTGCTACTTTCATAGAGACCATGGGCATGATACCGAAAGTTGCTTTCAGCTCAAGGAGGAGCTCGAACAGTTTTTGATAAGTGACTTCCTAGCTAAGTATGTGAAACATGACCGTAGAAAAGAAATACCAGTGGAGTCGCCAAGGAACCTACCTCCTCAGGCGGGAGTCATAAATGTCATCTCAAGTGGGACAGCCGTGGGATGAGACTCGAATTCAGCCAGAAAAAGCTATGCTCGCTCGAAAGGGGTAGGTTCAAACCAAAAGAAAACCAGATTCAGTCAATACATAACATTGGCGAGAAAGATCTCATAGGGATAATATACATCCATGATGACGCCCTAATGATCACTGGTGATATCGTCAATTTTTATGTGAAAAGAGTATTAATAGACAATGTTAGCGCAGCAGATGTCCTGACTTGGGATGCCTTGCTAGGCTTGAACGAACCACTTGAAAAGTTACGACCAGTTAATAATCATTTACAGGGCTTTGGAGGAGCCACAGTAACTCCCGAAGGAACCATAAAGCTACCAGTCACCTTGGAAACCTACCCAGCCAGCATTACGATCATGATGAATTTCTTGGTGGTAAAAACTCCCATGGCTTACAACGCCATATACAGCAAACCTCTCATAAATGCCGCTAATGCAGTAGTATCAACCTATCATCAGTCTATGAAGTTACCAACAAGTCGAGGTGTCGGATGTGTAAGGGGAGATCAATATGTATCCAGAAGGTGCTACGTAGACATCATACAAATCCGTAAGGTTGAGCCCGTAATGATGTTCGACATCGAACCCTTAAATGGAAGAATTGAACCACTTAACACAACAGAAAAATTGAGGTAGCAGATGGGAAAATGTTAGTTATCGGTGGAGGGTTACAATATGAAGAGAATAAATAGATAGCATGCCTATGAGATAATTTGGACGTATTTGCACGAACTCCAAACGACATCCTAGGGATCAGCCCTACCATATCACAACATTGCTTGGGAGTCTTACCAGGATCAAAACCCATAAAACAAAAAAAGAAGAATTTTGTCCTAGAAAGGCAGAATGCGAAAAAGCATGAGGTACAGAAATTGCTCGAGACAGGTTTCATTCAGGAAGTACAGTACATAGAATGGCTAGCTAATGTCGTTTTGGTGAAAAATTCCAATGATAAATGGCGTATGTGTGTGGATTACACCGGTTTGAATAAGGCCTGCCCGAAAGACTCCTACCCACTGCCAAGGATAGATCATTTTTTAGATGCTTTTTCTGGATATCATCAGATTTCCATGGTCGAATCAGACCAAGAAAAAACTTCCTTCATCACTGACTTTAGGACATATTGTTATACAGCCATGCCTTTTGGCTTAAAAAATGCAGAGGCAACGTATCAAAGGATGGTGAACAAGGTATTCAGAGGACTCATTGGGAATTTAATTGAGGCCTATGTTGATGAAATGGTAGTCAAAAGTGCTCAGTCAAAGGATCACGTGACCAATCTACAAAAAGTGTTTAATGTTTCACGACAGAACAAGCTGAAGCTTAATCCCAAAAAATGTTTGTTTGCGGCGGCAAGGGATAAATTCCTGGGATTCATGATCACTCAGAGAGGAATTGAAGCCAACCCGAACAAGATCAAAACAATCTTTGAAATGAAGAGTCTCATTAGTAGAAAAAGGGGTCCAAAGGCTAACAGGATGAATAACATTCCTCAACCGATTTATGGGTAGGGCAGCAGACAAATGTCACCATTTTTTTCAAAGTAGCATGGGGCTCGACCAACTTCCAATGAACCAAAGAATACAATAAGTCACATGAAACACTTAAGCAGTCGTTGCAGCAACCCCTAGTTTTGACTCGTCCCCGGCAATGAGACATACTGGGTTTGTACCTGGCAATCTCAGAACGTGCTGTCAGTGCTGCTAGTAAAAGACTTTGTAAAATTCCAGAAGCCGATATACTATGTCAGCCAAATCCTGAGGGGAGCAAAGTGTTGACCTATGGTTAACTTTAAACCTTAATGTTTTGATTATAACAAACAAATTGGTTATGTTTACTAAAAATCTATTTTCAAGCAAAATTCAAAGCGCTACAAATCGAACTCTCATGCAATGTTAAGATTAAAGTCAAAATCAATACAAGAATTCAAGTATCTCAAGATCCGAAATTCAAGATTCGAAGATCAAGATTGAAGAATAGATTTCTAGATAAAATTGTAAAAGTATTAACTCTTTAATCCTTAGCAATTAAATGAACGAAAGCTCAAAAATATTTTTTTATCACTTGCATAAAAATAGTTTGATCAAAGCCAAAAATCAAATTTTCAAAACTGTGGAAACGGACAATTCGTTTGGTAAACCGGTTGATCCGGTCGACCGTTTGACTTGAACCGGTCGACCATTTGAACGTCTTTTTTCAAAAAGTGTCCGTTCTGATTTTTTGCAGTTCAACGGCTAATTCTGAACAATCTGACCGGTCGACCATTTGGTCATTCGTTTCAACATAAAGTGACGAAAATTCATCTCTATAAATACCACTTTATTTATTATCATTCAACAACACTTACAAGAGCATTTATAGAGAGAATCATATTGAAAAACTTCATTCAAAGCTTCATTGCATTTATATCTTCAATATCTCTTATTGAAAAACTTTATTTGATTAAATCAAACTTTTGATTCTTTCTCAACAAAGTTTTTTTCTAACACTTGAGCTTTCCTCATCTATTGCTATTCATTAAAGTGTTAGTCTCTCTTAGAACTAAACTTGTATCTATCATTCATCTAGAGAGAAATACTCAATTTAATCTCTTTATATATTTGAGTCATATTGAGGTCCCTTAAAAAGCTCAATATTGTATAAGGATCGGTGCTCCTTGTTTGTAAGTCACCGAATACATTGTAAGGGTTTGGATTGTACCATAAGTCAATCAAAATAGTAGAAAGACCGTGCTCGTGTTGGAGAGCTCGGTAACGGAGGACGTAGATCATTAGTTGGATCGAACTTCCATAAAAATCGTTTGCACTCTCTTCTCTTTTATTTACTTATATTGTGCTTATATTTTTTGTGAATTAATTGTTATTTCTTAAATATCATTTTTGAGAATATTTTTCGAAAAAGTTTGAAAAAACCAATTCACCCCCCTCTTGGTTAGTTATTCTTGGGCTATCAATTGGTATCAGAGCAAGGTGCTCATTTTTTTTTTATTATACAATCTTGAGTAATGGCTAACCAAAATTTTCAAAACATTGAAGGTCACTCTACAAATCGTCCTCCCTTCTTTAATGGCTCCCATTACAATTATTAGAAAACTAGAATGATGATTTACATTCAATCAATTGATTATAACATTTGAGAAGTCATCGAGTTTGGTCCATATGTGCCTACAAAAATTATCAAAGGTGATGATAAACCGGACCAAACTATTTCTGAGCCTAGAGAAGAATATGATGAAGAGGATAAAAGAAAATTATCTTTGAATGCTAGAGCCAAAAATTTACTTTATTGTGCTTTAGACAAAAATGAGTTTAATCGTATTAGCACATGTGATTCCGCATATGATATTTGACATGCATTAGAGATAACTCACTTAGGTACCAACAAGGTTAAAGAAACCAAAATAAATCTTTTGACAAAAGATTTCAAAAATTTCTTTATGAAACAAGATGAACCTATTGTTGATATGATTACTCGTTTTACCGATATTATTAATAGCCTTAAGGGCTTTGATCGAAAGTTTACTAACGGTGAACTCGTGAGCAAAATGCTTAGGTCTTTATCAGAAGATTGGAACTCCTTGAGGATGTTGATAGAGAATACAAAAGATATCAACACTTATCCATTGGAGGAGCTATATGGAACATTGATGATGTATGAGCTCAACAATGCCGAAACAAAGGAGAAAACAAGGAGGAGCAAAGAAGAGATGAAGGAGCTTCCCAAGAAGCAAATTGCTTTGAAATCAACAAATGATGAAGGATCCTCCAACACAAATATGAGTGATGAAGAACTTGATGACTTAGTTCTTCTTGTCAAGAAATGGAGAGGATTTCGAAACAATAGGCAATTTCAAAAGAAAGAAGACAAAAGTGAAGAAAAGAACAAAAAGATCATATGCTATGATTGTGACAAACCCGGTCACAAGAGGATAGAATGCCCAAACAAGAAAAAGTTCAACAAAAAGAAAGCACTTTAAGCTACATGGAATGATAGTAATGAAGATGATCAAGAAGAAGATGAAATTCAAGAAGAAATCGTTAATATGTGCTTCATCTCTATTGAGGATGAGGTAAGTACAAACAATAATGACTCTTATATTGACTTATCTACCTCGTATGATAAAATTCTTGAAGAATTTGAGAAACTTATGTCAAAATACTCTATTCATAACAATAAACACTCTTTGTTGAAAAAAGTAGTCAAGAAGCTTTTTATTGTACAAAAGGACTTTGAAAAAGAGAAAGATGGTCATAAGTCCTTAATTAAAGAAAATGTTTTATTGAAAAAAAAAAGTGGTTGATTTAACAAGCATTATTCACAAATTTATCTAAGGAAAGAAAAATTTTAAATTAATGCTTAGTGAGCAAAAATGCGTGTTTAACAAAGGGGGAATTGGATATAAACATCTCTTGAAACAAAAATCCCTTGAAACTATTTTTGTAAAATCATCCAATTTTTCTCAACAAAACATCACATGTAGTTTTTGCAAGAAAGATGGTTATGTTGCTTATAATTGTTTAACTAAAAAGAAACTATACTTTGAAAGGAAACACAAGTGGATAAAAGAATCCACAAGCACTAACTATCAAGGACCCAAACTTATGTGGTTACCAAAAATCAAAAATTAAAATTATTTTTGTAGGTACCACAAAAGGTCAAGAGCAATTGGTTCTTGGATAGTGGTTGTTCGAAACATATGACAGGAGATCGATCATTACTATCAAATTTCAAAAGAAAAGATGGAGGTCATGTGACTTTTGGAGACAATGCCAAAGGAAAAATCATAGGCATTGGAAATATTGGTAATCATTCTTCTCCCTCGGTTGAAAATGTTTTACTAGTTGATAACCTCAAACATAACTTACTTAGTATAAGTCAATTGTGTGATAAAGGTTATCTCATTAAATTTGATTCTTCCAATTGCCTCATTGAGGATGCTATATCTAAAGAGGTATTGTTCATGGGGAGCCGAAGCAAAGATGTTTACATCATATCTATTGAATTTGAACTTGAAAAGGAAATAAAATGTCTTTCAAGTATAAAGGATGATTCTTGGTTATGGCATAGGAGATTAGGTCATGTTAGCATGGACTTACTTTCAAAAATCTCCAAAAATAACTTTGTAAAAGGATTGCCAAATATAAAGTTTGAAAAAGATAAAATTTGTGATGGTTGTCAATTTGGAAAACAAGTAAAGAGTTCTTTCAAACTTAAACAACACTCTTCTACTTCAAGACCTTTACAACTTCTCCACATGGACTTATTTGGACCTTCTAGAACCGCTAGTTTAAGTGGAAAACATTATGCATTTGTTATTGTTGATGATTTTTCAAGTTTTAGTTGGGTCATTTTCTTGAATTTAAAAGATGAAGCCTTAAATGCATTTAAACATTTTTGCAAAAGAGTCCAAAATAAAAAAGGATACACCGTTACCACAATTAGGAGTGATCATGGTGGAGAATTTGAAAATATAGCCTTTGATGAGTTTTGCAAATCCAATGGATATGAACATAATTTCTCGGCTCCTAGAACTCCTCAACAAAATGGTGTAGTAGAAAGGAAGAATCGAACATTGCAAGAAATGGCTCGGATCATGTTGAATGAAAACAATTTACCAAAATACTTTTGGGCCGAAGCCGTAAACACTTCATGTTATATCTTAAATAGAGTTTTGGTGAGTCGAAAGAAAACCAAAACTCCATATGAGCTTTGAAAAAATAGAATTCCCAATATCGAATATTTTAAAGTTTTTGGTTGCAAGTGCTTTATTTTAAACACAAAAGAAAATTTGGGAAAATTTGATCCAAAATCCGATATTAGAATTTTTCTTGGATATTCATCTACTAGCAAAGCTTTTAGAGTTTTTAACAAAAGAACTTTAGTAGTTGAAGAATCTATGCATGTTGTTTTTGATGAAACTAACTCCATTGAGCAAGAAAAAGTCATTGATGATGAAGATTTGGAAATCCCATTTGAGCAACTAAGCGTTCAAAATCAAGACAAAGGGAATCCAAATAACATTGAAATACAACACGAGGAGGAAACGATTATGCAACTAAATGAAGAAGAACCTCATGAAGATCTCAACATTTCATCATTGCCAAAAGAATGGAGGTTTGTCCCCTCTCACCTAAAAAATCTCATCATTGGTGATCCATCAAAAAGGGTAAGTACAAGAAATTCTTCTAGAAATTTTCATAACAATTGTGCATTTCTTTCACAAATCGAGCCAAAGAATTTTAAAGAATCCGAGTTTGATGAATTTTGGATTCTAGCTATGCAAGATGAACTAAATCAATTTGAAAGAAATCATGTTTGGGATTTAGTTGCTAGACCAAATTCACAAACAGTAATTGGCACAAAATGGGTTTTTCGAAACAAACGAGATGAAAATGGTATAATTGTGCGTAACAAAGCTAGATTAGTGGCTCAAGGTTACAATCAAGAAGAAGGTATTGATTTCGAAGAAACTTTTGCCCCGGTTGCTAGATTAGAGTCAATTCGCATGCTTCTTGCTTTTGCTTGTCATAAGAATTTTACTCTCTTTCAAATGGATGTCAAAAGTGCATTTTTGAATGGAGTTATTCAAGAAGAAGTTTTTGTTGAGCAACCACCCGGTTTTAAAAATCATAAGTATCCGGACAAAGTTTTCAAACTTAGAAAAGTCCTTTACGGTTTAAAACAAGCTCCTAGAGCATGGTATGAGAGATTAAGTAAATTTCTCTTATCAAATGGTTTTTTAATGGGTAAAGCGGATACAACATTATTTATAAAAACCAAAAAGAATGATATGATAGTTGTTCAAATTTATGTTGACGATATCATTTTTGGTGCTACTAACATTTCTCTATGTGAAGAATTTTCTAAGTGCATGAGTAGGGAATTTGAGATGAGCATGATCGGTGAACTCAGTTCTTTCTAGGTCTTCAAATCAAACAAACTAATGATGGAATTTTCATTAGTCAAACCAAGTATATCTTGGATATGCTCAAAAAATTTGAAATGGAAGAATTGAAGCATATGAACACTCCAATGAGCTCATCAATCAAACTAGATAAAGATGAGCATGGTACTTCCGTTGATACAACAAAATATCGAGGTATGATCGGATTCTTTCTTTATTTAACCGCTAGTAGACCCGATATTATGTTTAGTGTATGCTTATGTGCTAGATATCAATTTAATCCTAAGAATTCCCATCTTAGTGCCGTAAAATGCATTTTTCGTTATCTTAGTAGAACTAGATCTTTAGGTCTTTGGTATCCCAAAGAAACTCATTTTGATTTACTTAGCTATGCGGATGCCGATTGGGCCGGTTGCACAATTGATCGTAAAAGTACTAATGGAACGTGCCATTTTCTAGGCTTTGCTTTAGTTTCATGGTTTAGTAAGAAGCAAAATTCCGTTGCCTTGTCGACCGCCGAAGCCGAGTATATCTCTGCCGCTAGTTGTTGTGCTCAAATCCTATGGATGAAGCAAACTCTAAATGATTATCACATTTCATTTGACAAAGTTCCTATTATGTGTGATAACACTAGTGCGATCAACTTATCTAAAAATCCCGTTTTACATTCTCGTACCAAGCACATCGAGATTAGACATCACTTTCTACGAGACCATGCGCAAAAGGGAGATATAAATTTAGAGTTTGTAAACACCGAAAAACCATTGGCCGATATTCTCACAAAACCATTAGCTCTTGAAAGATTTTCATACATTCGACGAAGTTTAGGTATAATTGATGAATGTGAAATATGTGGCTAAATCTTTATGTTTCCTATAATTGATTGCATTTTATATGACAAAAATATTTTTAAAATCATTTGTCAAAGGACCAAATCAATAATTTTGGTACAATTTGTGAAAATCTGTCCAACCGGACGACCGTTATTCAATATGGACGTTCGTTTGAAGTTAAACGGATGACCTATCTGATCATCCGGTTTATCATCCGTCTAAGCAGAGACTTTTGCCAAAATTGAAAATTTTAAACGGTTGACCGTTTCACGTGAATGGACGTCCGTATGAATTTAAACGGACGACCGCCTAATCATCTCTCATCCGTCTGAACAGGGGGTTGAACATCAAAATTTCAGCCCAAACGGTCTACCGTCTTAGCTTTCCGGTCGTCCGTCTCAGCGGAAATCAAGGTTTTAAGTTTGAAAATTTTCAAATTTTTTCATTCCATCTTCGCGCGAACCCACGTTTTTCACTCCCAATCTCTTCCCATTCATCAAATCTCTCTGAAATTCTTCAAATTTGTGATCAAAATCACAAACCCATATCAATTCTACACTTCAAACCACAAAATTCCCAACTTTTATCCACGGAATCGTCCCATTCCATCCCAAACGGACGAACCTAACCCTAGCCTCCAAATCCAGTTTCTAACAACATGCCTCGGATGAAAATGGCTGCCAAACGTCCTAGGAGGGAAAGGCAACCTTCTTCACCATCCTCTTCCTCCGAAGAGGACCATCAATCCAAACGAATAGATGGGTGTTCCGTCCTCATGCGTAAGAACGTCGACTTTGCTTCTTTCACACAAGATGCACCATCATTCAACATAGAAAATCTTTTTATGGGTATGGGGTGGGTTCCTCTTCTTACTCTAAATGATAGTGTCTACCCTCCCATTATCAAAGAATTTTACAAAAATATGGTTTATTCTCTGGGGTCGAGTATTTCATCCTTTGTTCGGAACAAACGAATTAAGATCACTCAAGACCTTATTCGTTCCATTCTTCATCTTGAGGATGGTGGTATGCGTCTCTATACCACCAAGACAATTCCTTACACCACTGAGTATGATCCGATCGAAGCATGTTGTCACGTCACCGGCAAGCATTTTGAGGCTGCTGTACGTCTTAGCACAAATCAACTCACTCTTCCATGTCGTGTCCACCATAACATCATCACCCACATAATTGTCCCTCAAAAGGGTCATTTGGATGAGGTTCACCATTTTGATGTTTTTGTGCTCAACTCTATCCTCCGTGGGCGTAAGCTCGACTTTCCATACATAATGATCCAACATATGCACTGCGTTCTTAGCGGCACTAGAGCTAAGGCGCTTCCCTATGGAATGATTCTTACCAAAAAATTTCAACACTTTGACATCTCCTTTCGTGATTTAGTGACCCTTCTTCCCAAAGCCACCGACACCATCAATATCCTTACGCTCAAACGGATGAAAATTGTAAAGGAAAACGGTCAATGGGTGGTGAAGTCAAAGGGGTTTGATGAAGAGTCGGGACCCTCCACTCTACCCTTCAAGGGAGAAGATATACATGATGACGAAGATGCTCCTCCTCCGTCCCCACCGTGACAAAGATCACAACGGCCGCTGTCTTCCACCTCTAGCCACAACGAGGACCAATTTACTTGACTACATGGACGGATCGACTCACTTTCCTCTTCGGTCGAGAGTCTACACCATACCATGGGGACTCTCCAACATTCGGTTGACGGCATGACTTCATTGCTCCGAGATCTTCATTCCCGTCTTGATGCCGTGCTTCCCCCGCATCCGCCACCGGAGACCTAGCTTATTTCCTTTGTTTTTGTTGTTTTTGTATCTATGTTTTTGAAAACAATCATATGTTCTAGCTTTCATTTATGTATCTTAGAACTATGCTTGTTTTTAGATTTCAATTTTATCAATGAATGCCATATTTTGTTTCATTTTGGGGGAATATATTTTAAACCTTAATGTTTTGCCTTTGCCTTTTTGTTTATGTCAAAAGGGGGAAAATATGTGATGTGAGATGAATTTGGAAAATATGTGATGTGAGATGAATTTGGAAATATATGGTGTGTATGTAATGTGAGATGAATTTGAAATATATGTGATGTGATTGGCAAATCAAATGAAATTGATATCATGTAATACAAATTCATCAAATGATGTTTACTTGAAAAAGAAATGGAGAATATATATGATTTATTCTATCTCATTATTTTATATTCTCACATTGTTTGTCATAATCAAAAAGGGGAAAATTGTTGACCTATGGTTAACTTTAAACCTTAATGTTTTGATTATAACAAACAAATTGGTTATGCTTACTAACAATCTATTTTCATGCAAAATTCAAAGCGCTACAAATCGAACTCTCATGCAATGTCAAGATTAAAGTCAAAATCAATACAAGAGTTCAAGTATCTCAAGATTTGAAATTCAAGATTCGAAGATCAAGATTGAAGAATAGATTTCTAGATAAAATTGTAAATGTATTAACTCTTTAATCCTTAGCAATTAAATGAACGAAAGCTCAAAAATATTTTTTTATCACTTGCATAAAAATAGTTTGATCAAAGCCAAAAATTAAATTTTCAAAACTGTGGAAACGGACAATCCGTTTAGTAAACCGGTTGATCCGGTCAACTGTTTGACTTGAACCGGTTGATCGTTTGAACGTCTTTTTTCAAAAAGTGTCCGTTCTGATTTTTTACAGTTCAACGGCTAGTTCTGACCAATCTGACCGGTCGACCGTTTGGTCATCCGTTTCAACAGAAAGTGACAAAAATTCATCTCTATAAATACCACTTCATTTATTATCATTCAACAACACTTACAAGAGCATTTATGGAGAGAATCATATTGAAAAACTTCATTCAAAGCTTCATTACATTTATATCTTCAATATCTCTTATTGAAAAACTTTGTTTGATTAAATCAAACTTTTGATTCATCTTTCTCAACAAAGTTTTCTTCTAACACTTGAGCTTTCCTCATCTATTGCTATTCATTAAAGTGTTAGTCTCTCTTAGAACTAAACTTGTATCTATCATTCATCTAGAGAAAAATACTCAATTCAATCTCTTTATATATTTGAGTCATATTGAGGTTTCTTGAAAAGCTTAATATTGTATAAGGATCGGTGCTCCTTGTTTGTAAGTCACCGGATACATTGTAAGTGTGTGAGTATGTGAATAGCCAAACATTGAACTTATGCATGTATTAGACCATGACCAATATTGTGTTGTTGATATTTTAGCAATCCCGAACCCTTTGTAGTCATTTATTCCTTACACCTCTCGTAAGTTATCACACTTCTAAAGCTTTTCTCTCAAATCCTGAGGTGCTCCAGCGAAGTTGGTTTCTATTGATCATCACAATGCTCTTTCTTTTCAACAAAAGTGGTAAAACTTAGCACTTGTATTCTGAGAATTAGGATGGTGAGAGATTTCTAAATTCTCATCTTCAGTCTCCAAGGTTCTAATCTAGCAATCCTTTCTGAGCACTTCTACTCTTTTATTTATTCAACTCCTGTTAACAGTCTTACATCCTGTGCAATACTTCTCTTTCACTAGCTTTCTGTGTGACCCTTGTAGCGAGCTTTGGGTCGATGACTCCCAAGTCAGATGACCATAGGGCACCAGATTTGAAAATACCCTAGCAGACTTAATTGCTCGAGTCCCACAGGCTAATAGAGAAGTGAAGATGTAAATTTATAAATATCGCTCTCTCTTTTTTTTTTTTTTTCTTTTTCTTGTTTTATAAACAGGACTCATGTAGCGAGCTTTGGGTCGATGACTCCCAAGTCAGATGACCATAGGGCACCAGGTTTTAAGATACCCTAACAGGCTTAATTGCTCGAGTCAGATATTTCATTTAATTTTATCAGCTGCGAGTAGTGCTCAGTTTAGATTCCTTGACTATAACCCATTCAACCAAAGATGAGACCCAGAAAACCCAAACCATCAAAAGTCTTAGAACAAAAGTAGTAACTTTAACACCTCCAAACTGTTCTCAAAACAGTTTAGTCACTAACTCTAAGAATGTAAGAACGGAATTTTCATCATGATACTCAGTCAATAATATCAACACAAACACTCAAGTCATGTATCCAATAAACGATAAGTCAATAGTGGCTATGTGCTTCCTTAATCAGGTCTAACATAGATAAGTAATCAGATAAAAGAATGAGTTCACGTGTTGTCTAATAGTCGACTAAAAATGTGCTCAATGTTGAACAGATATCATCATTGGCGGTAGGATATTCAACAGCAACCAGACAAATATTTTTTTTTATCAAAGCCATTTTAGTTACACAGACCAGAATGATAAGCAAATCAGAGGTTCTTAAGTAACATGATATTTTTTAACCCACCCCCAAACAAAAACCTTACATTGTCCCCAATGTAAGAATAACATAAAGCACAGAGTAGGAGGGAAAAGATCAGTTACTCCCCAGGGATAGATGTGGAGAAGAAGGAGCTGCCTAGTATGTAGTGGACTCAGATGTAGTGCTGGGACCCTTGGTCAAAAGATGATTGCCTAGAAATTATCCAAGCGGCTCGCAAAGGTGGGACATCCTGTGCATGACATGGTGAGGTATATAAAAAAAATGCATTAAACAAAAGAAAAAAAATAAAAATAGAAACTAATGAATTATTAAACCTATCTAAAACTGCGACATATAAAGCAAGTAAATAAAAAGGTTAGAAAATGGGTTGCCTCCCATCAAGCGCTTATTTATAGTCATTAGCTTGACTCATTGTCTAGTTTCCTTACGGCACTTTGAATAGTGCTTTGGAGGACCTGCTTTTCTTGCATCTATTGACATTGGCACGCGTTGGAAGTGGCTCAATTTTCTGTTTCCATTTAGTTGTACCTATGACAGGTGCTGATTCAAGCAAAACATTAACTTCTTTTATAGCACTATCAATATCAAAATAAGAACCCAAATGAGTCAGGCACATGTTTAACGCATCATCACAATTAGTATAAGCAAAACAATCATCATCTAATGCTTCTATCATGTCAACATCAACAACATCCTCATTATCATGTGGTTGCTTGTTGACATTAAAGATATTCAATTCTAATGTCATGTTGCCAAAGGATAGTTGCATAACTCCATTCCTGCAATTAATAATAGCATTAGATGTTGCCAGAAAAGGACGACCAAAAATTACAAGAATATGTTTTGTAGAGTCTCGTACTGGTTGAGTATCAAGTACAACAAAATCAACAGAAAAATAAAACTTGTCAACCTGTATCAAAACATCCTCTACAATCCCTCGGGGTACTTTCATTGATCTATCAGCAAGTTGTAAAATCATAGATGTTGGTTTTAACTTGCCTAGTCCAAGTTGCATATACACAGAATAAGGAAGATGATTAACACTAGCTCCTAAATCTAGCAAAGCTTTCTCAATTTTATGGTTTCCTAAGATGCATGAGATAGTAGGACAACCTGGATCTTTAAATTTCGGAGGAGTGTTGCTTTGAATTATAGAGCTAACTTGTTCAGTTAAAAATGCCTTTTTGCGCATATGTAGTTGTCTCTTTGTTGTACATAGATCTTTCAAAAATTTAGCATAGGCAGGAACTTGCTTAATAGCATCAAGTAAAGGGATATTTATGCTTACCTTCTTGAAGATGTCCATCATGTCATTGATGGAATTACCTTGCTTTACCTTTGTGAGCCTCTGAAGAAATGGAGCTTTTGGAATGTAAGATGGCTCATTGTCCTCTTTGGGAGCTTCTTGGATTGAATCATCAGTTGCGACAGTACCTGGAGAAAGTGGTTGAGATGTGTTTTGCTTTGAGATATCCACTTTGTTGTCAAACAGTTTTCCACGTCTCAAAGTCATGATCGATTTAGCCTCTTCCTGTTGCACTCCTTTAGAATTAGGAAATGGTTGACTAGGAAACTTCCCTTTCTCAATAGTTGTTGCCAACTGTTGGACTGATGAGGCCAGTTGTCCCATCATGTTTTCCAGATTGGAGATGGATTGTGCCTGTGAGTTCTGGCTAGCGCGTACTTCATTCTTAAATTCAGCAATGGTATGATTCTGGCGCTCTAATGCAGCTTGTGTAGCTTTTGTCAAGCTATGAATTGCTTCCTCCCATGGTTTTGGCTGTGAAAAATTGTGATTGAATTGTTGAGCAGCCTGCTGGGGGGTTTGACCTGCTGTATTATCCTGTTGACTACCCTGTGACCAAGAAAAATTGGGGTGGTCTCTCCAACCTGGGTTATAGGTGTTGGAGTAAGGATTGTAAGGAGGCTTCCTCATCATGTTGAGGGCATTAGCTTGCTCAGCACCTGCTTCTGGTTCTGTAAGACTATTGGCTGTCAATGAGGTCAATTTGCGAGAGATGTCCTCTATCATGCATTTGACTTCCTTGATTTCTGAGCTAGGTTCACTGCTGTGAATTTCATAGATACCCCTTTTCTTTGGTTCAGTTCTAGAGGATCTGCTCCGTTGTTGTGAATTGTCAGCCTGTTTTTGAAAGAAGATCCAGATCTCTGTAGCATTCTTAGACATAAGCTCTCCACCGCTTGTGGCCATCAACCATTCTTGAATATGTGGTAACAAGCCCTCCAAAAAGTATTGGCATAAATGCCATTTTTCATAGCCATGATGTGGACATTTCATGAGAAGCCCGTTGAATCTCTCCCAAGTTTCGTAGAATGGTTCATCGTCTCTTTGCACAAACTCTGAAATCTCCCTGCTAATAGCATTAGTTTTGTGAACAGGAAAGTATTTATTTAAAAATTTAGCAACCATTTGTTCCCAAGATGTAATACTATTTGCAGGCAAAGTATTAAACCATGATCTAGATCTATCTTTCAGAGAAAAAGGAAATAGACGAAGTTTAACATTATCAGGAGACACATTCTCATATTTAAATGTTTCACATACAGCATAAAAATCTGTGAGATGATTGTAGGGTTCTTCACTATCTAAACCATAGAAAGATGGAAGACAGTTAAGCACACTCGGTTTAAGCTCAAAATTCCTAGCTGTGACCTGAGGGTATTGTATGCATGAGGTACTCAAGTTAGCTAATGGACAAAAATAGTCCCTGAAAGGTCTCTCCTCAATTTCATCCCCCATAACTACTACTGCTTCGGTTCCTCCAATCTTATCTAAGTTGGTAGGTCGAGATCTCTGATGAAAAGTTCTTTCTATCTCACTATCTAGAGGTTCTAGCTTAATGTCCAAAGATCTACGACCAAGCATGCACAATGAAAATCCTTTTTTTTTATGTTTTTGATGAAACAAAATTAAGCAAATAAAATCCTAAATTATAACTAGTCAAGAACAACATTAACTAAAATTAAATTAACCTTCAGACGCAGTCCCCGGCAATGGCGCCAAAAACTTGGTATCAAATTTTAATTAACTCGCAAGTGTACGAATCTATTGGAATATAGATAAGTAAAAACGAGGTCGATCCCACAGAGACTGCTATGAGGAAAGTATAATTTAATCCAAGTTAACAGTTCTTCTAGGCTAGTTGAGTTGAAAAGATTTGTTGTTGAAATTGTTTAATTAAAAGACTAAAGAAATATGATAAAAAGATGAATTGATAATTCAAGATGTGTAAAATACCAAGGTTTCAGAATCCACCATTGTCTAACTTAGCAATCATCCCATTATTCATTAATTCTCACAAACACACGACAATACGAAATCAATCTATTGTCGTCCCTAAAGATTTATCAATTAAGTCCAAAAGAAGAAAATCAAATATAGGCTCCCCTTATGCTTCAAACATAAATCACTTAAGCATTTTTCATATCAAATTCCATTGAAAGAAGACAAAGAATCAAAGATTACCTAAGCATTCCATGTATCCCAATACGAATAAAAGAAGATGAAAAATCAAAAAAAATTAATAGAATCTATTTAAGCATCAAGCATGGATTAATTAAACCAATATCTAACTATCAAAAATACATGATATTTAAGATGAAAGAAATTATATTTAATTAATCTAGTTAAGAACGAACCATGAACGTTAAAGCCCTAAAAAGGAATTAAACGAATAATGAAATAATTACTTAATTAAAACAAGGTTTCATCGTCTACCTTAGCTAAAGAAAATTAGAAGAACATGATGAAATTAAAAATACAAGAATTGATAGAACCCGGCATAGATTGAAGGAGAAGAAATCTTCAAAAACTCTTGATTGTCAGTCAGTTGTCTTCTCTTGTTTTCTTCCGTCTTCCCTTGATTCGGCTCCCAAAAAATCCTCCCCTTTGTTATGAGAATGTATCTCATATTTATATTGCCTCCAATCTGCCACAAAATATCCCAAGAAGACCTAAAAACTCGTCCAAAACGTTTCCTAGTTGAATTGGGACTCCAAAAAGGAAAGAAAATAAAAAACAAAATCTGCAGCCGGAATTGGCCTGGGCGATCGCCCAGGCTATTCCCGGGCGATCGCCCAGGCACACGTTTTTGTCTCTGCTTTTTGGTTCAGACGCTGGGCGTTCGCCCAGCGTTAAGCCAGGCGATCGCCCGGCTTGTTTGCACTTTAAAGGTTTGCAACTTGGTCCTTCTTGTTTCAACGGTCACCACTTTGGTCCTTCAACTTTGGGTCTTGGTCAATTCAGTCCCCCATCTTTTCATAACATCTCATTTGGTCCCTCAACTTTGCATAATCTCTAATTTAGTCCCTCAACTTTGGGTTGAGTGCAATTGAGTCCTCGAACTTATGAGATATCTTCTAAATCATTGCTCTTTTTGCCCAAACTTCTCCAATTGTTCACCAACAAGTCTAAAACTGAAATAAAACAATAATAAACTAGATTAAGTAGAAAAGCAACTATTTGACGACATAAATGATTAATTAAAAGGCCAAAATAAGTGCATAAAACGCATTTATCAGTCTCTCTTAGAACTAAACTTGTATCTATCATTCATCTAGAGAGAAATACTCAATTCAATCTCTTTATATATTTGAGTCATATTGAGGTCTCTTGAAAAGCTCAATATTGTATAAGGATCGGTGATCCTTGTTTGTAAGTCACCGGATACATTGTAAGGATTTGGATTGCACCATAAGTCAATCAAAATAGTGGAAAGGCCGTGCTCGTGTTGGAGAGCTCAGTAACGGGGAACGTAGATCATTGGTTGGATCGAACCTCCATAAAAATCGTTTGCACTCTCTCTTCTCTTTTATTTACTTATATTGTGCTTATATTTTTTGTGAATTAATTTTTATTTCTTAAATATCATTTTTGAGAATATTTTTCGAAAAAGTTTGAGTCAACCAATTCATCCCCCTCTTGGTTAGTTATTCTTGGGCTATCACAGAGATACGGTACAACCTGACTGAGCAATTGGTGTTGGCATTAATAGTAGCAATCAAAAAATCGAGGCCCTATTTTTAGGCTCATACAGTGCAGGTCATGACCGATCAGTCTCTGAAGCAAATTATCCATCGACCAGAAACCTCTAGAAGGCTATTGAAATGGGCAATAGAACTCACTGAATTCGACATAAAGTTCAAGGACAGCCATAAAATCCAAGGCATTAGCAGATTTTATTACAGAACTCACTGCATCCCCACTCCAAGACGAAGAGAAGAGAAATAAGCGGGGGTAGAATGGAAAATCTATGTTGATAGGTCGTCAAATAGTGAAGGTTCAGGGGTGGGTGTTATTATGATAAGCCCAGACTCAGAAAAATAGAATATTCTCTACGCTTTGGATTCCCTGCCACTAACAACAGTGCAGAGTATGAGGCTGTAATCACTGGGCTAAGCATTACAGCTAGGCTAGGACTGTCCTTAGTGGAGGTATACAGCGATTTACAATTGGTTGTGGGACAAATAACGGGGGAGTATGAATCGAAAGATGACAAGATGGCAGCTTACCTAATGAAAGTAAGAGACTTGCAAAGAAGATTTATCATTTTCAAAATCACCAAGGTCCTACGAAAGGACAATACAAGAGCCGATGCATTATCTAAGTTGGCGTCTGCAAATCTAAAACACCTGCCACCAACAGCTAATGTGCAAGTGCTCCGTCGGTCAAGCCTTATGAATGTAGTCAAGATCAAAGAAATCAGCCCCAAGTGTAGCTGGATAGACTTTATAGTAGACTACATTGTGGATAATAAGCTACTTGAAAATCCAGCTGAAGCAAAAAGGCTCAGGGCTCGGTCGACCATGTACACCGTCATAGATAGAAAGTTATATAAACGTGGTTTCTCGACTCCCTACTTGAAATGCCTTTCTCCAACAGATGCCCAGGAAGTTTTGTCTGAGATACACAGTGGCACATGTGGCAACCACCAAGGGGCCTTAGCGTTGGCCTTCAAAGCGCTGAGACAAGGCTACTACTGGCCCAATATGAAAGAAGACGCTAAGAATTTGGTGAGAAAATGTGATACCTGCCAATGACACGATAACTTGATACACATCCCAGCAGAACAGCAATCTACAGTATTTGGGGTTTGTCCTTTCTTCCAATGGGGGATAGACATCTTAAGACCCTTGCCTGTGGCTAAAGGGCAAAGAAAATTCCTTCTGGTGGCTATAGATTACTTTATAAAATGGGTAGAGGCTGAACTGCTAGCAACCATTACTACGGCCAAGATTCAGAGTTTTTTGTGGAAAAGTATCATATGCAGATTCAAAATACATTGAGTTGTTGTTACTGACAATGGCAGGCAGTTCGACAATCATGGTTTCAAGGCTTTTTGTGAAAGTTACCATATAGAGCATAGGCTCACCTCGGTAGCGCATCCCCAGGCTAACGGACAAGTAGAGGTGACAAGACAAACGATCCTATGGGACTTGAAAACTAGACTAGAAAAAGTAAAGAGCATGTGGGTAGATGAGCTACCTAACGTATTGTGGTCATATCACACTACCCCCAGGAGATCAACTAGAGATACCCTATTCAAGCTCTCTTTTGGGATGGAAGTTGTCGTACCGATAGAAATCTTGAGCCCGACAGGCAAAATGATAAGCTAGCATATTGACCCCGCCGCTACCAGGGCTGAGCTCGATCTTCTGGAGTGAGTGAGAGAGAAGACTACCATGAGAATAGCAGCATTTAAGTGAAAGGCGGCCGAGTATTTCAATCAACAAGTTAAGCCCAGATTTTTTCAAACAGGAGACCTGGTACTGCGAAATGCTACAGCAGCAGGGCACCCTCCTGCTAAGCTAGGAACAAACTAGGAAGGACCCTACGAGGTCATCAGGAGTGTTGGAAAAGGAGCTTACAGCTTAAAAGACCTGAAAGGATAACCATTGGGTAGGCCATGAAATGTCGAACACCTCAAACAATATTATCAGTAGAATGTACCTAGGAACGGTTTCCCACTTTTCTTTTTGCTGCAATAAAGACATTACAAGCTTTTACGATGTAATATTATATGCTGATCCCCTTGAAGGATTCCAGCGCTCTGTAAAGCAGTACTATATTTCAAATCAATAAAATGTAGAGACAATGGCAAATGATGAGTGGGATAAAGAAAGACCAGCATAGCTGGGATGTCCCGGTGCCCCTATTGAGTTATAGATTTTTGTGACTTTTGGACAATGGCATTACTTAAAACAATTATGTTTACTTTGACGAAATGAAGCTACCAGTCGGGTAGACGCATTAAATTATCTGCAAAGATAGATGATAGGTAAATAAATCCACTGTTCGGTTAATAAATTTAGCCACTAGTCGGATAGATGCATTAAATCATCCGCAAACGTGGATGAATAAACCCACTGGTCAGTTAATAAATTTAGCTACCAGTCTAGTAGACACATTAAATCATCCACGATGATGGATGATAGGCAGATAAAGCCACCAGTCATGTAGACACATTAAATTATCCGCAAAGATGGATGGTAGGAGAATTAACCCACTGGTCGGTTAATAAATTTAGCTACCAGTCTGGTAGATGTATTAAATCATCTGCGAAGATGGATGATAGGTGGATAAAGCCACTAGTCGGGTATACACACTTAATCACCCGTGATGATAGGTGATAAGCGGATAAATATCCTTGAACTGATTGATTAACATATTAAATTGTCAGTGAAAATGAGTAGTTAACAAATATGAGGTTACGATGCGATAATTATTCCAACTAATGGACTCAATAGCCAAAGCGTTACCAAAAAAGAATTTGGTCAACCAAAAAATTAGCCGACCACCAAGGTATGGTCAACCCACTAAGGTCGACCATGGTGGTCGACCACCAGCAAAGGTCGACCATAGAGGTCGACCGAGAGTGGTCGACCACCAATAAAGGTCGACAAGGATGATTGGCCGAAAAGCTTGATAGATAACAAAATAATCCAACTTGAAAATTAGAATAGATCGTGCATAATCATGAGCACCATCATGAATGTTTAGAGCAAACGGATATCAACACAAGTTTTCCAAAGTAGGCGAATGAGTCATGTCAGCCCACATCCTAGGCCAAGAGAAATCAAAAGGCTTTAAAGCGAACACTGTTTATACATCCATATTCCAAGACAAAATAATAAGACTTCTGAAACATTTTTCTATGCCCACATCCCAAGCCAAGAAAGTTTGCGAAGTCAAAAAACAAAAAAGCATGCATCAAGTTGAAGGACTGCCAGCGTCACCTCCTCTAGATGTGCCGTCCTGATGACCCTTAGGAGAAATCTTCTTGGAAGCTAATTTGACTGTCCGCTATCTATCCATGAAATGCTCGAGCCCCAAAGGGTCAAGCGACGGATGCTCCTCAGCCAACCACTTCTTGGTGAGACTTATAGAAGCCTTCATTGACTCTGCGCTGTACATATGCATACAACTGGAGAACTCTAAAGACACTTTGTAGCTAGAGACAGCATATTCCTGGGTGCGAGCTAGGGTGGAGCGTAGTGTGTCAATCTAATTCTCCTGCGCCTTCGCCCTAGACTCGGCTAACTTGTCTTGGCTGCTCTTTTCACCTATCTCCTTCTTCAAGCTAGAAACCTCCACTTTCAACTCTGCCTCTTGAAGATCCATATGTTCCAAATGTCTCTCCAAATATTCGTTCGCTAAGGCCTTGGAATCCTGCATGGTGATCATCTGACAAACATATTCCAAGGTTAAGATCAGTCATAAAGTTTACACAAAATAAAAATAAAAAGGAAAACAGAGAAGAAATGAGACATTATCCTCCTAGTATACACTGCTAGGGTCTTATTGACAAATGAAACCTTATTCCGAGATAAACCAGTACACATGGGCTCAAGTGCACAGCTTGGAACCAATTCAAGGTCCTTGTTGGCATTAGTGGATGAAAAATGAATTTCATGAAGAGGGTCTGATCGTCAAAAGGATCTTCATCGGGCTAGTCAACAAGCAAATCATTGAGGCGTCTACCTCGGCCATTCCTTTTCTCTACGTTGGTGGTGGTAAGAATCTCCTTGCCCGAGGCAGACCCTTTGCCTTTGTCCGAGGGCCTCATTCTCTTGCTCAGAGCAGAATTTTTCGCTGGCTCTCTATCATCAGTAGCTAAATGAATAGAGTTCAACAGAGCATTTAAATCATACTCCACACCTTGCATACCTGTACAAGAAAAGCAACAGTTAGTCAAGAAAGACAACTCCATATAATGTGTAAAAATAAAAAGGTTGACAGATGACGTGCCTACCAACAGGGCCACCGATCCCTACAGTCAACATGTTACGATCTAATAAAACTTTGTTTAGCTCTGAGCGAGGAGGGTCTAAATTGATAAGCTGGTCAATTTGTTTTTTAAGATAAGGAGTGATGTCTACTAGGCTATTGAATAGTCGAATTTGTGGATGTTTCCAAAATGTAACGAAAGGAAAACTACCAGTAACATGCCTAACAAAGAAAAAACGGTTCTTCCACCTGCTGTTCAAATTCATATAGTGGGGCATGTGGAAAAGAACCCTAGTGGAAAAGTACACGTAACTGTCACAGGACGCAAGACGGTGCATTTCAAAAATACACCTAAAAAGGTCAATGGATGGATCGATATCGTGAAAAAGGCACATGTACAGAAAATAAAGAGCTAATCTCCAAGCGTTTGGGGCCACCTGGTTGGGAGTTAAGTGAAATTCATAGAACATGGCGACGAAAAAGGGATGTATTGGAAACCTAAGTCCTCCATCCATGCTATCTTTGTACATGGAAACTTCAAAGGGATTCGACCCGAGACCCATTCTGTTGGGTGCGGAGCTCTATATATATGGTCATCAAAAATCTTAAATTTTACTAGCATCCTATCCAATTTGGTTTCAGAGTTATCACGCTATAGCCTTTGGGAATGTTAAGAGGTACTATGTACCCAGAAGGAGACCTACCATTTTGAATATTAGCAGAAGATGATCTAATATGTGGCATTCTACCTCCAGCTCGTACGGCTCCAATCGAACGATCACTCGGTTCCAAGAAATTAGCCAACTGTCGGTTAACTTCTAAGACCAGTCAACTTTCTCCCGTTTGGAGACTGGTCGACGACCGAGAAGTCCGTCGATTGATTAATTTCATGGAACTACTGCGATCGCTCGAGTGACTACTTGAACCACTATAGCTCTCGCCAGTAGAATCAGAGGAAGATTCGATGCTAGATTCATTATCAGAGGAAAGTACTACCCTAGGCATGTAAATAGATGAATTGGAGGTTACCTGTAGACCACAAAGTCGGTTGGGCTATAAAAAATAGAAGGCAACAAAGGGCTATATACTATTTTAACAATTTCACGTCCGGTTGACAAAGCAAAGCACTCGATTGAAGTGCCTTTTGGTAAGTGAGCTGCAAGTCATAAAGAAAAAGACATTCCGAGTTTCAAAATCTTGAATGAGATTGGGCCATTTGAAAAAATTGGAAACAAGTAAGACAATTACATGTGTATGGCATCCAACAAAGAGCCCTCGGTCGACCTACAATGTAGACCGGACGACTAGCTTTAGTCTTCGGTCAATCTCCTATGTAGAATGGCCAACTTGCTTTGGTGGTCAGTCGACGACAGTAGAAACAGCTACAAGTGTTCAGCCTGTGGCGATGCCTCGGTTGAAGGTGGCCGGGTGACGACAAAAATTGAATTGTGGATTGTTGGAGAGGGGATGCTTGTAAGAAATTGCTTTAATGAATGTGAAAATGAACCCACAAGAAAATGAAATCCTCCCCTTTACATAGAGAAAGAAAGAGCGGGAAATGAAAATTTGGAAATTTCAAATTTTTGTTAAGAAAGAAAATGAGGGAAATTAAAAAGTTTGAGACCTTTTTTAAATTGAAAAGTTTGAAACTTATCTATTATAGTTAGGCTTCCTATTTTTATAATACGTCCTACTTAGTCTAATATTATATCTTTTTCTATTTTGATATTGTCTTTTATATTTATATCATTTATCTTTTCTATACATTTTTTTTTCTTTATATAATCATAGCTTTGAGGTGTGTATAAATCTGAACAAAAAGAGTAATTTAATTTCTTTAATTGCTTTCTAGCTACTTCTTCTATACAATATTCTTTTAATTTATTTGTTATAAATTTTATGGTAGCGCTAATAGTTGTTCCTCTTCCATTCCAGTTTTCTATCTCATTTTTAATTTTATCATTCCATGGTGGTGGAATCTTTCTATTTAGTCTATCTAATATATCTACATCTAAAGCTAATTCTGCTGCACTAACTAATCTTTCAAAGTTTAATAAAAACCGGTTTTATGTATTTCATATTACTTAAACTTAGTTTTTATAGTTCTTCTAAAGCTTTATTTTGTTTATAAACATTGTTTCTACTAGGGTATGTTCCTATAATTATTTCTCGAATAAAACTAGTGAAGTTTCTAGGATTTTCTTCTCCAGCAATTCTTAATCTTATTTCATCTGGTTTTAGTCTTTTGGCTGTAACATAAATATCTAAAGCTGTCTTTCCTAAATATGTTTCTAAATAAGCCCACATTTCTTCTACCGTCATTTGTATAGGTAAACTATTACATATTCTAATTACAGAATTTTCCCATTTAGTTATAGTGCTAGGTCTGTCTTGGGGTTTACAATTGTTTAATTCTAATATTAATCATCTATCACTTACTGCTAGTAGACTACATCCTTCTTCTATTTGTCTTTTTCTTAAGCTTCTGTATTTTTTGTCTTTCCAACCATACAAACGAGTAGGGGGAAAATTGTATTTTCCTCCAATATCGTATTCTTTGTTCATGGGGTCCATTCTTCTTCCAAACTCTTGGTCTATTTCTGTTTTAGGCTTTTTAATACTGTTTTCTTCCATTTTTATTTCTATATTTGGTTGATCTTTTTCTTCTAACAGAGTCTTTATTTCTGCTTTTCTAGTTCTCCTAAGGTTTCTATAATATTCCATGTCTATATACCCAAATTCTTTATAATTGTCTTCACTTTCATCTTCACTTTCTTCATCTAAAGCATTAATTTCTTCTTCACTTTCATAATCTTCTATTTCGATATATCTACAACTTTCCTCTTCATTTTCGTCTTGCTTTGTTTCTTCTGCTTGATAATTGTAATTTTCAAATCTAATACTCAAAGTTTCATTGCTATTTTTATACATAATATTGTCTTCTGGTACTAAAATTGGCTTTTCTAAAAATTTTGCTAGATTCCAATCTAATCCTGCATTTGTTTCTAAGAAAATTTCTTTACTGGGATAGCTTTTATACCTTTATGTCCTAATAAAGTGATTATTTGATCATTTTCTAATTTATATTTAGTGGTACTATTTTTGCTAAGTCTTCCTACAAATCATGTGCATATTAATAGATTTTCTTCATTTCTTTTCATTTGGTATCCCCTAGTCTTTATTCGTATTTTAATGTCTTTATAAAAATTCTTTGTTCTAACTAAATAATCGGGTGTGAAATAAACTATACCTCCTTTGTTATTCATGTCTAATTGTATGCTTCCTAATAATCACTGTTTTATGTCTGTAAATCTATTATCATATAAACATATTAATGTCTTGGCTCCTAAATTTTCTCTATGTAATCCTTTTACTCCTACCAATATTAGTCCTAGATGTGTCTGTTTAAGATTTTTATTTGTTATTTGTTTATAAGAATCTTTTTCTACTAAATCTAAAATATGAACTGATCTCCGTGTGTACAAGAAATATATCTTTCTCCAAAATGTTGGTATATCAAAGATTTGCTAAAAAGATTTCCTTTTTTATAAATGTCTAAGACTTTTATTAATTTTAATTTATCTTGTCTAAAAGTTTCTATTTGTTCTTCTATATCTATTAAAGATTCTAATCTAGTTTTTTATTCCATTCTTCTAGTTGAAGATCTAATTGAAGGATTTTCTAATATTCTACTACTACTTCTTTTGTATTTTCTAGATCTAGCTTTTCTAACTTGCCAATTAACTGATCTAAATCTTGTTTAGGAGTTTCTACGAATTTGGCTTTTTCTAAAGTTGTTATTCTATTTTCTAAGTTAATATTTTCTATGTCTTTATTATAAGAAAACTTCTTTAATATTTCACTATTTTAATTTTTAATATATTCTAAATTATTTTCTAAAATGTTTATGCTTTTACTAAAGTTTTCTAAAACTGCTTCTATGTTTCATTATTTGCAGAAATATTTCTTTCTAGATTTTCGCTTAAATTTATTATTAAATATACTATACTATTTAACTGCTTATCTTCTGAATGTAAAAGATGTTTAAAGTTTTTTATCAAAATTACAAACTAAAGATGCTTTGTCTAAAATATCTTTTCTCTTTAAATTTCCTAAAAGCTCTAAATTTATATAATCTATTTTATTCATACACTAAATAAACTTGACTTAAAACAAGCTCTTATACCAATTTAGGACGATTTTCTGAACAAGTAGGATTTCCTGAACAATTAAGAACAAATAATAAATTACTGATAAAATATTAATATAGTTTAGAAATAAATAGTATAAATGTAAATTACTTGTAAATACTACAAATTTCTTTCTATGTAATCTAAAACAAAACTCTAAACTGCATCTTAGGGGGGTGTATTTAATCTAGACTTTTAAAGATTTTGATTGACATTTTTTAAGTGACTTACTTTGATGGATTTCATTAACTTTTAATGATTTTTATAGATTTTAATAGACTCCTACAAACTTTTATGGATTTGTATAGATTTCATTTTGAAAGATTTTCCTAGACTTTCACATACTTTTATGAACTTCTATAAACTCTTTTTTAATTAAAAATTTTGAATATAAAATTTAATATCCTACAATTAAAAAAAAATGTCGCATGAGAAAAGTCTAGTAATAATTTATTTAATTGTATTAATATTATTAAATTCATAAAAATTGTTCTATTTAATTGTTGCAAGCAACTACGTCAAAAGTTAATGATATAAATTATTAACACATTCCATTTTTTCTTTTGAGTAAAACTATAAACTTTCAAATGGTTTGTGGATAAATTCAAAAAATAATAGCATGCAATTCTTTTTAAAAATATTTTTAAACAAAAAAATTTATCCAGTTTATAATCTTCTTTTTTATATTTAATAATCTATAAGTAACATATCATTATTAATCACGACAATTGCATAATAAATAACCAAAGTACCAATTTACGAAGAAAAAATACAACCATTATATAGAAAAAACAAGAATGAAAATGAAAAAAAAAATACATTAATAAAAAACAAATTTTTAACCTGATGAAATTCATTAATAAACTATAATCAACAATTATATAAGAATTTAATTATAAATTTATATTATTTTTAATGAAAAATAAAAAACAATGAAAAAAAAGGGGGGAAAAATAGTTATGGGAATATTAAAGAAAAAATCATATTGTCTCTAAAAGTTCATAGAAGAAAAAAGAATAAAATGAAAAATTGGTTAGGAGAATATTAAAAAGAAAAGAAAAATCAAATCGAATAGAGATATACATATTAATATTTTTTTCATAAAAAAATATTGGTAATTAATCATGGTTATGAGATTTGTAGAAGGAAAAAGAAAGAAGATAAAAAAAAAATAGTTAGGAGAATATATTGAAGACGAAAAAATATTATCTTGACTCTACAATTTATTGAAGGAAAAAATAAAATAGAAATGTTACATGCTAGAAAAAAATAAGAAAATGAATTTTTTTTTTCCCCTCAAAGTCTTTCAAAATTTTAGGGGTGAATGGGAGAGAAATTGTGATATCATTTATTTATACATTGTGCTTTAAAGTTTGTACATATAAAATGATCTATAAAGTCATTAAAAGTCATCGACATTTTGAATACCCCTTAATTTCGTAGGATTTTAAAATGTCTGAATTAAATATCGCATGATTTTATAAGACTTTTTAAAAGTCTTTACAAATCTATATTGAATACCCCAAGACTTTTATGGAATTTAAAAAATCTAAATTGAATACACCTAGACTTTTAAACTCTATAAAAGTCTTTAAAAGTCTTACCAACTCTTAATTGAATACACCCTCCTTAGTCTATGTAGCTTTATAGATTTAGAATATTTATAAGAAATTGAAAATCTCATAACATATCATAAATATGAGTAATAAATGTAGTAATAAATTTATGACAAGTCTATTTATGATACCAATTTATTATGTCTTTGTCTTTTTATGGAAATGAAGAATACGTAACAAATTTGTTGACTTTTTATGAGTATGAGTCTGTCTTTTTTGTGATATGTATCTTAAGTTAGTCTTTTTATGTTTTTCTACAGGATCTTTAATCAAAAAGCTCAGACGTTGAGAGACAGAATTCTCAACAATTTGCAACTTGATCTGTTAAGAGGAGTCGCTTCTATTTCTATCTAACAAGAATAATAAACAGATAATGATAAAAACTTTCAAATTAAACAATTAAGCAGATATATAAAGTCTAATTGCATAAATAAAAAAGCTTAAAACAATATTGATATAATGGCCTTAATTCGAGTACTTTACCGTTCAACAAATTAATTTCCTTCAATTTTTTTAAGTCTTTTTCTTGACCTTCCTATAAGGATTAAGATTGTAGCTAAAAACGAAATTTTATCATGTTTAAATAAGTTTTGAACAAATTCCCATTCTCGGGAGAAAATATAACCTTTCTTAACTCAGAGGATTACTCTTTCATTTTAGCTATGGAATCCAGAAAAAGATGATAAGTTTAAAAATAAAATACTTGAAAACTAAAAATAATATTTTTGAAGGAATTGATTGCTTACTAGGTTTTTCCTCTTTTAAGCCTTTCCCAAAAATATAATAAAGTAAAAGATAATAACAAGATGAGATGAATAACTTACTTTTATTGAGAAATTTCTATGGAAAATCTTTATAATTGAGAGCGGTACAAGAGGAAGTATGTAAATCTGTGTGTCTTCTATTTTTCTGAGTGTTTTTATGTGTTTTCTATATGCTATGAACAAATGTATTTATAGACAAAGAAAATAATAAAATAATCGTACAATCTTTACAAGTATAAAGTTGAGAAAAGAAAGACGAAAATCCAAAGCTTTCTCCGTACACTTTACTATTTACCATGAATGCGTGTACTATTCACTCTGTACATTTTTTAACTACGCAGAATTTTCTTCTATTATTGGTATTTCTTGTAGCCTTTTTTATCTTTCTTTTAGAATTATTGCCCATGTGCTGAACTATTGTCTATGTGCTGTCAAATCTCTTTATTATCTGTCTATCATTTCAATAGGCTTCTTCCATATCAGTATTCATTTCATTGTTTACTTCATCTGAGATATTTTCTGTAGCTGAATGGTTCTCTGATGCTTCACAATAGCTTTCAATACAATAATTTTCTTGAAATTCATCAGATATAAATCTTTTTGATGAATATTCAGAACATATAATCTTTCTACCTTGATTTTTCTTGCTAGAAATTCTTCAAAAAATATTATTCCATTATTCCATTGCGCCACAAGTCTGTAGTTGGTCCTTTGCATTTCTATGAGAGCAGCTATTTCTAAAATTCTTCTTCCATAATCAATCTGTCTAACTTTAACCTTGATATCAGTCTTTGAAGAATACCTGAATTTTCTAAAACCTTCAAAAATTTTAATAAAATTGTATGTTGGGATAATAATACCATTATTTACAATTGGTGGTCTGGAAATAAATTGAATCATTAAAGGGTATTGTTTAAGCTGATCAAGAATCTTTTTAAGAGAATGTGGAAAAAATTTAAAAGGTCTGTTTAAAATATATATTGTATCAACCATACCGTATTGTAAAGCTGAATAAAATATATCGTTTTCTTCTTGAGAAACTATATAGTCAAATGAAACTGTAGGATAATCGTGTCTAAGAAAGGAAGAGACGTGGATAGCTGTTTTATAGAAAGGGACATATTGAAGGAAATATTGATTCTCATTATGATAATATTGTAGAGTTTGGGAGAAATCAATCATTTCTTCTATAAGTGAATTTTTGATTGAATTTCGAATAATGTTGGCACAATCTACAATATTTTGTTGTAGATCAAAAAGAGTTTTTCCTTGCCCTGCCTTGCCCTGCAGCTGTAGAATCTTTTAGTTCAATAAATCTTTCTATTTTAGGACGATATTTTCTACTAGAAAAAAGTAATGATGTTTTTTTGAATAATTTTCTTTAGGGTCTCATGTAATTTAAATATTTCATCTTGGTATTTAGTTATTTCTTGTTGACAAAAAGATACTTGGTCTTCCAAAATTTCTAGTTTTACTTCTAAAGTGTGCTTTTTATAATTAAGATCTCTAACTACTCTGGTCATAGTTTTACATCTGTTACACAGTTGCAAAGATGAAGATGGTGTTTGAGAAGAAGATGATGATGGTTGAAAGTAGATGAATGCATTGTCTGTCTAATTTTTTCAGATATGTAAAAATTAAATCCGATAGTCTATTTACAATAATTTAAGACTTCTTCAAAAGAGTAAAATCCTTTCAAAAGAGGTTCTGAAATTCTGTCTATCTGTTCAATTACTTCTGGCCAGTAGTTATAAACTCTTGGTTGTCTTCCTTTGATTACTACGAAGAAACTGAAATTTTTTACTTTGTATTTGATTGTGGGTCTGTCTAAAATAATTAGCTAAAGCATTAATGCTGTCTAATTTCTATCTAGAGTCTCTTGTCATCCAAAGATTATCTAGTAGGCAACTTTCTTTTTCTAGAAGTCTTTCTAAATTATTTCCTCTGAATCAAATATTAGATCCTTCAGGGACCACTCTTAAAGTGATGTTCCCAAAGATCATCATCATTTGATCCATATGCAATATGAACAAAATTGGTCAGATAGTCAATAACTTGTCTACTTAAATTATCGACTAAAATGTTATTTTTACCATCTATGGTAAAGGTCCACCACGCTTAACTCGTAACTCTGATGTTTCTATAGTCTATATAATAGATGTATCTTTCCCAAGAATTATTGCGTCATTTGTAATTGTTAAACTTCCATTTCTACTTAATAAGAATTTTATTTTTATAACAAATTCATCTTTGATTAATTGACTTACTAAAGTGGTCGTTAAGCTATATTGTCTTTCTTGAAATCTAATTTTACAATTGTCAAAAAGTCTTCTTCAAACTCCATTTTATTGCCATCCATTTGACTTTCTCTTATTTCATATTCTAATTTTTGTCTACAATCTTCTGGAACTAAGTCTTTTCTAATTATGTTAAATGTGCATCATGTGTCGACTAAAGCTATTAAATTTAATTTAATCATCTTATTGATTTGTACTTCTATGGGTATTCTAATACTTTTATTTGGTTTTATTCTAGATAGTTGACATATTATTTCTTTTTGATTTTATGTTTTTAAATAGTTATTCTCAGTATAGTTTTCTATGGGCTGTTTTCCTTTTCAGGATGTCTAAGTCTATATTGTATTTCTCCTAATGCTTCATGTATTTTATCAATTATATTATTAGTGTTAGTTACTATATATTCTAATTTTTCTATGGTTTCACTATAGTCTTTGGGTTTATTGTAAGGCTCATCTTGAATTCCTAAGCAATTATAACATTGAATTTCTAAACAATTTTTACACTGATTCTTATTTCTATGTCCTGGATATACTCTACATATAATGCATCTGTCTATCATAGATCCTTGTCCTCTAATTCATTCATGGTCTGTTTCTGTTTTAGGCTTTTTACTACTGCTTTCTTCCATTTTTCTAACAGTCTTTATTTCTGCTTCCCTGGTTCTCCTAAGGTTTCTATAATATTCCATGTCTATATACCCAAATTCTTTATCATCGTCTTCACTTTCATCTTCACTTTCTTTATCTAAAGCATTAATTTCTTCTTTATTTTCATAATCTTCTATTTCGATATATCTACAACTTTTCTCTTTATTTTATTCGTCTTGCTTTGTTTCTTTTGCTTGATAATTGTAATTTCCAAATCTAATACTCAAAGTTCTATTGCTAATTTATACATAATATTGTCTTCTGATACTAAAATTGGCTTTTCTAAAAAGTTTGCTAAATTCAGTATAATCATGCATTTGTTTCTGAAAATTTCTTTGCTGGGATAGCTTTTATACCTTTCTGTCCTAATAAAGTGATGATTTGATCATTTTCTAATCTATATTTAGTTGTACCATTTTCGCTAAGTCTTCCTACAAATCATGTGCATATTAATAGATTTTCTTCATTTCTTTTCATTTGGTATCCCCTAGTCTTTATTCATAATTTAACGTCTTTATAAAAAATAAAAAAAAATAAAAAAAAATAAAAAAAAAAAAAAAAAAAACTTGTTCTAACTAAATAATCGGGTGTGAAATAAAATATACCTCTTTTGTTATTCATGTCTAATTCTATGCTTCCTAATAATCCCTATTCTATGTTTGTAAATCTATTATCATATAAACATATTAATGTATTGGCCCCTAAATTTTCTCTATATAATCCTTTTACTCCTACCATTATTAGTCCTAGATGTGTCTGTTGAAGGTTTTTATTTGTTATTTCTTTATAAGAATCTTTTTCTACTAAATCTAAAGATATGAACTGATCCCCGTGTGTACACGAAGTATATCTTTCTCCATAATGTTGGTATATCAAAGATTTGCTAAAAAGATTTCCTTTTTTAATTGCAAACCCCAAGACAGACCTAGAACTATAACTAAATGGGAAAATTCTATAATTAGAGCATGTAATAGTTTACCTATACAAATAACGGTAGAAGGAATTTGGGCTAATTTAGAGACATATTTAGGAAAGACAGCTTTAGATATTTATGTTACAGACAAAAGACTAAAACCAGATAAAATAAGATTAAGAATGGCTGGAGGGAAAAATTCTAAAAACTTCACTAGTTTTATTCGAGAAATAATTATAGGAACAGACCCTAGTAGAGACAATGTTTATGAACAAAATAAAGCTTTGGAAGAACTAGAAAAACTAAGTTTAAGTAATATGAAATACATACAACCATTTTTATTAGACTTTGAAAAGATTAGTTAGTGCAGCAGGATTAGCTTTAGATGTAGATATATTAGATAGACTATATAGAAAGATTCCACCACCATGGAATGTTAAAATTAAAAATGAGATATAAAACTGGAATGGAAGAGGAACAACTATTAGCGCTACCATAAAATTTATAACATATAAATTAAAAGAATATCGTATAGAAGAAGTAGCTAGAAAGCAATTAAAGAAATTAAATTACCCTTTTTGTTCAGATTTATACACACCTCAAAGCTATGATTATAGAAAGAAAAAGAAAAAAGTGTATAGAAAAGATAAAGGATATAAATATAAAAGACAATATCAAAATAAAAAACGATATAATATTAGACCAAGTAGGACATATTATAAAAATAGGAAGCCTAACTATAATAGATACGTTAAAAGACCAAAAAATAGAAAAGATTGTAAATGCTACATTTGTTGAGATCCTAGACATTTTGCTAATAAATGACCTAATAAAAATAAAAATAGAGAGACATTCAATAAATCTATAATAATTGAAGAAATATAGTGTCATATGATAGAGTTATCAGACAATGAATCTTGTAGTTCAGTATATAGTATATACACAGATGACAAGTTAGATAATTTAGAAATAGTAGAAAGTTATGATGAAAGCAATAGTACAGAAGATTTAGATTTCTCAATTCTTGATATAAAAATGTTGAATGTAGAGCAAGAATGTATTCATGAATGAATTAGAGGACAATGATCTATGATAGACATATGCATAATATGTAGTGTATATCCAGGACATAGAAATAGAAATCAGTGTAAAATTGTTTAGAAATTCAATGTAATAATTGATTAGGAATCCAAGATGAGCCTTACAATAAACTCAAAGACTACATTGAAACCATAGAAAAATTAGAAGATAGAGTAACTAACACTAATAGTAGAATTGATAAAATACATGAAGCATTAGGAGAAATACAATATAGACTTAGACATCTAGAAAAAGGAAAACAGCCCATAGAAAACTATACTGAGAATAACTATTTAGAAACAGAAAATCAAGAAGAAATAATATGTCAAATATCTAGAATAAAACCAACCAAAAATATTAGAATACCCATAGAAGTACAAATCAATAAGATTATTAAATTAAATTTAATAGCTTTAGTCGACACAGGATGCACATTTAACATAATTAGAAAAGACTTAGTTCCAGAAGATTTTAGACAAAAATTAGAATATGAAATAAGAGGAAGTCAAATGGATGGCAGTAAAATGAAGTTGGAAGAAAATTTTTTGACGATTGTAAAATTAGATTTCAAGAAAGACAATATAGCTTAACGACCACTTTAGTATGTCAATTAATCAAAGATGAATTTGTTATAGGAATAAAATTCTTATTAAGTAGAAATGGAAGTTTAACAATTACAAACGATGCAATAATTCTTGGGAAAGATACATCTATTATACAGACTATAGAAACATCAGTGTTACGAGTTAAGCGTGGTGGACCTTTACCATCAAAACCCAAAATGATGAAGAAGATTTAGAAAGTTTAGAATTTTTAGATTATTTATCTTTAGAAACCTTAAAAACAGATTTTGTACCAAGAACAAAAGACTTAATTATTTTTAATAAAATGATAGATCATGTAGAAAGTATAGATAAGATTTTACAATTAGCTGAACAAACCCAAATAATAGGAGAAGACCCTTTAAAACATTAGGATAGAAATAAAATTGAAGCTAAAATAGAAATTATAAATGAAAATATAAGGATTAGAACCTCAGAAATAAAACATACTAATCAAGATATAGAAGACTTTAAAATTCAGATTAAAGAATTGATAGAGTTAAAAGTAATAAGACATTCTACTACTTAGCATAGATCAGCAGCTTTTATGGTGAGAAATCATAGTGAAATCAAACAAGGAAAAGATAGAATGGTTATAAATTATAAAAGATTAAAGGATAATACAATAGAAGACGGATATAAAATACCCGATAAAGACATGATTTTAGATAAAATACAAAATAGCAAGATCTTTTCAAAATTTGACTTTAAATCAAGATTTTGGCAAATTAAAATACATAAAGACTCTATTCCATTGACATCTTTTACAACACCGCAAAAATATTTTGAGTGAATTGTTATGTCATTTGGTCTAAAGAATGCTCGATCTATATTTCAAAGAAAAATGGATTCTATTTTTAATTCTTTACCATTTGTTTGTGTATATATTGATGATATTTTGGTACATAGCAAAAATCATAAAGAACATATAAAGTATTTGGAAATTGTTTTAAATAAATTTATAGAAAATGGTTTAATTATTAGTAAAAAGAAAATAGAAATAGATAAACAAAAAATAGAAGAAACTAAAAAATTGCAAGCCTTTTTAGGAATATTAAATTATGCTAGAAGTTTTATTAAAGATTTAGGTAAAAAGATTGGACCTTTATACAATAAATTATCAAGCAAATGTCAAAAGTATTTTAACCAAACAGACATAGAATTAGTAAGACAAATAAAAAATGAAGACCAACAACTACCACTTTTAGAATTACCTTTAGATAGTGAATATAAAGTAATTGAAACAGACGGATGTGAATTAGGATGGGGAGGAATTTTATATTCTAAACCAAATAAATATAGTGATAAAAAAGAAGAAAACATTTGTAGATATGCTAGCGGTAAATATAAAATAAAAGAAAAATACTTAATCAGTCTAGATTATGAAATAATGGCGATAATTCATAGTATAGAAATTTTTAAATTATTTTTAAATACTGAATTTACTATTAGAACAGATTGTGAAGCAATTGTTAAATTTATTAAAAAGACAAATTTTGATAAAATTAGACATAAAATGTGGTTAAAATTATATGAAATCTTAAATAGTTATAAGGTAAGTATAGAGCACATAGATGGTAAAAATAGCTTTTTAGTCGATAATTTAAGTAGACAAGTTATTGACTTTCTGACCAATTTTGTTCATATTGCAGATAGATCAAAAGATGATGAACTTTGGGAACATCACTTTAAGAGTGGTCCCTGAAGGATCTAATCTTCGATTCAGAGGAAATAATTTAGAAAGACTTCCAGAAAAAGAAAGGTGCGTACTAAATAATATCTTGATGGCAAGAGACTCTAGACAGAAATTAAACAACATTAATGCTTTAGCTAATTATTTTAGACAGACCCATAATCAAATATAAAGTAAAAATTTCAGTTTCTTTGTATTAATCAAAGGAAGACAACCAAGAATTTATAACTACTGGCTAGAAGTAATTGAACAGATAGATAGATTTCTAGAACCTTTTTTTAAAGGATTTTACTCTCTTGAAGAAGCCTTAAATCATTGTAGACAGACTATTGGATTTAATTTTTACATATCTAAAAAAATTAGACAGACAATGCATTCAGCTACTTTTCAACCATCATCATCTTCTTCTCAAACATCATCTCCATCTTTGCAACTGTGTAACAGCTGTGAAACTATGACCAGAGTAGTTAGAGATCTTAATTATAAAAAGCACAGTTTAGAAATAAAACTAGAAATTTTGGAAGACCAAGTATCAACTAGAAATAACTAAATACCAAGATGAAATATTTAAATTACATTAGACCCGAGAAAGATTTAATACTTGTGAAGAAAATTATTCAAAAAACATCATTACTTTTTTCTAGTAGAAAATATCCTCATAAAATAAAAAGACTTATTGAACTAACAGATTCTACAACTGCAGGGCAAGAAAAAACTCTTTTTGATATACAACAAAATATTAGAGATTGTGCCAACATTGTTCGAAATTCCATCAAAAATTCACTTATACAAGAAATGATTGATTTCTCCCAAACTCTACAATATTATCATAATGAGAATTAATATTTTCTTCAATATGACCATCTCTACAAAACAGCTATCCACAACCCTTCCTTTCTTAGACACAATTATCCTACAATTTCATTTGACTATATAGTATCTCAAGAAGAAGACAATATATTTTATTCAGCTTTACATTAAGTTATGATTGATACAGTATATATCTTAAACATACATTTTAACTTTTGTCCACATTCTCTTAAAAAGATTCTTGATTAGCTTAAACAATACCCTTTAATAATTCAATTTATTTCCAGACCACCAGTTGTAAATAATTGTATTATTATCCCAATACGGAAATGATCTAACTCCCACGGTGGGGAGTTTTTACAACTCCCACTGGACACGTGTCCAGTGGGAGTTGTAAAAACTCCCCACCGTGGGAGTTAGATCATTTCCGTATCCCAATATACCATTTTATTAAAATTTTTGAAGGTTCTAGAAAATTCAGGCCTTCTTCAAAGACTGATATAAAGGTTAAAGTTAGATAGATTGATTATAAAAGAAGAATTGCAGCAACAGCTGCTCTCATAAAAATGCAAAGCACCAACTACAGACTTGTGGCGCAATAGAATAATGGAATAATATTTTGTGAAGAATTTCTAGCAAGAAAATTCAAGGTAGAAAGATTATCTGTTCCGAATACTCATTTAAAAAATCTATATCTGATGATTTTTTAAGAAAATTATTGTATTGAAAGCTATTGTGAAGCATCATTGAACCATTCAGATACAGAAAATATTGAAGAATTAACAGATTTAACAAGATTTAACAGTTTCAGTTTTAGTCCAATTAGTTTTCATTTTGTTAGCATCTTTCTGTTAGCATTTCCATTTACTTCTGTTACGTATTGTTATGCATGCATGTATTCATTTCATCATTGCTCTATATATATCTTGTATTCAATTACTTTGAGATATGAGAAAATAATACAAAAACCATCCTGAGAGGAGTTTCTCTCGGCAACACGTTCTGATCTTTTATTGAACATGGTATCAGAGCCATAAAACCTTCCACATCCACAAGCACCTAAAACAAGAGGATGGCTGACTACAATGATCAAGATGATCTACAGATGCCTCCAGCAGTGGACGCAGGAGCAGCAGCAAAGGAATACTCCAATGGTGATCCATTGGACTTGCAAGGCTCAGACCATCCTGGAATGACATTGGTAACATCACAATTAACAGGTAAAAATTATCTCAGCTGGAGTAGATCAATAAAGATAGCATTAGGGGCGAAATTGAAGTTGGGATTTATAAATGGGAAATGTGAGAAACCAGACAATGAATCTCAAAATTTTGATCAGTGGAATAGAGTTGATTGCATGGTTAGATCTTGGATTTTAAATTCAATATCAAAGGAAATTGTGGAAGCATTCATATATACAACATCAGCCAAAGATCTGTGGGATGAACTGAATGAAAGGTATGGTGAATGTAATGGACCATTGTTGTATCAACTGCAGAGAGAAATAAGTAGCATGACACAAGGATCACTCACGGTAGAAAAATATTTCACCAGTCTTAAAAAATTGTGGGATGAGATTGCCTGTCTTATGCCATTACCAGTTTGCACTTGTGGAGCTGCAAAGGAAGTTTCTGATCTGGGCTCTTTCAACAAACTGATGCAGTTTCTGATGGGACTGAACGATTCATATGATAATGTTAGAAATCAAGTGCTTGTAATGGATCCTTTACCATCAGTGAATAAGGCATATTCGATGGTTCTGAGGGTGGAAAAACAGAGGGAAGTACACATGCTGTATCCTGAAAGCAATGACCATGCTGCAATGATGATTAAGGGCCTCAACACCAGGAATGATGGGCATACAAGAAATGGATCTGGCCGAGGAAATTGGACAGGGAGATCTAACTTTGGTAGAGGAAACTATGCTAGGGGTAGGGGAACCAGCAGGAGGTATGGGAATATTGACAAAGAACAGCTGCATTGTGATCACTGTGGAATGAATGGACATACAAAGGAGGGGTGCTTTAAGTTAATTGGCTTCCCAGACTGGTACAAGAAAGATCAAAAGGGAAAAGAAACTGGTTGGAAGAATACAGCAAACAATGTGATGAAAGACTACTCACCTCTTGAATTTGAAGATGATCACCATGTTGCAAATGTAAAGGATACAACATCACCACATTCCAGCATAGCTGCCATAGTCCAACAAGAATTAATAAGAATGCTGAAAGGAAAGACACTGACTGATAATGAGAACCAAACCAACTTTGCACATCTCAGAGACTATTCTGGTATGTGTACTCAACACTTTGCCTTTACTTCACTTGATGATTTGAAATGTGGCTCTTGGATCATTGACACAGGTGCCAGTAACCACATATGTACAAACTCAGCACAAATGACCAATTTGAAACCTGTCATGATGCCTACCTCTGTCTTGTTGCCTGATGGTTCCAGTAAATCTGTCAAACACACTGGAAACATTGAAATTAATCACAGAATCAAACTGATTGATGTTCTTCATATTCCCACTTTCAAACTAAATTTGCTATCTGTTCCTAAACTCTGCCAAACTGCACAGATTAAGTTCACATTCTACCCTACATATTGCTTGCTGCAGGACCTGAAGGATAATAGGACCCTGGCTGTGGGGAAGTTGAAAGGAAGATTGTATGTTCTTGATGATCATAGTGTCTTGAAAGATCAAGTAGAATTTTGTAATAAGGAAATGAATGTCTATGCTCTCATGTCTATGAATGATCTGAACTCCAGAAATGAGAAATTTGTCATCAATAAATCCTGTTCCTTTTCTCTTGTTGATTGGCATATTAAACTTGGCCATGCTTCATATCAATGTTTGAAACACCTTAACTTCATCAAACAAATAAGTAATGCTGATGAAAAATTGCAACCATGTGATGTCTGTCATAAGGCAAAACAGAACAGATCCCCATTCCAAGACTCACATATTCATTCCAAAAGCCCTTTTGAATTAATGCATATTGACCTGTGGGGACCATACAGGCAATACACCCTCACTGGAACCCCTTTCATGCTCACCATTGTGGATGACCATAGTAGAGCCACATGGACCTTCATGCTTTTCCAAAAATCCCAAACTGTCAAAACCTTAGATGTGTTCTTTAAAATGATCAAAAATCAGTTTGGAAGGGATGTCAAAGTTATAAGAACTGATAATGGAAGTGAGTTCACTGGTAGGGAATGTCAAAACCTACTGCAGTCCTTAGGAATCCTTCACCAAAGGTCTTGTGTCTACACTCCACAACAAAATGGAGTTGTAGAAAGGAAGCATAGACACCTAATCCAAATGGCCAGATCTCTCATGTTCCAAGCACACTTACCTAAATATTTCTGGTCACACTCTATCTTGATGGCCACACACATCATAAATAGAATCCCAAGCTCTGTCCTAGATTGGAAAAGTCCTTTTGAAATCTTGCATAACAGAGAACCTGACTATACCTGCCTTAGGACCTTTGGCTGTCTCTGTTATACAGCCAATACTAAACCCCACAAAGATAAGTTTGATACAAGGGGATACAAATGTGTCTTTGTTGGTTACAACCCTGGACAAAAGGGTTTCAAGGTGTACAATCTTTCATCCAAACAGGTTCAAGTGGCCAGGGATGTCATTTTTTATGAAAATTGCTTTCCTTTTAAATCTGATGTCAGTCACATTGCTGATGAGTCCACCTCTATCATTTCACATCCTGAATACTATGATGATGCCCCAGTTGTCACAACCTTTGTACCACCTTCCACCAATCAACACAATGAGCATTTTCAAAATGATAATATAGACACATCACCAGGAGAAGCCACTGCTGATTCTTCCTCCACTGATCATAATTCCATACCTCTTATTCATGTGCCTTTCCCTAATTCCCCAGAGAATATGTCATCTAATAATCTAGCACCTAGACATAGCACTAGACAGACAACCAAACCTGCCTGGATGGAGGACTACATAACTAGTGTAACCGAGAGTTCAAGTGATTCTGCTGCTGATCACCAGTATCCCTATAGCCAAATGAAACTGACACCACAATTTACACCACCTACATACCCTTACACTACTTCACCAAGGCTGCATCATTCTTATGTGGTATATCTGGCAAATATGTCAAAGATCCAAGCACCAACTTTCTATCACCAGGCATGTAAAGATGAAGGTTGGACACAAGCCATGAATGATGAATTGGCAGCATTGGAATCAAACAAAACTTGGGATCTCACTGAACTACCTGCAGGAAAAAGGGCTATTGGATGTAAGTGGTTGTACAAAGTCAAACTTAAACCAGATGGAAATGTGGATAGACTTAAAGCAAGATTGGTAGCAAAAGGCTACAATCAGTTGGAAGGAATTGATTTCTTTGATTGCTTTTCACCTGTAGCCAAGTTGGTCACTGTAAGGATTTTCATTGCCTTAGCATCAGCTAAATGTTGGCCTCTTCATCAACTAGATATCAATAATGCATTTCTACATGGATATCTTGATGAAGAAATTTATATGCAGCCACCTCCAGGATATAGGAAGGCAACTACCAACCAAGTTTGCAGACTAAAAAGGAGCTTGTATGGGTTGAAGCAAGCATCAAGACAGTGGAATGTAGAACTGAGCCTCAAACTTACAGAATATGGTTTTGTCCAATCCAATCATGATCACTGCCTATTCCTCAAGCACACTTCTGATCGCAGCCTATTTCTACTCATTTATGTGGATGATGTCTTAATCACTGGCACTCATGAATCTGATATAGTGTTGGTTAAGAATTATTTGCATTCACAGTTTACCATCAAAGATATGGGGGCTGCAAAGTATTTCCTAGGCCTTGAAATTGCTAGAGGTAAAGGGGGAACTTATGTTAATCAAAGGAAATACATCCTGGATATTATCAAAGATGTTGGACTCATGGGGGCCCGTCCAGTCTCAGTTCCAATCCCAAAAGATACAAAACTGTCACAGGGATCAAGCCCTCCTTTTTCTGATCCAGACAGATATAGAAGGCTCATTGGAAGGCTGTTGTACCTCAATCTGACCAGACCAGATATTACCTATGGCATACAACAACTAAGTCAATTTGTCCATAGCCCTTGCCAAGTTCATTGGGACACAGCTATCCATCTCCTGCGTTATCTGAAAGGATGTCCATCCCTTGGCCTTTATTTCCCAGCTCAACAGAATTTCAGTCTGACTACATACTCAGATGCAGATTGGGCCTCTTGCAGTGACTCTAGAAGGTCACTCACTGGTTTCTGCATCTTCCTTGGTGACACACTGATTTCATGGAAAACCAAGAAACAGACCACAGTATCCCGATCTACAGCTGAGGCGGAATATAGAAGTTTGGCAACTACAGTCTGTGAAATAATGTGGATCAATTACATATTAAAAGACTTCGATTTACCAATTCCCTTGCCTATCCCTTTGTGGTGTGATAACAAATCTGCCTTACACATCAGTGCGAATCCAGTTTTCCATGAAAGAACTAAACACTTGGAGATTGATTGTCATATTGTTCGAAATAAGTTCAAAGAAGGTTTCATTTTGCCTCAACACGTTCCTTCTTCTCAACAGATTGCGGACATATTCACTAAAGCATTGGCAGCTCCCCAATTCCACACATTACTTCCCAAGCTGGGATTGGCTGACCTTCACCAATTGCCAGCTTGAGGGGGGGATGAAGAATTAACAGATTTAACAAGATTTAACAGTTTCAGTTTTAGTCCAATTAGTTTTCATTTTGTTAGCATCTTTCTGTTAGCATTTCCATTTACTTCTGTTACGTATTGTTATGCATGCATGTATTCATTTCATCATTGCTCTATATATATCTTGTATTCAATTACTTTGAGATATGAGAAAATAATACAAAAACCATCCTGAGAGGAGTTTCTCTCAGCAACACGTTCTGATCTTTTATTGAACAAATATCTCAGACGAAATAAACAATGAAATGGATACTGATCTGGAAGAAGCTTATATTGAAATGATAGACATGTAATAAAGAGATTTGACAGCACATGGATAATAGTTCAGCACAAGTACAATAATTCAGCACAAGGACAATAATTATAAAAGAAAGGTAAAAAAGGCTAAGGAAATACCAATAATGGAAGGAAATGTTGCGTTGTCAAAAAATGTACAGAGTGAATTTACAAGCATTCATGATAATTTAAAAGTGTACAGAGAAAGCTTTGGATTTTTCGTCTTTCTTTTCCCAATCTTACACTTGTAAAGATTGTACGATTTATTTTATTATTTCCTTTGTTTATAAATACCTTTGTTCATAGCATATAGAAAACACGCAAAAACACTCATAAAAATAGAATACATACAGATTTACATACTTTATCTTGTATCACTCTCAATTGTAAAGATTTTCCATAAAAAAATTCAATAAAAGTAAGTTCTTCATCTCATCTTGTTATTATCTTTTACTTTATTATATTTTCGGGAAAGGCTTAAAAAAGGAAAAACCTAGTAAGTGCTCATTTGGTAGAGATTATAAACTAGTTTATTTGACCAAAACAGTTTATTTGACCAAGAATGGTAAAAAATGACGGCTACCAAGACAAACTTTTTTATCAAATAAATTATTTTTGGTCAAATAAACTGGTTTATAAACTCTACCAAACGGGCTCTAAGCAATTAATTCATTCAAAAATATTATTTTTAGTTTTCAAGTATTTTATTTTTAAACTTATCATCTTTTTCTAGATTCTATGGCTAAATTGAAAGAGTAACCATCTTAGTTAAGAAATGTTATATTTTCTCCCGAGAATGGGAATTTGTTCAAAACATATTTAAACATGATGAAATTTCGTTTTTAACTACAGTCTTAAGCCTTATAGGAAGGTCAAGAAAAAGATATAAAAAAAAATTGAAGAAAATTAATTTGCTGAACGGTAAAGTACTCGAATTAAGGCCATTACATCAATATTGTTTTTAACTTTTTTATTTATGCAATTAGACTTCATATATCTGCTTAATTGTTTAATTTGAAAGTTTTTATCATTATCTGTTTATTATTCTTGTTAGATAGAAATAGAGGTGAGTCTTCTTAACAGATCAAGTTGTGAATTGTTGAGAACTCTATCTCTCAACGTCTGAATTTCTTAATTAAAGATCCTGTTGAAAAACATAAAAAGACTAAGTTAGGATACATATCACAAAAAAGACAAAGACTCATACTCATAAAAAGTCAACAAATTTGTTACGTATTCTTCATTTCCATAAAAAGACAAAGACATAATAAATTGGTATCATAAATAGACTTGTCATAAATTCATTACTACATTTATTACTCGTATTTATGATATGTTATGAGATTTCCAATTTCTTATAAATATTCTAAATCTATAAAGCTACGTAGACTAAGATCAAGTTTAGAGTTTTGTTTTAGATTAAATAGAAAGAAATTTGTAGTATTTACAAGTAATTTACATTTATACTATTTATTTCCAGACTATAATAAACAGTGATAAAATATTTAAATTCGTTTTTAAAAAAATGAAAATGAAGAATTTCTAAAGAAACGATTTCTTATTAAAAAGTAGTGAATGTCTTGCTTTAAGACGGGTAAGCCAAATTTCGCCAAAAAATAAATGTTTATACTCACTAGCGAAAACAATCAGTAATGAGTAGGAGGCTCATGATGACAGCCTGGGATTCAACGTAGAGAGCCCAACCTGGGGGTCCAAGATAGAGATCCCAATCTGGGGTCCAATGTTGAGAGTCCGGCCTGGGATCCGACGTAGAGAGCCCAACCTGAAGTCCAAGATAGAGAGCCCAACTTGGGGTCCAATGTAGAGAGCCCAACCTGGGATCCGATGTAGAGAGCCCAAGTTTAAGAACCAAAAAGTTGGAGGCTCTACGTAACACCTCGATCGACACAAGATGTCGACCGACCTTCCTACTCGAGCTCAGCTGTCCAATTTGAAAATAAGTTGTGATACCCGAAGATTTTTCACATGCATGATATCCGATGGTTACAACAGAAAGATATTCTCGTCCACTCACTTGACTTTTTACAGGATGAAGGCACGTGTCCCCCTGGTAAGTTGGGATGTCTGCCATGTAGACATAGAGAAATTGCATATAAATAGCAGCTCATCCCGTTTCAGGTATTCACCCATAAAATCTTTTGATTAAATACACTCTACGTCATTCTCCACCATATTCTTCTCCTATTGACTCTTACACCGGAATGGGAACGAGGGAGAAAAGTACCGCCACTTCTTTTTCAGGTTACAAGTCGTGTGCGCCTCCATCATTTGAAGAAGAGATTGTAACTAATAACGGCACAAGCCAAGATGACAAAGAAGATAATGACATGGTATTTATGTGATACATAAATATTTGTTCAGCATAGCCGAAAGTATTGGCCATATGATGAAGAAATGTTTTTAAGATGAAATGGCTCTGATAGAATGACAAGATAATAAATGGCCAAATGAATATAATGAAATTATAAAATGGGACTTATGAAAATGATAAACAAGTATTACAAGTGTACTAAGATGTAAAATATTGATGTATTTTATGTATACCATGTAGATGCGAGTATTTACACACGAGCACGCCTCCACTCATTGAACTATAATTGTTCACATGGTTCTTTTTTTTCTCTTTCTTAGGTAAAGATGTGCAATGAGTATTTTATAACAACGATTGAGGTGTGGATTGTGCTACCTAACCGATACCAATTCGAAGCTCGTTGAGTATGCATTACCAACATGTGGTCATATGAGATTAATAAATGGCAAATGTTCATGACAAAAGAAAATATATATGATTCCGTACGATAGATCTGTTAAAGTTTTTATCGAGGTGTGTTTGAATGTGGGTATAGGAATTTCAGAAGGTTTTAATAATAGCTTAAGTTCACAACTGTGGTTATTTTGCAAATAATAATAATATTATTTATTATTACTAGTAATGATCATCCGTATATATGATATTAAATGGTAGGGATATAAGATCCAATTTATTATCCATATTAAATGTAGGGATAGGAACGTTATGTTAGTTTCTGAGAAAGTCTTTTAAAAAAAAACTCTTTTGAGGTAAGCAATGGTGGGTACTCTTCGAACAAATTATTATGGAATGAAGTTTACAAAATTTTGACTGGAATGAAGTTTATGAAATTTTGACAGCTGTAGTGCAAAAATATTGACTGACTGAACGAATACAATGCTATGGATTTAGCAAATTAAATTCCTTAATTTCTATTTGAGTTATAAAAATTATTTAAATAATTATAAATAACACGGGGTGCCCGCATAAATACTCAAATTTTAAAATAGTATTAGAGTTCATTAAGCTTAAATGAATAATATGGTCGGTTGACCAAACAAATATTCAAATTCTAAGATTAGTGTGCTCAAACGAGTCACTATCTTACAATGTCATGCTAAAGGTAAATTCTCACATTGGTAATTAAAAAAAACTGACCAACATATAAGGATTGGATTTTATGTACTCTTCTTAATAAAATTGATATTTTAAGATGAAAGTTCAATTCTTAATAATATATTCGTTCTTGTTTAATGATAGCAAGCAATCATCCAAATCTTGTTAAATTTCCAAGTGGTCTTCTCGTATTTATCTTTATAAAGTTGAGTTTTATTCTTCTATTTGGATTAATTAGTGAAATTAAAGATGTTACACAAGTGGCATATGAAATTTAACAAAGATTTATTGGGGACTAATGCAATTATAATGAAATTTGAGCTTCAACTTGCTTCATTTTAGAGATTGATAACTAGCTTACTACTCAAGCTATAGATTACGCACCAACGGTGCAATTTCCCTGATTTCAATTCAAACTTTGAAAACGGGAGAGCTTTATTAAAGGCCTTATTTGAAGAATTATAATTAATTACTAACATTGGTACCCCTTTTCTTTTGCAACTCCCAAGGACTTAGACTTGGTCTAATCAAACCCTTTTCCAAGTCCTTGGTCTAATCAAACCCTTTTCCATTAAAGATTGAATTTCTTTTTTTACAATACTCTAAAACTTGTTTATTCATCTAAACACGTCTAATCTTAGTGAGAATATTTTCCTTGTTGAAATCCTTTTCATATGGTAATGTAACAACGTGTATTTTTCTTACCCAAAAAGCATTCGGGCGATTATTACAAACATTTGAAAGGAATTTATTTTCGATGAACTTGATTTTATTCAATATTTCGGGTTTATTTAATAATTCTTTAATCTTAGAAATTCAAAATCCTTAGAACAAATAATTGTATCAATTTATGGCCCCATAGATTTATTCTCTAACACATGGTGTTTATATTCCTTTTAATAATAGTCTAGAAAGCTTGTTGGTTGGCATGCAAGAAACATTCAATTAAACTTGAGTAACATAAATTGATGTATGTATTTTAGGAATTTTAGAGCTTGTTTGGTGGAGTTAAAAAATTTACTAAAAAATTTAAGTCAAAGTCAACAATTATTTTTCAACCACACATTTCATCCAAAAAAAAAATTTAATCAAAATCTACTAAAAAAATTCTACAAAACAATGGCTTAAATTTGTTTCTGCCATATAAAGTTGTATTTATGGCGTAAGTTAATGGAAAAGTGGTTGAGTTTATAATAATGCTTAGATCTTATTTGAAATTGATTTTGGAGCTCAAAATAGGTGTGAATCAAATAATCAGAAAAAACTGATCAGAATGCGTACATAACAACAGATTTTGAGAAACAACAAATTAAAATGTCAACTTTTCAAAATCTACTCTTAACTTCTCTAATTATCTATAACTAAAATATCAATTTAACCCTAGTTAATTAAATTAATTCATTTTCTACTATATGCACTATGTTTTTATTTTGTAATTTTATAAATTTTAAGATTTAATAGATATTATTTTTTTCATTTTAAAATAAACTATAGTAATACACTATTTTAGAAAAATATTGTAGTACATTACACATTGTTATAAAAGCAAGGATAAATTATAAAAGATATCATTATAATTAATGTCTATTTTAGTAATTGTATACATGCGCAATAATAAATCGTTTTTGTTTACCAAACGCTTAAATGCTGATTTTGAAATATTTAGTAAATCTGAAACAAAAGTTTACCAAATATTTAACTGGTTTCTTCTCACTACTAATTCTTTTTGCAACACATCAAAAATTAAATCTTTTACAATCACAGCAATACAAAATCAAGAGAAGCTCGTTTGAACATGCCATATGCATGACATATTTTCTATTCTTTTTCTATTAATATATATTATGTATTTAAAGTAGAAAACATATAAAACTACGTAGGTGGGATATTTAGTATTTGTTTGATAAAGTTTAAAAAGTTGCAAAAAATCTGCAGTCAAAATTAATAATTAATTTTAGCTACACATTTTACCATTTATTTTATCAAAATATGCTATAAAGTTTTCTCAAAAAATCACAGTCAAAATTAATAATTAATTTTAACTACACATTTTATCATTTATTTTATCAAAATATGCTATAAAGTTTTCTCAAAAAATCCCTTATTATATTGTATGTATGTATATTCATACTTGTTGAAATGCCTTTTAAATCGAGAGTTACTATGAGTATATTTGTGTGTGCTTATAAGTACTTATAAGTTGATCAAACATCATTTTCATCTACACATTTCATATGACCTAAAATTTTTATTAACACTTTTCGTAGGACCCACTATTTATAATATACAAAAATATTTACTAAGGAGGGTGTCCTCAACTCAGATTTGAATGAATTTGAAAAATTCACATAAATTTAGGTGTCCCCAACTCAGATTTTAATAGATTTCATTGAAATTTAGGTGTTCTCAACTCGAATTTAAATAGATTCTTTAGAAATCTAGGTGTCTCCAATAACTACTGAATTTCTAAAGATTTCATTAATTGATGGATTTTGACATATTTCAATAGATTTAGAACTATAATTATAACTACTAAATTTTTTAACAATTCTTGTTCCAAACCTCAAAATTTCAATTGATTTCTCTCTCTCTCTCACACATACGATTTTGCTGAAACTCTTTTGTATCAATTGACTTTTTTTTTTCTTTATCTCACAAACCTCTCACATTTCACATAAAATTTTATTGAAACTCTTTTGTACCAATTTGTAATTATTCACGTCTTTATTCCGTTTTTCTCAAAATGTTGCCCATATTTCCAACTTCATGAATTTTTTGTTTAAAATGACAAAGTTAGAAGTTTCTTTTAATGTACGATAATGTTATGGATTTTATTTTTTAATCACAATACTATTTTTTTAGTGATCTAGTCAGACATTATACTATTTTCTTAGCTTTTTAAAAAAAAATAATATTCCGATTATGAGCAATGAGTGGTTATAGTTAAAAAAATTCACAAATACGAACTCCATTAACCTCTATAATTTAGAAATCTATAAAAATTAAAACGTCTCGATACTCATTTTTAATATTTAAAATGTAAATTATATGTATCAATATATCATGAATTAGTTGTCATTTTTTTTGCTATTAGTCTAGTTTTTTAAAAAAGAAAATTTTGTGCTTTTATAGTCAGTTTACTTGTCAACATTAATTTTAGAGCAAGTTTCTCATCAAGACATAATTTGGTTTGAAAAAAAAAATAGACTTCAATTGTTATGATGAAATTTTAAAGTTTTTTCAAAATTTATAGTGACACAATTGAGGAGATGAAAATATAATTTTTAATAAAAAGACCACAAATTCAATAAAATCCATGAGAATCTATTAAAATCTATAATATAGAAATCTATTAAAATCTTATCAAATCTTTCAAATTTTATTAAATTCTATGAAATTTATAAGAATTTATAAATATTAAGAAATTTATTAAAATCTGAGTTGAGGACATCCCCCTAAATATATACAATATACTAATAGTAGTTCAACTGCCCAACAACCCCACATCATGTAACAAAAAATTAAAAGAAAATAGAAAATAAATAAATAAATAAAGAACAACGATGAGGGAATTCAACCCAAAAAATGGATGGCAATTAACGTATACACTAGAAATTAAATGAAATTTGAAAAATACTGGATTCTATGTATTAATTGAAAAGTACTCATGAAATGTAATGTGTTGTTAAAAAATATTACTAATCATTTATTAATCACAATAAATTTAAGTTACCTAAATATAAAATAAAAAAATGACAATCACTCTCTATCCAATTAGATTCACTCTCCTCCCTATAACATTTCCATTCTCACTTCACATTATACCCTATCAATTCAATCAAAATTCAAAATTTACATAATCAAAATCTCCATACTAAGAAAAAATATTGCACAATTCTACCAATATGCATAACAAAATACGGCAGCAATTAAAATTTCAAAAAACAAGACAACATGTTGTTTAAACAATTGACTTTAATAAATTATAGTAAGAAGTTTAATTTAAAAATTATTCCAATTTTCAGTAATTATATGCAGTAACGACACTAACAACGATTGTTCGCCACCATCTAATCGCTAACTTTGCAATAAAAAAGTGCAGTAACAACCATCATCATTGCTGCCCCTACAATAACATATATGATAATAATGACAAATAACAAGGTAAATAATTATGAGATAATCATATTTGATTTGTAACACAATACAGAGATAATCTTGGGACAAAAGATGTTCAACAATTAGAACCATGTATTTTGTTTTTATACTGCTAGCAGTCTGTATATACATAAAATTCAAATCTTTGATAAAATGTTGTAAAGTATCGCTGACCAATTAACATTAACATTCAGTGGCAGTAACAAAATGCACATTTTTTTTTCATTGCTAATATGTTAGTAAGAAGAGAAAAATAATTAATTAATAAAATAAAAAGTCCTATAAATATTAGACTTCTTGCCAGAACGTTTGGTATGGAGACTATCGTTTCTCAGATTTACCCAAAGAACTTATTTGAAAAGCACAAAAAAAATTAAGAAAATAATAGTTTGCTTAATTTTCACAAAAGCAGAAAGAGACACTTACTTCATTCGATCCATCAAAAAGTTTATTCGAATAAAATGATTTTCAGAGAATGATTTATTTCTCTTTAACAGATAAGAGATTGATAATGGAAGAGAAAGAGTTATGAGAAAATGGAGAGATGGAGTTTGAAATGAAGCAACGTGGAATATGATGTAACTTTAATTAGGCACTTGATTATAGGATTTTTTTTATTAATGATATTTTAAATCAATAATTAATTAATAACAATCACATGGTGTAAATAATTAATGAGTTTGTATAAAATTAAATAAAATTAATTATTTACAACTATCTAGTAAAAAAATATGATGTATAATAAATTTGATATAACAAATAATATATAATTTAGTAAAATTCAAAATCTGAAAAAAAAAAAAAAAAAAGGTGGAGTACCTAATTTTCACAAAAATGGATCACTCGATTGGTAATGCTATGATTTTTGCAGATGAACAAGAATTGAACTTTTAAAATTAAATAATTAGCTCATATTATAATTCTCAAACAATAAACTATTTAAATCCACGTGGAAGAAAACCTAAATTATAAAATTAATTAACGTGTTTGTTTTTTGCTCCATCAAGAACTATGTGAAAGTTGTTCACGATTTCATATTATAATTCTCAAACAGTGAACTATTTAAATCCACATAGAAGAAAACCTAAATTAGAAAATTAATTAACGTGTTTGCTTTTTTGTGTAGATTTATAATAATGATATATATTCACTTGAAAACAAATTACTCTTAATTAAATAGTATTTAAGGAATGCAAAAATATTTGCCGCCTTGAATCCGACCCACGCCCCACCCCTCGGGCTGCGCTACCCCACTTATTCGAGTAATAAGGGTGGGTCTGGAACAGAAAATTCTTCTTCGCGGAAGTTCCAAGGCAGGTTCAAGACAATCCCGACCTTAAAATTCATTTATTTTTTGGAAAAATCATTAAATAGAATATAAATTACAATTTTCACTAGAAATTGGCAAAATAAGAATTGAATCCATGTTGGAATTATAAACTATAAATCTTAACCAATACACCATAACTTCAATCTTGTATTTTTTTTTTTCTATAAATATTTTTAAAAAAAATTATATTTCATTTTTTTAATTATTTTTTTTTTCCAGTTTACAAAAAAAAATAAAAAATAAAAAATAAAAAATAAATTATCCAGACCGTTGGCGGACAAAAGGCTTCCCCGTTCCACCCCATGAATTCACAGGTTGCGGAGCGGGACATGGTCGACCCAACCCTTCTCATTGTCATCTTTAATAGTATTAATTAATTAATTGATATATCATCTTAAATATTAGGAAGCAGTCTCATTTAAAATGACATCACCTTGTCTTTCTTAGTCATTATATCGATTGACCAATTTTCTTGTTAGAAATATAATTATGTTTTGTTAGTACAGATTCTTCTTTCTTCCTATATAAAACTGTTTATTATCCTTCATTTTTAAATATTGAGTTAGTTTATTGCTCTTTATTTAAGTAGATCCATCCAAACAGTGCCCAAGTTGCAAATTGCCTTTAATCAATAAAATTGGGCACACGCGTCCCATCGTTGCTACTCAGTTCAGAACTACCAAGTCCAAGTCCAAGTCCAAGTTCAAGTCCATAACAACTTTTACACGTTATTTCCAGGAAATATTGATACAAGGAAGGATGCGTCCTTAAGACGCACAGTTAAAGTCAAGTCGATTGACTCCGTCGTTTCACATAATGGAGATATTAGACCATTTCTTGTTGCTTGTAGATCTGCGTCATCTTCAGATTCCTGCAACACACAGTAATATCAAGGTTATATATTGTCTACACAATCAACGATTTCTTGATTTTCTGTTTCAGTGTATATTAACGCAAAGCAAAAAATACTAAAATAGTACGACTTGCAGGATGAATTTTTTAAAGGAATATGAACAAAAACTGGAGGATGTCAGGGAGTTACTGAATTCAGAGGAATTACAAAATCAAATAGAAAGTTTAATGTTGGTGGATGACATCCAGCGACTTGGTGTTGATTACCATTTTCAGGAAGAGATTGAAGCAATTCTCCGGCGACATTACATGGAAGCCACCACTTGTGTTGATGGATACTCGTACTACACTCTTCATCATCTTTCGCTTCTCTTCCGGCTCTTGAGACAACAAGGTTTTTTCATCCCCGCAGGTTGAAATAAATTCTCTCTTCTTTTTTTTAGCAACTTCTTTTTAATTTTTAGTAATTACATAATCAAGATAATTTCGTGACACAGATATATTCAATAACTTCAAGGGCAAAGATGGGACATTCGAAGGGAAATTGAAGCAAGATATTAGAGGATTGATGGAATTGTATGAAGCTGCACAGCTAGGTATAGAAGGAGAGGACATACTTGATGAAGCAGCAAAATTTAGTTGCCAAATTGTTGGTAACAGATTGAAGCATCCTTATCACAAGAGCATTGCAAGATTCACTGCAAAGAACTATATCAGAGATCTTCAAGACATAAATGGATGGGAAAAAACTTTGAAAGAGCTCGCAAAAATGGACTATTACGTGGCAAAGATCGCACACCAACAGGAACTGACCCAAATTTCTAAGTAAGAAGAGCATAACACGTGTAAGAAATTTTTTCGACTATTTTTATGAAAAGACATTCCACTAAAATTGGAAACCTTTGCAATTTTAGGTGGTGGAAAAACCTTGGCTTGGCAGAGGAGTTAAAGCAGGCTAGGAACCAACCGTTAAAATGGTATACATGGTCCATGGCCTCCCTAAGCGATCCAAGCATGTCGGAGCAAAGGCTTGAGCTCACCAAATCCATCACTTTTATATATATAATAGATGACATTTTTGATCTTTATGGAACACCAGAAGAACTTACTATCTTTACTCAAGCTATAAAGAGGTATAAAATATTCTAGTCATTTCCTTTTCGCATTCTATTAGGAGAACAAGTCTAGTCAAATGTACCAAACAAGCATCATGTTTAAAAATGTGAAGGCGGTATGAGTTTTATCTAGAATAGCTATTGGTTATCTAAATATTTATAAATTGCGTACAGGTGGGAATATGCAGCTATTGACATGTTACCAAAACCGTGGAAGAAGTGTTACAAGGCGCTTCTCGACACCACAAACGAGACATGCTCCAACATCTACAGAAGGCATGGATATAATCCAATCAACTCACTAAAATCAATGGTAAGATTGATGGCATCCATCGTTGTTGCAGTGGGCATACACATATGAACACCTAGTACACACATGAGATTAATGGCATCCGTCATTGTTGCAGTGGGCAAGTTTGTGCGATGCATTCCTAGTAGAAGCCAAATGGCTTGGATCTGGGCACTTGCCAATATCCAATGAATATCTGGAAAATGGGAAGGTGAGTACAGGAGCACATGTGGTGCTTGTCCACCTGTTCTTTCTTTTGGGCATCAATGGAAAAACGGGAGGTACCTTCCAAGTGGATGATATATCAGAACTCATATCCTCTGTGGCTGTTATTCTTCGTCTCTGGGATGACTTTGGAAGTGCAAAGGTAATGAAATACTAACATTTTAGGCTATAACTTGATATCTAGGATTTTCAAATTTATGATTGATACTTCCAATTGACATCAACCATTACTTTGTTTTGGATCATCAAATTAATGAAAGGATGAGCAGCAAGATGGAAATGATGGTTCTTACATAGAGTGCTACATGAAAGAGAATCCAGGCTCAACAATTGAGATTGCGCGAGAGCATGTTGTTGATATGATATCAAGTGAATGGAAGCGTCTTAACAAGGAGTGTTTTCGTTTAAACCAAAATTTGGCAATGTCATCTTTCACAAAAGCTTCTCTTAATCTTGCAAGAATGGTTCCTCTAATGTACAGTTATGATGACAATCAACGGCTCCCACTCCTTGAAGAGTACATCAAATCCACACTCTTTGATGACACTTTTTTTGGAGCACCATCCAATATTAGATCAAGAACAGTGCGCATGATCAAGAATGCCACAATCCATGGGTCCTAGTGTCTTGCCTTTTTCATACATTAAGAAATTATTGTTTATGGAAAATGTACGTTGCAAGAATGACTCGCTAGCTTTAATGATATCAATGTATTTGAAAAAAAAAATTACAAGGATATTGTTATGTATAGAATTACGTGATTGAACATTGCCTAATGATAGTAGGTTCCTTTACCATACAACAACTAGTGAATTCTTTTCTTTATTGTCATATGGTAATTTGCCACATAGGAAAAACGAAAAAAATCAGAGACTTCGGAATGACTGAAAAAATGTATTTTCGACACTACACATTGATTCCTATTTAAATAAAAAAATCAAACAACCATATCAATATAACCAACAAAATAACAAACTTATCAAGTTAGTTAACAAACTAACAACTCTATTTTATTTCTAAAAACTCTTTTGCTTGATTGATTCAATCAATGCACCTGAACTAGAATTTGATCTGATGCATATTTTTTTATGTCAAACTGATGTGATTCTGCTGTTACTGATATGATTGTGTGGTTAGTTCATGCAAGATGTTCTCATTTTGTTGAATTAACTTTTGGTTTGAATTTACTTATTCCAAGTCTTCATCATCAGTCAACTTCTCTCCACTGATTTTGAAATCATTGTGAGGATTCACAACCTTATCACTCTCGAGATTTTTGGGTCTCCTTATTACTCATTTGATCCTCACAATTTTTGTTGCCAAGCGGTAAAACATTGCTAACAGTTACAACTTATCTTATTCGGAAGGTTGATCTAATTTTTATGTCATCCATTATTTAAGACATAGTTGATAAATAAGTAAACTAAGACCAAAATTTCAAGAGACAAATAATTTCATTTATATGAATTAGTACCAACAAGTTTATAAAGGAGCATAAAGTATGACGATCAATCAAATACACTAACACAATATTCACTTTATATATATTACATATATATAACTTTTTTTATGTGTATTATATTTGTAGTGCTCAACTAGCTTTCGCTCAACAATTCTAGTGCAGCTTTAAACGTGTATTTCTTTTACAGGTCAGTATTGAAAACAACAATATTGAAGATTCTCTCATATCTTGGCTATTTTTAACGTCAACAGACATATTCACTTACCATAAGATTATTTATGAGCAAATTTTATAGTTCTCACTTATCCAAACATGCCGCTCCAACAAGAATATTGCACCATTGATTTATAATCTATTGCCCGAAAGCATATAATCTCTAACTTTTAAACATTAGTAATTTGATTTAAATACTAGCATTATAGTTACATAATTATTATTATTTCCCGATAGGGACGGAGTAGGAAAATTAATCTAGTGAAATTGAGATTTAGTTAGAAATTAAAAATTTCCCCATAAATTATCTTAAATTTTTTTCCTTATTATTATTAATATTTTGGTTATTTATATTGATGTGAAATACTAACTACTATTACTATTGCAGAGTTCAAGTCCTCGTGGTCGAAACATTGAAATGGTTGAATAATTGAAAATTGAGATTATTCAGGAATACACATTGAACGTTGAAATTACTACGAATTGAATTTCTGGTAGTAGATTCATAATTTAAAAAAAAAAAAAAAGTGTTTGTGATTCTTCCAGAAGAAATGAAACAAAAAGATATGATAAACCATTTTAATATTTTTTTTTAGTGTCAAGTTGTCGGAGTTTTTTGTTCATTTCCAATAACAATTGAATGTTTTCTCCCTAAAAAATTAGTGGGGCCAACTGCATCATCTTATTATAATATATAAGAATTTATGCTACTTGTGTTAATGTTGATTTAAGATTGATTGTAACATACAAATAATAATAATAATAATAATAATAATAATAAAATAAAAAAATAGCAAAAGTGGTTCTACAATAATACACGAGGAAAATAAACTAGTGGAGTAACTTAGGGTATACGTGGTTCACTTATTCACTGACTGTAGTTTACCATTGTTCAAGCTCAAGCCAGAAACACACATATATACATGTCTCTATCACCTTTGAAGCTATCAGCAAATCCATATACACTTTACTCTCTGAAACCTAATAATTTCTGTCTTTTTCAGTTGCTTTTAAAAATTAATTCATCTTAGTAAAGAAACCTAATAATTTCTGTCTTTTTAACCCATAATTAAATTAATTCATTTTTTACTATATGGACTATATTTTAATTTTGTAATTTTATAAATTTTGAGATTTAATAGATATTATTTTTTTCATTTTGAAATAACTATAGTGAATACATTGTTTTAGAAAAATATTTGAGAACATTACATATTGTTATAAAGTAAGGATAAATTTTACAATACTAGGATAATTCCTTCCCACCATGGGGAGGAGATCATTACCCACGTAATATGCACACACAAAAGCATCATTATAACTAATGTCTATTTTAATAATTTTATACAGGCACAACAATAATTTTTTATTTTTTTTTACTAAACGCTAAAATACTGATTTTGAAATATACAGCAATTTGAAAACAAAAGTTTACCAAACATTTATTTTTTTCAACACAACAAAAGTTAATTTTCTTCAAATTACAGTAATACAAAATCCAGATAAGATCTATTCGTGAAAAAAAATCCTAAGAGCACGATATCGCCAACAAGTAGTAAAGCGGATTATAAGAGTCAAGAATATCAATCCCACGAGGACTAGTTACCACTATTAATTTTTATTAATCGATAGCTACATGATTTTAAAAATAAGATTCAAAAGAAAACAAGTTCGTTTATTATATCTAAAAACTAAATTAATTTAAACCTAATTTATGAGTTTTTCGCTAGAGAATGATTTTTTTTGTTGAGGAAATTTATCAATTAAAAAAATGTCGGGACTCTTGATTCACCAATAGTTATCATGTTCAATTTTTGTTTCCAACCCATGACAATTTACTTATCTTGCATTAACAATCAATTTCACAAATTTGTTTGATAATATTTCTCAAGTAATATCAAACATATTCAATTAAGTAAACCCACTATATCTCTATGTGAATTTTAACATAACCAAGAGCATTAACGAGCAAAAAATTATTTATGATTACACAAATTATAAGAGTATATAGATAATCTATATCTCATGTAAAGTAGTGTTCTTATCGTAGTACTAAATTGATGAATTACTTCTCAGTTTCATCATGAATTCACAAACATAATCATAAATTAGCCAAATTCATGAAAAGTAAAAAAAAAAAAAAAAAAAAAACACACACACACACACACAACAGAAAATTAGCATAAGATAAGAATTAAAGTCAAGTTTCAATAACTAGAAGACTGCGTCTAAATCGTTCGTCACAACAATGAAATTTTAGCCACATATGATGTTGTTCAAAAACAAAGGAGTAATAAAAAAAAGTACACCACCGGATTAGTAAATAGAAAAGAAGGAGGTGAAAATCTATTCATGCACCAAACTTTGATCTTCAATCATTGAATTCACTCACGAAACTCTTGAATTTCACCTTGTGTTCTTGTAAAATTCTCTCTTTAATTTCTTTTAAATATCCTCCCAAGTCCCTCTCCCCCTCATTGTGAATAATTTTCTCTATTTATATGTCACAAAAGAGCCCTAATTTGGTGCCAAAATCGTGTGTAATCTGAATACCAAAAAGAAGTAAAATAGAATAAGGAAATAAAATATTCTGCTCCGGACATAACCTTGCTATAGCAAGGCACAACATTTGTAGCTTCATATTCAGAGTAGAGGGGTCTTGCTTTAGCAAGGTTTTGGCCATTGCTAACATGGCAAAATCGTTCTACTTCCTTGCAAGTTGATCCTTGTTAAATTGCACACCATTCCTTCAACTCCATGGGATATTCAATTGAGCCCCGTAATTTCCACTTTTATTTCAAGTAATATCAAACCTACTCAATTAAGTAAACCCACTATATCTCTATGTGAATTTTAACCTAACCAATTGCATTAACGAGCAACAATTTATTTATGATTGCACAAATTATAAGAGTATATATCTATCTCTCATGTAAAGTAGTGTTCCTATCGTAATACTAAATTGATGAATTAATTTTTCAGTTTCATCATGAATTCACAAACATAATCATAAATTGGCCAAATTCAAAAAAAAAAAAAAAAAAAAAAAAAAAAAAAAAAAAAAAAAAAAAAGATAGAAAATTAACATAAGATAAGAATTAAAGTCAAGTTTCAATAACTAGAATCAAACAACTAGACTACATCTAAATCGTTCATCCCAACAAGGAAATTTCAGCCACATATGATGTTGTTCAAAACTAAAGGACTAATAAAAAAGGAGTACATCTTCGGATTTAGTAAATAGAGAAGAATGAGGTAAAAATCTATTCATGCACCAAACTTTGATCTTCAATCATTGAATTCCCCCCACGAAACCCTTGAATTTCATCTTGTGTTCTTGTAAAATTTTCTCTTTAATTGGATACGGCAACAGAGATTCTTCCAACTTCGCTCTCAGGGGCGGGCTTGTAGACTATTGAATTCCAACTTCGAGCTCCTTCTACTCTAAACTACCGTGTGCCTATTTGGAGCTTTTCACAGTCAAAGTCAACCATTTGTCGGCGGCAACATTTGCATGCGTTATATAAGACTTTAAGCGCATCTGAACTACCCATAGTCTATCTAGTTACGGGGTTGCACTCAATAGTCAATCAATTCGTTTTTCCGTAGGACGTATCACACGCTTCTTCTATTTCTTTATATAGTTCTAACAATAGTGTTAGAAGTCTAACTAATTGAAAGCGCCTATGAATTAGTTCCAAGAAAGCGTCTATTTACGGAGGTTGTTGTAGTTTTCATAGTTGCAATAAGTTTTCTTTTTTTCATCGAGATTGGGCTGGTGTTCGGTATACCGCAAATCAAAAAATTCCCATGCCTTTCTTGATTGGACCAACCCAACCAGCCATTTCCGACAAGTCTTTCTTCATTTTTAGAGCAAGAAGCGGAACTAGAGGGATGAAATGAAAAGTGATTCTTACGATTACGCCCAATAGCCCACTTGAGCAATTAAGGTTCTAGAGAGAAGGGTTTAGTAAGCTAGAGATTTGTAATCTGTCTTTGTTCCAGAAGGGAATGAGTGTTGATGGATTGTCCACGGGGCAGGGTGAAAACGAGATCTCTTTCCTTTGGCATACAGTGACCTTCCATGCATGGATTCAAAGCATTGAATTGACCGCAAGAAGTTCCCCTTTATCTAGTGTGGAGGGGGCGACCTTAACTCTCCCAGTCATGTCAATCATTGCGATTGGCCGAAGACTAAAGCGAATAGTGAATGAGAAGATCCTAAAGAGTGACTCGGGATTGGACATTAGAGTTGTTTGTGGTGTGAGAAAGCTGAAGCAGATATGCCGATAGCTGGAAGGTAGCTACACGCCTCAAAAAAGAGATTGACTGAGAAAGGAAGTCGAATCTCGGAGTTAGTTCAAGCTTTCAGAGTGGTAGCAAGAAAGACAAGAGCAAGGTAAGATAAGATGCCGTGGTGATCTAAGCCGTCAACGAGCAATTCATCTCAGTTGAATCCAAAGAAAGAGTTCTAGGCTCAAGGAAAAATCAATATGAAAGGGAAGGGGATATTCAGGTGGGCCGAATCCAATAAGTCAAGGTCATGATCGAGTTAAGCTTGCGCTTACATTTTACAGCATTGAGAACTTCGAATCATCATTCACCTTCACAACCCAATCTTTTCAAATAATCTTTTTAGCTATGATTTGAATGTCTAAAGTTTGTCTTCAACCTCCCTGGTTTCGACATGGGTTCAAAACTCCGATTCAGTCGGTTAAGAAGTAGGATCAAATTCATCTATCACATCACAGGTAGTCACTCACCTGCAGGTCTTTCTCATATCTAAGCTAAGCCAGGAGAGGAAGGAATCAATAATATGAATTGGAGTCTCAAGTAGGGGGGCTGCTAAGCACCAGTAATGAAGTGAAAATCCAGTGATCGGGACTAGCAGGAAGAACATTCAGTACAATTTCATCGTTCCCTCAAAAGCCAATATTAACATATTCCCATCAACACCTTTTCTTTTATTGCCGATACGATAGTTTGAGTGCCAATAAGCGTTCCTTATAAATGATAAAGGTATCAGGATCCTCGAAGTATATTTAAATGAATGGGTTTTCTCAGCTTTAAAGGTTATTGGGACAACATTCTTTTTTCTGCTCGTTCGGTTATTGATTTCCTGGGAATGAATACCATTTTCTGGTCAATTTTTTTTAGTTTCATGAGGATCTCCCTAGGTGTCGGTACGTGGGATCGAGATCGAGGATCCTAGAGAGTGCTCGGCCACGTCTGCAGGTTGTTCTTTTACTGCGATTCCTCTTTTTCTGAGTTGGGATATGCTCGTATTATTCCATCTTTTTGGTTGTGAGTGGCCCACGTTGAGTGCTATTTATATGTGCAATTCTGACTCTTGAGGATCCCTCGGTTTTCCTAAGATTTGAAAAGTCTCGATTTCACCTTTTTGTTAGCATAGTCCAAGAGTGACTCTTTTGTAACCTTTGGTTTTTAGTAGTCTTTGGAGTAACCTAATTGGCGAGGTTTTTTAAATCTACTCCTTGTAGTTGGTCGTTGTTCAGTTAATATTGGCAATGATTATCTTTGGTTATCCTTTGGGCTTAAATCTTTGTTTGATAGTAACCCTAAGTTATTGAAAGTAACCTTTTCTTTCTAGTATATGAAGAGAAAATAAAATAAGGGATATCTTCAATGCATGTAGTTGATACCTTTGTTTTATCTTTTGTTCCTAAAGGTGTATTAAGAGGAAAAAGGGTATTCATTCAATGCCTGCATCTCCTATTTATTTGTTAATAAAATTCTTCTCTGATTAATAAGGGAAGGGAGTCAATAAGATCTTAATTCAACACTTCAACCATAAGGAATGAAAGCATAGTATCAAAAAGTGTTTCCAGCTAAATGAAAAGAAAAAGTGATCCTATATGGATAAGCGAAGAATGCTCCTTGAGAACTCATCGGGGTATTCAAAAAGAGAAGGAGAAAATCCCCTTGCCTTGTAAGCTAGGATAGTGCCCATAGAAAGAGTTTTGTCCAAGTCTGCGATATCTGTAGTTAGCCAGTTCAGTAGTTCAAATCCAATAGTTGTGCACTGTAAGAGCGGGGCAACGACGTAGTTGAGTGCGCCAAGAAAGAGATTTGATCACGATAGCATGATAGATGGGTCATTCATTGTACTCTCGGTAAAGGAGAAATGGGAGATCGGGTTAGGTCAGTCCTGAACTGGAATGAGATCTTTTGGTGGGCAAGGTAAGAAAGCGAAGTCGAAGTCAGTTTGTTAGCAACTTCCGTTGTCAGTTCAAATCCCAGCCGTCAGTCTGAAATAGGAAAGATTCTTGATAAGGCTAGGTTGGAAGCACAGAAAGGCTTTTGAGAACGATTGATTGGAATAGGTAAAATAGATAGAAGAATTGCAATACGGAGATCCTTATATTAAAGAAATGAGGAGAAAAGAAATTGTACTAAAAGGAAATTCTCTACTCAAATAAGCTTTCCTGAAATGATGAAAGGCAAGAAGCTCCATCTCCGTCCCTTTCCTTCTGTCCAAGACTCTTGAATCAGTCTCGTCTTGCATTCCCTCCTCTCCGCCTAGGTGAAAGAGAGTCCTGGTGAAGAGCGAGAGCAGCAGATTCCCACACTTTATGATCATAAAACGAAAGATCAATGGATGTGGATTGCCAATGCTAATCTTGTCCTTTCTTATGATTTATATGAGGAAGAAAGCTGAGTGGAGAGTAGGATAAAGAAGACTTCACAGCATGGGTCTAAAGAAAGATATGAAGCTGGCGAGATGGGCTAATTTCTTATTATGTTGGAACTTGACTTTGGAACATATAGTTCAAAAATTGGTTGTTATTCCACTAAGCACCATCACGCTAAGCCTTCGAAGGTGAGGTTTCTGGTAAGCCCAATTCTTAGATCTTATTAGTAAAAGAGGAAAGAATGATCACCTAATCTCGATGAATGGAATGTATAGTCCGTGTAGGTGAAGAATGGCTGTCTCGATCAAGCCTTTTGTTTTGTTTAGCTTATTAGCTGGACCGAGATAAAGTCTTAATTGGGGGTAAAGTGTCCCAAGCGGCATTAGAAAAACAAATTCCTTTTGAAAAGGCTAGGCATCGCACCTTCCCAGATTCCTACTCGATTGAGAACATCCTTGAAAAGCATGAAGTAAGAAATGTGCAACAAAGCATATGGGCTTAAGTCAAAGTAGAAAGGGCTCCAAGATGGCCGTGAATTGAAGAGTATGCAAGCTGGCCCAGATTGGGACAAAGACTTGAACCAGGAACAAAAGCGCACCAGCGCAAATATCCTCCCAAGTTCTCTCCTATCCCTCTCCCTCTCCCTCTCCCTCTCCCTTCCCTTCCCTTCTCTTCTCTTCCCTTCCCTTCACTGTGAATAATGGTCTCTATTTATTTGTCACAAAAGATACCTAATTTGGTGCCAAAATCATGTGTAATATGAATACCAAAAAGAAGTTGAATAGAATAATTAAAGAGAAAATTTTGCTCCGGACATAACATTTCTATACCAAGGCACAACATTTTTAGCTTCATATTCGGAGTAGAGGTATCTTGCTCTAGCAAGGTTTTGGCCATTGCTATTATGGCAAAATCGTTCTACTTCCTTGCACGTTGGTCCTTGCTAAATTGCACACCATTCCTTCAACTCTGTGGGATATTCAATTGAGCCCCACAATTTCCACTTTTATTTCAAGTAATATCAAACCTACTCAATTAAGTAAACCCACTATATCTCTATGTGAATTTTAACCTAACCAATAGCATTAACGAGCAACAAATTATTTATGATTGCACAAATTATAAGAGTATATATCTATCTCTCATTTAAAGTAGTGTTCTTATCGTAATACTAAATTGATGAATTACTTTTCAGTTTCATCATGAATTCACAAACATAATCATAAATTGGCCAAATTCAAGAAAAGTTAAAAAAAACAATAGAAAATTAACATAAGATAAGAATTAAAGTCATGTTTCAATAACTAGAATCAAACAATTAGACTACGTCTAAATCGTTCGTCCCAACAAGGAAATTTCAGCCACATATGATGTTGTTCAAAAATAAAGGATTAATAAAAAAAGAGTACATCTCCGGATTTAGTAAATAGAGAAGGAGGAGGTGAAAATCTATTCATGCACCAAACTTTGATCTTCAATCATTGAATTCCCCCACGAAACCCTTGAATTTCATCTTGTGTTCTTGAAAAGATTTCTCTTTAATTTCTTTTAAATATCCTCCCAAGTTCTCTCCTCTCCCTTTCCCTCTCTTCATTGTGAATTATGGTCTCTATTTATATGTCACAAAAGAGCCCTAATTTGGTGCCAACATCGTGTGTAATATGAATACCAAAAAGAAGTTGAATAGAATAATTAAAGAAAAAATTATGCTCCGGACATAACATTTCTATACCAAGGCACAACATTTTTAGCTTCATATTCAGAGTAGAGGTGTCTTGCTTCAGCAAGGTTTTGGCCATTGCTAGCATGACAAAATTGTTCTACTTCCTTGCAAGTTGGTCCTTGCTAAAATTGCACACCATTCCTTCAAATCTGTGGGATATTCAATTGAGCCCAGTAATTTCCACTTTTATTTCAATATAGTCCTCCCATATGTGTGCAACATAAGTCCTTATACTTTCAGTCATTGACCCTGTCGGGTCCCAAATTTCAAGTTTACTTTTGGTCATTTTTAAGCCTAATTTGCTTGGTTATCTTCCAACCACTAACCAAATTTGGGTTTCAACCTAACACATTCAAATTAAGACACAATTAAGTAAAAATACACTTAACAATAATCACAATTGTCCACTTTTGATGACCTAGATAAGTACATAACTGCACTTATCAAAATAACCCAAAACTTGAACTCTTGATCGCCCTCGAACAAGACTATATACTCACAATCAATCAAACCCACAAATGAAACAAAAATAAAAAGAAGAATACCTACTTCACAAGTTAGATGGTTTGCCGTTTTTTCCTCAATTTTTAATATTGCTCATAGTTCATGAAATTTGTCAAAACAATCTTCCAAAATATTTTTTTTTCTAACTTACATGCTCGACAGGTGTTTGTGTGCATAGTCAATCTGAATCATCATAATGCGCTGAGTTTGTGATAACCCGACCCTCAATGGTCAAATTTTTTCTTTCTGTCTCACTAGATGCACTCCCCCAAACTTCGATATTTTCTCTCTAACCTGGGGCGAACCTGGGGTGGTAGTTATATAATTGTTCTCACTTTACCTATTATTCTCCCGCTTGTGTTTGGTCGGGCTCAGCCAATGATACCAACTACCTAGATATGTGATGATTCTCCAAGTTTTGAGAGTCTCAACCTTCAAACTTTTCCTAGGTAAGTCAAACCCAGTAGTTGTCTGGATTTTCGTGTGATGTCCAAAGCCGAGTCATACAAGAGCACTCGTATAAATTTTTTTTTCTATTGTTGTCTTCTCACTTCTAGTTAGCTATTTCGCTCAACTATTAGGATTACCAATGCCATCCGCTTCTTCCTACTATTTCTTTTATCCACTTTTTTTTTTTTCTTTTGGAACTTTCTTTTTCAGTAGGTGTTAGATTATTTATCTTTATAATGGGCTACATATTGTATTGCAATTATATGGACTATCTAATAAATAAGGCTATTAAGTAATCTGTTAATTGGGCCATCGAAACATCTAAACTGAGTACGGGCTTTGTAATGTGTAGAGACCGGATACTAGTCCAATTAGGATTGATGGACTTCTAATATATAATAATATAAATAGGGTTATGGTCCCCGGTTAATCATAACTTTTGCTCTTCTCTTCTACACTATTATAAACAGAGATTTCATTGAGCATTATTGAGGTGATAAGATTGCGGAAGATCCAACCCTCTCAATTTCAACACCAATGGAGACATGTATTCTTCTAAATTATTATACTTGGTAATTTTAGCATGATAAATGGTGTCTTTAATTATTAGTATGTAATTAAAGACTTTAGATTTTATTTCTAACATTAGGTAGTTTTCACACTTTCACTAAGGTAGCCCTCTTCCTCGATTTTATTTCAATACAAGGCTGACTTCCACACATTAGTGTAGGTAGCTTTTTCCTTCTCAGTTCATTCACTCTTTTCTCTCTTTTTTTTTTAATGCCATAACTCATGTAATGCCTTATAGGGATGAATAGTTGGGATTAGACCCCTAGCATACGGTCAATACATAGGTTCCTACTCACATGGCTCAACCACCTTTAAACTATCCTTTCAGTTGGTTAAGTGAGTAAGTTGCACTTGTAGAATTGATTTAAATCTCCTAGCAACCTATTTGCAAATTACAAGTGCAACCAACCCACACATCGATCGTCATAACTACGTGCTCAATAAAGATCTCACATAAATAAGTATATAAACATAACAAAACACATATCATTAATATCCACAAGTCATGAATCACATCATCAGCCGACAAGACTATTTAACAAACACACAAGCATGCAATTAACAATATTTGTTTTTGGTAATTTTCAAACAAATTTCAATTTTTATTTTGAATTTTCTCACATAAAACACCAAAGCAAAAGTAAAAATTCACACAAATTAACCTGAATTTCTTTGCCCTCCCCTAAACTTAAAATATACTTTGCCCTCAATATAAAAGTAAAAGTAAAATTAGAAAGGATTCAGAGACTCCCCGAAGGTGGGTCAGATGGTGATGGAAAACTTAGGATGGCAGGGTTGGCGGTGGAAGTCGACTTTATCAATCCGAGCTTTTTTAGACGTGTAGTCTGTGACTTTCTTCTTTTCTTTCTCTTCAACAATTGGGACCTTTCGTTTTGGTTCCATCACCTTGAAGTTCAAAGATTATGCAAATGTGAATAGGTATATTTAATGTTGATTCTCCAATGAGGCCTTGAAGACTATGTCTTGTGCTTGATGGGATGACGATGATAAGCCTAAAAAAAATTAGAATCTACCAAATTTCTAAAATTGAGAAACGTGCTTAAGTCATTAATGTAAATTATGCAATGTAATAAATAGATAGAAAAATGGGTTGTCTCCAATTTAGCGATCGATTTATAGTCTCGAGATCGACTTTTCGTAAACATCACTCATGGAGTCTCAAATCGAAATTTGGAAGTTTTGCATTGCTTACAATTACCAGCTTTGCAAGTCTTCTTTGCTTCCCACATTTTAAATTGGCCATTTTTGTCATTGATTGCTCCAACTAGTCCACATATCTCCACATTTGGTTTGCACTTTTCTCGGTCAATTCTCATTAGGAATGACAAAAATATCCGATCCGTCCCAAACCCAATGGATATCCGATCTAAATGAAGCAAAAAATTCCTAATCCATAGATCAGCTGGACGAATCGGGGCAAATATTTGTGATCTACCACAGATCTCAGGGTGGATTGGATCGGGCTTGCCCCAATCTAATCCGCCCCATTTAAAAAAATTAAGGATTAAATTTACAAAAGTTCAAAGATTTGGGGCAGAGGCTGATATTGCAATTCAAAATTACCTATACCTAAATTATATTGTCTTGCCCACAATTTACAGTCAAACCCACAAAATCATATCAGTCGGCAGCCGCCCGCCCACCACCAGTCCACCACCAGCTGAAGAACGAAAGAAGAACATCTTTACATCCAAGAAAGTAGATAAAAGAAGAAGAAGAAAGAAAAGAACAGCCGCCCATTTTCGTTCTTCTTTGACAGGAAAAAATTAGCTTTTTATTTTTGGTTTTTTTTTTTTCTATTTTTATTTCCTTTCTTTTTGGGTATATTTTGGTTCTTGATTTTAGTTTGTTTCTTTGCCTTGTAATCGGTTGGAAACGATTTCTGGAATAACGCATTGTTCTTGCTCGTCCCCTTCTTCTTCTTATTCTTCTTCGTCGTCGGTGTCGTCATTTTTCTTCAATGTTTTTTATTTTTTTAGCTTCTTTGAGGTGGGTCCGAATCCTTTTGAGGATTTTAGTATACTGGATTGAGGTGGTATTTAGAGGTGGGAATTGGATTCTTCTTTGAGTTGAGAATTGGATTCTTCTTTGTTTGATTAGGGTTAATGGATGTGGTCACGTGGGAATGGAAATAAGCAGCAGAAATCTTTGCCCTACATCCTTGTTGATGGTGAGATAAAAAACGAATCAGTATACGAATCAAGGCTCTGGTCCGCCCTGAAAAATGGTGGATCGTGGGACGGATTTGGATCTTATATAATTATTGTTGGGCAGATTTGGATCAGGCATATCCTTCCCGATCCGTCCCGTTGCCATCACTAATTCTCATCACTTCATCAACTAAAGCACTCTTCGAGATCAACTAGTTGGTCGGGTACGGTGTACATACTAAATATTGCTCGTTCATCCTTTATTCTCAAGAGTAGCTCACCTTTTTCAACATCAATAAGAGCTCGACTTGTCGCTAGAAATGATCAACCCAATATTACTGGCATATTCCAGTCTTCTTTGATGTCAAGGACAATAAAGTCAATTGAAAAGATAAATTTATCTTCCTTGATGATCACGTCCTTAGCCACAGCTCGTGGACGCTTAATTGATGGATCAACAAGCTGTAGAGACACAATCGTTTCCTTTACCTCTCTTAAACCTACTCTCACGTAGATAGAAATGGGCATCAACTAACAATTTTACCTAAATCACATAAAGCATTAAAATTACAAAGTTTTCTAATTGTGCAAGCTAATTTAAAACTCCATTGATCTTTTAACTTCAAAGTTGACTTATTGAATAGAATAGCACTACACTCCTCAGTTAAAGTTACTATCTTGTGTTCCTCAAGTTTTCTCTTCTTGGACAATATTTTCTTCATAAACTTGAAGTAAAGTAGCATCTGGGACAACACTTCTGCGAAGGGAATGTTGATACGTAGTAGCAAAGATTTCACATAAAACTAACTAGGCAGTCATATAGAATATAAAGTGCATGTCATTTAAGACATCTACTCAGAATAGGTTTCTTGTAACCTTTTAGTTTCAAAAAATAGACAAATCTTACCAGAATTTCCATAATGCTGCATATATTTATAGAACCTCCAATAATAATGTTCAACTGACTGAGAATTTTCAGAAAACTCCCACATCTGACATCAAGATTTTATACCTTTGAAGATCCTTTGAAATCCAGGCCAACTCTAAGCCCAGAAGGCGGTTTTTAGCCAAAAACAAGGCTCTGATACCATTGTTGAGTTTATTTGTCAGTTAACACTATTTAGTGTTTGTAAAACCTCAAAGACTAGAGTATGAAAGGATAAAGAACACAAGAAATGGTAACCCAGTTTAGCCAGGAATATGCCTACCCTGGGGGTATAGTGAGGCAGCCAAAACACAAACAATCCACTATAACCAAGAACATAACAATCATAGTACATTAACGTGATAATCATATCAATCTATCACTTATCATCAACAAAGAGAACTCTATACCAACATAGAGAATTAAGACCTGCTTGAATCCCTTTTTGACCCACATAATACAAGAATTTATTGATTAGATTTTGTATTCTTGTTCAAAGAACAAGTTTTTGAATAACTGATCATTCAAGAAGAAAACCCTAGAGGTCAAAAGATCAGACGAAGAAGATGAAGATGAAGAAAAAATCCTAGGAGTCTAAGAGGTTTTCGTCCCAAGAAGAAAAGAAAGAAGTGGGAGAAATGAATGACTGTTTATGCCTTTTAACCATCAGAAGTGAGTGGAGTCCACGTGTCAAGTCATCAATTGTCTTCCATCAGGCAAAAGCGTGAAAAACAGAATTGCACTTCAGAGGCACGACTTTAGTGAACCACACTTTAATTCATTTAGATATGTAATGTATCTCTCATTTTAGGAAAAGGATAAAATGGCTTTCTTTAGCTAACTATAATATTAGATGGTTTGGTTAGACTTGCAAGAGAGCAATCTCTGCACCCCACCTTCAGCAGTGGCTTAACCTCAATATATGTGTACACTTATGCTAGAATTGCCATAATCACTATTTCTATCTTTGAAGGCTCCTAGTTTCCATTTGTAACTAAATTTCATGAGGCAGAAATCTAAGATTACTGTTATTAGTCCTTTCTTTCACTTTTTTCACCAAGCATGAACATTATTGTCACTTCCTTCCCCCTTTGTGATTCCTCTACTTCCAAGTAATATTTCCATAACAATGCAGTCAAGTAATGGACACAATTTTGGCTATTGTAAGTTAATGGATTTTTCCACGTATAGTATTCATCCATTGGTGGCACGGAAAGTGGAAACTCAGAGAAGTGCAGTGAAGAACTTTTTCACCCCGTTGCAGCTGAGGAAATCAAGCAAATTACATCGGAACAACAGGCTGGATGCTCATTGACATCCAACATTGTCACTAATCTCTGTGTTAAAAAGAGTGAGACAGAAGCAGATAATATTTCCACTGATATGGAAATATTGATTCTCCTCACCTCAAAATCGAGAGGTTGGCGTATGCCTGATGATGAAATGGTGGACTTAACCGAACGCTGGTTTGAATCATTCAATTTGCCCAACATCAACTCTCAAATTTCAAAATAGAAGCTTCTTTTTAACTGGTTATAAGCCATGTGCTTTGAAGGCTAGGAGTTTACAGGGTGTTCAAGTTGCAATCAGGGACTTGGTTGAAAAAAGGATCCAAATGCTAGAGTGTCTGATTTGATTTCTTCCTTTTTTCTTCAGAAAAAGATCACAGATTTGTTACTTGATGATTGATATATGGTAATAACCTTCATTCTTTTCTAGATTTTGAATGTAAATAGTTTAAAGAAAATTTGATTGGTTTTTCATTCAGACTATGGATTACATAAATGAAGTAAAATTGTTTACAGTCGGTGTATTGCAAAATGCTTGAAAATTCGTTTGATTTGATAAAACTAGTTTGTTTCACGACCATGTAATAGAGGCGGATTTCAAGTTTCTATATCTTCACTTTACTTAAAACGTTATACGTATCAAATTGCTTCTCAAGAGACGAAGAACTCAGTCCCTTGTTTACTTAATTGCTACTTGCAACGACATGTAAAAATTTCTTTTTCAGATTAAGAAAAAACCTATTGATCAAGGAAAACGTATATGGCCCAAATCATTTCATCTTAACCATTGATTTGCATTGATTCTGAATTTCCAAATAAAAGATTGGCCAATTTGGAAATTGCTAAGATTAGTCCATAATTCCTACCATTATGGAATCAATCTTGAGAAATACTTGGTGATGGACCGAGTCTATAAAAGAAAGAATCTTTAGGGTCCCTATTGCGATTCAGCATGCTCTTTCACTTTGCACCATCATTCAGAAGCTGGAACAAGGCATTAGAAGCTTCCAAAACCAGAAATGCAGTGGCCACAAATTAATATCACGTCGTCAATGGCCGGAGGTATTTCGATCATTCAAATTCCGCACTTGATCGTATTTATTGTTATTTAAGTATATAGGATGCTTAGAGTTGGAATCAGAGCCACTTATTTACCTCTATCTTGATGCTTTATCAATTTGCAAATTTTTTTTCAATCAAAAAACTCGAGATTTTGAAATATAATTTTCGGAGTTTTTATGAGGAATAAGGTTAGAAATCATTAGTAAATTGATTTTCTAACATTTCTGTGAAAGAAGCGCTATTTTTGGTGTTCGGGAGGTTGAGAAAATGACGGATCTGTTACTGGGTTTAGGATGGATATAAAATAACCCATCTAAAGGTTGAAGACAACTAAAAAAAAAGTGTTTGACCTTTATTCAACAAACGATTTGGACATTTCATTTTGGACTCAAAACATATTGGTTTCTAGTTTTGTTCAATCAAAGGCTTTGGAAATAGAATGGCAGTTTTTGGCCCAAATGAAACGTCTCATTCATAATTTTGGCATTTCTTATGAATTGGAAATTTAAATTATTATGTGCTTTGATTGTTTTAATTTTGTACAAATATTTCATTTGTTTCATTATACATACTAATTTGAATAAAATATTTGAAGTGCATAATTATGAATTTGTTTATATTTGTTCATATTGTTGATTATTACATGCAATTTTGTATATGAACAATTTTGGAGAATTTTAAATGTCTAGTGATCCATATAGTTTTAAATAATTAGAGACTAGTCACAGTATCTTTAATTATGCAAAATTATATATTAAGTGGTTTAGAATCACATATAAGAAAATAGACGTTTATTGTAATTAATTATACATGATATAATAAAATGTATCCCACGGAAATTTTTTTTTGTATTAGTATGATTAATTAGGGTAAAAAATCAAATTGTATTTCTTAATTTACCCACATGAATTAAGAAAATGGACATGACTTGATAGTTTTATCATAAAGATATTTGAATCTAAATGAATTAAGACTTTGGCCCATAGACAAGTTTTATGTCACTAGATTCTTAATTTTTGGAACGTGATTTACATTGGTAAAACACGATTTGTATTTATTAGTCTCAAATTAATATAATATATGTATGTATGTTTGATTTTTATGCAGCCGTGTAGCCTGCGAATTTTTCTGATATTAAGTGTAAAATTCTCGAACTGAAATGGGACAACTACAAGGTATGGAAGGAGAGAATTCTCCTTCATTTAGGATGCATGGACATTGATTATGCTATAAGGAAAGACAAATCGACTATTACTATGACCAGCATCAGAAGAAAATGCTCTTTATGAACAATGGGAGCAATCTAATCGCCTTAGCGTAATGTTCATAAAGACCAAATTTCTGCTGGTATTTGCAGTTGTGTCGATAAGCATGACGATGTCAAGGCGTTACTAAAGGCTATTGATGAACAGTTTGTGACTTCAGATAAATCACTTGTGCATTAATGAAGTTTTCATCCTTAAAGCTCACTGAGAGGTGTGCATGAGCACATCATGCAAATGAGGGACATTGTACCTTAGTTGAAAACTCTTGAGGTTGATATGTCTGATTCCTTCCTTGTACACTACATCCGGAACACTCTTTAACAGCAGTATGGACCTTTCAAAATCTCTTATAACACATATAAGGATAAATGGTCAGTCAATGAACATCTGACCATGTGTGTTCAAGAAGAAGGAATGCTATTATGGAAATGGGTGAGAGTGCATTATTGATAACACATGAAAAGGACCAGTACCAAGGAAAGAATTAGAACCAAGCCAAACAAAAGGGAAAAGGTAAAATACCAGTCCAAGGTGGAATCAAAAAGAAAAATAATTGTTTCTTCTGTAAAAAGAAGGGACACATGAAGAAGGATTGCACCAAATTTCAAAATTGGTTTGAGAAGAAAGGTAAATCAATCTCTTTTGTTTGTTATGAATCTAATATGGTTGATGTTAATCATAATACAAGGTGGATTGAATCTGGTGCTACAATCCATATTTCGAATACTTTGCAGGCTATGCGAAATCTAAGGAAGCCAGTGGAAAGTGAGCAAAGCATCTTATCAGGACACAAGATGGGTTCACATGTGGAGGCTATTGAAACATGCATTTTAGTTTTAAATAATGACCATGTTTAAAATCGGAAAAGACCTTTTATATTTCAAGTTTTTCTAGAAATTTGATTTCATTTTCAAAACTTGTACCTTTGGGATATTCCTTTAATTTTTCAGATACATCTTTTAGTTTATTTTATAAATCTGAGCTTGTTGGGAATGATATTTTGTGTGATGGTCTTTTCTCTATTAATTCACAATATGGTGTTGCTAATAATGTTCTGCATGTTCACACAGGTAATAAATGTTGTATTGTGAATGAAGATTCATCTATATTGTGGCACCGGAGATTAGGACATATCTCCATAGATAGAATTAAAAGATTAGTAAATGACGAAGTACTTAGTACTTTGGATTTTACTAATTTTGAAACTTGTGCGGACTGCATTAAGGGAAAACGGACTAACAAGTCAAAGAAATGTGCCAAGAGGAGTACAGATATATTAGAAATCATACATTCAGATATTTGTTGTCCAGACATGGACACACATGGTCCAAAATACTTCATCTCCTTTGTAGGTGATTATTCATGATACATGTATCTCTACTTGCTTCATAACAAGAACGAAGCACTAGATGCCTTTAAGGTTTTTAAGGAAGAAGTAGAAAAACAATGTAATAAGTAAATAAAGATCGTGAGAACAGATAGAGGTGGAGAATATTATGGTAGATACACTGAGAATGGACAAGCACTTGGTCCATTTGATAAGTTTCTTGAAGAGTATGGGATAGTTGCCCGATACACTATGCTTGGTTCTCCGGACCAAAATGGTGTATCAGAAAGAAGAAATCGAACATTATTGGACATGGTGCAGAGTATGCTTAGGAGTTCCAAGCTTCCTAAATCCTTGTGGACTGAAGCTCTTAAAATGGCTGTGTATATATTGAATCGGGTTCCAACCAAGGCTGTCCCAAGGATGCCGTTTGAACTATGGAAAAGTTGGAAGCCGAGTTTGCGACATATGAGTGTTTGGGGATGCCCGTCTGACCCAAGGACTATTAGTGGGTATTTCATTGCATATGGCGAAAGGTCTAAGAGTTACAGATTTTATTGTCCATCTTATAGCACTAGAATCGTGGATCAAAAAATGCAAAGTTTCTTGAGAATGACTTAATCAGTGAGAGTGATTAATTTCAGAACATAGTCTTTGAAAGAGATCAACCTTCCAAATCAAGTGAAAGATAGGTTATTGTTCACAACACTCCTCAGGTCCAAACGGGTGTTGTACAACAAATCAATAAAGTTCCACAACCTGTTAATGATGATTTTGTAGATCAAGTTGTTCAGGAAATGCCAGAAATGGCTGAACAACCAGTTGGACAACATAACCCTCAGAAAATGTTGAACCAATATTAAGAAGATCAACAATTTCAGATGACTATGTCGTGTATCTACAAGAATTGGACTTAACATTGGAGCTGAAAATGATCTCGAAATATTTTCACATGACATGAGTTGTTAGGAATCCGATTTATGGTATAATGCTATGAAAGATGAATTCTATGGCATCTAATGGAGTCTAGGATCTTGTCGAGTTGCATAATGGTACAAAGGCCATAGGGTGTAAATGGGTCTTTAAGACGAAGAATGACTCATTAGGCAATATTGAAAGATATAAAGCAAGACTCGTAGCCAAATGATTTACTCAAAAGGAAAGAATCGACTACAAGAAGACATTTTCTCCTGTATCGAAGAAAGATTCTCTTTGCATTATTTTAGCAATAGTTGAACATTTTGATTTTGAGTTGCAACAGATGGGTGTGAAAATTGCTTTCCTCAATGGAGAACTAGAGAAAGAGGTGTACACGAAACAACCAAAAGGATTGTCCTCTATTAATGGTGAGCATTTGGTGTGCAAGCTAAAGAAATCCATATATGGATTGAAACAAGCCTCTCATCAATGGTATTTAAGATTTCATGATGTTATCTTTTCATTTGGTTTCGTAGAGAAAATTATGGATCAATGTATATACTAGAAGGTTAGTGGGAGTAAAATTTGTTTTCTTATTCTATATGTGGATGATATTTTACTTGCAACCAATGATAAGGGTATGCTACATGAGGTGAAACAATATCTCTCTAAAAATTTTGACATGAAGGATATGGGTGATACATCTTATGACATTGGCATAAAAATCTTTAGAGACAGACATAAGGGCATTTTGGGCCTGTCACAAGAAACCTATATCAATAAAATTTTAGAGAGATTTAGGATGAAAGATTGTTCACCAAGTATAGCTCCCATATTGAAGGGTGATAAGTTTCATTTGAATCAATGTCCAATGAATGACCTTGAAAAGGAACAAATGAGAAACATCCCATATACTCTAGTTGTTGGAAGCCTAATGGAAGCCTACAAAATAGGTGGATAATAAGTGCCCGTTTAGTGTAGTTTATAAACTGATTTATTTGATTAAAAATTGTCTTTATAATATTGTTGACTATTCTTGGTCAAATAAACCATTTTTGATTGAAAAATTGGTTTATAATCTATATAAAAAATGCTCTAAGTTGTAGTTCCTACAAAATAGGTGGTGAAAAAAAAAGGGTAAATAGCACCATGGGTCCCTAACCTTTAAACGTTGTAACGATGGGATCCTCAACCTTTGTTTACTAGCAGCCGGAGTCCCGAACCTATGAAACGTTAGTGCCTGAGGTCCTTTTTTGACAGAAACCGTCAGTTTGACCGTTAAATGGTCAAAATTTTGTTAAATTAACCATTTTACCCTTAAATTGAATGATTAAAAAAAATAAAAAATAAAAATTGCATCTAAACCCTAACCAACAAAAAAATTGCAACTAAACCCCAAACACTTATTCTTCTCCAAAATGCAAATAACATGAAAAAATTCTCTCTGACTTCTCTCTAGGCGGCGAAAAAGGAGAGTCTTCTCCTTATGGCTTTACCACCCACAAAACCACCCGATCCACCACCTTCTCTACCGAAAAACAACATCATCGACGGCGGAAACACATCCCCAACAACATCTACTACAGAAATCAGACATATAGCAGCAGATTTGGGACAAAATAAATCAGTTTTGCATTGGGAATCGCGAGGTACGCATCCCAATGCACTCAATTCGACATCTTATGATCAGAATTTGGACATGGGACCATCACCAATGATCTCAGAAGCCCCGAAAACCCCCAAAATGGTGTCCCCAACGTCCAATTTGACCGGAATCAATACTTTGGAAAACGTGCAGCAGATTTCAATTCGCGATCCTGTGGGCCCCACAAAGCTACACGCGCCTGACCCACAGTTAGGTAATGTTATTCCGACCACTCGACCAAAATTTCAGCCTGATCCGACACCGGACGCGCCCGTGGGACCCATTTTTCAGACAGAACAGTTACTCAGAAAACAGGCCATATCTCCGTTTGTGGACCTCCAAATTGAAAACGCACCACATGCCCAGAATCAGCATGAAATTCCGCACCTTCCTGTAAAAAATCATCGAATTCCGACAAAGTTGGTTCTGGGGTCCCGCACGGGTGGCGCGTGGGACCCACGCGCCGGCGCCAAAAAAACAGTTTGTTTGGCCAGTTAATCCACACCCAGATCCATCATCAGTTTTCCCACAGGAAGACCAGTCTGCACTTAATCAAGGTAGACAGACATATGCTTCAGCCGTTTCTGGTCGTCCTACACTTTCACAAGCAGAGCGGAATGAAAGGAAATCTTTTTCTGCTATTTTAGATGCTCCACAGGCTTCAGTTATTCACTCTATTACGCATAGGCCACCTGGGCTACATCGAGGTGAGCTGTCATTTATTTTGACTGTGGAGGAAGAGGCAACGCTTTCTGAGCCATTCAAGTTTACACTTGTTGGCAAATTCTCACATCGAAAGCCTACTATGGCAAAGGTGCGTGATTGCTTTCTGAAATTTGGATTCTGTGGTGATTATAGGCTTGGTTTGATAGATAGCAAGCATATATTAATTCACTTGACGCATGAAAATGATTATAGTAGATTGTTTTTGCGTTCTTTATATTATATTGATGGGTGTCATATGCGAGTCCTTAAATGGACATGTGACTTTGGACCTGATTTTGAAACCCCAATTGCTCCTGTTTGGTTGTCCTTCCCTTTATTACCTGTGCATATGCGATCCAAGGGTGTGATTTTTGCTTTGGCTAAGATTGTGGGTATACCTTTGCGTATTGATGAGGCTACTGCGGATTTGTTGAGACCTAGTGAAGCTAGGGTCTGTGTAGAGGTTAACTTAGAACATAAGTTACCTGAGCGGATTTGGATTGATAGGGGTGATGGTCGGAGTTTTTGGCAGACTGTGGTGTATGAGAAACCACCGTTATTTTGTTCTAAGTGTCGACATATGGGTCACTCTCTTGGTCAGTGTCGAGCAGGTGGCCCACCTTTTGCTCCTTATCCCCCAGTTGCTCCATCGGGCCAGCCCCCTCCTAGTACTAGTTTGCCTCCTCCACTTACTCAGATTGTTTCTGCTCTTCTTGTTACTAGCACCGTTACTGAGATTACTGACAGGTCCAGAAAAGCTAAGGGTAAGGAAGTAGTTGTTGATCAGCCTCAACAGTGGGCCCCAGTACGATCGAGAGCACAGCATAGACGAGGTGTTGATATCTCCACCTCTGTGGGCCCCGCCATTTCTCTTGCAGGCCATAGCGGAGGTTCTCACTTTGGTGTTCTTGCAGACCCCACACTTGATATAGTGCAGTGTTCTACAGTTGTTAGTTCTACTACTCTTGTTTCCACCATTTCTCAGACACAGCAGACTGTGGGCCCAGACTCGCGACATGTGGGACCCACTATTGATTTCTCGCATAGTATTCATATGGGCCCCTCTTTGGAGGCTCCTTTGCCTGCTGGACCCAGCCATTTCTCGACGGCCCCATCATACATTTCATCACTACTTCCTACTCCGATTCTCTAAGTTAGTCAGAGTCTGGATGTTTCTTGGCCAGTGGACCCCGCCATATCACATGTGGGCCCCACCACTGATCTTTTGCAGACATCAGTTTTTGCCTACGATTACTCATTGCATGATAGGCTATTGACTATTGCGGGCCCTACCGGCAGCCTCCCTCTCGCGGTGGAACACTATACTGAGTCACGATCAGTTATTGATCCTGTCTATGGTTCATCATTGCATGATAGACCAGCTATCTCTGTGAGCCCCACCAGTACTTTGGCTCATTCAGAATTCTTTGACCCTTTGCTTAACCATATGCTTGCTGCACCACGTGCTGGGGTATGTTTGGATGACACAATTGATTCTAATCCTGATACTAGCCCTCTCCTGGATTGCCGAGATAATGTCAAGGCTTCTATTCCATCTATTTCATCAGCAGTTCCCTCAGATACATCTTGTTTTGTTCAGATGGGTACACACCAACAGGGTCACTTTCGTAGGAGTTCACATGGTGATTTGACTGGTTTGGATGAGCGACAGGGGGCCGATGGTTTCTTTTCAGTCTTGAGTGGGGTCCCACATAGAGTTATTGCTCATCTGCCTTCTAGACCGATCACTCGGAGTATGTTAGGTACTCATGGTTCCCTCTCTCAGTCTTTGTGATGTCAGTCCTCACATGGAATGTTAGGGGGGTGCGTGCTTCTAAGACTATCAAGAGACTTAGGAAGCTTGTTCAGTTACATCGTATTTTTTTCCTCGCTCTTTTGGAGCCTTTTCTGTTTGAGGATAGCTTTGACTTTGTTCGTCGTTCTGTTGGGTTTGATATCGGTGTCCAGAACCAGTCGAGTAAGATTTGGTGTTTTTGGAATGTGGGGACGACTGTGTCTGTGATTGTTGATCATCCCCAGTTTTTTCATCTAATGATCGAGGATCCGAGATTGGCTAGACCTATATTTTTATCGCCGGTGTATGCTTCATGTTCTGTTGTAGGACGCAGGGATTTATTTGAGGGACTTCACCATGTTTCCCAGACTGTGGATGGCCCTTGGCTTGTGGGTGGTGACTTCAACGTCATTGCTCATGATGGTGAATGGACGGGAGTCAGTACTCGTAATAGGGGGAAGACTGATTTTTGTGATATGATGATGGAGTGCGGATTGACTGATGCTGGATTTTCTGGTAGTCCTTATACTTGGCATAATAGGAGGGTGTGGAAGAGACTTGACAGGGTTTTGATGAATCATGAGGCTGCATCCTTCTTTCGACAGTTTACAGTGAGGCATCTCAATCGGTCTACGTCTGATCATTCGCCTTTGTTATTGAGTTGGGTTGAGGCTGATGATGGGGGTGGGCCTAGGCCTTTTCGGTTCCTCAATGTTTGGTCCCGTCACCGTGACTTTTTATCCTTTGTCTCTCAAAAGTGGTCATACCCGACTCAGTTTACAGGGATGGCTGCTCTTTGGGAGAAGTGCTTTAGGATGAAGCAGGGACTTCGTTGGTGGAGTAGAAATGTGTTTGGGGATATATTTCAGAGAATTAGAGATGCTGAGAGCAGGGTGGATGAGGCTGAGATGGAATATGATTTGGATCCATCACCTGCACATAGAGAACACTTACATCAGGTTCAGGCCCTACTGAACCGTGCTTTGTCTATTGAGGAAGGCTTCTGGAAACAGAAGGCTGGGACTCGTTGGATGTGCGAGGGAGAGCACAACACGAGGTATTTTCATTCAGTGGTGCAGGGGCGCCGCATGCGGGCCCGTATACATTCTATTAGATCTCAGACGGGAGAGACTTTGTCTGCACACGAGGAGATTCAGGGTTCAGCTGTTTCCTTTTTCCAGGACCTCCTTTCTGCTCCCGCCCAGGCAACTGACCAAATTTTACCAGATATTATCCCCTCTTTGGTTACTCAGGAGGATAATCAGGAGCTGAACCGACTTCCATCATTGGCTGAGATTAGAGATGTAGTGTTCAGTATTGATGCAGTAGTGTGGCGGGTCCAGATGGGTTTACCTCTCATTTTTTTCAGCAGTGTTGGGAGATTGTCAAGGATGATGTTTTTCGTGCGGTTTTGGACTTCTTTGATGGTGGGCATCTGCCTAGGGGATTCTGTGCTACTTCTATAATCTTGCTTCCCAAGCAAGACAACGCCTGTCGATGGACAGAGTATCGACCGATTAGTCTTTGCACGGTGTTCAACAAGATTGTCACCAAGCTCCTGAACTCTCGCTTAAGTTTTGTTTTGCCTCGTATCATCTCTCCACAGCAGAGTGGCTTTATTCAGGGGAGGCTGATTGGTGATAATGTCTTGTTGGCACAGGAGATGCTCCATACATTGGATATCCAGGCTCGTGGGGGCAATGTCATCCTTAAGCTAGATATGGCTAAGGCATATGACAGGTTAGACTGGGACTTCTTGATGACTGTGATGGAGAGATTTGGATTCGATTGGATGTGGAGGGATAGGATCAGGCGTTGTATTTCTGAGTGCCATTTTTCTGTCTTGGTGAATGGCAGGCCTTGTGGTTTCTTTCCTTCCTCTCGTGGGCTGAGACAGGGAGATCCCATATCTCCTTCGTTGTTTATCATTGCAGCAGACTACTTCTCTCGGGGTCTCACTCAAGTTTTCCAGCAGTATCCATCGATGGCATATATTCATAGAGGTGACACTCTTGTCTCACATCTTTGTTTTGCTGATGATATGATCATATTTGCTAATGGCCAAAGACAATCAATAAAGAGAGTACTGCATTGTTTGGAGCACTATGAGAGGGTCTCTGGCCAGTTGGTGAATAGAGACAAGAGTGGTCTTATTGTGCCTAAGAGGGCACCTCCTTCTAGGATTCAGATACTTGAGCACATTACTGGCTTTCGACGTCAGCAGCAGCCTATCACATACTTGGGCATACCCTTGTTTAAGGGGGCTCGAAAGACCTTCTTATATGATGATCTATTTCAAAAGGTCAAGAGCAAGATCTCTGGATGGGCCTTTAGGCTGCTATCTTCTGGTGGCAGGATTACTTTACTGAGGTCTGTCCTTTCTTCCTTGCCTCTCTATCTTCTTCAGATTATGCAGCCTCCCAAAACAGTGTTGAAGAAGTTAGAGAGTACATTTGCTAGATTCTTGTGGGACTCTAAGGATCAGTCTCACCGTATGCATTGGAAGAGATGGAAGGATATTTGTCTTCCTACTAATGAGGGTGGTTTGGGCTTCAGAAGATTAGAGGACATGGTCCATGCTTTCTCTTTGAAGCTCTGGTGGTTATTCAGATCACAGCAGTCGCTTTGGGCTCAGTTTTTACTGGGCAAGTATTGCAGGGGCACCCATCCCCTTCTAGCACCCATACCACATTCTGCTTCTGCGGTTTGGAGGAGGCTAAAGGGGGTGGGACTCACAGCGGAGCCCCACATCGCGTGGCAGTTGGGTCATGGGCGCATATTCTTTTGGCACGACTATTGGATGGGTGACATGACTTTAGCTCAAATGTTTCCTCATAGGGAGCATACCTCCGTCCAGGTAGTTGAGTTTTTTGATGATACTGGATGGGATATCGATAGACTCTTGTTGGTCCTTCCACATGATATTGCAATCCAGGTTGGAAGTCTACCCCTTTGTCCCGATGTTCTTGATAGACCTATGTGGAAAGACACCCCAGATGGTAGGTTTTCTACCAAGTCGGCATGGCAGCTTGTTCGCACTGGGAGTACTCTTCAGGCCTTTTGTCGCATGATTTGGAGCCCGATCATCCCGCAGACTATCTCTTTCTTTTGTTGGCGATTGTGGCAGGGTTTAGTGCCAGTGGATGTGATTATTCAGAGGAGGATTCGGGCCCACATGGCATCAAGGTGTCAGTGTTGTTCAGAGATTGAGACCATCCAGCATGTCTTTATTGATAGCCCTGTGGCTCACCAGGTATGGCAGCACTTCTCGGCTATTTTTGGCATTCCCCTCAGGGTTGGAGAGATGCTACAGCATAGATTTCAGACTTGGAGATTCTCAGGCCAGTTTGTCAGGAGTGGCCATATTCGCACTATCATCCCTTTGCTGGTCTTTTGGTACATTTGGACAGCTAGGAATGATGCGAAGCATCGTAGGATTGGCATGGAGCCCAATCGTATCATCTGGCGGGTCTATCACACTATTTCTTTACTGCATATGGGAAGACTCTTTCGATTTGTACATTGGCGTGGGGACCTTGATCTTGCCCCACATTTTGGTTTTACTCTTACTTCTCCTACCCCCAGCCCCCCTACTTTGGTTTATTGGCGTGCCCCATTGGCTGGATCTACCAAGATCAATACTGATGGATGCGTCAGGAATGGATTTGCGAGTGGCGGGGGTGTTATCAGAGATCACACTGGGCGTTGTATCAGGGCCTTCTCTACCGACTACGGAGACATACTTATTTTGGAGGCAGAGTTGAGAGCCATTTTACAGGGCATTGAGCTTGCCCGATGGATGGGTCTTGTGGACTTATGGATTGAGACTGACTCTACACTCGCTGTTCATTGCATTTCACGTGGTGGGGGGCCGTGGGTCATTCAGTCAATACTCAGACGCATCCGACATCTTCTTTCATTCGATCGAGACACAATTTTCCATATTTTTTGAGAAGGAAACCAGGTCGCTGACTCTTTAGCTTCTGAGGGCTGGGACCAACGACATTATCAGGAGTATGGATCTTCAGACTTGCCTCGTCGTTCGCGTGGACTACTTCAGACTGATAGATATGGCCTTCCATCAGTTAGAGGTCTTTAGTTTTTTTGTTAGTTTGGTTTTCATTTGCTTTTGCTTTTGCTTTTCAGAATTATGCACCGGAAGTAGTATCTCTTTATTTGCTGTAGTTTGAGGAATTTTTTCATTCGTTGTATGCTTGGAGGTCAGGTTCATATCCCCCTCCTGTGTACTACCATTTTTATATAAATACAGTGGTAGGGGCATCCAAACCCCCACCAGCCTATCCTGGTAGAGGCCTAAAAACCATACTAGGACTGTGCTGGTGCTTCGAATTAAAAAAAAAAAAACACTTATTCTTCTCCAATTTGTACCACCACCATCCACCACCCACCAGCCACCAGGCCAACAACAACGTTGTAAATTGCATGCCAAAAGCCTCTGAGCGTGTCACCAAGTTTGGCATCACCCACTAAATAACAGAAAGCTGGGAACTTTATTTGTGTTCTGAGTGATTTCGGCCCGTATAGGGTGGTGCCGTCCACAATGGCGCATGCCAAGGCGGAGTGCAGCCTCATGCGCCATACAATATGGCCACGTTCTGCCACTGTACTTGCCATTAGCTTTTAATATAAGGAATGAGAGGTGTTACTGTTACAACTTAACAAAACCAGGAAAACTTCAAAAAATAGCAAGGAACTGAAGCCTGAAGGGGTATTTATTGAGGAGAATATATTTTATTAACCTCTGCCGCCGCAAAATATTTTTCGGTGAGTCTCTGAACCACCGGCACTCATGCACAGATCCGGCGTACCTGCATATATATTGGATCTGCGAGACCGATGAGCTCATAGATCTTGGATCTGCTATGCCAACAAGTGCGTAGATCTAATATTTGTGCGACCGGCGCGCGCGATTATAGCACCTATGCAATCGAGCAGATCTAAGATTCACGACAGTCGCAAAAATTTTGTATCTCTCCTGCGGTGGTCCTTCTTGTGTTTTGGACCATGGTTCAATTCCATAAATTTTCATGGTGGCTGATTTGGCGGTGGTTGACTGGTTTACGGTGGCTGATTTGGCGATGGTTGACTGGTTCAATTCCATGGGTTTTCACAGTGGCTGATTTGATGGTGGTTGGCTGATTCACGGTGGCTGATTTGGCAGTGGTCGGTGAATTTCAATTCCATGGCAACGTGGTTGTTGGTCCATTGGGTGGTGGGTGGTGGTGGTACAAATTGGAGAAGAATAAATGTTTGGAGTTTAGTTGCAATTTTTTTTTTTGTTGGTTAGGGTTTAGATGCAATTTTTATTTTTTTATTTTTTTTAATCATTTAATTTAAGGGTAAAATGGTCAATTTAACAAAATTTTGACCATTTAACGGTCAAACTAACGGCTTCTATCAAAAAATGACCTCAGGCGCTAACGTTTCATAGGTTCGGGACTCCGGCTGCTAGTAAACAAAGGTTGAGGACCCCATCGTTACAACGTTCAAATGTTAGGAACTCCTGGTGCTATTTATCCAAAAAAAAAAATAATATGTTTGACCAACTTAAATTATAATTTAAGCTTAACCAAACATGGGTTTAACACTGTCTGAATTCTTATAGATTCATCCTCTAAAGAATTCGGACATGATAATTTTTTATCATCAAACTCGAACAAGAGCAACTAGATGATAGAGATACATTCCCAAAATTTCTTCGATACAGGCATGGATACACTCCTCTTGCCACCTTTTCATTCCTTCCGAAAAGCAAGTGTAAAATGCCTTAAATGGTATTACAAAAGAGAGAAGAATAATTGGTGTGTAGTCGAAAAGTCCAATCATCTTGGGCCCATTATCAAATCACCGCCACAGGTCATGACCTTTCAAGCTCTCACTAATTATGACTATCCTAATTATTCAGAAGAGTAAAAAAAAAAAAAAGCAAAATTATGATGCCAAGCTGACTCTATTGGAGGTGAGGAGGCCTCCCCCTCCGCGCTGATCGACGTTAGAGCATCTTCAATACAACAATATCTACTATATATATGTGACAAAAGACATTGACATTATATTAAAAAACTTCTCCAATGCAATAATGTTCATTGTGCAAATATGGCAAATTATTATTAGTTTTTTTGAAAAAAGAAAAAAGGAGAAATATATTGATTGGATATAGATTATTAAATTAATGATGGACATTGTTCTAGACACCTTCTAGTATTTAATTGTGTCACATAAGTACTTTTTGACTATTTGTAAAGAAAAGTACCAAGTATTATATTTTGACATTATAGCATTGGAGATGCTCTTAGACACAGTTCTTCATACAGTCTGTCAACAATCAAGAATGAATTATAAGACCTGTATGTTCTAATATAGACTCAAATGTATTAAATAATTTCAGAACAATGATCCTCACTTTTCTCATCAAAGAATGATACAATTCAATAAAATGCTATATTAATTTGCAATATCGATACACTACCCGTGTCATACAGATAAATGATTATAGATATTGTAATAGACAAAGTCACATTTGCAAAAGAAAAGTTAATAATTATGCGATTTATTTTTCTCCATTTTGATTGGTTTAGAGCTACATAAGAGAAAAAAAAAAAAGAAGAAGAAGATACCTTTTCAAATCAATCAAGCTTTCTGAAAAACACTACTCAGATTTTTCTCTTTTCTAGCATATATTTTGTATTGAATTATTGTGCGTTTCTTTGCAAAACATGTCTTAACCCTCCAAAACATTCTTCTATCAATTTCGCAACTTGTAACATGGCCTCAACTTATTAAAATATAATCACATACTAATTTATGTCATTACTGTGCTATGTTTATAACTCAATACCATAAAGTATAGTGATTATAATAGGTTTCCTTCTAAGTTTTAAAATAATCAATTTTATATTCAAAATTCAAAATTGGAAAATAAGTAACTTATTTTGAGTACAAAGGCAAATTATTAGTTTAAGTACTTTCAAAATGAGTATATCCTTTTTTAAGTAAAAGTAAGAAAAAGCAAATTTTACTAATATTATAAGCCTAACCAAACATTCCCTTGGGATTAAGAGCATTTCTATCATATAGCATATAAAGTGAAAATTTTGCTGCCGTCAGGATTTCAACAGCAACAAAAAAAAAACAGATGTTTGGGTAACCAGATGCCTCATCAAACAATGCCAAAAGTCGTGTAAACTGTACTAAGAAACAGATTTTTTTTTTTTTTTTTTATTCTTGTGTAGCAGAAACAGCTTCTTTTAGGCAAGACCTCATGATCTTCCCCAGTTTCGAACAAGCATCAAGGCATAACTGCATTGCCTGCATACAAGATTATATATTAGTTCTTCAGAAGTAATCTCGATTTTGACATGATTTATGAGGACGGGAAAACACATGGATAAATGCAAATTTCATCATTGGGCCTCAGGCAAATTTGGTTACTGAATATGTTGATTTTTGCACTGTTTTGAGGAAACCGAAATGAGAAGCAAATTATAAAGCAACTTAATAAACATTATAACAATCAAACTTTGTATACCTCGTGAATCTTTGGGGTCGACCATTCTCCTGTGACAGTCATCTGAGTAACTTCATTACGAGATGGCATGCAAGTAATCATTAGGCCCCCATCTTGATAGCTCTCTTCTTCTGATACCGGATCAATGACAAGGTTCTTCCCCAGACACGACTGCGAATGCATAGAGAGATTGTAAGACGACATGGAATTAATCAAAGGATATTATAAGAACTGAATTTAATTCGTCGTGAAAGAACCATTTTCTTATTAAAAGAGGACCAATGGGGTATTTATTACCTAGAGAATACGGAAACAAATAGAGACTTCTGGGTCATTATATACAAACCTAAAAGAAAAAACAATTCCTGCCTGAAGCACTATATTACGAAACCAAAAAACTACTAATAATTCAAAAAAATATTCCATTATACAGACTTAATATGTGTAGTCATATGATGTAACAACCACTCAAGAGTGGTAAAGATAATTTATTCCTCCCATTTTCTGTGAGAATAACAAATATTCAGTTTGTATGAGAACATTAATCAGAAAATAGGGAGACCAGTAAAGTCACAGCCAAGCAAGCAGGAAAAGAAAAGGGTGAAGGATCTTCATTGACATCAATAAAAATAAAACTTGAGTTGATAAATGAAAAATAAATTCACTACTAGAGAATAAAATAAGTTCCTGAAACATCTGGATTCCACCAGCCAGCAGGAAAAGGACAACAATCCAGGGTTTTTTAGTACTTCTGAAACTGTGGTTATTGTAAAATAGAGATGCAAATATATATCAAGCTGAAAGGTTCACAGAATGGAAAATCTATGTAAGTGCCTCTAGAAGATGTTATCTGTCTACAAAAAATCGTTGGTGGAAACCACTACAACTACAGTTAAGAAAATAAGATGACAGAAAACATGTTATTATGTTACAGAAATTAATGGCAATTAAAAACTTAATCACGCACTTTTTCTAGAACAAAAGTGAAAGCAATAAGAATCAAGTAATCACAGGACTTCGTTAGCAACATTACATCTTTAGTTTCACCATTCATGGAAAAGAAAATGTATTTGTAGTCACCAAGATGTTATATTATTTCAGTCGGAAAACAATGCTGGTAGAAACCTCTACAATTACAGTTATGCAAACAAGATAACAGAGAAATTGTTCCAATGTGAAAAAAGGCACATATTATAGAACAGATACTTTAATTGCCATTTGGTCCACTGAGTTTTTATTACACACTTCTTAAAGCAATGTTAATCAAGTTACTCAAAGACTTCATTACCAACATTACATCTTTAATATCAATTTGCCCCACAGAAAACACCAATTTTATATGAGAAATAATTGGCCATTGTACAAAAACAAGAACGTACTAAGCTTTGTTCCCTACCTATCTATGATGCACCGATACGGATACGCGTGTCCGACACGACACGTATCGGATACGTTGACACGCGATTTTCAAAAAAGTACCGACACCGACACGCCGCCGATACGTCGATTAAATTTTTTTAATTTAATTTTTTTAACTTTATAGCCTAAAGAAAATGAAAATTTCTATACTTATTGCATAAAAAATAATACTAAAACATGATTTACCTATTTTAACATTAACAAACACATAATTAGTCCATTTAAAATCTTGACCGGCCTATAAAGATTGACCTATTTTTTCTAAATCTTAAATAAATATCCGACAAAGTGTCCGATACGTGTCGGTGTCCGATACGTATCCGACACGGACACGCCGGTGGCGGTAGAGTGTCCGTGCTTCTTAGCTACCTATTTGTGATTGGCTAGATGAATCCTTTTTCACCACTCGAAGATCCCCAGCAATCAAAACTGACCATGTTAAATTTGATAATTACCCTCTCTCTTCACACATGTTTTATCGATCACACATGATTTATCGAGATCAAGTCACTCTTATCAACAAGAGTCTCTTTAGGTTTAAGCAGAAAATGGCCTGACCACCTAAGTAGTCATTCCCTTAATTTATTCCGAGTCCGTGCCTCCTCCACTTGTTAGCATGTATATCATTTCTTATCTTAGTATGCCCACACATATCATCCTACTTCTATTACATTCATCTTATAGACATCTTGTCTTCAAGAGCCCAACACTCGGAGAAACAGTCGGTGACAGTACCATAAAACATAGCATGTGTGATAATTGTAATGCAAAACTGGCCTTTTAACCTTACGGATCACGTTATAGAACAGAATTCCTGTGAGAGAATCGACCCACAAAAGTCTAGTTTTTGTTAGCATCATTTCTGGTAGATGATAGATAATAACATCAATCCTACATTCATCCAATAGGAAGCGGAAAAGGCTACAGTTCATGGCCCAACATGGCGATAACAATAAGAACATTGGTTTATCAAACTTCTTCCACAAAAGTTCTTCTAACAGTGAAAATTATTCTGCCAGTTTCGGATAATTTTAGAACGGAAAAAAAGGGTCACACTCTCTCCACTTATCAGAAAAATTTGGGAAATGAAGAAAAAAAATTCATGCATACCATAGAAACAGAGGCAACCATGTCATACAACATAATCCCTGCATCTGCTAGAGCAAGACTGGCACATGATATAACCACTGGGAGATCACCTGCAATCATGGAATACTAGTTTCATAAGCATACAACACAGTAGGCTAGCCCCAAGCATAATTCACCAATTAGAGTAAAACTTCAGAAAATCAAAACTCCATAAAACAAGTATTATAATGGGGTTGATATATATTTGTCTCGTATTCTTAATAACTTCTCTACCTAGTCTACTTCAATCCTACCAGAGAAGTTCAAAAACAAAATAGAAAGTAAAACACTTGACTGGATTTCACCAATTACATCAATTGTCAAACAGAAAGAAAAATGCCAGTGTTAAGTAACAATAAACCTAAAGACAATGTGTGCTGATTCATAAGATTTTAGTTTGTCAACACTGCAACACCAAATGTATAGCCCGTAAACTTTATCGAAAAAGACAATCAAAATATGAAACTTACTTCCACCAGACTCCAACACCAAAGCGAAGACATCTACTGTTGTCTTGGGGAAAGATTCCAGTATAATGGCACCCTCCAAAGCTTTGTGAAGCATTGAGGAAAGATCCTTACTATCTGAAGCCTGACAAACAAGAAACATCAAATTGATGCAGAAGATTACTATGGAAGGAGAAAGATAAGAACAGTGATCAAAGCTCTCATGTACCTGTCCACGAATAGGAGTAGCAAAACTTGTATAACTGACATTACAATTCAGTCTGCCTATGTCACTATACATCATTGCTTTCTTACTTTCCCGTGGCCCAAATCTAAACAACAAAATGGAAAAATTTAGACGTACTCCCCTGTGGCAAATAAATTATAGAAGGAGTATAACATCTAGAATACCCATACTGTTGTTACATGACACACCGTACCATGAGCACCTATTAAGGTTAGCCAAACATGCTACGTATTAAATTCATACGTATTTCTTAGAGGGGACATTTATGGATTCTACTTGGTTTTAACATTGTGCATTCAAATCTTTTTACTTTGTCAGAATACTATCAAAATCACCATCCGTTCAAACTTCAAGCGGGTTGAAAGCATCTTTTGGGGTCTAAGATATCTTTCCAGAGATTCCTTACAGGCACATCAACAATTATCACTCTTTCCAATGAAAATTGTCAGTTACACAGACATACATTTCAAAACTGATTTAAGCCAAAATCAGATTCAAAATGGGGAAGATTGACAAATACCATAAATATCATTAATTCATCAAACATATTATGTCATAAAAGTGTGTGCAACTTAAAATAATGTAATAGAGAAGTCTACTATATTTAGCATATACTCACACGGATACAATGACCTTGGCATTTCCAAACTCTGCATAAGCAGATCCTGAAGCAGAATTCACTGCACCGGTCCTTAGAACTGCAAGCCTCCAACCAAAATGTGTTTTGATTAGTCTTAAGTTCATGATACCATGTCAACTAAACTCATGAGAAACAAATATCTAACACATGTAAGAGATCCACATACAGTCACAGAAGACAAGAAAATGAAAACATGGAAAGAAGAATCAAAACAGATTTTAGTATTTAGTATTAATAAATTAGACTAATTCCTGGCATGCAAATACTCATCTATCCAAGAATATCAAACTTCACGAGTAACATGTTTAACTAAGAAATACGAACATGAAAAACATAATATTTTTGAAACAAAAATAGGATATAATACTGAAGTCCAATACCTATAAACACATAATTGAAGGAACTTATGTGAAATTCAAAGGCCATCAGATAACAACTCAAAAACTAAAGATGTCTCCATTATTTTCACCTGATCTCATTGAATCTACTTGCTTTCAACAGAAGGATATGAGGCAAATACATTCTTTGCATAGACTAATCCAAGAGCCCAAAATATATATATTGTACCCCTTCATATATGATAAAACTTTCAACTAGGAAGGACATCTATTTTGTAGGATAAGCACACAAGCTAACAAAGGGGGAAATATCGTTGTATCATTGATTTAAGCAGGAAGTAAAATATAGGCTCGCAGCGCATAGGCATCGAAACTCTTTCTGATGCCCAAACATATCCCAAAATTGAAACAAATAGACAGTAATTAAGTATATTTAAAAGTAAAAAACAAAACAGAGAATAAAAGATGAGGTTAAGAGTATCACAAAAACTTCGAAAAATAATGTAGGAAAAATAATGTAGATCTCATACTGACAACCAAAAGTTAAAAGGTGAAAGGTCCTAATAGAGAAAAAACAGGGTATGAGTTTAGACTCATAGCTCCATGTTCTGCATTCGAAGTTCAACTAAAAATAACAGATGGATCTAGATTTTCCAAAATTCAGAATCTATCGCTTTATTCAAGACAGATAAACATGCATGTAGTCTTGTCCACAAAAGACCAGAACGTTGCATTTCAAACAATCTCAAATGTCCAAATTCATGAGTCCACAAAACTGAAGAAAATACATGACAACTTGACTAATGACTAATGCAAGATACAGAAACTTCAAACAATTAAATGTTGCAATCATCTAAGTTGCGAGCCATTATCATTTGCACAATATTTCAATGTTTAGAACTTCAAAGACCTGGAAAGTTAACTACACAAGTAGTTCAGACTGTAGAAGGATGACATAGGTTCACAACATGCCTAGGATAAAGGAAGAAAAGTTTTTGCATTCATATATTGAAAACATAAAACATTTTTTTGGGTAAGACATCATAGAAATATGCCACTAGCGTGAGTAAAGCCAAAGCATTGGTAGTATTTATATGATTCGTGGGTGCGGTAACTCTCCATGAGGTAATTGTATGATTTTCCAAGGTAAAAGAGCTCCAAACCAATTAGAAACAAAAGTAAATTGAATAATAATTCCAATAAAAGGAACCTAAGGGAAATATTCTTCTCCAATTTGAGTTTTACTCAACTCTCAAATGCATGGGGGAAGAAAATGGAAGGTTAACCTATGATAAGGGGAGTTAAGCTTTTATCCCGCCTCCAATTCTATGGACACCGAAGAATTCGGTCCAGAATTCTATGCACAGTCATGCAAATAATGAGAAATCAAAATATGGCATCGATTTCTAAAATCTAAATTTGTTGCACGATATCATTGGTTACTTTAATAACAACTTATCTCCTTATAACCTGACTTGCTTATCTTAATTTCACACTATATTTGCACCAAATCTCAATCACAGTCGAATATAGACTTTCTTGAGAGTGGAGATCGATAATAACACGTCCCATCCCCCCTCCCAAAGCAAAAGAAAAACAAAATGGGTAAGGCTTTCTCCTTGTATGGGAGGGTCATAGCTTCTTGGAGTCAATTAGCAGCAGTCTCCAATTTCACAATAATTTAAGAACAATATGTTTTGTAATTTAGAAAATAATCCTCAAAACTTCCATCCAAGTGTTATGGCCATATATGAATATGCTTAGTTTTCAAATATGCAGTTTTCAAATATGCAGTTTTCAAATATGCACCCAGAACTTACATCTTAGTACTAGGAATCAAAAACCTTAATATTGATAATAGCAAAGTTTAGTTCAAACTCGCAAAGAAAAGAAGTGATATATTTGCATGATGAATTACAATTCAAGCTCTCAACATAATGCAACACCAGATGTGGAAATGTACAATGACATTACCATGCCTAAATCAAAGAAAATGTCTCCTTCAAGATGGAAGTTGTGGATCTTACACATTCCAAGTTGACAATAATGGCATGATAGGTGCAACTAATTATTTCAAAGGTGAATATATGATATTATAATCACATTAGCAATATCCAACCCTAGGTTCCATTTTAAGTTTGACCAAGCCAGAACTGTAATTCAAAAGATTTACCGTCTGCCAACCATGTGAAGTCATATTACACCAGTTCTCAACCACCAGACAGAAAATGAAATGCAGCAACAAATTTTGAGGCCAAAATCAACAAGCAAGAAGTAGGACTAGATTTGACACTTGTATATTGAAAAAGGATACCCCCTTCACATAAGAAACATAAAGACAAAAGAATCTTCTATTAATAGCAGTTGAAAGATGATAGTATAAGTACTTACATCTCTTCAAAGGTTATGTCAATATATTATTTGAAAAATATGATCCAGTCTCATGATTTTAGTAGAGCATGTATGGGTGCACACAAGCATGCCATTTTCACTTTGATCCCTCCTATTTCCTTCCCCCCTAATTAAGATACTGCGTGACCATCCAACCATCCAAAGCAGTACAACTGGCAAGAATTACAACCCAACACACACACATGCAGAAAGGACATTATCTATCCCACAAAATTGGCATGGAATTTGTTTGAAAAAGATGTTCGAGAAGTTAAACAGGCCATATAATTTGTATCAAAGGTATCAACGATTAATGATCCCAGTGGATAAATAGAGATTCAAGGACATATGTATATCAAGAGAAAACAGAAAATAATTGGAAATGATTTAACGTCTTGTTGTTGCTGATGAATGGGTTATTGCTAGTTGATTCAAATTTTCAGTTGTTTGTTTTCAATGCCTTGCTGATAAAATTCTGATAAAGGGGCTGTTATTGATAAGTGTTAACAGGGAAGGGGCTGAATAAATATCACAAATAAACAGCAACAGCAAGCTAGTAGAATTTCCATTAATCACACAGATAATTATTTAAGTAAATTTCTAAATTCAAGAACACAAAACCACTGGTCATATGGCTTATTTGTCCCTTTCCAGATTGTTCAATGACCAGAGTAAAGCAAACTAGCTTGAAGAAATTTAAATGGTAAGTGCGTACCAGTATAGCATTATTAAAAATATAAGAATCACAAACCCCTCTCTTCCAAATTCATCTCTTGAAACCGAATATTCTGCATCTTCACAATCTAACTTGCAATCATCTACTTGGATCAAAAGGAATCCGGGAAAAAGAAAACACATTAGTGAACATTCCATTAATTTACAAGATGAGATTAGATGATGATATATACAATTCGGGCCTTATCAACCAATACTTTTGGATTATAAGAAGTCAATATTTGAAAATCAAAATCGGCGGTTTCAAAAAAAACTGGTATAGTCAATTTCGGTGGTTGGAATATTCGCCTTCGGCAGATAAGACATTGTTTTTACTATTTTCTATTTTTGAATTATGGTAATCCATCCAATAGTTCGACATTGGTAATAGTGAATTCAGCAACTGGAATAGGGTAAATCAAGGAGACAATGTGCATTTCTCACTCATATGGATTCGACACCTTCATCATTCCATCATAGGTGTAAGAAACAAAATGAAGATTTAATAAGACTGTCTGAACATATTGATAAAGTGATGCACGCCATAACGAGAGAAGAAGTTCTTAAAAATCATTTGTCTAAAGACTACAATTCTGAGTGTTCAGTGGCTAGCACTTTAAGGTTGTGATTTCAGGTCATGATGAATCTTTATCTTCATCTTTATTGAACCATGGGAATTTTATTGAAATGGTGAAGGCTTCAGCAAAAATGAATACAGAAATTGGAGGAGAAGTAGTATTAGATAAAGCTCCTTAAAATGTCAAATACATTAGTCCAAATGTTCAAAAAAAAATTTTGCACATCATGGCCAATAGAGTTAGACAAATGATTCGTGAGAAGCTTGGAGAAAATTTATTTTGTATTCTTGTTAATGAAGCAGAAAATGAATCTAAAAGAGAGAAAATGGTCATAATCCTGTGGCTTGTAAACACCGATGCTATTCTAATAAAACGCTTCTTTGCAATCAAAAGTGTCAGTGACACTACATCCTTGAATCTCAAAAACGAGATATGAGATGTTCTGGTTTGATTTAAAAAATTAGAGGGCAAGACTATAATAGTGCTAATAATATGTGTGGTACGTGGAATGGGCTTCAAATGTTATTTCGTAAAAAATGTCCATTTGTGTACTACATTCACTATTTTGCCCACCGACTATATCTAACATTTGTTTCTACAGCCAAAGATGTGATTTGCATTTAAAAATTCTTTTCTCATTTGGACAGTGTTGTTAATATCATTAATTCTTCAACTAAACGCATCAATGTGTTGCAAACTGTTCAAAGAAGTGAGGTTGAAAATATGTTGGCTAGTGGAGGACAGAAATCTAGAAGTGGGGTCAATCAGATTAGTAATTTGCAAAAATCATACTGTGCATGTTGGAGTTCACATTATGGATCGATAAAGAGATTAATAGATATATAGGCTACAATTTGTAAAGTACTTGAGTATCTTATTATTCATGGTATTCTTGAAATCATTACGAGCTTTGAATTTGTGTTTTCTTTGTATTTAATGTATAGAATTTTGGGATTCAGTGACTTTTTTGTCAAGTTCTTCAAAAAAGATCTCAAGACGTCCCGGCCATGGTCTAAAAATGGGGACTAAGGCGTGCCTTGAGGTGCGCCTTAGTCTGAGGCGCAGTCATACTGTCTTGAGGCACTAATTGTAGTGTTTTTTTTAAGTTCAAGCACCTCATTCTATGAGGCGTACGCCTCATCATTCACGTCTCACATGTTACTGAAAAATTGGTAATTTTTTTTAAAAAAAGAATTTAATTGGGTCCTTTTTTTAACTTAAACAAAAGTCAAAAGTTTGGACCCAAAAATATAAAATATAAAAACAAACATTTGAGATCTCTTTACAAATTAAAAATACAAAAATATTCACCATCACCCACGTTAACTAGGCATCCTATTTGCAATTAGTGGATGAGAAAGAATATTAGATAGAAATTGCCAATGAAAATGAAGAAGATAGATTGGGGAATTAGATATGACGATGATTCTATGAAAGATGCTACTAATAGTGATGATGATAATTAGAGCACAATTTTCTAAACTTTGTTAGTTTAAGCTTTTTGTCATTGCAAAAAGAGTAAAAATTGTCGGTGAAGAGATTATAGTTTTCATAGTCTACTTAAGAAATAAATTTCAATTGAAGTTGTGCTCTTTATTGGTGAAATGGACTATTTTTATTTTAATTTATAATTTTTTGACTAATTTTTTAGTTTGTAGTGAGACTTACGCTTCAAAGCGACTCGAAGCTTACGCCTCACCTATCAAACAAAAACCGCTTCAGTACCTATTTCACCTTTTACAACATTGGTCCCGGCTGCTATGAGGTTCGTGTTCACCACAAAGCTATCCTTCAAAAATTAAGAGAAAATAGTTGAGAAGAATTTTTTATAAAATGAAAATATTTTGCCCAAGAAATTATGTTGATATATACCTCATCTAAATTGTTTTTATAAAATTGATCGTTCTTGTGACCAAGTTACACTTGAGCATCAAAGCAATAGATTTTCAGCTGACGGAGTTAAATACAAGATTTTAAGAAAGATCGGTAGAACTCCTCTATCTAACTATTGATTTGGATCCTCAAAATTTTTTTGAGTACAATGTAATCCCCGATCATCAATTTCAAGTGCCTTTACTTTTGAATTATGCAAGCTCTTGGTTGTAAGTAGAAGATCACAAAGTTATATTATGCTTGTTAGATTGATTCGTCTTGTACTGACACTATCTTTATCTACAGCAAGTACTGAGTGAACTTTTTTGACAATAAAACATGTGAAAACAACAATTCATAATAGAATAGATGAGTTTCTTGCTAATTATATGACATTCTACATCAAAAGACAATTTGCCGAGAAAATAAATGTAGATTCTATTACAGATAAATTTTACATTGTTAAAGCACGACAGATACAACTTCAGTAACTAATGTAATGTAGTAATTACATTTTTTTGTTATATATAAAAAAAGTTTGCACTTGACTTATTTTAAATTTCAGTTGGGTCCAACATGATTTTCTGGATCCACCCTGTCCAACATCATTTTTTGTAACTTAATACGTTGATACCGTGATTTAACTGGGTTTTAGATATTAATGTAATATATGTGGTGTATATAATGTATTTTTATTTTTCTCTTTAGGATTTTTTAGATTCCTCAATATATATTCTCTTTGTATTTTCATGTTATAAAAAAAAATGCATATTTTCTTTAAAATCTCTATGAAGTTATTAAATAGTACTCTGTTAACCATAACTTCACAAAAACTATATATTTATAATCACAACACAAACGAATTTCAAATCAAATATTACAATGGCATATGCAAGTATAAATTAGTAAAACCCATAGAAAAAGATAATTAATTGCTCAATCAAAGATTATGCAATCAACTCAATGTCAGGTGTCAATGTGAACCCAGCCATTCAATAATTCAAAAAAAAGGCACAAATTTCAAACGTTAATGAAATATTAAACGAACAAACAAAAGTCCGATTTCACATATTCAACAGAAACTATTTATATATGTATGTAAATAAAAGTTCAAAATAAACACAATACTTACATGCAGGGCGGCACTGGTGGAGGCCACGGCCGTCTGGGCGGACCCAATCGGAGCCGGTGAAAATGGAGGACCTCTTCTTGTCTTGACTCGTCGGTGACGGCGTATATGTCGCCGGTGTATTGCTTATTTTTCCAGCCATGCCTCTTTCTATTTGTATGTGAAGTGCCTGTGTGTTAGACAAAGAAGGAGAGTGGAAAGTTTGAATTGGGCAAAGAAGCGCTTATGCTTTAATAGTATACCTCTTACCCGTGGTAGTATCTGACCGTAGGGTCAAAAGTCAAATTCAATAGCAAGTGAATATCAAGAAGCATTACAATTGTAGGTTGCAAAATAATAATTAAATAATGATTAGTAATAATATATTCATATTTGTAATGAAATAAAAACAAAACACCATGTACCATGAATCCAAAGTAAAGTGTTAAAATAATACAATTCGATTCCATCGTGAATGCTTAATATTTAAATTCTTTAAATTCGTTTCGTTACAACTAATAATCAAGAAAATATTGAGCACTAGAAGAAATTACCTTGACCAACTCCAACATTTTAATTTAAACAAAATAAGCAAAGTAAATTATGGTGGTATACTATGAATGTCTCAATTTTCATTTTTCATAGAAGATATATTGATGGAAAATTGAAAAAGCTTCCGGAGTTGAAGACTTATTTCAGGACGAAAAGATTAATAGTTATTATATTAGATTACATTTGATTTTATTATTCCGTTTCCTTAATTATTAGACTCAGGATAGGAAACTTTTTGTTAGTTTAGTAATTTTCCTTGTTTGATTTCAACTTTAAGTAAGAGAGGTTTTGAGAGGTTTTTCATTATAAAACACATTATTGAATATTGAATACATATTGAATACAACATACAGAAATTTTCTCATCTAGTTCTTCTCTATTCTCCTCTCAAATTCTCTTCTTCTTCTTCATCTTCTTCTATCCTCTTCTCATTCTTCTGTATATTCTTGGTTTGACATTTGACAAGACTTTCCATCATCATATTTATCTATGCAATATGTTTTTATCAAAACAAGTCAGTTATAACTGGGATCATCCATGTAAAATATTAGCTCCATTTGAGATGCAAAGGCAAATGACTTATCGTCCTACTCTAATCCCTAGCCTTTCAATACCCAATTGCATTAATTCAACACAACATCCTTGCCATCTCCACAATCCAACTTAATTATGTCTTTCAATATCCCAAATTAAGCCATCTCTCTTAAGATGGCCTCCTATTTCAACATGCACAGAAAAGGAATATAACACGAGAAGTAAAAAAGACAAGCAACTATGTTAACACACATAGGTAGTAATCTAATTTACGGGTAGGAGTTGTTTAATAAATGAGATACTGTATCTAGTTGAACTTTATTTTACATTTTGTAAAATCCATCTCATTTAGTCAGGAGCTTTTAGGCTCCTTTCCATCCATGATTTTTCGCAACATCCCTACTTGATTACAAATAACATAGCACTCTTTCCTTCCCAGGTAAACATCTACATCCTTAAATTAACTAAAAAGCACAGAGAAAAGATAGAGACATACCGGTACTTCTACTGAAAATTTATCATTAAAGTTTGTATCAATCTATTAGAAGTTGATAAAGTCTATTTATATTTTTTGAAAATGAAAGATGATGTTAAGTACTGTGTCGCATATCCAAAACTTCTTAGACCATCATGATTTTACTGATGGTAATTACTTTCTATGGACTGACATCTTTTCCCATAAGATATGTTATTATTGTCCCGGTGTCGATATATTTTTGCTTTTCATTGTTACTAAAACGACCAAAAACATCTTCATTTGAAACTCTTCCATAAGGAATCATTTTCTAGATTCTTTATACTCCTCATTGTGAAAACTACCATCATAAATATCCAAATCAAACAAATGGATCAAAATCTTGAAATTGGGAGACTAGAGACACAAACCAAAACAACCAAAATGGATTCTGAACTACTTCATTTCAGCAGTCTCTTTAATGAAATACTGATGCATGACCATTGTTGCAACTAATCTAGAAAAAAGACCCAAATGTTCCAGCAACTAAAATCTGATTCCTCTATCATTCTTATTACAAGTTGATGTAATAGTCATTTTGTATAAAATCTCTTTAATACTTTTCCACTTAAAACTGTATACATATGGATGACATCTTTTGTAGCCTCATTCATTGATAATTGAATGTAAATACCTAAAGATTATGATCATATATACTAATTCCTCTATCATTCTTATTTTTATCATGACTAGGACTGAATACATATTTTATGTAGTTCATCTTAGTTCTACTTGCCCATCATTTACACTAATAATATATATGATATATATTACAGATAATATTGCATGATTTCAAATCAGATTCATGACATTTTTAATTGACTTGTTCAGGATCACTGGCCATTTAGTGAGGAGGCTTACAATATCTTTAGATCATCCACCATATCAAAAAGCAACTTGAATTTATGCATCAATCAACTTCGAGTAGTAAAGATACATATTTCTGAACTTGGCATAGGTTATCAAAACTAATTCTTTTTTTTTTTTTTTTTGTCTAAATGAAGTAGTAGATCAATAAGATACTCAATGTTACACTAGAGAGAGAGAAAAAAAAAAAAGCAAGAAAGTGTAACTTTATAATTTGACAAACACAAACTTCCCATTGGGCATGAAATACCAGCTTCATTGGCCACATACAAATATACTTATGATTGTCATGGTCAAGTACAGTAGCAGCAAAATGCAGCAGAATGATGGGAAGGAGGAATAAGAACAGTAACCAACGAATTTAACAGACTTTTGAAATTATTAAAACCTAAGGAAACGACACCATTTGAGGAGATGAATACGGCACCGTATCAGTTAGTGGAGGCAACGTCGTTTAGATCTCTAATGTTGCCAAATTCATTTTACGCTTTTATAAGTTGCTTTAATATATAAGTTGTAATTACTATTTTCACGTTTTGTAAACAGATTATAAATTTAGCCAGAGGAGAGAGAATAGACAGATTTTTGGATGATTGTTACTGCAAATTCTGTTTCTTCTTCCTCAATTCATCTTTTTCCTTTTGTTTCTTCATTTCTTATCCCATTTCTATTTTCGTTTAAAATTGATTTAATTAGTGTTGAATTTGAGCCATTATGTTGGATTCCAGCTCAAAACTAGTGCATTAGTTCTGGTTTGAGCTTCATCTTCCATCATTTGAGCTCCAACCATTACAATGAATTTTCTAAACCCCCCAATAATAATGCCTAAATTAATTAAAGAAGGGATCTTTTCCTACTGGGCATGAAATATCAACATATAAGACTCCCCATTACCCAGAAAATCAAGAAGCTTCTCAAGAAAGTCACTTTAAATTTCTGTGTCAATCAAAAACCATAAAACCAGAGCCAGTTCTGACATTTTCGAGACTTGAAGCAAAGTCCAAAAATTAGGCCCTCCAACAGACCAAAATTGCACTATACATTCAAAATCCACAAGACTATTATGAACTAATTGTAAACATAAAATTCGAAAAAAAACGACAAACAAAATATATTATACAAAAATTTATATTATAATCAAATAACAAGGCCGAAAATATTCCAAACTATCACACTGAATGAAATACAATTCGTCTAGCAGTTTTAGAAGCAAAAATATTATCTAATTTGAGTAATCTAATTGTTCAACAATTTCTTTCTCAATTGATAACATAGTCAATTCATTCAATCTTTCTTGTGGCATAGTTGATGGGATTCATAATATTCACAACACAAGTACACAATCATATTCACAATTTATAAATTGACCCAATATATTAACTTTAATCACAATTCATAATAATCACGAGACAATCATATTCACAGTTCATAAATTGTCCAAATAAATTGACTTCAATTACAAATCATAATATTCAGAATTAATAATATTTCAGAATTTCAGAATTTCAATTGACCTCAACGTAGAAATAGACCCAATAACTCACAAATTTCAGAATTTCAAGTTTCAATCAACATTAAGTCGTTAACCATTAGCACAAAGATTAAGAAAAATTAAAAAACTTTGAATGTACAGTATACGGTAGTCGCCAGTCGGTACCTGTGAGGACACCTCCTTGACCGAGACCGAGATGGGGCGCAAGAGACGGAGACGGAGGGAGATTCTTTTGGTTTTGGCGAGCCAAGATTCGAGACGGAGAGAGGGAGACGGTGCTGCCGGCTGCTGCTTCTTTTTTCTGTGTGTGATAGCGGTTTGCGAAATAAGGGGGAGCAGGAGATAGATAACGAGTGAAGACTGATCCAATCATCCATGAATGGGCTGCTGTTGTTGGGCTGTTGTGTTGGGTTCCATTTAATTTTGTAATGTTTTTAAAATGGCCCTCCTTTGATTTCACCTAGTAATCTGCCTGTTGGGCTGGGCTAGAATTTTACTTATTTAATTTTTTTTTTTGGGAAAAAAGAGTCCCTTTCGACTCGGGCGGAGGCGGTTGCCTCATTCGCCTCGGCCCAAGCCTGATTAAAACAATTCGGGGGGAAAAAACCTGCAGTATCTAGTTAAGCCAAAACACTCAATCCCTTAAAAACTCAATAGCATAAATTAATAAGTAAAATGTGGTGAAAAAAATAGCAGAGCAGTTTGGAAGGTCGTTTAAACTGGGTTTCAAGCTCAATTCCAAAAAAAAAAAAAAATATTTGATAAACTAACTTTTGGAGGCCGATTAAATTGGGTTTCCCTTAAATTTCGTGGTTGTGCACATCTTCAACGTGAATCTAAACTTTTTCGGTGAGATATTGATGTCGCGTGGTTGCTGAAACCCTAGCACAGCAGTTCAGAAGATAAATTTAAATGTGGAAGATGACTCACAAGGTGGGTTGTTTTACTTGGGCTGTCTTGTTATAATTGGTAATGGACAATTTAAAATGTGACTGTTGGGTTTTATTGTTAAAGGGCTGATGAATGTAAAAAGTGATAATTTCACTATATACTATAAAATATAAAATAATTTAAAAAATATTATTTAATTTTTTTATTTTAAAAATACTATTTTTTATTTTTATAACTTGTTACATTTGTTATGTTTGTTAATAACAAATGTAACACATTTATTATAAATAAAATAATAAATGTAACAAATGTAACAACAAGTGTTACAAAAATAAAAAACAGTATTTTTAGAATAAAAAATATATAACAGTATTTTAAGAAATATTTTATTTGTCGTGGTTATTTATGAAAAAACTCCATGTAAAAATACAACTTTGAATTTCGTGGGTAATAGGTTGGATTCGTGAAAATGGGTTTGACCCTTTTTTAGAGGGGGAGTTACACTATTAACCGTAAAATATAAAATAATTTAAAAAATATTATCTAACTTTTTTTATTCTAAAAATATTGTTTTTATTTTTTTAACACATGTTATTTTTAGTGTTTAAAATATTAAAAAGTAACTATAGAATTTTAATAGAAAATCTAGTATGTAGCAAAATTATCACTTTTTTAAATGTTAAAATACAATTTTAATCGCAAGTACTTAACTTACACAATAAAATAATTATACAAATTTGAAATTTTTTATTTGCTTTACACACAAAACTTTAAAAAAAAATCAACATGTCGACGGTGTGTCAGTGTCGGTAATTTTTCGAAAATTGTGTGTTGACATATCCAACACGTATTGTTTCGGACACGCGTATCTATATTAGTGCATTATAAGATTTGATGAATGGAAGAGATATGATAAAGAGATGAGCAATTATGACCTAAATTTTTTGAAGACAGGTGTGTGTTTTTTTGTCCTGAGTAGAGGTGAAAACTCGATCATGATAATAGGATTAGTTTCATTCTTGGCCATTGAATTTTATAAAATTTGTTCTTTTTATTAGACCCGATTATATTTTGGCCAAAGAGGCAATAGATTGAAAATTGCTAAGAGATGCTTGGCTTAATTTTTTTAAACAATTTTTTTTTTTTTTTGCAAAATTTATTTTTAACCATATTTTATGGGAAACCATAAATTTTCAACTACACGTTTTACTAATTTTTTCAAAATCTTCTAAAAATTTAATTTTAAATTCAACCAAATATACACTAAGGGGAGTGTATTTAATCTAAATTTTTAAAGACTTTGATTGACATTTTTAAAGCGACTTACTTTGATGGATTTCATTAATTTTTATTGACTTTTATAAATTTTAATACATTCCTACAGATTTTTATGGATTTTTATAAATTTGATTTTGAAAGATTTTCCTAAACTTTCACAAACTTTTATGGACTTTTATAGACTTTGTTTTTTCAGTTAAAAAATTTGATTATAAAAATTTAATATCCCACAATTTAAAAAAATTGTGGCAAGAAAAAAATTTAATAATAATTTATTTAATTATATTCATATTAATATATTCATAAAAATTAATGTTCTATTTACTTGGTGCAAGTAAACTACATCAAAAATTAATGATATAACTCACTCTATTTTTTCTTTTTTGTAAAACTATAAACTTTCAAATGGTTTGTGGATAAATTCAAAAAATTATTGCATGCGACTCATTTTAAAATATTTTCCAACAAAAAAAACTTATACATTTCATTATCTCCCTTATTATATTTAATAATCTATAGGTAATACGTCATTAGTCACCACAATTACATAAAGAAATCACCAGAATACCAATTTAGACAAAGAAATAATATACAACCATGCTCATCAAGATAAATAGAAAAAACAAGAATCAAAAAAATGTAGTAATAAAAAATAATTTTTAACTTGATAAAATTCATTAATAAATTGCAATCAACAATTATATAAGAATTTAAGTATAAAGTTATCTTATTTTTAATGAAAAAATAATAAATAAATAAATAGAAAAAAAATGATTATGAAAATATTGAAGAAAAAAATCACATTAAAGAAAAAGAAGAATATTAATCTTGACTCTACAGTTTGTTGAAAGAGAAATGTTGCATATAAAAAATTAAGGAAACGAAAGATGTTTTTTCTTTTAAAGTCTTTCAAAGTCTTATGGTAAATGGGAGAGAAAATGTAATATTTTTTATTTATACATTGTGCTTTAAAGTTGGTACATATAAAATTTTCTATAAAGTCATTAAAAATCATAGATATTTTAAATACTTCTGAATTTCGTAGGATTTTAAAAAGTCTGAATTAAATATTACATGAATTTATAAAACTTTTTAAAAGTCTTGAAAAATCTATATTGAATACACCAATACTTTTATGGAGTTTAAAAAGTTTGAATTAAATACACATAGATTTTGAAACTCCATAAAAGTCACATCAAGTCATATACACCTTGTCTGAACTAAATATACATAGACTTGGATTCACAATTCTATTGATCATTCCATTGGTGCACAGTTAGTAAAGTATAAAACTGCAAAAGAAGTATGTGATCATTTACAGGAGTTATACACTAAGTCTAACTTTGCAAAATGATACCAGTTGGAGATTGATATACAAGCCTTACAATAGAAAAATATGGGTATTTTAGAATTTTACACTGCTATGACATCCATTTGGGATGAGTTGGCTCCTACAGAATCTATAGAATTGAAAGCATGTGAGGATTATATTGTTTACAGAGAGGAGCAACGATTGGTTCAGTTCTTGATGGCAATTCACAGTTTCTTTGAGGGCCTTGGAGGCTCTATTTTGCATCGTACTCACATTCCTTCTGTTGATTCAGTGGTTAGTGAACTTGTGGCTGATGAAACACATTTGAAATCTCTAACATGTGAGGCATCACTTCCTACTTCTAGCACTTCAGTTTTGACTATCCCTTCTTGACCATCTACACAGAATCAGAACAGAGGTTATGTGCGAGTTGCTAGTAATGAGTGTAGCTTTTACAAAAAGAAAGGACATTGGAAGGCTCAATGTCCCAAGAAGCTGCAATCTCCACAAAGTCTACAACAGTCACAACAGCGATTCTATCGTCTCAATACTAACACAGTAGCAGCCATGTCACCTTGTGATTCATTTATTCTTGGTGCACCTCCCTTTGATCCCCAGCTAACTACTCTAGCTGAGCAGTTTCAGAAGTTTATTGCCACTCAGTCACATGCCATGTCAGCCTCTACTCATATAGGTTTGTCATCCCAGAGCCCCTCAGATATTTCTTCCTCATGGATCTTTAACTCAGATGCCTCTAAAAGCATGTCTTCTGACTCCACACTGTTTGATTCCTTAAGTCCTTATACTTCATCTGTATCTATTACGACTGTTGATGGCACTTTACTGCTTTTGACAGGGGTTGGTTTGTTAACACACATAATTTATCACTCTCAAATGTTTATTGTGTTCCAGCTCTTTCTTTGAATCTTATATCTATTAGTCAATTGTGTGACTCTAGATACTTAGTTCAATTTTCTTTCACTGCTTGTCATGTGCAAAATCCTCAATCTCAGAAGCTGATTGGGATAGGCCATAGAAAAGGAGGTTTATATGTTTTGGACAATCTGAGACCACTGCAAGCTGCAATCATCTTCTTCGAGTTTTATTTGTGGCATTCTCGTCTTGGATATGTTTCTTCAAATCATTCAAAATTTCTAGTTTCTAAAGGACAATTGGAAGATTTGCGACCTCGTAATATTTCTGATTGTAGTGGTTGCAAATTAGCTAAATTTTCTGCTTTACCTTTTCCTTGAAATGTTTCTCGTTCTGTTGCACCATTTGACCTTGTTCACTCTGATGTGTGGGGGCCTGATCCTATTGCTACAACAAGAGGGTCTATATATTATATCTCGTTTATCGATGATTATAGTTGTTATTGATGGGTTTATTTTATGAAACGATGTTCTGATTTTCTTTCCATTTATTCTTCTTTTAGAGCACTTGTTAAAACTCAACATACTGTTGTTATTAAGTGCTTTCAATGTGACTTGGGGGGAGTATAACTTTACTGACTTTTCTACTTTGCTTGCTTCTGATAACACAATTCATCAATCTTCATGTATTGACATTCCACAATAAAATGGTATTGCTAAACGAAAGCATATACACATTGTTGAAACTGCCCGTTCTCTACTCTTATCTACCAAAGTTCCTAGTGAATTTTGGGGAGAAACAGTTTTAACTGCTATATACTTAATTAATAAGATTTTATCCTCTCACACTTTGGATTTGTCACCTTCTGAAATATTGTTTGGACATCCTCCTGATTATTCTCTTCTAAGAGTTTTTGGGTGCACATGTTTTGTCCTTCGTCCTCAAGTAGAACGTAGTAATTTGACTTCACGTTCTGCTATTTGTATCTTCTTAGGATATGGGGAGGGATAAAAAGGTTATCACTGTTTCGATCATATTACTAAAAAATTATATGTTTCCCGCCATGTTGTGTTTATTGAGCATATTCCATTCTTTCCTACGTTTGATAATACTCATACCGTGACTAAGACTGATTTCATTCATATTGATCCCTTTTCTGATGATACCGATAGCTCACCTTTCCATACCCCTCTTGTTGTTGATCCTTCTTTTACTACATGTATGCATGCGCCGCCTCATAATGATCATTCTCCTTTCATGGCCACCCAAGCACCATCTGAGATTGTTGATCAACCTCCTTCTCCTCAATATTCTCCACGTATTCGTAAGTCTACTTAGTTATCCAATTTTGCTTATTCTTGTTATTCAGAATATTTTTGCTGTTTTCTAACATCTATTCACAAGCTTTCTGAACTCTCTTCCTATAAAGAAGCTATTCTAGATCCTCATTGGCAATAGGCTATGGTTGATGAACTCTCTGCTTTACAGACACTTGGGATTTGGTTTCATTACCTCAGGATAAACATGCTATTGGTTCTCGTTGGGTCTATAAAATCAAAACCAACTCTGATGGTTCAATTGAGCGATATAAGGTTAGGTTGGTTGCTAACGGGTTTAGTCAGCAGTATGGTCTGGATTATGATGAGACTTTTACTCCTGTTGCAAATATGACTACTGTTCGCACACTTATTGTAATTGCTTCTGTTTGCTAGTGGAATTTCTCTCAGTTGAATGTTAAAAATGCATTTCTGAATGGAGCCCTACAGGAGGACATTTATATGGTTCATCCTACTGGTATTTATCATCATCCTGGATATGTCTGCAAACTTAAGAAATCACTTTATGGTCTCAAACAAGCACCTCGCGCCTGGTTTGAGAAATTTTCTATTGTTGTTGCCTATCTTGGCTTTGCATCCAGCCATCATGATTCTGCTTTGTTATCTAGATGTACCTCATATGGTCATATTTTACTCTTATTATATGTTGATGACATGATTATCACTGGTGATGATGTTGATGGTATTGCTGCTTTAAAATCTAATTTGGCTCGTTGTTTTGAAATGAAAGATTTAGGTCACTTATCTTATTTTTTGGGGATCAAGGTTTCCTCTTCTCCTAGAGGTTATCTTCTCACTCAGTCTAAGTATACAACTAATGTTATTGAGTGTACTCATCTCACTGATACTAAGACTACTGATACTCACTCTTAAAACCAATGTTCGTTATTCATCTTCTGACGGTATCCCTTTGCCTGATCTTAATATGTACCGCACTATCATTGAAAGTCTCGTCTATCTCACCATCACCCGTACCGATATTGCTTATGCTGTTCACATTGTTATTCAGTTTGTTTCTACTCCGACTACCGTTCATTGTGGAGCTGTTGTTCGTATTCTGCGCTATCTTCGTGGAACTTGCTTTCAGAGTCTCTTATTCCCATTGACCTTTTCCTTAGAGCTCCGCGCATACTCTAATGCTGATTGGGCCAGCAACCCAACTGATCGTAAGTCCACTACTGGTTTTTGTCTATTTTTAGGTGACTCACTTTATCCCTTGGAAGAGTAAGAAGTAGATTGTGGTTTCTCGTTCTTCTACTGAAGCAAAGTATCGTGCTATGGCGTCTACCAATACTGAGATTGTGTGGTTACGTTGGTTACTTGCTCACATGGGTGTTTCTCTTTCCTCTCCAACTCCTATGTATTGTGATAATAAAAGTGCTATTCAGATTTCTCACAACTCTGTGTTCCATGAGCGCACGAAGCATATTGAGATTGACTGTTATCTTATTCGTCACTGTCTTCAACATGGCACTATTTCTTTACCTTTTGTTTCTTCGTCAATGTAGCTTGCTGACTTTTTCACATCCATCGTTTTTGTTTCTTACTTGACAAACTCTCGCTGCTTATTACTGTAGCTTTGTAAGTTTGAGGTGGAATGTTAGAATATATATTAGAATATATTATGATTGCTTACCTAATATAGATTAGAGTTTTTAGAGTTTTCATTACTATTAAAACTCTCTTGTAATTGTATTTTTCATTATGTTGTCTGCATAATAAAGTTGTTCTTTTTTTCTTTCTCTTCTTCTCTATTCTTTCTTCTATTCTTCTTTATTCTTTCACAAAGATGAGGAGCAAGATGGAAACAATGGTTCGTACATTAAGTGCTATGTGAAAGAGAATCTAGAATCAACCATTGAGATTGCTCGTGAACGTGTTGTTGACATGATATCGAGTGAATGGAAACATCTTCTTATAAAAAGGAGTGTTTTCATTTAAATCAAAATTCATGAACTTTATCTTTCACAAAAGTTTCTCTTAATTTTGCAATAATTGTTCCTCTAATGTACAATTATGGTAACAATCAATGGCTCCCTGCCCTTGAAGAGTATATCAATTTAGTATTGTTTGACACTTTATTGGAGTACTGCCTAATATTGGTAATCATCACCAGTCTAGATGACAATTAAACCCCTTGATTCATTGCGAAGCCAAGGGACCCACTGCTATCTAAACTAGTAATGATTTGAATAACATTGCTTAATATTAAATCATCAAGAACAACACACTTAAGCTTTAATGGAAAATGTCGGCCCCTTGGTTAGCATTTCGAACTCCTCCAAGCTCGAACATTAATGTCAAAACAAATACATTGAAACGAACATGTTGAAATATGAAAATGTACTCGTTCCATATGCACTAATGTGTGTGTGTGTAAAAGTGTAAAACTGAAAATGCAAATTCAAAACAAAAATTACGAAAAAACATAAGATCAAATAAGAGTTGAATAGTAAGTAAACCCAAAGATTAGAAACATGGACTAAAAAAATACAAAACAAAGACTCAACCATGGACAAAAGATTGAGGTTTGTTCTAAAAGTTTTATAAAAGAATTAATTTTCACTTTTTGTTTATGAAACTTGATATTTTGCACATAATTTCCTTCTATTTGATATAGTGTTGGATTTTTTTATCAAGAAAGTAATTAGACCACGAGAGACATATAGGTCTTTCTTTGTACCTTTTTCCTTCTTTTTTTTCAACGTTTTCTTTTCATGATATTCAAGACAAGTTAAACAATTCTTATGCATGGGATTCTGTTAGTACAAAATTTGCTTGCAATGGCTTGAAACCTGTGAACAAAATCTGAAACCTGAACTTGTAGATAATTCCAAGATGCGTAAAAGACGCTTTCCTTAAGGAAAAATTTGTCCCACTCAAAAATAGTGCATACGAGATTCAAAATTGCCTCTAGGATATAATGGAATAAGAAATTAATGTTTACTTGCGTCTATGCACTAACGAAAGTAAACCACACACTCAAAAAGATATAGAGAATTTTATATCTAGTTGTGCAGTATTCTGGATATAAAATAAGATAAATGAAACAACTTTATTTAGAAGCAAAAGGAGAAGAAAATGATCAAGGATTGTATGATCTATTCTTTACAACAAAGAGTCTATATTTATAGATTGTTAAATGACACATTTCAAGGATTACAATGTTTAAAATGGTCACAACCATTCATTAATATACACAAAAATCGAATTAAGTTTTAAAGGAGGCAAAAAAACAAGAATGAGAGACGAACAGGTGCAAGGCACCTGTTTGCCACGGCTGGACAGTAGCAAGCAAGTTGTGGCCTTGCCGCAACCACCTCTTTTCCTTCTGGTTTTTGCTCTTTTATCGACCCTGAATGCTCGTTCCACCAAATGCGTCATCCAACACTAGTTCCAAGTCATTCATGAAGTGTCCTACACATGTCAAAATGACATATTTAGAAAAATAATCCAACAATCCTCCACCATTTTCAAAAAATGACGTTTTTTTGAAATAATTCTCATATAAAACTCACCAAATTTGTAAATAGATAAAGGTACCTTTTGGACTTGAACCCTCACTTAGCGGAAATACCTCAAATGTTGATCAAGGTGGCGTGTTAGCTAGACTTTGAACCAGTGACTCTACACACTAACTTGAAAGTATTTTTAAGTGTATAAAATCGACATATGTATAAGTCATGTGTCATATAGCCTAGTTTTTACTTTGTGAATATCTTGAGAGACAGCACCATCTTCTGATATTCATATAGGTAGACTTTTCGTAAATACCAACGTATCTAAGGTATTTTATAGTAAAAATATAGTATTTTTGCACAAATGGTCCCTATCCTTTGTCTTTACTGCAGGTTGAGGACCTATCATTTCATTTTTGGCAGTTTAGCCCCTATTTCAAACGTTTTTTGCGACAATGGTCATTACCGTTAGTTTTCGTTAATTTCTTCCATTAAGTGAGCGCGTGTACTGCAAATTTAACCTTTAAAAAGCCTTTGGACATAAAAAATAAAAGAAATTTGCAGCAAGAGTCCAAAATCTTTCAAAAAGCGTCGAAAAGTCTTTAAACCTTCTAATCCTAACACATATGACCCAAACTTTTTTGACAAATTTGCCCATAACTTAAATAAATTAAAAATTAACTCCTAAACTTTTTCAAAAGTACAAATGAATCCTAAATCATTTTATTTTTTTTTACAAATTTGCACTTAGAATAATAAAAATGTGTAATCAAGTCTCAAAGCTTTTAATTATGTTAATCGAAATGGCATTTAAAAATACATGCTATTATGGTGTGTTTGATTTTGATTAAAATTAGATTTTATTTATTTATTTATTTTTTTTTTTTTTTTTTTGCAAAAGTTGATGAAATGTGTGGTTGAAAGTTGTGGGTTCATGAGATGTGTGGTTAAAATTAATTGTTGACTTTGACTTCAAATTTGTATCAAAAATAAAATTGATATCAAACAAATATGATATGGTAGATGACGATTTATTTTCACTATTTGATTATGTGACATATTTAACTAAAAACTTAGGACACATAAAAATTGTTATCAATTTTTAACGTCTACGTAGGCTTAGCAAGTTAAGTATAGTAGTATGAGCAAACAGAGTCAGGGTTGAAAGTAAATTGAAGTTCAATGATGTAATTGAAATAAATTAACTTGAGTTATTCAATTGAAATTTTAGCAAAAGTTGAGTGACCAAAAATGCAATTAATTCGTTAGATATTTTATACATTCCATTCCATGTTCATAATTCTAGTGTTTTGAAAAATAAGAAGAATTCAAATATGCTCCAACAAATAAAACATCATCTTCAAATGTCAAAGAGAACATGGCATTAGTTTCTTTGTTGCTATTTTCATTGGATCCAAATATGAGTATATCCACATATAAGCAAATAATGACAATATTATGTCCATTGAATTTGCTACATACACATTTATCTGATTCATGGAATTTAAATCCATTTGCAACGATGACTTCGTCAAATTTTTTATACCATTGTTTTGAAGCTTATTTTAGCCCATGCAAGGACTTAATCAATTTAAAAATTCCTTTTTCTCTTGTCCAGGTCCATACATATTTCCTCATCCAGTTGTCCATTGAGGAAAGTTGTTTTAACATTCATTTGATGGATTTCAAGTTTGTAAATTACAACTAGTTTAATCAAGGTTTGAATAGTAGTCGTTCTAGCAACCGGTGCATAGGTATCGAAAAAATATGGAAAATGATATTCACCCCATCTATCACCATTTCAAGTCATGTTTTTTCTTTTCACTACACCATTTTGTTGAGGAGTTTAGGTTATGGAAGTTTCATGTATAATTCCTAAGTTTTCACAAAAATATGGAAAATGATATTCACCCCATCTATCACTCATAAGGCATTTTATTTTAGTGTTATATAGATTTTTTTACCTCATTTTTATATATCTTAAATTTTTCTAAAACTTCATCATTAGTTCGCATAAGATATACATAGCAAAATTTAGAGAAATCATCTATAAATGTAACAAAATAATATTTTCCTCCTTTACTAGGAATACCATGCAAATCACATACATCACTATGTATTAATTCTAATAAAGTTGATTTTCCTTTTAATGCTAGAAAAATGTGTTTTAGTGACTTTAGTTTTGCTATCACCAGAAGTTACCTCCTTCAAATCTTTTCAATTTGACAAAATCGACTACAAAGTCTCGTAGTGAAGGCATTGGTGGAGCTATTGTGGTAGATCACAAAAGAATTTTACCTTTAGATTGTTAGTACAAAATTTGCTTGAAATGGCTTGAAACCCACGAACAAAATTTGAAACCCGAACTTGTTGTTAATTCTAAGATGCGTAAAAGACTCTTTCCTTAAGACAAAATTTGTCCCACTAAAAATTAGTGCATACAAGATCCAAAGTTACATCTAGGATATAATTGAATAAAATTAAATGTTTACATGCGTCTATACACTAACGAAAGTAAACTACACACTCAAGAAGATATAGAGATTTATATGAGAGGGTTTTATATCCGGTTCTGCAATATTTTGAATATAAAACAAGACAAATAAAACAATTTTATATAGAGAAGCAAAAATATAAGAAAATGATAAAGGATTGTATGATATATTCTTTACAATAGACAATCTATATTTATAGATTGTTAAAGAAAACCTTTCAATGATTACAATGGTTAAAAGGGTAACAGCCATTCATTAATATACACAAAAACCGAATTAAGTTCGAAAGGAGGCAAATAGGAGCAAGGCAGGTACCTGGCTGTTTGTCGCGGCAACTTATATTTTCTGTTTGTTGCAAGCCTCTTTTTCTTCCAATTTTGCTCCTTTATCAATACCGAATGCTCGTTCTACCAAATGCTTCATCCAACACTAGTTCTAAGTCATTCATAAACTGTTCTACACATATCAAAAAAATATATTTAGAAAATTAATCCAACAAATTCAGTAAGTCATTGTAAAATTTATTGCTATATGTTAACTCGTGGTTAATATTTGTTTTGAGAAATCGAGTTTTTAGGGAAACAATGATTATTGTTTTTTATTAAAGTATGTCTTATTAATAAAGAAAAAAAAATAACACATACTTTGGAGGGAGGCTCAGCCCAATTTCCACCCAAATTCCAAAATAAATAAATAAATAAAAATTACTCTATCAGGAGAGAGTATAATTTAAAAGTTACACAAACTTTACATTTCATAATCTCTAGTCATATTTAGAAGTGAGCATTTAGCCCGATAAACAGACCAAACTAAATTGACCGGTTTGGATGATTTTTTCAGCTAATATGTTAAGAGCCAGTTTGTCTTAAATAAGAAATCATTGAGTTAGGTCGACTTTCAGTTCACTCTATGAAATCCAGCCCAACCCAGCTCAAAAAATAAAAATAAATATTTAGTTATTAATAATAAAATAAAGAAATTAGGGTGTGTTTGATTCCTTTCATTTTCCATGGAAAATGAAAATTTTCCACCAATTTTTCAGCTTTGGTCTGTTTGATTGGCAAAATTTTCCATGGAAAATGCATTTTCTCACCTATTTTCCATCTTTCGTTTGATTGGAACTTCTGATTTTCCATGGAAAATTTTTTCCATGTTTTCCACTTTTGACAATATTTTCCTTATTCTCAAGGAAAATATTTTTTTGGTGGGATAGGAGAATTTATTTTCCATGGAAAATTTGTTAACATTTTCCAACCCATTTATTTTCCATAGAAAATTTGTTAACATTTTCCAATCCAAATTTTCTTGGTAATTCATTTCCATGAAAAATATTTTCTTTCCATCCAAATTTTTCATTTGCAATCAAACACAACCTTAATAACAAAAAGAAAGTCAAAACCCCTAAAGCTAAAAGTAAAGAACGAAATTTACTCTCATCTCCCTCATCTTTGTCACTCGTCTCAGCCGGAATCGTAGCCCATGGCCTGTCGGTGACAGAGATGATATATATTAGTCTAATTTGTAGCCCATGGCCCACCCCTAAAGGCGACCGTTGGTAATGCAATAATCTCCGGAATCACATCCCTTGTTTTTTTTTTCCAAATTTTTATTTATTTTCTAGATTATATTTGATTTATAATATTTAATAACTACTTTGAAAAAGCAGATTTTGAACTCGTACAAGATTCAATGCAAATGTTACCCATTTCATCAGATTTTGATTATGGATTCTATACTTGATCAGGAGAAAGATTTTGCTCTTTTTTCACTATTTTACATACAAGAACATTTGTTAACTTGATGTCTATCAAAGTGACATCAAAGCTATTAATTGTACATAGTTTCTTCTCATTTATTATTTATATAATTTTTTCTATTATGCAAATCGAATAATCCAAAGCGAACCAACCCAAGAATGTTCGATTTTGATTGGTTCGGTTATATGCCCAAATTCGAGTCGATTTTGGGTTGGTGATTCAACAAACCAAAACAATCTATTCAGTTATGAGTTGTTCTTAAAACCGAACCAATCGGAGCTATTTCCACCCGGAACTACATTTAATAGACAGTTGTAAGACCAAAATTTTGCAACAGAAAACTCAATAGCCAAATGTGATTTGTAAAACAATAATCCGGAAAATTTGGCTCCATTTTGATAGTGTAGGAGGAGTGTTTTGTCACAAAATTGTGACCAATATTGCGAAGGAAATTCTGTAACTAAACTCTTTCAAAATTTAGCAATAAAAATTCAAAATTCATTTGTGACGGATTAGTCCAATAGTAACAAATAATAAAAAGATTTTCCAAAAAATTTGAGGTCGATAATTCCTTTCAGTAACAAGTTTTCTATAAGGGAAATTCCAATTACTCCTTATCAAATATTTGCAATAGATATAAAACGATGTGAAAAAAGTATTTCGATATTCTCCATAATATTTTTCTTAATATATAAATATATATTTTGATTATACGAGATTGAGTTGTCATACATTTGAGTGGACCCCAATGGTTATGGTATAATTATTTGTTCTTTGGTTAGGTGGCTTTTATTGAGTTGTCGTGTTTTAAAACATAGCTATTAAAGTTGTTTTACGGCGGATCACATAAAATTATTTGAAAAAAATTTAAAATTTAATATTGTACAATTTCCACAAAATATACCCGTTCAAAACATGACAATTGAGAAAAAAAAAATAAAAAAAGTAAAAAAAATAAAACGTGTTCGACTATTATCTCGTTGAAAACAAATTCTGAGATTCAATTTAATATTTGATTAAACGAGAAGGAATAATTATTGTAATATCCATCCACTGACTCTGACCAAATTGTATGATATAGAAATAAAATATATTTGAAATCAGCACAACGTGGATTATATATTATTAACAGCTAAGCATATATATATTGATGGTAATTTGCAACCGCCGTCTTCAACTTTTGAAATTTTGACACTTTTATCTTTATTCTTCATTTTTTTTTTTTTGCATCTATATCTTCAACTTTTTTAAATTTGGTGGTTGAAGTCCATATTGACGGATTTACCTTTGGTAATTTGCAGCCTCCATCCACAACCTTTGAAATTTTGGTACTTTTATCCTCATTCTTCATTTTTCTTTACCCCATATTTCCAACATTTTTTAATTTAGTGGCTGAAGTCCCTGTCGACGGATTTACCTTTTAATAAATTATCAATTTATTAGTTTCTTTTAAAATAAAAGTATTCGGACTCATTTGTACATGCAAAGATTAGGAATTTAAGTGAAAATTTCTCTAATCAAAATAAGGACATATTTGTCTTTTTCATCAAATAATAACCAATTGTGCACTAAAACACATCAGTTAGAACCTTCTGTATCAAAAAATAAAAGTTATGGACCATTTAAACAAATTTTCCGTTTCTTTTAATTTTTCATATATAATTTATTAGTGATAAAACTATTCATTTTTAATAATGAGAAAATTATTTATTAAGTATTATTACTTAAATAGATAAATAGTTTTATCACTATTATTCAGATAAATAGTTTATTCAAATAATTATATTTTGATTCTCACTTTTAACAAAAATGAATAAAATCTAATAATTATCTTAAGGATCCGTTTGACTTGTAGATAAAACTATTTATCTGAATAATAGTTATCAGGATAACAAGTTTATCATTATCATGCTTGATTTAGCTATGTATAAGAATGAAAAAAGTCAATATTAAAAGATCAACTTTTTTTTCTTCCATTGTTATTAATTAAATGAAAAAAATAAATAAATAACGAAAAATTTGTGCAAATGGTCAATAACATTTATTTTTTGATATAGAAGTCTCTAACTGATGTGTTTTGGTGCGCATTTGGTCTTTATTTGATGAAAAAGACAAATATTCTTGTTTTGATTAGAGAAATTTTCAATTAGATTCCTAACATTTGCAAGTACAAATGAGTCTGAATACTTTTATTTTATACGAAAAATTAAAAGAAACTAATAAATTAATAATATATAAAAGGTAAATCTATTAACATGGACTTTAGTCAGCAAATTAAGAAAGGTTGAGGATATGAGTTTCAAAAATGAAGAATGAGGATAAAAGTGACAAAATTTTAAAGGTTAGGGATTGAAGCTGCAAATTACCAAAGAGTAAATCTGTCAACAGGAATTTCAACCACTAAATTAAGAAATGTTGAGAATATGGGTGCAAAAAAATGAAGAATAAAGATAAAAGTACTAAAATTTCAAATGTTGGAAACCGTGACGGCAAATTACCCTTATATTGATTGGTAGATTAGAATAATTATTGAAAACGATTTAATTAATTAATACATTCGACCAACCGTGTTATGAATTATTTTTTATTTTTATAAAGAACACAATGGTTTACCTTTGTTGTACCTAACATACGTAGCCTCCATTAAAGCCCACAACTTTTTATTTTATTTTATTTTTTATTTTATTTAATTAATTCTGAACTGTGATCTCATAAATTAGGTACAAGCTACAGGCATACTTTGATGACTAAAGTGTCGTCTTCTCTATTGCAACACTTTCGTCAATAATTTGTCAACAATAATATGGAGAGGTAAATTTTTGTATTATATTAAAATTTTGAAATTCAAAACTTTCAAGTTTAAATTTCAACTTATTTGCATAGTGATTTGACAATTAAGAGATTAAAAAAAAAATTAAAGACTCAATTTTGAAGACAAATTCTGCCCGTTTTCAATTTTTTATTGTATTTTGAAATCATATTTGATAGTATTATTCTAAAAAACCCTCCTAAACTTCGTATACGCGCTAGTTTCACGTCTAACCACGTCTCACACTTCTCTCTCTCCTTACTTTTGACTTGTTCTCGCCTAAATTTGAAAAATTTGAAACTCGACTTCTATATTTATTCATGCTTTATATTTTTTAAAACATTGTTTGATATACAATATTAAAAAAATTTAATATTATAATTTCTTTTTCTTTGTTAACATTAAAAAGAAAACGTCAAACTTTTGCTTTATGCTTTTAATTTTATCTTTCTACTTTGACAAAATGGGTCCATCTCCGGCCCCCACGTCCCATTTTTATTTTTGCCAAATCTAACTAATAATTATGGAATTTTTTTTAATAAATGTTAAAAATTATGTACTTTCGAATTTACAGGGATTAGATATTCATCACTGTCAAAGGAAAGACTCCATATGTACTAACAAAGAAAATTCTCTTACACATACTTCTGTGTTATTAGAACAGAAATTAAATTGAGGACCAACAGATGGCTAAATGTTAGAAAGAGAAACAAGAGCTCTGTTTGGAAAATGAGAAACAGCATCAAACACCATTGCCTGCACCACCACCACCACTTTTGGTGTTTCTTGATTATATTCACAGTTTTTCCAGTTCTGACCACAGCCCTTGACCTCATTACTCCAACTCAATTTCTCACCGGAGACCAAACCTTAGTGTCTACAGGGGAAGAATTCGAATTGGGTTTCTTTAATCCTGGCAAATTAAACAACTGGTACATCGGAATCTGGTACAAGAATATTGAAGAAAAAACTGTTGTTTGGGTTGCAAATAGAGATTCGCCTGTAAGAAACTCTTCAGGAGTTCTGAAAATTGACGAAGATGGAAATCTAGTTCTTTTGGATGAAGTCAGAAAATCTGTGTGGTCAACGAATCATTCCAGGACGGAAAACACCGTTGCAGAATTGCTGGAAACTGGAAATTTCGTTCTCCGGCTGGAAAATGATCCCGACCCGGAAAATTACTTGTGGCAGAGCTTTGATTATCCGACAGACACATTGCTGCCGGGAATGAAACTTGGATGGGACTTGAAAACAGGCCTAAACAGATATTTGACATCCTGGAAAAACGGCGACGATCCAGGTACTGGCGACTTCAGTTTCAGGCTTGATATCGATGGCTATCCAGAATGCTTTTTGACGAAGAAACAGGTTATTGTTTACCGGAGCGGTCCGTGGAATGGCCTGAGATTTAGCGGCGTGCCGGAGATGAAGACTACTCCGATTTTTACATTTGATTTTGTGATGGATCAAAATGAGGTATATTATGGATTTGGTTTACATAACAAGTCTGTTTATTCAAGATTGGTGGTTAAACATTCTGATTCCGGTGCCCTTCAACGTTTTACTTGGATTCCGACAAGCAAAATCTGGAATTTATTCTGGTACGCTCCGAAAGATCAATGTGATTATTACAAACAATGTGGGATGTACGGCATATGTGACACAAATGAATCACCGGTTTGCAACTGCGTGAGGGGGTTCGAGCCCAAGAATCCACAGGCATGGAATTTGAGGTTAGGGTCCGATGGTTGTGTTCGGAAAAGTAAATTGGATTGCCAGAATGATGGATTTTTGACATTGAATAATATGAAATTGCCTCAGAGTTCGAGTGCATTTGTTGACACGACAATCAGTCTACAGCAGTGCCAAGATTTGTGCCGGAAAAATTGTTCGTGCCGGGCATACTCCGACGCCAATATTACCGGTGGCGGCTCGGGATGTGTACTTTGGACGACGGATCTTCTTGATATGAGACAATATGCAGCGGCGGAGGGTGGCCAAGATCTCCATGTTCGGGTGGCGGCTTCTGATTTAGGTATGTAATTCCATTTAATTTTTTACTCTACCTAAAAATTAATTATTATAGTTAGAACAATATATTATACTTATACTTTTTTTAATATACCTGTTACAAAATTTAAAAATTAATTACACTATAAATAAGGAAATTAGATTATAATTTGAAACATGTAAATAAATAAAGTAAATGTATTTTAATAAGATGAATAGATTATTTATTGTCATAATTATGTAGATTGTTTTGATAATGGAAAAGTCTTGAAGGCGAACTAAATATTGGACCATTTTTGTCAAAATATCAAATTTGTCTTTTGAAAAGACATAATTCAAATTCTTTCAAAAGATAAAATTGACATTTTGACAATGATAGTTCAACTTTTAGTCCAATTTATTGTTCAACAAGCATTTTCCTTCAAATAAATTGTGTTGCTCCAATTTAGTGCGTGGTAGTTGGGCATATTGAAAATATGTTCATAATATTTTTTAAAATTAGGTTTCTGAAAATGAAGTTAATGAAGCACTGCAAACATTGAAAACAAAGTTAATAATATTAACTCCTAATCCATTAATTATTGATGAATATATAAATAAAACGTGGGTTATAAATTGTGGATTTTATAATACGTGTAGATAGAAAGTATGTTTGATCAGTTTGATCAACTGAAATTATAATTTAGAGTCCATTTGGTAAAATTTATAAACTAGTTTATTTGACTAAAAATAGTTTATTTGACCAAAAAATTTGCCTTAGCAGCCTGACATTTTTGACCATTATTAATCAAATAAACTAGTTTATAAACTCTATCAAGCGGAATCTTAAATATGTCCAAACATGTGCTAGTTTGGTGCATGTAAATGGTTAAAAATTGGGTTTAAAATAAAACATTAAACTTTACATTTAAATTTAAAGAACTACTAATCTAAAACTTTTAAAAAATCTGGTGATACATATTCGAATTAAAGAAAAGACAATTTAGAACAAAAATCACAAACAAATACGAAAAGACCATAAGATTAAAACAAGTACAATCCAAATAGTGAGACTTGAAATTTCAAAGTTTGTTAAATTTGTGGGTCCAAAGCCATTAGATATCAAATTGGTGATGTGAACAATTCTTAGGCCTGCTCGCCATTTTGTGCCCCGAAATCAACGTGATTGCACTCTTCCTTCGGCCGACATCATTGACTTGGTTGGTTTTTGTTGGTAGGCCACATCACTGAAATATATTTACAATACTGTCTTATTTAGGCTGGAATATAATTCCTGGGCCCTACTAAAGTCTTTTCTTTTTTTCATTTTCTCAAAGGTAATTATATTACACTATAATTAAAGGTTAAAAACCTTTATTTATTGTCACGAATATGTTTCTAATTTTTTTTCATCATATTTTTTTCATTAATCTTCTATAATAAGAATATATAGTTTCTGATGATAATTTTTGTCCAAAATTTTGTTAGCTTACTTTAAAATAAGAGACAAATATTTAGTCGTACTTTTGTATTTGTATTTTTTGCTTATTTAAAAATATGAGAGACAATTAAGTCTTTTTACGCCATTTTAATAGAATATTTGAACGGAAACTATGATTAGGACAAAATGTGTAAATTAACGGAAGGTTAATGGTAAAAATGTAATTGCAAAAAAAAAAAAAAAAAAAAGTTGAGAATATAGGTATGACAATAAGTAAAGGACAAGGACCTTTAGGGCTTGTATGACAAAACTTATCCTCATTTTTTGCTTATATTTTTATCCGGATAAAAGAGTATCTAAACATCAATTCCATCCAAATTGTATAAGATAAATTTTATCTATTATCTTTAACCATTGATCATATATCAAATGGATCCTTAGTGCAATTAAAATGTGGTTTCAGTATAGTCACCATTTCTCAAAATCTAAGGCCCTGTTGTCTTTGGTGTTTTTGAAAATAATCAAAACGTGTTCTTTTTGTCATTTCCGAAAATACATTTTTGAAAACACTTAAAAATTTGCAAAGGAAACACAAAATGATATTTTAGCCGTTTTTGCATTTTGTTAACAAAATTCGGGTGTTTTCCAAAACGGCTAAAACGTGCGTTTTGGCAGTGGAGGTCCCGGTTTCGAATCTTGCTTGTGCCTTTTTTTTTTTATTTTCATTTTACGCTGGTCAAAATAATCATGATTTAAGCATTGTATGCATTTTTTTTAACAATACGCGGTTCTTTTCCAAAGTGGTCAAAAGCGCGATTTTTAAGCATGAGGTCTTGGGTTCGATTCCTCTCTCATTTTCAAAATTTTAAAATGTTTTTAATTCTTTTTAATGGTTTTTAAATGCTTTTAATTCCATAATTAAATGTTTTTCATTGTTTTTAAATGTTTTTAATTCCATAATTAAATGTTTTTCATTGTTTTTAAATGCTTTTCATTGTTTTTAAATGTTTTTAATTCCATAATTAAATGTTTTTAATTCTTTTTAATGGTTTTTAAATGCTTTCAATTCCATAATTAAATGTTTTTAATTTCAATTTTAAATTGTTTTTAGTTGTGTTTAAATGTTTTTAATTCCAATTTTAAATTGTTTTTAATTATTTAAAATTTTTTTTAATTCCAAATCCAAATTTTTAAAAAATTTCAAAGAAACACATTTTCGAGTTTTCTGTTTTCAGAAACAATTTTCGAAAATTCCAAAAAGATCGCATTTTCAAAACTCTCAAAACAAGTACTCAAAACACAAAATACAAAATGAATTCAAAACACAAAACACAAACGCAAAGAGAACACCACCTAAATTTCTTGCAAGTTCGGGTGATGACTAGTAAGCCCTTGTATCACGGACTATTTTGTTCTCTATTTTCCTTTATCCTTTCATTTACTCCAAGTGACTGATACCGAGCATCACTAAACATGGAGTGGGCCTATTGCACAACGGAGTGGCCCCCAAATGTATTACAGTACTTGGTGGATTCTCAAGCCTGATCATGGGTGATATAGGACATGACGTCTCTCATATCAACTATAATAACTTTTGAGAAAAGTCGTTGCATATGCCTACATCATTTACATTTTCAAATGAATAACTATCTTTTTGGAGGCATGTTATGAGTAAAAATCCATGTCGATTAAAGATGAAGATAATATTAAACATAGAACGACCTTACCTATTATACGGTGAAGTTGTGTAGTAATTCTATGAACAGAGCCCCAAATGTAATCTAGCAAGAATGTAATAAAAATTTCAAAACAAGTTAATAACATAAGATTATTAAGAGAGGGAACAGAACAAGAAAGCATATGGAAGGTTTGTTATTGAACTCAAAACATTTCCTAGCTAATTAAATATTTTCAACAAAACTGATACTGGTTTTAATGGTAAGAGGCAAGGAGCAATTTCTGATTACAGTGTCATTTTATTTTTCAGAAAAAGCAGGAGCCGTAGGATCAAGAAATGATTCCAACAAGACACATAAAGTTATCAAGGTTGCTGGCATTACGGTTGGCATCATTGGCATCGTTTTGGCTGGATCCTGCATTTTTTTCGTCTGGAAGAGAACAAAATCGCGAACTGAGTTAGGGAATAAGACGGAGTATAGAGGTAATGAAATGCATAATATTGTGATTAATCTGCATAGTTATATGGATCATATCGTGCTTTGAATAAATACCTTGTAATCAAAACAGGTTCAAGGGAAAGAAGCCAAGATTTTATGTTGAATGCACCAGCCATCCTCAGCAAAAGAGACCATTCAGGTGAAAGTACAGCGGACGAAATGGATTTACCATTATATGATTTCAGTACCATAGTAATGGCTACCGATAAATTTTCCGATGCTAATAAGCTTGGACAAGGTGGTTTTGGTTGTGTTTATAAGGTAAATCTCAGTAACAAAACAAATGGACACAATGATGTATTTTGTCAAGTGGAAAATGTAACTTTCGGGCTATTTAATTTTTTATGTTCTTGGAACATTAGGGTATGATTGTTGAAGGCCAGGAAATAGCAGTGAAGAGACTTTCCAAAAATTCTGGCCAAGGAATAGAGGAATTTAAAAATGAGATGAAGTTGATTGCAAGACTTCAGCACAGAAATCTTGTTCGTTTACTCGGTTGCTGCATTGATATGGAAGAGAAGATGTTGATATACGAGTACATGGAAAATAAAAGCCTGGATTCAATTTTGTTCAGTGAGTCGTCTTGGTCATCATTTTTATATAGAAATTTATTTATGAGAAAGCAATTTAGTTTAGTACTGATGGCACTTTTCAAATGTTTCTCTTACAGAGAAAGAGAAAAGTTCATTGCTCGACTGGAAAAGGCGGTTCAACATCATATGTGGGATTGCACGAGGGCTTCTCTATCTTCATCAAGATTCAAGATTTAGAATTATTCATAGAGATCTCAAAGCGAGCAACATTCTCCTGGATAAAGAGATGAACCCGAAAATATCAGATTTTGGCATGGCAAGAATTTTTGGAGGGGATCAGACTGAAGCGAATACAAAAAGAGTAGTTGGAACATAGTGAGCACCAAATAATATACTCAAATTCATTTAAAACATCAATTTTCACTGAAATCTATACATTTTTTGCAGTGGTTACATGTCGCCTGAATATGCAATGGATGGCCTGTTCTCCATGAAATCCGATGTTTTCAGTTTCGGAGTTCTAGTATTAGAAATAGTAAGTGGCAAGAAGAACAGAGGATTCTATCATACAAATAACCAACTCAATCTTCTAGCACATGTAAGTACAAAATCTACATTTATCACAATCCTAAGTTAAAACAAATTCCTTTACATTTCCACAAACTAAGAAAGAAATTGATCGAAATGCTGCAGGCGTGGAGGCTATGGAGAGAAGGAAGAGGTATGGAACTAATGGATTCAGCAGCCGGAGAATCATATTCCCCAAGTGAGGTATTGAGGTGCATACATGTCGGCCTATTGTGTGTCCAAGAACAAGCTGAAGATAGACCGAACATGGACACTGTAGTCTTGATGTTAAGTAGTGATACTGCATCAATGCCCCAACCTAAAAACCCAGGATTTTGCTTGGGAAGAAGACCTGCTGATACAGATTCATCGACAAGTAAACAGGACGAATCCTGCACCGTGAACCAAGTTACTGTAACCGTTCTAGATGGTCGATAGCCGAAGAAATCTCCGTTTATATCCCTTTTGTCTTTATGGTATAAAACCAGAAGATTTGTAGGTATTTTTTCTTGATGTAGTTGTCATATAGATGTAGGAATGTCTGGGAAAAGAGTTATCCTTACAAGTGTAACCTTTTCATTTTTTGATGATCTCTTTCTTCCTCAAGTGATTGTAAATTATTTTGTATTGTTTCATTGAGATGTTTCTCCAGAAAAGATTTGCCTGCATATTTTGAAAAACAATTTCTTTTTTTTTTTTTTTTTCTTTATGTTATTCATCAGCATATTTTATGAGCTTTGTAAAGATTAGTCAACTTATTTGTGAAAGCATTTATAGCTTAGCAATAAATCTCAACTACCCCTTCGCACTTCACACTAGAATTTAATTAGTCAACTTGCTTGACGATTTTATAAATTTCTAGAACTTGAAAACATGAACAAATAAAGACTTTTAGACGAGATAATGATAAGAAAAAGGTTTAGTGGTATTAAGGATAATAGCTAACAATGCTTAAATATATAATATAAAAATCAATAAGTGGTGTTGGCGAAATTTTTGTAAGGAATAATGCACCAATTACAGATAGGTAAAGACTAAAGACGATATCAAAATTTAAAAAATTAAATACGAACTAGACATCGCTTGTAAGCATCCTATTATTAAAATTGCTTATGACTAATTTGTGCTAATTATTTTAAAATGAAAAATGAATTTTGGGAGAGAGATGAACCTTTTCGTTGACTTAGGTGGTAGATAGAGCATTATGCTGAAGTCCAAAATGGAGACTCACATGTCAACCACCATCTGTCAAGTTGTGAATACTTCGTCGAAAGACTTTTCAGAAACTGAATGCATATCAATAATAATCCTGGAACCAACTTCAATGGCTGTGAATAATGGGTATTCTTAAATTATTCATTTTCTTTTACATGTTCATAGCTTTAGCCTTTTATACCTCCATTGCAACTGACACCTTTACACCAAACCAGAACCTCAGTGATGGCCAAACCTTAATTTCCTCTAACAGAAGATTTGAGCTGGGATTCTTCCGGCTCGGTAATTCCGGTGACAGTTACCTGGGAATATGGTATCATAACATCCCTCTTACAGTTGTGTGGGTGGCTAACAAAAATAACCCCATTACGAATTTATCCGGCCACCTAACTATGACCAGCAATGGAAAGTTGCTACTTTACAATAGCTCCATGGGAATTGTATGGTCTACCAATGAAACAGTAAGGGGGAAAAGTCGTCCTGTTTTACAGATTTTAGGCTCAGGAAATCTTGTGGTTAAAAGTGAAGAAGCTAATGGAGATGACTATGTTTGGCAAAGCTTTGATTACATATCTGATACTTTGTTGCCTGGAATGAAGCTTGGATGGAAGTTAAGTACTGGTAAGAACCGGTTTTTGAGGTCTTGGAAAAGTAATGAGGACTGTAGTGATGGAGATTATACCTTCAGCCTGGATCCACCTGAATCACCTCAGTTAACTCTGAGAAAAGGATCAAAGAAGGAATATAGATGGGGTCCGTTTGATGGGGATAGGTTCAGTGGCAGTAATGAGTTGAGGACTAATGCAGTGTTCAAACCCATGTTTGTTGCTAATTCAGATGAGGTTTATTTCGCCTTCCAGTTGCTTGATGAATCAACTCTGTCACGCTTTGTGGTGACACAATCGGGTTTAGCTCAGTATCTCACCTGGCGGAATCATAGTAGGGAATGGAGTCTGATGGTAATACTTAATAGGTTATACTGTGATCGGTATGCTATGTGTGGACCTTATGGAAATTGTTATGCAGATGATCCCAATTGTAGGTGTTTGAAAGGATTTAGACCAAGATTACCACAAGATTGGAAAGTTATTGATTGGGAAGGTGGTTGTAGAAGAAAATATGATCTAAATTGCAGTGGTAAAGATGGATTTGTTAAGTATAATAAGCTGAAGTTGCCAGATAATGCAGTTGTGTGGGCTAATGTAAGCCTTGAGGAATGTAAAACAGAATGTTTGAAAGATTGTGATTGTGTGGCTTATACTCTTGCTAATCTTCATGGTAATGGAAGTAAATGTCTCGTCTGGCTTACTGACTTGATCGATCTTCGAGATTTTCCCGAGGGTGGGGAAGAGCTCAACATACGTATGGCACGCGCTGAATTAGGTATGCAATTTTATTGTTCTGATTGTATTCTATTGGATAAACATTGGGCAGCTGTCAATTTTTTCCTTCCGCTTCTTGTTTGAGAAAAAAGCATGCTGATGAATCACAAAACAAGCCAGGCAATGCAAACAAGGATACCAATAATTCATATTTACTCTATTTCCTGATTCGGAAAACTGGCCGCTACATTTGGTGAAGTTGTACATAGGGCAATAAATTTTTATATCAGTGAAATTTGGACAATGTCATTGCGAACTAGTTATTATGCCAATTGTTACGCCCTAATTCCACTTGGGCTCCATGTGTGCGTGGTCAAAGTCAACCGAGGCTATTTGTGCCGAGGTGGTTAGTTAACCGAGGTGGTTAGTCAACCAAGGCTATTTGTGCCGAGGAGGTTAGACAACCGAGGCTATTTGTGCCGAGGTGGTTAGTCAACCGAGGTTATTTGTGCCGAGGTGGTTAGTCAACCGAGGCTATTTATACCGAGGAGGTTAGACAACCGATGCTGTCAAAGTCCGACCCTGGTTGCATGCTAAAAAAGCATTCCTTACCAAACCTGTGATTCAATCTCTGAAAGATTGATGGGACTGCCTACCAATACGACTTGTCACAGTCATAGCCCCTTAGTTTGCGGCTGAAAGTGACTTCCTCATTAATGCTAATGACGTGACACCAAAGATGTGACTCAAGAACCCTTCAGATGGAACCACGTGTCGCACATCGAAGGGGATCATTCTTGTAGAATTTGCCTATAAATACTAAGTTTATTTCCACAAGAAAGGGATGTTGAAAATATTACTCTCACCACACATATATCAAGTCCTCTATTCTAATTATTCTTCAAGTGTTATAACCACCTGGGAAATCGTTAGTTAGAGGCCCTCAAGCTTTTACCTCTCCCATAATGTGTTTCTCTTTATCCTTGGTTACCTACCCACCCGGGCCTAGGCATATCTGCGTGGTTGAATAAATCGCGTGGCAGTCCAAGTAAGAGGAGAAATACACGTAGGAAGAGGAGGCGTGGGGTTCCTGTTGGCAGCCATTTTTGGAGGTCAACAGATTGGCGCCGTCTGTGGGAAACGTGACTAAAAGCCTTAGCCTCCTTGGACAAAGGAGCCTTCTTGAAGAAATGATGATATTCAAGTACTAATTGGGGCTAGCATATGTCATTTGAAGAAGAGGCTTAAACCTCCTTGGACAAAGGAGCTTTCTTGAAGAAATGACGTTATTCAAGTACCAATCGGGGCTAGCATAGGTCCTCTGAGAAGAGGCACTAGCATTTGATTAATTATAAATCAAGTTTTGATTGTTTGCTTGTTTGAGGCTCCTAAGAAGAGGCACTCGAAAACTATATATACAAGCTTATTCAACTTGATTAATGTTTTAAATTTCCTAAGGCATTGCTTGTATATCGTTGGAGCCTAGGTGACACCTCTGAGAAGAGGCACTGGCATTTGATTAATTATAAATCAAGTTTCGATTGTTTGCTTGTTTGAGGCTCCTAAGAAGAGGCACTCGAAAACTATATATACAAGCTTATTCAACTTGATTAATGGTTTAAATTTCCTAAGGCATTGCTTATAAGTCGTTAGAGCCTATGTGACACCCCTGAGAAGAGGCACCGACATTTGAATATTTATAAATCAAGTTTCGATTGTTTGCATGTTTAGACTTCTAAGAAGAGGCACTGGCCATATAGAAGCGCTACGCCTATCGTTCCGTCATTTGATTTGGAAATGCAGCCCATAAAAAGAGGCACTAGTACTTAATCAAGTTTGGGGTAAAATCTTCTCATATGCCTCCCCAAAGAGGTACTCACGGCTTATTGCAAGGGCCTCTACAAACAAGCTCCCTTATTTGGAACTTAGTTTTTGTAGAAGCGTCATACCCACACAAGGGCCTAGCCTCTTCATTAAAGCATGGCACCAGCTGGGAAAAGCCTAATATCGTGCCTCATCCGATATTGAAATGGCCTCTACAAACAAGCTCCCTTATTTGGGACTTAGTTTTTGTAGAAGCGTCATACCCACACAAGGGCCTAGCCTCTTCATTAAGGCATGGCACCAGCTCGGAAAAGCCTAATATCGTGCCTCATCCGATATTGAAATGGCCTCTACAAACAAGCTCCCTTATTTGGGACTTAGTTTTTGTAGAAGCGTCATACCCACACAAGGGCCTAGCCTCTTCATTAAAGCATGGCACCAGCTGGGAAAAGCCTAATATCGTGCCTCATCCGATATTGAAATGGCCTCTACAAACAAGCTCCCTTATTTGGGACTTAGTTTTTGTAGAAGCGTCATACCCACACAAGGGCCTAGCCTCTTCATTAAGGCATGGCACCAGCTCGGAAAAGCCTAATATCGTGCCTCATCCGATATTGAAAGGGCATCTACAAAGAAGCTCTCTTATTCGGAACTTAGTTTTTGTAGAAGCGCCATACCCACACAAGGGCCTAGCCTCTTCATTAAGGCATCTTATGCTATCAAGCCTCTCCCACTTGGGACTAGGCTCTTCCGCATGAAGCCTCTCCAATATTGGAGACTCGCTTCTACTATCAAGCCTATCCCACTTGGGACTAGGCTCTTCCGCATGAAGCCTCTCCAACATTGGAGACTCGATTCTACTATCAAGCCTCTCCCATTTGGGAATAGGCTCTTCCGCATGAATCCTCTCCAACATTGGAGACTCGCTTCTACTATCAAGCCCCTCCCACTTAGGACTAGGCTCTTCCGCATGAAGCCTCCCCAACATTGGAGACTCGCTTCTACTATCAAGCCTCTCCCACTTGGGAATAGGCTCTTCCGCATGAAGCCTCTCCAACATTGGAGACTCGCTTCTACTATCAAGCCTCTCCCACTTGGGACTAGGCTCTTCCGCATGAAGCTTCTCTAACATTGGATACTCGCTTCTACTATCAAGCCTCTCCCACTTGGGACTGGGCTCTTCCGCATGAAGCTTCTCCAACATTGGAGACTCGCTTCTACTATCAACCCTCTCCCACTTGGGACTAGGCTCTTCCGCATGAAGCCTCCCCAACATTGGAGACTCGCTTCTACTATCAAGCCTCTCCCACTTGAGAATAGGCTTTTCCGCATGAAACCTCTCCAACATTGGAGACTCGCTTCTACTATCAAGCCTCTCCCACTTGGGACTAGGCTCTTCCGCATGAAGCCTCTCCAACATTGGAGACTTGCTTCTACTATCAAGCCTCTCCCACTTGGGAATAGGCTCTTCCGCATGAAGCCTCTCTAACATTGGAGACTCGCTTCTACTATCAAGCCTCTCCCACTTGGGACTAGGCTCTTCCGCATGAAGCCTCTCCAACATTGGAGACTCGCTTCTACTATCAAGCCTCTCCCACTTGGGAATAGGCTCTTCCGCATGAAGCCTCTCCAACATTGGAGACTCGCTTCTACTATGAAGCCTCTCCCACTTGGGACTAGGCTCTTCCGCATGAAGCCTCCCCAACATTGGAGACTCGCTTCTACTATCAAGCCTATCCCACTTGGGACTAGGCTCTTCCGCTTTAAGCTTCTCCAACTCTGGAGACTCGCTTATGCAACCTAGCCTCTCCCACTTGGGAATAGGCTCTTCTGCATCAAGCTTCTCCAACTTTGGAGACTCGCTTATGCAACCTAGCCTCTCCCACTTGGGAATAGGCTCTTCCGCATCAAGCTTCTCCAACTTTGGAGACTCGCTTATGCAACCTAGCCTCTCCCACTTGGGAATAGTCTCTTCCGCATGAAGCCTCTCCAACATTGGAGACTCGCTTCTACTATCAAGCCTATCCCACTTGGGAATAGGCTCTTCCGCATGAAGCCTCTCCAACATTGGAGACTCGCTTCTACTATCAAGCCTCTCTCACTTGGGACTAGGCTCTTCCGCATGAAGCTTCTCCAACATTGGAGACTCGCTTCTACTATCAAGCCTCTCCCACTTGGGAATAGGCTCTTCCGCATGAAGCCTCTCCAACATTGGAGACTCGCTTCTACTATGAAGCCTCTCCCACTTGGGACTAGGCTCTTCCGCATGAAACCTCCCCAACATTAGAGACTCGCTTCTACTATCAAGCCTATCCCACTTGGGACTAGGCTCTTCCGCTTTAAGCTTCTCCAACTCTGGAGACTCGCTTATGCAACCTAGCCTCTCCCACTTGGGAATAGGCTCTTCCGCATCAAGCTTCTCCAACTTTGGAGACTCGCTTATACAACCTAGCCTCTCCCACTTGGGACTAGGCTCTTCCGCATGAAGCCTCTCCAATATTAGAGACTCGCTTCTACGATCAAGCCTCTCCCACTTGGGACTAGGCTCTTCCGCATGAAGCCTCTCCAACATTGGAGACTCGCTTCTACTATCAAGCCTCTCCTACTTGGGACTAGGCTCTTCCGCAAGAAGCCTCTCCAACCTTGGAGACTCGCTTCTGCAACCTAGCCTCTCCCACTTGGAAATAGGCTCTTCCGCTGCAAGCCTCTCCAAAACAACGGAGATCGCTTAGCACAACCTCTACGCTTCGAATTTCTCACCCACTCCAAGCTCCGCACCTCACATAAATGAGAGTTCCTGACCTTGTGGGACTAAATCCCCCAATTACGAATCTGCCACTTTTTGAACGCTTCCAAGTCCAGCACCCTTCATAAATGATAGAGGTCCTGAACTTGGGGGACTATTGTTACGCCCTAATTCCACTTGGGCTCCATGTGTGCGTGGTCAAAGTCAATCGAGGCTATTTGTGCCGAGGTGGTTAGTTAACCGAGGCTATTTGTACCGAGGTGGTTAGTCAACCAAGGCTATTTGTGCCGAGGAGGTTAGACAACCGAGGCTATTTGTGCCGAGGTGGTTAGTCAACCGAGGCTATTTGTGCCGAGGTGGTTAGTCAACCGAGGCTATTTATACCGAGGAGGTTAGACAACCGATGCTGTCAAAGTCCGACCCTGGTTGCGTGCTAAAAAAGCATTCCTTACCAAACCTGTGATTCAATCTCTGAAAGATTGATGGGACTGCCTACCAATACGACTTGTCACAGTCATAGCCCCTTAGTTTGCGGCTGAAAGTGACTTCCTCATTAATGCTAATGACGTGACACCAAAGATGTGACTCAAGAACCCTTCAGATGGAACCACGTGTCGCACATCGAAGGGGATCATTCTTGTAGAATTTGCCTATAAATACTAAGTTTATTTCCACAAGAAAGGGATGTTGAAAATATTACTCTCACCACACATATATCAAGTCCTCTATTCTAATTATTCTTCAAGTGTTATAACCACCTGGGAAATCGTTAGTTAGAGGCCCTCAAGCTTTTACCTCTCCCATAATGTGTTTCTCTTTATCCTTGGTTACCTACCCACCCCGGCCTAGGCATATCTGCGTGGTTGAATAAATCGCGTGGCAGTCCAAGTAAGAGGAGAAATACACGTAGGAAGAGGAGGCGTGGGATTCCTGTTGGCAGCCATTTTTGGAGGTCAACACCAATCATAAGGCTAATTCTAGAAATCCCTTACCCAGTTCTAGGGTATTACTATACATTATTACTGGAAGAATCAGCAACTAGAGTGATTTATATTTAGACTCATGTCACTGCTTTTCATTCAATTACTATAGTTGTTGCTTTAAGATCAGTCAATTCTCAGTATTTTCCCTTGGCCGTACTGCAACTGCCAGATTCGATTGCAGCATCAAAGAGGAAAAAGCTTGTGATCGTAGTTGTTGTCATTATCATATCAACACTTTCTGTAATTCTCATCTTGACTGGAGTATGGTGGTATGTATATCGGGCGAAGAGGAAGACAGGGAGCGCCAAAACAAGTACGCAATACCATTTTCGTGATTCATCTAATTCATTACTATTGCTTTCTTAGCTATTAGTCCTCTGAGAAGAGGTTTGGGTTCACCAATCATCCTACTTCATTTGATACCCTTTCTTCTAACAATATTACATTCCTTCTCCAAATGCAGCTCAACAAGACCAGAATTCATACTTAAATTCTCAGGAAGAAAATCAAGAGGAAGAACTAGAGCTACCTCTTTTTGATTTAGCTACTATTGTTGCTGTCACTAACAACTTTTCTTTCAACAATAAGATTGGACAAGGTGGTTTCGGTCCTGTTTATAAGGTAAAATTTGCAGATGCTTTCCTTCAATTTCAAGAACGTCAACCTCCAAAAGAAATGAAAATAAACTTCTTCTACAGGGAAGTTTTACTAATTTATAGATACTGATTGTAGGGCGAATTACCTAACGGGGTTGAAATTGCAGTAAAGAGACTCTCGAAAGATTCAGGGCAAGGCCTCAGAGAGTTTAAGAATGAAGTTGTTTTAATAGCAAAGCTTCAACATCGTAATCTTGTTAGGCTCTTGGGATGCTGCATTCAAGCAGAAGAAAGAATGCTAATCTACGAGTACCTGCCTAACAAAAGCTTGGATAGTTTCATGTTCGGTTAAGCCCCAATCTTTGACAATCATTTCTTCATACCTATCCATATATGTTAAATGAAAAACAAGCAAGTTATATGAATGTTACTGATAATTACTGGTAAAATATGCAGATCCAATTAAAAGAAAGCTATTGCCTTGGAGTAAGCGTTTTGGGATTATTCTCGGGATTGCACGTGGATTGCTTTATCTACATCAGGATTCCCGGCTGAGAATTATCCACAGGGATCTAAAAACTAGTAACATTTTACTCGATGGTAAGATGAATCCCAAAATATCAGACTTTGGCATTGCAAGAATTTTTGGAGGAGAACAAACAGAAGAGAAGACTAGGAGAATTATTGGAACTTAGTAAGTCATCATGTTTTTTTTTTTCTTACTTTGTTTCAAAATTAAACAAAAATTATGGACATGTTCTGACAATTCTGCGTTTATTGGAATGCAGCGGTTACATGTCTCCTGAATATGCAATGAGTGGCCATTTTTCAGTTAAATCAGATGTATTCAGCTTTGGTGTCATAGTGTTGGAGATTATTAGCGGCAAGAAGAATTGGGGATTTTATCATCCTGACCATGATTACAATCTTATAGGACATGTAAGTATACTAGCGGACAATAACATTAAGTACATGTTTGGTATGGAGTATTAAACGGATAAGATGTACTAGATTTTAGCTTCTTTTTCTTTCTTAATAGTGTACACTACTATGTAATCCATCCTACCGAACATACTATTAGAGTTCATTTCCTTTGTGTATGTATATTAATTTGTTCTCATTTCAGGCCTGGAAGTTGTGGAACGAGGGAAGTTATCTTGAACTCATTGATACGAAGTTGGATGAATCATTATCGATAAATGAAGTCGAAAGATGCATCCAGGTAGGTCTTCTATGCGTCCAGCAAAGGGCAGAAGTTCGACCAACGATGAGTTCTGTTGTTTCAATGCTAAGTACTGAAAATGCAGAACTGCCACAACCCAAAGAGCCTGGTTTTGCAGAGACTTGTGTTAAAATTGATTCATCATCGAGTCATCCTAGTTGTCATACAGGAAATGAGATAACCATTACCAATATAGACGGGCGTTAAAAAACAGATATAATGTAGTACATAATCTAATGAGAGTGGACCACTATAAATTTGTCCGTAGCTGATTCTTTTTTTATTTATAATCGCTCTCTAATTAAATTTACAATTAAAGTTTAATCATAACACATTGTCGTGGATACTATTATGGAAAAAGATTATTGATATTGGGTTTTAAATTGCTACTATTGGAATGTTACTCGTAGGATCATGTTATTCCTGCAATCAATTTCTGATATATGAACCCAGAAAATGAAAAGTCGCACCATATGTTTCTTTTCCTTTTTCTTTCTTTTTTTTTTTTTTTTTGTTTCTTTTTCTAAAACCAACAATTTTCTTTCAAATGGCATTAATGTCTAGGAAGAATTCAAGAAACGAAAAAAAGGAAGAAAATATATTAAGCCATTGTTTGCCCTCATTTAATTTTTTTTTTTTTTCCCAAATTCATTTTCAACCACACATTCGAAGGGATTCATAACTTATATTAAAATTTTCTAAAAATCTAATTTTTATCCTCCAAACAGGAGCTAAATGTGTTGCACTTTTTATTTTACAATAATGTGTATAATGTAAAAGATATATGTAATATTGTATTATGATACACTCACTATTGCAACAATTTAATTTAGACATTTACAAATTACTCGTCGGGTACATATTACACGTTTGATATAGAGTGTAATTATAATTTGCATTTAAACATTACAATTTTCATACCATAACTAACATGTGTTAGTCAAGTATAACAAGTATAACGGAAATGGTGGTTGGCAATGGACTGAGCCGGGCCGAGCTCGGCCCGTGTAGAGATGAGTCGAGCTTGATCTTGGCTCGTCTGACGTCTCCCACATGCAAGCCCTGTTTGGCCCATGGTCCTTTGATGAGCTCAGGCCCATGATGGGCTGAGCCGACAGCTTCACGGGCAGATCAATCCAATAGCCACCTCTATGTGGTTATATTGGCACCACACTTTTTATTTGTTCTATCACATTTTAATTGTACTTAAGGTCTTCAATCTTTTTTCATTGTAGCACTTATGTTTACGACTTTTTATCTTCAATCTTCCATTAATAACACATATCATCCTTAATGATAATTTCTATCAAAATATTCTATTTGCGTGTTTTGAAATGATGGAAATTTTTTTTTTCAAACTTTTGTATTTACTATTTATTTTTAAAATATGGTAGGAAAATAAGTTATTTTACGCTCTCCCAATAGGCTTTTTAGACAAACCGTTATGAGAGACAATGTGTGCTAATTAATGAAAAAGTAAGGATAATAATGCGATAAAAGAAGTTGGTGAGATAAGTGCTACAATAAGAACATATCGAAGACCTTAATGACAATTAAAATGTGATGCAACAAATAAAAATTGTGGTGTGAATATAATTACCCGTGGTTATAATTATATTTACACCACATTTTTTAATAAATGCACTACATTTAATTTGTATTGAAGGTTATTAACCTTTATCAATTGACACAATTATGTACCTAACTTTTTTTTTTCCCATTGCATTCTTATTTTTATTATTTCATTAATTAGGACATATTGTTCTTAATGACGATTTTCGTTCAAAAATTTCGCTAACGTGCTTTAAAATAAGTGACAAATATTTAGTTGAATTTTGTAATTTTTTTTTACTTATTTAAAAAATACAGGGACAAATAAATCTTTTAACTACCTCTTAATATAATTTTTGGACGAAAAACTTATATCATGAATAGATGTGCTAATTAATATAAGATTGATGATAAAAATGCGATAAAGAAAAGATGGGAACATAAATGTACTAATGAGTAAAGATTATGAAATTTGTATACAATTAAAATATGGTGCACTTATAAAAAGAATGGTACCAATATATTTAGCATTCCTTAATTGTGATAATGGTGTCAAGTGTTAATATATTTAACACTTGACAAAGTAAGGGACCAACTTAAGCTGATTAAACCTTTAGGTATATCCTTACAAGATTGTCAAGACCGACCACCTCATTGCCGAGCAATAGTTGATTGTGTATGTTTGATACTGTTAAAATTATTTTATAAGTATTTAAAAATTGTTGATTTTATAGAATATGTGAATAATTACAACCGTATGAAGTTTCTCCTCTACTGACCCAAAAACTCACTATGCATCAGTCTAGAGCTGGCAAATAGGTTGGGTTGGGCCGGAGTAGGGCCACACATAAAACTGGATTGGGCTGGCCCATCCCAGTTTTGTATGAGTCAGAAATATGCTAGTCCAGTTCAGTCCATTGGTCTAACTTGGTCATAATTTTCTTTTTTTTTAAGTAATTTTTTTATAAAATCTAATACATTACATTAAATACAATCTTAGATAAATTTAGACAATATATATTTTGAGATTTTTAAATAAATTAATTTATAAAATTAGACTCTTATGTATTAGTCAATAGATAAATATCAATTTCCTTTCAAAATAATAATTTTTTTTGGTTAATTGTAAACTATTTGTAGACACTTTTTTTTAAAAAAATATAAATATTAAAAGCATGCTAGTCTTATTGCTTTGAGATATAAGCATGTTTGACTTAAATTAAAAATTTTACTTATAAGTAAATTTTAAATAAATAATTTACTTGTCGCACCAAATATATTTTGGATTGAAACTTAAATTAAACTAAATTTTAATTAAATATAAATAATTTTATGTTAGAACTTGAGATTTTTGAACTAATGTTTATTGGAGACTTGGGCTTAGATCATTTTAGATTGATATTATTTGGATTATGGATTGGGGCTATTCATAAAATGAATGATTAGTGTTAAGGAGTAAAAAAAAAAAAAATCAAAATCGGGCCGGCACGACTAGCCCGCGTGCTAGATGTGCCGGGCCATATTGGTTCGATTTTATTTAGGCCAGGGTTAGTCCAACCCAAATATCTGGGTTATATAGGCCGGCTTGCGGGTCGGGCCGATTTTGCCACATCTACGTTTGTTTTCACCCTCTCCATTTTTATTTTTATTTATTTATTTTTTCAATTCTCTCATTCCCAATTCTTTTTCTCTTCACAATTTTTCTCCAAATCTTTCATTCTCAACTTTGTTTTTCCTATTAATCTCCATTTATTTTTCAACAGTCGAATTCCTGGTAAGTAGTGAATAGTACAATGTGAGTCCTACAAAATTGTGTGAATAAAAGTATGTATAACATTGACAATTATTGCAAAGACACGATTACTTGTAACATTAAAGAAGGCATCGTGAACCCAATCCAAATCCTTATATATATATATATATATATATATATATATATATATATATATATATATATATATATATATATATATATATATATATATATATCCTTACAATAATATAAGAGCCTTAATTTTTTTACTGTAGCTTTTTTCGTCCAACACGACATCGTTTTGACAATGAAGCCAGCCGCAATTCTTTACTTTATCCAAAATTAAAATTACAATTTTATTTTTAATTTGTTTTATTCTCTATTACTTTTCAAGCTTTGGAGCAGAGAATTAGAATTCTAGAATTCAGAGTGGAGCTGATTTTTGAAAGATTGGATCCTACAGTTAAAATTTTTAGACACTGTAAGTATTATTACAACAGTTAGAGATTCATTACAAAATGAGTGCGCATTTACGTAGGGAATACTTCATTTGACTACAATTTATCTATTACTTTAATAAGAGAAAAAACAAAAACAAAAAAAAAAATATTTACCAATTCTCGGCAACCATGGTTGCCGAGTAATATATCTATATATATATATATATATATTGTTAGGAGGAAAATCTGAATACCCAAGCCAGAAAATTGCAAGAGATACTGAAAGTGATCTTTATCTATTCTCATGCAATTTCTCAAAGGGTGAAGAAAAAAAAATTTGTTTCTATAACATTTTTAATTTTGAATATTTGCAATCAGACTTACTATTTTGAGTGGTACTAACTGGATTCTTTCATTCCTTCATTACATTAATTACTGCTGAATTTATCGTTGTCTTCAGGAGGTTTGAAGGTATGGTCTTTTCTCATACAGTTTTGTTTACTATGGAAATAACAGCAATGAATTTTGAGCCTATACCTTCTCTTATCTACTTGGTTGAGTAGCCTTTGTTTGTCCAAAACAGCATGTTGTGAAAATTGTCTTTTTTCGAACCTCTTTTCTTTCAGCCAGCTTAATCTTTGTAAATGTACCTGACTTTCAAAATTTATCATAAGATACTAATGGTTTCATGAAATGATAAGCCAAATATGCCATAAATCTCACTTTAGGCTTGTTCTCTTAGATTGTCCCCCGCAACATTCAATCAGATTTCTTATTGCATGTGACAAAAATATACAATTTCAACCAGCTTGGTCTTGGTTGCCGATCAATTTGGCAACCATCATTGGTTGTTAACATGGTTGTAAATTGTTGGGATTTGGTAATGCAAATAGTATATAAAAAATAGCTCAAAAAATTGAAAGAAAGTTGGGATGTTTATTGTTAAAAAATGCCATTGAAGAATTTCAGGTAATATATAAATCTACGCACTGTAAAATCTTGGTGGCAAATTGAGTGTTTTTATTTTTTTTACACCTTTTCATTCAATTTTTTTATTAATCTTTTTGATTTTATCTTAAGCAATTTGAATGTTTTTATTTTTTATAATGTTGGCACATTAAAAAAAAAAAAAAGCGTGAACACTAAAATTCTCGGCAATGAATTGTTCATTGCCGAGCAACTCATTTTTATTTTACTGTTCACCAATTTTTTTGAATTCCTTTTTCTTTGACACATTTAAAAAAAAAAAAATTTAATAGTTGCCGAGCCATCTCGGCAATCAATTGGCAAATTGATTGCCGAGCTCGGCAATCAATTTGCCCAGCCACATGGGCAATCAATTGATTGCCATGAAAATTATTATTATTATTATTATTATTATTATTTTAAATAAGGAATAATTGCACAAAAGTCTCTATTGTGTCATAAACATGCACCATAAATTGTTTACATCTTAAACCAGTGAATAGAACTCCTCACTTCTATGGTCTATAAGTATAATGATTCTCAGATATATTGTATTAGATGCATTTCTAATAACTTGCATTATAGTTACACATCTTTCATTTACTTTACTTCAATCAAAGCAAGCTTTCGATACATATCCATAAGCAAAATGTTACACTTAATTATATTGTATGAGGTGCTATATGTAATAATGAAATGTGAAAGAACAGAAATCAGAGTTGTACATTTCCTACTTGTCCAAGAAGAAAAGAATATAGCTAAAACTACATCTTCAGAAATATCCTGCTGGTTTATGACAATTTTATCTCAATTTCTCGTACTCCAAGATAAGGTAAAGGCACATTCATGTCTAGCATTTCTTACAAACCACGATAGTAGCCTCTGTGTTCCTCATTGAAGCTAAATGATCTCCAACAACCTTAACATCTTCTTGTTTGGTACATATTTCATATTTATCAGTTAGCTAAAATGTTATGTAGATGAAGAGGGATTAGAAATTAAAAATTGATTGCCGAGATGGCTCGGCAATCAATTGATTGCCGAGCTATCTTGGCAATCAATTGTTGATTGCCGAGCCATCTCGGCAATCAACAATTGATTGCCGAGATTGATGAACAGTATTTTACCCTTTTTTTTAAAGGAATAATTGCACAAAAGGTCCCTATTGTTTTAAAATCGTTGGAATATGCCAACAACTTAAAAAAAAATATTTAATTTATTTTTTCTTTTACACTTAATTTTCATTCAATTTTTTACTAATCTTGTTTTTTTATTTTACCTTTTACAAATTATTCTAAATAAATGCTAAAAAATGTCATTCAATAATTTCAAAATCCTGTGAAATCTTGGTGGCAAATTAAATGTTTTTATTTTTTTTACACCTTTTCATTCAAATTTTTTATTAATCTTTTTTATTTTATCTTAAGCAATTTGAATGTTTTTATTTTTTATAATGTTGGCACATTAAAAAAAAAAAAAAGCGTGAACACTAAAATTCTCGGCAATGAATTGTTCATTGCCGAGCAACTCATTTTTATTTTACTGTTCACCAATTTTTTTGAATTCCTTTTTCTTTGACACATTTAAAAAAAAAAAAATTTAATAGTTGCCGAGCCATCTCGGCAATCAATTGGCAAATTGATTGCCGAGCTCGGCAATCAATTTGCCCAGCCACATGGGCAATCAATTGATTGCCATGAAAATTATTATTATTATTATTATTATTATTATTTTAAATAAGGAATAATTGCACAAAAGTCTCTATTGTGTCATAAACATGCACCATAAATTGTTTACATCTTAAACCAGTGAATAGAACTCCTCACTTCTATGGTCTATAAGTATAATGATTCTCAGATATATTGTATTAGATGCATTTCTAATAACTTGCATTATAGTTACACATCTTTCATTTACTTTACTTCAATCAAAGCAAGCTTTCGATACATATCCATAAGCAAAATGTTACACTTAATTATATTGTATGAGGTGCTATATGTAATAATGAAATGTGAAAGAACAGAAATCAGAGTTGTACATTTCCTACTTGTCCAAGAAGAAAAGAATATAGCTAAAACTACATCTTCAGAAATATCCTGCTGGTTTATGACAATTTTATCTCAATTTCTCGTACTCCAAGATAAGGTAAAGGCACATTCATGTCTAGCATTTCTTACAAACCACGATAGTAGCCTCTGTGTTCCTCATTGAAGCTAAATGATCTCCAACAACCTTAACATCTTCTTGTTTGGTACATATTTCATATTTATCAGTTAGCTAAAATGTTATGTAGATGAAGAGGGATTAGAAATTAAAAATTGATTGCCGAGATGGCTCGGCAATCAATTGATTGCCGAGCTATCTTGGCAATCAATTGTTGATTGCCGAGCCATCTCGGCAATCAACAATTGATTGCCGAGATTGATGAACAGTATTTTACCCTTTTTTTTAAAGGAATAATTGCACAAAAGGTCCCTATTGTTTTAAAATCGTTGGAATATGCCAACAACTTAAAAAAAAATATTTAATTTATTTTTTCTTTTACACTTAATTTTCATTCAATTTTTTACTAATCTTGTTTTTTTATTTTACCTTTTACAAATTATTCTAAATAAATGCTAAAAAATGTCATTCAATAATTTCAAAATCCTGTGAAATCTTGGTGGCAAATTAAATGTTTTTATTTTTTTTACACCTTTTCATTCAAATTTTTTATTAATCTTTTTTATTTTCATATGGAAACGTTCAAATATTAGTTTTTCATATAGTTAAAATGCAAGTTAACATTTTTTTCTAAAGTTTGGACAAGAAAAAAAATCTTGTTGAGTGAAAAAAATTGGAAAAAGACAAAGGAAATGTGTTAAAAAAAAAATATTGAAAATTTGTTGTGAACAGTGTTCATCTCGACAATGAACAATTGTTCATTGCCGAGATTCCTCGGCAACTGTTTACAAGAATTTTATTTTATTTTATTTTTATTTTATTTTTTTTTAAAGGTTGCCACATTTAAAAAAAAAAAAATTTCAATTGTGAACAGTTAACTGCCGAGATGTCTCGGCAATGAATTTCATTGCCGAGATTGTTCATGAACAGTATTTTACTGTTTATTTTTTATTTTTTTTATTTAAGGAATAATTGCATGAAAGGTCCCTATTGTTTTAAAATTGTTCGGATATGCCCACAACCTAAAAAAACATTTCTTTAATTTTTTTTTTACACTTAATTTTCATTCAATTTTTTACTAATCTTATTTTTTTTATTTTACCTTTTGCAAATTATTCTAAATAAATGCTATTATTTTTCTCATTTTACTTTTCATTCAATTTTTCACTAAATTTTTTTTTTGGTTTGATGATATAAACAAATTGTACACAATTCTTTAATATTTAGCTTTTGAGTCATTAGTAAAAAAACTGAAAAAGTTGTAACTGAAAGTTTGGTCCAATTCAAATTCTTGGTGCAATTCAATAAAAATATAAAAATAGTCACTCTACTACATCGTTTATGAATCTTAGTTATTTAATTTATTATATAAAAATAACCCAAAAAATTGAAAGAAAGTTGGGATATTTATTGTTAAAAAGTGCCCAAAAGAGGATTCGTACGCACTGTGAAAGCTTGGTGGCAAATTGAATGTTTTTATATTTTTTACACATTTTCATTCAATTTTTTTATTAATCTTTTTTATTTTATCTTAAGCAAATTGAATGTTTCTATTTTTTATAATGTTGCCACATTAAAAAAGGAAAAAAAAAAACCTTGAACAATAAAATTCTTGGCAATGAAATTTATTTTACTGTTCATCAAAATTTTTTTTAAACTCATTTTCTTTTTAAAAAAAAAAAGAAAGCACAATTGTGAACAATAAAATACTGTTCACTGCTGAGATGTCTCGGTAATGAAATTCATTGCCGAGACATCTTGACAATGAATTTCATGAACAATATTTTACTATTCTTTTTTTTTAAAGGAATAATTGCATGAAAGGTCCTTATTGTTTTAAAATCGTTTGGATATGCCCACAACCTAAAAAAAAAAAAAAAATTCTTTAATTTTTTGTATTTTTTTTTTTTGACAATTTTTTTTCTTTAATTTTTTTTTTAACAATGAACATTGAACATTGACCTATTTTTAATTTTTATTTTATTTTAGGAATAATTGTATAAAAGGTTCGTATCGTTTCAACCTAAAACTTTTCACTACATTTTTCACAAACATGCAACGCACGTGGCCAAAACTAGTATATATATATATATACATATAAGGCCAAGCCATAATGCAAATTTACGTGAAATTCAAAATATTTACTCGAAATGAAAATGTCTATTTTTCCTACTTAACAATAATCTAAGCATTTGCTTAAGTAGAGTCTGGTCACTACACTCCTTTATTTTTAGGTGATCGAGTAGTCTAAAGTGTATTAAGTGTGCAAATTGAACAATTTGATAATTTCTTCCGTTTGAATTGTTGATGAATGAGTTTAAAAGGATTTTTAACATCATTTATTACCAAAATTTCACTAAAAAAAAATCATCTAAACTTACTAGACTATCAATATGATTGTTCACGACATTTAATATTTCAATAATTAAATGACTTTAAATGCAGGTTTAGAAATAAATGGAGTTCAGTAAGAGCATCTCCAATGCAACAATGTCAAAAGTACTTTTTTTGACAAATGGCAAAAAAGTGCTTATGTAGCATAATTAATACTAGAAAGTGTCTAACACAATGTCTAATTCTAGACATTGTTCTTGACAATGTCTATCATTAATTTAATAATCTATATCCAATCAATATATTTCTCTCTCTCTTTTTTCTAAAAAACTAATAATCACTACCAGAAATGAGGGAAATAGCGGCGACATTTGTCGTCGCTGAATGTTCATAAGTCGTATCTTTAAGGTTTTAGAGACGACAAAGTCGTCGCAATATGTCGCCGCAACAAGTTAGTGTCTCTAGAGTTATAGCGACGACTATAAGTCGTCTCTATATAAATTTGTATTTATAGCAACGACATTATCGTCTCAATAGAGTCGTGACCATATCTCGAAAACGGACTTATAGGGACGACATAGTCGTCGCAAAAATCGTCGCTATAGACAAAATAATAGAGACCATTGTGTCGTCGCCATACGTTCATCCATTACAGCGACGATAAAGGCGTCGCTAATACAAATAATGTATTTACCTGTAGCGACGACAATGTCGTCGCTATAAACTTTATGAATTTTTTTTTAAAATTTTTTTTCCAATAATGTAATTACCTATAGCGACGACATTGTCGCCGCTATAAATGTTTTGAATTTTTTTTAAAAAAAAAATTTTGTTTCCAAATAATATAAATAATATATAAAAAATTCAAAAAATCTACAGACCCTGTAAACCGTCGTCCCCGTCCCCGTCCCCGTCCCCGTCCTCCTCATCCGCAGGCGCAGCTGGTATTTTACTTTTTAAAAGCTCAATTTCACGCTGCATTTGGCGTAGCTGCTCCTCGTACATGGCAAACCGAACATCATTATTCTGGGGGTCTGCAGAGGACTGATGGAAAGTTCCTTGTGGGGCAAACGATGCAGCGGTCGAATCGAGCGAGTGAGAGGTGCCATTCGGAACCCGACCAACACCACGGACGTGACCTCGTCGTTCTTCGAGCACCTCATTTGCAATAGCACGCTCGTCTAATGACGCGCTATTGGAGGCGACTTGTGTCTGTTGAGTCTCTCTGAACTCAACAAGCTTATCCTGTTCAGTGAAAAAATAATAATAAATAATAATATCATGCATGTCAGATAAAATTATATTCACATAATTTAAAAATTCTCACATAATCACCAGCCGCCTGCGGGTTCACCCAATTGCCATCCCGGAAGGTGTGAAACGTCCGGAACGAATCAATAATCCCCGGCCACTTTTGGGTCTCGGGGTCCCGCTACGACAATTTAAACGTGAAATTTAGTATACATTTTTACGTAATGTAGTGAAGATATATTGAAAATTTATATGTTGTACCTGATCGTAACGCGTGGCAGAGAAGCTCTTCGACCCCTGCACGCTCGGGTATTTAGCCTTACCCCGATTGGCTTTATTTTTGGAGGACCGGTCCTGAAAGTATAACATATTATTGATTAGCAAAAAATGTATTAGTTAAAAGAGTATATAACATATCGTAAACAATATATAAACAATACTTACCACGAAAGTAGGACTGGTGAAGAAGTCAATGCACTTCTGCCAGTCCTCGGCGGACATCTCGCCGTATGGTCGGCTCGGTCCATGCGCTTTTAAGTGATTATGCGCATTGAGTTTGTAATCGCGATAACGATCGGCCGCCAGACGATCTACTGCGGCACATACTGCCCGGTACTCGTCGGGCGACCGATCGCCCTGCAGATCGAAGTAGCTTTGCAAGAGTGAAAAAAGAATATGTTAGTGTACAAGTCGTAAAACAAGTATTAATGAAGTGTACTAATAACAAAACTAATTTACGTTCATACCTCGATAATGCTACGTAACCGTGCCCGCTGCTCCTCTGGAACCTCTATCCATGAAGGGTAGAACGGGGGCACGGTGAATCTCACTTGGTTCCCAACCAAGCGCGTGAAATACTTCGCGTTATTCCCGATCGGCTGCATTGTGCGTTCGACATTGTCGAACGCGATAGGAAGTGGCATCTTCCCATTCGCCTGCCAAACCATCTCGAGATTGATGCCTCGAGATATACCCCGTCGCTTTGGCGGGGGTGCTGAAAATGAAAAAATTGAAAAATGTATTGATCATACGATTTTCTTCAACGATATGTATAAAATAATAAATAATTACAATTTGAAAGAAACGTCTTACCAGACTCGCATGCCGAAGGGAGCCGGTGAGATGGCTGCTGTGGAGGATCTTCTGCACCATCACCTCCGTGCGACATCACGTCAGCCATACTAACACATGACATAATTGGGAATATCACGTCAGCCATACTAGCTTTAAATGTATGTGAAAATTTGTATGTATTATATTTTATTTCAATTTGGTCCCTAAACATATTTTATTTCAAATAAGTCCCTAAACTTTAAAATTATGGATAATTTTGAATTAATTATATTTTATTTCAAATTGGTCCCTAAACTACTGTAAAATTTCAAAGAAGTCCCTAAATTTTGAATTTAACGAAAAATTTGACTTTATTATATTTTATTATAAATTGGTCCCTAAACTTATTTTATTGCAAATAAGTCCCTAAACTTTGAATTTATGGAAAAATTTGACTTTATTATATTTTATTATAAATTGGTCCCTAAACTTATTTTATTGCAAATAAGTCCCTAAACTTTGAATTTATGGAAAAATTTGACTTTATTATATTTTATTATAAATTGGTCCCTAAACTTACTTTAATTTCAAATAAGTCCCTATACTTTGAATTTATGGAAAAATTTGACTTTATTATATTATATTATAAATTGGTCCCTAAAATTACTTTTATTGCAAATAAGTCCCTAAACTTTGAATTTATGGGACAATTTGACTTTATTATATTTTATTATAAATTGGTCCCTAAACTTATTTTATAGCAAATAAGTCCCTAAACTTTGAATTTATGGAAAAATCTGACTTTATTATATTATATTATAAATTAGTCCCTAAAATTACTTTTATTGCAAATAAGTCCCTAAACTTTGAATTTATGGGACAATTTGACTTTATTATATTTTATTATAAATTGGTCCCTAAACTTATTTTATTGCAAATAAGTCCCTAAACTTTGAATTTATGGAAAAATTTGACTTTATTATATTATATTATAAATTGGTCCCTAAAATTACTATTATTGCAAATAAGTCCCTAAACTTTGAATTTATTGGACAATTTGACTTTATTATATTTTATTATAAATTGGTTCCTAAACTTATTTTTTTGCAAATAAGTCCCTAAATTTTGAATTTATGGAAAAATTTGACTTTATTATATTTTATTATAAATTGGTCCATAAACTTACTTTACTTTCAAATAAGTCCCTAAACTTTGAATTTATGAGAAAATTTGACTTGATTATATTTTATTATAAATTGGTCCCTAAACTTACTGTAAAATTACAAATAAGTCCCTAAACTTTGAATTTATGGTAAATTTTGACTTTATTATAATTTATTATAAATTGGTCCCTAAAATTACTTTTATTGCAAATAAGTCCCTAAACTTTGAATTTATAGAAAAATTTGACTTTATTATATTTTATTATAAATTGGTCCCTAAACTTATTTTATTGCAAATAAGTCCCTAAACTTTGAATTTATGGAAACATTTGACTTTATTATATTTTATTAGAAATTGGTCCCTAAACTTACTTTAATTTCAAATAAGTCCCTAAACTTTGAATTTATGAGAAATTTTGAATATATTATATTTTATTTCAAATTGGTCCCTAAGCTTATTATATTGCAAATGAGTCCCTAAACTTTGAATTAATGAGAAAAATTTGAATAAATTTTATTTGATTGATGAATTAGTCCCTAAACTTATTTTATTTCAAATAAGTCCCTAAACTTTTTTCAAATTCTTATGGGACTTCTTAAAATCCTTGGAGGTCTTCTTCAAGAATGACACTTGTATATACATTCCAATTTTCATCAGCACTATGATTAATTTTCCTTATGCATTCCAAACTTTCAGGATGAAGGAAAGAGTTGTCTATATAGTTAAGGTGCTCGAACCATAAGGCCATGTACAGACAACAATTATGTCAAATAATTCCTTATGCATTCCTTAATTATGTCAAATATACATATACATATACATATACAGACAACAATTTGAACGGAAAAGTACAAGACTTAGCTCATGTAAACATTCTTCAATTCATTTCCAATTTAAAATGCAATTTAGAAAATATAAATACATATGATAAATTAACAGAAAAAATTAATTTTTGCTTCACAAGGTGCTTACATTTTAAGAAGAAAGAAGGTGGAGTTGGTCTCACCTCAGCCCAAGAAAGACGGCGGCGGCGGCGGCGGCGGCGGCGGCGACGACGACGGCGACAAGAAATCCGAAGAGAAGTCCGGCAAAAAACCAGAAGAGAAAAAGGCTAAAAAGAAAAAACCCAAAGATGTAAAATATGAGAATAAATTTTTATTTAATTGGATTAATAGTATGACATAAAACACCACCTATTTTTTCAGCTTCGGGTCCGTTTGAAGACACTCCGGCGAAGAATAAGATGGAAGAAGGAAGCCGGAAGCCGGTCTGACGGCGGTGAACGCAGTATGAATGGAAGAAGAAGAGGAGTCGAAATGAGAAAGAAAGCAGGTTAGGCGTTAATTAAAAGTTACACTCTATAGCGACGACATATGTCGTCCCTATTGTTATCTACAGAGACGACATATTTTTCAGATTTTATTAATACGCGCCTAAAAAGTGGCGCCCAATTTTTCAGGATACTAGCGACGACATATGTCGTCGCTATTGACAATTTGATGTCTCAGGGGATTTAAACTTTAAAATTTAATATTTATTGATATGTACTTATATTATGAATAATAATTTTTAGTCTTTAAAATTTAAAGTTTAATATTTAATATTTAATATTTATTGATATGTAATTATATTATGAATAATAATTTTTAGTCTTTAAAATTTAATATTTAATATTTAATATTTATTGATATGTAATTATATTATGAATAATAATTTTTAGTCTTTAAAATTTAAAATTTAATATTTAATATTTATTGATATGTAATTATATTATGAATAATAATTTTTAGTCTTTAAAATTTAAAATTTAAAATTTAATATTTATTGATATGTAATTATATTATGAATAATAATTTTTAGTCTTTAAAATTTAATATTTAATATTTAATATTTATTGATATGTACTTATATTATGAATAATAATTTTTAGTCTTTAAAATTTAATATTTAATATTTAATATTTATTGATATGTACTTATATTATGAATAATAATTTTTAGTCTTTAAAATTTAAAGTTTAATATTTAATATTTATTGATATGTAATTATATTATGAATAATAATTTTTAGTCTTTAAAATTTAATATTTAATATTTATTGATATGTAATTATATTATGAATAATAATTTTTAGTCTTTAAAATTTAAAATTTAATATTTAATATTTATTGATATGTAATTATATTATGAATAATAATTTTTAGTCTTTAAAATTTAATATTTAATATTTAAATTTTTGGACCATTTATTGATATGTAATATTATCGATAATATTATCAATAATAATTTTTAATAATTCATATTTATTGAGATATAATGGGAAAATGAAATCATGTTTTTGTACAATTGTAAAAAATTTTTGTTCTACATTATGTACACAAATGTTGAAACTCCATCCAAACTCGCGTTTTGACCAACATCAATGATAGTATGAATGACAAACATTCAAGTCGAAAACAGTAACAACAATTTGAACATGCGTTTTTTTAAAGTAATTTCATTACAAATTTAGTGACGCACAATAACATTTCAATCTGATTCACTATCATGATACGATTGATCTACGTCATCGTCACTGACGTCCTCATTGATTTCACTCGATGTTTCTTCATCCTCGTATTCTGCATTTGTATCGTCTTCAACATCATCGTCGTTTATAAACGAAGTTTCTCCTGCACTATCTAACGAGGCTCTCCTGATAACCGATACATCGATCTCATCAGCTTCATCATCATCGCGGTGCAAGGATACATGCTCTATGTTACCAAGATCAACGACTAGAGATAAACGGGAAGAGTTGTTATTGTGGAGCAGGTCAATCTCTGTGATGTTAGCTCCCACTGTGTCCCACGTGCTCCTATGATGGACAATTTGTACTACTCGCCAGTTCGGACCACGAGATGGATCTTCAATGTAGAACACTTGTTGTGCTTGGCTAGCAAGTATGAACTGATCATCCTTGAACGCCTCTGCACTGATGTCAATACTGGTAACGTTATTCTCAGTTACCATCCGTTTCCCATCACACCTAAACCACTTGCATCGGAACAGATAGACTGAAAGTTTCGGTCTATATTGTAGCTCCAGTATATCTTGCAGCTGCCCAAAGTAAACCTCACCCCCAGTCCCTGGGACGGACACACCACTATTTTGAGTTTTTCTTCGAATATCACGATCATATGTCACGAACCGAACTCCTTTGACAACACAAGCCGTGTATGACATAACCTGCTGGTAACATCCACTGGCCAACGCAAATAACTCATGAGAAACTTGATGGTTGTGGCTTTGGCGCATTGCATATAGCTGCATGACAAGAATTATTCTCAGTTATTGAAAGCAAGTATGTTGAAAACTTGCAATTTTATTCAGTCGATGTTCGTTTACCTTTCTGTAGAACCAACCGTGAAAGTCTCTTCTGTGAACTAATTCGATGTTTGGACAGCCACTGTTCAGTAGTTCCTGCCTATGTTCCCTGAACAAGGTATTGAAGATCAACGTTCATTAGTTCGTTTCAAATGATAAAGTTAATTCGAGATAAAAGCATAATAATCAATAATTAACACCGTCTTACTGCAAGAATGGCTCAACTTCAAAACAGTTGTTCAGGATGTAAAAAATTGCTTGATTTCGAACTTGAGTAGGAAACGTCGTTGGTGACTGCTTTCCAAGTGGGTGACACTGCGACTGAAAAACAGAAAGCTGTGTCTGTGGAACATTAGCATCCTCGCTTCTGTCTGGTCGATCGAACCTTGTCCCTAAGTCCTGGAAGTACATCGAACAAAAGGTCAATGCCTCGTCCACAACATACCCTTCAGCTATTGATCCCTCGGGCCTAGCTCGATTTCTGACGTAGCCCTTCAATTTCTTCAGGTATCGCTCGAATGGATACATCCATCTCATGTGCACCGGACCTCCAAGGATTGCCTCTTCTGGTAAATGCATTACGAGGTGAATCATGATGTCAAAGAAGGCTGGCGGAAATATCCTTTCCAACTTACAGAGAATGAGTACAAGGTGATCGTGGGAAGCTATCATGTCGCTAACCTTTAGTGTTCTTGCACAAAGCTTTCTGAAGAACGTGCACAGTTCAATAATGACCGTGGAAATTGTTTTATTCAAGAACGCCCGACATTCGACTGGTAATAACCGTTGCATGATAATATGGCAATCATGTGACTTCAACCCGATAATACGGCTGTCATTTGGAGCAATATTCTTCCGAAGATTAGAAGCGAAGCCATCTGGAAACTCAACCGATCGGATAAATTGACAAAATTTCTTACGATTTGAAGACGACATGGTGTAACATGCGGCAGGCTTCATCCACTTATTCCCGTTCTGATACAAGTGCAACTCCCTTTTGATCCCTAATTGCATTAGATCGCGCCTCGTATTGACTGTGTCTTTTGATTTGAATGGATCGTCCATAATTGTGCTGAGCAAGCTATCACAAACATTCTTCTCTACGTGCATGACATCGATGTTATGTTTGAGCTCGGTAGAAGTCCAATACGGAAACTCATAGAAAATGCTCTTTTTTCTCCAATTAAGCTCGTCATCACTTCTCCGAATTGTAGCGCCACCGTAATTTGGGTGCTTTCCTGGACTTCTATATCTGACACGACTTAACTGTGCTAAAATGTCTGTAGGCGTTAACTGACGCGGAGGTGGTCGCCTATCTGTCCTCCCATCGAAGTCTAAATTGCTCCGAAAATGATGCCTGGATGGCAGGAACCGACGATGACCCACATAAGCTGTCTTACCTATGACACGGACTGAAGGAGTATCCTCGTTGCACGTCGGACATGCCTTGTACCCCTGACCACTCCAACCGGACAAACTACTTCTCGCTGGGAAATCGTTAACAATCCACAACAAAGCTGCACGCAGTCTGAATACCGACTTGCTGTTGGTTCCACCGTCTCCTGTGTCAATCCCATCGGCCCACAATTCCTTCAACTCATCCACTAATGGTCGTAAAAATACATCAATGTCCTTACCCGGTGCTTTAGGACCAGGTATCAATAGAGTAAGCATGAGATATTCGGGCTTCATGCATAACCAGGGTGGCAAGTTGTAAACTGTTACAATTACTGGCCACTTGCTGTACGACAGACTCATGTCACCGAATGGATTGAATCCGTCTGCGGCCAAACCTAACCTGACATTCCTGATCTCACTTGCGAACATTGGATGTTTCAAGTCAAAATTCCGCCATGCCTTTCCATCAACGGGATGTTGCATTTCATCATCGTCCCTAGACCTTCCTATACTGTGCCACCTCATAAGTTTTGCAGTATCCTTCGTCGCGAACATACGTTTTAGTCTGGGGGCCAAGGGAAAATATCGCAACACCTTATGCGGAACATTCTTCCCGTTCACTTTCCCAGAAGTGTGAACCCAACGACTTTCCTGACAAATTGGGCAAGTTTGTCTATCAGCATGTTCACCCTAAAACAGTGCACAGTCGTTCTTGTAGGCATGAATGGATTTGTAACCCAAACCAAGCTTCGTCATCAGCTTCTTAGCTTCGTAGTGAGAGTCAACCAGGTTCATATTTGGGAATGCTAACTTCAGCAATTTCAAAAGATCATCGACAGACTTGTTTGTCCATTTATTCATAACTTTAATATGCATCAACTTGACTAAAAAATTTAGGGATGAAAATGATGAAACTCCTGGGTACAGTTCTGAATGGAGAGCCTGAAACAGTTCGTCATAGTAACCATCGGTGCTTGTACCTGCATGCTCATCACCAACTACGTCGTCTATTACATCCATCATCTCATCTTCCACACCATCTCGCTCATTCTGTCTATACACATTCGCAGTACGAACATCAATCTCGCCATGATATATCCAAGTGACATAACTCTCCGCAAAACCATTACGAAATATGTGAGCCTCGACAATTTCTAATAGATGTGTGAGACCATTTAAACATTTTTTGCACGGACATTTAATTCTTCCTCTGTCGTTAACGTATGGCCTCGCCATGTTTATAAATGCTTGCAAACCGTTCCGAAATTCTGCAGACTTTGTGCGATTTCTAATTGTTGTCCAACTTTTATCAATATCCATACTTGTAAAATACTATATTCTTACAAATACAGTACTGATAATAATTGGAGATGATTATGAAGAAATGGAGATGAAAAAATGGAGATGGAGAAGAATTGATATGCTGCAGTGGAAGAAATACAGAGATGCAATACAGAAATGGAAGAAATACAGAGATGTAATACAGAAATGCGAACATTGGAAGAAGATAAAGAAGAGTCTATATGTCGTCGCTAAAGAATCATTCCCATTTTTCGAGGCAAGCAATTATTCACGCGCCTGCAAATTTAATCAAAATATATATAGCGACGACATATGTCGTCACTATATATAACAATTGGGCGCCAAATTTCCCGCCTAAATTGATGTTGGTATATAGCGACGACATATGTCGTCGCTATAGACCCGTTCACACTTTACGAGAAAATGCATGATTCACGTGACTTACATCATCATCAGCATATCAATTGCGACGACATCTGTCGTCGCTATATGTTCACTAACATGCCGCCATTGGTTCCCGCCCTTTCCTAATCTGAGTGGCGACGACACAGAAAGACGTCGTTATAGCCTCTACTCAACAGCGACGATATAGGTTTTATAGCGACGACATATGTCGTCGCTATAAGTTTTGTTGGTATTGCGACGACATTTCTCTGTCGTCGCTACTACATAGAATTAATAGAGGCGACTTTTTGTCGTCGCAATATATGTCGTCGCAATATATGTCGCCGCTATAGACCCTCTTTGTTGTAGTGAATAATTTGCCATATTTGCACAATGAACATTGTTGCATTGAAGAAGTTTTTTGATATAATGTCAATGTCTTTTGCCACATATACATAATAGACATTGTTGCATTGGAGATGCTCTAAATGATGACAATGACTATAAAGGAAGAGGAACAAGAGAGATCATTTGGTGAAAATTTCTAGGATCCAATTATCGCACTCATGCTTTCTTCTGTACGAATACCTTCTCCTTTTCCAGATTACAAAACAAAATGCAATCTTAAGAAAGATTCGTTGTTCGATTTCTACGTGACTAATTTGACTATCAAGTCACAATTAACACGTTTAATCTCAACATTTTTTTGTTACGTTCTCTCATATTCAAACAGAGAAACTTAAGATATTTTCTATGCCGATGACTTGTTCGGTAAGATGGATTACGTCGTAGCTCAAGAGGAAAAAGGAAATGAATTTTTGGGCATCCAGATTTTCTGAAAGATAGAAGGTACTTTTTTTTAGCATTTAAAAAAGATTATAAACCTATTCCTTAATAGCATCTTTATATCAAATGCCTTGTAGATTCACTCCAGGTGGCCCTCTAAAAATTGAGACACGGACATGTTTGGAAAAATTGACACCTTTTTTTTCTTGAAACGCTCTGTTTAATTAGAGTACTTTCCTTGTACTCATCTGCAAGAAAAAAAGCCCCAGAAGAACACAAATCAACATCGGTCAATGGCTGATGTTTTTTGGTTACGTATAATCTGTTTTGTATATGTTTCTGTGACTTCTAACATCGGGATTGAGTGTTCAGACACTTTAAGTCCGTACCAGCTTTTCAAGAATGGACAGACTTTAGTCTCTGCCAATCAGAGATTTGAGCTGGGATTTTTTAATGTTTCTTCGACAAACGATCACAACCATGGAATGTGGTATTTGGGTATATGGTACAGGGAAATCAAACCGTTAACAGCAGTATGGGTTGGTAACAGGATGAAGCCATTGCGTGGATTTGGGATGAGACTTGTTTTAAACTCTGTAGGAGATCTTTTGCTTAGAGATGATTTGAGAACCGTGATTTGGCTTTGTAGGGTTGTACAGCCTGCTTCCAGGCCGGAACTGGTGCTCCTGGATTCAGGCAATCTTGTTATTAAAGATGGTGACAATCTGTCAGATGGAGGGTTTGTTTGGCAAAGTTTTGATTTTCCTTCTGATACATTGTTACCAGGAATGAAGCTAGGTTGGGATTTGAAAGCCGGTTTACAACATGTTATGACATCCTGGAGATCGTCTGAGGATCCGTCTTATGGTGAGTTTTTGTTTAGCTTAGAATCACCTCAGTCACCTCAGTTGCTACTGGAAAAGAATGAGGTACCACAGTCCAGGTGGGGTCCTTGGGATGGGCAAAGATTTAGCGGTACTGATGCTATTAAGGATAATCCCGTGTTTAAGCCTGTATTCCAATTCAGTTCTGATGGTGTTTATTTTACATTTGAAATGTTGGATGACTCGATTTTACTCAGACTGGTGTTGAACCCAATCGGCATCATACAGTTCCTGAAATGGAAAAATAATACCCAGGCTTGGGTTCCAATGATGACCGTGAATAAGGATATCTGTGACAGGTATAGATCGTGTGGTCCTTATGGAATTTGCTATGCTGATGATCCAAGTTGCCGTTGTCTTAAGGGATTTGTAGCCAATTCGCCAAATGACTGGTGCGGGATGGACTGTGGTGATGGCTGTAGGCGGAAATATGCTCTAAATTGTAGTAATGGTGATGGTTTTGTGAAGTACAAAGGACAGAAATTACCTGATAATTTCACAGTCTGGAGGAATTTGAGCCCTCGAGACTGTGAAGATAATTGTTTGAAGGAATGTTCTTGCATGGCTTACACTAATATAAACATATATGGAAATGGCAGCCAATGTGTGGTGTGGTTGGCTGACTTGCTTGATATTCGATATTCTATTCAAAGCGGAGAAGAGCTTTATATACGTATGGCACGTGGCGAATTAGGTATAGAGTCTAATTAATTATTTTATCAATGTCTTGTTCTTATCTTCAAAATTGTGGCGCTATAACTGAATGTGAATGCTAATTTATTACTTGCTCAAAGAACGTATGTGTACATGGATTAAATGATTTTTGGGATGAAATTTCTTCAGGAACATTGAATTGTCTTACCTATTGTTTGCAAATTGCAGAGAAAGATGAAATGCAACCAACAAACTGAAGTTCAATGCCTACAAAAATGCATTCATCACTAATACTTGTATCATTACATGGACTTTAGGTATAGTATGTATGGAACATTGAATTTTAGTCATTTCATTTGCATTTACAAATCAATTAGACTGCCTCAAAGAAATTTCAAAGAAGCTTATGCATTCAGGTACACTTAATTGTGTATACGATGTCATTTGCTCGTATTTTCTGCCTTTTTCTTTTCTTTCTGCAGAATCCACTTGAATCCACAGGCTATCTCATTCATATATAAGGTCTTCAAGAAGGATCTTGAAATATAATATGTAAAAACTATGATATACTTATGTCATCCTTTTGAAGTTATTCTTGGATTTTTTAACTTGCGTGATGAAATCAAATTTTAAATTTATTATTATTTTTTTTAACCTTCACAATGCAATGGAAACCTTGACTGATTTCTCCCAGTCACTTGCTTTGACAGAGTATATTGCCAATGCTAAGAGGAAGAAAGAAGTGACCATTATTGCCAGCATTCTTTTATCAATTCTAGCGATGACTTTTTGGTGTGTCGTTAACTGGTATATATTCCATTCTAAGGAGGCCAAGAGGAAAGGTAAAATGTTTTATGTTAAGCCATACTAATACCATTTCACTCTCCATTAAAGAGGTAGGCTTTTTTGTCAAGTGCTTGCACAGGGTGCACATATAGTAATAAGTTTCATTTTCTAGTCATTTCCCATAAAGATGATAATATAACTCACAAAATTTCTTGGATTAAAACATTCTTTTTATGATAGTGCCTTTCGAATCTATTCTTGTGTTTCGATTTATTTCCTTTGCTATAGCTCAATTAACAAACATGTTTTACATAGAACCTGTAGGAGGTGAGGAGGATGATCAAGAAGTTCAATTATTTAATATAAGCACAATTTCTGCTGCTACCAATAATTTCTCACAGGCTAATAAGATCGGAGAAGGAGGTTTTGGTCCTGTTTATCAGGTAACTATCAGTTGTACTTGTCAGAAAAGAAGTTTCTCCGATATGCTGATGCTGAAAATATTCCACATCATGCTGTCTAGGGTCGATTACCAGATGGACAGAACATTGCGGTAAAGAGGCTTTCACAGAATTCGTATCAAGGGCTCCAAGAATTTAAGAATGAAGTCACTTTGATTGCACAACTTCAGCACCGAAACCTTGTTAAGCTTTTGGGATGCTGCATTCAAGGAGAAGAAAGAATGCTAGTCTATGAGTACATGCCTAATAAGAGCCTTGACCAATTTATATTTGGTACATCCATGTTACATTCTACTAATGTTTTTAAGCTGAAAGAAATTTTTCCTTAACCAATTCATATGGGCAAATTATCCATTTTCATTGCATTTAAGTGATATCATTTGCAGATGAAGCCAGGAAGATATTACTTCCTTGGGAAAAGCGTTTTGGCATTCTTAAGGGAGTTTCCAAGGGACTAAACTATCTTCATCATGAGTCCATATTGAGGATAATCCACAGGGATCTGAAGGCAAGTAATGTTTTGCTAGACGATGAGATGAATCCCAAAATATCTGACTTTGGTCTGGCCAGGATTTTCGAAAATGAGAGAGAGGAAACTACTAGGAGAGTGATCGGGACACAGTAAGTAAAGCTAACACATATAAAAGATGCTTTTTTTAATTACAGAAAAATTTTGATTAAAAAACTTTATACTACTGTAAGGTTTCTTTTGTCATGGCTGCAGCGGTTACATGTCACCGGAGTATGTGATGGATGGCCACTACTCGATTAAGTCAGATGTGTACAGTTTTGGTGTTTTGGCAATAGAGATTATAAGCGGCCAAAAGAATTGGGGTTTCCATCATCCCGATCATGAGCTTAATCTTCTAGGTCATGTAAGTATGACGTGTACTCCATAAGTTCTTTTTCACTTCTGTATGTTACACTCGCCCCTTTATAATGTTTCAATTAAGCTGGACGTGGACATGATATTGAATTCATTCAGGCATGGACATTGTGGAATGAGGGGCGGACTTTGGAACTTATAGATCCAGTTTTAGAAGAGTCGTCTAACGATACTAAAGTTTCTCGATGCATCCAAGTTGGCCTGTTGTGTGTCCAGCATCGGGCCGAAGAAAGGCCAACAATGTCTGAAGTGGTTTCCATGCTACAGGACGAGTGTGGAATATTAGTTGAACCTGGAGAACCTGGATTCTTTAGCGGAAGGTCTTTCAGGTGGACCGGTCCTGCATTGTGGGACTGCAACAATCACAGTGTCAATGGTTTGACAGTGACAACTTTAACAGGTAGACTATAAAAAAAATTGAACAGACACTATACAAGGAAAGATAGAAGTAACAACTATTTTTCGTAAAGAAAAGCAGTAAGTCGACATGAATCCATAAGAAAAAGTATTGAAGACACTTGATCATCAGGAAGGAAATTTTCTGCAGGAATCAACGGTTAATATAGCTAACCTTGTCGATAACATTTTTGAGTCCTAACCCCATAAAAAGTCATTAGTTAGTTAATTTTAGTCGATATGGAGAATACTTTAAAGGATTTAGCGAGAGTTCTTATCATTTTCTTTTCTCTGGCATACCTAGTGGTTTATAGATGTTTAGAGAAACCAGGAATAAGTCCGGGATTGTCTATTATTACTTGCAAGGGACTTTGTTTCTTGAATTCGAAAGAACCAACTGTTGATATTTTTTGATAATGATACAAAGATAAACAATTACTTGAATGTCTGATTTCCTTGTATTTTGTCAGATGTTAACTTTTTTCCATTTTCCACCTCATGCAAGAGTTGCCGGGATTCAGTTTTTCGTTATAAGCTAGATATTTCTATTTTCATAGATTTTCTGGTTTTATTTATGACCGAGTACTTGCTTGTATGTGTATTAAATTTAAACTTAATGGTGCCAATACCTTGTAAAATTCCCCTTGACTATGAAAAGCAACTACTGATATGCTGCTTATCAATTTAAGATGGTCATCCCAGCATGGAAATCGAAACAGGGGCGTGTCAAAACCAGGCTGTGGTCTATTTGGGCTTAAATGCAATATATCACATGTCACTCTGCCTAGAAGGAATTAGTTCCTCACTGTTTCTCTTAAGCCGTCAATGTATGCAAATGCCTCTTGCTTGAAAATATTCTGAATCTACCATGTTATGACAAGATTACTTCAACACTGATAAATGTGTAAAGGTGAATTGGGCTCCCAGCACCAGCATACTACCCGATTTGGAGTGCCATGGCATGGGTCAGCTTGTTTGGAGGTAGAGATGGCAATGGGCATAACGGGTCCGGCTTGGCCCTTGTAACTGGCCGAGCCCCGTCCCAAAAAAGGTGGTCTCACACGGGCCGGTCCGCGGACCCACGTGAAATACTGTTTTTTTTTTTTTAAAGTTTAAAAAAAATAAGAAATAAGTTAAGATAAAATTTTAAATTCAAACCCTCCTCCTTTTTCCGGGCTTGGGATCGACTACTATTAGTGTAAGCGGATTTAAAATTGTACACGAACAAGTTGTTACGTGTACAATTTTTTGTAAATTTAAATATCAAAAGTAAACTTACAAGTTAAAATGAATAAAAATAAAATTAATTTATACAAAATATGCTTATATTTTATGTACTCAGTTCGTTCATCTTTTCAGCCAATACCATGTTTACTTTATCTTGGATTCGAAGTTCTGCATTCTTCCAATATTTCAAACACATTAAACTCTCTAATATGTCTAGTTTAAGTCTTGACCTCAAATCGTTAAGAATCTTACCAGTTGTATTAAAAGCAGACTCTGATGCTACAGTCCATACCGGAAGTGTTAGTAGATCATGTGCTATAATAGAAACAATTGGGTATTGACGCTCGTTTTGTCTCTATCACCTAAGTATATCAAAATTATTCATCTTATCTTCATCTAACAGATTAAGCATGTCGTGACCAAAATATCTAGCTAATTCTAATGGTATATCTCTAATATTAGTTTCTACATTTGTGGCACGGGAAAGCGAAGAAGAAGAAGAAAAAGAAGAAGAAGAAGAACTAGAGTTTTGAGTACCCTTATAAATGAGGAAACTCCAATAATCATTAGGATTATGGTTATTTGAAGAAGAATAAGGGTTTGGTGCATGAGGTCTTCTAACGTTCCAACTGGATTTTTTCGCATAAATTCTTACATTTCACATAATGTTTTTTCTATATTATCGTAAGTTAATGGATTACCGTAACTCAAATTATTAGAAATTTCGAAAATAGTATGTTTAGTACATTGTAAATTTACTCTAGGGTCCATAATTGACACTAACGGAAACAACATAGGCAGGTCTTCCCAATATTTTCTAAACTTCATTTCTATTGTTTCAACAATATCAGAAAAAATTGCATACGTTTTATATCTATTAAAATTATTTACAATAAAATAAAAATAATTTAAAACTAATCGACTAGTATGGTAATATACACCATCACATACATTTGTGCCATCGTAAAATATTTTTAAAAATTTTCGAACATGAAACGCAATTTGCCAATCATATGGTTGCAAAACATATTGTGGACCGTGTAAATGTTGGCCATTATAATAAGCCGTTACACAATGTTCATAACCTTCACATGATTCAAGCATTAAATAAGTAGAGTTCCACCTATTATGTATGTCTGTATATATACATTTAGTTGGAAGAAAATTTTCTACGCATAATTCATCAAATACTTGTTTTCTAGCAGGTGAAGCAGTAATATAGTTTAAGGCATACCTAATTTTTTCTAATTGTGGGCCTATATACTTTAAACCATCTTGAAAAATTAAATTGAAAATATGGCATACATATCTAACATAAAACAAAATTCTACCGAAATCCGGATGTAATTCTTCAATTAATTTTTCTATTACAATATTGTTAGGCGGATCATTGTCAAATGTGATACTGCGAATTCTAGATTCGCAATTAAATTCTCTAATGATTGCTATTAAATAATTAAAAATGTGTATGCCATTATGAGGATAGTCAATTCCTTTAAAAGCAATTATTCTTTTATGCATAATCCATAGTTTATTAATATAATGTATAGTGGCCGTAATATATCATTTATGATTTAGACTGGACCATAAGTCTGAAGTGAGTGATACAACATCAACATATTTACTTAAATCATTTTTTATATTTTATTTTCTTTTATTATATGCAGCAATAGTATTAGAACGAAGAGTGTTTCTAGCAAATGGCAAATACCTTGGTTGAAGATACCTTTGTACAAACTGTGTGAAGTGAGGACTTTCCACTATACTAAGCAGAAACTCACCACTGGCCACCAACTGACACATGCCTTCCCGACGCATAGAGTCTTGTGAATAAACCCAATTGTTAAGATTGAGAGAAGAACTAGTAGATCCACACGGAGATCCGAACTGTAGTTGAGTTTGGTTGGTATCAATTCCTCCGTGCTTTTGCATATACTTTGAAAAATGTCAGTTAAGATGGCTCATTCCACCACCCTTTTACCATGCAAACTGTTGTTTACAATATTTACAAACTGTCTTAAAAATTGGTTGCCCGTCTGTAGATGCACCGGTCTACACTAACTTGAAATGAGCTTTTTGTTTTGCGGCTCTTCGTTTAGTAGTCGATTGAGTAGTGTTGGTTGTTTCTAACTCTTCGACGATATCATCTAAATCGAAACTTGGACCAGTGTTCCCAACTCCAAAATCATCACCAAATTCTAGAATTGGAACATTATTTAAACCACTAAAATCATCTTGAATTTGGTTTTCGACAAACTCGGCACTTCCTTAAAAATTGTATTGATCTATGAAGAATTGTAGATAATAGAAATGTAGAAGTAGAAAAAAGAAATGTAGAATGTAGAATACTAGAATGAATATTGGACAATTGTAGGAATGTAGAAGATTAGAAATCTAAAAATTCAACAATAAATTTCACAATATAATTTTTTGGATTGTTGTATGAACGTAAGATTGTAAGTTGAGAGATTTGTGAAGAATAGAGATAATTTATGGGGTATATTTATAGGGAAAAAAAAATTATAGCCGTTTGAAAACACAAAAAAAATAAAAAATTGGGGACCAAATTGCAACGGTTAAAAATATGATCGTTGCACTGCAATTTGCAACAGTTGTTAGGGACCAATTTGGTCCCAAATGGATCACGAACCACACGCCTCATCCGTGGACCAGGCCCATGGGCCCGATCCACAGGCTGAGCCTGACCGGTCCTGCCTTTTGCCATCTCTATTTGGAGGTGAATTGTGGTGGCCTAGCTCTCCACGCTGGCAACTTGCGCAGGCTTCTTTTCCAAAAAAAAAAAAAAAATCATTTATTTGAAAAATTTACTAAAATGTGGAAAAAAACACTAAAAAAATATCTGTTGGGCTCGATGTTAGAACAGCTGCACCTGGTCCATTAAATAGTGGTCGTACCAAGCCTATGCAACGACAGACCATACCAAGCCCCTTCAAAGGTGGGTAGCACGGGTATTTGCAAAGGCAAGCCGACACCCAACCCATTTTATGTCCCTAATCACTCTGATAGGTTATCTTGTCATCATATTTGGAAATTTGGCGCAAATGGTTCCTTACCTTTGCACTCAGTACAAAAATCGTCCCTAACCTTTGTTTTTTGACACAAAAATTCCTGACATATGTGTTTTGGTGAGCAATTGATCCTTATTTGATTAAAAAGACAAATATGACCCTGTTTTTTAATTAGAAAAAAATTCAATTGGATTCTTAACATTTGCAAAAAGTGCAAATGAGTTTGATAATTTTATTTTTTATAAAAAATTAAAAGTAACTAACAAATTGATAATATACTAAATCATTTTGTATATTTTACGAACTATTATAAATAACTAAAATCTAAGCTCATAATTATTAACATACGTGCTAATTAAAATTATTTTATTATTATTATTAAGTAATCATATTATTTAAAAATTAAACTTTAATTTTATCTTTACAACATAAAAAAAATAAGTGTCACGAACTTGATGCTCATATATTTTTATTTAATCGAGCTATACATTTATTAACTACAAATATTAGAGCTCAAATTATATTCTTCATATTTTAATTTATCATTTTATTACTGTTCAAAAATAAAGAACACATAATGTGTAAATTAATTTTTATTAGTATTTTTATGTTAAAAAATATATAATATGATTGGTTCAATGTCATAAAATTATATACACTATTTTGTTATTTATTTAACTTAATTTTTATTCAAGTTTTTCACATCACATAGCAATTACTTATATGTAAAGCACAATAATTTTATATTTTTCTCTTATGAAAAATTTAATCAACATGAATATAGTGATATATTTAATATGCTAAACTAAATATTATTTAATAAATGTACTAGACATATTTGCACATTTTACAAAGGTTAGAAATCTAATTACAATTTTCTTTAATTAAAACTAATGAAATATTTGTCTTTTTGATCAAATAAGGATCACTTGCATGCCAAACACAAGGTTAATGATTTTTGTGCTAAAAAACAAAGGTTATGGACCATTTTTTGCAATGAGGGCAAATGTTAGAGACCATTTTGACCAATTTTCCCATTATGCAGACTCCTTACCATTACAGTTAAGCCCAAGAAATGGTTAGACGTTTTCAAAACTAAGAATATTTTGAAAGATATAAGTAAATAAAACAAAAAAAGTAAGAAATAACATGAAGAATTGTTTCGACCAAAGCCCCAGAGGTTCGGTGGTTGGATCTAGCACCTACTTTTCGTGTTGAGCATCCACTAAAGTGGATTAAGCTCCAAGATCACTAATAACCAACCAAATAGCAACCAAACTTTACAAGATTGTCAGTTTTGCAATCCCATAAGCCACCAAGACATAAACTCAAATAATATAGGACAAACATGCCCTTAAAACACTGTTCACCTAGAACCAAAGAAAACCTTCTCTAATCTTAATCTGATGACCCAAAAACCCATTTGTACTTTTTATAAAAGTTAAGAATCCAATTGAATTTTTTTAAAATAAAAATAAGGGCATATTTGTCTTTTTTTATCAAATATGGACCAATTGCGCACCTAAATAGATAGGTTAGAGACCACTCCACCAAAAAATAAAAGGTTAGGGGATCATTTGCGCACTATTGACATACATTAGGGACCATTTGCTCCAATTTTCCTATATCAAATGTACTAAATTTATTAAGCTTTCACAAAAAATAAATGCGCTTTTAAAATATATATATATATATATATAACAAATTCATCTTAAAATTGTTGGTTATTTATATTAAAGAAAATATATATATTCTATAAAGAAAAGACTTACGTGAAATACGAGATGATTTGCAAAATTAAAAGTATAGAATTAATTTGGTAGACCGATGCTAGAGTTTGACTCTATGTCTTTATGACTAATTTGCCCCCCCCAGGTGCTCACAGTAAAAAGCAATCGTCTCCCAAGATACTACAACAATTTTTTTTTTTGCGATAGAAGTACTTCAAACAGCAAGATCAACAAACTCGAAATTTGTTATGTATTCTCTATATATATAATATGGACGGATGTAGAATGCTTTTAATAATGTAGGACAGAATCACAAATGTTGAAAGACGATTTTATTTTAATTGATTAAATTCGCAGAAGTATGGGGGTCTATTTATAACATTCCAAAAGTTGTGTCTGAAAAAACACATCACATGAAAGGATTCAATTAAATAGACACATTACCTGAAAGGACTCAATTGAACAAACACAAAACCTGAAATGACTTGTTTGAATAATCGTGTCTGTATTTCTAATAAATTCCAATTATAGTATATTCACTTATTCAAAGGAGGTTGATAAGTGCGTTTTATGCACTTATTTTGGCATTTGAATTAATCTTTTATGTCGTCATATAGTTGATTTTCTACTTATCTAGTATATTATTGTTCTATTTCAGTTTTGGACGCGTTTGTAAACAATTGGAGAAGAATTGACGAAAAGAGCAATAATTTGGCGAAATCGACGAGTAAGTTGAGTTTTTGAAGTGAGTATCAAGAGCCAAACATTTGAGGATGAGGAAGAAGGGAAAATCAATAAGTTTAAGGTGTTTTGGAGTGACAACAAAGAGTTTAATCAATGGATCAAACACCGGAAAGCCAAAGAACCAAATTGGGAAACTACCTACCGAAGCATGTGGAGAAATTAGAGTACAACTTTTGATATTAAAATCTCCACAAGGAAAATGATATACCATTGGAAAGATAATTGAATTATGAGTCCAACACTTTTTACGGATCTCAATTTGGAGTTTCCTACAAGAAGTTATGGCCATTTGAAAATCAGCCGCCGGGAATAGCCTGGGCGTTCGCCCAGGCCAAATCCGGCTGCGGATTTTTCGTTTTATTTTCTTTCCTTTTTTGAGTCCCAATTCAACTTGGAAACGTTTTGAACGAGTTTTTAGGTCTTCTTGGGATATTTTGTAGGACAATATGAGTAGTATAAATATGAGATACATTCTCATAACACGTGTTGGATTTTTGGAGAGCAAATCAAGAGAAGACGGAAGAGAAGACGGAAGAGATCAAGACAACAAGACTCCTCGACTATCAAGACTTCTTCAAAGATTTCTTCTCCTTGAATCCATGCCGGGTTTTATCATTTATTGTTTTCTTAATTTCATCATGTTCTTCTAGTTTTCTTTATCCAAGGTAGACGATGAAACCTTGTTTTGATTAAGTGATTATTCCGTTATTCATCTAATTCCTTCTTAAGAGCTTTAACGTTTATGGCTTGTTCTTAATTAAATTAATTAAACATGATTTCTTTCATCTTAAATATCATGTATTTTTGATAGTTAGATATTGATTTAATTAATCCGTGCTTGATGCTTAAATAGATTCTATTAATTTCTTTTGATTTTTCATCTTCTTTTATTCGTATTGGGATACATTGAATGCTTAGGTAATCTTTGATTCTTTGTTTTCTTTCAATGGAATGTGATATGAAAAATGCATAAGTAATTTATGTTTGAAGCATAAGGGGAGCCTATATTTGATCTTCTTCTGCTGGACTTAATTGATAAATCTTTAGGGACGACAATAGATTGATTTCGGGTTGTCGTATGTGTTTTTCTTGGGGATTAATGAATGATTGGATAATTGCTAAATTAGACAATGGTGGATTCTGAAACCTTGGTGTTTTACACATCTTGAATTATCAACTCCTCTTTTTATCTTATTTCTTTAGTCTTTTAGTTAAACTATTTCAACAAAAATCTATTCGACTCAACTAGACTAGAATAACAGTTAATTTGGATTAAGTTACACCTTCCTCATAGCAGTCTCTGTGGGATCGACCTCGTTTTTACTTATCTATATTCCAATAGATTCGTACACTTGCGAGTTAATTAAAATTTGACACCAGAGGTACCTAAGTCTATTAGCATATTAGCATGCAAGTTTTTCCAAAAACATTTCTTCTTCATGACTGCCATGTTGGTAGTGCATCATACTATGAAGGTGGTGCATAAATGATGGACAAAAGTAATTTTAAGTTGTAAGCACAAATGGGGTAAGGTAACTAGAATGACAACTAAATACTAATTATGTATTGAATGTTATACATCAATTCTATGCATCAATAGTGTCACTTGAAAAGAAAAATTTATACTGCTACATTATTTTTATTTTTATTTTTTTTTGCCTCTTTTTGGGCTAATATACACCCCCTTGAACTGAAAATTAGAAGAGAGTATTTACAGGAAGCCTTTAGCGAGCTTCAACCACAGTAATTGACATATCATTCACAGATCTGTTCTCTACACTAGCTGATGATGAGTATGGAGTATTACTGGCTTTATTGAAGACAAATGCAGGTTGCTTGGGATAAGGAAGAGTTGTTTCATTGCATAACATGAAAATTACTTCAGACATTGTTGGCCGATGAGGAGCATACTCTTGCACACACAAAAGACCAACATGGATGCACCTCAAAACTTTGTTGGCTTCTTCATAAGAGTTGTTGAGTGATGAATCTACTACATCCAATGCTCTATCTTCTTTCCACAAGTCCCAAACCTGGAAAAGAGTGATGAAATCAGTTGTAATTACCTACAATAATTTGACTCTCTATTTAACTCCAATCAATGTCTTCTTCCTCTTATCAAGCCCAAAGAATTTGTTGGTGCGTAACTTGATAATTAAATAATGATTTCTGTTTAAATGGTAAAGATCCAAATACTTACATATCCAACCAAATTCACAGTATTGTCTTGAAAAAAACTGCTATTCTTCCTACCACAGATGATCTCCAACAGCAAAACCCCAAAACTGTAAACATCAGACTTTATTGAGAAGAGTCCTTCCATTGCATATTCTGGTGACATATAACCACTGCAATCAGACATTCAAATAAGTTAAGACTCGATTGCATATTTGCCAATCCGTTTTCGACATTTCTCTTCCTTTAATTCATTGTTCTCTCTTCTCAGTAGTTTGTATACAAAAATAGTTGTGTGAGTCTTACTTACTAGGTTCCAACTACTCTATTTGTGTTTGCTTCAGTTTGGTCTACTCCGAAAATCCTGGCCAGACCAAAATCTGATATCTTGGGATTCATGGAAGTGTCTAGTAAGATGTTGCTAGCTTTCAAATCCCTGTGAATAATTCTTAGTCTGGAGTCTTCGTGGAGATATATCATCCCTCTGGCAATTCCCAAGATGATCTCGAATCGTTTACTCCAGTCCATATGCGATCTTCTTTCTTTATCTGGGCAAGTAAAATTTTGAAGTGTATGCATGAGTAATATGTTTGACACATTTTAAGATGATACTTCCAGTCTACAAATTAAAATTCAAATATTCATCAGTGGGATATTGGGACACATAGAGCGCATGAGCTCAAATGCTGTTATGGTATGTAAGTAGGGAAATGGGCATACCAAAGATAAAATTGTCCAAGCCTTTGTTCGGGAGGTACTCGTATACTAACATCTTCTCATCTTGTTGAATGCAACATCCCAAAAGCCTCACAAGATTTCTGTGCTGGAGTCTTGCAATCGACGTGATTTCATTTTTGAATTCTTCATTCCCTTGTCCTGATATTTTTGACAGTCTTTTGACAGCTATTTCTTGCCCATTAGGAAGTCGACCCTGAAATCCAATTCATAGTTCAATATTTCATCTTTAATGGAAAAGTTGGACATATTTCGGCCTAATAAATCTATAACTAAACCTATCTAATTATATTTCCTCCAAATGCCATAAAAAATCATAATTGAATAAAGAGAGGATCAAGCAATAATGGCCAGAGGAATAGACAGTTCAATACCGAGAGAGTATACCTTGTAAACTGCACCAAAGCCACCTTCTCCAAGTTTGTTAGCCAGAGAAAAGTCTTCCGTTGCTGAAACAATAGTGCTCAGATCAAAGATTGACACTTCAGCACTTGTTCCGCTACCATCCCTCTCCTCCCCCCTATTGCTATAGGATGTTAAACCAGTGCTAAAGCTATATAGAGGCTTTCTCTGTCCTTCTGTACCTGTCAGCATGGAAGGCCACTAATCACCAACTCATGGCTGGCGTATTGCTGTAAGATCTCAATATAGTTTGTCCAGGTGAATGCATACATACATAAAAAAGTGAACTTTTGCCTGATGGCCAAATAAATATTGAACTACTGATGTTTCTGTTATGCCTCAGTCCCACGTGGCACTCCACGTGGCCTGATCAAAGTCAAAGTTGCTAGTAGGTTCTCCCTTTCTATTCCGAGAAGGTTGGGAAGAGGAGATTAAGAAGAGGTTGTTCCTTTAAGCCGATGAGGTTTGAGAAGAGGAGATTGAGAAGACGAGGAGGCCGAAGACCGACCCCGGTTGAGTGTTGAGTAAGTCTCCACCGATACTGCAAGTCAGACTGAAAATGATTGATGGGATAGCCTGCTAATTCGACTTGTTAGTCATAGCCTCCTAGCATGCGGCTGAAAGGACCCTGCATTAAACCATTAACATGACACCTAGGATGTTATACGGGAGTCCTTAAGATTGCGCTACTTGTCGTACTTGAGAAGGGGGCTTGGACAATTTGCTTTGACCTATAAATACCAAAGCCATATCTACAAGAAGAAAAGGATGAAAATTTGAGGTAGGACAGCGTGCTAATTCAGCTTGTCAGTCATAGCCTCCTAGCATGCGGCTGAAAGGGACCCTACATTAAACCACTAACTTGACACCTAGGATATGATATGGGAATCCTTAAGATTGTGTCACTTGTTGCACATAGAAGGGACTTGGCCAATTGGCTTTGGCCTATAAATACCAAAGGCATATCTACAAGAAGAAAAGGATGAAATCTGATAGAGAGATATATACTAAACCAAAGTCCTCTACATTGATTAACTTAAGTATTCTTCATACCATTTTGGGAATCTATGATTAGGGGCCCTCAAACCACCACCTCCTTCATAACGTGTCTCTCCCACACCTAAACATATCTACACGTCTCTAAGTGTACCATACAGATCCACAGGCCCACGTGGCTGTGTGTTGATAAAATACACGTAGGCAGAGGAGACGTGGAGTTCCTGTTGCAGTCATTTTTGGAGGTAAACAATTTATTTTTTCCTTTTACTTTTTTTCATACCAGATATGTAGCATTAAACACTTAATAGTAGCTCGTGCTGAAAGGGGTTGTACACCTCAGAAGTTAAATGGATTAAAAAGTGTAAAAGACCCTCTTTAAATTTCACAAATTCTTTTTATCAAACAGGCATGATAATCTCCAAATATTGGTATCAAGATGAAGATTATTTCATAAGGTCAAGCTTCCTGAAAAGTGGCTTGCATTAGTAAAATGACAGGTAAGATAAAAAAGGAACTGTTTCTTACCTTTTCTCCTCTTCTTCAACAACCAACATGATAAGAAGATTATGAGAAGCATTGCTAGAATTGACACTATCACAGTTGTCGCCAATCTCTTCCCACGAAAGCCTCTTGAGTTCCTTGTATACTTAGCTGAAAATAGAGGACTTCCATTGATCACAAAGAACTAAATTACTATTTACTAGATTGAAATTGGCATGACTAGGGTTGATAGTTCTGCAGTGCAATGTGTAAAACCCAGTTACCTGTATTTGTGCTTTTCAATATATATGTCTGTTTGGGGGATTTCAATCACAAATCAATAATAGACTCAAATTAGAGAGAAAGTACAGTGAATACCTAACTCCACAGCAGGAACTCTTAGGTACAAATCCTGGCCCTTGTTTGAGAACTGCCTGATATCTACCAAGTCTCCATGCCAAGTGAGGCAACCATTTTCTCCTCCACTGATATTAGCACTTGCAAATGCTGTGCACGAACAATTCTTTAGGCACAAGTCATGACATTCTCTCAGTTGTAAACTCTTGTTCACACGTGCAATTGAAGTATCGGGGACTTTTACATTTGTCACCTTGTTAAATCCATCCCCATTTCCACAAATATTTTCTCCTTGCTTTCTTTTACATCCACGCGATGCATCCCTTAGGTACCATTGACGTTCTATCTTGGGCTCAAATCCTTGAAGGCATGAACATTCAAATTCACTCAAATTGTATAGGTTACAATTACCGGATGCTCCACAGTGTGCATAACTGTCACATTGATCGGTGGGTGCAGACCAAAATCTTGCCCATCTACGCTCACTTTCTTGCCAAGTAAACCGTTCTAGAGTTCCAGATTCATTTACCACCAATCTTGAAAAGATTGATGGGTCTTTTATAGAGTGTGTTATAGTTACTTCATCATCATTTTCAACATAACTAATTTTGAAGATGAAATTTGAAACCATTTCTGGCACACCACTCCATCCAAGCCCATTCCATGGTCCGGTTCGCCATATCTTCTTCGTACCCTTGAACAAAAAAAACTGGGGTGTGCCAATAAGCTCCAGTTTGAACATATACTCACCAGTTCCAGGGTCATCATGAGATTTCCAGGATGTGAAAATGTTCAATCCAGTCCTTTTCTGCCACCCTGCTTTCATGTTGGGTAATATAGTATTAGTAGGATAATCAAAGCTTTGCCATGTAATAACACTTTTGCTTTGATCTTGAAACAGAGCAAAATTTCCAGAGTCCATAAGCTGAGCTGAAGACGATTTTTTCAGAATCATTGACGTCAAATTAGTCGACCAGACAGAGAGATTGTGACTTCCATCGGACAAAACAAGATTTCCAGCAGGGTCAATTGCAAGAACTCCGGAGGTTCCATTAATGGGATTGTCTCTATTGGCAACCCATACAACTGTTTGTTCTGCAACTTTGTTATACCAAATACCAACATATCTATTGCTGGATTTTCCAGGGCTGAAGAAACCAAGAGCAAAGGCTTTTCCACTGGAGACTAATATATCTCCATCTTTCAGAGACTGGTTCAGGCCTATTGTATCGGTGGAAGTGGAGGTTTGGAGAAGAAACAGAAGAAAGTATGTCACGATTTCCTTCATATGGTACATGAATGGTTTGTTCAATAATTTATCTCTCACGCTTAACATGTATACGCAACTGCACTTCTCTGTTTTATTTAATTTTAAATGTAAGCATTTCTTCTTTCTTTTACTATTTAGGTACAAGTAACACCGACAGACCTGTGTATAAAGATTAAATCCATTCGATCAAAAAAAAATATTAAATCCATGACCTAATCTTGACTTCTACATACATTTCTCAGAAGTAAAAGCTTTTGTTGTTGGATGTCTTTTTCATAATCATAAAGCACTACAGCGCCAGCTAGCTAGGTTTGAACCTAATCTCTTGACATTTTCTTTCTTCCCTTTCTTTGGAGTTAGAAAATTCAAGCGCATTTATGATTGATTGTGAGTTTGGAAACTTTTGCAGCCATGATGTTGGCGAAGTGGCTGTTCCCATAAAACCAGCAGCTCTAAGGTCAAATTCACGGGCTCATTTAGCAAGAATTTTTTATCATAAGCAGCTTGTGATTGTTACCTTTTGTTTATCGAGTACATGATTTTCTTATTGATAATTAAAGACGTAACAACTGTAAATTTCATCCCTAAATGGTTATTAATCTCAAGTTTCTATGATTGAACATAATTCAGAGACAAGGCTGGACCTTCTTAAATTCATAGAGTCAGTAGTGGACCCATAGTTGACCTCATTTCTGGGATAAATATACGTTACGTGTGCATATAGCTGCCACCAAACCTTGGTTAAATATTGTGGGATTTCTTTCTACTTTATGCATCCAAATCAGATGAAAGCAGTACATTACTAGATTAACAATGGCAATACAAAAAGTGGAACTCCTTGTTTATTCGGCTGAACCGAGATTAGTATTAATTAATTTAACACAAAATGAGAAGAAAAAAAAAAGCACAAAATGGCTGCTGGTTCTTTAAATTGTCCCCATGCTGCACATTTAGAATACAATGTAAAAGGAAAGGTAATGCATGACAAAAAGGATTCTATCGACCTTCTACTAATGTTACAGTTATTTCATTTGAAGTATGAGGTTTGTTTATTGTTGATGAAGATGCGGCCTCAACAAGGGATCGTTCCGAGTAAAAACCAGGCTGTTTAGGTTGAGAAACCACTGGGTGCTGAATGTCTAACATTAATAAGACATTAGACATAGTAGGCCTGTCTTCAGGGCGTTGTTGTACGCACAACAAGCCGACATGGATACATCTTAAAACTTCAGATGCTGAGTTCGGAGTTACTAATGAAGCATCCAAAAGATCCATAGGATTTCCTTCATTCCATAGATTCCAAGCCTATGGTAATAGAAAATCAGCTTCGTATAAAATTAGTGTGCTTTATAGGGAAAACTATTAATATTATATAACACGTAAAGAAATTATAGTATTATAAACTCACGTGTCCCAAAAGGTTGAGGTTGTGATCAGGATGATAAAATCCTCTGTTTTTCTTGCCACTCACTATCTCCAAAACGAGCACTCCAAAGCTAAACACATCAGATTTCACCGAAAATAGTCCATCTATAGCATATTCAGGAGCCATGTATCCACTACATGAAGTAATAAAACAAGTTTTATGATCATGAATAGAGAGAAAGACAAGTTCAAAAGGAGGAAAGAAGCATGCTAGCTTACTAAGTGCCCATGACTCTTTTTGTATTTTCTTCATATTGATCCCCTCCAAATGTTCTTGCTAAGCCAAAATCAGAGATTTTAGGATTCATATCACTATCCAGAAGAATGTTGCTTGCTTTCAGATCCCTATGAATTATTCTTAACCTTGAATCCTGATGGAGGTAGAGAAGCCCCCGAGCAATGCCCGATATAATGTCAAAACGCTTGTGCCAACTTAGAGTTGTATCTTTTGTTTGATCTAGGCAGATTGATCAAGGAATTCGAAAATTTAGCTCTAGGGAAATCCAAAAAATGATCGTTCATATGTAAAGATCGTGTTTGGTTGAGTTTATTTTAAACTCTTTTTACTCAAACTCAATTTCAACCACATATTTCATGGATCCACAAATTTTATCAACTTTTCAACTACACATTTCATCAAATTTTATCAAAATCTCCTAAACATCTATTTTTAAACTCCACCAAAAATGCAATAATTGTCTGTGGGACTTACTGAAAATGAACAAATCCAAACTCTTGTTGGGCATGTATTCATAAGCCAGCATTCTTTCTTCTCCATGAATGCAACATCCCAATAGCTTAACAAGATTCCTGTGCTGCAGTTTCTCGATCAAGATAATTTCATTCTTGAATTCTTTAAGGCCTTGTCCAGAATCTTTGGAAAGTCTTTTAACTGCTATTTCTTTTCCCATTGGGAGGACGCCCTGTGGTGTACAAATCTTTTAATTCAAATACTAATGAAATCTTGATTATAGAATTTTGTATGGCAGGAAACTATACCTTGTAAACGGGGCCGAAACCACCTTCACCAATTTTATTTCTAAAAGAAAATTGATTAGTGGCATTTGAAATTGTGACAAAACTGAGTAAAGGTAACTCCGGGTTCTCATCTCCAATGCTTTGATTGATTTCTTGGCTTGGATTATGATCTGCCAAAGCTGGCATTATTAACCAGGCGTCAAAATATAATAATGAAATAATGACGTTGTATCAAAGAAAAGTGAGATACAAGGTACTTGAAATATATTTCATCCATACATTCCGTAGAACCCACTATTTATAATCTGAAAAAGCTTTACCAAACAAGCACTTAGCTTACTTCCTTCACAACGCCCAATTACAGGGAAAGAGAATGATGCCATATGATGACTTCAACCAGGAAAAAAGTGTTCGACAAGTTTATTAACCCGACCTAGTATGATCCTAGTATCCAATGTCAAAGTTCTAGAATAACATAATGGGGCATGCCGATTGAAAAGGTGATCATAAAATCAACTGATTAGAAAAAAACAGTCAAAAGAGAATTAATGGGGTTGAAATATTGTTCACCTCTTCTATTGTTAGCAGTCTTCTTACGGAAAGCAAACCAACTGATTAGACCCAGCACAAGAAGGAAGGAAATCACGGACACTGATGCTACCACCGCGGTTCTCTTCAATTTCTTGCTCGAATCTTTCCATCAATCAAATCATAAAAAATGTTTATTTAGTTCTGTTCCAATGTTTTAATGTGCTAATTCAACATTCTCAAGGCAAGACTTGAGTTTAAGTTTATGAAATTTGTACATGTTTCGAGTCTTGATAAACTGAATAAGATTAGAGCATGTTCAACTATGCACATTAGATTTTGGATGTCTAAACTTTTAGATGAGACGGGTTAAACAAATTGAGCTTAAAAGAGTTACCAAGTTCTGAAGCAGGCATCCGAACATACAGGTCCTGTCCACCTTCAGAATACTTTCTGATGTCAAGCAAGTCCTCAAACCACGCCATACATCCACTAAGTTGTGTCATAGCATAAGCCACGCATGAACAATTTTTTGAACAAGCTTCCTCGCATTCCACCAGATTCATAGCATTCCTATTCACTGAAAAATTCAAAGTGTCCGGCAATTTCAGCCCGGAAAACTTTCTGAATCCGATCATGGTAGTACAGTTCAATGGCGTCCTTCTAATGCATCCACCTGATCGATCAAACTGTGCCCAAGCCTGTCTTTTCCTGGGCACAAACCCAGATAGGCAATCACAACTTAGTGAATTAGAAAAGCTACAAACCCCAAAATTACCACATCTTGCATAATCATCACAAGAATCCGTTTGCATTGTGGCTATGTCAATCCACTGGTCATGCGTCTGGCTCCATATAAGGTGCTTGACAAGGCCAGACTGGTTCACCACAAACCTTGATATGATAGAAATGTCAGAGTTTTCAAATGCATAATACAAATTGTCTGAATCAAACACAACAATTGGCTTAAAAACTGAATTTTGTTGCAAAACAGGTTGGCCACCAAATCGAACACCATCCCAAGGTCCACTTCTGAACTCAATCTGCGATCCTTGGCGAAGAACTATTGAAGGCAAAACAGCAGGGTCCATCCTGTATGTAAAGTCACCCGTAGATGGATCCTGTGGACTTTTCCACGAGGTTAAGTACCATTCTTGATTGGTTCTAAGGTTCCATCCGAGCTTCATGCCAGGAATTAGTGTATCACAGGGATAATCAAAGCTTTGCCATACATAATTATCCAGATTATCGTTACTTTTCAGGACAAGGTTTCCGCTGTCCAGGATTTGCAAGACTGGATTACTTACTTTTCTTGAGGTTATATTTGCAGTCCAAATGATACTTGATTGGTTGCTGGTGCTGGTGATAATAATGTTTCCACCAGGGGTGATTGTGAGGATACCGGATGAATCTGTCAATGGGCTGTCATTGTTTGCCACCCACACCACAGTTTGTTCTGGGACTTTCTTGAACCAGATTCCTATATACCGGTTTTTAGATTTCCATGGACTAAAGAAACCTAATTCGAAGCTTTGGCTTGGAGAAACAAGCGTCGTGCCATTATCCAAGAGAGCTTGATTTGGAGCTAAGGTGTCAACAGCTATGGAGGATATGAAGAAGAATAAGACTGGGAATAAGAAGAAAAACAGCTGATCAAATTTCATGGTTTTAAATGAGGAGAGAGTGGGTCGTAACGGTATGTTTAAATATGTAGAATAAACTGGATTTTAGCTTTTAAAGTGTGAACTGATACCCTTGTTTGGTTCAGCTTAAAAAGTTGGTAAAAAATTGAAGTGAAAGGGAATAATTAATTTTAACGACAACTTCTATCAATTTTTATCAAAATTTGCTGAACTTTGTTACACATGACTTAAATTGGAAATCAAGCCACCTAAAGAGACTTTGTAAGGTCAAAACGTCAAAATCCTGTATTTAAGGTTCTGGAGTTTCAACTGCAAAGGTCTTTGTGATATTCATCTGGGTGAGCTAGCATACTACTACTACAAAGAAACGGTAGTAGTTGTTTAGGGCATCTCCAATGGGACTCCATTTTGGCATTGTCCTATTCATCTTCCAATGGATCTTCATTTGGAGACTTCATTTTGGAGTAGCGAATAGTAGAGATAGCAAAATTGGTTTGGCCCGCGGGCCTGCCTATATAACCCGAATTTTGGGTTAGGCTGGCCCGCATTTTTTTTTTTTTGCTCCTTAACACTAATCACTCACAAATTTTGTGAATAACCTCAATATAATTCAAATAATATCAATCTAAAATGGCCTAAGCTGAAGTCTCCAACTTAAATTGTTTTTTTTTTGAAATATAAGTCCAACATAAAATTGTTTAGATTTAATTAAAATTTAGTTTAAATCAAGTTTCAATCCAAATTAGGTTTGGTGTGACAAGTAAATTATTTATTTTAAATTTACTTAAAAAAAAGAAAATAAATAAAATTAAGATTGAGTTGGTCCAATGGGTTAGGCTGGACCAGCATATTTATGGCTTGCACAAAACTGGGCTGGGCCGACTCAATCCAGTTTCAAGTGTGGCCTTGCTTTGTAGGACCGGGCGGGACCCGATCCATTTGCCATCTCTAGTTAAGAGTGCTTCGCCAAATTTGGCGTTGCACTTTTCATTTTGAGTCATTTTTAGATTTTTTTTTTTTTTTTTCAATAAATGTTGTCCTTCTTGTTATACTAGGTAAATTTGTTTTTCCTTGTATATCCTTTTTTATACTCTTTTATTATTTTATGGTTTAATTTTATTTATTTTTCTTTTCCTTTCATTATTATTTTTATTAATATAACAAATTGTAATCGATTAATAATAATTAATTAAGGAATACGTTAAAATAAAATTACTCATTAATTTTAAGAAGTTACAAATATGAAAAGAAGATGTTGATATTTATTATTACGACAACATAAACATTGAAAAGTAAAATTCAACATGAAATGATAGACAATAATTTAATAATCCGATGGATTATTTGTTTAAAATTAAAAAAAATAAGGAAAGAAAACAAATACTATTCATTTGGTATAATTTTTAAAGATCTTGGTTGGAGATGGGTAAAAAATATGGTGTAAAAATTGCAATATTTTGGTGTAAAAGTTGCACTATTTTGAAGATTGTGCTTGGAGATACCCTAAAAGCGCAAAACATCCAAATGTGTCTTCAACAATTATTTGGTGGCAACACATTTTTGTCCAACAATTACCAATGGTTGGAGATGCCCTAAAAGTGCAAAAAATCCAAATGCATTTTCAACAATTCTTTGGTGGCTTAGTAAGTGGAGCCTTTGCTCCTGATGATGCCACCTAGCTCTCTCTTGACTGTTGGATGAAATGACGTTTTTAACGCCTTTTTAATAAAGCAAATGTGTATTCATTTTCTATCTAGGAGTGTGTGGTGAAACAGTTCATCTTCTTCTTCGCTCTCTGGCCGAACAATCAAGCTCATCTCTTAAGAACTTTTTATTCTTTTTCTTTTTTTCCGTTTTTTTTCTTTTTTTTTCTTTTTGGTTTTAGTTATGGATAAAGGGCTGAGTGTTGTTTGACTCCATTTTTTTGGGTCATCAGATTAAGATTAGATAAGGCTTTCTTTGGTTCTTGATGAATAATGTTTTAAGGGCATGTTTGGCCTGTATTATTTGAGTTTAAGTCTTAGTGGTTTATGGGCTTATAAAACTGACAATCTTATAAACTTTGGTTTCCATTTGGTTGGTTATTAGTGATCTTGGAGCTTAATCCACTTTAGTGGATGCTCAACATGGGAAGTAGGTGTTAGATCAGGTCACCGAACTTCTGGGCTTCGGCTGAAACAATTCTTCGCGTTATTTCTTGATTTCTTGTTTTATTTACTTAAATATGTCAAAATATTGTTAGTTCTGAAAACATCTAACCATTTATTGGGCTTAACAGTAATGGTAAGGAGTCTGGATAATGGAAAAATTAGCGCAAATGGTTCCTAACCTTTGTCATAAGTGCGAAATGGTCTTTAACCTTTGTTTTTAGCACAGAAATCCCTAACCTATGTGTTTTGATGTGCAATTAATCATTATTTGATGAAAATGACAAATATGCCCTTAGTTTTAATTAAAGAAAATTGTAATTGAATTTCTAACATTTGCAAAATGTGCAAATAGGTCCGGTATATTTAACAAAATAATATTTAATTTAGCATATTAAATATATCACTATAGTCATGTCAATTAAATTTTCCATAAGAGAAAAATATAAAATTATTGCGCTTTATGTATATGTAATTGCTATGTGATGTGAAAAACTTGAATAAAAATTAAGTTAAATAAATAACAAAAATGCTTATATAATTTTATGACATTGAACCAATCTTATTATATATTTTTTAACATAAAAATTAATTTACACATTATGTGTTCTTTATTTTTGAACGATAATAAAACTATAAATTAAAATATGAAAAATATAATTTGAGTTCAAATATTTGTAGTTAATAAACGAATAGCTTGATTAAATAAAAATATTTGAGCATCAAATTTGTGACAGTTATTTTTCTTTTTATATTGTAACGATAAAATTAAAGTTTAAATTTTAAATAATATGATTACTTAATAATAATAAAATAATTTTAATTAACACATTTGTTAATAATTATGAGCATAAATTTTAGTTATTTATAATAGTTCGTAAAATATACAAAATGATTTAGTATATTATCAATTTGTTAGTTTTTTCTAATTTTTTATAAAAAAATAAAAGTATTGTACCTATTTGCATTTTTTGCAAATGTTAAGAATCTAATTGAAATTTTTTCTAATTAAAAATAAAGGCATATTTGTATTTTTAATCAAATAAAGACAACTGCGCATTAAAACACGTAGGTCAGTGATTTATGTGCCCAAAAACAAAGATTATGGATCATTTTCGCATTGAGTGCAAAGGTTATGGACCATTTGCACCAATTTCCCAAATATGATGACAAAATAACGTATCAGAGTGATTAGGGACATAAAATGGGTACGGTGTCGGCCTGCCTTCGCAAATACCCATGCTGCCCACCTTTGCACGGGCTCGGTATGGTCTGTCTTTGCAAAGGCCTGGTGCGACCACTATTTAATGGACTAGGTGGGGTTGTACCAACATCAACGGATTTTTTTAGTTTTATTTATGCATTTTAGTTAATTTTTCAAAAAAAATGATTTTTTCCCCCATCTGAAAAGAAGCCTGAGCAGGTTGCCAGCGTGGAGAGCTAGGCCACCACAACTCACCTCCAAACAAGCTGACCCATGCCATGGCACTGCAAATCGGGTAGTATGCTGGTGCTGGGAGCCCAATTTACCTTTACACATTTATCAGTGTTGAAGTAATCTTGTCATGACATGGTAGATTCAGAATATTTTCAAGCAAGAGGCATTTGCATACATTGACGGCTTAAGAGAAACAGTGAGGAACTAATTCCTTCTAGGCAGAGTAACATGTGATATATTGCATTTAAGCCCAAATAGACCACAGCCTGGTTTTGGACACGCCCCTGTTTCGATTTCCATGCTGGGATGACCATCTTAAATTGATAAGCAGCATATCAGTAGTTGCTTTTCATAGTCAAGGAGAATTTTACAAGGTATTGGCACCATTAAGTTTAAATTTAATACACATACAAGCAAGTACTTTGTCATATAATAGTAATATCTAGCTCAGAATGAAAAAATGAGTCCCGGCAACTCTTGCATGGGGTGGAAAAAGGAAAAAAGTTAACATATCATCTGACAAAATACAAGGAAATCAGACATTCAAGTAGTTGTTTATCTTTGTATCATTATCAAAAAATATCAACAGTTGTTTCTTTCGAATTCAGGAAAGAAAGGCCCCTTGCAAGTTGCAAGTAATAATAGACAACAGTTGTTTATTTAGTGATGAATGCATTTTTGTAGGCATTGAACTTCAGTTTGTTGGTTGCATTTCATCTTTCTCTGCAATTTGCAAACAATAGGTAAGACAATTCAATGTTCCAGAAGAAATTTCATCCCAAAAATCACTTAATCAATGTACACATACGTTCTATGAGCAAGTAATAAATTAGCATTCACATTCAGTTATAGCGCCGCAATTTTGAAGATAAGAACAAGACATTGATAAAATAATTAATAAGACTCTATACCTAATTCGCCACGTGCCATACATATATAAAGCTCTTCTCCGCTTTGAATAGAATATCGAATATCAAGCAAGTCAGCCAACCACACCACACATTGGCTGCCTTTCTATATATGTTTATATTAGTGTAAGCCATGCAAGAACATTCCTTCAAACAATTATCTTCACAGTCTCGAGGGCTCAAATTCCTCCAGACTGTGAAATTATCAGGTAATTTCTGTCCTTTGTACTTCACATAACCATCACCATTACTACAATTTAGAGCATAGTTCAGCCTACAGCCATCACCACAGTCCATCGCACCAGTCATTTGGCGAATTGGCTACAAATCCCTCAAGACACCGGCAACCTGGATCATCAGCATAGCAAATTCCGCAAGGACCACACGATATATACCTGTCACAGATATCCTTATTCACGGTCACCATTGGAGCCCAAGCCTGGGTATTATTTTTCCATTTCAGGAACTGTATGATGCCGATTGGATTCACCACCAGTCTGAGTAAAATCGAGTCAACATTTCAAATGTAAAATAAACATCATCAGAACTGAATTGGAATACAGGCTTAAACACGGGATTATCCTTAATAGCATCAGTATTGCTTTATCTTTGCCCATCCCAAGGAACCCACCTGGACTGTGGTGCCTCATTCTTATCCAGTAGCAACTGAGGTGATTCTAACCTAAACAAAAACTCACCATAAGACGGATCCTCGGACGATCTCCAGGATGCCATAACATGTTGTAAACCGGCTTTCAAATCCCAACCCAGCTTCATTCCTGGTAACAATGTATCAGAAGGAAAATCAAAACTTTGCCAAACAAACCCTCCATCTGACAGATTGTCACCATCTTTAATAACAAGATTGCCTGAATCCAGGAGCACCAGTTCCGGCTTGGAAACAGGCTGTACAACCCTACAAACCAAATCACAGTTCTCACATCATCTCTAAGCAAAAGATCTACAACATGTTAAGGATGATGATGGTTCGCCCACCAGTCACACTCATGGAGCCCAAGTCAAGCCAACTCTAGAACATTCCAACCGATTGTGTAAAAATATGAGAGAAAATATATGTAGAGAAAAAATAGTTCTCTGTATTGATGTATTGAATTGTATAAGAGTACAAGGTATATATACTAATAGGAAAAGAATTCTACCTAAAATAGAAATATTACATACATGATATCTTACTATAAATACAATTCTACCAACAAAGTAAATAATAAATAAGATAAGTAAATATTTGTTAATATTCCCCCTCAAGTTGGAGCATGTATGTTAAAAGTGCCCAACTTGTGAGTGAAACTGTGAAATGCCTCGTTGCCTAGTGCTTTGGTAAATAAATCTGCAATTTGATTGCTGCTTGGAACATAGGCAGTCTTGATCTCTCCCTTTAATGATTCGTTCACGAACAATGTGATAATCTATTTCAATGTACTTTGTCCTCTCATGATATACTGGATTAGCCGCAATATGTATTGCTGCTTGATTGTCATAATATAAGATTGCTGCTTGTGGGTGATCCACACATAAGTCTGTCAGCAACTGTCTCAACCATGTAAGCTCACAAGTAATGGAAGCCATCACCCTATACTCTGCTTCTGCTGAAAATTTGGACACAGTTGTTTGCTTCTTACTTTTCCATGATATGAGTGCATTTCCCAAAAATATACAATATCCCGTAACTGACCGTCGTATAGTAATATCTCCAGCCCAATCTGCATCACAAAATCCTGCTAGATGCAATTTTCCTCTTGATGGGAAATATAATCCTCGTCCTGGAGCCCCTTTCAAGTATCGGAGCAATCGGTAGACTGCATCAAGATGGGTGATGGGGTTGCCTAGGTGCCTTCATGAACTGACTGAGTGTATTGACCGAATATGAGATTTATGGTCTAATAATGGTGAGATAAATGAGCTTCCCTACCAACCGTTGATAATATGTGGGATCTTTCAACAACTTTCCATCTGTCAAATTAAATTTTAATGACTACTCTATGAGAAATGCTGTAAGTTTTTCTCCAAGTAATCCTGTCTCTTGAAGAATGTCAAGAGTATACTCTCTTTGATTTATTGAAATCCCTGATCTTGAGCAAGCAATTTCTACTCCAAGAAAGTATTTTAATGTGCCAAGGTCCTTCAACTTGAACTGAGATGCAATGAACGTCTTTGTAGAAGAAATTTCTTCTTTATCATTTTATGTGACGATCATATCATCAACATATAATAAAATAGCTGTAAATAAATCACCATTGACCTTGGCAAAAAGTGAGTAACCTGCATGTGACTGTTTGAACCCAAACTGAATAACAGCAGATACAAATTTTTGAAACCAAGAACGAGATGTCCGTTTCAATCCATATAAAGATTTATGAAGTCGACATACAAGTGGCTCCTCCTGTCCACGAAAACCAAGTAGGGGGATTCATATAGACCTCTTCATAAAAATCACTATGAAAAAAGGTATTTTGTACATCCATCTAATGAAGTGTCCAATTGCAAATAGAGGTGATAGCAAGTAAGCATCTGACTGTTGTTAACTTTGCAACTGGAGCAAAAGTTTCAGTATAATCAATCCATTCTCGTTGTTTAAACTCCTTTGCCACCAACCGTGTCTTGTATCGTTCAACTGTACCGTCAGAATGAAATTTGACCTTGAACACCCACTTACTACCAATAGGATGATGACCCGAAGGAAGCGAGACAAGTGACCAAGTATTGTTTTCTTCCAAGGCACGTATTTCATCGTTCATAGCAGCTACCCATTTGGGATCCTGACATGTGGCCTCATATATAGCTAGCTTAATGATGCGAGAAACATTGTATGTAAAAGCAAGATGAATGGAAGAAATATTGCTATATGATACATACCTTGATATAGGATGTCGAGTACTGGATTTGACCGGAAAAGATCCAGCTTGAGTAGGCAGAGCATGATTGACATAGTAATCTTTCAGGCAAATTAGGGTAAACTGATCTTGTGGAACATCGAATTTGGTCATTTGGTACTACAGGAGGTTGGTCTAGCTGGTTGTCAAGTAAAAGTAGGAAAAACTGCTCAACCGGTCGACCAGTAGGTAAAGATGGTCGACCGTTTGAGCTCTCTGTTGAAATGGATAAGAGAACCGGTCGACCAGAAGGTCTACCGGTTATGTTCTCTGTTGGAACGGATGAACTATCCATTCAACCAATAGGTCGACCGGTTGACCAATGTTCGGGACCTTTAGGCAAGCTATCTGGTTCTACTATATGTTAGTCCTCAGGACATGTTAGATGTGGCATTTCAACATCCAGATGCATAGATTAGTGCAATGGGATGGAGTTGGTTTTCATCATTTTGTTGGGAGGCGTATGGAAATATGGTTTCATGGAACACGACGTCTCGGGATATTATTAATTTTCTATCGGTAATGTCATATAAGGTGTATCCTTTTTGTCCTAAGGAATATCTAAGAAACACACACCGTCTAGCTCGTGTGTCAAATTTATGGATGGGTCTAAGGTCGGTGGTAAAACACATGCAACCATAGACACGTAAATGGGAATAAGGTGGTGGTTTCTTGTGCAATTTTTCGTATGATGTTTTATGTGCAAGCAATGGTGAAGGTATCCGATTGATAAGGTAACAAGTTGTTTTGATATGTTCCCCCCCCAAAAAAAAAATTTTAACGGAAGATTGACTTGAAATTTAATGGCACGAGCCACATTAAGGTGGCGATGTTTTCTCTCTACCATTCCATTTTGTTGAGGGGTATAAGGATATGATCTATGAAAAATGGTACCATTTTCATCTTGGAATGTTTGCAAGGATAAGAACTCTTGACTATTGTCAGATCTCAGGGATTTTAAAGTCAGATTGTGTTAAGTTTTAACTCAAGCAAAGAAATTCTTAATTATACTTTGAGTTTCAGATTTGTGACGTGTGAGGTGTACCCAAGTATAACGAGAAAAGGTATCAACAATTGTAAAAAAATATCTAGCACCAGAATAAGAATAAATCTTATGAGGTCTCCAAATATCTCAATGAATCAAATCAAAAGGTTTATTGCTAGAGATTTGGCTAACTTTAATGGGTAGTCTAGATTATTTTGCCAAATGACAAACATCACAAATATCATGGGAATCAAAACTAATACCTAAGATACTTTGTGCTAGGAATTGAAGATGTGAGGCTGAAGGGTGCCCAAGACGTCTATGCCATAGTTTGGTTGATCCATTGGTAATATGATGTATTTGTGGTTTTTGTGAAAGGTAATATAGGACATACTCTGCCTTCCCAAGCTAATCGTCTTCTTCGTAGTCAAATCCTTCATGACACAAAAATCAGGAAAAAAATGTCACATAACAACCTAACCCTCTAGTAAGTTTACTAATAGATAATAGATTAACTTTGAAGTTGGGAACATAGAACACATTATCAACTGTCATATTATTTTCAAAGTTAACTGCACCAATGGATTTAATTGGAACATGACCCCCATTTGGTAATTGTACAGTTTTGTGTTTTGGCATGGATTTATTCTCAATAATCCCATCCTTTGTCACATGGTCAGTGGCCCCGCTATCAATAATCCATGAATTACTCAAAGAGGTAGTAGAGGGATTGATACATGAGGTGTTAATATGAGATTTATCATTACCCGTCTTGTTGTTTAGAAGTGTCATGATCTGTTCATACTCCTTGGCTGTGAGCGTTTTTCCTTCATTTGGGTCGAGTGTAGAAGCAGTAGTAGTGTTTGTGAAGCGTTTGTTTCATGGCTTCACATCCTTCCTATGAAACTTGTGCCCTAGAGGGAAGCCATTGATGAAATAGCAAATATCAACAATGTGGTTAGTCATCCTGCAGTAGGTGTACTGTTTTTGTCCAATTTTCGTCGAAACGGTCGACCGGTTCGACCGTTCGTCACTTTTCCGGTTCAATCCCCAATTGCTCAACTTCTCCCAATTAATTGGATTGATTGGATGTTGCCCTTCATGATTGGATTGATATAGAGCCATGTGATCCGATTGGACAATCGTCTCTTCTATGGTTTTTCTATCATCGTTTGTGCGAAGCATCGTCGCTCAGAATCGTCGCTTTGATACCATGTAAAAATATGAGAGAAAATATATGTGGAGAGAAAATAGTTATTTGTATTGATGTATTGAATTGTATAAGAGTACAAGGTATATATATACTAATAGGAAAAGAGTTCTATCTAAAATAAAAATATAACATATATGATATTTTACTATAAATACGATTCTACCAACAATGTAAATAATAAATAAAGTAAGTAAATATTTGTTAATAGGTTGCTTGGTCTTCAAGTCTAGTATAATTATATTTATAGTATGATATTCTTATATCTCAAGAATTATATATTTCCTTATATTATAATATTCTTACATTACTATCTTTCCTTATATTATAATATTCTTATATTATACTTTTCCTTGTTATTAGAAGATTTTGATTTTCTTACCAATTGTAAATCTCTACAAGTCTGTATATATAGTCGGTCATTGTACATTAATAATACAAGTTATTATTCTCCATCTTATTATCTTTACATGGTATCAGAGCTTTTTCTCTAACGAGTCGTCTTCTTCTCTTCTTCCAAAAAGTCGTCCCTTCTTTCTTCATTAACAAGTCGTCCTCTCTGCTGCTCCAACAATGACAGACACAACCAAAATCAATGAAGAAATTGATCTTACCAAGACTGCAGATCTTGCTCCTCAAGCCGCCGTCCAGCCACTTGTACAACTAAACTCGGCCACACAAATTTCTGTTAAACTTACAACTTCAAACTATTTTTCATGGAAAGCTCAGTTTACCCATCTTCTCTACGGTCTCAATCTGTTAAGCTATGTCGATGGAACGTTTCCTTGTCCAACTGAAACCATTCCAACTATCGGCACCTTGTCCCTAAATCCAGCCGCATTGTCTTGGAAACACCAAGACCAACTAATTCTACATGCCATCTTGTCATCCTTGTCTGAGTCAATTATACCTCTCGTTTATTCTTCTACCACCAGTTCAATAGCCTGGAATCGGCTTTATCAATACTTTGCAAAAAGGTCCAAGTTACACATCATCCACTTGAAGAATAAGCTTTCTCACATCATCCACTTGAAGAATAAGCTTTCTCAAATGTCTCGTGGAAACCAAACTGTTACAGATTTTCTCCTAAAAGTCAAAACCATAGCCGACGAGCTCAGTACTATTGGAGCTCCTCCATCTGACGAAGATCTTCTCATATATTGTACTCGTGGCTTAGGCCCCGCTTACAAAGAAATAATCATAGCCTTACACTCTAAAGATGATTCCGTTCCATTTGAAGAACTCTATGATAAGCTCATCGATCATGAGACTTATCTTAGAGACCTTGATAGTGTTTCCATCCATTCAACTGCTGAAATTAATGCTACTACTACTCGGCCATTCTCTAATAACCGAGCACCATCAAATTACCATCCATCTTCGTTCAATAAGAGAAATAGCCGCGGTAGCTCACAGCAGCCGCCAGCCTCATCCGCTCCAGGTCTGTTGCCCTATCCAAACGCCGCTGCCACTTCTCTTCGTGTCGAACCCATGTACTGCCAATATTGTACCCAAAGAGGCCACACGGCCAAAGATTGCTGGGATCTTTTCTTGCATCTTAAGCCGCGTCGTGGCTCTCTTAATACTACATATGCTTCATCTAGTCAGCCTAATTGGGTTATAGACTCGGGTGCCTCTCATCACCTTACTTCGAACATGTCCAATCTTTCGTTCACTAGACAATATGAAGGCCCAGATGACATTATTCTAGGCGATGGATCCACCTACTCTATTTCTCACAGAGGTAACTCGTCTCTCTCACCAAATTTCCGTCTTCTAAATGTTCTTTTTGTCACTTCCATAAAGCACAATATATTGTCTGTCTCTAAATTCTGTCGTACAAATCGAACATCTATTTAATTTTTTCCATCTCACTTTCTTGTCAAGGATCTTCGCACGGGGGCACCGCTCATTCGAGGTCAGAATCATGATGATATCTATTAATAGCCAACATCCACTTCCTCCAACTCTCGCCTAGTTTACTCCTCCACCACCACTCCGTCCTCTACTATCTGGCATAGTCGCCTGGGTCACCCAGCTCACAAAATTACTCAACATTTATGTCGTCTAGGTTTACTTTCAACGTGTAGTAATTTTCTGTCAGATTTTCGTTGTGAGTCCTGTCTTTGTGTCAAGAGTTATAAACTACCTTTTAGTCAGTCCAGTTTATAGAGTCGTGGTCCTCTTGATGTCGTCTACTCCGACGTCTGGGGACCAGTCCTATACCTTCACCTGAAGGATTTTGTTATTATTTAATATTTGTTGATTATTTTCCAAATTCATTTGGTTTTATCCTTTACATTTAAAATCTGATTGTCAATCCCACATATCTATCTCATGTTTGTCGTCTACAACAGACCATTTATGGTCTGAAGCAGGCGCCCTGTGCTTGGTATATTACACTTAAGAATTTTCTAATCTCTTATGGCTTCCAAAATTCTCAAAGCGACACCTCTCTCTCTATTTCTCTACTTCTATAGCTCCATCTCCATTTATCTACTTGTCTATGTTGACGATATACTCGTCACTGGTAATAATCAATCTGCTCTCAACTCCTTCCTTACCAAACTGTCTGCCACATTCTCCATTAAGGATCTTGGCCACTTGAATTACTTTCTTGGGGTCGAACTACTTCATACTCCATCCGGTTCTCTCCTAACTCAGCACAAATATATTCGTGATCTACTTCATCGCACCAACATGACCGGTGTCAAAGAATGCCTTACTCACATGTCCTCCACCCCACCTCTACGACTTCTTGATGGATCGCAGGCTACGGATCCTATACTTTATCGCCAAACTGTCGGTGCTCTACAGTATCTCTCTCTCACTCGTCCAGATATCTCTTATGCAATTAACAAATTGTCCCAATTTATGCACAAACCCACTGAAACTCATTGGATTGCTGTCAAACGTCTTCTTCATTATCTTAAATCCACCATTCATAGTGGTCTATTTCTCAAATAGTCTCCCACTCTGTCTCTTACTGCCTTTACTCATGCCGATTGGGTCGGCAATGTTGATGATCGCACTTCTACCTCTGCCTATATCATCTATCTTGGTGCTCTAAGAAATAAAAATCTGTTGCACGATCCTCCACTGAGGCTGAATATCGTGCTCTCGCTTTTTGTGCTTCTGAGGTCCTATGGCTTCGCAATCTTCTTCATGAGCTTCGTGTCCATTTACCCTCTAAGCCCAATATTCTCTGTGACAATCTCAGTGCCACATATCTGTCTGTCAATCATGTCTTTCACTCTCATAAGGAACACATTGCTATAGATTACAACTTCATTCGTAATCATGTCTCCTACATCTCCAGTAAAGACCAGCTCGCCGACATTCTCACTAAGCTATTGTCTAGTACTGTCTTCTGTCATCTTCATTCCAAGATCGGACTCTCAGATGGGAGCTCCGTCTTGCGGGGGCATGTTAAGGATATTGATGGTCCGCCCACCAGTCACACTCATAGAGCCCAAGTCGAGTCAACTCTAGAACATTTCAACCGGTTTCTTGGTCCTCAAGTCTAGTATAATTATATTTATAGTATGATATTCTTGTATCTCAAGAATTATATCTTTCCTTATATTGTAATATTCTTACATTACTATCTTTCATTATATTATAATATTCTTATATTATACTTTTCTTTGTTATTAGAAGATTTCGATTTTTTTTACCAATTTTAAATATCTACAAGTCTGTATGTATAGTCGGTCATTGTACATTAATAATACAAGTTATTATTCTCCATCTTATTATCTTTACACAACAGAGTTTAAAACAATTCTCATCCCAAATCCACGCAATGGCTTCATCATGTTACCAACCCATACTGTTGTTAACTGTTTGATTTCTTGTACCATATACCCAAGTACCACATTCCATGGTTGTGATCGTTTGTTGAAGAAACATTAAAAAATCCTAGCTCAAATCTCTTATTGTCAGAGACTAAAGTTTGTCCATTCTTGAAAACCTGGTACAGACTTAAAGTGTCTGAACACTCAATCTCGATGTTAGAAGTTACAGAAACATACACAAAGGTCATGTTCGGTAGAGTTTTTCCCAAAAAACCCATTTTTTTGCCTACAATTTTTGACTATTTAACTCTTTTTACACTACAAAAAAATTTAAAAAGTTAAAAAGTAACCAAAAAAATCCATTCTTTCCACAAAAAAAACTCTACCGAACAAGCCCAAAACAGATTATAAGTAACCAAAAATCAGCAGCCACTGGCCGATGTTGATTTGTGTTCTTCTGGTGCTTTTTTTTTTCTTGCAGATGAGTACTAGAAAAGTACTCTAATTAAACAGAGTGTTTCAAGAAAAAAAAAAAAAAAGGTGTCAATTTTTCCAAACATGTCCGTGTCTCAATTTTTGGAGGGCCACCTGGAGTGAATTTACAAGACATTTGATATAAAGATGCTATTAAGGAATAGGTTTATAATCTTTACTTGTTAAACGTTGCACCCGCTTTAAATGCTCAAAAAAGTACCTTCTATCTTTCAAAAAATCTGGATGCCCAAAAATTCATTTCCTTCTTCCTCCCGAGCATGTTTGGTACGCAGTAATCCATCTTACCGAACAAGTCATCAGCATAGAAAATATCTTAAGTTTCTCTGTCTGAATTTGAGAGAACTTAACAAAAAATCTTGAGGTTAAACGTGTTAATTGTGACTTGATAGTCAAATTAGTCACGTAAAAAACAAACGATGAATATTTCTTAAGATTGCATTTTATTTTGTAAACCTGCATTTAAAGTCATTTAATTATTGAAATATTAATTGTCATGAACAATCACATTGATATTCTAGTAAGTTTATATGAATTTTTAGGTCAAATTTTGGTAATACATGATGATGTTAAAAATCCTTTTAAACTCATTCATCAACAATTCAAACGGAAGAAATTATCAAATTGTTCAATTTGCACACTTAACACACGATGCTAGGGGTGGCAATGAGCCGAGCCGACTTTGAAGATGAGCTCGGCTTGCCCAATGGGACAACCCGAGCTCGAGCTCGGGCTCGGCTCGTCCCCAAAACAAGTGCTAGGTTTGGCCCACAAGCTCGTGGGTCGAAGAGCCAAGCTGAGCTACCCATGAACTTGACTCGGCCCGGCCCCTCATCAGGAATGCTTTAAGTTAAAAATTTAAGGTTGAAAACACTCCTCCTTTTTTCAGGCTTGGGACCGGATACTTTGAAAGTAAGTGGAGTTAAAATTGTACACGAACAAGATGTTACATCTATAATTTTTTATTAAAATAAGACAAAAAAAATATCAAATACTAGTGCAAAATAATACTTACTACAAATCCAAATAATCCATATTCAAATCTCCAAGTTCTTTGGACATCATTTTGTCCACTTTGTCTTGGATTCGAAGTTCGGCGTCATCCCATTCCTTTAGACACAGTAAGCTTTCTAAAATGTCGGCTTTGAGTCTTGACCTAAAATCAGACAAAACCATGCTACCTGTACTAAAAGTAAACTCTGATGCTACAATTGAGATCGGAGGTGTTAGTAGATCACGTGCAATTTTTGAAAGAATTGGTATGGACGTTGATGTTGTCTCCACCATCGTTGTATATCAAAAATTTTTGTCTTTTTGTCATCTAAAATACTAAGCATGTTATGTGTGAAATACCTAACAAACTCTACGGGTGTATCACTAGAATGGAGAAGGGAAGAAGCAGAAGAAGAACCAACTGAATATTGACCTTGACCACTCAATCTACTCCTATGTGAACTCACGTAACTCCATAAGTCAATGTTATCAGTTGACGACGAAGTACATGTTAGAACATGGGGTCGTACAATATTCGTACATGCCTTTTCAAAATAGACCTCATATATTTTATATAAAGTTTGTTCTAAATTACCACACGTTACTGGATTCCCGTAAGTTAATTTTTGTGTAATTGTCATTATTATTACTTTCGTACCCTCTAAGTTAAGTCTATGATTCATAATACATGTTAATGGAAATAACATAGGCAATTATTCCCAATATTTTCTAAATTTAGCTTCCATGACATGTATAATATTAGGAAAAAAAAATTCGTATACATATTAAAATTGTTAGCAATATAATAGAAATGACTTTAAAAAAATGAAGTAGTTGAATAATATACACCAAAACATGCATTTGTTGCGTCGTAAAAAACTTTAAAAAATTTTCTAACATGAGCACATATTTTCCAGTCATATGCTTCCAAATCATATTTTGAACCGAGTGAGTGTCGGCCATTATAATATACAGTAATGTAATTTTCATAACATTCACAAAAGCAAGCATGAGATATGTTGAATTCTATCTATAGACAATATCAATACAAAAATATTTTGATTGCAGCTCATTTCAACACATAGAGCAGCAAAAACTTGTTTTCTTGCTGGTGAGACCGTAATATAATTAATAGCATATCCAATTTTTCTAATTGATCTGATATAAATTTTAATTTATCTTGTACAATTAAATTAAACACATGACATATACAACGAATGTGAAATACAATATCATCAAATTCTGGATTACAATGTTGAATTAATTTCTCAATTACTATATTGTTGGAGCCTGCATTATCAATTGTAAAACTACGAATCTTATAATCACATTTAAATTCACGTAACACACCCAATAAAACATGAAAAATATTAGCTCCATTATGAGAATAGTCTATTTGTCTAAACGCTATTATTATTTTATGCATTATCCAATTACTATCAATGTAGTGTGCAATTGCAGCCATGTATCTATTTTTGTTATTACATGTCTATAAGTCTAACGTAAAAGATAAAACACTATTATAATTATTAATAATATTTACAATAGCTTCTTTCTTTTTATTATATAAAACAATAGTGTCTTTACGAAGAGTATTTCTAGAAATATTAATGTCTATTGGTTGGAGATATTTTTGGATGAAGTTCGTGAAATGAAGATTTTTCACCAAGCTCAATAAAAATTCGTCATTTTCCACCAATTCCAGCAGCTCTTCGCAGTGCATGATATCTTGTAAATATATCCAATTGTTGATATTTGGACTACTGGACCCGGCTCCCGAAGATCCAAACTAGAGTTGTACTTGATTTGATTCCAAACACCCATGTTTAAATTAAAACTTTTTGAAGGGTCTGTTTAGATGGGTCGTGCCTATCCCTTTTTGCCAAGCTAACTAATTGTTACAATGTTTACACTAGGGACTCCGTCCACTAGTTTACCAGTTGGCACCAATTCAAAATACTGCCAGCACTTAGCCTTTTGTTTGGTGACTTTTCGTTTAGTGCTAGAACCGATGGTTGTTTGTGTATCGGCATCTTCTTGAACGTCATCCAAATCAATTAGATCAGTGCTATCTCCAAACTGATCAATAATATCGTTTGGAATTGGAATGTCATTAAGACCACTGAAATCATCATCACTTTGATTGTAGGCCATTTGGAATAAAATAATAAGGATTAATTAGACTAATGGTCCCTATTCTTTCAGATTTGTAATGATTTCATCCACCTTCTTTATTTTTAGCAGATATCATCCCCATTCTTTTTTAAGCAAATATCATCCACATTCTTCTATTTATACTCACAGATGTCATCAAATAATTATTTTTCACTATTTTGATAATTCTTGGACAATTTTGCTCAATTATATGATAGAAAAAGAAAATACAATGGAAACATTGCAATTGGGCTCTTCAACTTTTCAAAAGCACAAATAAATTCTAAACTATTTTATTTTATACAGATAGGTGTTCTTCCCCAACAAAAAAAAAATCATTTTTTTCCCAACCACCCACCCTTGGCTCACTCTCTCTCTCTCTACAAACCCCACTTTTCGCCGTAAAAATGGAACCTACTGGGACTATCGTCTTCACCACCGTCGACAGGGCTGATTACGACTTCGATATTTTCTCTGCTAAGCTTTCTACCAACTTTCACGACAATTGGGCCTACAATAAACATTGCCTCACTGACGGTATATCCATCAATTTCAACATGCAGTTTTCCGATGAAGACTAGACCATCATGTACGTTTTTCAGAAAGAACTTGATCATCTCGAATTTACTTGAATCGACCCCAAATTTTTAAACCTGAGCTAATTCAAACACCCACTTAAAGACTTTCTCATGACCGTCCCGTGATTAACAACGGTCGTGTCTACTATGTTTCTGCTCATGACCCACCAAAGAAGCTGTTCAGGAGCTGGTCGGCTCTTTATTCCACTCGGCTTGATGATGGGAAAACTGTGTGGCTTACGCCTTACGGTTCTGTAGATTACTGTCCTACAATTTCTAAAAAGCCCCAAATTTGATAAATCAATTCTCCCTATTTTTATTTGTGATTGGTGAACTGCATTAAGGCGACTTCCTCTAATCAGTTGTTGGCAGATATTGAATTGTGAATTGCACTGATCTGTATGGTTCAATTTTCTTTACTTGACGGAATCCATAGAAAATGCCCGTCGGCAACATAGCACGCCCCCTTTGCACGTTAGTTTTCCTTTTTTGTCAAACCCGTTTTTCGCCATGTCAAGGTCCATGGAAGCTTTCTCTTTTTGTTCTGTGTATTAATTTTTTCTTTGGTTTCTTGATTTGTTTGTTTTTTCCCTTTTCATAATAATTTCAGTAGGGGGTTAGGATTTATTTGTATTTTTGAAAAGGTTAAAGGCCCAATTACAATGCTTTCATTGTATTTTTTCCTATTATTTTAATTTATTTAAGTCAAATGGGCAAAATTATCCAAAAATTGTCATAATAATGAAAAACAGTGATTTGGGGACCTTCTGTGAGTATAAATAGAAGAATGAGGATGATATCTGCTAAAAAAAGAATGGAGATGAAATCGTTACAAACTTGAAAGAATGGAGACCATTAGTGTAATTAACCCAAATAATAAAGAGAAGAGTGAAAGATGAAGATGTAGTAGAAAATAGAAATGTAGAGAATTAGTAAAAGAAAGTAAAAAATTAAAACTTAAAATTATAGAGTAATATCTAGATAATGAGATAATGAGATATGAGATACTTAAAATTTGAGAAATGTTAATGAATTAAGTATATAATAGATTGAGAGATTAAAGTGTGAAAAAAAAAAAATGAGTTTAGAATGAGAGTATTTATAGGAAAATAATTGAATTTAAAAAAAAATATTTAAAGCTGGCCAACGGTCACGATAATGTGACTGCTCGGCTTGTGGCTCGTGCTAATTATCTCGTGGATACGAGCCCTCGAGCTAGCTCGTGGGAACGAGCCATAACGATCCGGCTCGTCGGTTCGGCCCTCTTTTTTTTTTTTTTTTTGCTCATTCCTGGCTCGTGCTCGTCCCTAGACCTGCTTGAGCTCAATATGGGCCAAGTCGGCGAGCCGAAGAGCCATTTTTCCACCCCTATACGTTAGACTACTTGATCACCTAAAATTAAAGGAGTGTAGTGGCCACACTCTATTTAAGCAAATGCTTAGATTATTATTTAGTAGAAAAAAAATAGACATTTTCATTTTGAGTAAATTTTTTGAATTTAACGTAAAATTGCATTATGGCTTGGCCTTATATATATAAGGATTTGGATTGGGTTCACGTTGCCTTCAGTAATGTTACAAGTAATCATATCTTTGCAATAAGTGTCACTTTTATACATACTTTTATTCACACAAGTAGGACTCACAATGTACTATCCACTACTTATTATCCACATATTCTATTAAACCAACAATTTATAAACACTTATAAAATAATTTCAATACTGCCAAACATGCCATGCTTGGCCCTATTGCTCGGCAATGAGGTGGTCGATCTTGACATTCTTAGAAGGATATACCTAAAGGCTTAATCAGCTTAAGTTGGTCCCTTACTTTGTCAAGTGTTTGTTGTGTTAAGCTCTGGCTTAAGAGTAAAATTATCACAATTAAGGAATGCTAAATATATTGACCCCATTTTTTTACAAGTGCACGACATTTTAATTTTCTTCCACAAATCTACAAGACATTTCACAACCATGGTACTGTGAAGCTATTGCAGGGCTCAAAGCATTGTAAATCCAGCCCAACAATAGCTGGTCCGTCACCATATATTTTTCATATTGGGGAATTGGGATTGTTTTTCTTGAGCTTCTTCTTGTCCAGCATCAGAAATCATGATATTTTTTGATGGCCTTGGAGTTGTTCCAAGTAGAAACCCTTCAAGTTTGTGCCCTTTGATCACTGGTGTGATCATTGTCTTCCATGAAGGAAAATTACTTCGATCGAGCTTAACAAAGAAGCTTCGACGTAGGGCTTAACCAAACGACATCTCTTTTTTTTTTTTTTTTTTTTTTTTTTTCTGTTGCTGCTTTCTTGCAACCCAGATGAGGATCCTAACATCGGAGAAGATGACAAATTTGTTTGGATTCGACCGTAGGATTTCGTGCAGTGGGATTCGACAGTAGAATTTATAAGAATGGGTCTGTGAGATTTGAACCTCTTTGTTCATGAGCAAAGATGACAATTTGAGTTGCGGTGGTTATGTTTTTAAGATTGAGACAGTGAATAGAGCAATGAAAAGATCGTTTGGGGGAGAATTTTGTTTGACAAGGAGATTGAAGACCTAGAGTGACAATGACATATATATTCTTTTTTTCTTCCACTAGCGGAAAATTCCACGGTTGTGAATATAGTTTGGAAATTGCAAGTGAAATACAAGAAAAGAGATTCGTCTGTCAGTCGTTTTCTAAACTCAAATATGATCTGCAACTTGAAATTACAAGATTTTAGCACTTTATCTTTTGACGATAAGATTTTTTGATCTATGTGATATTTATATGATTATGAGAAGAATGATAGAGCAGTTTTAGCCGGCTCCAATCATTGTTTTACCCAACAGGACAGGGACAGCTACCCATATCTGCAGTAAGGCTTTTCAACCCCGTTAATGTTTCTTTATACAATTTTATCATTGTTGTTGCTGTCATCTATGGTAATTTTCCAAATATATCACTTTTTTTTTCAATCTGCATGCTACATTCACCAATTAAATTTTAGTGAAGTGGTCTTTGTTAATGTAGACATTGGCTTCAGTTACTAGAATCCATTGTACATACTTGGTGCTGGTGATTGCCTGATAGGGTTTGGGGAGTTTAAATTACTAGCAGTGTATTAGTTCCTGGAGAAGTTTCCACACGGCATAATTATTTTTTGTTTTCCAAGTAATTGGCAGCTACATACAAAACATGTAGTAAATGTTAGACATCAACTCTATGCATCAGTACTGCCACATAAAAAGTATACTACTACAGAATTTTTTTTTTCTTTGGGCTAATTATACCCTTTGAAGTGAAATAAGTATTCACAGGAAGCCTTTAGCGAGCTTCAACCATAGTAATTGACATATCATTCACAGATCTGTTTTCTGCACTAGCTGATTTTGAGTATGGAGTAGTACTAGCTGTATTGAATATAAATGCAGGTTTCTTTGGATAAGGAAGCCGCGTTTCATTGCATAACATGAAAGCTACTTCTGACATAATTGGCCGATCAGGAGCACATTCTTGCACGCACAAAAGACCAACATGAATGCACCTCAAAATTTTGTTGACATCGTAAGAGTTTTCGAGTGATGAATCTACTATATCCAAGGCTCTTTCTTCTCTCCACAAGTTCCAAACCTGAAACAGAGTGAAGAAAATCAATTATACCTAGTTACAATAATCTGACTCTCCAATTTACTCGAATCAAAGTCTTCTTCCTTTTATCAAGCCTCAAAATGTTTTTGGGTGCTTAACTCTATAATCAGAAGCTGAATTCTGTTGAGATGGAAATGATCCAAATACTTACATGTCCAATCAAATTGACAGTGTTGTCCTGGATATAACTGCTATTCTTCCTGCCACAGATGATCTCCAACAGCAAAACCCCAAAACTATAAACATCCGACTTTATTGAGAGGAGCCCTTGCATTGCATATTCTGGCGACATATAACCACTGCAATCAGAAATTTTAGTAAGTTGAGACTCAATCTTGAATTCAATCTGTTTTGGTCATGACTCTTACTTTAATTCAAGGTTCTGTGTCATTTGTCTACCAAAATAGATTGTGACTATTACTTACTAGGTTCCGACTACTCTATTCGTATTTGCTTCAGTTTGGTCTACCCCGAAAATTCTCGCCAGACCAAAATCTGAAATCTTGGGATTCATGGACGTGTCTAGTAAAATGTTGCTGGCTTTCAAATCCCTATGAACAATTCTGAGTCTGGAGTCTTCGTGAAGATATATAATCCCTCTGGCAATTCCCAAGATGATCTCAAATCGTTTACTCCAGCCTATAAATGATCTTCTTGTTTTATCTGGGATAGCAAAATTTTAAAGTTCATGAGTTTGTAATATGTTTGATACAGAAAAGATCATACTTCCCAGTCAACAAATTAAAACTCAATTATTCAACAGTGAGATAATGGAGCACATAGAACACACACGCTCAAGTACCATATGGTATGCAAATTAGGAGATGGGCATACCAAAGATAAAATTGTCCAAGCCTTTGTTCGGGAGGTATTCATATACTAACATCTTCTCATCTTGTTGAACGCAACACCCCAAAAGCCTCACAAGATTCTTGTGCTGGAGTCTCGCAATCAGTGTGATTTCATTTTTGAATTCTTCATTCCCTTGTCCTGATATTTTTGACAGTCTTTTGACAGCTATTTCTTGCCCATTGTGAAGCCGGCCCTAAAAATTTCAGTTCATAGTTCAATAAGTCACCTTTAACAGAAAATTTTGACACATTTCAGCCTAACAAATCTATCACTAAACCTATCTAATTAAGCGCATCCTCCAACCGTAAAAAATATAACTAAGTAAAGAGAGGATCAAGGAATAGACTGTTCAATGACTGAGAGAATATACCTTGTAAACTGCACCAAAGCCACCTTCTCCAAGTTTGTTAGACTCAGAAAAATCATCTGTGGCTGATATAATGGTATTCACATCAAAGACTGAAACTTCAGCATTTGTTCCACTACCATCCATCTCTTTCCCCCTACTGTCATAGGATGTTAAACCAGTGCTAGAGCTAAATAGAGGCTTTGTTTCTCCTTTTGCACCTGTCAGTGTGGAAGGCCAGTGGATCACATACCGTTTGCTTCTGTCTTGCTTGCTATTAGATCTAGAATATAATTTGCTAAGGAGAATGCATACTTACATGGAAAAATGAACTTTTGCCTGATGACCAATAAAGGATGTAATGCTGACAATAGTAATTTTTCTCATACTAGCTATGTAGTATTAAACACTTTATAATAGCTGGTGTTGAAACCGATGTATACCTCAGACTTTGTAGTTTATACTCAGTTATTAAGCCTTTCTAGTCTACCAAGAAAAAAAAACTAACAAATCTGTCTTGCCTAAGGGTATGAAAGTTGAAAACTAGAAAGCCAAAAAGATTAAAAAGAACCTTTTTACTTTTCACAAATTCTTTTAACTGGCATAAAAATCTACAAATATTGGTATCAAGACCGCATTGACCAAGTTCATTTCAAAATACTGAAAAGGGGTTTCCATTAGTAAATTGAAGGGTAAGGTAAAATAGGAACACTTTTTTACCGTTTCTCTTCTTCTTCGACAACCAACATGCTAAGAAGAGTATGAGAAGCATTCCTACAATTGATGCTATCACAGTTGTTGCCAATCTCTTCCCATGAAAGCCTTTTGAGTTCCTTGTATTCTGAGCTGAAAATAGAGAACAACCTTGTTTATTTGTTGCTGAGAACAACAATTACTTAAAATTTGCCAGGACTCTAGGTGATATTTCTGCAGTGCAATGTTTAAAACCCAGTTGCCTGTATTTGTGCTTTTCAATATATGCCTGTTTTGGGAATTCAGTCTCAAATCGATATTAGACTCAACTTAGAGAACTTATAGTGAATACCTAACTCCGCCACAGAAACTCTCATGTACAAATCCTGGCCGTTGTTTGGAAACTGCCTGATATCTACCAAGTTTCCGTGCCAAGTGATGCAACCATTTCCCTCTCCACTGATATTAGCACTTGCAAAAGCTGTACACGAACAATTCTTTAGGCACAACTCTTGACATGCTGTCAGTCCTAAATTCTTGTTCATGAGTGCAATTGAAGTGTCTGGGACTTTTGCGTTTTTCACCTTGATAAATCCCTCCCCACTTCCACACACACACTTTCTTCTTGCTTTCTCTTACATCCATGTGATGCTTCCCTTAGGTACCATTGACGTTCTTGCTGGGGCTCAAATCCTGGAAGGCATGAACATTCAAATTCACTTAAATTAAATAGGTCACAATTACTGTATGCTCCACAATGTGCATAATTGTCACATTGGTCATTGGGTGCATACCAAAATCTTGCCCATCCACGCTCAGGTCCTTGCCAAGTAAGCCGTTCCAGAATCCCAGATTCATTTAGCACCATTCTTGCGAAGATCGATGGATCTTTCATAACATTTGTTATGGTTACTTCATCATCGTTTTCAACATAACTGATGTTGTAGATGAAATTCAGATCCATTTCTGGCACACCGCTCCAGCGAAGTCCATTCCATGGCCCGGTTCGCCATAACCGGTCTGGACCCTTGTAAAAAAAAAACTGTGGTGTTCCATTAAGCTCCAGTTTGTAACCATACTCACCCGTTCCCGGGTCATCATGAGATTTCCAGGATCTGAAAAACTTGTTCAATCCAGTCTTTCTGTTCAACCCTGCTTTCATGTTAGGTAGTATAGTATTGGTAGGATAATCAAAGCTTTGCCATGCAATGACACTTCTGCTTTGATCTTGAAAAAGCACGAAATTTCCGGTCTCCATAAGCTGTGCTGAAGACGACTTTTGCAGAGTAATTGAGCTCATGTTAGTCGACCAGACAGAAAGGTTGCGGCTTTCATCTGACAAAACAAGATTTCCAGCAGGATCTATTGCAAAAACTCCAGAGGTTCCATTGATGGGATTGTCTCTATTGGCAACCCAAACAACTGTTTGTTCAGGCACTTTATTGTACCAAATCCCGATATATCGATTTCTGGATTTTCCAGGGCTGAAGAAACCAAGAGCAAAGGCATTTCCACTTGAGACTAGCATATCTCCATCTTTTAGAGACTGGTTCGGGCCTATAGTGTCTGTGGAACTGCAGATTCGGAAAACGAAAACAAGAAAATATGTCAAGATTTCCTTCTTCTGATACATAGTCTGGTTTCAATAATTTACCTCTAATTGTTGAATGTTTAAATGCAGCCAGGAAAATAATTATCTACTTAAAACTCTCATTATTTTCCTTATCGTACTTGATTTCTGTTGATTTTTTAAATAAATGATGCATTGATTGATTACGATGTGTCACTAAATATAACATTATTGATTATTGACCACCCTTTGTGACTTGTTGATCAGGATTATTGAATAAACCATCACCACAAGATTCTTGATTACTTCGAGACCTACTAAACCAAGATGTAACGCTATAGACCTACCAAATTTCTTGATACCTTTCTTTTGAAAAATAATTTCGGTAGGTTGACTGACGGGACCACCTATCCACGGCTAACCAACACTATAGAGTCTCCAGGGCTGACCAAAATTTTCTTGAGCAACCATAAGCAAGAAACCTATTTGTGTGCCTAATCCTTTGGTGAATTTCAGCCGCTTTCATTCTTTCTTTGGTGAGAGTGGTCTTCTTCTTGTTTGTCATTCATTATTTGGTGTTATTATTGTGGAGTTGGACAATATTAATCTGAGCCCTGTCTTTTGTTCTTGCAATATAAATAACGATCATGTAAAACTATATTCCCAACAATTGGTATTAAAGCGTCGGTGGCATTCCGTATTGCAAGAAAATCATTTGGGTTGTCGGATTAATGAAGAAGACGAAACATGAATATGTCCATCCATTTTCCGGCCAAATCTTACATTATCTCTGTGAACGGAGCACATATCCTAGCTCCTAACGTCAAGGCAAACTCAACCGAACGGTGCGTGAGGTGCGTGGAGCAACGGAGATGGCGCATGGGTGGCGCGTGGACAGCAATTGTAGATCCCTTTCGGCGACGCGTGTAGGCGCGTAAAATGGTTTTCTGGTGAGTGGTTTTCGACGTTGTGATCCTTGTCTTGTTTCTGACCTTCTGTGGTGGTCAGTTCTATTTTTGGGGATTTGGACAGCGTTTCAATAGTGGACATATTTGGCGTTTGTAAAACCTTCGTGGTTTTTCCAACTTGTGTGGTCGCTGTTGAAATTCTTTTTAATCTATTTTGCATATCTCTAAATTAATTCGGACCGTCAGATTGGTCCGGTCTAGTAAAATGGCTGATCTCTTTTACATTCCTATACTACTAGGCCATTATGTTGTGGGCTAACTATTGCCTATTGCTAGTGACTTTACGTGCCCATTATTGTGACTTGTGTTTTAATTAGTTTTTTACTTTGTTGTTGTTTATTTACAATACTCTATTTCTGTTGGATTATTGTTACTATTTACAACTGTCACCTAGACTTTACATGTTTGAGAATTCCCTTGATCTGAGATCACGAATCTCACAAAACCTTAAAAATCGAAAAGGGTGTATATTGAGGTCTTTAGGTTTTTCTACATGATTATCTTGGAGGTGCTTGTTGGTGTGTACACTTATTTGTTGAGATGCTTGTACATCAGTTTGACTTGCGTGTCTTTACTAGTATATGTGATTTTTCTATTTGGTAACAAAAAATGAAAGGTATTTTGGTTCAGCAAAAAATTTCAAAAGCTCGTCCTAAGAAAGTGGGCTCGGTTAGGCTTACGAGCTCGTGGGCCGAACGAGCTTTGCCGAGCTGTCTATGAGCTCGGCTCAATTTTTTATTTATTTTTGGATAATTTTAAAATAAAAAAGAAAGAAATTGTCAAAAATGTTTTATGTTAAAAATTCAAAGTTGAAAACCCTTCATTTTTTCCGGGCTTGGGACCGGCTACTTTAAACGTAGGCGGAATTAAAATTGTACACGAAAATGTTGTTATTTGTACTATTTTTTGTTAAAATAAGACAAAAAAAAATATTAAATACATACACAAATAATACTTACTACAAATTCAAGTATTCTATATTCAAATATTCAAGTTATTAGGTCCTCATTCTGTCTACTTTGTCTTGGATTCGAAGTTCGACGTCATCCTAATCCTTAAGATACTGTAAGCTTTCTAATATGACGGCTTTAAATCTTGACCTGAAATAAGACAGAACCCTACCACCTATACTAAAAGCAGAATATGATGCTACAGTTGATACCAGATGTGTTAATAGATCACGTGCCATTTTGAAAGAATTGGGTATTGATGTTGATGTTGTCTCCACCATTGTAATATATCAAAAAAATTCTCTCTTCGTCATCTAAAATACTATGCATGTTATGCGCGAAATACCTAACTAACTGTACAGGTGTATCACTAGAACGGAAAATTGAAGAAGCAGAAGAAGAACCACCACCACTAGTATGTTGATCACCCCTATGTGAACTAACGTAACTCTATAAGTCAATGTCATCAATTGATGACGAAGTATATGTTGGAATAGGAGGTCGTATGACGTTCTTACCGGTCTTTTTAGCATAGACCTCATACATTTGACATAAAATTTATTCTAAATTACAACACGTTAGTGGATTCCCGTACGTTAATTTTTGTGAAATTGTCGTTATTGTTACTTTTGTATCCTCTAAGTTAAGTATATGATCCATAATACATGCTAATGGAAATAACATAGTCAATTGTTTCCATGACATGTATAATATTAGAAAAAAGAGCAAAATCCTAATACCTATTAAAATTGATAGCAATATAATATAAATGATTTAAAACTAGTCGAGTAGTCGGATAATATACACATGAGCATGCATTTGTTGCGTCGAAAAAAACTTTCAAAAATTTTATAATATGAGCACATATTTCTCAGTCATATGTTTGCAAATCATATTTTGGACCGTATGAGTGCCGGCCATTATAATATACAGTAATACAATCTTCGTAACCTTCACAAGATTCAAACATGAGATTTGTTGAATTCTACCTATGCCAACATTAGTGCAAAAACATTTTTCTTGCAGCCTATTTTCAACACATTGAGAAGCAAAAACTTGTTTTCTTGCTGATGAGACCGTAATATAATTAATAGCATATCTAATTTTTTCTAATTGTTCTTCTATAAATTTTAATCCATATTTCACAATTAAATTAAACACAAGACATAAAAAATGAATATGAAATAAAATACCATCAAATTCTGGATTAAAAATGTTGAATTAATTTTTCAATTACTATATTATTGGGGCTTGCATTGTCAAATGTAAAACTACGAATCTTCGTTTCACAATTAAATTCACGCAACACACCCAATAAAACATGAAAAATATTGATTCCATTATGAGGATAGTCAATTTGTCTAAACGTTATTACTTTTTATGCATTATCCAATTACTATCAATATATTATGCAGTTACAGTCATGTATACTTTTTGGTTATTACATGTCCATAAGTCTGAAGAAAAAGATAAAACATCATTATAATTATTAATATTATTTATAATAGCTTTTTTCTTTTTATTATACAAAATAATAATGTCTTTACAAAGAGTATTTCTAGAAACAGAAATGTATCTTGGTTGGAGATATTTTTGGATGAAACTCGTAAAATGAGAATTTTCTACCAAACTCAGTGGAAACTCGGCATTTGCCACCAATTCCAGCAGTCCTTTGCGACGCATGTTATTTGGTGAATATACCTAATTTTTTAGATTGTGATTACTACTGGAGTCTGATCTAGGAGATCTAAATTAGAGTTGTGCCTAATTTGATTCCAAATCTCCGTGTTTCAGTTGACACTTTTTGAAGTGTCTGTTTACATGGGTCATGCATATTTCCTATTACCAGGCTAACTTTTCTTTACAGTGTTTACACTGTGCTTTATGCTCAGGGACTCCGTCTATTAGTTTACTAGTCAGCACCAACTCAAAATGCTGCCAAAACCTAGCCTTTTGTTTGGTGGCTTTTCGTTTAGTGTTAGAACCAGTGGTTGTATGTGTGTGTGTCGACATTTTCTTGAATGTCATCCAAATCAATTCGATCAGTGCTACTTCCAAACTTATCAACAATATTGTTTAGAATTAGAATGTCATTAAGACCACTGAAATCATCATCACTTCGATTATTTGGAACAAATAATAAAGAGAAAAGTAGATAAAGATGTAGTAGAAAACTAGAAATGTAAAAAATTAGTAGAAGAAGTAGAAAATTAAAACTTAAAAGTATAGACTAATATCTAGATAATGAGATTTGAGATAATAATTATAAACTAATATTAAGGGAATGAAATTTGAGAATTGTTTTTGAATTGAATATATAATAGATTGAGAGATTATAGGAAAAAATGAGTTTAGAATGGGATACTATAGGAAAAAAATCTGAATAAAAAAAGAAAAAGAAAAAGAAAAATGATGTACTCAACGGTCACAAAAATGTGACCGGTAGACACGAGCCACGAGCCTGCCCATGAGCCAAATAACTCCCCTTCCAGATGTGGAGGTCCTCCAAATCATACGAAGGAAGTCCTACCTGCCACTTCAGGTCCTACCTAAGTTCTATGGATAGGGGATTCCCTCGTCAGGGAAGTCCTACGTGCCTACTTCAGGCCGGAGATCTTACAACAGTTGCCTACAGCTAAGTTCACGTCATCAATGGCACGTCTTTCCATGTGTCAGACCTCAGGCCAAACGCCTATCAATCGTAATTAATGCAGATGTCACCTCACATTTAATACCCTAAAATGGAATGTCATGTAAGCATTTAATGCCTAGCTTGGCATTAAATGCGATGAATCATTACACATCTCATATAAAGAGGAGACTTAAATGTCCAAATAGAGGACATTCAGTGGCTGATAATAAACAGCACACTCGAAAAGAGCTTACAAACACATCTTCTGTTACAAATCTCGTATCTAGTTTAGTTCAGCCACATCCGATCTAAATTCTTAACATTAAATTGGCTTAGAAAGTGCAGCGTCATTTTCCAACGTCAACAATTTGGCACTAGAAGGAAGGGCTCCCCCTAAAAAGGCTCTCCATATTTCAGAAGCTCACTAAAAAGATCAGTCTTTGATCTCCACAAAGTGAATCTCTCATCTCACACCTAAACACTTTATCTCTAAAACACATTCAACAAGAGTCATAGCCATGACTCAAGAACTCACACCCACGAAAGAACATAGAGTCAACATATTGATCTCCTACTAGGCTTTCGCCAAAGACATCTTGGAGAAATCTCAACTCCAACCCGTGCCCCATAAAGGAAGCATTCCTACAAAAGTAGGAGTACCTAACTCACGTTATTGAATAGCTTGAAAAGAATTAGGCCATCTCTAGATGCATCAAACTCACAAGCATTCGCCAGCCTAGAATCGACCTGAAGATTGCTGGGCTAAACAACGTCTGGTCAAGTAGGAGGCTAAGCAAAAGAAAATCTCGAGGACACAAAATAACATCGTTGACGTCGTAGCTCGACTCGCTACCAGTGAAGAAATAGAAGAACTAGAGAGCATTCCAATCAAAAGAATCAGAAATCCAACAATCACCCAACTTGAGCCATGCTCTCCACCGCAGAATTCATCCCTAGTCGGATGGATGAAATCGACTAATTTTTTAAGGATGGTATGGTACCCCCGACAGTGCGTAGGCCAGGAAACCATCGACAACATCTTATTCAAAAGAAGCTTTTCACTTCCATTACTCAAGTGTTTAAGGAAAGACAATGTGAAAATACGCTCTCAGCAAAGTTCATGAAGGAGTGTGGCAATCACGCCGGGGAGCAATCACAAGCACACAAAACTTTGAGGTAGGGATACTTCTGGCCATTACTAAATAAGGACTATCGAGTTTGTCTGAAAATATGACAAGTGCAGAGGTTTGCCCCCATCATCAGATCTCTCCTAGAAGAGCTGACCTCAGTCCTCAATCCATGGACTTTATCAAAATGGAGGATTGATCTAATCAGTCCAATGCCCATGGGGAAAGACGGGACCAAATTCGCCATATTCGATTTTTACAACTTCACCAAATGAACAATCGCAAAACCATTGGCCAAAGATAACAAAACAAAAGACCCCAACTTCATCTAGAAATTGATCATATGAAAATTCGGAATCCCTTACTCAATTATTACAGTTAATAACAAGAAATTTGACAACACTGGGTTGAGGTCGTTCTATAAAGAACTGAAAATCATCAAACACACCTTGAAGATGCAATTGAATGAACTCAAGGGTGCCTGGGTAGAAGAACTTCTGAATATACTTTGGTCTTATCGCACAACTTGCCACTCTAGCACGGAAGAGATGCCTTTCTCACTAGCCGTCGGAAGTAGAGCCCAGAATTGAGAAAGTCTTTAAAAAATTACCACAGTCGTGAAGAATGAGACTTACTAGCTCTAGAACATTGAGGGCTTCTCGCTCTAGCACTCCTAGACCGGCTACAAAGTTAGTAAATCTTACCAACGTCCGAACTGAGAATGTGACCAAGGTCACAAACCTCTTGACATAAAGATCCCACACAGCTCAGACCCAAGTCGGATAGCGTAAATGTTGTGCTGCCGACATCAGCTTAAAAAGCCAACGTCCGAACTGAGGATGTGACCAAGGTTACGATTCTCTGGACACAAAGGTCCCACACAGCTCAGACCCATGCTGGAAAGCGTAAGTGCTACATGCCGACATTAGCTCAAAAAGTCAACATTTGAATTGAGGATATGACCAAGGTCACGAACCTCTGGACACAAAGGTCCCACACAGCTCGGACCAAAGCCGGACATCGTAAGTGCTGCACTGCGCTACCGACATTAACTCAAAAATCCAACGTCTAAATTGAGGATGTGACCAAGGTCACGAATCTCTAAACACAAAGGTCCCAGACACCTCAGACCCAAGCCAGACAGCGTAAGTGCTGCGCTACCAACATTAGCTCAAAAAGTCAACGTCCGAACTGAGGGTGTGACCAAGGTTACGAACCTTTGGACACAGAGGTCCCATAGAGCTCGGACCTACATCGAATAGCATAGGAACTGCGATGTCGACATCAGCTCAAAAGGCCAACGTTCGAACTAATGGTCTGACCAAGGTCACAAACCTGCCACGCGCCGTGACCTGGGGTGGGGCAATCTTTTGACCCGCCAACTGCCCCACAAAATTTTTTTTATTATTTTTTGTAAAATTGAAATAAATTTATTTTAAATATTTGTAGCAAACTAAACAAAAAAAAATTCAAAATTGGGATTGTGGTGTAATGGTTGAGATTTATAGTTTATAATTTCAACCCAGGTTTGATTCTTCTTTATTCCATTTCTAACAAAATTTTAAGTTGTATTCTATTTTATCAAAAAAAAAAAAAAAAAAACTTGATGAGGCGGGTTGTAGGGCAGAGCAAGGCTGCCCCGGACCCGCCACGTGACCTCAGCGGGGCAGAAAATTCCATACCGGACCCGTCCCTATAACCTGAATAAGCGGGGCGGGGCGGGACGGGGTGGGGCGGTGGAGGGTTTTTTGCTATCCTTAATCTTTAGGGGTTGTGACTTGCTCATCAATTCCCAAAAGAAATATGGTCTATATTTTCTAAAAACAAAACATATTCTTGGTATTTTAGTAGCAATTTCAAATGACAAAAAATCCTTAGCCAAATTATGGCATGAAAGGTTAGATCACATTGAAACTAAAGGGCTCAGAGTTCTTCAAAGTCAGGATATTTTTGAAAAATTAAATCTTAGTGATATGGATTCTTGTGAAGAATGTATTCTTGGGAAAACAAATTAAACTTCCTTTTTTTGCTTGGAATTCATAAATATGAACATTTACTTGATTACTTGCATGATGACTTGTGGTGACCTGCTTCTGTTTCAACATAATCAAGTTTTAAATATTACTTGTTGATCATTGATGACTTTTCAAGAAAAAACTTGGGTTTTTTTGTTAAATACAAAAGATGAAACTTTTTTATGTGTTTAAAGATTGGAAGACCCAAATAGAAAATCAAATTAATCACAATATTAAAGTGTTGAGAATAGACAATGGTATGGAATTTTGCAATTTTTAATTTAATGAATTTTGCAAAGTTCATGGTATCTTAAGACATAGAAATGTGACTTATACTCCACAGCAAAATGGCATTGCTGAGAAAATGAACATATCCTTTTAAATAAAGTTAGATGCATGCTTTTGAGCTCTCGTTTGCCAAAACATTTTTGGAGAGAAGTAGTAAAATAAATTGAAGTCCCTCAGGTACAATTAACTTTAAAGTCCCAGAGGCTCTCTGACCCAGAAATTTGTAGATTATTCCCATTTAAAATTTTTTGGTGTGCTGCTTATGCACATCAAAACATTGAAAAACTTGAACTCTAGTCTTTAAAATATGTTTTCTTAGGCTATGAGGAGAATGTAAAGGACTACAGATTATGGGTTAGAGAAGAAAGGGCATACAAAGTAGATCTGACAAATGCGTTGGGTTGGGCCGGCCTAACCCGTTAGAGTAGGGCCACACTTGAAATTGGACTGAGCCGGCCCAGCCTAGTTTTGTGTGGGCCAGAAACATGCTGGTCCAGCCCAACTCATTGGACCAAATCGGTCTTAATTTTATTTTTTTCTTTTTTTTAAGTAAATTTTTATACAATCTAATACATTGCATCAAATACAATCTCAGATAAACTTAGACAATATATATTTTGAGATTTTTAAAGAGATTAATTTATAAAAATTGGACTTTCATTTATTAGTCAATAGATTTAAATTAATTTTCTTTCAAAATAATAATATAGTTTTGCTTAATTGTAAACTATTTGTTGACACCTTTTTTTAAAAATATAAATAATAAATGCATGCTAGTCTTATTGTTTTGAGATATAAGCATGTTTTGCTTAAATTAAAAAATTTACTTATAAGTAAATTTAAAACAAATAATTTACTTGTCACACCAAATATAATTTGGATTGAAACTTCAGTTAAATAAATTTTAACTAAATTTAAACAATTTTATGTTGGAACTTGAGATTATTGAACTAATGTTTCAAAAAAAGACAATTTAAATTGGAGACATGGGCTTAGATCATTTTAAATTGATATTATTTGGATTATGTATTGGGACAATTTAAAAAATGAGTGATTAATGTTAAGGAGCCAAAACAAATAAAAAAAATTAAGCCGGTCCGACTAGCTCGAAGGCTAGACAGACCGGGCCATATTGGCCCAATTTTATTTGGATCAGGGCCAACCCAACCTAATAATTAGAAGTGGTGTTACGTTCAAGGAGTCTTTAATGCCTTGTTTTAAAGAAAATAATTTAAGTTTGCAACAAATGGGTGTTAGATTGAGGTAGAGTCCTCAAACCTTGGAAATGAAGATGGTATGGAACATAGGTATAATCTGAATCTGTCTGATAATGTTTCTGAAAATTTGGAGGAAATGGGTGAAAATCCCACTGATTATGTAAGTTTGCCTCTTGATGAGTATCAACTCACAAGAGATGTGAAGAGAAGGCAAATCAAACCTCTTACTAGGTATGCTGAATTAGGGATGGCGACCTGCCCCACGCCCCGTCCCATTTGTGGCTGCCCTGCCCCGTTGATAAATGGGCGGGTATGGGGAAGACGAATCTGCCCCGTTGCGGGTCCGAGGTGGTGTTGACCCGTCCCATAAATTTTTTTTTTCATTTCAAAAATCATAAATAAAGTCAAAATTGTCTAGTGTAAGCTGTGACTTGAACCTGGGTAGGAGGAAGAATAATTTGAATTCTTAACCATTACACCACAATCATAACTTGGTAAAGCTTTTCTTTTGTTCAATAAAAATGTTAGAAAAGATTCTTACTTTTTAAATCAAAACCCTAACCTAAATCGTTTCTTCATTTCCCTTTACTTTGGGTAAATTTAACAAATGCTCACTGAACTTTGAACTTGTTAATACTTACTCACTGAACTTTAAAGTGTCACTGACAACTCACTGAACTTTTAATTTTGTTTACCATCCATCATTCTTTAATAATCCGTTAGAATAAGTTAACGAAAAATGCCTACGTGGATAACGGATAACACGTGGCACCAATCAAGCTATGTTATTTGTCCAACTCAGCACGGAGGTAAAAAACGTGTAACACGTCAGCAGATTCCAAAAGTTGAGTTGGATCATTATTGGAGGAATTCTGCTATGAAGGACCAATCTTCATCACCTTCAACTAACACAGGGACCGGAGCTGCAATTTTCCATTTTGGCTGTGCTTGGCTGGTTTTGCGATTGGAGTCGTTTGGTTCACATATGCTTTCCTCAAAACTTTTAACCCCTACATTGCTGTAAGTTATATATATATATATATATATATATATATATATATATATATATATATATATATATATATATATATATCTGTGTGTGTGTGTGTGTGTGTGTATGCTCAAATCTTGAATTATAATGATTTATTTTTCGACTGACAATTATAATATTTTCTTGTTATTAGAGTGGAAACGAAATTGGAGCAATTCTAGGATTTATCCAGCTCTGCGTATACATTTAATTTAGCTGTCGCATGAAGACGACACTAGAAGGTGTTAAGCCATCTAAAGTGCAACTCCAAAAAATCGAACCAGATTGGACGCCATCAGCACCACCTATTTGATTTTATTCCTCCAACCCCAACAATAACATATCTAAAATGGCAACATTTTGCAGCCATTAGAATAATAGTTTATTTTTTAATTTCTAACACAGGGTTTTGGAAAATTGCAGCTCCAGTCCCTGTGTTAGTTGAAGGTGATGAAGATTGGTCCTCCATAGCAGAATTCCTCCAACAATGATCCAACTCAACTTTTGAAATTTGCTGACGAGGCACACATTTTTTACCTCCGTGCTGAGTTGGACAAATAACACAGCTTGATTGGTGCCACGTGTTATCCGTTATCCACGTAGGCATTTTCCATTAACTTATTCTAATGGATTATTAAAGAATGATGGATGGTAAACAAAATTAAAAGTTCAGTGAGTAAGTATTAACAAGTTCAAAGTTCAGTGAGCATTTGTTAAATTTACCCTACTTGGGGTATTCAGTGATTGAACTGTGAACACACAGACACGTCGCACGCAGCTCTCATTTGGCTCACCTCGGTTGAGGGTTGATTGAACTCGCAGATCAGATCAAAACCTTTCTTGAAGGTAAATTATAATTATCTTCTTCTTTTTTTAGGGTTATTGGGTATTTGATTTTAAGTTTTTTTTTATCAGATTTTCATTGTTTTGTCCAATAACTCTAGCAAATGATGCTATAGTGCTCGTCGTCAACTCATTTGTTTTGGTTTTTGAATTTCTATATGGTGTTATGTCTTCATTTTTTTTTTATATAAATCCAATTTTTGTCTTCATTTTTACGAGTTGGATTTATGGCTTAACTATGTATCCCGGAAATGGTCGTAGCAAGTTGATAATGGTGCTAATTTGCTTGTCACTGTGCCTGGTGGTGGAGATGGGCCAAGTGGGGTGCTTGTCTGTGCAGAAAATTTTGTTATTTATAAAAATTAGGGGCACCCAGATGTTAGAGCAGTGATTCTGAGATGCGAGGACTTACCGACTAAAAGTGGTGTCTTGATTGTGTCAGCTACTATGCATAAACAAAAATCGATGTTTTTCTTCCTTATGCAAACTGATTATGGGGATATATTTAAGGTGATGTTGGATCATGATAATGATAGAGCGAAGGAGTTAAAGATTAAACACGTTGATACAATTCCAGTGACATTGTCTTTGTGCATACTGAAGTCGGGTTTTCTGTTTGATGCATCAGAGTTTGGGAACCATGCCTTGTATCAGTTTCAGGCTATAGGAGATGATCCAGATGTGGAAGCTTCGTCGGATACATTAATGGAAACAAAAGAAGGTTTTCAGCGAGTGTTTTTCCAGCCTAGGAAGTTGAAGAATCTAGTTAGGATTGACCAAGTTGAGAGCTTGATGCCCATGATGGATATGAAAGTTATTAATCTCTTTGAAGAAGAAACCCCTCATTTTTGTGTTAGTTGTATTGTTTGTATTTTTGTTGTAGAATTTGATATTTTGAAAATGGGCCTAAGCTACAATTTCATTTTTAGTATTTATCTATAAAAAAAATTAAATAATTATCCAGGGCATTGGTGGGGCATTGGGACGTCCCACCAATTGGCGGGTCTAGGGACGGGGTGGCGTCCCTAGATGATTCACGGGTCCGGGGCAGGTCAACCCTAATGCTGATGAAAATTTTGTATCTTTACTTATCAAGAAGTTGTTTCAAATGAAGCATGTACTTATGGAGAAGCTTTAAATAGTAAAGATTCAAGAAATTGGAGAATTGTAATGGATGAAGAGATGAATTCTCTTCTTAAAATAATAATTGGGTATTAGTTGAAAAACCAAAGGATCAAAAACTGATAGACTACAAATGAATTTTCAAAATAAAAGAACGTGAGAGGATAGATGGAATCAGGTATAAGGCCAAATTGGTGGCAAAGGGGTTTGCTCAAAATGAAGGAGTGGACTATAATGAAATTTTCTCTCCCATAGTTAAATATACCACCATTAGGATAATTTTAGTTTCAGTAACTCATTTTGGGTGGGAATTGGATCAATTGGATGTTAAAACTGCTTTCTTTTATGGTGACTTAGATGAAACAATCTATATGTGTTTGCCTCCAGGTTTTTAGAAGAAATGAAAGTCTAATCAGGCTTGTTTAGTAAAAAAAAATCCTAATATGGGCTAAAGCAAGCCCCAAGACAGGGGTACAAAAGATTTGATGCTTTTGTACTTAATCTTGATTTCCAAAGAAGTAAGTATAATTCTTGTCTCTACTGCAAAGGTAATGGTGGCATTAACTCTCTTTATTTGCTATTATATATATTATATGTTAATGATATGTTGTTAGCTAGTCATAACAAAGATGATATTCAAGATATAAAACACAAGTTATATTTTGAATTTGAAATGAAAGACTTATGGTATGCAAAAAGATTTTTAGGAATGGAAATTCAAAGAGATAAAGAGAATAATTTGCTATTTTTAAATCAATAGAGCTATATTGAGAAAATTCTTTAAAAATTTCTCAATGTCTAAAAGTAAACCAAGTTTACCTCTTGCAAATCATTTTCAGTTATCTTCTGATCTTTGTCCTAAAACACAACATGAGATTGATAGGATGGATAGGATTCCTTATGCAAATGTGGTTGGATATGTTATGTATATTATGATTTATAATATGTCTGATTTAGCTCATGGCATTAGTGTGCCTAGTAAATTCATGGCTAATGCTGGTGAAAGTCACTGGGAAGCCTTTAAGCGGTTGCTCAAGTATTTAAATGGCACCTCTAATCTTGGAATAATCTTTAAAAAATGTAAAGAAGGTGTAACTTGGAAAGGTTACACTGATTCTGACTTTCCTGGTACTACAAGAAAGGAGGTCAATAGCGGTGACAAAAGTCATCGCTAAAGAATCAATTGTCGTCCCTTTACATGTATAGAGACGACAAAGTTGTCGAAAAATGTTGTCGCAAAAGTTTAGTGTCTCTAGATTAATAGCAACGACACTATGTCGTCGCTACATATATTTGAATCTATAGCGACGACATGTTCGTCACAACATTGTCGTGTATATCTCCAAATTAGAGAAAAAGAGACGACAAATATGTCGTCGCTAATGTGTATTAAGTTGTTTTGTTTTAGCGATGACAATGTTGCTGCTATAGACATTATAAATTTTTTTAAAAAACTTTTTTTTTATTTAAAATAATAAAGAATTCTAAAAATCTACAAATCCCCCAACCATTGTCCTCGTCCTCATCGTCGGACGAGGACGGTCCTCGTCCTCATCGTCGTCCTCGTCGTCCTCGTCCTCCTCCTCCTCCTCTCGCATAATCCCCGGTATGCTATTCTTCAGAAGTTGAATTTCCATCTGCATTCGGCGAAGCTGATCCTCATACATAGCAAACCGAGGATCGTCATTCCTCGTGTCTCTAGAAAACTGATGGGATGTTCCTTCTGGGGCCTTCAATGTAGCGGTCGAATCTATGGAGAGAGAGGTGTCCTTTGGAATCCGTCCAATCCCATAGACGTGTCTTTATCGTTCTCCAAGAACCTCCTTCGCAATGGCACGCTTGTCTAATGATGCGCCACTCGAGGCAACCTGTGTCTGTTGAGTCTCCTTCAACTCAACAAGTTTATCATGTTTAATGAAAAAAATAAATAATAATATCATGTCAGATAAAATTAAATTAACAACATTGAAAAATATAATGTGTCCTCACGTAGTCACCGGCTGCCTACGGGTTCACCCAAATGCCATCTCGGAAGGTGTGAAAAGTCCAGAATGACTCAATAATGTCCGGCCACTGCTGGGTCTCAGGGTCCCACTACAACATTTTTAAGCATGAATGAATTTAGTTAAACAACATGGTTATGCATTGAAGATTTGAAAATTTTAATTGTACCTCATCGTAACGTGTGGCAGAAAAGCTCTTCGACCCCTGTACGCTCGGGTATTTAGCCTTGCCCCGATTGGCCTTATTTTTTGTGGACCATTCCTGAAGATATAAAAAATAATTGATTAGTAGAAAACTTTATAGTTATAAAAATATTAACATAAAATGTAAAAAGTAAATGAACAATACGTACCACGAAAGTAGGACTGGTGAAGAAGTCAATGCACTTCTGCCAATCCTTGGCAGACATCTCGTCGTATGGACGACTCAGTCCGTGCGCTTGCAAGTGATTATGCGCCTTGAGTTTGTAATCTCGATAACGATCGACCGCCAGGCGATCTACAGCGGCACAGACCGCCCAGCACTTGTCGGGCGACCGATCACCTTGAAGATCGAAGTAGCTCTGCAAAAAAGGAAAAATTTTCTTTAATATATGATACATGGAACAATTATTTATAGAATGCGCTAATGTAAAAACTAATATAAGGCAATACCTCGATTATGCCACGTAACCGTGTCCGCTACTCCTTTGGAACCTCTGTCCATGAAGGGTAGCAAGGGGGCACGGTGAACCTCACTTGGTTCCCAACCAAGCACGTGAAATCCTTTGCGTTATTCTCAATCGGCTGCATTGTGCATTCGACGATGGGAAGTGGCCTCTTCCTGTTGGCCTGCCAAATCTTCTCAATGTTAATGCCTCGAGAGATACCCCGTCGCTTAAACGGGGGCGCTGAAAAAGAATAAATACAAACCATATCATATGAAATTCAACAATATTTGTAAAATACAAAAAAAATTGTTGTTGACGAAAATTCTTACCAAACTCGTAGGATGACTCGAGCCGGCGAGGGGGCTGCTGTAGAGGATCGCCTGCACTATCACCTCCGTACAACATCACGTCAATCATACTAACACATGACAATAGCAAACATCAATTAGTGCGAAAAAAGGTCACTACACTTTGAATTTCTAATAAGTTTTATTTAATTGATGAATTGGTCCCTAAACTTATTTTATGTCAAAAAAGTCCATATACCTTGAATTTATGTAAAAATATGAATAAGTTTTATTAGATTGATGAATTGGTCCCTAAACTTATTTTATGTCAAATAAGTCGCTAAACCTTAAATTTATGTGAAATTTTGAATAAATTTTATTTGACTGATGAAATGGTCCCTAAACATATTTTATTTCAAATAAGTCCCTAAACTTTGAATTTTTGTCAAAATTTGAATAAGTTTAATTTGATTGATGAATTGGTCCCTAAACTTATTTTATTTCAAATAAGTCCCTAAACTTTGAATTTATGTGTAGGTTTGAATAAGTTGTATTTGATTGATGAATTGGTCCCTAAACTTATTTTATTTCAAATAAGTCCCTAAACTTTGAATTTTTGTCAAAATTTGAATAAATTTTATTTGATTGATGAATTTGTCCCTAAACTTATTTTATTTCAAATAAGTCCATAAAATTTGAATTTTTGTCAAATTTTGAATAAATTTTATTTGATTGATGAATTGGTCCCTAAACTTATTTTATTTTAAATACGTCCCTAAACTTTGAATTTTTGTCAAAATTTGAATAAGAATAGGAATAAAATTATGTCAAATATGCCCCTAAAATTCAACCTCATTCAACCTCAAATTCAACCTTCGTCATCTCTCAAAAACAAACTTTATTCAACCTTCATCCAACCTAAAATGAATTAATCATTTAATTATCAACCGGATACACCTCAATTACAGACTGCCAACAAATTCAAACCAAAGATGTAGTTATCCAAATTTTTTAATATGTAATTATCCAAAATCAGTTCAACCGAATGAAGGTTACATGCACAAAAATCAGTGGTTTAACAGGCACAAGAAACATGCACAAAAATCAAAGTCCAATCCACATTTTATCATATAACAGGCACAAAACGGATGGAACATGCAAAAGGAAGAAACCCACTGGTTTCACCAAATCAGTAGGTTAACCAAGTTTAGAGACTAACTTGATTTTAGAGCGAGACGAAGAAAGAGATGTACCACGTGGCAACATTCCAGCACAGGCACACAATCCTCGACCGAGAATGGAAAAACAGAGAGAAAACAACGAAAATAGAGAGAAAAAGTAGAAGTGGAGAAGAAGAAGAAGAAGATTAGACGCGAATAATAATGGTATTGTCTATAGTGATGACATGTGTCTTCTCTATAGACATATTAGCGACGACATAAATTTTAATTTTTTCGTGCATGCGTTCAGAACGTGACGCCAAGTTTTTAACGCATATAGTCGTCGCTATATATGTCATCTCTATTTTTTATTTGCAGTTAAGTCCCTTATCTTTATTGTCCTTCAGTAAAACAAGTAAAACTTTTTCGTTATATTGTCCTTCATCTTTATTGTCCTTTAGATGTCGAAAAAGGCTGACGGAAAGATCTGTTCCAACTTAAAGAGGATGAGTACCAAGTGATCGTGGGAAGCTATCATGTCGCTAACATTTAATATTCTTGCACAAAGCTGCTTGAAGAACGTGCACAGTTCAATAATTGTTGTGGAAATAGTATTATTTAAGAACGCCCGACATCTGACTGGCAATAACCGTTGCATGATAATGTGGCAATCGTGTGACTTCAACCCACTAATACGGCTGTCATTAGGAGCAATATTCTTTCAAAGATTAGAAAGATTAGAAGCGAAGTCATCTGGAAACTTAACCGATCGGATAAATTTACAAAACTTTTGACGATTTGCAGACGACATGGTGTAACATACGGTAGACTTCATACACCTATTCCATTTCTGATACAAGTGCAACTCTCTTTTGATTCCTAATTGCATCATATCGCGCCTGGCATTGACTGTGTCCTTTGATTTGAATGGATCGTCCATAATTATGTTAAACAAGTTGTCACAAACATTTTTTCTACGTGCATAACATCGATATTATGTTTGAGATACGGAAACTCATAGAAAATGCTCCTCTTTCTCCAATTCAACTCGTCATCAAATCTCCTCTTTCTAGCACCCCCCGGTAGTTAGGGCGCTTTCCTAGAATTTTATCTCTGACACGGCTTAAATATGCTAAAATGTCTGTAGGCGTTAACCAACGCGGTGGTGGTCGCCTCTCCGTCTTTCCGTCGAAGTCTAAAATGCTTCGAAAATGATGCCTGGATGGCAGGAATCGATGGTGACCTGCATAAGCTGTCTTACATATCACACAGACTGAAGGAGTCTCCTCGTTGCACGTAGGACATGCCATGTACCCCTAATCACTCCAACTCAACAAAATACTTCTCGCTGAAAAATTGTTAACAGTCCACAATAATGCTGCACGCATTCTAAATACTGGCCTATTATTGGTTCCAACGTCACGTGTGTCAATCCCATCGACCCATAACTCCTTCAACTCGTCCACTAATAATCGTAAAAATACATCAATATCCTTACTCAGTGCTTTTGGACCAAGTATCAATAGAGTAAGCATGAGGTATTCAGGCTTCATGCATAACCAAGGTGGCAAGTTGTAAACTGTTACAACTACTGGCCACATGTTGTATGTCAAACTCATGTCATTGAATGGATTGAAACCATCTGCAGCCAAACCAGCATTTTGGATCTCACTTGTGAATATTGGATGTTTCACGTCAAAATCCCGTCATGCCTTTCCATCAACAGGATGCTGCATTTCATCATCATTCCTAGACCTTTCTATATTGTGCCACCGCATGAGTTTTACAGTATCTTTCGTCACGAACATATGTTTTAATCTGGGAGCCAAGGGAAAATAGTGCAACACCTTATGCAGAACATTCTTCCTGTTAACTCTCCCAGAAGTATGTATCCAATTGCTTTTCTGGCAAATCGAACAAGTTTGTCTATCAGCATGCTCACCCCATTTAGTGCACAATCGTTCTTGCAAGCTTGAATGGATTTGTAACCCAAACCAAGCTTCGTCATCATCTTCTTAACTTCGTAGTGGGAGTCCACTAGGTTCATATTTGGGAAAGCTAACTTCAGCAATTTCAAAAGATCATCGATAGACTTATTTGTCTATTTGTTCACAACCTTAATATGCATCAACTTGATTAAAAAATTTAGGAACGAAAATGATGAAACTCTCGGGTACAGTTCTGAATGCAGAGCCTCAAAAAATTCATCATAGTAACCATCGTTGCTTATACCAACATGCTCATCACTGACTACGTCGTCCATGACATTCATCATCTCATCCTCCATACCACCTCACTCATTCTGTATATATACATTCGCAGTCTGAACTTCGGTCTCGCCATGATATATCCAGGTTACATAACTCTCCACAAAATCATTACGAAATATGTGAGCCTCAACAATTTCCAATGAATGTGTGAGACTGTTTAAACATTTCTTGCACGGACATTTAATCATTCCTCTGTCATTTACGTATGGCTTCACCATATTTATAAATGCTTTCAAATATTTCCAAAAATCTGCAAATTTTATGCAATTTCTAATTGTTGTCCAACTTTTATCAATATCCATACTTAAAAAATACTATATTTTCACAAATACAATAAGGATAATAGATAGAGATGAAGAAATGAAATGTAAAGAAGATGATTATGGAGAAAAATGATTGACTTGAAAATATTTTGGCTGACGATAATAGAAATATTGCAGATATATAGTATACAAATGCGGGGATGGTGAGATGAAAAAGAAGAATTTATAGCGATGACATATGTCATCTCTATAGATCAATATGTCATCGCTACAGACCACATCACATATTAAGAGGAATTTAATAATTCACATGACTAACAAATCATCAATAAGTCTATTGCGATGACATATGTGTCACTATAGATAAGAATTGGGCACCAAATTTCTCGCCAATCTTGATATAGGTCTATAGCGACGATATGTGTCGTCGTAATAGACCTCATCACACACTACGAGGAAGATCGTAATTCAAGTGAATGAGGACATCAACTACAAATATATGGTGACGACATATGTTGTCGCTATTGGAGCAATAAACTGGCGCAATTTATTCCCGCCATTTCTGAAAGTAATTAGCGATGATATGAAAAGACGTCGTTATAGATTATGTATAATAGAGACTTTTATTTTTTATAAAAAAATTAAAAGAATCTAATAAATTGATATTATACTAAATTATTTTGTATGTTTTACGAACTATTATAAAATAACTAAAATTTAAGCTCATAATTATTAACAAACGTGTTAAGTAAAATTATTTATTATTATTAAGTAATCATTCAAATTTAAACTTTATTTTATCATTACAACATACAAAGAAAAATAATTTTGTCACAAATTTGATACTCAAATATTATTATTTCATTGAGCTATTCATTTATTAACTACAAATATTAAAGCTCAAATTGTATTCTTCATATTTTAATTTATCGTTTTATTATCATTCAAAAATAAAGAACACAAAATGTGTAAATTAATTTTTGTTAGTATTATTATGTTAAAAAAAGATAATAAGATTGATTCAATGTCATAAAATTATATACGTCATTTTGTAATTTATTTAACTTAATTTTTATTCAAGTTTTTTACATCACATAACAATTACATGTACCTAAAGCGTAATAATTTTATATTTTTCTCTTATGAAAAACTTATTTGACACGATTATAGTGATATATTTATTATGCTAAATTAAATATTGTTTAATAAATGTATCGGACTTATTTGCACATTTTACCAAGGTTAGAATTCTAATTACAATTTTTTAAAACTAAAATCAAGGGTACGTTTGTCTTTTTTATCAAATAAGAACAAATTATCCACCTAAATAGATAGATTAGGGACCATTCTATCAAAAATGAAAGGTTAATGACCATTTGCACACTATTGTCATACGTTAAGGACCATTTACTCCAATTTCCCTTTGATATATTATACTCTACAATCTTAAACCGTTGAACTTCTATTTTCGTAACAGAAATGGATTTGAATACGAATAAAGTTTTTGCCCGACTAATGGTACAACCACTACTGTTCCACCTGTGGCTATTCCACTTTCAACTTTCAACTTCGATACCCCTTGGAGAAAAATTGGAAAAATTTAGCGGTATGGAATTCAAAAGATGTTAATAAAAGATGCTATTCTATTTAACCACTTTAAATTTGGCGAGATTTCTCACCGAAGATGCTCCTGCAGTTCAAGAATGACCAACTAACAAGGATTCTCTTATTTCCTTAGACTCATGGAAGCACTCAGACTTTTTATGCAAGAATTACATTCTTAATGGTCTAGATAATACACTATACAGTGTTTATAGCGTTGAGGGTTATTAGCAAAGTTCAAGAGTTGTAGGTTTTTCTCCATGATATACATACTGAAAATATGAGTTTAAGTGAATCATTCCAAGTTGCTGCATTCATCGATAAACTTCCTCCTTTAAGGAGAGATTTCAAGAACTATCTGAAGTACAAATGCAATGAGATGAACTTGAAGAAGGCAATAGAAAGTCTGATAAGAAATCTGGAGGACAGTTTAGGCAAGCAAATGCCAACATTTTGGAGTCTAATTCAAAGACTAACATGAAAAGAAAGTATTCTGGTGATGCACCGAAGAAAGATAACAAAAAGAATGATAAGAAATTCAAAGGTGATTGTTGATATCGTGCAAGTGAATGTTGCAAGTCAAAGAAACAAAAGGCCCAAGCAAATGTGACAAAGTGATGCACTATCTGAGGATATGCAAAAACTGAATTTGTCTGCTGTTATTTCTAAATGCAACAATATTGGGAATCTTAGAGAATGGTGGGTAGATACTAGTGCTACTCGACGCGTTTGTGTTGACAGGAAATGTTCTCTAACTACAAGATAGACAACAGAGAACAATTATTTATGAAAAATTCTACAAGTTCAAAAGTTGAGGGACAAAGAAAACTAACTTTGAAGATTACTTCCGGCAAAGAACTCGTCCTCAACAATGTGTTACATGTGCCTGACATTCCCAATAATCTTGTGTCTGAGTCCTTACTTAGCAAGAATGATTTTAAATTAGTCTTTGTACCTAACAAGTTTGTACTCACTAAAAATGATGTGTATGTGAGAAAGGGTTACTTTTCTCATGGACTATTCAAGATGAATGTCCTTACTATTGTACCAAAATCAAACAATAATAATAATACTTATTCTATTTATATCATGGAGTTTTCTTGTTTATGGCCTAATCGATTAGGGCATATAAACTTTAAATCTGTGCGTAAATGAATGAATTTAAGTTTATTGTCTTCTCTACATTTTGATCATAATCATAAATACGACATTTGTGTTGAGGCTAAGTTGGCCAAAACTCCGTTTCACTCTATTGAAAGAAACTCAGTACGTTTAGAATTAATTCATAGTGATATATGTGATTTGAAATTTGTGCAAACTAGATGTGGTAAAAAGTACTTCATTACTTTTATTGACGACTGCACAATATACTATTATGTGTATTTTCTAATAAGCAAATATGAAGCCTTAGATGTTTTTAAACATTATAAGAATGTAGTTAAAAATTAATATAGCAAACGAATAAAGATTATTCGTAGTGATAGAGGAGGAGAATATGAAGCATCGTTTGAAAATTTTTGTTCAGAATATGGTATTATTCATCAAATGATAGTACCTTATTTACCTCAGTCTAAAGACATTGTTGAGCGCAAAAATTGGGATCTTAAAGAAATGATGAATGATATATTAATAAGTTTAGTTATGAGGAAAGCTATCCTTTCAGCAAATGTTATTCTTAATAAGATACCACAAAAGAAAAAAGGATAAAACTCTATATGAAATATGAAAATGTCATAATCCCACCTATAAATACTTAAAAGTGTGAGGGTGTTTGGCTAAGGTATAAGTACCAAAGCCTATACAAGTTAAAATTGGATCTAAAACAATTGATTATATATTTATCGGATATGCTAACAATAGTAGTGCATATTGATTTCTTGTTCACAAGTCTGACATTCCAGACGTACATGAATGTAGTATTATTGAATCTAGGAATGCTGTATTTTTTTTTTTTTTTTTTTGAGAATACTACTTCCATGTAAAGACTAGAAAGAAGTAAGTTCAAATAAACGAACTTATGATACTGCTAGTAGTACTCATCTAAGTGATGAAGAATAGAATATCTACATATTTTGGTCTAGATGTTCTAACATACATCCGAAGACATTTAATGAAGCAATGTCTACTCCAGAAGCTCCGTTTTGGAAAAAGCTATCAATAGTGAGATAGATTCTATTATGCAAAATCATACTTGAGAATTTTTGATCTCCCACCTAGAAATAAGCCTTTAGGCTGTAAGTGGATTATCAAAAAGAAGCTAAAACCTGATTGATCTATTAATAAATTCAAGGCCCGATTAGTAGCTAAAGGACATAGACAAAAGGAAGGCTTTGACTTCTTCGATACATACTCACCAGTGACAAGGATCACCTCGATCAGAGTTCTAATTGCAATTGCAGCATTGCATAATTTCGAGATCCATCAAATGGATGTAAAAACATCATTCTTAAATGGAGAGTTAGAAAACAAAATATACATGCAACAACCTGAAAGGTTTATTGCTCGTAGACAAGACAAAAAGACGTGCAGACTCGTTAAATCGTTATATGGATTAAAGCAAACTCTAAGACAATAGCCCCAAAATTTGACAAAACGATATTGTCAAATGGTTTTAAAATTAACGAGTGTAAATAGTGTGTCCATATCAAAATCACACTAAAAGCTTGTGTGTTAGTATGTTTGTATGTCGATGACATGCTTATTATAGGTAGTAATAATGATATTATCATGACTACGAATAAAATGTTGACAAAATATTTTGACATGAATGATATGAGTATGACAGATGTAATTTGAGTGCAAAAATATTCTATGGATTTTATGTGAGAAGAAGTAGGAGAATATAGAGAGCAAATTGAATTTTTATTAGTTTCAAACCTAGAATACACGAATCCTTCATATAGAATTCGATACACCTTTTGCTTAAGGTTACAACCATCCACAAATGCCATTTCAATTCAATAACTGAACATTATATATAGTTACAATTAGTCAAAAACCGAATTTGACGTTTAGCTTTGGTCACTACAAAGCGACATTAGCAAATCTCGTATAAGGTTCGTCAAAGTTCAAAGTTATCCTAATGACGTGGCATGCATTTGAAACGAAGTAGTAACATTATCTATCTGAGTTAATTACTTGAACCCTCGTAAAACTTTTTCCCATGTTTCTAAGTCCCCACTCAACTTCAAATTGTTTCTCACTCCTCATTGAACTTTGTAAAGTATTTCCCATCCACCATTTTCCTCAAATCTGTGAACGGAAATCCCACGTGGCAAACGAAAATCACACATGGCAAATGGAAATCTACATCAGATGAAAATTTGACCCAAACAATCCGCATCAGATGAAAACCACGAACAATCTTCTGTACAATTGTATTGGGCGTTCGCCCAAGCGAAGATGTTCGCCTCAGTTGCGAATAACTTCATATGGGCGAACGCCTAGTCGCAACAGAGGCGAATGTCCAGCCTTGTACTGGGCGAACGCCCAGATGAAAATTTTCACCTCTGTCACGATTGGTTGTGGACGCCCAGATGAAATTTTTGGATTTCAGCCTCTTGGTGCTTTTGTTTTATTTTCACTTGGTAGTGACTGGTTGTGGCTGGGTGTTCCACTTGGTGATTTTGTTCTATTTTCAGCCTCAAGTTATTTGTTTTTCCTTTGTCAAAACAGCTATATGTGCAATTATCTATAGGTGCTTTCGATTTTCTCATTCTCATGAAAGTTCAATTATTTAAGGAATTACATGAAACATTAATTATTTGAATTCACTAGTGATCATTTCTTATATCTTGTGATATTATTTAAAAGATGATCATAACTACAACTCAACAAAAGGGGTGAAGAAAATATAAGAATCCTTTCATACCAAAATAATAAGGATTCAAGTACAACTTGGATGCATTGAATTTGAATTCTTTCTTATATGAGCTTAGATAAACAAAATAATGCCAACATTTGATCAACCAAGGCTAATCAAATATTACAACCGTAAACTACTATTTTGACACAAAAAATATGAAAAATTTTTCCCTACATCTTACAAATAAAAAAGCTCCTACTATTTTTGCCCTACATCTTCATTCATCTTGTAAGTTTTGTAGACCATTTTCGTTGTTCATTCCTTGTTGATAGTTTGCAGAAGCTGTTGAGTCTATTCCAGGTGTTGGTATAAATACATAATTTGAGTGTTGCAACTCAAGCTGATTTGATGTACTTGTAGTGCCTCTTTCTGGAACAAACTTGCCCTACAAAAAAAAAATATTCTCTTTTGTTTATGATGATAATAGTAATATAAAAAATACTGTGTACAAAGTTACAAAATTGGGTGACAAGTTCTAAAGGAATATCATACCAATCCTGTAAAATTGTAAAATAGTTTAAGTTTTGGAACACAAATGAAATTATCTTAAGCTTCTAAATACTGACATACTGGAGTTGGCGCATCTTTTTTGGAGTGGTACCTCTTGTTGTGGCCATGTAAACCACATATACTACAACTCATGGAAAGTTGACCTATTTTTTTTTTTTTTTAATTTGATTGTCCCTTGAGAATGATACATTACATCATCTTCAAGCCGTTTCCTCATCTTCACTTGTTTTCTTCCTTTTTTGGGAATATATCAATTTGGTGCTTTAATTGTAGCTGCCTCAACATGAGGCTATAGTTTTTTGCCATTCATCGGGTTCATAATATTTGCATATGCTTTCAGATATGTCTCCACTGTGTAGCACTTGTCTACATAATCAACATGATCGTGTCTTTTGTCTAGAATAGCAAATACGCCATGTTCACATGGAATGCCAGTCAAATCCCACTTTCCACAGCGCACGTATGCCTTTGTAAATCAACAACATGTTCACTTGAACGACACTTATCTTGATATTGTGAACCTCTACCCCTTTCGCCTACACAGTCCTCCGTTAAATCAATATTTTTCTGCAACTTCTTCACAATCTTGGGCACAAGACCCCAATATATTGTCTCATCATATCCCTTATAACTTGAATTCTCTTCATAAACCCCTTTTGTATGGACAACAACAAGTTTAAATTGACATTTCCCTTTCTTCCAAAATTAACTTGTTAAAACATTCACATAAATTATTTAGCAGAATGTTACATTTGGGGATTGTGGAAAACTCAGACTTACTCCAATGCCTTGGCAGCCTTTTCATTAGCCATTCATATGCTTCTTTATTTTCCTTTTGAATCTCTCCCATCCAATAGCTAAAATCTACTACAAGACAAGATTTTGTTGCCCTCCATAAGTAGTCTTCAAGGATTTTACTCTTAAAGTCTGCTTTAAAAAAATTTGTGTACATGTGCTTCACACAAAGCCTATGCTCAGCATCATGATACATTTCAGCAATCACCTTTTGTAGGCCTTTTGCCTATCACTCATAAATGTCCATTCATAACTATTGGTAATGCCCAAATCCTCTCCCAAATGCTGCACAAACCATCTGCACGCAATGGTATTTTCTTTCTTCACAATTGCATATGCGATTGGGTATATACAATCATCAGCATCAATACCTACAGCTGAAAATAACTGTCCTCCAAAGTTTCCCTTCAAAAAATATCCATCCTACCCTACAACCCGCTTACAATCCCCAATAAATCCCTTCTTGCATGCATCCAAACACATATAAATCCCCTGAAAAACCTCTCATGTAAAACAGTTGCGAGAAAATTTTTGGTTTTCCATTTTGGATCAATCCTAAATCTCTCAAGGTAATGCTCTGCAAGATATCTACATGTGCAATTTCTATTGGATTTGTCCCTAGTGCATGTATGTTTTGGTTTGTAAGACTTTATTCGCACACAATTCGAGTTTTTCACTTCTGAAGCCCAAATATTCCATGTACAACCATCCTTACACATCCCTTGAGCTCTCTTAGGGTCATTCACTTTAAATTTCACACTGTACCTATTCTTAATCCCATAATTTCTCACCGCCTCTTTAAATTCATCAATTGCTTTAAACTCCATCCCAACTTCTAATCGATGATCTTTCATGTCTGATTCACAAAATTTAGGAAACTTATAATTACCTTCATCATCTGACGAGTAATCAGTGTTCAGTTCTTCGGATGATAGATAACATGAAGACTCTGAATGGTGATTTTCCACGTCTAGTTGTTGCCAGTTCATTCCCCATTCAACACCTTATACAACATTATCCTTGTACACCAAATCATCATCATCGATATCATTTTCTGAATCCTGGAAGCTTGAATCAATATTTTCATATGAGTTTTTCAGTATGTGAAACACAATTATGCAAACATAAATTTTATTGGTGTGCCTTATAACTAAGAAGATTTATGCTCCTATAATTAATCTAAGAAGTAATTACAAGAATATAGAGATAAATGACACCATTACGGGACTCGTCGTCTCAGTTGTCCAAAAAAAAAAAAAACTTCAATGTTTCTTTGTTTTCCTACATAAAGAACTCACACAATGTTGGCATCAAACTAAAAACAAAAATACCAATGTCTTAATTTTTCCTTCCTCCCCACTAATTCCAATTTCTTATTGTTTCCTCTCCACATTGAAGAATCATACATATTCCCTGGAAATCAGTAGATGATGCCATGAAAAAATCCATTATTAGTACATAAATATGATCAACACCAAAAGTTACACAAAAAATGAGAAGTCAGAAGTTAAAACTTCACATCTCAATGTCCCATTTAGGGTTTATGCTCGTTTTAACACACCTGGCTGTGGTTCATCAGTCTCCAAAATTGACAAATTACAAATCTCGACCATCATCTTTGCAGAAACCCGAGTTGCTGATGGAGAGGGATTACCAGGGATGAGAAGCTTCATGGTTGAATATGGAAGGAAAGATTACGAATTTGGGGATTTTGGGGATTTTGTTAGCTGTAAAGGAAAATACACGTAAGTTTTAATTTTAGGTCTTGTTTGGGTCAAATTTTCATCTGATGTGGATTTCTGTTTGCCATGTGTGATTTTCATTTGCCACGTGGGATTTCCGTTCACAGATTTGAGGAGAATGGTGGATGGGAAATATTTTGTAAAGTTCAATTAGGAGTGGGAAACAATTTAAAGTTGAGTGAGGACTTAGAAACATGGGGCAAAGTTTGGTGAGGGTTCAAGTAATTAACTCTTATCTATCTATTATTTTTAAAATGGTTAATTGCACTAATGGTCTCTATTCTTTCAGGTTTGTAACGATTTCATCCTTATTCTTTTTTTTAGCAGATATCATCCATATTCTTCCATTTATACTCACATATGGTCCCCAAATCTCTATTTTTCACTATTCTGACAATTCTTGGACAATTTTGCCACTTGACTTAAATAAATTAAAATGATATGAAAAAAAATACAATGAAAGCATTGCAATTGAGCCCTTTACCTTTTCAAAAGTACAAATAAATCCTAAGCTATTTTATTTTATTCAAATAAGTGTTCTTCTCCAACTAAAAAATAATTTTTGCCACCCCACCCCACCATATGTTTGCATAACCCTCCAATCAAGACAATGGGAGAAGAGCCATTCCGGAGGACTCGGAGCATCGATTAAAGTTTGGACTTGCATTTTTTTCTTGGATTTGGAGAGACTTATGGGGAGTCTGAATTCAGCAGCAAACATGAGAGTTTCTTCAACAGGGAGTATCGGGATTCCAACTGCTCTCCATTGAGTCTCTGTAAACTTTCTTTGGCCATGCGATTTGCTAAAGCATCAATCATAGTTGATTTTCTCGAACCAGATGGTCCCATGACAGCCATGATTTCACCGTCGCGAGCCTTGTCGAAGATATCATTGAGAAGAACCTTCGTTCTCATAAAAAAAAATCTCTTCGGTAACTAGGTCGGCAGCTGTAGCGGCATTTCGTCCCCGGAATAACGTGGGCAATGACGATTTTTACTACTAAATTAAACTAGGTAATTGGGTCAGCGTTCCGTCCCCGCCTCCACTCCATTTTTTTTCTCACTACAGACAGTAATAACAATAACCTAATAAGTATTTTCATCACATTGTATTTATACATAGCATATCACACTGTATTTGCTTTAATTACTGTATAAATGTGAATAAATTAGAAACAAAAATTGATGGGTGTGTGAACAACAATTATGTGTATATGTCTATGACAAAAGGAAGAAGATGGCAAATCTTTGTTAATTACTTCGCTACCGATTTCTAGTTTGCTGATTGCTTAATTATTCAAGAAGAGGGTGGGGTGGGGTGGGGTGGGGTGGGGTGGAACACTTATTTGAATAAAATAAAATAGTTTAGGATTTATTTGTACTTTTGAAAAGGTAAAAGGCCCAATTGCAATATTTTCATTGTATTTTTTTTCACATTATTTTAATTTATTTAAGTCAAGGGGCAAAATTGTCCAAGAATTGTCAGAATAGTGAAAAATAGTGATTTGGGGACCATCTGTGAGTATAAATGAAAGAATGGGGATGATATCTACTAAAAAAATGGGGATGAAATCGTTACAAACCTGAAAGAACGTGGACCATTAGTGTAATTAACCTTTTTTAAAACAAGAAATAATATCGTATGGAAACTTCAACCAGGAACTGGTACAGTGACTTGTTTAATCCCGCCCAGTATGGACTATGGATTCTGGTATTCAAGTCAAATTCTAGAAAGACCATAGCTCTAATTTAATCACATAATTTAGCATGCGGAGAGTCATAGTTTAGAAAATTACAATAGAAGCATTATGTCGAACATTTGAAACAAACCAGCTTATTCGAGCCAGCTAACACTTAATCATATAAATATTAAATATAACACGGATCAAAACTTCAAATGATGAAAAGATTAATAAGTATTGAAAAGCTAATTAAATCTTAAATCATATTTTTAGTTGACAGACAAACACGTCATGTTGATTTCCAAATAAATTGACTATTTCCCAAGATACAATAATTCTTGTGTTATTTATTCTTGCATCTAAATTTCAAATTTGTTTACATCTGTAAACCCGTTCGTTTCAATAATTATTCAATGGGTCAATAGTCAATAATCAATACTGTTATATTTATTAACACATCGTAATCGATCAATGCATCATCATTTATTTAAAAAATCAACAGAAATCAAAGTATGATAAGGAAAATAATGAGAGTTTTAAGTAGATAATTATTTTCTTGGCTGCATTTAAATGTTCAACAATTAGAGGTAAATTATTGAAACCAGACAATGTATCAGAAGAAGGAAATCTTGACATATTTGTTCGCAAATTGTTAATTCATACATCAATTGAAAAATATTTAAACAACATATTATAGAAAAACAGTAACCAACTAACTAGATCATTTCAGAATATAAAATTAAAGAAGAAACAAAACCGAGACCTGTACAAGTACAGTTTCCTTAAAACAGATTCGTCCTCTACCGTAGGTTATGAACGTCTGTCTCCCAGGATACAACGGTAGAACTGGTTGTACCAGCGAACCGACCTACTACCTGAACTTTATCACCTCTAAAAGAAACTTAGATGAACTTGAAAGAAAGAGAGGAAAAAGTTGAATTTTGATGTGTTGAATTGAGGAACTATGGACTTGTTTATATAGGCACTAGAATGACCTTCCAATTCCAAATCAACCATTAACATAAGAGTTACAAGATATGAATGGTTGAGAAGATGGAAGGTCTCAACCAAATGAAGAACTTTAATTTTCAGCTTTAATTTTCCATTCACATAAATTCCAACAATCCCCCACATGAATGAAAAATTGAAAGAGACACGGAAGACTCGGTGATAAAGTTCAACGTCCGAATCCTGCATAGGATAGGTAGGTGTTACCCTTTGAACCTTCTCTTATGAAAATATATTTACTTTACTAACTGATTAGTAGACTCGATGTCCTTGAATTGTTCTGCCTTTTGTGTAAACGATGATATACTTCACACAGAATTCTTCCTGACATAGTTCAGTTCTAATTGTTATGTTCATTTATGGCCGTGAACATATGCCTGGTTCTGCGAGAGTTTTTTCAGAATTGCGCCTTACACAATTATCTTAGAAGCGGCCCCACTTCTCTCTCACATAGGTGATTTCTTATTAAGAGTAGTATGCTCTACTCCGAGCGTAAGAATCATTAAAAGCCTATTGCTTATCATTTCCTCTACGGGTATCACTGTTTCATCATAGGAATGGGTAGGATAGAACCCCCCACAGTGATCTAATTAAGTATTTACAATTATGTTGTCCCTTTGAACCTAGATCTTGGGATCTCCAGTCAACTAGGTTGGGTTTCCATTGTATTAACTTATTCTTTCAAAGGCTTAAGTCCCATTCCTTTCGACGACTTTTCAACTAACTCTCTATTCAAACCTTTAGTTAGCGGATCTGCAATATTATCCTTTGACTTCACATAGTCAATAGAGATAACTCTAGTTGAGAGTAGTTGTCTTATGGTATTATGTCTACGACGTATGTGTCTAGACTTACCATTATACATGTTACTATGTGCCCTACCAATTGCAGATTGACTATCACAGTGTATGCAAATTGCTGGCACAGGCTTTGACCATCTAGGAATATCCTCTAGGAAGTGACGTAACCACTCAGCCTCCTCACCACACTTATCCAAAGCTATAAACTCAGATTCCATAGTGGATCTGGTTATAACCGTCTGTTTAGAAGATTTCCATGATATAGCTGCACCTCCCAGTGTGAACACAAATCCACTTGTAGACTTTGAGTCTTTTATGTTAGATATCCAGTTAGCGTCACTGTATCCTTCAATAACTGCCTGATATCTAGTATAGTGCAGCCCATAATCATGAGTATATCTCAAATACCTTAGTATTCTTATTATTCATTCCAATGGTCAGCTCCTGGATTACTCGTGTATCTACTCAGTTTGCTAACTATGTAGGCTATGTCTGGTCTTGTACAACTCATTAAGTACATCAAACTTCCAATAATTCTAGAGTATTCTACTTGAGAGATACTCTTGCCTCTGTTCTTTGATAGATGCTGACTGATATCTATTGGTGTTCTAGCCATGCCAGAATCATCCTTGTTAAATTTATCAAGAATTTTGTCCACATAGTGTGATTGACTTAGGACAATTCCCTCTGATGTTCTTGAAATTTTAATTCCAAGTATCACATCTGCTAAGCCCATATCCTTCATGTCAAATCTTGAATTTAACATGTCTTTAGTAGATTTAATCATCTTATCGTTGCTTCCAACAATAAGCATGTCATCAACGTAAAGACATAAAATGACATAGCCATTTTCAGTGTCTTTTATATAAACGCATTTATCGCACTCGTTGATTTTAAATCCATATTCCATCATGACATGATCAAACTTTTCATGCCATTGTTTTGGAGCTTGTTTCAAGCCATACAATGACTTCACCAATTTACATACTTTGTTTTCTTGCCCTGGAGCAGAAAAACCCTTAGGTTGTTCCATGTAGATTTCTTCATCTAAATCTCCATTTAAAAAGGCAGTTTTTACATCCATTTGATGTACTTCAAGATTTTGTGTATATCAGAAATTTTTGAATCAAACACAAGAAATCGATAAGCACTACTGTTATGTGCATATTCGATAAATATGCAATCAACAGTTTTTGGTCTTATTTTCACCTTCTTTGGTGTAGGTGCCGCCACTTTGGCAAGACACCCCCCACTCGTAAGTATTTTTAGGAAGGTTTTCTTCCTTTCAATAACTCGTAGGGGCTCTTATCTTCTTTTTTCCGAGGCACCTTATTTAAAAGGTAATTAGCTGATAACACAGCTTCTCCCCACATGTTCTGAGGTAATCCAGAACTTAACAACATTACATTCATCATTTCTTTCAATGTTCTATTTTTCTGTTCAGCAACACCATTTTGTTGAGGTGAATAAGGTGCTGTTGTTTCATGTTCAATTCCGTGTTGTGCACAAAATTCAGCAAATGGTGATTCATATTCACCACCTCTATCACTTCTCAACACTTTGATCTTCTTATTGAGTTGATTTTCAATTTCATTCTTATAGAGAACAAATTTCTGTATAGCTTCATCTTTACTTTTAAGCAAATACACAAAACAATATTTTGTGCTATCATCAATAAAATTAATAAAATATTTGTTTCCTCCCCTTGTTTGTACAGATTTTAAATCACATATATCGGTGTGAATTAAATCAAGTGGTTCGGTTTTTCTTTCAACATATTGAAATGATGACCTTGTGAATTTTGCCTCAACACAAGTTTCACACTTATGTTTATTGTCAATTTGGAATGTAGGTATGCAATTCAAGTTAATTAGTCTACGCAAAGTGTTGTAATTAACATGTCCTAGTTTACCATGTCACAAATTGGAAGACTCAAGCAAGTAAACGGAAGAGTTTTTCATTTTATTCATTTTTGGTTTAATAGCCATAACATTGAGCTTAAAGAGCCCATCACTTACATAACCCTTTCCTACAAACATTCCAGACTTAGACAAAATGACTTTGTCTGACTCAAACACCATACGAAATCCATGTTTATTTAACAGCGAGCCGAATACCAAATTCTTGCGAATCTCTGGCACATAGAGCATGTTGTTTAGAGTCAGCTCTTTCCCATACGTCATCTTTAGAACCACCTTTCCATGGCCATTGATTTCAGAGGTTGCTGAATTTTTCATATACAGCTTTTCTCCATCTACTTCTTCAAAACCACTAAACATCTTCTTGTCGGAGCAAACATGTCGGGTGGCACTGGTGTCTATCCACCATTCTCTTGGATTTGATCCCACCAGATTCACTTCAGAAATGACAGCAGCGAGGTTCATTTCAAACACATCATGAGTGATGTCATCAACTATATTGGCTTCTTTCTTGTTGTTCCTCTTCGGCAACCTACACTCCAACGATCTGTGACTTACTCTGTCACAGTTGTAGCATTTTCCAAGAAATTTCTTCTTGGACACACCTCTTTTCGGTCCCATCTTTGGCCTTTTTCCAAACTTGTTTTTGTTCGTCTTAGAACTTTGACCATGCTCCATAACGTTAGCTTTGGCCATTTGAGGATTAAACCCCTTCTTCTCAAAACTTTTGTTGTCTTCTTCAATTCGAAGTCTGACAATCGGTTCTTCAATGTTCATTTCCTTTCACTTGTGCTTCAGGTAATTCTTGAAATCATTCCAAGCCGGAGTTAGCTTTTCAATCATTGCTGCCACTTGGAAAGTTTCACTTAAAACCATCCCTTCGGCTTGAATCTCGTGCAAGATTACTTGAAATTCTTATACTTGACTGATTACAGTTTTTGAGTCCACTATTTTATAATCGAGGAAGCGGCCAACTATGAATTTCTTAGCCCCCGCATCCTTAGTTTTATATTTGCGGTCTAGAGACTCCTACAATTCCTTCGTCGTTTTCATTGTACTATACACGTTGTATAGTGAATCTGCCAAGCCATTCATGGCATAATTCCGGCATAGGAAATCAGAATGTTTCCAAGCTTCAACAGCACTGACATCTTGTATGTCTCCCTCACCCTGTTTGAGTTTCGGAGCATCTTCAGTCAAGAATCTCGCAAGATTCAAGGTGGTCAGATAAAATAACATTTTTTGCTGCCACCTTTTGAAATTCAATCCATTGAACTTCTCTAGTTTTTCTCCATGATTAACTGGAACATTTACATGACCAGTTGGAGCCATGTACAGTTTGGGTCACAGCAAAACTTGGCACTTGTGTCACAGTCTGGTTCACAGATGGACTTGGACTTGTCACAGTAGCCATAGTTTGGTTTTCAATAGCCACAACTTCAGTAATTGGATCAGTTGCCATTTTCTGAAACAAAATTAAAATTCAGTTCCACTTTCAAAACCAATTAAACAGTATGAACAATACTGTTTATGGAATTACAATTTTAATTACACTTGCAATTACAAGCAAGTTAAAAAAAAACAGCAAATGTTACACTTGCAGATCTCAAATTAAATAGCAAAATGAACTTATCCAAGCAGGTTAATTAAACACGTTAATTCGAACGTATTAAAACTGGAGCTGGAAAGTTGAAATGAGAATGAATGCGTGACTAAATAACAAAATTAAAAGCTTATAATCATTATGGAAACAGTAACCATAAAGATTAACCATTTGATACCCCAATTAAATGAGTTTAACAAAGTACTACACATTAACGGAAACATAGTATGAGTAAAACACAAAATGTGATCACTTTAACTATATCACCAATAAATTTTAGTTACCGAAATCAGTAAGTAGTTATCACATAAAGCATGACTAGAATAAAAAATTATCACTGAATCTGCAAATTAAACTGAAGTTTGAATCAAATTTTTTTTCCCTCGGAAACTGTGAATAAAGTAAACAGAATCACAAATGTTATCTATTTCACAGCCAATTAAATGTAACCAAAGGAATCAGAAAAAACTGCAAATGAAAAAACATTTCATTTTCTAAAACACTGTAAGTAAAATTTTCTGCAATTGTAATTACAGAAATTCTGCCAAATGTTTGGAACACTGTTTTTAGTATAACACGAGTTTAGCCGAATCTGTTTTAAGATTGTTCGCAAATTGTTAATTCATACATCAATTGAAAAATATTTAAACAATATATTATAGAAAAACAGTAACCAAATAACTAGATCATTTCAGAATATAAAATTGAAGAAGAAACCAAATCGGGGCTTGTACAAGTACAGTTTTCTTAAAACAGATTCGTCCCCTACCGTAGGTTATGAACGTCTGTCTCCCAAGATACAACGGTAAAACTGGTTGTACCAGTGAACCGACCTACTGCCCGAACTATCTCCTCTAAAAGAAACTTAGATGAACTTGAAAGAAAGAGAGGAAAAAGTTGAATTTTGAAGTGATGAATTGAGGAACTATGGACTTGTTTATATAGGCACTAGAATGACCTTACAATTCCAAATCCACCATTAACATAAGAGTTACAAGATATGGATGGTTGAGAAGATGGAAGGTCTCAACCAAATTAAGAACTATAATTTTCCATTCACATAAATTCCAACAATATTTTCTTGTTTTCATTTTCCGAATCTGCAGTTCCACAGACACTATAGGCCCGAACCAGTCTTTGAAAGATGGAGATATATTGGTCTCAAGTGGAAATGCCTTTGCTCTTGGTTTCTTCAGCCCTGGAAAATCCAGAAATCGATATATCGGGATTTGGTACAATAAAGTGGCTGAACAAACAGTTGTTTGGGTTGCCAATAGAGACAATCCCATCAATGGAACCTCTGGAGTTTTTGCAATAGATCATGCTGGAAATCTTGTTTTGTCGGATGAAAGCCGCAACCTTTCTGTCTGGTCGACTAACGTGAGCTCAATTACTCTCCAAAAGTCGTCTTCAGCACAGCTTATGGAGACCAGAAATTTCATGCTTTTTCAAGATCAAAGTAGAAGTGTCATTGCATGGCAAAGCTTTGATTATCCTACCAATACTATACTACCTAACATGAAAGCAAGGTGGAACAGAAAGACTGGATTGAACAAGTTTTTCAGATCCTGGAAATCTCACGATGACCCTGGAACGGGTGAGTAAGGGTACAAACTGGAGCTTAATGGAACACCACAGTTTTTTTTTACAAGGGATCAGACCGGTTATGGCGAACCGGGCCATGGAATGGACTTCGCTGGAGCGGTGTGCCAGAAATGGATTCGAATTTCATGTACAACATCAGTTACGATGATGAAGTAACCATAACAAATGTTATGAAAGATCCATCGATCTTCTCAAGAATGGTGCTAAATGAATCTGGGATTCTGGAACGGCTTACTTGGCAAGGACCTGAGCGTGGATGGGCAAGATTTTGGTATGTACCCAATGACAAATGTGACAATTATGCACATTGTGGAGCATACAGTAATTCTCAGCTATTTAATTTAAGTGAATTTGAATGTTCATGCCTTCCAGGGTTTGAGCCCCAGCTAGAACGTCAATGGTACCTAAGGGAAGGATCACATGGATGTAAGAGAAAGCAAGAAGAAAATGTTTGTGGAAATGGGGAGGGATTTATCAAGGTGACAAACGCAAAAGTCCCAGACACTTCAATTGCACATGTGAACAAGAATTTAGGACTGACAGCATGTCAAGAGTTCTGCCTAAAGAATTGTTCGTGTACAACTTTTGCAAGTGCAAATATCAGTGGATGGGGAAATGGTTGCATCACTTGGCACAGAAACTTGGTAGATATCAGGCAGTTTTCAAACAACGGCCAGGATTTGTACATAAGAGTTTCTGCCGCGGAGTTAGGTATTCACTATAAGTTCTCTAAGTTGAGTCTAATATCGATTTGAGACTGAATTCACAAAACAGACATATATTGAAAAGCGCAAATACAGGCAACTGGGTTTTAAACATTGCACTACAGAAATATCACCTAGAGTTCTGACAAATTTTAAGTAATTGTTGTTCTCAGCAACAAATAAACAAGGTTGTTCTCTATTTTCAGCTCGGAATACAAGGAACTCAAAAGTCTTTCATGGGAAGAGATTGGCGACAACTGTGATAACGTCAATTGTAGGAATGCTTCTCATACTCTTCTTAGCATGTTGGTTGTCGAAAAAGAAGAGAAAAGGTAAAAAAAAGTATTCCTCTTTTACCTTACCCTTCAATTTACTAATGTAAACCCCTTGTAAAATATGAGAGAAAATATATATGTAGAGAAATAATTCTCTCTGTATATTGATGTAATTGTATATAATGAATAGGGTACAAGATATATATATATATACTAATGGATGACTAATAGAAACCTAATAAGAAAAGGAAAAAAGTTCTACCTAGAATATGAATATTACATGTATGGTATCCTACTACATGGTATTCTACTGTAAATAGAATTCTAATACTCTCCCTCAAGTTGGAGCATATATGTCAAAAGTGCCCAACTTGTGAGTGAAATTGTGAAATGCCTCCTTGCCCAATGCTTTAGTAAATAAATCCGCAATCTGATTGTTGCTTGGAACATAGACAGTCTTGATCTCTCCCTTATCAATTCGTTCACGAACAATATGACAATCTATTTCAATGTGTTTTGTTCTTTCATGATATACTGGATTAGCAGCAATATGCATTGCTGCTTGATTATCACAATATAATATTGCTGCTTGTGGGTGATTTACACATAAATCTGTTAGTAATTGTCTCAACCATATAAGCTCACATGTAATAGAAGCCATTGCCCTATACTCAGCTTCTGCTGAAGATTTGGACACAGTCGTTTGTTTCTTGCTTTTCCATGATATAAGTGTCTTTCCCAAGAACACACAATATCCTGTAACTGACCATCGTGTAGTAATATCTCCAGCCCAATCTGCATTACAAAATCCTGCTAGCTGTAATTTCCCACTTGATGGAAAATATAATCCTTGTCCTGGTGCCCCCTTCAAGTATCGGAGTAATCGGTGAACTGCATCAAGATGGGGTTGTCTAGGTGTCTGCATAAACTGACTAAGTGTATTAACTGAATATGAGATTTCTGGTCTGGTAATGGTGAGATAAATGAGCTTTCCTACCAACCGTCGATAGTATGTGGGATCTTTCAATAACTTTCCATCTGTCAAATTAAATTTCAATGACTGCTCCATGGGAAATGCTACAGGTTTTGATCCAAGTAATCCGGCTTCTTGAAGAATGTCAAGAGTATACTTCCTTTGGTTTATTGAAATCCCCAATCTTGAGCGAGCAATTTCTATTCCAAGAAAGTATTTTAATGTGCCAAGGTCCTTCAACTTGAATTGGGATGCAAGGAAGGTTTTTGTAGTAGAGATTGCTTCTCTATTGTTTCCTGTTACAATCATATCATTCACATATAACAGAACTACCGTAAATGAATTACCATTGACCTTTGTAAAGAGTGAGTAATCTGCATGTGACTGTTTGAACCCCAAACTGAATAATAGCAGACACAAATTTTTGAAACCAAGAACGAGATGCTTGTTTCAATCCATATAAAGATTTATGAAGTTGACATACAACTGGTGTCTCCCCCTGTCGACAAAATCCAGGAGGCGGAGTCATATAGACTTATTCATCAAGATCACCATGAAGAAAGGCATTGTGTACATCTATCTGATGAAGCATCCAGTCACGAATAGAGGCGATAGCAAGTAAGCATCTGACTGTAGTTAACTTTGTAACTGGAGCGAAAGTTTCATTATAATCAATCTCTTCTCGTTGTGTAAACCCCTTCGCCACTAATCGTGCTTTGTATCATTCAACTGTACCGTCAGAATGAAATTTAATTTTGAACTCCCACTTACAACCAATAGGATGAGAACTTGGAGGAAGCGGTACAAGTGACCAAGTATTGTTTTCTTCCAAGGCACGAATTTCATCATTCATGGCAGCGACCTATTTGGGATCCTGACATGCTGCCTCATATGTAGATGGCTCAATGATATGAGAAATATTATATGTAAAAGCACGATGAATAGAAGAAAGGTTACTATATGATACATACCTTGATATAGGGTGTCGAGTGCTGGATTTGACTAGAAGAGACCCGGCTTGAGTAGGCAGAGTATGATTGATATAGTAATCTTTCAGGTGAAATGGGGTTTGAATTGATCTTATGGATCGTCTAAGTTGGTCATCTGGAGGGTGAGAAGAGGTAGGTGGATCAATTGTGGTTGGACATTGCTCAACCGGTCGACCGGTTGGTCCAGATGATGGTTCGGGATCTTCAGGCAAGTTATCCATTTCTGCTATGTGTTGGTCATCTGGGTTTGTGAAATATGGTGTTTCAACATCTAGAGGCATAGATTGTGGCAATGAAATGGAGTTGGTTTCATCATGTTGTTGGAAAGTGTATGGAAATATATTTTCATGGAACACAACGTCTCGAGATACTACTAGCTTTTTGTTGGTTAGGTCATATAAGGTGTATGCTTTTTGTCCTGAGGAGTACCCAAGGAACACACACCGTTTGGCTCGTGTGTCAAATTTATGGCTGGGTTTAAGGTTGATGGCAAAACATAGGCAACCATAGACACGTAAATGGGAATAAGGTGGTGGTTTCTTGTGCAATCTTTCGTAGGGTGTTTTGTGTGAGACCAATGGTGAAGGTATCCAGTTGATAAGGTAACAGCTGTTTTGATATGTTCCTTCCAAGATTTTAACGGAAGATTGGCTTGAAATTTAATGGCACGAGCTACATTAAGGAGGTGGCGGTGTTTTCTTTCTACCACTCCATTTTGTTGAGGGATATAAGGACATGACCTATGAAAAATGGTACCATTTTCATCTAAGAATGTTTACAAGGATAAGAACTCTTGGCCATTGTCAGATCTCAGGATTTTTATAATCAGGTTTAGTTGAGTTTTAACCCAAGCAAAGAAATTTTTAGTACCAGAATAAGAATAAATCCTATGAGGTCCCAAAATATCACAATGAATCAAATCAAAGGGTTTAATGCTAGATATTTGACTGACTTTAAAGGGTAATCTAGATTGTTTTGCCAGATGACAAATATCACAAATATCGTGGAAATCAAAACTAATACCTAAGGTACTTTGTGCTAAGAATTGAAGAGGTGAGGCTAAAGGGTGTCCAAGACGTTTATGCCATAGGTTGGTTGATCCACTGGTAGTATGATGTATTTGTGGTTTTTGTGAAAGGTAATATAGGCCGTTACTCTGCCTTCCCAAGCCAATCGTTTTCTTCGTAGTCAGATCCTTCATGACACAAAAATCAGGGAAAAATGTCACATAGCAACCTAACTCTCTAGTAAGTTTACTGATAGCTAATAGATTAACTTTGAATTTGGGAACATGGAACACATTATCAACAGTCATATTATTTTCAGTTAACTGTACCAATGGATTTAATAAGAGCATGACCCCCATTCGGTAATTACACAGTTTTGTGCATTGGCATGAATTTATTCTTAAGAATCTCATCCTTCGTCACATGGTTAGTGGCCCCGCTATCAATAATCCATGAATTACTCAAAGGGGTGGTAGAGAGATTGATACCTGAGGTGTTAACACAAGGCTTGTCATTACCCGACTTGTTGTTTAGAAGTGTCATAATCTGTTCATATTCCTTGGTTGTGAGCGTTTTGCCTTCCTCTGGGTCAGGAGTAGAAGCGGTAGTAGTGTTTGTGAAGCGTTTGTTTCGTGGCTTCACATCTTTTCCATGAAACTTGTGCCCTGGAGGGAAGCCATGGATGAAATAGCAGGTATCAACAATGTGGCCAATCATCTTGCAGTAGGTGCACTGTTTCTGCCCGGTTCCAGTCGAAACAGTTGACCAGTTGTACAACAGGTTGACTGGTCCGACCGATTTTTGGTTGGCCGATTGTCACCTTTCCGGTTTGATCTCCAATTGATTGAATTGATTGAATGTTGCCCTTCATGATCGGATTGCTGTAGAGCCATGAGATCTGATTGGGCAATCGTCGTCTCTATGGTGTTTGTGCCATAATTGTTTCTATTAAGTGGATTAGAAACGAGGATGAAGCCGGGATGATCGGATTGCTGTAGAGCCATGGGATTCGATTGGGAAATCGTCGTCTCTATAATTTTTCTATCATCGTTTGTGCGAAGCATCGTCGCTCAGAATCGTCGCTTTGATACCATGTAAAATATGAGAGAAAATATATATGTGGAGAAATAATTCTCTCTGTCTATTGATGTAATTGTATATAATGAATAGGGTACAAGATATATATATATATATATATATTTACTAATGGATGACTAATAGAAACCTAATAAGAAAAGAAAAAGAGTTCTACCTAGAATATGAATATTACATGTATGGTATCCTACTACATGGTATTCTACTGTAAATAGAATTCTAATACCCCTTTTCAGTAAACTTGACATTTTGAATTGAACTAGTCAATGCCGTCTTGATACCAATATTTGTAGATTTTTATGCCAGTTAAAAGAATTTGTGAAATGTAACTTTTAATATACATTTCTGGCTTTCTAGTTTTCAACTTTCATACCCTTAGGCAAGACAGATTTGTTAGTTTTTTTTCTGGGTAGACTAAAAAGGCTTAATAACTCAGTATAAACTACAAAGTCTGAGGTATACATCCGTTTCAACACCAGCTATTATAAAGTGTTTAATACTACTTAGCTAGTATGAGAAAAATTATCCTTTATTGGTCATCAGGCAAAAGTTCATTTTTCCATGTAAATATGCATTCTCCTTAGCAAATTATATTCTAGATCTAATAGCAAGCAAGACAGCAGCAAACGGTAGGTGATCCACTGGCCTTCCACACTGATAGGTGCAAAAGGAGAAACAAAGTCTCTATTTAGCTCTAGCACTGGTTTAACATCCTATGACAGTAGGGGGAAAGAGATGGATGGAAGTGGAACAAATGCTGAAGTTTCAGTCTTTGATGTGAACAGTGAACACCATTGTATCAGCCACAGATGATTTTTCTCAGTATAACAAACTTGGAGAAGGTGGCTTCGGTGCAGTTTACAAGGTATATTATCTCAGTCATTGAACAGTCTATTCCTGATCCTCTCTTTACATAGTTATGATTTTTACGGCTGAAGGATGCGCTTAATTAGGTAGGTTTAGTGATAGATTTGTTAGGCTGAAATGTGTCAAAACTTTCTGTTAAAGGTGAATTATTGAACTATGAACTGAAATTTTTAGGGTCGGCTTGACAGTGGGCAAGAAATAGCTGTCAAAAGACTGTCAAAAATATCAGGACAAGGGAATGAAGAATTCAAAAATGAAATCACACTGATTGCGAGACTCCAGCACAAGAATCTTGTGAGGCTTTTGGGATGTTGCGTTCAACAAGATGAGAAGATGTTAGTATATGAATACCTCCAAAACAAAGGCTTTGACAATTTTATCTTTGGTATGCCCATCTCCTAATTTGCATACCATATAGTACTTGAGCTTGTCTGCTCTATGTGCTCCATTATCTTACTGTTGAATATTTGAGTTTTAATTTGTAGACTGGGAAGTATGATCTTTTCTGTATCAAACATATTACACAATCATGAACTTTAATTTTGCTATCCCAGATAAAACAAGAAGATCATTTATAGGCTGGAGTAAACAATTTGATATCATCTTGGGAATTGCCAGAGGGATGATATATCTCCACGAAGACTCCAGACTCAGAATTATTCATAGGGATTTGAAAGCCAGCAACATTTTGGTAGACAAATGACACAGAACCTTAAATTTTGGTAGACAAATGAATCCCAAGATTTCAGATTTTGGTCTGGAGAGAATTTTCGGGGTAGACCAAACTGAAGCAAACACGATGAGAGTAGTTGGAACCTAGTAAGTAATAGTCACAATCTATTTTGGTAGACAAATGACACAGAACCTTAAATTAAAGTAAGAGTCATGACCAAAACAGATTGAATTCAAGATTGAGTCTCAACTTACTAAAATTTCTGATTGCAGTGGTTATATGTCGCCAGAATATGCAATGCAAGGGCTCTTCTCAATAAAGTCTGATGTTTATAGTTTTGGGGTTTTGCTGTTGGAGATCATCTGTGGCAGGAAGAATAGCAGTTATATCCAGGACAATACTGTCAATTTGATTGGACATGTGAGTATTTAGATCATTTCCATCTCAACAGAATTCATCTTCTGATTATAGAGTTAAGCACCCAAAAACATTTTGAGGCTTGATGAAAGGAAGAAGACTTTGATTCGAGTGAACTGGAGAGTCAAATTATTGTATGTCAGAAGTAGCTTTCATGTTATGCAATGAAACGCGGCTTCCTTATCCAAAGCAACCTGCATTTATATTCAATACAGCTAGTACTACTCTATACTCAAAATCAGCTCCTGCAGAAAACAGATCTGTGAATGATATGTCAATTACTATGCTTGAAGCTCGCTAAAGGCGTTCTGTGAATGCTTATTTCACTTCAAGGGGTATAATTAGCCCAAAGAAAAACAAAATTCTGTAATAGCATATTTTTTATGTGACAGTATTGATGCATAGAGTTGATGTATTACATTTACTACATGTTTTGTATGTAGCTGTCATTCTATTTAGCTTATCCCATTTTGTGTTTACAGCTTAAAATTTCTGTTCTTTTCCATCAAGCACCACCATCATAGCATGATGCACTACCAACATGGTAGTCATGAGGAAGAATCTTTGAAAAAAAATTGCATACTATATGCTAATAGAATTAGGTACCTCCTTGAACAGATTAATACTGTAATTGGAATATATTAGGAATTTCCACAATTAGGTTCAATGTGTGGATTTACGAGCTTTGGACATAATTAGGCTGGTTTTCCTTTCTGCCAAAGTCCCTCTATCCTCTATATCTCTGTTTTTTTTTTTTTTTAAACTTTAACTTACACAGATGCAGCAGTTTTGTATTAAAAGCTATTCTGGGCACAATCAAAAGGCACTTGAACACGGAATAGTAACTATCAATTACCTGGAAAACAAGAAATAATAATGCCATGTGGAAACTTCTCCTGCGAACTTGTTGGGAATTGAGACCAATTCCTTTATTACCCACAAAATTCTTATTCAGAGAAAAATAACGAAATAGAAAAAATAAAAGATAGAGAAAAATTTACAGACTGTCAAAGCTTTCACTATATGAAAAATTGTTACAATTATATAGATTTCATCAACCCAAATTTCCAAGTATCTCAAGAAAAATAATATCCTAAGCTTTACCGCACCCACCAATTTCTACTCTTTGTACAACCCACAAAGAAAACAAGAAAAACAACTAAGATGCTAAACTTACAAATTTTCTCTCAAAAACCCTCAAGCCACATCTACAAAAGAGAATAAACTACGTCAATTTATAGTTAACGTATGACCTAAATGTCTTCCAAGTTTCAACTACCAATGTGTCCAAGATTTGAAAATTTGTCCAATTTTAGCCGCCAAATATAATATAATATAATATCAAATCATATCATATCATATCTTTTCCTTTTCAACAATCGGTGCATCTTTTTACTTTAGCAAGTTTTGAAAAAATATCCCAACAATCTCCACCTTGACGAAAAACGAGTCAAAACTCAATCATCTCTTCTGCAACTCTTCATCTCGATACTTAAAAAAAAAAAAGTAAACTTTGACAATCCCAATTCTCAAAATAGAGAATTAACATACTCCACCATATAAGTATAATCACTTAGAAAAAACGAATTTTAAGAATTTCTTGGCTCATGTCGAATAAATTTGCTGAAATATTATGGTGCAACTCCCTTGCTTGACTTACTTGGAAGTTCATCAGCCATCGACATCAATTCCACTGCACACCTTGCATGAATGCCAACCCAATGCCCATGTGCAAACATATGGATCCGCTAGTAGTAATACATCCTCTATCATGGCAACTAGCACATGCCACGAGGATGTAAATATTTACTCAAGCGACATCATCATCTCTCATAAAGAGCGACATATTGTCCGTATATGATGTCGAGCAGTTAGTCGAGCTTGCTCCACCTTTTGGATAATTTTTCCTCACGTGACCAAGTTTTTTAATATCTTTGTCGGAAATAGGGGTTGGTTTTCCTTTCAAAGCCTTGTGCAGTCCAGATTAAATCAATACATCATTGACTTGTACTTGTCACAAGCCAAAATTGATTCTTCCGTCATATTTTTCCACGTCATATTTAATAGACATATCTTCTATGTGCGCTGATAAGTGCATTTTGTGCACTTATTATGACCTTTAAACTAAGCTTTTATTCCGTCATTTTATTGAATTATTACTTAATTTTGTGTTTTAATCTTCATATTTCAGTCTTGGACCTGTTTATAAGCAATTGGAGAAGAATGGACAGAAAGATCAACAACTTGGTGAAATCGGCAAGTAAATGGAGTTTTTGAAGTGAATATCAAGAGCCAAACATTGGAACATGAGGAAGAAGATAAAATCAATAAGTTTAAGGTGTTTTGGAGTGACAATGAAGAGTTGAATCAATGGATCAAACACAAGAAAGCTAAAGAACCGAATTGAGAAACTACCTACAGCAGCATGTGGGGAAATTCAAGTACAACTTTTGATATAGAAATCTCCAAAAGTCAAATTATATACCATTGGAAAGATAATTGAATTACGAGTCTAACACTTTTTACGGATCTCAATTTGGAGTTTCCTACAAGAAGTTATGACCATTTTAAAAACAGCCGCCGCAGAGGAAACAGCATAAGTTGGGCGATCGCCCAGGATTAAATCTGGGCGATCGCCCGACCCTATTTTTCAACCGCAGAATGGTTTCCCCTTGACCTGGGCGACCGCCCGGGTTTGCACTGGGCGATCGCCCAGTGTATTTTCGGCAGAGAAGGAATTTTATTTCCTTTTTGAGTTCAACTTCACTTAGGAAACCTTTGGGACACGATTTTAATGAATTTTTGGGATCTTCTAGGGCACAATTAGGTAAGTATATATATGAGTTATTAACTCATATCAGGTGGTTCGGTTTTTGTTGAGTTTTGGGGGAAGAGAACATTACAAGACACACAACACGGAAGATCAAGATTCATCTATCCAAGAACGAAGATCAAGATCAAGATCAAGATTTCTTCTCGCTCAAGATTTCTTCGTTCCGGGTTATGAATTCCATAGTTTCTTCTTCTCCTTCTTTTCTTATTATTAGTATGTTAGGCTAGTTTATTTTGTGCTAGGATTACGATGAAGTTTGTAATCTAAATTCTTCCATCTTGAGACTTGATTTTTGGCAATTTATTTCATGATAGTTTTGAATAATTAATTTTGATTTATATGAATCTACAGTTACTTGATCAATAATTGTATGATTGTTGTGGTGTGTTTTACTGTCGAAAGATCGAAAGCATGCTAGACGCTATTTTAATTATCTTAAAGTCCGATAGGGGATAGAAATATACCGCTATGCTTTAGGTGATCTTTAATTATCCATAGAAATTTAATGCTTTCATTTGTATTCGCATTCGTCATAGAAATATAGTCGAGTCATGCATATGAATAGGTTTAGCATTATTCGAAAGAAACTGTTGAACAATCTAGGGATATTGATCTTCATAACTGATGTAATTTGTCAAGACCAAGAATCAAGATAGAGGAATTAACGATTATAAATGGATTCGGGATCCTAGTACTCTTCTTTCTCATTTTTAAAGTAATCTTTATTGATCTAATTTTTAGTTATTTGATTTATAATTAGTTCATTGTTTTTAGTTCAAATTCTTATTAGTTCTTAAACACTCAATTTCAAAAGTTCAATAGATTCGGTTAAGGTTATTGTAATTGAACTGAATTATCTAAATCCTCGTGGGATCGATACTTGGACTCAAAATCCATTTTACTACTTGAGCGATCCGTGCACTTGCAGAATTATTTAAGATACAAAATCGCTATCAAGTTTTTGGCGCCGTTGCCGGGGATTTAGTTTTAGTTCTTTTCAGTTATATTAGCACTAATTCGAACTTTATTTAATTAATTTTTTTTATTATTTTATTTTATTTTTTTTAGTTTATTTTAGTTTTCAACTTGTCTTTTTTCAGACCACAACACAAGATGGAAGACTAAGAGATTGATGAAGACAATATGCTAGTTGGAGACTTTTTTACTCCACAGACCATCCAAAGACAATCTAGCATTGATGAGGACAACATGCTGTTTGGAGATTTTCTTGCAATGCAGCATGCCAATATAACGAGATATGAGGCTAATTACGAAGTTGATGAGGACAATATGCTGTTTGGAGATTTTCTTGCAATGCAGCATGCCAATATAGCGAGATATGAGGCTAATTCTGAAATTAATGAGGACAATATGCTTTTTGGAGATTTTCTTGCAATGCAGCATGCCAATATAGCGAGATATGGGGCCACTTCTGATATTGATGAGGACAACATGCTTGTTGGAGAATTTATCACAGATCATCCAAATTTCTCTTGGAATGATAATTACAATAATATCAGATTACAAGGTCCTCAGTTTCAAGAGCCAGAAAAGAGAAATTCACTAGAAGACGTATTTAATAAATTCATGGAGACAGTTGACCGGTGCCTAGGATCTAATAATCAATACATGAACAAGACGGATATCTCTTTTCAAAATCAAGGCGCTTCAATAAAGCATCTCGAGACACAAGTGGATCAGATAGCAATTGCTTTATCACCCAGAGTACCAGATACATTGCCAATTAATGCAGAAGTGAATCCCAATGAAAGTGTTACAGCTGTTACTATTAGACGTGATGTTCAATTACCAGAAATTCATGTGAAGATGCCAGTTGCAAATAAAAAAAATGAACCATCAACTGATGAGGAGCACGTGGAACAGACTGAACAGACAACAGATATTAAAGAGAGTTCATGTACACTACAGGTTATGGAAACCGTTCCTATCAAACCATATGAGCCTCTGATCCCACTTCCTCAGAGATTACATAAGCACGAGTCAGACAAGCAATTCTCCTACTCTTTTATCTCTTCTAAAATTGATTTTGTGATCAAAGTCGACGAAGAAGTTGAAATTTTCGTGGTTGTGTTCGAGCAATGTGCTACACTAAAATCTTATGTTTATGAGGAGCACAAATTCAAAATTTGGAGGATAAACGAAAAATGGTATAAAGTCAATAGATGCAAGCAAAGCAAGTCATCCAAAGCTCTATTCAAAGTGCCATAAAGCAACTAGACAATAAGTCAAGCTAATGACTATAAATAAGCGCTTAATGGGAGGCAACCCATTTTCTAACCCTTTTATTTACTTGCTTTATATGTAGTAGTTTTAATTAGTTTAATTAATTTATTAGTTTTTTTTATTTATTAATTAATGCCCTTATCAAGCCTTCCTATGTCAATTGCAGGATGTCCCCTTTGCAAGGCACATGAGTCCTATCCCACTTCAGTCCACTTCAACCGGACCTTCAACCAGCCAGATCCATCGTCTCCACATCTATCTCCGGGGAGTACCTGACTTTTTCCTTCCTCTATTTGCTTTATTTTGCTATTACATTGGGGACAATGTAATGTTTTAGTTTGGGGGTGGGTTAAGTATCAGGATACTTAAGTATTTTGAGTTTGCTTATTTTTTCGGGTTCCAAAAAATATAAAAAAAAAAAAAAAATTTCTTTCATAGTTATTGTTGAATATCTTGCTGCCAATGATGAAATTTGTTTGAAGTTAAGTACATTCTTAGTTAGAATATTAGACAACACTTTAATTCATGCTTCTACCTGAACACTTATCCATGTTAGACTAGATTTGAAGCACGTAGCCACTGTTGACTTATCATTTATTGAAAACATGACTTGAGTGTATGTGTTGATATTATTGACTTAGATCATTGTGAAAAATTCCGTTCCTAAATTTTTAGACTAGTAACCAAACTGTTTGAGAACAGTTTGGGGGTGTTAAAGTACTACTTGTGTTTTGAGAATTTTGATGGTTTTGACTTTCTGAGTCTCATCTTTGGTTGAATAGGTTATAGTAAAGGAATCTAAACCGAGCACTACTTACTGCTGAATAAATAAAATAAAATATCTGACTCGAGCAATTAAGCCTGTTAGGGTATTTTAAAACCTGGTGCCCTAAAGTCATCTGACTTGGGAGTCATCGGCCCAAAGCTCGTTACATGAGTCCAAAAAAAAAAAAAAAAAAAAATTTGTACATCTTTACGTCTCTTATAGCCTGTGGGACTCGAGCAATTAAGCCTGTTAAGGTATTTCAAAACCTGGTGCCCTATGGTCATCTGACTTGGGAGTCATCGGCCCAAAGCTCGCTACAAGGGTCACATAGAAAGCTAGTATGAGAGAAGTATTGCACAAGATGTAAGATCATTTATATGAGTAAAATAAATAAAAAGTGCTAAAGGTGCTCGGTAAGGATTGCTAGATTAAAACCTAAGAGACTGAAGATGAGAATTTAGAAATCATTCACCACCCTAGTTCTGAGAATACAAGTTCTAATTTTACCACTTTATTTGAAAAAAGCTTTGTGTTGATCAATAGGAACCAAATGTGCTAGAACACCTCGGGATTGGAGAGAAAAACATAAGAAGTGTGTAATTTACGAGAGGTGTAAGGAATAAATGACTACAAAGGGTTCGGGATTGTAAAAGTATCAACAACACAATATTGGTCGTGGTATAATACATGTGTAAGTTCAATTTTTGGTTAATCACACACTCACCAAAAGTCAAGCATTGGATAAGTGAAAATTTCTTTGTGTTGTTTGATCTCTTTCTAAACGTGTACTTTATTTTTCAAACTTGAGGCATATGGTAAGAAATTTAGCATTAATTCATTTCATGTTAATTCTTTTAGCTTAGTTTAAAGCTCTACTTTATTTTATTTTTGTTCGAGGACGAACAAATGTTTAGTTTGGGGGTGTTTGATAAGTGCATTTTGTGCACTTATTATGACCTTTAAACTAAGCTTTTATTCCGTCATTTTATTGAATTATTACTTAATTTTGTGTTTTAATCTTCATATTTCAGTCTTGGACCTGTTTATAAGCAATTGGAGAAGAATGGACAGAAAGATCAACAACTTGGTGAAATCGGCAAGTAAATGGAGTTTTTGAAGTGAATATCAAGAGCCAAACATTGGAACATGAGGAAGAAGATAAAATCAATAAGTTTAAGGTGTTTTGGAGTGACAATGAAGAGTTGAATCAATGGATCAAACACAAGAAAGCTAAAGAACCGAATTGAGAAACTACCTACAGCAGCATGTGGGGAAATTCAAGTACAACTTTTGATATAGAAATCTCCAAAAGTCAAATTATATACCATTGGAAAGATAATTGAATTACGAGTCTAACACTTTTTACGGATCTCAATTTGGAGTTTCCTACAAGAAGTTATGACCATTTTAAAAACAGCCGCCGCAGAGGAAACAGCATAAGTTGGGCGATCGCCCAGGATTAAATCTGGGCGATCGCCCGACCCTATTTTTCAACCGCAGAATGGTTTCCCCTTGACCTGGGCGACCGCCCGGGTTTGCACTGGGCGATCGCCCAGTGTATTTTCGGCAGAGAAGGAATTTTATTTCCTTTTTGAGTTCAACTTCACTTAGGAAACCTTTGGGACACGATTTTAATGAATTTTTGGGATCTTCTAGGGCACAATTAGGTAAGTATATATATGAGTTATTAACTCATATCAGGTGGTTCGGTTTTTGTTGAGTTTTGGGGGAAGAGAACATTACAAGACACACAACACGGAAGATCAAGATTCATCTATCCAAGAACGAAGATCAAGATCAAGATCAAGATTTCTTCTCGCTCAAGATTTCTTCGTTCCGGGTTATGAATTCCATAGTTTCTTCTTCTCCTTCTTTTCTTATTATTAGTATGTTAGGCTAGTTTATTTTGTGCTAGGATTACGATGAAGTTTGTAATCTAAATTCTTCCATCTTGAGACTTGATTTTTGGCAATTTATTTCATGATAGTTTTGAATAATTAATTTTGATTTATATGAATCTACAGTTACTTGATCAATAATTGTATGATTGTTGTGGTGTGTTTTACTGTCGAAAGATCGAAAGCATGCTAGACGCTATTTTAATTATCTTAAAGTCCGATAGGGGATAGAAATATACCGCTATGCTTTAGGTGATCTTTAATTATCCATAGAAATTTAATGCTTTCATTTGTATTCGCATTCGTCATAGAAATATAGTCGAGTCATGCATATGAATAGGTTTAGCATTATTCGAAAGAAACTGTTGAACAATCTAGGGATATTGATCTTCATAACTGATGTAATTTGTCAAGACCAAGAATCAAGATAGAGGAATTAACGATTATAAATGGATTCGGGATCCTAGTACTCTTCTTTCTCATTTTTAAAGTAATCTTTATTGATCTAATTTTTAGTTATTTGATTTATAATTAGTTCATTGTTTTTAGTTCAAATTCTTATTAGTTCTTAAACACTCAATTTCAAAAGTTCAATAGATTCGGTTAAGGTTATTGTAATTGAACTGAATTATCTAAATCCTCGTGGGATCGATACTTGGACTCAAAATCCATTTTACTACTTGAGCGATCCGTGCACTTGCAGAATTATTTAAGATACAAAATCGCTATCAAGTTTTTGGCGCCGTTGCCGGGGATTTAGTTTTAGTTCTTTTCAGTTATATTAGCACTAATTCGAACTTTATTTAATTAATTTTTTTTATTATTTTATTTTATTTATTTTAGTTTATTTTAGTTTTCAACTTGTCTTTTTTCAGACCACAACACAAGATGGAAGACTAAGAGATTGATGAAGACAATGTCAGGTGTAAGGGTCCCCCTCCCATACTTAATTGCATTCTTGAATTCCTTATATGAATAAGGAATGTCATTTAACAAAATTATAGCTTTGTTAATTTCAGAGAGTTTTACCCTAGTTTGTAATATCTTGCACAAGCTTATTAAAAACATCAAGATTGTCATCCAAATCCCTTGAGGGATCAATTTTGAGGCTGAAACAATTTTCAAGGAGATAAATTTTATCTGAAGTTGATTGGATTAAATAAAGCTCTTCTAATTTTTTCCAAAGCTTTTCTGTGAAATCAAAATTTCTAACTTTTTGCAAAACATGGTCTGATAAAAACAATATGATAGAAGTGTAAGCAAGTTCATCAGAATCATTTTTCTGATCCTTAGTAACATTAGGACCATAAGAATTATCAATAGCTTTTGAAACTTTTTGTTGAACCAAAATACCTTTCATTTTCTATCACCAAATAAAAAAATTACATTTACTAGTAAAAGCACTCAAGTCAAAATGATGTGCAGACATCTCAACAAATAAGAATACACACCAAAAAGCACCTCAAGATAATCACGCAGAAAAACCTAAAGGCCTCAATATACACCATTTTAGGCCTCAATATACACCATTTTAGATTCCCAGTGTTTTGTGAGATTCGTGATCTCAGATCAAGAGAATTGTCAAATGGGTAAAGTCCAGGTGATAGTTCTAAATAATAACAATAATGCATAGAAACAAAGTATCACAAATAAAAAGCACCAAAACAAAAGCTAACATAAGTCACAATAATGAGCACGTAAATTCCTAGCAATAGGCAATGGTTACCCCACACGGTAACCCCAAACCAAATGGCCACCCCACACGATGGTCTATTTTTACAAGAATTTAAAAACGAACAACCAATTTACCAGAGCAGACCAATTTGACGGTCCGTAATATCGGAGAGATACAAATTTATTTTTTTATTCTTACTTTTGCAGATTTAACTTTCAGTAGATTTGGAGCAGAAAGATGACACCAAGCTCGAATCCAAACTATACAAGAAAAAATAATGTTGTCCAAATAACTAATCTGCAGTCAATAAAATAAAAAATCAAAATTGCATAATAAGTTATTTCAGCCCAAAAAATAAATTTTTGGCCGAAAAAAGTCTGCTGCCGCTACTGCCGGTCGTCCATCGATTGTCTACCATTGTTGCTTCAAGTCCAGTCCAAATATGTTCTCAAAACAACCAACCACGCTCTGATACCAATTTGTTGGATAATAAACCTAAAGCACCAAGATCAATAGAATTATATTAATATAGAGAAACAAATAATCAATGGACAATTTGAAAGCAAAAATGAAAATCTTCAATCTTCAATCAATGGGACGTCAATGGTGAGTGAAAAAGGCTCAGATTAGCCAATCTCCAACAATGGTAACAGCACAAATCTTGACCAAAGCACACTCCTAAATAATCCACTATATTCCACACAAAATGGAAAATTATTCTCTACAAAGAAGAAGGAGGAGGAAGGACAGAAATAAGGTCAGCCAGCGCCGCACATAGGGACACAAAGAAGAGGCAGAGAAAAGAGCAGCCAAAGTGTTTTCTCTCTGTGCATGTGTATATCTTAATCCACCAAGGAAAACCCTTAATTCTTTTTATTTCACGGCAACTCACAACACTCAGCAAATAATAGGACAGCCACTATATATTAATTACACCATAAGTAATTATCCTACTAATACTATATTACCCAACACGAAAGCAGGGTGGCAGAAAAGGACTGGATTGAACATTTTTTTCACATCCTGGAAATCTCATGATGACCCTCGAACTGGTGAGTATATGTTCAAACTAGAGCTTATTGGCACTCCCCTGTTTTTTTTGTTCAAGGGTACGAAAAAGATATGGCGTATCGGACCATGGAATGGGGTCGGATGGAGTGGTGTTTCCAGAAATGTAAGGAATTGACGTATACATGCACATCTAAAATTAAATATGTAATTTCTATAAGTCGGATCATCCTTCTATACAATTCGTGATAGAAGTTTACTTTGATGAATACTGTGAAATTTTATTATTTGATTAGCTAGAAGTACGATCTTCAAGACAATAGCTGTCCAATTGTCTAGCCTCCAATGGTAATCCACACAGCAAGAACATAAGAGTTCCTGCTGTGGAGTTAGGTATTCACTGTACTAGTTTCTCTCTAATTTAAGTCTAATATTGATTTGTGACTGAAATCCCCCAAAATAGACATATATATTGAAAAGCTCAAATACAGGTAACAGTGTTTACACATTGCACTGCAGAACTATCACCCAAGTCATGACAATTTCAATCTAGTAAATAGTAATTTAATTATTTGTGATCAATGAAAGTCCTCTATTTTCAGCTAAGTATACAAGGAAATCAAGAGGCTTTCGTGGGAAGAGATTGGCGACAACTGTAATAGTGTCAATTCTAGCAATGCTTCTCATAATCTTCTTATCATGTTGGTTGTTGAAGAAGAAGAGAAAAGGTAAGAAACAGTTCCTCTTTTATCTTACTTTCGATTTTACTAATGCAAGCCACTTTTCAGGAAACTTGACCTTATGAAATAATCTTCATCTTGATACCAATATTTGGAGATTATCATGCCTGTTTGATAAAAAAGAATTTGTGAAATTTAAAGAAGGTCTTCTACTCTTTTTAATCCATTTAACTTTTCAGTTATCAACTTTCTGTGCCCTTCTGAGGTGTACAACCCCTTTCAGCACGAGATACTATTAACTGTTTAATGCTACATATCTAGTATGAAAAAAAAACAAAAAACAAAAGAAAAAGAAACGAATGTAGTTCAATCTTTATTTGGCCATCAGGTATGCATTCACCTGGACAAACTATATTGAGATCTTACAGCAAGATGCCAGCAATTAGTAGGTGATTAGTGGCCTTCCATGCTGACAGGTACAGAAGGACAAAGAAAGCCTCTATATAGCTTTAGCACTGGTTTAACATCCTATGGCAGTGGGGGGAAGGAGAGGGATGGTAGCGGAACAAGTGCTGAAGTGTCAATCTTTGATCTGAGCACTATTGTTTCAGCTACGGAAGATTTTTCTCTGGCTAACAAACTTGGAGAAGGTGGCTTTGGTGCAGTTTACAAGGTATACTCTCTCGGTAATTGAACTGTCTATTCCTCTAGCCATTATTGCTCGATCCTCTCTTTATTCAGTTATGATTTTTTATGGCATTTGGAGGATGTATAATTAGATAGGTTTAGTTATAGATTTATTAGGCCGAAATATGTCAAACTTTTCCATTAAAGATGAAATATTGAACTATGAATTGGATTTCAGGGTCGACTTCCTAATGGGCAAGAGATAGCTGTCAAAAGTATCAGGACAAGGGAATGAAGAATTCAAAAATGAAATCACGTCGATTGCAAGACTCCAGCACAGAAATCTTGTGAGGCTTTTGGGATGTTGCATTCAACAAGATGAGAAGATGTTAGTATACGAGTACCGCCCGAACAAAGGCTTGGACAATTTTATCTTTGGTATGCCCATTTCCCAACTTACATACCATAACAGCATTTGAGCTCATGCGCTCTATGTGTTCCAATATCCCCTTGATGAATATTTGAATTTTAATTTGTAGAATGAAAGTATCATCTTAAAATGTGTCAAACATATTACTCATGCATACACTTCAAAATTTTACTTGCTGAGATAAAGAAAGAAGATCGCATATAGAGACTTGGAGTAAACGATTCGAGATCATATTGGGAATTTCCAGAGGGATGATATATCTCCACGAAGACTCCAGACTAAGAATTATTCACAGGGATTAGAAAGCTAGCAACATCTTACTAGACACTTCCATGAATCCCAAGATATCATATTTTGGTCTGGCCAGGATTTTCGGAGTAGATCAAACTGAAGCAAACACAAATAGAGTAGTTGGAACCTAGTAAGTAAGACTCACACAACTATTTTTGTATACAATCTACAGAGAACAATGAATTAAAGGAAGAGAAATGTCAAAAACGGATTGGGGAGTCTTAACTTTTTTTTTTTTTTATATCGTAAATGTAAATATATAGATCAAAGAAATGTACAAGCACACCGGGCAAACCCGGGCCTACAAGCCAAAAGCCAACTCAATCAATCGAGACTGAGTCAAAAGCGAAAAAGGACGCTACACAAAACAAAAACACCGGGCATACCAGGGAATACAAAAAAGAGAAAGATACAAAGTGCAAAAAATTAAAAGTTAGATTCAAAATGAATCAAAACATTAGGATACAAAGTAAATAAAACTTTGTATACATGTGTTTTGATCTTTTTGACAACACTATAAGGGTTCGGTTGAAGATCTTCAAAAATCTTTTTGTTTCTCGCCATCCAAAGCTGGTACTAGCCGCAAGAGCTATCCTCTTTCCTTTACTTTGCCAACCGGTTCTTCTAGCTTCTTTCTTGATCCACTTCAAAGAACTAGCAATAGTTGACATGTCTCTATGAATACCCAACCAAATTCTGATCCTAGACCAAACAGTAGCACAAAAAGGGCATTGGAAGAACAAGTGCTGAACTGATTCCTCTTGGTTTGAACAGAAACTGCAATTTCTATCGATATCCAAATAAAGGATCTTATCCTTTGTGAGTAGTTTAGATTTTTTACTAAACCAAAGGATGAACGAATGCTTCGGAGATATAAATGATTTCCACACTTCAACAGCCCAGCAATTAGGAGTTCCTTTCGTTCAAAAATAGTCATGCGCATTTGCAATACAAGAATCAGCCCCTAAATTCCAAAGTAGCAGCCTTCGGATTGCTGCCTGCTCGCTGCCTTCGGTCATGCGAATCTGGTCCATGATGGCACACAATCATTTGAGCAGTGGAGAGTCAGCCTTTTTTGGAGTCCAGTCCCAAATCGAGTTCTCCCTCAAGTAAACTAGATTGACCCATCGGACCCAAAGCGTATCTTTTTGGATTGAAAATTCCACAGTGATTTGGCTAGTAAAGCTGTATTCCAACACTTTATATCGCGAAATCCCAGCCCACCTTCAGATTTAGGTAAGCACACATCCTTCCATGCGACCAATGGATTTTTGTAACCTCAAAGAAAGTCTCGGCACAGCCTATGATCCGTTCACTGACAGTAGCGGGGATAGGAAAAATGGCTAGCCAAAAGCATTCGACTCCCTGCAATACAGCCCTCATAAGTTCAGTCCGTCCCACCTATGAAAGGGAAGCACTCATCCACAAGTTGATGTAGGCTGCCACTTTATCCACAAACGGAGCGAAGTGCATAACTTTGAGTTTCTGGGCAGCAAGAGGAATACGCAAGTAACGAAACGGCATTGATCCAAGAGGGAAATCCGTGACAGCCAATATGTCGTCCAGAATCTGTCCATAAATACCGGCAGTATACAAGGAGGATTTCAAAGCATTTGCATGCAGTCCAGATTTCGTACCAAAGTTGTGAAGACAGTCCATAAGGATGGAGACCAAAATAGGATCCCCTCTCGAGAAAAGCATTAGGTCATCCGCGAAAGCCAAGTGAGTAATCCGGAGTATCCCACATTTTGGATGAAAATTAAATTCACTACTCTCTGTATTGTGCTTGAGTGTTCTCGATAGATATTCCATACAAATTACGAAGAGGAATGGCGATAAAGGATCACCTTGGCGTAGACCTCTCTTTCCTTTGAAATTCCCAAATAAGCCTCCATTAATTGAAACCGAAAATGAGGTAGAAGTAACACATTCCATAATCCAATTGATGAAAATATGTGGGAAGTTCAGCCCCTTCATTACATCTTTTAGGAAGTCCCAATGCACCATGTCATACGCGTTTTTCAAATCAATTTTGTGCACACATCGCGGAGAAACTCGTTTTCTATTGTATTGTCTAAGCAATTCTTGGGCCAAATGGATATTTTTTGTCATGTTACGGCCCTTTACAAATGCCGACTGAGCATTATCGACAAGGCTATCCAGAATTGGGGCAGGTCTTTTGGCGAGAATCTTGGAAATAATTTTGTACACAACATTACAACAAGAGATCGGCCTGAAGTCGCCCACAGATTGGGCATGGTTTGATTTAGGGATCAAAGCAATGGAGGTATGATTTAGCTGCTTTAATTATCTGCCTGAATGGAAAAATTCAGTGACAGCTTCGCAAACATCATTCCCCACCGTACACCATGTTTTCTTGAAGAAACAAGAGGTAAAACCATCAGGACCAGGGGACTTATCTTCGCCAATATTGAACAGGGCAGCTTTAATTTCCTGTTGCGTAACAATTTGAATGAGCTCACTGCTTTGAAGAGGGGAGACCGTAGGTCCATTCTAAAGAATTTGAACATCAATTGGATCACAAATTCTGTCCGTCCCCAATAAGTTAGTGAAGAACGAAACAAATGCATCAGCCACCTGTTGCGAGGAAGTGGTGAGGCTGCCATCGTCCTTTCGTATAGCCGAGATGTGATTTCGTTTGGTATTCTTTTTGACCAAGGCATGAAGGAACATAGTACATTTATCCCCGTGCATGATGTATTTTGATTTTGCCTGCTGAAAGAAGAAGTTCCTTTCTGCCTCGGACAAGAAGACAGCATGTTTTCTCAACCAGAAAACTTCAGTTTGCAAAACCTGATTATTGGGCTGATCATGCAGCTGCATTTGAGCTCTGGACAGCTCATTCCTTGAATTAATAGCCCTACAGGAGATATGGGCAAAATGCAATTTGTTAAGACTCGAAAGAGGGCTCTTTAATCCTTTTAATTTTCGGCACAAAATGAATTGTTTGGTTCCAATGACGTCTTCCACCCAATTGGATTGAACAATGTTGCTGAAATCTTGGTGTGCTGCCCACATATTAAAGAACTTAAAGCATCTTTTTCTTACCACATGATTGTGAAATATCGAGACAATACAAGGAGAGTGGTCGGAATAGATAACCAGTGGCAAGAAGTTTGCTTCGGCTAGAAAACCCGCAAGCAGCCAGTTACCATTAACCATTGCCCTATCAATTTTGGACCAAACTGAATTATTATTCCAAGTGGAAAAACAACCCGAAGATCTTAAATCTGATAGGCCCACGGACAAACAACAATCAGCAAGATCTTTAATTTCATAGGGGGTAACTTCCAACCCATTACACCTTTCATTATGATTGAGGATGCTATTGAAGTCATCAATAACAAGCCAAGGTAGAGAGGTGTTTCTGCTACAATCCGTCAAAAAATTCCAAAGAGGTCTCCTGTTGACAATAGTGTGGAATGCATAAACAAAACTTACTTGAAAAGATGAAGAAGTTACCTTACAAGTAATACTGCAATGAATAACTTGGGGGAGAATTTCAAGCACGTCGAGCTGAATTTTACTTGGATCCCATAACACTAAAATTCTTGCAGCACCATGGGTTAAGAAGTTGTTAACCTGAAGCAAGCCACTGAATTTATTTCGCATAACCCGATGAAGTTTATCAATAATGATTTTAGTTTCCAACACAGCCAATAAATCAATGTTGTTCGATTTAATGAGGTCCCTGACCCCATTTTGTTTTAGGGGATTGTTAAATCCCCTAATATTCCAACTCGCAATCTTCATGATGATATAAGAAGGGTCTCCCCCCTTTTTTTATCAGATTTTACAAGTTTTGAAGGCTGTTCCTTTGAAAGCCATGCTGTTTGGAAGACGACGCAGCGCCTGTTAGCGAAGAAGCCACTGCGTGCCCAGTCCCTGTCGTCTTCAATTTAGCATGTTGTTTCTCTTTCTTTTTGGCAATCAGTTTCTTCTTGAATTGAACCAAAGTGAAGTCTGCATCTTCTTTAGTATATTCTGGTTGTCTCTTTATAGCGTTTTCCTCCAAATTCTCCTGAATATCGGCTGAAGTTTCAATATCAATCAGGAGCGAAATTACCCCTGCTTCCGACTGTTTTTGACTGACATTGGCCGTAACAGTTGGGAGATCAGGCACCACTTCCAGCAGTGAAATAGGCTCAGCCGGTGGAACGACGTTACTTTTTTCCGCTGGAGCTGGGACCTTCGAAGCCATATCCAAGGCTTTATCATAAGTGACACAGCCCGTACGTGAGTGTCCAAATACACGGCAAGTCGTACAGAACTTTGGTTCGTGTTCGAAAATGACTTTTTGATCAAATTCTTTGCCATTGGGTAAGCTAACCTCCACGGACCTTACCAAATCTGCCGACGCATCAACCTCAACTAAGACTTTCGCATACGAAAGTCTACCCCTGGTGTAAGTAAGGTTGTCCATCGAAATCGGTTTCCCAATTTTGGAAGCAATCTTACCGAGAGCTTTAGGATTCCAAAATTCCAAGGGTTGCTCCGGTAATACAACCCAAATCGGCATCATGAAACTTATTTCTTCATCATCAAACTGAAAATACTCCGGCATGATTTTGAGGAGTAAAGTTCTTCCAAAAACAAAGTAAGGACCGCCATTGAGTACATTATCCCGGGAAGAACCATTCTCAAATTTAAAAACCAATCAACCGCTGGAATGCGTGTAATATTTGTAATTCACCTTCCAAGAATCACAAAGGTTCAAAAGAGCTTTCTTACCGGGAAAACAACCCGCAAAGTAACCGATTAGGCAATATCCCCACTCCATTTCAATATCATCTGCATCATCAACTTCTAAGCTAACTCGTTCAGGCAAATTATCAAACACTTGGAGTGTAAGGCATTCATCCGACTTTCTATTATCCTTAAAGAGGTTAACCCATGGTGCTTTAACCTCCTCAGGTGCAGGCTTACTGTCCACATTTTCACTCATTTAGAAGGACGAGTTTTCTCAGACGACGCATCCGAATCCGTATCAAAGTCCCCAAAAGTTTCAGAAATAGAAGGAGATTTTAAGGGTTGTTTGTCCATTCCAGTATTACAATCCTTAGAAGCTGTGGTCGAAGCTTCAACTAAGGATGAAGAAGCTCCAACAAACTTACCAGAAGTACCGGCTGCAGATTTTCCACAAAAGGAAGCCTGTTCTTCAGTTTCACGCACATTTCTTCGTTCCGGAATAATACGCGCAGCTGGAGTTTTGTGTTTCTTACCCATTTAAAACCCAGCTGAAATTAAATATTCCAAATGTTCCTCCTCAAAAAAAGAACAACCGACAGTGAATATAATCAGCTGGAGCAAAAAGATTCAAGCATGAGCTGGAAGAAAAAAAGCTGTCAACTGTAGCAGAAACTGAAAATACAAAAACTTTGCTCAACCTGGTTTTTGAAAACGTGAAAAACCAAAGAAAAAGGTCAGCGCACTATAAGGATTAATGTTTACTACACAATAATGTAACAGAATCAGCAATTAACTTATTTGAAAGCCTGATTGCAGTGGTTATATGTCACCAGAATATGCAATGAAAGGTCTCTTCCCAATAAAGTCTGATATTTACAGTTTTGGGGTTTTGCTGTTGGAGATCATTTGTGGTAGGAAGAATAGCAGTTTTTTTCAAGACAATGCTGTGAATTTGGTTGGATATGGAAGTACTTGGATCTTTACCATTTAAACAGAAATCATTATTTAATTATCAAGTTACGCGCCAACAAATTCTTTGGGCTTGATAAGAGGAAGAAGACATTGATTGGAGTTGAGTTAAATAGTGAGTCAAATTATTGTAGGTAAGTACAATTGATTTCATCACTCTTTTCCAGGTTTGGGACTTGTGGAGAGAAGATAGAGCATTGGATATAGTAGATTCATCACTCGACAACTCTTACGAAGAAGCCAACAAAGTTTTGAGGTGCATCCATGTTGGTCTTTTGTGTGTGCAAGAATATGCTCCTCATCGGCCAACAATGTCTGAAGTAATTTTCATGTTATGCAATGAAACAACTCTTCCTTATCCTAAGCAACCTGCATTTATCTTCAAGAAAGCTAGTAATACTCCATACTCATCATCAGCTAGTGTAGAGAACAGATCTGTGAATGATATGTCAATTACTGTGGTCGAAGCTCGCTAAAGGCTTCCTGTAAATACTCTCTTCTAATTTTCCGTTCAAGGGGTGTATATTAGCCCAAATAGAGGCAAAACAAATAAATAAAAAATAAAAAATGTAGCAGTATAAATTTTTCTTTTTAAGTGACACCATTGATGCATAGAATTGATGTATAACATTCAATGGGATTTAGGCGCAAATGGTCCCTAACCTTTGTCCTTAGTGTGTAATTAGTCCCTAACGTTTATTTTTTGACAAACAAATCCCTAACCTATATGTTTTGGTGCAAATTTGGTCCTTTTGACAAATATGCCCTTAGTTTTAATTAGCAGAAATTGTATGTGGATTCCTAATCATTACAAAATGTGCAAATAGGTCCAATACTTTTATTTTTTATAAAAAAAATTAAAGAAAACTAATGATTTTTTTTTTTTTGGAATTAATAATTTAGTAATAAACATATCAAATAAAATTATTATTTTTATTATTAAGTAATTATATTTTTAAAGAGGGAGAAATCATTATGAGAAATCATTTTTCTTCCTTTACTTATAAAATTTTTTCTCCCTCTTTACTTTAAAAATTAAGTTAAATAAATAAAAAAATGACATATATAATTTTATGACATTGAACTAATCTTATTACATTTTTATTTAACATAAAAATACTAATAAAAATTAATTTACACATTATGTGTTTTATTTTTGAACGAAAATAAAACAATAAATTAAAATATGAAAAATATATATAGTTGGATTTCTGATATTTGTAGTTAATAAACATATAACTCAATTAAATAAAAGTATTTGAACATCAAGTTTGTGACAAAGTTATTTTCTTATACAACAATAAAATAAAAGTTTAAATTTTAAATAATATAATTACTTAATAATAAAAATAATAATTTTATTTAACATTTTATTACTAAAGTGTTAATTCAAAAAAAAAAAAAAAAAAAAAAACTCATTAGTTTTCTTTAATTTTTTATAAAAAATAAAAGTATTGGACCTATTTGCATATTTTGTAATAATTAGAAATCCATATACAATTTCTTCTAATTAAAACTAAGGGTATATTTGTCATTTTCATCTCATAAGGACCAATTTTGTACCAAAACACATAGGTTAGGGACTTGTTTACCAAAAAATAAACGTTATGGACCAATCCCACACTAAGGACAAAGGTTAGGAACCATTTGCGCCAAAATCCCACATTCAATACATATTTTGTATTTAGTTGTCATTCTAGTTACCTTACCACATTTGTGCTTACAACTTAAAATTACTTTTGTCCATCATTTATGCACCACCTTCTAGGCATGGTAATGTGCCGAGCCGAGCCAAGCCAAGTAAAACACGAGCTCGGCTCGTCTAGAGACGAGTGACTCGATTCGGCCCACGGGCTCGTGGGTCGAACGAGCCGAGCAAGCTCGGCTCGACCCGGCCCTCTTTTTTAAAAAAAAAAATTTGAAAATAAATCCTTCTTTTTATTTTGTTAAAGAAAAAAATGTATATATTTAAAATGAATCATTTATCTTTATCTTTATGTTAAAGATTAAATATTTATCTTTATGTTAAAAATTTTATTGAATCCTCATTCTTATTATGTTTTTTAAAATCCTCATCTTTGACTCTTTGTTATGTTTTTTTTTTTTTTCGAATTTGAAAATAAAAAAGAAATTAGAAATACAAAATCATTTATATTAAAAATTAAAGATTTAAAACCCACATCATTCTTTTGTGTTTTACATTTTTTAAAATTTGAAAATAAAAAAGAAATACCATATCGAAATCTTTTATGTTAAAAATGTAAGATTTAAAACCCTCTTTCTTTTTTTGGGCTTGGGATCGGCTACTTTAAAAGTATGCGGAGTTAAAATTTTACACGAACAAGATGTTACGTGTACAATTTTTTATTAAAATAAGGAAAATTCTTCAAATACAGAAATATTAATGTAAAATAATACTTACTACGAATATGATTGATCCATATTCAAATCTTCAAGTTCTTCGAACATTATTATGTCCACTTTATATTGAATTCGAAGTTCAGCACCATCCCAATCTTTTAGACACAGTAAACTTTCTAAAATGTCGGCTTTGAGTCTTGACCTGATATCAGATAAAATCTTGACACTTATATTAAATGCAGTCTCCGATGCTACAGTTGAGACCGGAGGTGTTAGTAGATCACGTGCCATTTTGGAAAGAATTGGGCAACTACGTTGATGTTGTCTACACCATTTAAGTATATCAAAATTTTTTCTCTCCTCGTCATCTAACATACTAAACACATCATGTACAAAATACCTACCTAACTCTACAGATGTATCATTAGAACGGGGAATGGAAAAACTAGAAGAAGAACCAACTAATTGTTGACATTGAGTAGTCTTATGTGTACTTACGTAACTCCATAAGTCAATGTCATCAGTTGATGACAAAGCATATGTTGGATTAGAGGGTCGTACAACGTTTGTACCGGCCTTTTCAGCATAGACCTCATACATATAACATAAAGTTTATTTTAAATTAGCACACGTGACTGAATTTTCATAAGTTAATTTATCTGAAATTGCCATTATTGTTACTTTTGTACCCTCTAAGTTAAGTCGATGATCCATGATACATGCTAATAGAAATAACATAAGCAATTGTTCTCAATATTTCCTAAATTTAGCTTCCATAACATGTATAATACTAGTAAAAAGAGAAAATGATTTAAAACAAGTGGAGTAGTTGGGTAATAAATACCAGAACATGCAGTTGTTGCGTCGTAAAAAACTTTTAAAAATTTTCTAACATGACTACATATTTTCCAATCATGTAATTCTAAATCATATTCTGAGGCGTGTGAGTGTCGGCCATTATAATAGACAGTAATGCAATCTTCATAACCTTCACACGATTCAAGCATAAGATATGTTGAATTCCACCTATTGATAACATCAGTTGCAAAACATTTTGATTGCAGCCCATTTTCTGTACATAGAGCAGCAAAAACTTGTTTTCTTGAAGGTGAAACCGAAATATAATTAATAACATATCTAATTTTTTTCAATTGAAGTTGTATAAATTTTAATCCATCTTGTACAATTAAATTAAACACATGACACACACAACAAATATGAAATAAAATATCATCAAAATGTGGATTATAGTGTTGCATTAATTTTTCAATTACTATATTATTTGGGCATGCATTATCAAATGTAAAATTACGAGCCTTAGAATCACATTTAAATTCATGTAACACACCTAATAAAACTTGATAAATATTATTTCCATTATGAGGATAGTCTATTTGTTTAAATGCTATTACTTTTTTATGCATTAACCAATTATTATCAATATAGTGTGCAGTTGCAACCGTTTATCATTTTTAGTTACAACATGTCCATAAGTCTAATGAAAAAATACAACACCGTAATTATTAATATCATTAATAATAGCTTCTTTCTTAGTATTATATCTAACAATAGTATCTTTACGAAGTGTATTTCTAGAAATATTAATGTACCTGGGTTGGAGATATTTTTGGATGAATTTCGTCCAATGAGGATTGTCCACTAAGCATACTGGAAACTCAAAATTTGCTATCATTCCGGCAGTCCTTCGTGTCGCATGAGTTTTTGTGAATATATCCAGTTGTTAAGAGTGGGAGTACTGGACCCGGCTCCCGGAGATCCAAATTGGAGATGTGCCTGATTTGTATCCAAACTTCCATGTTTGTATTGACACTTTTTGAATTGTCTGTTTAGATGGGTCGTGCCTATCCTCTTTTGCCAAGCAAATTTCTCCTGACAGTGTCTACACTGTACTTGAACTCAGGGACTCCGTTCACTAGTTTACCAGTCGGCACCAACTCAAAATGCTGCCAGCACTTAGCCTTTTGTTTGGTAGCTTTTCGTTTAGTACTAGAGCCAATGGTAGTTTGTGTATCGGCGTCGTCATGAACGTCTTCCAAATCAATTAGATCAGTGCTACCACCAAATTGATCGATAATATCTTCTAGAATTAAAATGTCATTAAGACCACTGAAATCATCATTACTTCAGTTGTATGCCATTTGGAATAATAGAATAAAGAAAATAGGAGAATATGAAGATGTAGTAAAACGTAGAAACTAGAAAATATAAATGTAGAGAATTAGTAACAGTTAAAAATTATAACTTAAAATTATAGAGTAATACCTAGATAATAAGATATTAGATACTAATTAGAACACTAATATTGAGATAATGTAATTTGAGAATTGTTAATGGATTGAGTATATAATTGAATGAGAGATAAGAGATTGAAGTGTGAAAAAATGAGTTTAGAAAATGGGTATTTATAGGAAAATAATGAAAGTAAAAAAAAATTATCACAAATGTGACCGTTGGATGATCATCCAACGGTCACGATTTCGTGACCGTTGGGACGAGCCATGAGCCAAGCTGGCTCATTTTTTAGCCGAGCTGAACGAGCTCGGCCATTTTTTTTTCCCGAGCTCGGCCCTAGCTCGTGCTCGTGGCTCGACAAGTTCGAGCCTGAGCTGGGCCGAGCTTTACGAGCCGAGCCGACTAGTTTTTTTACCACCCCTACCACCTTCATAGTATGATGCACTACCAACATGGCAGTCATGAAGAAGAAATTTTTTTGGAAAAAATTGCATGCTAATATGCTAATAGACTTAGGTACCTCCTTTGAATAAGTGAATATACTATAATTGGAATTTATTAGAAATACAGACACAATTATTCAAACAAGTCATTTCAGGTTTTGTGTCTGTTCAATTGAGTCATTTCATGTTATGTGTATTTTCAGACACAATTTTTGATATGTTATAAATAGACCCCCATGCTTCTGCAAATTTAATCAAATAAAATAAAATCATCTTTCAACCTTTGTGATTCTACCATACATTATTAAAAGCATTCTACATCCGTCCATATTTTATATATAGAGAATATATAATAAATTTCGAGTTCGTTGATCTTGATGTTTGAAGTACTTCTATTGCAAAAAAATGTTGTAGTATCTTGGGAGACAATTGCTATTTACCGTGAGCACCTAGGGTAGGGGGGGGGGGCAAATTCGTCATAAAGACATAGAGTCAAACTCTAGCATCGATCTACTAAATTAATTCTGTACTTTTAATTTTGTAAATCATCTCGTATTTCACGTAAGTCTTTTCTTTATAGAATGTATATATTTTGTAATAAAATTTATTCTTTTAGACACAAAATTTATACTGCATTAAATATTTAAGAGCAAGAATTTATTGTCATTTCAAGATTTGCTTATGGTTTTAATTGGTTATTTGGAAAATTATATATCCTTACAATAATATAAGAGTCTTAAATTTTGTCACTGTAGATTTTTCGTCCAATATGCTGTCGTTTCATTGCATTGTTTCAAATATCATTTAATTCTATTTCCTTTATATTACCTACTTCACCTACTTTCTGACTGCAAAATTTCTCTCAAATTATTCAATATCTTCCATAGATTGGAGCTCAGAATTCAGAAGCTTAGAATTCAGAGGGAGGGCTCGAACTCCAGTGTATAACAAGTTATATGTAAGTTTATATATTATTTGTAGATTGTTTTACATTGACAATCACTGTAAATTTTTTTTATAGAACTCGTTATATTATAGATTATTTGTAGATTATTTTATTCACTGTAAATTTATATTTTTAGAAGTGTAAGAACTTATCAAATCTGTTAATTTTTACATATGTTTTAGAATGTTTTACATATTTATTTGTATGTTCTTATTTGTGAAGCTTAAATTTCTCATGTTTGAGCAATGTTTGAGGACAATCACCTAACAAAATTGAAATTTAATCAGACAATTCAAATGCTGCAAATAGATAATGAACGTAAGATTTACTTGGAAAAGCCCCCCTCTCAGTAATGTTTTCTCAGAATTTATGTTCAAATCTAGAGGTATTGAATTAGATAGGAAAAGCAAGGTTACCTCTTATACACTTTCAATTCTAAATATAAGAACAAACTCATGGAAAACTAATTGCTAAGAATCAGAAACCATTTCTTTTTCCCTTCGCTTTTTTCATGGCCTAAATTTATAAGAAAAGCTATATTAAGCGACTTAAGATATTCACTACAAATTTGTTTTTAAAACATCCAAACATAGTGATAACTAATTTAAATTTAGTCTAAAAATTAAGTTTTTATATCCTAGAGAATTGCAATTTCTGCAATCAGCACCCATTACTTCTCTCCATTTCTTATGAGGGATGAAGCATTATGGTCCGATTGTTTCCGTTAATTCATGAGAAATCCTTTTGGAATCACAAAAGGAAGCCAAGAGTTTGGAAGATCCTCAGTTCTTACTGTAACCTTCTTAAGCCGAGAGGAATAAGATGGAGCTCAAGATTCAACTACTTGCTTGTTTGATATCCTCATTCCCTCTTTTCCTCATTCAGCTACTTGATTTTATGTCATTTCCTCATTCAGCTACCTGATTTTTCAGTAATGGAGGATTACATCGCATCGAGTTCGTCCTCGAGTTAACTCGAGAACCTGGTTGTCGAGTAACTTGACTACCAGTTCTCTGTATCTACTTATTCTCTATATCATACTTGCTGTTTTTTATTTATTTGTTTGTTTTATATCTGCAATCTGTTGTTATTTTCTTCCCAGAATTCCCAATCAATGGCAGAAACAAAAATGCCTACGTAGTCGAAATCCCAATGGACGAAGAGCATCAGTAGAAATTAATATCTGCCATGAGAGCTAACCATAAACAGCTGGTTGATCAGTTTGTTGGAAAAACTATTGTCAAGAAGGGCGTCCAAGAAATCTCGATGTATCGAAGAATTATTCCTCCCTTTTCGTCTTTCTTCAATGATAGGTTCCCACATAACCTGCCAATTACAATTTCTGCTACTTAATCATCCCGCGGAATTTTGTGACATATTTAGCGAGTCTACATCTCTAATTGCATCAGTTTACTCCAGGTTTGGCACTGGCACTGGCACTGCCTTGCACGGATCAGATTTGTCAAAGCAATCAGATGATCTGAAGAGGAAGGTTAGAGCACAGAGGTTTTTGTCTTTGCATACATGACTTAGATTTTTTTATTTTCAGTAGATGTGCTTGTTTGACATTTTATGGTTGTTCTTCATTGAAAAATATTGTTCTATTGACTGGTGATTTGGGTAAACTCTCTTGCATAAATAGACCAAGGAAGTGCAAACTATGCAATCATCCACCCTATGATTTGCTTTAAGACAAACAATTCCCATGGGAATTCATAAAGTGCTTTTGTTTTATTTGTTAGAATCTGGACGTAAACATTACAATAATAAGAATGAACAATTATCAGAAGTATTTTTATGTTGGCACCAAAATTCGGAACAAGTGAAGAAAGTGAGGCTCAAAATATCATACACGGATTCAAGAGTGTTAGCAAAAAAAAAACTTCGGGTGAACAGTAACTCGACAACGAGTTACTTGACAACGAGTAACTCGACGATGAACAAAAAAAAAAAAAAAAAACTTCGGGTGAACATTAACTCGTCGAGTTACTGTTCATCATCGAGTTACTCGACGATGACAAAAAAAAAAAAAAAAAAATCAAGTGAACAATAACTCGTTTGTATTTTTTTTTTTGCTTTTATTCCATTTCCTTTGTATTTTTCTAGTTTTTTTCAAAAAAAATTTTCTTTAGTTTATTTTTCCTTATTTGTTTTTATTTTAGACATTTTCATTCAATTTTTTTATTAATCGTTTTTATTGTATCTTATAAGCAAATTATAATTTATTTTTAATGAATTATTTATTATAGATTATTCTAAAAAAGGCTATTATTTTTTCCTTAATTTTTTCTTTTTACTATTCACATATTCATCTAAATTTTTATTCAATTTTTCACCAATCTTTTCAATTTATAACAAATCAACCCCTAACCTTTTTTTTAGCATTGGCCATCCCAACTTTTGAATTTTGTTGCAAATCACGTCATTTTGATATATTTTGACGGTTTTGACATCCTTTTTAAATAAACAAAAATAAAAAAAGGCTAAAAACAATAAAAATAAAATAAAATTGTAAATGAAGTTATACAACTTTTAAAAAGTACAAAATAACTTAATATTCTTCAAAAACCCACCCCACCCCACTCCACCCCACCCAACCCAACCCAACCCATAGAATTATATTACTTAGATAAATGAGAGACGGCGAAATTATTGTGGTGTGTGCTAATCACAAATTTTGTTTCTTTTAATTTTTGTTTCTTATTTGTTTTTCTTTTACATATTTTCATTTAATTTTTTACTAATTTTTTTTTTATTTTATCTTATAATATTACAGATTATTCTTAAAAAATGCTATTATTTTTTTTCTTAATTTTTTTTTACTATTCACATATTCGTCCAGATTTTCATTTAATTTTTCACCAAAATTTTTTATTTGATATTATAAGCAAATTGTACACAATTTTTTAATATTTAATTTTTGAGTCAATAGTAAAAAAGTTAAAAAAGTTAGAGCCGAGTTTGAAGAATGAGGGTTTTGTCCAATTCAAATTCTCGAAGTGGTGCAATTCAATAAAAATATAAAAATGGTCACTTTACCAAAGGTTGTTTATGAATCTTAACTTACATTCCTTCTTGTACTCATGTAAGTGAATCTTTATTATCTAATTTGCTCAAATAAACATGTAAATGCTTTGTAGAGTATTTATATAAATTGTGAGAGATAACTTTGTGTATGAAAACGACAAATACCACAAATTTATCATTTGAATTAGATATTCAACATAAAATTTATCCTTACATTTTTCACAGACGTGCAACGCACGTAGCAAAAACTAGTACTCAAATAAGTTTCATCGTGTGCATGAATTTAAAATTAATATTCAAGCTTTGTCCAAATTTACGTGCATGCAATTATTTATTAAAGATTGGTATTTAAGTTTCATTTTGACATTGGTATTCACTTTCAACATAAATTAAAATTTTCACTCAGATCCAATTTAATTTCACTTTCAACATAAATTAAAATTTTCACTCAGATCCAATTTAATTGATAATTGAGTGTATATTTTAAAAAGCGCATTTATTTTTTGTGAAAGCTTAATAATTTTAGTACATTTGATATAGGGAAATTGGAGCAAATGGTCCCTAACGTATGTCAATAGTGCGAAAATGATCCCTAACCTTTTATTTTTGGTGGAGTAGTCCCTAACCTATCTATTTAAGTGCACAATTGGTCTGTATTTGATAAAAAAGATAAATATACCCTTATTTTTATTTTAAAAAAATTCAATTAGATTCTTAACTTTTATAAAAAATACAAATGGGTCCGATACTTTTATTTTTTATAAAAAAAAAAATTAAAAGAAACTAACAAATTGATAATATACTAAATTATTTTGTATATTTTACGAACTATTATAAAATAACTAAAATTTAAGCTCATAATTATTAACAAACATTAACAAACGTGTTAATTAAAATTATTTTATTATTATTAAGTAATCATTAAAATTTAAACTTTATTTTATCATTACAAGATACAAAGAAAAATAATTTTGTCACAAATTTGATACTCAAATATTATTATTTTAATGAGCTATTCGTTTATTACCTACAAATATTAGAGCTTAAATTGTATTCTTCATATTTTAATTTATCGTTTTATTATCGCTCAAAAATAAAGAACACAAAATGTGTAAATTAATTTTTGTTAGTATTATTAAGTTAAAAATAGATAATAAGATTGATTCAATGTCATAAAATTATATACGTCATTTTGTTATTTATTTAACTTAATTTTTATTCAAGTTTTTTACATCACATAACAATTACATGTACCTAAAAGCGCAATAATTTTATATTTTTCACTTATGAAAAATTTATTTGACACAACTATAATGATATATTTATTATGCTAAATTAAATATTGTTTAATAAATGTATCAGACTTATTTACACATTTTGCCAATGTTAGAAATCCAATTACAATTTTTTTAAACTAAAATTAAGGGTATGTTTTTCTTTTTTATCAAATAAGGACCAATTGTCCACCTAAATAGATAGGTTAGGGACCATTCTACCAAAAATGAAAGGTTAAGGACCATTTGTACCCTATTGGCATACGTTAGGGACCATTTGCGCTAATTTTCCTTTGATATATTATACTCTACAATCTTAAATCGTTGAACTTCTTTTTCGTAACAGAAATAGATTTGAATGGGAATAAAGTTTTTTCCCCGACTAATGGTACAACCACTATTGTTCCACCTGTGGCTATTCCACTTCAGCCAACTCCGATACCCTAAGGAGAAAAATCGAAAAAATTTAGCTGTATAGATTTCAAAAGATGATAACAAAAGATGCTATTCTATTTAACCACTTAAATTTGGCGAGATTTCTCACCGAAAATGCTCCTGCAGTTCAAGAATGACCAAATAATAGGGATTCTCTTATTTCCTTAGACGCATAGAAGTACTCGGACTTTTTATGCAAGAATTACATTCTGAATGGTCTGAATAATACACTATACAGTGTTGATAGTGTTGAGGGTTATTAGCCAAGTTCAAGAGTTGTAGGTTTTTCTCCATGATATACATGCTGAAAATATGAGTTTAAGTGAATCATTCCAAATTGCTGCAATCATCGATAAACTTCCTCCTTTATGGAGAGATTTCAAGAACTATCTAAAGTACAAATGCAATGAGATGAACTTGAAAGGTTTAATTGTTTCACTAATGATAGAAGAAGGCAATATAAAGTTTGACAAGAAATCTGGAGGACAGTTTGGGCAAGCAAATGCCAACATTGTGGAGTCTAGTTCAAAGACTAATATGAAAAGAAAGTATTCTAGTGATGCACCGAAGAAAGATAACAAAAAGAATGCTAAGAAATTCAAAGGCGATTGTTGACATCATGCAAGTGAATGTTGCAAGTCAAAGAAACAAAAAGCCCAAGCAAATGCGACAAAGTGATGCACTATCTGAGGATATGCAAGAACTGAACTTGTTTGCTGTTATTTCTGAATGCAACAATATTGGGAATCTTAGAAAATGGTGGGTAGACACTAGTGATACTCGACACATTTGTGTTGACAAGGCAATGTTCTCTAACTACAAGACAGACAACAGAGAACAATTGTTTATGGAAAATTCTGCAAGTTCAAAAGTTGAGAGACAAGGAAAACTAACTTTGAAGATTACTTCCGGCAAAGAACTCGTTCTCAACAATGTGTTACATGTGCCTGACATTCGCAATAATCTTGTGTCTGAGTCCTTACTTAGCAAGAATGATTTTAAATTAGTTTTTGTACATGACAAGTTTGTACTCACTAAAAATGATGTGTATGTAAGAAAGTGTTACTTTTCTGATGGACTATTCAAGATGAATGTCATTACTATTATACCAAAACCAAACAATAATAATACTTATTCTGCTTATATCATGGAGTCTTCTTGTTTATGACATAACCGATTGGGGCATATAAACTTTAAATCTATGCGTAAATTAATGAATTTCAGTTTATTGTCTTCTCTACATTTTGATCATAATCATAAATACAACATTTAAGTTGAGGCTAAGTTAGCCAAAACTCCGTTTCACTCTATTGAAAGAAACTCAGTACGTTTAGAATTAATTCATAGTGATATCTAAGGTTTGAAATTTGTGCAAACTAGATATGGTAAAAAGTACTTCATTACTTTTATTGACGACTGCATAAGTTACTATTATGTATATTTTCTAAGAAGTAAACATGAAGCCTTAGCCTTAGATGTTTCTGAACATTATAAGAATGTGGTTGAAAATTAATTTAGCAAACGAATAAAGATTATTCGTAGTGATAGAGGAGGAGAATATAGAGCATCGTTTGAAAATTTTTATTCAGAATATGGTATTATTCATCAAATGACAGTACCTTATTCACCTCAGTCAAAAGACATTGTTGAGCGCAAAAACCAGACTCTTAAAGAAATGGTGAATGATATATTAAGAAGTTCAGTTATGGGGGAAGCTATCCTTTCAGCAAATATTATTCTTAATAAGATACCACAAAAGAAAAAAGGATAAAACTCCATATGAATTATGAAAATGTCATAATCCCACATATAAATACTTAAAAGTGTGAGGGTGTTTGGCTAAGGTACTTATAAATGTTATAATCCCACCTATAAATACTTAAAAGTGTAAGAGTGTTTGGCTAAGGTATAAGTACCAAAGCCTAAACAAGTTAAAATTAGACTTAAAACAATTGATTATATATTTATCGGATATGCTAACAATAGTAGTGCATATCAATTTCTTGTTCACAAGTCTGACATTCCAGACGTACATGAATGTACCATTATTGAATCTAGGAATGCTGTATTTTTTTTAAAGAATACTACTTCCACGCAAAGACTAGAAAGAAGTAAGTTCAAATAAATGAACTAGTAGTCCTCATCTAAGTGATGAAGAACCTAGACGCAGTAAAAAGACCAGAATATCTACATATTTTGGTCTAGATTTTCTAACATACATCCTAAGACATTTAATGAAGCAATGTCTACTCTAGAAGCTCCGTTTTGAAAAAAGCTATCAATAGTGAGATAGATTCTGTTATGCAAAATCATACTTGAGAATTGGTTGATCTCCTACTTGGAAATAAGCCTTTAGGCTGTAAGTGGATTATCAAAAAGAAGCTAAAACCTGATGGATCTATTAATAAATTCAAGGCCCGATTAGTAGCTAAAGGACATAAACAAAAGGAAGGCCTTGACTTCTTCGATACATACTCAACAGTGACAAGGATCACCTCGATCAGAGTTCTAATTGCAATTGTAGCATTGCATAATTTCGAGATCCATCAAATGGATATAAAAACGACATTCTTAAATGGAGAGTTAGAAAACAAAATATACATGCAACAACCTGAAAGGTTTTATTGCTAATGGACAAGACAAAAAGATATGTAGACTCGTTAAATCGTTATATGGATTGAAGCAAACTCTAAAACAGTAGCCCCAAAATTTGACAAAACGATGTTGTCAAATGGTTTCAAAATTAACGAGTGTAAATAATGTGTCCGTATCAAAATCACACCAAAAGCTTGTGTGTTAGTATGTTTGTATGTCGATGACATGCTTATTATAGGTAGTAACAATGATATTATCATGACTACGAATAAAATGTTGACAAAATATTTTGACATGAAGGATATGGGTATGATAGATTTAATTTGAGTGCAAAAAAATTCTATGAATTTTATGTGAGAAGAAGTAGGAGAATATAGAGAGCAAAATGAATTTTTATTAGTTTCAAACCTAGAATACACGAATCCTTCATATTGTATTCCATACACCTTTTGCTTAAGGTTACAACCATCCACAAATGTCATTTCAATTCAATAATTGAACATTATATATAGTTACAATTAGTCAAAAACCGAATTTGACATTTAGCTTTGGTCACTACAAAGCGACATTAGCAAATCTCGTATGATGTTCGTCAAAGTTCAAAGTTATCCTAATGACGTGGCATGCATTTGAAACGAAGTAGTAACATTATCTATCTGATTTAATTACTTGAACCCTCATCAGACTTATCTCATGTTTCTAAGTCATCACTCAACATCAAATTGTTTCTCACTCCTCATTGAACTTTGCAAAGTATTTCTCATCCACCATTCTCCTCAAATCTGTGAACAGAAATCCCACATAGCAAACAAAAATCACACATGGCAAACGAAAATCCACATCAGATGAAAATTTGACCTAAACAATCAACATCAGATGAAAACCACGAACAATCTTTTGTACAATTGTACTGGACGAATGCCCAGTACAATTCTGGGCGTTCGCGCCAGCGAAGATGTTCGCCTCAGTCGCGAATAACTTCATATGGGCGAACACCCAGTCGCGACAGAGGCAAACGTCCAGCCTTGTACTGGGCTAACGTCCATATGAAAATCTTCGCCTCTGTCGCGATTGGTTGTGGCTGGGCGCTTGCCCAGATGAAATTTTTGGATTTCAGCCTCTTGGAGCTTTTGTTCTATTTTCACTTGGTTGTGACTGGTTGTGGCTAGGCGTTCCACTTGGTGCTTTTGTTCTATTTTCAGCCTCAAGTTATTTGTTTTTCCTCTGTCAAAACAGCTATATGTGCAATTATCTGTAGGTGCTTTCGATTTTCTCATTCTCGTAAAGTTTAATTATTTAAGGAATTGCGTGAAACATTAATTATTTGAATTCACTGGTGATCCTTTCTTAGATCTTGTGATATTATTTAAAAGATGGTCATAACTACAACTCAACAAAATGGGTGAAGAAAATATAAGAATCCTTTCATACCAAAATAATAAGGATCCAAGTACAACTTGGATGCATTGAATTTGAATTCTTTCTTATATCTTGAGCCTAGATAAACAAAATAATGCCAACAATTGATCAACCAAGGCTAATCAAATATTACAATCGTAAACTGCTATTTTGACACAAAAAACATGAAATTTTTGCCCTACATCTTACAAATAAAAAAGCTCATACTATTTTTGCCCTTCATCTTCATTCATCTTGTAAGTTTTGTAGACCATTTTCGTTGTTCATTCCTTGTTGATAGTTTTTCAGAAGTTGTTGAGTCTATTCCAGGTGTTGGTATAAATACATAATTTGAGTGTTGCAACTCAAGCTGATTTGATGCACTTGTAGTGCCTTTTTCTGGAACAAACTTGCCCTACAAAAAAAATATTCACTTTTGTTTATGATGATCATAGTAATATAAAAAAAACTGTGTACAAACTTGCAACTATGTACCTGATTGTGACTATTCGGCAATAAGCTATCTTGGGTGACAGGTTCTAAAAGAATATCATACAAATCATGTAAGATCGTAAAATAGTTTAAGTTTTGGAACACAAATGAAATTATCTTAAACTTGTAAATAGTGACAAACCGGAGTTGGCGCATCTTTTTTGGAGTGGTACCTCTTGTTGTGACCCTGTAAACCACATATACTACAACTCATGGAAACTTGACCTGTTTTTTTTTTTTTTTAATTTGATTGTCCCTTGAGAATGATACGTTACATCATCTTCAAGCTATTTTCTACTCTTCACTTGTTTTCTTCCTTTTTTGGGAATATACTAATTTGGTGCTTTAATTGTAGCTGCCTCAACATGAGGCCATAGTTTTTTGCCATTCATCGGGTTCACAATATTTGCATATGCTTTCAGATATGTCTCCACTGTGTAGCACTTGTCTACATAATCAACAGGATTGTGTCTTTGGTCTAGAATAGCAAATATGCCATGTTCACATGGAATGCCAATCAAATCCCACTTTCTACAGGCGCACGTACGCCTTTGTAAATCAACAACATGTTCACCCGAACGACACTTAACTTAATATTGTGAACCTCCACCCCATTCGCCTACACAGTCCTCCGCTAAATCAATATTTTTCTGCAACTTCTTCACAATCTTTGGGCACAAGACCCCAATATATTGTCTCAACTTATCCCTTCTAACTTGAATTCTCTTCATAAACCCCTTTTGTATGGACAACAACAAGTTTAAAATTGACATTTGCCTTTCTTCCAAAATTAACTTGTTAAAACATTCACATAAATTATTTAGCAGAATGTCACATTTGGAGATTGTGGAAAACTCAGACTTAATCCAATGCCTTGGCGGCCTTTTCATTAGCCATTCATATGCTTCTTTATTTTCCTTTTGAATCTCCCTCATCCAATATCTAAAATCTACTACAAGACAAGATTTTGCTGCCATCCATAAGTAGTCTTTAAGGAATTTACTCCTAAAGTCTACTTTAAAAAAATTTGTGTACATGTGCCTCACATAAAACATATGCTCAACATCAGGATACATTTCAACAATCACCTTTTGTAGGCCTTTTTGCCTATCACTCATAAAAGTTCATTCATAACTATAATGCCCAAATCATTTCCCAAATGCTGCACAAACCATCTCCACGCAATGGTATTTTCTTTCTCTACAATTGCATATGCGATTAGGTATATACAATCATCAGCATCAATACCTACAACTGAAAGTAACTGCCCTCCATTATTTCCCTTCAAAAAACATCCATCCAACCCTACAACCCGCCTACAACCCCCAATAAATCCCTTTTTGCATGCATCCAAACACATATAAATCCTCTGAAAAACCTCTTCATGTATAGCAATTATCACTGTGGATCCAGGATTAGTTCTTAATACTTCAGCAGTATAAGACCTCAATAAACCAAATTGCTCATCAGGACTACCTTCTAGTAACTCCTTAGCATATCTCCTAGTTCTCCATGCTGTAACCCGACTAATACAAAACTGTTGCGAGAAAATTTTCAGTTTTTCATTTTGGATCAATCATAAATCTCTCAAGATAATAATCTGCAAGATATCTATATGTGCAATTTCTATTGGATTTGTCCCTAGTGCATGGATGTTTTGGTTTGTAAGACTTTATTCGCACACAATTCGAGTTTTTCACTTTTGAAGCCCAAATCTTCCATGTACAACCATCCTTACACACCCCTTGAGCTCTCTTAGGATTATTCACTTTAAATTTCACACTGTACCTATTCTTAATCCCATAATTTCTCACTATCTCTTTAAATTTATCAATTGTTTTGAACTTCATCCCAACTTCTAATTGAGGATCTTTCATGTCTGATTCACAAAATTTAGGAAACTTATAATTACCTTCATTATCTGACGAGTAATCAGTGTTCAGTTCTTCGGATGATAGATAACATGAAGACTCTAAATGGTGATTTTCCACATCTAGCTGTTGCCGGTTCATTCTCCATTCGACACCTTCTACAACATTATTCTTGTACATCAAATCATCAGTGTCATCATCGTTATCATTTTCTGAATCCTGGAAGCTTGAATCAATATTTTCATCTGAGTTTTCAATATCTGAAACACAATTATGCAAACATAAATTTTATTAGTGTGCCTTATAAGTAAGAAGATTTATGCTCCTATAATTAATCTAAGAAGTAATTACAAGAATATAGAGATAAATAATGCCATTACGGGACTCGTCGTCTCAGCTGTCCCAAAAAAAAAAAAACTTCAATGTTTCTTTGTTTTCCTACATGAAGAACTCACACAATGTTGGCATCAAACTAAAAAATGGCATCAAACTAAAAACAAAAATACCAATGTCTTAATTTTTCCTTCCTCCCACTAATTCAAATAAAGAAATTAGTAGATGATGCCATGAAAAAATCCACACTGATTTTTCATTCCTCTCCACTAATTCCAATTTCTTATTGTTTCCTCTCCACACTGAAAAATCATAACATATTCCCTGGAAATCAGTAGATGATGCCATGAAAAAATCCATTATCAATACGAAAATATGATCAACACCAAAAGTTACACAAAAATGAGAAGTCAGAAGTTAAAACTCCACATCTCAATGTCTCATTTAGGATTTATGCTTGTTTTAACACACCTGGCTGTGGTTCATCAGTCTCCAATATTGACAAATTACAAAGCTCGACCATCATCTTCATGAAAACCTGAGTTGCTGATGGAGAGGTATTACCATGGATGAGAAGCTTCGTGGTTGAATGTGGAAGGAAAGATTACGAATTTGGAGATTTTGGGGATTTTGTTAGCTGTGAAGGAAAATACACGCAAGTTTTAATTTTACGTCTTGTTTGTGTCAAATTTTCATCTGATGTGGATTTCTGTTTGCCATGTGTGATTTTCGTTTGCCACTTGGGATTTCTGTTCACAGATTTGAGGAGAATGGTGGATGGGAAATCCTTTGCAAAGTTCAATGAAGAGTAGTGTAGATGTCGGAACCTACAACGTCCACGTGTCAAATAAAAATAGGGATGATTGATTTATCAAATTTGGGGCTTTTTAGAAATTGTAGGACTGTAATCTGCATAAGCCACACAGTTTTCCCATCATCAAGCCGAGTGGAATAAAGAGCCGACCAGCTCCTAAACGGCTTCTTTGGTGGGTCATGAGAAGAAACGTAGTAGACACGGCCGTTGTTAATCACGGGACGGTCATGATAAAGTCTTTCAGTGGGTGTTTGAATTAGCTCAGGTTTAAAAATCTAGGGTTGATTCAAGTAAATTCGAGATGATCAAGTTCTTTCTGAAAAACGTAGATGATGGTCTCATCTTCATCGGAAAACTGCATGTTGAAATTGATGGAGATACCGTTACTGAGGCAATGTTTATTGTAGGCCCAATTGTCGTGAAAGTTGATAGAAAGCTTAGCAGAGAAAATATTGAAGTCGTAATCAACCCTGCCGACGGTGGTGAAGACGATAGTTCCAGTAGGTTCATTTTTACGGTGAAAAGTGGGGTTTGTAGAGAGAGAGAGAGTGGGGCAGGAGTGGGTGAGTGGGAAAAAATAATTTTTTTTGTTGGGGAAGAATACTTATCTGTATAAAATAAAATAGTTTAGGATTTATTTGTGCTTTTGAAAAGTTTAAGGGCCCAATTACAATATTTCCATTGTATTTTCTTTTTCTATCATATAATTTATTTAAGTCAGGGGGCAAAATTGTCCAAGAATTATCAGAATAGTGAAAAATAATGATTTGAGGGCATCTGTGAGTATAAATAGAATAATGTGGATGATATTCGCTAAAAAAAAGAATGGGGATGATATCTGCTAAAAATAAAGAATGTGGATGAAATCGTTACAAATCTGAAAGAATGGGGCCCATTAGTCTAATTAATCCTTATTATTTTATTCCAAATGGCCTACAATCGAAGTGATGATGATTTCAGTGGTCTTAATAACATTCTAATTCCAAACGATGTTATTGATCAGTTTGGAGATAACACTGATCCAATTGATTTGGATGACGTTTAAGAAGATGTCGATACACAAACAACCATCGGGTCTAGTACTAAACAAAAAGTCACCAAACAAAAGGCTAAGTGCTGACAGTATTTTGAATTGGTGCCGACTATTAAACTAGTGGACAGAGTCCCTAGTGTAAACATTGTAACAATTAGTTAGTTTGGCAAAAAGGGATAGGCACGACCCATCTAAACAGACCCTTCAAAAATTTTTAATTTAAAAATGGATGTTTGGAATCAAATCAGGCACAACTCCAGTTTGGATCTTCGAGAGCCGAGTCCAGTAGTCCAAATATCAACAATTGGATATATTTACAAGATATCATGCACTGCGAAGAGCTACTGGAATTGGTGGCAAATGTCGAATTTCTACTGAGGTTGATGAAAAATCTTCATTTAACGAACTTCATCCAAAGATATCTCCAACCAATATACATTAATATTTCTAGAAATACTATTCGTAAAGACACTATTGTTTTATATAATAAAAAGAAAGAAGCTATGGTAATTATTATTAATAATTATAACAGTGTTTTATCTTTTACGTCAGACTTATGGATATGTAATAACAAAAATAGATATATGGCTGCAATTGCACACTATATTGATAGTAATTAGTTAATGCATAAAATAATAATAGCGTTTAGACAAATAGACTATTCTCATAATGGAGCTAATATTTTTCATGTTTTATTGGGTGTGTTACGGGAATTTAAATGTGATTCTAAGGTTCGTAGTTTTACAATTGATAATGCAGGCTCCAACAATATAGTAATTGGGAAATTAATTCAACATTGTAGTCCAAAATTTGATGATTTGTATTTCACATTCGTTGTATATGTCATGTGTTTAATTTAATTGTACAAGATAGATTAAAATTTATATCAGATCAATTAGAAAAAATTGGATATGCTATTAATTATATTACGGTCTCACCAGCAAGAAAACAAGTTTTTGCTGCTCTATGTGTTGAAATGAGCTGCAATCAAAATATTTTTGTATTGATATTGTCTATAGATGGAATTCAACATATCTCATGCTTGAATTTTGTGAAGGTTATGAAAATTACATTACTGTATATTATAATGGCCGACACTTACACGGCTCAGAATATGATTTGGAAGCATATGACTAGAAAATATGTGCTTATGTTAGAAAATTTTTGAAAGTTTTTTACGACGCAACAAATGCATATTTTGGTGTATATTATTCAACTACTTCATTTTTTTAAGTCATTTCTATTATATTGCTAACAATTTTAATATGTATACGAATTTTGTTTTTTTCTAATATTATATATGTTATGGAAGCTAAATTTAGAAAATATTGGGAACAACTGCCTATGTTATTTCCATTAACATGTATTATGAATCATAGAATTAACTTAGAGGGTACGAAAGTAATAATAACGACAATTTCACAAAAATTAACTTACGGGAATCCAGTAACGTGTGGTAATTTAAAACAAACTTTATATAAAATGTATGAAGTCTATTCTGAAAAGGCATGTACGAATATTGTACGACCCCATGTTCTAACATGTCAACTGATAACATTAACTTATGGAGTTACGTGAGTTCACATAAGAGTGGACTGAGCGGTCAAGGTCAACATTCAGTTGGTTCTTCTTCTGCTTCTTTCCTTCCCCGTTCTAGTGATACACCCGTAGAGTTTGTTAGGTATTTCACACATGACATGCTTAGTATTTTAGATGACGAAAAGACAAAATTTTTTAATATACAATGATGGTAGAGACAACATCAACGTTCATACCAATTCTTTCAAAAATTGCACGTGATCTACTAACACCTCCGATCTCAACTATAGCATCAGAGTTTTCTTTTAATACAGGTAGCAGGGTTCTGTCTGATTTTAGGTCAAAACTCAAAGCTGACATTTTAGAAAGCTTACTATGTCTAAAGGATTGGGATGACGCCGAACTTCGAATCCAAGACAAAGTGGACAAAATGATGTCTAAAGAACTTGTAGATTTGAATATGGATTATTTGGCTTTGTAGTAAGTATTATTTTGCATTAGTATTTGATATTTTTTTGTCTTATTTTAATAAAAAATTGTAGACGTAACATCTTGTTCCTGTACAATTTTAACTCCACCTACTTTCAAAGTATCCGGTCCCAAGTCCGAAAAAAGGAGGAGGATTTTCAACCTTGAATTTTTAACATAAAGCATTCCTGATGAGGGGCCAAGCCGGGCCGAGTTCATGGGTAGCTCAGTTCGGCTCGTTCGGCCCACAAGCTCGTGGGCCAAACCTAGCACTTGTTTTGGGGACGAGCCGAGCCCGAGCTCGAGCTCAGGTCATCCCATTGGGCAAGCCGAGCTCGTCTTCAAAGTTGGCTCGGCCCATTGCCACCCCTAGTATCGTGTGTTAAGTGTGCAAATTGAACAATTTGATAATTTCTTCCGTTTGACTTGTTGATGAATGAGTTTAAAAGGATTTTTAACATCATCATGTATTACCAAAATTTGACCTAAAAAATCATATAAACTTACTAGAATATCAATGTGATTGTTCATGACAATTAATATTTCAATAATTAAATGACTTTAAATGCAGGTTTACAAATAAATCGAGTTCAGTAAATGATGACATTGACTATAAAGGAAGAGGAAGAAAAGATATCATTTGGTGAAAATTACTAGGATCCAATTATCGCACTCATGCAATCTTTTGTAGGAATAACTTTTCCTTTTCCAAATTACAAAACAAAATGCAATCTTAAGAAAGATTCCTCGTTCGTTTTTTAAGTGACTAATTTGACTATCAAGTCACAATTAACACGTTTAACCTCAAGATTTTTTTTTAAGTTCTCACAGATATTTTCTACGTTGATGACTTGTTCGATAAGATGGATTACCGCGTAGCAAACATGCTCGGGCTATGTGAGATGCCGCGGCTATTTCTCTTATTGAACGAAGACGGATGGTAATTTGATGGTGCTCGGTTATTAGAGAAGGACAGAGTAGTAGTAGCATTAATTTCAGCGGTTGAATGGACAGAAACACTATCAAGGTCTCTAAGATAAGTCTCATGATCGATGAGCTTATCATAGAGTTCTTCAAACAGAACGGAATCATATTTAGAGCGTAAGGCTGGAATTATTTCTTTGTTAGCGGGGCCTAAGCCACACGTACAATATATGAGAAGATCTTCGTCGGATGGAGGAGCTCCAAGAGTACTGAGCTCGTCGGCTATGGTTTTGACTTTTAGGAGAAAATCTGTAACAGTTTGGTTTCCACGAGACATTTGAGAAAGCTTATCCTTCAAGTGGATGATGTGTAACTTGGACCTTTTTGCAAAGTATTGATGAAGTTGATTCTAGGCTATTGAACTGGTGGTAGAAGAAGAAACGAGAGATATAATTGACTCAGACAAGGATGACAAGATGTCATGTAGAATTAGTTGGTCTTGGTGTTTCCAAGACAAGGCGACTGGATTTAGGGACAAGGTGCCGATAGTTGGAATGGTTTTAGATGGACAAGGAAACGTTCCATCGACATATCATAACAGATTGAGACCGTAGAGAAGGGGGTGAACTGAGCTTTCCATGAAAAATAGTTTGAAGATGTAAGTTTAAGAGAAATTTGTGTGGCCGAGTTTAGTTGTACAAGCGGTTGGACGGCGGCTTGTGGCGGCTTGAGGAGCAAGATCTGTAGTCTTGGCAAAATCAATTTTTTCATTGATTTTGGTTGTGTCTGTCATTGTTGGAGCAGCAGAGAGGACGACTTGTTATTGAAGAAAGAAGCGACGGTTTTTTGGAAGAAGAGAAGAAGACGACTCGTTAGAGGAAAAGCTCTGATACTATGTAAAGATAATAAGATGGAGAATAATAACTTGTATTATTAATGTACAATGACCGACTATATATACAGACTTGTAGAGATTTACAATTGGTAAAAAAATCGAAATCTTCTAATAACAAGGAAAAGTATAATATAAGAATATTATAATATAAGGAAAGATAGTAATGTAAGAATATTATAATATAAGAAAATATATAATTCTTGAGATACAAGAATATCATACTATAAATATAATTATACTAGACTTGAGGACCAAGCAACCTATTAACAAATATTTACTTACCTTATTTATTATTTACCTTGTTGGTAGAATTGTATTTATAGTAAAATATCATATATGTTATATTTTTATTTTAGGTAGAACTCTTTTCCTATTAGTATATATACCTTGTACTCTTATACAATTCATTACATCAATACAGATAACTATTTTCTCTCCACATATATTTTCTCTCATATTTTTACATGGTATCAAAGCGACGATTCTGAGTAACGATGCTTCGCACAAATGATGATAGAAAAACTATAGAAGAGACGATTGTCCAATCGAATCACATGGCTCTACAGGAATCCAATCATGAAGGGCAACATCCAATCAATCCAATCAATTGGGAAAAGTTGAGCAATTGGGGATCGAACCGAAAAAGTGATCGGCCAAACTGGTCGACCGGATCACCCAATCGGTCGACCGTTTTGACGAAAATTGGACAGAAACAGTGCACCTACTGCAGGATGACTAACCACATTGTTGATACCTGCTATTTCATCAATGGCTTCCCTCTAGGGCACAAGTTTCATGGGAAGGACGTGAAGCCAAGAAACAAACGCTTCACAAACACTGCTATTGCTTCTACACTCGACCCAAATGAAGGAAAAATCGCTCACAGCCAAAGAATATGAACAGATCATGACACTTCTAAACAACAAGACGGGTAATGATAAATCTCATATTAACACCTCATGTATCAATCCCTCTGCTACCTCTTTGAGTAATTCATGGATTATTGATAGCGGGGCCACTGACCATGTGACAAAAGATGGGATTATTGAGAATAAATCCATGCCAAAACACAAAACTGTGCAATTACCAAATGGGGGTCATGTTCCTATTAAATCCATTGGTGCAGTTAACTTTGAAAATAACATGACAGTTGATAATGTGCTCTATGTTCCCAACTTCAAAGTTAATCTATTATCTATTAGTAAACTTACTAGAGGGTTAGGTTGTTATGTGACATTTTTTACTGATTTTTGTGTCATGAAGGATTTGACTACGAAGAAGACGATTGGCTTGGGAAGGCAGAGTATGGCCTATATTACCTTTCACAAAAACCACAAATACATCATATTACCAATGGATCAACCAAACTATGGCATAGACGTCTTGGGCACCCTTTAGCCTTGCCTCTTCAATTCCTAGCACATAGTATCTTAGGTATTAGTTTTGATTCCCACGATATTTGTGATGTTTGTCATGTGGCAAAATAATCTAGACTACCCTTTAAAGTTAGCCAAATCTCTAGCAATAAACCTTTTGATTTGATTCATTGTGATATTTGGAGACCTCATAAGATTTATTCTTATTCTGGTGCTAGATATTTTCTTACAATTGTTGATGACTTTTCTCGTTATACTTGGGTACACCTCACGCGTCAAAAATCTGAAACTCAAAGCATAATTAAGAATTTCTTTGCTTGAGTTAAAACTCAACACAATCTGACTATAAAAGCCTTGAGATCTGACAATGGTCAAGAGTTCTTATCCTTGCAAACATTCCTAGATGAAAATGGTACCATTTTTCATAGATCATGTCTTTATACCCCTCAACAAAATAGAGTGGTAGAGAGAAAACACCGCCATCTTCTTAATGTGGCTCATGCCATTAAATTTCAAGCCAATCTTCCGTTAAAATTTTGGGGGGAACATATCAAAACAACTTGTTACCTTATCAATCGAATACTTTCACCATTACTTGCACATAAAACACCATACGAAAAATTATACAAAAAACCACCACCTTATTCTCATTTACGTGTCTATGGTTGCATGTGTTTTACCACCAACCTTAGACCCATCCATAAATTTGACACGCGAGATAGGCGGTGTGTGTTTCTTAGATACTCCTTAAGACAAAAAGGATACACCTTATATGACATTACCGACAGAAAATTAATAATATCCCGAGACGTCGTGTTCCATGAAACCATATTTCCATACGCCTCCCAACAAAATGATGAAACTAACTCCATCCCATTGCACCAATCTATCCATCTGGATGTTGAAATGCCACATCTAACATGTCCTGAGGACCAACGTATAGTAGAACCAGATAGCTTTCCTGAAGGTCCCGAACACTGGTTGACCGGATAGTTCATCCGTTCCAACAGAGAACATAACCAGTAGACCTTCTGGTAGATTGGTTCCCTCATCCGTTTCAACAGAGAGCTCAAACGGTCGACCGTCTTCACCTACTGGTTGACCGATTGAGCATTTTTTCCTACTTTTACTTGACAGCCAGCCAGACCAACCTCCTGTTGTACCAAATGACCAAATTCGATGTTCCACAAGATTGGTTCAAACCCCAATTTGCCTGAAAGATTACTATGTCAATCATGCTCTGCCTACTCAAGCTGGGTCTCTTCCAATCAAAACTAGTACTCGACATCCTATATCAAGATATGTATCATATAGCAATCTTTCTTCCATTCATCTTGCTTTTACATACAATGTTTTTCGCATCATTGAGCCAGCTATATATGAGGCCACATGTCAGGATCCCAAATGGGTAGCTACTATGAACGATGAAATACGTGCCTTGAAAGAAAACAATACTTGGTCACTTAACTCGCTTCCTCCGGGTTATCATCATATTGGTAGTAAGTGTGTGTTCAAGGTAAAATTTCATTCTGACGGTACAGTTGAACGATATAAGGCACGGTTGGTGGCAAAGGGGTTTACACAATGAGAAGGGATTGATTATACTGAAACTTTCGCTCCAGTTGCAAAGTTAACAACAGTCAGATGCTTACTTGCTATCGCCTCTATTCGCAACTGGACACTTCATTAGATAGATGTACAAAATGCCTTTCTTCATGGTGATTTTGATGAAGAGGTCTATATGACTCTCCCTACCTGGTTTTCGTCGACAGGGAGAGCCACTTGTATGTCGACTTCATAAATCTTTATATGGATTGAAACAAGCATCTCGTTCTTGGTTTCAAAAATTTGTATATGCTGTTATTCAGTTTGGGTTCAAACAGTCACATGCAGATTACTCATTTTTTACCAAGGTCAATGGTGATTCATTTACATCTATTTTATTATATGTTGATGATATGATCGTCACATGAAATGATAAAGAAGAAATTTCTACTACAAAGACGTTCATTGCATCTCAGTTCAAGTTGAAGGACTTTTGCATATTAAAATACTTTCTTGGAGTAGAAATTACTTGCTCAAGATCAGGGATTTCAATAAATCAAAGGAAGTATACTCTTGACATTCTTCAAGAGGCAGGATTACTTGGAGCAAAACTTACAGCATTTCCTATAGAGCAGTCATTAAAATTTAATTTGACAGATGGAAAGTTGTTGAAAGATCCCACATATTATCGACAGTTGGTAGGGAAGCTCATTTATCTCACCATTACTAGACCAGAAATCTCATATTCGGTCAATACACTCAGTTAGTTCATGAAGACACCTAGGCAACCCCATCACCCATCTTGATGCAGTCCACCGATTGCTCCGATACTTGAAATGGGCACCAGGACGAGGATTATATTTCCTATCAAGTGAAAAATTGCAGCTAGCAGAATTTTGTGATGCAGATTAGGCTGGAGATATTACTACATGACGGTCAGTTACAGGATATTGTATATTTTTTGGAAAGGCACTCATATCATGGAAATGTAAAAATCAAACAACTGTGTCCAAATTTTCAGCAGAAGCAGAGTATAGGGCGATGGCTTCCATTACTTGTGAGCTTACATGGTTGAGACAGTTGCTTACAGACTTATGTGTGGATCACCCACAAGCAGCAACCTTATATTGTGACAATCAAGCAGCAATACATATTGTGGCTAATCCAGTATATCATGAGAGGACAAAGCACATTGAAATAGATTATCATATTGTTCGTGAATGAATCATTAAGGGAGAGATCAAGACTACCTATATTCCAAACAGCAATCAAATTGCAGATTTATTTACCAAAGCACTAGGTAAGGAGGCATTTCACAGTTTCACTCGCAAGTTGGGCACTTTTGACATACATGCTCCAACTTGAAGGGGAATATTAACAAATATTTACTTATCTTATTTATTATTTACTTTGTTAGTAGAATTGTATTTATAGTAAGATATCATGTATGTAATATTTCTATTTTAGGTAGAATTCTTTTCCAATTAGTATATATACCTTGTACTCTTATACAATTCAATACATCAATACAGAGAACTATTTTCTCTCCACATATATTTTCTCTCATATTTTTACACAATCGGTTGGAATGTTCTAGAGTTGGCTCGACTTGGGTTCCATGAGTGTGACTGGTGGGCGGACCATTATCATCCTTAACATGTTGGAGATCTTTTGCTTAGAGATGATGTGAGAACCGTGATTTGGTTTGTAGGGTTGTACAGCCTGTTTCCAAGCCAGAACTGGTGCTCCTGGATTCAGGCAATCTTGTTATTAAAGATGGTGACAATCTGTAGGGTTTGTTTGGCAAAGTTTTGATTTTCCTTCTGATACATTGTTACCAGGAATGAAGCTGGGTTGGGATTTGAAAGCCGGTTTACAACATGTTATGGCATCCTGGAGATCGTCCAAGGATCCGTCTTATGGTGAGTTTTTGTTTAGCTTAGAATCACTTCAGTTGCTACTGGAAAAGAATGAGGTACCACAGTCCAGGTGGGGTCCTTGGAATGGGCAAAGATTTAGCAGTACTTATGCTATTAAGGATAATCCCGTGTTTAAGCCTGTATTCCAATTCAGTTCTGATGATGTTTATTTTAAATTTGAAATGTTGACTCGATTTTACTCAGACTGGTGGTCAATCCAATCGGCATCATACAGTTCCTGAAATGGAAAAATAATACCCAGGCTTGGGCTCCAATGGTGACCGTGAATAAGGATATCTGTGACAGGTATATATCGTGTGGTCCTTGTGGAATTTGCTATGCTGATGATCCAGGTTGCCGGTGTCTTGAGGGATTTGTAGCCAATTCACCAAATGACTGGTGCGGGATGGATTGTGGTGATGGCTGTAGGCAGAACTATGCTCTAAATTGTAGTAATGGTGATGGTTTTGTGAAGTACAAAGGACAGAAATTACCTGAAAATTTCACCGTCTGGAGGAATTTGAGCCCTCGAGACTGTGAAGATAATTGTTTGAAGGAATGTTCTTGCATGGCTTACACTAATATAAACATATATGGAAATGGCAGCCAATGTGTGGTGTGGTTGGCTGACTTGCTTGATATTCGATATTCTATTCAAAGTGGAGAAGAGCTTTATATACGTATGGCACGTGGCGAATTAGGTAGAGTCTTATTAATTATTTTATCAATGTCTTGTTCTTCTCTTCAAAATTGCAGCGCTATAGCTGAATGTGAATGCTAATTTATTACTTGCTCAAAGAACGTATGTGTACATGGATTAAATGATTTTTGGGATGAAATTTCTTCAGGAACATTAAATTGTCTTACCTATTGTTTGCAAATTGTAGAGAAAGATGAAATGCAACCAACAAACTGAAGTTCAATGCCTACAAAAATGCATTCATCACTAAATAAACAACTGTTGTCTATTATTACTTGCAACTTGCAAAGGGCCTTTTATTAAAACAAATAAATTTACTTACCATATTCCATATATTTACCTTGTTAGTAGAATTGTATATAGGAAAATATATGTATGTAATATTCCTATTTTAGGTAGGATCCTTCCCTTATTAGTATATATATGCATTGTACTCTTATTCAATTATTCATTTCAATTGAATCAATACAGAGAATTATTTCTCCACACATATTGTCTTTTATATTTCTTCATCTCTTTTATATTTCTTCATGGTATCAGAGCTACAATTCTAAGCAACGATGTCTGATACAAAAATCATAGAAGCGACGATTGCCCAATCGGATCCCATGGCTCTACAGCAATCCGATCATCCCGGCTTAATCCTTGTTTCTAAACCACTTGATGGAAACAATTATGGACAATGGAGTAGGGATATGAGAATTGCCCTCATCGCCAAGAATAAAATTGGCTTCATAGATGGAAAGATCAAAGTGCCAGAAGCAGAAGATGAGAAGTATTCTTTTTGGGAACGGAGTAATCACATGGTACTATCATGGATACTTAACTCAGTACATCCAGATATTGTTGAAAGTATCATATACTCTGAATCTGCCACAGAAGTATGGAACGACATGCGAGATCGATTTTCTCAAGGTAACGACGCGCGAATATATCAGATTCGCCAAGAAATTGCTAAGCATCGACAAGGAAATCAATCGGTGTCAGCTTATTACCCCAAATTAAAAGGACTATGGGATGAATTGGGTTCTTATCACAACCCAATTGGATGCACTTGTGGGAATCTTAAGGCACTAGCTGCAAGGGATGAGAAGGAGAAGGCCATGCAATTCCTGATGGGGTTGAATGATTCTTATTCCACAGTTCGTGGAAACATACTTATGATGAGCCCCTTCCCAGATACTAGAAAGGTACACGCTATTTTGATGCAACATGAAAGACAAGTTGAAGTTACAACAGATCGTGAAGGGCAACACTCAATCAATTGGGAGAAATCAAACCGAAAAAGTTACAATCGGCCCAGCCGGTCGACCGGTTCATCCTACCGGTCGACCGTTTCGACGGAAACTGGACAGAAAAAGTGCTCCCACTGTGGGATGACTGGCCACGTTGTTGATACCTGCTATTTTATCCATGGCTTTCCTCCAGGGCACAGGTTTCATGGGAAGAACGTGAAGCCACAAAGCAAACGCTTCACAAACACTGCTGCCGCTTCTACACCTGACCCAAAGGAAGGAAAAACCCTTACAACCAAGGAATACGAGCAGATCATGACACTTCTAAAAGGCAAGACGTGTAATGATGAGTCTCATATTAATACATCAGGTATCAATTCCTCTACTATCTCTTTGAATAGTTCTTGGATTATTGATAGCGGGGCCACTGACCATGTGACGAATGATGGGCTCGTTGAGAATAAATCCATGCCAAAACACAAAACTGTTCAATTACCAGATGGGGGTCATGCCCTTATTAAATCTATTGGTGCTGTTAACTTAGGAAATAATATGACTGTTGATGATGTGCTTTACGTTCCCAACTTCAAAGTTAATCTGTTATCTGTCAGTAAACTTACTAGAAGGTTAGGTTGCTATGTGACATTTTTCCCTGATTTTTGTGTCATGCAGGATTTGACTACGAAGAAGATGATTGGTTTGGGAAGGCAGAGTAACGGCCTATATTACCTTTCACAAAGACCACAAATACATCATACTGCCACTTGTTCTACCAATCTATGGCATAGACGCCTTGGACACCCTTCAGCCTCACCTCTCCAATTCCTAGCTCAAAATGTCTTAGATATTAGTTTTAATTCTCACGATATTTGTGATGTATGTCATTTGGCAAAACAATCTAGATTGCCTTTTAAAGTTAGCCAAATTTTTAGCAATAAACCATTTGATTTAATTCATTGTGATATTTGGGGACCTCATATTCTTATTCTGGTGCTAGATATTTCCTTACAATCGTCGATGATTTCTCTCGCTATACTTGGGTACATCTTATGCGTCACAAATCTTAAACTCAAGGCATAATTAAGAATTTCTTTGCTTGGGTTAAAACACAACACAACCTGCCCATAAAAGCCCTAAGATCTGATAATGGCCAAGAGTTTTTATCCTTGCAAGCCTTTTTAAACCAAAATGGTACTAATTTTCATAGGTCATGTCCCTATACCCCACAACAAAATGGGGTAGTGGAGAGAAAACACCGCCACCTCCTTAATGTAGCCCGTGCCATTAGATTTCAAGCTAACATTCCATTAAAATTTTGGGGGGAACATATCAAAACGGCTTGTTATCTTATCAACCGGATACCTTCTCCATTGCTTTCACACAAAACACCATACGAAAGATTGCACAAGCAATTACCACCTTATTCCCATTTGCGTGTCTATAGTTGTCTATGTTTTGCCACCAACCTTAAACCCAGCCATAAATTTGACACACGAGCCAGACGGTGTGTGTTTCTTGGATACTCCTCAGGACAAAAAGGATACACTTTATTTGACCTTACCGACAGAAAATTAATAATATCCCGAGACATCGTATTCCATGAAACCATATTTCCATACGCCTCCCAACAAAATGATGAAACAAACTCCATCCCATTACCACAATCTATGCCTCTAGATGTTGACTTGCCACATTTACCTGACCCTGAGGACCAACATATCGCAAAAACAGATTCCTTGCCTGAGAGTCCCACACACTGTTCAAACGGTCGACTGGTTCCCTCATCCGTTTTAACAGAAAGTTCACACGGTCAACCGTTTGGTCACCCGGTTCCCTCATCCGTTTCAACAGAGAGTTCACCCGGTCGACCGTCTGGTCAACCTTTTCCCTCGTTCGTTTCTACAGAGAGCTCAAACGGTCGACCGTCTCCACATATCGATCGACCGGTTGAGCAGTTTTCCTCACCTTCACCTGACAGACAGCCACACCAACCTCCTGTCATACCCAATGACCAAATTCGACGATCCACAAGATTAATTCAAACTCCAATTCACCTGAAAGATTACTATATCAATCATGCTCTGCCTACTCAAACCGGGTCTCTTCCGATCAAGTCCAGCACTCGACATCCTATATCAAGGTTTGTATCATATAGCAATCTTTCTTCTGTTCATCGTGCCCTTACATACAATATTTCTCATATTGTTGAGCCAGCAACATTTGAGGCAGCATGTCAGGATCCCAAGTGGGTAGCTGCTATGAATGATGAAATTCGTGCCTTGGAAGAAAACAACACTTGGTCCCTTGTCCCACTTCCTCCGGGTTCTCGTCCTATTGGTTGTAAGTGGGTGTTTAAGGTCAAATTTAATTCTGACGGTATTGTTGAACGTTACAAAGCACGGCTGGTGGCTAAGGGGTTTACACAACGAGAAGGGATTGATTATAATGAAACTTTCGCTCCAGTTGCAAAGTTAACAACAGTCAGATGCTTACTCGCTGTCGCCTCTATTCGCAAATGGATGCTTCATCACATGGATGTCCACAATGCCTTTCTTCACGGTGCCCTTGATGAAGAAGTCTATATGACTCCTCCACCTGGATTTCGTCGACAGGGGGAGACACCAGTTGTATGTCGACTTCATAAATCTCTATATGGATTGAAACAAGCATCTCGTTCTTTGTTTCAAAAATTTGTGTCTGCTATTATTCAGTTTGGGTTCAAACAGTCACATGCAGATTATTCACTCTTTACCAAGACCAGTGGTGATTCATTTACAGCTGTTTTATTATATGTGGATGATATAATTGTTACAGGAAACGATAAAGAAGCGATTTCTTCCACGAAGACATTTCTTGCATCTCAATTCAAGTTGAAGGACCTTGGCACACTAAAATACTTTCTTGGAGTAGAAATTGCTCACTCGAGATCAGGGATCTCGATAAATCAAAGAAAGTATACTCTTGACATTCTTCAAGAGGCCGGATTACTTGGAGCAAAACCTGCAGCATTTCCCATGGAGCAGTCATCAAAATTTAATTCGACAGATGGTCAATTGTTGAAAGATCCCACATATTATCGACGGTTGGTAGGGAAGCTCATTTATCTCACCATCACTAGACCAGAAATCTCATATTCGGTCAATACACTCAGTCAGTTTATGCAGGCACCTAGACAACCCCACCTTGATGCAGTTCACCGATTGCTCCGATACTTGAAAGGAGCACCGGGCCGAGGATTATATTTCCCATCAAGTGGAAAATTGCAGCTAGCGGGATTTTGTGATGCAGATTGGGCTGGAGATATTACTACATGACGGTCAGTTACGGGATATTGTGTAGTTTTGGGAAATGCACTTATATCATGGAGAAGTAAGAAGCAAACAACTGTGTCCAAATCTTCAGTAGAAGCAGAATATAGGGCAATGGCTTCCATTACTTGTGAGCTTATATGGTTGAGGCAGTTGCTGACAGATTTATGTGTGGATCACCCACAAGCAGCAACTTTATATTGTGACAATCAAGCAGCAATACATATTGCAGCTAATCCAGTTTATCATGAGAGGACAAAGCACATTGAAATAGATTGTCATATTGTTCGTGAACGAATCATCAAGGGAGAGATCAAGACTGCCTATGTTCCAAGCAGCAATCAAATTACAGATTTATTTACTAAAGCACTAGGCAAGGAGGTATTTCACTGTTTCACTCGCGAGTTGGGCACTTTTGACATACATGCTCCAACTTGATGGGGAGTATTAAAACAAATATATTTACTTACCATATTCCATATATTTACCTTGTTAGTAGAATTGTATATAGGAAAATATATGTATATAATATTCCTATTTTAGGTAGGATCCTTTCCTTATTAGTATATATATGCATTGTACTCTTATTCAATTATTCATTTCAATTGAATCAATACAGAGAATTATTTCTCCACACATATTGTCTTTTATATTTCTTCATCTCTTTTATATTTCTTCACCTTTCTTTCCTGAATTCGAAATAAACAACTGTTGATATTTTTTGATAATGATACAAAGATAAACAATTACTTGAATGTCTGATTTCCTTGTATTTTTTCAGATGATATGTTAACTTTTTTCCTCTTTCCACCTCATGCAAGAGTTGCCAGGACTCATTTTTTCATTCTGAGCTAGATATTACTATTTTATGACAAAGTACATGCTTGTATGTTTATTAAATTTAAACTTAATGGTGCCAATACCTTGTAAAATTCCCCTTGACTATGAAAAGCAACTACTGATATGCTGCTTATCAATTTAAGATGGTCATCCCAGAATGGAAATCGAAACAGGGGCGTGTCCAAAACCAGGCTGTGGTCTTTTAGGGCTTAAATGCAATATATTACATGTTACTCTGCCTAGAAAGACCTAGTTCCTCACTGTTTCTCTTGAGCTGTCAATGTATGCAAGTGCCTCTTGGTTGAAAATATTCTGAATCTACCATGTTATGACAAGATTACCTCAACACTGATAAATGTGTAAAGGTGAATTGGGCTCCCAGTACCAGCATACTACCTGATTTGCAGTGCCATGGCATGGGTCAGTTGGAGTTGAGTTGTGGTGGCCTAGCTCTCCACGCCGGCAACCTGCTCAGGCTCTTTTCAGGAAAAAAAATCATTCTTTTTTTGAAAAATTAACTAAAATGCGTAAAAAATACTAAAAAAAATCCGTTGATGTCGGTACAACCCCACCTAGTCCATTAAATAGTGGTCGCACAAGGCCTTTGCAAAGACAGACCATACCGAGCCCGTGCAAAGGTGGGTAGCATGGGTATTTGCGAAGGCAAGCCGACACCCGACCCATTTTATGTCCCTAATCACTTTGATAGGTTATCTTGTCATCATATTTGGGAAATTGGTGCAAATGGTCCATAACCTTTGCACTCAATGCGAAAATGATCCATAATATTTGTTTTTGGGCACATAAATCACTTACCTACGTGTTTTGGTACGCAGTTTGTCTTTATTTGATTAAAAAGACAAATATGCCTTTATTTTTAATTAGATAAAATTTCAATTGGATTTTTAACATTTGCAAAAAGTACAAATTGGTACAATACTTTTATTTTTTTTTATAAAAAATTAAAAAAACTAACAAATTGATAATATACTAAATCATTTTGTATATTTTACGAACTATTATAAATAACTAAAATTTCAGCTCATAATTATTAACAAACGTGTTAATTAAAATTATTTTATTATTATTAAGTAATCATATTATTTAAATTTTAAAGTTTAATTTTATCGTTACAATAAAAAAAATGTCAAATATTTTTATTTAATCAAGCTATTCGTTTATTAACTACAAATATTAGAACTCAAATTGTTTTTTTCATATTTTAATTTATTGTTTTATTGTCGTTCAAAAATAAAGAACACATAATGTGTAAATTAATTTTTATGTTAAAAATTATATATTAAGATTGGTTCAATGTCATAAAATTATATAAGCCATTTTGTTATTTATTTAACTTAATTTTATTCAAAATTTTCACATCACATAGCAATTACATATACCTAAAGCGCAATAATTTTATATTTTTCTCTTATGAAAAATTTAATTGATATGACTATAGTGATATATTTAATATGCTAAATTAAATATTATTTTGATAAATATACCGAACATATTTGCACATTTTGCAAATGTTAGAAATTCAATTACAATTTTTTTTAATTAAAACTAAGGGATATTTGTATTTTTCATCAAAGAAGGACTAATTGCACATCAAAACACATAGGTTAGGGATTTCTGTGCTAAAAACAAAGGTTAAGGACCATTTCGAACTGAGGACAAAGATTAGAGACTATTTACGCCAATTTTCCCATTGTGCAGACTCCTTACCATTACTGTTAAGCCCAATAAATGGTTAGACGTTTTCAGAACTAACAATATTTTGACATATCTAAGTAAATAAAACAAGAAATCAAGAAATAACACGAAGAATTGTTTTGACCGAAGCCAAGAAGTTCGGTGACTGGATCTAACACCTACTTCTCATGTTCAACATCCACTAAAGTGGATTAAGCTCCAGGATCACTAATAACCAACCAAACGGAAACCGAAGTTTACAAGATTATCAATTTTACAAGCCCATAAACTACTAAGACTTAAACTCAAATAATACAGGCCAAACATGCCATTAAAACACTATTCATCGAGAACCAAAGAAAACCTTATCTAATCTTAATCTGATAACCCAAAAATGGAGTCAAAGAACACTCAGCCCTTTATCCATAACCAAAACCAAAAGAAAAAAGAAAAAAAAAGAAAAAACGAAAAAGAATAAGAAGTTCTTAAGAGATGAGCTTGAATTTTCGGCCAGAGAGCGAAGATGAAGATGAGCTGTTTCACCACACACTCCTAGATAGAAAATGAATACACATTTGCTTTATTAAAAAGGCATTAGAAGCGTCATTCCATCCAACAGTCAAGAGAGAGCCAAGTGGCATCAATAGGAGCAAAGGCTCCACTTACTAAGCCACCAAAGAATTGTTGAAGACGCATTTGGATGTTTTGCACTTTTAGGGCATCTCCAACCATTGGTAATTGTTGGACAAAAATGTGTTGCCACCAAAGAATTGTTGAAGACACATTTGGACGTTTTGCGCTTTTAGGGCATCTCCAAGCACAATCTTCAAAATAGTGCAACTTTTATACCAAAATAGTGCAATTTTCATACCATCTTTTTTACCCATCTCCAACCAAGATCTTTAAAAATTGCACCAAATGAATAGCATTTGTTTTATTTCTTTATTTTTTTAATTTTAAACAAATAATCTACTGGATTATTAAATTATCGTCTATCATTTCATGTTGTATTTTACTTTTCAATGTTTATGTTGTCGTAATAATGAATATCGTCTTCTTCTTTTCATATTTGTAATTTTTTAAAATTAATGAGTAATTTTATTTTAACGTATTCCTTAATTAATTTTTATTAATCGATTACAATTTGTTATATTAATAAAAATAACAATGAAACAAAAAGAAAAATAAATAAAATTAAACCATAAAATAATAAAAGAGTATAAAAAAGGATATACAAGGAAAAACAAATTTACCTAGTATAACAAGAAGGACAAAATTGGGGAGAAAAAAAAACTCTAAAAATGACTCAAAATGAAAAGTGAAGCGCCAAATTTGGCGCAACACTATTAACTAGAGATGGCAAATGGGCCAGGTCTCGCCCGGCCCTACAAAGCAGGGCCACACTTGAAACTGGATTGGGTTGGGCCAACCCAATTTTGTGCAGGCCAGAAATATGCTGGCCCAGCCCATTGGGCCAACTCGATCTTAATTTTATTTATTTTTATTTTTTTTAAAGTAAATTTAAAATAAATAATTTATTTGTCACACCAAACATAATTTGGATTGAAACTTGAAATTAACTAAATTTTGATTAAATCTAAACAATTTTATGTTGGTGCTTTGGATTCTTGGATTTATATTTCAAAAAAAGACAATTTAAGTTGAAGACTTGAGCTTATGCCATTTTAAATTAATATTATTTGAATTATATTGGGGCTATTCACAAAATTTGTGAGTAATTAGTGTAAAGGAGCCAAAAAAAAAAAAAAAATTACCCAAAATCTGGGTTATATGGGCATGCATGCGGGTCGAACCAATTTTGCCACCTCTACTATTCACTGCACCAAAATGGAGTCTCCAAATGGATACCATTGGATGATGAATAGGACAATGCCGAAATGGAGTCCCATTGGAGATGCCCTAAACAACGACTACCGTTTCTTTTTAGTACTATGCTAGCTCACCCAGACCTTCCCTCCCATCAGGGGATTGAATATCACAAAGACCTTTGCAGTTGAAACTCCAGAACCTTAAATACAAGATTTTGATGTTTTGACCTTACAAAGTCTCTTTATGTGGCTTGATTTCCAATTTAAGTCATGTGTAACAAAGTTTTTGATAAAAGATTTAGTAGATTTTGATAAAAATTGTCATTAAAATTAATTATTACCTTTCACTTCAAATTTTTACCAACTTTTTAAGCTGAATCAAACAAGGGTATCAGTTCACACTTTAAAAGCTAAAATCCAGTTTCTTCTACATATTTAAACGTACCGTTATGACCCAGTCTCTCCTAATTTAAGACCATGAAATTTGATCAGCTGTTCTTCTTCTTATTCCCAGTCTTCTTCTTCTTCATATCCTCCATAGCTGTTGACACCTTAGCTCCAAATCAAGCTCTCTTGGATAATGGCACGACGCTTGTTTCTCCAAGCCAAAGCTTCGAATTAGGTTTCTTTAGTCCATGGAAATCCAAAAACCGGTATTTAGGAATCTGGTTCAAGAAAGTCCCAGAACAAACTGTGGTGTGGGTGGCAAACAATGACAGCCCATTGACAGATTCATCCGGTATCCTCACAATCACCCCTGGTGGAAACATTATTATCACCAGCACCAGCAACCAATCAAGTATCATTTGGACTGCAAATATAACCTCAAGAAAAGTAAGTAATCCAGTCTTGCAAATCCTGGACAGAGGAAACCTTGTCCTGAAAAGTAACGATAATCTGGATAATTATGTATGGCAAAGCTTTGATTATCCCTGTGATACACTAATTCCTGGCATGAAGCTCGGATGGAACCTTAGAACCAATCAAGAATGGTACTTAACCTCGTGGAAAAGTCCACAGGATCCATCTACGGGTGACTTTACATACAGGATGGACCCTGCTGTTTTGCCTTCAATAGTTCTTCGCCAAGGATCACAGATTCAGTTCAGAAGTGGACCTTGGGATGGTGTTCGATTTGGTGGCCAACCTGTCCTGCAACAAAATGCAGTTTTTAAGCCAATTGTTGTGTTTGATTCAGACAATTTGTATTATGCATTTGAAAACTCTGACGTTTCTATCATATCAAGGTCTGTGGTGAACTAGTCTGGCCTTGTCAAGCACCTTATATGGAGCCAGACGCATAACCAGTGGATTGACATAGCCACAATGCAAACGGATTCTGTGATGATTATGCAAGATGTGGTAATTTTGGGGTTTGTAGCTTTTATAATTCACTAAGTTGTGATTGCCTTTCTGGGTTGGTGCCCAGGAAGAGACAGGCTTGGGCACAGTTTGATCAATCAGGTGGATGCATTAGGAGGACGCCATTGAAATGTACTACCATGATCGGATTCAGAAAGTTTTCCACGCTGAAATTGCCAGACACTTTGAATTTTTCAGTGAATAGGAATGCTATGAATCTGGTGGAATGCGAGGAAGCTTGTTTGAAAAATTGTTTGTGTGTGGCTTATGCTATGACACAACTCGCTGGATGTATGGCATGGTTTGAGGACTTGCTTGACATCAGAAAGTATTCTGAAGGTGGACAGGACCTGTATGTTCGGATGCCTGCTTCAGAATTTGGTAACTCCTTTAAGCTCTTTTTGTTGAACCCGTCTCAGTTTAAACATCCAAAATCTTATATGCATAGTCGAACATGCTCTAATCTTATTCAGTTTATCAAGACTCGAAACATGTACAAATTTCATAAACTTAAACTCAAGTCTTGCCTTGAGAATGTTGAATTAGCACATTATAACATTGGAACAGAACTAAATAAACATTTTTTATGATTTGATTTATGGAAAGATTCGAGCAAGAAATCGAAGAGAACCGCGGTGGTAGCATCAGTGTCCGTGATTTCCTTCCTTCTTGTGCTGGGTCTAATCAGTTGGTTTGCTATCCGTAAGAAGACTGCGAACAATAGAAGAGGTGAACAATATTTCAACCCCATTAATTCTCTTTTGACTGTTTTTTTCTAATCAGTTGGTTTTATTATCACCTTTTCAATTGGCATGCCCCATTATGTTATTCTAGAACTTTGACATTGGATACTAGGATCATACTAGGTCAGGTTAATAAACTTGTCGAACACTTTTTTCCTGGTTGAAGTCATCGTATGGCATCATTCTTTTTCCCTGTAATTCGGCGTTGTGAAGGAAGTAAGCTAAGTGCTTGTTTAGTAAAGCTTTTTCAGATAATAAATAGTGGGTTCTACGGAATTTATGGATGAAATATCTTTCAAGTACCTTGTATCTCACTTTTGTTTGATACAACGTCATTATTTCATTATTATATTTTGACGCCTGGTTAATAATACCAGCTTTGGCAGATCATAATCCAAGCCAAGAATTCAATCAAAGCATTGGAGATGAGAACCTGGAGTTACCTTTACTCAGTTTTGTCACAATTTCAAATGCCATTAATCAATTTTCTTTTAGAAATAAAATTGGTGAAGGTGGTTTTGGCCCCATTTACAAGGTATAGTTTCGTGCCGTACAAAATTCTATAATCAAGATTTCATTAGTATTTGAATTAAAAGATTTGTACACCACAGGGCGTCCTCCCAATGGGAAAAGAAACAGTAGTTAAAAGACTTTCCAAAGATTCTGGACTAGGCCTTAAAGAGTTCAAGAATGAAGTTATCTTGATCGAGAAACTGCAGCACAGGAATCTTGTTAAGCTATTGGGATGTTGCATTCATGGAGAAGAAATAATGCTGGCTTACGAATACATGCCCAACAAGAGTTTGGATTTGTTCATTTTCAGTAAGTCCCACAGACAATTATTGCATTTTTGGTGGAGTTTAAAAGTAGATGTTTAGGAGATTTTGATAAAAGTTGATGAAATGTGTAGTTAAAAAATTGATAAAATTTGTGGGTCCATGAAATATGTGGTTGAAATTGAGTTTGAGTAAAAAGAGTTTAAAATAAACTCAACCAAGCACGATCTTTACATATGAACGATCATTTTTGGATCTCCCTATAGCTAAATTTTCGAATTCCTTGATCAATCTGCCTAGATCAAACAAAAGATACAACTCTAAGTTGGCACAAGCGTTTTGACATTATATCGGGCATTGCTCGGGGGTTTCTCTACCTCCATCGGGATTCAAGGTTAAGAATAATTCATAGGGATCTGAAAGCAAGCAACATTCTTCTGGATAGTGATATGAATCCTAAAATCTCTGATTTTGGCTTAGCAAGAACATTTGGAGGGCATCAATATGAAGAAAATACAAAAAGAGTCATGGGCACTTAGTAAGATAGCATGCGTCTTTCCTCCTTTTGAAATTGTCTTTCTCTCTATTCATGATCATAAAACTTGTTTTATTACTTCATGTAGTGGATACATGGCTCCTGAATATGCTATAGATGGACTATTTTCGGTGAAATCTGATGTGTTTAGCTTTGGAGTGCTCGTTTTGGAGATAGTGAATGGCAAGAAAAACAGAGGATTTTATCATCCTGATCACGACCTCAACCTTTTGGGACACGTGAGTTTATAATACTATAATTTCTTTACGTTTTATATATTATTAATAGTTTTCCCTATAAAGCACACTAATTTTATACGAAGCTGATTTTCTATTACCATAGGCTTGGAATCTATGGAATGAAGGAAATCCTATGGATCTTTTGGATGCTTCATTAGTGACTCCGAACTCAGCATCTTAAGTGTTAAGATGTATCCATGTCGGCTTGTTGTGCGTACAACAACGCCCTGAAGATGTCTAATGTCTTATTAATGTTAGGCATTCAGCACCCAGTGGTTTCTCAACCTAAACAGCCTGGTTTTTACTCGGAACGATCCCTTGTTGAGGCCGCGTCTTCATCAACAGGATATAAACCTAGTACTTCAAATGAATCCTTTTTGTCATGCATTACCTTTCCTTTTACATTGTATTCTAAATGTGCAGCATGGGGACAATTTAAAGAACCAGCAGCCATTTTGTGCTTTTTTTTTTCTTCTCATTTTGTGTTAAATTAATTAATAATAATTTCGGTTCAGCCGAATAAACAAGGAGTTCCACTTTTTGTATTGCCATTGTTAATCTAGTAATGTACTGCTTCCATCTGATTTGGATGCATAAAGTAGAAAGAAATCCCACAATATTTAACCAAGGATTGGTGGCAGCTATATGCACACGTAACGTATATTTATCCCAGAAATCAGGTCCACTACTGACTCTATGAATTTAAGAATGGTCCAGCCTTGTCTCTGAATTATGTTCAATCATAGAAACTTGAGATTAATAACCATTTAGGGAAGAAATTTACAGTTGTTACGTCTTTAATTATCGATAAGAAAATCATGTACTTGATAAACAAAAGGTAACAATAACAAGCTGCTTATGATAAAAAATTCATGCTAAATGAGCCCGTGAATTTGACCTTAGAGCTGCTGGTTTAACGGGAACAGCCACTTCGCCAACATCATGGCTGCAAAAGTTTCTTTCGAGTTGTCCCCAGGGGCATAGGCGAGTTGGTAAGGCCTGAGGTGACGTGGAGAGAAATCATCCGGCAACGCAGGTTCGATTCCCGTGTGGGGCAAATTTTCACTGAAATATTGTGGGGGTTTGTCCTAGGGGTTGGCTTGTTGGCTCTCTCTCTCTCAGGTCCCTGCCACTCGTGCACATCCCTCGATTTACAACCCACCTGGTCAAGAGGCCTCTGACACAGGTGGAGGGCTTCGCCTTCGAGACTTTTCCCTTATCAGAAGTTTCTATTGAGTTAATGAATAACGACTGTCCATGAAATTCTAGGGTCGGGATAAATTTATCAAAATGAATTCCCAATTTCCAAACTCACAATCAATCATAAATGCGCTTGAATTTTCTAACTCCAAAGAAAGAGAAGAAAGAAAATGTCAAGAGATTAGGTTCAAACCTAGCTAGCTGGCGCTGTAGTGCTTTAAGATTATGAAATGACATCCAACAACAAAAGCTTTTAATGCTGAGAAATGTATGTAGAAGCCAATATTAGGTCTTGGATTTAATCTTTATACACAGATCTGTCGGTGTTACTTGTACCTAAATAGTAAAAGAAAGAAGAAATGCTTACATTTAAAATTAAATAAAACAGAGAAGTGCAGTTGCTTGTACATGTTAAGCGTGAGAGATAAATTATTGAACAAACCATTCATGTACCATATGAAGGAAATCGTGACATACTTTCTTCTGTTTCTTCTCCAAACCTCCAGTTCCACCGATACAATAGGCCCGAACCAGTATCTGAAAGATGGAGATATATTAGTCTCCAGTGGAAAAGCCTTTGCTCTTGGTTTCTTCAGCCCTGGAAAATCCAGCAATAGATATGTTGGTATTTGGTATAACAAAGTTGCAGAACAAACAGTTGTATGGGTTGCCAATAGAGACAATCCCATTAATGGAACCTCCGGAGTTCTTGCAATTGACCCTGCTGGAAATCTTGTTTTGTCCGATGGAAATCACAATCTCTCTGTCTGGTCGACTAATTTGACGTCAATGATTCTGAAAAAATCGTCTTCAGCTCAGCTTATGGACTCTGGAAATTTTGTGCTGTTTCAAGATCAAAGCAAAAGTGTTATTACATGGCAAAGCTTTGATTATCCTACTAATACTATATTACCCAACATGAAAGCAGGGTGGCAGAAAAGGACTGGATTGAACATTTTCACATCCTGGAAATCTCATGATGACCCTGGAACTGGTGAGTATATGTTCAAACTGGAGCTTATTGGCACACCCCAGTTTTTTTTGTTCAAGGGTACGAAGAAGATATGGCGAACTGGACCATGGAATGGGCCTGGATGGAGTGGTGTGCCAGAAATGGTTTCAAATTTCATCTTCAAAATTAGTTATGTTGAAAATGATGATGAAGTAACTATAACACACACTATAAAAGACCCATCAATCTTTTCAAGAGTGGTGGTAAATGAATCTGGGACTCTAGATACTTGGCAAGAAAGTAAGCGTGGATGGGCAAGATTTTGGTCTGCACCCACCGATCAATGTGACAGTTATGCACACTGTGGAGCATCCGGTAATTGTAACCTATACAATTTGAGTGAATTTGAATGTTCATGCCTTCAAGGATTTGAGCCCAAGATAGAACGTCAATGGTACCCAAGGGATGCATCGCGTGGATGTAAAAGAAAGCAAGGAGAAAATATTTGTGGAAATGGGGATGGATTTAACAAGGTGACAAATGTAAAAGTCCCCGATACTTCAACTGCACGTGTGAACAAGAGTTTACAACTGAGAGAATGTCATGATTTGTGCCTAAAGAATTGTTCGTGCACAGCATTTGCAAGTGCTAATATCAGTGGAGGAGAAAATGGTTGCCTCACTTGGCATGGAGACTTGGTAGATATCAGGCAGTTCTCAAACAAGGGCCAGGATTTGTACCTGAGAGTTCCTGCTGTGGAGTTAGGTATTCACTGTACTTTCTCTCTAATTTGAGTCTAATATTGATTTGTGACTGAAATCCCCTAAACAGACATATATATTGTAAAGCACAAATACAGGTAACGGGGTTTTACACATTGCACTGCAGAACTATCACCCAAGTCATGACAATTTCAATCTAGTAAATAGTAATTTAGTTCTTTGTAATCAATGGAAGTCCTCTATTTTCAGCTGAGTATACAAGGAACTCAAGAGGCTTTCGTGGGAAGAGATTGGCGACAACTGTGATAGTGTCAATTCTAGCAATGCTTCTCATAATCTTCTTATCATGTTGGTTGTTGAAGAAGAAGAGAAAAGGTAAGAAACAGTACCTTTTTTATCTTACCTTTCATTTTACTAATGCAAGCCACTTTTCAGGAAACTTGACCTTATGAAATAATCTTCATCTTGATACCAATATTTGGAGATTATCATGCCTGTTTGATAAAAAGAATTTGTGAAATTTAAAAAGGGTCTTTTACACTCTTTTTTCCATTTAACTTCTGAGGTGTACAACCCCTTTCAGCACGAGCTACTATGAAGTGTTTAATGCTACATATCTGGTATGAAAAAAAGTAAAAGGAAAAAATAAATTGTTTACCTCCAAAAATGACTGCCAATAGGAACCCCCGTCTCTTTTACCTACGTGTATTCTATCAACACACTTGGACGGCCACATGGGCCTGTGGATCTCTATGGTGCACTTAGAGACGAGTAGATATGTTTAGGTGTGGGAGAGACACGTTATGACAGAGGTGGTGGCTTGAGGGCCCCTAATCATAGATTCCCTAAGTGGTATGAAGAATACTTAAGTTAATCAATGTACAGGACTTTGGTTTAGTATATATCTCTCTATCAGATTTCATCATTTTCTTCTTGTAGTTATGACTTTGGTATTTATAGGTCAAAGCCAACTGGCCAAGCCCCTTCTATGTGCAACAAGTGACACAATCTTAAAGATTCCCATATCATATTCTAGGTGTCAAGTTAGTGGTTTAATGCATGGTCCCTTTCAGCCGCATGCTAGGAGGCTATGACTGACAAGCCGAATTAGCACGCTGTGCTACCTCATATTTTCATCCTTTTCTTCTTGTAGATATGGCTTTGGTATTTATAGGCCAAAGCAAATAGTCCAAGCCCCTTCTCAAGTACAACAAGTAGCACAATCTTAAGGACTCCCGTATAACATCCTAGGTGTCATGTTAATGGTTTAATGCAGGGTCCTTTCAGCCGCATGCTAGGAGGCTATTACTAACAAGACGAATTAGCAGGCTATCCCATCAATCATTTTCAGTCTGACTTGCAGTATCGGTGGAGACTTACTCAACACTCAACCGGGGTCGGTCTTCGGCCGCCTCGTCTTCTCAATCTCCTCTTCTCAAACCTCATTGGCTTAAAGGAACAACCTCTTCTTAATCTCCTCTTCCCAACCTTCTCGGAATAGAAGGGGAGAGCCTACTAGCATCTTTGACTTTGATCAGGCCACGTGGAGTGCCACGTGGGACTGAGGCATAACAGAAACATCAGTAGTTCAATATTTATTTGGCCATCAGGCAAAAGTTCACTTTTCTATGTATGTATGCATTCACCTGGACAAACTATATTGAGATCTTACAGCAATACGCCAGCCATGAGTTGGTGATTAGTGGCCTTCCATGCTGACAGGTACAGAAGGACAAAGAAAGCCTCTATATAGCTTCAGCACTCGTTTAACATCCTATGGCAATTGGGGGAAGGAGAGGGATGGTAGCGGAACAAGTGCTGAAGTGTCAATCTTTGATCTGAGCACTATTGTTTCTGCAACGGAAGACTTTTCTCTGGCTAACAAACTTGGAGAAGGTGGCTTTGGTGCAGTTTACAAGGTATACTCTCTCGGTATTGAACTGTCTATTCCTCTGGCCATTATTGCTTGATCATCTCTTTATTCAATTATGATTTTTTATGGCATTTGGAGGAAATATAATTAGATAGGTTTAGTTATAGATTTATTAGGCCGAAATATGTCCAACTTTTCCATTAAAGATGAAATATTGAACTACGAATTGGATTTCAGGGTCGACTTCCTAATGGGCAAGAAATAGCTGTCAAAAGACTGTCAAAAATATCAGAACAAGGGAATGAAGAATTCAAAAATGAAATCACGTCGATTGCAAGACTCCAGCACAGAAATCTTGTGAGGCTTTTGGGATGTTGCATTCAACAAGATGAGAAGATGTTAGTATACGAGTACCTCCCGAACAAAGGCTTGGACAATTTTATCTTTGGTATGCCCATTTCCCAACTTACGTACCATAACAGCATTTGAGCTCATGCGCTCTATGTGTCCCAATATCCCACTGATGAATATTTGAATTTTAATTTGTAGACTGGAAGTATCATCTTAAAATGTGTCAAACATATTACTCATGCATACACTTCAAAATTTTACTTGCCCAGATAAAGAAAGAAGATCGCATATGGACTGGAGTAAACGATTCGAGATCATCTTGGGAATTTCCAGAGGGATGATATATCTCCACGAAGACTCCAGACTAAGAATTATTCACAGGGATTTGAAAGCTAGCAACATCTTACTAGACACTTCCATGAATCCCAAGATATCAGATTTTGGTCTGGCCAGGATTTTCGGAGTAGACCAAACTGAAGCAAACACAAATAGAGTAGTTGGAACCTAGTAAGTAAGACTCACACAACTATTTTTGTATACAAACTACTGAGGAGAGAACAATGAATTAAATGAAGAGAAATGTTGAAAACGGATTGGCAAATATGCAATCAAGTCTTAACTTATTTGAATATCTGATTGCAGTGGTTATATGTCACCAGAATATGCAATGGAAGGACTCTTCTCAATAAAGTCTGACGTTTACAGTTTTGGGGTTTTGCTGTTGGAGATCATCTGTGGTAGGAAGAATAGCAGTTTTTTTCAAGACAATACTGTGAATTTGGTTGGATATGTAAGTATTTGGATCTTTACCATTTAAACAGAAATCATTATTTAATTATCAAGTTACGTGCCAACAAATTCATTGGGCTTGATAAGAGGAAGAAGACATTGATTGGAGTTAAATAGAGAGTCAAATTATTGTAGGTAATTACAACTGATTTCATCACTCTTTTCCAGGTTTGGGACTTGTGGAAAGAAGATAGAGCATTGGATATAGTAGATTCATCACTCGACAACTCTTCCGAAGAAGCCAACAAAGTTTTGAGGTGCATCCATGTTGGTCTTTTGTGTGTGCAAGAGTATGCTCCTCATCGGCCAACAATGTCTGAAGTAATTTTCATGTTATGCAATGAAACAACTCTTCCTTATCCTAAGCAACCTGCATTTGTCTTCAAGAAAGCTAGTAATACTCCATACTCATCATCAGCTAGTGTAGAGAACAGATCTGTGAATGATATGTCAATTACTGTGGTCGAAGCTCGCTAAAGGCTTCCTGTAAATACTCTCTTATAATTTTCAGTTCAAGGGGGTGTATATTAGCCCAAAAAAAAAAAATGTAGCAGTATAAATTTTTCTTTTCAAGTGACACTATTGATGCATAGAATTGATGTATAACATTCAATACATAATTAGTATTTAGTTGTCATTCTAGTTACCTTACCCCATTTGTGCTTACAACTTAAAATTACTTTTGTCCATCATTTATGCACCACCTTCATAGTATGATGCACTACCAACATGGCAGTCATGAAGAAGAAATTTTTTTGGAAAAACTTGCATGCTAATATGCTAATAGACTTAGGTACCTCCTTTCAATAAGTGGATATACTATAATTGGAATTTATTAGAAATACAGACACGATTATTCAAACAAGTCATTTCAGGTTTTGTGTTTGTTCAATTGAGTCCTTTCAAATAATGTGTCTATTTAATTGAATCCTTTCGTGTGATGTGTCTTTTCAGACACAACTTTTGGTATGTTATAAATAGACCCCCATACTTCTGCGAATTTAATCAATTAAAATAAAATCATCTTTCAACATTTGTGATTCTGCCCTACATTATTAAAAGCATTCTACATCCGTCCATATTATATATATAGAGAATACATAACAAATTTCGAGTTTGTTGATCTTGCTGTTTGAAGTACTTCTATCGCAAAAAAAAAAAAAAAAAATGTTGTAGTATCTTGGAAGACGAATGCTTTTTACCGTGAGCACCTAGGGGGGCAAATTAGTCATAAAGACATAGAGTCAAACTCTAGCATCGGTCTACCAAATTAATTCTATACTTTTAATTTTGCAAATCATCTCGTATTTCACGTAAATCTTTTCTTTATAGAATATATATATATTTTTTCTTTAATATAAATAACCAACAATTTTAAGATGAATTTGTTATATATATATTTAACAGAATAAATTTTATTACAAAATATATATATATATATATATATATATATATATATATATATATATATATATTTTGTAATAAAATTTATTCTGTTAAATTTATTCTTTTAGACACAAAATTTATACTGCATTAAATATTTAAGAGTAAGAATTTATTGTGGTTTCAAGATTTGGTTATGGTTTTAATTGGTTATTTGGAAAATCATATATACTCAAATAAGTTTCGTCCTGTGCATGCATTTAAAATTAAATTCAAGTTTTGTCCTAATTTACGTGCATGCAATTATTTATTAAAGATTGGTTTTTAAGTTTCATTTTGACATTGGTATTCACTTTCAACATAAATTAAAAATTTCACTCAAATCCAATTTAATTGATAATTGAGTGTATATTTTAAAAGCGCATTTATTTTTTGTGAAAGCTTAATAAATTTAGTACATTTGATGTAGGAAAATTGGATCAAATGGTCTCTAACGTATGTCAATAGTGCGCAAATGATCCCTAACCTTTTATTTTTTGGTGGAGTGGTCTCTAACCTATCTATTTAGGTGCGTAATTGGTCCATATTTGATAAAAAAAGACAAATATGCCCTTATTTTTATTTTTAAAAAATTCAATTGGATTCTTAACTTTTATAAAAAGTACAAATGGGTCCGATACTTTTATTTTTTGTAAAAAATTTAAAAGAAACTAACAAATTGATAATATACTAAATTATTTTGTATGTTTTACGAACTATTATAAAATAACTAAAATTTAAGCACATAATTATTAACAAACGTGTTAATTAAAATTACTTATTATTATTAAGTAATCATTCAAATTTAAACTTTATTTTATCATTACAACATACAAAGAAAAATAATTTTGTCACAAATTTGATACTCAAATATTATTATTCCATTGAGCTATTCGTTTATTAACTACAAATATTAAAGCTCAAATTGTATTTTTCATATTTTAATTTATCGTTTTATTATCATTTAAAAATAAAGAACACAAAATGTGTAAATTAATTTTTGTTAGTATTATTATGTTAAAAAAAGATAATAAGATTGATTCAATGTCATAAAATTATATACGTCATTTTGTTATTTATTTAACTTAATTTTTATTCAAGTTTTTTACATCACATAATAATTACATGTACCTAAAGCATAATAATTTTATATTTTTCTCTTATGAAAAATTTATTTGACACGATTATAGTAATATATTTATTATGCTAAATTAAATATTGTTTAATAAATGTATCGGACTTATTTGCACATTTTACCAAGGTTAGAAATCTCATTACAATTTTTTAAAACTAAAATCAAGGGTACGTTTGTCTTTTTTATCAAATAAGAACCAATTGCCCACCTAAATAGATAGATTAGGGACCATTCTACCAAAAATGAAAGGTTAATGGCCATTGCACATTATTGGCATACGTTAAGGACCACTTACGCCAATTTCCCTTTGATATATTAAACTCTACAATCTTAAACCGTTGAACTTCTATTTTCGTAACAGAAATGGATTTGAATATGAATAAAGTTTTTCCCCGACTAATGGTACAACCACTATTGTTCCACCTGTGGCTATTCTACTTTCAACTTCAATACCCCTTGGAGAAAAATCGGAAAAATTTAGCGGTGTGGAATTCAAAAGATGATAACAAAAGATGCTATTCTATTTAACCACTTTAAATTTGGCAAGATTTCTCACCAAAGATGTTCCTGCAGTTCAAGAATGACCAAATAATAGGTATTCTCTTATTTCCTTAGACGCATGGAAGCACTCAGACTTGTTATGCAAGAATTACATTCTGAATGGTCTGGATAATACATTATATAGTGTTTATAGCGTTGAGGGTTATTAGCAAAGTTCAGGAGTTGTAGGTTTTTCTCCATGATATACATACTGAAAATATGAGTTTAAGTGAATCATTCCAAGTTGCTGCAATCATCGATAAACTTCCTCCTTTAAGGAGAGATTTCAAGAACTATCTGAAGTACAAATGCAATGAGATGAACTTGAAAGGTTTAATCATTTGACTAATGATAGAAGAAGGCAATAGAAAGTCTGACAAGAAATCTGGAGGACAGTTTAGGCAAGCAAATGCAAACATTTTGGAGTCTAGTTCAAAGACTAACATGAAAAGAAAGTATTCTGGTGATGCACCAAAGAAAGATAACAAAAAGAATGCTAAGAAATTCAAAGGAGATTGTTGACATCGTGTAAGTGAATGTTGCAAGTCAAAGAAACAAAAGGCCCAAACAAATGTGACAAAGTGATGCACTATCTGAGGATATGCAAAAACTGAATTTGTCTGGCGTTATTTCTGAATGCAACAATATTGGGAATCTTAGAGAATGGTGGGTAGATACTAGTGCTACTCGACACATTTGTGCTGACAAAGCAATGTTCTCTAACTACAAGATAGACAACAAAGAACAATTGTTTATGAAAAATTCTACAAGTTCAAAAGTTGATGGACAAAGAAAACTAACTTTGAAGATTACTTCCGGCAAAGAACTCGTCCTCAACAATGTGTTACATGTGCCTAACATTCGTAATAATCTTGTGTTTGAGTCCTTACTTAGCAAGAATGATTTTAAATTAGTCTTTGTACATGACAAGTTTGTACTCACTAAAAATGATGTGTATGTGAGAAAGGGTTACTTTTCTGATGGACTATTCAAGATAAATGTCCTTACTATTGTACCAAAATCAAACAATAATAATAATACTCATTCTGTTTATATCATGGAGTCTTCTTGTTTATGGCATAATCGATTGGGGCATATAAACTTTAAATCTATGCGTAAATGAATGAATTTAAGTTTATTGTCTTCTCTACATTTTGATCATAATCATAAATACGACATTTGTGTTGAGGCTAAGTTAGCCAAAACTCCGTTTCACTCTATTGAAAGAAACTCAGTACGTTTAGAATTAATTCATAGTGATAAATGTGATTTGAAATTTGTGCAAACTAGATGTGGTAAAAAGTACTTCATTACTTTTATTGACGACTGCACAATATACTATTATGTATATTTTCTTAGAAGCAAATATGAAGCCTTAGATGTTTCTAAACATTATAAGAATGTAGTTAAAAATTAATTTAGCAAACGAATAAAGATTATTCTTAATAATAGAGGAGGAGAATATGGAGCATCGTTTGAAAATTTTTGTTCAGAATATGGTATTATTCATCAAATGATAGTACCTTATTCATCTCAGTCAAAAGACATTGTTTAGCGCAAAAATCGGACTCTTAAAGAAATGGTGAATGATATATTAATAAGTTCAGTTATGAGGAAAGCTATCCTTTCAGCAAATGTTATTCTTACTAAGATACCACAAAAGAAAAAAGGATAAAACTCCATATGAATTATGAAAATGTCATAATCCCACCTATAAATACTTAAAAGTGTGAGGGTGTTTGGCTAAGGTATAAGTACCAAAGCCTAAACAAGTTAAAATTGGACCTAAAACAATTGATTATATATTTATCGGATATGTTAACAATAGTAGTGCATATCGATTTCTTGTTCACAAGTCTGACATTCCAGATATACATGAATGTACTATTATTGAATCTAGGAATGCTGTATTTTTTTTTTTTTTAGAATACTACTTCCATGCAAAGACTAGAAAGAAGTAAGTTCAAATAAACGAACTTATGATACTGCTAGTAGTACTCATCTAAGTGATGAAGAACCTAGACGCAGTAAAAAGACCAGAATATCTACATATTTTGGTCTAGATTTTCTAACATACATCCTAAGACATTTAATGAAGCAATGTTTACTCCAGAAGCTCCGTTTTGGAAAAAGCTATTAATAGTTAGATAGATTCTATTATGCAAAATCATACTTGAAAATTGTTGATCTCCCACCCAGAAATAAGCCTTTAGGCTGTAAGTGGATTATCAAAAAAAAAAGTTAAAACCTGATTCATCTATTAATAAATATAAGGCCCGATTAGTAGCTAAAGGACATAGACGAAAGGAAGGCTTTGACTTCTTCGATACATACTCACCAGTGACAAAGATCACCTCGATCAGAGTTCTAATTGCAATTGCAGCATTGCATAATTTCGAGATCCATCAAATGGATGTAAAAACGGCATTCTTAAATGGAGAGTTAGAAAACAAAATATACATGCAACAACCTGAAAGGTTTATTGCTCATGGACAAGACAAAAAGACGTGCAGACTCGTTAAATCGTTATATGGATTAAAGCAAACTCTAAGACAATAGCCCCAAAATTTGACAAAACGATGTTGTCAAATGGTTTTAAAATTAACGAGTGTAAATAATGTGTCCATATCAAAATCACACTAAAAGCTTGTGTGTTAGTATGTTTGTATGTCGATGACATGCTTATTATAGGTAGTAATAATGATATTATCATGACTAAGAATAAAATGTTGACAAAATATTTTGACATGAATGATATGAGTATGACAGATGTAATTTGAGTGCAAAAAAATTCTATGAATTTTATGTGAGAATAAGTAGGAGAATATAGAGAGCAAACTGAATTTTTATTAGTTTCAAACCTAGAATACACGAATCCTTCATATAGAATTCAATACACCTTTTGCTTAAGGTTACAACCATCCACAAATGCCATTTCAATTCAATAATTAAACATTATATATAGTTACAATTAGTCAAAAACCGAATTTGACGTTTAGCTTTGGTCACTACAAAGCGACATTAGCAAATCTCGTATGAGGTTCGTCAAAGTTCAAAGTTATCCTAATGACGTGGCATGCATTTGAAACGAAGTAGTAACATTATCTATCTGAGTTAATTACTTGAACCCTCATCAAACTTTTCCCCATGTTTCTAAGTCCTCACTCAACTTCAAATTGTTTCTCACTCCTCATTGAACTTTGTAAAGTATTTCCCATCCACCATTTTCCTCAAATCTGTGAACGGAAATCCCACGTGGCAAACGAAAATCACACATGGCAAACGTAAATCCACATCAGATGAAAATTTGACCCAACAATCCGCATCAGATGAAAACCACGAACAATCTTCTGTACAATTGTGGGCATTCCCCCAAGCGAAGATGTTCGCCTCAGTCGCGAATAACTTCATATGGGCGAACGCCCAGTCGCAACAGAGGCGAACGTCCAGCCTTGTACTGGGCGAACGCCTAGATGAAAATTTTTGCCTCTTTCACGATTGGTTGTGGCTGATGAAATTTTTGGATTTCAGCCTCTTGGTGCATTTGTTCTATTTTCACTTGGTTGTGACTGGTTGTGACTGGGTGTTCCACTTGGTGCTTTTGTTCTATTTTCAGCCTCAAGTTTTTGTTTTTTCTCTGTTTTAACAGCTATATGTGCAATTATCTATAGGTGCTTTCGATTTTCTCATTCTCGTGAAAGTTCAATTATTTAAGGAATTACATGGAACATTAATTATTTGAATTCACTAGTGATCCTTTCTTATATCTTGTGATATTATTTAAAAGATGATCATAACTACAACTCAACAAAAGGGGTGAAGAAAGTATAAGAATCCTTTCATACCAAAATAATAAGGATTCAAGTACAACTTGGATGCATTGAATTTGAATTCTTTCTTATATGAGCTTAGATAAACAAAATAATGCCAACATTTTATCAACCAAGGCTAATCAAATATTACAACTGTAAACTGCTATTTTGACACAAAAAATATGAAATTTTTGCCCTACATCTTACAAATAAAAAATCTCCTACTATTTTTGCCCTACATCTTCATTCATCTTGTAAGTTTTGTAGACCATTTTCGTTGTTCATTCCTTGTTGATAGTTTGCAGAAGCTGTTGAGTCTATTCCAGGTGTTGGTATAAATACATAATTTGAGTGTTGCAACTCAAGCTGATTTGATGTACTTGCGGTGCCTCTTTCTAGAACAAACTTGCCCTACAAAAAAAATATTCTCTTTTGTTTATGATGATCATGGTAATATAAAAAGAAACTGTGTACAAACTTGCAACTATGTACCTGATTGTGACTATTCGGCAATAAGCTACCTTGGGTGAAAAGTTCTAAAGGAATATCATACCAATCCTGTAAAATTGTAAAATAGTTTTAAGTTTTGGAACACAAATGAAATTATCTTAAACTTCTAAATACTGACATACCAGAGTTGGCGCATCTTTTTTGGAGTGGTACCTCTTGCTGTGGCCATGTAAACCACATTTACTACGACTCGTGGAAACTTGACCTATTTTTTTTTAATTTGATTGTCCCTTGAGAATGATATGTTACATCATCTTCAAGCCGTTTCCTCCTCTTCACTTGTTTTCTTCCTTTTTTGGGAATATATCAATTTGATGCTTTAATTGTAGCTGCCTCAACATGAGGCTATAGTTTTTTGCCATTCATCGGGTTCACAATATTTGCATATGCTTTCAGATATGTCTCCACTGTGTAGCACTTGTCTACATAATCAATATGATCGTGTCTTTGGTCTAGAATAGCAAATATGCCATGTTCACATGGAATGCCAGTCCAATCCCACTTTCTACAGGCGCACGTACGCCTTTGTAAATCAACAACGTGTTCACTTGAACGACACTTAACTTGATATTGTGAACCTCTACCCCATTCGCCTACACAATCCTCCGCTAAATCAATATTTTTCTGCAACTTCTTCACAATCTTTGGGCACAAGACCCCAATATATTGTCTCATCTTATCCCTTATAACTTGAATTCTCTTCATAAACCCCTTTTGTATGGACAACAACAAGTTTAAATTGACATTTCCCTTTCTTCCAAAATTAACTTGTTAAAACATTCACATAAATTATTTAGCAGAATGTCACATTTGGGGATTGTGGAAAACTCAGACTTACTCCAATGCCTTGGTGGCCTTTTCATTAGCCATTCATTTGCTTCTTTATTTTCCTTTTGAATCTCCCCCATCCAATATCTAAAATCTACTACAAGACAAGATTGTGTTGCCCTCCATAAGTAGTCTTTAAGAATTTTACTCTTAAAGTCTGCTTTAAAAAAATTTGTGTACATGTGCCTCACACAAAACCTATGCTCAGCATCATGATACATTTCAGCAATCACCTTTTGTAGGCTTTTTGCCTATCACTCATAAAAGTCCATTCATAACTATTGGTAATGCCCAAATCCTCTCCCAAATGCTGTACAAACCATCTACACACAATGGTATTTTCTTTCTTCACAATTGCATATGCGATTAGGTATATACAATCATCAGCATCAATACCTACAGCTGAAAATAACTGTCCTCCAAAGTTTCCCTTCAAAAAACATCCATCCTACCCTACAACCCGCTTACAACCCCTAATAAATCCCTTATTGCATGCATCCAAACACAGATAAATCCCGTGAAAAACCTCTTCATGTATAGCAATTATCATTGTGGATCCATGATTAGTTCTTAATACTTTAGCAGCATAAGACCTCAATAAACCAAATTCCTCCTCAGGAGTACCTTCTAGTAACTCCTTAGCATATCTCATAGTTCTCCATGCTATAACCCGACTAATACGAAACTTGAAATCATATAAAACTCTTGCGAGAAAATTTTCGATTTTCCATTTTGGATCAATCCTAAATCACTAAAGGTAATGCTCCGCAAGATATCTATATGTGCAATTTCTATTGGATTTGTCCCTAATGCATGTATGTTTTGGTTTGTAAGACTTTATTCGCACACAATTCTAGTTTTTCACTTCTGAAGCCCAAATATTCCATGTACAACCATCCTTACACGTCCCTTGAGCTCTCTTAGGGTCATTCACTTTAAATTTCACACTGTACCTATTCTTAATCCCATAATTTCTCACCGCCTCTTTAAATTCATCAATTGTTTAAACTCCATCCCAACTTCTAATCGATGATCTTTCATGTCTGATTCACAAAGTTTAGGAAACTTATAATTACCTTCATCATCTGACGAGTAATCAGTGTTCAGTTCTTCGGATGATAGATAACATGAAGACTCTGAATGGTGATTTTCCACGTCTAGTTGTTGCCGGTTCATTCCCCATTCGACACATTATACAACATTATCCTTGTACACCAAATCATCAGCGTCATCATCGATATCATTTTCTGAATCCTGGAAGCTTGAATCAATATTTTCATCTGAGTTTTTCAGTATCTGAAACACAATTATGCAAACATAAATTTTATTAGTGTGCCTTATAAGTAAGAATATTTAAGCTCCTATAATTAATCTAAGTAATTACAAGAATATAGAGATAAATGACACCATTACGGGACTCGTCATCTCAGCTGTCCAAAAAAAAAAAACTTCAATTTTTCTTTGTTTTCCTACATGAAGAACTCACACAATGTTGGCATCAAACTAAAAACAAAAATACCAATGTCTTAATTTTTTCTTCCTCCCCACTATTTTCAATTTCTTATTGTTTCCTCTCCACACTGAAAAATCATAACATATTCCCTGGAAATCAGTAGATGATGCCATGAAAAAATCCATTATTAGTATAGAAATATGATCAACACCAAAAGTTACACAAAAATGAGAAGTCAGAAGTTAAAACTTCACATCTCAATGTCTCATTTAGGGTTTATGCTCGTTTTAACACACCTGGCTGTGGTTCATCAGTCTCCAAAATTGACAAATTACAAAGCTCGACCATCATCTTTGCGAAAACCCGAGTTGCTGATGGAGATGGATTACCAGGGATGAGAAGTTTCATGGTTGAATGTGGAAGGAAAGATTACAAATTTGGGGATTTTGGGGATTTTGTTAGCTGTGAAGGAAAATACACGTAAGTTTTAATTTTAGGTCTTGTTTGGGTCAAATTTTCATCTGATGTGGATTTCCGTTTGCCATGTGTGATTTTCATTTACCATGTGGGATTTCCGTTCACAGATTTGAGGAGAATGGTGGATGGGAAATACTTTGCAAAGTTCAATGAGGAGTGGGAAATAATTTAAAGTTGAGTGAGGACTTAGAAACATGGGGCAAAGTTTGGTGAGGGTTCAAGTAATTAACTCTTATCTATCTATTATTTTTAAAATGGTTAATTACACTAATGGTCTCCATTCTTTCAGGTTTGTAACGATTTCATCCACATTCTTTTTTTTTTAGCAGATATCATCCATATTCTTCCATTTATACTCACAGATGGTCTCCAAATCACTATTTTTCACTATTCTGACAATTCTTGGACAATTTTTTTTTTAACTTAAATAAATTAAAATGATATGAAAAAAAATACAATGAAAGTATTACAATTGAGTCCTTTACCTTTTCAAAAGTACAAATAAATATTAAACTATTTTATTTTATTCAAATAAGTGTTCTTCTCCAACTAAAAAATAATTTTTCCCACCCCGCCCCCACCATATGTTTGCGTAACCCTCCAATCAAGACAATGGGGGAGGAGCCATTCCCGAAGACTCGCAGCATTCCGGAGGCCTAGTTGATCGATTAAAGTTTGGACTCGCATTTTTTTCTTGGATTTGGAGAGACTTCTGGGGAGTTTGAATTCAGCAGCAAACATGAGAGTTTCTTTAACAATGAGTATCGAGATTCCAACTGCTCTCCATTGAGTCTCTGTAAACTTTCTTTGGCCATGTGATTTGCTAAAGCATCAATCATAGTTGATTTTCCCGAACCAGATGGCCCCATGACGGCCATGATTTCACCGTCGCGAGCCTTGTCGGAGATATCATTGAGAAGAACATTCGTTCTCATAGAAAAACATCTCTTTGGTAATTGGGTCGGCAGCTGTAGCGGCATTTCGTCCCCGGAATAACGTGGGCAATGACGATTTTTACTACTAAATTAAACCAGGTAACTAGGTCGGCGTTCCGTCCCCGCCTCCACTCTATTTTTTCTCACTACAGACAGTAATAACAATAACCCAACAAGTATTTTCATCACATTTGTATTTATACATAGCATATCACATTGCATCTGCTTCAATTTCTGTATAAATGTGAATAAATTAGAAACAAAAATTGATGGGTGTGTGAACAACAATTCTGTGTATATGTATATGACAAAAGGAAGAAGATGGCAAATATTTGTTAATTACTTCGCTACCGATTTCTAGTTTGCTGATTGCTTAAAAGATTATTCAACAATAGGGTAGGGTGGGGTGGGGTGGGGTGGGGTGGGGTCACTACAAGAAATATCATATTCAACCACCAAACAAATAGTCGTAAAATATATATATTTGGTTGTTTATTATATTCAACGACTAAAACACATTTGGTCGTTAAACATTTTGTTTCAGCAACTAGGTCGTAAAATGTTTATATTGACAACCGATTCTCTTATCCCAACTAATTGTTTGGTTGTTTTATCAAATATTTTTGTCGTTAAAATATAATAAAAGTAACCAAATTTTAGTTGCCTTTCATTTCAACATTGAAATAAATGGTCGTTAATATTTACTATTGACAACTGATTTTTATTTCAACAACAGCTTCATTTGTCGTTGTATTAATTATTTTTGTCGTTGAAATACAATAAAAATAACCAAAATTTAGTTGTCTTTCATTTCAACAACAAAAGAAATGGTCGTTAATATTTAATACTGAAAACTGAATTCAACTACTGATTGATTTGTCGTTGAATTAATTATTTTGGTCGATAAATTAACATTGAAGCACCTAGAATTTAATTGCCTTCCTTTTCAACAACAAAAGAATTGGTTGTAAAAATTTTATATTAATAACCAAAATATTAAAATAACGAAAAATATAGTTGACAATAATAATATTCATGACTCCATAACTTTCACACATTCACATCATACTACAAACAAATCTTACCTACAACCATAAATAATTATAAGAAGTAAAATAAATAAATAACATTAACAAAAACTAAAATTATGGACCTTCAATCAAATAAAATATCACAACATCAACTACAACTATATGTCAATATCAAATGTTATGACTTAAACAAGATATCACACCCAATTCAACAATTGGTGTTCTTAATATAAAAACAAGATATGTAGAGTTATAGACTATTGCATCGATCGAAAAAAAAAAATTTATTAGAAACTCTCCAGGAATGCTTCAAAATTTTGGCATTTTCACCCTTATCTACTGGATTTCCTGCGCAAAACGTCCTTCAGTCCAAAAATCAGCCATTAACATAGGGGTAAATTAGTCCAACCACTTTTTTCACATATATATTACTTCTTTTAAAATTGGGGAGCTTTCTATGCAATTTTCAAAATTGCATGGCAGGCCCCCGTCCCCAAATCTAAATGGTGTAAGGTTTTCAAGTGAGTTTGCCTTCTTGTTTCGTGACCTGCCTGCTGCTTTCAAGAGCTCAGCCAGCCTTTTCTTCTCATCATCAAAATCGGGATTTGCCATTCCAAGCTTCTCTTCCCTCAATTTAAGAACATACTCCAGAATCTTTATTGCATCTTCAACTCTGCAAATTTCCAGTGACAATGACAAAGCAGGCTTAGTGCCCCACACATGACTAGAAGATAATGAAAAGAAAGTGGAATTGAAAAAGAACACTGCCCAAGTGACAAATCACAAAATTAGAATTCTTTCAATGCCTATGAATTACAAGCTTCAGAACATGGGAGGGTTCAATACTATCAAACTACAATTGCACTGAAGAGTTAAAGCAGGAGTTGGACTAAGATTAGATTAGACTACAAAATTCCAAATCAGTTGCTTGTGTGTTGTGGAAATGGAAGTTCAGACTCGATATCACAAGAATTACAGCCATAACAGCTACAAGTGATTTATCAGGTGAAGCAAGGAACTACATTGTGCAGAATTGCCTAAATTGCAAAGGGATTGGGTGCCACTGTTCACGTTGCTTTTATCACAAGTACTGCAACGATTGGGCCTGGTTATAGGTCATAAGCTGAGTCTATCCATCCAGTGAGCAAGCCTGTCTTTTTTGCAATATTTTCTGGTCAGACTCAGCGAATTCTTCATCACAAGTAAATTGTTCATCGGTCAATGCATTCAGACTCTTCAGTCTTGCCATTTTTCTATATAGCTCCTTTACTGTTTCTTCTTGCCTAGCATATAAATGGGAGTGTTTCAAATGCTGGGTTGTGATTAATTGAGGTTTCAGAAACCCAGGTTTGTTTTTAATGTTATTTTTATTTTCCCTTTTTGATCCTTAAGAAAATGGGCTGCTCTTTCGTGTGGGTGTTTAAGGTTTTCTTTGCATCATTTTTTTCCCTTTACAATTGCTTGAAACTTTTCATTCAATCTGTAAAACCCAATTTCTTGTGCATGATTTTGGAGTAGCATTTGAAAGATGAACTTTTTGTTGTTGTTTGCAAGCAAAAGGTGATAACAAAGAAAATCACCAGACTGTTAAGGGATTTCAAAACCTTATTTGTACATTTTTTATGTTTGAATTATTGAAGGAAATAATTTTTTATGAGGGGCCATGGTTTCCACTGTTGAAAGATCTTGTTCTTTCACTGGTTTCATCATCCAATCCATTCATCCAAAAATTAGGGCCATGGTTTCCACTGGTTTCAGCTTTTCAGATTTGGGAAAGGGGGCCTGCCATGCAATTTTGGAAATTGCATAGAAAGCCCCCCAATTTTAAAAGAAGTAATGTATATGTGAAAAAAGTGGTTGGACTAATTTACCCCTATGTTAATGGCTGATTTTTGGACTGAAGGACGTTTTGCGCAGAAAATCCAGTAGGTAAGGGTGAAAATGCCAAAATTTTGAAGGTAGAGACGTTTTCTACAATACCCTCAATAGGTAGGGACGTTTTGTGCTATTTACCCGATTTAAAAATGTCTATATAGATTTCAACTAAGAACGAATATCTTGAACCTCGTTTCGTAAAGCATGATTCTCTACACAAGTACCACAATTTTCCTACCTTGTCTTCTTTGAGATTTCTATTGATCAACATAGCTAAATCTCTTGCCCAAAACTTACTCACATATTTCAGATTCTTTCAAAGGCATATGGTGTTCATTCAGGTCTAGTTGAAAATTCTGTTCTTGTAAAAAGTCCAGCATTTGATTCTGTAGATCCATGTAAATTATAAATAAATGATTAGAACTTTGAAATATATGTTATACCATTGCAACAAATAGAACTACTTACATAATAGGACTCTGCTTCTTTAGTTGTCCACCAACTTTCACTACAATTCATGTCATAGAAAAATTAGATCTCACCAGGTAGGTCTTTTATATGTGGATCCCTCTGTTTAAAAAAATAAAAGAATTTGATATATGAAGTTCATGAAATATAATAGTGTATTATTATTTATGACTTACCATTTCATGTACATGTGCATTATAAGGTTTCGATCCTTGAAGAGTTACAACTTTTTTTAGCACAGTATGCTTTGCTCACTTCAGACTTTTTCTGCAGTGCATATGTATCACAATTCTAATCAAAAGGCATAATTATAAGTATTGATGAACACGAGTGTAAAGTGCTTATACAACAAGAATTATAGGGAATGAAAAGTGACAGAATACTAATAAATGAGTGCACACAAGAATTAGAGTTTGCAATTCATAGAAATTGACTCAATATCAAAGAAAATAGAATAAATTAGAGAAGAGTAATAATTAATCTAAGAGTCCATCATATGCAAGTATCTATTTGTTAATTAAAAGTCATTGAAGGTCAAAATTGGCTTACGGTGCATAGTAAATTATTTTTAATTAAATAAGTAAAAAATTATCACTCAAATTGAATCTATCTTTTGGAAAGAGAAAAAAGTATGTGAAACTAATAAACTAACAATACATTATTCAAACAAATTTCATACAAAATAACTTAAAATGAAAAATAAATAAAAAAGAGAGAAAAAATCGAATCATAGCAATAAACTAATCGTGCCCCCACAAAACACATTTCAAATCATCACTTCTTCATATTAACAGTTCCAAAAAAAAAAAAAAAAATCATAAAAGGGTACCTAAAAATTAAGACTGAGATATTTATATGGGTAAAAGAAAATTAGTGTATGCTTAAATAAATGCACCAATAACATTTAATATGCTTACCTCAAGTGCTTCAAGAAACGAACCTTCAAAACTAAGAGCTGGTGGAGCCGTTCAAATGTGAATGGCTAAAAGCCAAAGAGAATAGAAAAATAAGAAGAAGAAAAATCAAGACAAGGGGAAAAGCTGGCTGCCAATTAATGATTTAGGGATAATTGTATCAAAGGTCTCCAATGTTTTAAAATCGTTGGGGATATGCCCCTAACATAAAAAAATAGCACCACACATCACCAACGTATGAAAACCTTGGCGTGGTAGGTCCTTTATGACCAAATTACCCTACTCTTTAAATAAATAAAAAAACAAAAAACAAGAAAAAAGAAAAACAAGATTAAAAACTAACCAAATGTACCCCCAAAAATAAAAAGTAAGAAAGAGGTTATCTTCTCCAAAAATTCAAATTCCAACCCAAGTTATCTGATCTTGATGCAGTTATCTGATCTTGATCTCTTTAAATATATCTTTATCAGATAAAGACGGTCTTTTGGTAGGGAGAAAAATAATGGTATAATTCTTTAATAAATTAATGTTTACAGTTGCAACAACCTACAACTCCCACCAGCAAACCCCCTTACTTTTCACCCAACTTCAATTCTCCACCGCTCTATAAAAAACAGATTTCTTGTTAATCTTTAATAATTTTGATTTTTTCTCTGTAAATATCAAAATTTTCCACTCTAAACCAACATAATTTCATTTCACTTCTTCAATTTTAGGTATTATTCTTCATTTTTTTGCTTAGTATTTAGTGAAATGAAGAAGATGAAGAACTATTAATCTTTGATAAATTTTTAGATTTTTTCAGTAAGATCAGAATTTTCCACTATAAACCCATGTACTTTGATTTCACATTCTTCAATTTTAGGTATTCTTTTTTCCATTTTTGCCTTACATTTTAGTGTAATGAAGAAGCTCAAGAACTATTAATCTTTGATAGTTTTAGATTTTTCAGTAAGATCAGAGCTTTTCACTCTTATCCCACATAATTTTAGTTCACATTCTTCAATTTTAGGCATTCGGTTTTGTAAGGCAAGTTATCTGATGCAGTTATCTGATCTTGATGCAGTTATCTGATCTTGGGTTGAAATTTGGGTTTTTGGAGAAGATTGACATATTTCTTACTTTTTATTTTTTTAGGGTATATTTCTTACTTTTTATTTTTTTGGGTACATTTGGTTAGTTTTTAATCTTGTTTTTCTTTTTTCTTGTTTTTTGTTTTTTTATTTATTTAAAGAGAATGGTAATTTGGTCATAAAGACCAACCACGCCAAGGTTTTCATACGTTGGGGATGTGTGGTGCTATTTTTTTAGGTTATGGGCATATCTCCAACGATTTTGAAACGTTGGGGACCTTTGATGCAATTATCCCTATAATTAATGTCGTGGTTGTTAAAGTTGATATCGAACTAGTTTAAAATACAATTGTTTCTGACACTATTTACGACTAAATATTTATTCTAGCCGTTGATAAACATTTGAAACAACCATATTTATTTGGTCGTCAAAAATTAGTTGTTAATTCTTATTTTGGCCACTACAAGAAATATAGGATTAACAACCAATACTTTGGTCGTTACAACATATTTCTAGCTATCTCAAAAATTGATTGAATATGATTCATTGTCAACAACCAAGCATATCATTTTATTGTTGAAAACATTTTTAATGACCAAATTTATTGGTCGTAAATAGTATTTTTTAACGACCATCTAATATGTTTGACAAATATTCCTTTTAACGACCATCTAATATTAGTTGTAATTATTTATCATTTTTAACGATTGAAATAAGATAGTCGTTAACTTATTCTAAATACTACCAATTACTCGATCGTCAAATATATTGTTTTAGTCGTTAATTGTTTTGGCGGTTTTTAAAATTTTGGCGCTACACATACAACGACCAACTTTACTTTGGTCGTCAAACATAAAAATTTACAACTAATGTCGTGGTTGTTAAAGTTCATCTCCAATTAGCCCAAAATATAATTGTTTGTAACACACTATTTACGACTAAATATTTATTCTGGTCGTTAATAAATATTTGTAACGACCATATTTATTTGGTCGTTAAAATGTAGTTATTAATTCTCATTTTTCTTGTAGTGCGGTGGAACACTTATTTGAATAAAATAAAATAGTTTAGGATTTATTTGTACTTTTGAAAAGGTAAAAGACCCAATTGCAATATTTTCATTATATTTTTTTTCACATCATTTTAATTTATTTAAGTCAATAGGCAAAATTATCCAAGAATTGTCAGAATAGTGAAAAATAGTAATTTGGGGACCATCTGTGAATATAAATGAAAGAATGGGGATGATATCTGCTAAAAAAATAATAGAGATGAAATCGTTACAAATCTGAAAGAACATGGACCATTAGTATAATTAACCCTTTTTTAAAAAGGAAATAATACTGTATGGAAACTTCAACCAAGAACTGGTACAGTGACAATCCAGCCCAGTATGGACTATGGATTTTGGTATTCAAGTCGATTTCTAGAAAGACCATAGCTCTAATTTAATCACATAATTTAGCATGCGGAGAGTCATAGTTTAGAAAATTACAATAGAAGCATTATGTCGAACATTTGAAACAAACCTGCTTATTCGAGCCAGGTAACACTTAATCATATAAATATTAAATATAACACAGATCAAAACTTCAAATGATGAAAAAGATTAATAAGTATTGAAAAGCTAATTAAATCTTAAATCATATTTTTAGTTGACAAACAAACACGCCATGTATATTTCCAAATAAATTGACTATTTCCCAAGATACAATAATTCTTGTGTTATTTATTCTTGCATCTAAATTTCAAATTTGTTTACCTCTATAAACCCGTTCGTTTCAATAATTATTCAATGGGTCAATAATCAATACTGTTATATTTATTGACACATCATAATCGATCAATGCATCATCACTTATTTAAAAAATTAACAGAAATCGAAGTATGATACGGAAAATAACGAGAGTTTTAAGTAGATAATTATTTTCTTGGCTGCATTTAAACGTTCAACAAATAGAGGTAAATTATTGAAACCAGACAATGTATCAGAAGAAGGAAATCTTGACATATTTTCTTGTTTTCATTTTCCGAATCTGCAGTTCCACAGACACTATAGGCCCGAACTAGTCTCTGAAAGATGGAGATATATTGGTCTCAAGTGGAAATGCCTTTGCTCTTGGTTTCTTCAGCCCTGGAAAATCCAGAAATCGATATATCGGGATTTGGTACAATAAAGTGCCTGAACAAACAGTTGTTTGGGTTGCCAATAGAGACAATCCCATCAATGGAACCTCTGGAGTTTTTGCAATAGATCCTTCTGGAAATCTTGTTTTGTCGGATGAAAGCCGCAACCTTTCTGTCTGGTCGACTAACGTGAGCTCAATTACTCTGCAAAAGTCGTCTTCAGCACAGCTTATGGAGACCGGAAATTTCGTGCTTTTTCAAGATCAAAGCAGAAGTGTCATTGCATGGCAAAGCTTTGATTATCCTACCAATACTATACTACCTAACATGAAAGTAGGGTGGAACAGAAAGACTGGATTGAACAAGTTTTTCAGATCCTGGAAGTCTCACGATGACCCGGGAACGGGTAAGTATGGATACAAACTGGAGCTTAATGGAACACCACAGTTTTTTTTTTACAAGGGATCAGACCGGTTATGGCGAACCGGGCCATGGAATGGACTTCGCTGGAGCGGTGTGCCAGAAATGGATTCGAATTTCATGTACAACATAAGTTATGTTGAAAACGATGATGAAGTAACCATAACAGATTTTATAAAAGATCCATCGATCTTCTCAAGAATGGTGCTAAATGAATCTGGGATTCTGGAACAGCTTACTTGGCAAGGACCTGAGCGTCGATGGGCAAGATTTTGGAATGCACCCAATGACCAATGTGACAATTATGCACATTGTGGAGCATACAGTAATTGTGACCTATTTAATTTAAGTGAATTTGAATGTTCTTGCCTTCCAGGGTTTGAGCCCCAGCTAGAACGTCAATGGTACCTAAGGGAAGGATCACAAGGATGTAAGAGAAAGCAAGAAGAAAATGTTTGTGGAAATGGGGAGGGATTTTTCAAGGTGACAAACGCAAAAGTCCCAGACACTTCAATTGCACATGTGAACAAGAATTTAGGACTGACAGCATGTCAAGAGTTGTGCCTAAAGAATTGTTCGTGTACAGCTTTTGCAAGTGCAAATATCAGTGGAGGGGGAAATGGTTGCATCACTTGGCACGGAAACTTGGTAGATATCAGGCAGTTTTCAAACAACGGCCAGGATTTGTACATAAGAGTTTCTGCCGCGGAGTTAGGTATTCACTATAAGTTCTCTAAGTTGAGTCTAATATCGATTTGAGACTGAATTCCCAAAACAGACATATATTGAAAAGCGCAAATACAGGCAACTGGGTTTTAAACATTGCACTGCAGAAATATCACCTATAGTTCTGACAAGTTTTAAGTAATTGTTGTTCTCAGCAACAAATAAACAAGGTTGTTCTCTATTTTCAGCTCGGAATACAAGGAACTCAAAAGTCTTTCATGGGAAGAGATTGGCGACTACTGTGATAGCGTCAATTGTAGGAATGCTTCTCATACTCTTCTTAGCATGTTGGTTGTCGAAGAAGAAGAGAAAAGGTAAAAAAAAGTATTCCTCTTTTACCTTACCCTTCAATTTACTAATGTAAACCCCTTTTCAGTTAACTTGACATTTTGAATTGAACTAGTCAATGCCGTCTTTATACCAATATATGTAGATTTTTATGCCAGTTAAAAGAATTTGTGAAATGTAACTTTTAATATACAATTCTGGCTTTCTAGTTTTCAACTTTCATACCCTTAGGCAAGACAGATTTGTTAGTTTTTTTCTGGGTAGACTAAAAAGGCTTAATAACTGAGTATAAACTACAAAGTCTGAGGTATACATCCGTTTCAACACCAGCTACAAAGTCTGAGGTATACATCCGTTTCAACACCAGCTATTATAAAGTGTTTAATACTACATAGCTAGTATGAGAAAAATTACTATTGTCAGCATTACATCCTTTATTGGTCATCAGGCAAAAGTTCATTTTTCCATGTAAGTATGCATTCTCCTTAGCAAATTATATTCTAGATCTAATAGCAAGCAAGACAGCAACAAACGGTAGGTGATCCACTGGCCTTCCACACTGACAGGTGCAAAAGGAGAAACAAAGTCTCTATTTAGCTCTAGCACTGGTTTAACATCCTATGACAGTAGGGGGAAAGAGATGGATGGTAGTGGAACAAATGCTGAAGTTTCAGTCTTTGATGTGAACACCATTGTATCAGCCACAGATGATTTTTCTCAGTCTAACAAACTTGGAGAAGGTGGATTCGGTGCAGTTTACAAGGTATATTCTCTCAGTCATTGAACAGTCTATTCCTGATCCTCTCTTTACTTAGCCTCCGTTTGGTATAGATTATAAACTGGTTTATGGTTTATTTGACTACTTTTTGGTCAAAAATGTCATGCTATACACACAAAAATTTTGGTCAAATAAACCGTTTTTGGTCAAATAAACTCTTTTGGTCAAATAAACCAGTTTATAATCTATACCAAACGAAGGCTTAGTTATGATTTTTACGGCTGGAGGATGCGCTTAATTAGATAGGTTTAGTGATAGATTTGTTAGGCTGAAATGTGTCAAAATTTTCTGTTAAAGGTGAATTATTGAACTATGAACTGAAATTTTTAGGGTCGGCTTGACAGTGGGCAAGAAATAGCTGTCAAAAGACTGTCAAAAATATCAGGACAGGGGAATGAAGAATTCAAAAATGAAATCACACTGATTGCGAGACTCCAGCACAAGAATCTTGTGAGGCTTTTGGGGTGTTGTTCCCAACAAGATGAGAAGATGTTAGTATATGAATACCTCCCGAACAAAGGCTTGGACAATTTTATCTTTGGTATGCTCATCTCCGAATTTGCATACCATATAGCACTTGATCTTGTGTGCTCCATTATCTCACTGTTGAATATTGAGTTTTAATTTGTTAGACTGGGATGTATGATCTTATATGTATCAAACATATTACACGCTCATCAACTTTAAAATTTTGCTATCCCAGATAAAACAAGAAGATCATTTATAGGCTGGAGTAAACGATTTGAGATCATCTTGGGAATTGCCAGAGGGATGATATATCTCCACGAAGACTCCAGACTAAGAATTATTCACAGGGATTTGAAAGCTAGCAACATTTTACTAGACACGTCCATGAATCCCAAGATTTCAGATTTTGGTCTGGCGAGAATTTTCGGGGTAGACCAAACTGAAGCAAACACAAAGAGAGTAGTTGGAACCTAGTAAGTAATAGTCACAATCTATTTTGGTAGACAAATGACACAGAACCTTGAATTAAAGTAAGAGTCATGACCAAAACAGATTGAATTCAAGATTGAGTCTCAACTTACTAAAATTTCTGATTGCAGTGGTTATATGTCGCCAGAATATGCAATGCAAGGGCTCTTCTCAATAAAGTCGGATGTTTATAGTTTTGGGGTTTTGCTGTTGGAGATCATCTGTGGCAGGAAGAATAGCAGTTATATCCAGGACAACACTGTCACTTTGATTGGACATGTAAGTATTTGGTTCATTTCCATCTCAACATAATTCATCTTCTGATTATAGAGTTAAGCACCCAAAAACATTTTGAGGCTTGATAAAAGGAAGAAGACATTGATTCGTCAAATTATTGTAACTAGTATAACTGATTTTCTTCACTCTGTTTCAGGTTTGGGACTTGTGGAGAGAAGAAAGAGCCTTGGATATAGTAGATTCATCACTCGAAAACTCTTATGATGTCAACAAAATTTTGAGGTGCATTCATGTTGGTCTTTTGTGCGTGCAAGAATGTGCTCCTGATCGGCCAATTATGTCAGAAGTAGCTTTCATGTTATGCAATGAAACGCGGCTTCCTTATCCAAAGCAACCTGCATTTATATTCAATACAGCTAGTACTACTCCATACTCAAAATCAGCTAGTGCAGAAAACAGATCTGTGAATGATATGTCAATTACTATGCTTGAAGCTCGCTAAAGGCGTCCTGTGAATGCTTATTTCACTTCAAGGGGTATAATTAGCCCAAAGAAAAACAAAAATTCTGTAATAGCATATTTTTTATGTGGCAGTATTGATGCATAGAGTTGATGTATTACATTTACTACATGTTTTGTATGTAGCTGTCATTCTATTTAGCTTATCCCATTTTGTGTTTACAGCTTAAAATTTCTATTCTTTGCCATCAAGCACCACCATCATAGCATGAAGCACTACCAACATGGTAGTCATGAGGAAGAATCTTTGAAAAAAATTGCACACTATATGCTAATAGAATTAGGTACTCCCTTGAACACATTATTAATACTGTAATTGGAATGTATTAGGAATTTCCACAATTAGGTTCAATGTGTGGATTTACGAGCTTTGGACATAATTAGGCTGGTTTTCCTTTCTGCCAAAGTCCCTCTATCTCTATATCTCTGTTTTTTTTTTTTTTTTTTTTTAAACTTTAATTTACACAGATGCAGCAGTTTTGTATTAAAAGCTATTCCGGTCACAATCAAAAGGTACTTGAACACGGAATAGTAACTATCAATTACCTGGAAAACAAGAAATAATAATGCCATGTGGAAACTTCTCCCAGGAACTTATTGGAAATTGAGAAGAATTTCTTTATTGCCGACAAGATCCTTGTTCACAGAAAAATAACGAAACAAAAAAAATATAAAAGATAGAGAAAGATTTACAGACTGTCAAAGCTTTCACTATATGAAAAATTGTTACAATCATATAGATTTCATCAACCCAAATTCCCAAGTATCTCAAGAAAAATAATATTTTAAGCTTTACTGCACCCACCAATTTCTACTCTTTGTACAACCTACAAAGAAAACAAGAAAAACAAATAGGATGCTAGGCATACAATTTTTCTCTCAAAAACCCTCAAGCTACATCTACAAAAGAGAATAAACTACGTCAATTTATAGTTAATGTATGACCTAAATGTCTTCCAAGTTTCAACTACCAAGGTGTCCAAGATTTGAAAATTTGTCCAATTTTAGCCACCCAATATAATATAATATAATATAATATAATATCAAATCATATCATATCATATCTTTTCCTTTTCAACAATTGGTGCATTTTTTGATTTTGGCAAGTTTTGAGAAAATATCCCAACAATCTCCACCTCGACGAAAAACGAATCAAAACTCAATCATCTCTTATGGAGCTCTTCATCTCGATACTTAAAAAAATGTAAACTTTGACAATCCCAATTCTAAAAACAGAGAATTAACATACTCCAACATATAAGTATAATCACTTAGAAAAAATGAATTCTAAGAATTTCATCAGCTTATGTCGAATAAATTTGTTGAAATATTATGGTGCAACTCCCTTACTTGACTTACTTGGAAGTTCATCAGCCATCAATATCAATTCCACTACACACCTTGCATTAATGTCAAGTCAATGCCCATGTGCAAACATGTGGATCCGCTAGTAGTAATACATCCTCTATCATGGAAACTAACGCATGCCACGAGGATGTAAATATTTACTCAAGCGACATCATCATCTCCCATAAAGAGAGACATATTGTCCGTATCTGATGTCGAGAAGTTAGTCGAGCATACTCCACCTTTTGGACAATTTTTCCTTACGTGACCAGGTTTTTTAGTATCTTTGTCGGAAATAGGGGTTGGTTTTCCTTTCAAAGCCTTGTGCAGTCCAGATTGAATCAAAACATCATTGACTTGAACTTGCCACAAGCCAAAATTGATTCTTTCGTTAAATTTTTCCACGTCATATTTAATAGACATATCTTCTCTATGCACCAAAACTTTGAACGACTTGAAGCTCTGATACTACTGTTGGGAATTGAGACCAATTCTTTTATTGCCCACAAGATCTTTGTTCAGAGAAAGATAACAAAACAGAATAATATAAAAGATATAGAAATATTTATGGATTGTCAAAGCTTTCACTATATGAAAAATTATTACAATCATATAGATTTCACCCACTCAAATTCCTACTCTTTGTACAACTCACAAAGAAAACAAGAAAAACAACTAAGATGCTAGGCTTACAATTTTTCTCTCAGAAATCCTCAAGTCACGTCTACAAAAGATAATAAATCACGTCAATTTATAGTTAACATATGACCTAATTTTTTTCCAAGTTTCACCTATTAAGGTGTCCAAGATTTGGAAACTTATTTAATTTTAGTCACCAAATATAATATAATATAATATCAAATCATATCATATCATATCTTTTCCTTTTCAACAATTGACCCATCTTTTGATTTTGGCAAGTTTTGAGAAAATATCCCAACAGAACTAATACACTGCTAGTAATTTGAAACTCCCCAAACCCTATTAGGCAATCACCAGCACCAAGTATGTACAATGGATTCTAGTAACTAAAGTCAATTTCTACATTAACAAAGACCACTTCACTAAAATTTAATTGGTGAATGTAGCATGCAGATTGAAAAAAAGGGGGGTATATTTGGAAAATTACCATAGATGAAAGCAACAACAATGATAAAATTGTATAAAGAAACATTAACGGAGTTGAAAAGCTTACTGCTGATATGGGTAGTTGTCCATATCCTCTTGGGTAAAACAATTATTAGAGCCGGCTAAAACTGTTCTATCGTTCTTCTCTTAATCATATAAATATCACGCGGATAAAAAATTCTTATGGTGAAAAGATGAAGTGTTGAAATCTTGTAATTTCAAGTTGCAGATCATATTTGAGTTTGGAAAACGACTGACAGATGAATCTCTTTTCTTGTATTTCACTAGCAATTTCCAAATTATATTCATGACTGTAGGGATTTTTCTTCGCTAAAGGAAAAAAAAAGAATATATACGTCAATGTCTCTCTACGTCTCCAATCTCCCTGTCAAATCCTACGGTCGAATCCAAACAAATTATGTCATCTTCTCCGATGTTAGGCTCCTTATTTGGGCTGCAAGAACACATCAACAAAAAAAGAGGGATGTTGATTGGTCAAGCCCTACGTCAAAGTTTCTTTGTTTAGTTCGATCGAAGCAATTTTCCTTCATGGAAGACAATGATCACATCAGTAATCAAAGGGGACAAACTTGAAGGGTTTCTACTTGGAACAACTCCAAGACCATAAAAAACATCATGATTTCTAAGGCCAAACAAGATGAAGCTCAAGGACAAACAATCCCAAATCCCCAATATGAAAAATAGATGGTGACGGACCAGCTATTGTTGGGTTGGATTTACAATGCCTTGAGCCCAGCAATAGATTCACAGTACCTTGGTTGTGAAAATTCTGTAGATTTGTGGAAGAAAATTAAAATGTCGTACACTAATAAAAAAAAAAAATAGTGTCAACATATTTAGCATTCCTTAATTGTGATAATTTTAATCTTAAACCATAGCTTAACACAACAAACACTTAACAAAGTAAGGGACCAACTTAAGCTGATTAAGCCTTTGGGTATATCCTTCTAAGATTGTCAAGACAGACCACCTCATTGCCGAGCAATAGGGCCAAGCATGGCATGTTTGGAAGTGTTGGGTAATAAACCTAAAGCACCAAGATCAATAGGATTATATTAATATAGAGAAACAAATAATCAATAGACAATTTGATGCAAAAAATAAAAATCTTCAATCTTCAATCAACAAGACGTCAATGGTGAGTGAAAGAGGCTCAGATTAGTCAATCTCTAATAATGGTAACACCACAAATCTTGGCCAAAGCACACTCCTAAATAACCTACTATATTCCACATACAAGTGAAGTTTATTCTCCATAAAGAAGAAGAAGGATGAGGGGATAAAAATAAGGTCAGCCAGTGCCACACACAGGGACGCGAAGAAGAGGCAGAGAAAAGAGCAGCCAAAGTTTTTTCTCTCTGTGCGTGTGTATATCTTAATCCACCAAGGAAAACCCTCAATTCTTTTTATTTCACGGCAACTCACGGCACTCAGGAAATAATAGGGCAGCCACTATATATTAATTATACCATAAGTAATTACCATATATAGATATTGCATCCAAGGACAAACGAAAGAGCCTTAAAAGTAAATAGGTTAACCTAGGATCAATTAACCGAGCAACTGGGTCGTGGCCCATTACTCAAGGTTAACTAGAAAGTGCTTTGACCCGTCTTTGTAATTGGGTTGCTTAATTGTTGGAGATTGGACATTAATAATAAGTCTTCGATCATTGGCCAAGCTTACGAAGTATAATTAAACCAACCCATTTAATTATCATTGCCCATTTATTTGTTTGGGACCAAAAATCTCAACAAACCTCCACCTTGGTTCCAAACCAAAAATCTGCAAAACCCAAAAGACACATGCTCAGTAGATGACAAAAAATGAATTCTAAACTAATTAGAACTCAACGTACTTGTACCAATGTTTAGAAGTGTAAGACAACTTCTAAACTTTACCAAAGTGAGCACCTTAGTGCCCATATCTGCAGGGTTATAATCTGTATGCACTTTCTTAAGTTTAATCAAATTGAGATACCACTTCTCTAATAAAATACAGTCTAACATCTATATATTTAGTACGTTCATGAAAAACAAGGTTCTTACACAAATGAATAGCTGATTGACCATCAGAATATATAGTCACATTATTACTTAAAACACATAGTTCATTAAGTAAACATTTAAACCACATAGCTTCTTTAAAGGCTTAAGTAGCAGCTATATACTCAGATTCAGTAGTGGAAAGAGCAACAATATGTTGGAGTTGAGATTTCCAACTAACACATGAATCACACAAAGTGAACACATAGGATGAAGTAGATTTCCTATTATCTCAATCTTCACAATAATTAGCATCAGTAAAACCATTTAGTTTCACACCATTAGAAACAGTTTTATATATTAACCCCACATCATATGTAATTTTCAAATACCTAAGCAACCAGTTCAAAGCTTCCCAATGAGTATGTCCTGGATCAGACATGTACTTGCTCAAAGTACTAACAACAAAAGTCAAATCTGGCCTAGTACAAACCATCAAGTAGATCACATAACCAATTACATTCGAATAGGGAATTTTATTCATATATGCAACTTCTTTTTCATTTTTAGGTGATTGTTCTTTAGACAAAACAAAATAATTACCAAGAGGCACAAATACAAGTTTAAAATCAAGCATTCCAAACTTTTTCAAAACCTTAAGCACATATGGAATTTGATGAACAATTAAGTAAGAATTAGACATATCTTTATTTATTTCCATGCCAAGAATTCTTTTAGCATTCCCAAGGTCTTTCATATCAAACCATTTACTTAACTCAATTTTAATATTGTTTACCACTTTCATGTTAGAACCAATCAATAACATGTCTTCCACATAAAGTAACAAATAAACACAATCATTTGTGCTATGGTGCTGGTAATACAAACAATCAAACTCACTCCTCTTGAAACCAATTGAAAGAACATATGAATTAAACTTCTTGTACAACTGTCTTGGAGACTGTTTTAAACCGTATAGAGATTTTTTAAGAAAACACACATGATCAAGTTTGTTTTTATCTTCAAAACCTTTTGGTTGATACATGAAAATCTTTTCATCAATGTCACCATGTAAAAAAATAGTTTTTACATCATGTTGTTCAAGTTCCCAATCATAATGAGCAACTAATGCAAGCATGATACGAATAGTGGTATACTTAACAACAGGTGAAAAAATCTCATTGTAATAAGCCCATTCTTTCTGTGTATACCTCTTAGCTACCAACCAAGCCTTATATCTCACAGGTTCATTCTTGTTGGCTCACTCATTTACCTTGTACACCCATTTACATCCTACAATGAATTTATCCTTAGGTTTAGGTACTAATTTCTAAGTTTGATTCTTATATAGAGAGCTCATCTCTTCTCTCATTGCACTCACCCACTCTTTAGACTTTTCACACCGCATAGCCTCCCCATAGGTATTGGGCTCCCTATACACTAGTTCTTGATAACTAGCATAGGCTATGGTATAGTCAGACATCTTTTGGAGTTCCCTACATGGTCTTCTCTCTCTATCTCTAGCTAATTGATAATCAGCTAAAGGGTTTTGGTCAACAGGATGATCTTCTATCACATTATCGTCCATCTCATTCTCTACAACCTGCTGATCTTGTTAGTTATCAGTCTCTCCCTCACTAGAAGAGACGGGTAATGTGATGCTCACTCTTTCCACCTCACTAGGAGAAACTGGTAATGGGGTGTTCACTCTCTCCACCTCAACTGGAAATTCACCACTAATGGTTTCTTGCTATTTTTCACTCTCTAGACAAGACATCTCTGACTTATTAAATTTGACATCTCTACTTATGATAATCTTCACACCATTTTAACTTCTATCCCACAACCTATATCCCTTAAATTTCTCAAGATAGCCAAGAAAGACACACTTCCTAGCTATATGTTCAAGTTTTCCCTCACTCTGAAGAGAAAAAGCAGTACATCCAAAAGTTTTAAGCATAGTATAATCAGCACATTTATCATGACATTTTTCATAAGGAGTATCACTATTTAAAGCAGCGGATGGAGTCAAATTAGTCAGATAGCATGCAGTCATAACAGCTTTACCCCAAAACAATTTAGGCACACCAGAACTCAACATCATACATCTAACCTTATCAAGCAAAGTACGATCCATCATTTCAGCAACCCTATTTTTGTTGGAGAGTGCAAGGCACATTTTTATGTCAAGTAATGTCATACTCATTACACAAGTTATCAAAATCAGCATTGCAGAATTCAAGACCATTATCATTACGCAAATATTTTATCCTTTTGCTAGTCTGATTCTCCACTTGAACTTTCCAATTTTTAAATTTAATGAAAGTTTCACTTTTATCTTTCAACAGATAAATCCACACACGTATGGAGAAATCATCAATAATAGACAAAAAATATTTGTTACCACCAAAAGTAGGGATTGCTCCCGGTACCCCCACAAATCTGTATGAATGTATTCTAACACCCTAGATGTCTTGTGTGTGCTGGATGAAAATGATATCCTACGATGTTTTCCAAGCACACAATGATCACAAAATGATATGTTAGACACCTAATCCTTACCAAACATACCCTTATCATTAAGGAACTTAAGTCCCTTAACACTAACATGAGCAAGTCTATTATGCCACTTCTGTGTGTGATCAGTGTCAATGGAAGCAATAGTGAAATTTAGACCACCTACCACTTCAGCACGCACAATGTAAATGCCATTTCTTCTAATAGCCTTAAAGGCTCAAAGTGCACCCTTAGTCATTTTTAACATGCCATTGCCAAGCACACCAACAAAACCTATTTCCTCCAACTCCCTCGAACAAATTAAATTTCTACCTATGTGTGGAATGTATCTAACTACCTTTACTGTATGCACAAAGCCACTATCAAATCTAACAGTCACATCACCAATACCAGTAATGTTATATGCAAAACCACCCCATGCAATGACATTCCCATGATTACTTTCATACAAATAATCAAACCAATGTTTATTTGATGTGATGTGAAAAGATGCACCGGAGTCAAGAATCCGCTCATCCATATGAGAGTTCATAGATAGGTTAATCTCACTAAGCTCGGATTTTAGAAGAATGTAAATATCACCAGACTCTTCTTTGGATACTACCACATTCGTCTCATTATTTTCTCTATGATCTCTCTGTTTACTCTTTTCTTTATAGCAGTCACTAATGAAATTGCCCAATTTGCCACAACCATAGCACTTCTTCCATTTTGCCTTACCCCGTGACTTAGAACGACTTCTACTCTTTCTATTGCCACCATTGTTTTGCCCACCTCCACCTCCACTCACACTCCTCAACTCAGATCTACCCTTCACAAAATAGATCTCACCATTTTTTCTCTCTTTTTATTAGAACTTCAACTCTCTTTCCTTACTTTTTAAAGGGTCTATGACAATGTTAGGTGTAAGGGTCTTAATCCCATACTTAATTGCATTCTTGACTTTCTTATATGAATCAGAAATGGCATTTAACAAAATTATAGCTTTGTTAATTGTAGGGACCGTTTCACCACAGTTTATAATATCTTGCACAAGCTTATTAAAAACATCAAGATTGTCATCCAAATCTCTTGAGTGATCAATCTTGAAGCTGAAAAAAAATTTGAAAGAGATAAATTTTATTTAGAGTGAATTGGATTAAATAAAACTCTTCTAATTTTTTCCATAGCTTTTCTGTGGAATCAAATTTTCTAACTTTCTGCAAAATAGGGTCTAATAAATACAATATGATAGAAGTGTAAGCAAGTTCATCAGAATCCTTTTTCTGATCCTCAGTAACATTAAGACTAAAAGAATTATCATTAGCTTTTGAAACCTTTTGCTGAACTAAAATACCTTTCATTTCCTGTTGACAAATAGAAAAATCACATTTACTAGTAAAGACACTCAAGTCAAAATGATGTGCAGACATCTCAACAAATTAGAATACACACCAATAAGCACCCCAAGATAATCACACAGAAAAATCTAAAGGCCTCAATAAACACCGTTTTAGATTCCCAGGGTTTCGTGAGATTCACGATCTTAGATCAAGAGAATTGTCAAATGGGTAAAGTCCAGGTGATAGTTTTAAATAATAACAATTATGCACAGAAACAAAGTATCGCAAATAATCAGCACCAAAATAAAATCTAATACAAGTAACAATAATTGGCACGTAAATTTCTAGCAACAGGCAATGGTTACCCCATACGGTAACCCCAAACCTAATAGTCACCCCACACAATGGCCTGCTATTATAGGAATTTAAAAGGGATCAACTAATTTACTAGAGCGGACTAATCTAACGGTCCATAATATCGGAGAGATGCAAATTTATTTATTTTATTCTTACTTTTGCAGATTTAACTTTCAGCAGATTTGGAGTAGAAAGATGACACCAAGCTCGAATCTAAACTGTCCAAGAAAAACACTGTTGTCCAAATAATTAATATGCACTCAATAAAATAAAAAATCAGAATCGCACAATAAGTTATTTCAGCCCAGAAAATAAATTTTTGGTCGAAAAAAGTATGCTACCACTACTCCCAGTTGTCCGCCAATCACAATCGGTCGTCTGCCAGTCGTCTACTGTTGCTGCTTCAAGTTCCAGTCCAAATATGTTCTCAAAACAACCAACCACGCTCTGATACCAATTTGTTGGATAATAAACTTAAAGCACCAAGATCAATAGGATTATATTAATATAGAGAAACAAATAATCAATGGACAATTTGAAAGCAAAAATGAAAATCTTCAATCTTCAATCAACAGGATGTCAATGGTGAGTGAAAGAGGCTTAGATTAGCCAATCTCCAACAATGGTAATACCACAAATCTTGGCCAAAGCACACTCTTAAATAACCCACTATATTTCACACAAAATAGAAGGTTATTCTCCACAAAGAAGAAGAAGGAGGAGGGACAGAAATAAGGTCAGCCAATGCTGCACATAGGACACGAAGAAGAGGCAGAGAAAAGAGCAGACAAAGTGTTTTCTCTCTGTGCATGTGTATATCTCACTTCTTTTTGGGTTAATTGTTTCAAAAATCAAAGTACTTTGTTACGCATCAGGGATACCTCACTGAACTTAAAAATGGTGTTAATTCCTCACTCTACAATCTAAATGTTATCTCCATACATTACTCTTCACAAAATCATTTGATTACCTTAATGGAGGCGACGACGTGGCAAACAGACGTTCTACGTGGCACATTTAATCCAACTCAGCAATAGGTTAATTGTTTCAAAAATTACTGTACTTTGTTACGCGTCACGGATACCTCACTGAACTTAAAAATGATGCTAATTCCCCACTCTAGAATCTAAATGTTATCTCCATCTATCACTCTTCACATAATCATTTGATTACCTTAACGGAGGCGACGACGTGGCAAACGAACGTCCTACGTGGCACGTTTAATCCAACCCAGCAATATAATTTAAGTTTGTTGCTGTCAATCACAATAATGTTGTGAATTAATTTAAGTATATTGCTGTGAATGACAAAGTGAATGACAATAGAATTTTACAATTTTCAAAATGACAAACTGTTGTGAATTATTGGAAGTAAAAAGTGAATGACAAAGTTCTGTGAATGTTTTTTTCATCTCATGATTGTAGGATATATTTAATGCGAAGTTAGAGCAAATGCCAACACAAGAAGAAAATACAATCCATATGAGGAGCAAGGTACAAAGTTATCATTATTTTTATTTCCAATACCAGTTAACTGACTTCAAATTTAAATTATCACAGGGTAAGATGGTTCCAACAGAGGCAACAGATATTATTCTAGCCAAGGCCAAGATCTGCAATCATGTTTCAAATTCATGCATGTCCCTGGGGTGTCTCATCCACTTGCAGATGACAGGATGAGTAGTGGGCCTTCTGTTTCTATGCCTACTGATGTGGCCGCTTCAGTGATAACACGAGGTTAACATCTCATCAACGGTGGACGAACTACAACAACTTGATTTGGGGTTAGGGCTTTTTGATTTGGGAGATTGGGGATTTGGGGATTTACACTTGGTGAGGGAAAAAATGTGAGAAGGGGATGCATTTTTTGTTAGAAGGGAAAATTATATTGCTGAGTTGGATTAAACGCGCCTCGTAGGACGTTCGTTTGCCACGTCGTCATCTTCGTTAAGGTAATCAAATGATTATGTGAAGAGTGATGGATGGAGATAATATTTAGATTGTAGAGTGAGGAATTAGCACCATTTTTAAGTTCAGTGAGGTATCCGTAATGCATACGAAAGTACAGTGATTTTTGAAACAATTAACCCATTGCTGAGTTGGATTAAACGCGCCACGTAGGACGTCTGTTTGCCACGTTGTCACCTCTGTTAAGGTAATCAAATGATTTTGGGAAGAGTGGTGGATGGAGATAATATTTAGATTGTAGAGTGACGAATTAGTACCATTTTTTACTTCAGTGAGGTATCTGTGACGCATAAAAAAGTACAGTAATTTTTGAAATAATTAACTCCTCCTTTTTATTTCACAGCAACTCACAGCACTTAGCAAATAATAGGGCAGCCACTATATATTAATTACACCATAAGTAATTACCATATATAGATATTGCATCTAAGGACCAACAAAAGAGCCCTAAAGGTAAATGGGTTAACCTAGGATCAATTAACCAAGCAATCGGGTCATGGCTCATTACTCAAAGTTAACTACAAAGTGCTTTGACTCGTCTTTGTAATTGGGCTGCCTAATTGTTGGAGATTGGGCATTAATAATAAGTCTTCGATCATTGGTTAAGCCTACGAAGTATAATTAAACCAACCTGTTTAATCAGTGTTTCCCATTTGTTTGTTTGGGACCAAAAATCCCAACAGGCAGTGTTGAAATTATTTTATAAGTGTGTATAAATTGTTGATTTTATAGAATGTGTGGATAATAAGTAGTTGATAGTACAATGTGAGTCCTACAAAATTGTGTGAATAAAAGTATGTATAACATTGACAGTTATTGCAAAGATATGATTACTTGTAACATTACAGAAGGCATCGTGAACCCAATCCAAATCTTTCTATGTATAAGGCCAAGCCATAATGCAAATTTACGTAAAATTCAAAAAATTTACTCGAAATGAAAATGTCTATTTTTTCTACTTGATAATAATCTAAGCATTTGCTTAAGTGGAGTGTGATCACTACACTCTATTTTTAGGTGATCGAGTAGTCTAACGTGTGTTAAGTGTGCAAATTGACATCATCATGTATTAACAAAATTTGACTAAAAAAATCACATAAACTTACTAGAATATCAATATGATTGTTCATGACAGTTAATATTTGAATAATTAAATGACTTTAAATGCAGGTTTACAAATAAATCGAGTTCAGTAAATGATGACATTGACTACAAAGGAAGAGGAAGAAAAGAGATCATTTGGTGAAAATTACTAGGATCCAATTATCCCACTCATGCAATCTTTTGTACGAATACCTTCTCCTTTTCCAAATTACAAAACAAAATGCAATCTTAAGAAAGATTCATTGTTCGTTTTCTACATGACTAATTTGACTATCAAGTCACAATTAACACTTTTAACCTCAAGATTTTTTGTTAAGTTCTCTCAGATTCAAACAGAGAAACTTAAGATATTTTCTACGCTGATGGCTTGTTTGGTAAGATGGATTACCGCATACCAAACATGCTTGGGAGGAAAAAGGAAATGAATTTTTGGGCATCCAGATTTTCTGAAAGATAGAAGGTACTTTTTTGAGCATTTTAAAGCTGGTGCAACGTTTAACAAGTAAAGATTATAAACCTATTCCTTAATAGCATCTATATATCAAATGCCTTGGAAATTCACTCCAGGTGGCCCTCTAAAAATTGAGACACGGACATGTTTGGAAAAATTGACACCTTTTTTTCTTTTCTTGAAATGATAATTAGAGTACTTTTCTAGTACTCATCTGCAAGGAAAAAAGCCCTAGAAGAACATAAATCAACATCATTCAATGGCAGCTGTTTTTTGGTTACTTATAATCTGTTTGTGTATGTATCTGTAACTTTCTAACATCGAGATTGAGTGTTCAGACACTTAAAGTCCTTACCAGGTTTTCAAGAATGGACAGACTTTAGTCTGTGCCAATCAGAGATTTGAGCTGGAATTTTTTAATGTTTCTTCGACAAACAATCACAACCATGGAATGTGGTACTTGGGTATATGGTACAGGGAAATCAAACTGTTAACAGCAGTATGGGATGGTAACATGATGAAGCCATTACGTGGAATTGGGATGAGACTTGTTTTAAACTCTGTTGGAGATCTTTTGCTTAGAGACGATATGAGAACCGTGATTTGGTTTGTAGGGTTGTACAGCCTGCTTCCAGGCCGGAACTGGTGCTCCTGGATTCAGGCAATCTTGTTATTAAAGATGGTGACAATCTGTTGGATGGAGGGTTTGTTTGGCAAAGTTTTGATTTTCCTTTTGATACATTGTTACCAGGAATGAATGGATTTGAAAGCCGGTTTACAACATGTTATGACATCTTGGAGATCGTCTGAGGATCCATCTTATGGTCAGTTTTTGTTTAGCTTAGAATCTGTTGGGTGATTTTGTTTAAAGTGATTTCAAAGAAAAGATTTATAGCAAGGAAATAAGAGTAACGGCAAAGTCGAGGCAAGTGTTGAACACTTTGTTCTTAAGTCAAATATGCCCCGCAAGCCTACGGTTTATGGCAATCAACTCCAAGATACAACGACCTTCACTTGTGTTTACAGCACTTCAAAACACAAGCACAACGAACCAGAAAATGGCTTTGTACTCCAAAGAATGAATATGAAATGAAAAACTAGAATTTATGCAACAAAATGCAAGAATTTTAGTTCAAGAGAAAAAGATATGAATATAATGTGTTTGCATATCATTGTTGTATCTAATAGGACGTCTCTAGGGTCCTATTTAAAGATGATAAAGAGTTGGGAATGAAGTGGTGTGGAGTCAAATCATGCAACACTTCAGAAGGATGAGCCTGTTCGTTAGGCGATGCAATCGTATGGTAGGACCTAAAAATATTCTGCTGGAAAATTCAGCAAGTTGAGATCACATGATAAAATACCCACGCGATCGCATGGTAAAAAAAAATTGACCCAATTTTGTCATTCTCTGTAATTTCTCATTCATCTGAGATTGGTTTTGAGATATACCCTTCAACACATGCAGAGAAATCTGAATTCTCTTTCGGGAGAGTTGCCCCCGAGCCCCCACGATCCCCGTTTCGACGCCTCGAAGCAGCGAAGTGGCAAACTATTTTACCTAAACGGATTGGGTCGGGTCTGAATATTTTGGCCAAAGTTGACATAAAGTCACTTTATTTGGTTTTCAACATTTAACCAATTTCTTGAATTCTTAAACCAATTTCCAACAATATCACCTCAGTCACCTCAGTTTCTCGAATTCTTGATCTCAACCATCCATTACATCTAATGGTCCACACAAAACAAACCATATTGCCCAATGGACTAGTGCCAAGTGGATTTAGTGACCCACATTCTCACAAACTTCACCTTGGTTCACAAATCCACTACCAAGTTCTCTGGCTACAAGTGTTATCCTTTTGTGGTCTTATTTCATCATCATCGCCCACTCCAACCCGGTACCTCCAATCCCCCATTTCAGAAAGTACCTATCACATAAGTGAACCCGTATCAATATTCAACATTGATATGCACTTATTAAACTTACCAGCAGCAAGTACTTTGATTCCAACATCTGCAGGGTTATCATCAATTGTAATTTTAAGCAATTAAAATTCACCACAAGCTAATTTTTCCCTAATGAAATGGTGTTTCACCTCAATATGCTTAGATCTTTCATGATACAAATGATTTTTACATAGCATTAAAGCACTTTGACTATCAGTAAAGATCATGGCATTTTCATTCAAAAAGTTCAATTCACATAAAAGGCCTTTCAGCCACATGTATTCTTTAAAGGCTTCAGTTAGTGCAACATATTCAGCTTCAGTGCTGGAGAGTGTAACTAAAGGTTGCAACTGTGATTTCCAAGTTATACAATTTTCACCTAACGTGAAGAAGTAAGAAGTGGTAGATTTCCTCTTATCTTTATCCTCTGCAAAGTCAAAATCTACATGACCCTTAAGCTCAAGTTTGTCACTCCTTTTTTCGAACACTAACCCCCTTTTAACTGTCCCAGCTAGGTATCTAAATAGCCATTTAAGAGCAATCCAATGATGTTTACCTGGGTTAGACATAAACCTACTCAAGAAACTAATTGCATAAGCTATGTCAGGTCTAGTGGTAATAATAGAATACATTACAGAACCAATGGCATTAGCATATAGGACATTACTCATTTCCTGTTTTTCTTCTTCAGTTTTAGGGCATTGAGCAGATGATAAAATCATGTCTGCAGCTAATGGTACATTGACAGACTTAGCAAATTTCATACCAAATTTAGTAATTACCTTTTCTAAATAAGACTCTTGATTAATAGTCAACCTATATTCAGCCCTATTCCTTTTAATAACGATACCAAAAAAATTTCTTGCACATCCTAAGTCTTTCATGTCAAATTCAGATTTCAAAAAGTTTTTCATTTTTATAATATCAGCTTTACTACTACTAGCAAGCAACATGTCATCAACATATAACAACAAATAAACCTCACAGCCTATATTAGTGTTATTATAATATAAGCATGCATCAAATTCATTCCTTTTGAAACCAATTTTAAGCACATAAGCATCAAAACGTTTATACCATCGCCTAGGACTCAACTTAAGACCATACAAGAATTTGTTAAGCAAACACAAAAGCTCAGACTTCTCTTTCACCATTAAGCCTTGAGGTTGAGACATGTAAAGGACATTATCTAACTCTCCATGAAGAAAAGCAGTCTTAACATCTAGTTGCTCTAATTCCTAATTGAATTGGACAACTAAGGCCAATACTAACCTAATAGTCTTATACTTAATCACCGGGGGAAAAACCACATTATAATCAATCCCCTCTCTTCGAGTAAATCCCTTAGCTGCCAACCTAGCTTTGTATCTTAAAGGGGTCATTAGATTCTACTCATTCCTTCAACTTGTAGATCTATTTACAATAGACTACCTTTTGATTCTTTGGTCTCTCAACCAACTTCCAAGTATTATTCTTGCCTAAGGAGTGAATCTCCTCTCTCATAGCCTTCTTCCAATTTTCAGAATTTTTACAGTTAGCCACTTCTTCATAAGAAAAAGGTTCAACTGACTCCAAGGCTTCACCTGAAACTAGGACAAACTCCATCAAATTTGAAGAAGTGTACTTCAAATTTGGTCTTACCTGCCTTCTATCCTTATCTCTCACTAATTGATAATCTCTCAAATTAGTATCTTCAAGTTGTTCTTGGTTAGGGATGACAGTTTCAAGAATTTCTAGTTCAGGTTGTTCTAAGACTTCTTCTTGTTCAGTCTCAACTTGAGGATCAATTTGTTCAGGTTCTCTAACCTCTTGATTAACATCTAATCTCTTCACCTCATTCTGAATCTTCTTTCCAGTAGAAGATTTTCCTTCCTCACTTTGTTTAACCTGATTGTCTGGAGTTTTTAAGCAAGGCATATCAAGCTCATTAAACTTCACATCTCTACTGTTAATTATCTTAATACCCTTAACACCTTAAACCTACAATCTATACCCCTTGACACCCTCTGGGTATCCTAACATGACACACTTAGTAGCCCTGGAGTCTAACTTACCCTCAACCAGATGTGCATAAGCAGCACACCCAAACACTCTAATGTGTGACAAATCTGGAGATTTTCAAGACCACAATTCCTGGGGCGTTTTAAAGTTAACAGAACTAGAAGGAGACCTATTTATCAAATCAGCTGCAGTACATAAGGCATTAGCCCAAAAACCTTTGGCCAATCCTGAACTAATTAACATACATCTGACTTTATTCATTAAAATTCGATTCATCCTCTCAGCCACCCCATTTTGTTGGAGAATATTTCTCACAGTCTTATGTTTCGTGATACCTCTCTCTTTGCAAAAGTCATCATATTCAAAGTTGTAAAACTCTAAACCATTGTCTGTCCTAAGAGTTTTTACACCTTTTCCCACTTGATTTTTAACTAAGGTATGCCAGGACTTAAACTTGCTAAAAGTTTCAGATTTTAACTTAAGTGGAAAAACCCAAACCTTTCTAGAGTAGTCATCAACAATGGATAGGAAAAACTGTTAGAGTGTTTTTCTGGACCCCACAAATCTACATGGATGTAATCTAATGGTCTCTTAGTGCTGTGTGTGACTTTCCTAGAACACACGTCTCACAAAAGCTCAAAGGTGCAACAATGTCTTTACCTAGTAAATTCAGGTCACTAAGATATTTTAGCTCATTGTTCCCAATGTATCCCATTCTCCTATGCCATAGATCTGATCTATCAGTATTGATTGAAACGAATCCTGAATCTTTGGCATGTAAAGCTTCACCTTGAAGATAGTACAACCCATTCCTCTTGGGACCTTTCATAACTACTAGAGAACCTTTAAAGTACCAAAATCATATTTGAATGTATAGCCCTTATCTTCAAGAACACCTAAGGAAACTATATTTCTCTTAAAGTTTGGGACAAACCTAACACCAAGAAGGGGTCGGAATATGCCATCATGCATCCTAATAGCAATGTCACATATTCCTTCAACTGTTTGTGAATTGTTATCCCCCCATGTATACTTTCTTAGGTTCAATTTCTCTATAGTTATAAAACCAAGACCTCACGGGACACAAATGAAAGGTGGCACCTGAGTCTAATATCCACTCATGGTCAATCTCACCATTAGACACAGTCATAACATGTAAACCATCCAGGGCATCCCCAACAACAGCAACATTTTGATCTTCATTCTGCTGTTGCTTTTTTTTTTTCTCTTAAGCTCATAGCAATCTTTCTTGAAATGTCCTAACTTCTCACAATGGTAACATTTCTTATTGCCTTTATCCCTAGACTTAGACCTACCCTTAGATTTTCCTATGTCCTTCTTTGTCTGGTAATTGTTCTCTCTCATTTCATTTCTCCCTCTAATTAACAAACTCTTCTCTCTAGTGTTTCTCCTAGACTCCTTTTTAACTTCTAAATCCTTTGATCTCAAAGCATCTATCACAATAGATTGAGTCAAAACATCTCTAGCATACTTAATCGCATTCCCAACATCTCTATAAGAATCAGGAAGAGAATTCAAAAGTATAACAGCTAGATCCTCATCGTCAAATTTCTTATCATTGTTGGCCAAGCTTTTGACAATCTTACTAAAATCACTCAGATTGGATTCAAGATCCTTCCCTGAGTCTATTTTAAAACTGAAAAGTCTTTCTAGCAAATAAATCCTATTTGGCAAAGTTTTTGTCAAAAACTTGTCAAGAGCTTCAGACAATTCTCTAGCAGTCTTAGCATCATCAACTTGTCTAATAATATTGTCAGATAAGTGCAATATTATAGAACTGTATGAAATTTCATTCATCTTCTCAGTTTGATAAGGTTTAGCTTTTAATGCATCAGAAAAATTTTCTGGATCATCAAGGGCTTTAGAAAGCTTTTGTTAAATCATAATAGCTCTCATTTTTTGTTTCCAAATTGAATAATAACCCTTTCCAAATTGTGATAATTCAACCATTGAACCCATGGATGGAAAATCATCCATGAATGAGAATGATATTGAAAAATTTAATAAAAAACTTTACTCACACAAATGCAAACCTAAAACCAAACCCTTTTTACTAATTAAGATGACACGCAAACACAGTTTATCATCACACAAGTTAATAAAGAAACAAATTACACTAATGAGTTGTAAGCTCTAACAACCTGGTTTGTTTTTACCTCAAATAAAATTAAATAAGAGGGTTCAAGAAAATGCAAACTCAAAGGACAAATCTGCTGTCTGTATTTATAGGAGAGACAAAACGAATTTTCTCGCATTCCAAGGCCAATGCTACTTGTCTTAGAACCACCAATAAGGCTGCATCGTTGCTCCGCCGACAAAGTAATACCACCATAAAGTCAGAAATAGGCCAATAAGCAACAAAAATTAGTCGCCAAAAACTGCTGGATGCGCTCACGTACCTCTTGAATCCACTGCACTCGCCGCTGCCGAAGTCCACGCGTGACCACCGGACCACCAAGTTGTGCGTCTCTATTTGGGGAGTCGTCTGCTGCAAACCACGCTAAAAAAGGAACCTCTACACGCCACCACACACCTATGGAAGCAGATCCCAGCCAAATTTTACGCGCCACATGCGCCGCCGTCGGAGAATGCACGAGCCGCACACGCCGGTGGGTTTTGTTCACCTCTTCTCCGTAAATCCAAATATGGTCTCAGATCTCCATGACAATGAGTGGTTTGGCCAAAATCTTGGTTTAAAGTCTCGGGTGATTTGAATCTATCTGGATCCGGTTCCAACTTTCGATCCACCAACTTTTCTTGATTTTTTCACACCCCTAGATCAACATTCTAGGCTCTGATACCATTTGTTGAGAATGATAACAAAAATAATTATTACAATCTCGTTTGAATGTGAAAATAAAAGAAAAAACTCTCTTTTTTGCTCCTTTGTTTTTGGTTGAAGTTGTAGGCTCAGATATTTTGCCACAATGAACACTGCAATGTAACCAAGGGAAGGACAATCAGATTTGTTCACAAACCAACCAACCAACCGGAGATGACCAAGACTTTTAACCATTTAGTCCAACCTCACTGTAAGAAAAGAATTAAAAGGCTCCTCACTTTTCTTCTCTCTAACCTAGATGATGGAGACAAGAATAATATATATTTAAAACCCTAGTATGATCTCAACCATCCATTACATCTAACGGTCCACACAAAACAAACCATATTGCCCAATAGACTAGTGCCAAGTGGATTTAGTGAACCACATTCTCACACAATTCAGTTCTGATAATGTTTATTTTACATTTGAAATGTTGGATGACTTGATTTTACTCACTGGTGGTGAATCCAATCAGCATCATACAGTTCCTGAAATGGAAAAATAATACCCAGGCTTGGGCTCCAATGGTGACCGTGAATAAGGATATCTGTGACAGGTATATATCGTGTGGTCCTTATGGAATTTTCTATGCTGATGATCCAGGTTGCCAGTGTCTTGAGGGATTTGTAGCCAGTTCGCCAAATGACTGGTGCGGGATGGACTGTGGTGATGGCTATAGGCGGAACTATGCTCTGAATTGTTGTAATGGTGATGGTTTTGTGAAGTACAAAGGACAGAAATTACTTGATAATTTCAGTCTGGAGGAATTTGAGCCCTCGAGACTATGAAGATAATTGTTTGGAGGAATGTTCTTGCATGGCTTACACTAATATAAACATATATGGAACTATGGAAGTGGCAGCCAATGTGTGGTGTAATTGGCTGACTTGCTCGATATTCGATATTCTATTCAAAGCAGAGACGAGCTTTATATACGTATGGCACATGGCAAATTAGGTATAGAGTCTTATTAATAATTTTATCAATGTCTTGTTCTTATCTTCAAAATTGCGGCGCTATAACTGAATGCGAATGCTAATTTATTACTTGCTCAAAGAACGTATGTGTACATGGATTAAATGATTTTTGGGATGAAATTTCTTCAGGAACATTGAATTGTCTTACCTATTGTTTGCAAATTGCAGAGAAAGATGAAATGCAACCAACAAACTGAAGTTCAGTGCCTACAAAAATGCATTCATCACTAAATAAACAACTGTTGTCTATTATTACATGCAAGGGGCCTTTGTTTCCTGAATTCAAAATAAACAATTGTTGATATTTTTTGATAATGATACTAAGATAAACAATTACTTGAATGTCTGATTTCCTCGTATTTTGTCAGATGATATGTTTACTTTTTTCCCTTTTCCACCTCATGCAAGAGTTGATGGGAGAAAAACGTCAATTGAACAAATCATGCAACGAAATATAATTAATTCTCCCCTCGAGCTAACCTAATAGGGATTAATTAAATAGAGCAATAACCAAAATGAATAGTGCACTAAATTAAATACACAATATTTAACGTGGTTCGGCAATGTGCCTATATCCACAACCCAACTCCAAATAATTCTCCACTATAATCAACAATAATGAGTATAGTGTTTTTCTCTAGATAACACTAGAGGCACACCAAATCATCAAAAATTAAACGACTCTTGGCACACAAATAATCCTCGTCTATCAAAGACGGAACTCCTCAAAAACAACAACAATTAATCCAACAACAACTATCTCAAGAATAAAGATTCTTGGAATACTACTCAAAACCAACAAATAAAGATCTCACCAAAATTCGTCACTGTTCATATGGTAATTCTTCACGAATGAACCGTAGAATCTTAATCTTAATTGAAGAACAGTCATTTGTGAACTTGCTATCAAAATTTCACGAGTATCAGACCACAGAACGCTGAGATATCAATGTTTTATCACCTCTGTGCAGGCTATCTAGAATTGTGCGAATTTTAATGCTGTTTTCAGTTTTTGAAATTGAAGTTGGGTTCTCTATCTCTGTCGAATGGATGCTCCAATTGTCTTCTTTTATATAGAATAATTAGGGAGGTTTAATTACCCTAATTATGTTGCTTGAGGCAGAAGTCAATCCCTAATGCAACCACAAAGTTATTTGTAGGTATAATACAATTAAAACCATTTATTACCATAATGGGCTTTAACCAAATTTGCCAATTTGGTCTTTAGTGTCAATTGTATTTGTAATGGGCCCTTGAAATATGGGGCGGACCCAACAAGAGTTGCCGGGACTCATTTTTTCGTTCTGAGCTAGATATTACTATTTCATGACTTTATGACTGAGTACTTGCTTGTATGTTTATTAAATTTAAACTTAATGGTGCCAATACCTTGTAAAATTCCCCTTGACTATGACAAGCAACTACTGATATGCTGCTTATCAATTTAAGATGGTCATCCCAGCATGGAAATCGAAACAGGGACGTGTCCAAAACTAGGCCGTGGTCTATTTGGGCTTAAATGCAATATATCATATGTTACTCTGCCTAGAAAGACCTAGTTCCTCACTGTTTCTCTTAAGCCGTCAATGTATGCAAATGCCTCTTGGTTGAAAATATTCTGTATCTACCATGTTATGACAAGATTACTTCACCACTGTTAAATGTGTAAAGGTGAATTGGGCTCCCAGCACCAGCATACCACCCGATTTGCAGTGCCATGGGTCAGCTTGTTTGGAGGCGAGTTGTGGTGCCTGGCTCTCCACGCTGGCAACCTGCTCAGGCTTTTCTTCAAAAGAAAAAAAAAAATCATTTTTTTGAAAAATTATCTAAAAAGCAAAAAAAAAAAAAAAAATCTGTTGGGCCTGATGTCCGTACAGCCCTACCTGGTCCATTAAATATTGTGGTCGTACCAGGCCTATGCAAAGACAGACCATACCGAGCCCCTGCAAAGGAGGGCAGCACGGGTATTTGCAAAGGCAGATCGACACCCGACCCATTTTATGTCCCTAATCACTCTGATAGATTATCTTGTCATATTTGGAAAATTGATGCAAATAGTTTCTAATCTTTGTACTCCGTGCGAAAATTGTCCATAATCTTTGTTTTTTGGCACAAAAATTCCTCACCTATGTGTTTTGGTGTGCAATTGGTCCTTATTTGATTAAAAAAACAAATATGCCCTTATTTTTTAATTAGAAAAAATTTCAATTGAATTCTTAACCTTTGCAAAAAGTGCAAATAGGTACGATAATTTTATTTTTTATAAAAAAATTAAAAGAAACTAACAAATTGATAATATACTAAATCATTTTGTATAGTTTACGAACTATTATAAATAGCTAAAATTTAAGCTCATAATTATTAACAAACGTGTTAATTAAATTTTATTATTATTAAGTAATCATAGTATTTAAAATTTAAACTTTAATTTTATATTTATAACATTAATAAAAAAATAAATGTCACGAACTTGATGCTCAAATATTTTTATTTAATCGAGTTATTCGTTTATTAACTACAAATATTAGATCTCAAATTATATTCTTCATATTTTAATTTATCGTTTTATTATCGTTCAAAAATAAAGAACATATAATGTGTAAATTAATTATTATTAGTATTTTTATGTTAAAAAATATATAATAAAATTTGTTCAATGTCATAAAATTATATACGCCATTTTATTATTTATTTAACTTATTTTTTATTCAAATTTTTCACATATCACATTGCAATTTCTTATACTTAAAGCGTAATAATTTTATATTTTTCTCTTATCAAAAATTTAATTGACAAGATTATAGTGATATATTTAATAAGCTAAATTAAATATTATTTAATAAATATATCGGACTTATATGCACATTTTGCAAAGGCTAAAAATTCAATTACAATTTTCTTTAATTAAAACTAAAGGCATATTTGTCTTTTTCATCAAATAAGGACCAATTGCACACCAAAACACATGGGTTAAGGATTTTTATGCTAAAACACAAAGGCTATGGACCATTTCCGCACTGATGCAAAGGTTAGGGACCATTTTACTCCAATTTTCCCATTATATATGCAGACTCCTTACCATTACTGTTAAGCCCAAGAAATGGTTAAACGTTTTGATCAAAACTAACAATATTTTGACAGATTTAAGTAAATAAAACAAGAAAGTAAGAAATAACACGAAGAATTGTTTCGACCAAAGCCCCAGAGGTTCGATAATCAAATCTAATATCTACATCCCCTGTTCACCATCCACTAAAGTGAATTAAGCTCTAAGATCACTAATAACCAAACGGCAACCAAAGTTTACAAGATTGTCAGTTTTGTAAGCCCATAAGCCACCAAGACTTAAACTCAAATAATACAGGCCGAACATGCCCTTAAAATATTGTTCACCGAGAACCAAAGAAAACCTTCTCTAATCTTAATTTGATAACCCAAAAATGGAGGCGAACACTCAGCCATTTATCCATAACCAAAACCAAAATAAAGAATAAGAAGTTCTTGAGAGGAGATTGAATTTTTGGCCACAGAACGAAGAAGAAAATGAATTGTTTCAACACACACTTCTAGAAAGGAAATGAATACACATCTGCTTTATCAAAAAGGCGTTAGTAGCGTCATTCCATCCAACAGCCAAGAGAGAGCCAAGTGGCATCATCAGGAGCAAAGACTCCATTTACTAAAGGCGCAAAACATCCAAATGCGTCTTCAACAATTCTTTGGTGGCAACACGTATTTGTCCAAAAAAACCAAGTTTGCTTGTTTCCTGTAGGCATGAAGGGTGTGTTTGATTGGTAGCATGGAAAAAGGGTGGAAAATGAAAATGTTTTCTATGGAAGTGGGAAAATAAATTCCACTATCTAGGCAAGAAATTTTTTTCCAAGAAACAAGGCAAATTCATGCTTTAAATGCTTGTACCTAGAAAATGTATTTGCTTTTCCATGTGCCAATCAAACAACAAAGTGGGAAAATAAATGGGTTGGATTTGAATAGATTTTCCATGGAAGTGACATTTTCCATGAAAAATGTTTGAATCAAATACACCCGAATTGTCTGACTAATAATATGCAGACTCCTTTGCCAAAAGCCATTAACCATCCGACCCTTTCCAAACAAGTTAACAATTTTCATGAGGCTTGACAAATTAAAATTCACTGACTTCATCACTAAACAACTACTACCGTTTCTTATTAGTACAATGCAAGCTCACCCAGACCGGCCCCTGCCATCAAGGGATTGAATATCACAAAGACCTTTGCAGTTGAAACTCCAGAACCTTAAATACAAGATTTTGACGTTTTGACCTTACAAAGTCTCTTTAGGTGGCTTGATTTCCGATTTAAGGCATGTGTGACAAAGCTTTTGATAAAAGTTTTAGCAGATTTTGATAAAAATCGATAAAAATTGTCAATCCCATGTAATATGTGGTTATAATTAATTATTAGCTTTGACTTCAATTTTTTACCAACTTTTTAAGTTGAACCAAACAAGGGTATCAGTTCACACTTTAAAAGCTCAAATCCAGTTTCTTCTACATATTTAAACATACTGTTGTGACTCAGTCACTCCTAATTTAAGACCATGAAATTTGATCAGCTGTTCTTCTTATTTCCAGTCTTCTTCTTCTTCAGATCCTCCATAGCTGTTGACACCTTAACTCCAAATCAAGCTCTCTTGGATAACGGCACAACGCTTGTTTCTCCAAGCCAAAGCTTCGAATTAGGTTTCTTTAGTCCATGGAAATCCAAAAACCGGTATATAGGAATCTGGTTCAAGAAAGTCCCAGAACAAACTGTGGTGTGGGTGGCAAACAATGACAGCCCATTGACATATTTGCGTTTGATAGAGATTATAAACAGTTTATAAACCAATATTGGTTTATTTGAGTTGAAATTGTTGACTTTTCATGTTAAAAGTGGGTTGAAAAGTCAAAAATTACGGCTGAAAAAAACCAAAATGGGTTTTTAATCCATACCAAACAAGCACTCATCCGGTATCCTCACAATCACCCCTGGTGGAAACATTATTATCACCAGCACCAGCAACCAATCAAGTATCATTTGGACTGCAAATATAACCTCAAGAACAGTAAGTAATCCAATCTTGAAAATCCTGGACAGAGGAAACCTTGTCCTGAAAAATAACAATAATCTGGATAATTATGTATGGCAAAGCTTTGATTATCCCTGTGATACACTAATTCCTGGCATGAAGCTCGGATGGAACCTTAGAACCAATCAATAATTGTACTTAACCTCGTGGAAAAGTCCACAGGATCCATCTACGGGTTACTTTACATACAGGATGAACCCTGGTTGGTTGCCTTCAATAGTTCTCCGACAAGGATCGCAGATTGAGTTCAGAAGCGGATCTTGGGATGGTGTTCGATTTGGTGGCCGACTTCTGCATCAAAATACAGTTTTTAAGCCAATTGTTGTGTTTGATTCAGACAATTTGTATTATGCATTTGAAAACTCTGACGTTTCTATCATATCAAGGTTGGTGGTGAACCAGTCAGGCCTAATCAAGCACCTTATATGGAGCCAGACGCATAACCAGTGGACTGACATAGCCACAATGCAATCGGATTCTTGTGATGATTATGCAAACTGTGTAATTTTGGGGTTTGTAGCTTTTATAATTCACTAAGTTGTGATTGCCTATCTGGGTTTGTGCCCAGGAAGAGACAGGCTTGGGCACAGTTTGATCGATCAGGTGGATGCATTAGGAGGACGCCATTGAACTGTACTACCATGATTGGATTTAGAAAGTTTTCCAGGCTGAAATTGCCGGACACTTTTGAATTTTTCAGTGAATAGGAATGCTATGAATCTGGTGGAACGCAAGGAAGCTTGTTCGAAAAATTGTTTGTGCGTGGCTTATGCTATGACACAACTCAGTGGATGTATGGCGTGGTTTGAGGACTTGCTTGACATCAGAAAGTATTCTGAAGGTGGACAGGACCTGTATGTTTGGATGCCTGCTTTAGAACTTGGTAACTCTTTTAAGCTCAATTTGTTTAACCCGTCTCATCTAAAAGTTTAAACATCCAAAATCTAATATGCATCGTCGAATATGCTCTAATATTATTCAGTTTATCAAGACTCGAAACATGTACAAATTTCATGAACTTAAACTCAAGTCTTGCCTTGAGAATGTTGAATTAGCACATTATAACATTGGAAGAGAATTAAATAAACAATTTCCACTTACGTGTTTTATGATTCGATTGATGGAAAGATTCGAGCAAGAAATTGAAGAGAACCACGGTGGTAGCATCAGTGCCCATGATTTCCTTCCTGCTTGTGCTGGGTCTAATCAGTTGGTTTGCTTTCTGTAAGAAGACTGCTAACAATGGAAGAGGTGAACATTTCAACACCACTAATTTTCTTCTGATTGTTTTTCTAATCAGTAGGTTTTATGATCACCTTTTGTGAGAATGTGGGTCACTAAATCCACTTGGCTCAATTCTATTGGGCAATATGGTGTGTCTTGTGTGGACCGTTAGATGTAATGGATGGTTGAGATCATTCTAGGGTTTTATATAAATATTATCATTGTCTTTCATCTAGGTCAGAACATAGAGAGAAGAAAAGTGAGGAGCCGTCTTTAAGTGAGGAGCCGTCTTTTATTCTGTTCTCAAAAGTGAGATTGGACTGAGTGTTTAAAATTCTTGGTCATCTCCGGTGGGTTAGTTGGTGAACAATCCGATTGTCGTTCCCTTGGTTGCATTCCAGTGTTCTTTGTGGCAAGAATCTGAGCCCACAAGTTTAACCAAGAACGAATGAGCAACAAAGGCGTATTTTTTCTTGTATTTTTCATGTTGAATCGAGATTGTAATACTTTATAATTGTTTTCAATCTCAACAAATGGTATCAGAGCCTAGAACATTGATCTAGGGGTGTGAAAAATCAAGAAAAGTTGTTGGGTCAAAAAGTGGAACCGGATCTGCGAAGTTTCAAAATTACCCGAGACTTCAAATCAAGATTCTGGCCAAACCACTCATCGTCCGAGAAATCTGAGACCATATCTGGGTTCACGGCGACGAGGCGAACAAAGCCCACTGGCGCGTGCGGCACGTGGAGTCTCTGGCGGTGGCGCGTGAGGCGCGTAAAAATTCGGCTGGAAGCTGCTTTCTCCGGCGCGTGCAGGCGCGTGACAGCTCCTTTCCGAGCGTGGTTTGCGGCAGACGACTCCTCTGACTGTGGCGCACAACCTGGTGGTCAGACATCGGCGTTTGGACTCCGGTGGCAGTGCGTACAATAACTTCAGGCGGCGCGTGGGAGCGCGGCCAGCGTTTTCCGGCGGAAGTTTCTGGAGCAGATTGTTTACTAGCTATTTCTGACCTTCTGGTGGTATTACTTTGTTGGTGGAGCAACAGTGCAGCTTATTGGTTGTTCAAGCAGTGCCTTGGAACACAAAGAAATTCGTTTCGTCTCTCGTATAAATACGGACAACAGATTTTTCCGCTGAGTTTGAATTTCTTGAACCCCCTCTTAGTTAATTTTATATTCTATCAATTTTAATTGAGGTAAAAAAAAAAAAAAAACTAGGTGGCTAGAGCCTACAACTCCTTAGTATAATTTGTTGCTTTATTGTCTTGTGTGTTGATAAGCTGTGTTTGCATGTCATCTTAGTTAGTAATTTGAAAAAAGGGTTGTGTTCTGTGTTTGCATCTGTGTGAGTAAGTTTTTATAAAAAATTTTCAAAAATTCTCATTCATGGATGATTTTTCATCCATGGGTTCTAGGGTTGAATTATCATAATTCGATGGAAGGGTGATTATTCAATTTGGAAACAAAAAATAAGAGCTATTCTGGTTCAACAAAGGGTTTCTAAAGCCCTTGATGATCCAGAAAATTTTTCTGATGCATTAAAAGCTAAACCTGATCAAATTGAGGAGATGAATGAAATTGCATACAGTTCTATAATATTGTACTTATCTGATAATATTGTTAGACAAGTTGATGATGCTAAGACTGCTAGAGAATTGTGGGAAGCTCTTGACAAGTTATTTTTGACAAAAACTTTGCCAAATAGGATTTATTTGCTAGAAAAACTTTTTAGTTTTAAAATGGACTCGGGGAAGGATCTTGAATCCAATCTGAGTGATTTTAGCAAAATTGTCAAAAGCTTGGCCCACAATGATAAGAAATTTGACGATGAGGATCTAGTTGTTATACTTTTGAATTCTCTTTCTGATTCTTATAGAGATGTTAGGAATTCGATTAAGTATGCTAGAAATGTTTTGACTCAAGCTATTGTGATAGATGCTTTGAGATCAAAGGACTTAGAAGTCAAAAAGGAGTCTAGGGGAAGCACTAGGGAGGAGAGTTTGTTTATTAGAGGGAGAAATAAAATGAGAGGAAAGAACAACTACCAGGGTAAGAAGGGAAGCAGAGGAAAATCTAAGGGTAGGTCTAAGTCTAGGGATAAAGGCAATAAGAAATGTTACCATTATGGGAAGTTAGGACATTTCAAGAAAGATTGCTATGAGCTTAAGAGAAAATTGAAGCAACAGCAGAATGAAGATCAAAATGTTGCTGCTGTTGGAGATGCCCTAGATGGTTTACATGTTATGACCGTGTCTGATGGTGAGATTGACCATGAGTGGATATTAAACTCAGGTGCCACTTTTCATTTGTGTCCTGTGAGGTCTTGGTTTTATAACTATAGAGAAATTGAACCTAGGAAAGTATACATGGGGGACAACAATTCACAAACAGTTGAAGGAATAGGTGACATTGCTATTAAGATGCATGATGGCATTGTCCGACCACTTCTTGGTGTTAGGTATGTCCCAAACCTTAAGAGAAATCTAGTTTCCTTAGGTGTTCTTGAAGATGAGGGTTGTATGTTCAAATCTGATTTTGGTACTTTAAAGATTCTTAAAGATTCTCTAGTAGTTATGAAAGGTCCCAAGAGGAATGGGTTGTATTACCTTCAAGGTGAAGCTTTACATGCCAAAGATTCAGGATTGGTTTCAATCAATGATGATAGATCAGATCTATGGCATAGGAGGATGGGACACATTGGGAACAAGGGGCTAAAATATCTTAGTGACCAGGATTTACTAGGTAAAGACATTGTTGCACCTTTAAGCTATTGCGAGACGTGTGTTCTAGGAAAGTCACACAGAGTTAGCTTTGAGATAGGTCAACACAGCACTAAGAGACCATTAGATTACATTCATGCAGATTTGTGGGGTCCAGAAAAACACCCTACTCATGGTGGGAACAGGTTTTTCCTATCCATTGTTGATGACTACTCTAGAAAAGTTTGGGTTTTCCCACTTAAGTCAAAATCTGAAACTTTTAACAAGTTTAAGTCCTGGCATACCTTACTCAAAAATCAAGTGGGAAAAGGTGTAAAAACTCTTAGGACAGACAATGGTTTAGAGTTTTGTAACTTTGAATTGATGAGTTTTGCAAAGAGAGAGGTATCACTAGGCATAGGACTGTGAGAAATACCCCCCCAACAAAATGGGGTGGCTGAGAGGGTGAATCGGACTTTAATGAATAAAGTCAGATGTATGTTGATTAGTTCAGGGTTGGCCAAAGGTTTTTGGGCTGAAGCCTTATGTACTGCGGCTTATTTGATAAATAGGTCACCTTCTAGTTCTGTTAACTTCAAAACGCCCCAGGAGTTGTGGTCTGGAAAATCTCCAGATTTGTCACACATTAAAGTGTTTGGGTGTGCTGCTTATGCACATCAGGTTGAGGGTAAGTTAGACCCTAAGGCTACTAAGTGTGTCATGTTAGGATACCCAGAGGGTGTCAAAGGGTATAGATTGTGGGTTTTAGGTGTTAAGGGTATTAAGATAATTAACATTAGAGATGTGAAGTTTAATGAGCTTGATATGCCTTGCCTAAAAACTCTAGACAATCAGGTCAAACAAAGTGGAGAAGGAGAATCTTATACTGGGAAGAAGATTCAAACTGAGGTGAAGAGATTAGATGTTAATCTGGAGGTAGAGAACCTGAACAAATTGATCCTCAAGTTGAGACTGAACAAGAAGAAGTCTTAAAACAACCTGAACTACAAATTCCTGAAACTGTGATCCTTGACCAAGAACAACTTGAAGATACTAATTTGAGAGATTATCAATTAGTGAGAGATAGGGAGAGAAGACATGTAAGACCAAATTTGAAGTACACTTCTTCAAATTTGATGGAGTTTGTCCTAGTTTTAGGTGAAGCCTTAGAGTCAGTTGAACCTGTTTCTTATGAAGAAGCGGTTAACTGTAAAAATTTTGAAAATTGGAAGAAGGCTATGAGAGAGGAGATTCATTCCTTAGGCAAGAATGATACTTGGAAGTTGGTTGAGAGACCAAAGAATCAAAAGGTAGTCCATTGTAAATGGATCTACAAGTTGAAGGAAGGAGTAGAACCAAATGACTCTTTAAGATACAAAGCTAGGTTGGTAGCTAAGGGATTTACTCAGAGAGAGGGAATTTATTATAATGAGGTTTTTTCCCCGGTGATTAAGTAGAAGACTATCAGGTTAGTATTAGACTTAGTTGTCCAATTCAATTGGGAATTAGAGCAACTAGATGTTAAGACTACTTTTCTTCATGGAGAGTTAGATGAGGTCATTTACATGTCTCAACCTCAAGGCTTTGAGGTGAAAGGGAAGTTTAAGCTTGTGTGCTTGCTTAACAAATCCTTGTATGGTCTTAAGCAGAGTCCTAGGCAATGGTATAAACGTTTTGATGCTTATGTGCTTAAAATTGGTTTCAAAAGGAGTGAATTTGATGCATGCTTATATTATAATAACACTAAAATAGGATGTGAGATTTATTTGTTGTTATATGTTGATGACATGTTGCTTGCTAGTAGTAGTAAAGCTGATATCATAAAAAAGAAAAACTTTTTGAAATCTGAATTTGACATGAAAGACTTAGGATGTGTAAGAAAAATTCTTGGTATGGTTATTAAAAGGAATATGGTTGAAAATAGGTTGACTATTAATCAAGAACCTTATTTGGAAAAGGTAATAACCAAATTTGGTTGAAATTTGCTAAGTCTGTCAATATACCATTAGCAGCACACATGATTTTATCATCTGCTCAATGCCCTAAAACTGAAGAAGAAAAACAGGAAATGAGTAGTGTCCCATATGCTAATGACATTGGTTCTGTAATGTATTCGATGATTACCACTAGACCTTACCTAACTTATGCAGTTAGTTTCTTGAGTAGGTTTATGTCTAACCCAGGTATACATCATTGGATTGCTCTTAAATGGCTGTTGAGATACCTAGTTGGGACAGTTAAAAGGGGGTTAGTGTTCGAAAGGATGAGTGATAAGCTTGAGCTTAAGGGTTATGTAGATTCTGACTTTGCAGGAGATAAAGATCAGAGGAAATCTACCACTTCTTACTTCTTCACGTTAGGTGATAATTGTATCACTTGGAAATCACAGTTGCAACCTTTAGTTACACTCTCCAGCACTGAAGTTGAATATGTTGCATTAACTGAAGCCTTTAAAGAATGCATGTGGCTGAAAGGCCTTTTATGTGAATTGAATTTCTTGAATGAAAATGCCATAATCTTTACTGATAGTCAAAGTGCTTTAATGCTATGTAAAAATCCTATGTATCATGAAAGATCTAAGCATATTGAGGTGAAATACCATTTCATTAGGGAGAAGTTAGCTTCTGGTGAATTTAAACTGCTTAAAATTGCAACTGATGATAACCCTGCAGATGTTGGAACCAAAGTACTTGCTGCTGGTAAGTTTAATAAGTGCATATCAATGTTGAATATTGATACGAGTTAACTTATGTGACAGGTACTTGCTGCAGTGGAGGATTGGTGAAGCAGGTACCGAGCTAGAGTGGGCGATGATGATGAAATAAGACCACAAAAGGGATAGCACTTGTAGCCAGGGAACTTGGTAGTGGATTTGTGAACCAAGGTGAAGTTTGTGAGAATGTGGGTCACTAAATCCACTTGGCCCAATTCTATTGGGCAATATGGTTGAGATCATTCTAGGGTTTTATATAAATATTATCATTGTCTTTCATCTAGGTCAGAACATAGAGAGAAGAAAAGTGAGGAGCTGTCTTTTATTCTGTTCTCAAAAGTGAGATTGGACTAAGTGTTTAAAATTCTTGGTCATCTCCGGTGGGTTAGTTGGTGAACAATCTGATTGCCGTTCCCTTGGTTGCATTGCAGTGTTCTTTGTGGCAAGAATTTGAGCCCACAAGTTTAACCAAGAACGAAGGAGCAACAAAGGCGTATTTTTTCTTGTATTTTTCATGTTGAATCGAGATTGTAATACTTTATAATTGTTTTCAATCTCAACACCTTTTCAATCAGCGAGCCCGATTATGTTATTCTAGAACTTTGACATTGGATGGCGGTGTCAATCCGGGTCAGGCAGGCCGGGTCGGCCCGCCTCCAATGAGGCCCGGTAACGACCCGCGTTCGAAAAAGCCCGTGCCACTGCGGGTTGCGGGCCGGGTCGGCCCAGCCCACAAATTTTTTTCAAAAGCCCAGCCCACCCATTGGCCCATACGGGTCGAGCCCCTATGGGCCGCGGTTCGATCCGGTTCGGCCCGTATGAATAAAAAATTAATTTTTTTTGAAATTACTAAAAAAATTTAGTTACTTATTGTAATTCAAAAAAAAAAAAATGTTTACATTTATAACAAAAAATGTGTTAAATTACTAAATAAAAAATAAATAACAATGATAAATTCACATTTGTTAATTTTTTAATTCAATTTCTATTTTTTATTTATATATTTAAAGACTAAAACGTGAATGCATCTGTCACATCTTTCACTTTAAACGGCTCTTTGCCATTTGTTTTTTTATTTTTTTTAAATATCATTTCAAATATGAAAGTTTGAATTTTCTGCCGATTTTTTTTTTTTTAAAATCAAAGCGGTTCACGGGCCGGCCGGCGGGTTGGCCTCTTCGGCCCGTGAACGGCCCGCGGGTTGGCCTTCTCGGCCTGTGAACAGCCCGCCCGGTTCACGGGCCAGCCCGCGGTTCCGGGTCGAGGCGGGTGGGCCGATGCCGGTTCGGTCGGCCCGCCCGTCTTGACACCTCTAGATGCTAGTATCATACTAGGTGGGGTTAATAAACTTGTCGAACACTTTTTTCCTGGTTGAAGTCATCGTACGGCATCATTCTTTTTCCCGGTAATTGGGCGTTGTGAAGGAAGTAAGCTAAGTGCTTGTTTGGTAAAGCTTTTTTAGATTATAAATAGTGGGTTCTACGGAATGTATTGATAAAAATATATTTCAAGTACCTTGTATCTCATTTTTGTTTCATAAAACGTCATTATTTCATTATTATATTCTGACAACTTGTAATGCCAGCTTTGGCAGATGATAATCCAAGCCAAGATATCAATCAAAGCAATGGAGATGAGAACCTTGAGTTACCTTTACTCAGTTTTGTCACAATTTCAAATGCCACTAATCAATTTTCTTATAGAAATAAAATTGGTGAAGGTGGTTTCGGCCCTGTTTACAAGGTATAGTTTCGTGCGATATAAATTCTATAATCAAGATTTCATTAGTATTTGAAATAACATATTTGTACACCGCAGGGCATCCTCCCAATGGGAAAAGAAATAGCAGTTAAAAGACTTTCCAAATATTCTAGACAAGGCCTTAAAGAGTTCAAGAATGAAGTTATCTTGATCGAGAAACTGCAGCACAGGAATCTTGTTAAGCTATTGGGATGTTGCATTCTTGGAGAAGCGAGAATGCTGGTTTACGAATACATGCCCAACAAGAGCTTGGATTTGATCATTTTCAGTAAGTCCCACAGACAATTATTGCATGTTTGGTGGAGTTTAAAAGTAGATTTTTAGGAGATTTTGATAAAAGTTGATGAACTGTGTGGTTGAAAAGTTGATAAAAGTTGTGGGTCCCATAAAATATGTGATTAAAAATGTGTTTGGAAAAAAAAAGAGTTTAAAATAAACTCAACCAAACACGATCTTTACATCTTGACGATCATTTTTTGGATTTCCCTAGAACTGAATTTTCGAATTCCTTGATCAATTTTCCTAGATCAAACAAAAGATACAACACTAAGTTGGCACAAGCGTTTTGACATTATATCTGGCATTGCTCGGGGGCTTCTCTACCTCCATCAGGATTGAAGGTTAAGAATAATTCATAGGGATCTGAAAGCAAGCAATATTCTTCTGGATAGTGATATGAATTCTAAAATCTCCGATTTTGGCTTAGCAAGAACATTTGGAGGGGATCAATATGAAGAAAATACAAAAAGAGTCATGGACACTTAGTAAGCTAGCATGCTTCTTTCCTCCTTTTGTACTTGTCTTTCTTTCTATTCATGATCCTAAATCTTGTTTTACTATTTCACGTAGCGGATACATGGCTCCTGAATATGCTATAGATGGACTATTTCGGTGAAATCTGATGTGTTTAGCTTTGGAGTGCTCGTTTTGGAGATAGTAAGTGACAAGAAAAACAGAGGATTTTATCATCCTGGTCACGACCCCAACCTTTTGGGACACGTGAGTTTATAATACTATAATTTCTTTACGTGTTAAATTATATTAAGCACACTAATATTATATGAAACTGATTTTATATTGCCATAGGCTTGGAATCTATGGAATGAAAGAAATCCAATGGATCTTTTGGATGCTTCATTAGTGACTCCGAACTCAGCATCTGAAGTGTTAAGATGTATCCATGTCGGCTTGTTGTGTGTACAACAACGCCAAGACAGGCCTACTATGTCTAATGTTTTATTAATGTTAGACATTCAGCACCTAGTGGTTTCTCAACCTAAACATCCTGGTTTTTATTCGGAACGATCCCTTGTTGAGGCCACGTCTTCATCAACAAGAAACAAACCTCATACTTCAAATGAACTGACTGTAGCAGTAGTAGAAGGTCGATAGAATCCATTTTGCCCGGCAATACCTCTCCTCTTACATTGTATTCTAAATGCGCAGCATGGGGACAATTTAAAGAACCAGCAACCATTTTGTGTTTTTTTTTTTCCCTCATTTTGTGTTAAATTAATTAATACTAATAAGAAAGTAATTATTGGTTCAGCTGAGTAAACAAGAAGTTCCACTTTTTGTATTGCCATTGTTAATCTAGTAATGTACTGCTTTCATCTGATTTGGATGCATAAAGTAGAAAGAAATCCCACAATATTTAACCAAGGTTTGGTGGCAGCTATATGCACATGTAACGTATATTTATCCCAGAAATGAGGTCAACTATGGGTCCACTAGTAACTCTATGAATTTAAGAATGGTCCAGCCTTGTCTCTGAATAATGTTCAATCGTAGAAACTTGAGATTAATAACCATTTAGGGAAGAAATTTACAGTTGTTACGTCTTTAATTATCGATAAGAAAATCATGTACTTGATAAACAAAAGGTAACAATAACAAGCTGCTTATGATAAAAAATTCATGCTAAATGAGCCCGTGAATTTGACCTTAGAGCTGCTGGTTTAACGGGAACAGCCACTTCGCCAACATCATGGCTGCAAAAGTTTCTATCAAGTTGCCTCCAGGGGCATAGGCGAGTTGGTAAGGCCTGAGGTGACGTGGGGAGAAATCATCCTGCAACGCAGGTTCGATTCCCGTGTGGGGCAGATTTTCACTTAAATATTGTGGGGGTTTGTCTTGGAGGTTGGCCTGTTGGCTCTTTCCCTCAGGTCCCTGCCACTCGTTCACATCCCTCGATTTACAACTCGCCTAGTCAAATGGCCTTTGACACAGGTAGGAGACTTCGCATTCGGGACTTTTCCCTTATCATAAGTGTCTATCAAGTTAACGAATAATGACTGTCCATGAAATTGTAGGGTCGGGATAAATTTATCAAAATGAAATCCCAATTTCCAAACTCACAATCAATCATAAATGCGCTTGAATTTTCTAACTCCAAAGAAAGAGAAGAAAGAAAATGTCAAGAGATTAGGTAAACCTAGCTAGCTGGCGCTTAGTGCTTTATGATTAGAGGTGGCAAAATTGGCCCAGCCCGCGGGCCGGCCCATGTAGCCCGCCTTCTTGGGTTGGGTTGGCCTTAACCCAAATAAAACTGGGCCAAGATGGGCCGGCCCAACTAGCCCGCGGGCTAGTTGGGCCGGCCCAATTTTGATTTTGATTTTGATTTTAATTTTTTTTTTATTTATTTTTTTTATTTTTTGGGTTCCTTAACACTAATTAACTCATTTTGTAAATAGTCTCAATACATAATTCAAATAATATCAAGGAATTTTTTCATAAATAAACCACTTTTTAAAAATAATTCTAATTTTATCAACTTAACAAATTTATTCTAAAAATACTACATTCTTAAAATTATATTAATTAATAAAATAATAAATTAAAATCAAATATATACCACAAAATATATATTTTCACGTGAATTCAATTAAATTTGTATTTGAGTCCTTGATTATTTGCACAATAAATCCTTCATCTTTATAAAAGTTTCACTTTAGTTCCTATACTTCTTCTTTCATTTCAATTTCGTCCTCTTTTATTTGCAACTTAAGTCCTTCAACTTTTAATTTTTTGCAACTTGATCCCCATATTTATACTTTTATATCAATTTAGTCCTTTATAGTATCACTATTTGATACGTATGTTACAAATGATATTGTGTATAAAAAATTTATTTTAAAAATAAAAAGAAAATTAAGATAAGTTGGACCAATAGGTTGGACTGGGCTAGCATATTTCTGGCCCATACAAAACTGGGCTGGGCCAGCCCTGTCCAGATTTTCACTTAAATATTGTGGGAGTTTGTCCTGGAGGTTGGCCTGTTGGCTCTTTCCCTCAAGTCCCTGCCACTCGTGCACATTCCTCGATTTACAACTCGCCTAGTCAAATGGCCTCTGACACAGGTAGGAGACTTCGCATTCAGGACTTTTCCCTTATCATAAGTTTCTATCGAGTTAACGAATAATGAATGTCCATGAAATTGTAGGGTCGGGATAAATTTATCAAAATGAAATCCCAATTTCCAAACTCACAATCAATCATAAATGCGCTTGAATTTTCTAACTCTAAAGAAAGATAAGAAAAAAAATGTCAAGAGATTAGGTAAACCTAGCTAGCTGGCGCTTAGTGCTTTATGATTAGAGGTGGCAAAATTGGCCCGGCCCGCGGGCCGGCCCATGTAGCCCGCCTTCTTGGGTTGGGTTGGCCTTAACCGAAATAAAACTGGGCCAAGATGGGCCGGCCCAACTAGCCCGCGGGCTAGTTGGGCCGGCTCAATTTTGATTTTGATTTTGATTTTAATTTTTTTTTATTTTTTATTTTTTATTTTTTGGGCTCCTTAACACTAATTAACTCATTTTGTAAATAGCCCCAATACATAATTCAAATAATATCAAGGAATTTTTTCATAAATAAACCACTTTTTAAAAATAATTCTAATTTTATCAACTTAACAAATTTATTCTAAAAATACTACATTCTTAAAATTATATTAATTAATAAAATAATAAATTAAAATCAAATCTATACCACAAAATATATATTTTCACGTGAATTCAATTAAATTTGTATTTGAGTCCTTGATTATTTGCACAATAAATCCTTCATCTTTATAAAAGTTTCACTTTAGTTCCTATACTTCTTCTTTCATTTCAATTTCGTCCTCTTTTATTTGCAACTTAAGTCCTTCAACTTTTAATTTTTTGCAACTTGATCCCCATATTTATACTTTTATATCAATTTAGTCCTTTATAGTATCACTATTTGATACATATGTTACAAATGATATTGTGTATAAAAAATTTATTTAAAAAAAAAAAGAAAAAAAAAAAAGAAAATTAAGATAAGTTGGGCCAATAGGTTGGACTGGGCTAGCATATTTCTAGCCCATACAAAACTGGGCTGGGCCAGCCCTGTCCAAATTTTCACTTAAATATTGTGGGGGTTTGTCCTGGAGGTTGGCCTGTTGGCTCTTTCCCTCAGGTCCCTGCCACTCGTTCACATCCCTCGATTTACAACTCGCCTAGTCAAATGGCCTCTGACACAGGTAGGAGACTTCGCATTCAGGACTTTTCCCTTATCATAAGTTTCTATCGAGTTAACGAATAATGACTGTCCATGAAATTGTAGGGTCGGGATAAATTTATCAAAATGAAATCCCAATTTCCAAACTCACAATCAATCATAAATGCGCTTTAATTTTCTAACTCCAAAGAAAGAGAAGAAAGAAAATGTCAAGAGATTAGGTAAACCTAGCTAGCTGGCGCTGTAGTGCTTTATGATTAGAGGTGGCAAAATTGGCCCGACCCGCGGGCCGGCCCATGTAGCCCGCCTTTTTGGGTTGGGTTGGCCTTAACCCAAATAAAACTGGGCTAAGATAGGCCGGCCCAACTAGCCCGCAGGCTAGTTGGGCCGGCCCAATTTTGATTTTGATTTTGATTTTAAATTTTTTTTTATTTTTTTTTTTTTAATTTTTTGTGCTCCTTAACACTAATTAACTCATTTTGTAAATAGCCCCAATACATAATTCAAATAATATCAAAGAATTTTTTCATAAATAAACCACTATTTAAAAATAATTCTAATTTTATCAACTTAACAAGTTTATTCTAAAAATACTACATTCTTAAAATTATATTAATTAATAAAATAATAAATTAAAATCAAATATATACCACAAAATATATATTTTCACGTGAATTCAATTAAATTTGTATTTGAGTCCTTGATTATTTGCACAATAAATCCTTCATCTTTATAAAAGTTTCACTTTAGTTCCTATACTTCTTCTTTCATTTCAATTTCGTCCTCTTTTATTTGCAACTTAAGTCCTTCAACTTTTAATTTTTTGCAACTTGATCCCCATATTTATACTTTTATATCAATTTAGTCCTTTATAGTATCATTATTTGATACATATGTTACAAATGATATTGTGTATAAAAAAAAGAAAAAAAAAAGAAAATTAAGATAAGTTGGGCCAATATGTTGGACTGGACTAGCATATTTCTGGCCCATACAAAACTGGGCTGGGCCAACCCAGTCCAGTTTCATGTGTGGCCCTGTTCTGGCGGGTTGGGCTGGCCCAACCCAACCCATTTGCCAGCTCTATTTATGATTATGAAAAAGACATCCAACAACAAAAGCTTTTAATTCTGAGAAATGTATGTAGAAGTCAAGATTAGGTCATGGATTTAATCTTTTTTTTTTTTTTGATCGAATGGATTTAATCTTTATACACAGGTGTGTCGGTGTTGCTTGCACCTAAATAGTAAAAGAAAGAAGAAATGCTTATATTTAAAATTAAATAAAATAGATGATGATAAATATGATTACACTTTGATAAATAACTGCTGCTCTCCGGTGGACGCCTGTCTTAAGTAATCTACCCGCCTCGTTGGTCTGCCCGCCTCGTCGGTCTGCCTGCCTCATTGTCCTCATATGCCCGCATACAGTAGGTAGAACGACAGTCACCTACATCCATTGAGAATATGAAACACCAGCAGTTGAAGAAGACGAAACGTTCCACATTAAATCCTAATTATGAAGAAGATGAAAAGGCACCCGCCATTAATGACTATTATGGATACAACTACGGGTCATTCCTATAAATAGGAGATCATCTCTCCAGGTAAAAATATAATATACATACTCAATATTGTTACCCTGCATATTTGAGTCTATACTATACTAATTCTCACGCCGGAGTGGAAACGGGGGACAAAGCCCCACCACTTTTTGCAGGTCTCCACCACTGCTGTCGTTGCACTTGGAGGAGAAGAAGACATATAAACATCAATTGGCGCCGTCTGTGGGAAACCGTACAAGAAATCATGGCTCGAACCAGAAGAACTAAGAATGTAACGGCCCCGGCAGCCCCTGTCAGGGATGCCGATACGGAGTCTAATGCCGCCACTAATCATCCACAGCAAGAGTTTGCTTCTGCTGCTCAACTTACGGCGTTGCAAGCTCAAGTGGCGACCTTAACGGCTTTGCTCCAGGGTCGTAACACTACGGTTTCTCAGTCACCGCAAGGCCCTGGCCCTTCACAGGCAGGACCTTCACCGCTGGATGTTCCATCCCAGGGTCTCAACCCTTCGCCTTTAGGACCCTCGCCACCGGAGGCTCCTCCTCAGAATCATAATTTTCCAGCAACGGAAGCACCGCCGCGAGCCCCTCCGTTGGTTCATAATTTTCCAGCGATGGAAACACCACCGACAACAGCTCCACCTTTGGTTCCAAGTTCATTAGCTCCATTTCCTGCACCTCACCTCAATTCACTGGCATCTGGTCCAAATCCACTTTGGGGACAACCGTCGTGGGTTCCAACGCCCACTCCAGTTGAGACACCTGTGTTAACCCTAGAACAGCGACTGGAGGACATGATGAGTCGCAAAATAGCTGAGGCTATGTTGAAAAAAGGCAGTAGACAACAATCTATGGTGTTGGAAGAAGACCTTTTTTCTCCAGAAGTGATGGCAGTTCCATTGCCACGGGATTTCGAACAGCCGAAGATGGAGAAATACGACGGATCAGCTGACCCTGTTGATCACCTCAGAGCTTTTGTCGATTTAATGAGGTTGAGGGCTACCCCTGACGCAATCATGTGCAGGGCCTTCCCGCCCACACTCAGGCGTGAAGCCAGGGATTGGGTAGCTACTCTCCTCCCAAAGTCAATTCGCACATTTGATGATTTTTCCAAGAAGTTTGCTGCATACTTTGCTAGTAGCAAACGTGCAAAGAAAACTGCTATCGGTCTGTTACAATTGACCCAAGACAAAGATGAATTATTGAAAGATTTCATTGCCCGATTGAATAGGGCCACTTTGGGAATTAAGGATCTACAGATGTCTGCTGTAGTCACTGTTATGATGAATGGAACTCACAGTCATCCATTCAAAATGTCACTCTCTAAAAACCCACCTGATACAATGCACGAGTTGCTAAGGAGAGGAGATAAATACGTGGATGCAGAAGAGGCCTTCTTCATTACTAAGGGCATGAAAGATCGAAAAGAACCTGAGTCTAACAAAAGAAAGAACCGAGATGAACCAAGGCCCCTAGAAGACAAAGGCAAGCAAAAAATAATCCACCCAGGCCCTAATCGGACTAGTACTGGAATTGAGGCGTATAGTACACCACTGCACACTTCCAGGACTAACGTCCTGATGGAGATTCAAAATATGAAAGAACTCGTATGGCCCAAAAAGATGTGGGTGCCACCACATAATAGAGATGAGACCAAGTATTGTAAATTCCATCGAGATCATGGACATGATACGGAGGATTGCCAGCAGCTGAAGGAGGAAATAGAAAGACTTATAAAAAGAGGATACCTATCCAAATTCGTGAAAACAGATAAAGAAAATGGAAAAGAGGCTGAATATCAACAACCACCACCTCCTCGCCCTGGTGTTATAAATGTCATAGTTGGTGGTATTGCCGCGGGAGGTGACTCTAATTCAGCACGAAAGAACTATGCCCGGGCTAGTAGATCTGTTTCGGTTGATAAAAGTGGAAGGTTTAGCCAGAATATCACTTTCAATGATGAGGATTTAAAAGATGTTACTTGCCCACATGATGATGCTTTAGTAATAGTAGCTGACATTGCAGATTTTGATGTGAAGAGGGTATTAGTAGACAATGGTAGTGCAGCTGACATTATGTCCTGGGGAGTTTTCCTAGGATTGAAGATATCACCTAGCAAGATCAAACCTGTCACCACTCCACTCCATGGGTTTGGAGGAGCCACCGTTATACCAGAGGGAACAATTGAATTACCGGTGACTTTGGGTACTTACCCAACTAGTGTGGTGATAATGACTAGCTTCTTGTTGGTAAAAGCTCCTATGGCCTACAATGCGATTTATGGTCGCCCACTTTTGAATGCAGCTAGGGCTGTGGTTTCCACGTACCACCAGGTGATGAAGTTCCCTACTAGTCGTGGAGTAGGATGTGTAAGAGGTGACCAGCAAGCATCAAGGAAGTGTTATGTAGACAGTATACTTCTCAAAAATACGGTAATGATACTTGATATCGAACAACCTAAAGCACGAATCGAACCTTTGGAACTTACTGAGGAAGTGGTGATAGCTGAAGGTCAGGTTTTGAAGAAATATTATCAGTAATTTATCACTTTTCTTTTTCTATAGAAGCAAGTATATGTAGTTGTATTAAATAAGTACTCCTACATTTGATTTCCAATTCAATAAAATGCCCACGCGGACGGATGATGAGGGTGCTACGGAAGGATCAGCCTCGCTGAGAAGTCCTGGTGCACCTATTGAACTCGACCTACGGCAACCATTTATTACTTGATATGGTCTCTATTAAGGTTTTATCGGGCAATACGAATTTTTCTTCAACTCCTACTACAATCACATCAAGGCGACAAGCCTATGTCTCCAAAAGTAAGGTGATGAACCTTAATCAAAAGACCAAGGCGATAAGCCTATGGCTCGAAAAGTAAGGTGATGAACCTTAATCAAAAGACCAAGGCGATAAGCCTATGGCTCGAAAAGTAAGGTGATGAACCTTAATCAAAAGACCAAGGCGATAAACCTATGTCTCCAAAAGTAAGGTGATGAACCTTAATCAAAAGACCAAGGCGATAAGCCTATGTCTCCAAAAGTAAGGTGATGAACCTTAATCAAAAGACCAAGGCGATAAGCCTATGGCTCGAAAAGTAAGGTGATGAACCTTAATCAAAAGACCAAGGCGATAAGCCTATGGCTCGAAAAGTAAGGTGATGAACCTTAATCAAAAGACCAAGGCGATAAGCCTATGTCTCCAAAAGTAAGGTGATGAACCTTAATCAAAAGACCAAGGCGATAAGCCTATGTCTCCAAAAGTAAGGTGATGAACCTTAATCAAAAGACCAAGGCGATAAGCCTATGGCTCGAAAAGTAAGGTGGTGAACCTTAATCAAAAGACCAAGGCGATAAGCCTATGGCTCGAAAAGTAAGGTGATGAACCTTAATCAAAAGACCAAGGCGATAAGCCTATGGCTCGAAAAGTAAGGCGATGAACATTAATCAAAAGACCAAGGCGATAAGCCTATGTCTCCAAAAGTAAGGTGATGAACCTTAATCAAAAGACCAAGGCGATAAGCTTATGGTTCGAAAAGTAAGGTGATGAACCTTAATCAAAAGACCAAGGCGATAAGCCTATGACTCGAAAAGTAAGGTGATGAACCTTAATCAAAAGACCAAGGCGATAAGCCTATGTCTCCAAAAGTAAGGTGATGAACCTTAGTCAAAAGACCAAGGCGATAAACCTATGTCTCCAAAAGTAAGGTGATGAACCTTAGTCAAAAGACCAATGCGATAAGCCTATGTCTCGAAAAGTAAGGTGATGAACCTTACTCAAAAGACCAAGGCGATAAGCCTATGGCTCGAAAAGTAAGGTGATGAACCTTAATCAAAAGACCAAGGCGATAAGCCTATAGCTCGAAAAGTAAGGTGATGAACCTTAATCAAAAGACCAAGGCGATAAGCCTATGGCTCGAAAAGTAAGGTGATGAACCTTAATCAAAAGACCAAAGCGATAAGCCTATGGCTCGAAAAGTAAGGTAATGAACCTTAATCAAAAGACCAAGGCGATAAGCCTATGTCTCCAAAGGTAAGGTGATGAACCTTAATCAAAAGACCAAGGCGATAAGCCTATGGCTCGAAAAGTAAGGTGATGAACCTTAATCAAAAGACCAAGGCGATAAGCCTATGGCTCGAAAAGTAAGGTGATGAACATTAATCAAAAGACCAAGGCGATAAGCCTATGTCTCCAAAAGTAAGGTGATGAACCTTAATCAAAAGACCAAGGCGATAAGCCTATGGTTCGAAAAGTAAGGTGATGAACCTTAATCAAAAGACCAAGGCGATAAGCCTATGGCTCGAAAAGTAAGGTGATGAACCTTAATCAAAAGACCAAGGCGATAAGCCTATGTCTCCAAAAGTAAGGTGATGAACCTTAATCAAAAGACCAAGGCGATAAACCTATGTCTCCAAAAGTAAGGTGATGAACCTTAATCAAAAGACCAATGCGATAAGCCTATGGCTCGAAAAGTAAGGTGATGAACCTTAATCAAAAGACCAAGGCGATAAGCCTATGGCTCGAAAAGTAAGGTGATGAACCTTAATCAAAAGACCAAAGCGATAAGCCTATGGCTCGAAAAGTAAGGTAATGAACCTTAATCAAAAGACCAAGGCGATAAGCCTATGTCTCCAAAAGTAAGGTGATGAACCTTAATCAAAAGACCAAGGCGATAAGCATATGGCTCGAAAAGTAAGGTGATGAACCTTAATCAAAAGACCAAGGCGATAAGCCTATGGCTCAAAAAATAAGGTGATGAACCTTAATCAAAAGACCAAGGCAATAAGCCTATGTCTCGAAAAGTAAGGTGATGAACCTTAATCAAAAGACCAAGGCTATAAGCCTATGGCTCGAAAAGAAAGGTGATAAGCCTATTCAGGTAGTGATCTTTAATCAAAAGTTCGTTTAAAAAAAAAAAAAGTGGAGCGCACGCCCGCCCCCAGCAGGGGGCTGGGCGCCCACCTGCCCCCAAAAGAGGGGCTGGCCACCCGCCCCCATTGGGGGCAGGGGCGCCCACCCGCCTCCAGCAGGGGGCTGGGCGCCCACCTGCCCCCAAAAGGGGGGCTGGCCGCCCGTCCCCATAGGGGGTATGGGCGCCCACCTGCCTCCAGCAGGGGGCTAGACGCCCGCCCCCAAAAGGGGGCAGGGGCGCCCACCAGCCCCCAGCAGGGGGCAGGGGTGCCTACCCGCCCCCATAGGGGCAGGGGTGCCCATCCACCCCCAAAAGGGGGCTGGCCGCCCGTCCCCAGCAGGGGGCAGGGGTGCCCACCCACCCCCAGCAGGGGGCAGGGTGCCCACCCGCCCCCATAGGGGCAGGGGCGCTCGAAAACCCAGCCTATCAACCCCTAATTTGTCATTCATCCGATATTGGATTCGAAACGTCGAAGTGGCAAACAAATTTCTCTAAACGGATTGGGTCGAGTCTTGTATATTTGGCCAAGTTGACACGAAGTCACTTTCGTTGATTTTAACACACCTAGCCATTCGATTATTTTCAACGTGTTTTTCACTTTCTTATTTTGTTTGGGGGAGGGTATAAATAATATGTTATACTTTGCAACCAACAAATTATAAAGTGAAAAACAATTTTATTAATGATGTATGTTTAATGACGAACATACAAAACTGAATTTCGCAGTAATCAACGGTATTTGAAAGGAAATAGACTGAATATTGAAATTTTTAGTATTAAGCGGGACAACCGCCGTGAAATTAAAATAAATAAAACTACTGTTTAATCATCACGAGAGCCTACAGGTTGAGATCCAACCCCTCCATGGTTAGCTACTTTAATTTTCTGAGCAGCTAAGTCTGCAGCTCGACGTTTCCTCAGATACCTATCAAATTCATCTGGGTCTATCTCCGGATGACCATCAACCAGCCACTCCTTGGTCATTTTGATAGCGGCCTTCAAAGATTCGGCGCCATATATGTGTAAGCTACCCTTGTATTCGTCAGACAACTTGTACCGTGCTATGGCCTCATCATCTGCAATCTCCAACTTTTTGCGAAGTTGGTCTATCTCTTTTTGAAGGAGAGAATTCTCATTGTCTTTTTTCTTAGACACAGCTGTTGCCTTGTCCAACAAAAACTGCATCTCTGCTACGGCTTTTTTCTTATCGAGGTCTTTATCGGCTGCACACTTTTCAAATTTCTCCAAATCACGCAATACTTTCTCCTCCATAACAAGCATCTGTATAACAGAAGAAAATCGAAATTAAATGGAGGATAAAAGTTAAGTGAGAAAGCAATAGACTGTTATCAAAATATAATAGCTTACCCTGCGATGGTTGGTGTACATAATACGGCGCATGGCAGCTGCTTCTTTATTTTTTAAATTATCAATGAGCTTCTCATTCACACAGCCTAACATGATCTCAGCTTCAACAGTCGAATCAAAAGGAGGAAATCCAAACTCCTTGAAAGCATGGGCATCATTACCCCTGGTAGTGCGCGATGCGGAGCGAGGGGCAACTGTTATCTCAGCAGTAGCTTTTCTTTTATCAGCCCGCCTTTTCTTTTTGTTTAAAGGAGATAAAGACGGGTCTTCAGCATCAGTGGCGAATCTTGCCACATCCATCACGCCTCCAAAGTCGAAATTATCCATATCTGTGAGAAAAATAGACATTGATGAAACAAATGTCCATTCTTCAATTGGTGGAAAATTATCATCTATTCCTATAGATAGGGCTCGATAAGAGGGACTGCTGTTAGAATTATTGGTTGAAGAACCACTACTAGATGTGACCACCGTCTTATACATCTAAGAAGAAGGCCGAAATTTTTTCGAAGAAAAAGGAACAGGAATGAAAAAATTACCTTAGACGACGAAAGAAGAAAAAACCTCTATGAATTAAACAGAAAAGAGGAGACCAGTCTGAAGAGAATTCCAGCCAAACTGAAAGATATGGAAATACTACAAATAATATCCCCTCTACCTCTCTTATCTTTAAAAAAAAAAAAAAAAAATCTTCTAAATGGGGCTAAGATCTAAGCCCATATCAATTTCAGATTAGGCCCAAAATATTTATTCCATATTTGGTCAGTTAATTACCATATATTTTTTTATTGTAAATAAATAATGAATTATTTATTACACAATTTATTTTTCAAAAGTTTTGGTCAAAGATAGATGATTAAAAGGCAATATTTCTACTTCTCATTGACAATAGTCCATGAAAAGTAGAGGGGCTTATGATGATAAATATGATTACACTTTGATAAATGACTGCTGCTCTCCGGTGGACGTCTGTCTTAAGTAATCTACCCGCCTCGTCGGTCTGCCCGCCTCGTTGGTCTACCCGCCTCGTCGGTCTGCCTGCCTCATTGTCCTCATATGCCCGCATACAGTAGGTAGAACGACAGTCACCTACATCCATTGAGAATATGAAACACCAGCAGTTGAAGAAGACGAAACGTCCCACATTAAATCCTAATTATGAAGAAGATGAAAAGGCACCCGCCATTAATGACTATTGTGGATACAACTACGGGTCATTCCTATAAATAGGAGATCATCCCTCCAGGTAAAAATATAATATACATACTCAATATTGTTACCCTGCATATTTGAGTCTATACTATACTAATTCTCACGCCGGAGTGGAAACGGGGGACAAAGCCCCACCACCTTTTGCAGGTCTCCACCACTGCTGTCGTTGCACTTGGAGGAGAAGAAGACATATAAACATCAACAGAGAAGTGCACTTGCTTATACATGTTAAGTGTGAGAGATAAATTATTGAACAAACCATTCATGTACCATATGAAGGAAATCGTGACATACTTTCTTCTGTTTCTTCTCCAAACCTCCAGTTCCACCGATACAATAGGCCCGAACCAGTCTCTGAAAGATGGAGATATATTAGTCTCCAGTGGAAAAGCCTTTGCTCTTGGTTTCTTCAGCCCTGGAAAATCCAGCAATAGATATGTTGGTATTTGGTATAACAAAGTTGCAGAACAAACAGTTGTATGGGTTGCCAATAGAGACAATCCCATTAATGGAACCTCCGGAGTTCTTGCAATTGACCCTGCTGGAAATCTTGTTTTGTCCGATGGAAGTCACAATCTCTCTGTCTGGTCGACTAATTTGACGTCAATGATTCTGAAAAAATCGTCTTCAGCTCAGCTTATGGACTCTGGAAATTTTGTGCTGTTTGAAGATCAAAGCAAAAGTGTTATTACATGGCAAAGCTTTGATTATCCTACTAATACTATATTACCCAACTTGAAAGCAGGGTGGCAGAAAAGGACTGGATTGAACATTTTCGCGTCCTGGAAATCTCATGATGACCCTGGAACTGGTGAGTATATGTTCAAACTGGAGCTTATTGGCACACCCCAGTTTTTTTTGTTCAAGGGTACGAAGAAGATATGGCGAACCGGACCATGGAATGGGCTTGGATGGAGTGGTGTGCCAGAAATGGTTTCAAATTTCATCTTCAAAATTAGTTATGTTGAAAATGATGATGAAGTAACTATAACACACTCTATAAAAGACCCATCAATCTTTTCAAGATTGGTGGTAAATGAATCTGGGACTCTAGAACGGTTAACTTGGCAAGAAAGTGAGCGTAGATGGGCAAGATTTTGGTCTGCACCCACCGATCAATGTGACAGTTATGCACACTGTGGAGCATCCGGTAATTGTAACCTATACAATTTGAGTGAATTTGAATGTTTATGCCTTCAAGGATTTGAGCCCAAGATAGAACGTCAATGGTACCTAAGGGATGCATCGCGTGGATGTAAAAGAAAGCAAGGAGAAAATATTTGTGGAAATGGGGATGGATTTAACAAGGTGACAAATGTAAAAGTCCCCGATACTTCAATTGCACGTGTGAACAAGAGTTTACAACTGAGAGAATGTCATGACTTGTGCCTAAAGAATTGTTCGTGCACAGCATTTGCAAGTGCTAATATCAGTGGAGGAGAAAATGGTTGCCTCACTTGGCATGGAGACTTGGTAGATATCAGGCAGTTCTCAAACAAGGGCCAGGATTTGTACCTAAGAGTTCCTGCTGTGGAGTTAGGTATTAACTGTACTTTCTCTCTAATTTGAGTCTAATATTGATTTGTGACTGAAATCCCCCAAACAGACATATATTGAAAAGCACAAATACAGGTAACTGGGTTTTACACATTACACTGCAGAACTATCAACCCAAGTCATGCCAATTTCAATCTAGTAAATAGTAATTTAGTTCTTTGTGATCGATGGAAGTCCTCTATTTTCAGCTAAGTATACAAGGAACTCAAGAGGCTTTCGTGGGAAGAGATTGGCGACAACTGTGATAGTGTCAATTCTAGCAATGCTTCTCATAATCTTCTTATCATGTTGGTTGTTGAAGAAGAAGAGAAAAGGTAAGAAACAGTTCCTTTTTTATCTTACCTGTCATTTTACTAATGCAAGCCACTTTTCAGGAAGCTTGACCTTATGAAATAATCTTCATCTTGATACCAATATTTGGAGATTATCATGCCTGTTTGATAAAAAGAATTTGTGAAATTTAAAGAGGGTCTTTTACACATTTTAATCCATTTAACTTCTGAGGTGTACAACCCCTTTCAGCACGAGCTACTATTAAGTGTTTAATGCTACATATCTGGTATGAAAAAAAGTAAAAGGAAAAAATAAATTGTTTACCTCCAAAAATGCTGCCAACAGGAACTCCACGTCTCCTCTGCCTACGTGTATTTTATCAACACACGGCCACGTGGGCCTGTGGATCTCTATGGTACACTTAGAGACGAGTAGATATGTTTAGGTGTGGGAAAGACACGTTATGACGGAGGTGGTGGGTTGAGGGCCCCTAATCATAGATTTCCAAAATGGTATGAAGAATACTTAAGTTAATCAATGTAGAGGACTTTGGTTTAGTATATATCTCTCTATCAGATTTCATCCTTTTCTTCTTGTAGATATGCCTTTGGTATTTATAGGCCAAAGTCAATTGGCCAAGCCCCTTCTATGTGCAACAAGTGACACAATCTTAAGGATTCCCATATCATATCCTAGGTGTCAAGTTAGTGGTTTAATGCAGGGTCCCTTTCAGCCGCATGCTAGGAGGCTATGACTGACAGTCTGACAAGCCGAATTAGCACGCTGTCCTACCTCAGATTTTCATCCTTTTCGTCTTGTAGATATGGCTTTGGTATTTATAGGTCAAAGCAAATTGTCCAAGCCCCTTCTCAAGTACGACAAGTAGCACAATCTTAAGGACTCCCGTATAACATCCTAGGTGTCATGTTAATGGTTTAATGCAGGGTCCTTTCAGCCGCATGCTAGGAGGCTATGACTAACAAGCCAAATTAGCAGGCTATCCCATCAATCATTTTCAGTCTGACTTGCAGTATCGGTGGAGACTTACTCAACACTCAACCGGGGTCGGTCTTCGGCCTCCTCGTCTTCTCAATCTCCTCTTCTCAAACCTCATCGGCTTAAAGGAACAACCTCTTCTTAATCTCCTCTTCCCAACCTTCTCGGAATAGAAGGGGAGAGCCTACTAGCAACTTTGACTTTGATCAGGCCACGTGGAGTGCCACGTGGGACTGAGGCATAACAGAAACATCAGTAGTTCAATATTTATTTGGCCATCAGGCAAAAGTTCACTTTTCTATGTATGTATGCATTCACCTGGACAAACTATATTGAGATCTTACAGCAATACGCCAGCCATGAGTTGGTGATTAGTGGCCTTCCATGCTGACAGGTACAGAAGGACAAAGAAAGCCTCTATATAGCTTTAGCACTGGTTTAACATCCTATGGCAATAGGGGGGAGGAGAGGGATGGTAGCGGAACAAGTGCTGAAGTGTCAATCTTTGATCTGAGCACTATTGTTTCAGCAACGGAAGACTTTTCTCTGGCTAACAAACTTGGAGAAGGTGGCTTTGGTGCAGTTTACAAGGTATACTCTCTCGGTATTGAACTGTCTATTCCTCTGGCCATTATTGCTTGATCCTCTCTTTATTCAATTATGATTTTTTATGGCATTTGGAGGAAATATAATTAGATAGGTTTAGTTATAGATTTATTAGGCCGAAATATGTCCAACTTTTCCATTAAAGATGAAATATTGAACTATGAATTGGATTTCAGGGTCGACTTCCTAATGGGCAAGAAATAGCTGTCAAAAGACTGTCAAAAATATCAGGACAAGGGAATGAAGAATTCAAAAATGAAATCACGTCGATTGCAAGACTCCAGCACAGAAATCTTGTGAGGCTTTTGGGATGTTGCATTCAACAAGATGAGAAGATGTTAGTATACGAGTACCTCCCGAACAAAGGCTTGGACAATTTTATCTTTGGTATGCCCATTTCCCTACTTACATACCATAACAGCATTTGAGCTCATGCGCTCTATGTGTCCCAATATCCCACTGATGAATATTTGAATTTTAATTTGTAGACTGGAAGTATCATCTTAAAATGTGTCAAACATATTACTCATGCATAAACTTCAAAATTTTACTTGCCCAGATAAAGAAAGAAGATCGCATATGGACTGGAGTAAACGATTCGAGATCATCTTGGGAATTGCCAGAGGGATGATATATCTCCACGAAGACTCCAGACTAAGAATTATTCACAGGGATTTGAAAGCTAGCAACATCTTACTAGACACTTCCATGAATCCCAAGATATCAGATTTTGGTCTGGCCAGGATTTTCGGAGTAGACCAAACTGAAGCAAACACAAATAGAGTAGTTGGAACCTAGTAAGTAAGACTCACACAACTATTTTTGTATACAAACTACTGAGAAGAGAGAACAATGAATTAAAGGAAGAGAAATGTCGAAAACGGATTGGCAAATATGCAATCGAGTCTTAACTTATTTGAATGTCTGATTGCAGTGGTTATATGTCACCAGAATATGCAATGGAAGGACTCTTCTCAATGAAGTCTGACGTTTACAGTTTTGGGGTTTTGCTGTTGGAGATCATCTGTGGTAGGAAGAATAGCAGTTTTTTTCAAGACAATACTGTGAATTTGGTTGGATATGTAAGTATTTGGATCTTTACCATTTAAACAGAAATCATTATTTAATTATCAAGTTACGCGCCAACAAATTCTTTGGGCTTGATAAGAGGAAGAAGACTTTGATTGGAGTTAAATAGAGAGTCAAATTATTGTAGGTAATTACAACTGATTTCATCACTCTTTTCCAGGTTTGGGACTTGTGGAAAGAAGATAGAGCATTGGATGTAGTAGATTCATCACTCAACAACTCTTATGAAGAAGCCAACAAAGTTTTGAGGTGCATCCATGTTGGTCTTTTGTGTGTGCAAGAGTATGCTCCTCATCGGCCAACAATGTCTGAAGTAATTTTCATGTTATGCAATGAAACAACTCTTCCTTATCCTAAGCAACCTGCATTTGTCTTCAATAAAGCCAGTAATACTCCATACTCATCATCAGCTTGTGTAGAGAACAGATCTGTGAATGATATGTCAATTACTGTGTTCGAAGCTCGCTAAAGGCTTCCTGTAAATACTCTCTTCTAATTTTCAGTTCAAGGGGGTGTATATTAGCCCAAAAAGAGGCAAAAAAAAAAAAAAAAATGTAGCAGTATAAATTTTTCTTTTCAAGTGACACTATTGATGCATAGAATTGATGTATAACATTCAATACATAATTAGTATTTAGTTGTCATTCTAGTTACCTTACCCCATTTGTGCTTACAACTTAAAATTACTTTTGTCCATCATTTATGCACCACCTTCATAGTATGATGCACTACCAACATGGCAGTCATGAAGAAGAAATTTTTTTGGAAAAACTTGCATGCTAATATGCTAATAGACTTAGGTACCTCCTTTCAATAAGTGAATATACTATAATTGGAATTTATTAGAAATACAGACACGATTATTCAAACAAGTAATTTCAGGTTTTGTGTTTGTTCAATTGAGTCTTTTCAGGTAATGTGTCTGTTTAATTGAATCCTTTCATGTGATGTGTCTTTTCAGACACAACTTTTGGTATGTTATAAATAGACCCCCATACTTCTGCGAATTTAATCAATTAAAATAAAATCATCTTTCAACATTTGTGATTCTGCCCTACATTATTAAAAGCATTCTACATCCGTCCATATTATATATATAGAGAATACATAACAAATTTCGAGTTTATTGATCTTGCTGTTTGAAGTACTTCTATCGCAAAAAAAAAAATGTTTTAGTATCTTGGGAGACGAATGCTTTTTACCGTGAGCACCTAGGGGGGCAAATTAGTCATAAAGACATAGAGTCAAACTCTAGCATCGGTCTACCAAATTAATTCTATACTTTTAATTTTGCAAATCATCTCGTATTTCACGTAAGTCTTTTCTTTATAGAATATATATATATATTTTCTTTAATATAAATAACCAACAATTTTAAGATGAATTTGTTATATATATATATATATATATATATATATATATATATATATATATATATATATATATATATATATATATATATATTTTGTAATAAAATTTATTCTGTTAAATTTATTCTTTTAGACACAAAATTTATACTGCATTAAATATTTAAGAGTAAGAATTTATTGTGGTTTCAAGATTTGGTTATGGTTTTAATTGGTTATTTGGAAAATCATATATACTCAAATAAGTTTCATCCTGTGCATGCATTTAAAATTAAATTCAAGTTTTGTCCTAATTTACGTGCATGCAATTATTTATTAAAGATTGGTTTTTAAGTTTCATTTTGACATTGGTATTCACTTTCAACATAAATTAAAAATTTCACTCAAATCCAATTTAATTGATAATTGAGTGTATATTTTAAAAGCGCATTTATTTTTTGTGAAAGCTTAATAAATTTAGTACATTTGATGTAGGAAAATTGGAGCAAATGGTCTCTAACGTATGTCAATAGTGCGCAAATGATCCCTAACCTTTTATTTTTTGGTGGAATGGTCTCTAACCTATCTATTTAGGTGCGCAATTGGTCCATATTTGATAAAAAAAAGACAAATATGCCCTTATTTTTATTTTTAAAAAATGCAATTGGATTCTTAACTTTTATAAAAAGTACAAATGGGTCCGATACTTTTATTTTTTGTAAAAAATTTAAAAGAAACTAACAAATTGATAATATACTAAATTATTTTGTATGTTTTATGAACTATTATAAAATAACTAAAATTTAAGCTCATAATTATTAACAAACGTGTTAATTAAAATTACTTATTATTATTAAGTAATCATTCAAATTTAAACTTTATTTTATCATTACAACATACAAAGAAAAATAATTTTGTCACAAATTTGATACTCAAATATTATTATTTCATTGAGCTATTCGTTTATTAACTACAAATATTAAAGCTCAAATTGTATTCTTCATATTTTAATTTATCGTTTTATTATCATTCAAAAATAAAGAACACAAAATGTGTAAATTAATTTTTGTTAGTATTATTATGTTAAAAAAAGATAATAAGATTGATTCAATGTCATAAAATTATATACGTCATTTTGTTATTTATTTAACTTAATTTTTATTCAAGTTTTTTACATCACATAATAATTACATGTACCTAAAGCGTAATAATTTTATATTTTTCTCTTATGAAAAATTTATTTGACACGATTATAGTGATATATTTATTATCCTAAATTAAATATTGTTTAATAAATGTATCGGACTTATTTGCACATTTTACCAAGGTTAGAAATCTCATTACAATTTTTTAAAACTAAAATCAAGGGTACGTTTGTCTTTTTTATCAAATAAGAACCAATTGCCCACCTAAATAGATAAATTAGAGACCATTCTACCAAAAATAAAAGGTTAATGGCCATTGCACATTATTGGCATACGTTAAGGACCACTTACGCCAATTTCCCTTTGATATATTAAACTCTACAATCTTAAACCGTTGAACTTCTATTTTCGTAACAGAAATGGATTTGAATAGGAATAAAGTTTTTCCCCGACTAATGGTACAACCACTATTGTTCCACCTGTGGCTATTCCACTTTCAACTTCGATACCCCTTGGAGAAAAATCGAAAAAATTTAGCGGTGTGGAATTCAAAAGATGATAACAAAAGATGCTATTCTATTTAACCACTTTAAATTTGGCGAGATTTCTCACCGAAGATGCTCCTGCAGTTCAAGAATGACCAAATAATAGGTATTCTCTTATTTCCTTAGACGCATGGAAGCACTCAGACTTTTTATGCAAGAATTACATTCTGAATGGTCTGGATAATACATTATACAGTGTTTATAGCGTTGAGGGTTATTAGCAAAGTTCAGGAGTTGTAGGTTTTTCTCCATGATATACATACTGAAAATATGAGTTTAAGTGAATCATTCCAAGTTGCTGCAATCATCGATAAACTTCCTCCTTTAAGGAGAGATTTCAAGAACTATCTGAAGTACAAATGCAATGAGATGAACTTGAAAGGTTTAATCATTTGACTAATGATAGAAGAAGGCAATAGAAAGTCTGACAAGAAATCTGGAGGACAGTTTAGGCAAGCAAATGCAAACATTTTGGAGTCTAGTTCAAAGACTAACATGAAAAGAAAGTATTCTGGTGATGCACCAAAGAAAGATAACAAAAAGAATGCTAAGAAATTCAAAGGAGATTGTTGACATCGTGTAAGTGAATGTTGCAAGTCAAAGAAACAAAAGGCCTAAGCAAATGTGACAAAGTGATGCACTATCTGAGGATATGCAAAAACTGAATTTGTCTGGCGTTATTTCTGAATGCAACAATATTGGGAATCTTAGAGAATGGTGGGTAGATACTAGTGCTACTCGACACATTTGTGCTGACAAGGCAATGTTCTCTAACTACAAGATAGACAACAGAGAACAATTGTTTATGAAAAATTCTACAAGTTCAAAAGTTGATGGACAAAGAAAACTAACTTTGAAGATTACTTCCGGCAAAGAACTCGTCCTCAACAATGTGTTACATGTGCCTAACATTCGTAATAATCTTGTGTTTGAGTCCTTACTTAGCAAGAATGATTTTAAATTAGTCTTTGTACATGACAAGTTTGTAGTCACTAAAAATGATGTGTATGTGAGAAAGGGTTACTTTTCTGATGGACTATTCAAGATAAATGTCCTTACTATTGTACCAAAATCAAACAATAATAATAATACTTATTCTGTTTATATCATGGAGTCTTCTTGTTTATGGCATAATCGATTGGGGCATATAAACTTTAAATCTATGCGTAAATGAATGAATTTAAGTTTATTGTCTTCTCTACATTTTGATCATAATCATAAATACGACATTTGTGTTGAGGCTAAGTTAGCCAAAACTCCGTTTCACTCTATTGAAAGAAACTCATTACGTTTAGAATTAATTCATAGTGATATGTGTGATTTGAAATTTGTGCAAACTAGATGTGGTAAAAAGTACTTCATTACTTTTATTGACGACTGCACAATATACTATTATGTATATTTTCTTAGAAGCAAATATGAAGCCTTAGATGTTTCTAAACATTATAAAAATGTAGTTAAAAATTAATTTAGCAAATGAATAAAGATTATTCTTAGTAATAGAGGAGGAGAATATGGAGCATCGTTTGAAAATTTTTGTTCAGAATATGGTATTATTCATCAAATGATAGTACCTTATTCATCTCAGTCAAAAGACATTGTTGAGCGCAAAAATCGGACTCTTAAAGAAATGGTGAATGATATATTAATAAGTTCAGTTATGAGGAAAGCTATCCTTTCAGCAAATGTTATTCTTACTAAGATACCACAAAAGAAAAAAGGATAAAACTCCATATGAATTATGAAAATGTCATAATCCCACCTATAAATACTTAAAAGTGTGAGGGTGTTTGGCTAAGGTATAAGTACCAAAGCCTAAACAAGTTAAAATTGGACCTAAAACAATTGATTATATATTTATCGGATATGCTAACAATAGTAGTGCATATCGATTTCTTGTTCACAAGTCTTACATTCCAGATATACATGAATGTACTATTATTGAATCTAGGAATGCTGTAATTTTTTTTTTTAAGAATACTACTTCCATGCAAAGACTAGAAAGAAGTAAGTTCAAATAAACGAACTTATGATACTGCTAGTAGTACTCATCTAAGTGATGAAGAACCTAGACGCAGTAAAAAGACCATTAATCTACATATTTTGGTCTAGATTTTCTAACATACATGCTAAGACATTTAATGAAACAATGTTTACTCCAGAAGCTCCGTTTTGGAAAAAGCTATCAATAGTTAGATAGATTCTATTATGCAAAATCATACTTGAGAATTGTTGATCTCCCACCCAGAAATAAGCCTTTAGGCTGTAAGTGGATTATCAAAAAAAAGCTAAAACCTGATTCATCTATTAATAAATTCAAGGCCCGATTAGTAGCTAAAGGACATAGACAAAAGGAAGGCTTTGACTTCTTCGATACATACTCACCAGTGACAAGGATCACCTCGATCAGAGTTCTAATTGCAATTGCAGCATTGCATAATTTCGAGATCCATTAAATGGATGTAAAAACGGCATTCTTAAATGGAGAGTTAGAAAACAAAATATACATGCAACAACCTGAAAGGTTTATTGCTCATGGACAAGACAAAAAGACGTGCAGACTCGTTAAATCATTATATGGATTAAAGCAAACTCTAAGACAATAGCCCCAAAATTTGACAAAACGATGTTGTCAAATGGTTTTAAAATTAACGAGTGTAAATAATGTGTCCATATCAAAATCACACTAAAAGCTTGTGTGTTAGTATGTTTGTATGTCGATGACATGCTTATTATAGGTAGTAATAATGATATTATCATGACTAAGAATAAAATGTTGACAAAATATTTTGACATGAATGATATGAGTATGACAGATGTAATTTGAGTGCAAAAAAATTCTATGAATTTTATGTGAGAATAAGTAGGAGAATATAGAGAGCAAACTGAATTTTTATTAGTTTCAAACCTAGAATACACGAATCCTTCATATAGAATTCAATACACCTTTTGCTTAAGGTTACAACCATCCACAAATGCCATTTCAATTCAATAACTAAACATTATATATAGTTACAATTAGTCAAAAACCGAATTTGACGTTTAGCTTTGGTCACTACAAAGCGACATTAGCAAATCTCGTATGAGGTTCGTCAAAGTTCAAAGTTATCCTAATGACGTGGCATGCATTTGAAACGAAGTAGTAACATTATCTATCTGAGTTAATTACTTGAACCCTCATCAAACTTTTCCCCATGTTTCTAAGTCCTCACTCAACTTCAAATTGTTTCTCACTCCTCATTGAACTTCGTAAAGTATTTCCCATCCACCATTTTCCTCAAATCTGTGAACGAAAATCCCACGTGGCAAACGAAAATCACACATGGCAAACGTAAATCCACATCAGATGAAAATTTGACCCAACAATCCGCATCAGATGAAAACCACGAACAATCTTCTGTACAATTGTGGGCATTCGCCCAAGCGAAGATGTTCGCCTCAGTCGCGAATAACTTCATATGGGCGAACGCCCAGTCGCAACAGAGGCGAACGTCCAGCCTTGTACTGGGCGAACGCCCAGATAAAAATTTTTGCCTCTTTCACGATTGGTTGTAGCTGGGCGTTCGCCCAGATGAAATTTTTGGATTTCAGCCTCTTGGTGCATTTGTTCTATTTTCACTTGGTTGTGACTGGTTGTGGCTGGGTGTTCCACTTGATGCTTTTGTTCTATTTTCAGCCTCAAGTTTTTGTTTTTTCTCTGTTTTAACAGCTATATGTGCAATTATCTATAGGTGCTTTCGATTTTCTCATTCTCGTGAAAGTTCAATTATTTAAGGAATTACATGGAACATTAATTATTTGAATTCACTAGTGATCCTTTCTTATATCTTGTGATATTATTTAAAAGATGATCATAACTACAACTCAACAAAAGGGGTGAAGAAAATATAAGAATCCTTTCATACCAAAATAATAAGGATTCAAGTACAACTTGGATGCATTGAATTTGAATTCTTTCTTATATGAGCTTAGATAAACAAAATAATGCCAACATTTGATCAACCAAGGCTAATCAAATATTACAACTGTAAACTGCTATTTTGACACAAAAAATATGAAATTTTTGCCCTACATCTTACAAATAAAAAAGCTCCTACTATTTTTTCCCTACATCTTCAGTCATCTTGTAAGTTTTGTAGACCATTTTCGTTGTTCATTCCTTGTTGATAGTTTGCAGAAGCTGTTGAGTCTATTCCAGGTGTTGGTATAAATACATAATTTGAGTGTTACAACTCAAGCTGATTTGATATACTTGCAGTGCCTCTTTCTAGAACAAACTTGCCCTACAAAAAAAATATTCTCTTTTGTTTATGATGATCATAGTAATATAAAAAAAACTGTGTACAAACTTGCAACTATGTACCTGATTGTGACTATTCGGCAATAAGCTACCTTGGGTGAAAAGTTCTAAAGGAATATCATACCAATCCTGTAAAATTGTAAAATAGTTTTAAGTTTTGGAACACAAATGAAATTATCTTAAACTTCTAAATACTGACATACCGGAGTTGGCGCATCTTTTTTGGAGTGGTACCTCTTGCTGTGGCCATGTAAACCACATTTACTACGACTCGTGGAAACTTGACCTTTTTTTTTTTAATTTGATTGTCCTTTGAGAATGATATGTTACATCATCTTCAAGCCGTTTCCTCCTCTTCACTTGTTTTCTTCCTTTTTTGGGAATATATCAATTTGATGCTTTAATTGTAGCTGCCTCAACATGAGGCTATAGTTTTTTGCCATTCATCGGGTTCACAATATTTGCATATGCTTTTAGATATGTCTCCACTGTGTAGCACTTGTCTACATAATCAATGTAATCGTGTCTTTGGTCTAGAATAGCAAATATACCATGTTCACATGGAATGCCAGTCCAATCCCACTTTCTACAGGCGCACGTACGCCTTTGTAAATCAACAACATGTTCACTTGAACGACACTTAACTTGATATTGTGAACCTCTACCCCATTCGCCTACACAGTCCTCCGCTAAATCAATATTTTTCTGCAACTTCTTCACAATCTTTGGGCACAAGACCCCAATATATTGTCTCATCTTATCCCTTATAACTTGAATTCTCTTCATAAACCCCTTTTGTATGGACAACAACAAGTTTAAATTGACATTTCCCTTTCTTCCAAAATTAACTTGTTAAAACATTCACATAAATTATTTAGCAGAATGTCACATTTGGGGATTGTGGAAAACTCAGACTTACTCCAATGCCTTGGCGGCCTTTTCATTAGCCATTCATATGCTTCTTTATTTTCCTTTTGAATCTCCCTCATCCAATATCTAAAATCTACTACAAGACAAGATTTTGTTGCCCTCCATAAGTAGTCTTTAAGAATTTTACTCTTAAAGTCTGCTTTAAAAAAATTTGTGTACATGTGCCTCACACAAAACCTATGCTCAGCATCATGATACATTTCAGCAATCACCTTTTGTAGGCTTTTTGCCTATCACTCATAAAAGTCCATTCATAACTATTGGTAATGCCCAAATCCTCTCCCAAATGCTGTACAAACCATCTGCACACAATGGTATTTTCTTTCTTCACAATTGCATATGCGATTGGGTATATACAATCATCAGCATCAATACCTACAGCTGAAAATAACTGTCCTCCAAAGTTTCCCTTCAAAAAACATCCATCCTACCCTACAACCCGCTTACAACCCCTAATAAATCCCTTATTGCATGCATCCAAACACAGATAAATCCCCTGAAAAACCTCTTCATGTATAGCAATTATCATTGTGGATCCATGATTAGTTCTTAATACTTCAGCAGCATAAGACCTCAATAAACCAAATTCCTCCTCAGGAGTACCTTCTAGTAACTCCTTAGCATATCTCATAGTTCTCCATGCTATAACCCGACTAATACGAAACTTGAAATCATATAAAACTGTTGCGAGAAAATTTTCGATTTTCCATTTTGGATCAATCCTAAGTCTCTAAAGGTAATGCTCCGCAAGATATCTATATGTGCAATTTCTATTGGATTTGTCCCTAGTGCATGTATGTTTTGGTTTGTAAGACTTTATTCGCACACAATTCGAGTTTTTCACTTCTGAAGCCCAAATATTCCATGTACAACCATCCTTACACATCCCTTGAGCTCTCTTAGGGTCATTTACTTTAAATTTCACACTATACCTATTCTTAATCCCATAATTTCTCACCGCCTCTTTAAATTCATCAATTGTTTAAACTCCATCCCAACTTCTAATCGATGATCTTTCATGTCTGATTCACAAAATTTAGGAAACTTATAATTACCTTCATCATCTGACGAGTAATCAGTGTTCAGTTCTTCGGATGATAGATAACATGAAGACTCTGAATGGTGATTTTCCACGTCTAGTTGTTGCCGGTTCATTCCCCATTCGACACATTATACAACATTATCCTTGTACACCAAATCATCAGCGTCATCATCGATATCATTTTCTGAATCCTGGAAGCTTGAATCAATATTTTCATCTGAGTTTTTCAGTATCTGAAACACAATTATGCAAACATAAATTTTATTAGTGTGCCTTATAAGTAAGAAGATTTATGCTCCTATAATTAATCTAAGTAATTACAAGAATATAGAGATAAATGACACCATTACGGGACTCGTCATCTCAGCTGTCCAAAAAAAAAAAACTTCAATTTTTCTTTGTTTTCCTACATGAAGAACTCACACAATGTTGGCATCAAACTAAAAACAAAAATACCAATGTCTTAATTTTTTCTTCCTCTCCACTAATTTCAATTTCTTATTGTTTCCTCTCCACACTGAAAAATCACAACATATTCCCTGGAAAGCAGTAGATGATGCCTTGAAAAAATCCATTATTAGTATAGAAATATGATCAACACCAAAAGTTACACAAAAAATGAGAAGTCAGAAGTTAAAACTTCACATCTCAATGTCTCATTTAGGGTTTATGCTCGTTTTAACACACCTGGCTGTGGTTCATCAGTCTCCAAAATTGACAAATTACAAAGCTCGACCATCATCTTTGCGGAAACCCGAGTTGCTGATGGAGATGGATTACCAGGGATGAGAAGCTTCATGGTTGAATGTGGAAGGAAAGATTACGAATTTGGGGATTTTGGGGATTTTGTTAGCTGTGAAGGAAAATACACGTAAGTTTTAATTTTAGGTCTTGTTTGGGTCAAATTTTCATCTGATGTGGATTTCCGTTTGCCATGTGTGATTTTCATTTGCCACGTGGGATTTCCGTTCACAGATTTGAGGAGAATGGTGGATGGAAAATACTTTGCAAAGTTCAATGAGGAGTGGGAAACAATTTAAAGTTGAGTGAGGACTTAGAAACATGGGGCAAAGTTTGGTGAGGGTTCAAGTAATTAACTCTTATCTATCTATTATTTTTAAAATGGTTAATTACACTAATAGTCTCCATTCTTTCAGGTTTGTAACGATTTCATCCACATTCTTTTTTTTTAGCAGATATCATCCATATTCTTCCATTTATACTCACAGATGGTCCCCAAATCACTATTTTTCACTATTCTGACAATTCTTGGACAATTTTTTTTAACTTAAATAAATTAAAATGATATGAAAAAAAATACAATGAAAGCATTGCAATTGAGTCCTTTACCTTTTCAAAAGTACAAATAAATCCTAAACTATTTTATTTTATTCAAATAAGTGTTCTTCTCCAACTAAAAAATAATTTTTCCCACCCCGCCCCCACCATATGTTTGCATAACCCTCCAATCAAGACAATGGGGGAGGAGCCATTCCTGAAGACTCGCAGCATTCCGGAGGCCTAGTTGATCGATTAAAGTTTGGACTCGCATTTTTTTCTTGGATTTGGAGAGACTTATGGGGAGTTTGAATTCAGCAGCAAACATGAGAGTTTCTTTAACAATGAGTATCGAGATTCCAACTGCTCTCCATTGAGTCTCTGTAAACTTTCTTTGGCCATGTGATTTGCTAAAGCATCAATCATAGTTGATTTTCCCGAACCAGATGGCCCCATGACGGCCATGATTTTGCCGTCGCGAGCCTTGTCGGAGATATCATTGAGAAGAACCTTCGTTATCATAAAAAAACATCTCTTCGGTAATTGGGTCGGCAGCTGTAGCGGCATTTCGTCCCCGGAATAACGTGGGCAATGACGATTTTTACTACTAAATTAAACCAGGTAACTAGGTCGGCGTTCCATCCCCGCCTCCACTCCATTTTTTCTCACTACAAACAGTAATAACAATAACCCAACAAGTATTTTCGACACATTTGTATTTATACATAGCATATCACATTGCATCTGCTTCAATTTCTGTATAAATGTGAATAAATTAGAAACAAAAATTGATGGGTGTGTGAACAACAATTCTGTGTATATGTATATGACAAAAGGAAGAAGATGGCAAATCTTTGTTAATTACTTCGCTACCGATTTCTAGTTTGCTGATTGCTTAAAAGATTATTCAACAATAGGGTGGGGTGCGGTCACTACAAGAAATATCATATTCAACCACCAAACAAATAGTCGTAAAATATATATATTTGGTTGTTTATTATATTCAACGACTAAAATCAGTTGGTCGTTCGTTGGTTGGCAAAGAGGTGTTGGCGAATGTATTCAACGACTAAAACACATTTGGTCGTTAAACATATTGTTTCAGCAACTAAATAACTGGTCGTAAAATGTTTATATTGACAACCGATTCTCTTATCCCAACTAATTGTTTGGTTGTTTTATCAAATATTTTTGTCGTTAAAATATAATAAAAGTAACCAAATTTTAGTTGCCTTTCATTTCAACATTGAAATAAATGGTCGTTAATATTTACTATTGACAACTGATTTTTATTTCAACAACAGCTTCATTTGTCGTTGTATTAATTATTTTTGTCGTTGAAATACAATAAAAATAACCAAAATTTAGTTGTCTTTCATTTCAACAACAAAAGAAATGGTCGTTAATATTTAATACTGAAAACTGAATTCAACTACTGATTGATTTGTCGTTGAATTAATTATTTTGGTCGATAAATTAACATTGAAGCACCTAGAATTTAATTGCCTTCCTTTTCAACAACAAAAGAATTGGTTGTAAAAATTTTATATTAATAACCAAAATATTAAAATAACGAAAAATATAGTTGACAATAATAATATTCATGACTCCATAACTTTCACACATTCACATCATACTACAAACAAATCTTACCTACAACCATAAATAATTAGAAGAAGTAAAATAAATAAATAACATTAACAAAAGCTAAAATTTTCATGGACCTTCAATCAAATAAAATATCACAACATCAACTACAACTATATGTCAATAACAAATGTTATGACTTAAACAATAGATCACACCCAATTCAACAATTGGTGTTCTTAATATAAAAACAAGAGATGTAGAGTTATAGACTATTGCATCGATCGAAAAAAAAATTTATTAGAAACTCTCCAGGAATGCGATTTAAAAATGTCTATACAGATTTCAACTAAGAACGAATATCTTGAACCTCGTTTCGTAAAGCATGATTCTCTACACAAGTACCACAATTTTCCTACCTTGTCTTCTTTGAGATTTTCTATTGATCAACATAGCTAAATCTCTTGCCCAAAACTTACTCACATATTTCAGATTCTTTCAAAGGCATATGGTGTTCATTCAGGTCTAGTTGAAAATTCTGTTCTTGTAAAAAGTCCAGCATTTGATTCTGTAGATCCATGTAAATTATAAATAAATGATTAGAACTTTGAAATATATGTTATACCATTGCAACAAATAGAACTACTTACATAATAGGACTCTGCTTCTTTAGTTGTCCACCAACTTTCACTACAATTCATGTCATAGAAAAATTAGATCTCACCAGGTAGCTCTTTTATATGTGGATCCCTCTGTTTAAAAAAATAAAAGAATTTGATATATGAAGTTCATGAAATATAATAGTGTATTATTATTTATGACTTACCATTTCATGTACATGTGCATTATAAGGTTTCGATCCTTGAAGAGTTACAACTTTTTTTGGCACAGTATGCTTTGCTCACTTCAGACTTTTTCTGCAGTGCATATGTATCACAATTCTAATCAAAAGGCATAATTATAAGTATTGATGAACACGAGTGTAAAGTGCTTATACAACAAGAATTATAGGGAATGAAAAGTGACAGAATACTAATAAATGAGTGCACACAAGAATTAGAGTTTGCAATTCATAGAAATTGACTCAATATCAAAGAAAATAGAATAAATTAGAGAAGAGTAATAATTAATCTAAGAGTCCATCATATGCAAGTATCTATTTGTTAATTAAAAGTCATTGAAGGTCAAAATTGGCTTACGGTGCATAGTAAATTATTTTTAATTAAATAAGTAAAAAATTATCACTCAAATTGAATCTATCTTTTGGAAAGAGAAAAAAGTATGTGAAACTAATAAACTAACAATACATTATTCAAACAAATTTCATACAAAATAACTTAAAATGAAAAATAAATAAAAAAGAGAGAAAAAATCGAATCATAGCAATAAACTAATCGTGCCCCCACAAAACACATTTCAAATCATCACTTCTTCATATTAACAGTTCCAAAAAAAAAAAAAAAAAATCATAAAAGGGTACCTAAAAATTAAGACTGAGATATTTATATGGGTAAAAGAAAATTAGTGTATGCTTAAATAAATGCACCAATAACATTTAATATGCTTACCCCAAGTGCTTCAAGAAACGAACCTTCAAAACTAAGATCTGGTGGAGCCGTTCAAATGTGAATGGCTAAAAGCCAAAGAGAATAGAAAAATAAGAAGAAGAAAAATCAAGACAAGGGGAAAAGCTGTCTGCCATTTAATGATTTAGAGATAATTGCATCAAAGGTCTCCAATGTTTCAAAATCGTTGGGGATATGCCCCTAACATAAAAAAATAGCACCACACATCACCAACGTATGAAAACCTTGGCGTGGTAGGTCCTTTATGACCAAATAACCCTTCTCTTTAAATAAATAAAAAAACAAAAAACAAGAAAAAAGAAAAACAAGATTAAAAACTAACTAAATGTACCCCCAAAAATAAAAAGTAAGAAAGAGGTCATCTTCTCCAAAAATCCAAATTCCAACCCAAGTTATCTGATCTTGATGCAGTTATCTGATCTTGATCTCTTTAAATATATCTTTATCAGATAAAGACAATCTTTTGGTAGGGAGAAAAATAATGGCATAATTCTTTAATAAATTAATGTTTACAGTTGCAACAACCTACAACTCCCACCAGCAAACCCCCTTACTTTTCACCCAACTTCAATTCTCCACCGCTCTATAAAAAACAGATTTCTTGTTAATCTTTAATAATTTTGATTTTTTCTCTGTAAAGATCAAAATTTTCCACTCTAAACCAACATAATTTCATTTCACTTCTTCAATTTTAGGTATTATTCTTCATATTTTTGCTTAGTATTTAGTGAAATGAAGAAGATGAAGAACTATTAATCTTTGATAAATTTTTAGATTTTTTCAGTAAGATCAGAATTTTCCACTATAAACCCATGTACTTTGATTTCACATTCTTCAATTTTAGGTATTCTTTTTTCCATTTTTGCCTTACATTTTAGTGTAATGAAGAAGCTCCAGAACTATTAATCTTTGATAGTTTTAGATTTTTCAGTAAGATCAGAGCTTTTCACTCTTATCCCACATAATTTTAGTTCACATTCTTCAATTTTAGGCATTCGGTTTTGTAAGGCAAGTTATCTGATGCAGTTATCTGATCTTGATGCAGTTATCTGATCTTGGGTTGAAATTTGGGTTTTTGGAGAAGATTGACATCTTTCTTACTTTTTATTTTTTTGGGGTATATTTCTTACTTTTTATTTTTTTGGGTACATTTGGTTAGTTTTTAATCTTGTTTTTCTTTTTTCTTGTTTTTTGTTTTTTTATTTATTTAAAGAGAATGGTAATTTGGTCATAAAGACCAACCACGCCAAGGTTTTCATACGTTGGAGATGTGTGGTGCTATTTTTTTAGGTTATGGGCATATCCCCAACGATTTTGAAACGTTGGGGACCTTTGATGCAATTATCCCTATAATTAATGTCGTGGTTGTTAAAGTTGATATCGAACTAGTTTAAAATACAATTGTTTCTGACACTATTTACGACTAAATATTTATTCTAGCCGTTGATAAACATTTGAAACGACCATATTTATTTGGTCGTCAAAAATTAGTTGTTAATTCTTATTTTGGCCACTACAAGAAATATAGGATTAACAACTAATACTTTGGTCGTTACAACATATTTCTAGCTATCTCAAAAATTGATTGAATATGATTCATTGTCAACAACCAAGCATATCATTTTATTGTTGAAAACATTTTTAATGACCAAATTTATTGGTCGTAAATAGTATTTTTTAACGACCATCTAATATGGTTGACAAATATTCCTTTTAACGACCATCTAATATTAGTTGTAATTATTTATCATTTTTAACGATTGAAATAAGATAGTCGTTAACTTATTCTAAATACTACCAATTACTCGATCGTCAAATATATTGTTTTAGTCGTTAATTGTTTTGGCGGTTTTTAAAGTTTTGGCGCTACACATACAACGACCAACTTTACTTTGGTCGTCAAACATAAAAATTTACAACTAATGTCGTGGTTGTTAAAGTTCATCTCCAACTAGCCCAAAATATAATTGTTTGTAACACACTATTTACGACTAAATATTTATTCTGGTCGTTAATAAATATTTGTAACGACCATATTTATTTGGTCGTTAAAATGTAGTTATTAATTCTCATTTTTCTTGTAGTGCGGTGGAACACTTATTTGAATAAAATAAAATAGTTTAGGATTTATTTGTACTTTTGAAAAGGTAAAAGACCCAATTGCAATATTTTCATTGTATTTTTTTTCACATCATTTTAATTTATTTAAGTCAATAGGCAAAATTATCCAAGAATTGTCAGAATAGTGAAAAATAGTAATTTGGGGACCATCTGTGAATATAAATGAAAGAATGGGGATGATACTTGCTAAAAAAATAATAGAGATGAAATCGTTACAAACCTGAAAGAATATGGACCATTAGTATAATTAACCCTTTTTAAAAAAGGAAATAATACTGTATGGAAACTTCAACCAAGAACTGGTACAGTGACAATCCAGCCCAGTATGGACTATGGATTCTGGTATTCAAGTCGATTTCTAGAAAGACCATAGCTCTAATTTAATCACATAATTTAGCATGCGCAGAGTCATAGTTTAGAAAATTACAATAGAAGCATTATGTCGAACATTTGAAACAAACCTGCTTATTCGAGCCAGGTAACACTTAATCATATAAATATTAAATATAACACAGATCAAAACTTCAAATGATGAAAAGATTAATAAGTATTGAAAAGCTAATTAAATCTTAAATCATATTTTTAGTTGACAAACAAACACGCCATGTATATTTCCAAATAAATTGACTATTTCCCAAGATACAATAATTCTTGTGTTATTTATTCTTGCATCTAAATTTCAAATTTGTTTACCTCTATAAACCCGTTCGTTTCAATAATTATTCAATGGGTCAATAATCAATACTGTTATATTTATTGACACATCATAATCGATCAATGTATCATCACTTATTTAAAAAATTAACAGAAATCGAAGTATGATACGGAAAATAACGAGAGTTTTAAGTAGATAATTATTTTCTTGGCTGCATTTAAACGTTCAACAAATAGAGGTAAATTATTGAAACCATACAATGTATCAGAAGAAGGAAATCTTGACATATTTTCTTGTTTTCATTTTCCGAATCTGCAGTTCCACAGACACTATAGGCCCGAACCAGTCTCTGAAAGATGGAGATATATTGGTCTCAAGTGGAAATGCCTTTGCTCTTGGTTTCTTCAGCCCTGGAAAATCCAGAAATCGATATATCGGGATTTGGTACAATAAAGTGCCTGAACAAACAGTTGTTTGGGTTGCCAATAGAGACAATCCCATCAATGGAACCTCTGGAGTTTTTGCAATAGATCCTTCTGGAAATCTTGTTTTGTCGGATGAAAGCCGCAACCTTTCTGTCTGGTCGACTAACGTGAGCTCAATTACTCTGCAAAAGTCGTCTTCAGCACAGCTTATGGAGACCGGAAATTTCGTGCTTTTTCAAGATCAAAGCAGAAGTGTCATTGCATGGCAAAGCTTTGATTATCCTACCAATACTATACTACCTAACATGAAAGTAGGGTGGAACAGAAAGACTGGATTGAACAAGTTTTTCAGATCCTGGAAGTCTCACGATGACCCGGGAACGGGTGAGTATGGATACAAACTGGAGCTTAATGGAACACCACAGTTTTTTTTTTACAAGGGATCAGACCGGTTATGGCGAACCGGGCCATGGAATGGACTTCGCTGGAGCGGTGTGCCAGAAATGGATTCGAATTTCATGTACAACATAAGTTATGTTGAAAACGATGATGAAGTAACCATAACAGATGTTATAAAAGATCCATCGATCTTCTCAAGAATGGTGCTAAATGAATCTGGGATTCTGGAACAGCTTACTTGGCAAGGACCTGAGCGTGGATGGGCAAGATTTTGGAATGCACCCAATGACCAATGTGACAATTATGCACATTGTGGAGCATACAGTAATTGTGATCTATTTAATTTAAGTGAATTTGAATGTTCTTGCCTTCCAGGGTTTGAGCCCCAGCTAGAACGTCAATGGTACCTAAGGGAAGGATCACAAGGATGTAAGAGAAAGCAAGAAGAAAATGTTTGTGGAAATGGGGAGGGATTTTTCAAGGTGACAAACGCAAAAGTCCCAGACACTTCAATTGCACATGTGAACAAGAATTTAGGACTGACAGCATGTCAAGAATTGTGCCTAAAGAATTGTTCGTGTACAGCTTTTGCAAGTGCAAATATCAGTGGAGGGGGAAATGGTTGCATCACTTGGCACGGAAACTTGGTAGATATCAGGCAGTTTTCAAACAACGGCCAGGATTTGTACATAAGAGTTTCTGCCGCGGAGTTAGGTATTCACTATAAGTTCTCTAAGTTGAGTCTAATATCGATTTGAGACTGAATTCCCAAAACAGACATATATTGAAAAGCGCAAATACAGGCAACTGGGTTTTAAACATTGCACTGCAGAAATATCACCTATAGTTCTGACAAATTTTAAGTAATTGTTGTTCTCAGCAACAAATAAACAAGGTTGTTCTCTATTTTCAGCTCGGAATACAAGGAACTCAAAAGTCTTTCATGGGAAGAGATTGGCGACTACTGTGATAGCGTCAATTGTAGGAATGCTTCTCATACTCTTCTTAGCATGTTGGTTGTCGAAGAAGAAGAGAAAAGGTAAAAAAAAGTATTCCTCTTTTACCTTACCCTTCAATTTACTAATGTAAACCCCTTTTCAGTTAACTTGACATTTTGAATTGAACTAGTCAATGCCGTCTTTATACCAATATATGTAGATTTTTATGCCAGTTAAAAGAATTTGTGAAATGTAACTTTTAATATACATTTCTGGCTTTCTAGTTTTCAACTTTCATACCCTTAGGCAAGACAGATTTGTTAGTTTTTTTCTGGGTAGACTAAAAAGGCTTAATAACTGAGTATAAACTACAAAGTCTGAGGTATACATCCGTTTCAACACCAGCTACAAAGTCTGAGTTATACATCCGTTTCAACACCAGCTATTATAAAGTGTTTAATACTACATAGCTAGTATGAGAAAAATTACTATTGTCAGCATTACATCCTTTATTGGTCATCAGGCAAAAGTTCATTTTTCCATGTAAGTATGCATTCTCCTTAGCAAATTATATTCTAGATCTAATAGCAAGCAAGACAGCAACAAACGGTAGGTGATCCACTGGCCTTCCACACTGACAGGTGCAAAAGGAGAAACAAAGTCTCTATTTAGCTCTAGCACTGGTTTAACATCCTATGACAGTAGGGGGAAAGAGATGGATGGTAGTGGAACAAATGCTGAAGTTTCAGTCTTTGATGTGAACACCATTGTATCAGCCACAGATGATTTTTCTCAGTCTAACAAACTTGGAGAAGGTGGCTTCGGTGCAGTTTACAAGGTATATTCTCTCAGTCATTGAACAGTCTATTCCTGATCCTCTCTTTACTTAGTTATGATTTTTACGGCTGGAGGATGCGCTTAATTAGATAGGTTTAGTGATAGATTTGTTAGGCTGAAATGTGTCAAAATTTTCTGTTAAAGGTGAATTATTGAACTATGAACTGAAATTTTTAGGGTCGGCTTGACAGTGGGCAAGAAATAGCTGTCAAAAGACTGTCAAAAATATCAGGACAGGGGAATGAAGAATTCAAAAATGAAATCACACTGATTGCGAGACTCCAGCACAAGAATCTTGTGAGGCTTTTGGGGTGTTGTTCCCAACAAGATGAGAAGATGTTAGTATATGAATACCTCCCGAACAAAGGCTTGGACAATTTTATCTTTGGTATGCTCATCTCCGAATTTGCATACCATATAGCACTTGATCTTGTGTGCTCCATTATCTCACTGTTGAATATTGAGTTTTAATTTGTTAGACTGGGATGTATGATCTTATATGTATCAAACATATTACACGCTCATCAACTTTAAAATTTTGCTATCCCAGATAAAACAAGAAGATCATTTATAGGCTGGAGTAAACGATTTGAGATCATCTTGGGAATTGCCAGAGGGATGATATATCTCCACGAAGACTCCAGACTAAGAATTATTCACAGGGATTTGAAAGCTAGCAACATTTTACTAGACACGTCCATGAATCCCAAGATTTCAGATTTTGGTCTGGCGAGAATTTTCGGGGTAGACCAAACTGAAGCAAACACAAAGAGAGTAGTTGGAACCTAGTAAGTAATAGTCACAATCTATTTTGGTAGACAAATGACACAGAACCTTGAATTAAAGTAAGAGTCGTGACCAAAACAGATTGAATTCAAGATTGAGTCTCAACTTACTAAAATTTCTGATTGCAGTGGTTATATGTCGCCAGAATATGCAATGCAAGGGCTCTTCTCAATAAAGTCGGATGTTTATAGTTTTGGGGTTTTGCTGTTGGAGATCATCTGTGGCAGGAAGAATAGCAGTTATATCCAGGACAACACTGTCACTTTGATTGGACATGTAAGTATTTGGTTCATTTCCATCTCAACATAATTCATCTTCTGATTATAGAGTTAAGCACCCAAAAACATTTTGAGGCTTGATAAAAGGAAGAAGACATTGATTCGTCAAATTATTGTAACTAGGTATAACTGATTTTCTTCACTCTGTTTCAGGTTTGGGACTTGTGGAGAGAAGAAAGAGCCTTGGATATAGTAGATTCATCACTCGACAACTCTTATGATGTCAACAAAATTTTGAGGTGCATTCATGTTGGTCTTTTGTGCGTGCAAGAATGTGCTCCTGATCGGCCAATTATGTCAGAAGTAGCTTTCATGTTATGCAATGAAACGCGGCTTCCTTATCCTAAGCAACCTGCATTTATATTCAATAATGCTAGTACTACATCTCCAAAATCAGCTAGTGCAGAAAACAGATCTGTGAATGATATGTCAATTACTATGCTTGAAGCTCGCTAAAGGCGTCCTGTGAATACTTATTTCACTTCAAGGGGTATAATTAGCCCAAAGAAAAGCAAAGTATACCTTTTATGTGGCAGTATACAAAAATTATGTGATAGTATACTTTTTATGTGGCAGTATTCTGTCTTTCTTTCTTTCTTTCCTTTTTTTTTTTTTTTTTACACACAGATGCAGCAGTTTTGTATTAAAAGCTATTCTGGGCACAATCAAAAGGTACTTGAACAGGGAATAGTAACTATCAATTACCTGGAAAACAAGAAATAATAATGCCGTGCGGAAACTTCTCCTAGGAACTAATACACTGTTAGTAATTTTAAACTCCTCAAACCCTATCAGGCAATCACCAGCACCAAGTATGTACAATGGATTCTTGTAACTAAAGTCAATTTCTACATTAACAAAGACCACTTCACTAAAATTTAATTGGTGAATGTAGAATGCAGATTGAAAAAAAAAAAAAAAAAAAAAAAGTGATATATTTGGAAAAGGGTAATTAGTACAAAACATCCCTACCTATTGAAGTAATTGTGCAAAACGTCACTATCTTCCAAATTTTGGCATTTTCACCCTCACCTACTGGATTTCTTGCGCAAAAGGTCATTCGGTCCAAAAAGTATCCGTTAAATCACGTAAACAACACGAATCATACTGCATAATAAGGAAAAATTAGTCCAGCCACATTTTTTCACTTATATATATATATATATATATATATATATATATATATATATATAGAGAGAGAGAGAGAGAGAGAGAGAGAGAGAGAGAGAGAGAGAGAGGTGGAGGAGTTAAAAATAGAGTTTGGGTTTCTTTTTGTTTTCTCTTTTGTAGAAGAAAATGGATATAGAGGAAAATCTGGATTCAGGTTCTTTTTTGTTTGATGCTCTTTAGTGTAAAGAATAGCTCTTTACTGTAAAAAAGAAGAAAAAGAAGAAGAAACTGAAATTATTTTGAACAAAAATAATCATTTTAATGCTAAATCTTTTTCTGTTTTTTTGGTGCTGTTAATGGAACAAGATCTGTTATGAGATGATGAAGAACTTCAATCTCTTTGCGGCGGAGGAGATTTTTTCATTGGTTTTGATAAAAATGAAGGAATAGTGTTATTTTTTGATTTCCTGGTATGTTGTAATGAGCAAGGACGTTAACAATCGATAATAAAATTAGGTGAAGATGTTCACTACAAATTTTAAAATAGGTAGGGCCGTTATGCACATTAAGAAATGAAAAATAGGAACGATTTATACAAGTTAATCCAAAAGGTAAGGACGTTGTGTACATTTATATACAAAGGTAGGGATATTTTCCGCAACGTCAATTACACATCAAAATGCACAATGTACTACGTCCCTACCTTTTCTAAAAACATCCATACATTTGTATATAAATGTGCATAACGTCCCTACCTTTTGGATTAACTTGTATAAATCGTTCCTATTTTTCAATTCTTAACGTGCATAACGGCCCTACCTATTTTAAAATTTGTGGTGAACATCCTCACCTAATTGTATTATCGATTGTCAACGTCCTTGCTCACTACAACATACCAGAATATCAAAAAATAGCTCTATTCCTCTTTCGTAAATCATCCATGGCTTATCTTTCTAAAAATGAAGGGTGAAAATAAATCTGTCAAGATAATTAACTGCAAGAATGGCAATCAATGCTGAAAATCCATAATAGGAATTGACTTTCAAGATCCATTCTACACACTATTTTCGAGCAAGAGACAGAAAATTCGATTTCAACAATACTGTTTGATTCAAAAAAAAATTTCCTTCTCGTGGCAAAACAGAGATTGAAGTTCTTCATCATCCCAAAACAGATCTTGTTCTATTAATAGCACCGAAAAATAAGAAAAATATTTGGCATTAAAATGATTATTTTTGTTCAAAATGATTTCACTTTCTTCTTCTTCTTCTTTTTCAACTTCTCTCCATTTTTCTTCTTCTTCACATTAAATAGCATCAAACAAAGAAGAATCTGAATCCAAATGATTTCATTTTCTTCTTCTTCTTCATCTTCATCTTCTTTTTCAACTTTCTCCTCATATTTGTGCGTAATGATCTATATATATATATATATATATAAGTGAAAATATGTGGCTGGACTAAGTTGCCCTTACTATACAGTACGACACGTGCTGTTTACATGAGTTAACGGATGCTTTTTGGACGGAAGGACCTTTTGCGCAAGAAATCACTCAGTAGGTGAGGATGAAAATGCCAAAATTTGGAAGGTATGGACGTTTTGCACAATTACTGCAATAGGTAGGAATGTTTTGTGCTAATTACCCTTTGAAAAATTACCATAGATGACAACAACAACAACAATGATAAAATTGTATAAGAAACATTAACAGGGTTGAAAAGCCTTATGGGTAGCTGTCCATGTCCTCTTGGGTAAAACAATGATTGGAGCAAGCTAAAACTGTTCTATCGTTCTTCTCTTAATCATATAAATATCACACAGATAAAAAATTCTTATGGTGAAAAGATTAAGTGTTGAAATCTTGTAATTTCAAGTTGCGGATCGTATTTGAGTTTGGAAAACGACTGACAAATAAATCTCTTTTCTTGTATTTCACTAGAAATTTCCAAACTATATTATTTTGAAATTTTTATTGACAACACTTGCTTGCCTGAATATGTATTAACTGTATTGCTGTATTTTTAAATTTTTTTTTTGCAACAGTGCAGCGTAGTTGCTTATGAATGTTCAAAAACTTGAGAGAAAAATGATCGAACAAACATGTATCATGAGAAGGAAATCTTAACATATTTTCTTCTATTTCTTCTCCGAATATGCACTTTGTCAGACACTATATGCCCGAATCAGTCTCTGAAAGATGGAGATATATTGGTCTCCAGTGCACTCGAAATGCCTTTGCTCCAGAAATCGATATGTTGAACTCGTTTATCACATCCTAGAAATCACTCGATGACTGGCAAATGGGTTGTAAAGAATGTTGGTGATGAGCTCATTGAAACTAGTATACTAGTTTACCGCTTCATTATGGTGGGATCCGACCATAGGCTCTATTATATGATGGATTGTGGCGACGAACAGATTTTGGAGATGGTTGGTAGAGAGAGATGATCGATTGAGGGTGTTCGGTTGAAGAGGTGAGAAAATTTTGCAGGGAGATGGATTGAAACGATCAGCAAATTTTGGAGGAGATGATTTTATGATGGGAGAAATTAAAAAAGTAGTGATACGTTTAAGTACTTTTTTCTTTCTGTAATGGAGAAAACTTCCTACGGTCGTGATTATTAATATACAGCTTTTTTGCAGTGGCAACCGATCATAAGCTCTATTATGATTATTGATTGAGGTGGTGAACAGATTTTGAATATGATCGGTGGAGGGAGATGATCGATTAATGGAGATGGATTGAGTAGGTGAGTAGGTGAGAAGCTTTTGGAGATGATCGGTTGAAATAGATAATCAAATCAGAGAGATGGATTGAAGGAGTCAGCAAATTTTGGAGGATATGATTTTGTGGGTGGAGAAATTGAAGATGTAGTGACATACGAACATTTAAATACTTTTTTTATCCTGTAGCAGATAAAACTCCATACAGTCGTAATAATTGCAATGTCGAATGTGGATAAAGGGTAACGATGGAATTAATTAAGAAATTGTGGTGAGGTGTACCAAATTATCTTCCACTTCCTAGATTCTTGCTGTTGTATTTGCTTTTCATATATTCTGTATTGTCTTTTTTGGCAGATTACGTGTGTATGTAAATTTGATTGAACAATTCTATAAATAACATAATACACAGCTGAGTCTATCATCTGAGCCTATTCCTTAAAATCTAAATTTGTGCTCTTCCTTAATTTTATCTTGGTATTAAAGTCACTAATAGACTCTAATCATGACTTCCGAACAAATTATGTCATCATCTCCGATGTCAGGCTGCTCATCTAGGCTGCAAGAAGGCAACAACAGAAAAATAGAGACGTCATTTGGTTAAGCCCTATGTCGAAGCTTCTTTGTTAAGCTCGATCAAAGCAATATTCTTGTTGATCAAAGTGCACAAACTTGAAGGGTTTCTACTTGAAACAACTACAGGGCCATCAAAAAACATCATGATTTTTGAGGCTGAACAAGATGAAGATCAAGGAAAAATGTCCCAAATCCCCAAAATGAAAAACAGATGGTGACGGACCAGCTATTGTTGGGCTGGATTTACAATGCATTTAGCCCAACAATAGCTTCATAATACCTTGGTTGTGAAAAATCTGTAGATTTGTGGAAGAAAATTGAAAACGTTTTTAGAGCAAGGTCCGAAACAAGAATACAGACTCTCAGATCAAACATAAAGAACACTAAATGTGTTATAGCAACGACAAAATCGTCGCTAAATGTCGTCGTTATAGGCTAGTGATTATAGTTTTATTGCGACGATATTTTATCATTGCTATAGTCGAAGCTTCTTTAGAGACGACATTAGGCGTAAAAAAATTTATTAATTAAAGAAAAATAGTCCGATAAACATAGACCCCTGACCAGACCCAACTGGCCAACTATTGGTTTGAAACCCGAGCCATCAAAAGGGCAAACCCAACCCACCAAGCTTTGTTTGGTATTTTAATTTTATAATGGTTAAGAAGTGATTTGAACTCTAGAACTAGAGGTTGTGAAGTTGCAACTCAACCATTTGATACAAATGAACTCTTGTTAATATATTTGTTTTTATAATATATATTAAATACATTTTCAATAGTTACTTAAAAAGTAAAAATAAATTATTAGAAAAATATCAAATTCCACACACCAATTTAAAAAAAAAAAAAAAATCTCATCTATAGAAACGACAATATTGTCGCTATAGATTAAAAATGACGTCATTATAGATGGAAAAAAGTAGCAAAGCTTCCCGCCATCTTCTAAAATAATAGAGACGACTAAATTGATTTATAGAGACAACAATTGTCGTCGCCTATATCTCTTCCTATACTATAGCAACGACACGAGTGTGTCGTCGCTATATCTATTATCATATAGTGACAATTTAAAAGTCGCCGCTATTTGTTGTCGTTGTTGCAGATATTTCTTGTAGTGGAAGATAGAAGACTATCTAGCTCAAATGAGGGTCTGGTCTGTCTCTCACTTGTTTTTGTGACTTTGATACCTAGTATGGTATCCACTAGTTCAAGATCCTTCGTCTTGAATGTGGAAGATAGAAATCTTTTAGTTTCTCTTATTCCATCATTGTGATTACTTATAATCATCATGTCATCAACATATAAGCAAATAAATACAACATATTTAGCACACAATTTGAAATATAAATATTTATCTACACTATTAAGAATGAAACCAAATGAAATAATTGTTAAGTCAAAATTTTCATACCATTTTTAGGTGATTATTTCAAACCGTTTAATGATTTTACCAACTTGTACACTTTATGTTCATTATCGGATAGAACAAACCTTTCTGGTTGTTCTATATAGACCTCCTTATCGTGATCTCTGTTTAAGAATTCCGTTTTGATTTCCATTTGATGAACATGTAAGTTATATATAGAAGCTGATGTGAATAATATCCTAATCGATGTTATTCTAGCTATTGGTGCATATATATCAAAATAGTCAATTAATTCCTTTTGTCGATAACCTTTGGCTACCAGTCTGGCTTTAAAGGTATTAAGTGTACCATCTACGTTCTACTTTCTTCTAATACCCATTTACAACTAATAGGTTTAGAAGCGGGTGATAAATCAACAAGCTCTCAAGTATTATTTGACATAATTGAATCCATTTGATCTTTAATTGCATCTTTCCAAAAGATATGATCACGTGAAGCCATAGCTTCTTTGTATGTCTTAGGATCAATTTTCACTTGAAGAACAAAAGTTATTGTTCTAACTTCTCATTTCCCTCTACTAGGTAAAGTGAAATTAGTTGAGAGTCTATTTTATCTTTATTCTAATACCTTTTCTTTTCAAACTCTTTTGCTTCTTCAAGGTTCACTTGGATCATCAATTTCTTTAGAAAATGCTTCTTCTTGTGTTCTTATAGAACTAGGAATCTCCTCTTTAGTTTCCCTATGATAATTATTATCTAAAGATATTAAGTTTTGAAACAACTCTAAGTCACTAGATTCAATTATCAAATTGGTCTCCAAATTCAATAACCAGTTGGATTTGCTATTTCTAGCATAATCAACTAGGACATATTTGATGCCTCTAGGACCTAACATAGTCATTTTAGGGTCTATTCCTACAATAAGCAAGACACCCCCACATTTTGAAGTATCAAAATGTTAGACTTTCTCCATTTCCACAATTCATAAATGAACATCTTTGTAGCTTTCAAAGGAATTCTATTTAGTATATGACATGCACTTAAAAAAGTTTCACCACATAGGTTAAATGGCAATTTAGCAAAAGTTAATATGGCATTTATCATATCAACTAATGTCCTATTTTTCCTTTCAGTCAAACCATTTTGTTCGGCTATCCTAGGTGCTGAACATTTATGTACACAAAACAAGTTAAAATCACTAGAAAATTATTGGCTACATCTATCACTTCTAAGTATATTTATTTTCCTATTCAAGTGATTTTCCATTTCTCTCTTATAAATTTTAAACATCTCAAAAGCTTCATTTTTATGTTTCATCAATTAAACATAAGTGTATCTTGAATAGTCATCAATAAAGGTTATAAAATACATATTTCTCCATCTAGTTAACAATCTATTCAATTCGCATATATTGGAATGAACAAGTTCTAGAATTTGTGAAGTCCTATTCACACTATGATAAGGCTTTTTAATCATTTTAGATTCTACAAAAGTTTTACATTTATATGCATCCTTTATATTACATGAAATAATATCACATTTCATTATTCTTTTCATAATACTAGCACGTATGTGACATAATCTACCATGTCATGAAGTAAATGAATCAAGCATATAAACATAATTAACTTTATTGTTATTATCATTGTCGACGGTACACAATTTGACCATTCCTTCATATGAATAGCATTTTCCATTTCGAGATAATACAAGTATTTCAGACTCATAAATACTTTTTATGTCTAGTTTTCCTAAAAGATCTCCACTTAATAAGTTCATATTCATGTAAGGGACATGTAATACATTTGTTAAGGTAATTTTATTTCCAGAAGTGAAGACAATACCTACATTTCATTTCCCAACCACTTTAGAGCGGCCTTCATTACCTATTTGTATTTCTTGTCCACCATCCACTTCATGATAAGTTTTGTAGAGTGACTTATTATGTGATACATGAACAGTTGTACATGTATCATACCTCCAACCAGGAACTTTTCCAATGATAGCATTGATTTCGCTCACAGTAGCCACAATGTTATCTTCTTCAATGGAGTTCACTTTGTTTTGTGTTGTTTCCGATGCCTATAATCTTTTGCATAATGACCGGGTTTTTCATACACAAAAAAATATCCTTTAGGCTTCTTATTGGATATTTTGTGGTTCTTCTTGGACATTTTGCGGTCCTTGTTAGAAGACTTCCTCTTGTTTGATTTGGACGGTTTAGTCTTTTCCATGACATTTTCTTTCATAAGAGTTTTCATTCTTATCTCTTGCCCTCGATTCTTCTTCAATCTGGAGATATTTTAGTATTTGTTCCAAAGAAAAGTCTTCGGAACTATGAAGAATCTTCTTCCAATATCCTTCCAAGAACCTAGAACAAAGCCACTTACTAAAGAGTTGGTAAGATCAACATCGAATAGGATAGGGATGAAACTACTAAATTAAATTTACCAATAAAAACAACCCTACTTGTTATTACAAAATTAGTAATTCACAAGTTCAAAGGGTAACAACAAGTTATTCAATAAGTGAATGGTTCGCAGAACTGAAATAAAACTAATCATATCCTAATGATGTAAGTGATGATGTTACAGTTGGAGGGTTAGGTTAAAAAAACTCTTAATAAAATTCTGTATGTAGTACAACTGTCTTCATTGTAACAAAGATATTGTAAAATTTTCACCTATATGAACTTAGAAGTTGTGCCGTTTCAAGAAAAGTTTGGAGTTACTTTCTAAAAAGTTCATAAAACAGGTTAGCAGATGACCCTTAACGCACTAAGCAAACTTGTGGGGGACAAATTGAATGATAGTATTCATGTATGTGACATTGCCGGTATTATCACAAAGAATAACAGGTTCAAAGCAAAGGTTACCCGATATTTCGATACTACTTTACGATGTTTATAATAAGATAAGGTTCAAATCGAAATATACCTTATTTTAGGTGTGAATATCATATAAATCTGAGTTTAAAAAATATATTTGAACAAGTGGGAGGCTGTTGGAATTATTGTTTATATATATTAACAATACAATAGAGAGATTGCGGGACACAAAATTCATACATTCATAGTGGGTATTGGAACATAAGGTCAATATTCAACCGACCCCTACCAAAAAAGGGCCAACTGCGACCTGACCACATTAAGCATACCGTGGTCTAGCTGCAGCATACATGTGGCAAATTTGACCCTGTAGTTTGCCGCGGTTGGCAAGGGACGCACCAAAAGGTGTCTCTTTGCCCCATAGTGTTGTGTCCATCAGTTTTTTGTGTCTTTAAACTATAAAAATAAGATGAATTTGATGTTCAAATATATAAAATATCATTCCCAAACAATAGCAAAGTGAATTAATATCAAATTCATATCACAAATCTCATATTTCTCAAACATTCAAATTTCAATTTTTTTTTTTTTTTTTTTTTTTTTTTGAATTTTAGTAGTGCTAGTGCAATCCGGTTTGAGACTTCAAATTCGTTAAAGCTATTTGGGCGACGATGCTATAGCATCTCATTCTCTAAGAGATGGATCAAATATCACTTTTAAGATAATGTTCTATGAGATTCAAGTCCCGTTCTTATTAATTTCGTTTGTTCTTCAAAGTTCAAGTTGCAACATATTCTTGAGTGTTTGTGTTTCATTCTCCGTCTTTCAATTAAGTATTCAACAATTTCTACACAACTGAAAGTGATTATTACAACAATTGATTCGCAATACAGCACGAAACTCGAGTTTTCACCGACGATCAAAATATGTTCATGTTGATTATTCCTAAGAAGATGCTACTAAGTCCAAGCAATTTTTTAGATTGAGGAAACACAAATTAATGTTCTCGTGCGTCACTGGTGCATAAAATTTTAATGCCTTTCTTTATTATCTATTTTATTGGTAAGTTTTCTCTTTTATAAATTAATTTAAATTGTTCTCTTAAAGAAAAAAAGTAAAAATATGTATTAATATGTGATAGAGGTGTTTTGGGAGCGATGAGAGCTGGTGGCGGTGTGGCGGTGATGCAGATGGTGTTAAATAATACTTATTAATGCACTTTGTTACTAGTTACTACAATAGTTATTGCACATCGTTATTGAAAATTTGTAAGAATTTTGAAGTTATTGCATATCGTTACTAATATTTTCTATTTTTCAAACAAAATGTTGTGTTGCTTTTTTGAAATTTCATTCGCTATCATGTTTTGTTACTTCGTATTGTTGGAATAATTTATTAGTGCGATTTTTTATTTCACTGGAATAATTGGTAAAATGGTACAATTTTTTTCGTGGAATTGAGATTTAATTTGATTTTGCGATTTTGAAATTTTTTTTATATAACTCAAGTGTCCAAATTTCGCATAACTAATCTTGATGAGTGATTCGTCACCCAAGTAAATTCGGATGCAGTTACAACTTATAAACACTTGGGTCGGACATTCAACGATTTTCTTTCTTGTAGACCACTGCCTTTCAACATAGTTGTTGCTTTCCAACATTAAATATTGCCTTCCAATAAAAAATGTTGTCTTTCAGGTACTACGGGGATTCAAACTCTCAATCATCCGTAGAGAACCCTCCTGCTTTACCACTGCGATACGCCCGTGGGAGATTGTTATTTTGAATTTTGATTGGATTGGAAGAGGGAGAAATGATATAAGAGCAAGATTGATGTTTTTTTCTTTATTTAGTTAATTATGGTTTGTATTAATTGTAATCAATAGATAATTAAAAGTAAAAGTAAAATATTAAGATTTATCAATATTTTTTAATTAATACGTACAATCTAATATTTTTAAATTTTAATTTACATTAAAGTGTATATATGACTACGATGATATAGAAGTTGAGAATGATATTGTTTATTATTTTACAATATAATACTATATGAATAGCAAACAGTTGATTAGATTGAGACAACATTATATAAAATAGAAAACTGAAAAAAAAAATTAAAAAAATTACAAAATGCATCAAAGTTGATAAAATTATATTTCAATGTCAAACACTTGAATTTACAATACAAAATACCTTTTTCCCATTACATTATTCTTAAAATTTGACAAATAATTATATCCATTAATAGTTCGATAATGACCACTATAACAATTCTGACCTAGTATCCATTCAATCATAGCCAAAAAATTCAATTCAATTGAAAAAGAGATTATCCTACATAACAAAATCTGCCACGTAAATTCCAGTTTTTTTTTTTTTTTTTAAAATAAAAATTTAGTGTGACCACAGTTGCGGCCCACGTAAATTTGTGGTTGATTGCCACCGTTTATGTGAAACGAAGAAAATGACGTTGAAATATACATCACATGTATGGTAGTGAAATTAAATGGACTAAACAGAATAATTAATAAATTTATATCATAAATATTTTATGTTAGATTTAATGTAAATGAATATTGGAATATGTAGTTGTAATAAATAAAGGTCGTCATTTTGCTAAATAACACAATTTAAGGTACTACTTGTCTACTTCCTTCAAAAATTGCAATTATTTTATTATTTATTTAATTAAAAAAGCGTAAATTAAATAATTGATAATATATAGGGTAAATAGCGTCAGTAGCCTCGAATCTTTGACGGAAAATATCATTTTAACCGTTAAATGGTCTTTTTTTTAAAAAAAAACAGATCATTTTACTCTTAAATTATATAATATAAAAAGAATAGGAAAAAAAAAAACATTTACAATAAAAAGAATCAATATTTAACCATATTTCTATTCGTAAACTTGAACCAACAAACCCCCCTTCCCTAAATCTGCAAACCCCCTGTCAGCGCTGCCACTATCCCCCGCCACAATCACAGTCAAACTTCATTTTTTACTTAAGCTATTAAAATATAATTTCAGTACTACCAAACTTGCGATAAGAGTATATTTGTGAGTGCTTATAATCACTTATAAGATGGTCAAACTTCATTTTTACTCACACATTTTATATGATTCACAACTTTTATCTACATATTTTGTAGGACCCGTTGCTTATAATCTACAAAAAATTTTACCAAATGTATTCTAAATCTGAACAAGTCTCGAAAAACTTTCTTTTATTCTACCCAAAATGTAAACATACATACTTCGTTTTGCTTTTGTTTTTGGTGATTGGAGGTCTGGTTGTTTTTGGCTATGGGATGATGGTTGGTCATGAAAATTTGGCGATTTACTTCGAGGATTATGGCGGTGGACAGAGTTCTAGTGGTTTTTGACTTTGGGGATGCAAAAGGTGGGCGGAGTTCCGACAATATCATTTTCATTGAAATTTTTTTCTACTAAAAGATTTTACGGGAAAGTGGGTTTGAGATTGGGGGCAAAGTGAGCAGAACTTGTAGGAGTTTAGGATTTTTTGGTAGCCGTATAAGTTGTTGTTTGGCTTAGTGATGGTGAGGTGGTATTGATGATGAAGCGGTGGTGATAGTGGTTCTATGCTGGGATGAGTAGGATGGCTTCCATTTTGTTTTTGTATTATTATTTTTATTCTTTTTCTATTATACATTTTAAGAGTAATATGATATGTTTATTTAACAAAAAAATAACTATATAACGGTCAAACTAATATTTTTTATTAAAAAAAGATGTTGAGCACTAACGGTTCATATGTTAGGACCTTAACTGCTAGAAATAAAAAATTTGAAACTTTATTTTACATAAGGTTCAAAATTTTGAGAACTCTTATGCAATTTATCCTAATTTTGATAATTGACTTGTGTGTTTATATATATTAGAATGATGACACGAAACCGAATGCACTGTTAAAATGAGAACGAAATAGAACCCTTGAAAGTAATAGCACGCAAATTTGGACTTTTGAACACTTCTCCGGTCCAATCCTTTACCTAGGAAGACTATTTTTGTTAACCTGTGTGTAAAACCGTAGACTTTTTTGTTGCACCTTCCCACTAGGCATTATTTGAATTTTAAAAAAAAAATAAATTGAAATGTTAATTTTATTTTCTAAGACAACATCAATTTTATTTACAAGAGAAGTCAATTTATTCTACTTTCAAACCCTACCACCCCTTAATGTTTCTCTTTCCGACACTCCACCTCCATCACTCCCAACTCCCAACTAAGGGGTTGATCTAATGCCTTTGGTGATCAATAATTATAATGCCCACGAGTCACTTGTCTGGTGGGTATTGGAGGATGAAAAAGTATTTTACAAACAAGTTAAACACTCTTCCGATACCTACCAGACAAATGTTCGGTAGACATTATAATTATTGCCCACCATGGACATTAGATTAAGACCCCTCCCAACTAATATGATTCTTTTTTTATTAAATAATTTAATAGTCAATGTTTTGTGCTTGAAAAAATAATTTCAATAGAAAAATAATATAAAAATAATAAAATTGTTAATTTCCTAAAATATCAAATATTTAAATAAGATATTTTAATACTTATAACTTCATCTCTAATATCGTCTACCAATACTTCCACAACCACCTCTCATTGGACCACCTCATTTTGGTCACCACGGCACCACCATATCATCTCATTCTTTTGCCACTTCAGCTAACTATCACATTATTCACCTTATCTCGCTCATCATTCATGTTTCATTTCAACTATCACACTCATCTAACTTTCTGTCAAACAAAGAAAAAAATGATCAAGAAAAGAGAGATGCGGCGATAAAAAAAAATTAACAAAAGGTCAAAAAGGAAGAGAAGAGGAGAAGAATCGGAGTAGAAAGGAAGAAAAAATGAAAAATTAATTTAGAAGAAAATTAGGGGGCAATTTGATTAATATAACAAAATTTGAATTAAGGTTATATAGTTAACAAAAAATGGAGGGAGATCAAGTGTGTTTATTTCCAAAACTAGCCTTTTACTAAACATGTCCGTGAAACCTGGCTTTTGGTGTCATTAATTAAAGAAAGAGGAATTGTAGAGTTATTTCACAAAGTAACCCATTTTGCCCTTTGTTTCTGGCAAAGCAACCGACGAGACGACCATTATTACATTTTTATTCAACGCCATGTAAATTCTCAACATTACCCTTGCCTCTTTTAAAACCAGTAACTGATTTTTCCCATTTATATATTAATTAATTAAGATATTATAACAAAAAAAAAAACAGTTTTTTTATTTTTTATTTTTTTATTTTTTTTTCCGTAGATCGTTAGGTTTTCTTATAGAATGTATTTCACATTCAATTAAATATCAATATAATAAATAATATATAGAAATTTGAATTATTTTAAAATTCAAACGTACATTCACATTTCAAGATTGATGTGTTCAAACGATCGAAGAAACGTGTCAATAAATACCAAAATAACGAACAACATATAAGAATTTAAATTACTCATCTTAACAAATTGATTTTTGAAGATGAAAACTCAACTATTAATGCATATCAACCTAAAAGAATTAGAACTCTTATCTATTTATGACTTAAAAAACAGTCTCGACTAGACAATTTCTATTGAGCGTTAACCTCTCAAAAGCTAACTTGGCATGCAAATAGATTGATTCTCGAGTGCAAAGGCTAAAAGAAAGTTGACTCCAAGACTTACCCTTCGAGCAAAATTGGTTAGTGATCTTACACTATCGTGTGAAAGAACTGTTGTTTAACAGATAAAAAATGCTTTAAAAATATCAAAACATTCTTCCCCAAGAATTCACAAAGATAGAAATGTTTGATAGTAGAATGATCTATTATAGATCATTCCCCATGTTGGATATATGATGACTGACTTATTTAGTAATTTTTTTTTTTTGTTATTTTATTATTGTTCAATATAAATTTTTAGGTTTGATTTTTATATATTATGATTATGATATTATCTGAAGAGAGTTATTTTTCAGAATCTAGGGCAACAATGTCATTTCAGTGGATTAATTGGCAGTGTCACAAGCAAATGCAGAGCTCCTTGCACCTCATATTAATCCTCACAGGTAAAACGCTCCCCCAACCCTCACCTGAACCTCGTAAACCTCAACTCCCACAACCACCAACAAATATATACACAAACCTGTATCTATACACACTTGTAGAGAGAGAGAAGAATGGCCATCCAGCTACCGGACGACTTCAAATGCCCGATTTCGTTGGAGATAATGTCCGACCCGGTTATCCTCTCGTCGGGTCATACCTTTGATCGGGCCTCAATTCAACGGTGGTTGGACTCCGGCCACCGAACCTGTCCTGTTAGTAAACTGCCGTTGCCGGAACCCCCTACGCTAATTCCTAACCACGCCTTGCGGAGCCTCATTTCCAATTATACCCTTGTTTCGTTGCCTAAACCCCAGCCTTGCCCTTCCAACCCGCAAAATCTGATTCAAACCCTTGTTTCTTCTTTGTCTCCTTTGGACGCCAAGCTCAGCTCGCTTGACCAGCTCAGCCGGATGTCTAAGCGCGACTCGGGGATTCGTCGGAGGCTGACCGAGTCCGGGGCTGTGTCGGCCGTGTTGTACTGCGTCAACTCTAGCGAATCAGGGCTCCAGGAGAAGGCCCTACACCTGCTGCTGAACCTCAGCTTAGATGACGACAACAAGGTGGGATTGGTTGCGGAGGGCGTCATCGGGAAGGTGGTATCCGCCGTCCGATGCGGCGCCGGAGACTCGCGGGCGGTGGCGGCGACGGTTCTGACGAGTCTTGCCGTGGTGGAGGTCAACAAGGTCACGATTGGATCGTACCCGGATGCCATTCCTGGCTTGCTAGCTCTCCTTCGCTCAGGAAATTCAAGAGAGAGGAAAGAAGCAGCCACAGCTTTATTCACTCTTTGCTCATTCCCTGACAACCGGGTTCGTGCTGTACAAAATAACGCGGTTCCCATATTAATCCAGAATGCTAATTCAGGCCTGGAGCGGGCAGTAGAAGTTTTGGGTCTTTTGGCAAAATGCAGAGTGGCCCGAGAAGAAATTATGAGATTTGACAGGTTTTTGGATATCTTGATTGAGGTTTTGAAAAATGGGAGTTCAAGGGGTGTGCAATATGCCTTGCTCACTTTGAGTTCTTTGTGTAGTTATAGTGAGAAGACGTGTTTCGAGGCTCTGAAATTTGGGGTGTTTGAGATATGTGTTAGTTTACTGGAGGATGATAATGAGAAGGTGAGACGGAATGCAAAAACTCTCATTCAGGTTTTGCAAGGAAGAAAAAGAAATGCGTGATCTCATGGATGTTTTGGGGTGAGGTGTTAACTGAAGTGGGAGCTGTCTGCTATGTGTCCCTATAGTCCAGTCTCAATAGTTAGTTCTTGGTCTTCGGTCGAAAAACAAAGTCGATGAAGGCCTATAGGTGGACTATTCCGTGATGAGGATTGTATCTTTCCATAAATTTCCAATTTGTCACAAGAAATATCTTTTAGAGGTAAGTTGGGTTTTTGTTTTTGTTTGCTTTTTATGTTTTTTGTTGTCAGATGATAGACTTTTGTACAAAGAATTAGGGCATAGAGGAGAAATGTTGGTCCTTTGTTGTACATTGTCTAATAATCATACAATACACATGAGGTCTTAGACTCTCTGTTTTAGATATTGTAATGGGAATAGGAAATCTGTTCTTTTGAGTTCAGTAGTTCTATGTGGAACACACTATATGATTTGATTGTCAATATACTCCTATGCATATGCAATTTCCTGTTTGTGCAGATGTTCATGGACATGTTATGGTTATTGTATTAGGAGAGAGCATGCTGAAGCTCTGGGTTTTTTTACATATGGTCTTGTTATAAATTTTTCTTAATGCAGTTCCAATTTATTTTGGGGTTAGTAGGTTTATGGGACAGTTGGTATTACTCGCTTGTATAAGTAGGGTGTAAAATGTGGTGTTGCAATTGATGCTGAATAAAGACCGTATAGGATTATTGGTGAATTTAATTCTGTGCTTCCCATAGTTGAAACATATTTTCTTGTACAAATTAGACGTGTCTGAAGTCATTCTTACTTGAATATGTGGAAAAAGGTGACTCATGAGGAGGGGTTTGATTGAGTTCAGATCTCATGTTTTGCACAGGGTGGACTATGTGACGTCCAGTAGCTTAACACTAATTTGTAAAATCTCTGAGTACAATGGTTGATTATCAGAGTGGAAGGTAGATTGTAGTGGCTTAGTTCGAAATGACCTTCTTCCCTTTGATCAGAAGAAAAAAACGAGAAATTTCATGCTCAATATACTCATACAGCTACATGCGATGAACTCAAGAGTTGGCATGTACTCTTAACGAGAAAAATGTTTACTTGTTAAGTTGTTTTCGTTACAGTTCTCGTCATTTTTGGAATCAATTTTTCTACTTCACTCTCACTGCTGAATTTGATTGGTTAGACATTATTTTTTTGCTTTGTCTTTATTTTATGAATAATAAACAATTTGCTCTACTCCATGTCTTATTTTGTTGTATGCAGTAATGTTTCCGTAATTGATTTTCCTAAGACTATCTACCAGTAATGTTTCCGTAATTGATTTTCCTAAGACTATCTACCAGGTTTTCAGATATCGGCTTCTTACCATCCACTTTTAGCTGCACGTTTGTGCCAAGTTCCTAGATTAGTAGAAACAAGTATTATAGATTTTATCTCGGAGATAGATGTTTTGCTATCATAATCATTTGATTTTACTCTTGAGCAGATTATCATTCTATTCGTCTTCATATATTTCATTTTAATTACTCTTTCTTGCATGGCTGATGACTGATGTCGAGTTTGTCTTTCGTCTCCTGGCAATCGTTCTTATGAATTTCTGATTTATCATAACTGTACCTACAGAGTCTAGTCTAGTACATATGATGGTATGAAGAAAGGTAAATGAAATTTTCTGAAGCTTTTCTTAGACTATGCTGCATTATTTATCAAATGAAGATAAATTCCAAAGCATGTGATGCACAATAAAGGGTTCTTGATTGACTGCAACTTCCCAACTCTATAATAAATATAATATAAACTGTAGTTGATCTGCACCTCATAATTCTGTTGATAATATTTTTAACTACCTAATTGCTTGTTAACCTAACATAATTCCATGTCTGTAGTTTATTCTTGTGTTGATTCCTGTCGTGTCTTGCATAGGTTGTAATGCTGAAAATCTTCAATCAGTAACACTGCACCGACGCTTGAGGTTTGATTCCTCTGCCGTTGGAGGAAGCAACCAAGGTGATTTTTTTATTTCGTAAATTAAGGGTCTCGTCTTTGTTGGGATGGTTGACTTTCGGATTTATCTGGTGGATTTTAGTTATATTAAAAATTGCCATATGGGTAGGCTTGCTTGTGTATGTGGTAGCTGCCGGCCTACTAAAATGATGTGTGATTAAATAATATGTAAACTTGATATGTGTTAATTGTTTATTTCAACATGTAATAGTTGTTGAAGGAAGCTTCCATTTGAAAAACTTCAATTAGATTCTCATTCTTATCCTTTTGTTGTTGAAGAAACAGTAAACACCTATATGTTTTTAATAGTGCTTCATTTTTAACCCTGGGGCATGGATTTGACTATGGATAGTAAAATTGGCCCGGCCAGCGGACTGGGCCAGTCCATATATCCTGTCTTTTTGGATTAGATTGGCTCTGGTCTAAATAAAAATTGGCCAATATGGTCTGGCCTGATTTTAAATTTTTATTTTTTATTTTTTTGCTCTTTAATACTAATCACTCATTTTGTGAATAATTATAATACATAATCCAAATAATATCAATCTAAAATGATCTAGTCTAAGTTATCAATAAATATTAATCCAAAAATTCTAAGAACTAACATAAAATTGTTTAGATGTAATTAAAATTTAGTTTAATTTAAGTTCTAATCAAAAATATCTTTGGTGTGACAAGTAAATTATTTATTTTAAATTTACTTATAAGTAAAATTTTTAATTTAAGCCAAACACGTTAATATCTCAAAGCAATAAGATTAGCATGCTTTTAATATTTGTATCTTTTTAAAAAAAAATGTCTACAAATAGTTTACAACTAAAAAAAATATATTTTGAAAGGAAATCGATGTTTATCTATTGACTAATACATGAGAGTCCCAATTTTATAAATTAATCTCTTTCAAAATCTCAAAATATATAGTTTAAATTTATTTAAGATTGTATTTGATACAATATATTAGATTGTATAAAAAATTTATTTAAAAGAAAAAAAGAAAATTAAGACCAAATTAGATCAATGGACTGGATTTGGCTTAGCATATTTTTTGTCCATACAAAACTGGGCTGGGCTGGGCCAACCCAATCTAATTTTATTTGTGGCCCTGCTCTGATGGGTTGGACCACCCATTTGTCAGCTCTAATTTTGACAAATAAAGCATGTTTGTCAGATCTTATAAATATTTATAAGTTGGTCAAATATCATTTTTATCTACATATTTCGTATGACCAATAATTTTTACCTATTTTTTATTTACACATTTCATAAGACCTATAAATTTTACCAATTTTTTATTTTCATATTCTATAGAATCCATAGTTTATAATTTACAAAAATCTTTATCAAACATACTCTTAGACATTTAACTATACTAATTTTTTTTAGTAGAAGTAGTGAATCTTGTCGAGTTTGCACATATTCACATTTGTCTGGTAATGGTCAAATTATGGGTGTCTAGATGTCACAACAATCTTCTTGGTTGGCCAACAATAAAATACTAGAATTGATAGATATCTTGATCTATTTTAGCACAACACTTAGTAATACATGGATTTACAAGAGGAGGGGCCTTGGGCTTTATGATTGATGTTTTGTTGATATAGCTTTGCTTGGATTGTTCTGAATCTTATTCATCCAACAAAAGATTAATGTAATTAATTAATCTATCCCTGAAATGGTGAGCCTTTTTGAATGAGATGTTGATGGATATTTTTGACCAAAAAGCTAAAAAAATCAATGCCTTTGAAAGGAGATTGGAAGATGTGTCTGCTGAAAAAATGGCAAGAGAGAGTAACTAATAATTGTTTTCTCCCAAAAGCCAACATTCTCTACAAAAATCCAACCAAGGCAATGAGTTTGGTGGAGGAAATAATCATATTTGGTCTCCTTTTCAGTACACATTTCCAATGTTCATGAGAACATGACACCATGCGCCAATAATGCATGGAATTGTCCATCATAACTTTGGTCACAACCATTGTGAACGTACATAGTAAAACTAGCAAGCCTATGTAACTATCAAGCATGAAGCACCCATAATTCAAAACACTCAATACTAGCTGCAAAACCAGAATTTATAGACACCAAAATCAAATAAACGTCACAGACCAAATCCCATGTTAAACAAACAGAAAAGAATAATATACTGAGCCTTATCTCTAATAAATTGAAAGTTAATATATTATTTTTGTTCATTATAATTATGTTCATCACTGTGTACTACTTGTTACCATTTCCTTTTACGTGGATGCAATGCATGAGCTACGTCAGACATAAATGCTACATATCACATACTAATCACGTCATCACGAATGACTTGTACATCTATGCTAACTTCAAGCTGCCTCATCGATATTGTTGTGGTTCAATCAAACTATTGATACGATTCATTACCTAGAAAGGTTCGTTGTCAAAGTTGTACATCTCTCGGCGAAAATGGCGAGCTTATATGCCTTGTTGGAATTGTCTAAAAGCTAAAAGAATGATAGCAAAGTGAGAACACGCTATTTCACATTCTTGTCTCAATAATAGAAACATCAAAATGTTCCTTTCGCAACGTGTTATTAGCCCCCACTACTCTATAAGCCAAAATCGTTAAAAAATATAAATAGAATTAAATAAAAATTTGTTGATTGATATCAACTTTGCCAATAAAGAAGTAACACATGTTTAGAAAATACTACAACCTAATAGCCTCACCAACTGATGAATAATGAAATACCCTTAGCTTAATCTTTCCTATAAATACACTATTCAACATAAATGAATAGTTATGAAAATTCAAACCTCTAGTCAATTATGTGTCTATTTTGTTTATGTGGCATACTTGTTGTATTTTACCGGCAACTAATATCGGAGTGCAAATGGTGGTGGGACCACCATTTTAGACAACTGTGCTATGTATACAAGTTTTGCAATAGGTGGACGGAAATTTTACTAAATTTTGAAGCTTTTCTAAGTTAAAAGTGAAAATGAATATTTATTAACCAGAAAAAATAGCGGTGAGAACCTAATTGAGGTTCGTTATGTAACTATATTATTTTTAAGAAGACAATCAAGTAAAATATAACAAACAATAACATTTGATAAATCATGACCGTCCTCAAGTTCTCATATAAGATATTATATATAACCACGCAGGGACAGTACTACCAAAGGACAAAGGGGTCAATAGAGCTTGCAAAGATTTTGAAAAATTGCCAAGCCCAATTATAAAAATGTAAATTAGCCACAAAAAAAAAAAAAAAAAAAAAAAAAACCCATGCCCAAGGAACAACCCAAATTATTTAATTAAAGTTTTAGCCTAAATTAACCCCAAGTCCAAGTTTTAATTCAGCTGCTGATCCAAGTCCCAAGTCCCAAGCCCATTATATCATTATCAATTCTTTTTCTTTAGTGTGCATCTCTACCGCGACCTAATCTGTTTAAGCTTGCTTCAAAATTTCACTCCAATTCTACAATAAGCAAAAATCAGCCCTTAAATCATTAATCCAACTAGCTAGCTCGGAGAGGGGGAAGATGAGGGTTTAGCGTGCTTCCTTCGTGAGTTCGTGGTCATTATTTCAAAGGGAATGCGTCCAGACCCAAGTAATTTCTTCCTAAATCAGCCTTAAATCTGTTAGTATTTATGAAAATTTTAATGTTTAGGGTCTTAATTGAAACAAGAATTAGGAAATTCCTTACTTTCATTGCTTATCTTTTCCAGAATAATAGGACTGAACTAGAACCATTTTATTCTCCTGCACAGACACATCTAGATATGGAAATATTTCCTACTCTGATGTTGGACTTAATAAAAATGAAATTGCTAAAAAATTTAGAAAAGGAGAGAGATTACCCCAATTAATTAATGATAAATGCATTTATCACAATTTAATGGTCTCTTTAAATCACTAAATCAGCCATATTGTTTTAATCTAATCATATATTTGCTAGTTTTTTTCTTCAGAATTTGTATATTTTGATAATAGTTTATATGTAAATGAAATTGTTGAATGAAAGTTTAATTGTATATATTGAAAAAGATATATTTCACGAAATTGATAATAATGTAATTATATAATTTTTTTAAAGAATGAAAATGCGTAGAAAACAATTGTAGTAATGTATTAAAATATTTTTATTAATATTATATTATTTCAATTTTTTTTTTTTTACAACTAAATTTTTGCCCATTAAAATTTTTTTTCTAGCTCCGCCCCTGCAACCACATATTTTGTAGGCCGGCAGCTAGCACATATTTATACAGCCTACTCTTATGGCAGTTTAATATAATTTGATGCTGCTATAAAAAAATAATAATATAATAAATCCAAAAGTCATGAAATTTAACGGTAGATACCAAGATGATCAATAGAAAACATATGGAGTTGGCAATGGGTTCGTTGCACTCAATCAACTATCCTTTAAGCTTGAGAGATAATCTACGATAAATCAGGATGCAAACACAAAATTGTTCGTATTAATGGTGTGATATTAACTGTATGTATAGATTGATAATGCAAGTATTCATTGATATGTCATTTTGAACTAGACAATTACAAATCTACTTATGCTCTGATAAACCCACTCTAGCTACTAATAGTGGAATGTTCTCCATAGTTTTAGGAACTGTATTGTTATCAATTCAAATTGTTTTTGTTTTGTATTTTTTCAAATTCTTCTCATTAGAGTTTCTATATGCACTAGACTTTAGGCTTTATAACAACTTTCAGGTACTCATTTATATTTAAACATTCACTGCATAATGAAAAAATACAGCCAACAATTTCTCAATTTCATATATGTTATGATATTAGAGCATCACTAAAGTGATAAATAATCCTATCTTCTTTCTTTCTTCAAACACTATGGTCAACTCTGCTTCCCAACCATTCACAACACAAATGAAATTCATAACACCCTAATCCGCATCAATGTTGCTGCTCAAACCCCTCTTAAACTCACATGCAACTACATCTGATCGAAACTACAATTTCACACCCTATTTGTTGGCTATGATCTTCTTGGCTATGTTGATGGATCAACACTTTGTCCACCAGCCACCCTCACCCAAAATGGAATCACCAAACACAATCTTGATCACACAATCTATTAATAAATATTTACTTACCTTATTTATTATTTACTTTGTTGGTAGAATTGTATTTGTAGTAAGATATTATGTATGTAATATTTCTATTTTAGGTAGGATTCCTTTCTTATTAGTATATATACCTTGTACTCAGTGGCGGACCCAGAATTAATGTTCAGTGGGGGCGATATATAACTACATAAAAAAATAATTTCAAATAAGATAATAACGATAATATTCAAAATATAGTATTTTTTTTATAATTGTTCCCTAAAAGAGAGAGATAGTAGTAAAAATTACAAAATTTTGCTTCTTTAATATGTAGCTCTTCTTCCAAAATATTGGGTGTCGATTTCAGTTGGAAATTGGAAATTGGAATTGCACTCCAGTATTACAGTTGCAGCAGCTAGGTAAAAAAGATGGGGCTGTGTTTAGAAATTAGGATTAATTGGGGGTGTGGGGAAGGAATTAATTAAATTGGTATTATTTGGGTTTTGAAAATAAATTAGTTGGGCCTTTAGGGAAAAGGATTTATTGGAAACCCAGTGGGTGCAATTGCACCCACTGGGCCTTGAATGGGTCCGCCCCTGCTTGTACTCTTATTCAATTATTATTCAATTGAATCAATACAAATAATTATTTCTCCACATATATTTTCTCTCATATTTTTACATGGTATCAAAGTGCCAGAAACAAAAGATGAGAAGTATTCTATTTGGGAACGGAGTAATCACATGGTACTATCATGGATACTTAATTTACTACATTCAGATATTGCTGAAAGTATCATATATTTCGAATTTGCCACAGAAGTATGGAACGACCTATAAGATCGATTTTCTCAAGGTAATGATGCATGAATATATTAGATTCGGCAAGAAATTGCTGAGCATCGACAAGGAAATCAATCGGTGTCAGCTTATTACACAAAATTAAAAGGAATATGGGATGAATTGGATTTTTATCATAACCCAGTTAGATGCACTTGTGGAAACCTTACGACACTAGCTGAAAGGAATGAGAAGGAGAAGGCCATGCAATTCTTGATGGGGTTGAATGATTCTTATTCCACAGTTCGTGGAAACATACTTATGATGAGCCCCTTCCCAGATACAAGAAAAGTCCACGCTATTTTAATGCAACATGAAAGACAAGTTGAGGTTGCAACAGATCGTGAAGGGCAACATTCAATCAATTGGGAGAAATCGAACCAGAAAAGTGACAATTGGCCCAACCGGTCGACCGTTTCGACGAAAACTGGACAGAAACAGTGCGTTCACTATGGGATGACTTGCCACGTTGTTGATACCTACTATTTCATCCATGGCTTCCCTCTAGAGTCTAGGGCACATGTTTCATGGGAAGGACGTGAAGCCATGAAACAAATGCTTCACAAACACTGTCGCCGCTTCTACACTTGACTCAAAGGAAGGAAAAACCCTCACAACCAAGGAATACGAGTAGATCATGACAATTCTAAACAGCAAGATGGGTAATGATAAGCCTCATATTAATACCTCATGTATCAATTCCTCTACTACCTCTTTGAGTAATTTATGGATTATTGATGGCGGGGCCACTGACCATGTGACGAATGATGGGATCGTTGAGAATAAATCTATGCCAAAGCACAAAATTGTTCAATTACCGGATGGGGGGTCATGCCCTTATTAAATCTATTGGTGCTGTTAACTTAGGGAATAACATGACTGTTGATAATGTTCTTTATATTCCCAACTTCAAAGTTAATCTGTTATCTATCAATAAACTTACTAGAGGGTTAGGTTGCTATGTGACGTTTTTCCTTGATTTTTGTGTCATGCAGGATTTGACTACGAAGAAAATGATTGGCTTGGGAAGGCAGATCAACGACCTATATTATCTTTCACAGAGACCGCAAATACATCATACTGCCACTGGATCAACCAATCTTTGGCATAGACGTCTTGGGCACCATTCAGCCTCGCCTCTTCAATTCCTAGTACAAAGTGTTTTATATATTAGTTTTGATTCCCACAATATTTGTAATGTTTGTCATTTGGCAAAACAATCTAGATTACCCTTTAAAGTTAGCCAAATTTCTAGCAATAAACCATTTGATTTGATTCATTGTGATATCTAGGGACCTCATATAATTTATTCTTATTCTGGTGCTAGATATTTTTTTACAATCGTTGATGATTTCTCTCGATATACTTGGGTACACCTTATGCGTCACAAATCTAAAACTCAATGCATAATTAAGAATTTCTTTGCTTGGGTTAAAACTCAACACAACCTGACTATAAAAGTCCTACGGTCTGACAATGGTCAAGAGTTCTTATCCTTGCAAACATTCCTAGATGAAAATGGTACCATTTTTCATCGATCATGTCCTTATACCCCTCAACAAAATGGATTAGTGGAGAGAAAACACCGCCACCTCCTTAATGTGGTTCGTGCCATTAGATTTCAAGCCAATCTTCCGTTAAAATTTTGGGGGGAACATATCCAAACAGCTTGTTACCTTATCAATCGGATACTTTCACCATTGCTCTCACACAAATCACCATACGAACAATTGCACAAGCAACCACCACCTTATTCCCATTTACGTATCTATGGTTGCCTGTGTTTTGCCACCAACCTCAAACCCAGCCATAAATTTGACATACGAGCTAGACGGTTTTCTTGGATACCCCCAAGACAAAAAGGATACCTCTTATATGACTTAACCGATAGAAAGCTAGTGGTGTCCCGAGACGTCGTGTTCCATAAAACCATATTTCCATACGCCTCCCAGCAAAATGATGAAACCAACTTTATCCCGTTGCCACAATCTATGCCTCTAGATGTTGAAATGCCACATTTAACTTACCCTGAGGACCAAAATATAGCAGAAACAGATAGCTTGCCTGAAGGTCCTGCACAATGGCCAACCGGTCGACCGGATAGTTTATTCGTTCCAACAAAGAACATAACCGGTCGACCGATTCCCTTATCCATTTCAACAGAGAGCTCAAACGGTCGACCCTCTTCACCTACCGGTCGACTGGTTGAGCAATTTTCTCTACCTTTACCTTACAGCCAGCCAGACCAACCTCATGTAGTACCAAATGACCAAATTCGATGTTCCACAAGATCAATTCAAACCCCAATTTGCTTGAAAGATTACTATGTCAATCATGCTCTGCCTACTCAAGTCGGGTCTCTTCTGGTCAAATGTAGTACTCGACATCATGTATCAAGGTATGTGTCATATAGTAATCTTTCTTCCATTCATCGTGCTTTTACATACAATGTTTCTCGCATCATTGAGCCAGCTACATATGAGGCAGCATGTCAGGATCCCAAATGGGTAACTGCTATGAACGATGAAATTCTTGCCTTGGAAAAAAGCAATACTTGTTCCATTGTCTCGCTTCCTCCAGGTCATCATCCTATTGGTAGTAAGTAGCTGTTCAAGGTCAAGTTTCATTCTGATGGTATAGTTCAACGATACAAAGTACGGCTGGTGGCAAATGAGTTTACACAACGAGGAGGGATTGATTATAATAAAACTTTCGCTCCAATTGTAAAGTTAACAACAGTCAGATGCTTACTTGCTATCTCTTCTATTCGCAACTGGACACTTCATCAGATGGATGTACAAAATGCATTTCTTCACGGTGATCTTGATGAAGAGGTCTATATGACTCTCCCACATGGATTTCGTCGACAGGGGGGTCACTTGTATGTCGACTCCATAAATCTTTATATGGATTAAAACAAGCATCTCGTTCTTGGTTTCAAAAATTTGTATCTGCTGTTATTCAGTTTGGGTTCAAACAGTCACATGCAGATTACTTACTCTTTACCAATGTTAGTGGTGATTCATTTACAGCTATTTTATTATATGTGGATGATATGATCGTCATAGGAAATGATAAAGAAGAAATTTCTTCTACAAAGACGTTTCTTGCATCTCAACTCAAGTTGAAGGACCTTGGCACATTAAAATACTTTCTTGGAGTAGAAATTACTTGCTCAAGATCAGGGATTTCAATAAATCAAAAGAAGTATACTCTTGACATTCTTCAAGAGACAGGATTACTTGGAGCAAAGCCTACAGCATTTTCCATGTAGCAGTCATTAAAATTTAATTTGACAGATGGAAAGTTGTTGACAGATCCCACATATTATCGACGGTTGGTAGGGAAGCTCATTTATCTCACCATTACTAGACCAGAAATCTCATATTCGTTCAATACACTCAGTCAGATCATGCAGGCACCTAGGCAACCCCATCTTGATGCAGTTCACCGATTACTCTGATACTTGAAAGGGGCATCAGGACGAGGATTATATTTCCCATCAAGTGGAAAATTGCAGCTAGCAGGATTTTGTGATGCAGATTGGGCTGAAGATATTACTACACGATGGTCAGTTACGGGATATTGTATATTTTTGGGAAAGGCGCTTATATCATGAAAAAGTAAGAAGCAAACAACTGTGTCCAAATCTTCAGCAGAAGTAGAGTATAGGGCGATGGCTTCCATTACTTGTGAGCTTACATGGTTGAAACGGTTGCTGACAGACTTATGTGTGGATCATCCACAAGCAGCAACTAGGGATGGCAAAAAAATCCACTGCTCCGACCTCGCCCATGCCCCGCCCCGCCCCGCTTAGCTTATTCAGATAATAGGGACGGGTCTGGGGCAGGTTTTTCTACCCCCGCAGAGTTCGCGGGGCAAGGTGGGGCATCCCCACCCCACCCCACAAGCCCTGCCAAGAATGTTTTTTTTAAATCATAAAATAGAATATAAATTAAAAATTTGTTGAAAATGGACTAAAAAAGAATCGAACCCGCGTTGAAATTATATAATATAAATTATAAATCTCAACTCCGAATCCAAGAGGTACCTACCTAGAAAAAAAGGAAACTCACCACTCACTGGTGAAAGAGGAGAGAGAGATGACCAATTGAAGTACCCGCTGGTCCCTAGATGCGTTACACCATAATCCCATTCTTAAATTTTTTTTGTTTTGTTTGCTACAAATATTTTTAAAAAAATTATTTATTTCAGTTTTATAAAAAAAAAAAAAAAAATTTCGTGGGGCGGTTGGTGAGTCAAAAGATTGACCCGTCCCGCCCCGTGCCCTGCCCTGCGAATTCGCGGGTCGCGAGGCGGAACGGGTAAAAAATTTCATGGGGCGGGACCGACCCACCCCATTGCCATCCCTAGCAGCAACCTTATATTTGGACAATCAAGCAGCAATACATTTGCGGCTAATCTAGTATATCATGAAAGGATAAAGCAAATTGAAATAGATTGTCATATTATTCGTGAACGAATCGTTAAGGGAGAGATCAATACTGCCTATGTTCCAAGCAGCAATTAGATTGCATATTTATTTACTAAAGCACTGAGCAAGAAGGCATTTCACAATTTCACTCGTAAGTTGGACACTTTTGACATACATGCTCCAACTTGAAGGGGAGTATTAACAAATATTTACTTACCTTATTTATTATTTACCTTGTTGGTAGAATTGTATTTGTAGTAAGATATTATGTATGTAATATTTCTATTTTAGGTAGGATTTCTTTTCCTATTAGTATATATACATTGTACTCTTATTTAATCATTATTCAATTGAAGTAATGCAGAGAATTATTTCTCTACATATATTTTCTCTCATATTTTTACACAATCTGGATATGGCACGATAAGCTAATTCTTAATGCCATCATTGGCCCCATCTTTCCAACCATAGTACCTTTCATAGCTTGAGCCAAAACATCTTGTGAAGCATGGAACATCTTACCCACGCCAAGTCTTCACGTGGACTCATTAAGCAAGTTAAAAGCCAACTCAAGGTCACAAAGGGTCATAAAGGGTGATTAGGTTTCTGCAGACTATTAAATCATGAGCTGATGAACTTGCTCTCTTTAGAACACCACTTGATGAAGAAGATCTCACGGAAAAAATCCTGATGGACTTGGTGATAACTACAAGGAATTAGTATATGATCTCCAAGCATGAGACGCCTCAATTACTTTTGAAGAACTCCATGAAAAGTTACTTAACTTTGAGGCATCTTTGCTAGTCAACAATCCAGAGCAACCTTACTTTTCAACCACTGCCAATCCTACAAGTTGAACAACTCACTGGCGCCTACCATTCAACTCGAACAACCAAAACACCTCACGGCATCCCTCACCGAGTGCTGCCAATAGATATCATGCATCAACCAATGGTGGACTAACCTCAACTCTGGGAGATTGTCATTCTCGTCCATACATCAGCTACTGTCAAATTTGCAGAATTCAGGGTCATATAGCCAAACGATGTCCTTCATATCATCCAGTCCCAGTTCAAGCCTCCAACAACAACTCCAACACAACAATGACAATTCTCACTTCACCATGCCAACCAAGAGCTCATTATGCTGCCAATGCTCCATACAATCCAACATGGCTCTTACACAGTGGAGCTTCTCACCATGTTACTTCTGACTTGAGCAATCTCTCCATACATGCTCCATACAATGGCTCCAATGACATTATGATCGGAGATAGCTCGGGTCTTGCTATAACTCACACTGGTTCACCTTCCTCAAAACATTTTATAATTAGACAATGTTATGTATTTCTAGAATGACAAAGAATTTAATTTCAATATATCAATTTTGCACATCTAATCATGTTTCAATATAATTCTTACTCTCTACTTTTCTTGTAAAGGAACTTCGCACGTTGCAACACTTCTGAGGGGGCAAACTAAAGATAGGTGTGTATTAGTAGCCAATATCTTCACCATTGCTTTCATTTTCTAGCATAAGGACTTCATTAACCGAGTGATATCATAGACTAGGATATCCATATTTTCCAATTATCAAGCACATTCATTTTAGCAATAATTTAGGTTGATTTTCGTCTTTGTCATCTGATTTCTCATGTCATTCATGTTTATGTAATAAAAGCCACAATTATCTTTCTCCATCTTAACATTTGTCTCCTTTCAACCACTTGAAACTGTATTATCTGATGTATGGACTTTACCAATAATTTACATGATGGCCTTAAATACTACTCCATTCGTCCCACAAAAATATGCTTATTTTCATTTTTCCATAGATTATGAAATTTTAATTTTTGTAGTTGGAACAGTAAATTTTATTTATATTTTTTCTAATATACTCACACATTAATATAATGGTAGTTCATATTTGTTGATAAGAAAACACATTAAATATGGGCATATTAGAAAACTAAGAAATTAACTATATTCTAAACAAGGAACTATGATTATAATTTATGACAAATGAATGAAAAAAGTAAGTTTATCTTTGTGGGACGAACGACGTATGTTTATCTTTGTGGGACGAACGACGTATGTCATTTTTATTGATCACTTTACAAAATACATCTGGTTTTATCCTAACAAGAAAAAATCAGAAGTTAAAGAAATTTTCATCAAACTTAAAGCTATAGTGGAAAAACACTTTGAGAAAAACATCAAGACTATCTACTCTGACAATATTGGTGAATACATATTCAGTGTTAGCTTTCTTTCAAAAAATGGTATTTCTCATCACACTACACCTGAATACAATGGCTTCTCTAAAAAACTTCATCTTTACATTAATTGTTGAAATCGTCTTAGCATTATTATCTCGTGCCTCTCTTCCTTCATCTACTAGTCTCATGCATTTTCCATAGCAGTCTACTTAATCAATCATATGCCTACCCAAACAATAAATATTTCCTCTACATATGAAAAATATTTGGAACTGCATCTAATTACTCAAAGCTAAAAATCTATGGGTGTTTGTGTTTCACATGGCTCAGACCCTATACGTCTTATAAACTAAATTCTCATTCCAAGCATTGGGTCTTCATTGGATAATCTTTAACTCATAGTGCCTATTATTGCCTTGATCCTTCCATATATATATATACTAGTTTTAAGGCCGTGCGTTGCACGTCAGTGAAACGTGTAGGAAAAAATTGTATGTTTAGAAAATAATATTTTAGGCTGATAAATTAGTTAAATGTCAGTGTTATTTTAGCCTCATAAATTAGGAAAGAGTATTAAAATTTTGTGGTTGATCACTGTTGTGAAGAACGTGTATAAAAAATTTATTTGTATGACTTATGCATGTTTAAAAAAAAAAAGAAAAAACTTTTTGTTGATGATAAGTTTCGAAGTAAGTTGATATAGTCAATAGATTGAGTGAGTTGACAAACTGAAAAATGAATTAAATTGGTTAATCGAGAATGTGTTAGGTTGTAAAGTTGTTGTTATATTTATATATTTTATTTATTTAAATTAGTTGGTATATTAAATCTTTTGGTAATTGTTTATTTTTATATGAGATTTGATAAATTCGATATTTTCATATTTGGAATTGTGGAGTTATTTGATAAATGAAGTATATCCATTAATTTTATATGTATCTTGAAAAATGAAGCATATATATTGTTTTTATCTACGTTATATTAGGACAAAGTATAATAAAATATATATTATATAAATTTCATATATTTCATAATGAATTAATACAATATATTATATTTACTTTTGTTTTAGCAATTACTATAACATATTCTAATAAACAATTATTATAATTATTTTATAACATAATGAAATTAATATTGTAGTAATTTAATCATTATAATCAATTTATTATAAGAAATCGATATTAAATAAATGTTTGTATAAATTATTATAAAATTTATTACATATTTATTTAAAAAGTATTTTCATAAATACTAATATAAATTTTTTTATAAAGAATATTGTAAATAGTAATTATGAAAAAAAATGATTTCTATAAATATATATGTAAATGTATGTGATAAAAGTGTTTTTATATATTTATTATAATATATTTAAAAATGAACATGAGAAAAGAAAGAATATAAAAAAATTACGTTTATAACATAATTTTAAAAAAATGTTAAACTAAAAAATGAAAAATGTGCATTTTTTAAGCCACTTGAGAAACTTGACAAACTGGAAATCATGTTTGTTGAGTTACTCGATTTGAAATGGGAAAGAAAATGAATCTATTCAATAGCCTAAGTAACTCGACAATAAGAAATTGATGTTCCCTGAATCACTCGACAAACGGAGGAAATTTAAACTTATGATTGTTTTTTGTATTTGATATTTTAAATATGTAATATATTTAAGAAAAATTATAACTTGAAAAATAAAACATATATAAAATTTTATTTAGTGTATAATTTATTAGAACATAGTAGAATTAAATATATATCGTATAAATTTTATGTATATCTTAATTAATTAATACAATATATTATATTTTGTTTTGTCATGATTAATTTATGTAGTAAGAAAAAATAACATGAAGCAAAAAATAACATGATAAATAAAAATATGAGATTCACGAGTTGGTAAAAAAATAACATGAAAAAAGAAAAAAACAAAAAATATTAGTGTATGACATAATTTAAATAAGAAAATAAAACAAAAAAATGGGAAAAGTGCAATTTTGAAGCTATTGGAGAAACTCGACAAACCTGAAATCATGTTTTTCGAGTTACTTGATGACAAATGGGATATAAAATCAATAAATTCAATAGTTGAAGTAACTCGAGAAAATCAAACTCGACTTTCTCGAGTTACTCTATAAAACAATGAAATTTAGAATTTTGATTAATTTGTGTTTCTTTTGTATTTAAAATATGTAACATATTTTAAAAAAAATTTATTCTTTATTTGTTGTATTATTTTTTGACAAAGTCGTTAATATGAAAATTTGAATTGTTTGAGTAATTTGATAAATAAACATATACAAAATTTTATTTAGTGAATTATTTGTTGTAACATAGTTAAATAGAATATATATAATATAAATTTAATATATATCATAATGAATTAATGCAATTTGATATAATAATTCTAAAAAAAAAAATTATTTATTAGAATAAGTTTTTACTTTACTATGTTTTTATATTTCGTGAAATTAGTTATGATATATTATCTTCGTTGAAAATAATACATAAATCTGTTTTATAGTAGTTGTTTTATTATAACATATTATACTAAGTTATAGAATATAAAATGTTATTCATGTAAAAGAAGTTATTATTCATTGTATTGCATAACTCGACAAATTCGAAATCGAGTTTGCTGAGTTATTCAAGAAAGTAATTAGATGTATAATTTTTCTTTATTTAAAATTTTTATTTAAATTATTTAATAGATTAATTTTTTAGTTTATTTTGTATGTTGTAATATGATTGTTGTACGAACTTGTCAATATGAAATTTTGATTTTTTAATTTTTTTCATTAATGAAGCACATACATAATTGTATTTAATTGGGTTGGTTATAAAATAACTTGACAAAAGAAAAAAATTAAAAAAATTAAGCGTATTATATAATTTAAATAGGAAAATAAAACAAAAAATTGAAAAATGTGTATTTTTTAAGGTACTCGAGTAACTTGACAAACCTGAAATTATGTTTATCGAGTTACTCGATGACAAATGGAATACAAAATCAATCTTTTCAATAGGTGGACTAACGTGGTAAAATGAAACTTGAGTTTCGCGAGTTACTCGACGAAAAAATGAAAGTTAAATTTTTGAATAATTTGTTCTTCTTTTTTATTTATAATATGTAACATATTTTAATAATTTGTTATTCTTTATGTGTTGTATTATTAATTTACAAACTCGTGAATTTGAAATTTGGAATTGTTTGAGTAAGTTGGTAAATAAAACATATACAAAATTTTATTTAGTGAATCATTTATTAGAACATAGTTAAATAGAATATATATCATATAAATTTGATATATATCATAATTAAGTAATTAAATTTGATATAATTATTTTAAAAAACAAAAAGAATTATTAGAAAAAATTTTAAATGTACTATGTTTTTATATTTTATAAAATTAGTTATGATATATTATATGAATTTTAAATAATACATAAATTTTTTGTATAATAGGTATTATATTATAACATATTATACTAAGTTACAGAATATGAAATATTATTTTTATAAAAGAACTTGTTATTCATTGTATTGCATAACTTCACAAACTGAAAATCGAGTTTTCTGAGTTATTCAATAAAGTAATTAAATGCATAATTTTCAATTATTCAATTTTTTTAATTTAAATTATTTAATAGATTAGTTAATTTGTTTAATTTGTATGTTGTAATATTATTGTTGCAGGAACTTGTTAATATGAAATTTTGACTCTTTAACTTCTTTGATTAATAAAACAGATTCATAATTGTATGTAATTGGGTTGGTTATAAAAGAAGATGACGAAAGAAAAAAAATTTTAAAAATTAAGTGTATTATATAATTTGAATAAGCAAATAAAACAAATTAAATGCAAAATTTGTATTTTTTAAGCAACTCGAGAAACTCGACAAACCTGAAATCATGTTTTTCGAGTTACTCGATGAGAAAGGGAATTCAAAATCAATCTTTTCAATAGCTGGAGTAACTCGGCAAAAGGAAACTCGAGTTTCCCGAGTTCCTCGATAAAACAATGAAATTTAGCATGTTGATTAATTTGCATTTTTTTTTATATTTAAAATATGTAATATATTTAAATAATTTTTATTTGTTTATCTGTTGTATTAATTTTTGACAATCTCGTAAATTTGAAATTTGGAACTGTTTTAGTAACTTGATAAATAAAACATATACAAAATTTTATTTGGTGAAGCATTTATTAGAACATAGTTAAATAGAATATATATTATATAAATTTAATATGTATGATAATGAATTAATGCAATTTGATATAATTATTCAAAAAAATATATTTAATTATTATAAAAAATTTTCACTGTATTATGTTTTTATATTTCATAAAATTAGATATGAGATATTGGATTAATTTGAAATAATACATCAATATTTTTTTATAATAGCTATTTTATTATAACATATTATATTAAGTTATAGAATATGAAATATTATTCGTATAAAAAAATTCATTATTCATTATATCACATAACTTGACAAAATCAAAATCGAGTTTCCTGAGTTATATAAGAAACTAATTATATGCATAGATTGAAATTTTTAAAACTTTTTGTATTTAAATTATTTAAAATATTAATTATTTTGTTGGGTAAAAAAATACATGACAAAAGAAAAAAAAATAAAAACATTAAGTGTATTATTTAATTTAAATTAAAAACTAAAAAAAAAATGGGAAATGTGTATTTTTGAAGTTACTCGAGAAACTCGAGAAATTGAAAATCACGGTTGTCGAGTAACTCGATGACAAATTGGAGACAAAAACATATGTTTAATAGTTGAAGTAACTCGATGAAATGAAACATGAGTTTCTCGAGTTACTCGAAGAAATAATGAAATTCAAAAGTTTGATTATTTTGGTTTTCTTTGTTATTTAAAATATGTAATAGATTTTAAATTTTTGTGTTCTTATTTTGTCATATTATTTGTTGACGAACTGGTGAATCTGATATTTGGAATTATTTGAGTATATTGATAAAATAAATATATAAAAATGTTTATGTAGTGTATCATTTATTAGAACATATTAAAATAGAATATATATGATATAAATTTAATATATATCATAATGAATTAATACAATTTTATATAATTTTTGTAATTAGTATAAATAATTATTAAAACAAATTTTTACTTCACTTTGTTTTTAGATTTGATAAAATTCAATATGAAATAGTATATTAATGTAAAATAGTATATAAATTTTATTTAGAATAGCTATTTTATTATAACATATTATATTAAGTTAGGGAAAATGAAATATTATTCATATAAAAAAACTCATTATTCATTCTATCACATAACTCGACAAATTCAAAATCGAGTTTCCCGAGTTATGCAACAAACTAATTATATGCATGAATTGAAATTCTGACAACTTTTTTTATTTAAATTATTTAAAATATTAATTAATTTGTTTAATTTATATGTTGTAATATTATTATTCGAGGAAGTTGTGAATATGAAGTTTTGATTTGTTAACTTATTTGATAAATTAAGCACATACATAATTGTATTTAATTGATTATTTATTAGAAGATAATAAAATTAAATATACATTGTATAAATTTAATATATATGATAATGAATTAAAACAATATATTATATATTGTTTTATTATGATTAATTTATCTTGTAAGTCAACAAATATAAATTTTGAGATTCACGAGATGGTTACAAAATAAAATGACAATATAAAAAAATTAAGTGTCTTACATAATTTAGATAAGAAAATTAAACAAGAAATTGAAGAATGTACATGATTGAAGCTCCTCGAGAAACTCGACAAACTGAAAATTAGGTTTGTCGAGTTACTCGATCATAAATCATATAAAAAATCAATCTATTGAATAGCTGAAGTAACTCGATAACAATAAACTTGAATTTCCTGAGTTACTCGACAAATCAGTGAAAGTAAAAATTTTGATTTTTTTTTTTTGTTTTTTATTTAAAATATGTAATATATTTAAATAATTTTTTATTGTTATGTTGTTGTGTTATTTTTTGACGAAATCGTGAATCTGAAATTTAGAATTGTTTGAGTAAATTGATAAATAAAATATATACAAAATTTTATGTATTATATTATTTATTCGAACATAGTAAAATAGAATATATGTTAAATAAAATATATCATAATGAATGAATACGATTTTATATAATTTTTGTAATTAATAAAAATATTTATTGTAACAAATATTAACTTTACTTTTTTTTTATATTTTATAAAATTAAGTATCATATATTATATTAATGTAAAATAATATATAATATATTTTTATAATAGCTGTTATATTATAACATATTATATTAAGTTATAGAATATGAAATATTATTCATATAAAAAAAGGCATTATTCATTATATGACATAATTGGAGAAAATCAAAATCGAGTTCGATGAGTTACTCAACAAACTAATTATATACATAAATTAAATTTTTTTAAATTTTTTTTATTTAAATTATTTAATACATTAACTATTTTATTTAATTTGTATGTTGTAATATTATTATTTAAGGAACTTGTCAGTATGAAATTTGAATTTGTTAACTTATTTAATAAATGAAATACATACATAATTGTATTTAATTGATTATTTATTGAAACATAGTAAAATTAAACATAGATTTTATAAATTTAATGTATATGATAATCAATTAATATAATATATTATATTTTCTTTTATTATGATGCATTAATCCAATAACTCGACAGAGGTAAATTTGAGATTCACAAGTTGGTTAAAAAAAACATGAGAAAATAAAAAAATCAAAAAAATTCAGTGTATTACATAAGTTAAATAAAAAAGAAAGAAAAAAAAATTGAAAAATGTGCATTTTTGAACCTACTCGAGAAACTCGAGAAAACGAAAATACTGTTTGTCGAGTTATTCGATTACAAATGATATACAAAATCAATCTATTGAATAGATGAACCAACTCGACAAAATCAAACTTGAGTTGGACAAGTTACTCGACAAATCATGGAAAATGAAATTTTTGATTATTTTGTTTTTCTTTTTTATTTAAAAGACGTAATATATTTAAATAATTTTTTATTCTTATGTTGGTTATTTGTCGACGAACTCTTGAATGGGAAATTGGAATTGTCGAGTAACTTGATAAATAAAGCATATCAAAAATTCTATTTAGTGTATCATTTATTAGAACATAGTAAAATAGAATATATATTATATAAATTTAATATATATCATAATAAATTAATACAATATATGAAATTGTTTTTTATTATAATAATTACTATAACATATTATAAAAAAATTACTATATTAAATTTATAGCATAATAAAATGATATTCTGTATTAATATATTATTAATTAATTATTATATTATTATAATAATTTAATGATTATATTCAATTTAATATAATAAATGGATTTTTAATAAATTTATTTATAGATGATTCTAAAATTTTTTACATATTTATTTATAATTTATTATTGTAGATGTAAATATAAATTTTATTATAAATGATATTATTATTGGTAATTATAAATATAAAATGATTTTTATACTATAATTTGATATAAATATTCTAATAAATAAAACGAGATTATTTACTTGCTTGATAAAAAAATATATAATAAATTTTATAATTATTTATAAATAAATATGTAATAAATTTTATGATCATCTATAAAAAAAAATATTTTTAATATGAAATTCTTATAATAAATTGATTATAATCATTAAATTATTATAATAATGTAAAAATTGATTAATAATATATTATTACACAAAAAATTTGAAAGGGAAATGTATTAAGTTCTAGAATGCAAAAGATTATTTATATAGAAAAACTTATTATTTATTGTATCATATAACTTGACAAACTCAAAATCGAGTTTTCTGAGTCACTCAACAAACTAATTATATACATAAATTTAAATTTTTAAAAATTGATTTCTTCAAATTAACTAATACATTAACTATTTCGTTTAATTGATACGTTGTAATATTATTATTCGAGGAATTTGTCAATATGAAGTTTTGATTTGTTAACTTATTTGAGAAATGAAGTACATACATAATTGTATTTAATTGATTAGTTATTAGGATATGGCAAAATTAAATATACATTGTATAAATTTAATATATATTATAATCAATTCATACAATGTATTATATTTTATTTTATTATGATTCATTTATTTAGTAACTGGACAAATCAAAATTTGAGATTCAAGAGTTGGTTAAAAAATAACATGAGAAAAGAAAAAAATCAAAAACATTAAGTGTATTACATTATTTGAATAAAAAAATAAAACAAAAAAATGAAAAATGTGTATTTTTGAAGTTACTTGACAAACTCGAGAAATTGGAAATGACGTTCATCGAGTAACTCGATGAAAAATCGGATAGAAAATCTTTTTGTTTTATAGTTGAAGTAACTCGACAAAATGAAACATGAGTTTCTCGAGTTACTCGACAAACTAATGAAATTTTAAATTTTGATTAATTTGTTTTTCTTTTTTATTTAAAATATGTAATACATTAAAATTTTTGTTCTTCTTATTTTGTTGTATTATTTGTTGACAAACTTGTGAATCTGAAATTTGGAATTGTTTGAGTATATTGATAAAATATATATATAAAAATTTTTGTGTAGTATATCATTTATTAGAACATAGTAAAATAGAATATATATTATATAAATTTAATATATATCATAATGAATTAATACAATTTAATATAATATTTATAATCAGTAAAAATAATTATGAAAACAAATTTGTACTTCACTTTGTTTTTATATTTCATAAAGTTAAATATGAGATATTATATTAATGTAAAATAATATATCAATTTTTTTTGTAATAGCTATTTTATTATAACATATGATATGAAGTTATAGAAATTGAAATATTATTTATATAAAAAAAACTCATTATTGATTGTATCATATAACTTGACAAATTCAAAATCAAGTTTCCCGAGTTACACAACAAACTAATTATATGCATGAATTGAAATTTTTAAAAGTTTTTGTATTTAAATTATTTAAAATATTAATTATTTTGTTTAATTTATATGTTGTAATATTATTATTGAAGGAAGTTGTGAATATGAAATTTTGATTTGTTAACTTATTTGATAAATTAAGCATATACATAATTGTAGTTAATTGATTATTTGTTAGAACATAATAACATTAAATATACATTGTATAAATTTAATATGTATGATAATTAATTAATACAATATATTATATTTTTTTTTATTATGATTAATTTATCTCGTAACTCGACAAATATAAAATTTGAGATTCACGAGATGGTTACAAAATAACCTGACAAAATAAAAAAAATAAAAAGTTTAAGTGTCCTACATAATTTAAATAAGAAAATGAAACAAGAAATTAAAAAATGTACATGGTTGAAGCTAATCGAGAAACTCGACAAACTGAAAATCGTGTTTGTCGAGTTACTCGATCACAAATAGTATGAAAAATGAATATATTGAATAACTCAAGTAACTCGAGAATAATAAACCTGAATTTCCCGAGTTACTCGACAAATCAGTGAAAGTAAAAATTTTGATTATTTTGTTTTTGTTTTTTATGTAAAATATGTAATATATTTAAATATTTTTATTCTTATTTTGTTGTGTTATTTTTTGACGAACTCGTGAATCTTAAATTTAGAATTGTTTGAGTAAATTGATAAATAAAATATATACAAAATTTTATGTAGTATATCATTTATTAGAACATAGTAAAATAGAATATATATTAAATAAAATATATTATTATGAATGAATACAATTTTATATAATTTTTGTAATTAAAAAAAATAATTATTGTAAAAAATTTTTACTTCACTTTGTTTTTATATTTCATAAAATTAAATATCATATATTATATTAATGTAAAATAATATATAATTTTTTTTTATAATTGCTCTTATATTATAAGATATTATATTAAGTTATAGAATATGAAATATTATTCATATAAAAAAAGGCATTATTCATTATATTACGAAATAAAAAAATGATAAAAATTTGGTGTATTACATAATTTAAATAAAAAAGGAAAAAAACAAAATTGAAAAATGTGCATGTTTTAACCTACTCGAGAAACTCGATAAAACAAAAATCATGTTTGTCGAGTAACTCGATTACAAATGTAGTACAAAATCAATCTATTCAATAGGTGAACCAACTTGACAAAATGAAACTTGACTTGGTCGAGTTATTCGACAAAGGAGGGAAATTTAAAATTTTGATTATTTTGTTTATCTTTTTTATTTAAAATACGTAATTCATTTAAATATTTTTTATACAAACGAACATTCATGTTTGTCGAGTTACTCGATGACAAATGGAAGATAACATCAATATTTTCAATAGCTGAAGTAAGTTGGTGAAATGGAACTCGAGTGTCTCGAGTTACTCGACAAAACAATGAAATTTAAAATATATAATACATATAAATAGTTTTTATTGTTATTTTGTTGTGTTATTTTTTGACAAACTCGTCAATCTTAAATTTGGAATTATTTGAGTAAATTTATCAATAAAATTTATAATTAATAATTTTTGTATTTGTGTATTTTTTATTTTTGGTATAAAATAAATGGGACATTTGATATGTGATATTATTTACTATGTTATATTTACTAATAGATGAAGTAATTTTATTAATATATTAACAAAAATGTTTTAACGTATTTTATATTAAGATATACATTAAATAAGTTTGTGTAGGAAGATATAAAGTAAAAGAAAAATGAGGTAAAAGTCAAAAACGTGTCAAACCCTAGTGTTGATGGTGGACACGTGTAAGTTAAAAAGTATTCATTGTCATTTAATGGGCCATTCAATCTGTCTAAACTGGTTATTCATTTGTTACCGTGTATTTTGAAAAAACACTATTCTTCATTTCAGTTTATAGAGGTTGGAAGGAGGTAAGATTTTTGTTTACAAAAAAATTGGATTTTGGGCGTTATTTCGTTTGGCATATTATAACATTATCTTCTTAAAGTATGTATTTTTATTTTGTATGGCACTATGTAATGTAAATATTGTTTCATTTTAATTAATGTATACATAAAGTTATACATATATAAATCCTTGTTATATTAGTTTATGTATTCTATTATATATAAACTATGTATTTAGAATATATAATTTGTACTTATATTTGTGGTAGAAGTTGGCTGATGAGAATGATCGTAAATATTTTTCAGATATGGATGTTGAATACGTGGTCAGTGAGAATCGCAGATTTGATGGAGTCATTACACAGATTAGTAATTTTACATATATTGATGTTATAATGGAAAATTTTAATGAGGAATAGATTCAAAAATTTAGGAATAGCTGTTTTGCTCATTTTGAATATTTTCATGGTAGGAAATGTCAGTTTAGCGGAAAGTTGGTACATGAATTTTTGCTCAATACTGTGCATTCGAATAAAGGAAATGAGGTTTGGTTTAAAATACAAGGTGAATTGTGTAGGTTTGGAATGCAGGAGTATTGTTTGATAACAGGCTTATTGTGCCATGATAATGATGATAATCTTAGTACCATGAGAGTTTTGGCGAGACATAGAATTCGTAGGAGGTGGTTCAACAATTTTGCTCATATATCGTTAAATGAGCTTGAGAATGTTTTTATTCATTGTGATAATGAGGAAGATAAGTACAAGTTAGGGTTGGCATTATTGATTGAAGGAGTGATTAGGCCTAGGGAGAGGAAAAAAATAAATATAGAGACACTGTCTTTGGTAGATGATTTGGATGTTTGTTATGAATATCCATGGGGACGACATTCTTACTTCATACTGCTGCGTTCGTTGTTAACTTCTTGGGAGAGACGTGCGTTAAAGTGCATTGATAATAGTGCTGCAGTTGCAAAGTACACCATATATGGTTGTCCTCTTGTGTTCCAGGTAAATATGTATAATTATTTTTAATATTTAATGAATGATCGATAAAAATATTATGTGTGTCATGACTAAGTGTTGGTTATTTTGTTTATAGATTTGGATATATGAGGCATGCCGTGAGGTTGGTGAAAGATTTGGTGAAAAAGTGTATGATATGTTTCCACGTATTGTAAATTGGTATGCACAACATCGTGTTGGGAAGAAAGATTTGGACTTATTTTTGGAATCAACTGAGGTATGTTAAAGTAATTTTAATTATTTATGAGAAATGTTTAATAGTTATGAAAGTGATGTTTATTTTTTGTTATGATTTATAGATACATGTTCTACCAATACTTCAACCAACTGCAGAAGAGATTGAACAACCATACTTGTATACGATGGTCTTAATAGAGGATGTAGGAGATATACGAGTTGATGCAGTTGTTCAAAATTTTTTGTATGAGGCGCAAGAAATTGATGAGGTAGGGCAAGAAATAGAACAATTTGAGCCTGTAAATGTAGTTGATCCAGTTGTTGTAGTACCATGTGAGAATATTGTTCATGAGGCTGGAGAGTTTTATGAAGGTGATCAACAGATTGGACAACTTGGGAACGAAGATGATGGTGAAAATGAGGGCTGGTCTCCATATATAGTTGTGGAAGAACCTCTAAATAATTGGCCTGCACGAATTGTGGATGAAGGCCACGAAAGTGATCAGCAGGATTATCATGATGATTATGAGCATAATTATCAAGATGATTATGAGCATAATTATCATGATGATTATGCTACAAATCAATTTGTACAATCATTATTTGATGAACAAAGAGTGTACATTAATCAGCAGTTTGGTAGTACAGGGGATGAACAAAGAGCATATTTTGATTATCAGTTAGGGAATTTTAGAGATGAGCAACGAGATTATATTGATAATCAATTTCGTGACATGATTGATGCTCAACGTTTGTACTTTGATCAACAATTAGCAGGTACAAGAGATGATTTGATGCGTTGTTTAAATGAGATTGAATCATCTGTATCTAGGAGCAGTGAACTATTTTTTGATGAAAAAAAAAAAGAGATACAGGAACATATTGATACAAAGTTAGTTGGTTTAGAAGTTGAACATAGTAATATGATTGGTAGTTTACGTGAAGAACTTTGTACAAAGATTGATAGTTCTATTTTCAAGATTCAAGACATGTTGAAGGGAGCATTAGTAGAAAAGCATACGGTTGTGGAGAGTAGTAGAATAGAACAGCAGGCTGCTTCTACGAAGGAGAGAGTGGATGAAAAAAAAAAGGATAGCAAGGAAAGTGCATCTCTGGCATCTAGTTCTATTCACATTCCTATACTTTGTGATATTAATGAGGAAAGACAAGTTGAATTTATTCGTTGGATGCACAAATCGAAGGATCAGTAAGTTTGAATTTTTTATTTGGTTATTTATTATGTATATGTTTTATTTTTATTTTATTTATAATAAGTTTCTTGTTATAGAGATGTTGTCCGATTGCTTGGTGGGGGTGGTGGCATTAGATTGACAAAGCAAAAGCTAGAATCTATTGGCCAACGTAAATATATATTGGCGGCTGAGGTATGTCCTATTTGTATTTTTTTCATCTCTCATGTTTATTGTAAACTATTAGGAATACATTCTTATAAAAAAAAAATTTTTATAGGATATGGATAATGCCATGTTTTTGCTTAAAAAAAGAAGAGCAAATTTTACAGACATTTTTTCATCAAGATATGGAATTCTAGATAGCGGGTTTGGAATATTTCTTCGGGGTATTGGTTTGAAAATATTGGATTCTACAGGACAACTGATTCGTAAAGTTCCTGTTGTTTACCATGGTTCTATGGAAAGATATGCGAATGGTTCCATTCCCAGAAGTTTTGGTAAAAGTTGGAAAGATTGTAATCATATATTGTGGCCAGATATTATTGATGATAAGTATTGGGTCCTTTTTGATGTTGATCTACTAAGTTGGAGGCTGACAGTGTATGATAACAATTACCACTTTTATGATGAAGCAATGTTATATCGACATGTTGTTCCTGCCATACATATTGTTCCAGATATTATTCAAAAATATGTCGTTGCTGATCGGGCAGACCTTGGCAAAAAGATCATTCAACCGCTTGAATATTACAGGAAACCCTATGTTGAGATACCACAGTCTATTCGACATAGGTAAGAAATGAAAATAAATGTTCGTATTTGTAATCATATTTATATATACTTACAAGGTTTTCAATCATTCTTGCAGTGACAGTGGCATATTTGTTATTAAATATGTTGAGTGTCTCCTTGCTGGAATACCTATTGATGCTGTTCAATTGGAGAAAGTAGATTTGTATAGAGGAAAGCTTGTAATTGATTTTTTTTACAATGAATTTTTTTTTGTTCCAAATGAACAAAATGAATAGCTATGATGTTTGTATATTGAAGTGAAAACTGTTTTTGATTTTAATTTTATTTATTGTAGTTATGGGTTGACATTTTTTGTAGTGTAAAATACGTTGGTTATATATAATTGTTTGTGCAAGTTTATTAGTGTATGTAACAAATTTGAGTTATAGTATGATATTTTGAGTTTAGATTAGTGCTGATTTGTTTTTTTATATGAACAAGAGCAAAATTAGTTATTGTGTGTTGTGGTTTAATATGAGCAGATGAATTCATAACTTATGTTATTGATTTTATAACACATTTATATATTTGTATGTTATGAAATTTTCTCTATTTAAATCTTATATATTTTGTTCTATTGTTGATTATTATTGTGGGTGTACGTTTGTTTGTCTTTTAGTAGCTTGGAATTTTGAATTTCTAAGTATGTGTAATCAGTTCACAAATGAATGCTAAAGATTTTGTGGAGTTACTTGAGTAATGAATGTAAAACATTGTTTTAGTTTATCATTTTTGTTTGATTTGGTAAGAAATTTATGATTTCTTAATATATTTAGTTTGAAATATTTAATTTTGTAAGTTATTAGTTATCATGTTGTATCGTTATTATTATAAAATGATTAAATATACTTTCTAGTTGGTTGTTTCGATTTACCTCATAAAACAACTTGGTAATGTCAAGTTTTAGTTTGTTAAGTTATGTGATAAATCGAACGAAAGTAAAATATTTTTATTTTATTATTTAATATAATATATTATAGTCAATCTAGTTTATTAATTGTGAAATGATTAATTCTATCTCTAAAGGGAAAAAATAAAATAGATAGTAAAATATCATAATAAAGTTCAATAACTAATGAAATGTATATTTTCGAATTTTTAGTTTCCTTTGGATATTTTAATTATATATGAAATCTTAAAATAGATATATACAATCATTTTTCATATACAAATGAATACATGTATTTACAATTCTTTTAAATTCATTGTATTATATGTTATGTAAAATTTGTTATTGAATTTCTTTGATAGAAATATTCTCATTTTATAATTTTTAATTTGTTTTTGTAATTTCCATGAAATACCTTGATAAACTGATATATATGTTTGTCGAGTTATTTGAATAACTTAAATGATACATATTTTGGAATACATTTGTAATAAATATATAAACAAATTATTTTTACCTATATTTACATGTGTATGTATAATATTTGTAACTCAATTGTACAACATAAAATTGACGTAAAAATTTATTTCATTTAGTTCACATAAATATTCCCAATTTGTGATCTTTGTTTTCGTGTAACATTTTTTCACGGATGTTGAATAACTGATTAAGGGTATATTCTTTAGTTTTTATTTATTTTTTATTTTATGTATAGATTGTAACACATATATAATTTTTGTTTTATTTAAAAAAAAATTACAAGCAAAAACAATATTGTACATTTAATTACTAAGATAACTGAAAAATTTGTAATAAAATTTTTCAAGTTATCTATAAAATATTTTCATTTAAAATGAAGAGAAACCTATAATATAATATATATAAATCTATAGAATGTAAAATATATAAAAGCTAAATTTTTACGGAAATGAACACATAGATTTATAATATTTATTGATTAATAGTAGTAAATATAAAACTGAAATTAATTATTAACTCTAAAATTATTTATTGAATTTAATTCACAAAAATATCTTGATTTGATGATATGTTATTTTGTGTAAGATTTTTCATCGAGAAACATGATAAACCTATATATAAGATTTTCCATCGAGAAACTTTATAAACTTATATATAAGTTTGATCGTATTATTATTTGATATAATATATTATAACAAAAGATGTATTATATAGGTAAATTATATATTAATGTAAATTATTGTACTCTAATATATTTGATTTTATCGATAACGAAGACACATTGTAGGTTAAAAAATGAAGAGACGTTATAAAATATTAGAGTCTATAATAACTAATGTGGTGATATTTAATTTTATCAATAATAAAGACATATTATAAATTATTGTATTTTACTATAATAAGTAATAGGTAAAAAAGTATTCTATATGAGTAGAATTAATAAAGTAACTCAATAAGTAGTTGTTTTGTAAGAGTATATATAATAATTATCTTTATTTAATTTTCAATATAAGCATATAATGGCAAATCTAGAAATTTAATGTTTAGAAGATGTTTTATTAAATGCAATTTAATGCGAAATGACTTATGTTGGACAAAGATACTTCTAACATGGAGATGGTGTCAGAGCACGAGGCTCGATGCGGAAAAGAGTGGACGGTTGGAATTGGTAATTGGTAAACAGAAAATGAAGCATATATCTAGATTGACAATTAAATAAGTAGTAATTTATGTGAATTCGGAATATGTGTGTGGCGAGCTATCTCATAAATTGAACATATTACATATTTTTTGTTTGTATATGATTTATTATAGCGTAGTATAATAAAATATATATTAAAAATATGTAATATATATTATATTAAATTCAAAAATATATAGTATATATATAGATATGTATATGTAATGATGACTGTACGATAATATAAGTACAAATGACTAAAATAAACTTACAGTAGAATAAAATATATAGTGTAAGCAAATATTAAGAATCAATATATTATATTTTGATTTGTTATTATTAATTTATCAAGTATTTGGACAAATATAAATTTTGAGATTCATAAGTTGGTTACAAAAAAACATGATAAAAATAAAAAAGTAAAAAATTTAAGTATATTAAATAATATAAATAACAAAATAAAACAAAAAAATGAAATATGTGCATGTTTGAAGTTACTCGAGAAACTCGACAAACTGAAAATCATGTTTGTCGAGTAACTCGATTACAAATGAGATACAAAAGCAATCTATCCAGTAGCTAAAGTAACTTGACAAAATGAAACTTTACTTTCCCAAGTTACTCGACAAACCAGTGGAATTAAAAATATTGCTTATTTTGTTTTTCTATTTTATTTAAAATATGTAATATATTGAAAATAATTTTAATCTTATGTTGTTTTGTTATTTTTTGACGAAGTTGTGAATATGAATTGTGGAATTTTTATTTTAATTTGTTTTTTTATTTTATAAAAGTAAATATTATATATTATATTAATGTAAAATAATATATAAATTTTTTTTGTAATAACTATTTTATTATTAGATATTATATTAAGTTATAGAATATGAAATACTATTCATATAAAAAAACTCATTATTCATTGTATTATATAACTTGACAAATTCTAAATTGAGTTTCTCGAGTTATATAAGAAACTAATTATATGCACAGATTGAAATTTTTAAAACTTTTTGTATTTAAAGTATGTAAAATATTAATTATTTTGTTGGTTAAAAAAATACATGACAAAAGAAACAAAACAAAAGGATTAAGTGTATTATATAATTTAAATAAAAAAAATAAAACAAAAATTGAAAAATGTGTATTTTTCAAGTTAATCGAGAAAGTCGAGAAATTCAAAATCACGGTTGTCGAGTTACTCGATGACAAATCGGAGACAAAATCATTCTGTTTAATAGTTGAAGGAACTCGACAAAATGAAACATGAGTTTCTCGAGTGACTCGAGAAACTAATGAAATTTTAAATCTTGATTAATTTGTTTTTGTTTTTTATTTAAAATATGTAATACATTAAAATTTTTGTTCTTCTTATTTTGTTGTATTATTTGTTGATAAACTTGTGAATATGAAATTTGGAATTGTGCATGAATTTAAATTTGTAAAAGTTTTTGTATTTAAATTATTTAAAATATTAATTATTTTGTTTAATTTATATGTTGCAATATTATTATTGAAGGAAGTTGTGAATATGAAATTTTGATTTGTTAACGTATTTCATAAATTAAGCAGATATATAATTGTAGTTAATCGATTATTTGTTAGAACATAATAACATTAAATATACATTGTATAAATTTAATATATATGATAATTAATTAATACAATATATTATATTTTTTTTTATTATGATTAATTTATCTCGTAACTTGACAAATAGAAATTTTAAGATTTACGAGATGGTTACAAAATAACTTGACAAAATAAAAAACATAAAAAATTTAAGTGATCTACATAATTTAAATAAGAAAATGAAACAAGAAAATAAAAAATATACACGGTTGAAGCTACTCGAGAAACTCGACAAACTGAAAATCGTGTTTGTCGAGTTACTCGATCACAAATAGTATAAAAAATGAATATATTGAATAACTCAAGTAACTCGACAAAAATGAACTTGAATTTCTCGAGTTATTTGACAAATTAGTGAAAGTAAAAAGTTTGATTATTTTGTTTTTGTTTTTTTTTTTAAATATGTAATATATTTAAATAATTTTTTATTGTTATTTTGTTGTGTTATGTTTTGATGAACTCGTGAATCTTTTTATTTAGAATTGTTTGAGTAAATTGATAAATAAAATATATACAAAATTTTATGTAGTCTATCATTTATTAAAACATTGTAAAATAGAATATATATGATATAAATTTAATATATATCATAATGAATTAATAGAATTTTATATAATTTTTGTAATTAGTATAAATAATTATTAAAACAAATTTTTACTTCACTTTGTTTTTATATTTCATAAAATTAAGTATCAAATATCATATTAATGTAAAATAATATATAATATTTTTTAATAATAGCTGTTAAATTATAACATATTATATGAAGTTATAGAATATGAAATATTAATCATATAAAAAAAGTCATTATTCATTATATGACGTAACTCGAGAAAATCAAAATTGAGTTTGATTAGTTACTCAACAAACTAATTATATACATAAATTAATTTTTTTTAAACTTTTTGTATTTAAATTATTTAATACATTAAATATTTTATTTAATTTGTATGTTGTAATATTATTATTTAAGGAACTTGTTAGTATGAAATTTGAATTTGTTAACTTATTTAATAAATCAAATACATACATAATTGTATTTAATTCATTATTTATTAAAACATAGTAAAATTAAATATACATTTTATAAATTTAATGTATATGATAATGAATTAATATAATATATTATATTTTCTTTTATTATGATGAATTAATCCAGTAACTCGACAAAGGTAAATTTGAGATTCACAAGTTGGGTAAAAAAAACATGACAAAATAAAAAAATGAAAAAAATTCAGTGTATTACATAATTTAAATAAAAAAGAAAGAAAACAAAATTGAAAAATGTGCATTTTTGAACCTACTCGAGAAACTCGACAAACCGAAAATCGTGTTTGTCGAGTTACTCGATTTTAAATGATATACAAAATCAATCTCTTGAATAGATTAACCAACTCGACAAAATCGAATACGAGTTGGACAAGTTAGTCGACAAAATCATGGAAAATTAAATTTTTGATTATTTTGTTTTTCTTTTTTATTTGAAAGACATAATATATTTAAATAATTTTTTATTCTTATGTTGGTTATTTGTCGACGAACTCATGAATTGGAAATTGGAATTGTCGAGTAATTTGATAAATAAAGCAAATCAAAAATTCTATTTAGTGTATCATTTATTAGAACATAGTAAAATAGAATATATATTATATAAATTTGATATATATCATAATAAATTAATACAATATATGAATAAGATTATTACATAATTTTAATAAAAAAATAAAACAAAAAAAATGAAAAATGTGTATTTTTGAACTTAGTCGAGAAACTCGAGAAATTGGAAATGACGTTTATCGAGTAACTCGATGAAAAATCGGATACAAAATCATTTTGTTTAATAGTTGAAGTAACTCGACAAAATGAAACATGAGTTTCTCTAGTGACTCGAGAAACTAATGAAATTTTAAATCTTGATTAATTTGTTTTTGTTTTTTATTTAAAATATGTAATACATTAAAATTTTTGTTCTTCTTATTTTGTTGTATTATTTGTTGATAAACTTGTGAATATGAAATTTGGAATTGTGCATGAATTTAAATTTGTAAAAGTTTTTGTATTTAAATTATTTAAAATATTAATTATTTTGTTTAATTTATATGTTGCAATATTATTATTGAAGGAAGTTGTGAATATGAAATTTTGATTTGTTAACTTATTTCATAAATTAAGCACATATATAATTGTAGTTAATCGATTATTTGTTAGAACATAATAACATTAAATATACATTGTATAAATTTAATATATATGATAATTAATTAATACAATATATTATATATTTTTTTATTATGATTAATTTATCTCGTAACTTGACAAATAGAAATTTTAAGATTCACGAGATGGTTACAAAATAACTTGACAAAATAAAAAACATAAAAAATTTAAGTGTTCTACATAATTTAAATAAGAAAATGAAACAAGAAAATAAAAAATATACACGGTTGAAGCTACTCGAGAAACTCGACAAACTGAAAATCGTGTTTGTCGAGTTACTCGATCACAAATAGTATAAAAAATGAATGTATTGAATAACTCAAGTAACTCGACAAAAATAAACTTGAATTTCTCGAGTTACTTGACAAATTAGTGAAAGTAAAAAATTTGATTATTTTGTTTTTGTTTTTTTTTTTAAAATATGTAATATATTTAAATAATTTTTTATTGTTATTTTGTTGTGTTATGTTTTGATGAACTCGTGAATCTTTTTATTTAGAATTGTTTGAGTAAATTGATAAATAAAATATATACAAAATTTTATGTAGTCTATCATTTATTAAAACATTGTAAAATAGAATATATATGATATAAATTTAATATATATCATAATGAATTAATAGAATTTTATATAATTTTTGTAATTAGTATAAATAATTATGAAAACAAATTTTTACTTCACTTTGTTTTTATATTTTATAAAATTAAGTATCAAATATCATATTAATGTAAAATAATATATAATATTTTTTTATAATAGCTGTTATATTATAACATATTACATTAAGTTATAGAATATGAAATATTAATCATATAAAAAAAGTCATTATTCATTATATGACGTAACTTGAGAAAATCAAAATTGAGTTTGATTAGTTACTCAACAAACTAATTATATACATAAATTAATTTTTTTTTAACTTTTTGTATTTAAATTATTTAATACATTAAATATTTTATTTAATTTGTATGTTGTAATATTATTATTTAAGGAACTTGTCAGTATGAAATTTGAATTTGTTAACTTATTTAATAAATGAAATACATACATAATTGTATTTAATTGATTATTTATAAAAACATAGTAAAATTAAATATACATTTTATAAATTTAATGTATATGATAATGAATTAATATAATATATTATATTTTCTTTTATTATGATGCATTAATCGAATAACTCGACAAAGGTAAATTTGAGATTCACAAGTTGGTTAAAAAAAACATGAGAAAATAAAAAAATCAAAAAAATTCAATGTATTACATAAGTTAAATAAAAAAGAAAGAAAAAAAATTGAAAAATGTGCATTTTTTAACCTACTCGAGAAACTTGAGAAAACGAAAATCCTGTTTGTCGAGTTACTCGATTAGAAATGATATACAAAATCAATCTATTGAATAGATGAATAAACTCGACAAAATAGAACACGAGTTGGACAAGTTAGTCGACAAAATCATGGAAAATTAAATTTTTGATTATTTTGTGTTGCTTTTTTATTTGAAAGACATAATATATTTAAATAATTTTTTATTCTTATGTTGGTTATTTGTCGACGAACTCATGAATTGGAAATTGGAATTGTCGAGTAATTTGATAAATAAAGCATATCAAAAATTCTATTTAGTGTATCATTTATTAGAACATAGTAAAATAGAATATATATTATATAAATTTGATATATATGATAATAAATTAATACAATATATGAATAAGATTATTACATAATTTTAATAAAAAAATAAAACAAAAAAAATGAAAAATGTGTATTTTTGAACTTAGTCGAGAAACTCGAGAAATTGGAAATGACGTTTATCGAGTAACTCGATGAAAAATCGGATACAAAATCATTTTGTTTAATAGTTGAAGTAACTCGACAAAATGAAACATGAGTTTCTCGAGTGACTCGAGAAACTAATGAAATTTTAAATCTTGATTAATTTGTTTTTGTTTTTTATTTAAAATATGTAATACATTAAAATTTTTGTTCTTCTTATTTTGTTGTATTATTTGTTGATAAAATTGTGAATATGAAATTTGGAATTGTGCATGAATTTAAATTTTTAAAAGTTTTTGTATTTAAATTATTTAAAATATTAATTATTTTGTTTAATGTATATGTTGCAATATTATTATTGAAGGAAGTTGTGAATATGAAATTTTGATTTGTTAACTTATTTCATGAATTAAGCACATATATAATTGTAGTTAATCGATTATTTGTTAGAACATAATAACATTAAATATACATTGTATAAATTTAATATATATGATAATTAATTAATACAATATATTATTTTTTTTTTATTATGATTAATTTATCTCGTAACTTGACAAATAGAAATTTTAAGATTCACGAGATGGTTACAAAATAACTTGACAAAATAAAAAACATAAAAAATTTAAGTGTTCTACATAATTTAAATAAGAAAATGAAACAAGAAAATAAAAAATATACACGGTTGAAACTACTCGAGAAACTCGACAAACTGAAAATCGTGTTTGTCGAGTTACTCGATCACAAATAGTATAAAAAATGAATATATTGAATAACTCAAGTAACTCGACAAAAATGAACTTGAATTTCTCGAGTTACTTGACAAATTAGTGAAAGTAAAAAGTTTGATTATTTTGTTTTTGTTTTTTTTTTTAAAATATGTAATATATTTAAATAATTTTTTATTGTTATTTTGTTGTGTTATGTTTTGATGAACTCATGAATCTTTTTATTTAGAATTTTTTTGAGTAAATTAATAAATAAAATATATACAAAATTTTATGTATTCTATTATTTATTTGAACATAGTAAAATAGAATATATGTTAAATAAAATATATCATAATCAATGAATACGATTTTATATAATTTTTGTAATTAATAAAAATAATTATTGTAACAAATATTTACTTTACTTTGTTTTTATATTTCATAAAATTAAGTATCATATATCATATTAATGTAAAATAATATATAATATTTTTTTATAATAGCTGTTATATTATAACATATTATATTAAGTTATAGAATATGAAATATTAATTATATAAAAAAAGGCATTATTCATTATATGACATAACTCGAGGAAATCAAAATCGAGTTTGATGAGTTAGTCAACAAACTAATTATATACATAAATTAAATTGTTTTGAACTTTTTGTATTTAAATTATTTAATACATTAACTATTTTATTTAATTTGTATGTTGTAATATTATTATTTAAGGAACCTGTCAGTATGAAATTTTAATTTCTTAACGTATTTAATAAATGAAATACATACATAATTGTATTTAATTGATTATTTATTAAAACATAGTAAAATTAAACATACATTTTATAAATTGAATGTATATGATAATGAATTAATATAATATATTATATTTTCTTTTATTATGATGAATTAATCCAGTAAGTCGACAAAGGTAAATTTGAGATTCACAAGTTGGTTAAAAAAAACATGACAAAATGAAAAAATCAAAAAAATTCAGTGTATTACATAATTTAAATAAAAAAGAAAGAAAACAAAATTGAAAAATGTGCATTTTTGAACCTACTCGAGAAACTCGACAAACCGAAAATCCTGTTTGTCGAGTTACTCGATTAGAAATGATATACAAAATCAAGCTATTGAATACATCAACAAACTCGACAAAATCAAACTTGAGTTGGACAAGTTAGTCGACAAATCATGGAAAATGAAATTTTTGATTATTTTGTTTTTCTTTTTTATTTAAAAGACGTAATATATTTAAATAATTTTTTATTCTTATGTTGGTTATTTGTCGACGAACTCATGAATGGGGAATTGGAATTGTCGAGTAACTTGATAAATAAAGCATATCAAAAATTGTATTTAGTGTATCATTTATTAGAACATAGTAAAATAGAATATATTTTATATAAATTTAATATATATCATAATAAATTAATAGAATATATGAATAAGATTATTACATAATTTTAATAAAAAAAATAAAACAAAAAAAATGAAAAATGTGTATTTTTGAACTTACTCGAGAAACTCGAGAAATTGGACATGACATTGATCGAGTAACTCGATGAAAAATCGGCTACAAAATCATTTTGTTTAATAGTTGAAGTAACTCGACAAAATGAAACATGAGTTTCTCGAGTTACTCGAGAAACTAATGAAATTTTAAATCTTGATTAATTTGTTTTTGTTATTTATTTAAAATATGTAATACAATAAAATTTTTGTTCTTCTTATTTTGTTGTATTATTTGTTGATAAACTTGTGAATATGAAATTTGGAATTGTGCATGAATTTAAATTTTTAAAAGTTTTTGTATTTAAATTATTTAAAATATTAATTATTTTGTTTAATTTATATGTCGTAATATTATTATTGAAGGAAGTTGTGAATATGAAATTTTGATTTGTTAACTTATTTCATAAATTAAGCATATATATAATTGTAGTTAATTGATTATTTGTTAGAACATAATAACAGTAAATATATATTGTATAAATTTAATATATATGATAATTAATTAATACAATATATTATATTTTTTTTTATTATGATTAATTTATCTCGTAACTTGACAAATAGAAGTTTTAAGATTCACGATATGGTTACAAAATAACCTGACAAAATAAAAAACATAAAAAATTTAAGTGTCTTATATAATTTAAATAAGAAAATGAAACAACAAATTTAAAAATGTACAAGGTTGAAGCTACTCGAGAAACTCGACAAACTGAAAATCGTGTTTGTCGAGTTACTCGATCACAAATAGTATAAAAAATGAATATATTGAATAAGTCAAGTAACTCGACAAAAATAAACTTCAATTTCTCGAGTTACTTGACAAATTAGTGAAAGTGAAAAGTTTGATTATTTTTTTTTTTATTTAAAATATGTAATATATTTAAATACTTTTTTTTTCTTATTTTGTTGTGTTATTTTTCGACAAACTCGTGAATCTGAAATTTAGAATTGTTTGAGTAAATTGATAAATAAAATATATGCAAAATTTTATGTAGTATATCATTTATTAGAACATAGTAAAATAGAATACATATTAAATAAAATATATCATTATGAGTGAATACAATTTTATATAATTTTTGTAATTAATAAAAATAATTATTGTAACAAATTTTTACTTCACTTTGTTTTTTTATTTTATAAAATTAAATATCATATATTATATTAATGTAAAATAATATATAATTTTTTGTTATAATCACTCTTATATTATAAGATATTATATTAAGTTATAGAATATAAAATATTATTCATATTAAAAAAGGCATTATTCATTATATCACATAACTCGAGAAAATCAAAATCGAGTTTGATGAGTTACTTAATAAAGTAATTATATACATAAATTTAAATTTTATGAACTTTTTGTATTTAAATTAGTTAATATATTAAATATTTTATTGAATTTGTATGTTGTAATATTATTATTTAAGGAACTTGTGAGTGTGAAATTTGAATTTGTTAACTTATTTAATAAATGAAGTACATACATAATTGTATTTAATTAATTATTTATTAAAACATAGCAAAATTAAATATACATTTTATAAATTTAATATATATGATAATGAATTAATATAATATATTATATTTTCTTTTATTATGATGAATTTATCTAGTAACTTGACAAAGGTAAATTTGACATTCATGAGTTGGTTACAAAAGAACATGAAAAAATAAAAAAATAAAAAAAATTCAGTGTATTACATAATTTAAAAAAAAAAGAAAAAAAACGAAATTGAAAAATGTGGATTTTTGTGCCTACTCGAGAAACTCAACAAACCGAAAATCATGTTTGTAGAGTGACTCGATTACAAATAGTATACAAAATCAATCTGTTTAACAGCTCAAGTAACTCGACAAAATGAAACTGGAGTTGGTCGAGTTACTCGACAAAACAGGGAAATGTAAACTTTTTATTATTTTGTTTTTCTTTTGAATTTAAAATACGTAATACATGTAAAAATTTGTTTATTCTTATGTTGGTTAGTTCTCAAGGAACTCATCAATGGGAAATTGGAATTGTCGACTAACTTCATAAATAAAGCATATAAAAAATTTTATTTAGTATATCATTTATTAGAATATAGTAAAATAGAATATATATTATATAAATTTAATATATATTATAATGAATTAATACAAGATATGAATTTTATTTTAATTTTAGCAATTACTATAACATTTATAAAAAAATTACTATATTAAATTTATAGCATAATAAAATGATATTCTGTATTAATATATTATTAATTAATTATTATATTATTATAATAATTTAATGATTATATTCAATTTAATACAATAAATGGATTTCACATAAATTTATTTATAAATAATTATAAAATTTATTACGTATTTATTTATAATTTATTATTGTAAATATAAATATAAATTTTGTTATGGATGATATTATCATTAGTAATTACAAATATAAATTGATTTTTATACTATAATTTGATATAATTATTCTCATAAATAAAATGAGATTATTTAATTGCTTGATAAAAAAATATATAATAAATTTTATAATTATGTGTAAATAAATATATAATAAATTTTATGTACATTTATAAAAACAAAAAAATTAATATGAATTTATTATAATAAATTGATTATAATCATTAAATTATTATAATAATGTAAAAATTGATTAATAATATGTTATTACACCAATAATTTTATTACGTTATAAATTTTGTTATAAATAATATTATTATTACTAATTATAAATATAAAAGATATGTTATAGTATAATTTTATATAAAATTTATGATAAATAAAAATAAATATTATAACATATTTTTATTACATTGTCGTTTTTGAAATGATAAAATTAAATATGATATAATATACTAATATAAAATAATATAAAAATATTTTTTATAATAGCTTTATTATTATAATATATTATATTAAGTGATAGAATGGAAAAAATTGCGTACCTTCTTATGTTATCAAATAACTCCACAAGATAAAAATAGAGCTTACTGATCTGCTTGAATATATAGATAAGTAAAAACAGCTATTTACAAAAATAAGTAAAACAACTAATAAAATTGTTTGTTATAAACGAAAATATAAAATATTAAATTTCACTATTCAATATATCGAGAAACTCGATATATTCAAAATCGAGTTTCTCGAGTTACTCGATGAAATAATAAAATTTCCTGCTGTTAATTTTCGAGGAACTCATGAAGTTCAAATTTTGCTTTTTCTAGTTACTTGAAAAATTAAGCATGAACAGAAATTTTTTTAATATATCATGTATTAAAACATAGTCAAATAAAGTATATATTATATAAATCTAATATATATCATAATGAATTAATAAAATATATTATATTTTATTTTGTTTTGGCAATTATTGATAGCATGACAGAATACAAAAAAACAATACATAATTTTAAAAAAATTATGAAAAAAATTTACAAAGAACAAAATTGCAAACTATATAAATGATTATTTACTCGAGTAACTTCACAAAATCAAATATGAGTTTGCCAAGTTACTCGATTAATAATATGACACATAGGTAGAAATTCAATATTCAGTTTCTTGAGTAATTTTATAAGATTAATACATGAGTAATATTAAATGAGTAAATTTTAATATTCTATCACAAAATTAAATATAATAATAACATTATTATAATAATGTAAAAATTGATTGATAATATTTGACTACAGAAGGAAATATATTATGCTATAAATTTATTATAATAATTTTATGAAATTTTTTTTTGTTGTAATTCTAAGTTTGTCAATTTATGAGACAAAGTACGAAAAAACGAAAAAAAAATTAATGGGACATTTGTTATAAAAGGAAAAGGATATGGAATAAAACTACAAATAAAAAAAACAAAAAATAAATTCCTAAAAGCCGACAAAAATACAAAAAGTAAAAAATAAAAATGTTTCCAATATTTCCCACTATTCTGATTTACTCGATAAAGTGGGATAAACAAAATGTTTTTATTTTTCTCACATTCCCGAATTACTCAGCAAAGTGGAAAAAATTTTGAAAATAAAAATTTTTTGTATTTTTTGAATTTTATATTTTGTCATCAAATTGTCCATAAAAATAAATAAATAATAATAATTTTACATGAACAAAATAGGGAAAAAAATATAAATTTTTTTTTTTATACTCTGTCATGAAAATGTCTGCCTAAAAAAACATAGTATAATTTTTATAATCAATAATCACAATATTATACAATATAAAGTAATTTTATATCATATATAATTGAATATAAAATCTTATCATAAATGCTAGAGTCAAAAAAATATCTAGGCACTTAAATTATTAATCAAATACAAAAAATGAAAGTTGAAAATACGAAAATATTAAATTATCTAGATGCATAAAATAATAACGAAAACATAAAATTTAACAATTAATATAAATACAAAATTATAACAAGAAAGTGGGAAAAATTTAAAAAAAAAAATTTATTTATTTTTTCATTATTATATTTTGTCATCAAATTGTCTATAAAAAAAATTAATAATAATAATTTTGTGTGAGCACAGTGGGGAAAAAAAATTTTATTTTATTTTTATATTCAATCATGAAAATGTCGATCCACAAAAAAAAAATATTTTTATAATCAATAATCATAATTTCATATAACATAAAATAATTTTATATTATATATAATTTAATATAAAATCTATTATAAATGCTAGAGTAAAAAAATATATATAGATGGTTAAATTATCAATGATATGAACAAATAAAAACTTGAGAATACTGAATACTCGGCAAAGTGGTAAAACAGAAAAACAAAAAATAATAATTTGAAAAAAGGAAAATTTGTGAATACAAAATTAGACTAATTTTTAAAAGTTGCAAGACTTAATGTACATTTTAAATTTATCTACTCTATTTTAATTAACTTTTTGGACAAAAATCATCGTGAAAGACAAGTATAAGACATGCAAATTAATAGATTAATGATAAAAATTTGCTAAAAAAAGTTACATTCATAAATACGAAAGTAACCAATAGTTGAAGAGTTTTATTGCAATAAAAATGTAGTATACTAAACAAATAATGTTATAGTAATATAATTACCCTTATAGTTTTTGGTGCTTATGCTTATTATTTTTTATTCATTTTTTAATTTTGATAAGAAAAATATCATATATATTTATTTAGGGCACAAATAAATTTTTTGTATTTTGTTTATTATTATTAATAAGTATACATATCTAATAATAAAAAGTTAATAGTCAAAATAAAAATACATAAAAATACAAAATATATAGATTTGTTAAATATAATTTACATCAATACAGTACATTAGAAAAAGCTTGTATCTAGAAACGACAAAACTTTAGAAATATTACATAAAAAAACCTAATATTCATTCAAAGTATTGGAAAAAGTTGACAATGCATACAATGATATTATTTGTTTTTAAATGTTGTCTTTCTCTTTCGAAAGTCGTGTATTTCTCTCTGCTCTTGGCGTAGGCAATTTCTCTGGGATGACTTCAGTCTCAGATGAGATTGGATGTTCTTCAATTTTTCTCTTCTTGGATTTAGGCCCAGGTGAAGAAGGGAAATTAAGTTGTTTCACTGCACTTGGAAATGTTTGCCCTTGAAGAGGCATTGGTGTGTCAGCGGTATATGCTACATCTTTCCCTTTGTTACTCCTTGATCTTGTACTTGTAGAACTGATCGACATCGAAGGAACTGATTCATTAAGGAAGATAATGTCATACTTGTATTCATTGTCGAGGACATTTTTCTTCATTCCTTTAACATAAAAAAATTGTGCTTCCTCCAATGTGATTCTAATTTTTTCCAAGACTTGTGATCCACTGTCCATTAGTTGTTGGCCTGTGTATTGTAAGAATTTTTCTGCTGTATCTCCAATCATAGTCCCAGATAATGAGCCTGTGGAGTCTTCAAGTTCCAGATATACACGTGCCCTAAAATATAAAAAATGTTAAAAATGTTGCATGTGTAAATAATTATAAACGATAAATGATTTGTAAACAATATTATACCTTGGTACTGCAACTGCATGAGAAAATTTGCAGAAAACGCATTCGTATGTTTCATTCAAATCAGCACTTGATATTTTCTTGCAAGTATTGCATGACATGTACCAAAAGGATTGTTTAAAAACTCTCACGTATGCACGTACGTGAACCCAGAAATATGCATATCTTGTTAGCTATTGTTGAAGATAAATTGTATAAATATTATGCAATAATGAAAAAAAATTTTCTATATAATATTTTAAATAAGATTAGGCTTACTCCAGATAACAAATTTGGAATATGTTCAATCTTTGTGATATTCTTTATGTCTGGACTGGAAAGATTCTTTGTTGCCGAGGATGGATATATCTTTGTCAAGATCATCTCATCTAACTTGTCCGAATTTGTTTCAACCCTTGCACAATGTTTAAAAATATTAGCAATGTATACACATGTATATATATATATATTTCAAAAAAATATAATAAAAAAATAAATTTTTACCAAGAAGTAAGCTCAATCACTTGTTCTAAGTGGACATTGAAGGAGAAAATGATGTTGGCCTTGGTTGAAATTGAAAGGCATGTGCATGAAATAAAGATATAGATATATTTATTGGAAGACCTAAGATTGCCTACAAATTTTGTAATATTCGATTGATGATTTATAAAATTATTGACAATATATTACCACTGAAAGATGTCACTTTTAAATGGTTTCCAATGATGATTTGTTTTGTGCTCAAGTTGTCAGCAATGAAACGACACTCCTTCTCCACAAAATTATCCCACATTGTTAGCAACACAGTGTTGAAGCAAGTATAGAAACACAGAAAATATATGAGAAAGTGGTATATGAATTTCTTGAATAATATTATAATTATTGGAATATATATTTATAGATGAAAATAATATAGCTATATATATATAAACCTTGTGTCGATGAGAACTACATCTTGAATAGATGTTTGTGTTTCAAACCTAGTTTGCACCAGCCTTTTAGGTTTGACATCAATTGCAACTCCAATAATACCTAAAGGATAAAAATAAGAAATTAGGACAAATGAAATTTGTTATGAATACAATGGAATGTATAAAAAGAAACATGTTCGTTTTTTTGTGAAATAGGAACAAGTACTTATATCAGAATTTGAGTCCATATAAGGTTCCAATTTGTCGAAAGGAACAAAATTATATGTAGAAGATATTAAAACACTGTGGTCTTCATTCACTTCTTCGACTCTTGTTCGACCAGATATTGTCCATTGTATGTTGCCCATCGAAGCTTGATACTCAGGCTTTGTAAATTTAACATTTGCATTTGAGACAAGATATGTTTTGCCAAGTAATAGCTTGTCTTCATATGCCGAGATGTTCGCATCATAAATAGTTGCATGGACTCTATTTTTCTGTATAATACCATACATTTAAATTAGATATTTTGTATAAACATATATATAATTTTGGCTAGATATTATTTTTGAATATGAAATAAGACAATTTAAAGCTATAACATATTAAAGGCAAAAAAAAATTTTTAAAAATTTTATGTGGCTAAAATGAAATAAATCAAGGCACATAAATAATAGATTAAAGTAATATACCTCAGGATCCATAAATACCATATTTTGATATTTTGTTGGGCTTCGTTGAGCTACTCGTGGAAACGATTTTTCCACAACAATGATTTTTGCCGTCCAGTTTGTATCGTTGGGAGCAATATTTGGTATTAATTTGTACTGTTTATCCATTGTTTGATCCTGTAGAAAATGTCAAATATAAATTAAAGACTATAAATAAGTTATCAAAGTGAAATAATATTTATACTAATAATGAATTGTAAGAGTATATAATGAAATATAGTATGAAGTTGTACTTCAAATCTGAAAGAGGAGTACGAGGATACAAATATTGAGAATTAAAGACTTGTTGATAAATGCTAATATAGAATGTTTGTTGTGTTTGGTTTGTAATCACAACTAATGTATATATATAGAGGTATATAGTATCTATTATGCCAATAGTAAGGATATGTTTACTCAATAGGGGTCTAAATCTTCTGTCCTGATTGATGCTTGCCTTATGACGCCGTAATTAATAAATGATGTGGGCCCCAATAATGATGCCATAAAAACTCATTCATAGTTGTCCTCACTTCATCCTACTCAGCCCCAATTAGTTTAAATAAAGTGCTGATTATACTTATAATAGATTTGAAGATTCCAAAATATTAATATAAGCACTCAAAAATTTTACGTCAGTATTTATACTATTATGTTAAATTATAGTAAAGGCAAATTGATCAAATTGAAATAAAGAAAATTTTATTATTATAATGTATATTATTTAAAATTATGTAATAGCAAAAATTTATTATTGAGTTAAAAAAGTTTATTAAGATTTTAATAAGTATAATTAGTTATTATACATTTAAGTATTTTTGTGTATCGAGCAAGAAAATATAACCTATAAAATTAAGAATAAATAAAAAAATAAATAATTGATGGTTAAATTGTGAATATGAAATTTGCTTTACTTAGTAATATACAATGAAAATAAGTAACTACTACAACAGAAGAAAAATATTATTCATTAGAGTTCAAACATATATGAGACTTGAGTAGATTCGAAGTTATTATTTTCTAAGCTGAAAGATTACACTATTAGAGATTATGAGATGAATGGATGAAACTATAATAAAACAATAGGTAAGGAAATGTATAATAAAGTAGGCTTTAAATTAGTAATTTATAGATAAACCAGAATACACAAAAATCTTTTCGATAAGTGAAACAAAAAAAAATTATTTAGGATTTATGTAGAATGCAAAAAAATTAAAGTGTTCAATCACAATGTTTATACTGTAAATGTTTCTATTATTTTAATGAAGTTAAGTTAAAGTTAAAATTAGTCAAGAATTCTTAGATGCGTGAGAAATAGTGATGTTAGGACCATTTGTGACTATAAATAGGAAAATAGGAATCATATTTAAAATAGAAGAGCGAATTGGGATCAAATTGTTACAAACATAAAAGAAGAGGCAGTCCTTCTTTCAATTAATAGAAGATAAGATAGGGTCCAGCATTTATTACGTATTGCGTGTCTTCAAGGAGATACAGACCAGCCGTCTAGCATTAAATGATGCGTGGAAAGCAAAGCAAGAATTGGAGATGAGGATATGAAACCCGAATTGGGAATAACGAGGTGAAGCACAACTTGAAGATATTAATATACGTTAATGTATATACAATTTTCATACGTGTATGGTGAAAATGAATAGATTAAAGATCATGTTGACATGTGTACAATAAAAAGATATTTGTATATTTATGATCTGAATTATTACTTGTATTAGGTATGATTATATATAAGAGTAGACTAAGTAGTAATCTATAGTCTATTGTATTAATTTGTCTGAATTCAATGAAAGTAAGCAATAAATTATACTTAGATATTTTTTAGTTACAACTATTGATTTGTGTTCATTTAAATATAGAGGAAAAAAAGTCATATAGAATATAAAAAAAATTTTATATTGTTAATAGCTAATGACTTTATAACATATGTATAAAAACGCGTTCAATGGCAAAAGAAATATAAATTGATAACATTAAATATTTAAATATTTGTACTTTAAATATTTGTTTGTTAAATTTTGTATTCCATTTATTCATTTAACTAAATCAATACTACGTTCTTAGAAAATCGATTAAGTTTCATAAAATCATGAATAAGATAAATTTAGTTTTAAACTTTAAAAATTCAAATTCGATAAACATAATGTATTTTATATGAATTTTTTTTCATATAATTATGTTGGTTATCAAATACACTTTATAACTATATCTATTATACAAATAAATTTAATAGAGACTAATATAGCTTTTTAGAGTTTAATATATAAGCATCATTAGAAATTGTATTAATAGCAATGAAAAAAAAAAATTTATACTAATCATATTTCATAAATTCATTATTTGAATGAACGTGTTATATAATATTTAGTATATCTATAATACGAATATAAACATATTAAATATTAGCAAAATAAAAATACAATAATAAAAGATGTTTCACTTTGTTAAAAATAAACGGTCAAAATTTGGTGTAAATATAGCATAAATATTTTATTAAATTATTCATAATGTAAAATTAAAAAAAAATAATCATTGATAAATCTACACTATTTGTAGTATAATATTTGAAGACAAAAAAAAACAGATAATAGTAAAATAAAATTCAAAAACTATCTAAATCAAATGATGAGTTTTATTATTTTGGATAATAAATCGATGCTGTTACAAACCATACATAACTATAGCATTATACATCTGAACAGACTGGCCATTCATTCACTACAGTATAAATAATTTAAATGCTCTGTATATATTTTCTTCAAAGTTTTATACAATATTCTTCACCAATTGTAATGTAAGAATACACTGGCTCTTTATTGACTGGAATACAATTCATGTGAAAGCTTTTTAGAAGTAATATTCAAACAACACATAGAATATACTTCATCAATATTCACTGCAATATCATTCATGTCACAGATTTATACAAGTGTTCTTCAAAGAACACATAGAATACACTTCAAGAATACAATTTAAACTATTGTTTAGAAAGTAAAAATCCCCTAATTAAAAAAAAAAATATGCATAATAATAATTAAAACACTATGAATGCACAATTGCTAATATTTCTGTATAAACTACATTCTTTGTACAACAAAAATGATTTTTAAATTTATCATTTGGTATAATTAATGCTTTTATAGATTTACTTGTTTTTGCTCTTGATAATGCAACATAAAGTTGACCATGAGAAAATACAGGTTCAAGAAGATATAGTCCCACATAATCTAGTGTTTGACCTTGAGCTTTATTTATTGTCATTGCAAAACAAGCACGAATTGGAAATTGCGTTCTTTTAAAAGGAAATGTACTCTTATCACTTTCAAGTGGAATAAATGGAATTCTAGGTAAAAAAACTTTCTTCCCACGCCACTCTCCAACAGATATTTCAGCATGAATAACATTACGCTCAAATGCACGACAAATTAATCTAGTGCCATTACATAATCTTTCAGATGGATTAATATTTCTTAATAACATAACAGGACAATTTTGTTTCAATACAAGTTCATGAGGTGGAATACCATTTGGAGTTAGTGTATTAAGAAAATCTTCATGAATACTTTGTTCATTTTTTTCTAATGTTTCATCAAAGCTATAATATATAACATTTTCACCAGCAATTTGATTAAGTACAATATTATTTATTTCATCAACAGCATTATTTGTAGGAGTTAAAATAACTCGATTAATCATCTTATCTAATTCATTGGTATAATTTTGTAAGTTTGGATAAACACTTTCGATCAATTCTTTTAGAGAAACTATTTTGTTATCAAAGGGTATAGCTATTTCATCTGGTAATGTAATCATATTACAGGTATGCCTAGGTTGAATTCCATTGCCTATATCGAGCAGTAATTTAGAAAAGTATGGGTCTAATTGAGCTCTCATATTTTGCACCAATTGTAATTGTATGAAATTTGGCCATAAGTATGAATACACTAAACTTGATCCAATGATAACTTCTTTATTTCCCTTTTGAACTACTGGTAATACTTGTCGAAAATCACCTCCTAAAACAACAACCTTCCCTCCAAATGGTAATATAGAATCATTAACATCTCTTAGCATTCTATCTACAGCCTCTATTGCATAACGGTGAACCATTGGTGCTTCATCCCAAATAATCAAATTTGTCAATCTAAAGAAACTTGCTAAAGCAGATTGCTTACTAACAGAACATGTCATATTGTGATTTATTTCAAGTGGTATCTTAAACCGTGAATGTGCTGTTCGTCCACCAGGTAATAAAGCAGCTGCAACACCTGAGGAAGCAGTTGCTAAACCTATAAGATTTTTAGATCTAATTGTAGAGAGCAAAGCTTTATATAAATAAGTTTTACCAGTTCCACCAGGTCCATCTATAAAATACAAACGACTTGTATTACTATATACATCTGAAAGAATTTTGTCATAGGAAATTTTTTGATATTCATTCAAGTTATTTGCATACATAGTATTGTCAGCATGAATAACATTGTTTAATTCTTCATTAATAATCTTAGCTAATATGTCTTCTTGTTCCATATATATTTGAAAAGGTACAAGATGATAATCATTTATATTTTTATTATTTGCTTCTAATATAGAATTGATTTCATGTAGTGCTTTTATTTCTGCATTTGCAATGGACATACTATTAGATAAATAATCTTCACATAAAAATAGGCGAAATTTTTTCCATAATACATCTGGATTATTAGGAGAACATAGAATGAGTATGGTAGCAAATAATCTACGAAGAGAAGAAGGCATTTGATAATTAATAGCTTCATCTAAACAAAACTGACAATAATTATTGTCTTGTAATAAACCAAGTGCCATAGCCGTTTCACGAAAAGAAGACAAATAAACACCATTAACTAATTTTAAATTTTGAAATGAAGTTGCTCCTTTAATATGATTTAATAAAATACGTAAATAATATCTTTCTCCTTCAGTTATAGTAGATGTAACTATTCTACCAATAACATTTCCTTTTTTCCTTCGACACCATATTTTTCCTTGGCCATCCTATACAAAAAATTTTGGAAAATCTTTATATAATAATGTTTTTGCAAGTTCATTTGAAACATTCATATGAAAAAATTCAGTTAACATTGTGCGTTGTCTAGATTCATTATTGATTACTGTTTCTAAATTTTCATAATCTCTATATGTTATCAAGTGGTTATTTTCAAGATGTAATTGTAATGAGATAACTGAGGGAGACATTTCATACAAAACAAATCCATATATTCTCCACATTGCTTCAGGTGGAGAAATCCAACGACCATTTTGATATATCTCAATTTCATCAATAGGATTTTCATTATTAGTATTACTAATTGAAATACTTACACGATCATAGCATTTATACACATATTTATAGAGGTATTTAACAGCTTTAACTGTTGAACATATTTCCACATTAATATGGCAATCAAACTTTGCACACAAATATGGATTGTAAGGTACAACCCATCTGTTGTCTAATAAATGTCCTCGAATCATAAATGATCGTTTATCATTCAATCGTCTATAAGTTGGATAAGAATTATGGCCAATAGAAGTATTTGAAATATATTCCTTTGGATATTTATTCTTACAATGACCATTTCTATCCACACAAACATTATGGGGATTCAAATGACCACATGGACCATGCATCATATGTTTAACAACAATAGAATGAAGGTGAGGATATTTTACTTTGTCTGGAATTTCACATGATACAATAGAATCAACTCTATCAATATTATTAATTTTCGCATTGCTTTGTAAGATGAGCAAGAAATGAGCATGTGGAAGTCCTCGTTTTTGGAATTCTACAACATAAATATATGCAGCAACAGGCTCAAAGATTTGGTGCTTAAATAGATCAACTTTAAGTTCTTCTAATTTAGCTTTGAATATTCTAGCAGTCAAATCTGGTCTATTCTGTCCTATATCATTATGCCTTAACTCTTGTTTTATTTCTACCCAATTTGGGTTACATGTCAATGTTAAAAATAAATCAGGTTTACCAAATTTTTGTACTAACGCCATTGCATCCATATATCTTTTTTTCATATCTCTAGGACCTCCAACAAAAGAAGAAGGTAAAATAATCCGACGACCAATTTGTGCACCTCTATTTTGACCATTTTCTACACTATCTACAACTCCTTGATATAATTCAGCACGAATTTCGCTTTGATTTTGACGAAAATAATCTAATCGACTTGTTTCAAGTTTAACATACATATCTACTACATATTGTTGTAGAAGTCTACCAGCATGAAGTAAAACATTGTTTTGTGTATCACGTACCTGTAATTTGAAGCAATAGTATTCACGGTAAGATACTTGTAAACCTTTCTTATTCTTCTTGTGAACTGCAGAATAGAAAAATGCAAACAAATTTAATGAAAAGAAATTCTAAATTGAATGAGTTTAAATGAAGAAACACATTAGTAATCTTTACCTTTTTTTTCTTTCTCTATTATATCAGCTGCACAACTCATGTTTTCAGTAGAAACGGAATTCTCATTTGTACTATAAATATCAACTGTATTATTTTTTGCCTTTTCAATACCTTCATGCCAACCAGTCTCACCGAAGAGAAATAATAATGGGTACTGTAGGGGATCATAACATCCATAATAATAATGTATTCTATGTGAATTATTAGAGTAACAATAAATTGATATATCACGATATCTTATGTCTGCAGATGGGTCCTCATCAACCCAAACTGCAGCCACTTCAGATGTAGAAGGTGCATTATATACTCTTTGATCAAGACCAGCATCACATCTAATTTGTATTTTGCAAGTTTGAAGATTTTCAATATCACCTAAGGAACGAAAAAATCTAGAATATGGATTAATCTCTAATATATTTACTAATATATGTAGTAAAGATGATGAGAAATTGATACATGTATTTAATCTATTTTGTATTTCGTTGTCTGTATCATAAAAATATAACTGTAAATATGATGGATTACTATCAATGTTTAGAATTGGATTTATATAATGGTATACTTGTCCTTGAACTCTAAAAGTGTAAATACCTTTGTAGTTAGTAGATTTAGATAAATCTTTATCAAACTTCACTCCAAAAGAGGTAAAAACAAAATGGTTATTATAATTTCACACATTATTTTTAAAATCCAATGCTTCATCTGTACTTGAAGTATATAAATCATATAAAATAGAGGGAGAACAATTGATATGCAATTTAATTTTTCCATCAGCACAACAAAAACCTTTACTTTCTTTTTCAAATTTTTTTGCAAAACAGTGAATACAATTTGTTGGAGTACGTAATACATAAGTTTCTGTGGGTACATGTCTCATAGTAATATTTGAAATACAGGGAGTTAATTGGAATTCATGATTTTGATTTTCATGTTCTTCATAATAAATATTGCTTTCTATACCACCATCTTCTAAATTGTTAGAGTCAATGAAAGAAATTTCATGTCCATCTTCATTCAATTCTTGAGCTATAAAAAATATGACAAATGAAAACAACATAAATAAATAAATGGGAAAAAATTGTGCATAACGGGAAAAACATAAAAACAAAAAAAACATTAGCTCACCAGATAATTGCAAACTACCTATTGAATTGACATCGTTCAACTCAACATCTTCAAGTAACTGAATCCTTGTTTTTTGAATCTTCTTGTTAGATTTATATTGTGTATGCTCAGCATACATCTGTCTTCTTTTCTTCTTTTGTTGTTCTTTATTTGAGTCAACAATTTTTTCACCTGTCATCTAATATATTTTATCATATAATAAATATAAAAATTAGTCTCATTCAATGTAGAAAAAAAATATATACTATAAACATTATTAACACAAATATGAATAAGATTAGTACATACATGTAATAACCAACAAGGAAAAAAATTGTATTGCTTAAAATTGTAATATTCAACTATAACATGTAAATACATGATATAAAAAAAAATACTTATTAATAAAGATATAATGAAAAAATAAACCAAAGAACACAAAAAATAATTAATTTCAAATTTCTATCAATGAATAATTACATACCTATAAATTGAAGTTAGGAACTTGGTATAAACCCACTGATGAAGAACTGATCAAATCAAAAAAATGAATATGAGATCTTCTACAATCTATACTCAAACTCAATAGATGAAGAAAGGAGATGAGAATTATGATTTCAAATATAAGTAAGAAGCTACAATGATTTCGAGTAAGAAAAAGAGCAAATCAACAAATTTCTAAGGTTTGATGAGAGTAGAAATAAGAGAACAAGGCTAAGAACAAAGAAAATAGAAAAGAAGCAAAAACTGTCTATATATGTCTGATACAAATAAAACAAAGGAAATATATAAAATAATACTGCCAAAATAATATCGTATATTTATAATAAGTGCATGGTTTAGATGTACATAAAATTATATATGTTATTAATAATAAGTACAAAGATAAGGACAAAGAAATGAAAAAAACTGAAAACCAAGTAAGTTATAATTTCTAAATGCGTACACGTGTTAATAATATGGTAACATTTTGAATAAATTAAGTTTAATAATTTTTCTTAATTATCTCGTAAGTTGGAAAGATTTACTAAAATAAAAAAATATGCATCCAATAGAAAATGAAGACCAGATATTATACACAAATTTTGAAGTCAAACATTGCGGCTAGTGTGAGAAACAAGATTATACAATATAATAATTGCAAAATGCAACAAAAACAAAAATTTATGTAGAAATACTGACAGCTAATTACTCGAGGAAATCGAGAAACGACATTTCATTTTGTCGAGTTCATCGAGAAAACAACTTACACGAACAGCAGAAATTCATACTAAATTTGACAATCATTATTAACAATAATGAAAGCTGATCATTACATTAGAAATGATATAATGACTACAAAATTAAATGCCTGACATTTATAAAAAAATACATATATATAATTTCTCATTTGTTGATGTTCTAATTTTTGTTTATGTTTTCATGAAAATCCAGTAAAAATAAAATCGAGTTAGTTGATAAATTTTGATGGAATATTAATTTTTTTTATTTTTGTTAGAGTTATTCAACAAAATCAAACTAAAATATGTAACAAAATATAAAGGTCGGGGATGGGCAAAAAAAATAAAAGGTCATGCTTAAAGTTGTTATGAAATGAAAATGATATAAAGTAAAAGTAAAAATTACAAACAATTAAATAAATAAATAAATTGCTAGAACCCCATAAAAATAAATAAAATACAAAAATTTTTGTTTTCCTATGTTTCCTAGATTATCGAGTTACTCAGGAATATAGAATAACTAAAAATGTTGATTTTTTGCACTTTGTTGAGTCATTCGGCAAAGTAGCAAAAATGGAAAAAAATAAAAATATGTTAAAAAAAGGAAAAATTTTGAACACAAAATTGGACTACTTTAACAAAGTTGTAAGACTTAATATACATTTTAATTTTATTTTGTTATTATTAGTTTGTTTGTTTATTATTTAAAATGCTAGACAAATTAAATATAACAAAAATTTAAAGGTCAGAAACGACAAAAAAAAAAAAATTCTTTGACAAATTTGTTATAAAAGGAAAAAGATGTGGACTAAAACTGCAAAATAAAAAAAAAATTTGAAATAAATTCTTAAAAGCCCACAAAAATTAAAAAAAAAAGGAAAAAATCAAAATGTTTCAATTGTTTCCCACTTTTCCGAGTAATTCCGAGTTACTCGGCAAAGTGGGATAACTAAAATGTATTTATTTTTCCCACATTGCCGAGTTACTCGACAAAGTGGAAAATATTATAAAAAAAATTTTTTTTTTTGTTTCTTTATATCTATATTTTGTTATCAAATTGTCCATAAATAAAAATTAATACTCATACAAATATGTTAAAAAAAGAAAACATTGTCAACACAAAAGTGGACTACTTTAAAAAAGTTGTAAAACTTAATATACATTTTAATTTTATTTTGTTATTATTAATTTGTTTGTTTATTATTTAAAATGCTAGACAAATTAAATATAAAAAAAATTTAAAGGTCAGAAATGACAAAAAAAAAAAAATTAACTGACAAATTTGTTATAAAAGGAAAAAGATATGGACTAAAACTGCAAATTAAAAAAAATATGAAATAAATTCTTAAAAATCCACAAAAATAAAAAAAAAACAGTAAAAAATCAAAATATTTCCAATGTTTCCCACTTTTCCGAGTTACTCGGCAAATTGGAATAACTAAAATGTTTTTATTTTTCCCACATTGCCGAGTTACTCGACAAAGTGGGAAATATAAGAAAAAAAATATTTTTTTGTTTTTTTATATTTATATTTTGTCATGAAATTGTTCATAAACAAAAATTAATACTCATAAAAATATGTTAAAAAAATAAAACATTGTGAACACAAAATTGGACTACTTTAAAAAAGTTGTAAGACTTAATATACATTTTAATTTTATTTTGTTATTATTAGTTTGTTTGTTTATTATTTAAAATGCTAGATAAATTATATATAAAAAAATTTTAAAGGTCAGAAATGACAAAAAATAAAAAATTTCATTGACAAATTTGTTATAAAAGGTCATGCTTAAATTTGTTATGAAATGAAAATGATGTAAAGTAAAAGTGCAAATTACAAACAATTAAATAAATAAATAAATTGCTAAAACCCTATAAAAATAAATAAAATACAAAAATTTTTGTTTTCCTATGTTTCCTAGATTATCGAGTTATTCAGGAATATAGAATAACTAAAAATGTTGATTTTTTCTACTTTGTTGACTCATTCGACAAAGTAGCAAAAATGGAAAAAAATAAAAATATGTTAAATAAAGGAAAAATTTTGAACACAAAATTGGACTACTTTAACAAAGTTGTAAGACTTAATATACATTTTAATTTTATTTTGTTATTATTAGTTTGTTTGTTTATTATTTAAAATGCTAGACAAATTAAATGTAACAAAAATTTAAAGGTCAGAAATGACAAAAAAAAAAAATTTCTCTAACAAATTTGTTATAAAAGGAAAAAGATGTGGACTAAAACTGCAAAATAAAAAAAAAATTGAAATAAATTCTTAAAAGCCCACAAAAATAAAAAAAAAAAGGAAAAAATCAAAATGTTTCCAATGTTTCCCACTTTTCCGAGTTACTCGGCAAAGTGGGATAACTACAATGTTTTTATTTTTCCCACATTGCCGAGTTACTCGACAAAGTGGAAAATATTATAAAAAAATTTTTTTTTTGTTTCTTTATATTTATATTTTGTTATCAAATTGTCCATAAATAAAAATTAATACTCATAAAAATATGTTAAAAAAAGAAAACACTGTCAACACAAAATTGGACTACTTTAAAAAAATTGTAAAACTTAATATATATTTTAATTTTATTTTGTTATTATTAGTTTGTTTGTTTATTATTTAAAATGCTAGACAAATTAAATATAAAAAAAATTTAAAGATCAGAAATGACAAAAAAAAATATATATTTAATTGACAAATTTGTTATAAAAGGAAAAAGATGTGGACTAAAACTACAAATTAAAAAAAAAAATGAAATAAATTCTTAAAAGTCCACAAAAATAAAAATAAAAAAGTAAAAAATCAAAATGTTTCCAATGTTTCCCACATTGCCGAGTTACTCTACAAAGTGGGAAATATAAAAAAAAAAAATTTTTTTTTGTTTTTTTATATTTATATTTTGTCATGAAATTGTCCATAAACAAAAATTAATAGTCATAAAAATATGTTAAAAAAAGAAAACACTGTGAACACAAAATTGGACTACTTTAAAAAAGTTGTAAGACTTAATATACATTTTAATTTTATTTTGTTATTATTAGTTTGTTTGTTTATTATTTAAAATGCTAGACAAATTAAATATATAAACAATTTAAAGGTCAGAAATGACAAAAAATAAAAAATTTCATTGGCAAATTTGTTATAAAAGGAAAAAGATGTGGACCAAAACTGCAAATTTAAAAAAAAATATGAAATAAATTCTTAAAAGCGCACAAAAAAAAAAAAAGTAAAAAATCAAAATGTTTCCAATGTTTCCCACTTGTCCGAGTTACTCGGCAAAGTGGGATAAATAAAATGTTTTTATTTGTCCCACATTGTCGAGTTACTCGACAAAGTGGGAAACATTATAAAATTTTTTTTTTTTTAATTTTGTATATTTATATTTTGTTATCAAATTGTCCATAAACAAAAATTAATACTCATAATTTTACGTGAGCAAAATACGGAAAAAGAAATATAATATATTTTTTAATATTCTGTCATGAAAAATGTCCACCTAAAAAAATTTAATATCATTTTTATAATCAATAATCATAATATCATACAATATAAAATCATTTTATATCATACATAATTAATTATAAAATCTTATCATAAATGCTAGAATCAAAACAATATATAAACGCCTAAATTATTAATCAAACAAAAAAATTCAAAGTTGAAAATACTAAATTATCAAATTACTTACATACAAAAAACAATAACCAAAACATAAAATTTAACAATCGCCAATCTAGAATAACTAAAATTTTTTTAATATTTCCACTTTGCCAATTGACTCGACAAAGTGGGAAAAATGAAAAAAAAATAATAATAATTTTAAAAAAGGAAACTTTATGAAAAAAAAATTAGACTACTTTTTAAAAGTTGCAAGACTTAATGTACATTTTAATTTTATTTTCTTATTATTAGTTTTTTTTGTTTTTAATTAAAAAACCTAGCCAAATTAAATATAAATAAAAGTTTAAACGTCAGAGATGAGGGAAAAAATTTAATAATAAGAAATTTGTTATAAAACGAAAAGGATGTGGACTAAAACTGTAAAAAAAAATAATAATAAATAAATTCCTAAAAGTTCACAAAAATACAAAATGTTAAAAAGAGAATTGTTTCCAAGGTCTCCAACTATTCTGAGTTACTCGATAAAGTGGGATAAAGAAAATGTTTTTATTTTTCCTACCTTACCGAGTTACTCGGCAAAGTGGAGAAAATTTTAAAAAAAAAATATTTTTTTATTTTTTGAATTTTATATTTTGTCATGAAATTGTCCAAAAAAAATATTTAATAATAATAATTTTGCATGAGCAAAATGGAGAAAAAAATATTTAAAAATTTTTTTTTATATTCTGTCATGAAAATGTCCACCTATAAACTAATAATATAATTTTTACAATCAATAATCACAATATCATACAATACAAAGTAATTTTATATCACATATAATTTAATATAAAATCTTATGATAAATGCTGGAGTCAAAAAAATATATAGACGCCTAAATTATCAATAAAATAAAAATAATCAAAATTGAAAATACTAAATTATCAAATTACCTACATGCAAAAAAGAATAACCAAAACATAAAATTTAACAATTAATATAAAAACAAAATTTTGAAGTCAAACATTGCGGCTAGTGTGAGAAACAAGATTATACAATATAATAATTACAAAATGCAACAAAAACAAAAATTTATGTAGAAATACTGACAGCTAATTACTCGAGGAAATCGAGAAACGACATTTCATTTTGTCGAGTTCATCGAGAAAACAAATGACACAAACAGAAGAAATTCATACTAAATTTGACAATCATTATTAACAATAATAAAAGCTGATCATTACATTAGAAATGATATGATGACTACAAAATTAAATACCTGACATTTATAAAAAAATACATATATATAATTTCTCATTTGTTGATGTTCTAATTTTTGTTTATGTTTTCATGAAAATCCAGTAAAAATAAAATCGATTTAGTTGATAAATTTTGATGAAATATTAATTTTTTGTATTTTTGTTAGAGTTATTCAACAAAATCAAACTAAAATCTGTAACAAAATATAAAGGTCGGGGATGGGCAAAAAAAATAAAAGGTGATGCTTAAATTTGTTATGAAATGAAAATGATGTAAAGTAAAAGTGCAAATTACAAACAATTAAATAAATAAATAAATTGCTAAAACCCCATAAAAATAAATAAAATACAAAAATTTTTGTTTTCCTATGTTTCCTAGATTATCGAGTTACTCAGGAATATAGAATAACTAAAAATGTTGATTTTTTCCACTTTGTTGAGTCATTCGGCAAAGTAGCAAAAATGGAAAAAAATAAAAATATGTTAGAAAAAGGAAAAATTTTCAACACAAAATTGGACTACTTTAACAAAGTTGTAAGACTTAATATACATTTTAATTTTATTTTGTTATTATTAGTTTGTTTGTTTATTATTTAAAATGCTAGACAAATTAAATGTAACAAAAATTTAAAGGTCAGAAATTACAAAAAAAAAAAATATTCTTTGACAAATTTGTTATAAAAAGAAAAAGATGTGGAGTAAAACTGCAAAATAAAAAAAAAATTTGAAATAAATTCTTAAAAACCCACAAAAAAAAAAAAAAAAAAAAAGGGAAAAAATCAAAATGTTTCCAATGTTTCCCACTTTTCCGAGTTACTCGGCAAAGTGGGATAACTAAAATTTTTTTATTTTTCCCACATTGCCGAGTTACTCGACAAAGTGGAAAATATTATAAAAAAATTTTTTTTTTTGTTTCTTTATATTTATATTTTGTTATCAAATTGTCCATAAATAAAAATTAATACTCATAAAAATATGTTAAAAAAAGAAAATATTGTCAACACAAAATTGGACTACTTTAAAAAAATTGTAAAACTTAATATACATTTTAATTTTATTTTGTTATTATTAGTTTGTTTCTTTATTATTTAAAATGCTAGACAAATTAAATATAAAAAAAATTTAAAGGCCAGAAATGACAAAAAAAAAAAAATTTAATTGACAAATTTGTTATAAAAGGAAAAAGATGTGGACTAAAACTGCAAATTAAAAAAAAAATATGAAATAAATTCTTAAAAGTCCACAAAAATAAATAAAAAAAAGTAAAAAATCAAAATGTTTCCAATGTTTCCCATTTTTCCGAGTTACTCAGCAAAGTGGGATAACTAAAATGTTTTTATTTTTCCCACATTGCCGAGTTACTCGACAAAATGGGAAATATAAAAAAAAAAATATTTTTTTTGTTTTTTTATATTTATATTTTGTCATGAAATTGTCCATAAACAAAAATTAATACTCATAAAAATATGTTAAAAAAAGAAAACACTGTGAACACAAAATTGGACTACTTTAAAAAAGTTGTAAGACTTAATATACATTTTAATTTTATTTTGTTATTATTAGTTTGTTTGTTTATTATTTAAAATGCTAGACAAATTAAATATAAAAAAAATTTAAAGGTCAAAAATGACACAAAATAAAAAATTTCATTGACAAATTTGTTATAAAAGGAAAAAGATGTGGACCAAAACTGCAAATTAAAAAAGAAATATGAAATAAATTCTTAAAAGCGCACAAAAAAAAAAAAAGTAAAAAATCAAAATGTTTCCAATGTTTCCCACTTGTTCGAGTTACTCGGCAAAGTGGAATAAATAAAATGTTTTTATTTGTCCCACATTGTCGAGTTACTCGACAAAGTGGGAAACATTATAAAAAAAATTTTTTTTTAATTTTTTATATTTATATTTTGTTATCAAATTGTCCATAAACAAAAATTAATACTCATAATTTGACGTGAGCAAAATACGGAAAAAGAAATATAATATATTTTTTAATATTCTGTCATGAAAAATGTCCACCTAAAAAAAATTAATATAATTTTTATAATCAATAATCATAATATCATACAATATAAAATCATTTTATATCATACATAATTAATTATAAAATCTTATCATAAATGCTAGAATCAAAACAATATATAAACGCCTAAATTATTAATCAAACAAAAAAATTCAAAGTTGAAAATACTAAATTATCAAATTACTTACATGCAAAAAACAATAACCAAAACATAAAATTTAACAATCGCCAATCTAGAATAACTACAAATTTTTTAATATTTCCACTTTGCCGATTGACTCGACAAAGTGAAAAAAATGAAAAAAAAAAATAATAATAATTTAAAAAAAGGAAAATTTATGAAAAAAAAATTAGACTACTTTTTAAAAGTTGCAAGACTTAATGTACATTTTAATTTTATTTTCTTATTATTAGTTTTTTTGTTTTTAATTAAAAAACCTAGCCAAATTAAATATAAATAAAAGTTTAAACGTCAGAGATGAGGGAAAAAAATTAATAATAAGAAATTTGTTATAAAAGGAAAAGGATGTGGACTAAAACTGCAAAAAAAAAATAATAATAAATAAATTCCTAAAAGTCCACAAAAATAAAAAATGTTAAAAAAAGAATTATTTCCAAGGTCTCCAACTATTCCGAGTTACTCGATAAAGTAGGATAAAGAAAATGTTTTTATTTTTCCTACCTTGCCGAGTTACTCGGCAAAGTGGAGAAAATTAAAAAAAAAAGATTTTTTTATTTTTGAATTTTATATTTTGTCATGAAATTGTCCAAAAAAAAATAATTAATAATAATAATTTTGCATTAGCAAAATGGAGAAAAAATTATTTAAAATATTTTTTTTATATTCTGTCATGAAAATGTCCACCTATAAAATAATAATATAATTTTTACAATCAATAATCACAATATCATACAATACAAAGTAATTTTATATCACATATAATTTAATATAAAATCTTATGATAAATGCTAGAGTCAAAAAAATATATAGACGCCTAAATTATCAATAAAATAAAAATATTCAAAATTGAAAATACTAAATTATCAAATTACCTACATGCAAAAAACAATAACAAAAACATAAAATTTAACAATTAATATAAATACAAAATTACAATGACAAAGTGGGAAAAATTTAAAACAATTAATTTATTTTTTTATTTTGTCATCAAATTGTCTATAAAAAAAAATAACAATAATAATTTTGCATGAGCAAAGTCGGGAAAAAAAATGTTTATTTTATTTTTATATTAAATCATGAAAATGTCGAACAGGAAAAAAGTAATAATTTTTATAACCAATAATCATAATTTCATATAACATAAAATAATTATACATCATATATAATTTAATACACAATCTAATCACAAATGCTAGAGTCAAAAAAATATATATATGCCTAAATTATCAATGACATAAACAAATAAAAAGTTGAAAATACTGAATTATTAAATTATCTACATACAAAAAACAATAACCAAAACATAAAATTTAACAATTAATATAAATACAAAATGGAATATGTTTATGAAATGAAGAACAACAGAAACCACATCTAATAATAAAAAAATCTCCTAAGTCAAGTGATTGAACAATAATCACATGATAAAATACCGGACAATAAATATGTTCGAATCACTCGACAACTAAACTAAAGAAATATTTTCCAGTCTCGACAACGAAGGAAATAAACTACTAAAACAAAGCAAGATACAAAGTCAACAAAAGTTGCGCATGTCTACAGAAAACAAATCAAATGATTTAAACAAATAATAAATAAAAAGGTAAAGAGCTTTGGAAAAATGACAGCTCCCATAAAATGAAGAAAAGTCAACAAAGGCAGCCTTGTTAACAAGTTAAACAAACTTATAGTACTAATAATGAGATTTGGACAAAATGAAGACTAAAACTACATCAAAACGAAGTCGCGTTGGTTGAAGGGTGAATAGTAAACATACCATAGACACTTATATTATAGTATAGATATATATATCTTAGGCATGTTAAATTTGTTTTGTTTCACTTCATACATCTCTCTAGTCAACTTTCACGTCTCCACCCAAGCACTATTGCCTCTTGGATACCTCCACCAATTTGAGTGTCATCCAGTTCTTTGATATCACATCTCATTATGCTATCTGCAGCATAAGCTCCTCCACAATCCCCAAGAAAAGCTTCATCAGTCTCAACCTCTTTCGATTCATCAGTTGCATCACTTTCATCTAAACCACCACCTTCTCTTAATTCTCAATAACCATTACCAAATAATATCCCACTAGTGTATCAACCACAACCAACTTGTATCATGACCACTAGAGCCAATAATAACATTCAGAAACCTCTCAAAATAATAAATCTCCGTACTCAACTATCCAAACCCCATCATTGAACCAACCACGGTGACCCAAGCTCTCAAAAATCATAAATGGCGTCGAGCTATGTCTAAAGAGTATGATACTTTAGTCATAAATGGAACATGAGAGCTAGTACCACCTACTTCAAGTCACAACCTAGTTTGATGTAAGTGGTTTTTTAGAACTAAACGTAACTCTAATGTATCTATTGATAGGTTGAAAGCTCTTTTGGTTGCAAAGAGATTTGATCAATGTCCTGAATAGATTATCATGATTCTTTTAGCTCCGTTGTTAAACCATCCACTGTTCGAGTTGTTTTGAGCATAGTTGTCAGTAGTGGTTGGTCCTTGCAGAAACTTGATGTAAACAACCGCCAGGTTTTATTGATCAAGATCATCTCTCATATGGGTGTAAACTTAGAAAAGCAATATACGGCCTTAAGCAAGCCCCTAGGGTATGGTATCATGAACTTCGTACCTTTCTTATTCACTTTGGTTTTAAGAATTCACATGCAAATACCTCCATGTTTGTCTTCAATGTTGATAGCCACACCATGTACCTCATCATCTATGTTGATGACTTAATTCTTATTGGTTACAATGGTGCCATAATTAATCATTTGGTGGATGTCCTTGCTCATCGTTTCTCCATTAAGGACCTTAGATTGTTGACTTAATATATGTGTGTAGATGTTGTCCCTAACAAACTTGGTCTGCTACTATCTCAAAAATGTTAAAGCAAGGACATTTTAGAACAAACACATAAGCACGAGGCCAAGTCTACTCTCGCTTCTATTCCAACCAACCCCACTCTAATGCTAAACTCAGTCGCCTCATCATCTAATCCCATTGAGTATAGAGCAATTGTTGGCAGTCTTCAATACCTTTTAATTACATGACCCGATATTGCATTCACTGTAAACAAAATATCTTAGTATATGCATCGTCCAACAACTAAGCATTGTGCACTTGTCAAATGTCTCTTACGTTACTTGTCTGATACCTTCAATGATAGCTTGCAAACTAACCGTGATTTACCTCTCAGTTAACATTTATTTTCTAATATTAATTGGGCAGGGGACAAATATGATTTCACTTCAACCAGTGCCTATGTTGTTTACGTTGGTAGAAATCCTATTTCTTGGAGTTCGAAAAAGCAACAAATTGTAGTTAGATCTTCAACTGAAGAGGAGTAACGCTCAGTCGCCAATGCTGTTGCAGAACTAAATTGGGTATGCTATATTTTATCTAACATTGGTGTTACATTGTCTCTATTTTGATAATATTGTGACTAATCAACTATGTTCAAATCTAGTTTATCATTCAAGAATGAAGCATGTTGCTATTGACTCTCATTTCATTCAAGATTAGGTTCAAAATGGTGCACTTCGAGTAGCTCATGTGTCCTATGTAGATCAAATATATAGTTGATACTCTCACTAAGCAGCTTCTTTTGTCACGTTTTCAACAACTCAAGTTCAAAATTGGACTTATCTCCCGAACTCCATCTTGAGAGGCATAATGGAGGGAATGTTCTCAATAGTTTTAAGAACTATATTGTTATCAATTCAAATTGTTTCTTTTTAGTATTTTTCAAATTCTTCTCAGCTTGATAATCCAGGCTTAGGAGGCAATTTCTATCTGTACTAGATTTTAGGCTTTGTAACAACTTTCTGGTACTCATTTGTTGTATTTAAAACGTTCATTGCATAATGAAAAAACAGTCCCGCTTCATGTACACCGCGGTTGACCGCGGTGTTTACCACGAGATGATAAAATTAATATCTCGCGATATATTGCAATATATCGCGAGATATTGGTTTGAAAAATTTTCAATCCTAATTAATGCAGGCAACCAGATTTCTACCGAATTCAATGCGTGTTCACTTATTCAGTAAGGCAATTCCCAAATCCAGTGTTCACTTATTCATAAACTTGGAAAAAAAATTCTTCAGTTCTTAATTTCTTTCCGGCGAATCTCCGGTGATGCTCCGGCAACATTTTTTCTTCCATCTTTGACTTGAAACTTTATTTGCCATCCAAGTTATCTATCACTATGTCCGAAATAGGTATCATTTATTTACATTTGAAAGTTTATTTTTTTACCATATTTTTGTGTTATATACATTAGAGAAATTATGTATTTACCATAGTCGCAAATAATTTTTTTTGGGTTACATACCTAACAAAAATTATTAATTTCGATATTTATATTTAGGAAATTTCGTTTCACTTTCCGAAGATGCGACAGTAAATATGAATATGTTTGTGGTTGATGATGAATACTTTCAAGATGATGAGATAGAAATAGAGAATTCTCCTGGTTTAAATGATGATTGGGTCGAAGAACCGAATGAGATTGCACCTGAGGTTCAATTAATGTACTGTTTGTTTGCACAGGAAGCTTCTACTTCAAGCAAAGGAAATACCGTCACACAGTCCAACATAAATCATGCTAGCGAAAGCTTAATCCAGGCACGTGAAGAAGCCCATTACCACATGTTCAACTATTCGCAGGATGCTCAATATCAACCATATCTCCCCGGTTATGGAGATAACTTGATGCCAAGTTATGGGTCGAGTCATCCCTTCATGTCAATGAATCCTCTAGTTCAACAACCTGAAGAACAAATGTCGAGGAATTTGTTAGCAAATCCAACTTTCCACTTACCTCACAATCATTACGATAGATAGTTTATATGTCTAGTATTTGTAATGCAAAACATTTTGACTTTCGTTCAAGGAAATATATGCTTTTATGTTGTAAATGTATGAAAATCGAACATGGATTGGTCAAACATTTCTGAAATTTGAGATTTACAAACAAACAAATAGTTCGAACGATGGATTACAACAAAATGTAGACATAAACCCAAACACTATTTCTTCAATTACAATATATTTGAATCTAACTATCTAACTCCTTCCCATTTCCTTAGCCCTTGCAGATCGTGAGATTGAGCAAAATCTTGACATCTTTTTCCTCCGATATACTTGCTAACAGTTTGAACATGCTGGTTAATTCTTCATTTATCTCTTTGCCCACAGATTTGTCCAATCCAACGGTACTAGATTGCTCCTCAACGAACCCCCCACTCGGTTTACCGTTATCCCACTTGAAATATGTGCATTCTTCCTCACTGCAACAAAAAAAAAAAAGCCTCCATTTGGTCTTTAACACCTTCACTACTTGCATCCATTTTACATATCCCTTCCCACATCGTGGGCATCGTCGTTTTTGCTTGCAATCCTCTAACAAGTGACCCGACTTTCTACAACCGTAGCATATTCCTTCATTGCTCCCTGACATGACAATAGCTACACTATAACGCAAATAGATTAATCACGATCTTTCTCAAATCATCAATCAATTATTTAGTTGTCTTTCTCTACACTGTGCTATACTATTAGCAAAAGGCATTCATCAACACACCCACACCACACCAGTCCTACAAGAGTTGAGGTTCGAAAAATATTTAGTTTCCTCACTGCAAATCGGTGCCTTATTTTCATTCAATATTCAGGAATTAAAACTAAAATCGGTCAAAAACCTCATTCATATTTTAATTGAAGCATTTCTAATTCCAGTTCCAATGCCTCAATTTCTTGCAAATAAACTCTTTGACAATGTCAATAAAATCAATAAACGTGGATTAAAAATTATTCACAATACAATTCACATCAAAGAACAAAAGAAACTCTGTGTTAATAAAGCATCACTGCACTAATAAATATGAACGGAGACTTTGAACGTATAATGCAATCTGAAAAATTAAAATGTATCTACATAAATCTGAAAAAAAAAAAACTAATTCTGAAAAAAAAAAAGGAGGGGATGAACTGCAAAAGAAAATAAAATCTAAAAAAAATAAATTTCAACATATGAAATCTGGGAAAAAAAATAATGAGCGAAGTATATTGAACATAAATTAGGGGGATTTACCTTCGCGCGGAATGGTTGCAACCGGCGAGTGGAGAGCGGAAACGAGGACGGCTGGAAATGGACCTGCCTTTGCCGGAAATGCGACTTCGCGCTGGACGGCTGGAGTTAGGGAGAGAGAGATTGGCGCTGGACTGGCTCGCGCTGGACAGCTGAAGTTAGGGAGAAAGAGATGGGCGCTGGACTGGCCGGCTGGAGTAAGGGAGAGAGAGATGGGTGCTGGACTGGCTCGCGCTGGACGACTGGAGTTAGGGAGAGAGAGATGGGCGCTGGACTGGCTGGAGTTAGGGAGACAAACGATGACGACTGGAAATGGGCCTGCCTTTGCTGGAAATACCTTCGCCGAAAATTCCAATTGCCAGAAATGAAAAGTGGAGAAATGAAAAATGACTTTGCTGTCGTTGAAAATGGAAAATTAAAGTGAATGAAACTAAAGTCTTTCCATTGTTATTTGGTGAGATTGAGGGGGCAAATTGGTCTTTTTACAGGTTGCGGTAAACGCCGCGGTAAGGCAGGGTGTACAAGAAGAATTTTCCATGAAAAAATACAGTTAACAATTTCTCAATTTCATATATGTTATCTACTCGATATTTTACTAATTATTATTAACTGTTAAGCTGCTGGAGACTAGAGAGTCCCTATGATAAAGCATATTTGGCATAGTATTTGTTAAATTCTTTTTTTCATAAATTCATTTTCAATTATATATTTTATGAGGCTCACAACTTTTATCATCTTTTCAACTACACATTTCACAAACTTTTTTAAAATCTCCTAAAACTATTTTTAAACTCTACCAAACAACACTAAATATGAGAGTGGGGTCAATCAAATCACTCATCAAATGTCTCTTCATCTCACAGATTTAAGTGACAATAACTCGTGCACATCTAATCTGTACAAGAAAGTATGTTACAACTGTGAAAAGCTCCTTATCAAATTAGTAATTTTACTAAAGACAAATTCCAAGACAATCATTTCTTAGCATCAATTGCAACACTACGGCCTTGCTTATCCAAGAATGTAACACCAATTGTCCTATACACATTCCTAACTCCAAAATACATCCAAACCGCATGGAAAAAAATTTATAGCGGAGATTTAGGCATTAAAACCCAGAATTTCAGCATGCTACAATAACCACATATGCACTTACATGTGCATGTACACCTGCATAAAAGGGAACTTGCATATGCATATGATGTTGAAATTTGTTCAAGTTGCATGTTTTGCCATAGTTTAATTTAAACTCTTTTTTTAAAAAAATTATTTTCAACTACATATTTTATAAGACCCACAATTTTTATCAAACCACACATTTCATCCGAGAATCAAAGTAGAGCTTTACCAATGCAAGGAAAAGTCAGAAAATTTTGAAGTACATGGATTGTCATGCACTCGGAAAAATCTCAAGGTGTTTCCCATGAGTGCAAGATGGGATAGGCATGGCTCTCGCTCGAAGCAGATTTCTCCACTTGTTGCCGTGCAAGCCACAGATCACTGCGCCATTTTTTATTCAAATTTTAGTATGAACCTTGTGTCTTTTCATGAGGAATTATATACTTTCGGGGATGGTTGTCAAGATACCTATTTATAGAGGTTCTTTGACGCATGAAAGATAAGGAATATACTAACTTCTTGTCACCATATTCTCCTTTGGAACCTGAATTTGGAAATTTCACAAGTGTTATAAGTTCATTTGTAAGTTTCCAATTTTGCTTTGTACAAACTCACCAAAGACTTCTCATATCCGCTTAGGGGCGAAGGCAATGGAGGGCCTAGGGGTCCTAAGCCCCCCAAGTTTTATAATTTTATTTATTATTTATTCTTTTTTAATTTTTCATTAAAAAAATTACTTAGGGAGTCTTTATAACACTTCAAATTTTTTTATATTTTTATATTTAATTATACGAAACAGACGAGTTAAATTACAATCCAAAAGATGAAGTGTTGCAATTGATGCTAGAACTAGCCGTCATTTTTTACTTGTTATTTAGAATTTTCAATTTAACGATTTTTTAATCTGAAAAATGCATAATGAATGTTTTCCATGGATATTTCTGAAACGTACGAAAAACCTACTTTGACGAGTGAAGAAATTACATAGTACAAAAATAAATCGAAAGAAGTTATGTCAATTAAAAGATAAAAAGTTGGATTATTATATTTATTCTAGCACTCATTTTTGACTTTTTATTTTGAATTTGCCGTTTAAAAATTTCAATCCAAAAAATTTATTGCGAAGTTTGCCGTGATTATTTCTAAACAGTATCAAGAACTTACTCCGACGAACCAAGAACATAATTTGAAAATGACTCGAAAGAAGTAACGTCAAAACGAGAATTATAACATAAAAAATAAGATTATTAAATTCATTTCGAACAGTTATCTTTGACTCTTTTTCTGAAATATCTATTTGACTTTTTTCAATTTGAAAGATGTGTTCTGCCAACGAAAAAGTTTGACCCCGTAACAAAAAATTCTTGACTTCGCCATTATATCCACTTAAGCTATTTGCCAGAGTGAACCCAAAACCATTCTCTAATCAACATTTGACAAATATTAGGAAAGGGTAGTCCTACGTATTTGAAGCCTCTATTGATATGAGTTTTCTTGTTCGTAATTCGAGTTTTAGTCCTCTATTTTCTTTTGGTTTCGTTCTTCAATTTGATGTTTGACCTTTCAGTCTCTTCCTCTCTCTATATTTCCAACATATGAGTGCATTGATAATCAAATCATACGATGAGCTGGTCATACGCCCAACTCGCGCTTAGACAGTCAGTTGAGCTGGTCAAGTAAGCTGAGCTTGGGGTCCAAATGATACAAAGAAGAAGCCAGTATTTGGGATAAGAGTTTGCGGGTTAGAAGGGTAAGGTTGGCACCTGGGTTGAACGGAAATGAAAAGTGACACGAAATGACATGTAGAAATTTTATTTTCTTAAAAAGTAGATCACAGGGTAAGGTTGGCACCTGGGTTGAACGGAAATGAAAACGTAATGTGACACGAAATGACATGTAGAAATTTTATTTTCTTAAAAAGTAGATCACTATATATTTTTAAAAAAATTACTTTATAAATCTGATATTTAATTTTGAAATAGGATATTGAACACTAATTTAAACTCTAATACGTTGTTAATCTTTTGTAGTATCAAATTTAAAGCCTACAATTATGCTAATTTTTTAGTTGAATCAAATGTAATTCTTAATCAATAGTTTTTAGTTATTATGGACAAAGTTTCTTAAAGTTCTCGCAGAGTTTTTCTTACACTTTCTGAATTTAATTAAAAAATAATTAGGAAACTTTTTTTTAGTTTCGGAGTTTTCGAGAGTTAATTAATAGTTTTTCAATTTCCGAAACACGCTCGAAATGAAAACATTAGAATTTTAGAAGTTTCTATGCAACATAGTTGTCACGGGTTCAAAGGCGAGACACAATAGAGAATATAGTAGAGAAAAGAATTTGATGATATATATTTTTCTCATCTTAGCACGGCAACGATAGTGGTGGAGACCTACAAAATAGTGACAGGGCATCTTTCCCTCCGTGTCCACTCCGGTGTGATAATCAGTATATGATTAAAACAAATGTGTAGAATAGCAATATAGAGTTTATTGATGACGGGTGTCCATTCATTTACCTCATTTGATGACGGGTGTCCCTTCATCTTCCTAATTATTAGGAGTTAATGAGGGATATTTCATCTTTTCAATTGCTGATGTTTCTTCTTCTCAATTATCGATGATAACTGTCATTTTATTGGTCGCATGTCTGGCTTATCTAATGGCAGTTAGGTCATTGTTGTCTATCTGTCAGAGATGAGCTTATGATACCAACGAGGTAGGCGAGTCGGTGAGGCGGGCGTGCTACTATTAGTATATAACATATAGCAGTTATCATTATTTATATCATTAGGATTGATTTTACAACATTCATTTTCATTTTCTTAGGAATAAAGCATCAAATAAGGAAGAAATAATCAAGTGGCAAATCCTTCTCACCTGAGATGTGGTTGGTTAAGCTGTTTGGGTGAGGAAAATAAGGGTGTAATTGGAAGTGTGGTGAAGGAGTGCGTGATTAGGAGTGAAGGGGTTTAGGCAAGGTAGTTTAAAAACTGAACACGTGTTATGGCTAGAGTCCAACCTACTTTGAATTGAGGCCCGATCAAATGAGAAACCAAATGAGAGGATAATCGAGTTGGACATTATCTCTAAAGAAATTTGCATTTCAAGTTATGGAATATTAAGTCGTATGGTACAAATTTAATTTAATTAAAGTCACATTTTATTGTTAAAACACCGACATGTTCCGACAATTACGAAAAGTGCTAATTCAAACATGATACTGTTTTATTATCATATTATTTTATTATGATATTGTTTAATAAAAAATGTTTAATACTACTTTACTTTTAATATTGTACACTAATTTTCGTTACATTATAGCATGTTTGGTCAAATTTATTAACTCTTTTTTTTCCTAAACTTATTTTCAATCACTATTTCATGGGACCGCAAAATATATCAACTTTTCAACTTCACATTTCATCAACTTTTTTCAAAATTTCAGAAAAAAAACTTTAAAACTCCACCAAACAAATACACACTCAAAATTAAATGTTTTATGGTTGAAGTAATGATACTGTTTCAAAATGTTCCATTAATAGTACTAGTTTGCTGCTTCCCCGCAATAGGATCCGATCATAGAATTTATAGGAATGTGTCACTGAGATTTGAACTCATTTGTTCTTGATGAAGTTTTGATGGCCGAGGATGACGATCTGAGTTGCGATGATTATGGTTTTAAGATTGAGGCAGTTAATAGAGCAATGAGAAGATCATTTGAGGGAGAGTTTTGTTTGGTGATGAGACTGGAGACATGGAGACACACAGACGTATATATTCTTTTTTTTTCTTCCAGTAGCAGAAAAAACTCCCTATGATCGTGACAAGATGATGGATACTATTTTTATTCAAAATGCTTGATAATGTTTCAATCTATCATAATGTTCTTAAATTGGGTTGTAGTTTGTGTATGCGATACTGTTTTATTATGATAATATCATGTACGATAGTGATATATTGAGATACTTTTATCTATGATATTATTTTATTAAGATATTGTTTTATTAATGTACTATTTTATTAATATATTGTGCTATATTTTCTGTTAAAATATAACATTTGTGATCACCTAAGTATGTGCTTGATAATAATGTGCTTTTGATAATGTCATATTTGCTATATTTAACCATACAATACTGTTATTATGATATTGATACAAAATATGTTTTTGATACTATTTTCTATGATACTGTTTTATTAAGATAATTTTATTATGACTTTTGTTGAATTGAAATTTTATATTTAAAGTGCGTGTAATACTTAGAGGTGGCTCGACTCGGTCCGTTGCCCTCCTTGCTCGACTCACCCAGAATTCGACTCATTTTTTGTCCACACTTTCAACTTTGAATATTGTTTCGAAGAATGTAAAAATAAAAAATAAAAATAAAGTATGAGAAAATTTTCTATTAAAACTTAAAAGTTGAAAATTCTACTCCTTTTTTCGAGCTTGGGACCGACTATTTTGAATGTAGACGGAGTTAAAATTGTACAATTTTTTGTTAAAGTAAGACAAATGAATTATCAAATATTTACGCAAACAATACTTACTATACATTCAAGTATCATGTATTCAAATTTTCAAGTTCTTCAGACATCATTCTGTCTACTCTATCTTGGATATGAAGTTCGGCATCTTCTCAATCCTTCCAACACAGTAAAATTTCTAATATGTTAGCTTTAAGTCTTGACCTAAAATCAGATAAAACCCTGTCACCTATACTAAATGTAGACTTTGATGCTACAGTTGATACCGGAGGTGTTATTAGATCGCATGTCACAATTGAAAGAATTGGGTATTGACGTCATTTTGTCCACCATCGTAGTATATAAAAAAAAAAACATCATCTAAAATACTTAGCACGTCGTACGCGAAATAATTAGCTAACTCTAAAGGTATATCACTAGAATGGGAAAGAGAAGAAGCAGAAGAAGAACCACTATCATGATAACTACCCCTAACTGAATTAAGGTAATTCTATAAGTCATTATCGTCAAATGACCGTTGGTCACAAGCCACGAGCTACGAGCTACTCGACTCGTGGCTCATGAACATTGCTCACCAGCCCTTACACGAGCCAGCTCGATCCTTTTTTTGAGACTGGTCCAAACTCGACGAGCCTGAGTCTATTATGGGTCGAGCAGACGAGCTCATGAGCTGCTCGACCCATTTGCCACCTCTAGTAATATTGTCATTGTTTATAAAGATACTAATATAATATATTTGTTATATTAATATAATAATGTACTTCTGATAATGAAATATTAATATACTTTCATCTGTGATACTATTATATTAAGATGCTGAAATATTATTCTTAATAAGATATTGTTTGTGATATTGTATTGTGAGATATTATTTTTAATAAGATATTATTTTGTGATACTGTTTTCATAATATAGTATCAAACAATACACACGAATGTGTAATAGTAGCATACCGAAACACATAAAATGTTGATGTATGTGAAACAAATGTTTTTTTTTAATTCTACCAAAAAATGATTAAAAAAAAAAAATTGTGTTCCTTTATATCAAAAAAATAATATCTCCAACAAAAACAACATAATTCAAGAAAAATATTAAAAAAAAAAATCATTCATAAAAACTGAATCCACCTACAAAATAACATTGAAGAAGCAATTGTTTCCAAAATTTTACAATCTGTGTATTGTCCAACACTTCTCAGAATCACCGTCATTATTTGATAAAAATAGCAAGCTATTAAAATTTGAAATGTTATCTTTTATGTGATTGTGAAGAAGAAGTATGGAAAAAAAAAATTGTAAATCCACTATTATCACTTACAAAAAAAACGTGTGGAAAAGGTTTGGGTGGGCGGCAGCGAGTCGTGAAACGCCAGCGGGAGAAGATAGTGGTCACGTGCATTACTGCACTGAAGTTTAAATATAGATCACATAAGTAATTTCGAGATTATTATGAAATATGGCCGAAGAGTATAACTTAATAACAATTTTGAAAAGTGTTTTGATCTAATTTAAAACAAGTCACATTCGGTGATTTATAGGTAATCTCAACACTTAAAATGAATAAAAATGAAATAAATTTATACAAACTATACTTATATTTTATGTACCCAGTTCTTGCACCTCTTCAACCAATATGAGGTCTACTTTATCTTGGATTCGAAATTCTGCATTCTCCCAATCTTTTAAATACATTAAACTCTAATATGTCTTGTTTTAGTCTTGATCTCATATCATTCAGAATCCTATCACATGTACTAAAAGTAATCTCCGATACTACAGTTGATACCAGATGTGTTAGTAGATTGTGTGCTATAATTATAAAGACATTTTCAACAAATTAAGCAAAGTTGACGGTGACTTTTTAGTGTATGTTTGGTAAAAAATTTATAAATTATAAGCAGTGTGTCCTATAAAATGTGTGGATAAAAATTGATACAATTTATGAGTCTTATAAAATGTGAAGATGAAAATAATGTTTGACCAACTTATAAATATTTATAAGCACTCACAAATATATTCTTAATCAATTTAGACACTAAGAGTCTTCTTCATGTAAACAATAAATTGCATATTGTCGAGAATTTTGTTAACTTTACTCAGAGAACTTGAAATTAAAAGACACAACAGTTATTTATTGGCTTTTTTGCACAAATGGTGCCTGACTTTTGTACTTACTGTAGGTTGAGGACCTATAGTTTTATTTTTGACAGTTTAGCCCATATTTCAAATATTTTTGACGGCAATAGTCCTTTTTGTCAATTTCCATCCAATTCTCCGTCAAATGTAACGATGGAAACTTTTGGATTTAAAAAGTAAATAAAAATTTGCAGCAAAAGTCCCTAATCTTTCAAAAAGTGTCAAAAAGTCCCCAAACCTTCTAATCCTAACCCCAAAATTTTTTGACAATTTTACCCATAACTTAAATAAATTAAAAATAACTCTCTTTTTCAAAAATACAAATAAATCCTAAATCTTTTTATTGTTTTACATATTTACACTTAAAATAATAAAAAATGTGTCATCAAGTCCCAAAATTTTTAATTTTGTTCACCAAAATGACATTTAAAATGTGTTTGATTTAAATCAGATTTTTTGGTAAAAGTTGATAAAAGTTGTTGAAATATATGATTGAAAAGTTGTGAGACCATAAAATGTGTGGTTAAACTTAATTGTTGACTTTGATTTTAGCTTTTTAGCAAAATCAAAATTGAAAACAAACGGGCTCTTAGAGTCTCTACATATTTTGTCCAATAGTCCGTTAATTAATAAAAAAATTATACTCATGATCAAAATTTGATCAATTTAAAATTTTAATTTACTTTTCATACCAATTACTAAATAATAATAATAAAAAAGGTTCTTACCACCTCCAGCCCACCTCCACTTTTTTTTTTAATTGGTATGAAAAATAAATTAAAATTTTAAATTGGTCATATTTTGATTATGGATATAATTTTTTGTTAATTAACGGACCACTGGACAAAATCTGTAGAGACTCTAAGAGCCCGTTTGTTTTCAATTTTGATTTTGCTAAAAAGCTAAAGTCAAAGTCAACAATTAATTTTAACCACACATTTTATAGTCTCACAACTTTTCAACCATATATTTCAACAACTTTTATCAACTTTTACCAAAAAATCTGATTTTAATAAAATATATTTTAAATGTCATTTTGGTGAACAAAATTAAAAGTTTTGGGACTTGATAACAATTTTTTATTATTTTAAGTGTAAATCAGTAAAAAAAAATAAAAAGATTTAGAACTTATTTGTATTTTTGAAAAGGTTTAGGAGTTATTTTTAATTTATTTAAGTTAGATGTAAAATTGTCAAAAAGGTTTGGGGTCATATGTGTTAGGATTAGAAGGTTTGGGGACTTTTCTACACTTTTTGAAAGATTATGAACTTTTACTGCAAATTTTTATTTACTTTTTAAATCCAAAGTTTTCCATCGTTAAATTTGACAGAGAATTGGATGGAAATTGACAAAAATGACCATTGCTATCAAAAAATTTGAAATAGGGGCTAAACTGTCAAAAATAAAACGATAGGTCATCAACCCGCAATAAGTGCAAAAGTCAGAGACCATTTATACAAAAAAGCCGTTATTTATTATGGTTGAATGACTATATTTAATAAATAAAAAAATTATGAGACACAAATTTAATTTTGATAAAAAGAAAATAGTAGACTGCTGAAAAAAGTCCTTTAATTTACCCATGAATGGTGGACCCCCTAACGGCTAACATGAAACGTTTTAAATTAGATGTTAGTTGGTAAATATTGACCAAAAAGATTAAAACCAATTCCTTTTGAAAGTAGAATGGAAGATGTGTCTGCTTAAGCAATGACAAGAAGTAGTTGAGGCCCAATATAACTTGCACAGCCCAAATAATTATATTTCCCCAAAAGCCAACATTCTCCACACACATGCAAGTGAAATAATCGTATTTGGTCTCTTTTCCAAAAAAGATGTAATAATTCTATGTTCTAAAGTTCATGATGGAAGGAGGCAATCGTGGAGCAAAAGGGACTTCCCTTCTATAGTGTGTACTTTTATTTGGATCAAAACACGTCTCCATGCGCGAAGAAAGCATGAAATTATGGTGGAATTGCTCAAAACGAATGCATATAGACAAAATTTATCGTTTATTTTGTCGAATTCAATAAATACACTTCAAATATAGTATCGAACGGGGCTAGACAATAAAATATGTAAGATATTAAGTGTCTTGAATATTAAACCTGCTCCAAACGAATAATATTCCAGAAAGAGTAAAAATCATTACTAACGGTAATGAGGTTTGACCAAGAGGACACAAAAATAATAGAATATGTAGGTAATGTATTACATGATGGTAGTGTTTCCATAAATACAATAAAATTGAAATTAACAAAGAGAAACACACTCATGACATTTACTGCATTTTAGATGCAATAGACAGTGTATGCTATTTCAGGTGCCACCTTCAGTTCTTCTCTTTCATGGGGGAATCATTGTACGGGTGGGAAAAAAAATGGTTTGACCTACATAAATCCGTCAATATTTTAATTTTGAATAGAATTAAACGATTTTAAAATAGTTTGGTTTATATTTTAATAGTTAAAAACTATTTGAAATCGAACTAAATTGTTTACCGAGTTAAAAAATAAAAATAAATTTATGTTACAAAAATAAATTGAAGTATCAATGAAATGACTTATTCAAATAATTTGTTGACTTTTTTCTATTCTATTTACTAAATCAATTGAAACTTTATCATATTTCGTATATTAACCGAATCACATAAACCCGAACTTTGATATGTAAAATCAAGTTTCAAGTTAATTATACGAATCAGTGATTGAGCCTTGACCGTTGATCATTGTCAACAGAGGACCAAGCATTTGACATCAAAATTCCAGATTCAAAATTTTCGGCTTTCCTTGACCCGTTCTTAGTCATCAAAAAAAGGAAGCCGAAAAGGGAGATGAGATGTTTTTACGCTTCTACTAAAATTGAGAGTATTAGGGGCGCCAAATTAGGGGCAAAATAAGTAATACACCCCTATTAATAATTTATTAGGGGCAGAAGTCTGTTTGGTCTCTATTAACACTAATTAGGGCGGATAAAAAGGCCCCTAATATTTTTATTAGGGGAGGAAGTTTATTTGACCTCTATTAACATTAATTAGGGCAGATAAAAAGGCCCCTAATATTGTCCAAAAATATTCCCCCCGTAAAGTGAAAGTTGCCGCTAAAATTTTGCAATTAATGTAATTAGGGGGCAAAAATAAGTGCCTCTAATAGGTTTTATTTTATTTTTAAATTTTTTAATTCCAAAAACCTAAAATAATACCCACATTTTATCTCCATGGATATCACAGCCGTACCTTTTCATATTCTTAAAAAAAAATTAGATTGATTTCATCCTCCCCAACTCTTTTACAATTACATTATTCTGAAGTTTCAAAGTACAGAGAGGCGATTTCAAAACTGGAGAAAGAGCAATTTCAAAACTTGAGAAAGAGGTATGCGTTTCTTAGTTTTATTGAAATTCTACTTTTATGATGGAATCATGAGGTTGTGTTGTGTGTTGTATGTTGTGTATATTAGAAGCCTATTTTTGTTGGGGTTTCATAAACCAAGTCTATGATATAAATTCAAATTTTTGAGCTCTAATATATGTTCTTATATTAGAAAATTCACATATTTGCAAAAACTAAATCCAAAAACTTCTTGAGAAAGATCAATGGAAAGGGACAAATAATAGTTGACACAAGAAGAAGAAACTATGAGATTTTTATCTCTTTCTCAGCGTTGAATGCTTAGAGAACCTGAAAAGCCAAAGAATAACCTAGGCTGCCTTCATTTCTAGCATTTCTTCTTGTGGAGGTTGAATTCTTGGATGATGAAATTGTGGAAAATCAGACGTCCATCACAATCTCATCTGCACATGATTACATAGAGTGCACTTCTAATTGAGAAACTCAATAATTAGGTAGTACCAAACTCACATCCTCAATTGCTTCACCATGTCCAATTAGCAGTTATTTCCAGAAAAATCATACTTGGAAACACAGTCAATCAAACAGAAGCAACATATATGAATCAATTGCTTCACCATAACCGAAAATTTCCATGATTGCCCATAACATAAAACAGCTCTCTTCCAAACTTAACTCAACCCACAAAATCAATTCCTAACACAAGGAAACATTTCCAACAATATACCAAAATATTCAGCAAAATTCCACAGTACTTATAAATTAAACAGAACCCACGTCATAATTAAATTGATAAAACAAGCAGAAAGCAAGAAACTTTACAATTGATGAAATTCCAGTTAACTACCTGATATGAAATATTAAAACAGTTCATAATTACAGTTTAGTGAAATTTTAATCGCTAGAATATTTCACCTCAAAAATCAACAAATGCAAAGTTGAGTAACTGAACATCAAAGTAAATATATGAGTACAAATTAGAAATCTGAAAAAAGCCGACACGTCATATACAAAAATAAGTAAATCTCCTGTCTGGCAAATTGTGCGAATTCTGCAAATTTCTTCTATCCTTCGTTCGTCTTGTACAGTTGCAACACTAAAGGCTACCTTGTAACAATCCCTGTGCAAAACAAAAGCACCAAGACACTACATTTTGAAAATTCAATTTCTATTTTGTGAATTATAGTGTAGTAAGAATTTAAAGTAACAACCGGATCCTTGTGGAAGAAATTCTCGCCCTACTATACTCTCCAACGCAGACGACTTTCCTAAAATTTGGTTTCCATCCAAACCCCATAAGGAAAAGAAAGAACAAAAATAAAAAATCATGCAAAAGTAATCAATATAAGCTCCCAAATCATCACATAAAGAAAATATAGAATCAATCACATTAATACATCCTACAACTGGAATCTAGTTCATAGCATCTATTTGTTCAAAGATTAATCATTTCTCTTTTAACATGAGTGAGTTTTCAAGTTTATTCAAATATATTAAACACCACAAGTGAAGACTATAGTATTTGAATTTGTTTAAGATAAAAATTCAAAATGAATACACATGGTACCAGCTCATCTTCTAGACAATGGTTAGTAGAAATAATGCAACTAACTTCAGACATGTTCCCAAGAACCCTTGTATATACTCCTGTTTCTATGTCATAATATTTATGTAAGGTTGAAACTGCATATGAATCTCCTACCCTTTTTTGGTCTAAAGGTCAAAAAGACATCACTGCTATTTTCCATTTTACATTACATTGAAAATAATATGTTTAAGCAGCCTACTCATTCAGTCATTTGGATTTGTTTCCAAGGTTCATGCATTGTTCATCATACTACTTATTTTTGTTTGATTGATAAGCTAGTTTGAGAAACATGTTGCTTTTATGTATATATGGATATATATAGATATTTTTTTATTTTATTTACATTTTGTGATAAAGAAAGTGATTTTCTTATACGGTGAAAAGTTTTTTATGTTGTTCAATACTAAAAATGTTAAAGTTCGTGCGTGATGTGTTGATTTTGCAGTAGATAAAACTATGGACAAAAGTTGGGTACATTTAGACCGTAAATCAGATGAATATAGAGATAAGTTGGAATCATTTTTGAATGAAGCTTTTGACAAATCTGCTCGAAAAGATAAGATCATATGTCCTTGTAAGAAATGCTGCAACCGTTATTTCAATGATAGAATTACTGTTGAAGGTCATCTTCTTTGGCATGGAATGGATTCTCTTTATATGACAGCTCGTTGGACACATCATGGAGAACCGTATATAGTTCAGGATAATGAAAGTCAGCCTTATATCGATCTGGTTGATAATATGGAAACGAATATTAATGACGAAGGAGGGGGAGGTGAAATGCATGAATTCCTTAATGAAACATTTGTGCAACCCTTGATTGGACAAAGTGTTGGTTCATCAAGTATGCCTCCTATTTTTGAAGGTCAAACTCCCGAGGCAGAACGTTTTTACAAGTTGTTGGATGAAGCTAATAAGGAGTTGTATCCTGGCAGTAAGGACAAAAAATTAGATGCAATTGTCAAATTGTACCATATCAAGTGTTTGGGAAATGTGAGCAATGCGACTTTCTCCATGTTTCTAGAGGCATTTAAAGATATGTTGCCTGAAGAAAATTGTATGCCAAGGTCAACTGCACAAGCCAAGAAAATTATTGATGATTTGGGTCTCAGTTATGAAAAGATTGATGCTTGTCCGAATGACTGCATGTTATTCTGGAAAGATACATCAAACATGAATGTGTGCTCTCGTTGTGGTGCTTCAAGATACAAGGTCGATAAAGGCAACGACGGTGTTAGTAAGCAAGTATCAGCTAAAGTGCTTCGCTATTTTCCGCTAATTCCTAGATTGAAGAGGTTGTATATGTCAAAATTTACAGCAGAACATATGAGATGGCATTCGACCGGTTGTTCAAATGATGGATTCATGAGGCATCCAGCCAATTCTCTAGCTTGGAAACATTTAGATTCTCTATACCCTAATTTTGCATTAGAAATTCGCAATGTGCGTTTAGGGCTTGCATGTGATGGGTTCAATCCCTTTTCAAACATGAGTAGTAAACATAGCACTTGGCCCGTCATAATCTCAGTTTATAATTTACCTCCGTGGATGTGTATGAAGCAGTCTTATCTGTTTATGTCTTTGTTAATTCCAGGACCTCGTGAACCTGGAAATGATATTGACGTATATATGAAACCGTTGGTGGATGAATTAAAAGAGTTGTGGGAGGTTGGCACAAGCACGTATGATGTGTTTTGTAATCAAACATTCAATATGAAGGCAGCTATTTTGTGGACTATTAATGACTTACCTGCATATGCTAACATGTCGGGATGGAGTACGTCGGGAAAGCTTGCATGTCCGCATTGTAATTATCAAACATTTTCGGTGCGCTTACCAAATTGTAAAAAGCAAGGTTATTTGGGTCATCGAAGATTTTTGCCCATCACACATAGATTCAGAAATGATGTAAATTTATTTGATGGCAAGCGTGAGAATGATTTAGCACCCAAACCATTGACTGGAATGGAGTGTTTAAGACATCTATCTACTTTGAGATTCACATTTGGTAAAACGCCAACTATAGAGCCTTTGATTGGACAAAAAAAGCGAAGGACTTCTAATGCTACAAGAGAACCAAGAGTTACTGGACCATGGAAGAAGAAAAGCATATTTTTCACTCTACCTTATTGGCAACATCTTTTGATACGACATAATATTGATGTGATGCATTTGGAGAAAAATGTAAGTGAAAATATTTTAGGGACATTACTTGGTACCTCAAAAAAGGGGAAAGATGGACTTGAAGCTCGAGCTGACCTGGAAATTTTAAAAATAAGAAAAGCACTCCAGCCCATTCGCGAAGAAAATCGGACATACATACCTCCAGCAATATTCTTCATGACCAATGAAGAAAAAATGTTATTCTGTAAAGTGTTGTCGAAGGTGCGTGTTCCTGATGGATACTCAACTAATATTGCTCGGTGTGTGGATGTAAAGGAAAAAAGAATTCAAGGTTTGAAAAGTCACGACCATCATGTCATTATGCAAAACTTGCTCCCACTTGCAATCAGACGAGTTTTACCTAGACCCATCACCCTTGTATTGCTTGAGTTGTGTGCAATCTTTAGACAACTATGTAGTAAAAAGCAATCTGTTGCATCGATCAACCAATTGAAATCAAGGGTGGTATTAGCCTTATGTCAAATGGAGAAAATGTTCCCACCTTCATTCTTTACCATATCTGTTCATTTAATAATTCATTTAGCCGACGAGGCAGCCATTGCTGGACCAGTTCAATATCGTTGGATGTATCCCATTGAACGGTAATCAAATATTTCTTCATCACATTCTTAGTTATTTCTAATAATTATAATTTTTTATAATTATTTTATTGTTACATTCTGTAAAGGTATTTGCAAACATTAAAAAGATATGTCCGCAACAAGAGTTATCCTGAAGGAAGTATTGCGGTAGGATATCTTGTAGAAGAGTGCGTTTCTTTTTGCTCAATGTACCTAAAAGGAGTTGAGACCCGTCGTACTCGACATGGTCGAAATGCTGATATCTCTTTGCCTCGTGATGTCGCTGGAGGCCTATCAATATTTGCAAACTCGGGTCATCATTTGGGTAAATGTATGGAGATTGATCTTGAAAAAACAGTTTGGGAAAAATGTCGCACTCATGTCCTATTCAACTGCAGCGAAGTGGTTCCTTTTCTAGAGTAAGATCATTATATTTAATATTAATTGTAAATTGTAAATTTTGGTAATTCAAACTGAGGATTCATTTATCTTGTTTTGACTTGTATTATGATAGTAAAAGGTTGGGGGAGCTACGAAAAATTCATCGGCGGAAAACCATTCGAGAAGTAGAGGTTTTGAGAAATAAAGAATTCCCTACTTGGTTCAGAAACCATGTTAGTACCATCTTTTTAGAATATGCAATTATGTCAGTGATTCTTATTTTTATTTCAATTCATGAAATCTAATAATATAGAATCATATTGGCTTTAGGTAAATGATCTTCATGCTGCTGGTGACTCATCAATATCAGAAGATTTACTTCGGTTAGCAAATGGTCCAAGTAGGACCGTGAAACAGTATAAGAAGTATGTTATCAATGGTTACAGGTTTCGAATTAAATCGGTGGATGAAAGATATAAAAATCAAAATTGTGGCGTCTTTGTGAATGCCGAAACCTCAAGTTACTCGAGTGTAAGAGACTGCAATCCAATTACTAGTAATGTCGACTACTATGGTCTTTTGAAGAATGTTTATGAGCTTGAATATAAGTTTCCTGGAGAAAGTGATGATCAAGTTTGTAAAGTGGATTTATTTGAGTGTGATTGGGCAAACAATTCTGGGAAGAAAAATGACCAATATAGTTTCAGTTTGGTGAATTTCAACCGGGTGGCACAAAATAATGATAAGTTTATATTGGCTTCACAAGCTATTCAAGTGTTTTATGTTGCTGACCCAAAAGAGACAGATTGGAGTGTTGCAGTTAAAACAAAACCAAGAGATTTTTATGATGTAATGGATGATGATGATGGAGTTGATATAGATGATTACTATGCCACACCAAATCTTGATGATACCAATCTAGACAATGAAGAAGTACAGATCAGAACTGATGTACGTGGTGTATATGTTAACAAAAAATTACCGTTGCCTACAATGGATAATTCCATGCTTGAAGAGAGCGACCCCAATGACAATGAAGATGAGAATGAGAATGAGAATGAGAGCAATGATGACAGAGAGTAGTAAAGTTCATATTTAAATCTAAGATATAAGTTTTTAGCATTTGTGATTGGATTTTTATATGTCAGACAAATGTTTCCAATTTCTTTTTACAAGTTCATTAGTCTTTTATTAAAATGATTATTTACTTTGAATTATTGGTACAAGTTCTACATTATCTTTTATATTGTTAATTGTTTAGATGAGCAGCTCTGAGCATTTTGATTCCGACAATGAGAATCATTCAGATAATGACATGCTTCCTAATGGTGGCTCTCAAAACATTGGTATGTGTTTCATAAATTATTATTCTAACACATTTTTTTTATTAATCCCTTGCTACTAAAATTATTATTTTGCATTACTTGTGTATAGGTCAAACACGAAGAAAAGGGCGTGGCCATGACAAACCCAAATGGGGTAAATCAGGGAAGGAGAAGATTGAGTTCACTAAGGATGGACTATGCATTGTCCCCAAGGATGCCAAGTTATCAAGGTACTTGGGTAGTTTGGCGAGAACTTACAACTTTCTACCTCTTTCTCATACAGATTGGCGATCGTACAAACATCCTGTTGTCGAGAAAATGTGGAAAACGATATCGGTATGTTGAATCTTTTAAATTTTATTTATAATATTAAATTAACCAATATTACACATATTTTTTTATGTTTCAAGGATACTATTGACTGGCGTCCCGAAGACATTCCCCACATTCACAAAATCCGACATACACTGCTAAAGAGATTAGCCAAAAGGGTTAGGAATAACAGAGCTGAGTTGAAAAAAAAATATTACACTCCAAATGTTGGTTCACCATTGCGTTTCATTTGTGGAGATGATCGTGTAGATAGTGAACAATGGCGAGAAATGGTAAATTATTGGGATAGCGATTCTAAAAATAAAGTAATTACTCTTACTACTCTTGTTATTTCTCTAGGCTTTGCCATTTTCTATAAATTCTATAATTACAAACAAGATAATTATGATTGAGTTAGCTAATTGTTTTTTGAATAATAGAATAAGGTTGAAAAGAATGTTGAGAATCGTAAGCAGCTCAAAATGAGTCACACAGGTGGGACAAAGAGTTTCGTACGACACCTAGCTGAATTTGTAAGTAAATCATTAGGTTTTTTTTTTTTTTTGGTTATTAAATTTGTTATGCTTTTGTATGCATTTGGTGTTAGAAATTTCTTATTGTTTAACTTCCTTGGTTAGTTTTGTCAAATAGGTTCTTTGAGATGTGAAATCTTAAGGTGATTTTGGATTTATCTTATTTTTGTAGTGGATTTTATGTTCTATTAAATGGCTTAGAAGCAACTTTCAATAAATGTTCTATTAGATATCCTCATATTGCCTGTAAAAAGCAGAATTTTTAAGTACCAATTGCCACAGCCCCAAATATGTGCTCATACATGTGAAATTGACAAAATTATACATATACTTAAACATAGATCAGTTTGAGATATAGCCAAAAGACGAAGGTATGGTAAAACACAAAGTTAGAGCAAAACAGGAATGTATTTACTTAAACATAGAGTTCCAGCTGATTTAAACAAAACATGAAGGTAGAGCAAAGCTTAGATAATCTTTTCTTTATGGATATAGCCACAGAGTTCGAGATACTTGATCTTTGCTTATAACAAAAATATATTATAAAAATAATCTCAATGATATGCTTCCTAGTTCTCTCGCTCACTCTGAGTCTTAAAATTCATCCAAGTGCTCCAATAAGCACAGTTTTACTCTGTGTATGTGTGTGCGCGCGAGAGAGAGAGATAGTGATTGAGTAATGAACCTTGGATAGGAAGAACCCCCAAATTTATTCTGGCCATATTTGCACCAAGCCCAGACATCAGAAGAAAGACCCTCAGTAGAATCTTGAACCACAACTCTTTTATGCTGATTCTTCCTATGAATAAATAATAAATCTTGTCATGAATCATCATCAAATCTCGACCAAAAAAAAAGGAAAAAAAAATTCACAAGTACTTGAACTTAAAATCATATATAAACAAGGAAGTTAAAATTTATTAAAATCAAACCTTCTCTTGTATTTTGGTGTTTAAGCAGAATCCGTAGAGTAGAATCACTTGTCTCAAGAAGGATTATAATCAATCTATTTTTCTTGAACAACATTTTGGGTGGAAAATGAAAAATGGAAAAAATCTTGTTTGGGCTATTGCTAAAATGGAAATGCGTTTTGTTGATAAGCATTTTATGTCAGACGTCTTTGAGACCAGGGAATAGGAAAATGGAAAAATCTTTTTGGGCTATTATTAAATGTAGATGCAGACACCTTTTTTTTGTAGAATCTTTTACTTTTTGGACTTTGTTATAATATTGTAAGCTACCATGCGTGTAATTGTGGTCATATATAAATGTGGACAGCTTTTTTAATAGTGTTACTTATTATTGTTGGAATTTAGTGCTTGTTTGGAGCTCTTTAAAAAAATATCTATTTTTGTCTACACTCATTTTTAACTTATGTTCGCTTACTTTTAATCAATTTTTTTTTCAACCAATTTGTGGTGAATTCTACTTTTAATTAAAATTTTAGTTAGAGAGTAATTAATCATTTTGCAAGGTGATTTGGACAGTGTATAATGTATTAAGTTTGCGTTAAAGATATTTAGGTAACTAGACCTCGCTTTGGTTTAATGTATTTCAAATTTCATATGTGTGTGCTCTTTAAGAACGTAATATTGATTTTCCATTATCATTTCTAGTAAAGGATTCATGAGTGTAATTGTTTATGGGTTGTTGACCGATATCTAATTATCAAATCTATATTGTTCAGCTTTTCTTGTTTCATAAAAAAAAATTGCAACCTTTTCATTTTTTTTTTTTTTTTTACTTTTTATACTTTAAAAAAGTTGCAAATGCAAATGACTATAAGTTATGTCTAAGTTGATTAATTACAGTTTAAAACCATTGTGAAAAATTAATCCATGATTAATTTAGGTTTTGGAGTTGAATTTCCTATTCTTGTTATTGTTATTCTTCGGAGAACATTAGTGTATGCTTAAATTAGAACATGCATGTGATGCATGTGAGGCTTTCAATTGGTTTTCCTTACATTTACCTATGCTTTGATCATGATAGTAAATATATACTCAAGCTTATCTATTATTTGTATTGTTGCTTTTATTCTATTTTTTTATTCGAATAGGAGCAAAAGCATGGTCACACACCTGATCCTATTGAGGCGTTCAATTTGGTTCACAAGAGAAATGATAACCACAAAAGTTGGATTGATGATGCATCTGAGCAAATGGGGGTAAGTTTGATATTTTTAGGCAATTATTTATATTTCTTCTCACTATCTAGTACACACTTAGAGATAAAATTTATTTTTGTAGGCTAAGATATCACAGGAGTTGACACAACTAGTTGCTACCCATGGCGAGGAGACCCCAGAATTGAGGTTGCAAGCATATGTAACAGTAAGGGGCTTCGAGACTGGTGGTAGAGTTCGTGGTTATGGAGACGTTGTGACGCCAGACATGGTGCCTTGGGTGCAGCAAACTCAACCAACATCTTCAATTCGTAGATCACGTAGAGGACAAGACTATGTTTCTTTGGAGTCTAATTTTTTGGATTTGCAATCTAAGTATGAGGAACAACGGAAAGAGATAGAAGAGTTGCGCCATATGATTTTATCTTCACAACACCAGTCTTCAAATTCACAGCCACAACACTATCCATCCCAACTACAGTCATCTTCACAACATCGGTCTTCGCAGTCTCATGCACAACAGTCTCCATCCCAACACCAGTCACCCACCCAACAACGATCTTCTTCCCAGCATCAATCACTCTCACAGCAACATTCACCTTCTCAACATACTCCATCTTCTCATCAGTATCCACCTTATCCCCAGCCCCCGACTTATCGTTTTCCTTCGTCATCCCAATTCTATTATCCTCAACCATATCTTCCATCCTTGTACCCACCGGTGCCTTATCCTCATGGAGAGTTCTCGAGAATGCTCAATGACCCAGAATTTATACAACAAATTATGCCTTCAGATCAGAGAAGTAGTCAACAAAATCAGAGTTAGCATATGTTGTTCTTGCTATGCACTTTTTCGGAGAGATTTTGATGCTATAAACAAATGATTCTATTGTTAATTTTTATTTACTGTATGGAACCATAAAACATAATGTTATTTTGATTATGTAGATTGACATCTATTAGAATTTCTATATTTTATATTAATATTATCTCAATTTTTATGTCATTAGAAATATTTAATTTTATATGTGTGTGTGTGTCGATTTTATTATTTACTATTTATTTAATCAAATATAATTATATTAGGGGCACATAGATGTGTCTCTATAAATGATATGAATTTATGATTTAATTAATTATGATAAACTTATTTGGGGCGTTTAATTCAGTGCCCCTATTGTTTAAATTTAATTGGGGCATTAAATTAAGTGCCTCAATTATTTTAAATTTAATTGGGGCGTTTAATTAAGTGTCCCTAATAAAATTGTAATCCGATGTGGCACATGTATTATTAGGGGCGTTTTTAGTGTCCAATTCGCCCCTATTTATTATTAGAGGCGCCATTTATAGGGACATTTACTAATTCGCCTCTCCTTCTCTTAGGGGCATTTTAACTTTGTTTTTTGCCGCTATTTACATTAATTGAGGCACTTCTAAATGCCTTTAATATTCTCAATTTTAGTAGGGGGCCCCACTCGTATTTCCGCACTTGCTAAGCATGTGTCCGAAAAACAATTAGAATCCCAAGAAGTAGAAGGGTAATTCGACGTACTTTTTATATAATTTTAATCTTTAAACTTGTTGCTATATAGCCAGTGAGAAAATGCCTTTCCTCACTTGAATCATCACCAAATTATCTTCATTGAAAACCTTCTCACTTCGGTGTTTATGTGCTAGTTCTTTATTATTCATTTATTGCTTGAATCCTTGCTTTTCCTTCTTCTTTTTCTATTCATTTTGTTAGGACAATTCACACTTAGATCCAACATTCACCATGCATCAATCAACAAGAAAAGTAACAGATCTAATGAAATATAACACCAAATATATTGGTCCCTTTGGGGACTGGCAGTTCAATCAAGTACGATGCCTACTTCTACCTTTGAGGCTCTAAAATTGTAGATCAATTTTTATTGCACTAGATCAACCAACAAAGTGGCCAAAAATGGAGTTTACAATGAGTAATCCACTCAGGAACTCATATCTTGACACGACCCGTCCCGAGCAATATCTTATATACCCGAGACGTGACATGCGCCGATGGTGAATGCCAACCATAAGTTGGACCCACCACCAAAGCTACTACAATCACAACTCATTATTACTTATTTTTAAGAAAATTTCGACATTATCTCCCCTGTAATTTGGACTAACCAACCTGAAATAAAATATCACATATCCAAATAAACTGATTCATAACTAAATGGGACCATTTGCCCATCCAATATCCATAACAAAACAACACAGAAGAGACTAGCCGAATCATAAAACTTTTATTATTTAATTAACATAAAATGTACATACGGATACAAAAATATATTGTGAGCCCACCTAACTATTTACATGTCATGCAAAATGATATCCAAAAATGAACATGCGTCCCAAAACAATGACTACATGTTCTATGAAGTGAGTCATACTAAATAACTCTGTCATGTGGCTCCGACTTCGAACTCAACAGCCTTATATCCAAAAGCAGCCCAGAAACTCAACCGCTACCTGATAAGAAAAATTATTGTTGAAAAATAAATGAGTTGATAGGCTCAGCGAGTGGAGATTTCCAAAAATAATTATACTATTTTCATTTATAGATATTACGAAAACGAGCTCACGTCACTTAACAATTCACAATAACTTCAACAAGTAATATCAACTCATACTTGTAGAATATTCATCAACTAAAATATATATCATCATTTCATCATATCCTCATATCACAGTATAATAGAAAATCTCATCAAAATGTACTCTTTTTGTATAATCTCATCATGCATGTACATACTGCCTCAAAGGGCTAAGCTTTCTAGTATACGGCCAAGACCCCTCAGTGTATATGATACACAGCCAAGACCCCTCAGTGTACTAATACACGGCCAAGACCCCTCAGTATACTAGAATAACCAATGAATTCACCGGGTACTTTTATGGATTTAAATATCTTCTCAATTCACATTTAATTTCATAATAGGCAATTTCACAATCTTCCGAATTTACAAGATAACATAATTCAATACACAATTATAAGAAATCACGTAATTTAATATTTAGTAATATAATATCTTATAATTGAAATCTAAATTTTCTAAAATATATTTTTCCACTCACAGAGTTATCTACTGAAGACTAACTCGGCTGATAGACTGTCCCGATATTTGAGTCACTTCCTGAGATAACAATAGAATTATCCAAATCAAAACTCACTTATAAATTTTCCTTCTTGAAAATCCAATAATTCAAGCAAGGAATTGAACTGCTAATTCTTAACCCACTATAAACACATAATTAAACCAATTCTTAAAATCAAAGTTTCTATTCTTACCTCGCAACGTAGCCAAAGCAAGAAATCAATTCTTCCAATTTTTCTCTCTAATTCAAAATTTTGTAATATGACTTAAAGTGAGATTAAGGAAGAAAGAAAAGAAGAAATGGACGTTGCTGGTCTTTTGCTGAAATGGTAAGTGAAAAGGATATGAAATGTTTAAAATAAGAATTAAAATGGATTTTGCTTTCCAATTACATCCACCGCCTGACTGAGCACCTCGCATTCCATCCATATCCTATATATATATATATATACACACACACACACACACACACACACACACACAAGTTGGCTTGAGATTGTTGACCATGAAAATCCCATGTTTGACCAGACTTTGCAGTATTGTTACATATCTGCTCATATTCCCCCTTCTTCTCCTACAAGGTTACACAAAAGACTCCTAACCACAACAGATCAAAGACCAATAGCCTTAGGAACAAAGTAATGGACACATGGTTACTGTAGCAGCACAAATTTCACAGCCTAACAGAGCAAAGGTTCACACTAAAGAAAGAAGAACAAGAACAAAAGGATCATGAAGAGAGAAATCAGAGAAGTTGCGCGCATACACACACTATAACCCCAACCTGAGAAAATGACCTTTATATATGACATAACCAACAGATAGGATCAAGTGTAGCAATCCAACGACTGAAACAGACTTCAGCCAATTAATCAAAAAATGCAATTTTAAGAAAAACTAAAGACGTACTTCCAACATGCCATGCCAGTACAGCGCACAACAAAATTGGACCTAAAATTGTTGAGCCCAAACATCATATGGATCACCAGCAATTATAATCTCCACCTTGAACCATATGCCCAATCACATAGTGCAATAAGAGACCATTCTTCAATTTGAGCCATTGCCTCTGGGTACATAAACAAAATAACAAGTTAGAATAATAAAAAAACAAAAATAAAAGAGACTGCTAGAGAACTTAAACAACTTGCTTAAGATATCCATAATTTTAACATGGGTCAATGTTAAGCAAGCTTAAACACGATTTAAACTTGTTTAAAAAAGAAGTTTAGTTCTTATATCATAGGGATTAGATTGTGATGGGATTTTATTAAGACAAATTAATTTTTTGGATACAATATCTCTAATGAAGTAAAGTCTGACACCAATATACTTAGTTTTCTTACCAAAGACAAGATTTTTGCATAGTTGTATAGCTGACTGGCTATGAAGATAAACTACAACATAATTATGTAACATGCCTAACTCAGTAATCAAACATTTAAGCTATAATGCTTCCTTTACAATTTTAGTTATGTCAACATATTCAGATTTAGTTGTGGACAATGCCACAATATGTTGCAACTGACTTCCAACTGATAGAAGAGTAACATAGTGTATAAGTATGTGAAATAGTAGATTTCCTACCATCCCTGTCATTAGCATAATTTGCATCCATACACCCTTTTAGTTGTATCCCTTCACTACAATGCCTGAAAACTAAACCCACATTAGCAATACCATTGAAGTACTTTAAAAGCCATGTTAAAGCTCCCAATGTTGTACCCATTGATTAGACATGTATCTACTTAAGACACTCGCAAAGCAGGCAATATCAAATCTGGTACACACCATTGTGTACACACATACCCTAGCACATTTGAATAAGGTACTCTCTATTCATATATTCATGGTCTTCATCACTTTGAGGACATTGATCTTTACTAAGTATAAAATGATTAGCTAAAGAAACAGTTACAACTTTAGCATCAAGCATTGAGAATTTCTTAAGTTCTTTCAGTATATGAGGATGTTGTTTAAGAACCAAGATTGAATTTGACATATATCTTGCAATGTCCATTCTTAAAACGTTTTTGATATGAGAACTTAATGCATATTTTATGTTTTTAATAATGCCAACACAAGAACTGAATATTAACATATCATCAACATACAATAATAATAACACATGTATATTACTAGGCAGTTCTAATTTAAAATAAAAGCAATGATCAAATTCACTTCTGGTAAAGCTCAAATATAACATAAAGAAATCAAATCTTTAATTCTATTGTCTGGGAGATTATTTCAAACCATATAATGATTTTTTAAGTAAATACACATAGTCAGATTTGTGTTTATCAACAAAACTAGTAGGTTGATTCTTATAAATATATTTTTCAAGTTCACCATACAAAAATACGGTTTTGACATCAAGTTGTTCCAATTTCTAATTAGAATGAGCAACTAAAGTAAACATAACTTTTATAGTGCTGTACTTCACAACTTGGAAAAAATATTTCATAATAATCTACATCATGTTTTTAAGTAAAATCCTTTGCAACAAGTCTGACTTTAGATCTTACAAGTTCTATTTCATTCTTTAACTTTATAAATCCATCTAGAATTTGCTATGAACTTATTATTAGGTTTTGGAACCAACTCCCAGGTCTAATTATTATACAAGGATGTCATTTCTTCAGTTATAGATGTCCACCATAGGTCAGCTTGATCATGATTTATAGCTTAAATAAAAATTTTGGGATCATTACCACTTAACTCTTCATAAGAGTTAATAGTTAAGGCATCAAGATTATAATCAGTTAACCTAAAAGGTAACCTAGTTGGCCTTCTACTCCTTTTTCTGGTAAGATTAATCTTCTAAGCCTAAGGTTTGGGGCTGGTCTTATTCATCTTTTAATGGTTGATCATCATTTAATTCACCTTCTGATTCATCTCTTTAGGGTGAATTAGGCTGACCATGCTCCACCTCAACAAGTGTGATCACTACATGATCATTTAACTTCTCAAACTCCATCTTACTCTCAACATTATTTGGTAATACCATTAGTATGAGTATCATGAGTTTTAACCAAACATGACATTTCATCTTCTTTAAATATGACATCTCTACTCACTGTAGTTTTAAAACCCCTAAGACTTTTTTTAACCCACGATCTATATCATTTAGTCCCATCAGGATATCTCATGAAAACACATTTCTCAGATTTGGGATCCAGATTATCTTCTTTCTGATGTGAGTAAACTACACAAAATAAAACTCTAAGATTAGAATAATCAGTTGGCCTTGCATACCACACTTCTTGAGGAGTTTTACCATTTATGGTAGTAGAAGATGATCTATTTATATCAGATAACAAGCTGTAACAACAGCTTCACCCTAAACATATTTGAAAAGTGCAGAATTTGAGAGCATACGCCTTACCATTCGAAAAAGATTTCTATTCATTCTTTCAACAACTCTATTTTCATGATATTGGAACTGTTTTGTGTCTTTTAATCCTATTTTTCTTACAAAAATCATCAAATGTTTTATTGCAAAACTCGAGTCCATTATCAGTTCTCAAAGATTTCAATGTTTTACCAATTTGATTTTCAATAAGAAATATCCAATTTTTTTGACTCATCGAAGTTTCGGATTTGTGTTTTAACAAATACACCTATATTTTTCTTGAAAAATCATCTATTATTGATAGAAAATATTTGTTTCCTTCATGTGTAGATGTGCTAGAAGGACCCACATAAATCAGAGTGCACATATTCAAGAATTGAGAAAGATTTATGTAAGCTATTAGAAAATTGGACTCTATGTTGTTCTCTCAAAACACAAGTTTCACAAAAAGGTAATTAAATTATTTGGTCTTTCCCAAACACCTCTTGTTTTTTGTAGAATGTGAAACATCTATTACTTATGTGAGCAAGACGTTTATGCCAAAGATCAACACAATCACCCTTAACAGAGTTAGCCATTGTAGAATCTACATGCACCTCTCTGTTTTGGTGAAGTATATACAATTTGCTTGCAAGGAGTGCTCATTTAGTAATTTTAAAAGAACTATCTTCAAACTAGTCATCAAAGTTAGAATCTTTAAGAGATTCAATGGAGATAAAGTTTTTAGCTATATTAGGAATATGACTTACATTTTCAAGGAGATACACATAACTTGTGTCAAATTTGACTCTAATGTTGTCTATCCCAACTATTTTAAAGGCTACATTATTTTCTATAACCACCATTCCATTGTTGACTTTGGTATAGACGGTATACATATCCAATTTTGGTGACATATGAAATGTGCGCCCAGAATCAAGCAACCACTCATATAAGTGACCACGGGAAGAAACAGAATTCACTAAAGCTTCAGTTTCTTCCATTTTGATGGATGCATACAGATCACCTAGTGTATCACTACTAGATGTAGCAAAATTACTTTACTTAGGTTGTTTGTTTTTTTGGAAATTGTTATTTAATTTGTGCAGTTCTTAATATAATGACACATTTTATCACAGTTATGGTACTTTCTACCTCCAAGGACTTTGATCTAAATTTACCGTTCACTTTCTTTTTATGATGTTGGCCATTAGTGTTACTCCCTTCTTGATTGCTAGCTGCCTAAAGTGGACATGCCTCTAAAAAATAACTCATCACCATTACTTCTAATTTTCATTTCATTTTTATGCTCCAAATTCTTATTTCAAAGAGTATTCATAACAATGTATGTAGTAAGATCATTCCTACCATACTTAATGGCACTTTTGACATTTTTATAGACTTTAAGAATAGAATTTAACAGAATATTGGTCTTATATTCATATATACATTTATCACCAAAGTTCTTTATATCCTTCAATTTTTGTTGCCACATGGCAAAATCACATTTTCCATTAAACTAATGTAATTGAAAACTCAAAGTTGCCATAATAATAAATTTCCAAATACAAGTATATTAAACAAGAAAAGCGAGTACAAAAAATGATCACTCAAGTGTGAGATTACAGAGTAATATGTTCAAGGAGATACTGTTAATCAAGAAAACTCCAAGATTCCATGAAATTTAGATTCATGTCAAGGGATAATATAAGAAAGTCTCAAGGGAGAGAGTATTAACACAACATGTAGTGGTAATAGATCAAAAAAAATACAGTTCACAAAGAATACTTGGGTAAAAAAGTGTAACGAAAATTTTAAGCATAAATATAGTTCATGTTATATTTTCTTGAAGGAAAAATATAGAAAACGCAATTTCTATATTTTCAAGAAGAAAAAAAAGTTAAAACATAAATACAAAATCAAATTTTTTTAACCTATACAAAAGTAAGCAAAAAAAAAAAAAAAAAATACTTACAGTCCTGATAGATGGTGTCAATAATAAGTAGAATGAAGGTTTATCGACAAGAACATCAAATAGCTCTAATACTACATGTTACGACGATTCACACTCAGATCCAACATTCACAATGCATCAATCAACAAGAAAAATAACAGATTTAATCTGAAAACACACTTTTAAGATGAACTAAGAGCGGACTTCCAACATATTAGGCCAGCATAGTGGGCAACAAAATTGGGCCTACCAAAACTTTATTATTTAGGTCTAATATACTAAACATGCCACAAACGCTTAACAACATTACTTGCTAGCACAAGCAAAAGACAACCCAATACAATTACTCCAAAAAGGTTCCGCTTTCATCTATTTTTGATCATGGAAGTCTAGATCTGTTCTTGCTGTGTGGATCACCATTGGAGGCTGGACAATTGGACAACTGTGGTATTGAAGATCGCACCTCTAGCTAATCAGATAATCAAATTTCACGATATTCATAAAATGTAAATTTTTATCACGAATTTTATCTAAGTACAAGGTTGATCCGACTTATATGAATTATAGATTTAATTTCTGCTGTGCATGTATCCCTCAATTCCTTACAACTAGATCAACCAACAAATGGCCAAGAATGAAGTTTAGAAGAGGTAATCCACTTAGAACCAGATTCACTCATATTCTCCCTTCTTCTCTCACAAGATTACTTAAAGGACCCCTAACCATAATAGAAATCAACACATGGTTAATGTAGCAACACAAATTTCGCAGCCTAACGGATAACCAAAATTCACTACTAAAGAAAAAACAAGAAGAAAAACAGAAGAGCCACACAGAGAGAAAGAGAGATCAAGGAAGTTGCGAGCACACGCACACACACTATAGAACCCTAACTTAAGAAAATAACCTTTATATATGGCAGATCCAACAATTGGGATCAAGTGTACCAATGCAACAGCTGAAACAAAGTCCATCCAATTAATCAGAAAAACGCACTTTTAAAATGAACTAAAGGCATACTTCCAACAAATTAGGCCAACATAGTGGACAACAAAATTAGGCCAGCTCAAATTTTTTTATTTATGTCTATTATACTAAACATGTCACAAACACTTAACAACATATAAACAATTGTCTCCCACAAATAATAACTATCTTATACTCCAAGGGCAACTATATGTTGCCCGAATTCGGGCACTGCCCGACTCTCACAGGGGGCCTCTCACAGGGGGTGGGCCCCCTGTGAGAGTCGGGCAGTGCCCGAATTCGGGCAGGACATATGCACTCTATACTCCAATTCTTGTGTCATATATTTTAATTTTATTTATCCCGGAAAAATAAAATTACTTTATGTCACATATGATGTATTGAACATGTCATGGTACCAAACTACCAAAAAGGACAGGTAATGAGCAGTCAATGTCAACGTCGCTAACTGGCGCAGCCATTTTGTCAGCATTCCAAGTTCCAGATCCCTTTTTTTCTCTTCTTCGCCTCTCTGTTTTCCATCTTATTATTCCTTTTCTCTTTCACCCAACAACTCCCCATTTTTCTTTTATTTTATATAATTAGATAGCAATATAATTTAAATATGTGACATTTCTATGTTAATTATTTAAATTATTAAAGAAATATTATTTATTAATTTATAATTGGTTTAAAAAATTGCATTATTTATACTAAACCGATATGTAAGCAATGAGCTAATAACATAAAGAAATCACATGCTTAAGCAAATTATATAACTTTATTTGATAGTTGATTCAAGGTTTTCTCATTAAATAAATAAATAATTAATTAATTAATTAAAGGTAATAGATAAAGTTGAAATTTTCCTGTTTCTTCGGCCGTCTTTAATAATTTTGTCAATCTAATTCGAAACTTTCATGTACTTGATAATAAAGCCTAAAATAATATTGCCGGCCCGCAACTTGCATTTATTTACAAATGCTATCAGATTCAACAATTTAATTTTGTCAAAATTCTTGGGTCTGATTTGGCGTACAAAAACCAACCGTTTGTGATAATATTGATGTCAAATTCTACTTCGTCATCCACATAAAAGATTGAGCGTTGGTCACAATTACGTGACAGTTTGAAGAATTGAAAAAAATGAGTTCTACAGAGGTTCGGTAATTGAAATATAAGAAAATAACATAGACATTGTGGATGGTGATAGGGGAGAAAATAAAGACTTATGATCAGTCACTTGTCATTTTTAATTTTGTCACTATATATCCTTCGTGTCTCTAAAACAACACTTCGTACAATCAGTGTCCACCAGTTTATGTTTCTAAGTACTTTAGAGGAAGAGTTGGGGGGGGTTGCTGCACATCTGAACAAATTTCTGGATTTACTCTCTGGAATCCTCCTCTAAGTTAATATCAAGAATAAAAAATAAAAATGTAGAATAATAATATGAACAAATTTTCCTACAACTAGACACTCACTTAAATACAACTTTTGAAAAATTCTTTTTTATTTCATATCCAATGTGGGACAAGTGAATATTATAACTTAACGTGAGGGGGGAGGAAAAGAGTGAATTATAGCAAATGTCTATTTTGCAGGTGGTACTTTTGAAAAATGACAATTTTCGAAAACAAATTGAAAAATGACTATTTTGGACAAATATATCCCAAAACAATTATTTAAATACTTACTATATCTAAAGGTGTCAAGACGGGCAGGCAGGCCGAACCCGCATCGACCCACCCGCCTTGACCAGGAATCGCGAGCCGACCTGTGAATCGGGCGGGCCGTTCACGGGCCGATGAGGTCGAACCGCGGGCCGTTCACGGGCTGAGAAGGCCGAACTGCGGGTCGACCTGTGAACCAGGCAGGCTGTTTACTACTCAGGCGGTTCGGCCTTTAACCGCTGGCCTATTTTGATTTTTTATTTATTTATAAATGGCAGAGATCCGTTTAAAGTGAAAGATGTGACATATGCGTGATATCTTAGTCTTTAAATATATAAAAAAAATAGAAATTGAATTGAAAAATTAACAAATATGAATTTATCATTGTTATTAATTTTTATTTAGTAATTTAACGCATTTGTTATTATATATGTAAACATTTTTTTTTTATAATTACAATAAGTAACTAAATTTTTTTTAGTAATTTAAAAAAAAAATTTTTTTTATTCATATGGGTCGAACCGGGTTGAACCGCAGCCCACATGGGTTCGACCCAGATGGGCCGACGGGTGGCCCGGGCTCATGTTCAATTTTTGTGGGCTGGGTTGACCTAGCCCGAAACCCGCCATGGCGCGGGCTTTTTCTAATGCAGGCCATCACCGGGCTTCATCGGAAGTGAGCCGACCCGGCCCGTCTGACCCTGATTGACACCTCTAACTATATCTTAGTCAAATCTAATTCAAAATCAGATTTATTATTTCATTAAAATCAAATCTTACTCCACTATCTGCGACCTTCGCCACCAACTAATCCACTCCAAATAAGTTACTTTTTCGATAGATTAATGTAGATTATAAAAGAACAAAAATTCAATAGGTTTTGTGCTAAATTAGTTTGAGTGTTTTTATATTTTAAAATATGTTGAATATAATTGTTCAAAAATTATTGGAAAAGATTGATTTCATGGATCAATGTCTGGTTGAAGAAGAAAAATGTGAAAATGAGAAAAGCAAACGAATTGGATTGAACAATTGTCGTTCGACAGCTCCGTCAAACGACATTTTAACTATCTAGAATTTTTTTTTTGCATGACAGTTGAATGACATAAAAATGAAAAATCTCTCGTCTCAATTTATTGTGAACGATTTGATTTGTCTAGAGATGACATGTGAAGTTAGATATATTGTCTTTTTAGATGAGCTGCGTCATAAGCTCATGACAATAACAAATAGCCGAGGTTTAATTAGTCTTTAGTTGAATCCAACTTGTGTACGTATGATTAGGCCTTTATTCACTTGAAGTATGGAGGGGTTCAAATTACTGGTCAAATTTAAAAGTTTGATGACACCCTGCATTCGTCACTATTATGATATAAATCACAAGTTTTGCATCTACATTCATACCTGAAACTATTAATTACTACGTATTATTAATTTTGAAATATTATACTATTTATATAAGATGTTTTAGGAAGATTTAATTATTTACCATAATTAAAAAATTAAGAAAATGTTTTTTTTTTCGCTGTCATAAATTGAATAGAAGATTCCAGCACTAACTGCATTGAACTGAATTATTAATATATTCATTAATAATTACGATAATGATGATGAATGTGACATCGACAGCTAACATGTTTATATTATTTTATAACAAAAATATTTTCCAAAAATTAAATAATTGACATTTTATTATTTTTTAAATAATTATAAATTATAAATTTTATAGAGTATGTGAATAATAAGTATAGATAAAATATGTTTAATTAATTTAATTCACTTAAATTATAATTTAACTTGTGCAAAATTGAAAGGTCAACGCACTCTTCCACTTTGAATATATATTGTTCCCCTTCCCTCGTCTTTCATCTCCACAATTTTTCAACTTTTCATTCATTCACAGAACACGCAAAAGAGGTCCACTGTTGCAAATGGCTACCAAAGTTTATATTGTGTACGTATCTTTACAGTTTCTGCTTTATTCTGTATTTTTTTTTGTATATTTTCTTTGGTTTTTGAAAGTTGGAAAGTTCCCTGTTTCTTGATTTCTCCTGGTTTTTCATTTTAAATCACGATCTTCAAGATCTTTTACATTTAGTTTATGAATTATAATAATGGGCTTATTGTGTATTTTGAAATCTTTATGTAAGTTCTTGATTTGATGATTTTTGTTTCCTCTGATCAAGAAATAGATTGTTTTTATTATTTATCAAAACCATGCTGCCTTTCTGTAATTATATTTGTAATCACTCCCTCTGGTTTGAAATTAATAAATGTCCCTTCAATACTTTAGTAGAATTTTTCAGTCAGATGGTGATTTTTTTGTCTGAATGCTGGTTTAGGTTGGATTATGATTTAATGAACTGTGCTTTTGTAAAATTTTGCGATGTCTGCTATGATGTTTTGTCATTTTTGTCTATTTAACTGATGGGGGTTTTCAATCGATATTAACATTAATTAACATTGTTGATGTTAGAGACTAGATGTGGCATTTATTATTACGTGCTATTTGTTATAAGAATTGCATCGAGTCTGATTCTGCATTATGTTCTTACTTTCATAGTTGTATCTAATAGTTTGTAGTACTTTTTACCTGCATTGGTTGCTGTATGGAGACAACTGGTCATTAGCTTTTGTTAGTGTTCTATTTTCTTACATAGCTCCAAATGATGTTGGTGGTATCATACCGATTCTTGCACCAATTGAAGTTTTGAAAGTAGTAGATTGTGTATTTGACAGAACTTACCGATTGACATCTAGCTAACAAACTTCAATTTATGATGCAGTTACTATTCTATGTACGGACATGTGGAGAGACTAGCGCAAGAGATCAAGAAAGGAGCCGAATCTGTTGAAGGAGTAGAGGCCAAAATATGGCAGGTGTGTGCTTATTCTTGTTCTAAACTGAAGATTCTGACATACAATATCCACTCAAGTCTTTGTTATTGCTTATTTCTATGATGCTGAAGAAATAGATAGTGATTAGTTTGATAGTTTGGCTGAAAGGATCGACAAAAGTTAATATTCGGACATTGTTTCTTAGAAATAAATTTCATTACTAATTAGTCATTATTACTGTACTCTCGGTTGATCTGGGGTATCTTGCCGTATTTCACTGCCAATCCTTAATGTGATTAACTTAAGAAGACACCTTCTTCACCAAAATTTTACACAAATTGGAAGGAGTTGACAACGAACAACTTCATCACAAAGATCCCATTTCAAGTATACTCCATACACCCTGATCTTGCATGTTCAAGAGATTTTTGAATTACATCTAGAAGTTTCATTGAGGGGAAATTTTCGTATGCATAAAGTTTACCATAAGAAGCTTTGGAATTAAACAACTCCTTGTCTTCTATTTATTCAGAAACACTTAATAGTTAATAAAAACAATTATGAAGATCAAGATGTATTTTGGTGTTATTTATATGAGATAAAATGGTAACAGGTGCCGGAAACTCTTTCTGATGATGTTCTTGCAAAGATGAGCGCACCACCAAAGACTGATACGCCAATCATTACCCCAAATGACCTCACCGAGGCCGATGGAGTCATATTTGGTTTCCCCACTAGATTTGGGATGATGGCTGCTCAATTTAAGGCATTTATTGACTCGACTGGAGGCCTATGGAGGACCCAGGCACTAGCAGGGAAGCCTGCTGGCATCTTTTACAGCACTGGGTCACAAGGAGGTGGACAAGAAACTACCCCGTAAGCTTTATATTCTGCATTTGCTAATTTATACATCTTTTTTCCACCTTTTAAACTCTGAAGTGATGTGGAAATTTAGAAGAAAAGAATGACTTTTGGAATTTCGTAACTCTGCAGCTTAACAGCCATTACCCAACTTGTCCATCACGGTATGATTTTTGTGCCCATTGGCTACACATTTGGAGCCGGCATGTTCGAGATGGAGAATATTAAGGGTGGCAGCCCGTACGGTGCTGGAACCTTTGCTGGAGATGGTTCTAGACAGCCTTCAGAACTTGAATTGGGGCAAGCTTTCCACCAAGGAAAGCACATTGCAGCCATTGCAAAGAAGCTCAAAGGAACTCCTTAATTCCTCTTTCTACAAGTGAAATGCATCATACTCTGATTGTTCGTATCAAAGTTCTGTTTCAATTTCAAATGTGCATCTATTTCCATCAAAATAAATGTCTTAGTTTTGTCTGAATACTTTGTTTCTAAATTGTAGCAGTTTCTAAACACGACACAGTTTCCTTACTTTTCTCTTGAAGATCAATGTTGATTATATACAAGATTTCCTTTATAGTCTCAGAGCTATTCAGCATTCATAATTCTTCCTTTCAATGCATCCAGGTTAATACACTATCACATTACAGCAATACATACAAAGTAAAATAATTGAAGTCTAAAATATTTTCATATGAAGTGGCAATGTCGTGCAATCTTATTAGGTCCAATATACTTGGCGCGCTAATAAAGCTGTACTGCATAAAATTTTGCAACTTTGTTACTCTATACGGTGTAAAATTGGACAACATAAAAGAGAAACATGAACTGAAGTTCAATCTTGTCGGGTCCAATATACTTAGCGCGCTAATAAAGCAAAACCTGGTTGAAATTGGTAAAACTTCTCAAAGAAGACAAAGAAAGAGTTTTTAGCCATGATTAGCCAAGACAGGCAAAAGCATTGCTGGCTATCAAAGCAAGATTACAATGACTTTTTCTAACTAAATAATGATACCAAGATGCTTATCCTTTCGGAAATTCCCTTCACGTCTCTTCTTCTTTTCGCCTCTTTTTAACCAAGTCACACTCTCACAAAAAATTTGAAGACTCGATACTTTTTAGACTTAGATCGAGAGAGGCACTAATCCACGAATCATGATGACCCTTCAGCCCAATAATTCAAGCGTAGAAAAGATTTTAAAGCAGATGCTCCACTTTAATTATGTACTTTCTTGGACAAATTAATGTTGTTTCAAGTTCTATTTTTTTATACATGTGAAAGATAAAATAATAATATTATGATGGAATAACTTCGAATTTGAACTGTAAATTCTATCCCTCCCAAATTCATTAAATTTTGTCTAAGATGATTGGGGACTAATACTGTTACATTTCTGAACCGCGTGACATGCCATATTCGTTAGAGTCAAAGTCAAAGCTAAAACTGCAGTGAGTCACCACGCCCACAAACAAATGATCCTCCGAGGCACTCATCTAATCTCTGAGGTGGTGGGCATCAACCCCAACCCCAACAAAAATAGAGCAGACTACAGGGAGTGAAAGCTGTTGAGACGGACCCGATGTAACTTTGCAGCACACTTAATAGATTATACATGAACGAATTGATAGAACAACCTGCAAAGGCAGTTTGTTGCAGTCATATTTGCCTAGCAAGAAGCTGAAGGAACTTTGGGTGAGCCTATGACATAACTCTTCAGATGTAGCTGGTAGGTCTTTAAGATCGCGCATTAGCGGAGTCTGACCAGTTGGCTTATGCCTATATGCCTATAAATAATAGGGACATGCCTCATTGAAAGGGATGATACAATTCCATGCAAAAGAACTATTGCAACCAAGTCTTTCCTGTAGATTAGCTTAAGTATCACCTAAATTACCTAGCAAGTCCGTAGTAAGGAGTCCCCCTGACGTGACTGTCCAAGTGTGCAGTAATATATACGTGGGCGGAGAAGACGATGGATATCTGTTGACCGTCATTCTTGGAGGTCGATTTTTATTGCCTTCTTGAGTGTTAGTAGTTTAACATACTAAATATACCCTCGTGTACTAAATATTAAAGCTTATGCGAAAGCAAATCATTCACACAACGTTACCCGACCCAACGTAACTACATGAAACCCTAAAGGTAGAATAGGACGTCTTAAGACTTCAACTTAAAAATGTAAATTAGACCAGCTCATCCCGACCTAGCTACCTATAAATTTTGTAGCTAAATCTTCTATGAAATTGATCTGAAAGAAATAAAATAAAAGAGACCCATATGGCCGGCCAGCGGGCCCGGAGACCTAGGTCCGCCTGTCGTAGACCCGTGCTGGACTAAACAAACAGGGGTCAAGCGGTCCAGCCCCCACTTTACACTTGGACGTGCACAACAGCACTGGAATGAAATTATTGAAGAAATTAAACGTTACAACAAAGAAATAAGATGGCCACACGCACACGCTTCTTAAAGATTTAAATTCTACCTTTATTTCTTGTTTTTTCAATTTCTTTTTCGTCTTTTGCATAAATATATAAATATAAAAGTTGGTGGGATAACGTACAGAAAATATAGAAACAGGAACAAAATCCCCTTTATAATCTGCTAAATTCAGCTCCATCATAATGAATGCATACAGTATTATGCCCTTATATTATCCTAAAACAAGCTAAATTTAGCACCTGTTCCTGTTCCTAATCCAAATTTATCAACTAAAATACAAATATTACTACTAAAATTCTACATTATTTCCACCAAATCATTCTGTGGCCTACATGAGATGGTCCAGCAATGTCTGTCTTCCATGGGGCTTCATTTTTGACATGCTTTTCCTGAATGTTTGCACAACACAACAATGTGGCTTCCATGTTTTTATCCAATTTTTCAGTTGTCGAAAATCAGTTCTACTTGTCTATTTTCCTTGGGTTAATCATCTTCTCTACCGGAATCTTCCTCCAAATGTTGACGTCCAGAAATCAGTTGTATTCTCAGCAGAAATTGGAAAGGTACTCGATATGGGCACAAGACAAAGACCCTGGCTTTTAAGGTCGTGTTTCGACCCTTGTTGGTCCTTAAGCTTGCTAGCAGGCTGCATTAATATCCCAAAATTCTTATCGAGTATGAATAATGTATGAACATATAATGAAGCTGTCTGAAAAGAATCTAAAAGTAGTTTTCTTTAGGTCCTACCTGTTGGCGTTGAACCGGAGGAGCTACATTTTTCATGTATGGAGTACTCAATACCTGATAGAAAGGAGACACAAACATATTTCAAATTAAAAGAGGAAAAGAAAAATAAAATCAAAATTCAGAAGTATTTGACTGAAAATGGAACATACACTGACTTGATCATGGAGAAACTTGATGTATTCAATTGCTTCTTGTAGAACAGACGCAGTATCAGTCTGGAAAAATAACTAACATTCAGTAAATACAAAGGAATACTGCACTTGTCAAAAAGTTTGGAAAAAAAAATAATCCAAATTGTTACCTTTCCGAAAGGTGAAACCAACTTCTGGAGAGCAGTTATTCGGTCCCCAAGCTTCTCTTTTCGGACCTGATAAAAAAGCTGAAAGTCATCATCCATTTCTTTGCCCAAAGAAGAAAAGCCTAATTAGTCACAACATTTAGTACCTTAAAGGTTGGTAATGGCAAAGGTGTTTCAACTCGAGGACGCTTGAATGTAGGCTCATTGCTGGATTTATTTGCTATTGAATTCGAGTCTTGGGCCTTTTCTCTTTTGTTAGCCTGAAAATTTAGATATTTTACTGAATTTATTTTCCAATTCTGGAAAACCCTAGTCACATGCCCAACAAAACAAAACAAAACAAAAAAAGGACATGTATATGATGTGGAATAGACCATATATTCAATTCACCTTTGCAGTGAGATTGGGATGATTAGGTTTGGCATCAAGAGTTGATGGCAGGAACTGGGATTTTGTTGAAGGAAAAAAGTTTGATCGCATATCATTTGAAGCGGCGGCGGCGGCTGCTGTGGCTGTCCAGGAAGGTGTGTTGTTGTTTGCAAATTGCAAAGGATTAGTAGGTAGTTGTTTTGGCAAAGAAGGCCTAAAGTTCATTAAAGGCTGAGAGTCTGTATTCAGTAAAGTTTGCAATAAAGCTGAAGTGTAGCCGTATGAAGCTGAATTCAATGGCAAGCCCGTGGAAAAACCTTGACTAGTTGCACTGCAAACATTGGAGCTAGTGATTGAATCTAGTGGCTGCTGAAAACCCTGATTCATGGATGAATCTTCAACAACCCCAGAAATCCAGTCCTTGTGGATTTGAGTACATGAATTCATGCTGGAATTGTGGTCTTGTTGTAGCATTTGGGAATAATTTCCTTGACAAGTTCCATTATCATTCCTGCAAAATGACAAGAAGAAAGAAATGAATTTCTTGGATCAACTTGACTTTCCTTTTTCACATGATTACAAGAAAAAAAAGTCTGAAACGCCCACCTTTACAAGAAGTCAGTATTTGGACCATTAGGGGTATTGATTTTTGGGACAAAAGTTGAATTTAATCAACAAAAAAACAGTAAGAATTGGATATCTATATAATATTCAATAAACTTACAATAAATTTTGGAAATGATTCCAATTATCAGTTGTTGTGGATGGTGAAAGGGTGATTCCCATCATTTGTAGGATTGAGTCTGGTTTCTGCATTTCTTGAAGGACAATAGAGCCATCAGAAGCTGAACCTGAAGACTCATCACCAGATTTTGTAGTCTTCGTGTTCATCAGATGATGATCACTTGGCCATACAAAGCTTCCTCCACCGTTGATTGCCATTGAGCATGGAGAAGAACCAAATGCTGTTCTTGATGAACTCCACCAGTTTCTGCGGCCACAAACTCCGCCCTGAAATTCCTCCGTCATGGTTTAGAATTGTGTGCTTTGTGAGTATGGTTCACAAGGAATGAATTATATGGCTAGTGTTGTGTATGTATGTGTGTGTGTGTATATATATAGTAGATGTAGATATATTCACACACAGAGGTACATGTGAATTGGTTGCAGGGTACGGAGAGGTTCATTAAACAGCCGGAATCTAGTTGACATTTGTAAGAAATTATGATTAGACAAACCAAGGAGCATAATGAATTATGTCCCAGAAAATAAAAAATTAATTTTGAAAAGACTTTTCCTATTTTATATTAATTTTTTTATTCTTGTCATTGCTACTTTAATCATTGAGAGTTAAATAGTTAATATTGATTATACAATTTTTTTTTAAATGTACTATATTTTTTTCAGTTCATTTTTAATCTCCAACTTCTATTAATTATCACATCTTGTCTCTGAAATTTTATTTTTAGTGTATTGAATAATTAGGACCCACTGTTTAATTCGTATTCAAATATACAAATGTCAATTAAATAATGACAATGAGTATTGAGTTCCATACACCATAAGTCGAGAGTACTAGAATTTTTCTAGTGTCTCTGAAGGTTTTCGTCCAAAAATTATGTTAAGAGATCGTAAAAAATATTTAATCGTCCCTCTTATTAAAAATAAAAATGTGACGAAGAAAATTAAGAATATAAATACGACAATACATAAAAGTTAAATTTTTTTAGTACAATTGAAATATTGTGCATTTATAAAATGGGGGGAAAAAAAGGGAAAAACTTGCTTATAAACAAAGGAATGTGGAATGATGGGAAATTTGATACGTCTAGCCACGTCACAGTTTTCGGATCGAATAATGTATCTTTTGGGTACTTAAATTCTACGGCCTAAATTGTTTATACCGAGGAACCGAAATTTTAGGACCATTCCTCACTTCACTTTCAAGATTCAGTATGATTGGTTATTCCTTTTAATTTGTTTTGGTAAATATTTAATGCAATTGAACTTTAATTTGTGCTTTGTGATTACAAAATTATCGTTATGCTATTTATTAATGTAATAATTGGACGGAATTTTATATTTTTAATAAATTATAAATTCATATGTGTATAATTTATTTTACAACATTGACAAGAAGAATATAGATATACTAATTGTTTAGGGTCTGTTCTTTTTACTATTTTGAATTTCGTAAAGCACTCAAAATTTGTTTATTATACTGTTTTCGATAATGAATTTTCAAAAATAAAATTTAATTTATAACACAAACCTCAAAATATATATTATTGACATTTTGAGTGAAAACACTCAAAAGACTTGAAACAAGGAAAAAAACTATTTAAATAAAAATTCTAAAAAATAAAAATATTAAATTATAGAATAAACAAAAATTCTTAAAAAAAAAATCTAAAAAATGAAAATTTTAAAATACTACAAAAATAATTCAAACCATTATTGGTTATTTAAATAAAAATAGATTAAAATTTTCAATCCACGTCATTAATTTTTATTTTTGTAACAAATTAAAAATATTGTAAGATCCACTAACTTTAAAATTTATATATTACATGATAATATATTAACATAAAATTGTTCTATTTTACTAAATAATCAAATTCATTGAATAAATTAGTATAAAACAATTTCTCAAAATTTCAAACGTGTTTTTCAATTTTCTATTTTCAGAAATAGTTTTTCAGAATGACAAACCTAACACGTTGTTCAGTAATTTTAAAACAGACTCTCAAAATAGAAAATTCAAAATAAATTCAAAAATTAAAACTTAAAACTAAAATACAAAGAGAACATGACCCTATTTATTGCGAATAAGTTTAAAAACAATGGGAAAGTCATGTCTCCCTATACTTTTGTTGGCGAATATCGTGTGGAATCATTAATCATCAGTTAGTGAGTGAGTATTTGAGTATTGTTTGAAATATGGCGACGGTTTATTTCTTCTATGTTGAAAAATCGCAATACTCTAATTATAAGAAATTTGAGGTCGGAAATAAAGTTTTGTAACTACGAGTTAAATATGCCACTATACTTTGCAAATGTTTCTGGAATGTTATTATACTTTAAAACGTTTTTAGAATGCCATTGTACTTTAAAACATTTTTGGACTACAAATGATGCATCTAAAACAATTTTTGAACAATATCTAAATCACATCCCCAATCCATTTGCACAACCCGATTTCCCACCCACCCAAAATGATCTCAAATTCTAATTTTTTTCCCCAATTGGTCAAATACTCGATTAATCTAACCAAATTTTAGTTCATATATTCATGTCTAGAAATTGCAGCTAGGTCCTCATATTTTAGGTAGATCTGAATTTATTGTTATTATTATATTCAGTCCGAGTGACGTTAATTTTTACCAAATGTTGACCAATTGTATACCATAGACACTTAATGGTGACACGTCATTAAATTACACTGAAAATTTTAACAGAATAGCCGTCAGTGACCGTGTTAGTATACTTCAATAATCGGCGAAGAAATTTTGTAAATTCAGTGACGGGCAGTGAAATTAACCCATAATATAATGACAAAAAATTATAGTCAATCCATAGAAACAATCGAATTACATTGAATGATTTAAACCAAAATATCCTCTTTGTGAGATGACCAATTAAAGCAATATTCCATTTGGTATTAGATGCATTATTTAAAGTCTCTCATATTTGGAATAAAGTGTGTGAATCGTCAACTTTTAATTATTCAACAATTAAATTAATTAAGTGAACAGTTTCTTGTTAATACCAAGTATAATTCTTCCAATATTAAAATCTCCATTAACTGAAAAGGGTATAACCGAGCATACATTGCTTTGGCTTGAGTCAGTGTGTGTGTCAAATAGTGGGAAAGCTAGAGTTTCGTAATTGCATAAATCAATTCTTGTTTTAAAATGTGAGGATAGTGGTAGTCATTAATTACTGAATTATACTCTATAAATTATTTGGTATGATAAATTAAGCATACAATCGGTTAATTTCAACAATAGTCACTAAAATTTGTGAATTTCAAAATGGTCATTAAATTTTTTTTTTTTTTTTATATAGAAATTAGTCACTCAAATTTTTAATAGTTACATTAATGGTCACTTGGAGGGAAACATTAATCTAAAATCCTACATGGCACTATTAAATTTTAACGTGGAGATAAACGGTGTTAACTAGTACGCCACATTAGACAAAGTCGTTTAAATTACAGCTAAATGCATAATTATCAAACTCATATTTGTTCGATTTTAGTAAGCAATTAATTGGTGAAACTTTATATTTTTGTTGGTGAATTTTTTAAGGTGGAGCATTTTTGTCTAATGTTGTGTACTAGTTAATGTTGTTTGTGTCTACGTTAGTATTTAACAGTGATATGTATGATTTTAAGTTAATATTTCCAATTAAATGACAATTAATGTAACTATTATAAAATTAAATGACTACTACTGTAAGAAAATTATTTTAATGATTATTTTGAAATTTTTAACAAAATTTCAGTAACTATTGCTGAAATTAACTCGCATAAAAATTGTTATTTTGTGTAGTGTGCTGAGTACGGCTTGGGGGTGCAATGGAGTTGGGTAGCTTGTTAGGATCTCGGGCTGGTCCGTAAATGTGCCTAGGCCCATAGGCTCGATGAGTTGAATCTAAGCCAAAATTTGTCGTAACAATTGTTATTTTTAATATTTTTGTCCTCTGTCACATTGTATATGAATTTTTCGTACAAACAACATATTTGTTGTAAGACGTTTTTCTTTAGCAAATTTAAGATTTAAAAAAAAAAAAAAAATCAACTGGTTCGTGGGCCAACTCAACTCATGGCCAGCTAGAGCCATGAGTCGGACTAATCCCCCCACTTTTGGTCAATGAGCCTGGCCCGGCCTTGCTCGTTAGGCCTAAAGCTCGAGATCATATAGAACATGAGCCAACCCGAGCTTTGAGTTTGAGTCCATGAATCGACTCGACTTGATTCGTTGCCACTCTTAAGTATGGTTGAACAAACATATAGTAGAATAAATTGTTGATTCGCATCCAGTTTAACTCTAAAACAATACATCTTTTTCAATAAGGTATAGTTAATGTATAACAATAATTAAATTATAGTAAAGATTTAAACCAAAACATCGTCTTTGGATGAGGGCCACAAGACAAGACTAAACATTTTTAATGAGGTATGAGACTCATTAATTAGAAGTTCCTCGTATTTGGACTAAAGGGTGTGAATCTTCAACTTTATATTAGTAAAAAATTAACACAATTAAGCAAAGAGTTTATTCGTAACACTTAGCATAATTTCTTTATATATAATTCTCAATAACTTAAAAAAAAAAAAAAAAAAAGAAGGTAAATTCGATGCTTTGACTTGTGTGTATCAAAAAACGTGAAAGATAAAATTCGATACAGTTACATAAATCCAATTTCCTTTAATACGATTTATATTTTGAAATTATAAAAATAAAATTAAAAAAAGACTATGATCTCCGTCCTTGTCCCAATTTGTGACAGAATATGATGAATATTTTATCATTCATATTCCCAAAATTTCAAATGTTGATACAAACAAGGTGTTTGACTAATTACGTTAGGTAAGTAATGTGAGTTGCATAAATCCAATTTCCCCAAGTCAAAGCAACTTAGGCTCCTTTGTTCTTTTTTGTAGTTTTCTGGAAAATTTAATATTAAGACCAGATTGTTCTGTTAATTAAGTTAATTGTTGACTAATTAAAAGTTGAAGAGAAACATGTTGGAAATGTGTCAAAAAGTATTAGGATTAAACTGTAATGATTGAGTTTTTAATTTTTCATTAAATAAATATTACTTATTTATATATATGATTTAAATATTTATTGCATTTTATGATATTTGAGCATGTGAATAAGTACATTTCAATTGCTTTGTGAGGTACTTATGTATTGAAGTGAATATAGATATGAATCATGTTTCGATCAATAAATGATTTGTCTTAAACTAGTTAATAAATATTAGCACTTTGTTCTAATTAAATCGTAGGATGATTACTTTGTCAATTGGGGTACGCAATTTGTTTTGACCGTGGCAAATGAATTTTAGAAGTAATAATACTAGTACACTTGTAGAGTGTATTGGACTAGATCAATGTGTGTAATTTAATTTCTATAGCATGACCATGCAAAGAAATTAAACTCGAAGATTTTGTATACATCAATGAGGGAGATCAATAGACATGACCAATTACTTTTGTACATTCCAATATCGACCTATCTTTCAATATATATGTGTTTCACTCAATATGAGTCACATACTCTAATAATACACGATAACAAATTACCATTCGATTATTGATCAATAAAAAGATTGTGCAGAATTTGATATTTCTAATAGATTATAACCTCGTTTCTACAATTTTTTCTATTCCAAAATAGAACTAATTCTTTTATCACACTAACAAGAAGAAAATATATATATCGTAACTACTTATCTAAGTGCTTGTTTGCCATAGTTTAAACTGGTCAAATTTTATATTTTATTAACATATTTTATAGGATTTACAACTTAATACTTACTTATTAGCTACATATTTAATAAGATTTACAACTTATAAATACTTAAAGAATAATTTTATCATTGTCAAACATGTGTCTCAATATTTTTGTAAGGTTCACCATCTTTAAAATGTATATATTACTTATTAATATATTAGTGTAAATTTATTTTATTTGACTGAATAATCAAATTTGTTAGATAAAAATATCATAAACCGATTTCTCAAAATTCTAAATCAAACGCGTCTTCTAATTTTCTGTTTTGAAAAACTATTTCACACATATTTTCTACAATTTTAAAACAGACTCTCAAAATAAAAAACTGAAAATAAATTCAGAAACTTAAAAATGAAACGTAAATCAAACGGAGCCTTTTCGTCATGTATTATTTTATTTGTAGTTTGATTTCTCAAGTATACATTTTGTCAACATCAATTTTACATTTTTACTTGTGGTGTGTGTAACTAGTTACTCAATTTAAATAATATTATATTATAACTGACACTCAGCTACCTTAATTTAGTGTCTATTTGATGAAGTTTAAAAATAGTTTTTAGAAGATTTTAATAAATAATAACGAAATGCATGGTTAAAAAGTTGATAAAAGTTGTGAATCTTATAAAATATGTGGTTAAAAATGAGTATAGAAAAAAAAAATTTATTTTAAACTCTACCAAATATGCACTAAATTTTTTTTGGGAGAAAACCGAGAAAATTGCACCAAAAGTCTATTATTCAAACTATTAAATTTAAATGGTTAATTGTACTAATGGTCTCCATTCTTTTAACTTTGTAACACTATCATCCCAATTCAATTTTATTAGCAGATATCATTATCATTCTTCCATTTATTTTTACAGATAGTCTCCAAATAACTTTTTTGATAAATTTTGTAATTGAGACCCTAACATTTTCTAAAGTACAAATAAATCTTAAACCTTCTTATTTTTTATTTTTACAAATTTTCATCTTCCACCCCACCCCACCCCATCCCATCCCACTCCACCCTACCCTACTCTACCCTACCTTATCTTATCCCTATCGCCACCGAGGTTCCCTTCTCCACCGTTGCTGCCACCACCGCCTCCGAGGAGGTCAATAGGAGAAGAACATTCACCAAAATTAACACTCTAGTAGAAATTTGAGGTCCATTTTCATCCACTTTGGTTGAGTGGCAATGGGGGAGCAATTGCCATGGTTTGAAGCTCCTTCCGCTTGAGATACTGATTCGAAATTGTAAGCCTGGCAATCTCAAACGTAAAGTACCCTATAGCTGAAAATACCCAAAAGAAATTGTCGGTTCCGGATATAGTATAATACATAGCCCGAGTTCATCATGCACTGTGGCCAAATACAATACACCTTTAATACTTAAACCACCGTTTTTCGTTGTTGTTAGTAATCGAAAAGAGGGTTTTTGAAAGACAAACTGGGTTTGATTTTCAAGACTAGGATTGGAGATAAAATTGAGTTTGAATTGATCAGAGATTTCAATTTCTCTTCTTTTTTTGCTATTTTGGAGAAATTGATTTGGTTTGGAAAAGTCGTCAAACGAAAATGGTAGAGGAAAGTATTGGGCTGACATCGGATCTTCGTTTACTCCTAGAAAAGAAATGTGAAAAATATAGAATATGCCGCAATTAAATTGTCTAATTGTAACCGGGCAAGTTGTCTGTAATGAAATTTCTTTTTCTTTCTTGTGGGCGGAGATGGTGGTGGGAGCCTCGGCCGCGGTGGTGGTGGCGACAGCAGCGATGAAGAAGAGAACCTCGAAACGGTGGGTGGGTTGGGGAAGACAAAAAATTTGTAAACAAATTAAAAATTTTATAATTTATTTGTACTTTGGAAAAAATTAGGGTCTCAATTGTAATTTTTTTATTTTTTTCTTCTTTTTTCTATCATTTTAATTTATTTAAGTCAGGAAAAAAATTGTCAAAAAAATTATATGGGGACTATATGTACGAATAAATGGAAGGATGAAGATTTTTATATCTGTTAATAAAATTGAATGAAGATGATATTATTACGAAATTGAAAGAATAAAGACCATTAGTGTAATTAATCCAAATTTAAAATATTATCATAAAGCATTTTCATTTAATTAACAATTTCTTAAGCGAGAAAATAAAATAAGTATTGCATTTATGTATGGAGATCGATGTTCATACTAATAAATTTGACAAATAAATTTAACAAATAATAACAGTCTTTAATTTAAATTATTCTAACGGTCTAGTTTTATTACAATTGCTAAGAGCATATTCGATAGAGTTTTTTTCCTAAAAAATCTATTTTTTTGCTTACAGTTTTTGACTTTTCAACTATTTTTACACTATAAAAAAAGTCAATAAGTCAAAAAGTAACCAAAAAAATCAATTTTTTCCCAAAAAAAAAAACTCTACCGAACAAGCCCTAAATCTTTATACCTACATTCAAATATATTCCACTAAAGATTTTAATACATTTAGATCTTAGATTAATTAAAATTAAAAACTGTAATTATTTATTAAATACATTAGTAGGTAAAATAGTTTTTTTTTTTTTAAATCTATAACCAAACAGAAACCACGGAATTACGTATTGTCCTTTTTTTCATGTACAATTAGTCACTTTCCTTTGATGTAAAAGGGCATTAGGTCACACCTATCCACTCCTTGGATTTTCTATTTGTCCTTTTGCAACGGTGGAATGTTCTATTTGTAAAAATGACCATTGGACCCTTACACTTGACACATGCGACTCATGCCTTGGCCCTTGTGACTTCTCCCTAACATGGCATCTAAGGGAATTTAGTGTATATAGTTTCTATTATTTACCTTCAGCATAGAAATAGTTTGTAACTTTTATTTTTTTGGTACAAATGTCTTTATCTTTATTTAATAAAAAAGATCAATATGTTCATAGTTTTAATAAAAAAAAATTCCAATTAAATTATTAATCTTTGCAAAAAGTGCAAATGATTTCCATGTCTTTATTTTTATAAAAAGTTAAAAGAAATTAATGAATTAAAACTTTATTATTCAATTTGATAATATACATAAATAATGATCAATAATGATCGACAGTTGACCGTCGGTCAACAGTAATATTTTTTCCCCTTTTTTTACAAATTCAATTGTCGTTTTTTTTTATACAGAATTTCGATAGCCAACGTTGTTGAAGCATAGAAAAACAGCTTCAAGCTGCCGTTCGATAGAAGCTCAATCCATAATTTACGTTTGTTTTTTCATTTCCACATTCTTCTTATTCAACTAGATATTAATCTATGAACCTAATTTTTTCTAATAAATTTTTCGCAATTATATTCAACATATTTTCAAAAAACTACCTAAACTAATTTAGCACAACAATTATTGAATTTTTGTTCTTTTATAACTCAAATAATCTAGTATTTTTATATTAAATAAAAACATAATAAGATTGATTGAATGTAATAAATTATTTACGTCATTTTTTTTATTTATGTATCTTAATTTTTATTCAAAATTTTTATATCACATAACAATTATATATACTTAAAGCACAATAAATTTACATTTGTTCTCTTATAAAAAAATTTTTTTAATTGACTCAACTATAATGATATTTTTAGTACACTAATTAAATATTTTTAAACAAAGGTACCAAATTCATTTGTACCTTTTACAAAAGTTATGAACTCAATTGCAATTTGTTCTAATTAAAATTAAGGATGGATTAGAATTTTTTGTCAAATAAAAACCAATTGTGCACTAAAATACATAGTTAAGGATGTCTGTGTTAAAAAATTAAAATTATAGATTATTTTTGTACTTAAGATAAATGTTAGGGACCATATTCGCCATATTTCCGAGCACCTAATAGTGGTTCAACAACGTTATTAATGACATTTAGAAACATTTTTATTTATCATAAACTCTCCAATACTAAACAGCTATTGACCCAAATGTCAAGTTAAACCGGCAATTTATTTATATCCAAATTGAACACACGATTTGATAATTCAACACATATATAATTGAAACCATAGTTATTAGACTTCGTCCGGACTTTGACTCAGACAAGGAGATGGGTAACTGAGTGAGTGAGTTGCTAATTTAACTATTGATTTGGTGGTTGAACATATGAGTCAATTTCTATCAAATCGATAAATCAATTTTATCAAATCCAACATAAAATCATGAATTATAGCAATATAATATATTAAGAAAAATTGGTGCAAATAGTCCATAACCGTCTTCAGTGCAGAAATGGTCCAGAACGTTTGATTTTTGGCATAGAAATTCCTAACTTAAGACAAATATGCATTTAGTTTTAGTTAGAAAAAATTGTAATTGGATTTTTAATTTTTACAAAATGTGCAAATGGGTCCTATACATTTATTAAATAATATTTAATTTAGCATATTAAATATATTACTATAATCGTGTCAATTAAATTTTTCATAAGAAAAAAATAAATTTATTGCGCTTTAAATATATGTAATTGCTATGTGATGTGAAAAACTTGAATAAAAATTAAGTTAAATAAATAAAAAATGGCGTATAAATTTTTATGATATTGAACTAGTCTTATTATATTTTTTTAACGTTGAAATACTAATAAAAATTAATTTATACATTATGTGTTCTTTATTTTTGAACGATAATAAATGATAAATTAAAATATAAAGAATACAATTAGAGCTCTAATATTTATAATTAATAAATGAATAGCTCAATTAAATAAGAGTATTTGAACATCAAATTTGTGAGAAAGTTATATTTCTTTTTATTTTGTAACGATAAAATAAAAATTTAAATTTTAAATAATATAATTACTTAATAATAAATAAATAATTTTATTTAACATGTTTGTTAATAATTATGAGCTTAAATTTTAATTATTTTATAATATTTATAAAATATACAAAATAATTTAGTATATTATCGATTTGGTCAATAAAGTATTAATTAAAAAAAAAACTCGTTAGTTTCCTTTAATTTTTTATAAAACGTAAAAATATCGAACGTATTTATATTTTTTGCAAATGTTAAGAATTCAATTGCAATTCTCTAATTAAAACTAAGGATATATTTGTCTTTTTCATCAAATAAAGACCAATTACACACCAAAACACATAGTCTAGAGACTTATGTGCCAAAAAAATAAACGTTGGATACTATTTCCACACCGAAAACAGAAGTTATGAACTATTTGCACAATTTTCTCATAAATTAACCTTACATTAATTTTGTGACTAAATATCACTATATAAGCCCAAATCAAACAAAACACTACACATATTGCAAAAAATCATCACCATCAAAAATATATTTAACAAAATAAATACTAAACTACGAATATCATCAACTGATAATAAGTGAACTCCTATTAAAAAAAATAACATAATCACTACAAGCATAAGTTGTAAGCACTACACAGGGATATAGTGCCAATATTAATTAAATCACATGGTAGTGAAATAATTAACTATTAATAATTTCTTCAAATATCAACTATTAAAATAACAATGTATATTTTTCAATTGTTTTTTATCTAATAAAATACAATAGTTGAATGCAGGGACCAAAACTAGTTATTTTACCGTTACCCACAAAGTACAAAATATTGAAATTCACAATGAAGGACATGGATTGTCAGGTAAAAACAAGAAGATGATGGCAATATTTCTATATATTTTAGTTATAAATAAATTAGAATATATGAAGAAAAAAAAAAAACCTTAGAATTTTTATAGTACTTCTTATTTTTTTTATCTAATATACTTTGAAATTGGAGGCCTTATGGATTGAAAAACGACAGAGAGGATGTTATGTCATCTTTTTGTTGTCCACGTATGATGTTCGTTAGTAATTTTGGACAAAATTTTTTTTTGGGACTAACGGAGTTCATGATTTAAAATTAATGGACTAACGAAGTCCGGTTTAAAGTATGAAAATGTTTTTTGCATGCGGTGTAGAGTTTAGGGACCAATCAGATTTTTTACTCGTCAAATGTAAGATAAATTAATAGAAAGAAATTTTTAGTATTAAACATTGGATTGAGACTTTAATTTGGGCTGGAAGACATTCTTCTTCGTTGAATAAAGCACTTTGTGGCTGTTGTTCCTTTTGATTTGAATATGGTAATAAAAAATTGAAGATTTTCACTATGTAATTACTCAGATAGGTCGGGTCGGGTCACTTAAAAATCAGTGGGGTCGTAAACAGTTTGATTATTGGGGGGGTCAAATTAAGATAATCAAATCGATTGGAACGTTGAGTCGTCGGCTTTCTGGTCAGACTGGTCAATCTGATCCAAATTTATTAACATTGATTAAAACATTAAGATTCTGGCCATACCTCGAGTGAGGTCAAGAATTTTAAAATATGTACAATATTTAATATTATATACAACCGTAAATGAGAAATTAAAACCCTTTTACTGAAAGAAGGTTAAACTGTCACAATACAGTACAACTGACGTTTGTCTTTTTTTTTTTTTTGGTTACTCAACTGTCAGGTGTTAAAAGAACAAAAAATTAACGTTGACCGACATGTCAACTATCGGCCAGACATTTGACTTGTCTGTCAACATTTTTTCCCATACAGTTCAATTGTACGACAACTTAAGGCTATGGAATGACAATTGCTCAATCCACTTTGTTTCATTTTCCTGTTTTTACATTCTTTTTCTTCAATCAGACATTAATCTCTGAACTCAATATTTTTCAACAATTTTTGAACAATTATATTCAACATATTTTTAGATCTAAAAATAACCAAATTAATATAACACAAAATCTATTGACTTTTTTTTCCCTTTTATAATCTAAATTAATCTATCAAAATAGTAACTTACTTGGAGTATGTTAGTTAGTGGTGAATGATGGCGGAAAGGTGATGGCACGAGGTGGTGTAACAAATTTTGATTTTAGTGAAATAACATGTCTAATTTTAAATTAAATTTGACTAAAGTATAATAAGTGTTTAATTAATTGTTTATGATTATATTTGTCTAAAATAACTAATTTTCAACTTATTTTCATAAGTTGTCATTTTTCAAATATAGCTGCAACATTTACTATAATTTCCTCAAAATATTATTACAATGATTTCTGAAATCAGTACATTAATGTGATGTCAGCGTGAGGTCACAAAGAGGTGTACAAGTTGACAAATCTGATATGCAATTTTATATAATTCTTTTTCATTTTCATAGATTGGGATTGGTTGCAACGGTGGCCCGTGGCCGAGAAGGGTGATTCTGACAGTGAAACTCAACATGATTTGTGCAATTGTTCTACATTAACTAAGTGCGTGTTTGATGAAGTTTTTTATATTAGATTTTGATTTTTAAAAAAAAAATTGATAAAACATATAATTAATAAATTAATAAATTTTATAAAATATGTGATTAAAATTAATTATTGATTTTGACTTCAATTTTTTAGCAAATTTTTTAACTCTATCAAACAAGCTATATACATAAAATTTGTATTAAAAAATTAATTCTACATTTCATTAAAAATGCAAGAATAATGAGCAAATTATAGAATACGGCTTCTCAATTAAATTATACCCCCGTCTTACGTTCACCATCAGAACTCATCGATTAACCTTCATTCTCTTGCTTCTTCTTATCTTGTAACCATTACACTGCGATAATTGTATTAAGAAATAAATCTCATGTCAGTTATATATCGAAATATTAATTAGTATATAATGACTTGGACTAATTCTCTTAATAATGTTGACTTTTTAATATGGAACTCAAGTCTTAATATGGTATCAGAGTCTATTAAGCTCGAACGAGCAATTCGGTTCATCTAGAGTTAAAAACAAGAATTCGAATTCCAAGATTAATGTGCTCGAAACGAGCCACTATCTTAATATGGCATGTTAAGTGATAAATCTCACATCGATTATATACTGAAATATTAACTAATATATAAAGATTTGGACTAATCATCTTGATAAGATTGACTTTTTAAAAAGTTAAAAGAGATACTAATTGTTAGGGTTTTACTTTTTATATTTGTGGAGTGAAGATAAGCGACTGGTTTGGTAAATAGTCATTATATTATCTTAAGGACTCATTAATAATTAAAAGCAATTAAAACCCTAAGAGGCCCGATCTCCTGCCCACAGGTGGGCAGGAAATCTTGCATTGTCAGCATGTGGACAGTTGATGTAAAAAGCAGATTTTTACATCAACTGTCCACATGTTGGGCAAAATTTCCTGCCCAGAGATCAGAATTCAAAACCCTAAACTTGTTTTTCTCAGCCGTCCTATATTTCCTTAGCTCCCAATGGGGAGCGTTAATCATTGGTCAAATTAGAAATTAATTTTTTAATATTGCTTATCTCACCCTTTAATGATTTACATTAAAGTTGAGGATACTAGATTAGTCAGACCGTTGTATACTTTTAATATTACTCTGATATATGCTTCTTGCTCGTCGGTTGGACATATAGATTTATGGGCTGGTCTTCACCAGATATATCTTTCTGTGGTTGGACCGTGGCTAGTTGGGAGATACTTTAATCTGATCGCTCACAATGGTGAGCGTACTGGTACGAATACTCGTGATAGGGGCACTTCAGACTTTACAGATATGATGATGGATTGTGGTTTGACGGATGAAGGGTATTCTGGAAATCAGTACATGTGGACAAATGGGAGGGTTTAGAAGCGTCTGGACATAGTTTTGATTAACTCAATGGTTGCTTCTTTTTGTTCTTGGTTTTCGGTTCGTCTTTTGAACCGAATCACTTTTGATTACTCACATCTTCTGATTCATTGGTTTTCTGACGATGATTTGGGGGCTCGAGAAGTTCTGAATTGTACTTTATCTATTGAGGAGGTATTTTTGAAATAAAAGGCAGGGGCACGTTGGACTTGTGATGCTGATCATAACACCCGATACTTCTATTCTATAGTTAAGGGACGACGTATTCGATCCAGGATCCGATCTATTACTTCAGCTTCGGGTGAGGTGTTTGAGTTTTCTGAGATTATTCAGCCTTCAGCAGTATCTTTTTTCCAGTAGCTTCTGTCGGCTCCTCCTCAGCCTGTTGACCCTATTCGACCTAGTATTATACCTAGATTGGTGTTCGATAAGGACAATTTGCAGCTTAATCGGACTCCTACTTTGATTGAGGTGCGAGAGGCTATTTTCAAAATTGATCCAAACAGTGTTACTGGACCAGATGGGTTTTCATCTCACTTTTTTCAGGTATGTTGGAATATAGTATCAGATGATGTATTTCAGACAGTCTTGGATTTCTTTGTTGGAGGACACCTACCTATGGGTTTTGCAGCTACTTTTATTGTCTTGCTTTCAAAGTGGGACAATGTCTGTAGGTGGTCAAAGTTTCCTCCTATCAGCTTATGTACAGTGTTTAATAAGTTGATTACGAAGCTGATAAACTCGCGACTGAGTACTTTACTACCTCAGATCAACTCAGCTCCTCAGAGCGGATTCATCTCGGGACGGCTCATTGGGGATAATGTACTACTTGTACAGGAGTTACTACATACAATTGATACGAAAGTGCGAGGGGATAATGTTATCATTAAGCTTGATATGGCTAAGGCCTATAACCGCATGAATTGGAGCTTCTTGATATCCATCATGGAGGGTTTTGGGTTCGATGCTCTTTGGATTGATCGGATACGGAGGTGTATTTCAGAGTATCGATTTTCGGTCCTGCTTAATAGCAAACCATTTGGATTTTTCTCATCATCTCGGGGGCTCAGACATGGTGATCCTATATTTCCATCGCTGTTTATTATTGCTGCAGATTATTTTTCACGACTACTCACTCAGCAATATCAGCATATTCCTTCGATGGCATACAAATATGGGGATGATGCTCTTATCTCTCATTTGTCCTTTGCAGATGATATGATTATTTTCGCCAATGGCCTGAAGTAGTCTATTAGATGAGTATTACAATGTATTGAGCACTATAAGGAGGCTTCTGGACAGTTGGTGAACAGAGATAAGAGCGGAATTATCTTACCTAAGAGATTTTCTACTAGTCAGATACACAGACTAGAGAATCTGACAGGGTTTCGTCATCAGCAGCAGCCCTTCACTTATCTTGGTGTTCTTTTATTTAAAGGAGCCAAGAAGATCTTCTTATATGATGACTTAGTTAAGAAATCCGGAGTAGGATTTCTGGCTGGGCCTTGAGGCTCCTATCACTTGGGAGATAGATTACTTTAATTTGATCGGTGCTATCCTCTATTCCTCTCTATCTCCTTCATATTATGAAGCCTCCCAAGGCTATCTTGAAAAAGTTAGAGGGCATATTTTCTAGGTTCATTTGGGACTCCAGAGACGATGCACCCAGATTACATTGGGGGAGATGGAATGACCTTTGTATTCCTACTTAGGAGTGTGGACTGGGCTACAAAAGACGGCAGGATCTTGTTGATACATTCTCCCTAAAGCTCTGGTGGTTATTTAGATCTCAGCGGTCATTATGGTCTAAGTTTTTACTGAGTAAGTATTGTAAGGGTACCCATTCGTTGCTAGCTACTATTCCTTATTATGCTTCAACTGTATGGAAGAGGCTAAAGTACATAAGCCCACAGGCGGAGAAACACATTGCTTGGCAGTTAGGGAGTGGGCAGATATTCTTTTGGCATGATTGTTGGATGGATGAGTTTACATTAGCTGATCAGCACCCACACTTGACACAATCTTCTATACAGGTTAGAGAATTATTTGATGATACTGGATGGAACATTGTTAGACTTCTTTAGGTTGTACCATATATTATTGCTTAGCACATATGGAACATCCCTATCACTGCTGGGGTGCACGATCAGATTATGTGGAAGGAAACTTCATATGGTAGATTTGCTACCAAGTCTGCATGGCAGTTAGTTCGCATGGGGCATACTATTTAGGCTGTACACATCATGATTTAGAATTCTATTATCCCGACGACTGTCTCTTTCTTCTGCTGGAGACTATGGCAGGGTTTTATCCCAGTTGATGTTGTGATTCAGAGGTGGATTGGGAGTCATATGGCTTCTCGTTATCAGTGTTGCTTGGCTATTAAGACTATTTAGTATTTATTTATTGACAGTTGTATTGCTAACCAAGTTTGGCGCCATTTTTTTGAAAATTTTCATATAACACTTTAGTCGATGTAGGGTTTTCAGTATCGCTTCCAGTCTTGACGTTTCTCAGGTCAGTTTGTCAAAAAATGCCATATTCGCACGATCATTCCTCTTTTGATTCTCTGATTTATTTGGACTGCAAGGAATGATGCGAAGTACTAAGATATCTCTATGAAATCGAGACGGATCATCTGGAGAGTATATCATACTATCTTCCTACTACATACATGCCGTTTATTTCATGTTATTCATTGGCGAGGTGATATGGATATTGCTCCTCTTTTTGGTATATCTCTTATTACTCCATCTATTCCTTCCTCTGTTCTGGTTTATTGGCGTACTCCACCAGTGAGATCTTACAAGGTCAACACTGATGGATGCGTCAAAGATAGAGTTGCAAGTAGATGGGAGATTATTAGGGATTCATCAGGTCAGTGTGTTCGCGTCTTCTTCTCTTCATATGGCGAGTGCCCTATTTTGGAGACCGAGATCAAGGCTATTCTTGACGGTATCATTCTTGCTCGGAGGACTGTATTCTCAGATTTATGGATTGAAGCTGACTCTACTTTGGCAATTCACTGCATCACCAAAGGTAGAGGACGTTGGTCTATTCAGGCCACTCTTCGCCACATCAGATATCTCCTTACCTCCGACCGTGATACTATTTCTCATATTTATCGAGAGGGCAACCAGATGACTGATTTACTTGTTTCAGAGGGTTAAGATTTTCGTTGCTATTTCGAGTACAGCGCTCAAGACTTATCGCGGCGATACTACAACTTAGTTCAAATTAATAGAATGGGTTTTCTACAATTAGGGGTCTATAGAATTTTTAGGACTTATTGTTTGGGATGTAGTATCTCCTTATTTATTGCTTTATTAATTATTCATTTATTTGTTTATTTTAGTTCTTTTGATTGGAGGTCAGATTTTATGTCCCCTCTCATGTATTTTTTCATGAGTTATTTATATAAGGTTGGGGTATCCGAACCCCCCCCCCCTCAATTCTTTTCTGGTGAAGGCCTGACAATCATACTAGGAATGTGATGATGTGTTGACTTAAAAAAAAATGATTATGATTTTAACATCTTCTAAACATTTTCTATTTTTGTCCTTCTAAATTTTGTAAAACCCTAGGTCAAAATGTTAAAACTTATGTAAAGAGTAATTTGAAAACCATATTATATGTAAGTTTTAACATTTTGAATTTGATTTACTAATTTAGAAAGAACTTAAAAAGAATATTTCTATTGTTATAGGTCATTCAAGATCAAACTAGATATTAAGTACATCCTTTAATATAAAAATATAAAATAAATATAAAACCAAACTCAATCTTACATATTGTTATAGGTCAATCAAGATCAAGTTTTTGCTCTTTGGTTCACGTGTTGTGAGTCGTATAAAAAAGATTTGAAATTGACTTTGTTAAAAGTAAATGCGTATACAAGTGGTGTTGTTTCGTAGGGTATTAAGTTGTAATTAATGTATTTTTTTTAAAATATATAAATAGCACAATCATGATGTTTCTTCAATTTTAATGATTCATTTCTCGTGCTAAGACATACACATTATAACGTTATAATATATATGAAACCAAATTGAATCTTACCCACCAAATGGTGGGCGTATGTGGCTCTATTTGATTGACTTCAATGAAATGAAATTCTTTGCCAAGAAAATGAAGAGTATCACCACATTCTACACAATGACAAGTCTTTAATTTATTCCATTTGTCCACATATTATGAAACCTACCAAAATTAGTCTTCCCTGTGGGGTTGACATGTAATTGACTAGTGTTGACTAACAATATCCCACTTGCCCTTTTCACACTATGTTAGTCATAATATATATCAATATTAAATGACTTTGTTAAAAGTAAAAAGAGACGTTTCACCTATAATCTTGAAATGTCAAAATTTTACTTAGAAATATAATTATTTAATACAAAAGTCCTTGATTCACTTTTATAGTGCCAAAATAAGATGCTTAAAAGCATCTTAAACATGCTCTAAGTTAAGCACAATGACATGTTTTGCATGAAATTAAAAAGAGAATTATAACGTTGACAAATAAAGACATTACCACTAAAAGATTCATACTCATAGAAAAATCATATGCAATCACAAATATTTCATCGGTAAAGTCTATATATATTGTTCGGGAGTAGCTAGTGTTCATTAGGGCTCCTTCTCTTCTTTGGTGAGGTAATGCAACTAAGAGTTAATTCTGATATAAAATTCTAAAAAGTATGTAATTTTCAGAAATCTCTTACAAATACTAAATTTGATATGACATATAAAAATTTAAATAATTCGATATTCGACAATTAATTTTAATGTGAATATATATTAATGGAACGTTTAGAAGACCATGACATCTTTATTGCATCATAATGAAATAAGTTGGAGACATGGGTCAATTGCAATGTAATAATGGACAAAAGGACTTAGGCCCTTGAGGAATTTACACACGAAGATGCTATTTGTTTAGGTTGGACCAATATAAGATGGAGTTGAGAGGTAAGTTGAACCTAATCTTTAATTTTCTATTTTTTTTTTCCAATCGTTATCGTTGCTATGTCTTCAAATTATATATTTTTTATTTTGTGTGGACACATATATGCATGATATCACACATGTTTTCATCCTATCCACCTTTTCGAGGTCTAGCCATAATTAAAGTTTTTAAATAAATTGTTTTGAATTATGAACTAATTAATAAGAGGATTTGTATTTTTTTTTTTTTTTTTTTTTGGAATTATAAAAAGAAAAGGCGTTGTTAATAGGATTAAAAATTAACTATTACAAAAAAAATTCTATAATAAAAAACTGCTCTTATAAATTCTGCATATTGTTTTGAGGGCATAAAGAATTAAAACTTTTCGAAACAGAAGTAGAAAATTATTTTATATACTCGTATCATGTCACTTTTAGTGACCACTCAATCCATAAGACTTGAAATTAAGACTAATTTTATGTTGTATAGTTTTGGAGACTAGCCCATTGGTCCCATTCTACATTTAATCTGACGTTGGCGAGCTTCTCACTCTAGCAATATATGTCACACCAAATTGTAAACGTTAAAGTCTTGGTTGCAATACTTGACTTGACCATCAAAATGGACTCGATCGATCACTTAACTCAAATATGTAGATTACTAATTAATATTTGCTTTGTAAATTATTTTAGCATTTTTGCATTGACAGAAGAATCTTAGGGTGTGTTTGATTCAAACATTTTCCATGGAAAATGTCACTTTCATGAAAAATCTTGTCAAATCCAACGCTTTTATTTTCCCACTTTGTTGTTTGATTGGCACATGGAAAATCAAATACATTTTCTAGGTACAAGCATTTAAAGCATGTATTTGCCTTCTTTCTTGGAAAAAATTTTCTTGGCTAGATAGTGAAATTTATTTTCCCACTTCCATGGAAAATATTTTCATTTTCCACCCTTTTTACCATGCTACCAATCAAACACACCCTTATTCTTAAATACTAGTGAAATGTACGTGTAAGGCACGTGTTGCATTTTAATTAAGTATTTATAGTGTGGTCATTATTAGTGGGTTTCTTAATTATTTTATTACTTATGAAAGATTAAGTAAAATATGTATTAAAACTTATTGAGAAAAGTATGTATTGTTTAAAAGTGAAAGATATAGCTCTAATTAATCTTTAACAAGAACGCTCTTCATTTTTAGATGATGTGATGAAAGACATTGATCTATATTAAATACGCAATCAAATGATTTCTCCTCCAAAAATCGACGTAGAATTAATTAATACAAATTCTAGAACTGAATACTTCAATTATGATTTTACAAGATTATTCTGCTGCTTTAAAATTTAAACTTATTCCATATTTCTCCTCATTATAACTCGACTTTGTAAATTATTTCGATTTTTCACTTTAATTTTGTTCAATATTCTAATGTATCAAATATTCAAAAAAGTTTAAATCACACGAGTGTCGTGAGATATGCATAAGATTTCTTGTAAAATTACGGTAATAAGTAGTAAAAATGCTTATTACAGATTAGCATAAGTTGATAATTAGTGATTTTATTTTTTTGGTATATTGAACAAGGTTGTACTCGTAGATATATTTTCATTCTCTACTAATGTAACTTTGTAGTAGTACTCACTTTTTTTCTTTTTTCCTACATAGTGCAAGATTTTGAGCTTGTGAGTAAATTTTCTTGGACTTAATTGTAATTTGATTTAGTAATCGCTAGAAAAAATGACTTAGAACTATGTATCTCTTGTAATCTTAGTCATTGTGTTACTAAATTAATATAAGTAATTAATTGAAAGACAGTTGTTTAAATTACAAATGATTTTAAAGTTCAAAGTGAGTTGGTTGGTATATGTTACTATGGCTTGACCTCTAGAGCTATATATATATATATATATGTGTGTGTGTGTGTGTGTGTGTGGGGGGGGGGGGCTTAATCTTGTTTCAATAGTTTAAGTTATTAGGCATTTGAATAGTTTTAATTTGGAGAAAAACAAAAATAATATTTGATCACGTATATAAATAATCTACATATGTGCAAAATTTTTTGGCAATTTTCTAAAAAACATGACTAAAGTCAGAAGGAAGACAAACAAGACGACCAAAGGAAAACGAGAACAATGACGAAACATTGAAAAAAAATTGGGGCCGAAAAATATTTACAATTGGGAAAAAAAAATGAAACGGAAATAAAGGAATGGGGGCAAATAGGGAAAAGTTAAAAAAATAAATAAATAATGATTAAAAGCTTGGCACGCATTCTTATGAACAGTGCTTAAGTTGAATTATTTCTTTTAATACTAGTGGAGTGCACGTGCAAGAGCACGTGTTTTATTTTAATTAAGTATTTAATAGCGTGGTTATTATTTGTGAGTTTCCTAATTATTTTCTTAGTCATAAAAGGCTTAGTAAAATATGTATTACAATTTGTTGGCGAAAATACGTATTTTTTTTATGAGTGAGCGGTATAGTTTCGATTAATTTTTAACATGAACGTTGTTTACTTTCAGATGTGATGAATGATATGTAGTTTCTGACAAAATTGATTATTGTTATTCCTAGAATTGGATACTTCAATTATTATGTGAAAAAATTATTCTGCTGCTTTCAAATTTAAACTTGTTCCATATTTTTCCTCATGATTTGACTTATGTAAAAATTTTCAATTTATCAATTGAATTTTGTTTATTCTAATCAAACATTCAAAAAAATTTAGATCACATACGAGTGTCATAAGATATGCAAAAGATTACTTGCGAACTTGCAGTAATAAGTAATAAAAATACTTATTATAGATTAGCATAAGTTGTTAATTAGTGATTTCTCATTAGGTAGATTTTTGAAGTAATTAATAAGGGATAAATTCGGAGAAAAGTGTTGATGATTTATTGTTTTATATTTATTTCCTTAATTTAAAAATTGAAAATCAACAAAATTATTCAAAAATCTCAAAAAGAGTTGATAAAAATAAGTACATTAATGATATTTTTACTTGTTTTCGCAATAGTAAAGAATAGAGCACATCAATACTATATACATGTATAATTGTAATGATTTAAACATAATTTTACGATACTTAATTACGTAAAAACGTAAAAAAAATAAAAACTCTCAATATCTTAAATCAACAAAAATAATTCAAAAAGTAAATGAATGTTCATTATAGAATTTAAATAATTTATGCTTATAATTTTTCAACACAACGATTAGCAATGAAAACATGCCTTTGTCATTCTTAATAGTGTGTTCTGAAGTGAAAATTTCAATATTCAATGAGTGGTATTCATTATATTCTTTTGTCGTAGCCAATAAGAAATCAGGAAAATTATTTTTACTATAATCAAGAACCTGGGTAAAAATAAAAATAAAAACAAAAATAAATTAGTGTAAAAGAACATATATTTAGAAACGATATTTTGTATCTTGACCAATGTTAAGTTTAATATTACTAATGTTTTTCCAAAATAAAAATTTACATTGCCAATTCTATTGCACGAAATTAGGAAAAACTGAAGAAAAAAAAAAACAGAGAAAAGAAAATGAACAGCGGTGGATGTTCATAGGAATAGTGCTACACCAAAAAAAGAAAAAAATATTGTTAATTTTAGGAAATAAAAAAAAAATAAAAAAAAAACAGTGCTAAAGATCCCTCTTTTAATATATTAAAATACTGAATATTATAACTATTTAATAACTCAAAATGAGAATTGAAAATTAACACTTAAACAAGCAAAAATGTTCAAATAAGCATAAAAAATTAACAAAAATAGTACTTAAACAACTACTTGTAATAGTCAATTCACGAACCCTATAAATAATAAGAGCCAATAACAACCTTCAAATATATTGTGATCAATGGTGCAAAAAGTTAAGCAGATAGATCTGTAGAAACAGCTTTTATAAAACAAAATTTGGATGGATACTCAAAATAATCAACATATCTGTAAATTTTGGGGCGATTTTTCAAAAGACATGATTGAAATCGAAAGAAATGCGAAAAATACGAACGAAGAAATATAAGTGAAATAACGAAATGTTGAAAAGAAAATGGTGATGAAAAATATCTACGATTGAGAAAAAATGGTGTCAATTTCAAAAAATTAGGAAAATGTGGGGAAAAAAAAGTAATTGAATAGTGGTGGGCATTCATAGAAATAGTGTCAAAAAAAAAAAAAAAAAAAAAAAGTGTCAATTTCAAGAAATCAAGAAAAACTTAAAAAATACAAAAAAAAAAAAAAGAGCTTGGCACGCAATCCTATGAATAGTGCCCAACTCTATTAACTCTTTTAATATATAGGGATAAAAAATCCAAAAAAAAAAAAAACAAAAGAACTTGGCACGCAATCCTATGAATAGTGCCCAACTCTATTAACTCTTTTAATATATAGGGATATAGGGATATAGGGATATAGTACATATTAAAATATCTTCTTAGTTATAGTGTTAAATTAGATGACATATATGACTACATGCTCTTAGAATATATATTAGAAGATTTTCATATATATTAGAAGATTGTCTCAATATATTATAATATATTAGTTGATTGATTTACTTAATACAGATTAATGTTTACTTTATTATATAAATCAGTTATATCAGTATTTTCATAATGCCGTCTGCCTAATAAAGTTGGTTGTTCTTTCTTTTTCACATGGTATCAGAGACAGGTTTGATCCGACTTGGTTTAAACTTAAAATCGCTTCCGTTCTCCGGCGAGTGACCTTGTGCCACTCGTCCTGTCAAGTCTTTTTTCGTTTTTTTAGATACTGTCATGTCGCTAAATTTGGGATTTGAAATTTGGTCCATTAACCTAGAATTTGGTTGTTATTGTTTACGATTAATCTGGACAATCTGTCTCCCCCTTCCTATCCCATTCTTTTATTCTCTACAATTTGGTATTTACATCCATTAATTTAAATTTGGAATCTGATTCAGTAACTTAGAATTTGGTTGGTTTCCGGTTAATCTAGACAATCTATCTCCCTCTTCCTATACCATTTTTCTCTTCTCTGCAATTTAGTATTTGCATCCATTATTTTGGATTTGGAATCTGGTCCAATAACTTAGAATTTGGTTGGTTATGTTTCTGGTTAATCTGGACAATCTGTCTCCCCCTTCTTATCCCATTATTCTCTTCTCCATTTCCTTTCCTTTCTCTTCTTCTTCTTATTCTTCTTCTTCTCTCATCTTTTCTCCTTTTTCTATAATACTGGTTTTTTGTCCAATTTTGGGTGATTCTCTTATCTCTTGAAAGAGTAAGAAGCAGAATGCTGTATTTTCGTTCTTCTACTAAAGCAGAGTATCGTGCTATGACATCTACTACTACTGAGATTGTGTAGTTGTCTTAGTTACTTGCCGATATAGAAAGCACATTGAGATTGACTGTTATGTTGTCTGCCACCATCTTCAACATGACATTGTTTCCTTACCATTTGTTTCTTCATCGTTGCAACTTGCTGACTTTTTCACAAAGTCACGCCCAGTTGATAAGTACAATTTTGTACTTATCTGGGCTCACAAAAAGGGAAAATTATGAGTACTCTTAGTTGTTTTTAGTTTAATTGCATATTGTTTTCTTATCATTTTAGGAAATAATCAAAACCAAGTGTCAATCTGACGAAAAGAGAACAAACTGAAGAAAAGAGGACTTAATTGCACAGATAAAGAGACTTGAAGGGCTTGGCATGCAAATATCAAAGAAAAGAATCCAAGAAATCATCAACGGTAACCATGCGATCGCATGGTTGGATATAGCTGCGATCGCAAGTCAACCTTTTCAATTACAGAACGTGAAATGAATGAGCCATGTGATCGCAAGGTACTACACCATGCGATCGCAAGTCTATACGCGGCACCCGTTTTGGCAGTTTTCTGATGGGATTAGAACTCTACAACTCCAAGATAAAACAACAACTTAAACACACGTCTTGGAGTCTTTAGAAAGCATTATAAAAGCCAGATAATAGCCATAACAAAGGAAGACAAATTTTGGGAACAAGATACAAGAGGAGAATCGAAGGTCAAGGCACGGGATTGAAGATTCTTCAGCTAGAGTCACGGGTTGTATTTATTTTTTCTTCTTTTTCTTTCGCCGGATCATGATGAAGTCAATTATTGTCATAATTGACGAAATCATGTCTGGCTAATTTACTTATTTCTAGGATGAACGATGAAACCTCATGATTTTAATTAATTAAAAGTTTTTCTGTTTTAGTAATTAATTGCTTTTGAGTTGATTATTCTTTATACAATTTTTTTATTATTTTAATGTCTGATCACCATTATAATATATTGTGATCTATATTGAAGTCGAGAGATTCAATGTAGATTAAGCACATGGTATTGAATAACATAGGGTCCAATAATAGATAGAAATTACTATTATGCTTTATGAAATCTATTTATGTGTTCTTGAGATTTTAATGCATGTGTTTATGTTCAAAGCTTAATTAGAGATAATTAGGTTCGTATAACATATAGAATTGATTGACCATCGAGAGAGACTTTTGATTAATTTAGGAACGCCGATTTTCAATCTATAGTAATTATAAGCTAAAACGGTTAAACGGATATTTGATTAAGGAAAGTGTTGATGGATTCACAAATTCTAGTGTTAGTAGATCTTGAATTCGTTCTCACTATTTTAAAGTTAATTGTTTGATAGTTTAGTTTTAATTAAATTAGTTTTAGAATCACAAAACCACAATTTGAATCTGTGTTTCTTTTTATTGTTAAAATTTAATTTATAAATTAATTGGTTAAATTAATATCTGGTCCTCGTTGGTTCGACACTCTACACATTATTATATTACTTATAAACGATCCGTCTACTTGCGGGATTTAAATCGCACAACAAGTTTTTAGCGTCGTTGTCGGGGATCAAACCCGGGTCAGATCTGATCCAAAAATTTACACTGAAATATTTTTCTCCGGCCAGAGTAAACAGACTGAAATATGAAATTTCCAATTTACAACAATCTGAGTTGGAAAATTTTCACGAGGCATGGAAAAGATTCAAGCAACTGCTCAGAAAGTGTCCAAGTCATGATTTCCTTTTAGCAGCTCAGAATCATTATTTCTACTCTGGACTAGCTCCAACCAGTCGTTCTTCAGTAGATTTTGCAGCAGGTGGCTCTATCCAAAATAGATCCACCGGTGACCTTTATGATCTATATGAAACTATGAGTGAACAATTTATTTTGTGACCAGAAAGAGGATTGCAGAAGAAATCAGCAGGATTACATGAGGTAGACTCAAACTCGCTTGTACTAGCAAAAATCGATGCATTGGCAAAGTAGATGGAAACAATAAAATATTCTTATTCAGCTAATATGGTTCAGATACCTTCACCAATCTGTATGACATGCGGGGCAAACCATCAATCTTCGGAGTGTCCATTGACAAAGGTTGATATGCCTTCTCCTGAACAAGTTGCATATGCTCAGAATTTTCAGCGTCAGCAGAATAATCCTTATTCACAGACTTACAATCCAGGATGGAGAAATCATCTAAACTTCTCCTATGGAAACAAGCAGAATATCCAGAATCCGCCAAATCAAGGGAGGCCACAAGAGAAAAAATGAGGACTGGAAGAAACTGTCACGCGGATGGAATCTGAATTAAAGGAGATGTAGAAAAGACATGATGTTGCTATAAAGAATATAGAAAATCAGATTGGGCAGTTGGCTAAATTGTTGACCGAACGACAACTAGGCACATGGCCAAGCAATACCGAAGTCAATCCAAAAAAGCAAGTAAATGCAATTACCACGAGGAGCGGAGTTCAGTTACCAGAGATTCATGTGACTAGACCAGGTGTAGAAAAGGAAACTGTGTCCAACAAAGAGAGAGAAAACAAATTAGATGCAGAAGTTGCACCAGAACGGGACTCTCCACCAGCGTATATTCCACCACCGGCTTATGTCCCTCCAATTCCATTTCCTCAGAGGCTGCAAAAACATAAGCTAGACCAGCAATTCAAGAAATTCTTGGATGTATTCAAAAAGCTTCACATCAACATACCATTCGCTGATGCCTGAGCTCAAATGCCTAGCTATGCCAAATTCATGAAGGACATTCTTGCAAATAAGCGAAAGTTGGAAGAGCATGAAACAGTCGCGCTAACTGAAGAACGCAGTGCCATATTGCAAAACAAGCTACCGCCAAAATTAAAAGATCCAGGGAGTTTTAATATTTCTTGCACTATTGGTAGTTTATTTTTTGATAAAGCTTTATGTGATTTGGGTGCTAGTGTGAATTTAATGCCTTACTCTATTTTTAAGCAACTCGGTTTAGGAGAAGCAAAGCCAACAACAGTAACACTACAGCTTGCAGATAGAACAATCAAACGCCCAAGGGGAATAGTTGAAGACATATTGGTGAAAGTGGGCACGTTCATATTCCCTGCTGATTTTATTATTCTAGATATATGTGAAGACATGGACGTACCACTCATTTTGGATCGACCTTTCTTGGCTACTGGTCGGGCAGTAATTGATGTTCAGAAAGGAGAACTTATGCTGAAAGTGAATGATGAACACATTACATTCAATGTGTTCAAAGCAATTAAATTTCCAAGCTCTTCAGATTCTTGTTTCGAGATTGATGGCATTGACCAGAAGGACAAGAATTTAGATGATGAAGCTGTCATCCAACATCAGGATGCACCACTTAGAGAAGAAGAGTATGTGCAGAAAGAGGAGTTTCATCCGTCTTCTGTGAGCAAAGCTGATGATGAGGCTGAAATTTTCTTAGTTGAATTCGAGCAGGGCGGCAAAACAAAATCATATCAGTATGATAAAGGAAAAATCAAGCTCTGGAAGGTAAACAAAAATTGTTCAAAAGTGGATCAAAGCAAGAAGAACAGATCCTCCAAATATTTATTCAAAGTGTCTTGAGCGATCACCACAACAAAGTCAAGCTAATGACTTTAAAGAAGTGCTCAATGGGAGGCAACCCATTTTTCTACCCTTTTATTTATTTAAATTTCGTATTATTTCAATTTTAGGATTTCAATTGACAATTTGTACGTTTTAGGTTTTTAGGATTTAAAGTGAGTTTTTAATTCTTAGGTTTTTGAGGCTACAATCATCGTCACCTTGCATAATCACGTTGTTCAATTATTTTAAAGTTATTAAAAAAAATTTATTTTATTATTAATAAATTCTTTTTTCTTTTTTTCTTTTCTTTTTAGGGGTACAACCTGCCGACTAACTGGATGACATTCAAGCAAAGATTTGCCGACCAACCTGTACAAATCTCTCCACCAGTTGATCATACCATACCTCTTCTTCAGCACCATCCGATCCACATCTGGGTAGTCTCTGATCCTTATATACTCCTTTGAATTATTTTTACATTGGGGACAATGCATCTTTCAAGTTTGGGGGTAGTGGAAAAATGTATGATTTGATGATAATACTTGATATTGATTGTTAAAAAAAAAATTTAATTGTTTGCATGTTTGTGTGATATGAATAGTATTGCCGGCTAATAATGAATTTTTTAAATTTTGTTGTGATCCATGACTTGTAAACATATTATTACTGTTGTTTAAATATGAGGCTTTTTGACCATGTCTGATGTCGTGCTATGTCGGCCAGTTAAGATAATTTTTAGCTATGTTGGTGCACTTATGTTGAAAACAATAGGATACCCCTTTTTTTGAATCTAAGAATCATTTGTATCTCAACCAAGTGACCAATAGAGTGAGTAAGTGTGGTAGTTAAGCTGTAATAGTGGCTATCTAGGTTATGATTGATTTCATGTATGTTGAAAATAAATTGTGTGGAGCACTTTAGACCAGTTAGAGGAAACTAAGTAATGACCGAATGTTAAGAATCTAATCCCCTAGCATGAACTTATTGCACGCAAAGAACAAGGCGATTATTATTATATAAACTCTTTTCGTAGCCTTTTTTACTCGAGTGATAAAGTCATCGACCTAAAGCTCGTTACATGAGTCATCTAGAAAGCTTAACGGACTGAGTTTGGCACCCTATTAATATCTTATAACTCTTTTCGTAGCCTATTTAACTTGAGTGAAAAGGCCCGTAGGAGTTTCTCAAAACCCGATGCCCTAAAGTTCAAAAGACTTGGGAGTCATCGACATAAAGCTCGTTACATGAGTCATCTAGAAAAGCTTAAAGAATTGAGTTCTGCACATAAGATTTAATTTTAAAAAAAAATGATGAAATTCTTTGCAAAGTAAACATGAGGATTAGATGACTAATGAGTTTGACTTACTTAGTAGAAAATTTCTGGTCAAGAGTGCTCATAAATTGGAGAATCTTCATAAACCTAGGTTGTCACGATTACCAGCCATCTCAACCAGTCTCGAGCAAGAAAAGAATGTGAACCATAACCTTAGAACCAAAATCTCGGGAATTAAAAAAAAATTATTTTGGAAAAGTGTACTTTACGAGAGGAAATGAAAAGTTGACCAAGTGGTTGGGCTATCACCACCATAGAAATTAAGTGAATCAAATTAACTGTTTTCAAACACGTGTCAAATATGGTTTAAATAGGACCATGTTTGCAATAGTAATACCTGGATACTCGTCATGAATTATAAGTTGTTACAGAAGAACGGCAAGCTATTTATAGTATAACTATTTTTTATTATTTTTATTAGTATGTGCATGATTATTTTTAGCTAGTTTATTCGAGGACGAATAATAGTTCAAGTTTGGGGGTATTTGATAAGTACAATTTTGTACTTATCTGGACTCACAAAAAAAGACAATTATAAGTACTCTTAGCTGTATTCAGTTTAATTGCATGTTGTTTTCTTATCATTTTAGGAAATAATCAAAACCAAGTGTCAATCTGACGAAAAGAGAACAAACTGAAGAAAAGAGGACTTAATTGCACATATAAAGAGACTTGAAGGACTTGACATGCAAATATCAAAGAAAAGAATCCAAGAAATCATCAACGGTAACCATGCGATTGCATGGTTGGATATAGCTGCGATCGCAAGTCAACCTTTTCAATTACAGAATGTGAAATGAATGAGCCATGCGATCGCAAGGTACTACACCATGCGATCGCAAGACTATACGCGGCACCCGTTTTGGCAGTTTTCTGATGGGATTAGAATTCTACAACTCCAAGATAAAACAACAACTTAAACACACGTCTTGAAGTCTTTAGAAAGCATTATAAAAGCCAGATAATAGCTATAACAAAGGGAGACGAATTTTGGGAACAAGATACAAGAGGAGAATCGAAGATCAAGGCACGGGATTGAAGATTCTTCAGCTAGAGTCACGGGTTGTATTTATTTCTTCTTCTTTTTCTTTCGCCGAATCATGATGAAGTCAATTATTGTTATAATTGACGAAATCATGTCTGGCTAATTTACTTATTTCTAGGATGAACGATGAAACCTCATGATTTTAATTAATTAGAAGTTTTTCTGTTTTAGTAATTAATTGCTTTTGGGTTGATTATTCTTTATGCAGTTTTTTTATTATTTTAATGCCTGATCACCATTATAATATATTGTGATCTATATTGAAGTCGAGAGATTCAATGTAGATTAAGCACATGGTATTGAATAACATAGGGTCTAATAATAAATAGAAGTTACTATTATACTTTATGAAATCCATTTAGGTGTTCTTGAGATTTTAATGCATGTGTTTATGTTCGAAGCTTAATTAGAGATAATTAGGTTCGCATAACATATAGAATTGATTGACCATCGAGGGAGGCTTTTGATTATTTTAGGAACGCCGATTTTCAATCTATAGTAATTAAAAGCTAAAACGGTTAAACGGATATATGATTAAGGAAAGTGTTGGTGGATTCGCAAATCCTAGTGTTAGTAAAGCTTGAATTCGTTCTCTCTATTTTAAAGTTAATTGTTTGATAGTTTAGTTTTAATTAAATTAGTTTTAGAATCACAAAACCACAATTTGAATCTGTGTTTCTTTTTATTGTTAAAATTTAATTTATAAATTAATTGGTTAAATTAATATCTGGTCCTCGTAGGTTCGACACTCTACACATCATTATATTACTTGTAAACAATCCGTCCACTTGCGGGATTTAAATCGCACAACACCAGTCATCCGTTTTTCGTTTCTTGCTTGACAAACTCTCGCTGCTTATTCTTGTAGCATCATGAGTTTGAGTGGGGATGTTCGAATATATATTAGAAGATTATCCCAATATATTATAATATATTAAATGATTGATTTACTTAATATAGATTAGGGTTTACTTATTATATAATCAGTTGTATCAGTATTTTCATAGTACCATCTGCCTAATAAAGTTGGTTGTTCTTTCTTTCTTCTATTCTAGTGAAGACTGCAAATAGCATTATTCATATTTTTAGAAGATTGTCCCAATATATTATAATAAATTAGTAGATTAGTTTACTTAATATAGATTATAGTTTACCTTATTATATAAATTAGTTGTATCAGTATTTTTATAATGCCGTCTGCTTAATAAATTAAGTTGGTTATTCTTTCTTTGTTCTTTTTCTCTTTATTTTTTTTAGATAAATCATAAATTTATGTATTTAATATTTATCCTAACAATTAGCATGCATTCAATATTTTCTTATGATAGATTTGCTAGTTTGTGTTGAAAGATGAATTAAGATATGCCATTTTAGAATTATTAATAGTGCTTAAAATTAAGTCTAACAACAACAAGTTAAGATTAAAATGAAGTTTAATATGTTTACTTATTTGTAATGTAAATAAATAAATTTTAAAATATGTATTTTTCTGTTGTTTAGTTGAAACAAAAATATTTTTTTAGAACTATATATTTCAAAATAAATAAATTATTTTATAATATAATTGTTATGAACTAGAAAGAATAATAAAATATAATTTTATTATAATGCATATAGGGTTTCAAAGATTTGTAGGACAAGTAAGACGTATATAAATAAGGTCATCAATAATTTTTCATAACACTAACTGTCTCGTTAAAAACTTGTTTGACAAAAATCCAATGGAACAATATATATATCAAACGAAAAGAAAAAAGATTTAACAAAAATTTGGAGTAATTAAATGTTGTCTCGTTAAAACCTTGTCAGAAAATTCCAATAGAACAAAACCTGAGCGAAGGAAAAAATAACAACTCTCCCATATTTCTATAAATGAAAATCCTTGTATCGAATATCGATCCATCCATATCTCATACGTTAGTGTCTTCAATTTCACCATCTTTCTAAAACTTGTATAAAACAATAATTGGTGAAATATATTCCATATTGTTGTCTTGTTATAGCTTTCCAACAATATCCATCTTCATACTATATCCTTAGTTGACTATAGTTAATATGATGGTCTGATGCAATTACATTAAAAAAATAGATTTTGATGTTTTTCCCTTCAGAGATCTCGTATACAATTTATAACACATGAGAGTATAACCATATAGTTATGTTGGAGATAAATATATTGTAGGTTATGGACAACCATAACTATAACATTTAAAACACTTCTCATAGATATTATTTACATAAAGAATATATCTCATTAAAACTTTACTAGAAAAAATCCTGTGAGAAAAATTCCAGTGAAGAAAAAAGAGTGCATAATTATTTTAATATGCCATGAAAATTGTCTCACTAAAAATCTTGACAGGAAAACTCAATGGGACAAAACCCCGGTCAAAGAAAAAAGAGCATAATGCGAATTTACTCCACTCATGATTGTTGACCTATTGTTAACTTTAAACCTTAATAATTTGATTATAACAAACAAAATAGTTGTGTTTTTTAACAATCTATTTTCAAGTAATAATTAAAGCGCTACAAATCTAACTCTCATGCAATGTCAAGATCAAGTCAAAATCAATACAAGAGTTCAAGTATCTCAAGCTCCGAAATTCAAGATTTGAAGATCAAGATCGAAGAATAGATTTCTAGATAAAATTGTAAATGTATTAACTCTTTGATCTTTAGCAATTAAATGAATGAAAGCTCAAAAATATTTTTATGTACAAAACGTATATCATTATCACCTGCATAAAATATTTTTATCAAAACCAAAAATTAAAATTTCAAAACTGTTGAACTGGTCAACTGTATGACTGTCATTTTTTAAAAAGTGTCCATTTTGATTTTTTCTGTTCCAACGATTAGTTCTGATCGTCTGACTGGTTGACCGTTTGGTCATCCGTTTCAACAGGAAGTGAGAAAAATTCATCTCTATAAATACAACTTTATTTATTATCATTTAAAACACTTACAAGAGCATTTATAGAGAGAATCATATTGATAAAATTCATTCAAAGCTTTATTATTCAATATCATTCATTGAAAATTTTGTTTGATCAAATCAAATTTTTGATTCATCATTCTCAACAAAGTTTTCTTTTAACACTTGAGCTTTCCTCATCTATTGCTATCCATTAAAGTGTTAGTCTCTCTTAGAACTAAAATTGTATTTATAATTCATCAAGAGAGAAATACTTAAATCAATTTTTTACATTTTGAGGTCACTTGAAAGCTCAATCTTGTATAAGGATAGATGCTCCTTGTTTGTAAGTCACCGGATACATTGTAAGGGTTTGGATTGCACCATAAGTCAATCAAATTAGTGGAAAGGATGTGCTCGTATTGGAGAGCTTGATAACGGGGGACGTAGATAATTGGTTGGATCGAACCTCCATAAAAATATCGTTTTGCACTCTCTATTCCCTTCTATTTACTTATATTGTGCTTATATTTTTGTGTATTAATTTTTATTTCTTAAATATCATATTTTGAGAATATTTTTCAAAAAAGTTTAAGAAAACCAATTCACCCCCCTTTTGGTTAGTTATTCTTGGGCTATCAATTGGTATCAGAGCAAGGTGTTCATTTTTTTTTTTTTTTTTATTATACAATCTTGAGTTATGGCTAACCAAAATATTCAAAGTCTTAAGGGACACTCTACAAATCGCCCCTCCTTTAATGGCACACACTACAACTATTGGAAAACTAGAATAATGATTTATATTCAATCTATTTATTATAACATTTGGGAAGTCATTGAGTTTGGTACATATGTGCCAACAAAAAATATTAAGTTGATGATAAATCGGACCAAACTATTCCTAAGCTTAGAGAAGAATATGATGAAGAGGATAAAAAAAATTATCTTTGAATGCTAGTGTCAAAAACCTACTCTACTGTGTTTTAGATAAAAATGAGTTTAATCGTATTAGCACATGGGATTCCACATTTGATAATTGGCATGCATTATAGATAACTCACTTAGGTACTAACAAGGTTAAAGAAACTAAGATAAATTTATTGAAAAAAGATTTTGAAAACTTCTTTATGAAGCAAGATGAACATATTGTAGATATGATTACTCTCTTTACCGATATTATTAATGGCCTTAAATGTTTTGATCGCAAGTTTACTAACGGTGAACTTGTGAGTAAAATACTTATGTCTCTTTCGGAAGATTGGAACTCTTTGAGGGTGTTGATAGAAAATACAAAAGATGTCAACATTTATCTATTGGAGGAGCTATATGGAACATTGATGACGTATGAGCTCAACAATGTCGAAACAAAGGAGAAAACAAGAAGAAGCAAAGAAGAGATGAAGGAGCCTCCCAAGAGACAAATTGCATTGAAATCAACAAACGATGAAGAATCATCCAACACAAACATGAGTGATGAAGATCTTGAAGATCTAGTTCTTCTTGTCAAAAAATGGAGAGGATTTCGATACAATCGGCGATTTCAAAAGAATGATGTAAAGGTTAAGAGAAAAACAAAAAAATCATATGCTATGATTGTGACAAACTCAGTCATAAGATGACCGAATGCCCGAACAAGAAGAAGTTCACCACAAAGAAAGCTCTTCAAGCTACATAGGACGATAGTGATGAAGATGATCTCGAAGAAGATGAAGTTCAAGAAGAAATTGCCAACATGTGCTTCATGGCTATTGAGAATGATGTAAGTACAAATAATAATGACTCATACATTGACTTATCTACTTCTTATGATGAAATTCTTGAAGAGTTTGAAAAATTTGTCTCAAAATACTCTATCCTTAACAATAAACATTCTTTATTGAAAATTAATTGAAAAAGGTAGTGAACAAACTTTTCATAGCACAAAAGGATTTTGAAAAGGAAATGGATGATCATAAATCTTTAATTAAAGAAAATCTTTCATTAAAAGAAAAAGTAGTTGACTTAACAAGCATTATTCACAAATTTGCTTAAGGAAAAGAAAATTTTGAGTTAATGCTTGGTAAGCAAAAACGTGTTTTCAATAAAGGAGGAATTGAATGTAAACCTTTCTTGAAACAAAAATCCCTTGAAACCATATTTGTAAAATCATCCAATTTTTCTCAACAAAATATAACATGTAGTTTTTGTAAGAAAGTTGGCCATATTGTTTATAATTGTTCAACTAAAAAGAAACTATACTTTGAAAGGAAACTTAAGTAGATAAAAGAATCCATAAACACTAACTCTTAGGGACCCAAATTTATGTGGGTACCAAAAATAAAAAATTAAAATTTCTTTTGTAGGTACAACGAAAAGTGAAGAGCAATTGGTTCTTGGATAGTGGTTGCGCAAAACATATGACCGATGATCGATCATTATTATCTAACCTAAAAAAAAGGATGGAAGTCATGTAACTTTTGGAGACAAGCTAAAAGAAAAATCATAAGCATTGGAAATATTGGTAACCATCATTCTCCTTCCATTGAGAATGTTTTATTGGTTGATAATCTTAAACATAACTTGTTTAGCATAAGTCAATTATGTGGATAAAGGTTATTTCATTAAATTTGATTCTTCCAAAAGCCTCATTGAGGATGCTATATCTAAAGAAGTATTGTTCATTGGGAGCCGAAGTAAAGATGTTTACACCATAAATATTAAATTTCAAATTGAAAAAGAAATAAAGTGCCTATCAAGCATAAAAGATGATTCTTGGCTATGGCAAAGAAGATTGGGTCATGTTAACATGGACTTACTTTTAAAAATCTCCAAAAATAGTCTTGTAAAAGGTTTACCAAATATAAAGTTTGAAAAAGATAAAATTTGTGATGCTTATCAATTTGAATAACAAGTAAAGAGTTCTTTTAAACTTAAACAACTATCTTCTACTACAAGACCTTTACAACTTCTCCACATGGATTTATTTGGTCCTTCTAGAACCGCTAGATTAAGTGGAAAACATTATGTATTTGTTATTGTTGATGATTTCTCAAGATTCACATGGGTCATATTTTTGAATTTAAAAGATGAAGCTTTAAATGCATTTAAATATTTTTGCAAAAGAGTCCAAAATGAAAAGTGATACACTATTACCACAATCAGGAGTGATCAAGGTGAAGAATTTGAAAATATGGCTTTTGATGAGTTTTATAAAAAAAATGGTTATGAACATAATTTTTCGGCTCCTAGAACTCTTCAACAAAATAGTGTAGTAGAAAGGAAGAATCGAACATTGCAAGAAATGCCTCGGACCATGTTGAATGAAAATAATTTGCTAAAATATTTTTGGGCCGAAGCCGTTAACACTTCGTGCTATATTTTGAATAGAGTTTTAGTTAATCGAAAGAAAACCAAAACTTCATATGAGTTTTGAAAAAATAGAATTCCAAATATCGGATATTTTAAAATTTTTTGATGTAAATGCTTTATGTTAAACACAAAAGAAAATTTGGCAAAATTTTATTCAAAATCCGATGTTTGAATTTTTCTTTGATATTTATCTACTAGCAAATTTTATAGAGTTTTTAACAAAAGAATTTTAGTAGTTGAAGAATCCATGCATGTTGTCTTTGATGAAACTAACTCCATTGAACAAGAGCAAAACATTGATGATGAAGATTTAAAAATTTCATTTGAACAACTAAGTGTTCAAAATCAAGACAAAAAAAAATCCAAATAATGTTAAAAATCAACATGAAGAGGAAACAATTGTACAACAAATTGAAGAAGAACCTCATGAAGATCCTAATATTTCATTCTTACCTAAAGAATAGAGGTTTGTTCCTTCTCACTCGAAAGATCTCATGATTGGTGATTCATCCAAAGGGGTAAGTATAAGAAATTCTTCTAGAAATTTTCATAACAATTGTGCCTTTCTTTCGCAAATCGAGTCAAAGAATTTTAAAGAAGCCAAGTTTGATGAATTTTGGATTCTAGCTATGCAAGATGAACTAAATCAATTTGAAAGAAATCATGTTTGGGATTTCGTTGCTAGACCAAATTCACAAACCGTCATTGGCACAAAATGGGTTTTTCGAAAAAAACGAGATGAAAATGGTATAATTGTGCGTAACAAAGCTAGATTAGTGGCTCAAGGTTACAATTAAGAAGAAGGTATTGATTTCGAAGAAACATTTGCACCGGTTGCTAGATTATAATCAATTCACATGCTTCTTTCTTTTGTTTGTCATAAAAATTTCACTCTTTTTCAAATGGATGTCAAAAGTACATTCTTGAATAGAGTCATTCCAGAAGAAGTCTTTGTTGAGCAACTGCCCGGTTTTAAAAATCATAAATATTCTGATAAAGTTTTCAAACTTAGAAAAGCCTTTTATGGATTAAAAGCAAGCTCCTAGAGCATGGTATGAAAGATTAAGTAAATTTCTCTTATCAAATGGGGTTTTAATGCGTAAGGCGGATACAACACTACTTATAGAAACAAAAAAGAATGATATGATTGTTGTTCAAATTTATGTTGACGATATTATTTTTTGTGCTACTAATATTTCCTTATGTGAAGAATTCTCTAAGTGTATGAGTAGAGAATTTGAAATGAGTATGATGGGTGAGCTCAAGTTCTTCTTTGGGCTTCAAATCAAATAAATTAATGATGGAATATTCATTAGTCAAACCAAGTATATCTTGGATATGCTCAAAAAGTTTGAAATGGAAGAATTGAAGCCAATGAATACTCCAATAAACTCATCAATCAAATTAGATAAAGATGAGCTAGGTACTTCCGTTGATATAACAAAATATCGAGGTATGATCGAATCTCTTCTTTGTTTAACCGCAAGTAGGCCCGATATTATATTTAGTATATACTTATGTGCTAGATATCAATCAAATCATAAGAATTCCCATCTTAGCGCCGTAAAATATATTTTTCGTTACCTTAGCGGAACTAGATCCTTAGGTCTTTGGTATCATAAAGAGACTCATTTCAATTTACTTAGTTATTCGGATGCCGATTGGACCGGGTGCACAATTGATCATAACAATACTAGTGGAACGTGTCATTTTCTAGGCTTTGCTTTAGTTTCTTGGTTTAGTAAGAAACAAAATTCCGTTGATCTATCAACCGTCGAAGCCGAATATATCTCAGCCGCTAGTTTGAAACAAACTCTTCGTGATTATCACGTATCTTTTGAAAATGTGCCTATTATGTGTGATAACACTAGTGCCATCAACTTATCTAAAAATCCCATTTTGCATTCTCGAACCAAACACATTGAGATTAGACATCATTTCCTTCAAGACCATGCACAAAAGGGATATATATCCTTAGAATTTATAAATACGGATAATCAATTGGCCGATATATTTACAAAATCATTAGCACTTGAAAGATTTGCTTATATTCGACGAAGTCTTGACATAATTGATGAAGGTGAAGTTTGTGGGTAACTCTTTATGTTTCCTATACTTGATTGCATTTTATGTGATAAATGTGTTTTAAAATCTTTATCAAAAGACTAAATTGTTAAAAATGCATGATCTTTCAGCAAATCCATTGAAACGGATGACCGTATCCCCAAATGGACATCCGTGTGATGACACTTTGTTCATCCAGATGATCATCCGTAGGGATGACAATTTGCCCCGTCCCCCGCCCTATTTAGAATTTTCCCGCCCCGGATAATTGGGTATTCGGGACGGGTACAGGACGGGGAAAATTGCCCCGAGACGGTTCACCGAACTCGCCCCGAATTTTTTTTTTAAATTTTTTAAATTTTAAAAAATATGTTGATGAAATGGGTGTTAAAGGAGTCGAACCTGGAGTGTAAACATTAATTCACAATTCCTAACCACTACACCAAGACTTATTGATTTGCATTTTTTTCATTTTGTTTAGTAAACATATTATACACAATTTATTTTTTAAATTCTAACCATACCATTTAGAATTAACTTTAATTCTCTATTTCATATTTCATAATTTCATATATTACTCTCAATGAAAATCACGGTTACAAAATACAAAAAAAAAAAAAAAAATTAAACGGGGCAGTAAAGGGGGCAGGAAGCTGCCCCGTCCCGGGCCCGACCCGACCCGACCCGCTTTAAACAGAGAATGGGACGGGTATGGGGAGAAAATTCCCTGGCGGCGGCGGCGACGGGGTCGGGGTCGGGGTCGGGGGTGGGGATGGGGGTGGAGAGGGCCACCTAGGCCCCGACCCGCCCCGTTGCCATCCCTAATCATCCATTTAAACATAGGCTTTTGAAAATTTTGACAAATTTAAACGGATGACCGTTTCATTAAACGGTCTTCCGCCTGAACTTAAACGGACGACCGCCTCTTCATCCGTTTGAACAGAAAGTTCATTTTCAAAAATTCAAGTTCAAACGGTCGACCGTATCAGCGGAAATCAGAGTTTTAAGTTAGAAATTTTTCAAATTTCTTCATTCCAACTTCGCGCAACCCACGGGTTTCTCTCCAAATCTCTCTCCATTCATCAATTTCATTTCAAATCTTTAAAATTTTCACTTCAAATAAAAAAAAATCCATATCAAATCCACGCTCAAAACTGCAAAATCCCTAATATTTGTCCTCCAAATAATCCGATTTCATTCCAAACGGACAAACAAAACCCTAGATTCATACATCCGTCTCTATCACAATGCCTTGGGTCAAAATGGCTGCTAAGCGTTCTAGGAGAGAAAGGCCACCATCATTATCCTCCGAAGAAGAGGACCCTCAAACAAAATAAATCGATCTTTGTCCCATCCTCATTGGTAAGAACGTAGACCTTGCCTCATTTACTTTTGAAGCCCACTCCTTTCACATAGAGGATCTTTTCGTAGGTATGGGTTAGGTTAGTATTCTTACCCTAAATGATAAAGTTTATCCTTCTAATGTCAAAGATTTCTACACAAAAATGACTTTCTCTCCGGGAACAGGTATTACATGTCTCCTTAGAAACAAACAAATTAAGATTACTCAAGAACTCATTCGTTCCATTCTTCATCTTGAGGATGGTGGTATTCGTCTCTATACTACCAAAACAATTCCTCACATTGAAGAATACAATCTGGTCGAGGCATGTTGTTGCGTCACCAAAAAACACTTTGAGGCTGCTGTACCTCTAAGTACAAATCAACTCACCCTCCCGTGTCGTGTCTTACACAACATCATCGTCCATATCATTGTTCCTCGAAAAGGTCATTTAGATGAGGTCAATCATTATGACGTCTTTCTTCTCGACTCTATCATCTGTGGGCACAAACTAGATTTTTCATACATTATGATCCAACATATGAACTGCGTTCGTAGCGACACTAGGGCTAAGGTGCTTCCCTATGGAATGATTCTCACTAAAGTTTTCCAACGCTTCGAAATCTCCTTCCGTGATTTCGTCGCCCTTCTTCCTAAAGCCACCGATACCATGAACATCCTTACTCTTAAACGAATGAAAAGTCCAAAGAATTGTCATAAAAGACAGACAATGGGTGGCGAAGTCCAAAGGGTTTGACGATGAGTCGGGACCCTTTACCTTACCATTTGAGGGTGGCGAAGAAGTGCACGAAGATGATGATGATGAACATGCTCCTCCACTATTTCAACCTCGACCATGATCACATCAACCGTCGTCCTCCACCTCCGGCTTCAACGAGGACAATTACAATCTTCTAAATGGGTGGATCGACTCACTCACATCTACCATAGATGGCCTCCAACATGCCGTGAGTGACTTACAAAATACGGCGGCTAGCATACAAAATATAGTTGAAGGGTTACTACACTTGGTGAGAAATCTACAAGAATCGGTTGACGACATGACTACATTGCTTTGAGCTCTCCATTCCCGTCTTGACACCGTGCTTCCTCCGCATCCTCCACCGGAGAACTAGTTCATCTTTAGTTTCTATATTTTTGAAAACAATCATATGTTCTAGCTTTCACTTATGTATTTTTGAACTATGATTGTTTTTAGATTTCAATTTTATCAATGAATGGCATATTTTGTTCATTTAGGGAGAATATGTTTACCTTAATGTTTCGATATTTATTTTTTTGTTTATGCCAAAAGGGGGAAAATATGTGATGTGATGAAATTTTGATAATGTTTGACAAACGACTTGGACATTTGATATGTGATGACATTGGTAAATCAAATGAAAATGGTATCATACTACAAATTTATCAAACCATGTTTACTTGAAAAAGAAAGGAGGAATATATATGCTTCATTTTATCTTATCACTCTTTATATTCTCACATTGTTTGTTATAATAAAAAAGGGAGAAATTGTTGACATATGGTTAACTTTAAACCTTAATATTTTGATTATAACAAACAAAATAGTTGTGTTTTCTAACAATCTATTTTCAAGTAATATTCAAAGCGCTACAAATCGAACTCTCATGCAATGTTGTGCTTATATTTGTCATGTTAATTGTTGCGCTACAAAATATCGTTTGCACTCTCTCTTTCCTTCTATTTACTTATATTGTACTTATATTTTTGTGGATTAATTTTTATTTCTTAAATATCATATTTTGAGAATATTTTTCAAAAAAGTTTGAGAAAACCAATTCACCCCCCTCTTGGTTAGTTATTCTTGAGCTATCAATGATATCACTTGAGATATGTACTTTGATCGATTAATTTTTTCGAAAACTTAAACTAATGCTACATACATTAAATCCCCTAGGGATTTATATACACAGTATTTTTAGTCATGTCATAAATAAGTCTTTGCGAAAGTCATTATATTGAAAGTCATGTATTATATCTTACCACTTTATTATTCTTATTTTATTTTCGCATAAGTATACACTTTTAGGTGTTCAAATTATAGGTCTAGAAATTTCAAGTTTCTCTAGTAAATTCAATTTACTTGAATTTCATCTTTTTATTTGGCCAATTAAAATTTGACAGATTTCCTTCAATATCTTCACTACTTTTCATAATGAAGCACTACATTATGTACAAAGTATTATCTATTTTTTATTCTATTTCTTTCTCGTAACGACATAACTTATTGAGATATCTTTATTTTCAGTATTTCAGGTACATGAATCTCTTCTAAGATGTTACAATTAGTTATATCTATATCCCATCTAAGAGTATACGCCTCCTCAGCAAGACCACAGCAAGACCATCTTTACAATTGACTCCATTTTTAATTTGAGTATTTTTGTTTTTGTAACTATCGAATTATTTTTGGACTTTTAATTTTAAATAAATAAAATTTTACTTTCGACGTCAATACGAACCTCCTAGTACTTTTTAAAAAAATTTTCATGTTAATTGTTGCGCATATTTGTTTTAAATTTTATTTTCAATGAATATGGAATATTAATTTGAAAACGAACTTTGTTCAATTTTTGAGTTTTGGTAATTTTACATTTTAAGTGGTATAAAAATAAATTCGGCTAGCATGGTTTATTATTTTATTTTGCCTTGTTTAATTAAAAAATAAAATAAAACCTCAGCCCTTTATTTTGGATTTTATTTAGCCCAAAACTCGGTTCATTTCGACTCCAAAATTCAACCAAAAATCCAACCCAAACAACACCTAAAACTACCGAAAAACTTAGCCAAACAACCTCTTAATTTATGCCATTTTTTATCAACCAAACAGCCCCTACAATAACAAAATAAAAATGCCTCCCATGATCTCCAATACATGTCCCCCAGCACTCCATGTTCAGCCATAATTCTTCACCATTTACCCTCACATTTCATCCAATATTTTTCCCGCAAGAAGACCCCAAAAATTGTCCCCCAGCTCTCCATATTCAGCCATTCAAACTGCTCATAACCAGCTGAAAAAAACCGTCCCCAGTCCCATGAATCAGCTATGATCTTACCACTTTCTTTCTCCCACTTTTTCTCTCTTTTTCAGCCCTCAATCCAACTGATTTCTCCCTCCATCCCAAATTTGTCCCCTACAACATAAGGTTTCAGGAGTCAAAAATCAACCATTTAACTTAAGCAAAAACCTCTATTTTTCCTCTTCAAAATTCGGCCCTTAAAGTTCCAGCCATTCAATGTTTTGTTTCTTCTTATTTTTCCAGCAACATTCTCTCTTTCTTCTCCCAAAACTTAGCACCAAAAAACTTAGCAAAAGCTCATATCTTCTTTCTTAAATTTTTGGCCAGCAGGTGCTCCAATCTTCTACATTTTCAGCCCCAAAATTCCAGCAATGTTTCCTCACATTTCTCTCCAAATTTCGCCCTCCAAAAGTCAACAGTAAGTTCTATTTTCTTTCTCCTTGTCTACCAACATACTCTCTCAATTTCTTGCAATTCAAGTCACAAAGATTTCAGCATTTACTATCTAGATTTTTTGGCCAATACACACTCTCGAATTTCTGCATTTTTCAGTCCCAAATTTCTAGCATTTATTCCTTTCTTTCGGTTCAGTTTTCGACCAGTGGTGAAAGTTGTTAACCCTATTTTTTAATTCACAAAAGTTCCATATATATATATATATATATATATACATTTCTGCAGCTTCCAAAAATCAAAACTCGTACACTATATATATATATATATAGTGTACGAGTTTTGATTTTTGGAAGCTGCAGAAATGGTTTAATCCTCTCCACATTTTCAACAGAAAAATATTTTAAGAGGTAGTTTTATTTACAACTTTGTAATTATTTTCTTAATGATGTTCAGAAAATTATATTGTTATATAAATTCCATGTAAATAATTTATGAAGGAACATTATGATTGTGATTGAAGGTAATCACATATGCATGATGGTGATAGAAGGAAATCACACTTAAGTTAATGGTGCCGATTACAAATTTATGTGTTCCCATGCACGTTTAAAAATGATGGCATGTCGCATTTATGTTTCCGTATATTTTTCTACATGTTAGTATGTATTGCTACTGAGTGTTTCTTATGAAATACTCACCCCCAAAACGAACAAATTTTCAGATTGAATTGGTTAACATTGATGCGATAGTGTAGGCTAGCGAGCATAACACAAAATTTCCTTATCTAACTTAAATTTTGACGTCGAAATGATCGAGTCAATTATAATGTAAATACGATATTTTAAGTATTTTATTTTCAGTATGTAATTATGTAATATTTATGGAAAACGAGATGTTAGTTTCTTTGCCGTTAAAAGTTTTAAGTTAGAAATTGCCTAGTTCTATTTTCAAAATTTTTCAGTTTACTGTCTCTATTTTGAAAAACCATAACTCTCTGTACGTTTGGAGTTTTTGAGTGAAATCAGTAGCTATGGAAAGCCATATATGTGGTCTAATGGTAGCAATTGAAATCACTCAAAAAAAAATCAATCGTATGAATTTGTTATAAACGTTTTAGCAGGCAGTCTTAAAGTACCCAGGCTAATTTTTCAAGCAACTTCAGCTAACATTTTAACTTATCAAACAACATAGCTAAGATTTGAAATTTTAACATATTGTAGTATGTAGTACCAAGTATCTACAGTTCAATTTTCAGAATTCGTTTGAATGGTCAAATAAATTGTGGTGGCACCTATCACGATATAGGCAAAAACCACGAAAATTTTAAGAAAACTCATTTTTCCCTTGCGCGCTTGTTATTTTACGCAAAAATTATTTTTTAAAACCATTCAAGGGCACGAAAAATATTATTTAAAGTCGTCAAATATATTTTAAAGATTATTTTAGTGACCCTACGGGTCAATAAAATGCGGTGCGTTATAGTTTAAGAATCAAATGTTACCACGCTTTAGGTGTGCCATTAATTTACCATATATAATATTAATGGATTGTCCTCCAATGACATTGATATGAATTGGAGCATTTATTGCTATATGAGACTTTGTTTAATCTTTTTGGTAAGTAAATGCATATGTCAATTCTATAACTTACAAATAAATTACCTGTCAAACTTCTGGTTCATATTGTCCTGTGCAAGGGTATAAAAAATATATTATGTTGTATTTTTATGTATTATTTCCAACTACTTAATTTTTCTCCTTAATGTTGAGAAAACTGTCTTATCAAAATGACAGTCAGTAAAACGTGCTATAAAATATCACCATTTATAATTTAAGATATTTTATAAGGGTTCAAACTAAATATGTATTATCAACATTCTTTAATGTCCATCTCATTGCACTATGGTGGACCGATTATACCTATATTGCACTATCAAAATTCATTAGATGGATAATATTATACTTTGATCATAAGCTAATTATCAGCATGGATAACATTGATGTTAGCATGATGCGTATAAATGTTGCTACATATAAAATAGCTTTCGCTAGAAAAAATAGGAAGAATTTTGTTTTATAATGATGGTTTAGGAATTAATTGGATGCAATTGTCAAATAATAGTGCTAAACCATTTATCATCATTTAAACTAGCATTTATGAAAAGTTTGACATTTAGGCTCACTAGTATTAACAAGAAACACGTCTTGATTGCATAATCTGAAAATTAGGCTCATAATTTAAAATTTGAGCAAATAATCTTGCAAATTTCAAGTTGCGAATAATAACTTCATGTAATTATCTAATAGATGTATCTATGAGATACAAACAATATCTAGATGGTCAACATGGAAGTTGACAGTACCATATACATCACCTTAATATAATTTCCAAAAATATAGAAAATTCAATCCTGATTCTAACTAATAATGGATTTATATACCATGAAAATAAGCAGCACATGAATATTCATTAAATTGAAAAATCTTTTAGTTTTTTAATAGATATTCTCATTAATTATTCGCATCATATTGATCCGGAATGATCAAACCGATTATGTCAACTAATAAAGATTTTCAGGATATTGAAATTCTTGTTCAATATAGTACTTAATTTAATTGTACTAAAATTTGTATGGTACAAATTAAAAGAAAATGAGTAAGACAATATTTAATTCATCATTCTTCTCTTTCTCTTTCAGGAAGTTACAAAAGATAAGTATGTACAATATGTAAGTAAATATTGTACCCATGTCTGAAATCTAAATAATCTAAATAACTTGCAAAAAATTTCTTGAATTAACAAACTTTGGCTTCGCGAAAATATTTAATTCAATGATCTTGTATTTATATAATATATTCCAAGAAAAAGAGTGCATATAGCTTTTGTCTCGCGATGAAGAATGAGGCTTGATTCAAAACTCTACTATTTAAATAAATAACAGTGTATAAATGGAACTTATTGGATATACAATAGAGTATATGTCACATATCATCATCTTCTACAATCTTTTCAATGAAAATAATCAATAACCATCTACGAAATATGATAAATGACATTTAAAGTTACATCTCCAATTCATTTAATTAAAATGAATAATTTATTCTCAATTAATTAAATTTCCAAATAAAATACTCAAAAAATCAAATTTCAATGAATAAAAAAAATCTCAAGTTGGTTCATCAAGTATAGCAAGGAGTTAACATAATTTATTTTTCACTCATCCTTCCTTTTATTCAGTCATTAAACATGACAATTTTTTTTTCATGTCAAGTTAAAACAATTACAAAAATATTAAACAAAATGAAAAGGACAAAAGAGGCACTAAACAAGAAATAGTCACAGACTATATTTGCCATACATGGACAAAACAAGATTACCATGTAAGAAAAATAAATTATCAAATAACAAAAAAAGTTATCTATGCTTTCTTTCTAGAATAAGCAATATTTCATAAATTTCATGAAATTCGCATGAAATTAAATCATATTATATTATTTTGAAATTATCATTTGTTAATTATTGAGATATTGAAGTTGCGCTTCTTCGAATATCAACATTATCTTGTTACAATGTTTTGATAGACTAAACTTTATGTTTTTTTATGAGCAAAAATTCAATGTTCTGAAATTGATATAATCTAAAGTTTTACTTCTTCCGAAGTATTGACACAACTTTTTCGATTTTCTGAAATATGGATGTGTAGAAAAGTGTTCTTCCCGCAACATAATATTATTCCATATTATTGATATAGTTAGATTGTGTTTTTATAAGAATAACACAATATTCTTCTAAAATGTTCATACATATAAATTACTACTTCTTCGAGAATAGTAACCAAATATTCCTCTAGAATATTAGTATGTAATAATAAACAATATTCAAAAATATTTTTTCTTCCATTAATTAAGATAGACAACAATATAATTATATGGAATAACATATATTAATTTCTTTCGTAAACACTTTAATCAGTGTTAACATGATATAAGTTGTATGCTTTCCTTCTTAGATAAGTGTTCGTTCATAATCTAAGCATACATATCACCATTTTTTTATCATTTAATTAGGTATTATGGTATTCTTCGAGACATGTGTTTCTTTAAGAGCACAATAAATTCTTATTTAGAATAATATTTCTTCAGGAGCAATAACTTAATATTCTTCTGGAATATTAAAATTATTATGTCATGCTCTTCGGGAACAAGTAAAATTGTGTCATAATATGATTATAACATTTTGCATCTTCACGACCAACAACAAATTATTATTTAAGAATATTAAACTATATAAGGATTTGATCTTCAGGTGCAATAGCACAATATTTTTATAAGATATTAAATTTATAAAATTACACTATTTAAGAGCAATAACTTAATATTAAATCTTACAACTTACGCTCTTTGAGATGAAGTAATATTCTCTGGAATATATAATATTGTGTTACTTGAGGAGCAATAATAAATTATTATTTAGAAATATTAAATCATGTATAGATTTACTCATTAAGAGCAAAAATATAATAGATAATAGATCTTAAACAATTATGCCTTTCGAGAGCAAGAAATATTCTAATAGAATATTGATATTTGTAAAGTTGTACTTTTGTAAGAGCAATAACACACACATAAACACACACACACACACACACACACACACACACACACATATATATATATATATATATATATATATATATATATGAACACAGTACTTTTCTAAAGCATTAATATACAATATTCTTCTAGTTTATTGATATGTATAATATGCGCTTCTTTAGAAAGATCAACTAATTATTCTTCTAGAATATTAATTTGTATAAATTGATATTTTCTGCAAGAATAATAACACAAAATTATTTTTAAATATTGTTATGTAATAATTAATAATATTTAAGCAATATTTGTCTACCATTTATTAATATAGAAAAATCTTTAATCAAATATCATATTAAATAAAATACTAACCAATTAAAAAATTATTAGTATTCACGTAGTTTTTTTTTTTTTTTTAATCAAGAATGAACTATTTGATTTTGATTTTAACCGTGGAATTTGATGAATTGTGAGTTTGAACTTGATTTCCTACTTTCAAAACGATCAGGCCTGGATCGATGAGATATCAATGTTTGATTACAGCTGCGCAGACTGTCCCAGATTCTGTGAATTTTCTAACTATTGCTCTAGGATTTTCTCTTTATTTTGGGTGAGCTTCTTCGTGCTGATAACATGTTATGAATTAGAGAGAATAAGAAGAGAATAGAGAGAAACTGTATTTTTCATTATAATGATGGACACATATATATAGGGTTTCAAAAACTTATATGGTAAGTAAGACATATCTAAATATGGTTATCAATAATTTTTTTATAATTTTACAATAATTTTATATTTATTATTTTCCTGATTTGAATATATTTATTATTTAGGCTGAATGATGACCTATGATCGAGTTTAGGTCAGATATGATAATTATATGTGGGCACATCAACATACCAAGATAATATGGTGGTTATATTAACACCTCTTATTTTATTTTATTTTTTTTTTAAATTGATGTACTACATAGTAATTATATTAAGGGTGTGTTTGATTGTGTTACCACACGATTATGATATGACTGCCACGTCAGCAGGAGCCCCATCCAAGTCCAGTAAGGGCCCAGTTCAAGATCCATCAAGAACCCCATCTGGGCCCTGCTAATGCCCTGGAAGGCCCATCGCACGCTTGGACTTTCGACAGCCAGAAATCCGCGAGGCTTGGGAGGGCCTCGGCACTCGCGTGCGATCTACAAAGCCTCGCTAGGCTTCGTATCATTTGTAACCAGCAAGCAGCTCGATATGTCGGAATGACCAGAGAAGTAATTAAAGAAAGATTGCGTTGGGTTGGGCGCACGAATCCTCACAAGGAAACCGAATCATAATCTCCTAAACTCATGCAACGTGATAAACTCAATGAAGGAAAATAATCTCGGATATCTTTATCACATAAGGAATGAGGATCCGATTGAATATCAAATTGATTTGTCTCCTAAATCAATTGGAACTCTTGCGCTATAAATACAACGTCTCCGGTTGTTCCAAGGTACGCATAATTTTGGTCTACACGCACTTTTTATGCTTAATAATCCCACCCTAAACTCTGCTCAAATCTCTGCCTGCTTGTCTCTCCCACACCACCACTGTTTCTGCCCCCGTGTATCTCTCATATACCGGCAGTTGACTTGATCGTCGGAGTACCAACGATCGCCGGACCCTTTTCCTCTGGAGATCTTGGTGCCTAACGATTGTCCTAGTGTGCAGGTAACGTACGAGTTGGCAGAGGAGTGACTGGAGATCTATTGACACGTGGACGGTGCAGGTTCCAACGTCAACAGATTGCAAGCAAAAAATTTAGATGAAAAAAAAAATGAATTCCATGGAATTGAATTACCAAGAAATTATTAATTAGAAAATAAGACAAATTTTCCATGAAAAATAAAACCTCATCCCCCTCTAAGAAAATATTTTCCTTGAAAACAAGTAAAATGTTGTCAAAACAAGGTAATGAGAAAAGGTTTTACATAGAAAACAAATGTTGCAATCAAACACACCTTGGAAAATAGGTGAAAAAATATTTTTTCTATGGAAAATCTTGTGCAATCAAACATATCAGTTGGAAAATAGGTGGAAAAAGGCTTTTTCCATGGAAAATCTTGTGCAATCAAATACAGCCTAAATGTATATTTACATATTTATGTTCTTAATTTGATTCTATCCCATTCTTTTCTTTAACCTTCTATAAATGCTAATATATTATCCCAATGACAATTTTTGTTCAAATTCGATTTACTTATTTTAAAATAAAGGACAAATATATAGTCGTAATTTTGTATTTATTTTTATTTACTTAAAAATACGATAGACAAATAATTCTTTTTACTCCCTTTTAACAAAATTTTTGAATAGAAATCGTCATGAGAGATAAGATGTGCTAATTAATAAAAAACCGAGGATAAGATTGCAAGGGGAAAAAAGGACGCGAGTATGATAATGAGTAAATGTTATAGACATTTTACGCAATTAAAATGTAGTGCATTTATATAAAAAAAATGTTGTGTGAATGTATTTAGACAAAATGATATAATGTCAATTTATGAAACCTACAATGATTATGATTTTAATGTCTCTTGGAAAATTTCTATCTAGGACCATTTGAAAATTGTAAACCAAATTCAAACTGTTAAAAATTACATAAAAATGTAATTTGAAAACCCAAAATTATTTTTAACACTACTTGTAAAGTGTTGTGAAAGATTTCAAAATGCATCTAATTAAGTATTAAAATACATAACTTATAGTGCCTCTAAGCAATTTCAAACATTCTATTAATCTTCTAGAGATTCAATAATATAATTTTCGAAATAACATTGATTACGATTTTAAATCATATACAGAGAAATCTAAGGGTGTGTTTGATTTCTGCTTAGGTTAGCCATAGAAAATAATTACACGTGCTCTAATTAAATAACAAGCCCAGTACAGTACAAGGGCTCATGTTCCGAGCCATATTAACTTGTAGCCCATATTCTTCAGGTTGAAATTTGGATTTGATCCACATGATTAATATAAGGACAGATTGTACCAGGAATAGTACTAAATGGTCGAGTGACTCGACCAATTTTTTGAATGACCGTTGATCTATTTTCAAACAAATTATCAAATATAATTCAATCATCTCTTTTCCGCTTATTATATTTCAAATTATTTCAAATTCATTTATTGAGAGAAGATTTCCAAAGTCAGAGTCTAATCCATTTCAAGGTTAGAATCCAATCTATTTAATCTATGTAAGAAATTTCATTTCAAGATAGAAATTCATCTGTCTCTATCTTCTTTTTTAAATTCACAATAAAAATTATAGATTTTATGGTATAAATCATGAAAATATGTATACATTTGAGTATGAATTGTGATTTTTGCTTTAAATTTCTATAAATATGAGTTTATTTGAAGTGGTTAATTGAAAAACTAGTTTAAAATGTGTAAACTAGCATTAACAAATCCTTGGCCTGTTAAGATTTGGTCTATTAATAAATTTTAGGGATTTTTATTTATAAATAAACCACTTTTTAAAAATAATTCTAATTTTATCAATTTAACAAATTTATTCTAAAAATACTACATTCTTAAAATTATATTAATTAATAACATAATAAATTAAAATCGAATCTATACTACAAAATATATATTTCCACGTGAATTCACTTAAATTTGTATTTGAGTCTTTGATTATTTGCACAATAAGTCCTTCATCTTTATAAAATTTTTACTTTAGTCCATATACTTCCTTTTTCATTTCAATTTCGTCCTCTTTTATTTGCAACCTAAGTCCTTCAACTTTTAAAATTTTGCAACATGATCCTCATATTTATATTTTTATATCAATTTAGTCTTTTATAGTATCACTATTTAATACATATGTTACAAATGATATTGTGTATCAATGTTTGATACAAATGTTACAAATGATATTTTGTAACAATCTGTGTTACAAATTGAAATATAAAATATCAATGATACAAAATATTAATTCATGTAACATGTATTGTGTAAAATAACATAATATAATCTGTAACATATTCAGTAACACAAAATATTATTTGTAACATTTGTATCAAACAGTGATACACATTATGATTTGTAACATTTGTAACAAATTACGATACTAAAAAGAAATTGTTACAACTACAAAATCAACTCTAAACTTTAATAAATTCGTTATAGTATGATATAGATATGTAACACAATGTTAAATTTAACAAATAAAACTATTGATTTCATCATTTGTAACATACGTAACATCAGTGATACAGAATACCAATTCATGTAACATGTGATGTATAAAATAACATAATATTATATGTAACATATTCAGTGATACAAAATATCATTTGTAACATCTGTATTAAATAGTGATACAAAGGACTAAATTGATATAAAAGTATAAATATGGGACCAACTTGTATAAATTTAAAAGTTGAAGGACTTGAGTTGCAAATAAAAAAGGACGAAATTGAAATGAAAGAGGAAATGTAGGGATTAAAGTGAAAATTTATAAAGATGAAGGATTTATTGTGCAAATAATCAAAGACTCAAAAGCAAATTTGAGTGAATTCACGTGAAAATAGTCATTTGATTTTAATTCATTATTTTATTAATTAATATAATATTAATTATGTAGTATTTTTGGAATAAATAAGATAAGTTGTTAGATTTAGAATTATTTTAATATTTGTAAGTAGCAGGTGTAATATCCATTAGATTTTAATAGAACTGTTAACAGACCACTCTGTTAACAGGCCTCTAGTCAGTCAGTTAATAGTCTGGCCTTAATAGAACCTGTGGTCTATTAATAGGCCCATGCTCTGTTAATAGACCATCTATTAACTGATTTATGTTAACAAACTATTCTGTTAACATGCCTTATTAATGAGTCGTTAGTGGCTTGTGGAGTAGCAAAATCAAGTGAATGATTATGTACTCTATAAGCCATCTGACAATGAAGGGTAGCGGCATATGTGATTGTGAAGCAACTACTCAAACAATCTGGACTTGTATTTTTAGAGCCGACAGAAGCTGTAGATCTGAAATTGGAATGTTGAAATTTGGGAACATAATAACATGTATTGTTCACGCGTTGAGGGTTGTCTGAACTGTGTCAATACAAGTATGCTGATAGGCAGCAAATCTAGTATCCAAGAGTGCGATTCTGGATATTTTTTATTTTTTATTTTTTTTTTGTAAAAGAAGCATTTTCAACTTAAATTCTATAAGTTAGACACTTTTTCAATTCGGCTTGTTTAACACGGCCTTTTAGCCAATGCGGCCGCAGATTGTGCTAAATAATTAAAACTTAAAAAAATGAAAATCACTTCCATTTTTAATTCTTTGATTTATACTTAAATCTACTTAACACATTTTGAAAATTACTTACTTTTCAATCATATAAACCCTATAATTAAATTTCCATCCACAACCCTCGGCCCCAACACCATCCACCATCACTTGAGCTGTTGTGAGATGGTGTGCCACCCCCTAAAAGATCGCTGCGGCCTTTAATTTTACATCCAACACCCGCTACCTAAGTCTCCACCATCATGCCCAAACAATTCTTTAGTACTACTCATCATTTTTTACCTCTACCATCAATATAAAATTCAGATACCGCCACTGTTGCAATTTGATTTCTGAGATTGGTTACTATATTTTTAGAGTTCCATTCGAAAATTTTATGGTCCAAAATCTCATATCTCAACTGTGGTGATTTCATTCCCTTTCATCCCCAAATATGAAAGTTCTACATTTTTTTGACGCTATTAGTAGTGGTGATGTTTAGGGGACATCATGTATCGGGGCAAGATTGTGAAGTTGGTGGATGGCTAAGGTTTGGGTAGGTGTCGATTTGTAGTGGTTTTTGATAACCTAAGAACAACTAACTAAGAGGGGGGTGAATTGATTTTGATAAACTTTTTTGTAAAACAATCTCAAAATAAGAAATTTAAGAAATGTAAATTAAACAAGTACAATATAAGTAAATAAAAAGTAGAGAGAGTGCAAACGATATTTTTATGGATGATAATGATTTACGTTCCTCGTTACCAAGCTATCTGTCATGAGCACGCCCTTCTACTATCTTGATTGACTTATGATCCAATCAAAACTCTTACAACGTTTTCGGTAACTTACAAATAAGGATCACCAATCATTATACAATATTGAGTTTTAATGGACCTCAATATGACCCAAAAATATGAAAAAATAGATTTGAGATAATATTTCTCTCTTAATAAATGATAGATACAAGTTTAGTATTAAGAGAGACTAACACTTCAATAAATAGTAATAAATGAAAAGCTCAAGTGTTAGAAAGAATTTTTGATGATGATGATGATTCAAAAGTCTAATTTGATCAATCAAAGTTTTTTATTGAATGATTTTGAAGATATAAGAGCAATAAAGTTTGAATAATTTTTCTCAATATGATCATCTCTTTTTATGCTCTTGTAAGTATTTTGAATGATAATAAATGAAGGATAATTTATAGAGATTAATTTTTAGAATATTTGGTCCATTTGGATGATCAATCGGTCGACCTACAGCATTTCGGATGACTAAAAATAGCTGTTGGAACAGTAAAAATCAGAACGATCACTTTTTGAAAAAAGACATTCAAACTAGAGGTGCAAGACGGGTGAGCCGACCGAACCCGCATTGGCCCACCTGTCTTGACCTGGAACTGCAAGCCGGCCCGTGAACCAGACGGATCGTTCACAGGCTAAGGAGGTCGAACTGCAGGCCGTTCACGGTAGAGGAGGCCGAACCGCGAGGCAGCCCATGAACTGGACGGATTGTTCACGGTCCGGGAGTTCGGCCTTTAATCACTGGCCTATTTTGATTTTTTTTATAAATGGCAGATAGCCGTTTAAAGTGAAAGATGTGACAAATGTGTGCTGTTTTAGTCTTTAAATATATAAAAAAAATTATAGAAATTGAATTAAAAAAATTAACAAATATAAATTTATCTTTGTTATTTATTTTTTATTTAGTAATTTAACACATTTTTTGCTATTTATGTAAATATATTTTTTAATTACAATAGGAAACTAAATTTTGTTAGTAATTTAAAAAAATTAATTTTTTATTCATACGGGTTGAACTGGGTTGAACCGCGGTCCATATGGGCTTGACCCGGATGAGCCGGGCTCATATTTAATTTTAGTGGGCTGGGTTGACTTGGCCTGCAACTCGCTGTGACGCAGGCTTTTTCTAATGCGGGTCGTTATTGGACTTCATCGGAGGTGGGCCGACCAAGCCCGCCTAACCCGGATTGACACTTCTAATTCAAACGGTCGACCTTTAAGTCCAATCGGGCAACCGGTTCCCCAAACGAATGACTGAATTAATTTTTTCGAAAAGTTTTGAAAAATTATTTTTTGACTTTGATAAAAACATTTTAAGTGATATCAAAATAGTTTTTGAGCATAAAATTGTTTTTGAACTTTCATCCATTTAATGCTAAAGATCAAATAATTAGTATCTTTATATTTCATCTAGAAATCTAATCTTCGTTCTTGAGTTTCGAATCTTGAACTCTTGAACTTCTGTATTGGACGATTGATTTTGATCTTGACTTATTTGATAGTCCGATTTGTAATATAGTCTTGATCTTGACGATGATTGATTTGAACGCTTTGAATATTACTTGAAAACAAATTGTTAATAAATAAGACTAATTTGTTTGTTATGATCAAAACAATAAAATTAAAGTTAACCATATGTCAACAATTTATCCCTTTTTTATTATGACAAACAATATGATGTATATAACAAATAATAAGATAAATGGTAGCATATATATTCCTCATTTCTTTTTCAAGTAAGCATAGTTTGATAAATTTATAGCATGCTATATTTTTCATTTAATCTATCATAATATTTATCAATTTGATTTCAATAGTTCTTCATGCCAATTTCATCACATACGTTAATCATGACTTATACACCAATTTCGTCAACATCCTACGTTTTTCCCCTTTTGGTATAAACAAAAAGATAAGATCAATACATTAAGGTGATAGAGATACATTCCCCCTAAATGAAACAAAAGATGAATTTAATTGATAACATCAAATTTAAAGACAATTATAGTTCAAACAAAATTTGTATTAATTAAAATTGTTTCCAAAAAAATCACACATAGACTAAAAAACAAGTTCTCCAGCAGAGTAGGCAGAGGAAACACCATGTCGAACCAGGAGTTAAGTGCTTGCTGCGAAGCTAGCACTTGTTGAAGTAATGATGTCAAACTGTTGACTGAGTGATGTAGGCCTTCAACTAAATGTTGTAGGCCACCCACCGTGTTTTGTAAGCCATCCACTGTAGTAGTGAGCGAGTCAATCCAGTCATTAAGGAGATTATAATGGTGTTCGGTGAAGCAGAAACCGGAGGTGGAGGATGATGGCATATGTGAGTTTGGTAAATCACTAGGATGAGACAGGAGAAGAGCATCCTCTTCATCATCATCGTCTTCGTCCATTGCCTCACCGCCCTCAAACGGTAAAGTAGAAGGCCCCGACTCAAAATCAAAGACATTTGTCTTTGCCACCATTGCCCATCTTCTTTCACGATTTTCATACACTTGAGGGTATGAGTATTGATGGTGTCTGTGGGTTTTGGATTAATGACAACCTCATCACGGAAAGAAATTTTGAAGTGACGAAAGATTTTGGTAAAGTTCATACCATATGGTAAGGCTGTAACCCTATGGGCGCGGCGAATTGTGTTTATATGGTTTAACATAATGAATGGAAAATCAAATTTTTGCCCAACTAAGAATGAGTCGAGAAGGAAGATGTTGAAACGAGTGACTTCATCTAAATGACCTTTCCTAGGAACGATAAAATGGGCAATGATGTTATATAAGACTTGGCAAGATAGGATGAGTTGATTGGAACTTAGCCTTACGGCATTTTCAAAAGGTTTGCCGGTGACTTGACTACAAGTTTCGACGGGATTGTACCCTTCAAGATGAGGAGCTATTTTTTTACTATACAAACGGGTTTCACAATCCTCAAGTTCAATGATGGAACGAATAAGAGTTCAAGTAATTTTAATCCGTTTATTTTTGACTATGCAAGAAATGTCCGTCCCCGGAGTATAAACCATATCTTGGTAGAAGGCTTTCATGAGGTTCGGGTAGGCTTTTTTTTTTTTTTTTTTTTTTTTTATCAAGGGTGACAATTGAAACCCAACCTATGGAAACAAAGTAATCTTCGATATGAAACGAAGAGGCATCATAAGTAAAAGAGACGAGATCGACATTTTTACCTATGAGAATAGGGCATTTGTCAAGACAATTTTCTAGTGGATGGTCGTCGTCGGAAGATGGTGTCGGTAGCCTTTCCCTCAGTTGACGTTTGCTTGCCATTTTTACTCGAGGCATTTTGACAAAAATCGGATTATGATATCTAGGGTTCGAAAGTCCGATTGAGAAATTGAAAGTGATGATTGGGTGGCTGAAAATTGAGAATTTTTGAATTTGTGAAAGGCAATGAGATGGGTTTTTTATTTTAAGTGAAAATTTTAAGATTTTGAGTTTAATTGATAAATGAGGAAGAAATTTGGAAGAGGAGATGGAAGAAATTTGAAATCGAAAATGAAAATATGAAAGATTTCGAACTTAAAATCTGGTTTTCCGTCTAATCGGTTGACCATTTGAGCAATCCGGTCGACCGTTGGAACCTGTGATTTTAACATAAAATTCCATGGACAGACGGACGAGGTGACGATCGACCGTTTTAAATTAAACTGTCATCCGTTTGGTTAAACGATTGTCTGCTAAAGTCTGTTAATTTTCACAAAAAAATACCTGGTTAGACAGACGAGCAAACGGTAGTCCGGATTACTTTTAACGGTCGTCAGTTTGTTCAAACGGTCGACCTATTGGGTAGTTTTAATGAAAATTCTTCAAAGTTTATGGATTTGGTCTTTTGTCATAGGTTTTTATACAACCTTTATCATATGAATTTCAATTGATTATTGCAAGGAATAGCATTCATTAAGTTTTAGCCACATACTTCACATTCATCAATTATGCCTAAATTTCTTCAAATATATGAGAATCTTTGAAGTGCTAATAGTTTTGTGAGAATATCGGCCAATTGCTTTTCCGTATTTACAAACTCTAAAGTTGTATCTCTCTTTTGTGCACGATCTCGTAGGAAATGTTGCCTAATCTCAATGTGTTTGTGTTTGGTTTGATAGGTGATAGATACATTTTCAAATGATAGGTGATAATCACTTGGAGTTTGCTTCATCTATAGGATTTGAGCACGACAACTAGCGGCCGATATATATTTGGCTTCGGCGGTAGATAAAGCAACGAAATTTTGTTTCTTACTAAATCATGATACTAGAGCAAAGCCTAAAAAGTGACAAGTTCCACCAGTACTTTTACGGTCAATTGTGCAACCGGCCCAATCGAGATCTGAATAGCTAAGTAAATCAATATGAATATCTTTAGGATACCAAAGACCTAAGGATCTAGTGCTTCTAAGATACATAAAAATACGTTTCACGTACTAAGATGAGAATTCTTAAGATTAGATTGATATCTTGCACATAAGCACACATTAAACATAATATCGAGTCTAGTAGCAGTTAAATAAAGAAGAGATCCGATCATACTTCAACATTTGGTTATGTTTACAGGAGTATCTTGATCATCTTTGTCTAATTTGATCGATGAGCTCATTGAGTTATTCATTGGTTTCAATTCTTCCATTTCAAACTTTTTGAGCATATTCATGTTGGTTTGACTAATGAATATTCCATCATTAGTTTGTTTGATTTGGAGTCTAAGAAAGAACTTGAGTTCTCCCATCATACTCATATCAAATTTCTTGCTTATACACTTAAAAAATTCTTCACATAGTGAAATGTTAGTGGCACAAAAAATAATATCATGAACATAAATTTGAACAACAATCGTATCATCATTTTTGGATTTTATAAAAAGTTTTTTATTTGCTTTACCCATTAAAAAATCATTTGATAAAATGAATTTGCTTAATCTTTCATACTAAGTTCTAGGAGCTTGCTTTAATCCATAAAGAACTTTTCTGAGTTTGAAAACTTTGTCCGGGTATTTATGATTTTTGAAGCCGGGGAGGTTGCTCAATAAATACTTCTTCTTGAATGACACCATTTAAAAATGCACTTTTGACATCCAATTGAAAAAGAGTGAAATTTTTGTGACAAGCAAAAGCAAGAAGCATGCGAATTGATTCTAATCTAGCAACCGGTGCAAAGGTTTCTTCAAAATCTATACCTTCTTCTTGATTGTAACCTTGAGCCACTAATCTAGCATTGTTACACAAAATTATGCCATTTTCATATTGTTTATTTCGAAAAACCCATTTTGTACCGATAACAGTTCGAAAACTTGGTCTAGCAACTAAATCTCAAACATGATTTCTTTCGAATTGATTTATTTTATTTTGCATAGCTAGAATCCAAAATTCATCAAACTTGTCTTCTTTAAAATTCTTTGGTTCAATTTGTAAAAGAAATACACAATTGTTATTAAAGTTTCTAGTATAGTTTCTAGTACTTACTCCTTTGGATGGATCACCAATAATGAGATTTTTTGGATGAGAAAGGACAAACCTCCATTCTTTAGGTAAATATGAAGTATTTTGTTATTCAAGAGATTCTACTCCATTTTGTTGCATGGTTGTTTCTTCCTCACGTTGATTTTCAACATTGTTGAGATTCTCATTGTCTTGATTTTGAATACTTAGGTGGTGTTCTCTTTGCGTTTCAATTTTGTGTTTTGAGTTTTGAATCATTTTCAGTTTTGTGTTTTGAGTGTCTAATTTGATATTGATAAAAATACGTTCTTTTTGGAATTTTTGAAAACTATTTCTCAAAAAGAAAACTTGAAAATGTGTTTACTTAGAATTTTTGAGAATGTTTTTATAATATTTTATTCAAACAATTATTGATTATTCAATACTACAAGTATATTTATAGATTATCAACTCTAATACACAAATATGTGTCAAACCAAGCCAAAAGGTGCCAAAATGTAATAAAAAGTCACCAAAATTTCAAAAAAAGCAATAAGTAAAATCATTGTATTGGGCAAACGCCCAATACAATATGTTGGCATCTGTCGCCAACAGTTGAAGTTGGGCGTTCTAAATGTTAATTAAAATAAAGGCTGCCATTGTGATTTGAATCACAGACCACCTTTAGAAAATGTGCGTTTTAGCCGTTTTGGAAATGAGTCGCGTTTTGTAAAGAAAACGTGGAAAACGACTAAACCATCATTTTCCATTTCCTTTGTAATTTTTTTTTGGGTGTTTTGGAAAATGCATTTTCGAAAATGGATAAGTAAACATGTTTTCACTATTTTCAAAAATAGAAAACTAAAAACAGGTTGAAAATGGCAAAGAGAACATCCCCCTTAATTGTTCAAACGAAATTTCTAAATCTCCATCATCATCAACGTTTTTCTCATGTTCAAAGGAGTTAGTCTCATCAAATACAATATGCATAGATTCTTCAACTACCAAGATCTTTTGTTAAAAACTCTATAAGCCAGATGAATATCTAAGAAAATTTCCAATATGGGATTTTGAATCAAATTTTCTTTTATATTTAGCATAAAACATTTACAATAAAAAACTTTAAAATATCATATATTGGGAACTCTATTTTCCAAAGCTCATATGGAGTTTTAGTTTTCTTTAGACTAACTTAAACTCTATTCAAAATGTAGCTTGAAGTATTAACGGCTTCGGTCCAAAAATACTTGGGTAAGTTATTTTCATTTAATATGGTCCGAGCTATTTCTTGCAATGTACAATTGTTCATTTCTACTACACCATTTTGTTGAGGAGTTCTAGGAGTCGAAAAATTATGTTCATATCCATTTAATTTACAAAACTCATCAAATACAATATTTTCAAATTCTCCACTGTGATCACTTCTAATTATGGTAATGGTGTATCATTTTTCGTTTTGAACCTTTTTACAAAAGTGTTTAAATGCATTTAAAGCCTCATCTTTTAGATTTAAAAATATAACTCAAGTAGATATTGAAAAATCATCAACGATATCAAATGCATAGTGTTTACCACTTAAACTTGCAATTCTAGATGGTCCAAATAAATCATTGTGGAGAAGTTGTAAAGGTCTTGTAGTAGAAGAGTGTTGTTTAAGTTTAAAAGAATTCTTTACTTATTTTTGGCAAACCTTTTACAAAGTAATTTTTAGAGATTTTGGAAAGTAAGTCCATGCTAACATGACTTAATCTTCTATGTCATAGCCAATAGTTATATTTTATACTTGATAAACATTTTACCTCTCTTTCAAACTCAAATTCAATGTTTATGATGTAAACATCCTTACTTCGGCTCTCTATGAACATTACCTTCTTAGATATAGCTTCCTCAATGAGGCATCTGAAAGAATCAAATTTAATGAGATAACCTTTATCACACAATTGACTTATACTAAGTAAGTTATGCTTGAGATTATCAACTAATAAAAGATTTTCAATTGAAGGAGACAAATGGTTATCGTTATTTCCAATGCCTATGATTTTTCCTTTAGCATTATCTCCAAAAGTAACATGACCTCCATTCTTTCTCTTGAGGCTAGATAGCAATATTTGATTACCGGTCATATGCTTTGAGCAACCACTATCCAAGAACCAATTGTTCTTCATTTTCCTTGGTACATACAAAAATTATTTCAATTGTTTATTTTTGGTACCCACATAACTTTGGGTCCTTGATAGTTAGTATTTGTGGATTCTTTTACCCACTTATATTTGTTTTCAAAGCGTAGCCTCTTTTTTATTAGACAATTAAATGCAACATGACCAAATTTCTTACAAAAGCTACATGTCACATTTTGTTAAGAGAAATTGGTGATTTGATAAATATATTTTCAAGAGAGTTTGTTTCAAGAATGGTTTGTATCCAATACCTCCTTTATCAAAAAAAAAAATTGTTCACCAAGCATTAATTCAAAATTTTTCTTTCCTTGAGTAAATTTGTGAACAATGTTTGTCAAGTCTACAACTTTTTCTTTTAAGGAAAGATTTTCTTTAATTAAGGATTTTTTATTAACCTTTTCATTTTCAAAATTTTTTTGTGCTACTAAAAGTTTCTTAACTACATTGTTTTAAAAATCTCTCCATTTCTTGATAAGAAGAACTAGATCTTAAAGTTCTTCATCACTCATGTTCATATTTGAGGAACCTTTATCATTTGTTGATTTTAAGGAAATTTGATGCTTTGGAGGCTCCTTCATATCTTCTTTGCTCTTTCTTGTCTTCTCCTTTATTTCGGCATTGTTTAGCTCATAAGTTATCAATGTTCTATAGAGCTCCTCCAATGGATATGTATTGACATCTTTTGTATTTTCAATCAACATGCTCAAGGAATTCCAATCTTCTGAAAGAGACTTAAGCATTTTACTTACAAGTTCACCGTTAGTAAATTTTCGATCAAAGCCCTTAAGGCCATTAATAATATCGGTAAAACGAGTAATCATATCTACTATAGGTTCATTTTGCTTCACGAACAAATTCTCAAAATCTTTTGTTAAAGGATTTATCTTAGTTTCTTTTACTTTGTTAGTACCTAAGTGAGTGATTTCTAAAGCATGCCAAATGTCGTAAGAAGAATCACATATGCTAATGCGATTGAATTCATTTTTATATAAAGCATAATAAAGCAAATTTTTGGCTCTAGCATTTAGAGATAATTTTCTTTTGTCTTCTTCATCATATTTCTCTATATGTTTTGGAATGATTTGATCCAGTTTATCATCAATTTTAATAATTTTTGTTGGCCCATAAGGACCAAATTCAATGACTTTCCAAATGTTATAATCTATTGATTGTATACTTATATATATATATATATATATATCATTTAGGGGAGGCAAAGCCCATAAAAGCTCGGCCCAGCTCGGACTCGAGCTCGTTAAGGAACGAGCACGAGCAAGGGTTGAACCCAAAAATATAGAATTAAGCTCGTTCAACTCGGCCAAAAAATGAGCTGGCTCGTGGGCTTGTTCCCACGAGCCCAAAAGCACGAGGCACGAGGCACGAGCCACGAGCCACGGGCTTGCTCACCGGCTTGTGGCTCGTGTAATGGTCACTTAATCGTGACCGTTGGCCCATCATTATTTTTGGTTTTTTAATTTCATTATTCTCCTATAAAATACCCATATTCTAAACTCATTTTTTCACACTTCAATCTCTTATTACTCATTCAATTATATACTCAATCTATTAACAATTCTCAATTTTCATTCTCTTAATATTAATGTTATAATTAGTATCTAATATTTCATTATCTAGACATTACTAGGGATGGCAATAGGGCAGGTCCGGGGCGCCCCAACTACCCCACCAGACTTTAGGGGTGCCCCGTCCTGCCCCTTGACCTGCCAATTGGCCGGACGGGATGGAGTGCCCCCACTGTCCTGCCACTGCCCATAATAATTTTTTTTAATGCTGAAATAAAGCAACATATAGTTTGGCAATGGATTATATAGAAAATAGAAGAATAAAAAATTTTGGCAATGGATTATATAGTTTCACACAATAAATAATCAAATATAAATCCAAACAAACAATATAAATATAGTAAAAGTTTCAAGGAGAAACCCACTGACTAACATTCAAACCAGCCAAAAATTCAATAAAAAGCACACATAAATACAATTCTTATCATTTAATCATATGGCCCCATATAATCATCTATCATTCGGCAATAAGCCATGTTTAATTTGGAGTGGAATTAATTTGTCTTTTTCATTTAGATTAATATCTAACAACAGGGAGCAATATTCACGTCGACGGCGGCTGGAGACGGCACGGTTAATTTGTCTATTTATCAACATTTTGTGAGATTTGAAAAATGAAAGCCCTTGGTTACCATATAAATGAATAGAAAGTAACCTTAAGACGGCGCGGTGGTGAATCTTTTGTAGGATTTGGAAAATGAAAGCCCTTGTTAACTTCAAGCGGCTGGAGATGGCGTGGTGAATCGATGGTGGCGACTGCGGAGTGTGGACGCTGGTGTTGGGTCACACTGCTGGTTGCTGTGCTTGTGTTGTAGAAATGAGAGGACTCAAGAAATGAAATGAATTAATTAGGGTTAGTAGAAAAATGAATTTATGAATTTGTTATAATATATTTAGTAAACAAAAAGATATTCATGTTAAGGTTGTGGTGTGGTGGATAAGTGTTCTTATTTTATCTTTGTAACCTGAGTTCGACTCTTAAGTAACTCATATATTTTCCACATTTTCAATTTTTTATAATATATATCATGCGGGGCAGGACGGGGCCGACCCGGACCTACCGCGAGGCAGATTTCTCTGCCCCATACCCGTCCCTACAACTCGAATTTCTGGGGCGTGGTGACACTTAAATTGTCATCCATAGATATTATTCTATAATTTTAAATTATAATTTTCTACTTCTACTAATTCTCCACATTTCTATTTTCTAGTTTCTAGTTTCTACTACATCTTCATATTCTCCTATTCTCTTTATTCTATTATTCCAAATGACATACAATCAAAATGATGATGATTTCAGTGGTCTTAATGACATTCCAATTCCAAATGAAATTATTGATCAGTTTGGTGGTAACACTGATCGAATTGATTTGGAAGACTTTCAAGAAGATGCCGATACACAAACTACCATCGGTGCTAGCACTAAACAAAAAACCACCAAACAAAAGGTTAAGTGCTAGCAGTATTTTGAGTTGGTGTCAACTAATAAACTAGTGGACAGAGTCCCTGAGTTCAAAGCATATTGTAAACACTGTTAAGAGAAGTTAACTTAGCAAAATGGGATATGCACGACCCATCTAAATAGACATTTCAAAAAGTGTCAATACAAACATGGAGGTTTAGATATAAATCAGGACAACTCTAGTTTGAATTTCCAAGAACCGGGTCCAATAGTACCAATCTCAACAATTGGATATATTTACAAAAAGTCATGCGTTGCGAAGGACTGTCGAAATTGATAGCAAATGTTGAGTTTCCACTATGCTTGGTGGACAATCACCATTGGACGAAATTCATCTAAAAATATCTCCAATCAATGTACGTTAATATTTTTAGAAATACACTTCGTAAAGACACTATTGTTAGATATAATACAAAGATAGAAACTATTGTTAATGATATTAATAATTACAATGGTGTTGTATCTTTTACAACAGATTTGTGGATATGTTGTAACAAAAAATGATGCATGATTGCAACTGCACAATATATTAATAATAATTGGATAATGCATAAAAAAGTAATAGTATTTAAACAAATAGACTATCATCATAATAGAAATAATATTTATCATGTTTTATTAGATGTGTTACATGAATTTAAATGTGATTCTAAGACTCACAACTTTACATTTGATAATGCAGGCCCAAACAATATAGTATTGAGAAATTAATTCAACATTGTAGTCCAGAATTTGATAGTTTTTTATTTCACATTCGTTGTGTATGTCATGTATTTAATTTAATTGTACAAGATGAATTAAAATTTATACAACTCCAATTAGAACAAATTAGATATGCTATTAATTATATTTCGGTCTCACCATCAAGAAAACAAGTTTTTGCTGCTCTATGTATAGAAAATGGACTGTAATCAAAATCTTTTGCAACTGATGTTACCAATAGATGGACTTCAACATATTTTATGCTTGAATCTTGTGAATGTTACGAAGATTGAATTACTGTATATTATAATGGCCGACACTCACAGGGCTTAGAATATGATTTAGAATTATATGACTGGAAAATATGTGGTCATGTTAGAAAATTTTTAAAATTTTGAAGATGCAACAACTGCATATTCTGGTGTGTATTATCCAACTACTCCACTTGTTTTAAATTATTTCTATTATATTGCTAACAATTTTAATACGTATAAGAATTTTGCTCTTTTTTTTAGTACTATACAGGTCATGGAAGCTAAATTTAGGAAATATTGAGAAAATTTTTCTATGTTATTTCCATTAGCATGTATTATGGATCCTAGACTTAACTTAGAGGGTACGAAAGTAATAATAATGGCAATTTCACAAAAATTAACTTACGGACATCTAGTAACTTGAGGTAATTTAGAACAAACTTTATGTTCTATGTATGCGGTCTATGCTGAAAAGGCCGGTACGAATATTGTACGACTCCATGTTCCAACATGTACATCGTCATCAACTGATAATATTGACTTATGGAGTTACATGAGTACACATGAGTGGTCAGTGTCAACAATCAGTTGGTTCTTCTACTAGTTCTTTCCATCTCCGATCTAATAATACACATGTAGAGTTAGTTAGGTATTTTGCGCATGACGTGCTTAGTATGTTAGATGACGAAGAGAGAAAATTTTTTGATATACTACGATGGTGGAGACAACATTAACGTAGTTATCTAATTCTTTAAAAAATGGTACGTGATCTACTAATACCACCCGTCTCAACTGTAGCACTGGAGGCTGCATTGAGTACAAGTGGCAGGATTTTGTCTGATATCAGGTCAAGACTTAAAGTCGACATTTTAGAAAGTTTACTGTGTTTAAAGGATTGGGATGACACCAAACTTCGAATCCAAGACAAAGTGGACAGAATAATGTTCGAAGAACTTGAAGATTTGAATATGGATTACTCATATTCGTAGTAAGTAATATTTTCCTTTAGTATTTGATATTTTTTCTTATTTTAATAAAAAATTGTACACGTAACATCTTGTTCGTGTACAATTTTAACTCCACCTACATTCAAAGTAGCCGGTCCCAAGTCTGAAAAAAGTAGGAGGGTTTTCAATCTTTAATTTTCAACATAAAAGATTCTCGATATTGTATTTTTTTCTCATTTTCAAAATTAAAAAAAAACATTTGAGGGTCGAGCCGAGCTCGTGGACAGCTTAGCTTGGCCCGTTCTACCCACGAGCTCGTGGGCTAAACCGAGCAAGTATTTTGGGGACGAGGCTTGGCTCGTCCCTTTGGACGAGCTCGTATTTTATGGGCCGAGCTAGCTCGGCTTGGTCTATTGCTATGTCTAATATCATTCTATTTTTCTAATAATTATAATCAGTGCCATTAAAGAAACGAGAACGATTTGTAGAATGCTGCTCAAGTCTTTGAATATTATGGTTAGTCATTACTCAAGATTGTAAAATCTTACTTTTAAAAATGAGCACCTTGCTCTGATACCAATTGATAACCCAAGACAATTAACCAAGAGGGGGGTGAATTGGTTTTTACAAACGTTTTCGTAAAAAAATCTCAAAATAGGAAACTTAAGAGATATAAATTAAACAAATAAAAATATAAGCACAATATAAGTAAATAAGATGGTAGAGAGAGTGCAAACGATATTTTTATGGAAGTTCGATATAACCAATGATCTATGTCCCCTGTTACCAAGCTTTCTGTCACGAGCACGTCATTTCTACTATTTTGATTGACTTATGGTGCAATCAAAACCCTTCCAATATTTTCGGTGACTTACAAACAAGGAGCACCGATCCTTATACAATATTAAGTTTTAAGGGACCTCAATATGACCCAAAAATATGAAGAAATATATTTGAGATAGTATTTCTTTCTTAATAAATGATAGATACATGTTTAGTACTAAGAGATGTTAACACTTCAATAAATATCAATAAATAAAAAGTTCAAGTGTTAGAAAGAAACTTTGATGATGATAATGATTTAAAAGTTTGATTTGATTAATCAAAGTTTTTCAATGAATGATTTTGAAGATGTAAGTGTAATAAAGTTGAATGATTTTTCTCAATATGATTCTCTCTTTTTATGCTCTTGTAAGTGTTTTGAATAATAATAAATGAAGGATAATTTATAGAGATCAATTTTTAGAATTTTTTGTCCATTTGGATGATCAAACAGTCGACCTACAGCATTTCAGATGACCAAAAAAGCCGTTGGAACAGTAAAAATCAGAACAGTCACTTTTTAAAAAAAGACGTTCAAACCGCCGACCTTTAAGTCCAATCGATCAATCGGTTCCCCAAACAGATGATTGGATTAATTTTTTCGAAAAGTTTTGAAAAATTAATTTCCGACTTTGATAAAAACATTTTATGCAAGTGATATCAAAATAGTTTTTGGGCATAAAATTGTTTTTAAGCTTTCATCCATTTAATGCTACAGATCAAAGAATTAGTATATTTACATTTCATCTAGAAATCTAATATTCAATCTTGAGTTTTGAATTTTGAACTCTTGTATTGGATGATTGACTTTGATCTTGACTTGTTTGAGAGTCTGATTTGTAATATAGTCTTGATTTTGACGATGTTTGATTTGAAGACTTTAAATATTACTTGAAAACAATTCGATAGTAAATAAGACTAATTTGTTTGTTATGATCAAAATATTAAAGTTAAAGTTAACCATATGTCAACATTTTGGGTAGAGGGTAGTGGTTTAGGGAATTGGTGATGGTGGCGCTAAGTTTTAGGGGTTGCCAATTTGATTGATGGAAGAAGCCCATTTGGTATATGGTGAATGATTAAAGATAATAAATAAATTGTCTTATCTTCTTTGGACAGAATTGATGTCTTGATAAATTTTTATCTGAATAATAATTTAAGTAAAAAAATGAGGATAAGCTTTGTCCTTAGAAATAGGAGGATAAATTTTTTTATCCCGATAATGATTCACTCATTTTTTTTAAAAACATATGTAGCATTTATAATATAGAACAAATATATTTTTGAATATTCATACTCTAGAATAATCGCTACACCACTGCCACTTGCTGCCACTGTCACCTTGTCATCGCCACTGCCACTACCACTACCTCGCCTACTGCCAACATCCATCTGCCACCACTGTCACCCTCTGTCGCTCCACCTATTTTTTTACTCATTTAGTTTTTTTTCGTTTAATTAAGAATAACGGTATAATTGTCCTTTTACGAAAAATTGACTTTTTAACAGTGATTTTTTTTTTCATTCTTATACCTAGCTGAACTAAAGAGAATAACAATAAACTTGTTATCCGAATAACTATTATCTAAATAATTTTTTTTCCCTATTTATCTAGAAACCAAACTAGTCCTACAAGTAACACGGTAACATATTATGTTACCACACAAGTAACCTAACAAAGTAACATATTATGTTACTTAGAGAAATCAAATGGTGACGAAAGGCGGGCGGCAATTGTGGAAAACAATGTCAGACGAGATAGTATTAGGGTTTGGGATCCAAGTAACACATCTATTACTCTACAAAGCAAAAAATAAGTAATACATTAACACATTTGTTATCCTTAAAAAAAGTAAAACAATAACACACATGTTACTCTACAAGTAACACAAAACATGTAAAATAAGGTAACTTAAGTAAAAATAAAAATAAACGTAGTAACTGATAACATGTAACTAAAGTAACATAAATAAAATTCAAAATTTAGGACAATTTTTTAAAATATAGCCCATTTTAATTTGTATATGCTACCGGAAGAAAAATGAGTTCTTTACATATATACACTACTTGTAAACATAAATTTTAAAAATATGGGTAAATTTATAATTATAATATTAATAGATTACAAATCAAAACTTATAATATTACTGGACTTTGAATGATGTCTATTTCAATAGGATTGATACCAAAAAGATAGAGACAAGAGCCAACAATCAAATCCCCATTACAAGCCAAGATAATGATCATACGTTACACCTTATCAGCCAAGAAGATGGGGAATTCAAATTTCAAACCAACATCCATAAAAAATTGAAATCAAATTGAATGAAGAGAAATGGATTATCGTAATAATGTAACTAAACGGATTTAAGACGTTAACATTATACAAGAAGTTAACGTAAGACGTGAACAATCGAGGATAACATTATAACTAGGAGAATCACGTAACAATGTAACTATAAGATATTAATTAATATACTACAATGTGATAACATGTTCACGTGAGTACCATGCATCAAAACGAGCATTGTTACAGAGGTTAGCAGTTCAAGGAGCCAAGATTGAGGCGCGAGATGTCATACTAGGAGCACAGAAAGAGACTTCAAATAAAGAGTGGTTGGTTTTCGATTTGAAGGATGATAAATTCTTGGTTAGTCAAGAGGGATTAATATCAAAAAATAAATAGAAAGCGGGTTCAACAATAAAGCAAATTAAAGGAGCAGCATTCGTATTTGGCTTTGTATCACCCATTAAAATTTACAAGTTGAAGGAAGAAAATGATGATAACAATTTGAGGCCAATACCAATAGATCAAAATGTAAGCACCTCAAGTTTTGAAAAGAATAAAGTTGGGATTTCTACTAAAAATTCCTTCTGGAATAGTAATTTGAATGAGAAAGAAAGTGAAACAAAGTCGATTCCCATGGTAGAGATCTTGCTAACAGATTCTATAAAGACGGACAAGCGAAGCACTGACGAAAAACCTGAAAGGAAACCGTTTAGGACCCTGTTTTAGAGAGGGACAAGTGAATGGTGGCGATGATTATGGTCTAGAACACAAGGAAAAAGATAAAATGAAATAAGGAAAGAAGCAATGGGGATTTGATGGATTCAAGAAATGGAAGAAAAACGATTCCGAGGATGACACAGCTCCATTGTCCCTCAATGTGAAATCGGTTGGTGAAAGTTACAATGACAGGCTCGTTACAATGAATACACTTACTATGTAGAACTGAGTTTGAAATTGGTATTACTGTTATCGAATAATTGCTTGAAGATAATCGATAATAGGAGAAATATGGTGGATGGTTGTAAGAATTGATCAGAAATGTGAAACACTGATCCTCATTCAATGCGTAATAATGAGAGTAAATTAAGAATTGTCTTTGATCACTGCTTAAATCTAGTAATGATATTACTTAATCCCTAAAAATGAGCTTAAGTAGTTAATAAATGATAATGATACTAAATTAATTAATCACGATCGTAGAGAGTTTTCTCTGCTATGGGAATAAAAAAGTACTTAAAATTCCGTGTGTTACTACGTCTTCAATTTCTCTCCACACAAAATCATCTCTTCCAAAATTTGCTGACTGCTTCAATCTATCTCCCTAATTCGATTATCTCCCTCAATCGATTATTTCTAAAATATGTTCACCTTATCAATCCATCTCACTCAATCGATCATCTCTCTCCACTAATCATCTATAAAATCTATTCACCACCTCAATCCATCATCATAATATAGCATACAGTCGAATTCTACAGCAAAAAAGTGATATACTAGTTAATTTGTTTTTAAAATAGTAACAATATATAAAAATGTTATATAGTAATAATATAAACATATCTAGTATATTTAAAAATTAAAAAAAAAAAAGTAAGTGGAAGATATAATTTTCACGAAGAATAAAGTGTTTGATTACTCTACCAAGGCCTGGGCCACACCAGTAGTTGTACTGCGCCAATCATGGCCTGGGAAGTTGGGCCATTCCAAGGCGTCGGCCCAGAACATACTCTAAAAAGAATCAAAGTCTCGTAACCATGCCAACTTTGACATTTTTGGCATTGCCCATATACGAAATAACACTAAGGGCATTTAGCTTACGCACACTGTCGTACCAACATTTCCACTACGTTATCTTCTCAGAATCATAGATTAATAAATCTGAAATTATCCACCATTTCTTTACCTCCTGCGATCCATTATTGGATAAGAATCAAATGGCTAGTATTTAACATAATACTACGTTTGTTGGTCACAAATTTCCCAATTTCCCCCTTTTATTCTTCAAATTGCTTACTGCATATGCCATGAATTCCGCATCTGATTGTACAATTTTACGTATTGATTGTGATTTGTGATAATGGCTTTTTATGGCTACATGGGTGATGTCGGTGAGTGCCATTGGACTCCCTCCGATTATGAATTTTCTTCGTATGAATTCGATGATTCTTCGTATTATGATTATTGTAATTCTTCGATAACTCCAGCACAGGTGAATTACTCTGTTTGTGATAAAAACGAGCCTCCTTTGATCCAGTATGAGCCGATTATATATTACGATTCTTCTCCTTCTTCCTATTATTATGATGGTTTTGAATCTGATTCTCGATTTGAAACAAATTATTCCGTCTATAGTTACAGTGAGCCTAAACTTGTGCAGTACGAGCAGCCTCCTTATGCTAAGGTTTATTTTTCTTCTGCGACAAAATCCCAACTCTATAATTCTACTGAAGAATTCAATGAGATTGAGTTTGATGATTATGATACAACTCCTTACAGTGGTGGTTATGATCCTTCGACAACTTATGGCAGCCCTCTTCCTCCGTCCGATGATATCTGTTATCCTCGTTCGACGCCACAATCCGACGGTGCAGCTTTGGAAGGTTCCTTATATGGCTCCATTCCTTCACCTTATGGGGGAAATGATAAAGAAATTGCCATCAAAACTGATCCACAACCCCATGGTGAAAATGAAGATAGCATTGATGGTGCAGGCAGTGAAAAAGTTGGAAAGTTAACTGATCCACAGCCCCATGGTGAAAATGAAGATAAGATTAGATTTGATGGTGCAGCCAGTGAAAAAGTTGGAGAGTTAACTGATCCACAACCGCATGCTGAAATTGGAGAATTAGGCAATGAATTGCCTCTGTACAATCACGATAATGGATTTGAGAATGGGCAAATTCCTCAAATTTCATATGGTTCTGGTTTGGAATGTATGGACCTTTGTGAAAGTTTATTTGGTTACTGGCCTTGCCTAGCCAAAAGAGATGAGAAAATGAATGAAATTTGCCCAGTTTGTGGTCATGGAGGGCCAAGGAATCCATGGGACAGTGCTGCAGATTATATTTTTGGGGCACCATTAGCTTATGAGAGGAATAATGGAGGATGTTATTATCATGTGCAGCAGCCTCGGTATCAAAGTTCTTTCAACTCATTCTGAAAGGTTTATGTCAATATATTTCTTTGTTTTTGCTTATGTCTGTGATTTAACTCCCCCAATTAAAACCAGATAAATTACTATATGTTAATTGGTTGTGGTTGTGAAGAATGTAGTTGTATTGGACTTTCTAGTACATATTACGTCGAATTGTACGGTATAGATAAATATTCATGTGACCAACTCCATATTCAGAATAATGCATAGTTTGTTGTCGATACTTTCTATTAAAACTTGACGTTGTATCTTAAAAGATCAACCTTGTTTAGAGTAATAGCCCAAGCCCTTATATGTTGGTTATAGTTTCGATATTTAATCGATGTGGAATTTATCTATTAACATTTCCCCGCAAGATGGCGGTTCGTTTGAGCACGACAATCCTAAAATCCGAGTGCTCATTTGAATTTTAGACAGACCAAGTTGCTCGTTTGAATTTAATGAACCCTAATACTGTATTAATTCTTGTGGTTTTATCTTAAATGGTCAACATTGTTAAGAAGAGGAGCTCAAGCATTGGTTATAATTTTGATATTTAATCGACGTAGGATTTATCCCTCAATTGTTTCACCCGCGATTTTCAATTGAAACACTTAAGTTGTGTTATGTTCAAAGAAGCCCCATCTTGTGGGTGAAGCCGCAATTTAATAAACTGATTCTTCCACATGCTTAAAGTATGGACTCCATAGTCCATAAAATTAAAACATTCTTGATTATGGAAAAAAATAAAAATTGGTAAATTTAATTACAGAGACAATAAAAGAGTTACTGCAGAATGAAGTGAAGGGGAAGGTCAAATATTAGGACAGGCACAAGACATTATTAGAGAAAGCCTAAAAAGTCCTAAAGAGAAAGAAAGTGGTTATATAGAATATATATTATGAATCATATCTCCTGTTTAATTTATAATTAAACGCTTTTTGATTTATTCAATGTCCTCTTCTTTGTCGCCTAGCCCTTGATTTATGCCAATTTATGGAATCTTTTGATTATATCCTTAATTTTAAATTTGACCCAACCTTGCTTCTGCCCCTGTAATATAATTGCATGCAAATTTAGGCTAAAATAATGGTATATTGGGATACAATTATTCAATGTGAAGATATGAAAAGATTGATAATATATGCAATTATGTAAAGTAAAATATTTAAATCGTATTAATTTCAATAAGTGAAGAAGAAGAAAGTTTAAAAGTAGGTGTAACCTCGTAGTTTCCGTCGTTGGATTTGAAGAAAAGAAAATGTGAAGCTTCTTCTTCATCTTTTGTATGATTCCTCCGACAACCATCCTATGTTTTTACATGCACAGTTAACCTTTTGGTTTAAGCCAATTGTCTGGCGTTTCGTACACTTGAATAGTACCAAAATTGCCCCTTCACTAATTCTCTTTCTTAATCATTTTTATTTATATCTAATCATTTATTATTAGGTAAATCACTTGTGGCAAGACAATGCTGCAGCTGTTTCTTTAAGTTGTCCACAAAGACAACTCATTTTAAGTTTGTTCGGGTCCCTGTGGTCCCTGTATTCTTCAATAATAAGCCACCCAACCCCACTCTTACCCCACCTCTTAATTATGCATATAAGGTTAATTCGGGGAACAGATATATAATTTATTTAATTACAGCCAAAACCCTTGTTAAAATCTCTTGCAGAATTCTCATTTCACCACTATGGCCACTTCTCATGCCCTCTTCATACCCACCATGATATCTTCACTTCTTATGTATGTATTCCTTCTCCTCCCTCTGGCAACCAGTTCAAGCTCCATTCATGACCTCCTCAGAAGCAGAGGATTGCCAGCAGGTCTTTTCCCCAAGAATGGAGTCAAGTCCTATGAACTTGATGAAAATGATCAACTTCAAGTGTACTTGGAGTCGCCATGTGTGGCGAGGTTTGAGACCAGGGTGTTTTTTGACAGTGTTGTGAGGGCAAATCTCAGCTATGGTGGACTCATTGGTGTGGAGGGTCTATCTCAGGAAGAACTGTTTTTATGGTTGCCAGTGAAGGATATAATTGTTTATGATCCTTCATCTGGTCTTATTTTGTTTGACATTGGATTGGCTCATAAACAGATGTCCCTTTCTCTCTTTGAAGAACCCCCTATTTGCAATCCTCAAGGTACCCTCTCTCAGTCCCTCTCTTCAATTAATCATTTTCAGTAATAAGAAAACATGTTTTAATTGTTCATTCTGGATGTTTTTGCAATGCAGATGTGCTGATGGACATGAATCTGGCGGGGGGGAGTTCGAATTTGAAGTTTGAGAGATAAAAGTCTACTCAATCCTCTTTATCACTTCTAATTTGCTCTCGTTTTGTTCAAGGCATACTAAGATTTGCCCTTTTTTTGAAACTTGAAGAACAAAGATGGAATGATTTTCTCATCTAATGCTTGTAGGATTGTGAAAATCGTGAGACTAACTGTAGAATTTTTGAATGAAATGAGAAGATTTTGAAGTTGCAAGTCCCCTGTTCATTTAGGAAACAACCTTATTTGCTTCATAAAAACAGCACAGATTTTTTCATTTCTTCAACACTAGGTATAAAGCATGGCAATTTTGCTGAAGTTTGTATAATTCAATGAATTCTGCTTACAACTCAAAAATCTCAAAATAAGATGGTTGGGTCTATCAAATTTATCTACGCTGAATGGAAGCTGGAAAAATAAGATAATCTCGTCTCAGGCATGAGATTCTCTGCTTCGTCTGGTGATTCGGATGTAGCTGAAAATGGCAGCAACTGAAACAATGGCAAGTCCACCAAGAATCACATCTCCACCAGTGACAGACGAATGATGCCTCCTTATGAGTGGGATTCCTGGAGCTCCATATGACATCCAGTTAACCCCGTCTTCTGATGGCGCTGGTGCTGGACTTGAAACTGCTATTTGCATAGGACCCAAGGCGTATGAAGTTCTTGATGCGATGCTTTTCCTCATATAAATGGATAGTTGGGCTAGTATGATGTAAAGAAGTTGAAATCTAGCCATAAGAAATATTTAGTCCTGTTAATTAGGAACAATAACGTAGCTCACTAATTTCAGGTCTGGGGTAGTGTTAATATAGAAGAGAATGGACTGAGTCTCTTTGCCAGAAGTTGGAATGCTTGGAGAAACTGAGTCTTAGATTCAAATCTTTGAAAAACAGGAGTCTTTCTTTAAGACTCTGAAAAATAAAAAATTACACTTTTTTGAAAGTATCCATGTGGAATGCATTTGGATCTGCTGCTAATAAGGGAAGGTGTCTCTTGGGAAAAGCTTATTTGGGTGTTAGATGGCATGGACATACAATTCGTGTTGCACAACTTGCTTTAAACTTCATTTCATGGTCATTTCCGGACTTGCTTATGAACATACGACTGGCCGAGTATAATATATATTTTTTCCTTTTTCTATGTTTACATTTAGTTTGACAGAGTATGTTAAGAGTTAGAGTCCACATTAAGGTTGGACTTAATTAATGTTTGTTGGAAACATATTTTTCACTTTTTATATATTAGATCTTTTAATTAATATAACTAATTTTTAATGATAAAAGAGAAGGTCAACATTTTCGTTTTTGACTGGTCTGGATAACGCCAGTTCTGACTGACTGGGTTGATAAGCGGATTATTTTTACAGATCAGTAAAGCTGCGATTTTATTCTATTTTTATACTTGATATATTCTGATCTCATGAATATTATTGACAACTCTTTTTGTAGGTTAAAGAATATTTTCTTATTCTCTTAGACTCGTTTAGGAATGAAATATTTAATTTCTTAAATTCTTTCCATTTACAAATCTAAGAATATCTTTCTATATATTCTTTCATACTAATTTTCTTATCATTCTTGTTGCAGATTTTTAGGTAAGAAATAATTCTTAATTTGATTTCTACTTTACAATAAGTAAGAGTGGAAATCAATAAGGAATTAGAGCTTTGAAATATAATTTTTAGTCTTGTTTTCTCTAAACAAAAACCGACCGAATTCATCGGTGAAAAAACAAGATACTATGCTTCATTTATTCAACTTTCAAAGCAAAAAAGTTTTCTTCAAACTCATTGAAGAATCAAGAACTAATTGGTGCTCAAAGAATAATTTCATATCTTGTTTAAGTTACTTGGCGTGAAGTTAAGAACGGGGGTTCTTAATCCAAGTGGTAGTTGCGGTCAAGTACAATAGGGAAGTGGCGATAAAGTCAAGGCCGGTGTGTTTGATTCCACATCATCAATAAGTCAGAAGAAGAAGTATCACATTAAGTTAATATGTTTTCTTTTGATTGTTATTTTGTTAATTTTGGGAAATTACAAAAATCGATACTATTGTATTTTTGAACAAGATTATTAGTGGTTTCACTGGTTTGTTTTTATCCATGGCATGGGGGCTCGTGGATCTTTCCCTTCAAGGTTTACCACGTTACATCTTGTGTTCGTATTTAATCCTTTAATTTCGGAACTTAACAAGATTAGGTAAACGAACACTGTTGTGTGAATCAGAACTATTATCTTTATCACTCGCCAGTTCTGACTGCGTTTTGTTCACTACTTGTTTAATTAAAATTAAAATTTGTTTTAATTTAATTAATCTAGGTTTTAGAACTTTCAATGTAGTTAGTCTTATTAAGGAGGTAATGATCAAGCAAGAAATCATGTTCAAAATTGATTCAACCAAGAATTCATGCTCACACTGTTCTTGTAAAAAATTTCTTTTCGATTCACAATGCATACTTCATCAAGAGGTAAATCTTGACCACTTGCTTGAAGCAGTTTCAAGACTGCTTAAAAATTCTTTAACATGAAACATGTGAGAATTATCCACTGCGCACAAGCAAGAACCACATTATAATCATCTTTATTAGTTTGTAGGATCAATGGATGATTGATGTCCTTTGTAACTTGTTTAAATGCTCTTGATGATCTCGGACAGGAAGTCTTTGATCTGGTCAACATCAGGCAACCCACCTTGATTTCCCTGAAATTGAGAGTGAAACACAAAAGAATATCATTTATCAGATGAGCAGACAAATTGTACCAAGTGATTGTTATTCATTAGAAGAATCAAACTTTACCTCCACACATGAAGTAACAAGAATTGCTCCTTTGGAGGTGGTGACACTGATATCAGTAAGATCAAATCCAAGCACACTCATGGCGTCCATTATTTTGGTAAATCCGCCTTTCGTTTTCTGGCAGACGATCTTTAACCATAGTTTAGTCCCCTCGATGGAAGTCACCCGAACTTCCGGCTGTTGACAGTGACAAAAAAGAATCAATTAAAGGGAAATATATAGCACAAAGACTTCATAGTTCATAATTAACAATCATAGTACTTCTATCCCCCATTTCTTCATCTCTTCTGCTGCATCAGTCTCTTCAATTTTTGTCGTCTCTTCCTCCTTAACACAATTTGCGTCCATTTTGAGTAGTTGGTCACTAAGATCTTTTACATGCCTTTGTAGCTCCTCAATATAAGTAACAGCATCAGTGATTATGGTAGCTTTATTCATCTAAAATTAAGGCCACAAATTAAGTTTTAGTTACTAAACATATAATATGATTAATCAATTTGGAAATGGTAAAAATGTTTAGGTTTTGGGTTATTGCATTTGTAATGATTGGGACTAATGAACGCAGTTCTAAGAGCCTGTCATTGAGTTTCTTGCGCCTCCTCCTCTCGGCTTCAAGGTTCTTGGACTTGAATTTATCGTCCTCATCGTCCGAATCAATGTGCTTCCTCTTCTCCATTCTGCCCCCCTTCGTTTTTTCCTCATCAAGTATACACAAATCATCAAATGCAGTTTTTACACATTCCATTGATGAGCAATCAAGAATCATTAATGGAAAATCATTGGGGAGAAGTAAGAGGAAGTGGCTAATTGATAATGAGAGTGCAGGTGGGAAATTAAGCACTGCACTAATTTATGTTGATGGGAAGCAATGCCCTTATATAAGTGTGTTTCACAAGAGTGACATTTCATGAAAGAAAGAGAGAGAGATTTGGGAATCTTCTTGTTGCAGTTTGTTAGGCATCCATTCAACATACACAATTATCACAATGCTTTTGGGTGTTGAGAGCTCATCTACAGCATGAGAGAGAGAGAGAGAGAGAGAGAGAGGGGGAGGAAGGGGATGGTGTTGGGGGGGGGGGGGGGTTATGCCACCAGGGTTATTGAATTTAATTTGAGAATTCTCATAATTTAATTCAAGAAGACTACTAAATGCACCCATTACTGTTCAAGTGTTAATGCGACAAGGTTTGTACGATTTCACTTGCCTCGTTAGTTTTGATCTACCTCTATTTTTGTGATAGATCTAGAAAAATGCGTCACTCTTATGTTTTTTAAGACGTATACAAAACATGCAACTAAACATGATGAATAGTGTCGATACTTTGCTTTCGAAAACCAGTAAAGACAAAGTTACCATAAAAGTTAACGATAAATAGTTATGTACATAAGTAGATGCATAAAGTACATTTTTTACAAGTCTTGCCAGGGGAAGAAAAAGTCGTTTCTATTTTTTTAATCGACCTAGACTTGTCATTCTCGAAGTTGTTGAGGATGAATTTTGAGTACATTTTTCTACATAATTCTCTCTCAAAGGGATAGGCTCCTATTCATCCAATTGCTGTCTTTCATTTAATCATGTTTTAAAGCGAAAAAATATTGATGTAATAAAAGTTTGTTCAAGGGACGAGCCAACTTTTTAACTATTTTATGATAGATGTAAAATTGTATAAATAAATGTTCGATCGTATTTAAAAATGACTTTTTTAAGTATTTTTCATGATGCTTGTTTTTAGATATTGAGAAAAGTAGCCAAAAAGTCGTTTTAAAACACAAGAAGGCAGCTATCACTCTTGAAAGTCTATCAGGGGAGCAATTCTACCTAGGCCTCTTGATAGGTAAGGGAATCCTGTAGGGTCAATATTACAAAAAATCGTGGCTTCAGAAACAAATTTTCTATTAATGAAGCCACGATATCAGTGCCTAATAGTCGCTAACAACGGACTATTTGCAACGGAATTTCCGTTGCTATTTTGAGGGTCGCTAAAAGTTACCAACAAAATTTCCGTTGGTGATCTTCACAAACGGAATTTCCGTTGGTAATGTCCCAACCTTTTACCAACGAAATTTTCGTTGGTAATGACCAAACCCTTTACCAACGGAATTTCCGTTGGTAATGACACGCGCTTTTACCAACGAAAATTCCATTGGTAACTTTTAGCGACCCTCAAAATAGCAACAGAAATTACAAACACTATTACAAACGAAATTTCCGTAGGTAATGTCCAAGTCTTTACCTATGGAAATTCCGTAGGTAATAGTGCAAATTTTTAATAATTAAAAAATAATAATTTTATATATTTGGTGGATCCCTGACCCGATTTGCCAATTATGGGCTTGAAACTCGACCCACCAAAGGCCCGAACCAATCCGCTAAGCTTTGTCAAGCATTTTTATTATTTTATTAATTTAGAATGGGTGTAATGTGACTTAAACTTTTGACCTAAGAGTTGTGAAGTTACTGCCAAACCATTTGAGACAAATGAATTCTTGTAATTGTTTTTTTTTTATAATATATATTAGTTCAATGAGCAACATTTTCTATAATTTATTAAAAAGTAAAAAATAAATATTAGTGAAAAATCAAAGTCCACATTGTGTTAACACTTAAACATAAAGTATCACATTGTTCGAAAAAAATTTATAGCTGTACAAACTGTATGAAATGACGATAAACATTATTTGCTTTCACATTTAAACATGAAATGTCCAACTAAAGTGATGTCGTACAATAGGTAAACTACTCCACCTATATTTTCTTCGTATGAGATTATAGTTTGAATCTTTTTTATTATTGTAATTGCACATATAACTTCGTTCAAGAAAATTCGAATGTTAAATGAGTGCTTGTTCTGTTGCCCTTTTTTTCATCTCCAAAATCTATTTTTCATTAAATTTGGTGGGCCATGACTGAATTCCTCTTACACACTTTTTGAGTTACATTGCTATTTGACAAAATTGCCCTCAATCAATTAAATGTTATTTGAAAGTTAAAAGGGCAATTTGGTCATTTCATCTCAAATTCGTTTGAAAAGTCAAAAAATTCATGCTCAAAAATAGATTTTGGAGATGAAAATGCCTACCGAACATGCTCTAAATGAAACTTAATTTACAACTAATTCTTAAGTGATTAACATTCAATTCTATATAATTGAATCTTTTCTTATTTTCAAAATTTGATTTACATTACTAATGAAAAATATGCGGGTAACAAGATTTACTCTTCACCAACATTTTCTGTAGATTAATGGTTGAAATAGTAATATTACATATGGATTATCTGTGGGTAATAGGTTGAAAGATTTTTTCGACTTATGAATTACTCTTCACATAAATTTCTTTTATCTGAATAGATGAATTGTGTTTTTTGGTCTTTAAAATTGATTTATATCACTTACAGAATTTCTGTAGGTAATAAGAATCACTCTTTACCAACGGATATTCCGTAGGTGATAGGTCGAAATATTTTTTGGTTTTCAAAATTAATTAATAACACCAACGAAATTTTCGTATATAATATGATTCACCATTCACCAACGGATATTCCGTAGATAATATTTTTTGGTTTTCAAAATTAATTAATATCACCAACGAAATTTTCGTAGGTAATATAATTTACTGTTCACCAACGGATATTCCGTAGGTGAAAGGTCGAATTATTTTTTGGTTTTCAAAATTAAATAATATCACAACGGAATTTCCGTTGGTAATATGATTCACTCTTCACCAACGGATATTCCGTTGGTGAAAAGTCGAATTATTTTTTGGTTTTCAAAATTAATTAATATCACCAACGAAAGTTCCGTTGGTGATATGATTCACTATTCACCAACGGATATTCCGTTAGTGAAAGGTGAAATTATTTTTTGGTTTTTAAAACTAATTAATATCACCAACGAAATTTCCGTTGGTGATATGATTCACTCTTCACCAACGAAAATTCCGTTGGTGAAAGGTCGAATTATTTTTTGGTTTTCAAAATTAAGTAATATCACCAACGGAGTTTTCGTTGGTGATATGATTCACTATTCACCAACGAATATTCCGTTGGTGAAAGGTCGAATTATTTTTTGGTTTTCAAAATTAAGTAATATCACCAACGGAATTTTTGTTGGTGATATGATTCACTTTTCACCAACGGATATTCCGTTGGTGAAAAACTATTACTTTTACCAACGGAAAAGCCGTCGCTAATTACCGTTTGAAAGGTCGTCACTTTTACCAACGGATAATCCGTTGCTGATTAACAACGGAAATAATCCGTTGGTAAAAAGGCGATTTTTAGTAGTGCGAGTAGATATTGAGGGAAAGTCCTGCACAAGCATGCTAAGGTTTGGTGCTTAATCCGCGTTCGGGGTCCGATGATATGAGACAGCCCCCTTCTTCGTAATCAAGCCAGGACCAAGGATATCTATTCGTAGAAAAAATTATCTTTTAAAGGTAGATCGAGTACAGTTTTCCACAAAAATAAATTAAATAATCTATATCTAAACTTTTGATTAAAATAAATCGGAGCCCTATTCCTTGACTATCATCGGATTAACCCGACCTCCTCCAAAGGCTTCGGGAAAAGTTATTTTAGATAGCCGCACAATTTATTTTTGAAGTTGTTAAGAGCATCTTCAAAAGACTTTCTATTTAAAAATAACATGTAAAATGTTTTGAGTGTTTCAATAGTCTCTTTATTTTTAACACTTCATTTTACTTCTCTTAATAAATATTTATTATTTTTTTCTATATTTTTATTTTGACATATTTTGTATCTAATATTTAATTTAATGAACATATGAGTATTGAGAATTAATTTTTTTTAAATACATTTAATTATAGAGTGGGTTTTGGAGAGTCAAACACACTCTGAATTTTAAAATGTTAATTTGAATAGCCTTTTGAAGTAGAATTTGAAGAAATAACCCTCTAACATACAAAGTATCTTATGTTTAAATAGTCTCTTTTGCCGTCATGGTTATTTTCTTCACACTAATCGAAAGTACAACCCTTGAATATATGAAATTGTATAAGCGGAAATTAATTTCTTATTATTCAATGAGCATCTTGTATTTTATAAAAAATTGGGACGATATAACCTTACGTAAGTGCCATCTTATCCAACTTTTAGGCATTAAGATACGTTTCAAGCGTGGATGATTATCACAAGAGATTCCAACATATCATAAGATTATCGTTCTTGAAAATCTACACTTTTCCAAACCCAGAAAACAGACGGAATTCTAAGATTCTTCCTTGATGTAAATACTTTTATGCACACTTTTTTTAATTGATCTACACTATACTCTATTCTCGTAAAATGATGCACACTAGATGACAATTCACTAGGTGCTACATTGTAGGCACGTAGATAATTGTAACTTAAGTTCTAGTAAGCTACAAAAGTTTTTTGCCTGTTGGTTCTCTTTGTTAGGTTCCTGTTACTCGTGCACATCCTTCAATTTATAATTCGGAGTCCCGTTCTAATGCCATCAGTGTATATTGCTATAATGTCCACTAGAACAAGTGTCGTGCATTTATTATATGAGTGTAAAACCCATACACTTGTCAAAATCAATATTCTTATAATCCGTCTGGTCAAAAAGTTTTTAACAGGTGGAGAATTCGCCTTTGCAACTTTCCCAAAAGCTACAAAAGTTCTATTAGCAAATTCCTAGGAGTCCATTTGTGGCCTCTCATGCCTTAAAACCCTAAGAAAATCTTAACTCCTCCCCTTCTCAAAAGTTCGGTTCAACATTCCAATGTCGTCTTCTCTCTACCGCCATCTCGGTGGTCTTTTCCGTAAAACCTCCAAACCTCCTGCAACCGCCGCCGTCGACACCATAATAAACACCTCACAACCAAAGGCCTCTGAATCCACCCCACTTACCGCCGCTGCAATAAAAGAAAAACAACTCGAATCTTTGGTCAACAGATTCAAGAAAAGCTCAGAGTCCTCCCGCTTTCGCCGCCGCCATCTGAACTACGAGCCAGCCGTCCGCCGCCTCGCAGCTGCAGGCCGCTTCTCTTCAATCCACGACATCCTCAACCACCAAAAACAGTACAAAGATATCACCGATGAACGCTTCACAGTCCGCCTCCTCTGGCTTTACGGAAAGTCCCAAATGTCTGACCACGCGCTCGACCTGTTCGAAGAAATGCCCCAGCTAAATTGTCCACGCACTGTCCTTTCCTTCAATGCTCTCATGGCGGCCTGCGTTCACTCCAAACAATTTGATAAAACCGTCAAGTTTTTTCATGAAATACCCGAGAAATTGTCAATCCAGCCGGATATAATCTCTTATAACACGGTGATCAAGGCCTTTTGTGAACTAGGATCATTCGATACAGCTGTTTCTATGATGGATGAGCTTGATAAAAATGATATACAGCCCACTACGGCAACTTTTAACACACTTTTGTATGCCTTTTACAAGAGTGGTAGGTTTGACAAGGCAGAAACGATATGGGGCATGATGGAAAAGAAGAAGGTGAGTCCTGATTCTAGGAGTTATAACGCAAAGTTGCATGGCTTGGTGAAGGAAAAGCTGGTAATGGAGGCCGTGGGTGTGGTCGAAGGGATGGAGGCTAGGGGGGTGAAGCCCGACGGTTTTAGTTACAATGTGTTAATTAAAGGATTTGTAGATGAAGAGAATTTGAATGAGGTTAAAAGATGGTACAAGGAAATGATAGACAATGGATGTACACCGGATTTGGCCACATTTAGGATGCTCATTCCCTTTGCTTGCGACACAGGTGACATTGATTTTGCGCATGAGTTGGCCAAGAAGTCCATTGATGTGAACAGGATTTTTTTTCTTGGGATACAACAGGTAATTAATAAGCTGGTCGAGCAATCAAAGATCAACGAAGCAAAGGAGCTCATGGAGTTGGGCAGTTCGATACGTTTATTGCGTCATAAGCTGTCAATGCCAACAGAGGTACCCACAATCTCCTTGGTTTTCTCTATTCCAATTTGGTTTTTGTTGAGGGAATCTTCTTTTATAGTATGTTTTAAATTGCCCTGTGCTTTTCAGATATATGTAAATTTATGAAATAATGTACGACTTATAACTAACATGATCATATAGAATCTCATTTTAGTCATAATAAGAACAAAGTTGATAGCGGAATTACAATAGAAATTAGAAATCTTATTGTGCCAAAGAGTGATCGTGTTAGGTGTTTGGGTTCGATTATCATAAAGGATGAGAACTTGAGGAAGAAGATGCAATGCACTAGATTACAGTGGGTTGGGCTTTAAAGGGGTTCTATGTGATTAAAAAGAGACCTGCTAAGTTAAAGGACATTCTAAAGAGTTATAGACCGTACTTTATGAAACTGTTTTTGGGTCATTAAGAAATAAATAATGGATAAAATGAAAGTAGTAAGTTGAGATTGCTAAGATAGATGTGCAGTCATAATAGAATAGGAAAATGATAAATAAGGATATCTATGGCAAAGTGGACGTGGTGCCAAGTGAGGAAAAATAAGGTAATAGCAACTTCGATGATTGAGCCAAATATTTCGTACAACCTGGAGAAGCTTACATTCAGAAGATTGATGCGATCCCTAGAACAATTTGTTAGAGGGACAGGTAAACTAAAATTGGCTTGGCCTAACGTGGTTGTAAAAAAGTTGACTTGGTTTTTCAGTAGATGTGGAGTTGGGCCAAGAGGATTGATGAAATAGGATTTACATACTCAAGGTTATTAACAATAAGGCTTAAGTTATTGTTGCTTGTTATGTGACGAATTGGACATTTCCCCTAGCATCACAACGAAACAACCTTCCAATAATTATTGGGGAAATTACTGGGGAAGGCTCTTTTTCTTTTCAGTCTTTTTTGGATTGTTTATCTCGTGGTTTTTTTGCATTAGCAGAAGAAATTGCTCGTGTGCCGTTATCTTTCCATTATGTGTTAGTATTATTGTCTTCCAAAATTAATAAGCTTTGGATAGGCTGATTCTTGTTGAATCTCATGGGAAATTAAAGTTTGCTGTTTCAAATTCTAGAGGTCACATCTCAGTGACTAGCTATGCTTACATGTTCCAGGTATGAACTATAAAAATCTTGTTACAAAAATTAGAGGTGGTGTTCTTGAATAATTTGATGCAGTCCAAAAATGAGTCATTTAACACTGATTTTGTATACATTCTTCTCAGGGATTGGGAGCCACTGATTGTCAGCACAATTGTAAACAAGAGGAGCCGTCCTTGCAAGATTAAGAGAAACCTTTGCAAAAGAGAGAGGTAATTGAGACTGAGACACTCCCTGTGCTTTCTCAATGGATGTGCTTCAGATGCTTTCATGTAGCAATCTATATATGAACCATCCCAAATTATTATCTCTAGAGGTAATTGAGACTCAGACACTCCCTGTGCTTTCTCAATGGATGTGCTTCAGATGCTTTCATGTAGCAATCTATATATGAACCATCCCAAATTATTATCTCTAGAGGTAATTGAGACTCAGACACTCCCTGTGCTTTCTCAATGGATGTGCTTCAGATGCTTTCATGTAGCAATCTATATATGAACCATCCCAAATTATTATCTCTAGTGTTGTTTAATGTTATTCCGTACTTTGTACCAAACATGATGGTCATAGGATATAACAAGTACCTTCAATCACGTAAACATATGGGCCTTAGCAAAATATCCTCTATCGCAAAATTTTACAGGGTATATTTGCCTTGACAGTGGAAATATAAACTTCTTTTTTCTTATTCTTGTATTGTTGACGTAGCATACTAAACATTCAATATGATTGTTCGATGCCAATAATATTCGTTTTTTAAAAAAAATATTGATTATGAAAATACAAGTGTGAGGATCTATTTGCTTAGAAAAGTAGGGGGAGGGGGGAGGGGGGTACCAGTGGGAATTTTGGACATGGAAACTAATGATGGAATCAAATTGGTTCAGATTCGATCCCTTGTGTCGACAAAGTTCTAGACTTCAATTGCTTGGCGCAACAATAATTTTTAGTCAAACTATTTTGCTTTCTCTATATTGTTTCAAGAGTTGTTAAATCATATTAAAACAAGACCAAAATAGAGTGCCATAGCATTTGTAAGAATACATAAAAAGCAATTAAACTTACCAATGTTATAACAAGCACCAACTTGGGTGAAAATTATTTTGATAAATTACATGAGGCGCGTTACTCGTTTCCATTAAATTTAAATCACCATGGAACTAAAATTACTACCTTTTACTTTGTTTGAAAATGTTTAAATTATAATTCTAACTGGTTAAACATACTTTTTATTCACATATTTTATACGACTCATTATTTATAATCTATTTTATATTTATATATTTACTCATAATTTATAATATAAATATTTAAAAAATAATTTCAATGTTACCAAATATAAGTAAAAAGTACTTTGGTGTAACAGGATCAAGAGGATCTTGTATGTTTGATTGGTGAAACAATATTGTTTCAACTTGTACATTTTAAATAGGCAAATTTGCACTTTTCATCTCCAACTTTTACAAAATGTAACAAATATAACTTCAACATTTTTGTTAGCATAATCAATCTTTAATCTTTCAATTATGTAGAAATTGTTTTCATTCTCTATATTTTGGTCATTAAATGATAGATTTGTACCACTCTTTAAATAAACAAAAATAAAATAAAGTAATAAAAAAGTAAAAGAATTGCAAAGAACATTCTATAACTTTTTAAAAAGTACAAATAAATTTCACCTAAAATAATTAAATATATATTAACCAAAAAAAAATTAAAAAATAAACATTTCATCTTTCCCGACCAAGCTCATCCCATCAATCCACCCCCTACCACAACCCCACGTGTCCAAACACCATCTCCACAAATGCAATTAAAACGGTAGCGGCACAATTTCCACTTTAGAAAAATTAATTCATAAAAAAAAAAAAAAAAAAAATTGATGGGATAAAAAATTGTTGGTGGGTGGGAAATATGAAATTTTAATTTTTTTTTAATTTTTTAATGTAATAAATTGTTTTAAATGATATTTATCTATACTTTTTCAAAAGTTATGAGACTTCTTTTACAATTTTTTCTCATTTTTTATTTTATTTATTATTATTTTTTTTTGTTTATTTAAAGGCGAAGGCGAATACGTCATTTAATAGACAAAATGAGAGGAATGGTGAATTTTGCTACGTAATTGAAAGGTTGGGCATGAATTATGCTAAAAAAAAATAGGGGTTTTTTTCACAAATAACCATAATAAATAAAATATTTCTTAAGATACTTGTCATACTTTTTTTATTATAAAAATACTGATTTTTTATTTTTGTAACAGTTGTTGTTACATTTGTTATGGTTAATAACAAATGTAATAAATGTAACAACAAGTGTTACAAAAATAAAAAATAGTATTTTGAGAATATAAAAAGTTAGATAGTAATTTTTAAATTATTTTATATTTTGTAGTATATGATGAAATTATCACCAAAAAAAAATTGAAGGTAGATTAGTTACATTTTGTAAAGATTGAAGATAAATACAAAATATAATAAATTGATATTACTTGTTGTATGAATGCCAAATTGTTACATCAATTCAAAATATATAGTACCAAATTTAGTTATATTGTAATATTTTAAATTGTTTAAACAAAATTTAGCTAAATATTAAAACATAAAAATGTTGTTTAGGTTAATAATTTTTTTAAAAAAAATAATATATTGAATGCTAGTTAAATTAAGTTATTACCAAATGAAATAAAGCCTGTCCAAAATAGAAAACAATTTACACGAACGGAATAGCTATTTGAATATGAATGTAGACATATAAAGTATGCATAATTCAGGATAACACTTTTGTTCTACTGGGTCAAGCATTGGTGATTCGAAGCAGGGCCTTTTAGTAGACCTAGGCGAAAACTATAAAAACTATAAGTGATCATTTCTCCTATGCTACAAAATATAAAATAATTTAAAAAATACTATTTAACTTTTTTTTTATTTTAAAAATACTATTTTTTATTTTTGTAACACTTGTCGTTATATTTGTTATGTTTGTTAATAACAAATGTAACACATTTATTATAACTAAAATAACAAATGTAACAATAAGTGTTACAAAAATAAAAAAATATGTATTTTAAAATAAAAAAAATATGACATTATTTTAAAAATTATTTTATTTATTGTGATTATTTCTGAAAAAACTCCAAACTGAAATTGCCCTTAATAAATAGTTCAAAAAACACACACGCACACACACATATATATAGGGGTGGCAAAAAAGCTCGTCGGCTCGGCCCATAAAAGTCCGGCCCAGTTCGAGTTCGGGCTCGGGCTCGTCTAAGGACAAGCACGAGCTAGGGCTGAGCCCAAAAAAAAAAAGAGGGCCAAACTCGTTCGGCTCGACCAAAAAACAAGCCGACTCATGGGCACGCGCCCACGAGCCCCAACAGTCACTTAATCGTGACCGTTGCCAGCTGAATTTTTTTTTTTAACTCCATTATTTTTCTATAAATACTCATATTCTAAACTCATTTTTTCACACTTCAATCTTTTATCTCTCATTCAATTATATACTCAATCCATTAACAATTCTCAAATTTCATTATCTCAAATCTCAATATTATTGTTATAATTAGTATATAATATCTTATTATCTAGATATTACTATATAATTTCAAGTTGTAATTTTCTACTTCTACTAATTCTCTACATTTCTAGTTTCTAGTTTCTACTACATCTTCATCTTCTCCTATTTTCTTTATTATATTATTCCAAATGGTCTACAATCGAAGTGATAATGATTTCAGTGATCTTAATGATATTTCAATTTTAGACGATATTATTGATCAGTTTGGTGGTAGCACTAATCCAATTAATTTGGAAGACGTTCAAGAATATGCTGATATACAAACTACCATCGGCTCTAGCACTAAACGAAAAGTCACTAAATAAAAGGCTAAGTACTAGCAGCATTTTGAGTTGGTGCCAACTGGTAAAGTAGTTGAAGGAGTCCCTGAATTCAAAGCACAGTGTAAACATTGTCACAAAAAATTAGCTTGGCAAAAAGGGATAAGCACGACCCTCCTAAACAGACACTTCAAAAAGTGTCAAAACAGGCATGGAGATTTGGATACAAATCAAGCACAACTCCAGTTTGGATCTCTAGGAGCCGCGTCCAGTAGTCCCACTCTCAACAATTGGATATATTCACAAGAACTCATGCGCCACGAAGGACTGTCGAAATTGATAGCAAATGTTGAGTTTCCACTATGCTTGGTGGACAATCCTCATTGGACGAAATTCATCCAAAAATATCTTCAATCAAGGTACGTTAATATTTCTAGAAATACACTTCGTAAAGACACTATTGTTAGATATAATACAAAAAATAAAACTATTATTAATGATATTAATAATTACAATGGTGTTGTATCTTTTACATCGGACTTATGGACATGTTGTAACAAAAAACGATACATTTCCATTGATATGTAACTTTTCCTACATTTTCCACAAATCTCCACTATGGAAGCATTTTATTGTAAGAAAGGTCGACCCGTCTTCTTTACATAAACAAAATGATGGAGCTTTCACTAGAAAATCAAAATAATGAAATGAATAATTGTTAAAAGTGCACTTAGAACATACCGTATACATGGTCGAGTTCTCCTTACGGGAGTTCCATTTCTCTTGTTAAATAAATGATTACTAATCCTTATATGATTTCCCAAACCCTAATATGTTATTGTTACAATGATGAAGAAAATATTCAATAACCATCTGCAATTGCTACATACAAAGGAGAAGAATCAACTACCGCACGAGTTTTTATGTATTATGGAAGAATTTAGAATCAACATATGTAAATATTGTGAATATAAATTAATGTTATGTGATGATAATTCCATTTCCTCACCAACACAAAATGTCGGTGATAAATTATTCATCACCGACCTAAAGGGCCAATTTTTGTTTTCTTTTTTTTTTTCTCCTTCTAGGGTTTGAATATGTCATCAAGTCTTGAGATCTAGGCGATTCGCACATCTACATATGATCCAATTCATCATTCTTGACCAAATGCAGTATTAGTGGGGGTCCAAGAAGAGAAGGAGGAGAAAGATGAAGAAATGTAAGAAACCAATTGAGTTTAAAAATTGAAATTGTGCGTTAATATAACATTATAGGAAAATTAATGTTATGTGACAATAATGCTCTTCGATTTAGTGAGCACACGGGGCTAGCAAGTTTGTGAAAAGAACTTGACTCCGACAAGTGAAACTCTAAGTAGTACTCTAGCAAGTTTGGGTCGAGACCTCGAATGTCTTCTTCAGTGATCCGTGTGTCCTCAGTTCACATATAATCTTTCCACCTAACTAAAAATCGACATTAGCTACCTTCCTTACAAGCAACATACTGATCATCAAGAACTTCAACACTGATATTTCTGGAAGATTGTGTCACAATAGGAGCTCGAGATACTTGAGGGGGCTGTGGACCTGTAGAGATAGATGAAGACAATACTGAAGCCTCGAAAGTGCCTCGATATGGATATAAATTTGATGTGTTGAAGTTAGGACTAATATTTAAATGTTGTGACAAGTCAAGCATATATGCATAAGTTCCTAAACGTTTTGGTGATTACGAAGGGCCCCAAAGAGCAAACTTGAGGTTTTGTAACAGCATATTTAGGAAAACATTATAGAACAATACGAATCATGACATAGTCACCTACTTGAAAGGTTTTGTATCTATGATGTCAATCATCAGCAAGTTTGTAACTTCCATTACGTAAAAGAAAATTTTCTTCTGATTTCATCGTGTAAATTACGAATATGATCTGCAAAGGCCTATGCTAATGCAGTGGACAAAAAATTAGTAGGCACGTGTATAAGTAGGCATGGAAATGGGCCGAGCCGAGCCGACTCGACTTATAAAAAATGAGCTCGACTCGTCTCCAAAGTGGGTGCTCGGTTCGGCCCACAAGCTCGTATGCTGAACGGGCCGAGCCGAGCTACCCACGAGCTCGGCTCGCTCTCAAATATTTTTTTAATTTTTAAAAATAAAAAAGAAATACAATATCAAGAATATTTTATGTTAAAAAATAAAGATTGAAAACCCTCATCCTTTTTTCGAGATTGGAACCGGCTACTTTGAAAGTAGGCTAAGTTAAAATTGTACACTAACAAGATGTTACGTGTACAATTTTTTATTAAAATAAAAAAAATCAAGTACTAATGCAAATTAATTCTTACTACAAATCTGAGTAATCTATATTCAAATCTTCAAATTTTTCGGACATTATTTTGTTCACTTTGTCTTAGATTCGAAGTTCGGCGTTATCCTAATCCTTTAGACACAGTAAGCTTTCTAAAATATCAGCTTTGAGTCTTAACCTGATATCAGACAAAATCCTGCCACTTGTACTAAATGCAGCCTTCAATGCAACAGTTCAGATCGGAGGTGTTAGTAGATCACATGCCATTTTTGAAAGAATTGGGTAACTACGTTAATGTATATCAAAAATTTCTCTCTCTTCGTCATCTAACATACTAAGCACATCATATACAAAATACCTAAATAACTCTACAGATGTATCATTAGAACGGGAAAGGAAAGAACTAGAAGAAGAACCAACTGATTATTGACATTGACTACTCTTATGTGTACTGACGTAACTTCATAAGTCAATGTCATCATTTGATGACGAAGTATATGTTGGATTAAGAGATCGTACAATGTTCGTAGTCGTACCGACCTTTTCAGCATAAACCTCATACATAGAACATAAAGTTTGTTCTAAAATAACACAAGTTACTAGATTTTCGTAAGTTAATTTTTCTGAAATTGCTATTATTATTACTTTCGTACCCTATAAGTTAAGTTTAGGATCCATAATATATGCTAATAGAAATAACATAGGCAATTTTTCTAATATTTTTTAAATTTAGCTTCCATGGCCTGTATAATAATAGAAAAAAGCAAAATTCTTATATATATATTAAAATTGTTAGCAATATAATAGAAATAATTTCAAATAAGTGGAGTAGTTGGATAATACACACCAGAACATGCAGTTGTTGCATCGTAAAAAACTTTTAAAAATTTTCTAACATGACCACATATTTTTTAGTCATGTAATTCTAAATCATATTCTGAATCGTGTGAGTATCAATCATTATAATATACAGTAATGTAATATTTGTAACCTTCACAAGATTCAAGCATAAGAGATGTTGAATTTTATCTATTCGCAACATAAGTTGCAAAATTTTTTTATTGCAGCCTATTTTCTATACATAAATCAGCAAAAACTTGTTTTCTTGATGGTGAGATCGAAATATAATTAATAGCATATCTAATTTTTTCTAATTGGAGTTGTATAAATTTTAATCCATATTGTACAATTAAAATCTGGACTACAATGTTGCATTAATTTTTCAATTACTATATTATTTGGGCTTGCATTATCAAATGTAAAACTACGAGCCTTAGAATCACATTTAAATTCATGTAACACATGTAATAAAATATGATAAATATTATTTCTATTATGAGGACAGACTATTTGTTTAAATACTATTACTTTTTTATGCATTATCTAATTATTATCAATATAGTGTGCAGTTGCAACCATGTATCCTTTTTTGTTACAACATGTCTATAAGTCTGATGTAAAAGATACAACACCGTTGTAAACATTAATATCATTAATAATAGCTTCTTTCTTTGTATTATATTTAGCAATAGTGTCTTTAGGAAGTGTATTTCTACAAATATTAACATACCTTGGTTGAAGATATTTTTGGATGAATTTCGTCCAATGAGGATTGTCCACCAATCATAGTGAAAACTCGACATTTGCTATCAATTCCGGCAGTCCTTCGTGGCGCATGAGTTCTTGTGAATATATCTAGTTGTTGACTGGACCTAGCTCCCAGAGATCTAAACTGGAGTTGTACTTGATTTGTATCCAAACCTCCATATTTGTATTGACACTTTTTGAAGTGTTTGTTTAGATGGGCTGTGACTATCCCTTTGTGCCAAGTTAACTTCTCTTGACAGTGTTTACACTGTACTTTGAACACAGGGACTTCGTCCACTAGTTTACCAGTCGACACCAACTCAAAATACTGCCAACACTTAGCATTTTGTTTGGTGGCTTTTCGTTTAGTGCTAGAGCCGATGATAGTTTGTGTATCGACATTTTCTTGAAAGTCTTCCAAATCAATTGGATCAGTGTCACCACCAAACTAATTAAGAATATCGTCTGGAATTTGAATATCATTAAGACCATTGAAATCATCATTACTTCTATTGTATGCCATTTGGAATAATAGAATAAAAAGAATAGGAGAAAATGAAGATGTAGTAGAAACTAGAAAATAGAAATGTAGAGAATTAGTAGAAGTGGAAAATTACAACTTAAAATTATAGAGTAATATCTAGATAATGAGATATTAGATACTAACTATAACACTAATATTGAGAGAATGAAATTTGAAAATTGTAATAGATTGAGTATATAATTGAATGAGAGATAAGAGATTGAAGTGTGAAAAAATAAGTTTAGAATAAGAGTATTTATAGAAAAATAATAAAATAAAAAAAAAAAAGTTGTAACCAACGGTCACAAATGTGACCGTTGGATGATCATCCAATGGTCACGATTAAGTGACCATTGCACGAGCCGCACGTGCTTTTGGGCTCGTGTCCACGAGCCCACGAGCCGGCTTGTTTTTTGACCGAGCCAAGCGAGCTGGACCCTCTTTTTTTTTTTGGGTTCGGCCCTAGTTCGTACTCATCCTCATCTCTCGACGAATCCGAGCCTACGAGCCGACAAGCTTGTTTGTCACTCATATGTATAAGGTCAATTGGTTGGCTAGGAGAGACACCATTGACAATCTAAAAAGGACTCTTACCCGTTGATTTATTGACATAAATGTTACATGTGAACTCAGGTATAAGTAAGACAAGATTCCAAATATCTAGTGTTTTGTCAACTAAGTATCTAAGCAAATTACATAAACTACAGTAACAAGAAATGAAAAGAGAGAAGAAAATAGGAAAGGAAAGGAGGAAAATATATATATTCTTTGACTGATGTTCCTAAAATGAAACGCCGAAGTCCATTTTTATAGATTATAGTATTTAATTTCAATGGAACTTCTAATCAATGACAATTGAATAAAATAACTAAAATTATAAAATCTAATTTTCTACTTAATTATTAGCTTTTAGCCGTTTCCCATCGCATAATATTGGTTTCACACACAGGTAATTTCGCATAAATTCCTTTTTTTTGTAGTTGTTGTGGCTCTTTAGTTGACATAGCTTTGAAACTGTCAAGTTCATACCATAAAGTTGGTTTAATTTATTAATTACGAATTGAAACTGTCTTCGACTACAAGTGGTGCTTAAACAAATTAATTGCGACTACGACCAACTTATTGTTTATTATTTACTCTGTTCTTGTTTTATTACTTGTTTGATTTAAAAATTAAAATCTAGGAGAAAGTTGACTAGCTTATCCACTATCTAAGAATTCAATATTATTCAAGGCACAACTTCTCAATATAAAGTACAACTAGCGAATCCACTAGCTAAAAACTTGTTTGATTTAATTATAATGAATTAATTATACTTTTTTTTTAACTATAAACATAGGGTAAATTTAATAAATGGCCACCAAACTAATTAGGTATTACTATTTCATCACTCAACTTGAAAATGTTTTCAATCGATCACCCAACTTCTTAAATAGTTTATCATACATTACTCATTAGAAAAACATTAAACTAAGGACAGAACAAAAAGTTGATGTGACATAATTAAATTGTTAAAATCATCGATATAACAAAATCGTAATAGCCAAACATACATTTAGATTGCTTTAAAAACATCTCCAACTTTGGAAAAACGTCTTTAGTTTAAAGAAACGTCTTTTAAAGCAAGTTAAAGGCGTGTTTGACTATTGCGATTTAGTTACGTGGATGATTTTAACAATTTAATTATGCGGTTATGCCACATCAGTTTTTTATTTATCATGTGGTAATTTTTGTCCGCTCAACCTAACGTTTTCCCTGAATTATAAACTATTTGAAAAGTTGAGTAAGTGATTGAAAACTTTTTCAAGTTGATTGAGCAAATAGTAATTCTAAATTAGTTCGGAGGCCATTTATTAAATTTACACTATAAAGATCATCATACTTTACTTTAATTATAATGAGTTAATTATTTTTAACACAAACTTATGAGTTAATTATACTTTAATTAATGAAAATTCGACCTTAATTTTAAAATTGCGTTTCAAAGTTAGCCATCTAATTTCGAGAAAAAATAGGAGACTTTAAAATTTTACCCATTATTATAGGACAAGGGTTAACAAAAAATAATCTTTCTTGGATCAACAACTTGAAGTTATTTCAAGGATTGGTTCAACTAATTTGAAATTTTTATTTGTGGGTACTTGAAATCATATCATTATCCTGTCTACCAACAAGAAGCAAAAATAGAATAATAAATTAAATAAGTACCCTCAAATTAGCTAATTAATTAATTAATATATAGTGACATAAAAAATGTTGACATCAATAAATGATAAAGTAGGCATATATCATGACCAAATCAAGCACGAAAATGGATTATTAAAGATAATTTTTTTGTTGAAATGTAGCATCCAAAGCTTACCCTATGATTAATAACTAAAAAATTGAATTATAGTGTAAAATGTATAATTTCAAGGAACCAACGCCCATTGACCTATAATAACATATGGGTTTTTGTGTAATTAAGTTTAAATAGCAGCTTAAGTGTCATTAACAACTCCCCTAATTGCTGCAAGAGAAGAAAGTGAAACCGTTCCACTAGAGTTTTCCATTATTAATTAATTATCTAAATCTCGGTACAAGTCGTAAATATTTTATGCTTCTCATATCCTTGTTAAGAATTGGGAAATGAATGTAATTGAGACACAAACGATAAAACAAATAGTGATGAATGTTATGAACGAGACAAGATAAATTAGCTAAGTAAATTTAATTCATTTGCTACTCTTGTATTGTCAATTTGATTCAATCGTGAGATTTAGCGTGTATTTAAGAATTTGTTAAGAAAAGATTAACAAGTGGTTTAGATATATAATCTTGGATTAAATCACTTGAATATAGTAATTTTCAAGTTCTGTACTAAAACTTCTTAATTAACATTGCCTATTTTGAGAAATGATATGTTGCTTGAATCGAGCAACATATCATTTGTCCGAGTACCATGTGTCAGCAGTCGGATAGAGGGAGGGGGGAGGAGCAGAACAAAAATAGGAGAGGGTGTATGTGTCTTTGACTGACTGTTGATATGTGACAGGCAAATGATATGTTCTACGATCATTTCTCTACCTGTTTTATATGGTGACAGATAACTAGACAATGAGAGAGTGGTTGACCTGAACTAGAAAAAAACATTTCATTGACTTGTTGTCTAAAATCTCGTACTCATTCAATGTATGGTTGTAAAAATTCCATTCCTTGTATATATAGTCAATATGTATATGGCCCTGAGTTATGGTCATGAGATTCAATCCATATGGACTTAGAATTTGTTCGAAAAATGACACGACACACCACAACACAATACGCGTAAATGCATGAACGAAACGTAGCAAAATAAAAATCTAACACTTAAAATTAATGTGTTTTTTGTTGTGACTTATTTCATTTGTCACCATACCAAAAAACAATTGGCTTTTGTTTGAACTTTAATCAGTCAATTTTGTTGCATTGTTGGAATTGGTATTCAAAAATATTATTACATTGAGAAAGCATAACTGTATTAATTAATTAAGACCAGTAAATTGTCTTTAAAAGAACATTTCTCAGCTGGAAAGAAGTTAAGTTTGACAATATCCTTAACATTCAAAGTGGACAATGTATGTGAGACAAATTAAACATTAGTGGGCACTCGGCACCAACCCAGGCACCAACCCAACTTTTAGAACAAGGATTAGTTCACTCATTTCGTACCACGGATTGTATACAATAAAAGGAGACGAACTTACTATAAGAGTTAATCTCGTGACCGATAAAAACCTAGCTACTCTTGTTGTGCGAATAATCAATTTTTTCTTGTATAATAAACATTAATAGTTGAGACTTATTATTTTTTACCCTGAATGGCGAATAATTGTTTTAAAATTGACGTGGTTGGGACTTTTGAAAATCTCCAACCACCCCTTTTTGCATTTTTTGCCATAATTCGAAATGATGCAGAAACAAGGGCATAATTTAAAATTGAATAATTAAAAATTAAATTCTTGACGTTTTTATTTGTTCACAGTTTTGACTGTTTATAGAATACCTTAATTAATTTAGAATGCTGGTGACTTTGTAATTTCCATTAAAGACAAAGTATAGAGAAGTATTCCAAGTGATTTAAGGTTATAAATACACATTACGTCTTATAAGGAAAAGACATCTAATTCTATCTTTTCTTTCTCCCTACAAAGAAAGCTCTTCTTGTCTAGTGCCAACCACCCTTTTTCATTCTCAATTTAATCGAATATAATTTACTTTGTTGAGGAAGTTAAGAAAAAAAATGATGCATGTAAAAAGAGATTTTGAGGCCAAGGTAATCAAGAATGAGTTGGTGGCGCCGGTATTGCCCATACAAGAGAATAGGCTGCCACTTTCCAACCTCGACTTGCTCTTGCCGCCGGTAGACGTTGGTGTTTTCTTTTGTTACAAGAAACCACAAAATTTTACGTTCGAATCAATGGTGGTTGTTCTTAAGAAGGCCTTGGCACAAACTTTAGTATCATACTATGCTTTTGCCGGCGAGTTGGTGAAGAACGACGCCGGCGAGCCTGAACTTCTCTGCAACAACCGGGGAGTCGATTTTGTCGAAGCTTTGGCCGATGTAGAGCTCAAGGATCTTGACTTTTACAATCCCGATGCCACTGTAGAAGGAAAGCTTGTGCCAAAGAGAAAGCAAGGACCGCTGGCCGTCCAGGTGAGTATTTTTACTTCAAATGCTCTCTTTTTTGCATGCGCATTTTCAAATTTTAGTTCAACACTTATTTTGAAAATGAGTGTTTCTATCTTCGGATGTCTTTGTAGCACTGTTTTATAAAGTTTGCTTAAGTTTCGCATAGGTTTCGCCTAGGTGTGAGGCGCAGCCTTCACACCTCGCCCTCGCCATCGCCATCGCCATCGCTTTGCCCTTATTCGTTCTCGCCTAGACCTCGTCTAGGTCCGAAAAGTTTGAAACTTAGCTTCTACGCGTAGCCACGCTTTATACTTTTTAGAACATTGCTTTATAAGGTGTTAAAACCCAAATATTGATACTTTTTCACAAAGAATTTGTTCTTGCTAATACTTAGGGCATGTTCGGTGTAGTTTTTTTTGGGAAAAAATAGATTTTTTTTTGTACTTTATTGACTTTTCAAACTTTTTTGTAATGTAAAAAAGTTGAAAAGTCAAAAAATTGTAGACAAAAAAATGAGTTTTTTTTTTAAACAAAATAGCTACCGAACATGCTCTTAATTTATGTGTTAATTACTTGAATGTATCGACTCAACGATCTTAAACAATTTTTTTACAAATGGAATCAAATTTTGTAAAGCAGGCTAAAAAAACATGTTTTATTGTTTGAGACGTGATATTACAGGCTGTTGATAGCATCTATTATGCCCATTTTATTGAGTGAAGAGTCCATGTTGGTACCACAACATCTCCAATTCAATCGGAGATTTCTTAAAAATATTGTACGACATAAGTAAAATAGAAGATATTATCAATACAAGTTTGTAAAGACTGCCAAATTGATGTGACATAAAAAAAAATAAACATTATCTAAAATTTGTGTAAATTTAAAAAGTTCGATAACCATACTAACTCACTAAAATTTAATTTTTCTATGTAGATGAAAATTTTAATTTTTTTTTCTTTTCTATTCAATTCTATTTTTTAAATGTGTTTGTTAGTACGTGTGGTTGATTTTATGTAATTATACTGAGTAGTTGTGCTACATGTGCCTTTCAAATTCAAGAATAGATGTTGTGTCGTGGTTTTAAATTAATGGACGTGTCCGTTTGATAGAGATTATAAACTAGTTTATTTGATCAAAATAGTTTATTTGAGCAATAATTGTCAAAAATGACGACAACTAATGTAAATTTTTTTGTCAAATAAACCATTTTTAGTCAAATAAACTAGTTGTTTTTAAACTCTACCAATCTGGCACAATTTTCACGTAAGCGCATTTAAACATATTTGTGCTGAAATTATTTTTATATATCTATAAGTTGTAGGTTTTATAGAATGTGTAAATAATAAATAAGTATTGAGTCTTATAAAATATATAGACAAAAAATATATTTGACTAATTTGATCATCATTCAAATCTTTAAGCAGACTCTTGGTCACGTATCTTTCATTGCACAAAATGTTAAATAATAGTACAAATAGCATAGAGAGAATAAGTGGTACTACGTAACAAGTACTAAAGAAAAATCAATGCATCTTAAGGAAAAAAACAAAAAACATAAAAACAAATTTCAAACTTCATATTAATTATTGATTGGACCATTTGATGTATTATTGCACAGTTTAATTAAGTTTTTTTTTTTTTTTACAGGAATCTAACTTAAAATTTACTTTTGAAATAAGTAATTTTTTTATTAAAAATAACTTATTTGTACTAAAATTTATTGTTTCATTTTGATGGCAGGCCACGCAACTGAAATGCGGAGGATTAGTGGTGGCGTGCACATTTTCACATCAGGTGGCGGACGCCTACTCTGCCAACATGTTTATCGTTTCATGGGCGGAGATGGCTCTGTCCAAGCCATTATCTCAAATTCCATCTTTCCGGCGGTCACTTCTTTTGCCTCGACGCCCCTCCAGTTACGACCTTTCGGTAGACAACATGTACGTTCCAATTTCAACTCTGCCGCCACCGGAGGCGGAGGATCAAAGTTCGGAAGCCAATGATGATCAAATAGCAATAAGTCGCATATATTATATCAAATATGATCGAATCAATGATCTCCAGTCATTGGCTAATGCTGATAATGAGAATAGCAGTGGGAGAAAAAGGACGAAATTGGAGGCTTTTAGTGCCTTCCTGTGGAAGATGATTGTTTCCGGAGAATTTGCTCGAACTGACAAGTTTTGTAGACTGGGAATTGTGGTTGATGGGAGGAGTAGATTGATCGATGGAGAAGAAAATCAAGCGAAATTGATAAACCCATATTTTGGCAATGTTCTATCAATCCCATATGGGGAGAAGAAAATTGAGGAGTTGAAGAAGAAGCCATTGAGTTGGGTTGCAAATGAAATTCATGAGTTTTTGGGTACTGCAGTGACAAAAGAACATTTCTTGGGACTAATAGATTGGGTTGAGGCTCATCGTCCAGAGCCAGGCGTGGCCAAAATATATGCTGCAAGTGTGAGTGAGGAGGAGCCGGCGGTGGTGGTGTCGTCCGGGCAGAATTTTCCGGTGAAAAAGATGGATTTTGGGTGGGGAGAGCCTTGTTTTGGTTCTTACCATTTTCCATGGGGAGGTAAATCAGGATATGTTATGCCAATGCCAAGTCCAAAGGGGAATGGAGATTGGATTGTTTACATGCATTTGTTGAAAGGGCAGTTGGAGTTGATAGAGAATCATGCAGCTAATGTGTTTACCCCTTTGACTTATCAATATCTATCCTTCAACTGATTTAATTTATGTATTCTAAATGTATTCAATCTGTTGTTTCATACAATAGTTTGTTTGATAATCTACAGTAATTCTATAGAACGTGAAAAAAAATTATACGTTTTAAAAAATGTGTGAAGAAAAATAATGTTTAACCAACTTATAAATAATTGATATATACATATTACTGTTTTCACATTTGGGCAAGAAGTCGTAAAAAAACATTGGCATTATCATTCTTCAAGAATTAAAGATAATGTTATTTCTCTTTTAAGGGACAAAATTATCAATTCTAATTTAGAATAAATTTAAAAATAAAAAATAAAAAAAATATCTCGATTGAGACAGAAGCAAAGAAAAACAATAACACATAATATGAGTTATTGATTCATTCTTGAATATCGAAAACCATCGAATAATTAGAACAACCATTCAATATTTTAAAATTTTCAATCTAAACAAGCAATCGAGACCAAAAGAAAGAATGCGTTTAGAGTTCAGTGAAAATCATAAACTTTTTAGAAAATTGCTCACTTAGTCCCTCGACTCTTGATAAGTAATAAAATGAGCCCATTAAATAAATGACATAAAATAAATACAAACTTAAATCATGCCTTGAACGTATGTATGGGTTGGACTGCATCAATAGTTGCGACTTTTTAGAAAAATAAGATTCATTTTCTAGTTTATGTAGTTTTCTATAATAAATTTAGCGATGTATATACATATTAATAAATTCAAGTATAATCTTTGTATCATGCATACATGTATGTATCCGACCCACTACTACATTTTTTTATAATACTAGTGAGGCCCGTGCATTGCACGTGTTGTGATTAAAACTGTGTTTGAATTGGATTGGATGGAATATTTGTGTAAAATATAAAGAGTTGAAGTAGATCAAATTCATATTAAATTTAGTAACATGTACCAAATATATCACCATAGTATAATATGACATTGCATTCCTAATTATTGAATAAATGGAATTTTTGAGCTTGGAAACAACAATGTGCCACTTATCACTCTCTTTTAATTCTCCCTCATTGGTGACCATTCCACTTGTATTGGAAAAAATGAATGTGGTAGATTAAACAAATATTAAATACTTGAGAGAGTGGCTTAGTTTAAAAGCCTAATAAAAGAGATTCTATTGAGAATATTCATCAAAACGATCAATGTATTGACATACTTGATAAAGGAGATTCTACGGGAAGATATTCGTCAAAATAATCAACACATTGATTTTTCAAGTATATCGAATAATATTTTAAACCTTTTTTTTTTTTGTTTGCATAAAGTGGCTTAGCATTTTGTAGTGTGTCATACAGGAACTAAGCATATTCATGTAAGATAAACAACGAATGAAGCTACTTTGATGTGCTTCTTGAAATGGACCCCCATATCTCGTACCCTCGTCCAAGTGCTAGAGTCTGATATGGGATTTTCAACATAGTTTTAATGTGGTTGACTTTTGTACATATTTTTCCTCATTTGCAATATGAAGTGACAATTGGAAAAGCAGCATGAACAATTATAGCATTCTTAACCCTTCAAAATCATAATTTTAAAACGTTGAATAATGGATTTTTTTTAGGTTCTTCGATAACTATTCCGTTTTAACAAGCTGACAAGTTTTTCTTAATTTATAATATTTTTCAGCGATATATGTTGTTAAATGGGTCATTTTTGGCACTATCTATTAGAATATAGGGCTCTTGTGACTATACTTGGAAAAACAGTTATAACCTATTCACAACGAATACGAAAACTTGAAGGGGAGAAAAGCAAGTGAAACATTGAGTCAATGCTTAATAATAGAGAATATTATACAAAAAGGTTGGACATCTGATAATTTATTTATGTAAACACTTGAGCTCCTACTATTACACAAATGACCATATTTACAACTTGAACGGATTTAGAGACTTGAGCAGTGCCACTATAATCACTGAAGACTTGTACTTGGAATGGAGGAAAAATTGGTTTGAAACAAAAATTGTGCTAACAACAGACCTTCAATATTACAAATCTCTGGCTCGAATATGTTAGATTTGGCCTCCTTGTGAGGCAAAACATAACCACCATCACCAACATGAAAATTTTCCACGTTAGTCCATTGATGTGGAGTGTCAGCCAAAGTGCTACTTAAAATGGAACATTACTTGTAGCAAACAAATACATCCAACTCTAAGTTCATCATCAATTTTATGTCTATCTTCATTTGTTAACTCCTGCTATAGTTTGCTGTCACACACAAAAATAATCCAAAATTTTAGGAAAATATTTCTTAATACTTGACAAACAAATCAAAAGTTTACTAAAAAAGACAAAGTAGTATCATTAGCTTTTTTTTTTTTTTAAGTCAACATACCATCACATTCACAATGTGGTTCTCAGGCCTCCACTAAGAAAGGATGGGGGGGATTCAGATACCCCAACCATATATAAAGAACTCATACAAAATATATGGGAGAGGGGGCATATAACCTGACCTCCAATCATAAAAGCTAAAGAAACCAAATAAATGAATAAATAATAAGCAATAAATAATGAGATACTACTTCCTAAATAAAAATTCCTAAAAAGTTCTATAGACTCCTAACTGTAGGAAGCTCATGTCTATCAATCTGAATTAAGCTACAGTAACGTCGCGGTAAGTCTTGAGCGTTGTACTCGAAATAGCAACGACGATCCCAACCTTCTGAAGCAAGTAAGGTAGCCACCTAGTTGCCCTCGCGATAAATATGAGAAATAGTATCACAATCGAAAATAGTATCATTAGCTTACCAATAAGCATGGGTTAAACACATGATTGAAAATGTCATCGAATGGAAATAAGTAAATATTGTATCTTCTATGTTGAATAGGTCAAAGAAATTAGTATTATTTATTTGATATGTACATATGAAAATATCAACTGAATGCAAAACAAATTATTTTATACAACAAATTTGAATTCCTTGAGCTCTAAAACACAATCTACTACTAATTAGCTTGGATATAATAGTTCTCTATATTTAACAAAAGAAAAGCTACATTTTTTTAAAAAAACTAAATTGTTTTAAATCAAAAATTTGAAAGAATGAATGGTATGCATATAGAGCTTTAACATACTAACATGTTGAAAGCTCGTCTCATGAGATAAGAATTTGAAGCTTGCTTAGAGAAAATAACTTGAAAATTTTTTATGCACATGTTGATATGTGATAAAAAAAAATGATGATGACCAGTTTGAATGCAAAAATATATAGCTATCAATAAAGCTCTGTTCAGTTGAATATATTTATTGAATTAACAACTTAATTACCTAACAAAAATATAATTTAGCAGAAATGGTAAATGTTTCTGTATGCAAAACCTAATGGTATGTTAGGCTAAATAGAATAAGTTCTTTTAAAGTTCATCCTTTTTGCCATAAGAACCTTGTATGAGACTACATCAGGAAAAAAATATGTAGCATCCTTTATGAAAGGCAGTGGGAGTTCTACAACATCCAATATGACAAGTAACAGTTGCACTACCCATCCCAAAAAAAATTGTGTCAAAAGGCAAACAATGTACATTTTTAGAAATAAGTGAGAACATATAGGACACATTATCATTTATTACTTAATCTGGTATAAGTTCGTGGTTTGTAATTCATGTGAAAAATCAATAATTTTCAACCAGACATTAAATGGCTGAATCAATAATCACTCTTTAATATCCAATCAAACATAATCCAGAAGTAACTAAGAAATGTACAAAATTTACCAGTTAAGTCATTTGTAACATCATCAAATGGTGTATCCATTGTGCATTTCAGCAAAAGGAGTACACTGTATACATTACTGAGCATGTCCAACTATTTCTATAAAAATCAACATAGGAATCAAGTTTAGTACATGCAAAACTACATGCTACGGAGGATATAATATATACCTGTGTAAACAGAGCAAATACTTAGATTACCTAATATTAGGAAAGAAAGTAATTCGATCATTACTTGACCCTGCATATCTTGCAGGTAAGTAAAGGCTATATCAAAGGGCTACAAGTTGATCGAGACGATGACATTGTTGAGCCTCTAGGTAACTAATCAACTTCAGCATACTGCGATTGACTTGGTGAGAACCAGTCGTAGGCTGCAATAATGACATGTGAAAACTAATAAAGCATATTGAAATACACGCACATTGGAAATCCACTTCAACATAGTTGAGAAAGTGCTCTCAATCTAATCATTTTTTTTTTCAAAACTATTTTGTACATGAATTACTATTAATGAGATAATGAACGGACAAAAAGAAAAAAAAAATTAAATGCTTATGAACTCATATATTTTCAAACATTTATGGTAATATCGACAAAATAAAAGGAAAACAGTCAATTACATCGGTGCTTTTCTAATAGAAAATATTTATTTCCAACAATACAAACAAGTAAAAGATAACAAATATAACCCAATAATGAACATATCCACGTCAACAAAATTCTCCAAATACAGCCGTATTAAAATGTAAATAATAAATATAGCATTTCAATATCATGAACAAAATCGAATTTCTAGATTAATCATCAAAAAACTAAATAATTGAACAATGGAATCGGTGAGTTAGAGCAGTGTTTTAGTAGGAATTGTCCATTGAAACTTTTTTTTTTCTTCACAACTCAACTAATCATTTTTATTTGAAAATATGCTACAAATTTTGAGATTGCACTTACTTTTTACTCTTGAATATAACTGATGGAATATATATACTATTAACAGACAACTTAAAATTTATCGAGAATAAGACTTAATTCGTTTTCGTTTCTCCAATAAAAAAGACGAATTCATAATAAGGGAGAGAAGACAATTATTCTACTTCTACCAACCCCCACCCCACCTACCACAATCCATTCTTATTAGCAAATTCATTCAACATTTAAACAAACAATAAAATATAGTAACGCATTGGTAATTGGAAAATCTTAATTGCATTATATCTATCTTGAAATCATATATAGCAAACCCTCAAAGGGGAAAATCCCTCGTAGAACAAAAACTTCAACACTATAAAAGGTAGCAATGTGAGTGTAATTAAAAAAGAGAACATATATCACAAATAAATATATAAATATGTTCTTTAGGTAGCATAAATATATCAATAAATCACAAACAACCACCCAACTAATCAAAAAAAGTTAGAATTTTCATTATATCTCCTAGTATTCATTTGTACCAAACGAAAATTAGAAATTAATAAATTATAGTAGTTGTGTAGTCAAATATATTTAGACTTTTAGTCTCTTGTCCTACGGTAAACTAAACCCAACAATCAGACATAGTCAACCATATTCCCGAAAATACTACCATCCTCCAAAAAAAAAGGGCAAAATATCCCAAGAATCTTCAAATTGATAATATCAACCACACATTAAATATTGAACCAACCAATTTGAACTCAGAACTGACATAAAAAAGAAACCAACCGATGCAAAGATTAAGAAACATTCATACATTAAATTACACAAATTTGAAGCAATTCACCCAAACATTCAAAAACAATACACAAATATTTAAGCTTTCCACAAAATATGTAAAAAATTTACGAAACAAAACAAATTAAAATACATATACAAGATTTTTGATCTGTTTAACGAAAACCGGTTGACATTTCACACCAAAATTCATAAAAAAAAACACATAATAAGTGAATGTTACTACAAAATCTGTCAAAATTTATGGAAGAAAATAAAAAACCATACATGCTTTGACTATGAAGTTTGATTCCTGATATGCGTATGTACAAATGAAAGAAATAACACACTCATAACTCTTTTTAATATTGGTAAATCTTCACATTCAGGTGAGATCACACTTTGCTGAAGTCAAATATTTCCCTAAAGTACGTGTGTTTTAGCATTTTTCTTGAAACTTATCAACCCTATACAATCAAATAAAAAACCCAAGAAATTTATCCTCTACTTGTAGATCAAAAACCTTATTTCTAGCACTTAATCAAGATAACCAGGGCGAAAAAGGCCAAGAAACTAAAATCCACGAAAGAGTCACAAAATGTATTTTCAAGAAATATTAAATCCAACCCTATAACATCAAACCAAAATAAACCCACAAAATTTCTCCTCTCTCTGTACATCAAGAATCCTAGTTCTGACGCTTAATCAAAAAAATATATGAAGGAAGTCGAAGCTGAAATCCAAGATAGGCCCAAATATTTTTAAAAAAATATATGAAATCTACAAAATCAAGCAAATAAACATCAACTAAATAAAAATTACTTCAATCTGAAACATTCAACCAAAATATTAAAAAAAAAAAAAAATTACTCACCGAAATGGTCAAATCTCGACCAATTGGAAAAAAAAATGTGTGTGATATGTGTGAATTGAGAGTTGGTGAGAGAATAGAGAGAAGATATGTGATAGAGCATTGTGATTTGAGGAAAGCAATTGAGAGAGAGAGAGAGAGAGAGATAAGTGTTTGAGCCAAAGTTGGTTTGAAACTACGTCGTTTTCATCTCTCATTGTTGAAAACGATGCTGATTTGTTGTAGCTGACAAAAAATAAAAATTAAAAAAATTTGGCTGGATGACATCATCAAAACGGTGAAGTTTTCGAATACCACTTGAATAGTGCTCGACTTTAAGTCAAGCAATGCCCATTTTGATTTTTTTTTTTTTTAATTAATGCCTCAACCAAAAGCCAAGCAAATTTAGCCCATTTTGACAATATGTTTTTTATTTTTTTTTATTTTTTTAGATTAGAAAGTCAAGTAATGCTCATTTTGAGAATTATATATATATATTTTTCTTTTACTATTAAGCAGTGTTCTAAAAAGCGCGTCTAGGCAACGCCTAGGTGTGAAGCGTGACTTCCACGCCTCGCTTAGGCCCTAGGCGCGTGCTTTTTCTGTCAACTATTTTTTTAACTAAAAAGCTTGCGCTTAGGCCCGCCTAGGCTCACATATGCACGCCTAGTCGCGCCTATGCACGCTTAATTACGCCTAGGCGCGCCTAATCTTGTTTAGGCGCGCGCTTTTTAGTTAAAAAATTTATTTTTATCTTTTTTAAAAAAATATTTAAAATGATATTAAAAATAAGAAAACGCTTTTTCAGCGAAGGTTCACCCTCGCCTAAGCCTCGCTTAGGCCCAAAAAGCTTGAAACTTGACATCCACGCTTAGCCACGCTTTACGCTTTTTAGAACCTTGCTATTAAAACATTCATCCATATTTTCTTTCAATTTTTTACTAATTTTTTTTTATTTATTCTTATAAGCAAATTGTACACAATTCTTTTTTCTCTTTTTTTCATTTTTTCTCTTTTTCCTCACTTTTTCTTTCTTTCTCCAATCTCAATCTAAACAAATTTTCATTTAATTTTTCACCGATCTTTAAAAGAAAATTGTACGTTTAATATTTCGCTTTAGATATTTTGGTCATTCTTGAGTTTGGTCCAATTCAACCAGATTATATATTTAGAAATTTTTTTTTTCACTTTGTCCAATTTAAAACCCACCGAGTACCATTACTTCAAGTTAATAAGATCCAAATGTAGATTGTCAATTGAAGTATTTATTATACAAATATATCATTATTATACAAATTTTATATCAAGTGTACCCTTGAGAACAAAATACCCCACACATTTTAAATAAATGACAGTAAACAATTTTACGAAAATTAACATTCATTTATTTGTCCCAAATTCTACAATATATTTTTTCCGAGTAGCTTGGCAATTTGTAATGACAAAATAAAATTTAATTAAAAATAATATTTTCTGTCGAATAAGGTTATTTCGAGTAACAGTTGTCAACTAACTCAACAATTTTTTGTTTTCGAGAAGCTCAACAATTTATCATTACAAAAAATAATTAAATAAAAAAAATATTTTTTTCAAGTTACTCGACAACAATTTTTGACTCTTTTTTTTATATTAATGCCTTTGGTTTGTCAGTAATTAGGCTTTTTTTTTTCTTTTTTTTTTTTTTTTTTTTTTTTTTGAGATTGTAAAGCCAAGCAATGCCAATTTTGATAATTATATAATTTTTTTCTTATTTTTTTTCTTTTACTATTCGGACATTCGTCTATATTTTTATTCAATTTTTTACCAATTTTTTTTTTTATATTTGATCAATAAATTGTACACACTTCTCTTTTTTCTTTTATTCTTTTTTTTTCTTTTTCCTCATTTTTTCTTTTTCTTTTTTCCAATCTCAATCAAAACAGATTTTCATTTAATTTTTCACCAATCTTTAAAAGCAAATTGTACATTTAATATTTTATTTTAAATATTTTGGTCATTTCACTCTTGAGTTCGGTCCAATTCAATCAGATTATATATTTAGAATTTTTTTCTTTTTTTTTTTACTTTGTCCAATTCAAAACCCACCGAATACCATTGCTTCAAATTAATAGAATCCAAATGTAGATTATCAATTTAAGTATATAGTATACAAATATGACATTATTATACAAAATTTTTATCAAGTGTACCCATGAGAACAAAATACCCACATGTTTTAAATAACTGCCAAATATATATCATTTGTATCATAAATATTTGTAACAAACATAAACAAAACTCATGTTCTTTTCGATTACAACATTTGTAACAATCTGTGTTACAAATTGAGATGTAAAATATCAATGATACAGAATATCAATTCATGTAACATGTACTGTGTAAAATAACATAATATAATCTGTAATATATTCAGTGATACAAAATATCATTCGTAACATATGTAATCGACAGTGATACACAATATTATATGTAACATCTGTATCAGATCGTGATACTAAACAGAATTGTTACAACTTTTACAACTGCAAAATCAACTCTAAACTTCAACAAGTTCGTATTAATATACACATTGGACTCTAAAAACTTATTGATCCTGTGTAACATCAGTATTATATAGCTATATAACACAATGTCAAATTTAACAAATAAAAGTATAAAACTCATGATTTCATCATTTGTAACATATATCACATAATGATACAAAATATCAATTCATGTAACATGTGCTCTATAAAATAACATAATTTAATCTGTAACATATTCAGTGATACAAAATATCATTTGTAACATATGTATCAAACATTGATACACATTATCATTTGTAACATCTGTATCAAATAATCATACTAAACATAACTTTAAATTTTACTTAATCGAGAACGAACAAGAGTTCAAGTTTAGGGATGTGATAAGTGTATTTTTACACTTATCTAGACTGTCAAAAGTAGACTATTGTGAGTTCTTTTGAGTATAATTTTATTTAATTATGTGTTAATGTAGGTCAAAATACGAGTTTGGTGGTGTTTTGATCAAAATTGGCAAAAAGGACTAAATTGACATAAAAGTATAAATATATGGATCAAATTGAAAAATTCAAAAGTTGAAGGACTTGAGTTGCAAATAAAAGTGGATGAAATTGAAATGAAAGAGAAAGTACATTGACTAAAGTGGATATATTATAAAAATGAAGGACTTACCGTGAAAATAATCAAGAACTCAAGCAATAAATTTGGATCAAAGTTCATCACAATTCACGTGGGGATTCACGTGGTCTTGGTCCTGATTTGATTTTAATTCATTATTTTATTAATTAATATAATATTAATTATGGCAGTATTTTAAAATAAATTTATTAAGTTGATAAAGTTGGAATTATTTTTATATTGATAAGTAATGGATGTAATTTCCACAAACATGGGAGTTGGGGTGGAAATGATCATGGTTGATAGGTGAAGAAAGAAGATGACATCTTTGTTGTTCTTTATTTTTGGGATACATTTGGTTATTTTTTAATCATATTTTTTTTATTTTATTTTTTAAAAATGGATGACAATTTTATCTTGAGGAATTTTGGAAATAGTTGTTTTGAAATTTGACAACTTTTGTTAACATTTGTAAATATGTCATTTTTTATATATAAATTTTCAAATATACACTTTTGTAAAAATGACCATTTTTTTGTAGTTAAGATTTAATAATAGTTGACAGTCATAAAATAGCTTCTAAGGGAATCTATCAGTCCAAAAATCGACAAATCAGTATAAAAAATTGACAGTTGATTTTTTGTTTAAGAAAATCAAGAAATGAGTCTGAACAATCAACATTTGAATTTTTTTTAGTACACTAATATGCACAAATTTATATCACTTAGTCTAAAAATTTATTTAATTTCAACTTTTAATTACTAAATGTCAATTTGAACTGAATATCCAAAACATTTTATTTTAGAGAAAATTTTGTGGATGTCGACAAAAAGTTTGTCAAATGATATACACAAATTTATATCACTTAGTCTAAAAGCTTATTTAATTTCAACTTTTAATTATTGAATGTCAATTTGAACTGAATATCCCCAAAAAAATTATTTTAGAGAAAATTTTGTGGATGTCGACAAAAAGTTTGTCAATATTGATCAAATAATATCGATGTCAACAAATTTTTTGTCGATGTCCACAAAATTTGTCTATTTTTGTCGATGATATCAACAAAATGGGCAAAAATTAATGTTCATTTTGTCGATGGGCACAAAATGTGCAAATTGGCACCAAAATCGAGAGATTAGTCTGAATATCGACATTTAAAATTTTTTTAGTATGATGAGATACACAAATTCATATCACTTAGTATAGACACTTATTTAATTTTAATTTTTAATTACTAAATAAAAATGGAACTGAACATAAATTTTTTTATCTCAATAAATATTGTGGACATCGACAAAAAATTTGTCGACATCGACAATATTTGGTCGACTTCAACTAATTAATGTCAATATCGATAAATTTTTCGATGTCTACCAAATTTTTGTTGATATCGATAAAATATACACAAATTAGTACTTATTTTGTCGATGGACAAAATAAACATGCCATTATTTTATCAATATAAAAATATCACTAAATTGGTACCAAATTAATGTCCATTAAATTGTCTAAGAGCACGAAAAAAAAAAAAAAAAAAAAAGGACACCAATTTGGTGGTACCAATTAAATTGGCAATGAGTAGGTGCTCATGGACAAAAGAGAGAAATTGGTGTCCATTATAAATGGGCACCAATTATTTGGTGTCCACCAACCATCAACAAATTGTTGCTATTGAATGGACACCAATTTGGTCTATTTTGTCCATAGACAAAATGATCAGATAAATTTCATATCCACTATTTTTTGTCTATTTTTCTACTTGTTTTCGAGAAAAAATAATTAATTTTATTTTTTGTACATCGACAACAAAATATATCAACAAATTAGATCGACAACATTTGTAAATTAAACTAATTCTAATACAATCCATTAATATACAAATTAAATCGAAAAAAATTACTCAACAGAATAAAATATATCAATAAAAAAATAGTGATATAGTATATCAAATATAAGTTTCTTGTAATCTACAGTAAAAATACACTAATTTTCCCAATTTTTAATAGCTTATAACTGAATTCAAAAATTTTAAATCAGCGACTTCTTCAAATGATTCAAAAATCGGTGACAAATCTGATAACATATTTGAATCTGGGATAAGAATGAGAAAATTCTACCACTAAAACAACAAAGAATAGTGAAAAATGGAGCTTAGGGCGGCAGCAATGGTGGAGGGAAGTGGGGGGAGAAAGAGTGTTTAAGTTAGATGGAGAAAGAGTGAGAGTGGAAAGATAACAAAATGGATACAATATATCTTCAATTGGGGTAATTTTGTCCAAATTTTTAGAAATTAGTCATTGCGACAAATGTTATAAAACAGGACAAATTTAAAACTGGTAGTTTGTCCAATTCCCTCTTTTAACTTTTTGTTTGACCTTAACGGTTGAAATTGACGGATTCTGTCATCAGGGACCTAGCATGCATATTTCTTCAAACGTTACGGATTTTCGGTTCTATTTTTAAGAGTTAGGAGTATATCTCTTAAGTTTTTGAAAGATTAGAGGATTAAATATGCTATTTTTTTTCTTGTTCTTAATATTAAATCTAGACAAGTCTAAGTACGAACAATACAATCTTATAAAAATAAAACATCCGACTTTATTTACCGATTGCAAATAATTAGCTTTGACGTGTTATAAATCGTGTGTTTTTATACTTAACTAATTAAGTATACAATTTATAACTACTTGTATGATCTTAAACCCTTACAAATTTTTGTTCAATTCAAATAAGAAAAATGCAATAATTAAATCATACTATTAATCATAATATCGCTTATTGTAAAATAAGACTCTATCGAGCAACAAAATTAATGCATACTATTAACGCATACATGTAGTATGCTATATGTAATAATATATCCTCTACAATAACTAACCCGAGCTACAGCAGGCACGCCAACTGTTTCTTGGGAATGAGCTTTCTACTCTTTTTAGGACTCTGAAAGTTCAATTCTTTCAGCTCGAAATCAACATATGCTTCAATAAAATTCACTCCACGACAATTACAGAGTATCTCCGGTTCGCCGGGTAAAAGGGCACCAAAGTTTTTGCCAGTTCCCTCTTTAAGGACATTGACCATCAGGGGCGGATCCAGCCAGGGCACGGGTGGGCTTGAGCTCACCCGACCCAAATTTTTTTTTTTGAATTTTTGAAGCCTAGTTCAAAAAAATTGAAACAATTAATATAATTGATATTAGCCCATATCCAAACATAAGTCCATAGTCCAAACCCACTTCAAAAGGATTTAAATGATAAACAAATGATTTAAAAAATCGTCGGGCACAATTTTCTTTACCTAGTTTTGGATCTTGAATATTTTTGTATAATGAGTTCTTGTAAATTTTTTACAAATTATGACTTATAAAAAAAACATTAGATTCTCATTAAAAATGACTAAACAATTGTAGTTTGAGAAAAAAAAATTCGGGGGCACTGCCCGAACCCCCGTGAGGAGAGGTTCCTCTCTTCCCCAGCCTACCTCTTTATCGTGTCCTGGATCTACCCCTGCTGACCATAAGACAGCAAGAGCAATTCCAAGTTAGACACTGAGGATACGTTCGGTTTGTGGATAAGATAAAAGTTATCTATTTATCATTATCTCGTTTGGTTCAACTAGCTATAAAAATGGAAAAAGTAACTCTTAAAAAGTCAGTTTTTTTTTTAAAAAAACAATGATACATTTATCCTTAATTAAATGAAAAAAGTAAATAAAAATAAAAGAGAGAAGAAATGGGTGGAGCCGCGGCGGATAGTAGCGATTATCCTTAGATATGGATGTCTAAAAATATATTTATTTTATATTATAAATGATATATTCATTTTTTTTCAAAAAAAAAAAAAATGAGTGAATCTATGTTTGGATAAAAAAAATTTGTCCTCCCCTTTCCGGTGATAAAACTTCTCCTCATTTTTTTCTTAAATTGTTATCTGGATAAAATTTTATACAAACATCAATTTTCCCAAACTAGATAAGTCAAATTTTATCTGTTATGTTTAACAATTAACTATATAATAATATTATTTATCATTATCGGAGATTATCACAAGTCTACATGGCAACTTTTGTTGGCACCAAATGAGATGTCAAATGAAATATCATTTATTACTAGGGGTGGGCATCCAAACCGCCAAACCGCTCAAACCGAACGAACCGAACCGATTCGGGTCGGTTTGGTTCGGTTTTTCACACCTTTGCAGTTTGGTTTGGTTTACCAAGCTAAAAAATAAATTTGGGTTGGTTCGGTTTCGGTTTGTGATAAATAAACCAAACCAACCTGAACCGAAACGAATTATAACTTATGAGAACAAAAATTAAATTAAACCCGGTTGTAAATGTCCAAAAATTAATAACTTGCATGTCTAAAAAAAGTTGTAAATGTTGGTTAATTTGTAAATGGGAGTTATATTTAAATGTTTTGTAAATAATTTGTTGCATGTCCAAAAGAAATTTTGAAATGGGAGTTATTGTTATTATTTTAGAATACAAATGCAAGCCCAAACCGATTCGGTTTGGATCGGTTTGCCCAACAAGGCAGTTTGGTTCGGTTTAGGAGAAACGCCAAACCGAAGTGGTCTGTTCGGTTTCGGTTTGGGTCCAAAACCGAACCAATCCAACCACAGCCCACCCCTATTTATTACCACATAGACACCAATTATGATAAATAACATTACTCTTGAGTCTTGACCATACATTGTTAAGATTATGAGCATTGGCATTAATGCTGGTGCCACAACCTCATTCTTGATCATTTTCATCTCCAACTGATCTATTTACATAGGCATCTTCAGCTTATTCTTAATTTGGGAGGGGATTTGCTTAATTTGTGATAATTTGTTAATTTTTCTATGTATATTTATAAGCTTATTAGGTCGAGATTAGAACTAAACTTTAGTGCACTAATTGAGGTTACATCATGATGACAAATTATAGAAAGGTAGGTGAAAATAAGTAATTTAATAAGCAACTTCAATAAAAAGAAGTTTGTTTAATTGAGATTTTCATTTTACTGATTGGAGTTTGTTTGGTCTAATACGTTGCATGACAATCACCTAGTCGTCATTGTTTTAACTTATTCTTATTTGGTACCAACTTCACTTATAAGTGTTTAACTTCAGTAAAACAAACAGAAATATTAAGTACAATATTACGTTTCTTTCTTTATCATTTTTCCTTTGACAAAATGTTTGAGACCATCAATATGTTTAAAGTCTACAAAAGCAAATTAAGAACCTGTACCTTGCTCTTAGGATCATATGTAAACTCAAGACTATACATTAAAAACTCAACATCAACGTACGTGTTGTTTACAAAATTAATAGTGCAATCTCTGTCGAGCAAATCATTGCTGATGTTATCGTGCATCAACCACTGTAAGAGTGACATTATTCAAGGAACAGCTACTCTTTTGGCTCTGCTGAGAAGATCCCGTACCAGTGGAAGAACGACTCCACTTTTTTGCAAATGCAGTTTGCTTAGGTTCACGAAGCTCTACAATTTCACTGCAAAGCATTGATAGAACGGATGAAATATTGGGCCTATCTTTTGGAAGTTCTTGGACACACAATAAGCCAATGTGTATGCATCTGATGATCTCTGCCCGGTAGCTTGTACTCAATATTCTTGGATCTATCAATGCCACAACATCGTCTTCGTTCCACAGTTTCCATGCCTGAAATTTTTAGGAGTTGTGTCATCAAAGAATCATTTGGGGACATTTTACGACAGATTACTAACATATAAAGAAAAAAGACATCAGGCGAAAGATAATTGCGTGTATGAATGCGTATGTTGGTGGCGGGGGGGTGTGGGTGGGAGGGAAGAACTATAAGATTAAAAAGGTTGTTTTGCAACATCAGACAACCAAAAAGACCATGCTTTGACTGGGGCAGTCCACAAAGAACAGTTATAAGAGCGGGTGGAAAAACATATGAGATTATAAACCCCAAAACATTTGGTAAAGTGGAACAAATGAATTCATGAAGTTAGGAAATGCACAAACATATTTTAGAGTGTTAAATTAATCTGAAATTCATGAGCTTTTCACTTGGAATTTCATTGAAGATGAGACCATGAAACTTCAAGATTTACATTAATTATTTCAAAGTTACCAAGAAGTTGGAATTTATCAAATTCAGAATCTTTAACCCACCGGGGGATTGATCTGCCTCATGCGCAGCCAGGAAAAAGTCAGTTGATAGGTATTCAAGAGCATTCTCCCAGCCCAAAAACAAATCTGAAAATCCTAGAAAATATATGATCACTTGGTCCCTAACCCTTCCAAACCCATTTACCAATTCCAGTTCACCAGAAGCCGATCAGGTTGAGTGGAAAAATAAAAGTTCGAAAGTTACGGACGCCCTCAATTATGTGTTGGATATGATAGGGGAGTAAGTAGGAGGCTTTTTAAGTTCAGGGAATCAGATTTGGAGTAAATATATGGTCAGTCAGGTGCTGCTTGAGCGTAATAGTTCTTTTTTGATCAGTTGAGTCCAGACTAAGCACAGTGTACATTGGCGCTTCATATAAAGCTTATGCAGGAACTGTGGCCTCACTTTTCAAGTAACAAGTAACTATATTAACTACAAAAAAACCGAAAAAAAAAAAGGTAAAAGCAAAAGTGACTAATCAAACGAAAAATCTCATGATTGCAAAACGAAGTTGGGGAAATATAAGTCCACCTTTTTTCAGTTAAAATAGGAAGAGATCTATGTAACTTACGTATCCCAAAAGGCTCACAGAGCTCTCATGTTTATAGAAGCTCGTATTCCGTCTTCCACTAACAATCTCTAGCATCAAAACTCCAAAGCTGAAGACATCAGATCTTTCTGAAAATCTTCCTTCCATTGCATATTCAGGGGCCATGTATCCACTGAAACAATATCATGAAAAAATCTCAAAAACAATTTTAAGTGAATTGCACTAATCATTCAAAGCTAAATGAAATCTCATGGCAGAAATAAGTGAATAATAACAACCCAAATTGGCCAAAGGCAATATATACTTACTATGTTCCTACCACTCTTACAGTACTGGCATGATCTTGGTTGCCTCCAAATATTCTCGCCTTGCCAAAGTCTGAGATCTTTGGGTTCCAATCATTATCCAACAATATGTTACTTGGCTTCAGATCTCTATGAACTATCCGCAATCTAGAATCTCTGTGAAGATAAAGAAGGCCTCGGGCAATACCTTCAATAATGCTGAAACGTAGTTTCCAATCTAAGATCTCTTGTGATTGATCTACATAGACAATACCCGGAGGAAAGAAACACATTATATATAAGTTCTGAACCTCATTCTAAAATAAAATTTGAGGTAGACTATGTAGTAATCAAATTCTTTATGGAACAATAACATTAATTTTAATTAAAGAGGAAGGGATGAATCTTGCACTGACCAAAGAGATGTGCATCCAAGCTTTTATTAGGCATGTATTCATAGACCAGCATCTTCTCTCCTTTCTCAACACAGCATCCCAGCAGTCTAACAAGGTTCCGGTGTTGGAGTTTAGAAATCAACGCCACTTCATTCATAAATTCTTTTGTCCCTTGTGTAGATGTTCTTGTGAGCCTCTTGATTGCAATTTCTCTACCATTTGCCAATTGTCCCTAGAGAAGAGCAACAATGTCAGCATTATAAATTCCATGAACCATGATACTTGACACGGTCAAGGATGAAAAATAACCTTATAAACTGGACCAAAACCACCCTTTCCAAGCTTGTTTCCATCGTGGAAATTGTCTGTCGCATTTACGAGCATCTCAAATTTAAATAATGGTAACTCCTCGATACTAACGTTGCTCATATCATCTCCAAGAGAAACATCAACTGAATCAGATAGGCGTCCTTCCCCATGTTCAGATGATATTGTTATGCCTGATTCAGGGGGAAAATTATTAAGTGATAGCTGCATATATTTTCCTCATTCAAAAGTGAAATTTCTAAACGTTACCTCTTGGTTTAGCCATCCATTTCCAGGAAAAAAATATGATAATGGATATGGCAATCAAAGCAGTGATAACCATAATTATTATGACTAACTTAAAGTCTTTCTTGTGACCTGCAACGACAGAACAACCCTCATATTGCTTTCAACACAAGGAAAAAGAAAAACTCAGTTGTTCTGAACTGATAAAAAACAAACAATAAACTCATAGGAAACAACAAGAAGAGCACATAAGTTCCATGGAAAAGTTACCAAATTCCGAATTTGCCAGTCGAATGAAAAGATCTGAGCCTGCTGAGAATTTCCGAATGTTAATTAAGCTTCCAGTCCAGAACAGACAATAAATACCAACGTCATGAGCATAGGCTATGCAGGAACAGTTCTTCAAGCACAGACCTTCACATTCAGATTCCTGACCAGGTTGCCGATCTCCATAGTCAGGAGCTTTGATCGTTTCTAGCTTCAAAAACCTATCTTCTATGCTCCCACTACTTGTGCCATTATTTCTTTCGCACTCCAATAGTGTCCTCCTCCCACATCCACTTGTCCAGTTCCCTGCTTCCCACTGCCCTTGGTTCAGTGGATCAAACCCTTTCAAACAGGAACAAATAGGCGAATTCTCTGAGTTACAGATCCCAAATGGCCCGCACGTGCCATTACCACAAGAAGTAGTAGCCTTCTCAACTACGTTTATACTGTGACTCAATTTCATTCTTGTAAAAAACGAGTCAAAAGGATACTTAAAAGTTTCCCATATTATACGTCCACTCGAAGATTCTCGCAAAACAAGATTACCAGAATCCAATAGCTGGGCACTCGTATTCATCTTAGTATTTTTAACATTTGACGACCAAAGAATCTCCTTGTCCCCATTCATAACCACAATATTCCCATCTTCATTTATCATTACAGTACCAGAAGAACCATTCAAAGCTTTGTCCCTATTTGCTACCCACACCAAGGTAGGTTCAGAAACATTTTAGTTATACCAGATACCAACATAACGCCTGGAGTTATTAACAGGACTGAAAAATCCCAATTTGAAGTTCTGGCCCTTGGACACTATAGTTTCAGGGTCTTTAATAACTAGATTTGCTGCAATGTTGTCTCTTGATGTGCAAAATCTTAAAGGGCCAGAGTAAAGCACGACAAGAATATACAGAACAAGAGAATTCAGACTCTTACCCCTAATCATGACCACGCTGTTGGATTTGGAACACAAAAGGGAACTTGTTTTATTATATAAACACTTGTACAATACTTTGGTTATGGAACACAACACACTTTTTTGTGATCTCACTCATCACTCACTACTACATTTCCTACTCACCAACATCCTATTTATACTTGGTTACAATATTTCTAGAATATTCTATAATGGAGGTTTGAAAATTCTAGTCCTAATGAAAACACTTCATTATTCTAGATCCTTCTTGATCTATATAGAACATCCTAGATCCTTCCTAATTTATATGGCACAAGGGAGAGTTCTAAATAAAGCAAAACAAAGAGAGAAATCTAGAACATTCAAATAGGTTGGTGATAACCTTCAATTCTCCCCTTTAGCATCAACTATTTGATTTAACTCTTTTCTTCTCATTATTCAACCTGTGTCTTTGTACTTCTCTATTGACGCATCTGGTCTCTTCTTTACCTTGTATACCCATTTGCAGAATATAGGATTTACTCTGTCAGGTATTGGCGTCAAGTCCCAAGTCTCATTTTGTTTTAGAGCCACGATCTCTTCTTCCATTGCCTTTCTCCACTCCTTGTGTTGGACTGCCTCTTCAAAGGTCTTCGGCTCTTTGGTACTTTCATATTCTTCTACCATTGCATTAGCGTACTTTGGATTTGGCCTTCGTTGTCTAGTTGATTTCCTTAGTTGTGGTTGAGGACTCGTTTGTATCTCAACTTCTTCTTGTTGGCTCGATCTATTCTCTTCTGGTGTTGGTTGATGTACACCATTTTGCCATGGACCTTGCGTTGCCCTCGTAGGTTCTTCTCCGTCGCTTGACTCCTGTGAATATTCAATTTCCTCATGGCTCTGTTGTACTTCCACAATTTCTTCTTGCAACTTATCTCTAATTTCTTTTGAATCTAGCAGATCCACCCTCTGCGGTGTCCACTTATACTCTGTCGTGTTTTGCAGCTTCTCCTTGTCGCCTGTCATGTTATTGGAACATCCTGAGTCGACAATCCAATCATTTTCATAATCTATCCATCCAGGGACGACCGTCATCAGTGCCGATTCTTCCTCAAGACTTAAACTGCACACCTCTTCATGAGTTTGCTCAATTGCTGCGAGCGACGCTTCAGCATCCCATTCTTCTTCACTATTATATTTTTCTTGCTTGTTGGAGGTTGCCATATTTCCTTCTGCTGGCTTTTTCCTAAATCGGCAATCTCTTGCGTAATGACCTCGTTTGCCACATACAAAACAAGAGCCATTAGGTCGTCTATATCTATTGGACAACTGACCTCTCTCGTCGCGATTTTCTTGAGCTCCCCTTGTTTGAGAACCTTCTATACGTTTTTCTTCTTTTGATTCTTTATTATTTTGTCGAATGAATCGGCCTTTTCTCTTGTAGCTAAATAATGCCTCATCTTCTTTCTTCAGTAAGACCCCTATCATTTGCTTTGTCAACGCCTCTTGGTCGGCTAGCAAATTTTCTAAGTTGACCAGTGAAGGTTGCTCTGGCCAACCTTGTATTGCGGCAACGAACCCTCGATATTTGGGTCTCAAACCATGGATAATTATTCTTCTCATTCTAGACTCTGAAATTTTACTTGAAGAATCTAATTCAGAGATTTCGCGACAGAGAGATTTTACCTTGTTGAAGTATTGATTTATCGTCATCTCCCTTTGAGTGATGGACAATAGCTCGTTCTCCAAAAGCTGCAACCTTAGATCATTTTTCTTTGAAAACAGAGCTGCAAATGTGTCCCATGCTTCCTTTGGCGTAGACTTGTCCCTTATGTACTCCAATAATTCCTCATCAATTGTTGTCTTTATCGCAAACATGGCCTTACCTACTTTAATCTTCCATTTCTTCAGAGCTCCGGCGTCCTCCGGCGATGTCATTTCACTGCCGCCAACTACGTCCCACAAGTCTTGGCCTTGGAGATAAGACTCCATACATGTTTGCCATGTGGTGTAGTTTTGGTTGTTGAGCTTCTTTATTCCACCTATCACTTGTAGGTCGCCCATCGTGACTTGAATAACCTCCTCGTTACCAAGCAAGCTTTATAGAAGCTTCACAATCTCAATTTGTGCACGATCTACAGAAGCTCGAAAATAATCTCCAATCGACTGCCTTGCTCTGGAAACACGTGGCCCTCAATCGACTTGCTCTGATACCACTTGTTGGATTTGGAACACAAAAGGGAACTTGTTTTATTATATAAACACTTGTACAATACTTTGGTTATGGAACACAACACACACTTTTGTGATCTCACTCATCACTCACTGCTACATTTCCTACTCACCAACATCCTATTTATACTTGGTTACAATATTCTTAGAATATTCTATAATGAAGGTTAGAAAATTCTAGTCCTAATGAAAACACTTCATTATTCTAGATCCTTCTTGATCTATATAGAACATCCTAGATCCTTCCTAATTTATATGGCACAAGGGAGAGTTCTAGATAAAGCAAAACAAAGAGAGAAATCTAGAACATTCAAATAGGTTGGTGATAACCTTCACACGCTAGTGCTTCTTGATTCTTTCTGATCAAAACGATTTATGACTGGCCACTTCTGAAGCAGTTTGTTTCTACAAGTTTCTCCCAAGAACATTGAAATTCTCCACTATTCAGTTTTGTGGCTCTAGTAGAATTAGACAATTATCAACGAAATTTACATCATTTCTCTACAGAAATCAAATAGTGCAAGTTGTAGTACCACGTTTCTGAGTTTTTAACAAATTTTGAGCCAAATCATGAGCCACGAGCCATCAAAATTCAAACATGAATACTAGTTTCGTTTTCGGGGAATGAGGTGAGATACCCACCTTTCAACAGCCTTTTGGCTTTTTGGTCAAAAAAATAAAATAAAAAATTTTAATTTAAAAAATAATAAAAAGACATATATACTCTTACATTATTAGTTTAGGGAAATTGGTGCAAATAGTCCTTAACGTATGCCAATAGTGCGCAAATGATCTCTAATCTTTTATTTTTGATGGAGTAGTCCATAACCTATCCATTTAGGTGCGCAATTTGTCCTTATTTTATGAAAAAAATAAAAATACCCTTAATTTTAGTTTTAAAAAATTACATTTGGATTTGTTAACATTTACAAAATGTACAAATAAGTCCGATACATTTATTAAACAATATTTAATTTAGCATATTAAATATATCACTATAATCGTGTCAAATAAAATTTTCATAAGAAAAAAATATAAAATTATTGTGCTTTAGGTATATGTAATTGTTATGTGATGTGAAAAACTTGAATAAAAATTAAGTTAAATAAATAACAAAATGGCATATATAATTTTATGACATTGAATCAATCTTATTATGTTTTTTTAACATAAAAATACTAACAAAAATTAAATTTACACATTTTGTATTATTTATTTTTGAACGATAATAAAATGATAAATTAAAATATGAAGAATATAATTTGACCGTAGTTAATAAACGAATAGCTCAATGAAATAATAATATTTGATTATTAAGTTTGTGACAAAGTTATTTTTTTTTTATGTTGTAATAATAAAATTAAAGTTTAAATTTTAATGATTACTTAATAATAATAAAATAATTTTAATTAACACGTTTGTTAATAATTATGAGCTTAAATTTTAGTTATTTTATAATAGTTCGTAAAATATACAAAATAATTTAGTATTTTATCAATTTGTTAGTTTCTTTTAATTTTTTTAAAAAAATAAAAGTATCGGACTCATTTGTACTTTTTACAAATGTTGGGAATCCAATTGAAATTTTTCTAAATAAAAATAAGGGCATATTTGTCTTTTTTATCAAATAAGGACCAATTACGCACCTAAATAGATAGGTTATGGACCACTCCACCAAAAATAAAAGGTTGGAGACCATTTGCACAATAAGGACAAATGTTAAGGACCATTTGCACTAATTTCCCATTAGTTTATTACAACATTTATGTCAAAAATACTTGTCCAGTATCTTTGACATCCCTTTGACATCACGATATTAAAGTCGTTTTGATAATAATAACGATCTTGATGTTGTTACGTGTCCAATAACGACATTGAAATCGTTTTAGTTTAGTAACAAGCACATGTATCAATTTGACATAACAAATAAAAACGTTAAGTCGTTCCAGTACATTTTAAGCTTGGGACGCTCGCCTAGCCTTAATCTAGACGTTCGCCCAGTAAAAGTAGAAGCAAATCTGCTTCTGCTTGTACCAAGTGGGCGAACGCCCATTTATATCGCCTATGCCAATTTCACGTGATTTTTTTTAAAAAATTCTTCCTTTTCATTTATCAATATTTGAACAATATTACAACAACTATAACTTGTTGCGCATGTATCGGTTTGACATAACGAGATTTAAGTCGTTATGATAAAAATAACAATATTGAAGTCATTCAAGTACTTATAACTTGTGTATTTATTAATTTGACATAATAACATTGACGTCGTTATAGTAACAATAACGATACTTATGTCATTTCAATACAAAATACAATTATAACAACATTGACATCGTTTCAGTTAAAAGGTAACAAGATTGATATCGTTCCGGATAAAAAAGTCGAATAGAACGTCCACGGCCACTCGGCACGGCTCCGACATACTTGGGAGGTTCGAAAAAAGTTATCAAGTGGGTTGATCCTACTCGAATAACGAAGGAAAGATGAACAAAGTTTTCTTATTCCCACTGGAGAACTTTGAATGTGGTTGACAACACTAGGAACTTCGAAAGTGGTTGACAAAATTAAGGTAGTCAATATGGGCACGTCCCTCAAACCAATTCGTAGGTTCTCACTTGAAAGTAACGCTCATACCAATGAATGATGCTTTAAGTCAACTGGAGTGCAAAACGATAGTCCAACTCACAAAACGACATTGGGTTCGTTCTAATTATAAGAAAACGATATTTATGTCGTTTTAATACAAAATACAGTTATAACTACACTGACATCGTTTCAGTTACAATGTAACAAGATTGATATCGTTCTGGCTAAAAAAGTCGAATCGAACGTCCACGGCCAATCGACATGCCTCCGACATACCTGATAGGTCCGAAAAAGGTTATTAAGTGAGTTGATCCCACTCGGACAACGAAGAAAAGACGAACAGAGTTATCTTATTCCCACGGAAAATCGACATGTCTCCGACATACCTGATAGGTCCGAAAAAGGTTATTAAGTGGGTTGATCCCACTCGAATAACGAAGAAAAGACGAACAGAGTTATCTTATTCCCACTGGAGAACTTAAAAGGTGGTTGACAACACTAAGAACTTCTAAGGTAGTTGATATTGGCACGTCCCTCGAACCAATTCGTCGATTCTCACTTGAAAGTAATGCTTATACCAAAGAATGATGTTTCGAGTCGACCGGAGTGCGAAACGATAGTCCAACCCACAAAATGACATTGGGTTTGTTCTAATTCTAAGAAAACGATATTTATGTCGTTTCAATACAAAATACAGCTATAACTACATTGACATCGTTTCAGTTAAAATGTAACAAAATTGATATTGTTCCGACTAAAAAAGTCGAATCGAACGTCTATGGCCACTCGACATGCCTCCGACATACTTGAGAGGTCCGAAAAAAGTTATCAAGTGGATTAATCCCACTCGTTTGTTTGTAGAAAAAGAAAATGATCTATATCTAAAATAACGACATCTAAGTTGTTTTAGTTTAGTCATAATGGTGTTTATGTCGTTTTAGTTCAAAACATCGAATCCAATCCACGGCCAATATAACGATAGCTATGTCGTTCCAGAAAAATAAAACGATATTTATGTCGTTTGTTTGCAAAAAAAAGAAAATACCATGTAAGTAAAATAATGACATCAAAGTCGTTTTAGTTTTGTCGTACATGTCGTTTTAGCTAAAAACACCGAATCAAGCTCACAGCCACTATAGCGATATCTATGTCGTTCTAAAAAAAGTAAAACGATAGTTATGTCCAAAAATTGAAAATATGAAATGATATTAGAGCATTAATGTCTTTTTACATATAAGGATATATTAATGTCAAAAACTACATCGTATTAGTTAAAAGATGAATGGTAAACAGGTGATAGACACTTATATATTATAGTAAAGATATATATAACATGTAAGACATTTATTTATCATTAATGGAGAGCGATAAAAGCAATAAATAAATAAGACAATAACTTATAGTCATCTTAGATTAATTATTACAACAATAATTAAAGAATTTATTGCGCCTCGATCCAATTCTTCAATTTCCTTGTAATTTCCACTTTCCGTTATTACATCTTATTTGACGAGCTTCAATAAACATAATTTTTAAATGGGCTTCAATTGCTTTATCTTCAGGATTTTTTTATAAATATGCCATTTTTTGAAAATAATTTCAAAAAATTATTTTTGTTACATTTGTTCTGAAAATACTATTTTTTAAAAACTATTATATTACTTCATTATATTATATATTACATATAGTAATTGAATCATTAATTACCGAATTTAATGAAAATTCATATATTATGAATTTTTTTATTGTTAATTATAGTAACTGAATCCTTAAAAATTGGAATTGATTGAAATATATCCTTGCAATAATATAAAAGTCTTAAATTGTTCAGTGTAGATTTTTCGTCCAAAACGTACCGTTTTGATATTTAACACAGCCATAATTTTTTACTTTTTTTTTTTAAGATTAATGCCTTTGGTTTGTCGAGTTACGAGTAAAGCTAAGCAAAAATGGGCCTTTTTTTGACTATATGTTTTTTTTTTTTTTTTTTTTGAGATTATAAAGCCAAGCAATGCCCAATCTGAGAATTATATATTTTTTTCTTTATTTTTTTTCTTTTACTATTCAGACATTCGTTTATATTTTCATTCATTTTTTTACCAATTTTTTTATTTGATCTTATAAGCAAATTGTACACAATTCTTTTTTCTCCTTTTTTCATTTTTTTTTTCTTTTTCCTCATTTTTTCTTTCTTTTTCCAATTCTAATTTAAACAGATTTTCATTTAATTTTTCACCAATCTTTAAAAGCAAATTGTACATTTAATATTTCGCTTTAAATACTTTAGTCATTTCATTCTTAAGTTTGGTCCAATTCAACCAGATTATATATATATATATATATATATATATATATATATATATATATATATATATATATATATATATATAATTTTTTCTTTTCTTTTTTTCACTCTGTCCAATTTAACTTCAAGTTAATGGGATCCAAATATAGATTGTCAATTGAAGTATATATTATACAAATATGCCATTATTATACAAATTTATATAAAGTGTACCATGAGAACAAAATACCCACATAATAAATGACAGTAAACAATTTTACGAAAATTAACATTCATTTATTTGTCCCAAATTCTACAATATATTTTTTTCGAATAGCTCAACAATTTGTCATGACAAAAATAATAATAATTTTTGTCGAGTAACAGTTGTCAAGTAACTCGACAAATTTTATTTTCCGAGTAGCTCGACAAAATTTAAATAATAATAATAATTTTTGTCGAGTTACTCGACAAACTCTAGTTATTGTTGAGTTGCTCAACAAACCCAGTTTGCCGTAATTTTTGACTTCTTCCTTTTTTTTTTTTTTTTTTTTGGCATTAACTCGACAAACCAAAGCTAAGCAATTTTGACAATAGCCGCAATTTTTGACTTTTATTTTTTTTAATTAATGCCTTTGACAAACCAAAGCCAAGCAAATTTAGCCCATTTTGACAATATGTTTTTTTTTTATTATTAGAAAGTCAAGCAATACCCATTTTGAGAATTATATATATTTTTTCTTTTACTATTCAAACATTCGTCTATATTTTCATTCAATTTTTTATCATTTTTTTAATTTGATCTTACAAGCAAATTGTACACAATTCTTTTTTCTCCTTTTTACATTTTTTTTCATTTTCCTCATTTTTCCTTTCTTTCTCCAATTCCAATCCAAACAGATTTTCATTTAATTTTTTACCAATTTTTAAAAGAAAATTATACATTTAATATTTCGCTTTAGATATTTTGGTCATTTCACTATTGAGTTTGGTCCAATTCAACCATATTATATATTTAGAAATTTTTTTTTTCACTTTGTCCAATTTAAAACCCACGGAGTACCATTGTTTCAAGTTAATAGGATCCAAATGTAGATTGTCAATTGAAGTATATATTATACAAATAGGAGAATGATCTAATGCCTCTAGTGGGCACTTGGAGGAGTGTTTGACTTGTTTGTCAAATACTTTTTCATTCCCAATGCCCACTAGACAAGTATCCAATGGAAACTTCTTATTTGACCCACTAGGAACATTAGATCATTCTCATATACATATGGGATACTATTATTACACCAATTTTATATCAAGTGTATTCATAATAACAAAATACTCACACATTTTAAATAAATGACAGTAAACAATTTTATGAAAATTAACATTCAGTTATTTGTCCCAAATTCTACAATATATTTTTTTCGAGTAACTTGACAATTTGTCATGAAAAAATAAAATTTAATTAAATAATAATAATTTTTGTCGAGTAAGGTTTGTCGAGTAATTGTTGTTGACTAACTCAACAAATTTTTTTTTTGAGTAGTTCAACAATTTGTCAGGACAAAAAATAATTTAATTAAAAAATAATAATTTTTTTCGAGTTACTCGACAACAATATTTGATTTTTTTTTTTAATGCTAAGCCAAGCAAAATTAGCCCATTTTGACTATTTTTTTTTTAGATTAGAAAACCAAGCAATACGAATTTTGAGAATTATACTCCCTTCGTCCGACAAAGATAGACTCATTTCTTTTTTCACACAGATTAAGAAAACATATTTAATATAATTGAAATTATAAATTTTTCACACACTTTTCTTATTATACCCCCATTTAATATTAGTCATTCATGAATCTAATAAATTTAAATACTTGTTTTGGGTTGATAACAATGTAAATTAAATGAGGATATATTAGGAAAATGAAAAATTTAATACACCCTCTATAAAGTAAGTAGCCTGTAATTTGGGACAGATAAATAAGGAAAACGAGTCTATCTTTGTGAGACGGAGAGAATATATATTTTTCCTTATTTTTTTTCTTGTACTATTTAGACATTCCTCCATATTTTCATTCAATTTTTTACCCATTTTTTTTATTTGATCAGCAGATTGTACACAATTCTCTTTTCTCCTTTTTTTTTTTTCTTTCTCCTCATTTTTTCTTTCTTTCTCCAATCATAATCCAAACAAATTTTCATTTAATTTTTCATCAATCCTTAAAAGTAAATTGTAAATTTAATATTTCGCTTTAGATATTTTAGTCATTTCATTCTTGAGTTTGGTCCAATTCAACTAGATTATATATTTAGAATTTTTTTTTTCTTCACTTTGCCCAATTTAAAACCCATCGAGTACCATTGCTTCAAGTTAATAGGATCCAAATGTAGATTATCAATTTAAGTATATATTATACAAATATGTCATTATTATACAAATTTTATATAAGTGTACCCGTGAGAACAAAATACCCACATATTTTAAATAAATAGCAGTAAACAATTTTACGAAAATTAACATTCATTTATTTGTCCCAAATTCTATAATATTATAATTGCTACACGTGTAACGCACGTTCTTAAAACTAGTATATATATATATATATATATATATATATATATATATATATATATATATATATATATATATATATATATATATAACAAAATCTTTTATTGTCATAATTGTCAAATATATATCATTTGTATCAGAAATATCTGTAACAAACACAAACAAAACTCATATTCTTTTCAATTACAACATTTGTAACAATCTATGTTACAAATTGAGAGTAAAACATCAGTGATACAGAATATCAATTCATGTAACATGTGCTGTTTAAAATAACATAATATAATATGTAACATATTCAGTGATACAAAATATCATTTGTAATATCTATATAAGACAGTGGTACACAATATTATTTGTAACATCTGTATCAGATCGTGATATTAAACAGAAACGGTTACAACTGTTACAACTACAAAATCAACTCTAAACTTCAACAAATTCGTATTAATATACACATTGGACTCTAATAACTTCTTGATAGTGTGTAACATCAATATAATATAGATATGTAACACAATGCCAAATTTAATAGATAAAAGTATAAAACTCGTGATTTCATCATTTGTAACATATATAACATCAATGATACAAAATATCAATTCATGTAACACGTGCTGTGTAAAATAACATAATTTAATCTATAACATATTCAGTGATACAAAATATCATTTGTAACATCTATATCAAACATTAATACACATTATCATTTGTAACATTTGTATAAAATAGTGATACTAAACATAACTTTAAATTTTACTTAATCGAGGACGAACAAGAGTTCAAGTTTAGGGATATAATAAGTATATTTTTACACTTATCTAGACTGTCAAAAGTATACTATTGTGAGTTCTTTTGAGTATAATTTTAATGAATTATGTGTTGATTTTGTTATTATAGGTCAAAATCCGAGCTTGGTGGTGTTTTGATCAAAATTGGCGAAAATGACTAAATTGACACAAAAGTATAAATATGAGGATCAACTTGCAAAAATTCAAAAGTTGAAGGACTTGAGTTGTAAATAAAAGAGGATAAAATTGAAATGAAAGAGGAAGTACATGGACTAAAACGGATATATTATAAATATGAAGGACTTACTGTGAAAATAATCAAGGACTCGAGCAGCAATTCACGTAGGAATTCATGTGGTCTTGGTCTAGATTTGATTTTAATTCATTATTTTATTAATTAATATAATATTAATTATGCCAGTATTTTTAAAATAAATTTGTTAAGTTGATAAAGTTGTAATTATTTTTATATTGATAAGTAATTAATGTAATTTCCACCTAGGTGGGAGTTGGAGTTGGAGTTGGAGTGGAGATGATAAGTAGATAGGTGGTGGTTGATAGCTGAAGGAAGAAGATGGCCTCTTTGTTATTCTTTATTTTTGGGATACATTTGATTATTTTTTTAATCCTATGTTTATTTTTATTTTTATTTTTTTGTTATTTATTTATTTATTTAAAGGGGGGTGACAATTTTATCTTGAGGAATTTTGGAAATAGTAGCTTGGAAATTTGACAATGTTTGTTAACATTTGTAAATATGTCATTTTTTATATATAAAATTTCAAATATACACTTTTGTAAAAATGACCATTTTTCTGTAGTTAAAATTTAATAATAGATGACGGTCATACAATAGCTTATAAGAGAAGCTATCAATCCAAAAATCGATATATTAGTATAAAAATTTGATCGTTGATTTTTTTGTTTAAGAAAATCAAGAAATGAGTCTGAAAAATCGACATTTGTAATTTTTTTAGTACACTGATATGCACAAATTTATATCACTTAGTCTGAAAACTTATTTAATTTTAACTTTTAATTACTGAATGTCAATTTGAACTGAACATCCAAAAAAATTTATTTTAGAGAATTTTGTGGATGTCGACAACAAGTTTGTCAACATCGATTAAATAATATCGATGTCAACAAATTTTTTGTCAATGTCCACAATTTTTGTCTATTTTTGTCGATGATATCAACAAAATGGGCAAAAAATAATGTTCATTTTATCGATGGGCACAAAATGTGCAAATTGGAACCAAAATCGATAGATGAGTCTGAAAATCGACATTTGAAATTTTGTTAGTACGATGGATACACAAATTTTTGTCGATGATATCTATAAAATAGACACAAATTAGTGCTTATTTTGTCGATGGACAAAATAAACATGCCATTATTTTATCGATATAAAAATATCACTAAATTGGTACCAAATTAATGTCCATTAAATTGCCTAAGAGCATGAAAAAAGAGAAAATGGACACCAATTAGTAGGGATGGCAAAAATATCCGATCTGCCCCGAACCCAATGGATACCCGATAAAAAATACATGATCCGCAGATCAACGGGGCGGATCGGGGCATATAGTAGTAATCCGCCGTGGATTTCGGGACGGATCGGATCATGGTTGCCCCGATCCGCCCCGATCCGTTTAAAAAAAAGGATTAAATTATATAAAGATCAAAGATTTGGGCTATGACTGAAATTGCAATTTTCTAATTCCTAATTTCGTATACATAACCTAAACCAGTAAAGAGTAAACCTAATGTTATTCTCTTCCTTCCACTTCCAGTTCCTCGCTGCCTGTTTCTGCCCCTGATATTGCTGGAAAGGTTCGCATCAAAGAAACTCTAATTCTTTACTCTTGGCTGCATGAATTGACAGTGTTAATTGTTCATTTATATTCTTAGTAAGTCACTTTGGTTCAGATGAGCATTCTATATCAGTTATGCAATTGAAAATGTGGTGTAAGGTAGAATAGTGGAATATGAGAACTCATCTTGGGGTAGATGCCGTATTTAAATTAAAAAAAAAAAAAACGGATCAGTATACGGATTAGGGATCTGATCCGCCCCGATCCGCCCCAAAAAATAGCGGATCAATCTGCGGATTTGGATCTCCTACAAATCTTGCGGGGTGGATATGGATCAGGCCGATCCGCCCCGATCCGCTCCATTGCCATCACTACCAATTAGGTGGTGCCAATTAAATTGTCGATGAGTAGGTGCTCATAGAGAGAAATTGGTGTCCATTAATATGGTGTAAATGGGCACCAATTATTTGGTGTCCACCAAACATCAACAAATTGGTGCTATTGAATGGACACCAATTTCGTGTCTATTTTGTCCATCGATGAAATGATCAGATAAATTTCATATCCACTTTTTGTGTCTATTTTTCTACTTGTTTTCGACCAACTATAATCAATTTTATTTTCTGTACATTGACAACAAAATATACCAACAAATTAGATCGACAACATTTGTAAATTAAACTAATATTTAATACAATTCACTAATATACAAATTAAATAAAAAAAATTACACAACAACATAAAATATATCAATAAATAGTGATATAGTATATCAAATATAAGTTTCTTGTAATCTTCAGTAAAAATACATTAATTTTCTCAATTTTTAATAGCTTATAACTGAATTCAAAATTTTTAAATCAGCAACTTCTTCAAATGATTCAAAAATCGGTGACAAATTTGACATTGTATTTGAATCTAGGATAAAAATGAGAAAATTCGACCACATAAACAACAAAAAAGAGTGAAAATGGAGCTTAGAGCGGCATCAATGGTGGAGGGAAGTGGGGAGAAAGAGTGTTTAAGTTAGAGGGAGAAAGAGTGAGAGCGGAAAGATAACAAAATGGATATAATAGATCTTCAATTGGGGTAATTTTGTCCAAATTTTTAGAAATTAGTCATTGCGACAAATGTTATAAAATTGGGCAAATTTAAAACCGATAGTTTGTCCAATTCCCTCTTTTAACTTTTTGTTTGTCCTTAACGGCTGAAATTGACGGATTCTGTCATCAGGGACCTAGCATGCATATTTCTTCAAACGTTGAGGATTTTCGATTCTATTTTTAAGAGTTAGCGGTATATCTCTTAAGTTTTTGAAAGATTGGAGGATTAAATATGCTATTTTTTTCTTGTTTTTAATATTAGACAGGTCTAAGTACGAACAATACAATCTTATAAAAATAAAACGTCCGACTTTATTTACCGATCGCAAATGATTAGCCTTGACGAGTTATAAATCGTGTGTTTTTGTACTTAACTAATTAAGTATACAATTTATAACTACTCGTATGATATTCTTAAACCCTTACAATTTTTTGTTCAATTCAAATAAGAAAAATGCAATAATTAAATCGTACTATTAATTATAATATCGCTTATTGTAAAATAACACTCTATCGAGCAACAAAATTAACGCATACATGTAGTATGATATATGTAATAATATATCCTCTACAATAACTAACTCGAACAACAGCAGGTACGCCAACTGTTTCTTGGGAATGAGCTTTCTACTCTTTTAAGGACTCTGAAAGTTCCAACTCTTTCAGCTCGAAATCAACATATGCCTCAATAAAATTCACTCCAGGATAGTTACAGAGTATCTCCGGTTCGCCGGTTAAAAGGGCACCAAAGTTTTTGCCAGTTTCCTCTTTAAGGACATTGACCATAAGGCAGCAAGAGCAATTCCAAGTTAGATACTAAGGATTCATTTGGTTTGTGGATAAGATAGAAGTTATCTAGTTAGCAGATTTATCATTATCTCGTTTGGTTCAGCAGGTTATAAAAATGGAAAAAGTGACTGTTAAAAAGTCCGTTTTTCTTTAAAAAAAACAATGATACACTTATTCTTAATTAAATGAAAAAAGTAAATAAAAATAAAAATAAAAGAGAGAAGAAATGGGTGGAGCCGCAGAGGGTCGTAGCAATTATCCTAAGATATGAATATCCAAAAATAGATTTGTTCTATATTATAAATAATTTATTTGTCTTTTTTTAAAAAAAAAAAAAAAATTGAGTGAATCTGTGTCTGGATAAAAAACTTTTGTCCTCCTATTCCCGGTGATAAAACTTCTTCTCATTTTTTGCTTAAATTGTTATCTAGATAAAAGTTTATTCGAACATCAATTTTGCCCAAACTACATAAGTCAAATTTTATCTGATATGTTTAACAATTGACTATATAATAATGTTATTTATCATTACCGGAGATTATCACAAGTCTACGTGGAAACTTTTGTTGGCATTAAATGATAGGTCAAATGAAATATCATTTATTACCACGTAGACACCAATTATGATAAATAGCATTACTCTTGAGTCTTGACCATACACCATTAAGATTATGAGCAATGGCATTAATGCCGGTGCCACAACCTCATTCTTGATCATTTTCATCTCCAACTGATCTATTTACATAGGCATCTTCAGCTTATTCTTAATTTGGGAGGGGATTTGCTTAATTTGTGATAATTTGTTAATTTTTCTATGTATATTTATAAGCTTATTAGGTCGAGATTAGAACTAAACTTTAGTGCACTAATTGAGGTTACATCATGATGACAAATTATAGAAAGGTAGGTGAAAATAAGTAATTTAATAAGCAAATTCAATAAAAAGAAGTTTGTTTATTTGAGATTTTCATTTTACTGATTGGAGTTTGTTTGGTCTAATACGTTGCATGACAATCACCTAGTCGTCATTGTTTTAACTTATTCTTATTTGGTACCAACTTCACTTATAAGTGTTTAACTTCAGTAAAACAAACAGCAATATTAAGTACAATATTACGTTTCTTTCTTTATCATTTTTCCTTTGACAAAATGTTTGAGCCCATCAATATGTTTAAAGTCTACAAAAGCAAATGAAGAACCTGTACCTTGCTCTTAGGATCATATGTAAACTCAAGACTATACATTAAAAACTCAACATCAACGTACGTGTTGTTTACAAAATTAATAGTGCAATCTCTGTCGAGCAAATCATTGCTGATGTTATCGTGCATCAACCACTGTAAGAGTGACATTATTCAAGGAACAGCTACTCTTTTGGCTCTGCTGAGAAGATCCTGTACCAGTGTGAGAACGACTCCACTTTTCTGCAAATGCGGTTTGCTTAGGTTCAGGAAGCTCTACAATTTCACTGCGAAGCATTGATAGAACGGATGAAATATTGGGCCTATCTTTTGGAAGTTCTTGGACACACAATAAGCCAATGTGTATGCATCTGATGATCTCTGCCCGGTAGCTTGTATTTGTACTCAATATTCTTGCATCTATCAAAGCCACAACATCGTCTTCATTCCACAGTTTCCATGCCTGAAATTTTTAGGAGTTGAGTCATGATAAAGAATCATTTGGGGACATTTTACGACAGATTACTAACATATAAAGAAAAAAGGGGGTGTGGGTGGGAGGGAAGAACTACAAGATTAAAAAGGTTGTTTTGCAACATCAGACAACCAAATAGTCGATGCTTTGACTGGGGACGGGAGTAATCCACAAAGAACAGTTATAACTGGGTGGAAAAACATACGAGATTATAAACCTCAAAACTTGTGGTAAACAGGAACAAATGAATTCATGTCGTTAGGAAATGCACAAACATGTTTTAGAGTTATAAATTAATCTGAAATTCAAAATCTTTTCGCTTGGAATTTCATTGACGACGAGACCATGAAACTTCAAGATTTACATTAATTATTTCATAGATACCAACAAGTTGGAATTTATTAAATTCAGAATCTTTAACCCACCAGGGGATTGATCTGCCTCATGCGCAGCCAGGAAAAAGTCAGTTGATGTATATTCAAGAGCATTTTCCCAGCCCAAAAACAAATCTGAAAATCCTAGAAATTACATGATCACTCATTCCCTAACCTTTCCAAACCCATTTACCAATTCCAGTTCACCAGAAGTCGATCAGGTTGACTTGAAAAATAAAAGTTCGGGTTACGGACTGTGTTGGATATGATAGGGGAGGAAGTAGGAGGCTTTTTAAGTTCAGGGAATCAGATTTGGAGTAAATTTATGGTCAGTCAGGTGCTGCTTGAGCATAATAGTTATTTTTTGGTCAGTTGAGTCCAGCCTAAGCACGGCGTACATAGGCGCTTCATATAAAGCTTATGCAGGAACTGTGGCCCCACTTTTCATGTAACAAGTAACTATCTTAACTACAAAAAAACCGAAAAAAGAAAAGGTAAAAGCAAAAGTGACTAATCAAACGAAAAATCTCATGATTGCAAATAGAAGTTGGGGAAATTTAAGTCCACCTTTTTTCAGTTAAAATAGGAAGAGATATATGTAACTTACATATCCCAAAAGGCTCAAAGAGCTCTCATGTTTATAGAAGCTCGTATTCCGTCTTCCACTAACAATCTCTAGCATCAAAACTCCAAAGCTGAAGACATCAGATCTTTCAGAAAATCTTCCTTCCATTGCATATTCAGGGGCCATGTATCCACTGAAACAATATCATGAAAAAAATCTCAAAAACAATTTTAAGTGAATTGCACTAATCATTCAAAGCTAAATGAAATCTCATGGCAGAAATAAGTGAATACTAACAACCCAAATTGGCCAATGGCAATATATACTTACTATGTTCCTACCACTCTTACAGTGCTGGCATGATCTTGGTTGCCTCCAAATATTCTCGCCATGCCAAAGTCTGAAATCTTTGGGTTCCAATCATTATCCAGCAATATGTTACTTGGCTTCAGATCTCTATGAACTATCCGCAATCTAGAATCTCTGTGAAGATAAAGAAGGCCTCGGGCAATACCTTCAATAATGCTGAAACGTAGTCTCCAATCTAAGATCTCTTGTGATTGATCTACTTAGACAATACCCGGAGGAAAGAAACACATTATATATAAGTTCTGAACCTCATTCTAAAATAAAATTTGAGGTAGACTATGTAGTAATCGAATTCTTTATGGAACAATAACGTTAATTTTAACAATTAAAGAGGAAGGGGTGAATCTTGCACTGACCAAAGAGATGTGCATCCAAGCTTTTATTAGGCATGTATTCATAGACCAGCATCTTCTCTCCTTTCTCAACACAGCATCCCAGCAGTCTAACGAGGTTCCGGTGTTGGAGTTTAGAAATCAACGCCACTTCATTCATAAATTCTTTTGTCCCTTGTGTAGATGTTCTTGAGAGCCTCTTGATTGCAATTTCTCTACCATTTGCCAATTGTCCCTAGAGACGAGCAACAATGTCAGAACTTCTAAATTTCATGAACGATACTTGACACGGATAAGGATGAAAAATAACCTTGTAAACTGGACCAAAACCACCCTTTCCAAGCTTGTTTCCATCGTAGAAATTGTCTGTCGCATTTACAAGCATCTCAAATTTAAATAATGGTAACTCCTCGATACTAACGTTGCTCATATCATCTCCAAGAGAAACATCAACTGAATCAGATAGGCGTACTTCCCCATGTTCAGATGATATTGTTTTGCCTGATTCAGGGGGATAATTATTAAGTGATAGCTGCATATATTTGCCTTATTCAAAAGTGAAATTTCTAAACGTTACCTCTTTGTTTAGCCATCCATTTCCAGGAAAAAAATATGATAATGGATATGGCAATCAAAGCAGTGATAACCATAATTATTATGACTAACTTAAAGTCCTTCTTGTGACCTGCAACGACAGAACAACCCTCATATTGCTTTCAACACAAGGAAGAAGAAAAACTCAGTTGTTCTTAACTGATAAAAAACAAACAATAAACTCATAGGAGACAACAAGAAGAGCATATAAGTTCCATGGAAAAGTTACCAAATTCCGAATTTTCCAGTCGAATGAAAAGATCTGAGCCTGCTGAGAATTTCTGAATGTTAATTAAGCTTCCAGTCCAGAACAGACAACCAATACCAACGTCATGAGCATAGGCTATGCAGGAACAGTTCTTCAAGCACAGACCTTCACATTCAGATTCCTGGCCAGGTTGCCGATCTCCATAGTCTGGAACTTTGATCGTTTCTAGCTTCAAAAACCTATCTTTTATGCTTCCACTACTTGTGCCATTATTTCTTTCGCAATCCAATTGTGTCCTCCTCACACATCCACTTGTCCAGTTCCCTGCTTCCCACTGCCCCTGGTTCAGTGGATCAAACCCTTTCAAACAGGAACAAATAGGCGAATTATCTGAGTTACAGATCCCAAATGGCCCGCACGTGCCATTACCACAAGAAGTAGTAGCCTTCTCAACTACGTTTATACTGTGACTCAATTTCATTCTTGTCAATAACGAGTCAAAAGGATACTTAAAAGTTTCCCATATTATATGTCCACTCGGAGATTCTCGCAAAACAAGATTACCAGAATCCAATAGCTGGGCACTCGTATTCATCTTAGTATTTTTAACATTTGACGACCAAAGAATCTCCTTGTCCCCATTCATAACCACAATATTCCCATCTTCATTTATCATCACAGTACCAGAAGAATCATTCAAAGCTTTGTCCCTATTTGCTACCCACACCAAGGTAGGTTCAGAAACATTGTGGTTATACCAGATACCAACATAACGCCTGGAGTTATTAACAGGACTGAAAAATCCCAATTTGAAGTTCTGGCCCTTGGACACTATAGTTTCAGGGTCTTTAATAACTAGATTTGATGTAATGTTGTCTCTTGATGTGCAAAATCTTAAAGGGCAAGAGTAAAGCACGACAAGAATATACAGAACAAGAGAATTCAGACTCTTACCCCCAATCATGACCACGCGAGTGCTTCTTGATTCTTTCTGATGAAAACGATTTATGATTAGCCACTTCAGAAGCTGTTTGTTTCTACAAGTTTCTCCCAAGAACAGAGAAATTCTCCAGTATTCAGTTTTGTGGCTCTAGTAGAATTAGACAATTATCAACGAAAATTGACATCATTTCTCTACAGAAATCAAAGAGTGCAAGTTGTAGTACTACGATTCTGAGTTTTTAATAAATTTTGAGCCAAATCATGAGCCACGAGCCATCAAACATGAATAGTAATTTCGTTTCCGGGAAATAAAGTGAGATACCCACCTTTCAACAGCCTTTTGTCTAAAAAAGCGTTTGATCAAAAAATTAAAATAAAAAAAATTTAAATTTAAAAAATAATAAAAAGACATTTATACTCTCACATTTTTACAACATTCAAGTTGTTATGGTAACAATAACAAAAAAATATTTATCCCTTACATAATAAAAAGATATTTATACTCTTACATTATTACAACATTTATGTGAGAAATACTTGCCCCGCATGTATTTTTGACATTTTTTTGACATCATGACATTAACATTGTTATCATAACAATAATGACTTTGATGTCGTTACATGTCCAATAACGATATTGAAGTCGTTTTAATTTAGTAACAAGCACATGTATCAATTTGAAATAACGATATTGAAGTTATTATAATATAAATAACGACATTAAAATCATTCCAGTACATTTTAAGTTTGCCTTAATCTAGACGTTCGTCCAATAAAAACAGAAGCAAATTTGCTTATGCTTACACCAAGTGGGTGAACGCCCACTCATTCGTCCAGGCCAATTTCATGTGATTTTTTTCTTTTTAAAAATAATTTCTTTCTTCTTCATTCATCATTATTTGAATAATATTACAATATATATAACTTGTCGCGCATGTATCGGTTTGACATAACGAGATTTAAGTCGTTATTATAAAAATAACGACATTGAAGTCATTCAAGTACTTATAACTTGTGCATTATTGATTTGACATAATGACATTGACGTCGTTATAGTAACAATAACGATATTTATTTCGTTTCAATATAAAATACAGTTATAACTACACTGACATCGTTTCAGTTAACAGGTAATGAGATTAATATCGTTTCAGCTAAAAAAGTCGAATCGAACGTCCATGGCCACTCGGCATGCCTCCGACAAACTTGGGATGTCCGAAAAAAGTTATCAAGTGGGTTGATTCCACTCAGACGATGAAAAAAAGACGAACGGAGTTATCTTATTTCCACTTCGAAGGTGTTGACAACACTAGGAACTCTTAAGGTTGTCGATACTGACACATCTCTCGAACTGATTCGTCAATTCTCACTTGAAAATAATGCTTATACAAAAGAATAATGCTTCAAGTCGACCAGAGTACGAAATGATAGTCCAACCTACAAAACGACATTGGGTTTGTTCTAGTTCTAAGAAAACGATAGTTATGTCGTTTCAATACAAAATACAGCTATAACTATATTGACGTCGTTTCAGCTAACGAGATTGATATCGTTTCGACTAAAAAAATCAAATCGAACGTCCACGGCCACTCGGCATGCCTCCGACATACCTGCGAGGTCCGAAAAATATTATCAAGTGGGTAGATCCCACTTGGACGACAAAAGAAAGACGAACAGAGTTACATTATTCCACCGAATAACTTCAAAGGTGGTTGACAACACTAGTAACTTCTAAGGTAGTCGATATAGGCACGTCCCTCGAACCGATTCATCGGTTCTCACTTGAAAATAATGCATATACCAAAATTTTTTGAGTCGACCGGAGTGCGAAATGATAGTCCAACTCACAAAACGACATTGAATTCGTTCTAGTTCTAAAAAAACGATATTTAAGTTGTTTCAATACAAAATACAGCTATAACTACATTAAAGTTGTTTCAATTAAAAGAAAACGAAATTAATATCGTTCCGGGTAAAAAGCCAAATCGAATGTCCATAGCCACTCGACATGCCTCCGACATACCTGAGAGGTCTGAAAAAGGTTATCAAGTGGGTTAATCTCACTCGTCTGTTTGTAGAAAAAAAAAGACCTATATGTAAAATAACGACATCTAAGTTGTTCTAATTTAGTCGTAATGATGTTTATGTCGTTCTAGCTCAAAACATCAAATTCGATGCTACGGTCAATATAACGATATTTGTCGTTCCAGAAAAATAAAACGATACTTATGATGTTCATGTCATTTTAGCTAAAAACATCGAATCAGGTCCACAGGACCACAGCCACTATAGCGATATTTATGTCATTCATAAAAAAAAATAAAAAAAAATAAAAAAGAATAGTTATGTCCAAAAATTAGAAATATGAAATGATATTAGAGAATTAAATATCTTTTTACATATAAGGATTTATTAGTCATTTTCTATTTTCTTTAATTTCTAGGTTTTTTAACTAAATAACATTAAATGGAGATTTTTTAAATGAATACATTGTTTGACTGGGATTTTAAATGACCGCCTCTTCTTTTTCTGTCCTTATTTCTTCTTCTGGGGTGGGCGTGGTGGAGCCAAATCAAAATGGAAAAGTCGTAGCATGAAAGCCACTGGATTCTGGGTCTTGACCAATTTTGATCAACATAACAACAGTAAAGCCACTGGATTCTGGGTCTTGATCAATTTTGATCAACATAACAACAGTAGAGCGCATAATAATAGAAATTTAGCTTTTATGGAAATTTAGTGCAAATGGTTTTTAACTTTTATTATCAGTGTGAAAATAGTCTTTAACATTCATTTTTTAATATAAAAATTTTTAACTTATGTATTTTATTACGCAATTAGTCATTATTTGATAAAAACGACAAATATATTATTAGTTTTAATTATAGAAAATTGTATTTAAATTCTTATCATTTACTAAATATGCAAATGGGCCTGGTTATTTATTAAATAATATTTAATTTTGCATATTAAATATATCATTATATTCGTGTAGATTAAATTTTTTATAAAAGAAAAATATAAAATTATTGTGCTTTAAATATATGAAATTGCTATATGATGTCAAAATTTTGAATAAAAATTAAGTTAAATAAATAATAAAATGACGTACATAATTTTATTATATTGAACCAATCTTATTATATTTTTATTTAACATAAAAATACTAATAAAAATTAATTTACACATTATGTGTTATTTATTTTTGAACAAAAATAAAACGATAAATTAAAATATAAATAATATAGTAGGATAGCTAATATTTGTAGTTAATAAACATATAGCTCAATTAAATAAAAATATTTGAGCATCAAATTTGTAACAAAGTTATTTTTTTAATAATGATAAAATAAAATTTTAAATTTTAAATAATGAAATTACTTAATAATAAAAATAATAATTTTATTTGACATGTTTATTAATAATTATGAACTTAAATTTTAGTTATTTTATAAAAATTCGTAAAATATAAAAAATAATTTAGTACATTATCAGTTTTGTCAATAAAGTGTTAATTCAAAATAAAAATAAAAAGAACTAATTAGTTTTCTTTAATTTTTAATAAAAAATAAAAGTGTCCATATTTGTATTTTTTGCAAAGGTAAGCAATTCAACTACAATTTTTTTTTATTAAAATTAAGAATATATTAGTATTTTTTATTAAACAATGACTAATTACGTCCTAAAATATGTAGATTAAAAATTTATGTACTAAAAAATAAACGGCCAAATTCTCTAGTTTTTATTGACAAAAAGGTGTGTATTCAATAAAAAAAGATCACGCGTCTGTGTGTCAAATGTAGGTATAACAAAAATTATTATAAATATTAAAACTAAAAACGTATACTTAACAAGTTTTTGGAATAAAAAAATTGGTCATCATCAGAGAATCAAGCTTCCGACAATAATTAGAACAGACAGTGAAGACTTTGACGTCTACATTAACCAAAGATTAAAATTTACAGAATGCAAGATGCTAAAGGTACTTTCTTCAGACGTAAGTGGGACCCACCCTTTGGTGTAACAACTTTTGTTGGGAAATTGGCGCAAATGATCCTAACCTTTGCCTTTATTGCATAAATAGTCTATAACCTTTGTTTTTTAGCATAGTAATCCTTAACCTATATATTTTAATACAAAATTGGTCATTATTTAATAAAAAAGACAAATATATCTTTATTTTTAATTAGAAAAACTTTCAATTGGATTTCTGATCTCTGCAAAAAGTGAAAATAGGTCCGATATTTTTAATTTTTTTATAAAAAATTAAAAAAAACTAACAAATTAATAATATACTAAATTATTTTATATATTTTACGAACTATTATAAAATAACTAAAATTTAAGCTCATAATTATTAACAAACATGTTAATTAAAATTATTTTATTATTATTAAGTAATAATTAAAACTTTAACTTTAATTTTATCATTACAATATAAAAGAAAAAATAACTTTGTCACAAAATTGATGATCAAATATTATTATTTAATTGAGCTATTCGTATAACTACAAATATTAGAGCTGAAATTGTATTCTTCACATTTTAATTTTATCGTTCAAAATAAAGAACACAAAATGTGTAAATTAATTTTTGTTAGTATTTTCATGTTAAAAAATAATAATATTGGTTCAATGTCATAAAATTATATACGCTATTTTGTTATTTATTTAATTTAATTTTTATTCAATTTTTTAATATCACATAACAATTACATATACCTAAAGCGGAATAATTTTATATTTTTCTATTATGAAATATGTAATTTTTTTTTTTGATCGAAATGAAATATTTAATTGACACGACTAGAGGTGGCAAAATTGGCCCGGCCCATATAACCTGGCCTTTTGGGTTGAACTGGCCCTGACCCAAATAAAATCGGGCCAATATGGCCAGGCCCATCTAGTTTGATTTTTTTTTTCTCCTTAACACTAATAACTAATTTTGTGAATATACTCAATACATAATCCAAATAATATCAATCTAGAATGATCTAAGTCCAAGTCAATGATAAACATTAGTCCAAAAATTTCAAGATCCAATATAAAATTATTTAGATTTAATTAAAATTTAGTTTAATTTAAGTTTCAATCCAAAATATATTTGGTATGACAAGTACATTATTTATTTTAAATTTACTTATAAGTAAAAATTTTAATTTAAGCCAAACATGCTTATATCTCAAAGCAATAAGACTAGCATGCTTTTAATATTTATATTTTTAAAAAACAAATGTATACAAGTAGTTTACAATTAACAAAAAAAATATTATTGTTTTGAAAGAAAATTGACGTTTATCTTTTAACTAATATATGAGAACCCCAATTTTATAAATTGGTTTGTTTAAAAATCTCAAAATATATAGTCTAAATTTATCTAAGATTCTATTTGATGTAATGTATTAAATTGTATAAAAAATTTATTTAAAAAAAAGAAAAAAAAATTAAGATTAAGTTGAACCAATTGGTTGGACTAGACTAACATATTTCTAGCCCATACAAAATTGGGCTGGGCCAACCCAGTCCAGTTTAATGTGTGGTCCTATTCTGGTAGGTTGGGTTGGTCCAACCCAATCTATTTACTAGCTCTAGACACGACTATAATGATATATTTAATATGCTAAATTAAATATTATTTAATAAATGTCTTGGATTTATTTGCACATTTTACAAATGTTAGAAATTCAATTTCAATTTTTAAAACTAAAACTAATGGTATTTTTTTTTTTTTTTATCAAATAATAATCAATTACGTACTATAACATATAGTTTAGGGACTGCTGCAATAAAGGGAAAGGTTAGGAATTTTCCCACTTTTGTTCGAATGTGTCACTAAATACAGACAAAATGTGAAATGAGATAGTGAGAACTTGTAATTTAATATTAAAATGGAACTATAAAAATACATACAAAAGATGACGTTACAAGGCTACAAGCAACAAATGTAACCAAAACAAGTAGATATGTCTGTAGACAGCTGCAGCCACGAGCGAGCAAGAATGCTACGTGTTCCACGAATTGGCCTAATTTTCGAAAATTTTGAGGATTTCCTGGCCATTGGTTGGATGGTAATGGAACAGTAGATTCAAATGTCAAGTTCACACTTCCATCATTTTCCACTTTTTTATTTTTTTCTTTTTAAAAATCTGTTTTTATTCCAGTGTATTCAACGACGTGTCATGGACGTATGGAACAGACCAAAACCAAACAAGTCAATAAGACAATAACATTGCTTCTACAAAAAAATTCAAATTCTATAAGCACGTGTTGTGGGGCCCATCACTACATAAGTACTCATTTCCCCATCAAAACATGAATCCAGTAATAAAACATTAATTTTTCCATAATGCACCACAACAACCCATTTAATACTCCACCAGCATTACATATAAAGATTGATCATCGTGGTTAAAATGCAATTTATGTATCCTCCACTCCGTATGGCAATAGTCTAGTGGAATTTAAGAGTGCGATCAACAAAATCATGGGCTAAAACTGCAAATACAAAGATGCTAAAACGTCTTTATCTTCTTATAACACTGCTTTATTATTATTAATATGATTTGCTTTACATTTTGTGCAATTGGCAAGGGTCGAAAAAAAATCTCAAATTTTACGAAAGACTTACATTTTGATTATACGGGATAAAACCATGACTAAAAATTGAGGATCGACATTATTTCGAAATCACTCAAATCAGATAAACTAATCCATTCAATTTAGTTCGGATCCAATTAGAATTTAAAGTCTGCTTGGTAGTTTTTTTTTCACCGGTTTTGGATAGTACCGTTTAAGAGGGAATGAATAAACCGGTGCTTGTTAGTTTTTTATAGCACCTTTTTTGGGCGGTTTAAAAACCGCTCAAAAACGGTGTAGTGTAATTTAGAGTGTATCTCCCAACCCTCCAAATCAGTGGTTTTTGGCCGTTCTTCAAAATTTCTTCCAATTTTATTCTCTCTCAAATAATTATTTTCAAACTTTCCTAAACTTAATATTTGTAAAAATAAAACATATGAACACATAAAAAAAAAAAAAACATATGCAACAACATAAATTTAATTTTATATTTTCAATGATAGGTTGATATATAACATTTTCAAAATTAATTTTTTCTAATATATGGGCATTTACGTAATTTGATTCTTTTAAAAACTTTTAGAACCGCTGGATAATAAACTCCCAAGCATAGATTGGACCGTTTCAAAAGCAGCTACTAAAAACCACCCAAAGCCACTCCACTCATAAACGCTCAAAATCGATACTTTAAAAAACTCTCTTAACCGGTACCCTGAAACTCCCAAGCAGGTCCTTAAGTAATTTTGAATTTTGTAACTGCAAACTAGATTATTTTGATTCGATTTTCAGTATTAGCTAAAAAAAACAAAATTTTAATCAATTATATATTATTTTTTTAATCTATCAATTAAAATTGTTAAGTTAATTTATATAAATTAACTGAATTATAAAAATTCAAAATAATCAGTATTTTTGCTGCCTAAAACAAAAGGCGTGAAAATTAAAATAGAATATTTATGCAACAGTTTATATATAATTCATAAAATTTTCTAAAAAATAAAAAGACCTGGATATTTGTTCAATTTCATCACTGTACATAATATTGATGTTATTATTGGTATTCAGTTCAGTCCAAATCATATGTTCCCTTTTCAAAAAATTAATAATATTGCCCTCCAATTCAATCATATAAGTACTTTTCCACTGTTGAAGGCTTTATCTTTTGGGGAAATGGTAGCATTAGTCCACAATGTTTGGCACTTGTCGTAAATTGGTCTCCAACCTTTCAAATGATGCAAGTTTGTCCCAATGTTTCAATTTTGTTAGTACCTGCTCACAATTTTCCTAATACTACTTTATTATAATTAATATTTGATTTTTTTTTTCCACATTTTGTTTCCAACCTTTTACAAGAGTCTTAAGACATACTTCTAATTAATTTTATTGGCACAATTTGTCTCTAACATTTCAATAATTGGCAGACTTCATCATTTCCATCCAATTTGATCATCACAATTGCCGATTCCGTAATATGACAAATTTGACATCTTTCTTAAATAAACAAAAAAAAAAAAAAAAGGTTACAAAATAAAAAATAAAGGAAAAATTTCAGCGAGGGCTCCAAACCTTTTCAAAACTGAAATGGGTAAATAATAATAATAATAATAATAATAATTCAGAAAAAATTTTAAAAAAAAATTGACAAAAAAGTAAAAACAGATTAACCAAATAAACAAAAGAATTTTTCATGGAAAATGTCTAATCCATAGAAATAGAAAAAAAAAACGTAATCTTTCCCGACCAAGCCTGCCTTCGCGTCATTGTCGGTTCGGCTCCAATCCTATGATCCTATCTGGTCTCTACTGTTAGTATTATCAATTAATGGCCAAAATCTAATTGTTGTGGAGCCGTGGAGGAATAATTTTTACATTATTATTATAATTATCAATTCATATTTTTATTATTATTGACATCTATGTCATTTATTTATTATTTTAATTGATTAAATATTAGAATTCAAAGAACAAGTACTAGTGACATATTAATCATAAAAAATTGTAATAGTGAGATATATATATACACTATAATATAAGTGTCTATCACCTGTTTACTATTCACCCTTCAATCAACGCGACGTCGTTTTGATGTTGTATTAGTCTTAATTTTGTCCAAATCTCACTCATTAGTACTATAAATTTGTTTAACTTATTAAAAAAACTACCTTTCTTGATTTTTTCTCTTCTTTGGGAGCCGTCATTTTTGACAATTTTGTTTAGACATTTTGTTTTTCTTACAAAACTAAAGCATGTTTTTATTTTTAATATTTTTTTTTCCTGTATCCAAACATTAGACAAGCGCCGCTATTATTGACTTTGTTTCCTGTTTTCTTTTTATAGCTTTTGCTTTGTTCCTGTTTGCATTTTTTTAATTTTTTTTTTCCCACTTTGTCGAGTTACTCGGCAAAGTGTTTGGAAATTTTTTTTTTCTTTCCACTTTGCCGAGTTACTCGGCAAAGTGTTTGCATCCTTTTTTCTTTTTTTTTTTTTTTTTTTCCTAATTTGCACTTTTGGTCCACAACCTTTTCATTTTATAACAAATTTACCCCTAACCTTTTTTTTAACATTGTCTATCCCCGACCTTTGAATTTTGTTGTAAATTTTATTTTGTCCTCCTTTTTAAATAAACAAAATAACAAATTAATAACAACAAAATAAAATAAAAATGTAAATGAAGTCCTATAACTTTTAAAATGTACAAAATAATTTCATCTTCCTTAAAAATCCATCCCGCCCCACCCCTTTTCATTTTTCATTTTTTATTTTTTATTTTTAGCAGAATTACATTACTTATATAAGTGATCGACGGCCAAATTATTGTGGTGTGTGTCAATCACAAATTTTTTTTCTTTAATTTGTTTGTTCTTATTTATTTTTCTTTTACACATATTCATTAAATTTTTACTAATCTTTTTTTTATTTTATCTTATAATATTACAGATTAATCTAAAAGAATGCTATTATTTTTTTTCTTTTACTATTCACAAATTCATCCAATTTTCATCAATTTTTCAACAATTTTTTTTATTTAATGTTATAAGCAAATTATACACAATTCTTTAATATTTTGCTTTTATGTCATTAGCAAAAAAGTTGAAAAACTTGGAGCCGAGTTTAAAGAGTGAGGGTTTGGTCCTATTTAAATTCTTGAAATTGTGCAATTGAATCAAAATATAAAAATGATGACTTTACCACATCACTTTACCAAATCCAAATATCGTTTACAAATCTTAGTTATTTAATTTTTATTTGTACGAGTTACTAAATTTTTTTATACAAATTGTGTGTTTATTTGGTTATGCTTTTCTCAATAGAATTTCAACATTTGACTAAATTAATTGTATTAAATGGTATGTTCAAAAATATGTTTTTCATATTTATTATTTACATATTATACATTTAATATTTTTTATACTAAATTTTTTTTATACATATATATTCAAGCAGTGCCTACGTGCAGGGTTCTGTTTTTGTTCATAGAATTTTAATATTTTGCTTAATTAATTGTATTAAATGGTATGTTCAAATTATTCAATAGTGAATAGTTTTTATTCAATATTGAATTTTATTAAATATTTTTTTTAAAGTTTGAAAACTTAGTGTGCAATTTTAAAATTATACAATCAGACCTTAAAATTCTAAAACAAGGGATCTTTTAATACAATTTTTAAAATTGCACAGAAGACCCCCTTTTTATTTTTAAAACAGTAAGCCTTCTCATGCAATTTCAAATATTGCACAAGAGGCTCTTCTATTTTTATTTTAAATTTAAGGGACTTACTATGCAATTTTCAAATTACATGGAAAGCCCTCTTTCCAAAACATGAAAAAAACACCCAAAGGGGTTTCAGGTTGCTCGACAACATTAGTCTGTTGGTGTCAAAGAGCTGCTCTTAAATGAAGCGGAAAACGGTGCATTATATTGAAATTTTGCACTTTTTCACCAGAACAATTGCTTTTCTTTCAATTTGCAGAGTGGTATTAATTCCCAACAATCTTAGAATTCAATAGTGGGTTTACAAAGGGGAATTATCAGAAAAAAAAAAAGATAGAAAAGAATATATATATATATATATATATATATATATATTGGAAGTCGGGGAAGTCGAAAAAATTGATACGGAATCCCATGTTGTCGAGCTCCTCATGGACTCCTATTTTGTCGAGCTGCTCGACAATGGGACTCACATTTTTTCGAGCTACTCGAAAATATTTATGGGCCTTTAATATATATATATATATATATATATATATATATATACTAGTTCTGGCTACGTGCATTGCACGTATATAAAAAATACAGGAAAAAATTTTAGAATTATTCATACAATCATTTTTAAAATAAAAAAAAATGAAAATGGTTAATATAACGTGTATAAAAAAATATTTGAAATTAAAATGTTTATTTGACAAAAAAAAAAAAAAAATTGGGTTGCCGAGATGCCCGGTAACCAGTTACATAAGTGAAAGGATTAGGCGTGGTTTTGTTGTATAACGAAATTCTGAACATAAATATACACTTAAATATGTTAGAGAATTTGTAAAATTGATATGTTAAATAAATGAATAAGATGATGATTGTGGAGAATTAATATGATCTGGTTGGAAATTTTTTTTGGTTCCTGTGTTTACTTAATATTTATGGCTACCTGGAATGCAAGTATGAAAAAAATGTAGTGATTTTTAAAATAAAATAGAAATTAAAATGGGTAATTTAATATGTATAAAAAAAATTTCAAAGTAAAATGTTTATTTGACAAAAAGAAAAAAACAAAAAAAAATTTTTTTTGGTTGCCGAACACTGTTCACTTTTTTTTTTTTTAAATTTTATTGTGTCAAAGGAAATGAGCTTAAAAAAAAATGGTGAACAGTAAAATAAAGTTCATTGCCGAGTTGTTTGGCAATGAACAATTCATTGCCGATAATTTTACTGTTGACGTGTTTTTTTTTAATGTGACAACATTATAAAAAATAAAAACATTCAATTTGCTTAAGATAAAATAAAAAAGAATAATAAAAAAATTGAATGAAAATGTGTAAAAAAAAAAATAAAAACATTCAATTTGCCACCAAGATTTGACTTGGATTTATACATTAGATGAAATTCTTGAATGGCATTTTTTAGCATTTATTTAGAATAATTTGTAAAATGTAAAATAAAAAAACAAAATTAGTAAGAAATTGAATGAAAATTAAGTCTAAAAGGAAAAAAAAATTAAGATAAAAAATCTTTAGGTTGTGGGCATATTCCAATGATTTTAAAACAATATGGATCTTTTGTGCAATTATTCCTTAAAAAAAAAAAAGAGAGAAAACAGTGAAATACTGTTCATGAACAGTAAAGTACTGTTCATCAAATTGATTGCCGAGATTTGATTGCCAAACACTGTTCATTTTTTTTTTTAATTTTATTGTGTCAAAGAAAATGGGCTTAAAAAAAATTGGTGAACAGTACAATAAAGTTCATTGTCTAGTTGCTCGGCAATTCATTGCCGAGAATTTTACTATTCACCTTTTTTTTTCTTTTTTTTAATGTGGCAACATTATAAAATATAAAAACATTCAATTTGCTTAAGATAAAAAAAAGATTAATAAAAAAATTGAATGAAAAAGGTGTAAAAAAAATTAAAAACATTCAATTTGCCACCAAGATTTCACACTGTGTGGATTTAGAAATTCTTGAATGGAATTTTTTAGCATTTATTTAGAATAATTTGTAAAAAGTAAAATAAAAAAACAAGATTAGTAAAAAATTGAATGAAAATTAAGTGTGAAAGAAAAAAAAATAAGAAAAATAAATTAAAGATATTTTTTTAGGCTGTGGGCATATCCCAACGATTTTAAAACAATAGGGACCTTTTGTGCAATTATTCCTTATGAAAAAAAAAAAAAACACAATTGGATTTAATGGCAATCAATTGATTGTCAATTTTGATTGCCGAGATTGCTCGACAATCAGAGCACTAATTTTTTATTTATTTATTTATTTTTTGTCAAATAAATATTTTAATTTCAATTTTTTTTTATACATGTTACATTAACCATTTTTATTTTTATTTTCTTTTAAGAATGATTGTATAAATAATTCTAAAACTTTTCACTGCATTTTACATTTTTTACATACTTGCATTTGTACGTAGCAATACCTACTTCCTTCTAATATAAAAGCACAATGAATATGATTAATTAAGATAAAAATAACTTTCTTCAAGTAATAAAACTTTTGAAAATCAACATTTCCAGTTGTTGTTTTTAACAATACAAAATAAAAAAAAAATTACAAAAGAATACAATTACCAATAATATAAACTGAGAATCTCGGCAACCATTTACGGTTGCCGAGAATTTCGGCAACCATACTCCTTTGTATTTTTTTTTTCTATTGTTAAAAACAATAATAATATAAACATACATTTTGTGTGAAATTGAATGAAAATTAAGTGTAAAAGAAAAAAAAATTAAAGATTTTTTTTTAGGTTGTGGGCAATTTTAAAACAATATGGACCTTTTGTGCAATTATTCCTTAAAAAAAAGCGAAAACAGTGAAATACTGTTCATGAACAATAAATTACTGTTCATCAAATTGATTGCCGATGCTCGGCAATCAATTTGATTGCCGATGCTCGGCAATCAATTTGATTGCCGAACACTGTTCAATTTTTTTTTTAATTTTATTGTGTTAAAAAAAATGGGCTTAAAAAAATTGATGAACAGTACAATAAAGTTCATTGCCTAGTTGTTCGGCAATGTTCATTGCCGAGAATTTTACTATTCACGTTTTTTTTTTTTTTTTTTTTTAATGTGGCAACATTATAAAAAATAAAAACATTCAATTAGCTTAAGATAAAAAAAATATTAATAAAAAAATTGAATGAAAATGTGTAAAAAAAATAAAAACATTCAATTTGCCACCAAGATTTCACAGTGCGTGGATTTTGAAATTCTTGAATGGCATTTTTTAGCATTTATTTAGAATAATTTGTAAAAGGTAAAATAAAAAAACAAGATTAGTAAAAAATTGAATGAAAATTAAGTGTGAAAGAAAAAAAAAATAAGAAAAATAAATTAAAGATTTTTTTTTTTTTTAGGTTGTGGGCATATCCCAACGATTTTAAAACAATAAGGACATTTTGTGCAATTATTCCTTAAAAAAAATACAATTGGATTTAATGGCAATCAATTGATTGACATTTAATTGATTGCTCGCTCGGCAATCAATTTTGATTGCCGAGATTGCTCGGCAATCAGAGCACTAATTTTTTTTTGGTCAAATAAACATTTTAATTTCAAATTTTTTTTATACATGTTACATTAACCATTTTTATTTTTACTTTATTTTAAAAATGATTGTATAAATAATTCTAAAACTTTTCACTGCATTTTACATTTTTTACATACTTGCATTTGTACATAGCAATACCTACTTCTTTCTAATATAAAAGCACAATGAATATGATTAATTAAGATAAAAATAACTTTCTTCAAGGTAATAAAACTTTTGAAAATCAACATTTCCCGTTGTTGTTTTTAACAATACAAAATAAAATAAAAATTACAAAAGAATACAATTACCAATAATATAAACTGAGAATCTCGGCAACCATTTACGGTTGCCGAGAATCTCGGCAACCATACTCCTTTGCATTTTTTTTTCTATTGTTAAAAACAACAATAATATAAACACACATTTTGTGTTTCTTTTTTGGAGGTCAACTAATATAAACATATTTCACTGATCATTTTGAGAATAAAAGGTTTCATAATTAATTGTTTTCGACCAAGTGTATGTTTCTCTGCAACTCACTTGCTATTTCTGTTCTTGACGTTTTTTTTTTAATGTGGCAACATTATAAAAAATAAAAACATTCAATTTGCTTATTTGGTTAAGATAAAAAAAAAAGATTAATAAAAAAATTGAATGAAAAGGTAAAATAAATAAACAAGATTAGTAAAAAATTGAATGAAAATTAAGTGTATAAGAAAAAAAATTGAAAGAATTTTTTTTAGGTTGTGAGTATATCCCAACGATTTTAAAACAATAGGGACCTTTTGTGCAATTATTCCTTATTTTTTAAAAAAAAAAAAATATTTTGGATTTACATGGCAATCAATTGATTGCCATGGCTGGGCAATCAATTTGCCAATTGATTGCCGAGATGGCTCGGCAACTGTAATTTTTTTTTTTTTTTTTAAATGTGTCAAAAGAAAATGGGCTTAAAAAAAAATAAAAACACCCAATTTGCCACCAAGATTTTACAGTTACTTGAAATTCTTGAATGGAGCTTTAATATTCAAATTTGCACGTATGTAAAAAATACAATTTTAAAATTATTTATACAATGATTTTTAAAATAAAATTAAAATTAAAATGTTGAATCTAACATGTATAAAAAAAAATTTTAAATTAAAATGTTAAATTGACAAAAACAAAAAAAAATTACAAAAAATACAAATAAAAATTGGATTGCCGAGGCAGCTCGGCAACCAAATTATGGTTGCCGAGTTTGAATTTGGTTGCCGAGTTTGATAGTCAATAATCAAGAATTATTCATAATTAGTGGAAAACCCATCCAATTTCTTCACTTTGAATATAAAGTAGGCAACCAAAACCACTTATGAAATCCCAAAATTTGACAAATGGGGTAGACAATGATTATACACGTATACATACATATAAATATATATAGGGAGAGATATAGAGAGAGAAAGGGTCAATAAAAGGCATTATTATTAATCAAACTTCATTATTTTATGGAAACAAGCAATTTGCAATACATAGTTTCCTTTCTGTTTGTGGGTTTAAACAAAATTTTAAGGACAGTGCATTGCCGAGGAATTTCGGCAATGAAAAAAAAAAATCTAATAAACAGTGCATTGCCGAGGAATCTCGGCAATGAACCCAATTTTTTTTTTTGATGAACAATGCATTGCCAAGGAATCTCGGCAATGAACAAAAAAAAAATTAATATTATGCACAGTACATTGCCGGGGTAATGTATGGAACCAGAAATGAGAATTCTTATTTGCCCGTTGATAACTATAGCCTTTCTATCATATGTCACATTACATTGCACCAGCCCAACCAAGACGAAGCTGGTTGTCAAGATTCTCGGCAACCATTTGTGGTTGCCGAGGTATCTCGGTAACCAAAGCTGGTTGCCGAGGTATCTCGGCAACCATTTGTGGCCAACCTCGGCAACCATTTGTTTCCGTTGGCCTCTTCCTTTTCCCGATAAACCATTACAAAGCCGATTCACAAATCTACCAATTGCATATGAACACGTTCATTCTCTTATTATTTTCGTTACTCTTCACTTATAATTTGTTGTTTTGACAGGCGAAGCAGTAAGGAACCGGAATTAGGAATTCAGTTTGGTCGAGTAGGCATGAACTGGACAGAAGTAGCTGTCAAGGTTCGTGCAGCTTGAAGATCAATAAAGTTTGTAGTAAGTGGAGCAGCGGCTTTACTTGTAGATATCAATAATGAGTTATGAAAACTTGGATCTTATGCATATTCATTTTAGGCGGTTTTTTGTGTTTCGTACTGCACCCCCAAAGTTTGAGTTAAGAACTGAGAAATGTACCAATAAAAAATGGCAACTCTTTTTCCTTGTTAAGGAGCAGCTATTTAGTCTATCGTTCGTTCGTTAGATGGACGGATTTCCTTGATATTAAGGTGCCAAGGCAGTATAAGAATATAAAGAAGAAATATAACAAAGTTCAATGAGTTCGACCATTATGAGACTTGCTGGACGTAAACTCTTAACCCATTTGCTCATCCCAACTTTCTTTCAATTTTTTGGGCTATTTTTTATATACTATGTGCATTACCAAATCCTAGCAATTTACAACCATGTTAACAACCAATGATGGTTGCCAAATTACTCGACAACCAAGACCAAGCTGGTTGCCGAGTATTACTCGACAACCATTTTTGGTTGCCGAGATACTCATTACCAGGATAAGTGGATGCCGAGATACTAATAAACCAAATATGTTGTAAGAGATTATTAGTATAAATCATACACATACACACACATATATACAGAGAGACGCACTGTTGCAAATTTGAATCATTTTTCCAATTTCTCCCGTGAGTTCTATTCTCAGCTTCTGTGTTTATGCATGCATATGTATGTAATTTTGCATGTACATCTGGTGTATGTATAAATGATTGAAGCATGGAAAAAGTTTTAATTTTTGGTTATTGATTCATTCTTCTTACTGTATTTTTTAAAAAGTCTGAGCTTTAATTGATTTCATTTATTAATCAGAGTGGTGTTTTCTGCAATTCCAATTGCAGGGTTGATCTCAGCTTTGATTGAGAGAGAGAGAAGAGATTTTTTTGGGTGAAATGTTGGACAAAGTAAATAATTGTGGCTGACTTTATTGTGAAAACGGTGTCGTTATAGTTGTAAAAAGAAGTTCAAAAACGACGGCGTGTAGGACGAAAATGTGAACAGTAACTCTTATATTATTGTAAGGATATATATATATATATATATATTCGTAAGTTGTGGAAATCAAGCTTTGTGACATAGAATACGAAGGCATCAGCACATTCTCTCAATGAAGCTCAGTATAACGCAAGCATGTCAACATTTTTTTAGACACAAGCTCCACGGTTGCAGAAGCATGTTTGTATACTGAATTTTATGCTATTACATTATCATTTTCTCTAATACTCATAACCTCCACTCTCACGTGCAGGGATGGAAATTAACATAATATATATATATATATATATATATATATATATATATATATATATATATATATATATATATATATATATATATATATACTAGTTTTAAGGCCGTGCGTTGCACGTCAGTGAAATGTGTAGGAAAAAATTGTATGTTTAGAAAAAATATTTTAGGCTGATAAATTAGTTAAATGTAAGTGTTATTTTAGCCTCATAAATTAGGAAAGAGTATTAAAATTTTGTGGTTGATCACTGTTGTGAAGAACGTGTATAAAAAATTTATTTGTATGACTTATGTATGTTTAAAAAAAAAAAGAAAAAACTTTTTGTTGATGATAAGTTTCGAAGTAAGTTGATATAGTCAATAGATTGAGTGAGTTGACAAACTGAAAAATGAATTAAATTGGTTACTCGAGAATGTGTTAGGTTGCAAAGTTGTTGTTATATTTATATATTTTATTTATTTAAATTAGTTGGTATATTAAATCTTTTGGTAATTGTTTATTTTTATATGAGATTTGATAAATTCGATATTTTCATATTTGGAATTGTGGAGTTATTTGATAAATGAAGTATATCCATTAATTTTATATGTATCCTGAAAAATGAAGCATATATATTGTTTTTATCTACGTTTTATTAGGACAAAGTATAATAAAATATATATTATATAAATTTCATATATTTCATAATGAATTAATACAATATATTATATTTACTTTTGTTTTAGCAATTACTATAACATATTCTAATAAACAATTATTATAATTATTTTATAACATAATGAAATTAATGTTGTAGTAATTTAATCATTATAATCAATTTATTATAAGAAATTGATATTAAATAAATGTTTGTATAAATTATTATAAAATTTATTACATATTTATTTAAAAAGTATTTTCATAAATACTAATATAAATTTTTTTATAAAGAATATTGTAAATAGTAATTATGAAAAAAAATGATTTCTATAAATACATATGTAAATGTATGTGATAAAAGTGTTTTTATATATTTATTATAATATATTTAAAAATGAACATGAGAAAAGAAAAAATATAAAAAAATTAAGTTTATAACATAATTTTAAAAAAACATTAAACTAAAAAATGAAAAATGTGCATTTTTTAAGCCAGTCGAGAAACTTGACAAACTGGAAATCATGTTTGTTGAGTTACTCGATTTGAAATGGGAAAGAAAATCAATCTATTCAATAGCCTAAGTAACTCGACAAAAAGAAACTGATGTTCCCTGAGTCACTCGACAAACGGAGGAAATTTAAACTTATGATTGTTTTTTGTATTTGATATTTTAAATATGTAATATATTTAAGAAAAATTATAACTTGAAAAATAAAACATATACAAAATTTTATTTAGTGTATAATTTATTAGAACATAGTAGAATTAAACATATATCGTATAAATTTTATGTATATCTTAATTAATTAATACAATATATTATATTTTGTTTTGTCATGATTAATTTATGTAGTAAGAAAAAATAACATGAAGCAAAAAATAACATGATAAATAAAAATTTGAGATTCACGAGTTGGTAAAAAAATAACATGAAAAAAGAAAAAAACAAAAAATATTAGTGTATGACATAATTTAAATAAGAAAATAAAACAAAAAAATGGGAAAAGTGAAATTTTGAAGCTATTGGAGAAACTCGACAAACCTAAAATCATGTTTTTCGAGTTACTTGATGACAAATGGGATATAAAATCAATAAATTCAATAGTTGAAGTAACTCGAGAAAATCAAACTCGACTTTCTCGAGTTACTGTATAAAACAATGGAATTTAGAATTTTGATTAATTTGTGTTTCTTTTGTATTTAAAATATGTAACATATTTAAAAAAAAAATTTATTCTTTATTTGTTGTATTATTTTTTGACAAAGTCGTTAATATGAAAATTTGAATTGTTTGAGTAATTTGATAAATAAAACATATACAAAATTTTATTTAGTGAATTATTTGTTGTAACATAGTTAAATAGAATATATATAATATAAATTTAATATATATCACAATGAATTAATGCAATTTGATATAATAATTCTAAAAAAAAAAATTATTTATTAGAATAAGTTTTTACTTTACTATGTTTTTATATTTCGTGAAATTAGTTATGATATATTATCTTCATTGAAAATAATACATAAATCTGTTTTATAGTAGTTGTTTTATTATAACATATTATACTAAGTTATAGAATATAAAATGTTATTCATGTAAAAGAACTTATTATTCATTGTATTGCATAACTCGACAAATTCGAAATCGAGTTTGCTGAGTTATTCAAGAAAGTAATTAGATGTATAATTTTTATTTATTTAAAATTTTTATTTAAATTATTTAATACATTAATTTTTTAGTTTATTTTGTATGTTGTAATATGATTGTTGTACGAACTTGTCAATATGAAATTTTGATTTTTTAATTTCTTTCATTAATGAAGCACATACATAATTGTATTTAATTGGGTTGGTTATAAAATAACTTGACAAAAGAAAAAAATTAAAAAAATTAAGCGTATTATATAATTTAAATAGGAAAATAAAACAAAGAATTGAAAAATGTGTATTTTTTAAGGTACTCGAGTAACTTGACAAACCTGAAATTATGTTTATCGAGTTACTCGATGACAAATGGGATACAAAATCAATCTTTTCAATAGGTGGACTAACGTGGTAAAATGAAACTTGAGTTTTGCGAGTTACTCGACGAAAAAATGAAAGTTAAATTTTTGAATAATTTGTTCTTCTTTTTTATTTATAATATGTAACATATTTAAATAATTTGTTATTCTTTATGTGTTGTATTATTAATTTACAAACTCGTGAATTTGAAATTTGGAATTGTTTGAGTAAGTTGGTAAATAAAACATATACAAAATTTTATTTAGTGAATCATTTATTAGAACATAGTTAAATAGAATATATATCATATAGATTTGATATATATCATAATTAAGTAATTAAATTTGATATAATTATTCTAAAAAACAAAAAGAATTATTAGAAAAAATTTTAACTGTACTATGTTTTTATATTTTATAAAATTAGTTATGATATATTATATGAATTTTAAATAATACATAAATTTTTTGTATAATAGGTATTATATTATAACATATTATACTAAGTTACAGAATATGAAATATTATTTTTATAAAAGAACTTGTTATTCATTGTATTGCATAACTTCACAAACTGAAAATCGAGTTTTCCGAGTTATTCAATAAAGTAATTAGATGCATAATTTTCAATTATTCAATTTTTTAATTTAAATTATTTAATAGATTAGTTAATTTGTTTAATTTGTATGTTGTAATATTATTGTTGCAGGAACTTGTTAATATGAAATTTTGACTCTTTAACTTCTTTGATTAATAAAACAGATTCATAATTGTATGTAATTGGGTTGGTTATAAAAGAAGATGACGAAAGAAAAAAATTTTAAAAATTAAGTGTATTATATAATTTGAATAAGCAAATAAAACAAAATAAATGCAAAATTTGTATTTTTTAAGCAACTCGAGAAACTCGACAAACCTCAAATCATGTTTTTCGAGTTACTCGATGAGAAAGGGAATTCAAAATCAATCTTTTCAATAGTTGGAGTAACTCGGCAAAATGAAACTCGAGTTTCCCGAGTTCCTCGATAAAACAATGAAATTTAGCATGTTGATTAATTTGTATTTTTTTTATATTTAAAATATGTAATATATTTAAATAATTTTTATTTGTTTATTTGTTGTATTAATTTTTGACAATCTCGTGAATTTGAAATTTGGAACTGTTTTAGTAACTTGATAAATAAAACATATACAAAATTTTATTTGGTGAAGCATTTATTAGAACATAGTTAAATAGAATATATATTATATAAATTTAATATGTATGATAATGAATTAATGCAATTTGATATAATTATTCAAAAAAAAATATTTAATTATTATAAAAAATTTTCACTGTATTATGTTTTTATATTTCATAAAATTAGATATGAGATATTAGATTAATTTCAAATAATACATAAATATTTTTTTATAATAGCTATTTTATTATAACATATTATATTAAGTTATAGAATATGAAATATTATTCGTATAAAAAAATTCATTATTCATTATATCACATAACTTGACAAATTAAAAATCGAGTTTCCTGAGTTATATAAGAAACTAATTATATGCATAGATTGAAATTTTTAAAATTTTTTGTATTTAAATTATTTAAAATATTAATTATTTTGTTGGCTAAAAAAATACATGACAAAAGAAAAAAAACAAAAGCATTAAGTGTATTATTTAATTTAAATAAAAAAAAAATGGAAAATGTGTATTTTTGAAGTTACTCGAGAAACTCGAGAAATTGAAAATCACGGTTGTCGAGTAACTCGATGACAAATCGGAGACAAAAACATCTGTTTAATAGTTGAAGTAACTCGATGAAATGAAACATGAGTTTCTCGAGTTACTCGACGAAATAATGAAATTCAAAATTTTGATTATTTTGTTTTTCTTTGTTATTTAAAATATGTAATAGATTTTAAATTTTTGTGTTCTTATTTTGTCGTATTATTTGTTGACGAACTGGTGAATCTGATATTTGGAATTATTTGAGTATATTGATAAAATAAATATATAAAAATGTTTATGTAGTGTATCATTTATTAGAACATATTAAAATAGAATATATATGATATAAATTTAATATATATCATAATGAATTAATACAATTTTATATAATTTTTGTAATTAGTATAAATAATTATTAAAACAAGTTTTTACTTCACTTTGTTTTTAGATTTGATAAAATTCAATATGAAATAGTATATTAATGTAAAATAGTATATAAATTTTATTTGGAATAGCTATTTTATTATAACATATTATATTAAGTTAGGGAAAATGAAATATTATTCATATAAAAAAACTCATTATTCATTCTATCACATAACTCGACAAATTCAAAATCGAGTTTTCTGAGTTATGCAACAAACTAATTATATGCATGAATTGAAATTTTGACAACTTTTTTTATTTAAATTATTTAAAATATTAATTAATTTGTTTAATTTATATGTTGTAATATTATTATTCGAGGAAGCTGTGAATATGAAGTTTTGATTTGTTAACTTATTTGATAAATTAAGCACATACATAATTGTATTTAATTGATTATTTATTAGAAGATAATAAAATTAAATATACATTGTATAAATTTAATATATATGATAATGAATTAAAACAATATATTATATTTTCTTTTATTATGATTAATTTATCTTGTAACTCAACAAATATAAATTTTGAGATTCACGAGATGGTTACAAAATAACATGACAAAATAAAAAAATTAAGTGTCTTACATAATTTAGATAAGAAAATTAAACAAGAAATTGAAGAATGTACATGATTGAAGCTCCTCGAGAAACTCGACAAACTGAAAATCGGGTTTGTCGAGTTACTCGATCACAAATGGTATAAAAAATCAATCTATTGAATAGCTGAAGTAACTCGATAACAATAAACTTGAATTTCCTGAGTTACTCGACAAATCAGTGAAAGTAAAAATTTTGATTATTTTGTTTTTGTTTTTTATTTAAAATATGTAATATATTTAAATAATTTTTTATTGTTATGTTGTTGTGTTATTTTTTGACGAAATCGTGAATCTGAAATTTAGAATTGTTTGAGTAAATTGATAAATAAAATATATACAAAATTTTATGTATTATATTATTTATTCGAACATAGTAAAATAGAATATATGTTAAATAAAATATATCATAATGAATGAATACGATTTTATATAATTTTTGTAATTAATAAAAATAATTATTGTAACAAATGTTTACTTTACTTTTTTTTTTATATTTCATAAAATTAAGTATCATATATTATATTAATGTAAAGCAATATATAATATATTTTTATAATAGCTGTTATATTATAACATATTATATTAAGTTATAGAATATGAAATATTATTCATATGAAAAAAGGCATTATTCATTATATGACATAACTGGAGAAAATCAAAATCGAGTTTGATGAGTTACTCAACAAACTAATTATATACATAAATTAAATTTTTTTAAACTTTTTGTATTTAAATTATTTAATACATTAACTATTTTATTTAATTTGTATGTTGTAATATTATTATTTAAGGAACTTGTCAGTATGAAATTTGAATTTGTTAACTTATTTAATAAATGAAATACATACATAATTGTATTTAATTGATTATTTATTGAAACATATTAAAATTAAACATACATTTTATAAATTTAATGTATATGATAATCAATTAATATAATATATTATATTTTCTTTTATTATGATGCATTAATCCAATAACTCGACAGAGGTAAATTTGAGATTCACAAGTTGGTTAAAAAAAACATGAGAAAATAAAAAAATCAAAAAAATTCAGTGTATTACATAAGTTAAATAAAAAAGAAAGAAAAAAAAAATTGAAAAATGTGCATTTTTGAACCTACTCGAGAAACTCGAGAAAACGGAAATACTGTTTGTCGAGTTACTCGATTACAAATGATATACAAAATCAATCTATTGAATAGATGAACCAACTCGACAAAATTAAACTCGAGTTGGACAAGTTACTCGACAAATCATGGAAAATGAAATTTTTGATTATTTTGTTTTTCTTTTTTATTTAAAAGACGTAATATATTTAAATAATTTTTTATTCTTATGTTGGTTATTTGTCGACGAACTCTTGAATGGGAAATTGGAATTGTCGAGTAACTTGATAAATAAAGCATATAAAAAATTCTATTTAGTGTATCATTTATTAGAACATAGTAAAATAGAATATATATTATATAAATTTAATATATATCATAATAAATTAATACAATATATGAAATTATTTTTTATTATAATAATTACTATAACATATTATAAAAAAATTACTATATTAAATATATAGCATAATAAAATGATATTCTGTATTAATATATTATTAATTAATTATTATATTATTATAATAATTTAATGATTATATTCAATTTAATATAATAAATGGATATTAAATAAATTTATTTATAAATGATTCTAAAATTTATTACATATTTATTTATAATTTATTATTGTAGATGTAAATATAAATTTTATTATAAATGATATTATTATTAGTAATTATAAATATAAAATGATTTTTATACTATAATTTGATATAAATATTCTAATAAATAAAACGAGATTATTTACTTGGTTGATAAAAAAATATATAATAAATTTTATAATTATTTATAAATAAATATGTAATAAATTTTATGATCATTTATAAAAAAAAATATTTTTAATATGAAATTCTTATAATAAATTGATTATAATCATTAAATTATTATAATAATGTAAAAATTGATTAATAATATATTATTACACAAAAAATTTGAAAAGGAAATGTATTAAGTTATAGAATGCAAAAGATTATTTATATAAAAAAACTTATTGTTTATTGTATCATATAACTTGACAAACTCAAAATCGAGTTTTCTGAGTCACTCAACAAACTAATTATATACATAAATTTAAATTTTTAAAAATTGATTTCTTCAAATTATCTAATACATTAACTATTTCGTTTAATTGATATGTTGTAATATTATTATTCGAGGAATTTGTCAATATGAAGTTTTGATTTGTTAACTTATTTGATAAATGAAGTACATACATAATTGTATTTAATTGATTAGTTATTAGGATATGGTAAAATTAAATATACATTGTATAAATTTAATATATATCATAATCAATTGATACAATGTATTATATTTTCTTTTATTATGATTCATTTATCTAGTAACTCGACAAATCAAAATTTGAGATTCAAGAGTTGGTTAAAAAATAACATGACAAAAGAAAAAAATCAAAAACATTAAGTGTATTACATTATTTGAATAAAAAAATAAAACAAAAAAATGAAAAATGTGTATTTTTGAAGTTACTCGAGAAACTCGAGAAATTGGAAATGACGTTCATCAAGTAACTCGATGAAAAATCGGATAGAAAATCTTTTTGTTTTATAGTTGAAGTAACTCGACAAAATGAAACATGAGTTTCTCGAGTTACTCGACAAACTAATGAAATTTTAAATTTTGATTAATTTGTTTTTCTTTTTTATTTAAAATATGTAATACATTAAAATTTTTGTTCTTCTTATTTTGTTGTATTATTTGTTGACAAACTTGTGAATCTGAAATTTGGAATTGTTTGAGTATATTGATAAAATATATATATAAAAATTTTTGTGTAGTATATCATTTATTAGAACATAGTAAAATAGAATATATATTATATAAATTTAATATATATCATAATGAATTAATACAATTTTATATAATATTTATAATCAGTAAAAATAATTATGAAAACAAATTTGTACTTCACTTTGTTTTTATATTTCATAAAGTTAAATATGAGATATTATATTAATGTAAAATAATATATAAATTTTTTTGTAATAGGTATTTTATTATAACATATGATATGAAGTTATAGAAATTGAAATATTATTTACATAAAAAAAACTCATTATTGATTGTATCATATAACTCGACAAATTCAAAATCAAGTTTCCCGAGTTACACAACAAACTAATTATATGCATGAATTGAAATTTTTAAAAGTTTTTGTATTTAAATTATTTAAAATATTAATTATTTTGTTTAATTTATATGTTGTAATATTATTATTGAAGGAAGTTGTGAATATGAAATTTTGATTTGTTAACTTATTTGATAAATTAAGCATATACATAATTGTAGTTAATTGATTATTTGTTAGAACATAATAACATTAAATATACATTGTATAAATTTAATATGTATGATAATTAATTAATACAATATATTATATTTTTTTTTTATTATGATTAATTTATCTCGTAACTCGACAAATATAAAATTTGAGATTCACGAGATGGTTACAAAATAACCTGACAAAATAAAAAAAATAAAAAGTTTAAGTGTCCTACATAATTTAAATAAGAAAATGAAACAAGAAATTAAAAAATGTACATGGTTGAAGCTACTCGAGAAACTCGACAAACTGAAAATCGTGTTTGTCGAGTTACTCGATCACAAATAGTATAAAAAATGATATATTGAATAACTCAAGTAATTCGAGAATAATAAATCTGAATTTCCCGAGTTACTCGACAAATCAGTGAAAGTAAAAATTTTGATTATTTTGTTTTTGTTATTTATTTAAAATATGTAATATATTTAAATATTTTTATTCTTATTTTGTTGTGTTATTTTTTGACGAACTCGTGAATCTTAAATTTAGAATTGTTTGAGTAAATTGATAAATAAAATATATACAAAATTTTATGTAGTATATCATTTATTAGAACATAGTAAAATAGAATATATATTAAATAAAATATATTATTATGAATGAATACAATTTTATATAATTTTTGTAATTAAAAAAAAATTATTATAAAATTTTTTTACTTCACTTTGTTTTTATATTTCATAAAATTAAATATCATATATTATATTAATGTAAAATAATATATAAATTTTTTTTATAATTGCTCTTATATTATAAGATATTATATTAAGTTATACAATATGAAATATTATTCATATAAAAAAAGGCATTATTCATTATATTACGAAATAAAAAAATGATAAAAATTTGGTGTATTACATAATTTAAATAAAAAAGGAAAAAAACAAAATTGAAAAATGTGCATGTTTTAACCTACTCGAGAAACTCGATAAAACAAAAATCATGTTTGTCGAGTAACTCGATTACAAATGTAGTACAAAATCAATCTATTCAATAGGTGAACCAACTCGACAAAATGAAACTTGACTTGGTCGAGTTATTCGACAAAGTAGGAAAATTTAAAATTTTGATTATTTTGTTTATCTTTTTTATTTAAAATACGTAATACATTTAAATATTTTTTATACAAACTAACATTCATGTTTGTCGAGTTACTTGATGACAAATGGGAGATAACATCAATATTTTCAATAGCTGAAGTAAGTTGGTGAAATGGAACTCGAGTGTCTCGAGTTACTCGACAAAACAATCAAATTTAAAATATATAATACATATAAATAGTTTTTATTGTTATTTTGTTGTGTTATTTTTTGACAAACTTGTCAATCTTAAATTTGGAATTATTTGAGTAAATTTATGAATAAAATTTATAATTAATAATTTTTGTATTTGTGTATTTTTTATTTTTGGTGTAAAATAAATGGGACATTTGATATGTGATATTATTTACTATGTTATATTTACTAATAGATGAAGTAATTTTATTAATATATTAACAAAAATGTTTTAACGTATTTTATATTAAGATATACATTAAATAAGTTTGTATAGGAAAATATAAAGTAAAAGAAAAATGAGGTAAAAGTCAAAAACGTGTCAAACCCTAGTGTTGATGGTGGACACGTGTAAGTTAAAAAGTATTCATTGTCATTTAATGGGCCATTCAATCTGTCTAAACTGGTTATTCATTTGTTACCGTGTATTTTCAAAAAACAATATTCTTCATTTCAGTTTGTAGAGGTTGGAAGGAGGCAAGATTTTTGTTTACAAAAAAATTGGATTTTGGGCGTTATTTCGTTTGGCATATTATAACATTATCTTCTTAAGGTATGTATTTTTATTTTGTATGACACTATGTAATGTAAATATTGTTTCATTTTAATTAATGTATAGATAAAGTTATACATATATAAATCCTTGTTATATTAGTTTATGTATTCTATTATATATAAACTATGTATTTAGAATATATAATTTGTACTTATATTTGTGGTAGAAGTTGGCTGATGAGAATGATCGTAAATATTTTTCAGATATGGATGTTGAATACGTGGTCAGTGAGAATCGCAGATTTGATGGAGTCATTACACAGATTAGTAATTTTACATATATTGATGTTATAATGGAAAATTTTAATGAGGAACAGATTCAAAAATTTAGGAATAGCTGTTTTGCTCATTTTGAATATTTTCATGGTAGGAAATGTCAGTTTAGCGGAAAGTTGGTACATGAATTTTTGCTCAATACTGTGCATTCGAATAAAGGAAATGAGGTTTGGTTTAAAATACAAGGTGAATTGTGTAGGTTTGGAATGCAGGAGTATTGTTTGATAACAGGCTTATTGTGCCATGATAATGATGATAATCTTAGTACCATAAGAGTTTTGGCGAGACATAGAATTCGTAGGAGGTGGTTCAACAATTTTGCTCATATATCGTTAAATGAGCTTGAGAATGTTTTTATTCATTGTGATAATGAGGAAGATAAGTACAAGTTAGGGTTGGCATTATTGATTGAAGGAGTGATTAGGCCTAGGGAGAGGAAAAAAATAAATATAGAGACACTGTCTTTGGTAGATAATTTGGATGTTTGTTATGAATATCCATGGGGACGACATTCTTACTTCATACTGCTGCGTTCGTTGTTAACTTCTTGGGAGAGACGTGCGTTAAAGTGCATTGATAATAGTGCTGCAGTTGCAAAGTACACCATATATGGTTGTCCTCTTGTGTTCCAGGTAAATATGTATAATTATTTTTAATATTTAATGAATGCTCGATAAAAATATTATGTGTGTCATGACTAAGTGTTGGTTATTTTGTTTATAGATTTGGATATATGAGGCATGCCGTGAGGTTGGTGAAAGATTTGGTGAAAAAGTGTATGATACGTTTCCACGTATTGTAAATTGGTATGCACAACATCGTGTTGGGAAGAAAGATTTGGACCTATGTTTGGAATCAACTGAGGTATGTTAAAGTAATTTTAATTATTTATGAGAAATGTTTAATAGTTATGAAAGTGATGTTTATTTTTTGCTATGATTTATAGATACATGTTCTACCAATACTTCAACCAACTGCAGAAGAGATTGAACAACCATACTTGTATACGATGGTCTTAATAGAGGATGTAGGAGATATACGAGTTGATGCAGTTGTTCAAAATTTTTTGTATGAGGCGCAAGAAATTGATGAGGTAGGGCAAGAAATAGAACAATTTGAGCCTGTAAATGTAGTTGATCCAGATGTTGTAGTACCATGTGAGAATATTGTTCATGAGGCTGGAGAGTTTTATGAAGGTGATCAACAGATTGGACAACTTGGGAACGAAGATGATGGTGAAAATGAGGGCTGGTCTCCATATATAGTTGTGGAAGAACCTCTAAATAATTGGCCTGCACGAATTGTGGATGAAGGCCACGAAAGTGATCAGCAGGATTATCATGATGATTATGAGCATAATTATCAAGATGATTATGAGCATAATTATCATGATGATTATGCTACAAATCAATTTGTACAATCATTATTTGATGAACAAAGAGTGTACATTAATCAGCAGTTTGATAGTACAGGGGATGAACAAAGAGCATATTTTGATTATCAGTTAGGGAATTTTAGAGATGAGCAACGGGATTATATTGATAATCAATTTCGTGACATGATTGATGCTCAACGTTTGTACTTTGATCAACAATTAGCAGGTACAAGAGATGATTTGATGCGTTGTTTAAATGAGATTGAATCATCTGTATCTAGGAGCAGTGAACTATTTTTTGATGAAAAAAAAAGAGATACAGGAACATATTGATACAAAGTTAGTTGGTTTAGAAGTTGAACATAGTAATATGATTGGTAGTTTACGTGAAGAACTTTGTACAAAGATTGATAGTTCTATTTTCAAGATTCAAGACATGTTGAAGGGAGCATTAGTAGAAAAGCATACGGTTGTGGAGAGTAGTAGAATAGAACAGCAGGCTGCTTCTACGAAGGAGAGAGTGGATGAAAAAAAAAAAGGATAGCAAGGAAAGTGCATCTCTGGCATCTAGTTCTATTCACATTCCTATACTTTGTGATATTGATGAGGAAAGACAAGTTGAATTTATTCGTTGGATGCACAAATCGAAGGATCAGTAAGTTTGAATTTTTTATTTGGTTATTTATTATGTATATGTTTTATTTTTATTTTATTTATAATAAGTTTCTTGTTATAGAGATGTTGTCCGATTGCGTGGTGGGGGTGGTGGCATTAGATTGACAAAGCAAAAGCTTGAATCTATTGGCCAACGTGAATATATATTGGCGGCTGAGGTATGTCCTGTTTGTATTTTTTCATCTTTTATGTTTATTGTAAACTATTAGGAATACATTCTTATAAAAAAAATTTTTTTATAGGATATGGATAATGCCATGTTTTTGCTTAAAAAAAGAAGAGCAAATTTTACAGACATTTTTTCATCAAGATATGGAATTCTAGATAGCGGGTTTGGAATATTTCTTCGGGGTATTGGTTTGAAAATATTGGATTCTACAGGACAACTGATTCGTAAAGTTCCTGTTGTTTACCATGGTTCTATGGAGAGATATGCGAATGGTTCCATTCCCAGAAGTTTTGGTAAAAGTTGGAAAGATTGTAATCATATATTGTGGCCAGATATTATTGATGATAAGTATTGGGTCCTTTTTGATGTTGATCTACTAAGTTGGAGGCTGACAGTGTATGATAACAATTACCACTTTTATGATGAAGCAATGTTATATCGACATGTTGTTTCTGCCATACATATTATTCCAGATATTATTCAAAAATATGTCGTTGCTGATCGGGCAGACCTTGGCAAAAAGATCATTCAACCGCTTGAATATTACAGGAAACCCTATGTTGAGATACCACAGTCTATTCGACATAGGTAAGAAATGAAAATATATGTTCGTATTTGTAATCATATTTATATATACTTACAAGGTTTTCAATCATTCTTGCAGTGACAGTGGCATATTTGTTATCAAATATGTTGAGTGTCTCCTTGCTGGAATACCTATTGATGCTGTTCCATTGGAGAAAGTAGATTTGTATAGAGGAAAGCTTGTAATTGATTTTTTTTACAATGAATTTTTTTTTGTTCCAAATGAACAAAATAAATAGCTATGATATTTGTATATTGAAGTGAAAACTGTTTTTTGATTTTAATTTTATTTATTGTAGTTATGGGTTGACATTTTACGTAGTGTAAAATACATTGGTTATATATAATTGTTTGTGCAAGTTTATTAGTGTATGTAACAAATTTGAGTTATAGTATAATATTTTGAGTTTAGATTAGTGTTGATTTTTTCTTTTTATATGAACAAGAGCAAAATTATTTATTGTGTGTTGTGGTTTAATATGAGCAGATGAATTCATAACTTATGTTATTGATTTTATAACACATTTATATATTTGTATGTTATGAAATTTTTTCTATTTAAATCTTATATATTTTGTGCTATTGTTGATTATTATTGTGGGTGTACGTTTGTTTGTTTTTTAGTAGCTTGGAATTTTGAATTTCTAAGTATGTGTAATCAGTTCACAAATGGATGCTAAAGATTTTGTGGAGTTAGTTGAGTAATGAATGTAAAACATTGTTTTAGTTTATCATTTTTGTTTGGTTTGGTAAGAAATTTATGATTTGTTAATATATTTAGTTTGAAATATTTAATTTTGTAAGTTATTAGTTATCATGTTGTATCGTTATTATTATAAAATGATTAAATATACTTTCTAGTTGGTTGTTTCGATTTACCTCATAAAGCAACTTGGCAATGTCAAGTTTTAGTTTGTTAACTTATGTGATAAATCGAACGAAAGTAAAATATATTTATTTTATTATTTAATATAATATATTATAGTCAATCTAGTTTATTAATTGTAAAACGATTAATTCTATCTCTAAAGGGAAAAAATAAAATAGATAGTAAAATATCATAATAAAGTTCAATAACTAATGAAATGCATATTTTCGAATTTTTAGTTTCCTTTGGATATTTTAGTTATATATGAAATCTTAAAATAGATATATACAATCATTTTTCATACACAAATGAATACATGTATTTACAATTCTTTTAAATTTATTGTATTATATGTTATGTAAAATTTGTTATTGAATTTCTTTGATAGAAATATTCCCATTTTATAATTTTTTATTTGTTTTTGTAATTTCTATGAAATACCTTGATAAACTGATATATATGTTTGTCGAGTTACTTGAATAACTTAAATGATGCATATTTTGGAATACATTTGTAATAAATATATAAAAAAATTATTTTTGCCTATATTTACATGTGTATGTATAATATTTGTAACTCAGTTGTACAACATAAAATTGACGTAAAAATTTATTTCATTTAGTTCACATAAATATTCCGAATTTGTGATCTTTGTTTTCGTGTAACATTTTTTCAGGGATGTTGAATAACTGATTAAGGGTATATTCTTTAGTTTTTATTTATTTTTTATTTTATGTATAGATTGTATATTGTAATAAATTCATATAATATTTGATTATTTAATATAATATATATTTTATTTTACTATATTATAATATATACTTTGTACAAGGAGAAGAAAATGAAATAAAGAAAAAAAATAAAATAGATAAAACATATTTGCATCGATTTTTTTGGAAAAGTACAAATATTTAACTCGACAGAGTTTGTTCGGTTAAATAGCATGTTCAACAATTCACATAGCCAAAATAGTGAGTTTTTGGTTCCTGAATAGTACAATATTATTGAATTTGATAACGTTTAGCGAATTAAATAGTAAGTGGAAAAGTGCACACACACACACACACAAAAATAACACGAGGCTCATATAAACTGATATTTATTAAAATAATAAGTATATAATATAATCATTATTAACCCATAACATTAAATATTTGTTAATAATTATAGTAACACATATATAATTTTTGTTTTATTTAAAAAAAAATTACAAGCAAAAACAATATTGTACATTTAATTACTAAGATAACTGAAAAATTTGTAATAGAATTTGTGAAGTTATCTATAAAATATTTTCATTTAAAATGAAGAGAAACCTATAATATAATATATATAAATCCATAGAATGTAAAATATATAAAAGCTAAATTTTTACGGAAATGAACACATAGATTTATAATATTTATTAATTAATAGTAGTAAATATAAAACTGAAATTAATTATTAACTCTAAAATTATTTATTGAATTTAATTCACAAAAATATCTTGATTTGATGATATGTTATTTTGTGTAAGATTTTTCATCGAGAAACATGATAAACCTATATATAAGATTTTCCATCGAGAAAATTTATAAACTTATATATAAGTTTGATCGTATCATTATTTGATATAATATATTATAACAAAAGATGTATTATATAGGTAAATTATATATTAATGTAAATTATTGCACTCTAATATATTTGATTTTATCGATAATGAAGACACATTGTAGGTTAAAAAATGAAGAGACGTTATAAATTATTAGAGTCTATAATAATTAATGTTGTCATATTTAATTTTATCAATAATAAAGACATATTATAAATTATTGTATTTTACTATAATAAGTAATAGGTAAAAAAGTATTCTATATGAGTGGAATTAATTAAGTAACTCAATAAGTAGTTGTTTTGTAAGAGTATATATAATAATTATCTTTATTTAATTTTCAATATAGGCATATAATGGCAAATCTAGAAATTTAATGTTTACAAGATGTTTTATTAAATGCAATTTAATGCGAAATGACTTATGTTGGACAAAGATACTCCTAACATGGAGATGGTGTCAGAGCACAAAGCTCGATGCGGAAAAGAGTGGACGGTTCGAATTGGTAAACAGAAAATGAAGCATATATCTAGATTGACAATTAAATAAGTAGTAATTTATGTGAATTCGGAATATGTGTGTGGCGAGCTACCTCATAAATTGAACATATTACATATTTTTTGTTTGTATATGATTTATTATAGCGTAGTATAATAAAATATATATTAAAAAAATGTAATATATATTATATAAAATTCAAAAATATATAATATATATATAGATATGTATATGTAATGATGACTGTACAATAATATTAGTACAAATGACTAAAATAAACTTACAGTAGAATAAAATATATAGTGTAAGCAAATATTAAGAATGAATATGTTATATTTTGATTTGTTATTATTGATTTATCAAGTATTTGGACAAATCTAAATTTTGAGATTCATAAGTTGGTTACAAAAAAACATGACAAAAATAAAAAAGTAAAAAATTTAAGTATATTAAATGATATAAATAACAAAATAAAACAAAAAAATGAAATATGTGCATGTTTGAAGTTACTCGAGAAACTCGACAAACTGAAAATCATGTTTGTCGAGTAACTCGATTACAAATCAGATACAAAAGCAATCTATTCAGTAGCTAAAGTAACTTGACAAAATGAAACTTTACTTTCCCAAGTTACTCGACAAACCAGTGGAATTAAAAATATTGCTTATTTTGTTTTTCTATTTTATTTAAAATATGTAATATATTGAAAATAATTTTAATCTTATGTTGTTTTGTTATTTTTTGACGAACTTGTGAATATAAATTGTGGCATTTTTATTTTAATTTGTTTTTTTATTTTATAAAAGTAAATATTATATATTATATTAATGTAAAATAATATATAAATTTTTTTTGTAATAACTATTTTATTATTAGATATTATATTAAGTTATAGAATATGAAATACTATTCATATTAAAAAACTCATTATTCATTGTATTACATAACTTGACAAATTCAAAATTGAGTTTCCCGAGTTATATAAGAAACTAATTATATGCATAGATTGAAATTTTTAAAACTTTTTGTATTTAAAGTATGTAAAATATTAATTATTTTGTTGGTTAAAAAAATATATGACAAAAGAAACAAAACAAAAGGATTAAGTGTATTATATAATTTAAATAAAAAAATAAAACAAAAAATGAAAAATGTGTATTTTTCAAGTTAATCGAGAAAGTCGAGAAATTAAAAATCACGGTTGTTGAGTTACTTAATGACAAATCGGAGACAAAATCATTCTGTTTAATAGTTGAAGGAACTCGACAAAATGAAACATGAGTTTCTTGAGTTACTCGACGAACTAATGAAATTCAAAATTTTGATTATTTTGTTTTTCTTTGTTATTTAAAATATGTAATAGATCTTAATTTTTTGTCTTCTTATTTTGTTGTATTAGTTGATGACCAACTGGTGAATCTGATATTTGGAATTATTTGAGTATATTGATAAAATAAATATCTAAAAATGTTTATGTAGTCTATCATTTATTAAAACATTGTAAAATAGAATATATATGATATAAATTTAATATATATCATAATGAATTAATAGAATTTTATATAATTTTTGTAATTAGTATAAATAATTATTAAAACAAATTTTTACTTCACTTTGTTTTTATATTTCATAAAATTAAGTATCATACATCATATTAATGTAAAATAATATATAATATTTTTTTTATAATAGCTGTTATATTATAACATATTATATTAAGTTATAGAATATGAAATATTAATCATATAAAAAAATTCATTATTCATTATATAACATAACTCGAGAAAATCAAAATCGAGTTTGATGAGTTACTCAACAAACTAATTATATACACAAAATAAATTTTTTAAAACTTTTTGTATTTAAATTATTTAATACATTAACTATTTTATTTAATTTGTATGTTGTAATATTATTATTTAAGGAACTTGTCAGTATGAAATTTGAATTTGTTAACTTATTTAATAAATGAAATACATACATAATTGTATTTAATTGATTATCTATTAAAACATAGTAAAATTAAATATACATTTTAAAATTTTAATTTATATGATAATCAATTAATATAATATATTATATTTTCTTTTATTATGATGAATTAATCCAGTAACTTGACAAAGGTAAATTTGAGATTCACAAGTTGGATAAAAAAAACATGACAAAATAAAAAAATCAAAAAAATTCAGTGTATTACATAATTTAAATAAAAAAGAAAGAAAACAAAATTGAAAAATGTGCACTTTTGAACCTACTCGAGAAACTCGACAAACCGAAAATCCTGTTTGTCGAGTTACTCGATTACAAATGATATACAAAATCAATCTATTGAATAGATTAACCAACTCGACAAAATCAAACACGAGTTGGACAAGTTAGTCGACTAAATCATGGAAAAATAAATTTTTGATTATTTTGTTTTTCTTTTTTATTTGAAAGACGTAATATATTTAAATAATTTTTTATTCTTATGTTGGTTATTTGTCGACGAAGTCATGAATGGGAAATTGGAATTGTCGAGTAACTTGATAAATAAAGCATATCAAAAATTGTATTTAGTGTATCATTTATTAGAACATAGTAAAATAGAATATATATTATATAAATTTAATATATATCATAATAAATTAATACAATATATGAATAAGATTATTACATAATTTTAATAAAAAAATAAAACAAAAAAAATGAAAAATGTGTATTTTTGAACTTAGTCGAGAAACTCGAGAAATTGGAAATGACGTTCATCGAGTAACTCGATGAAAAATCGGATACAAAATCATTTTGTTTAATAGTTGAAGTAACTCGACAAAATGAAACATGAGTCTCTCGAGTTACTCGAGAAAGTAATGAAATTTTAAATCTTGATTAATTTGTTTTTGTTTTTTATTTAAAATATGTAATACATTAAAATTTTTGTTCTTCTTATTTTGTTGTATTATTTGTTGATAAACTTGTGAATATGAAATTTGGAATTGTGCATGAATTTAAATTTTTAAAAGTTTTTGTATTTAAATTATTTAAAATATTAATTATTTTGTTTAATTTATATGTTGTAATATTATTATTGAAGGAAGTTGTGAATATGAAATTTTGATTTGTTAACTTATTTCATAAATTAAGCACATATAAAATTGTAGTTAATTGATTATTTGTTAGAACATAATAACATTAAATATACATTGTATAAATTTAATATATATGATAATTAATTAATACAATATATTATATTTTTTTTATTATGATTAATTTATCTCGTAACTTGACAAATAGAAATTTTAAGATTCACGAGATGGTTACAAAATAACTTGACAAAATAAAAAACATAAAAAATTAAGTGTCCTACATAATTTAAATAAGAAAATGAAACAAGAAATTAAAAAATGTACACGGTTGAAGCTACTCGAGAAACTCGAGAAACTGAAAATCGTGTTTGTCGAGTTACTCGATCACAAATAATATAAAAAATGAATATATTGAATAACTCAAGTAACTCGACAAAAATAAACTTGAATTTCTCGAGTTACTCGACAAATTAGTGAAAGTAAAAAGTTTGATTATTTTGTTGTTGTTTTTTATTTAAAATATGTAATATATTTAAATAATTTTTTATTGTTATTCTGTTGTGTTATTTTTTGATGAACTCGTGAATCTGAAATTTAGAATTGGTTGAGTAAATTGATAAATAAAATATATACAAAATTTTATGTATTATATTATTTATTTGAACATAGTAAAATAGAATATATGTTAAATAAAATATATCATAATCAATGAATACGATTTTATATAACTTTTGTAATTAATAAAAATAATTATTATAACAAATATTTACTTTACTCTGTTTTTATATTTGATAAAATTAAGTATCATATATCATATTAATGTAAAATAATATATAATATTTTTTTATAATAGCTGTTATATTATAACATATTATATTAAGTTATAGAATATGAAATATTAATTATATAAAAAAAGGCATTATTCATTATATGACATAACTCGAGGAAATCAAAATCGAGTTTGATGAGTTAGTCAACAAACTAATTATATACATAAATTAAATTGTTTTGAACTTTTTGTATTTAAATTATTTAATACATTAACTATTTTATTTAATTTGTATGTTGTAATATTATTATTTAAGGAACTTGTCAGTATGAAATTTTAATTTCTTAACTTATTTAATAAATGAAATACATACATAATTGTATTTAATTGATTATTTATTAAAACATAGTAAAATTAAACATACATTTTATAAATTGAATGTATATGATAATGAATTAATATAATATATTATATTTTCTTTAATTATGATGAATTAATCCAGTAAGTCGACAAAGGTCAATTTGAGATTCACAAGTTGGTTAAAAAAAACATGACAAAATAAAAAAATCAAAAAAATTCAGTGTATTACATAATTTAAATAAAAAAGAAAGAAAACAAAATTGAAAAATGTGCATTTTTGAACCTACTCGAGAAACTCGACAAACCGAAAATCCTGTTTGTCGAGTTAGTCGATTAGAAATGATATACAAAATCAAGCTATTGAATAGATCAACAAACTGGACAAAATCAAACTTGAGTTGGACAAGTTACTCGACAAATCATGGAAAATGAAATTTTTGATTATTTTGTTTTTCTTTTTTATTTAAAAGACGTAATATATTTAAATAATTTTTTATTCTTATGTTGGTTATTTGTCGACGAACTCATGAATGGGAAATTGGAATTGTCGAGTAACTTGATAAATAAAGCATATCAAAAATTGTATTTAGTGTATCATTTATTAGAACATAGTAAAATAGAATATATATTATATAAATTTAATATATATCATAATAAATTAATACAATATATGAATAAGATTATTACATAATTTTAATAAAAAAATAAAACAAAAAAAATGAAAAATGTGTATTTTTGAACTTACTCGAGAAACTCGAGAAATTGGAAATGACGTTGATCGAGTAACTCGATGAAAAATCGGATACAAAATCATTTTGTTTAATAGTTGAAGTAATTCGACAAAATGAAACATGAGTTTCTCGAGTTACTCGAGAAACTAATGAAATTTTAAATCTTGATTAATTTGTTTTTGTTATTTATTTAAAATATGTAATACAATAAAATTTTTGTTCTTCTTATTTTGTTGTATTATTTGTTGATAAACTTGTGAATATGAAATTTGGAATTGTGCATGAATTTAAATTTTTAAAAGTTTTTGTATTTAAATTGTTTAAAATATTAATTATTTTTTTTAATTTATATGTTGTAATATTATTATTGAAGTAAGTTGTGAATATGAAATTTTGATTTGTTAACTTATTTCATAAATTAAGCACATATATAATTGTAGTTAATTGATTATTTGTTAGAACATAATAACATTAAATATACATTGTATAAATTTAATATATATGATAATTAATTAATACAATATATTATATTTTTTTTATTATCATTAATTTATCTCGTAACTTGACAAATAGAAATATTAAGATTCACGAGATGGTTACAAAATAACTTGACAAAATAAAAAACATAAAAAATTTAAGTGTGCTACATAATTTAAATAAGAAAATCAAACAAGAAATTTAAAAATGTACAAGGTTGAAGCTACTCGAGAAATTCGACAAACTGAAAATCGAGTTTGTTGAGTTACTCGATCACAAATAGTATAAAAAATGAATATATTGAATAACTCAAGTAACTCGACAAAGATAAACTTCAAGTTCTCGAGTTACTCGACAAATTAGTGAAAGTAAAAAGTTTTATTATTTTGTTTTTTTTTTATTTAAAATATGTAATATATTTAAATACTTTTTTATTCTTATTTTGTTGTGTTATTTTTCGACAAACTCGTGAATCTTAAATTTAGAATTGTTTGAGTAAATTGATAAATAAAATATATGTAAAATTTTATGTAGTATATCATTTATTAGAACATAGTAAAATAGAATACATATTAAATAAAATATATCATTATGAATGAATACAATTTTATATAATTTTTGTAATTAATTAAAATAATTATTGTAACAAATTTTTATTTCACTTTGTTTTTTTATTTTATAAAATTAAATATCATATATTATATTAATGTAAAATAATATATAATTTTTTGTTATAATCGCTCTTATATTATAAGATATTATATTAAGTTATAGAATATAAAATATTATTCATATAAAAAAAGGCATTATTCATTATATCACATAACTCGAGAAAATCAAAATCGAGTTTGATGAGTTAGTTAATAAAGTAATTATATACATAAATTTAAATTTTATGAACTTTTTGTATTTAAATTATTTAATATATTAATTATTTTATTGAATTTGTATGTTGTAATATTATTATTTAAGGAACTTGTCAGTATGAAATTTGAATTTGTTAACTTATTTAATAAATGAAGTACATACATAATTGTATTTAATTAATTATTTATTAAAACATAGCAAAATTAAATATACATTTTATAAATTTAATTTATATGATAATCAATTAATATAATATATTATATTTTCTTTTATTATGATGAATTAATCTAGTAACTTGACAAAGGTAAATTTGAGATTCACAAGTTGGGTAAAAAAAACATGACAAAATAAAAAAATCAAAAAAATTCAGTGTATTACATAATTTAAATAAAAAAGAAAGAAAACAAAATTGAAAAATGTGCACTTTTGAACCTACTCGATAAACTCGACAAATCGAAAATCCTGTTTGTCGAGTTACTCGATTACAAATGATATACAAAATCAATCTATTGAATAGATTAACCAACTCGACAAAATCAAATATGAGTTGGACAAGTTAGTCGACTAAATCATGGAAAAATAAATTTTTGATTATTTTGTTTTTCTTTTTTATTTGAAAGACGTAATATATTTAAATAATTTTTTATTCTTATGTTGGTTATTTGTCGACGAAGTCATGAATGGGAAATTGGAATTGTCGAGTAACTTGATAAATAAAGCATATCAAAAATTGTATTTAGTGTATCATTTATTAGAACATAGTAAAATAGAATATATATTATATAAATTTAATATATATCATAATAAATTAATACAATATATGAATAAGATTATTACATAATTTTAATAAAAAAATAAAACAAAAAAAATGGAAAATGTGTATTTTTGAACTTAGTCGAGAAACTCGAGAAATTGGAAATGACGTTCATCGAGTAACTCGATGAAAAATCGGATACAAAATCATTTTGTTTAATATTTGAAGTAACTCGACAAAATGAAACATGAGTTTCTCGAGTTACTCGAGAAACTAGTGAAATTTTAAATCTTGAATAATTTGTTCTTGTTTTTTATTTAAAATATGTAATACATTAAAATTTTTGTTCTTCTTATTTTGTTGTATTATTTGTTGATAAACTTGTGAATATGAAATTTGGAATTGTGCATGAATTTAAATTTTTAAAAGTTTTTGTATTTAAATTATTTAAAATATTAATTATTTTGTTTAATTTATATGTTGTAATATTATTATTGAAGGAAGTTGTGAATATGAAATTTTGATTTGTTAACTTATTTCATAAATTAAGCACATATATAATTGTAGTTAATTGATTATTTGTTAGAACATAATAACATTAAATATACATTGTATAAATTTAATATATATGATAATTAATTAATACAATATATTATATTTTTTTTTTATTATGATTAATTTATCTCGTAACTTGACAAATAGAAATTTTAAGTTTCACGAGATGATTACAAAATAACTTGACAAAATAAAAAACATAAAAAATTTAAGTGTCCTACATAATTTAAATAAGAAAATGAAACAAGAAATTAAAAAATGTACACGGTTGAAGCTACTCGAGAAACTCGACAAACTGAAAATCATGTTTGTCGAGTTACTCGATCACAAATAATATAAAAAATGAATATATTGAATAACTCAAGTAACTCGACAAAAATAAACTTGAATTTCTCGAGTTACTCGACAAATTAGTGAAAGTAAAAAGTTTGATTATTTTGTTGTTGTTTTTTATTTAAAATATGTAATATATTTAAATAATTTTTTATTGTTATTCTGTTGTGTTATTTTTTGATGAACTCGTGAATCTGAAATTTAGAATTGGTTGAGTAAATTGATAAATAAAATATATACAAAATTTTATGTATTATATTATTTATTTGAACATAGTAAAATAGAATATATGTTAAATAAAATATATCATAATCAATGAATACGATTTTATATAATTTTTGTAATTAATGAAAATAATTATTGTAACAAATATTTACTTTACTTTGTTTTTATATTTCATAAAATTAAGTATCATATATCATATTAATGTAAAATAATATATAATATGTTTTTATAATAGCTGTTATATTATAACATATTATATTAAGTTATAGAATATGAAATATTAATTATATAAAAAAAGGCATTATTCATTATATGACATAACTCGAGGAAATCAAAATCGAGTTTGATGAGTTAGTCAACAAACTAATTATATACATAAATTAAATTGTTTTGAACTTTTTGTATTTAAATTATTTAATACATTAACTATTTTATTTAATTTGTATGTTGTAATATTATTATTTAAGGAACTTGTCAGTATGAAATTTTAATTTCTTAACTTATTTAATAAATGAAATATATACATAATTGTATTTAATTGATTATTTATTAAAACATAGTAAAATTAAACATACATTTTATAAATTGAATGTATATGATAATGAATTAATATAATATATTATATTTTCTTTTATTATGATGAATTAATCCAGTAAGTCGACAAAGGTAAATTTGAGATTCACAAGTTGGTTAAAAAAAACATGACAAAATAAAAAAATCAAAAAAATTCAGTGTATTACATAATTTAAATAAAAAAGAAAGAAAACAAAATTGAAAAATGTGCATGTTTGAACCTACTCGAGAAACTCGACAAACCGAAAATCCTATTTGTCGAGTTACTCGATTAGAAATGATATACAAAATCAAGCTATTGAATAGATCAACAAACTCGACAAAATCAAACTTGAGTTGGACAAGTTACTCGACAAATCATGGAAAATGAAATTTTTGATTATTTTGTTTTTCTTTTTTATTTAAAAGACGTAATATATTTAAATAATTTTTTATTCTTATGTTGGTTATTTGTCGACGAACTCATGAATGGGAAATTGGAATTGTCGAGTAACTTGATAAATAAAGCATATCAAAAATTGTATTTAGTGTATCATTTATTAGAACATAGTAAAATAGAATATATATTATATAAATTTAATATATATCATAATAAATTAATACAATATATGAATAAGATTATTACATAATTTTAATAAAAAAATAAAACAAAAAAAATGAAAAATGTGTATTTTTGAACTTACTCGAGAAACTCGAGAAATTGGAAATGACGTTGATCGAGTAACTCGATCAAAAATCGGATACAAAATTATTTTGTTTAATAGTTGAAGTAACTCGACAAAATGAAACATGAGTTTCTCGAGTTACTCGAGAAACTAATGAAATTTTAAATCTTGATTAATTTGTTTTTGTTATTTATTTAAAATATATAATACAATAAAATTTTTGTTCTTCTTATTTTGTTGTATTATTTGTTGATAAACTTGTGAATATGAAATTTGGAATTGTGCATGAATTTAAATTTTTAAAAGTTTTTGTATTTAAATTATTTAAAATATTAATTATTTTGTTTAATTTATATGTTGTAATATTATTATTGAAGGAAGTTGTGAATATGAAATTTTGATTTGTTAACTTATTTCATAAATTAAGCACATATATAATTGTAGTTAATTGATTATTTGTTAGAACATAATAACATTAAATATACATTGTATAAATTTAATATATATGATAATTAATTAATACAATATATTATATTTTTTTTTATTATCATTAATTTATCTCGTAACTTGACAAATAGAAATTTTAAGATTCACGAGATGGTTACAAAATAACCTGACAAAATAAAAAACATAAAAAATTTAAGTGTGCTACATAATTTAAATAAGAAAATGAAACAAGAAATTTAAAAATGTACAAGGTTGAAGCTACTCGAGAAACTCGACAAACTGAAAATCGAGTTTGTTGAGTTACTCGATCACAAATAGTATAAAAAATGAATATATTGAATAACTCAAGTAACTCGACAAAAATAAACTTCAATTTTTCGAGTTACTCGACAAATTAGTGAAAGTAAAAAGTTTGATTATTTTTTTTTTGTTTTTTATTTAAAATATGTAATATATTTAAATACTTTTTTATTCTTATTTTGTTGTGTTATTTTTCGACAAACTCGTGAATCTTAAATTTAGAATTGTTTGGGTAAATTGATAAATAAAATATATGTAAAATTTTATGTAGTATATCATTTATTAGAACATAGTAAAATAGAATACATATTAAATAAAATATATCATTATGAATGAATACAATTTTATATAATTTTTGTAATTAATAAAAATAATTATTGTAACAAATTTTTACTTCACTTTGTTTTTTAATTTTATAAAATTAAATATCATATATTATATTAATGTAAAATAATATATAATTTTTTTTTATAATCGCTCTTATATTATAAGATATTATATTAAGTTATAGAATATAAAATATTATTCATATAAAAAAAGGCATTATTCATTATATCACATAACTCGAGAAAATCAAAATCGAGTTTGATGAGTTACTTAATAAAGTAATTATATACATAAATTTAAATTTTATGAACTTTTTGTATTTAAATTATTTAATATATTAACTATTTTATTGAATTTGTATGTTGTAATATTATTATTTAAGGAACTTGTCAGTATGAAATTTGAATTTGTTAACTTATTTAATAAATGAAGTACATACATAATTGTATTTAATTAATTATTTATTAAAACATAGCAAAATTAAATATACATTTTATAAATTTAATATATATGATAATCAATTAATATAATATATTATATTTTCTTTTATTATGATCAATTTATCTAGTAACTTGACAAAGGTAAATTTAACATTGATGAGTTGGTTAAAAAAGAACATGACAAAATAAAAAAATAAAAAAAATTCAGTGTATTACATAATTTAAAAAAAAAAGAAAAAAAACAAAATTGAAAAATGTGCATTTTTGTACCTACTCGAGAAACTCGACAAACTGAAAATCATGTTTGTAGAGTGACTTGATTACAAATAGTATAGAAAATCAATCTGTTTAACAGCTCAAGTAACTCGACAAAATGAAACTGGAGTTGGCCGAGTTACTCGACAAAACAGGGAAATGTAAACTTTTTATTATTTTGTTTTTCTTTTGAATTTAAAATACGTAATACATGTAAAAATTTGTTTATTCTTATGTTAGTTATTTCTGAAGGAACTCATCAATGGGAAATTGGAATTGTCGACTAACTTGATAAATAAAGCATATAAAAAATTTTATTTAGTATATCATTTATTAGAATATAGTAAAATAGAATATATATTATATAAATTTAATATATATTATAATGAATTAATACAATATATGAATTTTATTTTAATTTTAGCAATTACTATAACATTTATAAAAAAATTACTATATTAAATTTATAGCATAATAAAATGATATTCTGTATTAATATATTATTAATTAATTATTATATTATTATAATAATTTAATGATTATATTCAATTTAATATAATAAATGGATTTGAAATAAATTTATTTATAAATAATTATAAAATTTATTACATATTTATTTATAATTTATTATTGTAAATATAAATATAAATTTTGTTATGGATGATATTATCATTAGTGATTACAAATATAAATTGATTTTTATACTATAATTTGATATAATTATTTTGATAAATAAAATGAGATTATTTAATTGCTTGATAAAAAAATATATAATAAATTTTATAATTATGTATAAATAAATATGTAATAAATTTTATGTACATTTATAAAAAAAAAATTCATATGAATTTATTATAATAAATTGATTATAATGATTAAATTATTATAATAATGTAAAAATTGATTAATAATATGTTACTACATCAATAATTTTATTACGTTATAAATTTTGTTATAAATAATATTATTATTACTAATTATAAATATAAAAGATATGTTATAGTATAATTTTATATAAAATTTATGATAAATAAAAATAAGTATTATAACATATTTTTATTACATTGTCATTTTTGAAATGATAAAATTAAATATGATATAATATAATAATATAAAATAATATAAAAATATTTTTTATAATAGCTTTATTATTATAATATATTATATTAAGTGATAGAATGGAAATAATTGCTTACCTTCTTATGTTATCAAATAAATCCACAAGATAAAAATGGAGCTTATTGATTTGCTTGAATATATAGATAAGTAAAAACAGCTATTTACAAAAATAAGTAAAACAAGTAATAAAATTGTTTGTTATAAACGAAAATATAAAATATTAAATTTCACTATTTAATATATCGAGAAACTCGATAAATTCAAAATCGAGTTTCTCGAGTTACTCGATGAAATAATAAAATTTCCTGCTGTTAATTTTCGAGGAACTCATGAAGTTGAAATTTTGCTTTTTCTAGTTACTTGAAAAATTAAGCATGAACAGAAATTTTTTTAATGTATCATGTATTAAAACATAGTCAAATAAAGTATATATTATATAAATCTAATATATATCATAATGAATTAATAAAATATATTATATTTTATTTTGTTTTGCCAATTATTGATAGCATGACAGAATACAAAAAAACAATACATAATTTTAAAAAAAAATATGAAAAAAATTTACAAAGAACAAAATTGCAAACTATATAAATGATTATTTACTCGAGCAACTTCACAAAATCAAATATGAGTTTGCCAAGTTACTCGATTAATAATATGACACATAGAAATTCAATATTCAGTTTCTCGAGTAACTTTATAAGATTAATACATGAGTAATATTAGATGAGTAAATTTTAATATTCTATCACAAAATTAAATATAATAATAACATTATTATAATAATGTAAAAATTGATTGATAATATTTGACTACAGAAGGAAATATATTATGCTATAAATTTATTATAATAATTTTATGAAATTTTTTTTTGTTGTAATTCTAACTTTGTCAATTTATGAGACAAAGTACGAAAAAACGAAAAAAAAATTAATGGGACATTTGTTATAAAAGGAAAAGGATGTGGAATAACACTACAAATAAAAAAAACAAAAAATAAATTCCTAAAAGCCGACAAAAATACAAAAAGTAAAAAATAAAAATGTTTCCAATATTTCCCACTATTCTGATTTACTCGATAAAGTGGGATAAACAAAATGTCTTTATTTTTCCCACATTCCCGAATTACTCAATAAAGTGGAAAAAATTCTGAAAATAAATTTTTTTTTGTATTTTTTGAATTTTATATTTTGTCATCAAATTGTCCATAAAAAAAAAATGAATAATAATAATTTTACATGAGCAAAATAGGGAAAAAAAATATAATTTTTTTTTTATACTCTGTCATGAAAATGTCTGCCTAAAAAAACATAATATAATTTTTATAATCAATAATCACAATATTATACAATATAAAGTAATTTTATATCATATATAATTGAATATAAAATCTTATCATAAATGCTAGAGTCAAAAAAATATCTAGGCACTTAAATTATTAATCAAATACAAAAAATGAAAGTTGAAAATACCAAAATATTAAATTATCTAGATGCATAAAACAATAACAAAAACATAAAATTTAACAATTAATATAAATACAAAATTATAACAAGAAAGTGGGAAAAATTTTAAACAAAAAATTTATTTATTTTTTCATTTTTATATTTTTTCATCAAATTGTCTATAAAAAAAAAATTAATAATAATAATTTTGCGTGAGCACAGTGGGGAAAAAAATTTTTATTTTATTTTTATATTCAATCATGAAACCACAAAAAAAAAATATTTTTATAATCAATAATCATAATTTCATATAACATAAAATAATTTTATATTATATATAATTTAATATAAAATCTTGTTATAAATGCTAGAGTAAAAAAAATATATAGATGGTTAAATTATCAATGATATGAACAAATAAAAACTTGAGAATACTGAATACTCGGCAAAGTGGAAAAACAGAAAAACAAAAAATAATAATTTGAAAGAAGGAAAATTTGTGAATACAAAATTAGACTAATTTTTAAAAGTTGCAAGACTTAATGTACATTTTAAATTTATCTACTCCATTTTAATTAACTTTTTGGACAAAAATCATTGTGAAAGACAAGTATAAGACATGCAAATTAATAGATTAATGATAAAAATTTGCTAAAAAAAGTTACATTCATAAATACGAAAGTAACCAATAGTTGAAGAGTTTTATTGCAATAAAAATGTAGTATACTAAACAAATAATGTTATAGTAATATAATTACCCTTATAGTTTTTGGTGCTTATGCTTATTATTTTTTATTCATTTTTTAATTTTGATAAGAAAAATATCATATATATTTATTTAGGGCATAAATAAATTTTTTGTATTCTGTTTATTATTATTAATAAGTATATATATCTAATAATATAAAGTTAATAGTCAAAATAAAAATACATAAAAATACAAAATATATAGATTTGTTAAATATAATTTACATCATTGCAGTACATTACAAAAAGCTTGTATCTAGAAACGACAAAACTTTAGAAATATTACACAAAAAAACCTAATATTCATTCAAAGTATTGGAAAAAGTTGGCAATGCATATAATGATATTATTTGTTTTTAAATGTTGTCTTTCTCTTTCGAAAGTCGTGTATTTCTCTCTGCTCTTGGCGTAGGCAATTTCTCTGGGATGACTTCAGTCTCAGATGAGATTGGATGTTCTTCAATTTTTCTCTTCTTGGATTTAGACCCAGGTGAAGAAGGGAAATTAAGTTGTTTCACTGCACTTGGAAATGTTTGCCCTTGAAGAGGCATTGGTGTGTCAGTGGTATATGCTACATCTTTCCCTTTGTTACTCCTTGATCTTGTACTTGTAGAACTGGTCGACATCGAAGGAACTGATTCATTAAGGAAGATAATGTCATACTTGTATTCATTGTCGAGGACATTTTTCTTCATTCCTTTAACATAAAAAAATTGTGCTTCCTCAAATGTGATTCTAATTTTTTCCAAGACTTGTGATCCACTGTCCATTAGTTGTTGGCCTGTGTACTGTAAGAATTTTTCTGCTGTATCTCCAATCATAGTCCCAGATAATGAGCCTGTGGAGTCTTCAAGTTCCAGATATACACGTGCCCTAAAATATAAAAAATGTTAAAAATGTGTAAATAATTATAAACAATAAATGATTTGTAAACAATATTATACCTTGGTACTGCAACTGCATGAGAAAATTTGCAGAAAACGCATTCGTATGTTTCATTCAAATCAGCACTTGATATTTTCTTGCAAGTATTGCATGACATGTACCAAAAGGATTGTTTAAAAACTCTCACGTATGCACGTGCGTGAACCCAGAAATATGCATATCGTGTTAGCTATTGTTGAAGATAAATTGTATAAATATTATGCAATAATGAAAAAAAATTTTCTATATAATATTTTAAATAAGATTAGGCTTACTCCAGATAACAAATTTGGAATATGTTGAATCTTTGTGATATTCTTTATGTCTGGACTGGAAAGATTCTTTGTTGCCGAGGATGGATATATCTTTGTCAAGATCATCTCATCTAACTTGTCCGAATTTGTTTCAACCCTTGCACAATGTTTAAAAATATTAGCAATTTATACACATGTATATATATATATTTCAAAAAAATATAATAAAAAAATAAATTTTTACCAAGAAGTAAGCTCAATCACTTGTTCTAAGTGGGCATTGAAGGAGAAAATGCTATTGGCCTTGGTTGAAATTGAAAGGCCTGTGCATGAAATAAAGATATAGATATATTTATTGGAAGACCTAAGATTGCCTACAAATTTTGTAATATTCGATTGATGATTTATAAAATTATTGACAATATATTACCACTGAAAGATGTCACTTTTAAATGGTTTCCAATGATGATTTGTTTTGTGCTCAAGTTATCAGCAATGAAACGACACTCCTTCTCCACAAAATTATCCCACATTGTTAGCAACACAGTGTTGAAGCTAGTATAGAAACACAGAAAATATATGAGAAAGTGGTATATGAATTTCTTGAATAATATTATAATTATTGGAATATATATTTATAGATGAAAATAATATAGCTATATATATATAAACCTTGTGTCGATGAGAACTACATCTTGAATAGATGTTTGTGTTTCAAACCTAGTTTGCACCAGCCTTTTAGGTTTGACATCAATTGCAACTCCAATAATACCTAAAGGATAAAAATAAGAAATTAGGACAAATGAAATTTGTTATGAATACAATGGAATACATAAAAAGAAACATGTTCGTTTTTTTGTGAAATAGGAACAAGTACTTATATCAGAATTTGAGTCCATATAAGGTTCCAATTTGTCGAAAGGAACAAAATTATATGTAGAAGATATTAAAACACTGTGGTCTTCATTCACTTCTTCGACTCTTGTTCGACCAGATATTGTCCATTGTATGTTGCCCATCGAAGCTTGATACTCAGGCTTTGTAAATTTAACATTTGCATTTGAGACAAGATATGTTTTGCCAAGTAATAGCTTGTCTTCATATGCCGAGATGTTCGCATCATAAATAGTTGCATGGACTCTATTTTTCTGTATAATACCATACATTTAAATTAGATATTTTGTATAAACATATATATAATTTTGGCTAGATATTATTTTTGAATATGAAATAAGACAATTTAAAGCTATAACATATTAAAGGCAAAAAAAATTTTTTAAAAATTTTATGTGGCTAAAATGAAATAAATCAAGGCACATAAATAATAGATTAAAGTAATATACCTCAGGATCCATAAATACCATATTCTGATATTTTGTTGGGCTTCGTTGAGCTATTCGTGGAAACGATTTTTCCACAACAATGATTTTTGACGTCCAGTTTGTATCGTTGGGAGCAATATTTGGTATTAATTTGTACTGTTTATCCATTGTTTGATCCTGTAGAAAATGTCAAATATAAATTAAAGACTATAAATAAGTTATCAAAGTGAAATAATATTTATACTAATAATGAATTGTAAGAGTATATATTGAAATATAGTATGAAGTTGTACTTCAAATCTGAAAGAGGAGTACGAGGATACAAATATTGAGAATTAAAGACTTGTTGATAAATGCTAATATAGAATGTTTGTTGTGTTTGGTTTGTAATCACAACTAATGTATATATATAGAGGTATATAGTATCTATTATGCCAATAGTAAGGATATGTTTATTCAATAGGGGTCTAAATCTTCTGTCCTGATTGATGCTTGCCTTGTGACGCCGTAATTAATAAATGATGTGGGCCCCAATAATGATGCCATAAAAACTCATTCATAGTTGTCCTCACTTCATCCTACTCAGCCCCAATTAGTTTAAATAAAGTGCTGATTATACTTATAATAGATTTGAAGATTCCAAAATATTAATATAAGCACTCAAAAATTTTACGTCAGTATTTCTACTATTATGTTAAATTATAGTAAAGGCAAATTGATCAAATTGAAATAAAGAAAATTTTATTATTATAATGTATATTATTTAAAATTATGTAATAGCAAAAATTTATTATTGAGTTAAAAAAGTTTATTAAGATTTTAATAAGTATAATTAGTTATTATACATTTAAGTATTTTTGTGTATCGAGCAAGAAAATATAACCTATAAAATTAAGAATAAATAAATAAATAAATAATTGATGGTTAAATTGTGAATATGAAATTTGCTTTACTTAGTAATATACAATGAAAATAAGTAACTACTACAACAGAAGAAAAATATTATTCATTAGAGTTCAAACATATATGAGACTTGAGTAGATTCGAAGTTATTATTTTCTAAGCTGAAAGATTACACTATTAGAGGTTATGAGATGAATGGATGAAACTATAATAAAACAATAGGTAAGGAAATGTATAATAAAGTAGGCTTTATATTAGTAATTTATAGATAAACCACAATACACAAAAATCTTTTCGATAAGTGAAACAAAAAAAAATTATTTAGGATTTATGTAGAATGCAAAAAAATTAAAGTGTTCAATCACAATGTTTGTACTGTAAATGTTTCTATTATTTTAATGAAGTTAAGTTAAAGTTAAAATTAGTCAAGAATTCTTAGATGCGTGAGAAATAGTGATGTTAGGACCATTTGTGACTATAAATAGGAAAATAGGAATCATATTTAAAATAGAAGAGCGAATTGGGATCAAATTGTTACAAACATGAAAGAAGAGGCAGTCCTTCTTTGAATTAATAGAAGATAAGATAGGGTCCAGCATTTATTACGTATTGCGTGTCTTCAAGGAGATACAGACCAGCCGTCTAGCATTAAATGATGCGTGGAAAGCAAAGCAAGAATTGGAGATGAGGATATGAAACCCGAATTGGGAATAACGAGGTGAAGCACAACTTGAAGATATTAATATATGTTAATGTATATACAATTTTCATACGTGTATGGTGAAAATGAATAGATTAAAGATCATGTTGACATGTGTACAATAAAAAGATATTTGTACATTTATGATCTGAATTATTACTTGTATTAGGTATGATTATATATAAGAGTAGAGTAAGTAATAATCTATAGTCTATTGTATTAATTTCTCTGAATTTAATGAAAGTAAGAAATAAATTATACTTAGATATTTTTTAGTTACAACTATTGATTTGTGTTCATTTAAATATAGAGGAAAAAAAGTCATATAGAATATAAAAAAAATTTTATATTGTTAATAGCTAATGACTTTATAACATATGTATAAAAACGCGTTCAATGGCAAAAGAAATATAAATTGATAACATTAAATATTTAAATATTTGTACTTTAAATATTTGTTTGTTAAATTTTGTATTCCATTTATTCATTTAACTAAATCAATACTACGTTCTTAGAAAATTGATTAAGTTTCATAAAATCATGAATAAGATAAATTTAGTTTTAAACTTTAAAAATTCAAATTCGATAAATATAATGTATTTTATATGAATTTTTTTTCATATAATTATGTTGGTTATCAAATACACTTTATAACTATATCTATTATACAAATAAATTTAATAGAGACTAATATAGCTTTTTAGAGTTTAATATATAAGCATCATTAGAAATTGTATTAATAGCAATGAAAAAAAAAATTTTATACTAATCATATTTCATAAATTCATTATTTGAATGAACGTGTTATATAATATTTAGTATATCTATAATACGAATATAAACATATTAAATATTAGCAAAATAAAAATACAATAATAAAAGATGTTTCACTTTGTTAAAAATAAACGGTCAAAATTTGGTGTAAATTTAGCATAAATATATTATTAAATTTTTATTAAATTATTCATAATGTAAAATTAAAATAAAATAATCATTGATAAATCTACACTATTTGTAGTATAATATTTGAAGACAAAAAAAACAGATAATAGTAAAATAAAATTCAAAAACTATCTAAATCAAATGATGAGTTTTATTATTTTGGATTATAAATCGATGCTGTTACAAACCATACATAACTATAGCATTATACATCTGAACAGACTGGCCATTCATTCACTACAGTATAAATAATTTAAATGCTCTGTATATATTTTCTTCAAAGTTTTATACAATATCCTTCACCAATTGTAATGTAAGAATACACTGGCTCTTTATTGACTGGAATACAATTCATGTGAAAGCTTTTTAGAAGTAATATTCAAACAACACATAGAATATACTTCATCAATATTCACTGCAATATCATTCATGTCACAGATTTATACAAGTGTTCTTCAAAGAACACATAGAATACACTTCAAGAATACAATTTTAACTATTGTTTAGAAAGTAAAAATCCCCTAATTAAAAAAAAAATATGCATAATAATAATTAAAACACTATGAATGCACAATTGCTAATATTTCTGTATAAACTACATTCTTTGTACAACAAAAATGATTTTTAAATTTATCATTTGGTATAATTAATGCTTTTATAGATTTACTTGTTTTTGCTCTAGATAATGCAACATAAAGTTGACCATGAGAAAATACAGGTTCAGGAAGATATAGTCCCACATAATCTAGTGTTTGACCTTGAGCTTTATTTATTGTCATTGCAAAACAAGCACGAATTGGAAATTGCGTTCTTTTAAAAGGAAATGTACTCTTATCACTTTCAAGTGGAATAAATGGAATTCTAGGTAAAAAAACTTTCTTCCCACGCCACTCTCCAACATATATTTCAGCATGAATAACATTACGCTCAAATGCACGACAAATTAATCTAGTGCCATTACATAATCCTTCAGATGGATTAATATTTCTTAATAACATAACAGGACAATTTTGTTTCAATACAAGTTCATGAGGTGGAATACCATTTGGAGTTAGTGTATTAAGAAAATCTTCATGAATACTTTGTTCATTTTTTTCTAATGTTTCATCAAAGCTATAATTTATAACATTTTCACCAGCAATTTGATTAAGTACAATATTATTTATTTCATCAACAGCATTATTTGTAGGAGTTAAAATAACTCGATTAATCATCTTATCTAATTCATTGGTATAATTTGTAAGTTTGGATAAACACTTTCGATCAATTCTTTTAGAGAAACTATTTTGTTATCAAAGGGTATAGCTATTTCATCTGGTAATGTAATCATATTACAGGTATGCCTAGGTTGAATTCCATTGCCTATATCGAGCAGTAATTTAGAAAAGTATGGGTCTAATTGAGCTCTCATATTTTGCACCAATTGTAATTGTATGAAATTTGACCATAAGTATGAATACACTAAACTTGATCCAATGATAACTTCTTTATTTCCCTTTTGAACTACTGGTAATACTTGTCGAAAATCACCTCCTAAAACAACAACCTTCCCTCCAAATGGTAATATAGAATCATTAACATCTCTTAGCATTCTATCTACAGCCTCTATTGCATAACGGTAAACCATTGGTGCTTCATCCCAAATAATCAAATTTGTCAATCTAAAGAAACTTGCTAAAGCAGATTGCTTACTAACAGAACATGTCATATTGTGATTTATTTCAAGTGGTATCTTAAACCTTGAATGTGCTGTTCGTCCACCAGGTAATAAAGCAGCTGCAACACCTGAGGAAGCAGTTGCTAAACCTATAAGATTTTTAGATCTAATTGTAGAGAGCAAAGCTTTATATAAATAAGTTTTACCAGTTCCACCAGGTCCATCTATAAAATACAAACGACTTGTATTACTATATACATCTGAAAGAATTTTGTCATAGGAAAGTTTTTGATATTCATTCAAGTTATTTGCATACATAGTATTGTCAGCATGAATAACATTGTTTAATTCTTCATTAATAATCTTAGCTAATATGTCTTCTTGTTCCATATATATTTGAAAAGGTACAAGATGATAATCATTTATATTTTTATTATTTGCTTCTAATATAGAATTGATTTCATGTAGTGCTTTTATTTCTGCATTTGCAATAGACATACTATTAGATAAATAATCTTCACATAAAAATAGGCGAAATTTTTTCCATAATATATCTGGATTATTAGGAGAACATAGAATGAGTATGGTAGCAAATAATCTACGAAGAGAAGAAGGCATTTGATAATTAATAGCTTCATCTAAACAAAACTGACAATAATTATTGTCTTGTAATAAATCAAGTGCCATAGCCGTTTCACGAAAAGAAGACAAATAAACACCATTAACTAATTTTAAATTTTGAAATGAAGTTGCTCCTTTAATATGATTTAATAAGATACGTAAATAATATATTTCTCCTTCAGTTATAGTAGATGTAACTATTCTACCAATAACATTTCCTTTTTTCCTTCGACACCATATTTTCCCCTGGCCATCCCATACAAAAAATTTTGGAAAATCTTTATATAATAATGTTTTTGCAAGTTCATTTGAAACATTCATATGAAAAAATTCAGTTAACATTGTGCGTTGTCTAGATTCATTATTGATTACTGTTTCTAAATTTTCATAATCTCTATATGTTATCAAGTGGTTATTTTCAAGATGTAACTGTAATGAGATAACTGAGGGAGACATTTCATACAAAACAAATCCATATATTCTCCACATTGCTTCAGGTGGAGAAATCCAACGACCATTTTGATATATCTCAATTTCATCAATAGGATTTTCATTATTAGTATTACTAATTGAAATACTTACACGATCATAGCCTTTATAAACATATTTATAGAGGTATTTAACAGCTTTAACTGTTGAACATATTTCCACATTAATATGGCAATCAAACTTTGCACACAAATATGGATTGTAAGGTACAACCCATCTATTGTCTAATAAATGTCCTCGAATCATAAATGATCGTTTATCATTCAATCGTCTATAAGTTGGATAAGAATTATGGCCAATAGAAGTATTTGAAATATATTCCTTTGGATATTTATTCTTACAATGACCATTTCTATCCATACAAACATTATGGGGATTCAAATGACCACATGGACCATGCATCATATGTTTAACAACAATAGAATGAAGGTGAGGATATTTTACTTTGTCTGGAATTTCACATGATACAATAGAATCAACTCTATCAATATTATTAATTTTCGCATTGCTTTGTAAGATGAGCAAGAAATGAGCATGTGGAAGTCCTCGTTTTTGGAATTCTACAACATAAATATATGCAGCAACAGGTCCAAATATTTGGTGCTTAAATAGATCAACTTTAAGTTCTTCTAATTTAGCTTTGAATATTCTAGCAGTCAAATCTGGTCTATTCTGTCCTATATCATTATGCCTTAACTCTTGTTTTATTTCTACCCAATTAGGGTTACATGTCAATGTTAAAAGTAAATCAGGTTTACCAAATTTTTGTACTAACGCCATTGCGTCCATATATCTTTTTTTCATATCTCTAGGACCTCCAACAAAAGAAGAAGGTAAAATAATCCAACGACCAATTTGTGCACCTCTATTTTGACCATTTTCTACACTATCAACAACTCCTTGATATAATTCAGCACGAATTTCGCTTTGATTTTGACGAAAATAATCTAATCGACTTGTTTCAAGTTTAACATACATATCTACTACATATTGTTGTAGAAGTCTACCAGCATGAAGTAAAACATTGTTTTGTGTATCACGTACCTGTAATTTGAAGCAATAGTATTCACAGCAAGATACTTGTAAACCTTTCTTATTCTTCTTGTAAACTGCAGAATAGAAAAATGCAAACAAATTTAATGAAAAGAAATTCTAAATTGAATGAGTTTAAATGAAGAAAAACATTAGTAATCTTTACCTTTTTTTTCTTTCTCTATTATATCAGCTGCACAACTCATGTTTTCAGTAGAAAAGGAATTCTCATTTGTACTATAAATATCAACTGTATTATTTTTTGCCTTTTCAATACCTTCATGCCAACCAGTCTCACCGAAGGAAAATAATAATGGGTACTGTAGGGGATCATAACATCCATAATAATAATGTATTCTATGTGAATTATTAGAGTGACAATAAATTGATATATCACGATATCTTATGTCTGCAGATGGGTCCTCATCAACCCAAACTGCAACCACTTCAGATGTAGAAGGTGCATTATATACTCTTTGATCAAGACCAGCATCACATCTAATTTGAATTTTGCAAGTTTGAAGATTTTCAATATCACCTAAGGAACGAAAAAATCTAGAATATGGATTAATCTCTAATATATTTACTAATATATGTAGTAAAGATGATGAGAAATTGATACATGTATTTAATCTATTTTGTATTTCGTTGTCTGTATCATAAAAATATAACTGTAAATATGATGGATTACTATCAATGTTTAGAATTGGATTTATATAATGGTATACTTGTCCTTGAACTCTAAAAGTGTAAATACCTTTGTAGTTAGTAGATTTAGATAAATCTTTATCAAACTTCACTCCAAAAGAGGTAAAAGCAAAATGGTTATTATAATTTCTCACATTATTTTTAAAATCCAATGCTTCATCTGTACTTGAAGTTTATAAATCATATAAAATAGAGGGAGAACAATTGATATGCAATTTAATTTTTCCATCAGCACAACAAAAACCTTTACTTTCTTTTTCAAATTTTTTTACAAAACAGTGAATACAATTTGTTGGAGTACGTAATACATAAGTTTCTGTGGGTACATGTCTCATAGTAATATTTGAAATACAGGGAGTTAATTGAAATTCATGATTTTGATTTTCATGTTCTTCATAATAAATATTGCTTTCTATACCACCATCTTCTAAATTGTTAGAGTCAATGAAAGAAATTTCATGTCCATCTTCATTCAATTCTTGAGCTATAAAAAATATGACAAATGAAAACAACATAAATAAATAAATGGGAAAAAAATGTGCATAACGGGAAAAACATAAAAACAAAAAAAACCTTAGCTCACCAGATAATTGCAAACTACCTATTGAATTGACATCGTTCAACTCAACATCTTCAAGTAACTGAATCCTTGTTTTTTGAATCTTCTTGTTAGATTTATATTGTGTATGCTCAGCATACATCTGTCTTCTTTTCTTCTTTTGTTGTTCTTTATTTGAGTCAACAAATTTTTCACCTATCATCTAATATATTTTATCATATAATAAATATAAAAATTAGTCTCATTCAATGTAGAAAAAAAAAATATATACTATAAACATTATTAACACAAATATGAATAAGATTAGTACATACATGTAATAACCAACAGGGAAAAAAATTGTATTGGTTAAAATTGTAATATTCAACTATAACATGTAAATACATGATATAAAAAAAAATACTTATTAATAAAGATATAATGAAAAAATAAACCAAAGAACACAAAAAATAATTAATATCAAATTTCTATCAGTGAATAATTACATACCTATAAATTGAAGTTAGGAACTTGGTATAAAACCACTGATGAAGAACTGATCAAATCAAAAAAATGAATATCAGATCTTCTACAATCTATACTCAAACTCAATAGGTGAAGAAAGGAGATGAGAATTATGATTTCAAATATAAGTAAGAAGCTACAATGATTTCGAGTAAGAAAAAGAGAAAATCAACAAAATTCTAAGGTTTGATGAGAGTAGAAATAAGAGAACAAGGCTAAGAACAAAGAAAATAGAAAAGAAGCAAAAACTGTCTATATATGTCTGGTACAAATAAAACAAAGGAAATATATAAAATAATACTGCCAAAACAATATCGTATATTTATAATAAGTGCATGGTTTAGATGTACATAAAATTATATATGTTATTAATAATAAGTACAAAGATAAGGACAAAGAAATGAAAAAAACTGAAAACCAAGTAAGTTATAATTTCTAAATGCGTACACGTGTTAATAATATGGTAACATTTTGAATAAATTAAGTTTAATAATTTTTCTTAATTATCTCGTAAGTTGGAAAGATTTACTAAAATAAAAAAATATGCATCCAATAGAAAATGAAGACCAGATATTATACACAAATTTTGAAGTCAAACATTGCGGCTAGTGTGAGAAACAAGATTATACAATATAATAATTGCAAAATGCAACAAAAACAAAAAATTATGTAGAAATACTGACAGCTAATTACTCGAGGAAATCGAGAAACGACATTTCATTTTGTCGAGTTCATCGAGAAAACAACTTACACGAACAGCAGAAATTCATACTAAATTTGACAATCATTATTAACAATAATGAAAGCTGATCATTACATTAGAAATGATATAATGACTACAAAATTAAATGCCTGACATTTATAAAAAAATACATATATATATAATTTCTCATTTGTTGATGTTCTAATTTTTGTTTATGTTTTCATGAAAATCCAGTAAAAATAAAATCGAGTTAGTTGATAAATTTTGATGAAATATTAATTTTTTTTTATTTTTGTTAGAGTTATTCAACAAAATCAAACTAAAATCTGTAACAAAATATAAATGTCGGGGATGGGCAAAAAAAATAAAAGGTCATGCTTAAATTTGTTATGAAATGAAAATGATGTAAAGTAAAAGTACAAATTACAAACAATTAAATAAATAAATAAATTGCTAAAACCCCATAAAAATAAATAAAATACAAAAATTTTTGTTTTCCTATGTTTCCTAGATTATCGAGTTACTCAAGAATATAGAATAACTAAAAATGTTGATTTTTTCCACTTTGTTGAGTCATTCGGCAAAGTAGCAAAAATGGAAAAAAATAAAAATATGTTAAAAAAAGGAAAAATTTTGAACACAAAATTGGACTACTTTAACAAAGTTGTAAGACTTAATATACATTTTAATTTTATTTTGTTATTATTAGTTTGTTTGTTTATTATTTAAAATGCTAGACAAATTAAATATAACAAAAATTTAAAGGTCAGAAATGACAAAAAAAAAAAAAAAATTCTTTGACAAATTTGTTATAAAAGGAAAAAGATGTGGACTAAAACTGCAAAATAAAAAAAAAATTTGAAATAAATTCTTAAAAGCCCACAAAAATTAAAAAAAAAAGGAAAAAATCAAAATGTTTCCAATGTTTCCCACTTTTCCGAGTTACTCGGCAAAGTGGGATAACTAAAATGTATTTATTTTTCCCACATTGCCGAGTTACTCGACAAAGTGGAAAATATTATAAAAAATTTTTTTTTTTGTTTCTTTATATCTATATTTTGTTATCAAATTGTCCATAAATAAAAATTAATACTCATAAAAATATGTTAAAAAAAGAAAACATTGTCAACACAAAATTGGACTACTTTAAAAAAGTTGTAAAACTTAATATACATTTTAATTTTATTTTGTTATTATTAATTTGTTTGTTTATTATTTAAAATGCTAGACAAATTAAATATAAAAAAAATTTAAAGGTCAGAAATGACAAAAAAAAAAAAATTTAATTGACAAATTTGTTATAAAAGGAAAAAGATGTGGACTAAAACTGCAAATTAAAAAAAAATATGAAATAAATTCTTAAAAATCCACAAAAAAAAAAAAAAAACAGTAAAAAATCAAAATATTTCCAATGTTTCCCACTTTTCTGAGTTACTCGGCAAAGTGGAATAACTAAAATGTTTTTATTTTTCCCACATTGCCGAGTTACTCGACAAAGTGGGAAATATAAAAAAAAAAATATTTTTTTGTTTTTTTATATTTATATTTTGTCATGAAATTGTCCATAAACAAAAATTAATACTCATAAAAATATGTTAAAAAAATAAAACATTGTGAACACAAAATTGGACTACTTTAAAAAAGTTGTAAGACTTAATATACATTTTAATTTTATTTTGTTATTATTAGTTTGTTTGTTTATTATTTAAAATGCTAGATAAATTAAATATAAAAAAAATTTAAAGGTCAGAAATGACAAAAAATAAAAAATTTCATTTACAAATTTGTTATAAAAGGAAAAAGATGTGGACCAAAACTGCAAATTAAAAAAAAAATATGAAATAAATTCTTAAAAGCCCACAAAAATAAAAAAAAAAAGTAAAAAATCAAAATGTTTCCCACTTGTCCGAGTTACTCGACAAAGTGGGATAAATAAAATGTTTTTATTTGTCCCACATTGTCGAGTTACTCGACAAAGTGGGAAACATTATAAAAATTTTTTTTTTTAATCTTTTATATTTATATTTTGTTATCAAATTATCCATAAACAAAAATTAATACTCATAATTTTACGTGAGCAAAATACGGAAAAAAAAAATATAATATATTTTTTTATATTCTGTCAAGAAAAATGTCCACCTAAAAAAAATTAATATAATTTTTATAATCAATAATCATAATATCATACAATATAAAATCATTTTATATCATACATAATTAATTATAAAATCTTATCATAAATGCTAGAATCAAAACAATATATAAACGCCTAAATTATTAATCAAACAAAAAAATTCAAAGTTGAAAATACTAAATTATCAAATTACTTACATGCAAAAAACAATAACCAAAACATAAAATTTAACAATCGCCAATCTAGAATAACTAAATTTTTTTTAATATTTCCACTTTGCCGATTGATTTGACAAAGTGGGAAAAATGAAAAAAAAATAATAATAATTTAAAAAAAGGAAAATTTATCAAAAAAAAATTAGACTACTTTTTAAAAGTTGCAAGACTTAATGTATATTTTAATTTTATTTTCTTATTATTAGTTTTTTTGTTTTTAATTAAAAAACCTAGCCAAATTAAATATAAATAAAAGTTTAAACGTCAGAGATGAGGGAAAAAAATTAATAATGAGAAATTTGTTATAAAAGGAAAAGAATGTGGACTAAAACTGCAAAAAAAAAAAAAAATAAATAAATTCCTAAAAGTCCACAAAAATAAAAAATGTTAAAAAGAGAATTGTTTCCAAGGTTTCCAACTATTCCGAGTTACTCGATAAAGTGGGATAAAGAAAATGTTTTAATTTTTCCTACCTTGCCGAGTTACTCGGCAAAGTGGAGAAAATTTTCAACAAAAAAATATTTTTTTCTTTTTTGAATTTTATATTTTGTCATGAAATTGTCCAAAAAAAATAATTAATAATAATAATTTTGCATGAGCAAAATGGAGAAAAAAATATTTAAATTTTTTTTTTTATATTCTGTCATGAAAATGTCCACCTATAAAATAATAATATCATTTTTACAATCAATAATCACAATATCATACAATACAAAGTAATTTTATATGACATATAATTTAATATAAAATCTTATGATAAATGCTAGAGTCAAAAAAATATATAGACGCCTAAATTATCAATAAAATAAAAATATTCAAAATTGAAAATACTAAATTATCAAATTACCTACATGCAAAAAACAATAACCAAAACATAAAATTTAACAATTAATATAAATACAAAATTACAATGACAAAGTGGGAAAAATTTAAAACAATTAATTTATTTTTTTATTTTGTCATCAAATTGTCTATAAAAAAAATAACAATAATAATTTTGCATGAGCAAAGTCGGGAAAAAAATGTTTATTTTATTTTTATATTAAATCATGAAAATGTCCAACATAAAAAAAGTAATAATTTTTATAACCAATAATCATAATTTCATATAACATAAAATAATTATACATCATATATAATTTAATAGACAATCTAATCATAAATGCTAGAGTCAAAAAAATATATATATGCCTAAATTATCAATGACATAAACAAATAAAAAGTTGAAAATACTAAATTATTAAATTATCTACATACAAAAAACAATAACCAAAACATAAAATTTAACAATTAATATAAATACAAAATGGAATATGTTTATGAAATCAAGAACAACAGAAACCACATCTAATAATAAAAAAATCTCATAAGTCAAGTGATTGAACAATAATCACATGATAAAATACGAGACAATAAATATGTTCGAGTCACTCGACAAGTAAACTAAATAAATATTTTCCAGTCTCGACAACGAAGGAAAAAAACTACTAAAACAAAACAAGATACAAAGTCAACAAAAGTTGCGCATGTCTACAGAAAACAAATCAAATGATTTAAACAAATAATAAATAAAAAGGTAAAAAGCTTTGGAAAAATGACGGCTCCCATAAAATGAAGAAAAGTCAACAAAGGCAGCCTTCTTAACAAGTTAAACAAACTTATAGTACTAATGATGAGATTTGGACAAAATGAAGACTAAAACTACATCAAAACGACGTCGCGTTGGTTGAAGGGTGAATAGTAAACATACCATAGACACTTATATTATAGTATAGATATATATATATATATATATATATATATATATATATATATATATATATATATATATATATATATAGTGTTACAGTTTACAAAATTATCCATAAATTGAGTTATATAACATCAAATTATGTAAAACCAAAGCCAATGGTTAGGTAACCCATAGGGCTATCGTCTCCAACTGGAATTATGTAAAAATACTTAATATATAAGGTGCAGTAAATTTTTTAGTTGGACAATAGAAACTGCATCTTAGAAAAACATGAAATTTAGCAAAACCTTTCAAGTTCACATCTTTAACGTGTAACTAAAACATGGGAATCCACTAAAACTACCACAAAACCAAGGTCCACAAAAGTTTAAGAAGATATTTACACTACTTAAAGTTTTTTTATTGGTTTATAATAGCGATTCCGGCACGCCAACGGCATAAATCCAAAAAACAGCCTAGGAGGTTTCGCGGTGAGTCTTTTAATATGCCTAAACATACCGTCGGACTACCAATTTTTGATATGTGGTAGCTACCTGAGTATCCTATGTCTCCTGAAAATTTCATATTGTTCGGTGATCGTTTTCTATGTCAAAGAATTTTTTGTTACTCCATGACCAGGTGAATAAAATTTTCAAAATAAGGGCAGTGTTACTAAAATTTCTTCGCCCGGTCTTGGAGTAACAAAAATTTATTTGACATAGAAAACGATAACCGAAAAATATGAAATTTTCAGGGAACATAGAATACTCATTTAGCTACCACATATCAAAATTTGATAGTCCGAAGGCATGTTTTGGCTTACTAAAATGCTCATCGAAACACCCTAGGCAGTTTCTCGGATTCATGCAGTCGCAGTTTACAAAATTGTCCATAACTTGAGTTATATACCATGAAATTATGTGAAACCAAATCCAATGGTTAGGTAACCCATAGAGCTATCGTCTCCAACTGGATTTATGTGAAAATACTCAATATATAAGGTGCAGCATATTTTTGAGTTGGTCAACAGAAAGTGCAGTTTGGAGAAACAATTCACCCAGTCATGGAGCAAAAAACATTTATTTGACATAGAAAACGATCACCGAACAATATGAAATTTTTACGAAACATAGAATACCCATGTAGCTACCACATATAAAAATTTGATAATCCGACGGCATGTTTTGACATACTAAAATGCTCACTGAAACATCTAAGGCAGTTTCTCGGATTCATGCTGTCGCAATTTATAAAATTGTCCATAACTTGAGTTATATAACATGAAATTATGTGAAACCAAAGCCAATGGTTAGGTAACCTATAGGGATATCGTCTCCAACTGGAATTATGTAAAAATACTTAATGTATAAGCTGCATCAAATATTTAAGTTGGACAACAAAAACTGTAGTTTAGAGAAAATGAAATTTACCAAAACCTTTAGGAATCGATTGGCATAATACTACTAATTTTTCAACAATAATATAATGCAAATTCTTTAAAGTAATTATTAAGATTATTGAATGTTATATTGTTTGAGGATAAAACACTCATAGGAGTGTGAATCTATAACAAAGGAAGCAAGAGTAAAATGGCAAAATAGCTCAGGTTTTTAAAAACATAAGAGATTATCTTAAAAAATAAAAATTAAATAGTTTAAACATTTTCGGTGAGCATTTTAGTAAGACGAAACATGTCGTCGGACTATCAAATTTTGATATGTGGTACCTACATGAGTATTCTATGTTCCCTGAAAATTTCATGACCAAATGAAGAAATTTTAGTAACACTGCCCTTATTTTGGCCATTTGATTTTTATTTGATTTTATTTTTTTGTTAAAAAAAATTAAGATTTTGTCGAGTTACAAAAAAAAAAAAAAAATCTTTGTCGATTTACAATTAAAAACATATATATTCATTTTTCCCTTAATAAGTCATCAAATTTGGTGCTTTTTTATCCCCAGTTGCTATGGGGAACAAATGAGAAAATACAATCGAATCCTAAAGGTTTTGGTAAATTTCATTTTCTCTAAACTGCAGTTTTTGTTGTCCAACTTAAATATTTGATGCAGCTTATACATTAAGTATTTTTACATAATAGTTGGAGACGATATCCCTATGGGTTACCTAACCATTGGCTTTGGTTTCACATAATTTCATGTTATATAACTCAAGTTATGGACAATTTTGTAAATGAAACTGCCTTGGATGTTTCGATGAGCATTTTAGTGTGTCAAAACATACCGTCGGATTATCAAAGTTTTATATGTGGTAGCTACATGGGTATTCTACGTTCCGTAAAAAATTCATATTTTTCGGTGATCGTTTTCTATGTCAAATAAATTTTTTTGCTCTATGACTGGGTGAATTGTTTCTCCAATCTGCACTTTCTGTTGACCAACTCAAAAATATGCTGCACCTTATATATTAAGTATTTTTACATAATTCCAGTTGGAGACGATAGCTCTATGGGTTACCTAACCATTGGCTTTGGTTTCACATAATTTCATGGTATATAACTCAAGTTATGGACAATTTTGTAAACTGCGACCGCATGAATCCGAGAAACTGCCTAGGGTGTTTCGGTGAGCATTTTAGTAAGCCAAAACATGCCGTCGGACTATAAAATTTTGATATATGGTAGCTAAATGAGTATTCTATGTTCCCTGAAAATTTCATATTTTTCGGTTATCGTTTTCTATGTCAAACAAATTTTTGTTACTCCATGACCGGGTTAAGAAATTTTAGTAACACTTCCCTTATTTTGAAAATTTTATTCACCTGGTCATGGAGTAACAAAAAATTCTTTGACATTGAAAACGATCACCGAACAATACGAAATTTTCAGAGGACATAGAATACTCAGGTAGTTACCACATATCAAAAATTGGTAGTCCGACGGCATGTTTAGGCATACTAAAATACTCACCGCGAAACCTCCTAGGCTGTTTTTCGGATTTATGCCGTCGGCGTGCCGAAATCGCTATTATAAACCAATCAAAAAACTTTAAGTAGCGTAAATATCTTCTTAAACTTTTGTGAACCTTGGTTTTGTGGTAGTTTTAGTGGATTCCCATGTTTTGGTTACACGTTAATGATGTGAACTTGAAAGGTTTTGCTAAACTTCATGTTTTTCTAAGATGCAGTTTTTGTTGTCCAACTCAAAAATTTACTGCACCTTATATATTAAGTATTTTTACATAATTCCAGTTGGAGATGATAGCTCTATGGGTTACCTAACCATTGGCTTTGGTTTTACATAATTTCATGTTATATAACTCAATTTATGGACAATTTTGTAAACTGTGACAACATGAATCCGAAAAACTAACTAGGATGTTTCGGTCAGCATTTTAGTAAGCCCAAACATGCCGTCGGACTATCAAATTTTGATATGTGGTAGCTAAATGAGTATTCTATGTTCCCTGAAAATTTCATATTTTTCGGTGATCGTTTTCTATGTCAAATGAATTTTTGTTAATCCATAACTAAGTGAAGTTTTGAAAATTTTTTTTTTTCCCTTTTTCCCCAGGCCTCTTAACTCGGCAAACTTAGTAAAAAAAAAATAATAATAATAATAATTTTGACTTTCTTGAGAAAGTCAAAATAAAAAAAAAAATTTAAGGCTTTCTCGAGTCCACAAAATAAAAAAATAAAAAAAAAATTTAATTGTGGCTTTCTCGAGTAACTCGAGAAAGCCACAAAAACAAAATTTGTTTTTTTTTTTTTTTTTTGGAAGCCCCTTAATTAAATTTTTTTTTTATTTTGTGGCTTTCTCGAGTAACTCGAGAAATCCATAATAAATTTTTTTTTTTTTTTTTTTGTGGCTTTTCTCGAGTTACTCGAGAAAGTCAAAAAAAAAATTTTTTTGTTTTTTTTTTTTTTTGTTTCTCGAGTAACTCGAGAAAGTTATTTAAGAATTTTTTTTTAAAATACTAACTTTGCCGAGTTGTAAGGCAAATTGGGGAAAAAGGTAAAAATTTTTTTTTTCAAAATTTCACTTAGTTATGGATTAAAAAAAATTCATTTGACATAGAAAACGATCACCGAAAAATATGAAATTTTCAAGGAACATAGAATACTCATGTAGCTACAACATATCAAAATTTGATACTCCGACGGCATGTTTCGGCTTACTAAAATGCTTACCGAAATATCCTACTAGAATAGGGAGGAAAAAAAAATGGAAAAAGTCGACAAAAAAAAATTAAATAAAATAATTGGGCCTTGTCAGGAATTTTTTTTTTTTTTAACCTTTGTCGAATTACTCGACCAAAAAATAAAAAAATTAATTTTTTTCCCTTAGTTGAGTTATTCGACCAAAAAAATTAAATTTTTTTTCCTACTAAAAAAGCCAAAAAATTATATTTTTTTCCCTTTATCAAGTAACTCGACACAAAAAAAAAAGTTAAAAAATTGTCAAATTAATTTTTTTTCCCTTAGTTGAGTTATTCGACCAAAAAAATTAAATTTTTTTTCCTACTAAAAAAGCCAAAAAATTATATTTTTTTCCCTTTATCAAGTAACTCGACACAAAAAAAAAAGTTAAAAAATTGTCAAATTAATTTTTTTTCCCTTAGTTGAGTTATTCGACCAAAAAAATTAAATTTTTTTTCCTACTAAAAAAGCCAAAAAATTATATTTTTTTCCCTTTATCAAGTAACTCGACACAAAAAAAAAAGTTAAAAAATTGTCAAATTGGATTTAAGACTTAAAATTAAAAAAATTATATAAAAGTCAATAAATGCGGCTAATACAAAAAAATGTTAACATTTGGACAAAAACTACAACACTAAAATTACTTATGCTGGTCCACATACCAAAAAAAAAATAAAAAATTTTGGTAAACAGTAACTTTTTGGAGTTACTATTTAACTCGAAAAAAATTTTCGAGTTACTGTTCACGCAAAGTTTTTTTTTTTTTTTTTTAGGTGAGCTTTTACTTTTTCGAGTTGCATAGTAACTCGGAAAATTTTTTCGAGTTTACTGTTCACACAGATTTTTTTTTGGGTGAGTTTTTCCATTTCTATTTTTTTTTTCAATGAAAAAAATCAACAATTAATGATAATGCTTGAACCTTTTGTTTTATGTTATAAACAAATTGAAAAAAAGAAAAAAAAAATACAAATCTAAATAGCTGTGAAGCCTAAAATGTATTCAATAAGGTCGAGTAACCAAGTATTCTCTACTCTTTTCTGTGCTAATAAATTTATTGTTTTAATATACTTATATTTGTGTTCTTGAAGATATAATGATTTCTGGGATGGAGGGGTTTGCGTTTAAAGGGGTGACTTCAAAATAAATATTATATGAAAAATAATAAGATTTAAAAATCAATTTTCATTCTGGCCAAACACGGCCTTAGGCTTGCTAGTGGCATGGATCTTAGTGCATAATTCAGGAAAAATCAATACAAAATTGAAGGGAAGTTTATCTAATTCCCATCTTGATGCCAACAGTCCAAACCCGGTTATCTAATTCCCATCATCTCTCTCTCTCTCGCTTTATATATATATATATATACATATAATGTATGTATATCTTGTCAAAAGTTGCACTCCAAGGCGGCGTGGAGGTGGTGCTCCGGCGCGAGGCGATAGTCAGGTGCCGTGCTTGAAGACAACCATGGTTGTCGAGCAACTCGACAACCAACCATCATGGTTGTCGAGTTGCTCGAAAACCATGACTCGACAACCATCATGGTTGTCGAGCAAGTCGAGCAACTCGACAACCATGGTTCGTTGTCGAGTAACTCGACAATTATGGTTGGTTGTCGAGTTGCTCGACAACCATGAGTTAATCCGACAAGGAATTAGTGGGTGCTCTGAAGGTTTTTGAGATTTTGTCGCAAAGGAAAGTTCTGGTTTGGGTTCTTCAACTTCTCATTCCTTGGCCCAAATATTAGCTTTCCATTCTACATTCCTGGCCTGCAAGAATCATATTGTGGCTTACCAGGATTTGAGGTCAACTGCAGCATCAATGGCTTCCCTGTACTTCATTTACCTGGAAAAGATGTCTTGGTTCGAAACATTTCATACCACAACCGTACTTTTCGTGTTTACGATGATGCAGTTTCAAGTTCAAATGGGAGCTGTCTTCCACAGATTAGAAACACAACGCTTCCTCCTGAGAAGAAGTTTGATTATTTTAATGTTTCGAAACTGTATTTGTTATCAAACTGTACCAAAAATCTGTCTGAGGATCTTTCCAGATACAAAGTTAAATGTGTTGATGAGAGTAGAGATAGTTGGGTGGCAGTGTTTGAAGGGGATGAAAACTTGAAAAATGCATTGGAGAATTGCGAAGAGAATGTGGTGGCGCCGGTGGAAGTGCTAGGCGATGAAGGGAGGAATGGAACAGGAAACTATATGGAGATATTGAGAAGGGGGTTTGTGCTGAATTGGACAGCTATTGATTGTACTATATGTGCAGAAAGTGGAGGCCGTTGTGGGTTTAATGAAATTATTTTACATTTCAAGTGTTTCTGCCCTGACAGACCTCATTCTTCCAGTTGCAAACCTGGTAAAATAATTTGATCACTTTTCTTTATACAAATGCATTTTGACTATTTGATTGATTGTTGGAATGAGCTCATCTCATAAATTTGATGCAACTGCCATGAGGATGGGATTTGGTTAGTTCTTAAGAATTCGATATAAAGGGGTTTTATCGAGCTTTATATGGTTACACTAATTGGATTATCAAGAATTAGGCAATTCTTGTCAAGGGACAAACCCGAAGGGGATTGGTCTGTCGTGCTTGTTAGGTAGTCTATATGCTAAGCAGAACATACACTTACACTTTGTGAGTCATCTGTTGCTAGTGTAGTACTCCAGCTATTTACTAGAATATTTCCATCGAAGCCTATTAAGGTGACACAACCACTATGAGCAATAAGTCATGTGGCAAGAGTAAATTTCATGGTAAATTGAGGGTTGTATATTCAAATGTTTTAGGAACCTGTATCTCGTTCTAAATAACCTAGAAGCCCAAGATTTGGTTTAGCATGGAATTTACTGCATTCGTTGATTGATGTGTGTAATTTTCTTGACCTCTATTACTTGGTTTCTCAATTGTTTGAATGGGATAAGTTTATCTTGATAGTCGCTAATATGAGCTTGGCTCGCGTAGAATGGTCACGAATTAGGCTCCATATTGTTATTCGAACTGCATTCCCTACTTCGAGAAATGATCTAAAAGCTATTTGTTTTTGCGTGTTTGAATTACGATTTATGCTAATGAATAAAGGTGTTGTACTTGTTAGTTTCCATATTTTCAGTTCCTATTTCCTCCTCTTAAAATTGGAGACATCTTGAACAGCCCCGGGAACTCATTATTGCTCTACTTTGATAGCATGTACGGATTTTATGAATTACATGATGGACGTTCATACCTGTGGAGAAGCAATGGTGAAATCTGAAGGAGAAGTTTTTTACCCTGATGAACTCCCTGAGTTCTTAAAAGTTTATATGTCTGCTCTTTGGTCCAAAAGAATGGTATTCCCTTTCTCTTTGTTTAACTCATTGTGGCCAATTTATATTTAGCTAAGTATCTGTCGCATTGCAATTTAAACTAAAGAATGATTATGGAACAATATGATCTGTCATGTGTTGTGTATAGTCTAAGTATTCTTTTGTTTGAATCTGTTCTTCTATTTTAGAGAATTCCTCCGGCATTTATCGAGAATTTTGGTGGAAAAATACCTCGCAAGGTCATGCTTGGAACACCGTCATACCTCTCTTGGCAGGTTCGCATAAACAAAATCAACGATGATCTCTTTTTCGAGGGAGGTTGGCCAGAATTTATGCAAGAAAATTCATTGGCACATGGAGAATTTCTAAATAATTCACGCAAATTTTTTTTTTTTTTTTTTTTGTGGGTATGTGGACTTTTTCATTTTGAACAATTAGTGACCATTTATATATTTTAATAATTAGACACATGAAATTAAAATTTTGTGTACTCGCTACATACATGAATTATTTAAAGAGATAAATGTTGTAATTGATAGATACTAAGATACATGTATCGAGATATATGTGTTCATTGAATATTTTATAATAAGCCATGTAACGTTCACATAAAATTAAGTGAATTAATGAACTCGCTACATGAATTATTTAAGGAGATGAATGAAGTAATTGATAAATGCATATATTGGAATAAACATATTTATTGAACATCCTATAAAAAGGCACACAATATGACAATGCTACACATTTTGTAAGAGGAGTCAATCCAAAAATAAAGTTTGTCTTGAATTGTTTTGCCATTTTCAAGTAAATCTCCAATTTTCTATAAATTGACATTCTTCCGAAATTATCGAATATTAATTAAAGAGTGAAAAAATATACAGGGAAAGAGGTTCATAATATAATTAATTTTTGTTTACACCTACTCACTCTGTATAAAATTCATTTCACTGATTCCCTCCTATTCCTAATAAACATGCAACATACGATAAAATTTATATATAACAATTTAAGATTAAAAAAAAATAAAAAACAGAAATTTTGGATGTTAATATATAATATAATTCACAATAAAAGAAAAAAAATGTCAACTTATATAAATAAACGAAAATGTGGTTTAAATTTTTTTATATTTACGTGTGTGTTTGTCGAGCACATTTGAACCTTTATTTATTATTTTTTTAGTGTGTTTTTTTTAAGAGTTTAGTAGCAAATAAATTTCCATCTAATTTTTTACTATTTTATTTTATTTTTTCTTATAAGCAAATTTTAGAGAGAATTATGTTCAATTTGCTTATAAGAAAAAATAAAATTAAATAGTAAAAAATTAAATGAAAATCTATTTGCTACTAAATTATAGGAAAAAAAAATACACCAAAAAAATAATAAATAAAGGTCCAAATGCGCTCGACAAATACATACCAAAATTAAAAAATTTAAAAATTTAAAAAAAAAGTTAGTTTAAAATGGGCTAAAAAGCCCGTTTTTATTGTTTGGGGAGTGTGTTTGTTAAATACACACCCCCCAATATATTAAATTTTTTTTAAAAAAAAGGTACAAAATGGGCTAAAAGCCCATTTTGATTTTACGTGGAGAAGTATTGTCGAGTTACTCGACAAACACCCACATACATTTAAAAAAAAAATTTAATAAAGCAAATTTGGGTGTGTGTTTGTCGAGTTCACTCATATCAATCAAAATGGGCTTTTAAGCCCATTTTGACTTTACATTTTTTTTTTATAATTTATTTATTTTAATCCAGAAAACCTTTGAATTGTAAGGTAAATTTTTTATATGTTTTTTTACAGATTATTCTAAATAAATGCTGCATATGTTTAAGAATCAATTTTTTTTTTTTAAAAAAAAGAGTGAATTAGAAATTAACCGTTCACGATATCGACAACATTACTTTTCAAATATTTTTTTTAAAATAATTTTGTCGAGTGGTTAGGCGTGTGGGCTTTTGTCTTTTTTTTTTTTTTTTCAAGTATATATAATATTACAGTTTTAGTTACTCGAGTGATTGGATGTGGGCTTTTTTGGGTTTTTCTCGAGTTTTTCGACAAAGTCCAAAAAAAGGAACAAAAAAAATCTCTAAACTCGACAAAACAAAACAAAAATGAAAAATTGGAAAAATTTGGTTTTGTCAAGTAACTCGACAAAAACCCAAAAAAATAAAAGAAAAATTCTATGTCGACTAACTCTATCAAAAAAAAAATTTGAAAAAATAATCAAAATGTACTTTATTGAGAAACTCGACAAACGACAAAAAAAAAAAAAAAACGGGTCAAAAGTTGCTTGATTTTGGTTACGCATTAATCTTATTAAAAAAAAAAATTCGAATACGTGTGTGCACGTACATGAAAAATGTAGGGATAAATTTATTATAAATTGAAAAGATTGTAGACCAAAAGTGCAAATTACAAATAATTTAATAAAAGACTTTGTCGAGTAACTAATAATGAAAGTGAGGTACTTAGTTTTAATTACTTTTTTCCATTCTCATTCTACTTATAACTGAATATGATTTTAATAATTTGCTCCCATATTATGTTGACATTTTGATTTTGTATTTCTGAATATTACTTTGATGACGCATCACTAGATTTTACCATGACTCACAAGCGGTGCTGTGCTATTACAGCAGCAAGATGGACTTCATGATTACATTTTCGAAAATGAGAACTTTGTGCTTCTTGATTCTAATCAGGTATTATTTCAAGTATTTTGTTGTTTTTATTTTCTATGTTGATCTAAATAATTTATCCTATAATACCCTACATCCCTCATTCTCTATTTTTTTGGTGATGGGGGTAGGTTTTAAATTTGTTAAGAGTACTTTACTCAAAATAATGGTTTTATTACCTTGTTCATCTCAAGGTTGGGATCTATCTGAGTTACATAAAAGTACAGTATTACAACTACACCACGTGCAACGCACGGGCCAAAAACTAGTATATATATATATATATATCTTGAACTACTCCTAGATGTATGCACTCATGAGATATGGATATCATTAGCATATATAAGCTAACATATATTGCACTCTTTTCTTTTGAAGAAAGTAGTGAATCTCACAAATTAAAGTGTGGAATACTTGGAGTGAATATGTGGACGCTTGTTATTAGAACAAGTTCATCGGATGACCTGCCGTAGTAATTCTACATGGGTAACTATATATCTTAATGTTAGTGGACTATTTTTTAATGGAGGTTGTGAAATTCATCTTTCGACTTGAGATCATCATGAAATCTTATGTGTGAATTGTCACACTTTGATGGTGTTCAATACGACTCTATCCAAGGTTACTAGTATGGCACTAATTGGGTGAAATGAACCATGTGAAGATTGATAGATGATCAATAAATGATTTTTCACTCTTGGATAGTAATAGATTATATCACGCCATTCATAGACAAGTGTCGATACACTAGTTCATAGTTCTTCGACCGAGGTAGAGTTATGATATGAAAATGGGGTTTTCAAATATTAAATCCGTAAATCGACTACTTGAAGTGACAATAACATAATTGGTGAAATAAGATTGACACATTTCATATCTCGTAACCGATAGCTTATAAATGAATTTTATTTCACGTTAACCATGCATGAAAGATCTTGTCGTTGCTTAGATGTCAATAAAGGATATTTAATATGTATTAGTTAATTGGTGAATTAATGAGTAAATTAACATGAGTTTTAAGATGAAGATAATAATTTTATTATTTGCCATAGTGGATGAGAAATTAACGAGCCCCACATAAAAGGGTTGAAGTTGGAAGATCGAAACATAAATTAATTAAATTATAAATTTGCGACATTTGTAAGTTTATTTAATTGTCTACGTGGACTCTAAGACTAGAGGTGGCAAAATCGGCCCAACCCGCGGGCTGGCCCATATAACCGGATTTTAGGGTTGGGTTGGTCTTGACCAAAATAAAACCAGGTCAATATGGCCAGGCCCATATAGCCCGCGGGCTAGTTAGGCCGACCCCATTTTGATTTTTTTTTTTCTCTTTAACACTAATTACCCATTTATTGAATAGTCTTAATACATAATCTAAATAATATCAATCTAAAATGATGTAAACTCAAGTCTCCAATAAACATTAGTCTAAAAATCTCAAGTTCCAACATAAAATTGTTTAGATTTAATTAAAATTTAGTTTAATTTAAGTTTCAATCCAAAATATATTTGGTGTGACAAGTAAATTATTTATTTTAAATTTACTTATAACTAAACTTTTAATTTAAGCCAAACATGCTTATATCTCAAAGCAATAAGACTAGCATGCTTTTAATATTTGTATTATTATTATTTTTTTTTAAAAAAGTATCTACAAATAGTTTACAATTAAACAAAAAAAAATTATTATTTTGAAAGAAAATCGATGTTTATCTATTAACTAATATATGATAGTCCAATTTCATAAATTAATTTCTTTAAAAATCTCAAAATATATATTGTCTAAATTTATCTAAGATTGTATTTGATATAATGTATTAGATTGTATAAAAAATTTAGTTAAAAAAAATTAAAATTAAAATTAAGATTAAGTTGGGCCAATGTGTTGTACTGTACTATCATATTTTTGGTCCATACAAAACTGGACTGGGCCGGCCCAATTTAGTTTTATGTGTGGCTATATTTTGGCGGGTTGAATTGGCCCAATCCAGTCCATTTGCTAACTTTATGTAAGACTAATTAAATAATATGCTCAATTAACCAATTGCAGGTCTAGTAATTTGGTTGAGCTTATTGGGTTTAAGTTGAGATAACATGCTTAATTCAATTAATAGCCTATATATACATATGTTATAGTTGAAAAACAAGTTAATTTGCTAGCACAAAATTATGACTCACAACTCTAATACACATAGATCTCTCTCTCTCTCTCTCTCTCTCTCTCTCTCTCGTGTGTGTGTGTGTGTTAGTTATATGGATACATAATTTTTATCTTCAACTTCATCTGTGTGGATTACTTTTAGAGAGTGGACATTTAGACATCTGTAGTTGATCGATGTCTGAATTTGTGCAAAAATTCAAGTTCAGCGATAATTGTTTCTTCCAAGTAATAATTCTCTACCCAAATCACGTTAAACATCGAGTTAATCCAGTGAATAAGAATTAATTTTTTAAAATATTCGATGTGCATGTATAGTTAATTCCCAACATTTTCATTCAGAATCAAAACACCAAAACTACAATTTGTAGGCAAGTAACACTACAATTTTGTGTGCATTTCGATACACTCTTGCAGCAACAAGATTTTCAACAGCCCATTTTCAGAGAAATTTGGCTTCCTTTTATCCTTGTTGTTAGCCCCTTGATGGCTGAAATGGCTCAGACATGGGCAGTGCCTTGCTTCCACACCATGCAGAGACCTTGGCTAATATGTGCTTTGGGAAGGTCATTCCATGGATTTCGGTGCAAGGCAAAAACATGAGTAACCCTATGAACTTGAATTAGTTTGGTGGTGCATGAACAAAGGCATGGCATACGCAGAGTCCCACATGCAAGGAAGTTAGTGGAGTTGCTTCCGATGTAGCACAACCTTAGCGAAGTTGTTGCATGCAGACTGGAATTTTAGTCAAGACGGAAAGTTGATGAGTTATTCTAGCTAGCTAACTTAGTTCAAATTAGCTGGAACGTTCAAAACCGAATGCACATGTATATTTCTTTGCCTTGTAACTACAACAATTAACCACTACTGTGCACTGAATTAGGAATTTTTTTAGATTATGATTGCATTCGTTTACTATTTTACGTTCTTTTTATAAATTGTCATGGTTCTTTATTACTTAGAGAAATATAAGGGCATGTTCTCTTTGTCTTTCATTTTTTAGTTTTGAGTTTTGAATTTATTTTCAATTTCTGTTTTGAAAGTTTATTTTAAGATCGTTGAAAACGCGTTTGGTTTGTGATTCTGAAAAACTATTTTTGAAAATAGAAAATTGGAAAACATGTTCTGTTTGGAATTTTGAGAAAAATTGTTTTATATCATTTTATTCAATAAATTTGATTATTCAGTAAAATAGAATAATTTTATGCAAATATATGATAAAATAATATATACATTTTTAAAGTTAGTGAATCTAACAATATTATTTTTTTAACAAAAATAAAATACAAATAAATAATAAATTAACAAAATAAAAAATAAAAAATAAAATTTAATGACGTGGAATTTTAATCAATCCCTCGCACTTCCTAGAAAATTTTGAAAAATCCTTGTCTCAATAAGATGTCTACCCAAATATTCACTTATTCGAAATGGACGATCCGATTTACACAAAGTAGAAATATTTTCTCTTTTCAAATTTGTAGCCAACGTGGGCTTTGGATTGGGGTTAGGGTGGGGGTGGATGGGTTTCTTCCCATTTCCTTTTCCATTTTTTTTCCTCCTCTTTTTTTCTTCTCTTCGATTTAGTTTCTATTTTCAATTCGAAGTTAGGGTTTTTTCAGCGATGACATCGATGTTGGCAATGGAAGGTGTTCGGAGGTTGTGCGGTGGGGAAAATAGGCATTGACTTTTTTATTTTTCCATTTTTTTCTATACCTATCATTATCAGAAAATCGCATTGTTGTACCTATTTATTTTTCTTCTTTCATTTTGTTATTTACCAACGGTAAAAAGTTAAGGAGTGCACGAACAATTTAATTTTTTCCTTTTTGTTTATTTAAACAAGATAGCATAGTTGTCATTTTACGAGACCTTAATAGTCAAAATAGATGAAAAAGATGAATTGTGCTATATTTTAAAATGTTGAAATCGAATTGTGACAATAAAATTAATTAGAGATATATCTCAATTTTTTGTGAAAAAATTGGGGTGAAATGTGCAAAAAGAAACCCATTAATATTATTTGCTTGACTTTGTAGTGTAATTGGTCAAGACGTGGTTGACAGGGGGACATTGGAGTAAAGACCACAAATTTTAAAAACATTTAAAGTGGAGGGGGTAAGTTGTCACATTACGGAGACACGCTTGATTGAACATAACTCGACTAAATTAAAGATGAAAGATATTTTGTAAAATATTATTAGACTTTATCAATCACAACGAAAAAAACGAAATCTCTTTAAATTTCAAAATCATAAATTTACAAAATATTTAAGTAGAGTGCGGGACATATTGACACGAAACATTCAATCGTTACAAAATTAAAGATGAAAGATCTTTTATATAACTAAACTTTATCAATAAAAAAAAAAGAAGAAGAAGAAGAAGAAGAAGAAGAAAACTCTTTAGACTAAAGTGATTGTCTTGAAAGTGTTATAGAGCTACCAACGAATTTAGCCCACGATCATCAAGGAAGATCTGTACTACTTTTTATGTTATTTTTTATTTTTTTATTTCAGCTTTTTTTACTGTTGACGGGTTAATCGTTTAGATATGGAGTGGCAGAGACCCATCAACTACCAATCCATTTACTTTTGGAATTTCTCAGCTCGTGTTTGCTAATCTTAATAAGTAAATAAATACGTTTTAAATTAAATAATCATTTCATCGATTAAGTTAAAACTTAAAATAAGTTAATTATTTTAAAAACTACTTTAAAATAGAGAATTTGGTGCAAATGATCTTTTATTTTTGTCTTTAGTACAAAAACACTCCATAATATTTGTTTTTTTGGTTCAAACGTCTCTAACCTATGTATTTTAATGTGTAATTGGTTCTTATTAGAAGAAAAAAAATTAATATCTCCTTAATTATAATAAGAACATATTGTAGTTGGGTCATAACTTTTACAAAATGTACAAATGAGTTTAATACTTTTACTTTTATAAAAAAATTAAAGGAAACCAACGAGTTTTTTTTTTATAAGAAAGTTGATAATATACATAAATTATTTTGTATCTTTCTACTAACAATTATAAAGTAACTAAAATTTAAGCTCATAATTATTAACAAACGTATAAAATAAAATTAGGGTAAATAGTACAAATGGTCTCAAACCTTTGAACTTTGTGACGATAGAGTCCCAAATATTTAAATTCTAGCACCCAGGTCTCTAACTTATTAAACGTTAGCATCTGAAGTCCTTTTTTGACCATTAAATGGTCAAAATTTTGTTAAACAGACGATTTTATCCTTAAATTGAATGATTAAAAAAAATAGAAAAAGAGAGAGAAATAAGACCATTAAGTTCAATAGGGATAAACCATGCTAGTAGTCACTCATTGAATTTCGTTTTCTATTTTAGATTGACGATTCAAATAAATTTCGTTACTTTTTAAACCGAAAATAATTTATAATCCTTAAGCAAACAATCATCATTTCAATCTTTTTCCAGGATCCCTTAATTTTGTTTCCTCAATTTTGAGTGATATAGAACAGAAAAAAAAACCAAATGATGAACAATGTGAAAACCAAAAAAAGCCATCAAAACAGGTTTCTTCGAATCATTAATAAGTTTATTCTTTATTAAAAATATTACGCACTATTTACGTCAAATTTCCCTAAAAATAAATAAAATTTTAACTTGATGCACAAAAGTCCTTTATCATATCATGGTCAACTTGTAAGTCAACTCGAACATTGAGTATTAGATAGTACATACTTTTTTTGCGATGGAAATTTATAGGTTCATATTCACACTAAAGATATGCCTAATCAAAATAAAGACTCGGGTGAATCCTTATTAACAAAAAAATATTTTTTAATTAAATAAAAAATAGTATTAAACATGTTTGAAAATAATGATCAAATTAGAGAAAGTACGTATATGGAGTAGAGTTTAAGGATTAATGAAATATATTTGATACTAGTTTTATGTTCATATAATGATTCGATTAAAAAATATGAATAGATTGAAATTTTTTTATCTCAGACACTAAACTGAACTTATATAAAACCTGTAATTCAAATTCAAGTAAATGACTCAAATCTCATATAATTGCAATAGCCACAACTCATGATTATTATATCTGAATAATCTAGCTTTTCTCACACTATAATATTTAACATATGAAAAGAAAAACAAGAAAACATAGGTAGCTAGATGCTTTTATTAAGACCTTGTGAAATAAGACCCAAATCATTGTCCATCGAGCATTGTAAGAGTGACATCGTTAATGGAGACTCCCATTTGGCTCTGCTGGGAAGAGGTGACATGAGAACGGTTCCACTTCTCAGCAAAAACCGGTTGCTCTGGCACAGGCAAATCAACAATTTCTCGACTGAGCATTGCAAGAACAATTGAAATTGTAGGCCTGTCTTTAGGGAATTCTTGTACACACAATAATGCAATGTGAATGCACCTCACCATCTCTCCATGGGATTCTGCTTTGTATATTGTTTGATCTATGAAGGCTGAACCATTATCTTCATTCCATAATTTTCATGCCTGATTTATATTAATCATGTATAAGATCCTGATTATTATTTGAAGTAAAAATACTAACACACACACAAAATGAAAGAATTTGAAGTAGCTAGCTTACACATCCCAAAAGACTCAAAGACAACTCGTGATTGTAGAAGCTGGTGTTCTTTTTCCCGCTCACGATTTCTAACATCAGAACTCCAAAACTATAAACGTCAGATTTTTCAGAAAATCTTCCTTCCATTGCATATTCTGGAGCCATGTATCCGCTGCAACAATATGATATATCATGTAAGTTTGAATCATCCAATATTAAAAACGAACGGTATGTTGAGTAAAGAGGACAGTATTAAAGAAGCTCTAGTGTTTAGTCTTATCAACAAACATGCCTTTAAGGGGAACATTTACTTACTAAGTTCCTACAACCCTTCCAGTGTTGGCTTGATCTTGGTTGCCTCCAAATATTCTTGCCATTCCGAAGTCTGAAATCTTTGGATTCCAATCCTCATCCAGCAATACGTTACTTGGTTTCATGTCTCTATGGATTATCTTTAATATAGAATCCCTGTGAAGATAAAGGAGGCCTCTCCCAATACCTTCGATGATACTGAAACGTTTCTTCCAATCAAGAAACTTCTGTGATGGATGTGAAGGATCTACAAGAATGAAAGCAAATGAAGAAACTATAGTAGAAGATGTTCTAAAACAACAGAGAACGGATTTGAATTTCAACTAACCGAAGAGAAACACGTCTAAGCTTTTATTACGCATGTATTCATAAACGAGAATTTTCTCTTCTTTCTCGGCACAACATCCCAGTAATTTAACAAGATTTCGATGTTGGAGTTTAGAAATCACAACCACTTCATTCATAAATTCTTCCATTCCTTGTCCAGATGCTGCTGAAAGCCTTTTCACTGCAATTTCTTTTCCATCTGCCAATTTTCCCTACATAAAAATTAACAGCAATTTCAGCACGTGAGAGTTCCACGAAACACAGTACCGGGTGCCCATGATCACAAAAAATTACCTTGTAAACAGGACCAAAACCACCCTTTCCAAGCATATTGTCATCATGGAATTGGTCTGTGGCATTTGCAAGTGTCTCAAGGCTGAATAATGGTTACTCTTCAAGATTAACTTTATCCAAATCATCTTTAAGCACTATTTCAGCTGAATCTGAAGGATATCTTTGCCCACAAGGAAAATCAATAACTTTAACTGTTAGAGATACATTATAGACTTGTATAGCCCATATTAAAAATCCACAGGTCAATCCTTTATTACCTTTTCGCCTAGCCATCAACCACCAATAAATGAAAATGCAAATCAAAATGGCAACCAAACCCGCAACAATTGGAATAATAATAATAATCAACTTTTTGTCATTGTGACTCTCTGAAAGAAACAAATATTAAATCACTTTTGTTAATGCAGGCCAAGGAAGAGAGTATTTTAGACATTAAATGGCAAGTTATCAAAGACAACAGAACTATAAGTACCTAGTTCTGAAGATGGTAGACGAATGTATAGATCTTCACCAGCGCTAGAAAATTGCTGAATGTCTATCAAGTCTTGGCTCCAGAACATACAACCAAGATTCGTGACGTGTGCATAGGCTATGCAGGAACAATTCCTCGAGCAGAGACTTCTACATTCCTCTATAGGGCCTGAGGGTCCCTGTTCAGGAAAATCCGGCACTTTCATGAACGGGAGCCTCAAGAATCCGTCTTCTTTGCCACCACCGCCTGTATTATTATTTCGATCACAAAGCAATGGTTTCCTCCGTACACAACCACTAGTCCAGATTCCTCTTCCCCATTCCTCCGAATTCTTTGGTTCAAACCCTCTCAGACAAGAACAAATAGGAGAATTCAGCGGATTACAGCTCCCAAATGGCCCGCACGTCCCATAAACATCACATTCGTTTCGAGGAGCCGACCATGTAATATCCCAATTCTGAGTCTGACGATTCCACAACGTTTTAAACAAACTCCCAGTCGAACTCAACGTAATTCTCATCAAGAATTTCCCCTCTGGTGCAGTGAAATAGAAAATTCCTGAAGTATCATTTTCCAAGGTGAAACCTTCAAGGTAAACAGAATACATAGCTTGTACACCGATAAGAATCTTCCCATTCCATGGACCACTTCGCCAGTGAGGACGATTCCCATTCCATGTAAAGATTTGAGGAATTTTCAGAGCCTGGAGACCAGTTGTGAAACTTCCAACTTCTGGATCCGTCGGACTTTTCCACGAGGACAATACCACCTTATGACCTGTATTTATGTTGTCAGTTAATCTCAAAGAAGGCAGAAAAGCATTGGACGGATATCCAAAACTCTCCCACAACGTACGCGCACTGGAATTTTCTCGCAGAACAAGATTTCCAGTGCTCAAGAGCTGGGCACTTGCATTAAGCGAAGAGGTTGTAACATTTGATGACCAAACAATCTCTCCTTTTCCATTCATGAGTACAATATTTCCATTTCGGGATATCGTTATACTACCGGAAGAATCTGGAATCGGGTTGTTCCGGTTGGCAACCCATATCACGGTTGATTCAGAAACGCTGTACAAAACACCAAAGTAGCGGTTCTTGGTGGTATTATCAGGGGAGAAGAATCCCAGTTTGAAAACGTTGCCTTGAGATGATATGGTGTCGGGATCTTTTATGACAAGATTACTTGTAATGGTGTCTGTTTCTGTACAAAATCCTAAACGGGGAAGACGCAGTACTAAGAACAGGTAATGAAGGAAAAAAAGTTTAAGGATTTGGCTATTGGACATTGTTAATTCAAAGAATTTTGTGGGATAAAATGCCATTATCAGTGGCTAAGAAAATTATCGCTACTGGTTTAGTGGGCAAAATCAATATCGATTTGCAGTATATAAAGCCACTGGTGGACTTGAGGCACCACTGATCGTGGGCACTTGATGATAAAATTTTTATCATCAAATGTCCACCTGCTAACACCTCAGCAGGTGGGCACCATATGGATATCAACCTTGGGACTTGAGGTACGTCGAGCCATGTACATATTTTTCCATTTTCTTGCTTCTTGCCAATAATTTCATGGGCTAGCTAAATTATAAAATGTTGCTTAAATTTTCTATTTTAATTTTCTCGCCTTTTGTTTTAGGCAGTAAAAATATTGATTATTTATAATTCACGTTAATTTATATAAATTAACATAACGATTTTAATTGATAGATTAAAAAATAATATAGAATTGATTTAAAATTTATTTTTTAGCTAATATTGAAAATCGAATCAAAATAATCTAGTTTGCAGTTACAAAATGCAAAATCACTTAAAATCTAATTGGATCCGAACTAAATTGAATGGATTAGTTTATCCAATTTGAGTGATTTCGAAATAATGTCCACCCTCATTTTTTAGTCATGATTTTATCCCGTATAATCAAAATGTAAATCTTTCGTAAATTTGAGATTTTTTTACGACCCTTGACCAATTGCACAAAATGTAAAGCAAATAATATTAATGATAATAAAGCAGTGTTATAAAAAGATAAAGACATTTTAGCATCTTTGTGTTTACTGTTTTAGCTCCATGATCTTGTATCTATTGCGTGATCGCACTCTTAAATTCCACTAGACTACTGCTCTACTAAAGGATAAGTAGTGGGATTTGCATTTCAGTTTCAATAATCCCTATTAACTTGGGTATAGGCTTAGTGTTTGAATTATTCTTTAGTTTAATTACCACGTTAATTTAGTGGCTGCATTTTCTTATTTCTGTTAAAGTTGTAAAGACTATATATTAGCCAAGTTTGTTCAATGAATAATCAATCAATCTCTCAGAATTGTTTAGAGCTTTCATTCTTCAAAGTTTTGGTTCTTAACATTCTGGTATCAGAGCCCCCACTGGGCTTGAAGAAAAACAAAGTAGTAGTCTTTGTAGTTTGCAGCAGCAAAGGAGATAATGAGTGAAGAGAATTTGTGCAACCAGTGATCCCTCGCTTCAGTCACTATAACCATTGGAACATGTTGATGGAAAATTTTCTGAGATTGAAAGAATATTGGAGTCTTGTAGAGACTAGCTATGTTGAGCCAGCAAGTGGAGCAACGTTGACAGATGCACATCAGAGAACAATTGAAGAAATAAAGTTGAAGGACTTGAAGGTGAAGAATTATCTTTTCCAGGCCATTGATCGAACCATACTGGAAACTATCTTCCAGAAGGACACCTCCAAACAAAAATGGGAGTCCATGAAGAAGAAGTTTGAGGTAATGCTCGTGTTAAGAGGTCTCATCTTCAAGCACTCCATAGAGATTTTGAAACTCTTGAGATGAAGTCAGGAGAATGAGTATCTGACTATTTCTCAAGGGTGATGTCGGTTGCCAATAAGATGAGAGTTCATGGAGAACAGATGCAAGATGTCACAGTGGTGGAGAAGATTCTTCGTTCGTTGAGTGAAAAGTTCAACTATGTTGTTTGTTCAATCGAAGAGTCAAAAGATGTCGATCAACTTTCAATTGATGAACTGCAAAGTTCATTAATTGTTCATGAACAAAAATGTCGAAGGCACAATGGAGAAGAGCAAGCATTGAATGTGACTTATGAAGATAGGTCATGAGCAAGAGGTCGTGGTCGAGGATCATTTAGAGGTAGAGGAAGGGGTAGATGGCGCCAACCCTTGAACAAAGCAACTGTGGAGTGTTACAAGTGCCATAAACTTGGACACTTTCAGTTTGAATGTCCAAGTTGGGACAATGAGGCCAACTATGTTGAGTTGGAAGAAAAAGAAGAGATGATGCTCATGGCTTATGTTGAGATAAATGAAGCTAAAAGACAGGATGTTTGGTTTCTAGACTCGGGGTGTAGTAATTATATGTGTAGAGACAAAATTATGTTTTGTGGTCTAAATGAGAGTTTCAGGTAGATGGTGAAGTTGGGAAATAATACAAGGTTGACAGTATTGGGAAAGGGCAATGTAAGGCTGAAGGTAAATGGTGATATTCATGTGGTGACATAGGTGTTTTATGTGCCAGAGTTGAAGAACAACCTCTTGAGTATTGGACAATTGCAAGAAAGAGATATGGCTATTCTTATTCAACATGGGAGATGCAAGATATACCATCCGGAGAAATGTTTGATAATACAAACCGAAATGACTTCAAATCGGATGTTTGTGCTGATTGCAACGTCACTGCCTCAAAAGCCTGCATGTTTTCACACAACCACGCAGGACTTAGCTCACCTATGGCATTACAGGTATGGACTCTTGAGTAACAAAAGGCTGAGAACCCTTCAGTACAAGAAAATGGTACATGGCATACCTCAATTGAGAGCTCCAACCAGTGTGTGCACTGACTGTATAATTGGGAAGCAACACTGGGATCCAATTCCAAATAAGAGCAGTTGGACAGCTACTCTAAAGCTTTAGCTTGTACATGCAGACATTTGTGGACCTATCTCACCCGCTTCAAACAGCAAGAAGAGGTATCTCATAAGCTTTATTGATGACTTTACTAGGAAAGTATGGATCTATTTCTTAGTTGAGAAATCTCATGCTTTAGTTACTTTCAAGCATTATAAGAAGTGTGTTGAGAAGGAAATAGGCTGCTCTAGGCTTCTATATAAAGTGCTTGCGTACTGATAGAGGAGGTGAATTTAATGAGTTCTGCAAAGAGCATGGGATTAAGAGGCAGCTGACAGCAGCATACACTTCACAACAGAACGGAATAGCTGAAAGGAAGAATCGAACTATTATGAATATGGTTCGATGCATGCTCTCGGAGAAGAAGATTCCAAAGACTTTTTGGCCGGAACCTGTTAATTGGACAACACATATTCTAAATAGAAGCCCTACACTAGTCGTGAAGGATGTGACACCTGAAGAAGCTTGGAGTGGAAGCAAGTCCTCAATTTCACACTTTAGAATTTTTGGATGTGTAGCACATGTGCATGTTCCTGATGTGAAGAGGACTAAGCTGGAAAATAAGAGTTTCACTTGTGTGCTTTTGGGAGTAAGTGATGAGTCTAAAGCATATAGACTCTATGATCCTGTAGCTAAAAAGATTGTGATTAGCAGGGATGTTGTGTTTAAAGAAAATAGGGCATGGAGTTGGGATGTTAGTTATGAAGAACAGGTGTTGGTCGATTTGGAATGGGGTGAAAATGAAGATACTGTGGTTGAAAGAGATAATGAGGCTGCGAGTGAAGAAAATGAAGAGGTCATAGAAGAGATGGAGAACACTTCTCCAATTTCTAGAAATGAAGGCATGAGGGTTCGAAGGACTCGAGGGTGGATGGAAGATTATGTGAGCAGTGAAGGTCTTTTAAAAGAAGAGGTTGAGGAAAATTTCACACAATTTGACTCAACTGATCCTGTTTATTTTGAAGAAGCGGTGAAATGTGAGAAATGGAGGGCAACAATGGACTCTGAAATGAAGGCTATAGAAAGAAATAACACTTGGCAGCTTACTGATCTACCAGTCAGTGCAAAGAAAATTGGGGTTAAATGGGTCTATAAGACCAAACTGAAGGAGAATGGAGAGGTGGATAAGTACAAGGCTTGGTTGGTGGCAAAGGGCTATGTATAACAACAAGGAATTGATTACAATGACGTGTTTGCACCTGTTGCAAGAATGGATAGAGTGAGGATGATTCTAGCACTTGCAGCGCAAAAGAGATGGGCTGTCTATTAGCTTGATGTAAAATTTGCCTTTCTACATGGAGAGCTAAGTTAAGAAGTGTATGTGGAGCAGCCTAAAGGTTATGTGCAGAAGGATGATTCTCAAAAAGTCTACTAGTTAAAGAAAGCCTTGTACGGACTTAAACAAGCTCCACGAGCTTGGTTTAGTTGTATTGAGGCTCATTTCATGAATGAAGGCTTTGAGAGGTGCCATAGTGAACACACCTTGTTCACTAAGATAAGCAGAGAAGGTAAAATTCTAATTGTCAGTTTATATGTAGATGATCTTATATTTACTGGCAATGATGAGTTGATGTTCCTTGAGTTTAAAAATTCAATGGTGCATGAGTTTGATATGACCGATTTGGGGAAGATAAGATACTTTCTTGGAGTTGAGGTGCAGCAGGGATCCGATGGCATTCATATCAGTCAGAAGAAGAATGCTTTCACTACCAGAAATGAGGGAAATAGCGGCGACATTTGTCGTCGCTGAATGTTCATAAGTCGTATCTTTAATGTTTTAGAGACGACAAAGTCGTCGCAATATGTCGCCGCAACAAGTTAGTGTCTCTAGAGTTATAGCGACGACTTTACGTCGTCTCTATAAAAATTTGTATTTATAGCGACGACAATGTCGTCTCAATAGAATCGTGACCATATCTCGAAAACGGACTTATAGGGACGACATAGTCGTCGCAAAAACCGTCGCTATAGACAAAATAATAGAGACCATTGTGTCATCGCCATACGTTCATCCATTACAGCGACGATAAAGGCGTCGCTAATACAAATAATGTATTTACCTTTAGCGACGACAAATTTCGTCGCTATAAACGTTATGAATTTTTTTTTAAAATTTTTTTTTCAATAATGTAATTACCTATAGCGACGACATTGTCGCCGCTATAAACGTTTTGAATTTTTTTTAAAAATTTTTTTTTTTTCCAAATAATATATAAAAAATTCAAAAAATCTACAGACCCTCTAAACCGTCGTCCCCGTCCCCGTCCCCGTCCCCGTCCCCGTCATCCTCATCCGCAGGCGCAACTGGTATTTTACTTTTTAAAAGCTCAATTTCACGCTGCATTTGGCGTAGCTGCTCCTCGTACATGGCAAACCGGACATCATTATTCTGGGGGTCTGCAGAGGACTGATGGGAAGTTCCTTGTGGGGCAAACGATGCAGCGGTCGAATCGAGCGAGTGAGAGGTGCCCTTCGGAACCCGACCAACCCCACGGACGTGACCTCGTCGTTCTCCGAGAACCTCCTTTGCAATAGCACGCTCGTCTAATGACGCGCTATTGGAGGCGACTTGTGTCTGTTGAGTCTCTCTGAACTCAACAAGCTTATCCTGTTCAGTGAAAAAATAATAATAAATAATAATATCATGCATGTCAGATAAAATTATATTCACATAATTTAAAAATTCTCACATAGTCACCAACCGCCTGCGGGTTGACCCAATTGCCATCCCGGAAGGTGTGAAACGTCCGGAACGAATCAATAATCCCCGGCCACTTCTGGGTCTCGGGGTCCCGCTACGACAATTTAAACGTGAAATTTAGTATACATTTTTACGTAATGTAGTGAAGATATTTATAATGATATTAAAAATTTATATGTTGTACCTGATCGTAACGCGTGGCAGAGAAGCTTTTCGACCCCTGCACGATCAGGTATTTAGCCTTACCCCGATTGGCTTTATTTTTGGAGGACCGGTCCTGAAAGTATAACATATTATTGATTAGCAAAAAATGTATTAGTTAAAAGAGTATATAAAATATCGTAAACAATATATAAACAATACTTACCACGAAAGTAGGACTGGTGAAGAAGTCAATGCACTTCTGCCAGTCCTCGGCGGACATCTCGCCGTATGGTTGGCTCGGTTCATGCGCTTTTAAGTGATTATGCGCCTTCAATTTGTAATCGCAATACGATCGGCCGCCAGACGATCTACTGCGGCACATACTGCCCGGTACTCATCGGGCGACCGATCGCCCTGCAGATCGAAGTAGCTCTGCAAGAGTGAAAAAGAATATGTTAGTGTACAAGTCGTAAAACAAGTATTAATGAAGTGTACTAATAACAAAAATAATTTACGTTCATATCTCGATAATGCTACGTAACCGTGCCCGCTGCTCCTCCGGAACCTCTGTCCATGAAGGGAAGCACGGGGGCACGGTGAATCTCACTTGGTTCCCAACCAAGCGCGTGAAATACTTCGCGTTATTCCCGATCAGCTGCATTGTGCGTTCGACATTGTCGAACGCGATAGGAAGTGGCATCTTCCCATTCGCCTGCCAAACCATCTCGAGATTGATGCCTCGAGATATACCCCGTCGCTTTGGCGGGAGTGCTGAAAATGAAAAAATTGAAAAATGTATTGATCATACGATTTTCTTCAACGATATGTATAAAATAATAAATAATTAAAATTTGAAAGAAACGTCTTACCAGACTCGCATGCCGAAGGGAGCCGGTGAGATGGCTGCTGTGGAGGATCTCCTGCACCATCACCTCCGTGCGACATCACGTCAGCCATACTAACACATGACATAATTGCGAATATCACGTCAGCCATAGTAGCTTTAAATGTATGTGAAAATTTGTATGTATTATATTTTATTTCAATTTGGTCCTTAAACATATTTTATTGCAAATAAGTCCCTAAACTTTAAAATTATGGATAATTTTGAATTAATTACATTTTATTTCAAATTGGTCCCTAAACTACTGTAAAATTGCAAATAAGTCCCTAGATTTTTACTTTATGAAAAAATTTAACTTTATTATATTTAATTATAAATTGGTCCCTACACTTACTTTAATTTCAAATAAGTCCCTAAAATTTGAATTTATGGGAAAATTTCTCTTTATTATATTTTATTATCAATTGGTCCCTAAACTTACTGTAAAATTACAAATAAGTCCCTAAATTTTGAATTTATGGGAAAATTTGACTTTATTATATTTTATTATAAATTGGTCCCTGAACTAATTTTATTGCAAATAAGTCCCTAAACTTAAAAATTATAGAAAATTTTGACTTTATTATATTTTATTATAAATTGGTCCCTAAACTTACTGTAAAATTGCAAATAAGTCCCTAAACTTTGAATTTATGGAAAAATTTGACTTTATTATATTTTATTTTAATTTGGTCCCTGCACATATTTTATTGCAAATAAGTCCCTAAACTTTAAAATTATGGATAATTTTGAATTAATTATATTTTATTTCAAATTGGTCCCTAAACTACTGTAAAATTGCAAATAAGTCCCTAGATTTTGAATTTATGGATTGTCTCTTTTGACTTAGGACACATGAGTGGAGTGCACCGTGCAAGTAGAGACCCACCAATTTCGTGTATAGTAAAAGAAAGTTTGGGGAATAAATACATACATTTCACAAGATGACAGCCAACAAGGTTTGAAAAAAATTTAAAAAAATTACATGTCGTTTTTGGCATGTAAGATATCGTCTACCAGGGTGTAAAAAATTGCTTGATTTCGAACTTGAGTACTGAACGTCGTTGGTGACTGCTTTCCAAGTGGGTGACACTGCGACTGAAAAACAGAAAGTTGTGTCTGTGGAACAGTAGCATCCTCGCTTCTGTCTGGTCGATCGAACCTTGTCCCTATGTCCTGGAAGTACCTCGAACAAAAGGTCAATGCCTCGTCCACAACATACCCTTCAGCTATTGATCCCTCGGGCCGAGCTCGATTTCTTACGTAGCCCTTCAATTTCTTCAGGTATCGCTCGAATGGATACATCCATCTCATGTGCACAGGACCTCCAAGGATTGCCTCTTCTAGTAAATGCATTACGAGGTGAATCATGATGTCGAAGAAGGTTGGCGGAAATATCCTTTCCAACTTACAGAGAATGAGTACAAGGTGATCGTGGGATGCTATCATGTCGCTAACATTTAGTGTTCTTGCACAAAGCTTTCTGAAGAACGTGCACAGTTCAATAATGACCGTGGAAATTGTTTTATTCAAGAACGCCCGACATCCGACTGGTAATAACCGTTGCATGATAATATGGCAATCATGTGACTTCAACCCGATAATACGGCTATCATTTGGAGCAATATTCTTCTGAAGATTAGAAGCGAAGCCATCTGGAAACTCAACCGATAGGATAAATTGACAAAATTTCTTACGATTTGAAGACGACATGGTGTAACATGCGGCAGGCTTCATCCACTTATTCCCGTTCTGATACAAGTGCAACTCCCTTTTGATCCCTAATTGCATTAGATCGCGCCTCGCATTGACTGTGTCTTTTGATTTGAATGGATCGTCCATAATTGTGCCGAGCAAGCTATCACAAATATTCTTCTCTACGTGCATGACATCGATGTTATGTTTGAGCTCGGTAGAAGTCCAATACGGCAACTCATAGAAAATGCTCTTTTTTCTCCAATTGAGCTCGTCATCACTTCTCCGAATTGTAGCGCCACCGTAATTTGGGTGCTTTCCTGGACTTCTATATCTGACACGACTTAACTGTGCTAAAATGTCTGTAGGCGTTAACTGACGCGGAGGTGGTCGCCTATCTGTCCTCCCATCGAAGTCTAAATTGCTCCGAAAATGATGCATGGATGGCAGGAACCGACGATGACCCACATAAGCTGTCTTACCTATCACACGGACTGAAGGAGTATCCTCGTTGCACGTCGGACATGCCTTGTACCCCTGACCACTCCAACCGGAAAAACTACTTCTCGCTGGGAAATCGTTAACAGTCCACAACAAAGCTGCACGCAGTCTGAATACTGACTTGCTGTTGGTTCCACCGTCTCTTGTGTCAATCCCATCGGCCCACAATTCCTTCAACTCATCCACTAATGGTCGTAAAAATACATCAATGTCCTTACCCGGTGCTTTAGGACCAGGTATCAACAGAGTAAGCATAAGATATTCGGGCTTCATGCATAACCAGGGTGGCAAGTTGTAAACTGTTACAACTACTGGCCACATGCTGTACGACAGACTCATGTCACCGAATGGATTGAATCCGTCTGCGGCCAAACCTAACCTGACATTCCTGATCTCACTTGCGAACATTGGATGTTTCAAGTCAAAATCCCGCCATGCCTTTCCATCAACGGGATGTTGCATTTCATCATCGTCCCTAGACCTTCCTATACTGTGCCACCTCATAAGTTTTGCAGTATCCTTCGTCGCGAACATACGTTTTAGTCTGGGGGCTAAGGAAAAATATCGCAATACCTTATGCGGAACATTCTTCCCGTTCACTTTCTCAGAAGTGTGAACCCAACGACTTTCCTGGCAAATCGGGCAAGTTTGTCTATCAGCATGTTCACCCCAAAACAGTGCACAGTCGTTCTTGCAGGCATGAATGGATTTGTAACCCAAACCAAGCTTCGTCATCAGCTTCTTAGCTTCGTAGTGAGAGTCAACCAGGTTCATATTTGGGAATGCTAACTTCAGCAATTTCAAAAGATCATCGACAGACTTGTTTGTCCATTTGTTCATAACTTTAATATGCATCAACTTGACCAAAAAATTTAGGGATGAAAATGATGAAACTCCCGGGTACAGTTCTGAATGGAGAGCCTGAAACAGTTCGTCATAGTAACCATCGGTGCTTGTACCTGCATGCTCATCACCAATTACGTCGTCTATTACATCCATCATCTCATCTTCCACACCATCTCGCTCATTCTGTCTATACACATTCACAGTACGAACATCAATCTCGCCATGATATATCCAAGTGACATAACTCTCCGCAAAACCATTACGAAATATGTGAGCCTCGACAATTTCCAATGGATGTGTGAGACCGTTTAAACATTTTTTGCATGGACATTTAATTCTTCCTCTGTCGTTAACGTATGGCCTCGCCATGTTTATAAATGCTTGCAAACCGTTCCGAAAATATGCGGACTTTGTGCGATTTCTAATTGTTGTCCAACTTTTATCAATATCCATACTTGTAAAATACTATATTCTTACAAATACAGTACTGAGAATAATTGGAGATGATTATGAAGAAATGGAGATGAAAAAATAGAGATGGAGAAGAATTGATATGCTGCAGTGTGTGTAGATGCAATACGGAGATGCAATACAGAAATGCGGACATTGGAAGAAGATAAAGAAGATTCTATAGCGACGACATTGTCGTCGCTATAGACATACGTCGTCGCTAAAGAATCATTCCCATTTTTCGAGGCAAGTAATTATTCACGCGCCTGCAAAATTTAATCAAAATAGGTATATCGACGACATATGTCGTCGCTATATAAACAATTGGGCGCCAAATTTCCCGCCTAAATTGATGTTGGTATATAGCGACGACATATGTCGTCGCTATAGTCCTCTTCACACTTCACGAGAAAATACATGATTTACGTGACTTACATCATCATCAGCATACCAATTGCGACGACAGTTGTCGTCGCTATATATCCACCAAAATGCCATCATTAGTTCCCGCCCTTTCCTAATCTTAGTGGCGACGACACGGAAAGACGTCGTTATAGCTTCTACACAACAGCGACGAGTTATGTTTTATAGCGACGACATATGTCGTCGCTATAAGTTTTTTTTGGTATTGCGACGACATTTGTGTCGTCGCTACTATGTAGAATTAATAGAGGCGACTTTGTGTCGTCGCAATATATGTCGCCGCTATAGACCCTCTTTATTGTAGTGTTTGGAGATATTGAAAAGATTTGGAACGAAGGATTGTAATTCAGTTCACAATCCGATTGTTCCAGGTTTTAAGATTTTTAAAGATTATAATGGAGTTAAGGTAGATGAGACTTATTTCAAGCAAATTGTGGGAAGTCTTATGTATTTGACAGCAACTAGGCCTAACTTGATGTTTATAGTAATCCTTATCAGCAGATATATGGGAAAGGCAACTGAATTGCATTTTACTGCTTCCAAAATAGTCTTGAGGTATTTGAGTGGAACTACCAGTTTTGGGATCTTCTACAAGAAGGGAGTGAGTGAGAGTCTAGTTAGTTATGCTGATAGTGATTATGCAGGTGATTTAGAAGATCAAAAGAGCACATCGGGTTATGTATTTATGTTAAGCTCTGGAGCTGTTGCTTGGTCTTCAAAGAAGCAATCGATTGTTACTCTGTCTACAACAGAGGCTGAGTTTGTAGAAGTTGCCTCTTGTGCTAGTCAAGCTATCTAGATGAAGAGAACTTATGAGAAGCTGAGTCAGTCACAGAGTGAGTGTACAACTATATTTTGTGACAATAGTTCCACAATAAAGTTGTCAAGGAATCCAGTTATGTATGGGCGCAGCAAGCACATTGATGTGCGCTTCCATTTCCTGCGTGATCTCACAAAAGAAGGTACAGTTGAGTTGGTTTTTTGTGGTACACAAGAGCAGCTGGCAGATGTAATGACCAAGCTACTCAAGCTTGAAACTTTTCAGAAGCTTCGTGATCAGTTGGGAGTATGTCCAGTTCCAGAAGTAAACTACTTGTTACTAACTAGTTTAAGGGAAGGATTGAAGGGATAAGTAGTGGGATTTGCATTTTGGTTTCAATAATCCCTATTAACTAGGGTATACATGTATAGGCTTAGTGTTTGACTTATTCTTCAGTTTAATTACCACGTTAATTTAGTGGCTACATTTTCTGATTTCTGTTAAAATTGTAAAGACTATACATTAGCCAAGTTTGTTCAATAAATAATCAGTCAATCTCTCATAATTGTTTAGAGCTTTCATTTTTCAAAGTTTTGGTTCTTAACATCTACAGCGTCGAGGGATCTTTAAACTGTATTTAAATCACGTCGATCAATCTTTATTTATAATGGTGGTGGGGAATTAAATGGGTTGTTGTGGACCTGTGGTGCATTATGGAAAAATTAAAGTTTTATTAATGGATTCATGTTTTGATGGGGAAATGAGTACTTATGTAGTGATGGGCCCCAGAACACGTGATTATAGAATTTGAATTTTTTGTAGAAGCAATGTTATTGACTAGTTTGGTTTCGGTCTGTTCCATTCCTCCATGCGGTGTTTGAGACGGACACTTCGTTGAATAAACTGGAATAAAAACAAATGGAAAAAAAATGGAAAGAGGATGGAAGTTACAATGTACAATGTGAACTTGACTTCCATTTCCATCCAACGAATGGCCAGGAAATCCTCAAAATTTTCCAAAATTTGGACAATTAGTGGAACATGCAGCATTTTCTCTCGCCCGATCTAATGTTCCCGGTGGACATTAGATCAAAACCGTTCATTTGTTACTTGTAACATCATCTTTTGTATGTTAAATTCATAGTTCTATTTTAATATTAAATTACAAGTTCTCGCTGTCTCATTTCACATTTTTGTCTGTATTTGGTGGCACCTTCGAACAAAAGTGGGAAATTAGCGCAAATGATCTCTAACTTTTATTTTTTGACACATCAGTCCCTAACTTATATATTTTGGTGTGCAATTGTTCATTATTTGATAAAAAATACAAAAATACTCTTAGTTTTAGTTTTAAAAATTGCAATTGAATTTATAACATTTGTAAAATGTGCAAATAAGTACGATACATTTATTAAATAATATTTAATTTAACATATTAAATATATCAATATAGTCGTATCAATTAAATATTTCGTATGAGAAAAATATAAAATTATTGCTCTTTAAATATATGTAATTATTATGTGATATGAAAAACTTGAATAAAAATTAAGTTATATAAATAACAAAATAGCGCATATAATTTTATGACATTGAACCAATTTTATTATTTTTTTAACATAAAAATAATAACAAAAATTAATTTACACATTTTGTGTTCTTTATTTTTGAACGATAAAATTAAAATGTGAAGAATACAATTTTTGCTCTAATATTTGTTGTTAATAAACGAATAGATCAATTAAATAATAATATTTGAGCATCAAGTTTGTGATAAAGTTATTTTTTTTATGTTGTAATGATAAAATTAAAGTTTAACTTTTAATGATTAGTTAATAATAATAAAATAATTTTAATTAACATGTTTGTTAATAATTATGAGCTTAAATTTTAGTTATTTTATAATAGTTCGTAAAATATATAACATAATTTAGTATATTATCAATTTATTAGTTTCTTTTAATTTTTTATAAAAAAATAAAAGTATCGAACTCATTTTTATTTTTTGCAGAGGTTAAGAATTCAATTGAAAATTTTTCTAATTAAAAATAAGGCCATATTTATCTTTTTTATCAAATAATGATCAATTGCGTACTAAAATACATAGGTTAAGGATTGTTATGCCAAAAATTAAAGGT